>CM028134.1:684005000-688805000 GCA_016271365.2 Neoceratodus forsteri
AATTGCCATTACGTCACACCATGATGTTTGCTGGCTTAACATGGAACTTTGCAGTACTGCAAAAAAAAAAAAACTGCAGAGCTGTTACTAACACATGTACTATTGACAGCACCCTAAAATGTGAAGAAATAACATCAGTTGATTGTTACTCAATTCTTTATTAATGCGCACAATTCCAACTACTAAAACAATGTTAATGAGATTGATACTTTGTTCCTGACTTTTACAGATTTTATAACAATTCTTCTGTAACCTTACTGCAAGGTTGCGTTGGTTACTTACAATATATAAAAAGTTGACATCATCATTCTGTATAAATTCCGTTCCAGAATTATCAAATCACGACATTGACATAGTTATTGAAACAGTTATTCTTTTTATTACCATGGTGAGGCTGTAACACATGCCAATCAGACAGAACATCACGCAGATACAGCGACCAACACATACTCACACACACACACACACACACACACACACACACAATATGGCCACTCTCACAGACACGCACAGCGACACTGCCACACTCACGCACACACGAACAGCAACACTGCCACACTCACACACATGCACACACACACACACAGCAACACACACACAGCCACACTCACACACACACATCGAGACACACATAGACACAGCAACACACACACACACTGCCACACTCACACATGCACATCGAGACACATACAGACACAGTGACACACACACACACACAGCGACACACACACACGGCCAAACTGAGTCACACACACACACACACACACATATACACACAGCAATACACACACGCACACAGAGAGACACTCATACATCATTTGAAAAGTTTCATTGCTGACAGTTAAACATCTATTAACAATGGAACATGCGTAGCACATAACCAACTGTTGTGTGATATGCGGAACTGCAACTTCAAATTAAAATTCTATTGTTTCAGTTACGTCCAACTGTGTATTGCAAGATGTTTATGATAATTACAATGCAACAGTGAAAAAACTATGTTGATACATCTGTATAGGTGGTGGACAAAGCATGCAGCTACACATTCACACTAATTATGTATAGCTACATATTGCAAGACTGTAAAGCAAATTAAGAAGCTAGCATAAGGAATGACATGGTTTGATGCTTTACCATACTTCAGTACTACCTGACTGTTGTTGCACAAAAATCACATTGTCATGTATGACAAAGGGACAGTTGTAAATTTATATTTACCAGGTCTCCTTGACTTACCGGTGCATATGGTGACTGTTGAAGCTAGCGACCATGTTGCAGAGGGTAGTGAGGAGGAAAACCAGATGGGCGTGGTGGAGGGGAGGCTGGGGCAATGGTCATCAATTAGAGCCGGTCATGTTACAGCAAGCAGGAGGGGGGATATTAGGGATAGAGGACTGTTACACAGGGATGTTGATGCAAATGGTTAAAGTATGTGGTAAAAGTTCCGCCTATAAGGAGAGTGGAGGAGGAATAGTCAGGAGTGGCTGTTCTGGGGAACCCTAGAACAGCAGAGACTGGGAAGGGAGCTCATAGTGAGGACAGGGCAAAAGGGGAGATAGAGAGTCAGCTTACAGTAGCAGTCGTGGGAAACTCAGATCACTTGTTGGAGGCTGGCATAGACTGTTATAATACATTTGAGATAGTAAGTAACCTAAGGGGGGAGAGGAATGAGTAGGTTATAATGAGGAAAGTGTATTAGTTGGTAAAACAGCATATAAGTGTGATCAGTTTCACAACACTTACTTGTAATTCGGTTTCTACACATCGAAGTGTAATAACAAAGAACAACCAACACAATACAACCAACATATACATACCAATGACCAGTGTACTAACAACACATTTAAAATAGCATTAAGCATGGAAACAGGAACTATGAACTGTCACATATGGAACCATCCATATTCAATATAATTGTTATAGTGGTCAACTTCAAAGTTACTTTCAATGGCCTTTTAATTATTGTCTTGTTAAGATTGCTGATGTGCATGCCTGAACCCAGTATATTCATTAGATGGGAAAGCAGTAGGAATGGTGGTAACCACGGATGAATTGAGTATTCTTCTATTCCATCTTCCTAAATGCTTCCAAATCCACATGACAAAATGTCTATAGGCAACATATCTGAATGTCCAGTAAATTCAATACACAAAAAGTTCATAAGTACCTGACAACCCTACATTATACTGTAGAGACATCTATGATCAAGCAGTGTATAGTGTATATGCAATGCTGTTAAGCACTGGTATTCTGTGCATGGTATATGCTTGCTCTGCTGCACTACTGACATTATTAACTTCTTATGCTGCACCACTGATGTCAGTGCTGCAGCAGAACAACTTGCAATGCTGGCACATTAATGCTTTCCTCTATTTAATTCTGTGTTAACAGTATTTTATAACCTGTAAAGAGTTCACGACTCTGTTTCATTATGAAAAAGAGATAAAAAAAACACTATACACACATTTCACATAATAATTACATACAGTGGAACAAATACAGGATGAAAAACTTCATGCACATCCTGTGTGTGCAGTCATCTCATGTTCTGATTCCCATGGACCTCTACAGCTACACTCTCAAGGTAAGATGTCATCAGAATCCCTCTGTGGCGCAACCCACTGATTGTCCATAGTTGCACATCCAGTATTCTGTATGTTGTGTCACACAGGTATTCTGATTCAATCGCACATCAACAGTAGAGGTGTAATGTTCCATGTAAATGTGATGTACACATTTTAATGAAACATGTGACATTCATCATTAGATGTGGGACGGGACAAGTTATAGAATAACATTGGTTCAAGGCTAGCATTCATGATATACTGTCAAACTCCTGTGTTCAAATCCAGAGTCTGTCCCTACAAAGGTCATTGCAATGCCATAGTGGTGGGATGGGGGTGGGATTGAAAAGGTGTTGATAGTGGGTGTGAAGAGCGTGCCTCAGACTGCACTCCTTCTACAGATGTACTGGAGGGTGATAAACTGTCTGACTAAAGGTGTGGTGAAATGACAAAGGATACAGTGTACAATGACAGTGGCATATCATATACTTGGAGGTGGGATTGACATTGGATTTGTGTCACAGATGGCATCCCACTTACAACATCAAGAAGTATTTCACTGGATCACCACAAAAAATAGAAATTACCATGATTTCAGGCTGTACAGTTCGGCCAGTTAGTACAAGGTGCAATGAGTAGAAAAGGAGGGTGTATGAAAGGTCATTTTGGGAACCTGAGAGTATCAGAATATGTGAGTGTCAGGTCAGTGTTGTATATAACTGGAGGGTGTACGGAGGCCCCATTGCTTCAAGGGTTGAGACTTTGGATGCCACACATGACAGAATGCAGGTGACCAGTGCTCTGGAAGAAGCATTACCCATTGGAGAGCACCAGATAGGTGAATGGATTGAGTGTGCAATGTAGAATTCAGAAGTGTTATAACATGGCCCTGAGAAATGAAGGCCTATTATTGTCTGCTGGCAATAACAATGTGAGCATCTATCAGACAACAGACAACAGGATACAAAACTGCAGTAGGTGTGATCTTCCCAAAGACCGCAAACTGACTTGCTAGGTAGTGCTATCTATGGTTGCACTACAGTGTATGACACCAGCGGTATTTTATTCACACTGCATAGTGCCCTGTGTTTCTGTATATAAATTACATCTCGGTAAAACAGCTGTTCTGTCACTGTTTCAAGATACTGGAATGTGATGTAAACAACAAGCCACGATGGGGGAGTGGGTTATCAGGGGATTTAACAAGGCTGGAGTGAGTAACTGGTCACCACCCGTGGTAAATCCAACGATAAGCGACATCCTACGAGTGGCTTATTTTGGTCATTGCTGGTGATTCATAACACTGCGTCAGTACTCATTACACCCCTGGTAGGCCCCATGTTCAGCAATACCATACAGTCTGTTTTTGGTATTACTGCTGCAGTAGATAAATGGCCTGATGTTGTCTCTATCTATAAATACTTTCATGTCAGTGGGGACGCGAGGAAAGGTACTCGGTCGGGTCAAAACTTATGAGTTTATAATAAAATGGCAGGAACTGCCAATTACTTATCAAGAACTTACTCATGTGTCAGTGTATCATCGTCAAAAAGTCCATCAAGCCAGACAAACTCATACAGAGACACCTGGATAACATTACGGTTCAGGCAGTTGGAAAATAAACATCTCATGGTCACATATGCATTTTATTTCTTGTTGGTCAACCACCGCTGCTACCATTCGTACTTCATGACAACATCTACACTCATCTTCTGTTGGCATCACAATACAGTGCTGACACTGATACCCGAAAGTAAGAGGAAGCAATGTCAAACTGTGTACTGTTTGTACACAACACTGATAACAACATGAGTCTGAAACACTGTAACTGAACTATATAACCCAGGAACAGCAATACTACCTGCATGAGGGCCGGAATAATTATGATTGTGTGTGTGTGAGTGTGAGTGTGTGTTAGTTAGTTAGTGTGGAGGTTGGGGGTTCTGGAACCATAAAGACTGGAACAGCAGCTGGGACAAAAGGCTGAATACAATTGTGAAACGTACCAGGTGAGCCAGAGAGAAACTTGTTTACAAGTAAGGAAGGTGAAGGCATGCAAAGAGGATGGTGAGTTCATAGGACATCAGTGAAGATGGTTATTGGACTGCGCAACATGTCATACATTCATATATTCATAGAAGTATGTGGGCACAAAAGGACCGACGAGGCCCCCGGAGTCTGCACATTTATCCAGCTATCTGCCTGTACCTGTACCACCCCACCCTCAACACCCCCCAGTGTTTGTCCCATGCCCTTTTGAATCCCTCCACTGTTTCTTCTCCAACAACCACCTCCAGGAGTCTGTTCCACTTATCCACCACTCTGTCGGTGAACTAGTACTTCCTAATGTTACCCCTGAACTGCCCACCCTCCACCTGCAGGCCATGCCCCCTCGTCCTCTGATTTTCCTTTATCTGGAAGATGCTTTCCACCATGTTTATACCCTTAGGGTACTTGAAGGTCTCGATCATGTCCCCCTTCTCCCTACTCTGTTACAGGGAGTACATGTCCAGATCCCTCAACCTTTCTTCATAGGAGAGGTGGCACAACCTTTTTACCATCTTTGTTGCTCTCCTCTGAACTTGGTCCAGCCTCCCAACATCCTTTTTGAGGTATGGCCTTCAGAACTGGACTCCGTATTCCAAATGCAGTCTAATCAGATGGGTGTACAAGGGTACTATGACCACCCTATTTCTACTGGTGATCCCCCTTCTGATGCATCCCAGCAATCCACCACCCCTAACCACTGCTCTCCCACACTGCCTTTCCACTATCATGTCCTCAGATATAGTGATACCCAGGTCCCTTTCTTGTTCTGTGTCCTCCAGATCTGTGCCCCTATGCAATACCCTGCCCTCCAGTTCCAGTAGCCAAGATGCATGACCTTGCACTTTTCTGTGTTGAATGAAAGTTGCCACCTCTTTGCCCATGCCACAAGCCTCCCCAAATCTCTCTTCATTTTTTCCACCCCTTCCAGAGTGTCTACCCTATTGCAGAAATTAGTATCATCTGCAAACATACACTCACACCCCCTTCACGGCCCTCCACAATGTCCCCTACAAATATCTTGAATAGTAGGGGCCCCAACACTAATCCCTTCTTGTAACCTTACCCTCTCCGGATGCCACCACATTTATTATGACTCTCTGCCTCCTGTCCCCCAGCCAGCTTCCTACCCATTCAGCCACCCTCCGACCCAGCCCCAGGCCTGGAGGAGAGGAGGTTGGGCGACATGATTGAGACCATAAAAGCACAGTAAGGGTATAAACAAAGTGACAGTGGAAAGCATGTTCAAGATGAAATGGAGTCAGAGGACAATGGGGAATGTGGGTTTCAGGTGGCAGGTGGACAGTTCAAGGGTGACATTTGGAAGTATTACTTCACACAGAAACTGGTGAATAATATAAACAGGGTAACTGAGGAGTGGTTGTAGAAGCATCAGTGGTAGACTTCACAAAGAGCATGGGGCACAAACATGGGATTGTTGAGGTTGGGGGGGACACATATCAGAGCTGATAACTACAGAAATGTACAAAAACAGGGGGCCTATATGTTCTTCTCTGCCATCACACTTGTATGTTTCTACATTCTGAGCAGTGTAGCTGCATTAAAGGACTGTTGGCACAAATGTGGGGCTAAATTATAGGGTTACTAAACACATGTGGTTATGTGCACAGTGTAATGCTCTGTTACCAACTAAAACATAGTAATGCATATCGTGAGCATGATCATTCCATCATGCGTGCATTCACAGCTTGATAACATTTGCTGGTTTACCCATTCAGTTTGAATCTTAAAATATCAGCTCACTGCACTACATGTAAACAAATGACCCTCACCTTTATAGCATACTAGTTGCACTAGCAGAGTCTCAGTAAGTCTGTCAATCAACAGAGGAATTTAAGGACTGCTTTTTGGGGTAGGGGATTGTGGGACTACATAACACACAGCAGAAGTCACAAACAACAACAGACTCTACATAAAGAATCATACAATATTACCATGTGAAAGGAATGCTGATTGCAAACATATATGGTAAATTGACAGAGATATAGTACATATCCATCAAATCTGGACTGTTTGGTGGAGGCGCCAACAATTAATGTCAACACTGCAATGCACACTTACCATTGTGCTTGCCTCAACTTGCAGGAGATAACGCCACCCATACATTACAACATACCACTGGCACCAGTGGCAGATGACAAGAAGCAGAGGGGGTGGGAAGTGGGGATGGGGGGGAGTGGTGACAGCAGAAAGTATGGAACAGCAACCGAGCAAACATAATGGCATGCAAAGTATAATTGCCTAACAGCAGTGATGTACACAATATATTGGTGCATGATAGGGTCAGTAAACAGGACAGCATACCACTGGCACAAGTCTCACATGACATAGAGCAGTGGAATGGGGTGTACTTGTAGTTTTGCCGCTGAGATGTAACACTGACATAGCATCTACGCCATTTAATGCACATAAAGTAACCGTGTGGATTGCAGAAAACAATGTGCAAAATTATGTGATGAGTCCGAAAAATAAACGCAACAATGACATTTGGCCTCAAGACTGTGGAAGTTGTGGGGGGGGGGGGGAATCAGGATTTCACGACAACCTCAAGCCACGTACAATGCTGCCATGCACGGGGTAGCTAGTACACAGGCACATATGGCCAATTAATGGGAACAATGTACAAGTTTCTGTGTACATCACACATGCAGTTCTGTGACACCAATTTCAATATGGAGTGCTGTATTTTCATTTTAGGGTACTTCACATTTGCATCCTAGAGCTAAGGTTACAAAACTGAATTAGACTGTGCCTCAACGTTATAGATTACTGCAGTGAACTGGCATGACTGTAACCTGCCATGGACATTGTTATTATGGTGGGGGAGGGGAGATATCACCTGTACGTGGTAACAGCATACACCACCACCTAGGACACAACATGGCATTTATTAAACGTACAATGATAGGCAGTTCACTATAACATATGCAAGAAACCACAAACAACATCTGGTACAGGGAAAATGACTGACTTGCACACCATTCCTCAGCTAACCCATGAACTCGACTACCGCCTGTCCCTTCACCATCACTGCCATCTTCCACAGACCTCCCCGTATCATCACTGGAGCTCCTATCTTCTCCATCCCTGTTAGATGGCAACCTCACTAAGGGCTCAAACAAATAGGGTCTAATAGTCAAAGTGAAATCTAGATCCACATCAGGATCACCAAAATGCATCTGCTCATCACTTGCTTCTGCCATTGCGATATAATGAGCAGAGCTATGAAGCATTGGTCACAGTCACTCCGATGACTTCATCTCCTGACCTCCTATTCACCAACTAATTAACTCTGAAACACAGGCTGCTGCAAGGGAGCATCGGAGCCACACCACGCTTCTCATTGGAAATAAGGTATAATTTCAAACATTTATGCATACGTCAGTATATTAAAGGTTTCAGTACACATTGGGCTACTACATAGTGATACCTAAACCCACATATGCACGAATAAATAAAATGGGGGTTTAAGTATCCTTTAAATCATTCATTGATGTTGCAAGGTTTATAACTGAGCATTTTATTTCACCCAATATTTCAAGTACCTCATTCTTAAAGCTTAACATAGCCTTAAGCATTTCTCTTTTAAATGTGTCCATTTCCATGTCTGAAGAAGGGGTTTCACTATTTTTACCCATAGTGTGCATTTCTTGTATTTTATTAGCTACCCTTTCTTCCCCATGTATTTCCTGTGTTTTTCCTTCTCTCTTTCATTTGTGCTATCAGCGCTATCTTCATTATTATTTTGGTTTAACAGATTTGAGTCTTCTTGTTCTGTTGCTCCCTGCACTGTGTCTAAGGAGACCCTTACTCCTTCTGCCATGTTTTCGGTACCTTTTTCTGTTTAAAATTGTTGTTTCTTTCATTCTGTATCCCACCAACCTATGGCAGAGTTTTTGAGAAATAACTGGAAATGTTACCTGTGCCAGCATTCCTTCCCCCTTCCTTACCAGTGGGAGTTATGGACAAAGGAGAAACTAGCAGCTCCAGTAATGTTTAAAGGTCCGGTAGGCTCAGAGAATGTCCTGGAGGTCCCAGCATGTTTGGAGCGGTGCTTGCCGTTACTTTATTGCTTCTGGTGTTACGCTTTTTGGCAAAGTGCGTTTGAAAAAAATTGTGGACTCTACGAACATCCTTTGACATGCCGCCTTCTCCAAAAATAGCACCTCTCGACCTACTAAATTGCTACCACTTTTACCATCCTCGAAGGAAAAATATAAAAAAAAAACCAAAAGCAAAGAGCTACACGATTTACTCATTTGGCCTTATCGCTTCAATAAAAAATGTTCCACGCCATTCTTCTTCATGTTGACTTATCCAGAACATGCCATACCAGTCTGTTCAGTGTTGTCTCCACCTGGTCATCTTGGAAATTATGTCACAGGATGTGACATTCCTCACAGGTGTCCCCAAAACATAATTTTCTGCTTATATTCTTGTCTCAGAAAAAAATCAGAATCCCACTTGTTACACCAGTTGTCATGACCCACACCCCAATCCTATGGCTTGGGTTCTCTTCCCACAGTTCACCATAGTAGCAAGGCTGGCCACAATCTTCCTGGACCTGTTTGATCTTACCAAGAGAGGCATCATGCTTGCAAGAAAATTGCCTTCAGAGAAAACATTTATAAATAATTCTACTCTATTTACAGCGATATTTACAGAGGTCATTGTAGATGAACAGGACACAGGTACAAAATCTCAATGCTTCCAGTACAGACTGCAGAAGCACAGGAAAAAACATACAGCTTTTCATTCACTGGTACATACGGCTTGCATTGTCTTTTTTCTGGTCTTTCCCATCATTGTTCTTTGTCATCAGCCAGTCTTATGCACAAGTGGAAAACCCCAGGTTTTTTGTATAACTATTTCTTTTCAACATATAAAGCAGATTTTCTTATTCATCAATAGACACCATCAAGAACTTTGGCAAACTGTTATCACAGATGTGGTTGTAAAAGTCCCTGGTACTAGGGACATAGATCACTTCTGTAAACATTTAACCTTTGTCATTTCCAGGCCCCAATATTCTTTAATTTTTCAAGACACTGCTAAAGCTAATCTAAATGCATTACAGAGCATTAAACATAAGTACAAATCAGAAGTCCACAAAACCCAGAATTCATTACAGTATTTTACATTTACATTACTGAGACTGTGCCTGGATGTGAAGTAAATAAGAAGATATTACCTACCACCTCCATATAGTGTATATATTGACTTTGGTGGCACTGGGGATGGGGTCCTGGTGTTGCTAACAAGCAGATGGTGTGTGCAAGTTGAGGTAGCTCATATGCAGGTACCTGTACCTTATCTATACTGAATGTGATCCAAGGGGAATTATTTGTATTACAAATTCTCCCGTAATGATGTTGGGCTCCTTCTATGTGAATGCTAATTTGAAATGGGAATCTGGGTTGTGCTAACAAATTTAAAAAAATGACAAAGGTATGCACAACAGGGTTTTACTATAGTGGGGTGACATCCCTAACATCTACATCCCACGAAAGTGACAGACACAATGCTGAGTGTTGGCATTGTACTGTCGGGGATGTGCGAGTGTTTTCTGTAGGGGCTGCACCCTGAACCCCCCCACCATCAGGGGCTCAACCCCCACACACCCTGGTCTCTAAATATACAACTCTGAGTCAGAGTTGTATCGGGGAGGGGATGCAACACTGGGAGATGCACCACTGGTGTCTGCAGGGACTAGCACAGTGACCTGATGATTTCGGGTGAAATCTGTCACTGTGCTGGTCTTCATAGTCGCAGTGTCGACTTACGGTCGGCATACTCACAACAGTACTTGAAATAGTATTTTGGGGATAATGTGTTACCCCCTATTAATATCACAACATTGTTATTATCATGTTTAATTTATTATAGTTCTAACTTCAAATTTGTGTATGAGTTCATTGTATTTGGATTCAGTGTATATTCAGTGTTTCAGGATGAGACAGAGTAAGCCTGTCTCAGTGAATAAGTCAATATTTTTTTAATTAAAAATAGTGAGAGACTAGATGAGGTATTTGTTACATGCTGTTAGACAGTGTTATCTATAGATGTCTGTTGATGGAAGGTGTGCAGCTGAGTTAATCAATCAATCAACCACCTTTATTTTACCAGGCGAGACACCGTTGAGACAAGCTCATTTACAAGGTGGACCTGGGACGGTCACAAGGCAATACATGTAGTACGAGTACATGGAAATAAAAAGATATAAGCACATTAATAGATGAATATGTACAAGTATGGTGATCATTGGCAAGCACAAATAGAGTAACAATATACAAGTATAGTTATCAATGACATCTTCTTAAACATGGCAGTGAGCAATGATAGGAGTTGCAAGGAGTTAACAAGGCAGTAGTTCATACAAAAGCACATAGTGTACACTAGATGCAAGGGTAAGTAGTAGGGAAGAAGGAGGTGGGGAGTGCTATCAAGTATAAGGAGTGCTAGGGTAGGGATCTGGGTTGACAGGATAATAAAGATGAAAGGAGGGCTGGAGATGCTAGGGTCAGGAGAGGGGTATGTGAGGGGGAGCCCTGGATAGACCCTAGGAGGGGATGGATGGGTGGGTAAGAGTAATGAGGTGATAGGGCACATCCATGCAGTACTTCCAGGGTTCAGGATGGAGTTGCACTTAAGTTTGGCATTCACATGATTCAGAGAGTTTGCACTGGAGCAATGCTTTGAATAGCATCATGCTTACCGGTGATACAAGTTTTATTGACTTTTGGATGTTATTTCAGATTACAGGGAGAGCATCATTTATGGCTGCAGCCCCAAGATGAGTTCTGACCTTTGGAATTATCAAGGAAATGTATAGCAGCTCCTCAATGTGTAGCAGCTCACCGGAGTGACAGGCAAACAGTTGGAAATATATGCTGAGAGAGCTTGTTGGTGACAGCTCTATATGTCCAGGTATCAGGGAATACTTGAGCTGTGATTAGGTATAAGAGTGGCCTTCATTTGATGTCACTTAAATCTCAGTACAGGGTCATGGTGATGTTGGGAGGGGGTAGTGGGTACAACATTAGGTTTTCCACAGGGACAAGTTAATGGATGGGTACAGGTGGGTATAAGCTGTAATTTGAACATTGGAAGGTTGAGAAAAATGATGCCACTGCAATTTATGGATATATTGCCATTAATATTATTAACAAATGCTGATTATATCTGGCTTTTGCAATGTATTACAAGTGCAATCAGTAAGACCTGACAGTTCCATCTACTGTCATTTTTACAACCCTTAACAACACTATAAGGCACCTCATTCAAGAAAAGGTATCAGCTGAGAAGTACAGGTATATTAAAGTTCCTCTAGTTCAAAAATTCTGAATGCATACAAAATTGCTAACTACATTTTAACACTCACATTTAAATAAACTCTGTACACAAATTTCAAATGGTATTAACCACACTAATAATGATGAACAAATATACTGACAATAAGAGATGATCAGTGATGTGGAAAGAATATTTTTCCACAGTTCAAGCAAGTCAGCTGTGAAGTGCTCAAACATCTCACACAGATATAAAAACAAACAGTATTAGTGAACACTAGGAGTGCTAGGAATAAATGGGATGACCTATTAGTACTAATGTATATGGAGAATCCATCACTGGTGGGAATCACCGAGACTTAGAAGGCAAAGATACTGTTTATGGAATACACACATGGATAGCTTTACATGTTACAGGAAAGATAGAATTAATAAAAATGGTGGGAGTGTTACATTATTCATCCTTAATAATGTAACAAACTATGACATATCAGGCAAGGTAAAGGAAAGTGTCACAAATTATTGAATCAGTATGGGCAAAGATAGACTCATTCACAACAGGGGTGATAATTGTTGGACTCATATACAGACCTCTGGACCCAAATCACAATACTCAAAAAATCATTAATGAGCTAATCAGGGCCTCAAATAAGGGTGTTGTTATTATGAGAGTTACAAATATGCCAGATATAAACTGGAAACATCCAGAGAGTACAAAGGGAAAGGATAAAATATCCTTCTGCAATACAGTGGCTGAAAATAATCTAACACAGTATGCTGTTCAACCCACAATAGGTGGAAAACTATCAGATGTTGTCCTCGGTTTACAAGGGATATCTATTAAAAAGCTGCACTGTAAAAGCCCCACTAAGTAATAGTAATCATAACACAGTTAGTTTACATATATACTGCAAATGATAATTAAAAGCAAAGATCATACAATAAAGTATAACTATAATGAGGCTGACTGGGAAGGAGTCAAAAATGAACAGATTATGATTATAAACATTTGTTGTTATCTGAAGACAATATTGACTGCATGGGACAAAATCAAGAAGAAAATCCACTCTCTTAGAGATTAATATATACTGTACCCCATAAGAAAAGAAAATACTGGTATAACATACAGGGAAAAGTACCACAGTGGTAAAGTAAAAAAGGCAATCAGAAAAAAGGAAAAGTTCTAGGGTACTCACAAAAACTGGGACTGAGTAAAAAAAAGAGTAAAATATAAAGATGAATTAATGGGATGCAACAATAAAATTGAAAGAGAGAAAAGGAAACTAGGAAAGAAACTATCACTAAAGGGAAATAAAAACGAATTATGTCACTAATAAATTCAATCAAAAAAGAGGGAGATTAAATTGGACCTCTGTGAATAATCGAAAGTAAACATCTGAAAATGATGTGGTAGAAGTCTTTTAACAAATACTTTGTATCTGTATATAACAAGGAAACAAACAAAATATATAACAAATTGGGCACTACATGTGCTATACAAACACAACATTTTATAATCACCATAAAAGATTTTCAAGATAAAATTTATACTTTGTACACAAACAAAGCAATGGGGCCTGATGGGATCTCACCAAAATTCCTGAAAATGGTAACCAATGATATAATAGAACCACTCCTAATAGTCCTAAACAAATCCATATCACCGGCAGAGGTACCGCATGACTGGAGGCATGCTAACATCACACCAATACATTGAAAAGGAAATAAAGAGCACATAGAAAATAACCCTGAACAAATACATATCACTGGGAGAGGTACTGCATGACTGGAGACATGCTAACATCACACCAATACATAGAAAGGACAGAGCAAGCAAAAAATTATAGACCAATCAGCCTCACATGAATTTGTAGCAAAATTACAGAATCCATTATTATCAAAGATAAACTAGTGGATCATTTGCATAAATTGGAAATACTAGATACACATCAACATGGTTTCAAAAGAGGTAGATTATGTGTTACAAATGAGCAATGCAAGTGTCCAGGTTGCCTTCACATGTAAAGTAAGTGATGATCAAGTCTTGGTCTTGGCTCATCCATGGGATACTTACAATTAGTCACAAAAAAGGTTTGGATGAGCACCACTAGAACAAATTCAGCTTCTTTTAATCTTCCACAAAACCCATAAATCCATTTAAAGTTCCATGGCCATCACATTACATTGTCAGGTCGTCACGCCAACTGTGTAATCAGAATTTATAAAATATATACATAATTGCACATCATACTCCTAATTTATAAATCATCAAGCACTCAGTGCTACCATTACCTGCTGTCAGGAAGTGCTCCTAGCATCACTTTAAAAAGCATACAGGTTATGATGTTAGTCCTTCTGAAATCATTGTGTTCCTTCCCTTATTTCACTTTGGCTTACTACAACTTCAAAATAAAAAATAAAAACTTCTGTGTTTTCTCTTTTCACATGAAGCAATGTTAAAACAATAAAGTTAGAATCCTTCTTATGTTTTTAACCATGTTTTGGCACCATGTGCTGGTTAATATTTTTGTCTTATTTAGTATAAACCATGCAACATCTTACCAAATGTCCATTACTTATTATTTCTCATCCAAAATATCAGTAATTCATATAATCATTATATTTGAAACAAATATGATAGACTGGTTCCTCACCTACAGATCTAACCATATGGCCATAGTAATTTTTTCTTCAAACATGCACTGTATGATATTTTAATGTGTCATCCCTTGCCAAGCCTAAGTGCCTCATCCCTCTCAGTTACATCGAGATAGTGTACTTGTTCTGTCAAATCAAACAGATGCAGACATTTTCAAAATATGTATAAACCATATCTTCAGCTGGTAATACCCAATATTTTAACAGTCATCAAAAAGCATTTGCAATTTACATGAACCCTCTGAGGAAAGGGTCCCACACTCTAGCCATCTTCCCCAGTGTATGGACCAACTGGAGTGGCTGACATGTGCAGTTTTTTCATACTGCAACGCGGGAGGGAATGATGTCACTGGACATCCTACAGTGATTAAACCTATCACTGCTGCCACAAGGGCTAAGTAAAGCTAGCCAGTGCAAATCATGTGTGGCACCATGGATTTGAGGACTAGGTGGGAATCCGTGACCAAAACAGGCTGCAAACTGCAGTGGTTTGCCCCATTCTGCACTGACTCAAGTGTTCAACAAAGTTATTTTTTGAAAGTTATGTGAATACTGCCAGTTAGTCTCTCTTTTCTATGGAATGTAGTCCAGCTGAGGAATCAGAGTACCAGAGCAAAACATACAGATCCTTATTATTATTTCACTGGTCCTAAGATAATGTTCCAAATAGTACTGTTCTATGTGCTGTGTACTCTAATTACACCTACCAGATTATCAATGCTAAACATTCAGGTCCTTACTGTCATATCACTGGTAGTTTGATAAGAACAGTCTAGTATAAATGCTTAGGACAGTATAATATATAAAACCTTTAGTGATATAAATAATCAGTTCCAAATACACTTCCTTCCCAGTGAACAGCAGTTCAAAGCTACTGAAGGGTATACCGTGATATGGGACATTAACAAGTGGGCACCTGCTGAAACGGTGACTCACTTTCGGCTAGTGCCCCGATGGCAGGTGTGTAGGGTTGGCAACCAGATGGGGTGGGTCACAAAAAGGCAACAAGATGTCAGCCATACGTCTGCTGGGGTGAGGCGAGCAACTGAATGTGGGGCCGGAGGGTATGTGAGGTGGTGCCATGGGTTTCGTAAGCTGGCATCATGGCGTGAAGGGCTAGGTGCTGGCTTGGGGTGGTGGGGATGCAGGGTTTGGAACCAGACGCCAGTAGTTTTTGTCGTGCCTGGCCTGAGACAGTGAGTTTTTTTTTGTAATGAGATGCACCCCCCTGACATGCACCCCCATGGAGTTGAGAATCCTAATTTAGGGGGGTGCAGGGTGTGCAGCCCCCATTCATAAAAGAAAAAAAAAGTTTTTTGTGCCGCATTTCTTTGCACCGGGATTCCACATCGCTGAAATTGCATTTCGGTGATGTGGGGTTGCAATAAGGGCATTCGGCATGCCGAGTTCACCCTTATCACATAGAACCCACAGAAGTCCTGCCAGGGTCAATGGTCACCAGCATTTCTTCCCTGGTTACTTGAGTCTGATGGGGGGAAGGTGAACCACTGCAGTTTGTAACATGTTGTGGTCACAGATTCCCACCTGGTCCTCAAATCCACAGTGCCACATAGGATTTTCAATGGCTAGCTTCACTTAGCTCTTGGGGCAGCAGTGTTAGGTGGAATCACTGTAGGCTGTCCAGTGATGTTATTCCCCCTTCCACACTGCAGTATAAAAACTGCACATGTTAACTGCCCCAGTTGCTCCTTGTTACAAACCCACTCCTGGGGGTCAGGCCCACTGAGCTCACAGTGCCCACCCTTAAGTGCAATCTGTGAAGGGGGGACAGGGATACCCTCCTCGTCCTTTAGAATGCTTGCCAAGGTCATGACTGCACCTCTGCCATGAGGATCCCAGGCATTCCTCTAGCTCTGGATAAGGGCACAATACCAGTCTCAAGTCTTGTGGCCAAATATGAACCTTTCCTTGGCTATTACACAAAGGAGGAACACTCAGGCTTCACACTCTCTTTGGGGTAGCAGCATAAAGACCTGATTTGGCCTTCTCCCTACAGGACATGCAACAGCCTGGTTCAAAATCTTTGTAGACTTTGGTATTCTCCTTATTTTTCCAGATGTCCCTTTCAGCCCCCTTTTCAATATGGTTGCTTATGGTGGCTCCTCTAAGCAAGTAACAGTTGTCACGGATTATTAATAAACATTCTATAGTCACACATACAATATAAGGAATTCTCGCTCAGGCAGATATTCTTTAGAAAAACAGAAGATTTACTAAAATACTTAAATAAATACAGTTACAACTAAAAAGAGAATATTAATTTGGGTTACAGTATGCAGGAAAACTTGGAAAAATGTACAATGAAACACACTAAAACACTTAGCTAGTCTACCTGAAGTATGAAGATTTCAAAGTCCAGAGAATTGCTGGTTTGCAAAATATTTCAGTCTTTCTGTAGCAACCTTTGGTTCTTAGGCAGCCTCTGTGCTGAAAGGTGTTCTTTGTGGTCAGGAGAGGGTCCAAGCAAAATGTGTGTTCAAATGCCCTGAGCTGGGGGTTTAAATACCCTTCTGTAATCTTGCAGTGTCATCAAGTCCCAGTTCAGAGCAACTACTCTGTTTGGCCAGGAGATGTTTCTTTTAGGCCAGAAGATGGCACTGTTGCTCTGTTTCCAAAATTTCCAAGCATATTAAGAATCAGATTCTGAGACCTAAAGTTAGCATGGCTATGACATTTCAGAGTTAAGCCCTTTAATGTCTCAGTGTCCCACAGTAACCCCATTGGCATTAGGGTGTTAAGAGTTCAGACAGGTTTCCTAGGAAGCATGTTTCTTTCCTGTTACCTCATAAAATGTAGCATATTATAACAGCTTCCTTGGCTCAAAGTGTTCTGGTTCTGAGTGCATGGTTTCATGACATACACAGGGATTTTGGCATAACTCTGCTCAAAGAAAACCTGGGAAAGCAATCTCCTGGCAAGCAGCTGTCCTGCAGGTCAAAAGAAGGTCAACCCTTTTTTTTTTTTAAATCCAGTTTTTTTCTCTAGGCACCTTTGTGTTGACACTGGCATGTCTTGGCATGTACATATGCACAGAATTACATAAAAAAAGTATATCTACAAATAAGGGCCAGCTGTCGGTCAGTTCACCACACTTCTTACACAAAGGGTGATGGCTGGAGTGTAGGGCTGTTTCCCCAAAATAGTTCACACAAGTTGCAAATGCATTTTGATAACTGTTAAAATATTGGTTATTACAAGATATGGTGTATACATATATTGAAAACAGCTACATTTATTTGATTTGATAGAATAAGTGCACTAACTCTATGAAACTGAAAGGGATCAGGAACTTAAGCTTGCCAAGGGATGACACCTTATAAGGCATTGTAAATGACTGAAGAAAACATTATTATGTTCTTAAGGCTAGATCTGTAGAAGTTGAACCAGACTGAATTATTGTTTCTAACATAGGGGCATATTGATTATATGAGCTACTGATATTTTGGAAAAGAAATAATAAGTAATGGAAATTTGGTGACATGTTGCATTGTTAACACTAAATAAGGCAGAAATAGTAACAAGCACATGTGTGCCATAATATGGATGAAAACATGAGAAGTGTTCCAACTTTATTGTTTTAACATTGCTTCATGTGAGAAAGAACACAGCAATTTCTTTTTATTTTGAAGTTATAGTAAACCGAAGAGAAATGAGGGGAAAAAGCACAAACAATGATCTGAGAGGGATTAACAGGATAAACTGTATACTATTTAAGGTGGTGCTGGGAGTTCTTTTTGACAGCGGGTAATGGTGGCACTGGGTGCTTGATGTTTCATAATAAGGCATGTAATGCATGATTATGTATGTATTTTGTAAATACAGATCACACAGCTGGCATGAAGATCTGATGAAGTAATGAGATGGCTATGAAACATTACCCAGATTTACGTGTTTTGTGGAAGATTAAAAGAAGCTGAATTAATTCTGGTGTTCTAGTGGTGTTCCTCCAAACCTTTTTTGTGGTAGATCATGTGTTACCAATCTGAAAACTTTCTACAAACATGTCAGCAGATGTATGAGAAAGGGGCAACCAGCAGATGTTATCCTGCTGGATTTCAGAAAAGTATTCAATATTGTCCTACATACTGTGAGGGTGTCATTCAGAAACTGAAATCCCTAAAGATAGATATCTACCTTGTAAAATGTGTTAACACAGGGCTGACAGATTGCATGCAGTGGGGATAAATGGGTTTTCATCAACTGAGGCAGAGTCACAGGTGAAGTCTCCTAGGGATCCATGCTGAAATCTGTCCTTTTCTGAAATATGTAATGGATATGGGTGAAGGCATAGAAAGCTGGATGGTACAATATGACAGTAATACAAAGACTGGATATATAGTGACTCCGGAATAACACAAAACATTAAAAAATGATTTAGACAAACTGCACAAATAGAAACATAGGGTAGGAAATTTAATGTATTGAAATGTATGGTCACATGGGACAAAATAATGAATTAGAAAAACACTGTTTAGGTAAAAAAAGATAAACAGCAGATATTTAGAACTAGATTGTGGAGTAACAGTGAACAAAGAACTAAACATGGGCTTACAATATAATGCAGTTTATAAAGGGAAATATTCAGGTACAATAGCTGACATAGTTTGAAAGCCCATGAAAAGCTGTTTCAAATGAGGTATTGGACTCACTTGTAGCTGAAAGCACTCCAGAAATGTAGATGGCTGAGTATGTTTAATAGTAAGGCTACACTGCAGTCATTTTTAGAGCATTGTGATGTCACTGAGGAATACGCTGTGCTTGACTCAGTGTAGTTAGGTACAGCTTGTTCCTCAGTGACATCACAATATTCTAAAAATGGCTGCAATGTAGTATTAATATTGAAGAGACTCAGTCATCTATATCTCTGAACCGCTTCCAGCTACAGATACCTCATTTGGAAGAGCTTTTCATGGACTTTCATACTAGGATGGCCACGGGGTTTGAATGTGTCCCTTTAAGAGAACAAACCATATACTGTACTTTATAACATCATGAAAGAAGTTAAACCTAGAAAACTAAATATGGGATGGCATGTAGTACACACAGTACAGGCCACACAGAATCACAGTCCTGAACCCCATACAAAAAAGGTGATATTAAATTGGAAACAAAATTCAAAGAAAGTTTACAAAAAACAATATGGGGACTGAAAAATAATGCATATGGTGAAAGGTTGTAAATCTTGAATATGCAGTTTGGAAAATAGAAGAATAAGGGAGGACAACTTATTGCTGTATATTACTGAAGACCCATCCCAGATAAGCACAGTGGGTACAGAGAAAAAAATCCACTACTCACAATCTTAGAAGAAACTGCAATCGAATCAAGGGTAAAAAGTTCAGGACAGATAAAGAAAACAATATTACTATACACAAAGGACTGTAAAACTGTGTAACCCATTGACTAATACTGTAATACATTTTAATAATAAAGATATTTTTAAGAACCAGCTGGATATCTTCATGAGCACTAGAAAAATAGTGCTCTACCACTGAGAAGTGGGGAGTAGTCATAATGGGTCTCTTGGCCTGCTACTACCATATGGACATTAGTATAAACATTAGCATAAAAAACATTGAGTGACAATACAACATAATATTCTCAAAGTTTACAGAGCATATAGATATGTGCACACCTACAGGGGAATGTGTAGTTCAAAAATGGAACCATCACAATTACATGAGGAGAAATGACTAACAGCTGGCTGCCACACTGCTTCCTGTATGGGTCACCAAATATCAAACAGAAGCACTGGAAAAACAAACACTGCATCCCCTCCAGAATCAAAACCCCTTAAAACTGCTCCTGTCCGTAACTTAAGGAGCAGCCTGTCACCCAGCATTAAGTGCCAACTTAAATACTATTCAGGCAAGGATGTTTACTTAACTCCTTCACTAACTTTGGCACTTCGGGTTAGCTAATCACATAAATTACAATCAATGTCAAACTGACAAGTAAAACAAGACTAATGTTCACAATGTCACTGTGACACAGTTTGTTTTAAAAGTACAAGAACATAAAAAATGGTTTGTGATTTCCAGATAATCAGTAAAATTCCATACATCACATAGAGGGCACAGTAAGTTTTCTGGAGGAAGATGTACTATGAGGAATATCAGCATTTATTCAACAGATGTCTTTTAAAACACTACTCGCATTGTCAAAAATGAATATAGAATGGAAGCCCAGCTTCAGTGATAATATAAAACATAAGAATCAACATACATGAGGTAAAATTCAAGATTTTAAATATATGCACTTGTTTAATCAGGGCACTAATATACAAAAAATATTTCAACAAACTGAATGGGTTATATTCCTGTAAAGCCATTCACAGTCACCTCAGTAAGAAAACACCCAGTTCCCATGCAAATGTGAAAGTCAGAAACTAGTATATTTGGGCCAAAGCACCTCAGTGAAAAATCAATGGCTCAAAACTTGTGAGATCAAACAGCTGATTTACATCTGGAGAGTCAATGAGAAAATAGCTTCCTACTCGACCATCTTCCCACTTAGAAAATATATAAAATAGTGACATTGTTGACAAAAAGCTCTAACCTTTGGTGCTTAAAAATGAGAAAGGATATCAGCTGAAACTATTAGTTCAGTCAGACAAGAACTGCTTACCCAAAACAGCAGTATTTTCACAATTCATGCATACAGTTAAACATTTAACACAAGTGACAGAAACAACTCAACAGCTGTAATATCTGCACTGCAAAGCAAAGTTGCTCTACAAAATCATGATAGCAGAAGCAGGAATTGTGAAACAGTCCTGCACTTTTTTTGCCCAATAAGCTTTATCTAGTGATATAATAACTTGCCCAGATTTGCTTAGTATTAAATAATGTCTAAGGACATTGCTGGTATCCACTATACTCTCTATACTGAAACATCCATGTAGTATTAATAGTGTGGCAGTTTGGCCCTAAAAGTGTGCAGTTTGAATCAGTAGTTAGTGAAACTCAAAAAAACATGATTTCCATTTGCAAGCCTTTGCTTCAGTGTATGAGACTCCAAAACCTTCAGTAAAGATAGGAGGCCTGATTCCAGGATGGCGTACGCTGGTGCAAGCCGAGGTGTGCCAAACCCCATGGCGTAACTTGCAACTTGCACCATGCATAGCGCCAGTCTCTTTTACAAAAGGTGCTTTGTGCCATGTTGGCTGCGGGCTATGCCAACCATGGGATACACCACCCACTACACCACAACCCACAATGACATGGTGCAAGGGTGGGTTATGGCAGCAACTGTGCCCTATTCCAGAAAAGCAGCTGCTGTAATCCACTACTGCGATTCCAGGAGCCGCACAGGCTGAGGTAATGTAGAACATCTTGGAGATGCTCCAAGGGGCATCTGTCAGTGCCATCTGACAGATGCCCAATCCATGGTGCCACAGCAAGGATCCAGCTGTGCTCCCCATGCCCCCACGAACATGACCATGCCCCCCGACCCCATACATTGGGGACCACTGGGGGTCCATTCTCCACTGCGCCCCTGGACTCCTGTGCCACCTGTCCAGCCCCCCCATGCCCCCTGGTGTGTGCCCTAGTGTTCTGGGGTAGGGGGGTTCTGGGGGGCAGTCTGCAGTGGGCTGTGACTTGCAACTTGCGGGGCTGTTATGCCCTGCCCATGGTGTTAGCCTCCACATGGCGCAACTCACAAGTCATATGTGCAAGGACCTTACCACTTCTGGAATATGGCACAGAATCCCCAGTGTAGCAGTGAATGTCACAACTCACATACACCTGTGAGTCGCAACATTCATCCTGGAATCAGCCCCAGGGCTCCTAAGTAGAGATGTGCAAAGTTGGCAAACTATGTTCTGCAAAATAATTTGTGAAGACTGTCACATTTGCAAAGTGCAGTGTCAACTTTGTGAAGTTTTTAGCAGGTGAAGTGGCACTTTTTTAGGCAAAGTGGCATTTGTTCCGGTGAAGTTAAGGTGAAGTCGCAACTTTGCCTTAACTTCACCTGAAAAAGTGCCAGTTCCCAAGAAAAACTCAATGCGAAGTGGCAGAGTCACCAATTCACTAAGCTATTCACAGAGGCAAATGTTGCAGCTTTGTTGGAACTTCATTGGAGTAGTTAATACTTCGCAACATCTCTACTCCTAAGTACATGTGATGCACCCCTCTGAAAGGGAACATTCTGACTGGCTCTCCTTCCAGAATGGTAAATCCTGGACAGTGTATGAGGGGGCACTCTGACAGCAGACATATGAAGGCAGTGGTGACTTATTCACTAGGTGCAGTATCCAGGGCTTGTGGACCAGATGAAAGAGAGAGTTCATGGAGAAGAGTATGAAGGGACTAGCAATGCAAATTCTGAGACAGCTAGACCCTTTTCTGTACATGATAAAATACACAGAAATGCCCACTCTAAAGATTAAAGACAGATTACAGGGCACATAAATATGACAATCTTATCATATTTTCCACTTCTACATAAAATAGAGAATAATACATGGGTTGGTGTGTGTGTGTAAGCAGAGTTTTACATACACCCAAGATGTGAGATGCTACGTAATCCCTGAGAGCAAATTTCAAGGGGTTTATGACAGTACCCCACACTGAGGGTGTTTATAAAATTCTGAGTTACACACCGAACCAAGTTTTTCCTTTTTTTTTTATAATTACTAGTGGAGCTTTTCAATTAGGTGTTATTTTTTTTTTTACTGATGATGGTTGTATGTTTGCTTGTGCTGCTCTCAGCATGAGCTTGATTTACAGGCACCACTTGCAACTGCCCAGTTGTAATGAAAAATTACAACCCTAACTGTTATTACATGATTTTAAGAACCTGTTATCCAGATATTAAAAATTATAACCCGGTAAAGCTGTTTACATGGCACAGAAAACCTGATAACTTACTTATTTCCAGGTAATGGTGCCCAGTTTTATACATTCCTGGTAATGATCTTTAACAGGTTACTAGAGGGAAGAATGAAGAATGAAAAGCCAGGTAACTGTATGAAAAACCCAGATTACTGACAGTTACCAGTTAAATATCAGTCTATAAGTTAATGTAAATGCAGTATGTGACTGCTGTGGAATGCCAGTACACTTATGATACTTTTCAGAGCAATGGCGTGCCAAGCAGGGTTGACATTCAGTTTAATACACCTCCTGCTACTTTGCCCTTTGATTCAATTCATTTTCATTAGTTTTATGCAAATAGACTCAAGACTGTGGCAATTTAAAACAAACTCAAATAAATCATTAACACAGAAATGAATAAAACATGCAAAAAAAAAGAGATTTTATATATTACTCATTGTATATTATAAGGGAGAGGGACATGTGGGGAGTGGTGCAATGCACTGGCTGTGGGGCAGCAGTTTTCCAGGAGACATTCTGGAACCTGCATTGCTGTCCTATTTTCAGGCAACTGTCAGCTCTGAGGGAGGAGGTTGCCCACCTCCAGGCTAAACTGGCAAGGACAAAAGAGGCCTCCCTCACCCAAAGAGCACCAGTTCCATAACCACTGCCTCAGAGGTTGTCAAGTGTGAAGAGCAGTTGGACCACAGTGGGTTCTGGGAGGGTGAGGGTGGTGGAACAGAGGCATAGACCCCTAGTTGTACCTCTACACAAATCATATGTCAGTCTGGCAAATCAAGGTTCCTCTATGATGACACCCTCAGTGGAGACCAAGAGGAATGCTGGGGACATCCACAAGGGAGACCGACAATAGGGTAGCAAGGGACACCACAGGTGAAGGAAACAGCTTCTGATAGGGTACTCAGTTCTTAGGGGTGTAGACCTGGGGAAGGGAGAGGAGAGGGAAGTAAGGTGCCTGCCTGGTGCCATGGCTTGGAGGGACAGGAAGCAAATCCTCAGGATTGCAGAAGCAGCATCACAGGAGAGGGAACTAGATATCATTGTCCACCTTGGGACAAATGACCTAGCTAGGCATGAGATCAGTGCAGTGCAGGATGAATTTGTGGAGTTGGGGAGGGCCTCAGACAGGTAGCAAGCATGGTAACTTTCTCAGAGGTGCTGCCAGTCTATGGCAGGGGTGAGGCTAGGGTACTGCACACCATGCAGTTTAATGAATGGTTGCAAAACTGGTGCAGTGCACAGGGCTTTGGCTTCATTGGGGATTGGGGGTCCACCTGGAGATATGAAGGTCTATACTGGCATGGTGCTCTGCATCTGTCCAGAAAGGGAAACAAGCTCCTAGGTGACAGGTTTAAATGCTTCCTTGGCAAGCTTTTAAACTAGCCAAGGGGGGAGGTGCTGATAGGAAGCAGGAAAGTTCAAGCCTCCCCCCACAAAACATGGCAGGTAGTAGGGTAAACACTGAGGTACAGAGTTTGATAGAGAGCAGGACAGGGGTAAATGGAAAAATAGACAAGGGCAATAAGAGCAGGGATGGGATAAAAGAGGATAAAGCCAACATTAACTGGAGAGCAATGAGTACCAATGCCCGTAGTCTGGGAAACAAGCTTCCTGAGCTAGTAGCCCTGATGGAAGAGGAACACTTGGATATTGTGGCAGTCACAGAAACATGGTACATGGAGAACCATGACTGGGATGTCAACATACCAGGGTACACAATCTACAGAAGGGACAGGGAGGTTAAAAGAGGAGGTGAAGTAGCTCTCTACATAAGGGAAGGAATCAAAGCTACAGAACTAAAAAGTAAAGGGGGAGGACAAGAGGCACTCTGAATCACCTTGGAGACAGGGAATGGCATCACAATCTGCACAGGGGTTGTATACAGACCCCCATCTCAAGGGGAGAAAATGGACAAGAAAATGATAGAGACATTCTCAAAATGGCTGAAAAAGGGGAGATACTGTTGATGGGGGACCTGAATATGCCAGATGTTAACTGGATGACATGGACTGCAGCCACATCCAAGAGCAAGGTCATTCTCGATGCCCTACAGGGGGCATGCCTTAGACAGCTAGTGGTGGAACCCACTCAGGAGGGAGCAATATTAGACCTGGTACTCTCAAATGGAGAGAGGATCACAAATTTAGAAGTCAGTAGACATCTGGGAACAAGTGACCACTGCACAGTATGCTTCACAATAAACACAACCATGGAGACAAGCCATACAAAGACAAGGATACTTGACTTTAGAAGGGCTGACTTTGGCATAATGGGTGAATACCTGAGGAATGCATTAGCAAATGGCCAGAAAGGAGGGGTGGAAGAACAATGGAGAAAAATCAAAACTGCCATCATGGAGGCAACAAGCCTTTGTGTGAAACAAATAAAGAAAACAAAGCAGAATAAAAAAACACTATGGTTCTCAAAAGAGGTGTCAGGGAAGGTTAAGGAGAAAAAGCCTGCATTCAAAAAGTATAAGGAATCACAGAAGGAGCACGA
Organism: Neoceratodus forsteri; assembly: GCA_016271365.2. NCBI lineage: Eukaryota > Metazoa > Chordata > Ceratodontiformes > Ceratodontidae > Neoceratodus > Neoceratodus forsteri. The sequence goes on from CM028134.1 coordinate 684,030,939, forward strand.
CAGGGAACTGTATCAATTAAAGCAGAAAGAAGTGGGGAAGGCAGTCAGAAAAGCAAAGGCCCAAACCAAGGAAAAGATAGCCAGCTCAGTTAAGAAGGGGGATAAAACCTTTTAAAGGTACATTAGGGAGCATAGAAAGGTTAAAGGAGGGATAGTGAAGATTAATAAAGGAGAGGGGAGGTGGGCAGAGGGAGACAGTGAAAAGGCAGAGATACTGAATGAATACTTTTGCTCAGTATTCACAAAAGAAGATGAGGAGGAGTTACCTAAACCAAACAATAGAAGCACTCTGGGTAGTGGAGTTGATGCCAGTCCATTTATAGAAGAAAGAATCCTGAAAAAACTCCTAAAACTCAAGGTGGACAAAGCAATGGGGCCTGATGGGATTCACCCTGGAATCCTAAAAGAACTAAGGGAGGACCTAGTGACACCGCTGTCCACACTTTTTAACAAATCATGGGAGGATGGGGTGGTACCTGAGGACTGGAGGAGGGCAGATGTGATTGCCCTTCACAAAAGTGGGAACAAGGCAGAAGCAGGAAACTACAGACCTGTTAGTTTGACCTCAGTGGTGGGGAAAATGATGGAGTCACTTCTGAAAGAAAGAATTATTGAGTACCTAGAGGCCAGTGGGGCACAGGACCCAAAGCAGCATGGATTCACAGCAGGAAGGTCATGTCAGACGAATCTAATCAATTTCTTTGACTGGGTGACCAAAGTAATAGACCAGGGAGGGGCTGTGGATATGGCCTACCTAGACTTTAGCAAGGCATTTGACACAGTCCCGCACAAAAGATTAATAATCAAGTTAGCCAGCCTGGGAGTGGGTCCCAGGGTGGTAGCTTGGGTAGCAAACTGGCTGCACAACAGGACACAGAAGGTAATAATGAATGGAACACATTCCGAAGAAAGGGGGGTTATTAGTGCAGTACCTCAGAGCTCAGTACTGGGTCCAGTCCTCTTTAACGTCTTTATAGGTGACATTGCAGAGGGTCTTAAAGGAAAGGTATGGCTCTTTGCAGATGACACAAAGATCTGTAACAGAGTTGATACACAAGGGGGGATGAGAAGGGACTTGGCAGGGTTGGACGAATGGTCAGACATATGGCAACTTAGATTCAATGCAAATAAGTGCAAAGTAATGCACCTGGGAAATAAAAATCCAGGAGAAGAGTACACAATAGCAGGGGAGGTACTAAGAGCAACAGTAATGGAAAGGGACCTGGGGGTAGTCATATCAGATGACCTAAAGGTGGGTAAGCAATGTGAGAAGTCGATAAGGAGAGCCAAGGGGATACTGGGATGCATAGGGAGGGTCATCACAAGTAGAAAAAGGGAAGTGGTTATCCCTCTATACAGACAGTTGGTGAGACCCCATCTGGAGTACTGCGTGCAGTTTTGGAGACCTCATCTATGCAAGGACACAGACAGGATGGAAGCAGTCCAGAGGAGGGCAACTAAAATGGTGCAGGGTCTACATCAGAAACCATATGAAGAGAGACTGAGAGAGTTTAACATGTATACCCTTGATGAAAGGAGGGACGGGGGGACATGATAGAAACTTTTAATACCTCAAGGGAATCAACAAAGTCCAGGAGGGTAGCATCTTTCAGAAAAAGAGATGTGTAAGAACAAGGGGGCACAATTTAAAGACAGAGGGGGACTGCCCAGGGGTAATGTGAGGACATTTTTTTTCATGGAGAAAGTGGTGGACACGTGGAACTGCCTTCCTGGAGAGGTTGTGGGGTCTAAAACAGTGGGGTAATTCAACCATGCATGGGACAGACATAAGGCAATTATAGTGGGGGGATTGCAGGAAGTAGGCTGTTGGTTAACTAGAATCTGCAGCTTATCCAGTAGGTAGGGAAATGGGCAGACTGGGTGGGCCAAGTGGTCCTTATCTGCCGTCAAAGTCTATGTTTCTATGCATAGTAACAATAACACATTAATAAAATATAATAACTGGGGATCACTTTTTCCCATAGGGAAAGCGGGTTATAATTTCTCTGTTATAACCCGTGGGTTATAACGGGTCTGAGCATGTGCACACACCACTCTTCCAGTCTTCTTCACTACAGATCAGCTCGCAGTTTGCCGCCAGTTGGAATCGGCGGCAAGTTAATTTAAAAAATAAACAAAACTTTCAAATGACCGCTTCCCAAATGGGCTAACATTAAGGGATTTTTACCATGAGCCACGAACCACGTCAAACCAGACCACGTGCACGGCTCCATAGGGATCTCTTTATTTTATATAACTGCTGTGGTGAAAAAGCAATCCCCTGCAATTATGTAAAATAAAAGCTGGGGAGGTGTGTCAATCTTGAATTTTACCCACTGCCTCGATGTGGGATGCCTTTACAAACCCCTTGAGCTTCTCTCTCTCGGGGTTTATATGGCATCCTACACCTTGGGGGTGTAAAATTCTCATTATAACCACCTCCCCAATCATTATTCTATATTAGATATCTATAAAATATACATTAATGGTTGTTAGAAGATGAGCAAGTTAAATGCCATGTCATGATTGACTGTTGCCATTCCATGGTCATATGTTTATGTGCCAATACCCCATACCCCCCACACCCACCCAGGCAAAGGAAAAGGTTGAACTATGTGATCTGGAATTTGAACAAATCACATACAGAATTCATGAGCAACTTCACTCATTCCTGATTTCAATCACAAACATGGCTGCTACCTTTACTCTTACATTAAAACTTTCAACCAGGCCCTAAAAATAAAACTCCCTTAAATTAAAAAAATAAATAAATAAACTGAATGCTCTTTCTACTCATGATCCTTTCCTGGCACACATAAAACACATTTTTAAAAATCAAGCACTATTCAGAGTTTTCACTTCTGTTTTTTCTTTCATGACCATCAGAAATTGTCCTCATAGCCTAACCAACTTAACAGCAATCTTTGCTACTAATCTTATGACAGATAAAATTGAGCTGTTGTGCTTGATTCATGAAGGATGATGCAGGGCTTGCAACAAGCCCTGCATCATCTTCAGTGTTTGATGCAGCTGTGCCAAAGCCCTCTGGTGTAACGCAGCCCAATTCAGGAAGGGATGGCATATTTGCAACAGTTTCCATAGTTTATGGCAGCTTGCGCCAAAGGTTTGGCACAACCCCTATAAACTGGATCCCCCCTTGGATGCAAAGTTAAACCAGAAGGAGCTGGCTTAACTTACTGCATCTGGTGCACCCGATCATGAATTGCGATCAGCGCCAAATGTCTGCCACAAGCACCCTGCGCCATTTGTTCAGCACACTGGGGGCTTGCGGCAGATGCAACTCTTCATGAATCAGGCCCTCTGTCTCCATATGAGGCCTGTGTGTGTCTGTGTGAGTGTATGCCAGTGGAATTCTGCAGAATATTGAGTTCAAATTTATTTCACCAGGAAAACTCTGTTGAGCAAGCTCATTTACAAGGAGGTCCTGCTAAGTACAGGGCAATACAAACAAAATATAATGGTAATGCAAAGGTGGACAAAGCATGGTTCCAGAGAGCACGAATATACAAATGAAGAGAGTTTACATGACTAACAGAACAGTGGCGTAAAAATAATAATTATGACAATTCTAATTAGTTCTGATAAATACAATTATAACCAATTTAGAGGGACAGAAAGAGCATAATGCTGGATAAAGTTGGATAGCGTAGGATGGCATGCTAACTAGTATGACAATGGCAGACTTCCTTAAGGCATTTGCTGATTAAAGGCTTGAGTATATTGAAGGAAACCAGTTCAGAAAGCTTGAGAGAGGATTGCAGTTTGTTGCAGGCAGAAGGAATGGCGTGGCTAATGGCTACTTTACCGAAGCGGGTGCAAATCTTAGGGATGTCAAATAAATAATGGAATTTTTCCTGAGCGAGTAGCAACTGTGGGAATTCATGCATTCCATGTTAACATTCCATGTTTGTGTGTGTGTGGAGGGGGAGTGACCATTCTATTACAGCAATACTGCAGAATGTTGCAGTCTTATATTCCATGGTAAACAAACAAACCTTCTACTGCATGTGTAGAAAGACAAATGACTGTCAAGTGGAAAGCATCTGTGGATGGACTAGTCGGCATTTTTAAGCAATACTGTTTATTTTATTTTTTGTGTCTGTTTTTTTTTTTAGAAATTTTTTTTTTTTAATATGCCCAACTCATTTTCTAAGTGCAATAGGACCCTTCAGAGTGTGAGGTATGGGTGGATACCCACACATTCCAGGAATATAACGTCCTCCACCTGCAGCTTCAGGCTTCATCACACCCCTGGGTGTGCAGGTACTGTATCCACCGATACCTCACACCATGTCAGACCTTATTGCTTACCTCTCATTTGACCTAGTCCATTATTAACCCAAAATGGTCAGGATAAGATCCTATGCCTATAGAATAATATTTGTCATATTGTACACAGTCAGAAAATAGTGACAGAGTGAAGGTTATTGTGGCTACTCAGGGCAATTGTAATAGGGAGGAGAATGGGGGCGAGGATAGTAAGGGCTACTACCCTGGATGACAGGTCCCAAGTTAGATAAAGAAACAAGGATCACTAGGCCAACATTGTCTATGCTTGTGTTCTAATAACTTGGAAGAAAGTGCTGCCTGCCACCCAGGGATGGATCTCCCTCCCTAAATAACACATAACAGTAATTTAAGGTCAGAAGAGACTCTGTTCATCATGTCCACCTCCTGCTTCAGAATAGGTATGAATAAGTATGTTGTGTAAACATATACTAATTTGAATGCATTCCCTACTCAGATAACTACCCAGGCTATCCAGTTATTCCCTTGGTAAGCAGAAATCTATTCCGGCTTGCCTTGAAGCCCTGTACTGTCTTCTTGTCCACTGTCCCTGCTAGTGGGCTGTTGCATAGGATCATCACCCTCCAATGAGAGAACTGCATCTATCATTACTCTGAATTTACCACCTTTATGCTTAAGGGTGTGTCCCAGTATGCTGCTAGAGGACACCAGATCAAACATTGATATCTGCTCAATTCTTGATATCCTTGAATACATGGAAAATTGAGATCATGTCCCCTTACAGCATCCTTCTTTCTAATATGAACATATTAAGTAATGCTAACCTCTCCTCATGGCTTTTGTCTTCCATACTCCTGATGATTTTGGTGGCCTTGCTTTGCACCCTGTTGAGAGCCTCAATGTCTTTTTTTGTATTTGCATGCAGTACTCCAGGTGGGACCTGACCAGAGCCCTGTAAAGATGAAGAACTGCTTCTTCTGCCCTGCTGGTCACCCCCATTTTATGCAGTCTAGCATTCTGCCAGGCTTCTTGACAGCAGTCCCACACTGCTTATGTTTCCGTCCCTTGCCTATTATGATGCACAGGTCTTTTTCCCCTTACACTGCAGCAAGAGGAACCCCACACAGTGTGTAGATCCTACCTCTGGTTTTCCTCCACAAGCACCTTGCATTTGGCTACACTGATTCTGTGGATCCAGGAGTCCAACCAATTACCAGCTTATTCATGTCTTCCTGAAGTTTGTCCCCTTCCTCAAGGGAGTCCACTACCCAGGCCAGCTTAGTGTCAGCAGGGAACTTTAGTGGCCTGCTAGAGACCCTGGTTTCCAGATCATTAATGAAAATATGGAACAGCAGTGACTGCATCACTGATCTGTGAGGAATACCACTGGGTAGCTCTCTACTTTCTGAGCAGTGCCTGTCCCCCCACAACTCTCCACTTTCTGACCAAAGCTTGTTAGCAATACACCTTGTGTATGCCTCATTTATGGTGTATACTGGTGTACTTTGCCCAAAAGATTGTACAATAGTGTCTAAGGCATTGCTTAAGTCCAGATAGGCTATATCTGCAGCCCTATCACATCCACCTCCTGGTCACCCCCTCAAAAAGGGGACCAGGTTGGTTTGGCATGATCGGCCCCTTATAAAGCCAAGCTGAAAGGAGGCAAGAATGTTAGTATCAACCAAGTGCTGCATCATTCTATCCTTGGTAATGGCTTTCAGGACCTTGCCCAGCACTGACATCAAGCTAGCCAGCCTTTAGTTTCCTGAGTCTGACCATATCACACGGCCACTTTCCAGTCCTCTAGTACCACACCTGTCTAGACAGTCTCTTGAAAGATTATTATGAGTGGCTTCATAAGTTGTCCTCTTAGCTCCACAGTTATCCTGGGGTTCTTCCCATCCACACCTTGGGACTTATCTGATTTGATCTCAGTAGGTAGTTAGCTACCAGGGTGGGAGTGATGTCCTCAGGCTGCATCATGGCAACCCCTAATGCCATGGAGCCTACCAATGAGTCCAATCCCTCCCTTGGGGGCCCTGTAGGGAACACTAAACAAAATTATTAATTCACGTCTCAGCAAATACCTCATCTCTCTTACTGGTTCCTTTCACCATTTCCCTGTTTTCAGAGGCCCAATCACCTTCATCTTTCCATTTATGTGCTTGAAGAAGGCTTTGGTATTATCTGCAGCTCCTACTGCTATACTGGTTTCCAGTTCCAGTTTTGTCTTTTTTTAATTCAAGTGTTGTTCTAACAGTGTGATGATCTGCCTGTTGCCCCAGTCTTTTCAGTGGATCAGATCAGAAATTCAAATTGCCCACATGCTGCATGTCTAAGACATGGGATTGTAACTATATACAGCATATTACTTTGCTAAAGCACCAGCATGCCAGAGAGCACAACGTTTGTGGTCTGAGGTGCTAGGCTGGCATGACTCAAATTGTAAACATGTGCCAGATTTAAAAAAAGATGTGCCAGCGTGCTGGAGCACTTCACTCAATGGATTTCAAAGGATGTGTAAAGTAACAGACAATATCTTTCAAACCATTTGCTCCCTAAAGTAATATTTTATGCCATCCGACAGCTGGGAAATGTGTCTTTTAAGTGATGTAAAGCATTAGTTGCTAGAGTGTGTGGAGACATAAAGTATATATTAAAATTATCTTGCATCCATTTTGCTATTTTTATTCCTATTTTTTCTACATATACATACAAACAGCAAATATGACGTGCAACGTAGAACAGAAACACAGATAAACATACCTTTAAGGAAAAATATGGTGATTGTTCCATAACATAGGTGCATAAAACATACTGAGTTTTATAAAGGGCAAGAGGCATTTGCTTCCCAGAAGGTTCTTGACTAAATTGAAATATTGATACAGTCCCACTCCTCTATAACTAACCAGATACTTTTACAGAGAATATTAGTCTAAGGCTCTGAAGATACAATGCAAACAAAATGCTGTTCAGGTAAAAAGCAATGCTGACAAAAGAAAGGCAGCTTTAAGAAAACAAAAGCAGGGGCTTACCCCTCTGGACAGAATACATACTGCATGCTGGCTGTGACATCAAAAAACCTTTATTACTGGCACAATTTTATAGCTGCAAAAGCAGTGAGAGTCCCACACAAAACTTGACATTTCGTGTAAATTATGGTATGCATTACCCAGGGATGGTTAGCCCCCGAAGGTCAATCAGTTCATAGCATCCATTTAAAGTGGCCATATATTTCATACTACATTGGGGAACAGTCCATAAGAAAACTAGCATTTGTCAATGCTGAATGTTGGTTGTTTGTTAAACAATTTGATGTTTTTCTGAAAAAGTCCAATGGCGAGTCTAGTCTGCATACCCACAAGACCTCCTATGTTGCAGCACCACCCCAGATGTGGCCTCACCATTGATTTATATAGGGGTAACACTACCTACCATTTTCTGCTGGTGATACCCCTTCCTGTGCACCCTAGCATCCTACTAGCTTTGCCTACTGCCTTATCACATTGCTTTGCTAGAGGCTGAAACATAGAAATTGTCAGCAGATAAGGATCACTAGGCCAATCCAGTCTGACCATAAGCCATGTACTTGACGACGGCTTCTGACCCTCCCTCAGCTGTACCTCTATGGTTCTCCCATGCCTGTCTGATGCATGTTTAACTTCCGTCACAATACTCACACCCACCACCTCCTGCTGTGGACCATTCCATGTGTCCACCTCCCTCTCTGTGAAGAAAAGCACCATCATATTCCCTCTTAGCCTACCACCTTCCAATTTCATGTCCTGCCCCCTCATTCTTGTACTCCTCCTGTATTGGAAGATGTCTTTCCCCTGCACCTTGTTTATACCCTTGAAGTACTTGAATGTCTCTATCATGTTTCCTGTCTACCTCCTCTTCTCCAGTGAGTACATATTGCAGTCCCTTAATCTCTTCTCATTTGTTTTGTGGTGCAAATCCTGTACCATCTTAGTCACCCTTCTCTGGACTGTCTCCAGCCTGTTTATGCCCTTTTGATGGTGCGGTCTCCAGAACTGCACACATTACTCAGTACTCCATATTAGGCCTGACCAGGGTTTTATATAACGTCATCACTACCTCCCTCCTTCTGCTGGTGATACCCCTGCGTATGCACCCAAGCATGTAACTGGCCCTCCCTGCTGCCTTTGTAGTCTGCTTTGACATTTTCAAGTCATGTGAAATTATAACCCCCAGATCCCTTTATTTCTTGGTGACTGTCAGCACCTGCTCCCCCCCCCCCCCCCATCCTGTAGCTCTCCGCAGGGTTTCTATGACCCAGGTGCATAATTTTGCACTTCTTTGATTTAAACCTCAGTTGCCACTCCTGAGACAATTTCTCAAGCCTGCCTAGGTCCTCTTTCATTTTCTCCACCCCTTCTGGGGTATCCACCCTGTTGCAGATCTTGGTGTCATTTGCAAACAGGCAGACCTTTCCTTCCAGACCCTCTGCAATGTCACTAATGAAGTCATTGAACAGGACTGTCCCAAGGATTGATTCCTGCGGTACCCCGCTAGTCACCCACCCTCCCCAGATTGTACCCTATTTACCACCACCGTCTGTCTCCTGTCTGTTAGTCAGTTCCTAACCCAGTTCACCACCTTGTCTATCATGTTCAGACTACCAATCTTGTTCACAAGCCTCTCATGAGAGACAGTGTCGAAGACCTTGCTGAAACTGAGGTAGGCAACATTCATGGCCCCCCTCGATTAACTTCCTTCGTCACCCAGTCAAAGAAATCTATCAGATTCGTCTGACACGACCTACCCGCTGTTAGGCCTGACCAGAGTTTTATATAACGGCATCACTACCTCCCTCCTTCTACTGGTGACACCCCTGCTTATGCACCCCTTGTAATTTTTTCACATTTTGACCCCAAATTATCAACATAGTCTTCTTATCACCGTACCTCATAAACCCCATAGGTGAAAATTTCCTAATCCATGGCAAAATGCCATTCCATGGCACAGGTGTGGAAACTCATTGTGGGCAGGATGTGTGAAATGACAGCTGAACTGTTCATGAGGTTGTGTGGAGAAATTGCTAGGTTGGAAATTTGAAGTCAAAATATAAAAAATTGGCAAAATTACACACATGCATAGGAAAATGTCAATGAGTGTGCGTAACTCTGTCTTTTGTTGGTATTTTTGCTACAAATTTCCAACCTGGGCTTTTTGGGACCCCGCTTCATTAACAGTGCTGCTATCATTTTGTTACTCCATCCCAAAAAGGGGTTTTGTGCAGTGACTGCGCCCTTCCATGCCACAGGTGCAAGAACAAGTTTTGGGCAGGATGTGAGAAATGGCAACTGTACTGTTCATGAGGCAGTGTGTAAAAATGGCTATGTTGAAAATGCAGAAAATTTGGATTGATAATATTAAAAATTTACCAAGTTACGCTGGTGCGTAGGAAAATGTAAATGAGCGCACGTAACGTGGGCGTTTGTTTGTACTTTTGTTCCACATTTTCAACATGGGGTTTTGGGGACACCACCTCATGAACAGTGGCAGTATAATTTTAGTACTGTATCCTGAAAGGTGATTTTGTGCAGCAACTGCACCATTCCGCACCACAGCTACAAAAATACATTTTGTGCAGGATGTGAAAAATGATAGCTTTACTGTTCATTAGGTGGTGTGAAACAATGGCTATGTTCAACATTTGGAGTCAAAATATTAAAACTAACCAAACTTACGTGTGTGCATATAAAACTTTCAATGAGCGCATGTAACTCGGCCATTTTTCAGTATTTTTACATCACATTTTCAACATGGGCTTTTTGGGACCCCACCTCATGAACAGTGGCACTGTCATTTTGTTGATCAGTCCCTAAAGATGATTCCATGCAGTGACTGCGAAATCACCTTTTGGGACGAAGTAACGAAATGACAGTGACAGTGTTCATGAGGTGGGGTTCCAAGAACCTCATGTTGAAACTTTGGTGCAAATATCTCAAACAACAGCTGAGATATCAACGTAAGTTGAAACTGCCATTGACAGCCATTATATAGCGCTTACCATGATTTTTCAGTTTGCGGTCCAGCTTTGAAAAGCGCAGACGTGTTTCTGTCCAGAGAAGATGACAGTGCTTGACCTCCAGTGATAAGTGTGGGGTCGGGGGGTGCGAGGAGGTGGGTGCACAGAGGGAGGGTCGGGATGGGAAAGGGGGGATGGGTGAGACAATGAGGGACCATTTTCCTTTTTACAGGGTTAAAAAATAATAATAAAGATGTCGGGGAATGATTTCCTTTTTTTTTTTTTTAGGGACAGGAATGTTTCAGCTTCACTGTTGCCCTCTGCCAGACCCCCAATCAAGGCCAAAAAATAATAGGGCCAACAGGAGAACTCAATGGCCACCATTGCCAGGATCACGTGTGGGGGGTAACGTCGCAACAGACAATGATGGACTTTTTTTTCCAGGATAAAAAATGATAAGGGACAGTTTTCTTTCTTTCAGGGAGAGTTTGCTGTACAATTGCAGACACTGTGGGATTGGGCACTCCCAGTGTTAGTATCTTATGTTTGCAAGGAGGTGTAGCATGGTGGGTGCTTAGAGAGAGGGTTGTGTGGGGGGAATAAGAAAGCAGTAAGTCACAACAGGGTGTTGGTTGCTATGAGATAACCTGCATGCCTAAGTGCATGGTAAGGTACAAGGCTGCAAGTCGAGAGTCCTTCTGCACCTAGATGTCCAGTTATCACATAACAACCAACACTCTGGAGTGTCTTATTGCACTTATAAAATGGATAATGATTAAGAAAAGACACTGGCAAGTAGTTTGAATTTATAAAATGTTGTAATGTTTATTTAAATAAAGAACAGAGAATTTATTGGAAAAGGGAGGAAAAATAGTACCTAACTAAACCTTTGGGATGGTCAGAATAATAACTCCCTCAGAGTTTGTATGGAAAACATTCAGGAAACTGCATTATTACTTTACTTGCAGTTGTTATTGCTTTATGGGGTCTGCAATTAATGCTCTTGTATGTACTCAGCTTGCACATTCCTGCAACTTGCTTTGCCACTGTCACTTATAGATTGATGCAGGACTAAAATGGTTTATAACATCTTCTTATTTTGGCTTACTAATGGTTTTGAGTGTTTTTTTTGTTGTTGTTCATTCTCATTTTGAATTGTTTACATCCCTCCCCCCCCCGGTTCCGGTGCAGTACTTCCTTTACAGTGTTCCACGTGCCTGTGCATCTCATAAATGATTATACAGAGTGTGCGGCAGGTTAAATAAAGTGGTTCCCGTGCTTATATTTTTTAATGTGCTGCACTGCAATACATTACAAAAGAACAAACACTGCTGTGCAGGTAGTCATTGAGAAAGAAACGGAACACTAGCGTGCAAGTTGTTGATGGTAAGGATACCAAGAGGTGCTGCTTTTGAGGGTCCTGGTATTTCTTTTGATCTGCTATGACTGCCTGGTTTTACTAAAACTACAGTGCAGTGTGAACTGTGTGGCAGGAAGCTGGCGGTTGCTGGAGACTGGCACACATGGAAATTGTGGGTTGTTATTGAAGTTTAACAGAACTGGCTGGCTAGCAGCCATTCACTCTGGATTTGCATCGAGTGTAACAGTACAGCATCTTGTCCTTTCCAATGCTGTTTCTTTTTCGAACTTTCATGCTTTTATGTATTTTTCTTTTGTGCACCAACCCCGGCCCCAATAAAAATTTCAGTTACAGTGCTGTCCGGTGGCAGATGATACTCAAATACAGAATGATCATGTCTTGAAGGACACTTCTTACAGCAAGTGCAACCAACATAAAAAAAAGTGTACAGAAAACGGAGTTGAAAACAGACATCATTGTGTTATCCAAATGGGCTCAAAACTGAAATTGAACTTTTAGTTATGAGCGTGCACTCACAAAATAGAACAGTAATAGGCAATTCACCACATCTATAGCTTGATTCCCGAGTGGCTCTGCAGGCTGATCATAATGCAGCTGCATATGTGGCACACTTACATAGAAACATAGAAGCTGACAGCAGAAAAGGACCGCAAGGCCCATCCAGTCTGCCCATTTCTTTTTCTACCTTATGAATGTGCCATAGGCCTTTGCTCTGTCAATGGCCTATCTATTCATACTCATCTCTATTGCTCCCTTCTGCCTATCCCATGCCTGTTTGAAGCCCTGCACTGTATTCACATCCACCACTTCCTGAGGTAGGCCATTCCATGCATCCACCACCCTTTCTGTGAAAAAGAACTTCCTCACATTACACCTTAATCGGCCTCCCCCTAATCGCATGCTGTGTCCTCTTGTCCTGCTATTTTTCTTATATTGAAACATGTTAGACTCTTTCAACTTGCTAATGCCCTTAAGGTGTTTGAATGTTTCAATCATATCACCTCTCTCCCTCCTTTGCTCTAGGGTATACATATTGAGTTCAGTTAATCTGTCCTCATATGTTTTCTGATGCAGTCCCTGCACCATTGTGGTTGCCCTTCTCTGGACTGCCTCAATTTGGTTAATGTCCTTGTGAAGGTGTGGCCTCCAGTACTGCATGCAGTACTCCAGATGGGGCCTAACCAGTGTCTTGTAAAGATGGATTATTACCTCCCTCTTCTGACTTGTGATACCCCTACTAATACATCCCAACATCCCTCTAGCCTTACCTACTGCTTTAGAGGTCTGCTTGGATGATTTCAGGTCATCGGTGATGATGACACCCAAGTCTCTTTCTTCCCTTGTGACTGCCAGCAACTCCCCTCCCAGCCTATAGGTGGCTTCAGTGTTTCTCTTCCCTATGTGCATGATCTTGCACTTCTTTGCATTAAACCCCAGTTGCCACTCTTCTGACCATTTTGCTAGTTTATCCAGATCTCTTCTCATTCTGCCCACACCATCTGGATTATCTACTCTGTTGCAGATCTTGGTGTCATCTGCAAACAGACACACCTTACCCTCCAGCCCATCTGCAATGTCACTGATGAAGATATTGAAGAGAACTGGCCCCAGGACCGATCCTGAGGTACCCCACTTGTGACTTGCATCTTTTCTGACTGTACACCGTTTACCACCACTCTCTGTTTTCTGCCCGTCAACCAGTTTGCCACCCAGTTGACCAACATCTGACCCACCCCGAGCCTACCCAGCTTATTAATCAATCTTCTATGTGGAACAGTATCAAAAGCTTTGCTGAAGTCAAGGTAGGCAACATCAACTGCTCCCCCTTGGTCCACCACTCTGGTTACCCAGTCAAAGAAATCTATGAGATGGTTTGACAGGACCTTCCTTTTGTAAACCCATGCTGTCTTGGATCTTGTGCTCCTATGGATTCCAGGTGTTGCACTACCCTTTCCTTAAGGAGTGTCTCCATAATCTTGCCCACTACTGAGGTAAGACTGACTGGTCTGTAGTTCTCTGCCTCCACCCTGCTACCACTCTTGTGAAGTGGGATCACATGAGCCCTTCTCCATTCTTCTGGGACCACTCCTGTGTGCAGAGACTCACTAAACAGTTCTAATAATGGCTCTGCTAGTTCCACCCTTAGCTCCTTTAGTACCCTGGGATGTATGCCATCAGGTCCCATTGCCTTGTCCACCCTAAGCTTATCGAGCTCTTGTAGGGCCCTTTCTTTTGTGAAGGGTCTAGTGCACACCTCCCTCCCCCCTGTGTCCATGGTACAGAGCTGTGGGCCCTGCCCTACCCTACCTTCTCTTCAGTAAATACTGAGCAGAAGTATCTATTTAGGATAGATGCTTTTACGTGGTCCTCCTCCTTGCACACCCCCTTATCCCCTTTGATCTTAGCAATACCCCCTCTAGACTTTCTCCTTTCACCAGCATGTACACAGATATAGCCTTACAAAGCCATCTAGATTTTTCTCAAGTGAGGTTATAGCTCACTAAAGGGGTTTCATGAGTCACAAAAGAATGTTCATGAGAGACAAAAGCAGGGAATGTTTCATGGCAGGATGCAGACTAATTTCATAGGTTCATAAGTTCATAGATGTATACAAGTTCAGTAGGCCAGAGCCTTTTAAAGAACTTGCCACCTTCAAATCCTAAAGGTGGAAACCTGTTTTTTTATCTACCATATGTTCATCTAGTCTTTTTTTAAATATGGTCATGTTATCACTCTCGACTATATACTGAGGCAATGTATTCCGAGTTGTGATTATTCTTTGTGTATACCATTTATTACATTTACCTGTTCTGTTATGTTCCCCTTTCAGTTTATATTGATGAGATTGTGTATTTTTATTAGATTTATGACTAACTAGTTCAATTGTCTCCATGATTGTTTGATCTTGAATAGCTTTGTATGTCAAACAAAGGTCCCCTCTAATTCATCTGTATTCCATAGAATATAGTCCTAATTTATTTAATCTATTTTTATAGCTGGAGTTTCACATGTTTTAAATTTTCTTGATGGTTCTTTTCTGGACCTTCTCAATTAATGTTTTTGCCGCCAATGGTGTTAGGTGCAGAGAACTGTGAACAGTATACCAAATGCGGTCTCAATAAACTGGAGTATAATGGAACAATCACCTATGGTTCTCTGCTTTTTATGTTGCTCAAAATGCAGCCCAAAATTCTATGACATTTTTTAACCATGATTTTAGTATGCATATCAAATGTAAGATCATCTGTTATTAATACTTCCATGTCTTTTTCACACATAGTTGTTTGCAGAGTTGTGTTGTTGAGTTTATACTGATATCTGATTCAAATTGTTTTTTTGCAAGGTATATCTTCTGTTAAAGTGTTCTGCAGGTTGTGCTTACAGGTTTTGTTACTTTTTTATGGCTTTATTTTTCTCTGTAACAAAGTGTTTTTGCAGGGTATATCTTCTGTGAGATTGTTACAGGTGGTACTTACAGGTTTTGTTACTTTTTGTATCTATCATTAGGCTAAGCAAAATTACAGTTTGCTACTATTTTGTTTTTTGCTGACAGGTTTTTGTTTTGGGTTCAGAGACGTTGCAGTCTCCATCTCACATTGAAGGAGCTAATTGCTTTCCTCCCACAGCTCTTCCATGGGATTATGAGTGTAACTGGGGGGTGGAGCTGACAATGCCTTAATAACTTCCAACAAAAGGGAGAGTTAAAAGGTCAGGTTAGTTAGTGTTTTTGAGGTGGAAGACTAGGTTTACCGGCAAAGGCACCTAGCTTCACCTGAGCTCTTTTCTTCTAGGTTTGCTTGTAAGGACAGAGCAAGGAACAACATTATAAGAGCAAGGAAAATAATTAAGGCTTCTTTTGGCTTGGTAGATTTACTGTGTGTTACTATTTTCTTTTGTGCTTACAGTTTTTTTTTTTGCTTACATTTTACTGCTTTATTGTTCTCTGATTCAAATTGCTGTTGCAGGGTATACTTTCCGTTGCATTGTTACAGGGTATGCCTATAGGTTTGTTATTGTTTTATGCTTACAGATTACTGCTGTAATCTTCTCTGATTCAAATTGTTTTTTTGCAAAGTATATCTCCTGTTAAAGTGTTCTGCAGGTAGTGCTTACAGGTTTTCTTACCTTTTTACTGCTTTATTTTTCTCTGTAGCAAAGTGCTTTTTACAGGGTGTATCTTCTGTGAAATTGTTACAGGTGGTGCTTACAAATTTTACAGTTTTATCTATCATTAGGCTAAGCTTTCAGGGCTAATTACAGGAGCACATGAGATACAGACTGAGGGATAGCAACTGCATTTGTTGTTGGTTGATTGTTTCTGCTCTTACCTCCTTGTTTCTTTCATCCGTGGTTCTTCTTTTTCATTCAGGGAAGGGCTCAACCACCCACCCCCATCCCCAACCACCCTCTGCCACACTACTTTTATAGAGTAGCACAGTGGTGACATTTTCTGTAGCAAAGCAGAAAGGGGGAGGATCAGAGGGGTATCCACACAGTGACCTTACTTACAGGGGCACAAGTAATTTAACTTGTTATAGAAAGTTATACAAAAACAAACAAACAAAACAAACAAAAGAAAATATTAAAAAAATCTATTTTTTGTTTTCATTTTCCTTCTAATTAGTCGGACCAGGTTATAAAATAGGCAACTCAACTGGAATGGATATTATTAACAGCAGGTACTTCAGGACACTTTTCAAAAGGGCAGTTTTACAGGATTTAGGACACTGTCCTACAGGCTGGACCATTGGAGATCTAAGGGCTCCACTCTGGACAGCATGGGCAGAGATTGTGCACCTCAAATTGCATATTCTGGAGGAGAAATATATTACAAGAACCACCTGCCATTTCCCCAACATCCAACTGAAGCACCTCGACTGCAGAGGATAGTTGGTCTGGAACGTAGCAGGTGGTTAGGAAGGGCAAATGGGTGCCTCATCACTCAATGCTCACCAACCTATCACCTCCACAAACCATATTAAAACTACAAACAGGTATCTGCCTCTATCTCCAAAATCAAACAAATGGGCAGAGGACACTGCAGAGCAGGACACTGCAGCACAAGAGCTAGCACTACAAAACTCTCACAAAACAGGGACCAAAACAAAAAAAGCAAAAAGGAAATCCAAAACACTTCTGATCATAGGAGAAGCCATGATTCAGGGAGTTGATACCTACCTCTGGTCGGGGGTAATGGTCCGATGTCTCCAGGGGTAATGGTCAGATGTCTCCCAGGTACATCAGCATACAGAGACACTGACTGCATTGCTAAAATTGAGTAGAAAGCAGGAGAAAATATCTATGTCCTGGTAAACATAGGGACTAATGATCTTGCCAGCTGGTCAGTTGTGGAGACCAAGGAGCACCTGACCAGGCAGGGAGACAAACTGTCATCCGTTTCATCTAGTATCTCCTTCTCTGAGATCCTGCCAGTCTGAGAGAGTGGGGCAGATGGATGGAAGGTCAAAGAAGAGGAGATAGGGGAGCTAAACATGTAGCTCAAAGGCTGGCGCCAGGAAAAAAGACACAAATTTGTAGGTAACTGGCAACAGTTTGGGGAGCAAAAGTTCTGTAAATTTATTGGACTGCATCTGACTAAGGAGGGAGTCAGTGCATTGGGGCAGAAGTTTGATGTCTTTGCAGCATATTTAAGCTAGCAAATGGGGAGAGGGGTGCAGTACCCGATACATTGAACAGGAAGAACGCCACTCCCCCCTCAGCTAGTGATCAAACAGGAGTTCAGCATGTTTGTAGTTCATTTGCATCACCAGGTAAGGATAAAGGTCTGACTCCCCATACCATGCACAGGGGAAAAGCCAGATCTCGCCCCACAACTAACACACTGAAATTTGGCAAATGGAAAATCAAGTACTCAGATGCCCGCAGTCTGGGAAACAAGATCTCAGACCTGGAGGCTACAATGACAGAGGCTAAACTGGACATAGTAGCCATTAGTGAGACATGGTTCACCAGTAACCACACTTGGGAGACTTCAGTACCCGGTTATGTACTGTTCAGAAGAGACCGAGGTGCAAAAAGGGGTGGGGGAGTGGTCCTTTATGTCAATGAAAATATCAAATCTACAGAAATTCAGAATATACATAAGGAACCAGAAGAATTGTGGGTCACCCTGGAAACAGGAAATGGGACAGCCATATGAACTGGGGTTGTCTACAGGCCTCCAGACCAGGGGGAGGACACAGACACATAACTGTTAGAAGATATACAAAACATGACATCTAAAGGGGAGGTTCTGATAATTGGAATCTTCAACATGCCAGATAAAGATTAGTCAATACCAGCAGGAACATCCACCAGAACCAGACACATAGTGGATTCCCTGCAGGGGGAGGGACTTAAACAATTGGTACAACAACCCACAAGAAACAGGGCTATTCTGGATCTAGTACTGACTAACGAGGAAAGGATCACAGATCTCCAGGTAGAAGGTCACCTGGGGGCCAATGACCATCACATGATATGGTTCAATTTGGCCACTAGAACTAAATCATCCCATTCCAAGGCAAAAATATGGGACTTCAGAGGAGCTGACTTTGATAAGATGGCCAACTGAATTAAACTAGCCCTGGCAAGTAGAAATACAGGTGAGGGGGTACAGGCAAAGTGGGCAAGCATTAAGGATGCAGTACTTGAAGCAACATCCCATTGTGTTAGGAAGAAAGGCAAGTGCAAAAGGAGGAAACCACTTTGGTTCACAAAAACAGTAACAGAAAAGATTGGAGCCAAAAGGTTGGCCTTCAGGAAATATAAGGCAGTGGGACAAAGATAGGGAGGCATACCAAACTTCCTAAAGGAAGCATGGAAGGCAGTAAAGCAGGCAAAGGCCCAAACCAAGGAAACACTAGCACAAACAGTAAAAGAAGGGGATGAGACTTTCTATAGATACATTAGTGAAAGAAGAAAGTCCAGAGGGGGTATTGCTAAGATCAAATGAGATAAGGGGGAGTGTGTGGAGAGGACCAAGGAAAAGCATCTATCCTAAATAGTTACTTCTGCTCAGTATTTACTGAGGAGAAGGTAGGGCAGGGCCCACAGTTCAGCACCATGGACACAGGGGGGAGGCAGGTGTGCACAAATCCCTTCACAAAAGAAAGGGTCCTACAAGAGCTCTCTATGTTCATAGTAGACAAGGCAATAGGACCTGATGGCATACATCCCAGGGTACTAAAGGAGCTAAGGGTGGAACTAGCACAGCTGTTAGTAGAACTGTTTAGTGAGTCTCTGAGCACAGGAGAGGTCCCAGAAGACTGGAGAAGGGCTCATGTGATCCCGCTCCACAACAGTGGCAGCAAAGAGGAGGCAGAGAATTACAGCCCAGTCAGTCTTACCTCAGTAGTGGGCAAGATTATGGAGGCAGTCCTTTAGGAAAGGATAGTGCAACACCTGGAATCCATAGAAGCACAGGATCCAAGACAGCATGGGTTTACAACAGGAAGGTTCGGTCAAACTAATCTCATAGATTTCTTTGACTGGGTAACCAGAGTGGTGGACCAAGGGGTGCAGCTGATGTCACCTACCTTGGCTTCAGCAAAGCTTGCACTACTGTTCCACATAGAAGATTGATTAATAAGCTGAGTAGGCTCGGGGTGGGTTAGAAGTTGGTCAACTAGGTGGCAAACTGGTTGGCAGGCAGAAAACAGAGAGTGGTGGTAAATGGTATACAGTCAGAAGAGATGCAAGTCACAAGTGGGGTACCTTAGGGATCAGTCATGGGGCCAGTCCTTTTCAATATCTTCATCAGTGACATTGCAGATGGACTGGAGGGTAAGTGTTGCCTGTTTGCAGATGACACCAAGATCTGCAACACATCAGATGATCCAGATGGGGTGGGCAGAATGAGAATAGATCTGGAAAAACTGGCAAAATGGTCTGAAGAGTGGCAACTGGGGTTTAACACAAAGAAGTGCAAGATCATGCACATAGGGAAGTGAAACCCTGAAGCTACCTATAGGCTGAGAGGGGAGTTGCTGGCAATCACAAGGGAAAAAAGAGACTTGGGCATCATCATGATAGATGACCTGAAATTATCCAAGCAGACCACTAAAGTAGTAGGTAAGGCTAGAGGGATGTTGGGGTGTATTAGTAGGGGTATCACAAGTCATAAGAGGGAGGTAATAATCCTGCTTTACAGGACACTGGTTAGGCCCCATCTGGAGTACTGTGTGCAGTACTGGATACCGCACCTGCACAAGGACACTAACAAAATTAAGGCAGTCCAGAGAAGGCAACCAAAATGATGCAGGGACTGCATCAGAACACATACGAGGACAAATTAGCAGAACACAATATGTATACCCTAGAGCAAAGGAGGGAGAGCGGTGATATGATTGAAACAGTCAAACATCTTAAGGGCATTAACAAGGTGAAACAGTCTAACATGTTTCAATATAAGAAAAATAGGACAAGAGGACACAGCATGGGATTAGAGGGAGGCCAATTAAGGGGTTAATGTGAGGAAGTTCTTTTTCACAAAAAGGGTGGTGGATGCATGGAACAGCCTACCTCAGGAAGTGGTGGATATGAATACAGTGCAGGGCTTCAAACAGGCATGGGATAGGCATAAGAGAACAATACAAATGAGCATGAATAAATAGGCCATTGACAGAGTAAAGACCTATAGCACATTCATAAGGTAGACAAAATGGGAAGACTGGATGGGCCTTGCAGTCATTGTCTGCCATCAACTTCTATGTTTCTATGTCTATACAAAAATGTGGGATTATTATGTCCCAAATGCATGATTTTACATTTTTTTTATTGAAGTTCATTTTGTTCTCATGTGCCCATTTAGCCAGGTGATTTATATTATCTTGAAATTGTTTCCCTGATTGCTGATTTTTAACAATTCCACCAATTTTCCATTCATCAGCATATTTACACAGCCAGACAGTACTCGATGTCTGCATGGATGATACCAAAATATTAAATAGTGTTTGGACCAGCACAGAGCCTTGAGGGACCCCACTCATCACTTGACCCCAGAAGGATAGATGTCCCCTGATCACTACTCTTTGTATTCTATTATCTAGCCAAGAAATAATCCAAATTTATTATGTTTGGATGCAGTTGTATTTTAATTAGTTGTTCAACTAAGACTCAATGTGATACAATGTCAAAAGCTTTTGAGTAGTGTAATGCAGTGCTTACTGGCTCAATAAAGAGTACTCTAATGCAGCACTTACTGGCTCAAAAAAGTTTCATTAATAGTGTAAAAGTTTTCTTTTTAAGGAAAACCCCTTAAAGAATCAACCTTGCTCCCTACACTGTCAACCAAACAAGTCTGAGACTTTTTTCCACAAATTGACTTTTTCTTGATGAGCTAAGTTTGCTGTTCCCTCATCCCTTTTTTGTGAACATGAAGCCTCACAAAAGTGCGTTTGTGTGTCACAAAAATAGGTTTACAATTTACAAAAACAGAGCCTGTTTTGATGAGACTCAACAGCCTCATTTCATCAACCTTTTGGTAAAACTAGCCTTACATGTTACACTACACTTAACTTCCAAGTCATTTTTTTAATTTTTGATGGAAAAATATTTTTCTTATTTTATCTACTTTCATGACCACTCAGGCTCATGTGACAGTGGATACAAACTTACAAAAATATATTAGTTTTGCAAAAATCCAATTACGAAAATTTGTGAAAAAAAATTAACTGTGCATGCATGAAAATTGCATTTTATTTTCTTAATAATATAAATTATCGATATTTTTTTTTTCAGTAAAGCCTGCTGTCAAAGAATCATCCTTGGGCCAAATTCTAACAAACTTAAAAGATTTAGATTTCAACTCATAGCCATTTTTGTGGCTGTCAAAGAGCAAAACAGATGTCTTAAAAACGTATTTTTATGTATTTTTATCCTTCTACAACTTAACCAAATTTACAAGATCCAGAGATCCTAGCACCAGTTATGCACATTCAAAATGTCAGGGTATTCTTTCCAGGGGCGGCTACTTATTAAGATGCAGTACTGCACCCCTATAACACATTAATTGCAAAAAACTGCATTAATGCATCTATTAGGGTTGGTGCACTAATTGAACAAAATAGATAAATGAAAAATTAGGACAACAATTCCTGGAACCTTGAAAAATCAGTGGGTTTGAACAATCATGCAACACAGTGTTAGCATTACTTTAATATCAACACTGTCTTAGTATACAAAATAAAATACTGGCACAGCTATATAGTTCTTGCATAGAGGGCATTAATATTATGGTAATGCCAACTTTGTTTCACATGATCTTTCAAACAGTGAGGAAGAACAAATCACTGATTTGTCATGGTTCATGGGACTTTTTGGCCTAATTTTTCATTCCCCTAGTTTGTCCAATTTGTGCTCCTACCTTAGCATTTGAATTGACATTGTTTTTTTGCAATTAATTTCTGTAAATTTTGAAATACATATATAACAATGCACACTATTACCTTTTGTCTTTTTTACACCCCATTATGAAAACAGCATAGTGTCACTCAGTGCACCAGACCTGTGGGTTGCTTTACAAGTGACGCTGTGGGTCACTTACAAAGCAGCTGCATAGTGATGCTCATTATGCCAGACTTGTAGCTTGCATTGCACGTGGCCCTGCAGGTCACTGATGGAGAAGCTGCATATGTAGTTGACTTCAGCTGCATGCTCACAGATATGGCCCTACAAAGTCATTTACATTTTTCATGTTTTGAAACTACACTAAGTGTTACACAAGTTAGGGTATATCTCACAAAAGTGGTTTTGTGAGTCATGAAAGCAAGTTTATGAGTAACAAAGGCAGGGCCTGTTTTCAGGACATGCTTCAGCCTAATTTCATTAATATTTTAAAAAATATTGTTTTTTTTAACGTAAAAACACTTGAAAAAACAGCCTTACAACCAACATTATCAATCACATAACTTTCAGATTTAACTTCTAAGTCAGTCTCTTGTTTTTGGTGCACAGTGGTTTATCTTCTTTCCCCCTTTTCATTACTGCTAAGACGTACTAAAGCAGGGTCTTATCTCACATACTCATAAAAGTGAGTTCTGACTCATGAAGTGATGTCCATAAGTTTGCAAATATCCAGTTATGAATAGTTTGTGAAAAGATGAACTATGCATGAACAAAAACAACATTTTATTTTCTTAACTTAAAATCTACACATTTTTCAGTAAAGCCAATTATCAACAAATCATAATTAAGTTCAAATCTAATGAACCTAAAAGTTTCAAGTTTCAACGAAAAGCCTTACCAAATTTACAGGATCAAGAGATTCTGGCACTGATTATGTGTTTGCCACATTTCAGGTTATTACATCCAAGGATGGCCATGTTAAAAACGACAGTTTAACATAGAAGTGCATATTAAACCCCACGCTTTCTACAGTATATCTATCTATTTATCTGTCTGTCTGTCTATCTTATATATTTAGGGGGATAGATCGATAGATACAGTGGATAGATAGATAGATAGATAGATAGATAGATAGATAGATAGATAGATAGATAGATAGATACTCTCTCTCTATCTATATTATATATATATATATATATATATATATATATATATATATAGATATATAGATATTATACTGGCGTGATTGCACCAGTATAGTTAGAATGAAAGTGCACTTCTATGTTAAAGTCCAAACTTTGAACCTTAATAACTTTGGATTTGGATGACATTTGACATGCGTACTCCCTTGGGGTAGATCTCTTGACCTCCCAAATTTATGGGAATCCATCAAGTGGTTTCTGAGATATAAAGTTGTGAAAAAACAGAACAATCTGGATTTGTTTTTACATTTATTGCTACAGCTGGATCTCAAAACTGGCTTTATATAGTGGGCTGAAATTTTCAGGGTAGAAAGCCTTTGGGTCACAGATGAGCCTTGTGAAGGTTTGGTGAAAAAATATTAATTTGTTCAAAAGTTATGACATTTTAAATTTTCCCATTATTTCCTATGGGAAAATTTGTATGTCAGGCATGAAAAACACTATAATTTGCACAATACAGTAATGTGCGCACAATAC
The DNA here is from genome assembly GCA_016271365.2 of Neoceratodus forsteri. NCBI lineage: Eukaryota > Metazoa > Chordata > Ceratodontiformes > Ceratodontidae > Neoceratodus > Neoceratodus forsteri. The sequence goes on from CM028134.1 coordinate 684,054,610, forward strand.
TAGCTTCTTTTCACAAAGAAGGCTGGTATTGTGCACACAATAGGAGTACTGTGTGCACAGTGCCAGCTTCTTTTCACACAGAAGCCTGGTATTGTGCACACAGATCACAGAGGTTCGATCAATTGAGCAGTGTTGTGTCCGCCATCTCGTTTGCTCGCTTAGCAAGAATGTTGAAGTCCTGAACCTTTTTAACACAAATAAAAACATCAGAAAACAGCTAAAGAGGGCCCCTTTAGGTGTATTCTGATTTTTGGGGGGTTTTAAGCTGGATCCAAACAATGTTTCTTATTGGGTGCCAGATTATACAGAGAATGGCTTGTAAGTCATTCTCTGTATGAGAAGAGTGGCATTTTCTTGACTTCTGCAGCCACAGCTGGAACTCATGCTGCTGGCTGCAGAGTCAAGAAAGACCCACAGTTGTTCCCACTGACACAGGGGCCCAAATCCCAGTGTTGGTATGTATCCTCCCCCCCCCACACACACATATCTGGCACACTGGGAGCCCACCCTAGTGTGCCCAACAGTATTTAAAAGCCTGTCAGAAAAGAAAACTGTCCCCTGATGTATTTTCTTTGATGCAGAATCCTGCATCGAAATTTGTGATCATTTCAATGCAGGATCCTGCATCAAACTACTGTGCCCCCTCCATTGACATCAGGGTGCCCAATCCCTGTGTCAATGTGTATCCCCCCACCCAGTATTGTGGCACACTGGGAGCCCACCCCAGTATGCTGATATAGATAAAAACATTTTTAACCCTTTCTAACACTGGGATGAACATTCCCAGTGTTGGATGACCCCACCCTCCCTCTGCCCATTTTCACTGCTGACAGGGGTGCCCAATCCCCCATCAGCATCATGTATGCCTCCCCAGACTCATCAGGCACACTGGGAGCCCACCCCAGTGTGCCCATATTTATTTTTTAAACAGTTCTCCTGTTAATGTAGAAAACCCAAAGCCTGTTGGAAAAGAAAACTGTCCCCCAATGTCTTTTCTTTGATGCAGAATCCTGTATCAAAATTTGCAAACATTGAGCCCACTCTGCCCACTTTCACTGCCGACTGGAGTGCCCAGTTCCCCTGTTGGCATCATGTATCCCCCCCAGACTCATCAGGCACACTGGGAGCCCACCCCAGTGTACCTATATTTTTTTAAACACTTCTCCTGTTAATGTAGAAAATCATCCCTGTAGTCTTTTTAAACCCTGAAAATAGAAAACAGTCCATCGTCATCTCCCTCCCCTCCCCATCCCACCCACCCTCTGCACCCACCTCCCTGCAGCACCCTCACCCATGTGTACCCTCAAAGGTCAGGATCAGTGATCTTCTCTGGACTGGGACATGTCTGTACTCTTCAAAGCCAAACTGCGATCTGAGAAATCAAGGTAAGCCATATAATGGGAGTCAATAGAGGGATTTCAACTTATGTTGATATATTGGTCAATTTTAGGAATTTATGCACCAGATTTTCAGCATAGGGTTCTTCGGACCTCACCTCATGAACACTGGCACTGTCATTCCATATTCTGGTCCTGAAAGGTGATTTTGTGTTCGCTGCATGGAATCACCTTTTGGGGCCAATTCAAGAAATGACAGTGCCACTGTTCATGAGGCGGGGTCCCAAAAAGCCTATGTTGCAAATTTGGTGAAAAAATTCCCCAAAATGACTGTGTTATGAGTGTGCATTGTGCAGTTTCTACGCAGGCTCATAACTTCACCAATTTTTAATATTTTCATTTCAGATTTTCAGCATTGCCATTTTTTCACACCTGCTTATGAACAGTACAACTGTCATTTTGCACATCCTGCCTGGAACATGTTTTTGCACCTGTGGTGCAGTAATGCCATCCCATGGTTCCAACCTACCACCCCACCCTCCCACCTTCACACACCAACAGGTGTCAGGGTGTTCCTTGGTCATCAGGCCTAACTCTCCACCTCTATTGTCCTATACTGTAGTGTAAGCTTGTTTACCCATGGAATGGGGTGATAGTTGGGCCTGATGATCCAATGGCACACCCTAATGCCTGTTGGTGTGTGAGGGTGGGGGGATGGGGTGGGTGGTAGAGTGGGAACTCTGGGTGGGGCATTAGGGTTGGAAACCCTAACACCTCATTTCCCTGCTTTTGTCGCTGTGATATTCACCCTATCTGATGCATTAATGAAGTTTTTACACACATATACACACACACACATATACATATATATATATATATATATATATATATATACACACACACACATATATATACATATATATACAAGATGAGCAATCACTCCTTAGCAAAGGTCTCTCTTTTGTGCCCACACCCAGATATCTTGATGCACCCCAGGTCCAAGTTGATCTGCAGTGCTTCTATCGTAGAGTACGCCTTACAGCTCATTTTTCTAATGAGACTCCTCTTCCCACAGATGATGACAGTATCACCAGAACAATCAATGATATCAATCCCCAGTGAAGTGCATGGACACCCCCTCCAGGACGTTTTGCTGCTGTTGATTATTTTGTTAACCAATGCATGGAAAACACCACTAACTTCAATCTTCATTGCAGGCACAACCATTCCAACCTGACACCTGGTGAGCTTGTAGCCCTCAGATCTCTGCAATGTAGGAATGACATTGTTATCAAACCAGCTGATAAGGGAGGTGCTGTTGTGGTCTGGCAAAAGGAGCTATACATCACTGAAGTCACACAGCAACTCTCTGACACCAGGTTTTATTCTTCTCTTCCACAGGACCCCACTGCTGACTATCAGACTGCTAAGAGACTCAGAGTTCAGCATCCCCAGACATCCAGGTTTTATCTCCTTCCCAAAATCCACAAAACAGGTAACCCGGGTTGTCCCATAGTGTCTGCCTGCTCCTGCCCCACATCCCACATCTCTGCATTTTTGGACAGCCTCATGAGACCCCTTGTTGAGTCCCTGCCCTCCTATGTTAAAGGCACTAACCATGCTCTCCAATTATTTGACAGGTTCAGATTCAATGACTCTCATCAGCTCATCTTCACCATGGACATCAAATCTCTTTACACAGCGATCCCCCATGATGATGGTCTGACAGCTTTACAGCATTTCTTGAATAAGCAGGAAGTCCAGCAGCCACCCACACATACACTAACTCATCTGGCAGAACTGGTTCTTACATTCAATGCTTTTTCTTTTAATAACAGTTTTTTTCAGCAGGTCAGTGGAGTTGCCATGGGTACCAAGATGGGTCCCAGCTTTGCTAATCTGTTTGTGGGTTGGGTGGAGGGACATTTTTTTCTCTCATTCACAGGGACTGTGCCTGAACTCTACAAACACTACATTGATGACTGTGTGGGGACCACCTCCTGCTCCAGGGAGACCCTCCAAGTCTTCCTTGACAAGTTTACCACGGCCCATCCTTCCCTTCAATACACTGTTGAAGTATCCTCCTCTACACTGCCTTTTCTGAATATCCAGCTGTCAGCACAGAACACTGGTCTGAAGACATCAGTTTATTACAAACCCACTGACTCTCACAGTTTCCTCCTCCACAGCTCCTTTCATCCTAAACATGTCAAGAATGGCCTGCTTTATTCACAGTTTCTTAGACTTTGCAGGTTATGCAGTGAAGAGGATGATTTTGCTGAGCAGACCCAAATAATGCATAGTTTTTTTATCAACAAGGGATACCCTAAAAGCACAGTGGACAGAGCACTCTCCCGGGTCAGTAACATGCCCCGTAACCTTGACCCCCGCAGGAAGGATACTGTCACACAAGAACAACGGCAAATTCCACTAGTGCTTCCTTTCCATCAGAGCACACTTTCTCTTCACAGGATCATCACCAGTTACTTTCCCATTTTGCAAACTGACCCTAACATTGGTGCTTCCTTTACAGAACCACCTATTGCCTCCTACTGCCGGCCACCTAACCTGCGGAATCTCCTGGTTAAAAGCAGCCTACCTACTCTTAACAGTTCCTCCATCCCAGGTACCAAACCTTGCAACAGGACTCACTGCTACACCCTTCAAATTTATTTCCAGTGTGACTGAAATTTGGGGGCCTACAGGTATTTTTCACATCACTAAGGAGTTCTCATGCACCTCCACTAATGTGGTGTATTGTATTCTTTGCAGGAAGTGTACAGCTATTTACATCAGAGAAACTGGTAGGCGTCTTGCTGACTGTTTCAGGGAACATTACAGAGCAGTCAGGAATGGTGAAACTGCTAAACCCATTGTATCCCACTTTATCTCCAGGGGCCACAGTGTCAATGACCTTTCTGTTGTGTCCTTCAGCAGGGCTTCTGGGATCCTGACCATAGAAAAAAAACATGGAAGCCAAGCTGATCATCTGCCTTGGCTCCCAGCAGCCCTCTGGTTTAAATGATAGACTTATTTTCCACTAACATCTTTCAGCCATCCCTTTTTTTCCCTAAACTCTATTTGTTTTTGTACTCATTTAATTTATTTTTAATTTTCACCATAAGTCTCCATCTCTGTCTCCTTCCCACACATTTGTCACCTTTCAGCCTTCTTACTAGGCCCTGTTAATTAGTCTCCACCTGGGAACTCCCCCAGCTCTTTCACTCCCATTATGCTTTATCTTTCTCATCATCACCTTTTTGTTTCACAGATTCTCTCTTAATCTTACCATTTATCACTTCTTCTCCCTGAGCCTCCCCTTTCTTCTTTCCCCACATATATATTTAGATATTTCCTGAAGAAGACCTAAGGTCAAAACATAGATTTTTAACTCTGTTTTCTATTTTCATTGTGCATTTAATATAACCATTTTGTTTTGCTTTTAGACCACATGCTGACGCAGCACCTTGCTTTTGTTTTTACAGTACATATATATATATATATATATATATATATATATATATTCATGGCAAAAAACTCCATTGAATCACATCAGTTAGGTTTGTCCACAGTGACAAAGCAAAGAAAATTTGATTTTAGGGTTCCCACTCCCTTGCACTCCACCACCACCTCACCCCTGCCAACAGGCATTGGGGTGTGCGTTCGAGTCATCAGTCCTAACTCTCACCTCATCCCATGTGTAAACAAGCTGAGGTGGTGCAGTATAGGAGAATAGGGTGAGAGCTAGGACCGATGACTCCAACACACACCCCGATGCCTGTTGGTGAGGGCGGGGTTGGGGTGGAGTGCAAGGGGGGTGGGAACCCTAACATCAAATTTTCTCACTTTTGTCACTGTGGAACAACCCTAACTGATGCATTAAACAGTGTTTTCTCCATGAATTTACCTTCTTTTTGAGAATGTGCACTATAAATAATGAAATAACGGCAATGCTAATGCAAACGCTAACGCACATGGTGACGCAACCGTAAATTATAATGCAACTGGTAATACAAACACAAGTGCAAATGTTAATGAAAACAGAAACTCAAACACAAGCATGTATGGAAACGTAAACTGTAACACACATGGGCACGGTAACGTAATTGGAAACGCAGACAGTTACAGTAACAGCAACAATTACACCAAAGGAAACACAAACAGAAATGCAAATGCAAATAGAAATGCACACAGTGATGCAAAAGGAAACGCAAACAAAAACAGTAATGGAAACACAAATGTTAACAGTTACACAAATGCAAGCACAAATGAAAACACAAAGGGTAATGCACATGGTGGCGTAGATGGGAACGGTAATGCAAACGGAAACGCAAACACAAGCGCATACGGAAAAGCAAATGGTAAAGCGCACAGTCACGGTACCACAATAGGAAATGCAAATGCTAATGGTAACAGCAACAATGATGCCAAAGGAAACACAAAAGCAAACTGAAGCGCATACACAAATGCAAATGGTAATGCAGATGGTGACGCAAAACAAAACGCAAACAAAAACAGTAATGGAAACACAAATGTTAACAGTAATGCAAATGCAAGTGCAAATGAAAATGCAAAGGGTAATGCAAACAGTGGCATAGAGGGGAATGGTAACACAAATGGAAACAGAAACACAAGCATGTAAAGAAATGCAACTGGTAACACGCACAGTCATGGTACCGTAATAGGAAACGCAAATGCTAATGGTAACAGCAACGATGACGCCAAAGGAAATGCAAACAGAAGTGCGTACACAAGCTCAAATGGTAATGCACATGGTGATGCAAAACAAAACGCAAACAAAAACAGTAATGTGAATGCAAATGTTAACAGTAACGCAAATGCAGGCGCAAATGAAAATGCAAAGGGTAACGCACACAGTGGCGTACACAGGAACAGTAACGCAAACAGAAATGCAAATGCAAGTGCATACAGAAATGCAAATAGTAACGCGCATGGTCATGGTACTGCAATAGGAAATGCAAATGCTAACGGTAACAGCAATGATGACGCTAAAGGAAATGCAAACAGCAGCGCGTACGCAAATGCAAATGGTAATGCACATCGTGATGCAAAATGAAATGCAAACAGAAACAGTAATGGAAATGCAAATGGTAACAGTAATGCAAATGCAAGCACAAACAAAAAGGCAAAGGGTAATGCACACGGTGGCGTAGGCAGGAACGCTAATGCAAACGGTTACAGAAATGCAAGTGGGAACGCTAACTGTGACAGTAACGAAAGCTCACACCCTTTTTTTCACCAACAGCTGCATAGAGAAACACAGCAAATACAAAGAATGTATGCATAATAATGGGCCTCGGAGCAGAAAATGAGCACTTGGAATACTAAATTGCTTATATCTCAGGAACCGTACAACGTCGAAAAAAAATTAAAATATCATATAAATTATGACTTTCCTGGCTAGTTTTGCACTTAGTCCCTCAGCAGGGATCTAAGCATTTTTCCAATGAAAAGTCCGTATCTCGAAGCATTTCCGAGATACGGGCCCCAAAAGGCTCGGCGGACGCCGCAATGTTAGTCTATGGGAAAAAGCGTCAACTATGGAGCACTGTACTTTCCATCCGTGCAATATTTTGTCACCAAACCACCAAAAGGCACATCTGTGGGATGTTGGCTTTCTTTCCTTCAAATTTCAGCCCAAAAGACCAACCCGTTGTTTTTCAGCAAGGTGGCAAAGAATTCCTGTTATTTTGGGCATAGTGTCGAAAAGTAGTGTCGCACTCACAATACTTTCATGATTTCATTTGCGAAACTGTCGTGAGTGCAACACTATTTTTTACAAAAATTTCAAAAACATATTTCTGTGGTGTTTAACCCCCTTAAAAAGACATGGCTAGCATCTTCAGGATCCAATTAGGTGAACACAAAAAAAATTGTGTCCCTAGAGGGTCCCAAATTTAAATGCCAAACATTTCTGTGACCACTAATTGAAAAAAAAATGGCTGACTCACGACACTACAGGGGTCATTTGCAACACTAAAAACTGCATTTGCAACACTGTTGAACTTTTTGTTAACTTTTCCCATTGACTATAATGGGAAAATTATTTTTTGAATAACTTTTGAACCGTTTAATATTTTTTCATGAAATCTTTGAAAGGCACATCAGAGACCCTAGCCACATGTTTCCTGAAGTTTTCAGACCAGTCGCACAAACTGTGCAACCTGTAGGCGCGAGCAAAGAATGCACAAAAAAGCGTAAATGTGCTACGGAATGTGCTTTATAACTCCGCAACCGTATATCTGACTGTTACAAAACTTTGAAAAGTCAGAGATCTGTGGTACCACTCCATGCCTGCCAAATTCCAGGCAAATCCATCATATGGTGGCAAAGTTATTAAGATGCAAAATTTCACACTTTAACCTTAGATGGGGTACTCAACCCAAACTATAATAGCACTACCGTGCCACTATTATATATATATATATTTTTGGGATAAATGGCAGGATAAAATGTTGTATCTAAGGCAGGCAGTGGAGATATCACTGATATCTCCATGTTCCTATATGTCATAGTGATATCTCCATGTTCCTTATGTCATGGAGATATCTCTATGTAGGTATACGTCATCGTTGACAAAGTGAAAGTATTTCACTTTCATAGACGTGGCTGTCAGAACACCAAGCTCCTGCGTGTGTATCTCCGCCATGTACAACCCCCCCCCTTCTGTCATTTATTTCATTTTCCCACAACTTTAATACATATTTCAAAATGCATCTGATTAATCCTGCTCTTTCTACATACTTTTGCCTATCTGGCCCCTTCAGTTCTGACCCTCTAACTAGCTTCAATGAGCACCGTCATTTCTTTCAAGTCATTCCACCCTCTTACCTAAAACTAATGTGGAAAATGTTCTCATTGTGCCCAAATTTAATCAGTTTTATTTTAAAATAAGCTGCCAACTGTACAAGAATAAGAGCAACCAACTCGCCGGCTTCAGAAAACTAGAAGCAAGCATGAGTGTGTGTTGCTATAGCAACATACGCTCACACTGTCTTCTACTATTCTGAATCCACCAACTTGCTCACCGCTCTCTCTCGTTACATTCATTACATTCTTTGAACAAATTCAGCTAACATTAGGAAAAAAGAGTTTGTTTTCTTACTTTTCTAACACAAGTTTCCCTTATTCTAATGAATGTAGCAGCATGTTATGTCTCAGAGTCGAAAGCGCTCTACATGTTACATTTCTGGGAGAAAAGTGAAAGTAATCTTGGTCATTTGCTACAACCAGATATACAAAGATGCAAAATAGGAGCAGAATGTTTTTAAATCATTTATTTCTTTAAAAAAGTAATGCCTGTATCAACCACACACATTTCTTTATATAACCTATATAAACCAGATACAGTATTTGCTATCTGTTGTATTGTGCAGGGATATGGGGGTGGGGTGGAGGGGAGACATGGCTGGAGCAACTAAAAGCCAAATAATATTTTCAAACAATTTTAAAATTGCTTCATTAACCACATACTTTTTAAATAACATCTCATCTGTTGTGATCATAGGGATATGGGGGGGAGTATGTTACAGATTATATTGATGGTGCATATGTAAGAAGGATCTTCCGTGACACCCAAAACATACATTGTATAAACAGAACATGACATGGCCTGACTGAAGGTATCATATTTATCTTCACTCGAGGCCAATGACATCAAGATATCACTGGCCTCATGTCATACCCTGTATATATATATATATATATATATATATATATATATATATTTATTTTACATATATATTATACTGGTGCATTAGTGCCAGTATAGTCAGGGTTGAGTGCAGTGCTCACTGTTAAATTTAATCTTTGCACCTTAATAACTTTAGTGACGTTTGACAGAATGGACCAAAATTTGGCATGCACGGTCTGGCTAGCAGAATCTCAAGACATGAAAAGTTTATTGTCAGCATCTTGTGCAGTTTCTGAGATACAGAATTTCAGTTTTGGGAAAAGTGCAGTTTCATTTTTTTCCTGTAACAGTTTTTTTGTGGGTTTTTTTTCTCTCTTGCATAGCCTAGATGGTAAAGAATCTGCAGATGCGGCCTTTGTAAAGGTAGTGCTTTTCAATGGGTACGTAAAAAAATATTAACTGGTTCCAGAATATAAGGATTTTTACTTTTTTCTGAGCATGCTCAGTAGGGTTTTTGGCTAACCCTCTGATATGAACTGAAAACTTTCAGTTTGTGAGAGCATTTTTGGTTCACATCACTTATACAGTATGTCACAAACCACAAATGACTCACACAAACCAATTTTCATTGTTGTTGTTGTGACAGCTACCATTTTGTTTTTTTTCCAACTGAAAACCACAGGAAATTATTAAAAATGATCACTTGTGAAAAAACAAACAACTGAACCTATGTAAACAGGACAAGTTTAGCGAGATTCCAGTATCTGTGTTTTTTTACAAAAACATCAAGAAATACCTGCTATGGGCACCCCAAACTCCAGGGTTCCCAGCTTAGCAAGATGAGCCATTCAGTTATCTGTATGAGAACAGCAGGAGTTTATTGACATCTGCAGCCACAGATGAAGGCATATTGTCTGCTTGTGCAGTGAGAAGGTGATCGCTCCGTCTGTCTGTTTTTAGTTTTGAAGAGCAGCTGACACCTTCATGAGAACTTTAACAAAACATAACATTTAAACACTGTTCGGCTGATGTTTCACATTAGTTTTGTATTCTTCCTCCTCATTATTTATTACTGAGGTCATTTGCATGAAAACAGGATCTTTGCTTCCGAAGAGCTCATCTATTATTCTTGCTTTCTCCCTACCTGAGTTCATAATGCCCTGCTTGTAACCTCAAAGTTACTCCTATGGCAACAGATGGTGATGTCACAATACAGCATTATGACTTGAAGTAGGGAGTAAGCTAGAGAGGCAGATAAAATCTAAGGGATAAATATTATGTACTCATGTAAATTTACTCAGTAATAAATAACAAGGAAGAGAAATACATAGAATGCATATGGAATGCAAGCTGAATTGTACCTAATTATTATGTTTTTCAAAGTTTTCTTTTTGGTGTCAGTAGTTCTTTAAATTCATAGAAACACAGAAACTTAGAAACATAGACTTTGATGGCAGATAAGGACCGCATGGCCCACCTAGTCAGCCCATTTCCCTACCTTCAGGATAAGCTGCAGATCCTAGTTAACCAAAAGCTTATTTCTTCCTACCCCCCCTCAAGAATTGCCTTATGTCTGTCCCATGCATTCTTGAATTCTCCCACAGTTTTAGACCCCACAACCTCCTCAGAAAGGCTGTTCCGTGCATCCACCGCCCTCTCTGTTAAAAAATACTTCCTCACATTGCCCCTGAGCTGTCCCTCCTCTATCTTCAGATTGTGTCCCCTTGTTCTTGCACATCTTTTTTTCTGAAAGATGCTACCCTCTTGAACTTTGTTGATTCCACTGAGGTACTTAAACATTTCTATCATGTCCCCCCTCTCCCTCCTTTCCTCAAGGGTATATATATTAAGCTCCTTTAGTCTCTCCTCATATGGCTTCTCTTGCAGACCCTGCACCATTTTAGTTGCTCTCCTCTGGACTGCATCCATTCTGTCTATGTTTTTGTGGAGATGGGGTCTCCAGAACTGGACGCAGTACTCCAGATGGGGTCTCACCCACTGTCTGTACAGGGGGATGACAACTTCCTTTTTTCTGCTGGTGTTGCCTCTCCCTATACATCCCAGTATTCCCCCAGCCCTCCCTCCCTACCTACTGCCTTCTCACATTGCTTGCCAACCTTAAGGTCATCTGATATGATTACCCCCAGGTTCCTTTCCATTTTGTTGTTGTTACCACCTCCCCCCACCCCATTGTGTACTCTTCCCCTGGGTTTTTGTTTCCCAAGTGCATTATTTTGCACTTCCTTGCATTGAATCCAAGCTGCCATACTTCTGACCATTCCTCCAACCTTGCCAAGTCCCTTCTTATCCTTTCCATGCCTCCTTGTGTATCAAACCTGTTGCAGATCTTTGTGTCATCTGCAAAGAGGTATACTTTTCTTTCCAGTCCCTCTGCAATGTCACTTATAAAGACATTAAAAAGGACTAGACCCTGTACTGAACCCTGCGGTACCCCTCTAGTAACCCCCTTTCTTCAGAGTGGACTCCGTTTACAATTACCTTCTGTGTCCTGTTGTCCAGCCAATGTTTTACCCAGGCTACCACCCTGGGACCCACTCCCAGGCTGGTTAATGCGTTTATTAATCTTTTGTGTGGGACTGTGTCAAATGCCTTGCTAAAGTCTAGGTAGGCCATGTCCACAGCCCCTCACTGGTCTACTACTTTTGTCACCCAGTCAAAGAAATCGATTAGATTCATCTGACATTACCTTCCCACTGCGAAACCATGCTGCCTTGGGTCCTGTGCCCCACTGGCACTCAACAATTCTTTCCTTCAGAAGTAATTCCAGCCCGGCCAGGTGGCACTGAGGGTTGAGGCACTGGACGCCACACCTCGCTCCACGCCGGCGACCCGGGTTCAGGAATGAGCCCGGGGCATCGGGGGTCGGCAGGGGAAGGAAAGGATTGAGCGTCCGGAGGACAGCTCTCCTTTCCCGGGAGGGAGGGGGCACTGCGCCTGACTGGCCTCTGGTGGAAGCCGGAGGCACAGCAAGCGCATGAGTGCACAGAGGGGGTTGGGAGTGGTTGACATCGGTGGTGACGCCTTGACATTGGGGCACGCACCACTCTCACGAGAAAAAGGGGAAAATCACCCTACAGCGCTCCCAGTAGATGGAGCACCAGGCCCCGATCCCCAGTGCCCCTGCCTGTCCCGGTACCAGCGTCCCGACGACAACAAGAAGGACTTCGGGGGTGGCCCGGCCCCATGCCCACCTGGGGGATATAACCACGGCTACATGGGGGATGGACTGCAACGGGATCCAGGTAAGAGGGCAGGACTAGAAGGCCATAGGTGTCTCCCGAAGAGTGGGAGTGCTGCAGGCAGGGGGAGTATAAAGAATAAGTAAAAAAAAAGAAGTAATTCCATCACTTTCCCTACCTCAGAGGTCAAACTGACAGGTCTGTAGTTTCCTGCCCCTGTCTTGCTCCCACTTTTGTGAAGGGGAATCACATCCACCTTCCTCTAGTCCTCAGGAACCACACCTTCCTCCCATGATTTGTTAAAAAGGGTAGTCAGTGATGTCACTAGTTCTCCCCTTAAGGGCTGTGGGTTCAGTTCCCACATCTGGCACTTGAGTTAATATCCCAGTACTGACACCGTAGTGCAGCATGAGAGGGGTGCTGCACTTCGGATGAGATGTTAAACTAAGGTTCCATCTGCCTGGATTGGTGGTAGTTCAGGTGGATGTTAAAGATCCCATGGCACTTATCGAAAAGAGTAGGGGAATTTCCCCGGTGTCCTGGCCAAATTTCCCTCATTCACTAAAAATACCACCAACAGCTTAAGCTGGTTCAAGGTCAGTTGGAATTCATCTGTATCCCCCCTCCCCCGGATCGTGCCTGAAAATAGGCAGGATTTGTCTAGTGCAGATTTTAGCAAGGCATTTGATACAGTCCGACACAAAAGATTAATACACAAGTTAGCCAGCCTTGGAGTGGGTCCCAAGGTGGTAGCCTGGATAAAAATTGGCTAGACAACAGGACGCAAAGGGTAGTAGTAAATGGAGTCCACAGTAAAGAAAGGAGGGTTACTAGCGGGGTACCGCAGGGTTCAGTACTGGACCGGTCCTTTTTAATGTCTTTATAAGTGACATTGCAGAGGAACTGGAAGGAAAAGTATGTCTCTTTGCAGATGACACAAAGATCTGCTACAGGGTTGATACACCAGATGGAGTGGAAAGGATGAGAAGGGACTTGGCAAGGTTGGAGGAATGGTCAAATGTATGGCAGCTCAGATTCAATGCAAAGAAGTGTGAGATAATGCACCTGGGAAACAAAAACCCAGGGCAAGAGTACCTAATAAGGGGGGTGAGATACTGACAACAGTAAAAAATGGAAAGGAACTGGGAGTAATTATATCAGATGACCTAAAGGTGGGCAAGCAGTGTGAGATGGCAGTAAGGAAGGCTGGGGATATTGGGATGCATAGGAGAGGCATCAATAGTAGAAAACAGGAAGTTGTTATCCCTCTGTACAGACAGTTGGTGAGACCCCATCTGGAGTACTGTGTGCAGTTCTGGAGACCCCATCTCGGCAAAGACATAGACAGAGTGGAGGCTGTCCAGAGGAGGGCAACCAAAATGATGCAGGGTCTGCACCAGAAGACATACAAAGAAAGACTGAAGGAGCTTAATATGTATACCCTTGAGGAAAGGAGGGAGAGAGGAGACATGATAGAAACTTTCAAGTACCTCAAGGGAATCAACAAAGTCCAAGAGGGTGGCATCTTTCAGAAAAAGAGATGTGCAAGAACAAGGGGGCACAATTTGAAGATAGAGGGGGGACGGCTCAGAGGTAATGTGAGGATATTTTTCACAGAGAGGGTTGTGGATGCATGGAACAGCCTCCCTGAGGAGGTCGTGGAGTCAAGAACAGTGGGGAAATTCAAGAATGCATGGGACAGACATAAGGCAGTCCTAGTGGGGGGTAGGAGAAAGTAAGCTGTTGGTTAATTAGGATCTTCAGCTTATCTGTTAGGTAGGAAAATGGGCAGACTAGGTGGGCCAAGCGGTCCTTATCTGCCGTCAAATTCTATGTTTCTATGTTAATTCTGCGGTGAATCCCATCAGGCCCCATTGCTTTGTCCACCTTCTGTTTTAGGAGTTCTTTCAGAACCCTTTCTTCTGTGAAAGGACTGGGATCGACTCCCCTATCCAGAATGCTTCTGTTAATTGGATTAGGTACCTCCCCCTCCTCCTCTTTTGTGAATACTGAGCAGAAGCTCAGCCAGCCCTCCCTCATGTTTCCCTCATTGTCTATTATTTAGAAAAGCAGACCAGAGTGCCCATCCCTGGCACACATGTCAACTCCCTCCCATCCAGTTTGCACATCCCCCAATGGATAGGTAGCAACACTAGGGTGCCCACCCCTGCTGCTGCCATAAATTTAAGCCAACACTAAGGTGCCAAGTCCCCAGTCTCGGATCCATTGTAACCTGCAAAAAAGAAAACACTCCCTAGATGTCCTTTTTTTTGTAATAAACCTGTAAATAAGAAAATGGTCCATAGCCATTCTGACACTACCCACCCCACCCCAACCACCACTCAGCATCTACCACTTCTCACCCCACACACACACATACACTCACTCACCCAAAAGTGTCCCACAGTGTAGAGTCACTCTCCAATTGAAAGCACATCTTGCTGCTGGAACCTGCGACTGTGATATAAGAAAACAAGGTAAGTCCATTTAATGTATTTCAATGGGTTTTGAACTTTTACTCATAACTTTGTCATTTTTTAATATTTTTACACCAAATTTTCAACATGGCCTTTTTGGGAACCCACCACATGAACAAGGTAGGTGGAATTTTTTAAATCTGTCCTAAAAGGGGATTTTGCACTCACTGCATGAAATCACCCTTCGGGAGAGATTTGAAATTTTTCACCTATTGGGTTCATGAAGCAGGGCTATAAAAAGGCTATGGTGAAAATTGGATGTAAAAATATGGTAAAATGGACAAGTTATGAGTGAACATTGAAATATTCTAATGTTTACTCATAACTTTGTTCATTTCTAATAATTTCCCACCAAATATTCAACATGGCCTTTTTGGGAGCCCACCTCACAAACAAGGCAGCTGAATTTGTTTTAACTCTGGCCTAAAAGGTGATTTCATAGTCACTCCATGAAATCACATTTTGGGCAGGATTAGAAAATGTTCATCTACTGGGTTCATGACGGACTGTAGGATCATAAGAAGACTACATTGAAATTTCATGCTAAAACATGGTTACATGATCAAGTTGTGAGTGAATGTTGTAATATGTCAATGTTCACTTGTAACTTCACCAATTTTCAATATTTTGACTCCAAACTTTCAACATAGACATTTTTCGCACCACCTCATAAATGTGACAGGTGTCTTTTTTCAAATCTGGATGAGACATGATTTACATTTGTGGCACAAAATGATGTTTTGACAGTATTCTATAAATACCACATGTCATGTTTATAAAATTACTATCTTGAAAATTTGGGGTAAAAAAAAAATAATTATCAAGAAACGTTGTATGTACTGCCAGACTCTACCCCAGCAGGTAGTGTGTTGTGATCCTGTGCCAATGAGCTGAGTTTCAGGGTGAGCTCAGTGAGCCAGCTGGATGATCTGAGGCTGGGGGATGTCATTGTCATGAGACACCAGCCCCCAGCCTGAGAAGGGAATGTGCAGTGTTACCCGCAAGGGCCCAAGGACCATATAGCGAAGAGAACTCTTCTCTTAGCATAGGGCTCTGCATTTCTACACCTGTGAGTGCCAGAGAGCCCTGTGCTTTGGCTGAGGGCTGCTTGTCCTGTGGTAGGTAGGTAAAAATGTTATTTGTTTGACATTTGATCCTCCATCATCCAAGTCTCTTGTAGACATATTATGTCTATTTTCATAAGGAACTGTTTAGGTTCCTGGTCTGCTAACTTTGAGATTAGACCCTCAATGTTCCATGTTAATATGACCTGTTTTATATCCCTTGTTTGGGTTCCAATATGTCAATCTGTTTTTAAATGTTCCAGTGTGGAAAATCTATTAATAGTTTTTAGGGGTAGATTCTTGCCCATGCCTGATTTTTTATTTTGAAATGTATCTCCAAAAATTGGACTCAATGTTAGTTAAATACACTGCATATTCATCCAGAACATGTGATGCCTGTAGTACTAAGGCTGCCATTTGGCTTGAATGAAAATGATATAAATTCATGGGTATTTCGTAATAAATGAATGAACGTGAATACATTTTATTGAACTTCTGTTAATATTCACTCCCAAAGCACAGGAAAGAAAGACACATATATCTCTTTTAATAAAACCTATGGATTGATTCTTTTCAAACCGTCCACCTAAAAAGAGGTAGGGTCTTAGTTTCCCATGCTTTTATCCTTTTCTTATTTTGCTCATCAATTACATTAGTAAGATTCTGCAACCATTCCTTATCTTTCTTTTCTTTCACTTGTTTTTCTTTTAATTGATCCAAATCAGAGTTAACATTTGAAACAAAAGTTGGGACCAATTGTGGGGATAAACATAAATACCTTTCTCATATAGTAACCTTTCTTGTTTCCAGATTCTCTAGGCTATACTATAGGATTGACAATACAACAGGACACAGTTTTTGTACTCCTGATTTCAGGGTCTCCTAATAAATATCTCATTGGTTTGATCATTCAAGTGTAATAGATTTAATATCCAGTGTAACAGTCTGGGTCTTGTTTCAAAACCCAAACTGTGAATTCCATACATCTTTATTAAATATTCTTCCCTTGGAGCTATAACTTTTCTTAGTGGACATTCACAAGTTTCTTATTCCTGGCTATGTGGTTCCTCAATTTGTGACTCCCATATAGTACACTTGGTCTCCCCTCTATCTGTCACCTTTGTATCACCACCTACACTGGTACAGGATAAAGGATTATTGGTACTAGTACCTTTCTGTGTTTGGGGAAAATCTTGAACCAACTTGTTTTTTGGCATATCATTCAAACCTTATCCCATTTTATTCTTGTCTATCACATTTTTAATTTTACCCATATTCATCCTTTTATTTTTACCATTAGATATGTTAGATTTATTTGGTTGATTCTTTACTTTTTTTCCTTTTTGACATTTTGAGCTAATACTTCTAATTCTGTTATAGACTCAATTCCCTTTTGAAAAGGTGGAGGTAAATTAACCTGATTTGCTTTATTTCTTTTCTGTTGTCTATTGTCACACAAAGTGTCTTCAATTATTATTAAATCAGAGATAGGTTTATCTTGTTTCATGTTAAGGGTATCTAATACTGCCTTATTATAGGCTACTCCACCTCTCAAATTCTCAAATTCCCCTTTTAATATCCATAAATTTTCCAGTAATATCATATTTTCCAAATATTGTTTTTTTAACGCCTCTGTTAATTGTGGGGGCAAGACTAAATTCATAGCATAATCTCTGGGTACTGCATTATCCTTCTCCATAGATTCTGAATTTAGTACTGCAGCCTGCCCTTCTGCTGGCTGCTCAGGGTAGGGAAAGAATTGTGGCAAAGATGATAAAATACTTAAGGAATCATTAGATACAACCAGCTGTTTCAAATTTTGTAGAGTTTGCTCCAGTTCCTTTAATGTATTACTGACATGCAGTACATTGTTTTCCTTATCTGTACCTTCCCTAGGTATCATGCCATCAGTAGTCTTCGTTCCTCTATGTGCTTTGGAGTGCTCATTAGTCTGTAAGGCATGTTTTTTTAACCCCAAATTGTTTAGCTGAATCAGTGGATATTTGTTCAAGGGTATCCACTACTTCAAAGTAATTAGGATAGGATTTAATTGGGGAGTTTAATGTCATATCCACCTCATTACAGGAGTCAAAATCTGGATCAAATAAGACCACAGGCACCAATTGTTGTACATAAGACTCGACTGAACTTATGGACTCCTCAGTTCAGCTATAGGTGCTGTGTTCTTCTAATGTGATAATTTGTGGATCAGTTTCACTTATTACTGGGTGAACAAAATTCCCCACTTCCAAATTATCTTGTTTATTTTTCTCAAAGGCCTCCTCAATATTATTATGCACACTTAAAATAACAGGAGTTAAATTATCTCTGTTAATTTGTGGAGACCTTTTGAAAAAGATGCGATTTTAGGTTGAAAATTCTTTAATTTCCTCTCAAAATCCCTCCTTATTCCTGGCTCCTCTAGGACCTCTAATGTTTTGTTCTTTTTGCCATTAACTTTCCTTTTAAACCTCTGTTTTGGAGAAACTAGCAATCCACTTGTTGTATTCACCATTGTAAAACACCCTAATGTCACTAATGTGCAACAGAAAGCAAGCCAAGCTATAACCAAATATAAATTGGACCTGCGTGGCTTATCAATCTAACTCTGATATATCTGTCTTATACTATCAAGATGCAACCATTCGAATCGATATCAGTCCCTGTTTCTAAGGAAAAGAAAATGAAATGGGTAAATATTTTGGCACAATAAATCAATTGTACCTTATAATCAAGCACCAAATTTATATAAGATACAAATGAAAAACTTTTAGCTATAAATAAATTTCTGTTCATAAATAGCCATAAAGTATCTTTAGAAAGATTAAGGCCTGAAGCCAGTTAAGGTGCTATAGCAAGGGGTGTCCAGTATCTTAAAATTTCATGACAAGGTCTTTTGTTGTCCCAGAAATTTACAGTTAGGATAGCAATACAATATTTATCTGGGCCTTCATTAATGTAGAAAGCAGGTTGGAACAACGGACCAGATATCTTGACCAAGCGGGATATGAGTCCAGGATAAAATACAAGTCCAGATAGAATAAAATCTCGACTAGTAACAGCAATAGCTCCACAGTCTGAAGACCCTTTGCAGTCTTACTGAGTGTCTTTGGCTGAATGCGCAACTTATAACAGGGATGGTTATCCACTAAAAATAAAAAGCAAAAACTAAGTAGTGAATTCTGTAAAATAACCATTAAAACTGTAAAATGTTAAATAAACTCTAAATCCAGAGTGTTTTCAAAAAAAAAAAAATTACTATCATAGCATCTAGCAAAACCACCTATACAATAATCAATTATATTAAATACAACATGCTGGACACAGCAAATGCTAGACAAATGCTAAATGAAACACAAGTATTTCCCAGTAATTTATTAATACCACTCATTTGCATTTTGGGGATACAATTCACCTCACTTTATATACCCTAATACGTTTTCTCCTCTTGAAATGATGTAACTTGCAACTACAAGTGCCAGAGAAAATTTAGGCTTTAATATAGATTTTAAAATAAACTTACTGATCTCAGCAAATTTCCAGCACGTGCTACTGGGCTGTTTCTTGACTGTGACCAACCAGGGACCAACCTCAAGTTGCATTAATTTTAAAGTTTTACTGAGTTATTGAGTTGTCAAGCTACTAAGCTACCAATCCACTGAATGACCATAAGTGATCAAGTAGCAGCTAAAATTATAGCTGTGATGGGTTCTAGAGACTGCATGAGTTTCTGAGGGGTCACAGTTACCAAAAACCCAACTGTATTTACTTTCAGGTACTGATCTATTTGAGCTATTCAAGCTATTTGAGCTATTAAGTGATGAAACCTGATGGTATAAAGCTCTTTTTAGGCAAAAGGCTATAGATTTGGGAAGATTTAAAACAGTCAGTTTAAAACACCTTCGCTCACCTTCACTCACTCAGAATCTGGGTCTGCAACCACCTTACTGCTCGCTCTCTATACTTGTAGTCAAAACGGTGTCTACAGGTCCCTGAGCAATATATACTCGAGACTGCAGGAGCCAAGCCCATGTTTAACATGCACTTCAATCAGCTGATCAGCCAATCATCCAATCATCCGATCATCTGATCAACTCTGGATCAGGAGAATACTTAGGTGGGTAAATGGCGATCTGAATATTAAGGGTCTAACAAGTGAACTCAAGTGGTATATCTCCAAAAATAGGGTGTTTTAACCTAACAAGGCAACAAGATGTGTAAATTGTTTAATGGGTTGGAAGTCCCAGTGTAATTTTGCATTAACTCCTTTCCCCACGGTTTCTTTTCCTGATCCTTTGAGAGCCAGGTTAACCCTTGAGTGGCAAGAAATAAAAATTCTTCCTTTTCAACACCTAATATGTGTGTCCAAAGTGTATCTAAGACATATCAATACCAATATATTAAATATATATAATCAGTATAAATATATATAATCAACAAGATGACTGAATCTAATGATATTCACAAATATTACTATTGGCATCCAAACTTAAAACGAATATCACACTGAAATGTATAAGGTAGAAACTCAGTTAAAATCAATATAAAAGCTCCTCAAGTCCTTGTAACTTTAATATAATGATAGTTGAAGCAACAGTCTTTTTCATTAGGGGATATTCTCCTCAGAGCGTCACTTCGATTGGTTCGAATGACCGTTTGTTTCCAAGAGTACAGTTTTAGCTCCACTGCAGGGGGGGGGCTCCACACTGGCCTTCCACCAGCCTTCCACTGTCCAAGGCCTTTACTCCTGCTGAAAACAAAACACAAACACTCTATAAGCAGTCCTGGAGTGGTGCATATAAGAAATTCTGGTAAGGAACAAACGTTTGAGGCAATGGTGGTATACCTGTTGTAATTATAAAGCTAGCACTGTTCCCCTGCTTCTCCATCTTCCTCCACAAGGCAGAGAGTGACATGCAGCACAACCTCCACCTTCACCCTTCATTTGTCAGAACGTAAGCTCTTTGCCCTGTGTATCTGTATCTGCTGCCACATGGAAGTGCAGGGCCCAGAGGGCCTTGCACTTCCACAGCACAACAGAAAGCCCCATAAATTCTTGACATACGTTGCTGCATTTCTGTAGGCAGACACAGTCTCCCCTTGGCAGAGGGCTCACAGAGTCCTGCGTGTCTGCATCTATTTACGATAAGGATACGATTCCACTATCTCAAACAGAAAAGAAATTCTTTGCAAAATTCTGCATTAATGCACCAGTTAGGGTTCAACTTAATACCAGAAAAATAGGGAAATGTGGCATTAGGGTTTCCAACCATAACTCTCACTACCAAGCTGCGAAAGAATAAGATGACACAAGTAACCGCAGATAGTCATCATCAAGTAAGACAAACAACATATCACTGATTCCAGATGGCACAAATGCAGTAGCACTGATGTGCTGCCTTCATAGAGTTGTATCTGCAGCTGCATAAACACAGGCCCCACAGATCCATTAAGGTGCAAACTTTGGGTTTAACAGTAAAACCCCATATCAACACTAATTATACTGGTGCTACCATGCCAGTATACATATATTCTTTGCAAAAAAGCTGCATTAAAGAGCTAGTGGAGCCAACTCAGGCAGATAGGAAAATAACATATATTTTAAGTCAGTTGTATCTTTTCATTTCTGAAGTATTTTTCTTTTTCCTTTTGCTCATCAGAAAGTCTTCTATGTGATATTAGAAAATGGGCAGGGAGAAATCTTCCTTCTGTTTGGTTTAGATCACCAACCAGCCAGTCCGGTATCAGGTAACAGAGACTAAGAAATAATACGTCCCAGTCTTTGTTGCCTGATTACATTCTAAGATCATTGGGCTCACAGAATTTTAAAAATTATTAGCACCCATTGTTTTTTTCTGTTGCTGCGTAAGCATATTTCCAAGAAAGCCACCCCCTTCCAACAACTGTAGTCTCCATCCCATAATGTTTATTTTTCAAAAATAGTAAAGTTATATTTTTTTCCTCTTCCTGTGCCTCATAAATCATTTTGGCTATCATCCAGTCAACCATTCGCTGTCACTGTAACTGCAAATGCAGCACTGTGACTGAAGCTGCAGAGGGCATTCAGTGCAAACCGATGGGGGCAGGTAGAAACCACAAAACATTTTTTTTTTACTTTACTCTTCTCCTCACAGCACTCAACAGAAAAAAAAAGCTATAGCCATACCTTAGCACTGGACACAAGCACTACACCTGAACACAAGCACTACACTTGAAAGCAGGTAGCAAATCCTTTGCAAACTTCTGGTCCTTTTGGGATGGGATCACACTCACAAGCCATGAGTTGCCAAAAAAAAAAGAAACACTGACAGCAACTCCGGGGTAGGGAGGGAGAAGAGAACTGATGACAAACAGCTAGCTCATTTTGAAACTTCTGTTTTATTTTACAATCGCAGCAAAACAGAACCCGCCCCCTCCAAAACAAAGAAAATGATGACAGTGCAAGGTCTCACAGCTGCATCTTGTGAGAAAAAAAAAAGTCTTGCAGTAAGGGCACAGAACTATAGAATAACTGATTTTAAAAGCAAAAAAAAAGATGGCAACTTTGGCAAGAGACTGCTGGGGGGACAGTTCACAAGAAGCTCCTTGTCTTCTTCTGAAGTTGCTGTAGGGTGGGTGTTAGTAGATAAGAATGACACTGTGACCACTGGGGGAGACAGAAAATGGAACAGCACACAAACAGGAGAGACTACTTTACCAAAAAAGCTTTTTTTATCTAGTCTTTATATTACTTTTGAAAGTGATTTCCTGTTATTTTATTACTTATTTAAAATGTATACACATGCCCATTTTATAAGCGTAATAATATCCTCCAGGGTGGATGGTATTGTGCTATACCAGACTTTCCAAGGGCTATAAGGCCCTCTGCCTGTGGCATCAGGCATCATTATGCCCCTGAGCAGTCTGATATAGCATAATACAGCCCACCCTGTTGGGTATTATTGTTAACATATTGTGCTGGTTGTGTGAAACAGCTCTTAGCCTGGCAGCTGACATGTCTAACTCTACTACCCCACACTACATCATCAGCACTATGATCTCACTGATAGTGACATCACAGGTGAATGACCTGGCTGTCACTCACTTGCTGCTTCTAAGTAGCCGTGATGTCACAGTCAGTGAGGTCACAATGCTGGTGCTGTAGTGCAGGACAGTACAGTAAGATATGTCACCTGCCAGGCTAAGAGCTGTTCCACACATCACACATACTAACATCACATAAACAATCTTCTAATTAAACAATGGGGAAAGAAAAAGTATCTCAGATGTATAAGGTAATGATTGGCTGCTTTTCAAATCTAATATTAGTTTTAAGCAGTATACTAGTTCTTTAATACACCAGTTAGGATTCAGCTTAACAAAAAAAAAGGTAGGGAAATGTGGCATTAGGGTTTCCAACCCCAACTCCCCACCTCAATCCCTTAAGCAGCAAAAAGAAAACTCATTAGGTTTCTGGGTCACCTGAGTCTTGGCAAATCAGTAGTGGGGTCTTCCTTGAGGTTGTCAACCCTAATTATTTACTGTGGGGGAGCTATTCCAGAGAGGGTCATTTCCGATGCAGCCACGGCAGTGACAAGGGTGACACTGGAATTGAAATATTGGCTAAGCGATTGTCCTGACAAACAAAATAACTACAAGATCAGGTGGCAGGAAGAGGAAGCAGTGAGGTAAGTTTATTTCTGAGGCTGGATCACCAAGACTGCATGTGGCTTGTTAAAGATTCTGTCAGGGGTAGGGAGACCTAACAAGATTAGGCTACCATCTTTTCAATGGCCAAGCCACCACAGATCGAGGTTTTTCACACTTTCCTGGTAAGCATTCCACATCCCATAAAACCAGTTCAGGCAATTGTCCATGGCTATGTGTGCGGGCTGATGAGCAAATGGCTGCCACTACAAGTTAACAGGCATTTCATTACCATATGAAGAGAGACTGAGAGAGCTTAATATGTATACTTTTGATGAAAGGAGGGACGGGGGGACATGATAGAAACATTCAAGTACCTCAAGGGAATCAACAAAGTCCAGGAGGGTAGCATCTTTCAGAAAAAGAGATGTGTAAGAACAAGGGGGCACAATTTAAAGATAGAGCAGGATGGCTCAGGGGTAATGTGAAGACATTTTTTTTCACGGAGAGAGTGGTGGATACATGGAACAGCCTTCCTGAGGAGGTCATTGGGTCTAAAACAGTGGGGGAATTCAAACATGCATGGGACAGACACAAGGCAATTATAGTGGGGGGTTGCAGGCAGTAGGCTGTTGGTTAACTAGAATCTGCAGCTTATCCAGTAGGTAGGGAAATGGGCAGACTGGGTGGGCCAAGTGGTCCTTATCTGCCGTCAAAGTCTATGTTTCTATGTAGTCTCACTCATTGTTTGTAAGGCACTTTGGGATACAATTTATATGAAAAGCATCATATAAATGCTAATTATTCTTATATAGAGAATAACCAGTGGACAATAATATACAACAAGGCAGTGCTTCCATGAAGAGGTGCTAATGACATAATAGGAGCATTGATAGTGAAATCTAAGAGGTCCCTGATGTCATTAGAGCCCTGAGATGGAAACTCCACCAAGTTGTGCATAATTGCCCATCTGTTATTTTGTACAACATATGGTTTTAAAAAAGAAAAAGAAAAATGTCCTCCTACACTGACTCTCCTAACACATGTTAGTTACTCCAACAGAGTTTGTATAAATTGAATTGTTATGCAAACCCCTGAAAACAGTATAAACCTGAAGGTTAGTTAGGGTTAAGGTGATCATTTGGACCAATAGTTATTTTGTTTTCATCTTTAATAACTGTATATGACATAGTATATAAATTTGCATGAACTCTTTCTCCTCAACTTGCACTTCATCTTATCCCCTTCAGCTGCATACGCTCAACTATAAAGAAGTTGAAGATTCACTCCTTAACCTAGATACCAGAAAAAGTGCAGGGGACGACGGACTCAAACCTTTCTTCCTAAGACTAGGCCATGCCCATCTTAATGTCCCCCATTCTTCATATTTTCAATCTCGTCATCACTTCTGCCATAGTTCTGTCTTGTTGGAAATCTGCCCAAATCATTCCTCTATTCAAATCAGGGGACCCTTGCGATCTAAATAACTATAGGCCCATCTCCATCTTGCTCATCCTCTCTAAAGTTTTTGAAAAATTAATCTATAACCAATCAAAACTTCATATCGAAACCTTTTCATTCCTAAACCCAGCACACTCCGGTTTCCGGTCTAATCACAGCACTATCACAGCATTGGCTAAAGTCACTAATGACTGGGTTTCTGCTGTGGATGCCAAGAAGATTACTGGTGCAGTCTTCTTAGACTTAGTAAAGCATTTGACACCATTGACCACAACCTCTTAGTTACTTGTCTTACTAATTTAGGTGCCACTCCATCCACTGCTCAGTGGCTTACCAGTTCTCTATCAGGGAGGACACAGAAAGTCAAAGCCGATGGTCTATTCTCAGCCTCCTTGCTGATTGCCAGGGGAGTCCTCCAAGGCTCCATTCTAGGCCCGATCCTTTTCTCTCTGTACATCATTGATCTGGACTCTTACATAACCAATTGCAACCTGCACTTCTTTGTGGACGACACAGTACTGTATACTTCTGGCTCAACTCTATCTGAAGTTAGGGATGTGCTATAAACTGGCTTTGCTCAGCTCGAAAATAATCTAATAAGAGACAAGCTCTCCTTAATGCTAAGAAAACTAAGGCAATGATCTTCTCTCATAGTACCTCCTCTGGCACCCTGCCTGTCCTACCGAAAGACTTTATTGTTACCTCTTAGGGCGAACCCTTGGAAGTCAGTCCCAGATTTTAATATCTTGGTACCTGGATAGATAATAAGCTCTCTTTTAATGACCATATTGAGGGCTTATCCAGGAGGCTCAAAGCCAGGCTAGGATTCTTTTTTCAGAAATAGGTCTCTCTTCCCTCTTAAGACTCGAGCCAGGCTTGTCCAGGCCACATTCCTTCCCTTACTTGATTACGAAGATTTAATCTACACCTCCTCTGCAATCTCAAGCCTAAGCAAGCTGGATGTCCTCTATCACCGTGCTCTATGGTTCATCACCAGCTCCCAATACTGAACTCACATTGTGATCTGTACACAGCTGTTGGTTGAACATCACTCACCACTAGATGCCTGCTCTATGCTGGTATCTGGACCCTCAAGTTACTTCAACACAAACTCCCAAGCTATCTAACATCTCTTATCTGCATTTCCCACAGTGCATATTCTCTTAGGAAATCAGTCTTCATGCTGCTTGTCGTACCTAGGACTCGTACCACCTTTGGCAAATGAGCTATTTTGCATGCTCGTCCTACTATATGGAACCAACTCCAATCCGTACTGAAATTAACTAGCATCGTCTCAGTTAATCTCTATAAAGTATTAGCTGCATCAGAAATACAAGATATTTTTAACTGTTATTAAGTCTCTCCCCTACCCCTATGTCTGTTCCATGCTCTTCGACTTCTCTGGTACTAGTCCTAGTCAGGACTCAAACTTCTTAGCTTGCAATATGTATGCTGTGGCTAAACTATATGGTTTCTCGACCTGCTCTTATTGCTCTTCCACCTTAGACTTCCTACCTATATCTTACTCTCCTTACTCTTTCTAACCCTCTTCCATTCCCGCCCTCTATTAATCCTCAACCCGGCCCTCTTAATTATCCTATCTCTCCTGTCATTGTACACTAACCATATTTATTGCTTCATACCAGTGTTGTGTTTATAAACCCTCCCTCGTATTGCTTGAACACTTTGAATCAAATGTTCCTTAACTGTACATTACTTTACAATGATGTATCTTTGTATGTAATGCCTTTCGTGAACTATGTTTGCACTTTACTTTTAATCAATGATGCCTTATTATGTAATGTCTTCTTGACTGTGTACATGCTTCAGGACCTCCTTGTGAATGAGCATGCTCAATGGAGTCTTCCTGCAATAAGCCTGAAAATTTCTGCTGGAACAGTATTTCTCAGTACATTGTTTTGTTTAGAGTTGTAACTCCAAAGGGCATTTCCCCTAGCTAGGAAATTATTGCCAAACTGTTTACAGACTGTTTCTTTGTTTGGAAATGTATAAAATGTGAATCACAAAAAAAAAAGAAAAAGAAAAGATAAAAAAAGTGTTGCCTCCTCCCACTAGAGAAACTTTCCCTTTTTGTCTCTTGTCCTAATTAAAAAAATTAAACCCAACCTGCACCCAGCTGCTAAAACCCACCAGATTTCAGTAATGATTATTTTTGTTTTACACTAATGGAAAAATAACATTACTTTTCGATAAGTTGCAGCACTAAACAAGAAGTGAGACAGACAACCCAAATCCTCAGCGTAAGCGCTCCTGTTTGAATCTGCACAGATTAAAACATAAGTGCAATTCTGGACTGTCATTCTTTGCTTCTCACTCAGCACTGGATCTTAGTAAAAGTAATCTTATATGTAATTAGTTTCAAACAAATAAGTACTTTTATTGAAACTGAGCGGGTTTTAGCAATGGGGAAAGGGGTTGGTTTATGTTTTTAAATGTATAAATAAATTGGAAGGTTTGGAGGTTCAGGAGGAGGAGGGAAACATTATAAGTGTGTTTGGCAAAGGGGAGCGAGAAAGGAGATAATGCAGGTGGCATGAGCTTCCAATCAACTGAAAAGCTGTCATACGACAGAAGAGTTCCATAGTGTTCCATGACCTTTGAATGTGGTACAACAGCTATTCAGTTAGCATAGATTTTATTTCTTATATATTGGACTGTATTTATTTATTGGTCTGTATTGCTTGGCATTGTCTATTGTTGATGCATATCTGTTAAAGGACTATTAGTTCTTTTATGTTATTGTATTACTACCCCCTTCCCCCAAGGACACATCAGGAAATTAGCTATAATTCTCTCAGCACGTCTTTCATGGCAAAACATTTGAAATAAATAAACATTGAATTTATGTACACAGCAAGGTCTAACCATACATATATATATATATATAATAAAATAATATATCATATCATATGTAGCTTTTGTCCATGAACTCTCGAAAGGTGTTTAATTCACAATTCTTTTTCTCAGGAGAGTCCTAATGATACGTAATATTTCATGCTTAATGATTTGTGCTTTCATACAATTTTCAGTCATAGAAGACTGAAGCACAGTGGGGTGAAGTAACTTGCTCAAGGTTTCAAATAAGGTAGCTGACTCCGATAGCTTTTGGATCTTCTTTTTTCACAGGCCTGTGTTTTTCCTAACCACAGGACTGAGCTGCCTCCTGCAGTGTGATGTCACTGTGAACTTTTTAAAGCATAGATTGTTAATGTTTAGGTGAACTCTGGACCAAGTTATGGTAGCGTAATACAAAGCTTGCATTTAAATTTCATTCATGTCACAGAAATACCAGAATCAACAGTTGCTGTTGATCTGTTCATCTGGAGCTAAGTTAAGACATATGCCCTATAATCCATCATTCTAATGTAAACCTTACCTAACCACACTGTTCAGAATTAGACTTTAAAACTACAGCAGTTCTGTGACAAATTCCAACCTTTCCTGAACTTAAATACTGATCTTGTCCATAGTCTTAACAAACCTCCAGAACATAAGCAACATTTTTAGTACTAACCAAACTGAATAACTATCAGTATTCTGAACTTGTTACCTTCTGTTTAGGGGAGGGGAACTCTTTTTATTTCCAAGTCAACCCTTTAGCAATTAAATGAAAACCCTATGGACTATTAGATCAAGGTGATCTGTCTTTTTAATCTAATCAGATTGATTGACAGTAATGGGCAGAGCAGAACCCTGCACAACTGAACATGGAATGCATCAGTGATCAAACAAGGTGTGGTGCAGAGCTTTTTAATCAAATCAGTCATACAGACAGCAAGGAGGATTTTCGCTACATTAGTCCTTGCAGGTTACCATCTGTAGTTATGACCACTGGAGCAGTTAAAACAAGAGTTCCTAAATATAAAACCACATCCAGTCTGTTTTGTAATGCCTAAATCCAAGCATAACATGATTTCACAAAGTCAAATCGAAAATATGTTCAGACTAGTAGGTTTTGCTGCAGCTGCATGGAAGGGCATTCTGTAAACAGCTGTATTATTATCACACAACTTAAAAACAAAAAATATAAAAAGATGCCCTTCCTGTTTGATTATAAATAGGTGTGAGTGGGTGTGTATGTGTGTGTGCATGTGTGTGCGTTATGTTGTCTTAGAACCTTTCTATATCTGTGTATTTTTTTTTGTAAAGCCAATGTCTGAAGATGATTTAAAAAAACCTAAAACATACACGGTAGGTATGTGTTTGCGTGTACATGGGCATGTAAAAGAAAACAGTAATTAGTAAAATACTAATGGAGAGGCCCCAGTTTCCTGCAGTTCCATGAATACACAATTCACCCTGCACACCAGTCATAGACTGCAATTCATTAGACTGTGTGATACAACTGTAATTTGATATGAAGTCAACCAAATTACAACTCTGACTTTTACTTGAAGGGTAATTCAGTAAAAAGAGACACAGAGCTCTATTCACCAACCTAATGGCACTAAAAGAAAAGAAAACATACAGTACAATTTCTCAAAGTCAGAACAGTAATCTGTGTCTTTTTTCCCAGATCCCCACCCAGAGCAGTCATAAGGGGATGAGACATGATTGCAGTGCCTGGATATCTGGCTGGCCTAGTCCAGCAACACCTAAGAAGCACCTCAAGGCATGCAAGCTACACTACAGACTAGGAAGGGCAACAGCAATGTTGGTGTGAACAGTCTTACACTGATAATATTTTCATTCCATAAGTATGACACTCACAGAGGCCCCCTTGGAGGGTTCACCCTATGTGCCGTCAAGACTCATAACCCTAAGGCTTGATCAGGAGCTCCAGGACCAAATACTGCCACCACCTTCTCATGCAACCTGCCTGCCTCACCGACAAGTAGTGCAAATATAACTAGGCAAACCAGACAACTGCCAAGCACCCCAGAAGGAAAAAGGGGCCCCACCATGTGCTGTGCCCATTGAATTTTACAGACTTAATCCCAGTCTAGACTCGGGACGGATTCATTTGTATTTGCCTTCTGGACCACAAACTCTAGTTATACGCTTGCCTGCACCAACCTAAATTGCACACGGCACAGAGTATCCTGTAGCCCATGCATGAAAAGTCATGGTCTGAGCATTCATTGGTAGTGTGCCTTCATCTATTATGCTGCATCTCAGACTTTCAAAAGAATTTATCAGTAAGCATAGGAGCATCTCTACCTTTTCTTATCCATGCACATGGGTGCACTTAGGGGTTCTCTGTTTTGTGCCAGCCACATGGACCCTAGATCACAGGCCTAATGCATTGCCAGTTGGTCATGGTATACATTCAGGGAAACTGTGGCCCAAATTAAAGGAGGCCACTTTTTTCAATGGCAGATTACATAATATGACTGTCAGCATGTTGATTAAGTTTACCAAGTGCAGAGCCTGGGACCTCTACAACTCATTTCATTTGAGAACAGTGAGGAAGACTCAAACCCAAAGAAATAAGTTTCATAATATACTTTATTATAATTATCAAGCCATCTCAATTGAAAGCTAGCATTTCATGGTCCCAAGGTCACTTCCTTAGTGCCTACGGTGGTGTACACAGCAACTTTTCTCTAAAGCTGTTATTTTACAATTTCACATTTTTTCTCTTCTTCTGCATACTAATGTCTACTGTGCCACTACTGTAGGGTGTGGTAGTTGTGAGCAGACTTATACTTTAGTCTACAATCCAGAGGGAGGGGAATAAACATTTAGAGAGATGGCAGAGCAGATAGATCAGTCATTTTTCTAAATACAGATGAAGAGAAAAATATGTGAAATCACAAAATAACAGCTTTAGAGAGAAGTTATAGACCACCATAGGCCCTGAGGACAAGGCCTTGGATCATGAAATGTCACCTTTTGAACTGGGTGTCAGATAATTATAAAAATGTATATTATGAAACTATTTAATTGGGTTTTAAGTTTATTTCACTATTCTCAAACAAGGTTGCATTGCTTGTCTTCAAATGCAGCCCCTCCACCTAAATTTATTTATCCCCATACTTACATAGTGACATGAGCAACCAGTTCCACAACCTCCTGTGCATTACCTCTACAACTCCTGAAAATACGTCTAAAAAAAACATAACAACAGAGGAACACTGACCATCAATTCTTACACCTAAGGTACAGTACTACTTTCCTTTCTAGATCAGTAATAACACACAAAACGGTACATGTTCAACTAATTAATGCATGCCCCTGGTGCAAAAAGTGCCCAGAAAGTATTTTAATTAGTGTAATGCACACCCTGGATGTCTTCAAATTATTGTTTTCTAACTCCTTGCAAATTGCACAGAGCTTTAAAGAGCCCCTTCCCTGGCATATTGAAGGCAAGTCAGTATGAAGACTTACCTCCCCCAGAGTTCGTCCATACTGTAGATAAATTATAATTTTTAGTGCCTTGGTTTATGGAAGAGATCATATTTTGGCTCCGTGGAGTCAAGACACATATCCCTTCAACTTCCTTGTCCTGAGTGCCACTCCTGCACTAGCATGTTTTGTGACATAATTACATGGAGAGCGAGGGTGTGTGCTCCATAGACTACTATATGGACTGACCTTTACATCTTTTTTTAACAGTTCAGGATTCTAATTCAGATAAATCAAGACCACCACTCAACTAGCAAAGCTCTTGTTACTTGAGTAGTGGCATTGATTTATCTGAATTGGAACCCTGAACTATTTAAAAAAAAGGCGTAACAGTCATCCACTATAGTAATCTATGGAGTGCGTCCCCAAGCTCTCTACTTAATACATCACAATAGGTGCTAGCATGGGGGCAGTGCTCAAGACAATAAAGTAGAAGAGATCTGCAGCTCAGCTCCACGGAACCATAAGACTTATGAGATCACAATAATTGAAGTCACAATATTCATGAGGTATGAAGAGGGATAGACCTAGATACAGCAACATCCTTGCAACGTACTGTTCTTAATATTCCACCTAATGCCATCAAGTAAAAACCTTCTAATTATCAAATGGGAAAAGAAAAATACTTCAGAAACAAAAAAAGTAGTAACTAATGACTTTTAAAAATTAATAGCATTAAAAGCATTTTATGCCTTCTGTTTTTTGTGCAACTAGCTCTTTCAATGAGCCCCCATCCGCATGTATCTCTGCTCTTATCCAAATGTATTTAGATGACATAGTCCTTTCTGATACTGGCTCTTCACCCCAAACTCATGAGTTGCATCCAAAATTATTTCAATGCTGTCTAGCATTAGTTTTGTGCAATCAACCTCACCTTAGAGGCAAACAGTACTGTCACCATGTTTTTCAGTGCTAAACTGAGAGTTTCTAAGCTTACTGTATCCCTATCACTTTGGATGGGTCTAAAACTGAATTGACCACCCATGTCAAATACATTGGCATAGTGAGCTGTTGGTTACTACTACAAAAAGGTAGCAGATCACACAAGCTCCTTCAGCAGATTGACAAAAACTAATTAAAATCAGCAGTTAGGGTTAGTAATTTTAAACTCTAACTGCATCTTTGAGTTATATATATATCAGGGATCTTCCTGTTCAGTTCCTGCAACATGTGATGTCCAAAAGGTGCTACTAGAGGAGGGACAAAGCAAATGGGTCCAACTTCTGATCAATCCACCAGCCACGTGGTCTTGATGCAGCACAGCCCAGTGGAACCTCCCGGGAACTCTGTCCTGCTCATAGTGAAATGTCCTGCTCATAGTGAAATCCACTAATGGAAAAGCTGGGGTTGAGACCCTGGAAATGGATGCAAGTGCCCCAAATATAAGAATGATTATGTTGCCTAAGTGGAGAGTGGGCATAGATATGGTGTATTTTTATATACCTGGCTCCCTGGGAATCTGAACCTGGATGTTACTACAGCAGACCATTACATCCAAAAAGCTTATGGGATCAACTGAAGTCAGACTTTTCAATTCCATTTCCAATTCCATCCCTATGGCTGAATTGGAACCGGAACTGAACCAGACTCGGAAACAGAATTACCGAAATTCTGAATTTAACAAATCGAACATTTTCCAAAGAATCCAAGCACCCCTAGCATCACTCTGGCTATCTTACTAAGTGAGATGTTTTGTATTATAGTGCTCTTCACTTTAAAACTGATCTGAGCAATAGAAAATATCATTACACCCTCTATTCTGCATTAGGCTGCTCCACTCTGACTACAAGGCCTGTTAAGTAACTCTGTAAGCTACATTATGTAGAAACACCAAGATACCATACCTCTTACTGTAAACCCGCATTCAGCTGTCTTGCCCCTGCAGTCTAGAATAAGTTGCTGAGTGCCCTTAGACTAGGAAACTTAGTTAGTTTCAATGTCTGTAAATCACTGATTGAAAACCATAGTACAGATAGTTGTGGCTACAGTTAGGATTTACCCATAGTCCTAAAGTGTCACAACCTCCACAAGCACTTTTACTGTTCCCAGTGAAGAATGGTGTACTTCACAACTGCCATGTGTCATGTAATTTTGCAGAATACAGTCAATTCTACTTGTGTGCCATTCAGATGTGTACATATTCGGGTTATGTGCACACATTCATCCAGTCCCGATTCCATTCTTATTTGTTCAGTGTTAAATGAAT
This sequence comes from Neoceratodus forsteri, assembly GCA_016271365.2. Classification (NCBI taxonomy): domain Eukaryota; kingdom Metazoa; phylum Chordata; order Ceratodontiformes; family Ceratodontidae; genus Neoceratodus; species Neoceratodus forsteri. Next base: position 684,088,004 of record CM028134.1, read on the forward strand.
CGGTTGTGTCCAAACAGAGCTTCGGTTGTGTGCACAATTCTTACAGCAGTTAACTCTAAGTAGCAGCAACAGTGAGGTGTTAATTTAGGTGTTAGATGCCTGCCTTGTTAAGCGCTGCAGTCCCTGAGCTGTTCTGCCACTATCATTAAGTACTTAGCACCTAATATGTCTCACCTGCGATAACTGAAGTCAGGGGTGGATTTGAAAAGCTCTCAGTAACTGCCCTGACATCAGCCTTGTCAATAGAAATTATCCAACCACCACAAAGAATGACAGCTGCCGACTTTGAAGAGTTTGTAACAGTCAACAATGAGGAACCAGCTAGTGGCAAGCTCACACAGAAGGATATATGTGCCATTGTGCTAGATTCAGGTGCTGGAGCCAATGAAGATGAGGACGACGAGCCTGAGAGCCTGCCTCCTTCAACAGGAGACATCTGGGCCACAATGCAGAGAATCTTTCATTATGTGGATCTCTCAGCAAACAAACTGAAAGACAAGTGTAACCCCTAGATGGCGCTATCCCAGGGGCTACTACCCCTGCCTGATTTGCCACTAACAGGTTGAGGGGCCTGGATCCAATGGCGGGTGCCTCCACCCAGAGGTCAGGGTTTGCAATAGTTAAACTAACTTGGTCACAGCCCTCTGGGACACTGCAACCCCCCTTTCTTCCCACTAGTGGCCCACACAATATATCAGAATTACCTTCACAGTATACACTTCCCCCAGGTCTGGTTCCGGCACTGGGACCTCCTGTGAAATGAGATACAGTGCAACAATCACAGTACAGTACTTTAACATAGACAAATACCTCAGGCAGTATAACTTTGCTGAAACAAGCAGCTCTGATTTATTTAGGGGGATATAACAAGGACAGGGGAAATCAGGTTAATTAGCTTATCACTCTAATAATCTACCTATGGCTCTGTGCACAGGCCTATCCCTATCAGTTCCTGTCCTGGATACCCAAGCCCTAGTGGCTAGTCAAACCGTGGCAGCTGGTAGGGCCCTTTCACACAGAGAAAAGGAGAATTAAACAGTCAGCAGTACAGTAATTCCATTTGGATTTAATGTGGCAATTCAACAGGAGCGAATTCTGAATTAGTACTCACGACCTCCAAATAAGATAGGGTCCTTCAATGTCAGCAGGGCTCACTTGAGGTACACAAACCTCTTCACACATCCTATAAAAAAGCACTATACCAGGCAGGCTGCATCTGTATCCCGATCGCAATTACTGCACAATACCGGAGAACACACAGCAGATTCAGTTCCTGACAGACCGAGGTGCAATTTTCAGCAATTCCTCCAGTCTTCTACAGGGTGAGCCTGGTTTCTACTCTTCAGAGATCCTTTGATTCTTTTCACAGGACGGATTCAGTCCTAACAAGCTGTTACACAAGCTGCAGACCGAACTCTGGGCCTTACACACGTTTTTGACTAAAACTGCACACTGAAAAAGCACAGGGCTCCTTCCTTCTTCACTGCCAAAGCTCAACTGAAACTCCAACCACAAAACCGGCACTTCCTTTGAGTTCCTCCTAGTTCTTGACTGGATTGGCTGTCACTCACAATAGACTGCTGCTGTTGGTCCAAAAGGCACTGAAGTCTAAACTACATCTCCCAGAGTCACTGCCCATACAATCCTCTTGTGGCTGGCTCAGATTATGAGTCCAAGTTCTGATTCGTCCAAGGCACCATTTTAGAGCTAGCTTACCCCACACTGATTGGTCCAGTTCAGCAGTTCAAAACTAGAATGGGAACTAGCAGACACAGTTCTGACTGCAAAAAAGCAGGTTAGACAAACTGTAATTTCATTATTACTCTAAATAATTTCTGGCAAACAGTTACATCTTTCAGATAGGTTCCCTTTGCACTCCTAGTGACTGCAAAATGAAGTGAATTGGCAGCAGCTCGAGTGGTACTCAGAGAAGCACACAGTCCCCCATACAACTAATTATGTCTGCAAGCAGACAGCTCTTAAAGAGACAGTACCAGAGGCTCTAAAAACACTCACTGATAAATGGCTTAAATGCCAAACACCATTCAGGCTTGGAGCATTCAAGCAAGCTCCTGGAAGTCTTTTGGGAACCCCCATTTGCAGGGGGGTTACACCCTTCCTGGCCTGGGAAAGCTTGACGTCCGCGTCAAGCAAGTACCCCCATAAGTTTCAACTGCAACCATATACATTTGCATTAGGCTCGCACATGTAATCATCAGTCAATATATCATTTTACCAAGAACACATTTCTGAACATTGCAGTACGTCACTCTTTACACAGTATTACATACACATTGTACCATAACTCAAGTTATTACCTCTTGTACATGAAACCTGAAGAGAGGGGGCCCTTCCCTATCAGTTACCTTGGGGCTGGACGGGGCAAGGGCACCATACTAGAGGGCAACACAAGTAACTTGGAGTTAGCACTGATGCTCAGTTTGGGCAATGAGCTCGGGGACACATACTCCTTTATGGACAACATTGAGAGGCAAGTCCACAGGCCTCCCAAGTGAATCATAACTGAGGTGCACCACAGGCTTTACAGCTCGACCAGTCTTTCTAGGGGAACTGTTACAGTCTCTGCACTCTGAGCCTCATTTTCAGCATTGTCTCACTTGTCAGGAGTCTCCATGGGGGTAGAGAGGCTAGAACTTGGGGCACTTTCAGCTCCAGGAGTTACAGTTTCTGAGTCCACAACATTTGGCTCACATGAGAGCTTTGGACACTGGCAGTGGACTGTCAGGGCACTCAAAATACTCTTCTTGTTCGGTGTATCACCAGTCTGCCCCAATCTATCATTTCCTCCCTGAAAGCTCAAACAGTTCAACCATGCACAATGATTCCATTTCATCTGATCTGATGCTTGCACTTCACTTTCTGGGAGCATTGGCTCCAGGGATGAAGCTGGGGCTTAGACAGTCCAGAAGGCCCAGCTTTGTCTCCAGTATTGACTAGGGATTGCCCAAACAATTGACTCAGTTCGAAGAAGGATAGTATACAAGGTCACTCTCACTTCTTCCGATATGGACTGACAGTCATGCTCAACTGGGACTTGTGGAGGGGAACACTTTAACTTTGCTTCTGTAGGTGCAGACTTTCTTGATCTTTTCTTAGCAGCAGCTCTAGTCACTGGTCCAGAGGGGCATCTTCTAGGGGCTCAGACTCAATTAAGATTTGTCCAATGGGCAGTAAATGATTTCTATGCATTGTTTTACATCTTTTGAATTATTCTCAGGCCTTACTTTGTACACTGGCAGATCATCTAGTTTGCCCACTACAATGTGAGGGAGATGGTGCCATCTGTCAGCAATTTTGTGCTTGCCATGCAGTCCCAGATTTCTTAGCAATACCCGATCTCCCTCCTGGAGTTCCTGTGCTTTCACCTTTTTATCATACCTTTCTTTGTTGGCCAGACTTCTTTTGGCAGCCATGGTTTGAGCCAGTTGGTATGCATGAGTTAGCTGCGCCTTTAACTTTTGCACATACTGTAAATAGTTGTCAGCTTGAACACCATCAGGAGAGACCCCAAAACACACATCTACTGGTAGTCGAGCTTCTCTTCCAAACATCAGGCGGTAGGGGGAGAATCCAGTGGCATCACTTTTGGTGCAGTTATAAGCATGTACCAGGGTGCTAATTTGTTGGCTCCATCTAGGCTTGTCCTTTGGGTGCAGGGTGCCTAGCATATCTAACAAAGTGCGGTTGAAACGTTCAGGCTGTGGGTCCCCCCTGGGGTGGTAAGGGTGGTTCTGAACTTTGCACTCCCCACAGAGAAAGCATCTCTTTGATCAGACGACTCTCAAAGTCTCTCCTTGATCAGAATGGATTCTTTGTGGAGCCCCATAGTGAACAAAAAGTTTTCTACAAGTACTTTGGCCACAGTGGATGCTTTCTGGTCTTTGGTGGGGAAAGCTTGGGCATATCTCGTGAAATGGTCAGTGACCACCAGCACATTACTGATATTTCTTTGATCTGACTCCAAACTCAGAAAATCAATACAGACCAGCTCCATGGGTGCACTGGTGGTGATGTTAACAAGGGGCAGCCTCTGGGGCAAAGCTTCTCTGTAAGCAGCGACTACAAGTTTGAATGTGTTGCTCACATCAGCCCCCATCTTAGGCCAATAGAATCTGGATCTCACCAAGTCAAGTGTTCTGTCTATACTAAGGTGCCCCATGTGGTTGTGCAAGGACCTCAGTACTGAGTCTCGAAAGGCAGTGGGCAGCACTAGTTGTTGTTTGTCTACTTGTCCCCTCTGTCTACTGTTTCTCTGTATAACAGTTTATTGATCAGTTTCAACTTAGGACCTTCTTTGTATAACAGTGCAGTTCTCAAATCAGTGGAGCGTAATTTGGACACATCTTTTCCTGCATAGAGGGCTTCTAAAGCTGCTTTGATCATGGGATCGCGGGATTGAGCCGTCGAATACTGTCATTGTCCAGCTGAGGCAGTGCACCAATGTCTATTGCAGAAAAGTGGCAATAAGCAGCAGGTGTGCAATTCTCAGAGGGTCCCAAGCAATCCACCATGCAGTCCACTGCGTCCGTGGACATTTGTTCCTTCCTGTCAAACTTCCGCAGAGTGCCTGAATGTCAGGTTCTGCAATCGGACCCAATCATTCTGGGAAACAGGCCTAGGAGAGAGCATCAGCATCTATGTGGTTCAGACCTGCTCGGTATTCGAGAGCATAGTCATATGTAGATAATGCAGAAAGCCACCTATGGCCAGTGGCATCCAACTTAGCTGAGGTCTGCACATAGGTCAAAGGATTATTGTCAGTTTTACTAGTATTTTAGCCCCACAAGTACTCATGGAATTGGTCAACAATAGCCCACTTCAAAGCTAGGAACTCTAACTTATGTACAGGATAGTTCTTTTCGGATGGGGTCAGGCTTCTACTGGCAAAGGCCACTGGTCTCAGGCCATTCTCGTGCTCTTGGTACAACACAGCCCCCAACCCTTGCAAGCTAGCATCAGTGTGCAGGACGTAAGGTTTTCTTGGATCGGCATAGGCCAGCACTGGAGCATGGGTAAGTTGATATATGATCTCATGAAAAGCAGTCTCACAATCAGAGTCCAGCGGGCCCCAAATACTTCACTCGGATAACACTCTTTCAGTCTTGAGGGACGCTGACTTTTGGTATTTTTGTGGGTTGGGGATACCCTTGAGTAAGGTTAAGTAAAGGGCGGATCACTCTTGAATAGTCCTTGATGAAGCGCCGATAATAACCACAGAATCCCAGGAATCTTTGCAGTTCTTTTAGATTTTTGGGCTGTGGCCAGGTGGTCAAGGCCTCAACTTTACTTGGGTCGGTCTCTATTCCCTCGGTGGATACTATGTGTCCCACATACTTTACTGATGTTTGAAAGAATTGACACTTATCAATGGACAGTTTAAGGCCAAAGTCCTCCAGTCGGTCCAATACCTTAAATAATCTGCTCTCATGTTCCTTCAGTGAGCTGCCAAACACAATAACATCATCTAGGTATACCAGGCACTCTAGTAAGTTCATGTCCCCCACTGCACGCTCCATCAATCATTGAAAAGTGGCTGGAGCACCTGAAATCCTTGAGACATCCTCATGAATTCATAGGAGCCAAGCGGACAGATAAAGGCTGTCTTCTCACGGTCCTCTGGGCCATCGGGATCTGGTAGTACCCACTGCGGAGATCCAGCACAGAGAACCACTTGCTCTCGCTTAGGCAGTCCAAAGCATCCTAATGCGGGCATTGTGTACTGATCAGGGATAGTCCGCGGTTTAAGTGCGATAATCCACACATCCTTACTGTTCCATTCTTTTCCTCACTACCACAATGGGGAAGCATAAGGGCTTCTGGATTCTTGTATTACACCAGCAGCTAACATCTCTGCAGATGCCGTCTCACATCATCTATGTCAGCAGGTGCCAGGCGCCGAGACCTCTCACGAAATGGTCTTCGTCATGCAGCCGGATATTGTGCTCAGCTCCTTGCATGCATCCTACATCCCATTCCTTTAAAGAAAACACCTGGTCTCTCTGGGCAACTTCTCACTGATCCTCACTTTCCATTCAGCTGGCAGCGGGATTCGCGAAATCAAACAAGTCAGGCGTTACTCTGTCATTCTTCCTTGAACTCTTGCTGCTGGGTAGCACTGCAGTGTCTGCACAATGCACATTAGCCAGGATGCAACCTCTGTTTACTCGAATGTCTCTTTCAGACACATTATGAACTTGGACCATTACCCTTCTGGCATAAGCATGGGCTCTAGCGGGCAAAATACTAGGCTTGACCAGCAGTCCCTCTGGCAATTTTCCATCGCCTGGTGCATCCAACATTAATATTTTATTCTTAACATCCTTTCTGATACGGACCTCTCCTGTAAGGTACACTGGGCATTTGGCGCCAGGATCAGAGACTCAGGATCCTTCTTCCATACAATTCGACCGGTTCCTCTGGTTCTGTTTTTCAGCATCTCTGTGCTCATAGGCCTTCTTAATTAAAGCCGGAACTCTTAAAGCTCTACTAGTCTTTGACCCTGTTTTTCATAACACAACTGTGCCAGCCTTCCGAACATATGAGCATTTGTTCCAATCAACAAAGGGACACCATCATACAGTCCAGTGGGGGACACACTAAGGCTAGGGTCTCTACTTGTTCGGCCACTCCAGCCACGGAGGTGAGGAAAGACAGCCAAATTGGATATACCCGGAATAGGGTAGGCCTTCTCACTTAACCCCATACATGCAGTCCTTCTAATGGTTGTAAGGTACGTCTGACAAATGCTTCTGATACCAATCCTGGAACATAATTGTCACTTGGGAGCCACTGTCTAATACAGCTCTTGTAGACCTCCATTCACCTTTACAGTGGTCTCCATGGAGGGACCCACTATTCTGGACCAGTCTGGAGAGGCGGTAGTGGGGGCCTGGGCAACTGACCTTGCCACAAAGGGCGTGAATTAGCATTTTGGTGCCCTCACTGGGATCATGTCGTGCACCTCTTAACCACTGATTTCTTCTCCAAGCTCTCCTTGTAGCCTATATGCAACTTTGTCAGTGTCTTTTGGGGACTGGCATTCCCTTTCATGTGCCCATCTTTCCCACAATTATAGCAAAACATACTTTCTGGAGTTTGAGCTGGCCGAGGCGCCACACTGGGAGCCAGACGGGGATTACTAACTGGAAACCTGGGTGCCATCTCTGTCTCGCGGCGTGATAAGCATTTGGAGACATCTCGTCAGTTTCTCCACTTCCATGGTCAAGGAATTGAGTTTGGAGCTGTTATCAGCAGGAGATACATGGGTGGGTACCCCACCCCATAGCAGACAGTCGGATATAGGTCAGGGCCCGTACTTGCAGGCGTGGCCTTCATAAAGGACTGTTTTGAATTCGGATCTCTCTCAACAGTTAAGCCCCATTGTGGCATATCTTTTCCTTGTCAGAGCACTCATTGACTGTCAACTCTGCCCTGAACTTCACTTGTTGGGTAACCCTCAGTCACTCGGTCGTAGCCACAGCTGTTGGTGCAGGTACCTCCCGAGGTCGCCTTTTCTCAACTCTCAATTTCTCTCATTAACTCATCATAGGAGGTGGGGATTCCAGTCAATTTGCCAGGCGTAACTGAAGCAACAGCAGTTCTGAGAAGGGGGCAGACTTAAGGATTCTGTCAGTCTGGTTCAGTCCAGTTCAATCGCTGGCAACTACCCTTTCTGAGGCATTCTTGCAACAATTTTTCCAGCCAAGAGACATACACAGACAACAACTCCTTGGTACTGCTGTGCATTTCTTACTCTCCACCATAGGTCCTCATCAGAATCTGGGCTCCCATACACATTCTCCAAGGCCTCAAGATAGGCCTGTGCAGTCGCTTCAGGGTTACTGGCCCATTGCACGGATGGTAGCCAGGGCAGGACCTCGAGGCTCTCACTAACCTCTTTCACTTTTCGCCTTCCGAGCATTGCCATTCTAGCACTTGGGGGCAACATAGTCTATCCAGGTCTCCCAGTCATCCTCCCTTGGGGTGGGAGGTGCCAGAGAAGATCCTCAACCTTCGGTAAGAGTCGTGACTAATGGCAGGTGCAGAAATAGGAGTCTGCATTGGTTCAGCCACCACTACGGGCACTGGAGCAGGAGAGGGTGTTGGGGAGGAACACCCCAGGTGGCAAGAATAGTTTCTTCAAGTCCTCCACAGTTTTCCCTCTCCCAGCAACCATTCAGCAAATTTCTCCTCAAAAGTTTCAGATAGTGGTGGGCTGATTCCCCCGGTCTTTACTGTCCTTAGTTATCACTCTCCAAGCAGTGAGGGCTCCTCTGGGGTAATGGTCTGTGGCACTTTGGAGCTATCTATGGGATCCTTAAACTCTACTAGGGCCAGGAAAGTGTGGGTGAGCAGATTAGCATGCCGACCCACCACCACAGGGTTTTGTAAACCTTCCACCTTGGAAAGTACTCCCTGCACAGTGTCCGTATTGATACCCAGGGGATGTCCAGGATAAGCATAGCATTTTGGAGTCGATCTCCTCCCCAGTACACCACTCCACCAGGTGCACAGCCACTTCTGTCGGGTACCCATTTTTTTCTTAACAGTGGTTCGTAAATATGGCCACTGAGAGGACACACAATCAGCGGTGAGCCTCCAAGATGTAACCCCTAGATGGCGCTATCCCAGGGCTACTACCCTGCCTGATTTGCCACTAACAGGTTGAGGGCCTGGATCCAATGGTGGGTGCCTCCACCCAGAGGTCAGGGTTTGCAATAGTTAAACTAACTTGGTCACAGCCCTCTGGGACACACCAACCCCTTTCTTCCACTAGTGGCCCACACATATATCAAATTACCTTCACAGTATACACTTCCCCAGGTCTGGTTCCGGCACTGGGACCTCCTGTGAAATGAGATACAGTGCAACAATCACAGTACAGTACTTTAACATAGACAAATACCTCAGGCAGTATAACTTTGCTGAAACAAGCAGCTCTGATTTATTTAGGGGATATAACAAGGACAGGGGAAATCAGGTTAATTAGCTTATCACTCTAATAATCTACCTTATGGCTCTGTGCACAGGCCTATCCCTATCAGTTACTGTCCTGGGTACCCAAGCCCTAGTGGCTAGTCCAAACCGTGGCAGCTGGTAGGGCCCTTTCACACAGAGAAAAGGAGAATTAAACAGTCAGCAGTACAGTAATTCCATTTGGATTTAATGTGGCAATCAACAGGGAGCGACCCTGAATTAGTACTCACGACCTCCAAATAAGATAGGGTCCTTCAATGTCAGCAGGGCTCACTTGAGGTACACAAACCTCTTCACACATCCATATAAAAGCACTATACCAGGCAGGCTGCATCTGTATCCGATCGCAATTACTGCACAATACCCGGGAGAACACACAGCAGATTCAGTTCCTGACAGACCGAGTGCAATTTTCAGCATTCCTCCAGTCTTCTACAGGGTGAGCTTGGTTTCTACTCTTCAGAGATCCTTTGATTCTTTTCACAGGACAGATTCAGTCCTAACAAGCTGTTACACAAGCTGCAGACCGGAACTCTGGGCCTTACACACGTTTTTTGACTAAAACTGCACACTGAAAAAGCACAGGGCTCCTTCCTTCTTCACTGCCAAAGCTCAACTGAAACTCCAACCGACAAAACCGGGCACTTCCTTTGAGTTCCTCCTAGTTCTTGACTGGATTGGCTGTCACTCACAATAGACTGCTGCTGTTGGTCCAAAAAGGCACTGAAGTCTAAACTACATCTCCCAGAGTCACTGCCCATACAATCCTCTTGTGGCTGGCTCAGATTATGAGTCCAAGTTCTGATTCGTCCAAGGCACCATTTTAGAGCTAGCTTACCCCACACTGATTGGTCCAGTTCAGCAGTTCAAAACTAGAATGGGGAACTAGCAGACACAGTTCTGACTGCAAAGAAAGCAGGTTAGACAAACTGTAATTTCATTATTACTCTAAATAATTTCTGGCAAAGTTACATCTTTCAGATAGGTTCCTTTGCACTCTAGTGACTGCAAAATGAAGTGAATTGGCAGCAGCTCGAGTGGTACTCAGAGAAGCACACAGTCCCCCCATACAAACTAATTATGTCTGCAAGCAGACAGCTCTTAAAGAGACAGTACCAGAGGCTCTAAAAACACTCACTGATAAATGGCTTAAATGCCAAACACCATTCAGGCTTGGAGCATTCAAGCAAGCTCCTGGAAGTCTTTTGGGAACCCCCATTTGCAGGGGGGTTACACAAGCACACATAACCAGTTTTTATACCATGCCTGGACTTAGCGGTAACGTAAACTCTGAGCTTTAAATGATTCTTTGGTTCCAGTTTTCTTTTAGCAGCTCAATACCTGTTATTTTAGCAGTTCAGTTCTGGTTGTTTTTATCAGCTCAATTGCAGTTGATTTGTGCGCAGCTCAGTACCAGATAACAACGCTTTAAATTAATTAACGTTGCATATTCATGAATTATGCTGCTTCAGTTTTTAACATTTTTACATAAGTACATAATTTCTAGAATGTTTAACAGTGTATGGAATTGTGTAATAAAGTTTCTGTATGTTTTTACTGCAACCACAATTCTGTGCCATATGTAAAATAGCAAATTCGGTTTAGTGCATTTTCGGTTGTCTGCACAACTTTGGCTAGTCCTGACCTTGTGCACACAAGCGGAATTGATTGAGTTTATTACTGATCTACACCTGCCTTCTGGTTCTGCTCAACTTGGATTATCTGTAATTACCTTATTTTTTATCCAAATTGTTCATGTAATTAGCAATTTCATCACTGTTGGTTTTGGATTTCCTTGTAACTGACTTGTAATACCTGCAAAGCTGATATACAGCTATATATGTCATTTTATTTATTTAGCATTTGTTTACCAGGTAAACACACTAGACAGTCAAGTGCCTATTTTCAGGTGCGACCCGGGAGAATTACAAGATACAGGCAATAACAATTCAGAGACAGGGTAATAGCAATCAACAAGGCACAGTCAGGTGCAGGCAGAGAACTCAGGCAATATACAGATACAGAGACAAGGTAGTAGCAATCAACAAGTTACAGACAGGTATGGGCAGAGAGCTACAGTCAGGTACTGACAGAGAATGAGTATAATACAAATACAGTGTTAAGGCATGGCAATCTCAGGAAGCAGTCAAGGAGCAAGCCAAAGACTCAGCAGGGCATTTTTGAGGAGAGCACTAAAGGTGCACACACTCAGTCATAGATGGGCACTTGGCACACCGTGGAGGGTGGGACAGCTAAGAGCAAAGGCAGGCAGAAGCGTGTTTTAAGTAGCCCCAAAGGGAGGACCTGAAACAGCTGTGGGAGGGGGAAGATCTTACATGAGCAGGGAAAAGGTTTCAGGCTCTGGAGGCAAGGGCTGCAAAGGCGCAATCCCCTGTGAGGGAGTGGGTTTTTGGGATCATGAGAGCCTGGGAGTCACTAGACCTCAGCCGATAGCCAGAGGGGGTGGGATGGAGTAGTTCAGCAAGTGCCGGAGGAGTTGACGATCGAATGATGTTGTCAGTAAAGTTGCCCATCATCTCTGTTCTAAATCCGTATTCAGTTTACTTCAGTATTGTCTGTCATATCCAGGCCATCCTAGCAAATGAACATTACTCAATTGAGCGTTCTACTAGAAAATAAAATAAAATAAGGCCGGCCCAGTGACACAGCAGTAGCTCTACTGCACACCATGCCAGCAGGGTTTGGGAGCATACTCAGGTTACTGGGGGTCAGCTGATGGGGGAGAGGATTGAGCATCCAATGGACTGCTCTCCTATCCTGAGGAGGGGGAGGCTTTGACAACCCAGCCATTGACTGCCACCAGATTGAGGTCTGGTGGTAGTGCAGGGTGGGATGGCACGTAAAAGGAGAGGAGCCACTGGTTTAGCAAGGTGCATGTGTGCCTCCATATGGCATGCACTACTGCCTGCCCACAGCAGGGGCAAAGCACCAGAAAACAGATAAGGGTGCCATACAGGTTAATGAAGCCCTGCCTTTTCCCTTGACCCACATCACCACCCTCCCACTGGACTCTGGACTGTTGTAGCAGGGGGGTGGCCCTCCACACCCCAAATAAAAATCCAGAGGGGAATACCCAGTGATGTGGAAGCGGTAAGCACTGGTTGTGGCAGGCAGGAATAGGGCTGCTAGCCCACCCGCACAATCTCCACATGGCAAAAAGCTATATGGAAACATTAAATAAATTACAGAACATGCAAACTTATATTTGTTATCATTTTTACTCTTTGAGTAGTCACACTGCATACTGTATGTCCTAATCAGTAGATCTTTTTGTTTTCTGTCGATCGGTGAAGAGCGGGATTAACTTCTCATATTCCATATTAAAGAGCTACTGACGCCTCAAAGAAAACTTTAAAAAGCATAATAATTAGGTACAATTCTGCTTGCATTCCATTTATATTCTGTATATCCTCCTCCTCATTACTGAAGAAATTTGCATGATTATATGATCTTTATTCCTCATGGTTCATTTAAATTTCATCTCCCTCTACAGCTTACTCCCTACTTTAAGTCATAATCCTCTTTCGTGACATCACAATCTGTTGCCATGGGAGTAACTGTGATGTCACAAGAAGTGCATTATAACCTCAGGTAGGGAGAAAGCAACAGGAATAGATGAACTCTTCAGTGGCAAAGATCCAATTTTCATGCACATCACCTCAGTAGAAAATAATAGGGAGGAAGAATGCAGAAGTAATGTGTAATGTACACCTAACTGAGCCTAAATATTATGTTTTGTTAAAGTTCTCCTGAAGGTTTCAGCTGCTCTTTAAGAGATTGTTCACAGCTGAATCTTTTTGATGTGAAACAGTTTTAGTGTGCCATACATAACAATATTACTTAAATATGTTGGTACGCAGCAATGGAAACAACTGATGTTCGAGTGATTATACCTTCGGTTAAGGCTCCAAGATCTTGTACAAGTACAACACGTTGGATTTTTATGTATTTAAACTAAATATTTGGTACCCTTAATTCTTTAAATCAGATTATCAGACTACGGTAACCGGTTTTTCCATATAATAGATCCTTTGGTATGTATTGTTTTAAACACCTGATATGACCATGGACTGTATTCTATAGTTTGTCTTAAAACAATAGATGATAATTTTTCAAATACATCAGCATCTAGCTCAACCAACATTTAGCCTTCACTCATCACATACTGAAGACATTCTCTACTTCAAGATACACACCAGTCTTTGTGCTCTGTACGATAACTAGGCATATGTCTCTCTCTCTCTCTATCTCTCTCTCTCTCTCTCTCTCCCCCCTATTGACAGATCATCATCTCAATAAATTTCTTCCCCATTTATGATTATGAAGATGTGATTTATCTAGCCAATGCAAAGTCCACCTTGCCTTTTGCCGTTTTGCTCTTGACTGCTCCTCCCCTCAAGAACCCACCAAAGCACTTTTTACAGTAAAATTCAAATACTGGACTTGTAACCTTCCTAGCTACCTCCTAGCTCCCTTATCTTCTGCCAGCCATTCTCTGATGCCCTGAAAAATCAGCATACTTGCCTTTTTGCCATTCCTAGGTGCTCCAGGATCATAAGTCAAGCTGGAAAAAAAGATGGGGGCCACGCTGGGCTGCCGTCTGTGAGCTCCGTGACTTGTGGTCTGATTTCGTTATTATATCGTTATTTATTTGTTTATTGTGTAGTCCTAAGCCTACTGCTTTTGTTACCGTTAGAAAATTGAGACGTTCATCAAGTTTTCTGTACCTGGAGAGACTGGCGTGCTGGAGTTGTGGGAGGTCGCTTGGTTCGTTGTGTGCTGGTTTCTCGTCTAATTCCCTGAAAGACTTCTGCGGCTGGTGGCTTGGCAGTCCAGCGGCCGCCTTGTGTTGTGGAAGAGTTCAAAGGAGCTCGTGAATGGTGAGGTGGAACTGGAACTGTGGAGTAGCGGTTTTCATATGGGAGGGAAACGCAGCCGGATTGTAGGTGAAGGTTGTAGCTGGATTCCAGTGAGAGAGGACCGGCTGGAAAAAGAGGAACTTTGAAATTACTGAAAGGAAGCGTGGATAGTGTGCAGTGAGGATTTCTGCACACTTTTGGAGAAATCTGGTTCCTCGGTCCAGATGGAGGGATGGTTGTCTCTGCCGACGGAGGGTGGTGGGAGCACTGTGGGTGAGAGCAGAAGAGACAAAGTGATATTTATAAACTGAAGATTTGAAGGCACATTTTGGACATTTACAATATGGACATTGATAGGATTTATTTATTTATTAGAAGTTTAATTTAAGGGGTATAGATCTGTTAAATATATATTGTATTTTATATTTAGTTTTAAGTTATTTGCTTATTTTGGTTGTTGTGTTTATTAGATTTATATTTTATAATTGTATGTTAATTTTGTAGAGTAGTTGTTTATGTAAGTTTTTTTTTGTGGGGGGTTAAAAACTGTTAGATTATTTTGTTGTAGTGTTAATTATGTGCTAGAATGATAGTAGGACAGTCAGGTATTATTCCCCTCTAGGCTCAGGGACTCGTCCTTTCTCTGTTCCCCCCGTCGCGGAGGTCTATAGAAGATGTAGGGCTCTGGGGATTGTGAGGGAGGAGGAGGGTGCTAGGGCCTGGGAGGAAATGGAAAGGAGTAGGATAGAGATAGTGGGACAAGGAGACACCTGGGATGAAATGGGCTCAGGAAAGGGACCTCCCTGTCTGGTGCCCATACCCAAGGGTTCTGATTATGATCAGCAGGTAAGGCGGTCATCTTCGGAGGTTCGTCCTACTGGAGGTGTTGTGCAATGCCAGGTCTATTAAAACAAAACGGCTGGTTATAGCTGATTTTGTTGGGTTATTCGATTCTATGTGCATCACTGAGACTTGGCTGGATGAAAATGCTGGGCCAGTTTTGGCAGCAGCAGTTCCAGACGGTTACTCGGTGATACACTGCCTGAGGCAGGATTGTAGGGGTTGGGGTGTTGCCATCTGTTTTAGAACAGAACTGGGCCTGGTGGAGGTACCAGTGGGAGTCACCAGGTCCTTTGAGTGTATCTTGGGCGAGGGTGAGGGGTGCAGGATACTTCTTGTATACCGTCCACCAAGTGACGAGAATGTTTTCTTGCAGGAAGTTGCAGACTTCATTGTCGACCTGACATTGGGGTCCCCCAGATGGTTGGTTCTGGGGGACTTCAATGCCTGGGTCGATGATGAACTCTCACATTTTGGTCAAGACTTCCTCCAGTTGATGATATCACTGGGCTTCACACAGGTCATTTCCTCCTCGACCCATATTGGTGGACATTCATTGGACCTGGTGTTCCTTCTGGAGATGGGGATATCTGACTTGGTGGTGGAACCGGTCGGATGGTCGGACCATCACTCCATTAGGTTCAGTTTTGAGGGCACCCCTATTAGGTCAGCCCCTTCGGAAATGGTCCGGTACTGCCCTTTAAGGGGTGTGTCCCCGTTTGACCTGATGGTGGTGCTGGACCTATCGGGCCTACCGATAGATTGTTTGGATCCAGGGGACCTAGTACATGCCTATAATAAGGTGGTGACAGGGGCCCTGGATTCCACTGCACCTGTTCATGTTCATCCTCTCACTCTTCGTCCCAGGTCTCCTTGGTTCGATGAGACCATGAGGGAGTTGAGGAGAGTTGGACGAAGGTTGGAGAGGTGTTGGCGGAGGTCCGGTTCGGATGACGACAAACTTAGTTTGATGGACCACTATAAGGTCTATCAATCCGCAATCTCTTGTAAGAAGGCAGAATTCCTGTCCAGAGAGATTGCGACTGCACAAAATAGACCAGCTCAGCTCTTTCCGACTGTGGACAGACTGTGCAATCCAGTCTGTCTTCAGCCCAGAAGAGCCTTTTCTCCAGAACGGTGTGAGGAGTTTACTCTCTTCTTTGCAGATAAGGTTGCCAAAATCAGATCGGATGTCCGTTTTTCCCTCTCCAATGGGAGTTGTGATGGTCGGCAGGAGATGTCGGACACCCAGTTTGTATGGTCCGACTTCAGCCTCCCCACAATCAATGACATTGTGATGATCATCCGAGCGCTGCGACCGACCAACTGTGATTTAGACCCCGGCCCCACACGTCTCTTAGTGGATTGTGTGGATAAAATCAGCCCAGTCCTGGCTTTGATAGTCTGGAGGTCCTTGGAGAGGGGGATCTTTCCAGATCCTCTTAAGAAGGCTATAGTTAAGCCTCTATTGAAGAAGCCCTCCTTGGACCCAGATTGTCTAGCAAATTACAGACCCATCTCTAACTTACCCTTTGTGGGCAAAGTTATTGAGAAGGTGGTTGCAGTGCAGCTGGATGGTCATCTGACCAACAACAATGTCTATGATTCTCTCCAGTCTGGATTTAGGAAAAGGCATAGTACCGAGACAGCACTTGTTTGGGTACTAAATGACCTCCTAATAGCGAGAGATCATAGGACCTGTTCCATCTTGGTACTTCTCGATCTCTCTGCAGCATTTGACACTGTTGACCATGGTGTGCTGTTAGAGCGTTTGCGGTCCATCTGTGGATTGTCTCATACGGTCCTCAGGTGGTTTCGATCTTACCTCGAGGGTAGGACTCAGAGGGTGGTGTCAGGAATTTTTTCTTCGGCATCAGTCTCCCTATCCTGCAGGGTGCCACAGGGTTCTATTCTAGTGCCCATGTTGTTTGCAGTGTATATGCTGCCATTAGGAGCGATTGTTAGACAATATGGTTTGGGTTTTCATTGCTATGCAGATGATACCCAGCTGTATATATCTTTTGTGCCTGGCCAGGATGCTGCCTTTTCGGTATTTAATAACTGCCTTGCTGAGATCCAAGACTGGATGAATGGGAGTTGGCTGCGGTTAAACTTGGAGAAAACTGAGGTGTTGGTCGTGGACAAGGGTCACTGTGAGGCGGGTTTGTTAGCTGGATCGCCCTCAGGCTTATGGCTTGGGGGCGTCCAGCTGATGACCTCAGACCAGGTACAGAATCTGGGCATAGTATTTGATGACCGTCTGACGTTAAAATCTCAGGTGTCAGCAGTAGTCAAAACTTCCTTTTACCATCTGAGAAATATCGCCCGGGTGAAGCACCTGGGTCCTCCAGAGGATCTTCCAATGTTGATCCACGCATTTGTTACCTCCCGCCTGACTATTGCAATGCCCTTTACCTGGGGCTACCGGGGGTTGAACTTCGCTGTCTGCAGCTAGTGCAGAATGCGGCAGCCAGGTTGTTGACTGGATCTTCTAGGTCCAGTCATATAATGCCTGTGCTCCGCGGACTGCACTGGCTGCCAGTTTTCTGGCGAATCACCTTCAAGGTCGGTTTGCTGAAGTATAAAGCCCTACACGATCAGGGACCTACTTACCTGAAAGAGCTCCTGTGTCCCTACTGTCCTCCCCGTCCCCTCCGATCCACTGATGAGGGATTGCTAGAGATTCCCTGGGTTTGTTTAAAAACTTCAGGGGCTAGATCATTTACTTTTATGGCCCTGACCCTGTGGAATTCTCTACCTCATCAGGTGCGAAATTGCCCGACTGTCCAAAGCTTTAAAGGAGCTTTGAAGACACATCTTTTTAGTATAGCTTTTAATGATTTATGTTAGTTTTAATTTTGTCAATTTATTGTTTTATGTACTGTACAGGTGCTTTGGTTATAAGAAAAGTGCCTCATAAAAATAAAGAATGAATGAATGAATGGTTTCTCATTCAGACCTCCCAGATTTTGTAGCACTCTCTCTAAAGTGGCTTACCTTGCCTTTTCTCAAAACTGTTTTGAACACAACTAATAGACCTACTGTAGCAAGACTGAGATGCTGCTGTTCCTAACATTATTTGTGTATAGCATGGTGTAATACACATAGTGACGTGCAATTCTGGTTTAAGTATTTTTTGCATCCATCAGTTGTTTATACACTGATTATGCATTTAAATCTGTCCATTTTCTTCAGTGTTATAATATTCTTGTCTTTCTTCCTATGTTCCTCTTTCCCTAGGTCTCACCTGGAAATAAACTGCTATACAAGCTTTGCATGTTATCCTGTTGAAACAGTTATAGTCCCCTGACCTCCCGGAGGGAAAAGGCTAGATGGAGCAACAATGAGAGGTTTGACCCCTCTCAGGCCCCACACTGGGGACAGTGTCCTCTCTCCATGAATCAGATCCATTCTCTGGCATGTAAGAAGGGGCCAGCTGACCCCACCATGGGGGAAGCCATGGTGGAAGAATGAATATCATGCTAGGTCCCCGTTATGCTGGGTAATGGGGCTGGGGGGTCAGAACAGGACTCATTGACTTTTCCCAGGGGAGCATAAACAAATTAGAAAAACAAAAGGTGGGGCCCTCCAGGATTGCCAAACCTGTTGGGAGTTGTCTAGCAAGTGGGAGAGTCTGTCTTGGGGACTGACTAGTAGCTGTGGTGGAACCTGAGAGTATCCTACAGTCATCCTGCATGTCTCTGGAGTTTTTCCTACTTTGTTTTGCTCAGCCTTGGTATGGCAGCTCCCAAGCACCTTGAAGCACATGCATGCTAAGTGTCCTGATGTGAGCCCAACCTACGTCCATCCTCCTGCAGTCCCTCCACTGCACTGCCACCTATGGTCACCCGGACAGCTGTGTTGCAATGGGAGAAGCAACCCTCCTTTCCCTGCTGGTTGCCAAGCATCACAGCTTATTCTCCAACCTGTATCACCAGAGTCGCAAGTGACAAAGCTGCTACTGGGCTGACAGGCTGACACTGGTAAAATATTTTTAAATAAATAAGAAAGCTATAGCTAGAAAAACAGAAATCTGCTGGCAAGGAAATCTGTTTCATGGATTCACTATTATTTATTTATTAATTTGTTAACTGGGTTGGTGCACTGATCCAAAGACCTTTTTCAGGCACGACCCAGGCCAGGTACTGGCACATACAATAGTAAGGACAGTCAGTACAAACAGCAGGAATTATACAAGGAACAGAGCAGGCAATCAAGTACAAGTACAAACCAGCAGATAATACAGTGGTGGTGAGAATAAATACAGGTATACAGCACATGTCAGTCGTCCTTATAGCTAGCATGTTCATATAGCAAGGTGAACATAATCAGGTTATATAACATACATGGACCAGGGGAAAGTAGCCGCATCAACTTAACAATTGTAAGATAAACAATGGCTGACAGCAACTTCAGGTGATACACAGAGTCCATGAGGGATTGGTTTCTGGTAGATGATCAGCCATAGGTCAGGTGGAAAAGACAACTGAAGAGTCAGTGCTTAGGGCAGGGGAGGAGGGCACTAGAGTGTGGAGGAGATGCGGGGGCTGCAATATGAGGAAAAGCAGGGCTAGAGGCCTGGGTATAGAAGCAGGCTGAGGAGAACAGAAAGTGGGTTCTTTGTCATTAATTCCAGGTCGCCCCTGGAAAAGGAAACATTGGTCCCAGTGGGTTTACCCAGTTACCAAAATGAAATAAATAAACAGATTTGGTTAGATATGTAGCCATCTTAATAGCTGTTACTATGCCCCTTCATCCCTTGGAGGTGGACAGCCAGGGTTTCTGTAAGTTTTATGGGACCATGTGCTTCATGAAAAGTACAGTGGCACCTTAAAGATTTAAAGCAAATAGTAACATCATTGTCCATGTCAGATCTTCATGTCAAGCAGTAGGGAGTTATTAAATAGGTTCACAACTTTTTTCCTTTCTCAGCAGCTCCCTGCAGGGGAGGCAGCAGTAGCACAGCATGTTACATTCCCTCTGATGCAGATGGTGCACGTGAACATCTGAAACTGATCCTTTTTATAGTACCTTACCCTCATTCCCAGCTTCCTGGGTAGACAAACTTTCAAGGAAATCCCATGGTAATCCCATACTCATGTATGATCTGCACTGGTATACTGGTAGCTGGCAAAAAATGGATGATTTCTCCTAGACTCCCCTACACACTCTTCGATCTGATCCTATATAGCACCAACCTCCATCTTCCCTAGACCAGAATTAAAGACACAGAGCCTGCAACATGCTCCCTTGTCATTTATCACATTTGTGAGGATCCATTAGGGGCCTTCAGCATGTAATTCACCACTCTGTTCTTCTTCTCAATTCTGGTTTTGGCTAGCCACTGAGCAGATACACTCTCAGGGAGTCACTTTCCGAACATCTTTACAGAGTGTCTTTAGTTTTTTTATTTCCTGTTCTTATCCCTTGCCACCTCTGTTGTGCTCCCATATCCCTTTCCCAGTACCTATGACTCCAGCACCATAGTAATCTGGGAGTCTCTCAGCTCTGCTGCTGTGCTTGCAGGGTCTCACTCTCTACTGCCTTGATCCTGCTACCCCTCTGGAGACTGGAAAAAAAATGAAATAAATGAGCACCAGGTAAAGTGGTTGTGGTGCTTGAGGTGCAAACAATAATCAAAACAGGTCAAAGATACGCTGAGGACCCACAAACTAAGACAACACAAAATGGTTAATAAAAAAGTATTACCATTTATTATGCAAAAAAGTGCAGTAACTTTCCATCACTTATATTGCAGATGGAAAAACCATCAGAAGCCACACTCTGAAGATGCCTGGAGTTCCCAGGTTCCTGGGTGAAAACATTTAGTTCTTCTGGCATTGATAATACTTTTTTATTAACCATTTTGTGTTGTCTTAGTTTGTGGGTGCCCTCTGGAGACTGAATCAGATGAGGAATCTGTGCCACATCCTGGATCTGGAGCATTGCCACCACTTCAAGCCCAGCAGCCCCGAACTGCAGAGCTTGGTCCCAGCCCAAAGGCTGGGGTGGCTGCTGTCAGATGTACTCTCCTTCTAGACTCCACTCCAGACTGGTCCTAACTAGAACATTCCTGCTTTCGTTATCTCTGCTCTCCATTTCCTGTAGCTGAGCCCTCTCAGCTCCTACTATAGGGGCATCTGTTACAGCTATACTCGTAACCCTTTTGATTCTGGAAACCTTTTATTAACCTCAAGTTTGCATGGGGTTTTCTCTCACAAACATATGACTTTGGAAAAGGAAAGAACATGTGTCTGTCAAGTTGTTTTCTACCACTTCAGTGGGAATGCCCTATCATTTTTTATTCTTCCAAGTACTTGTCAACTTGCCAGTGCAACAAGGCCTATATCAAGGCATCTAGGATGCTGGGGTGTATAGGGAAGGGTTTTGACAACAGGAGTGGGAAGGTGATACTGCCTCTATGCAGATCACTAGTGAGGCCTCACCTGGAGTACTGTACCTCACCAGAAGAAGTACACAGATAGGCTGAAGTTTGTGGAGTGAAGGATTACAAAAATTAGCCAGGACCAGCAGGGCAGGTCTTGTGGAGAATGTTTGAAATCCCTGAACATGTACTCGCTGGAGGCCAGATGTGAGAGAGGGGACATGATAAAGACTTATAAGAGGTATAAATAGGGTAAATTATGAGGACCTGGTTTTCTTAGAATTAGAGATGCAGTCACAAGGGGGCACACTTGGAGATTGGTGGGAGGTAAATTCAGGATAGATGTAAGAAAGTATTTCTTCACTGAAAGGGTGGTGGAGCGTTGGAATATATTACCGGTGGAAGTTGTTGGGGCTAGGACCATTAAAGGGTTCAAATATGGGTGGGGCAAGGCCAGAGAACTCATAATCCCACTTCAGGGAAACAGGAAGGAGGAGGCAGTGAAAGGAGGGCAGGGAGAATAACCCACCGCGACACTAGGATGGAAGAGGAGGGTAAGGTAGAGGCAACTATGGGCAGACTTGATGGGCCATTGGTCTCTTTCTGCTGTCATATTCTGTGTTTCTAACTCTTATTTTAAAGGCATTTATGCTATTATAAACAGCTTGTGGGGTCTGATCCAAATATCCAGATGTTGTTGTTTGTTTCTGTGTTCTGTCAGCCGTAACAAAATCAATGGACAGCAGCTAAAGTGTTACTACCCTCACACCCCAAAAAAAATTATCTTAATGATGTATTAACATGAAGGCCTTCTTGTCAATGATTGTTCAAGTGGTTGTATTTAAAACTGATTTAACTGTAAGTTAGGAGGGTAAGTGTTTCTTAATCTACTCATACTGACTGTAAATATTGAACTATTATGAACCTTTCCTGATGCAAAGTTTAGCAAATGTTAAAGCTATGCATTAGAACTCTAATAAAAAGTGTTTTATCATTTACAATGAGCCTGCTGTTTTTGTGTGTTATTGTTTACTAAGTAAACTTTTTTTTGTGTTAAAAAAGTTCTCTGTGCCCCTTGTTTTTCTAAAGCCATAACTGCTTCTGAATGCCCTATATCTACCTTAACTCATTTAACAGCAATTTACAAAACCCACTGTGCTGTAGCACTACCAAATCAGTCAGTGTGGCTCAACCCCAGTTATAGTGTATTATTTCCAGCAATTGTAACTATAACAAGGGTGGGTGTGTCAGTGACAGATCCAGGTATTTACAGAAAAAGGAATGCACATGGCCTGAAAAAACAAATCTCTCTAGGTGGGACCAGGGGCACGCTCACCCCACCCACCCCCAGGAAATTTGGAAAATGTAATGTGTGAAATGGTACATTTTGGTGCATTTTATGCCCAGGTTCAGGAGAAAAGTGTGGCTCATCACTCAGCTTCTAGTTGCCTTTTCATCGCAGAGCAGCTGCAAACAATAGCAGCTACCTCACAGAGGTGACAGCGAGGGGAGCTGTGGGAGATGGCTGGTTGTTCTGCTAGGACATAGAAACATGGACAATGATGGCAGAAAAAGACCAATGGTCCATCCAGTCTGCCAATCGTTCCCTATCAAACTCTGGGACCGAATGTCCAACCAGGGTCCTAGTCCTCCCCAACCACCCCCCCCCATTCCCATCCCAGTATCTACCACCCGAAATAATCACTATACCCTTCACTTTGTCCCAACCATGCTTCAAACCATTAATGATTTTAGCAAGCACAACCTTGGCAGGTAGACTGTTCCACGGTTCCACCACCCTTTCTGAAAAATAATACTTCCTCATGTCCCTGTAAGCAGCTCCAAAACTCTAACACCTGTAACTGTAATGGAAAGGAATTAGGAGATGGGCTCAGTTTAAAAGGCCCTCTTTCTTTGCTTAAAATTTTCAAACTAGCTATTTCCCTGCCCAGCCACAACCATTGCAATACAATCCATGAAACCCCTACAGAAATGCACAAATAAACCACATATGCTGTATGCCACATACTTCAAAGGCAAGACCAAGACAATTTTATTTTTTTAATCCAAAAAAATGATAGACACTATTGGAAAGCTGGCTTGCAAATGCATTTTTCCCTTTGTAACCGTGGAGACCATACCAGGTTCTGCAGCAACAGAGCTGGAAAAGCATTTAACACATTTGTTATCTTCTTCCCAGAGATAGGAAGAGATCCAGGAATGCCCATATTGTTTGGACTAGCTTGGTCTGGGAAAGAAGGGTTAGACAATACTGCCTATTTGCAGCCTCATGGGGGGGGGTACAGATGCAAACCAACTGGAATTAAACCAGATTAAGCTGTATGTGGTATCTTTAGCGAATGGTGAAAATTTGTCAGAGACACCAGAGAAATTCCCATATTCTGACAGTAGGGGGAACCCTTGGACATCAGTCCAAGATGGCCACTTTGGAGGAGAGCATGGAGGTAGAAGGAGCAGGGGGTCAGTCTCCTCCTCTGTTCCTAATGCTAACGAGACCTATTGGTCAAAATATGGTCCTGGTTGTTCAACAAAATGAAAAGCAACAAGAAGCAAAATCTGCATAAGTGACGAAGGGAGTCAGGAAATTACCTGTGGAGGATCTGCAAGCAGAACAAGAACAAGTGACTGCTGATTTGCAAGACAGCTTTTCAAATTCACAGGAGGTACAGATTTTAACAATGCTGGAGGAAGAGGAGAAACGTTTTTTGGAAAAAAAGCAAAAGCTTCAAACGGAACTAACAAGGATATGGAATGCTACAGGAGACAGCAGACCCAGCAGTGCTAACAGCTAGAATTAGCTGCTGAGGAATGACGTGGCAGCATCAAAAAGGGCTGCCACCCAGCCTGCTACAAGCTCTGGCAAGCACTGTCAGGACACAGTGGACGTACTACAAGACGCTTCAAAAATGGGAACTGCTAACATGGTTAGTGTTGAAAAGAACAGTACTCATGAAAAAGGGAGGGGGTTTCAGTTAGGAATGGCAGAAACGAGCAGGTCATGGCTCGGCCTACAGCATCCCCCTAAAACTGTAAATACAGCTATAGCTGCACACACCTGTCCTGAGCAAAGTAATAGCTTGTTACAAGATACTGTTGTTGAAAACACGTGACCACATATCAAAAATAAACAAGAAAGTAATATTCATGTGCACAATGAAAACAGCGCTGCAATGGTACAAGTAAATCAATCTCCCCCTCGAGATACTAAGGTCGGAACTGAGAACTGGTCTCCAGTGCATGCATTGGAAGACACCAATTGGACATTAAATGCAGAGGGAAAGTGCGTCCCTGACCATCTAGACGAGACAATTGTCAGATATAATAAATAAGTGCAATCTGGTGAAATCACCATGAACAAAGAGGTCAGAAACGAGGTGCCTGATGTACAAACTTTAGACACAGATTCTACTGAGCAGGATCCCCCTGCAATTACAATGCAGGTTTTAACTTAGACAATTATGGTGCAAACAACAGGTCAAAGGGCCTCTCCTGATCCCGCTGAGAATAACAATGACAATTTACTTGAACAAGCTCCCTTTGAACAGTCCACCATGCGTTTAGGCCTTGTGTCTTCTGATTTGCAGGATCCTGCAAGAAGAGCATTACTGGAACCCATGTTCAGACTGTCAGACCTATTTCAAAAGAAAGGGGAACCAGCCCCTCGAAGAAATGCTGTTAGATTAATATATAAAGGGGGCTTAGAGAACCCCCCCCCCCAGACAGGTTGTACATTGCTAAACAGTTATTGAAGGAGTCCATGAAATATTTATCTTCTGAAATTGTTGCATTAATACATCAGGGAAATGCTAATTATGATATTAGCTTTAAGAATGTGCCTGGGTTAGAAAGATTTTGGGCTCAGTACCAAACTTTAAAAAATACTCCAGTTTGGATTCCCTTTCTTGCAGTACCTCTTACTAATCCCTTGGTCAAGATAAACACTGTCATGTTTGAAAATGAAGGGGTGAACATCGAGGACATCTTGTTTTGGCTAAGGAAAAGATGTGTGGTGCTGGACAGACCCTCCCCAATTCTAGATAGCGAGCAGATTTGGAATGGGGGATGGAGAATCAGAGTCAAATTGTATTTTTCTAACAGTGGCCTAGTCCATCTCCCCAGTAATTTCATTTTAGGAAAGGATAGGGGCATGTTATTCTATACCGGGCAACAAAAATCATGTTTTAAATGTGGAGCCCGAACTCACCTAAGCACAGCTTGTGATACACCTAAATGTAGCTATTGTTTAGACTATGGACATGTTTCTGGGCAATGTTTAAATCTGTTCAAATGCAATCTTTGAGAGAAAATGGGCCATGCATATGGGAGATGTCCATGGGCCTCCCATAACCATGCAGATTGTCCTTCTCATATGGATATCATTAACAAGGACCAGTTGTTGCAGGCAGAAAAGGTGGCAGAGTAAAACCATGAAACAGGGACCAAAGAGGCTCAAGACATACAGGGACAACAGGAGACTAGTGCTACTAGTAGACAAGAAGAGATGGAGCTGGAGCAAGTTATTCAGTCAAATGGAACCCTCCCCAGACCTTGTCCCTAGTGTAAATACACCCACACCACCAGAGACACCACTATCCCCAGTACAGGACAGCCGGGAGCCTATGCCCCCTCTCCTGGATCAGAACCACCCCTTTAAAACTGTTCTTTCCAAACAAAGGTCCAGACAAGGAAAAACTGGGACTTCTTCTGGGAAGTTAAGTAAGAAAGGGGAAAAAAATCTCGTATCTTCTAGAAATCTGAGAATACATTTGTTGCCTTAGTGAAAGGGAAGCAGTGGGGAGAATCAGAGGATGAGGAATTAGAAACTTCCTCGATCGCTTCTTTCACATCCCAGGTTACTTCAGACCCCGAGGAAGGGGGAGAGGGGACTGACTCAATTGCCAAAAGAAACTGACATAGAATGTTCTTGCAAACTCAATGGTAAGGGACTACATCCTTTCCCCTTATACATTAGATAATGGTATCTTTGACAATAACTGCAATAAATGTTTTTTTTTTTTTTTAGTTGGTGTTATTTCTTGGGAGCCTTGCCTAGCCATCTGACGTCCCCCCCCCCTGCACCGACCGGGTATTAGACCCCCTCCCCTTCAGCCCCCATGACTTACCCCTCATGGTGGGGGGTGGGGAGACTCTCAATCCACCAGTCCAGATCCAGTTCGGGAGAGGTGCCCTCCCGGTGGTGCTATAAGGGGGACCATCGTCATCTGTGGTGAGGACTCCATTTTTCTGTTTTTCTCCCCTGCGGAGAGGGGCGCGCAAGGACGTCAGTGGAGGGAGCATGCACGCATCCAAATATGCTCCTCCAGATGTTGGCCCTATCTCCATCCCTCTATTTGCAGCATCGGTGCACTGCCCTCCAGCCACCGCTAGGGGCCAGTTGAGCGCCGACCACTGACATCCCCCTTCCCAGAGAAGGAGAGCAGTCCTTCAGATGCTCAATCCTTCTCCAACCCTGCCAACCCCCAGTGGCCCGTGCTCATTCCCTAACATGGGTCACCAGCATAGTGCGAGGTAAGGCATCCAGTGCCTCAGCCCTCAGTGCTACCGGGCCAGCCACTACAATAAATGTTAACAGTATTAAGAGTCAAAGGAAGAGACTGTTGACTTTACACATCCTACTAGGAAGGAAAGAGGACATTATTTGCATTCAAGATACTAGACTGAAGACTCAACAAGAATTGAGTCTTGTCTCTAAACTTTGGCAAAAGGGTCCTTCCTTCTGGTCAATAGGGGAAGAGTTTTATATGATGGAGTCAATATATTATTTGCAAATCAAGAGCTAAAGGTCTCCAGGTTAGTGGACATCTATCCAGGGAGAGCTCTCCTTTAGGACATAAACTATGCACAGGAGAGGTTTCACTTAATTACAATTTATGCCCCTCAAAGTAAGGCACAGAGGGTACAGTTATTTAAAGAGATGCAACTTTTCTTGCACATCTCCCGTATGGTAATTTGGGCAGGGAACTTTAACTGCGGTTTGACATGTGCAGATAAGGGCCTGCAAACAGGTAAACTATTTTGTGACACACAGGCCCTAAAGAATATTATTTCCACTGCAGGGTTAGTTGATTCCTATAAAGCCGTTACACAGACAGGGTGGAATACATATTTTAGAGGGTCCCTCTCTACCAGAATAGACTTTGTATTTATATCTTCCACATTACAGGTTTTGTCGGCTAAAGTTCATGCTTAGGAATTTACAGACCATAGATCAATAATTGTACTACTGGAGTGGAATAATTCTCCAAGGTGTAAAAAGAATAATTGGAGACTAAATGGTGCAGTTTTAGATCATAAAGCTATTAGGAAGGCATGGAGAGTGGAATGGGAGGCTAGACTGTCAGTTCTTGAATTATATGATGACCTTAAAGGAGAAGTCCACCCAAAACTTAAAAAAATACATGTTGTGCAGAGTGTTTTAATTTGTATGTGAAGTTCTAGTGTTTCCTTCCCTCTGACTGGTATTAGGAGTTTTTCCTAAATTAGCCTGCTAGCTTTAGGTTAATTTTACGACCCCTGGAGATCTCTATATCAAACAGCTTAATAGTATTTCTTTGTTTGACAATGCACCTTGTTTCATATGACAGTGATGTAGCAGAGACCATAAATCCAGCAGAAAGCATTGCTTTACAATCAGTTCACAACAGTAGAGATGGCTATATTTTAAAATCTATAAAATTCAGCTTAGTGACAACCCTCATCGTAAATATCTTACTGTCCTGAAGAAATTTGCTGCTGGGAATTTTTGTGCAGCTTGTAAAGCTTCCAAGATAT
Source organism: Neoceratodus forsteri (assembly GCA_016271365.2). Lineage (NCBI taxonomy): Eukaryota > Metazoa > Chordata > Ceratodontiformes > Ceratodontidae > Neoceratodus > Neoceratodus forsteri. Next base: position 684,115,919 of record CM028134.1, read on the forward strand.
TTAGTTTGTTTGGCATGTGTGTGCTGAATGTTGGGTCTTTCTTACATTACTGTCACATGAGACAAGATGCACTGTGGGAACAAGAAATACAATTAAGCTGCCAGGGATGAAGATCCCCAAGGTTCGTAAAACTAGTATACAGCTAGCAGGCTAATTTCCTAATACCAGTCAGAGGGAAGGAAACACAAGAACTTCACATACAAATTAAAACACTCTGCACAACATATATTTTTTCAAGTTTTGGGTGGACTTCTCCTTTAATGAGTGGTGGGAAGATACTAAAAAAGGGTGGCAAACATTCTTCCAGACCAAAGCTAGGCATGCCCCTAACAAAGAATACCTTAGTTACCTACAAATCAGGGGACAGTTACAAAAACTAATATCACAATCTGAAGATTTTTGATTAGATTACAGCCCGCAGATTAAGATCATTAAGAAACAGATGATGGGAATGCAGTATGATTGCACTAAAACCCTGGAACAAGAAATGAGGTTTAGAACAAACACCAAAAAAGGCACTTTTGATCCATTTAAAGAATACCAAAATAGAGTAGGTCACAGAATATTAACAGAGCTAACTATAGAAGGGAACCAGACAGATACCTCCCCAGAAGGGATTTTAAATTTAGCAGTACAACATGTTGAGAATATGTTTAGCACAAAACCTCACATAAAATGGGAAACCAATAGCTTCGAGAAGCTCAATCTCCCACAAGCCTCTGACGTAGACTCAAAAGATTTAGCCAAAGAAATAATATTAGTGGAGGTTCAAGCTGCCAAAACCTCACTAAATAAAGATTCTGCCCCGGGGACAGATGGGATTGTTTCAGAGCTATACAGATCATTCATGGAAGAACTATCCCCTGACTTGGCAGTTTTGTACAAGTATATGCTCCAGAACAATAAATTGTCGGATTCAATAAATAAGGCTATACTCATTCTTTTGTATAAGAAGGGTTCTAGGGACGATCTTAAAAATTGGAGACCTCTGTCTCTGCTAAACACAGATCTAAAAATGTTAAGTAAAATATTGATAAAAAAAGACTTACAAAAGTTGCAGACCAACTAATTAGTCCATTTCAGACTTGCTCGATCCCAAACAGATACCAACAGGACAATCTTATTCTATTGAGGGAACTATTTAAGAAAGGGGAGGAAAATGCGCTATAAGGGTTTGTGTTTGGATTGGATCAGGAGAAAGCATTTGACAACTTGTCTCATGATTATTTATTTACAGCATTAAAGGCCTTTGGCCTCCCAGATCAATTCATCAGATGGATAAGGTGCATATATAATAATGCTATAATTCTCTCAAACATAAATGGATGGTGGGTAGACAGATAGCTGTATGCAGAGGGTAAGGCAGGACTGCCCCTCAGCCCATTGCTGTATGCCTTTGGCATAGACATCCTTTTAAAGCAAATAGTACAAAATGATAGGACACAAGGAATCCCAATAGTTAATGGTCAACCTCCAATCACAGTACTGGCTTATGCAGATGACTTCATAATGGCATTAGCCCCCCAACCAGTACACAAACGGTGGCTGACACCTTAGAAAACATTTTCAGACATGTCAGGATCACGGATAATTTGCAACAAAAGTACAGGTACAGTCATAGGGAACACCTCAGTCCCTATTAGTTGCAAGTTGGCAGGTTTTAGAATATCTCTGGAACCTATGAAAATACTGAGACTAGAATTTGGGGTAAGAGAGGCAGCAGTGAAAAATTAGGAAACAGGAATACAATGAGCCAATAGACTGGTATCAGCCTGGGAAGGACAACACATTCTAAGAAGAATAGAGTTTTATTAATTAAACCTCTATTGATACCTATCTTCTTGTATGTTAGTTATGTATTCCCTCCTCCACAAAGGCTTGTAACCACCTTATACAGTATATTTTTCCAAGCCTTTTGGGGAAATATATTAAATCCGTGTAAAAGGGAGATTACATACAAAAGCATACATGAAGGAGGCATAGGTATGGTAAACCCAGTAGCGTTTTTTTATAGTTTATTTCATATGGTATAGGTGGAGCATTAAAAATCAGGATTTAAGTTGTGGAAATCAATTGTAATGGAATGGCTTGCACCATGTTTAGGCCCATGGGAAAATAAAAAACCTAGATTATTGAATTCACTCTCCTCAATTCTAGGGTATGGATTAGAGCAATTTAAAAATGTAATTCAGTGGAATATACCTCCCTCACAGACACAGACAACAGATAAGAAATCAATTTATAAAGCTATTTTAATGGCTGAAAGAACGAAGGAGACCTCTTTCTACCAATACCCTGCAAATAGACTGCCCTTTATATTAAGGCAACTAAGAAACCCTTGATTACCCACCTTTATTTAGGACTTGGTATGGCTTGGGAATTATGACAGGTTTGGGGTGAAAGGAAATAGTAAGCATAAGCAGGTTATAGAGAGGTATTGCCCTAGAAAAGTATGCATTCAGCAACTAGAAACTCAAGAGCATCTATTCCTAGAATGTGTATATGTTAAAGAACTGCGGGTTCATCTGGCTAGAAACTGGAAGGAACCTTTATTCCTAAACTTAATTTATTCTGTTTTGATGTTTAGAGTTCCAACAGGAGGTTGGGGAAATATATACTGTATATATTTTTTTAGTCATTGGTGACTCAGAGACACTGTACATTGTGTTTTCAGTTATTAGATATTATGTGTGGCAATCCCGTTGTTACTGGGTAACACAGCAAAGAATAGTTTCATACACTGAGATGTATAAAAATATTATGGCAGCTTTACAGAATGTCTTGCAAAATGATTATAAAAGATTTCCTTCTGAAACAGTAAAGCACTTGTGGGTACAATGTGAAAAATGGTTAACAGTTTAAAAATCCTTTTAGGAAAAAGCGTGTTAAAATGAAGGCAAAAATGGACAAAAGGATGTAATATACCTAGAAAGTATATATATATATGAAAGTTGTTTGTACAGTTGTATTAATTGTATGAAGCCCCATTTTATAATAAAAATCCCCCTACTCATCGGTAGAGGGCACTGTTGATGGTTTTGGATAGCCAACTTGTCTCAGAGCTCAACCTGCATGGATGCAGAAGAAGCTAGAGAGTAGGTCTCCTCCCTTACCTCGGATTCAATGGAGACCAGCATGGAGTTTTCGAATGAAAAACACAGAGAGGTGGTAGAAAGTGACATGCCACAGGATGCGTCACCGTTGGTGAAAGGAGTTACGTCCACGGAACATAATGCATTAAATACGGAACAACAACAGCTATCAGCTGAAGAACTACAGTGTGTTTTACAAGAAGTGATATGACGATTCTTGGAGCACCAGGTGCAGTTATAAGTGGAAATCTGGACCTGTAAGGAAGACAGACCTGAGGTAGAGACGTAACAGGAGGTTGTCCTGCAAGGAATATCAGCAGTGAATATCTCCACAATAAGTGCTGCTGCTGGGGAAGAGATGAGACAAACCGCTGAAATGGATCAGGCAGGACAAAGTGCAGGTACTATTCAAAATATACTGATTGTGAGCACAAAGCAATTGCCTTTGTCTGACACTCCAGGAGGGCAGGCAGGGCCAAAAAGCAATATGATAATGGGAAAGGCTGATTCTACAGCACAGGTGCACCCAGCACTAAAGTCAATGCAAAGGAGTAACAGTGCAGCCATCCACCCAATGGCAGAATTTACTATTGGCATATCTACAGGAAAGCCTTTAAAGTTACAAAAGAAAACTGGCAGTGTGGGGCTGGCTGCAAGAACTAGGGGAGGGGCAATACTACAACTTCCCTTAGACCTGTGAGTCAAGGTGCTACAGGTACAACACCAGTGGGGTTTAAGGCTATAACTCCAGCTTGGGTTTCAGAAGCTTTAGAAAAAGCTGGATGGGTTAAAATGGCAGATGGTAAGGGATGGGATGAAAATCTCCCAGGTACCTCAACAGCTATGTCAGAACGGCCACTAGTGGCTTTAATGGAAGTGGGGTTGCAGGATCCCCTGATGTCAGGATCTCCCTCACAGATCCCCCCAGGTCAACCTGATGCCTCCTCAGGCCAGCCTGACAGTAATGAGGAGGAACCAGTACATCAGGACATGTTACGAACAATAATGAATTTAAAACGAGACCACAGGGCCAGTGGTGCTAATCTGGACCCTGCAGCTACACAGGTACCGGACTCCCCAGAGGTTCCGGCAAGGGAACTGAGGCTGCCAGAGGCTGCAGCTCAACAAGATGGCACAAAGCAAGGTGAAAGTTTAGAGTCAGCCCAAACCTGCCCACTGAATGTATGGAATTCAAAACATGAGGGAACGTTTGCTTCCAGAGTTTGTGAGGCTCGCCTCTGAACCAGCCAAGAGGTGAAATGCTGTTAGACTGAAATATCAGGGAAGTCTACCAGACAGTCCAGACCACGTGCTTGTGGGATGCTTCCTTATCAAAGAGAGCATGACATTTTATGCATACAAGGTGTATGCATTGATATGTATGCCAGGTGACACACTATATGACATAAGCTTCAAACATCCTTCAGGTATGGAGCATTTCTGGAAGCAGTACCAGCTATTAAAGAATACCCCACTGTGGAAACCTTTTGTAAAAATACCCCTCACAAAACCCTCCTTCAAACGAATCATAGTGCTGTTTTGTAATGAGAGGATCAATGCCACTGACATTACTTTCTGTTTCAATCAACGGTGTAATGTAAATGGGTTTCCTGAGCCCATTTTAGATGATGAACACTTCTGGACTGGGGGCTGGCATTACAAGGTGACCTTAAAACAAGTTAATGGTGAAACACAGCATTTACCCAACTGTTTCTTTTGGGACGGGACAGGGGGGTGTTTTTTTATGCTGGGCAACCCTGGGTGTGCTACAGGTGTGGGGATACTGGAAACCTGTGTAATGTATGTGAAAAGATGAAATGTCACCTGTGTGGGATTGTGGGACATAATAGTGCACAGTGCACAAACCTCATGAGATCTAATCTGTGTCAGGAGCAGGGACACACTTTTAGAAGCTGCTCCTGGTTTTCCCACAACAGTTTAGACCAGGCAGTTTGTGCTGAACAAGATGTATATGTGACCCTGGCCCAGAAAGAAAGATTAAAGCTGGTCATAACACCTGTTGGAACTGGCCCACCAGATGTGGGTAGCTGTATGGAACCTGCTGTTGCTGGGAAAACAGGCCCAGTGGTATCTGTAAGCCCTAATTCAGGCCCCCGCTCCCCACCTCTTCAACTCCTGTCAAGGGAACTCCTGCTAAGTTCTAAAAGAATTCCCAGCCAGATGAAGCTGCAGCAACAGTGGAACCTGAGGTAGCCACACCACAGGATGTGACTTCCACACCCATGGAGTCCCATTCAGATGCACATGGCCCTCATACTGCACCAATAATCTCCCCCCTCCCATGTGGTGGGAAGCACCTTTAAGATGGTCACCTGTTCCAAGGCAGTTTTGAAACCTCCCACTCTGACTTTGAAACTGGGAGATGTAGACCCAGTGGCTGTGCAAAACCAATTTTCTGTTTTGCAGGAGAAGGACTGGGCAGAATCTGAGGGAGAATCGGATGTGTCTTCAGTGGCATCTTCACAGACAGATGCCACTCAGGAAGTAGAAAAGACAGACAACCAGAAGACAAAAAAAACAAAAAAGAAAAAATGAATGGACACTTATATTTTTGACATTTATGTTGCTTTTCTCTTTCCTTTCTTTCTTATGGCAGAACTAAACATCATAATCAAGGCCACTGATTTACGGTGATTAAAACAATTAAATTCCGTCTTCAAGACTTAAGATTCCGGAATTTTACCGGTGATTGTCACAATAATTTCCGGATTTTACCGGGATTCTGTTATCATTCTTTTAGTATGTGCATAGATAATCAGAATTAAAGGAGGCTTAATATACAGAGCATTAAATAAAGCAAACTGAAAATAGTACAGGAAGGAGTTAAAAGAAAAACAGACTTTTTATAGATTTACTGATCTGATAGAAAATGCCAGATTCCATGAAAATCTTCGTTTTTACCGGTTTTCAGGCAGTCCTAATTTCGGAATTTTACCGGATTTTCCGGTTAAAACCGAAAAACAGTGGCCTTGATCATAATCTGCAATGTCAACAGTATTAAGTCAGGGGCTAAGAGGCAGGTCACCCTATCTGTATTACATGATTTACAGGGGGAGATTGTCTTTTTACAGGATACACGTTTGCACACAATCCCAGAGATTAATCTAGCACAGAACTAGAGGTGGGGGGCCCCTCTCTTTGGTCAGTGGGGGAGGGCGCCTGTTCTGGGTTGGGGATTTTGTTCTCCGGACCAGTAACAATCACGAGAATGGTTGCTGTCTGCCCAGGTCGTGCTTTGGTAATAGACATTCTGTGTGCTACAAATCCCCTGAGACTCATTAACATATATGCACCACAGGCTACGGCGGAGAGAACAGGACTATTACACCAATTGGAGCCCTTTTTGCTCACTTCTAAATTGACCGTATGGGGGGGGTGACTTTAATTGCGGGTTGTCCAAAAGGGATTGGGGAAGAAAACCGAAAAGATATTTTGTGACACTACAGTAGCTTATTGAAAACTATTCTACAGCATGCAGATTTTAGGGGTATTTATGACAAACTGAGGACAACACCTATGCACACATTTTATAAAAGAACCTTATCATCCAGAATAAATTTTTGGTTTGTACAGGATAGGACACCGGTTAGCACTGCAAGAATTGTGCCTATGGAAACATCAGATCATGCAGCAGTATGGGTAACTTTGGACTTAGCGCAACATGCACAAATGGGGTGGGGCATTGGAGGATGTATGTGTCCTTTTTGCAGGAGAAATCTGCTAAGGTGGAACTTCTGGAATTGTTTGAGGCTAGGCAGATGGTCAGGTGTTTATACAATAATACTTTGGATTGGTGGGAGGACACAAAATAGGACATGAAACAGTTGATATTACAGATTTCCCATCGGGTGGTAAAAATTAACTATAGTCAATATTTGTTGTCTGAAAATAGTCACTTCCATGTCTAGTACACCTACCCAGTAATCAAAAACTAAATAAATAATTTGAGCTTGTGAGCACGGTACTTATGGCTCCTCACTCAAATGAGGGAAACAGGAATTGATCTCCTGGCACAAATTACTGAGGTCAAGAGGAAAGTGCTTACATTTCAATACAATAGTGAAAAGTCTTTATGTATATAACAGAAGTCAAGGTTCCAGATTCCATGTCAATCCATTTGATAGTCACACGGATATACTTAAACAAAGGGTCATGACCTCATTGCAAGATGAGATTTATATGGTAGTCTCAGACATACCTTCCATTAGAATGGTTGTGCAACAACATATTAAACATAAATTCCAGGAAGGTGGGGTCCCAGTACAGCAAACTTTTCTTGACTGTTTGGTTACCCCTCAGGCCTCAGTATTAGATAAGCAATTGTTGTGTGAACCCATTCAGGGCATAGAAATTGGGGATGCCATTAGGTCCCTGTCAGCAAATACAGCACCGGGGCTAGATGGCATACCCAATGAATTTTGTAAATTTTTCTTGGATCAGATTATTTCCATGCTAACTGAAGTTTCCCATGCCATTTTGCATTTAGGGAGGTTAGGCCCTAGTATGCAGGACGGAGTGATGTTTTTCTTATTCAAAACAGGGGCTCCAACAGATATCAAAAATTGGAGGCCTTTGAGCCTGTTAACATCAGATTATAAATTTTGGCTAAGATCGTTACTGTAAGATTGGCACAAGTGGCAAAACACTTACTTCTGGAGTCCTAGACATGTGCAATCTCAGGAAGTAACATAAATCAGAACCTGATATTCAGGGAGATAGTGGAATAAAGTTTAGACATGTCACTAGAAGACTATATTTTAACAATAAATCAAGAGGCAGCCTTTGATTCAATAAAACATGACTATCTGTGGCAGACATTAGGACAATATGGTATTCCCGAAGGTTTCCTATCCCTGATACAAATTTTATACAAAGAAGCACAAGTGAGGCCCTTGGTGAATGGGTATTTGAGGACACCTATGTATGTCCATAAGGAGGTGCAGCAGAGCTGTCCCCTGAGCTCTTTATTGTATGTTTTTAGTTTGGATCCCCTCCTATGGATGATAGTGGAAGATCACCGAATAGTTCCAGTAAAGACTGCATGGGGTGCTCCTCTACATAAAGTTTCAGCTTATGCGGACGGTTGTGTCCTGGTAGTGGCAGACTTGGCCTCTGGAGTGCGTACTCTGGAAGTCTTTGCAAGTAATAGCCTCATTATGGATATTACTCTCAAAACTAGGAAAAGTACTGCCTTAGCACTGGGAAAAGCTGTTATTCCAGCTGATTTTGTTATTCCAATAACTAAAGGGCCTGTTAAAATTCTGAGCTTACAATCTAGGGAACAAAATGCGGCACGGGTCATTTAGGAAGCTAAAATGGTTATTGCACAATCTAAAGTTACGAAATGGAAATCCTGGACAATGACAGAAAGAAAAGAATATTTTTTATTAAGAACTTTCATAGTTCCTATTTATTTGTTTGTTGCTCATGTTTTCCCATTGCCGTTTCATTTGCATACTAACATTCTAGGTTATTTTTTCAATTATTGTAGGGTAGTAGACTCAACCCAGTCAAATGGAGCCATACTTATAGGGATTGCCAGGAAGGGGGGGTTAAATATGATATAGCCTATTGCCTTCTTTTTTAACATTTTCTTCTATACAAATGTTAAGCCTCTAATTAGTGGGGTTGCAAGTGTATGGACTCCGGTAGTACAACAGTGGCAGACAAGTTTATTTTCAGCCTGTGGACTGGGTAAGTGGAGTGTGAGAGAAAAGACCTTTCCAGAACATGTGCAACTTCTTTGAAATAAGTATGATTATGGAAAATGTATTTATTAAGGTTTCAAGGGGTACCCAGAAAACAATTTTATAATGACATATCGGTGCAATGTTATTATGAAGACCTGGTGTTTGTAGTAGGCCCCCATATACAGACTAAATATCTTTTAGACGCCATATTAGACAAGCAAATACCACAAAAAATGAAGGATACTATGTGATTATGTGGACGTGGTAAACTGAATGTAAGGGCAAACCACAAGCAAAAGGCAGTTGGTGAACGTATGTGTCTGATAACAGGCTGTCACAAACAACTAAAGACGATGCAGCGTTTATTTTTTGAATGCTCATTTATACAGCCCATATGGAAAATGCTGGATGATTTTTGGAACACTACATGTTTTGTGCAGATGAATTATGATATGCTAATTTATAATCAATTACCAGCACCTTGGTGAAAATGGAATAGAAGTACAATATATGTACTGTTTACATGCATTAAATGGGTAATTTGGCAGGTTCGCTGTCAAGTTTTTTTTGAAAGGAGAGAAGGTGACCTTGCAGGATTTATTTTTTAAGTTACAAATGGAATTAGATGCTGTTTACCAGTGTGAACTGTCACACTTAGGGGAAACTACAGTATGTGTCATTAGTATTGGAGAGGCATTGCATGGGTGGGATCAGGGGATGCAGTGTGCTTTTTGTTTTTCTTTTTTTTTATGGATATTTTATAGTACTAATTGAGCTCAGAGTTCTGATATTTTGCTGAATTGTTCCTTTTGTTCATTGTGAGAATGTATTGTTTGTCCTTGTTTTTAGTTTTTGAACAAAAAATTCCCCTACTGTCCAGTAGAAGAGCCTCTTGATCGTGAATCCAAGATGGTGGATGCCATGGATGTAGGAGCAATGGCTACTCTGATGCTGGCGACCAGGGACTTTGCCTCTCCCCCAGTCACTGTTTCTACAGAGGCTTCATGTTGTATGGTCATTCCCATGGATCCTGATTGTGGATTGAGTGATCCGGGAATGCTGAGGATGCTGGAAATTTGGAATGCTGCTTGTAGTCAGCCAATGGAACACGAGCTGCAGTTGCAGCATCAGCGACAGAAGGAAGATTTGCTGGCACAGATTTGTGTAGAGGAGCTCCGTTACCTGACTTGGGTACTTTCGTATAGTAGCTCTTCAATGGCAAATGTGAGACCTAGTACCAGCCGACAGAGTGGCCTACTTCGAGTTTAGAGGTGGCAGTTGCCACCCCAGTTCCTACCATTGGGGATCAGGGTGGTACATTGGGTACTCGCACACAAAAGTGTTCATGGGAAATGAAGGAGTGTGTCAGTGGAGAGCCCTGGACACCAGAAAGGGCTATCACAGCCACTAGCTGGCGGACGACTGGTTCTGGAACTTGGGTCCCAGATGATATGGACCCAGCAGTACAGCAACATCATGCTTCAGTAGCAGACTCCCCCATGGCTGCCCCTCAAGCCCCTCTGCCTGCCAGTTTACAAGCTACCCCAGTGATCCCTGATGGGAGGACACTGGAACCCCCTAAGAATTGTTCTGCCTCTGTTTTGAGAACTTCTGGCAAGTTCCTGTCTGACTCTTGGCTGACCTTGCTTCTTTTTTTGGCAAACTCCCAGTTGCAGCTGACCTCTGCACCCCAGGACTCTGTGGAGTCCTTTCTTCCTATGGACTCAGCTCTTTTGGATGCTGGAGCCCCTGAAACTGTGGTTTCTGTCTTGCAGGCTTGTATTTCTGCTGTTCCTGTTTTAGAGCATGCTGAGCACCCCCCCATTTTGCAACCTGAGCAGCCCTCTGCTCAACCTAGACAGTTTTCAGACCTGTTTCAAGCATGTGGAGAACTGGCTCTGAGGCAGAATGTTGTCCATCTCATTTATAAAGGGGGCTTGGACCATCACCCAGATCGTGTTTATGTGGCCAGAAGGGTGCTTAAGGACTCTTGCTTGTTTCATGCCTCTAATGTTTATGCCCTGATTAACATGGGGAATTCCAGCTATATTAGTTTCAAACTTATCTCTGGGCTGGAGAAATGTGGGGCTCATCACAATGCACATCAGACTTCTCCTTTCTGAGCCCCTTTCTTGGTGATCCCACTGACATAACCTACAGTTCAGACTGTTACTGGGATCTTCCAAAATGAGGGAGTAAATATTGCATACATCTTGAGCTGGCTCAGCAGATGTTGTGAAGTTCTGCACCATCCCCAGCCTCTGATTGATTCAGAGCAGATCTGGACTGGGGGTTGATGGATCCAAGTGAAGTTGGTGCAGATAGTTCTTGGGGTCATGCATTTATCCAATAAGTTTTATTGGGGAAGGGACAGGGGCACTTTGTTCTACCAGGGACAGCCTAAGACATGCTTTAAATGCAGCTCTCAAACCCATTTTAGTAATGCCTGTGACAGTACTTGGTGTAGTCATTATCTTGTGTTTGGCCATTTGGCCAAGGACTGCCCGAAATGGCTTTTGTTGTAATCTATGTAATAGGCAGGGTCATTCTAATGCAAATGCTCCTGGGCATCCCACAACAGGGGATCAGACCTCTCTCAGGAAGATATTGTCTCTCATAGAAACATAGACACATAGAATTTGATGGCAGACAAGGACCGCTTGGCCCACCTAGTCTGTCCATTTCCCTACCTAATGGATAAGCTGCAGATCCTAGTTAACCAACAGCCTACTTCCTCCTACCCCCCCCCACTAGAATTGCCTTATGTCTGTCTCATTCATTCCTGAATTCACCCACTGTTTTTGACTCTACTACCTCCTCAGGAAGGCTGTTCCATGTATCCACAACCCTCTCTGTGAAAACATGTTTCCTCACATTACCTCTGAGCTGCCCCCCCCCATCTTCAAATTGTGCCCACTTGTTCTTGCACATCTCTTTTTCTGAAAGATGCTACCCTCTTAGACTTTGTTGATTCCCTTGTGGTACTTGAAAGTTTCTATCATGTCCCACCCTCTCCCTCCTCTCCTCTAGGATATACATATTAAGCTCCTTTAATCTTACTTTGTATGTCTTCTGGTGCAGACTCTGCACCATTTTAGTTGCCTTCCTCTGGACAGCCTCCATCCTGTTTATGTCATTTCGGAGATGGGGTCTCCAGAACTGCACACAGTACTCCAGATGGGATCTCACTAACTGTCTGTACAGAGGGATAACAACTTCCTGTTTTCTACTGGCGATGCCTCTCCCTATGCATCCCAGCATCCCACCAGCCCTCCTTACTGCCTTCTCACATTGCTTGCCCACCTTAAGATCATCTGATATGACTACCCCCAGGACTCTTTCCATTTTTGTTGTTGTCTCAAGCTCAGCACCAGCATTCAGCTCCCAGTCCCATGGGCTCCCAGGATTTAGCTTCTCCCTCATCCCAGGAGCCCCCCCTAGGCACCTTCACCTCAGGCTTAGCCTTCCCCAGTAGTGGTTGAAGATGCTCCTGTCCTCCAAGCTGCTACAGACCCTGGCCTATCCTTTAGGAGCCCAGCTATAGATCTGCTTGTGCTTCCTTTTGCTGAGGATTTACTAGTCTTGGTTCCTTCCTTTGCCCCTGCACCTTTGCCCACTATGCCCCCCCCCACTTCTGATGATTTTGTCCCAGTCCCCCTCAAAGGGAAAAAGCAGAGATCCAGATAGATCAGCACCCCCCAACTGCAGGGGGAAAAAGGTGCAGCAGCTTTGATTCACAAGAATAGATTTGGTGCTCTAGCCAAGCCGTTTGCATGGAGTGATACAGACACTGAGGACAGAGATTCAGAGGTTTCCTCTGTTCTCTCCTACCACATGGGTTATTCCTCTGATGTAGATCCCCCCAGTTTGATCAAACCACTCCTGTGGAGGATAGGAAAGGGACAAGATCACAGAATGTTATTAAATGATTTCTGATGTGCTAGGTTTTCTTTTTACCTTACTGTTCTTGATGGGATCCCTCCAGGTGGCCACCATTACTGTAAATAGTACAAAAAGCTACGGTAAATGAATTCCGATGCTTACATCCTTACATGTCATTATGGCTCAGGTAATTTTCTTGCAGGATACCTGGATGAAAACAAAGTATGAATTGGCACAGGCATCTTGCTTGTGGCTGAAAGGTCCCTCCTTTTGGTCCATTGGTGAGGACTGATGTGATGGGCTAGGAATCCTGTTTAATTCCTCAGAGTTTCAGGTATATAGACTGGTTGACATATCACTCAGCCATGCCCTAGCACTGGATGTCACATTTCGTCAGAACAGACTCTGCCTTATTGCAGTATATGCTCCCCACACTAAAGCTGACCAGGTGTCCCTGTTTCAGACAATTCAGCCTTTCTTGCACACTTCCTCTTTGGTTATGTGTGTGTTGGGGGGATTTTAATTGTGGTTTGGCCCAGGAGGACAGGAATTTACAGACAGATAAGATTTTTTTGGGATTCCAACTGCTTGAATTTGGTCATCTCTACTGCATCACTTTAGGATGTCTATACTGTGTTGCATTCAACTGTGGGATGGACATATTTCCATGGCCCATTGTCTACTCGTATAGAACACCATTTTGTTTTTCAGCTTTTGACAGTTGTTGATGCTCACACTAGGGGACAGAATTTTCAGATCATTTACTACTGTCCCATACTCTTGCTTGGACTAATGCCCCAACTCATGGTAAGGGTCTCTGGAGACTGAACACAGCTACTGTATCTTACAAGACCAGCTATTGGCAGACAAGTGGACTAACCTGTGGTCAGCGTGTGTTTCAATGCATCGTTTCCATGATACCTTTGCTGATTGATGGATTGATAGTAAGAATGATTTTAGTATGCTGTTTAAATCTTACACAGGTCAGAAAGCCACAGGTGGGTACCTTCACTACTTGTCACTAAGAGATCAGCAGCAGAAAGAATGCTTTCAGCAGCTGAGCTCATGGGACAAGATTTTCACTCTCAAATTCACTTCCTACAGGCAGATATGAGATGACTACAGTATGACCGTGCTCAATCTCTACATCAGGAGATGCATTTTGGCTATATGGGCTGGGCTCTGGTTATCTGGCTGATCTCCTAACACCTGTCTCCTCGGCCTTTCCCTCCGCTCCTCGACCTGGGGCCTCCTTGATGATCCCAGGGTCAGGCTAAAAACATTGGGCAACCGTGCTTTCAGTGTCACTGGGCCGACCCTGTGGAACACTTTGCCAGCTGTTATCAGGGAGGCCCCAACAGTTGAGCTGTTTAAAAAGGGGCTAAAGGACCACCTTTTCTGAGTGGCCTTCCCCAACGAAGGTGACTGACCTGTATTAATTTTATGAAACTATTTAGTTATGCTGAGATTTATTTATGTATTTTTTTAACTTTTACTGTGTGTTGTATTGTATTGACCCTACCTTATATTGTAAGACACCCAGAGCCTCAGGGACTGGGTGCCAGATAAATAAAATGTTCCTTGCCTATATTCATAAGCATGGCGATAGGACCAATCTTCATGATTGGAGACCACTGAGTCTCCTGAATGCAGACTATAAGATTCTGGCCAAGGTTCTTGCAGCACACTTGTATAAGGTAGCTACCTTTTTGATTAGCCTGTTTCAGACATGCTAAGTTCCTCATAGATGCCTACAGGATAATTTGATTAATCTAAGGGAATTTTTTGCCAGTAGAGCTGAGCGCAGGTTGGATGGCTTTGTGCTTAGCTTGGCTGAGGAGAATATCTTTGACAGGGTCTCTCATGACTTTCTTTTTCAGGTATTACATTCTTTCAGCCTCCCTGCACTATTTGTAAACTGGTTGCGTTGCCTTTATAGTCAAGCCCCTTAATACATAAAGTCTGCCCTTTAATAAATGAGTGGTTTGGTTCTCCTTGTGCCCTTCAGAGAGGAGTATGGCAGGGTTGCCCCCGAGCCCTCTCTTATATGTTTTTTGTTTGGACCCCATTTTACGGAACATTCATAGTAGTGTTTCATTACGGGGACTGTGCCTGACTCCTAGGGCAGCTTCCCTGAAAGTTTTAGCTTACACTGATGATGTGGTAGTTTTCTGCAGCACTGTGACTGAAGGACTGGTTTTGCGATGCCTGTTGGACACACATTCAGACTTGTCCTCCTCTAATATTAACTTTGAGAAGATTAGGGGCTTTCTGCTGCATGGAGCTGCTCTTTTCCCTCCTCTGGACATCGTCTCTGTCCCAATTGTGCATATGGACATAAAGATTCTGGGTATTATATATAGTGCTTCCGATATGGCTGTTTTAAATTGGGAAGCATGTATTCAGTAGGCCTTGATTTTAGTGCATAAATGGAATGCATCTCGCATTTCAAAACTAAAGAGGACATTGTTGATTTAAACATTTTTATCCTCAGTTTTCTTGTCAGTTATGTTTCCTCCCCCCTTAGTCTTGAGACTAGAATTTATAGTGTGCTCATTCAAGCGCTTTGGGGCAGCAGGCTCAATCCAGTTCAGAGAGACATTATTCATAGATCAATGCAGAAGGATGGGTTCGACATGTTGAACCCCCTTGTATTTTTTTCAGTATTTTTCTTTACACTAATGTGTTGCCAGTCCTGTGACAATCTTCTTCCCTCTGGTCCTAAGCTGTTCAGGCATGGTTGGAGGTATATCTCGCTGACTGGTAATCTTCTGACCTTCGAGTCATTCGTAGGCCGAGGTTTGTCCCTGAGTATATGATTGTGGCATTCTTGAAGATAAAAAGGTGGAAGCTATCTTATGGTGTACTTCTGATGGTTACTAGGAAGTCGCAGTATCAGCTCATCATGCTGGAACACTTCAGTCCTGACTTTCAATTTCCACATTGCCTGGCGTCTGCCGTGGCTGTAGTCCTTGGTCAACTTAATAACCCTCAGATGCCCCCCCTTCCCTTGTCTGGGACCTGATATGGCTCAGTAGTCATGGCAAATTAGGAGTTTGTTATTCTCATAAAAAATAAGTCATTATTGGATTGCTACTGCCTTCGGTTTGGTTGTGGAAACCCAAGAACACCTTTATTTCTATTGCCCCTACTCTCGCCAGTTTTGGTCCTTGTTGCTGTGAGGTGAAGCAGCCCTTATTTTCTTTCCCTTACATATCAATAATTGGTACTGGGCATTTTTCCCCCAGTCTGGGCGTTTTTTGCATCTACCAATTTGCAAATTGTGTTTGCCTTATGTAAGTACTAACCTTTGGCAGGCCAGGGGTTCCTGGGTTCTCCAACAGAATCTGGTTTCCCATCAAGAACTGTTTGTGAATATCTATTTAGAATTCTACAAGGTCTTTGCTAGGGATAAGCAGTCCCATCCGCCCAGGGAGTTTCATGGGTTATGGGACTCATGTGTCTCATTCTCGTGATTTGCATTCAAGGGCATTTGCTATTTATTTCTGTGTTCAGTTTATTACTCGATTTGTTTCTTCATTTTGTTTTGCTTTCTTTGATTTTGTCTCTTATATATTTTGTTACTATGCAGTTCATTCCAGTTCCTCTATTTGTTTTTTTTTCTTTTCTTCCACCCTTATCAGAACGTTGTTTTGTTTACTGTGCGTACGTTTGGTTACCTTCATCAATAAAAATTCCCCTACTATTTTTGATATTTTGATATTTGTCTTCTATTCTTTATTTTGGGGGGGGGGAGTGTTGACATAATAAGAGGGGAGCAGCAAGTTCTGTAGAAGTTTCTTTGTCTTTTTTCTTTTTCTTACACTAGCGTTTATGTTTGGTTTTATTTTTTTTTCCTTTTTTTTCTTATTCTGTTAAGAGGATTTGTAAGTCAGTTATATTTTCTATGGATTGAGTATTTGTTTGTATATATATCCCTGCTGGATTTGTGTCTCTGAAGGGACTTGAAAAGTAAGAAACTTAACCTGTGGATATCAAGGTTTTACAGAGACCATTTCAGCTCTATTCTGTCTGTAAGTTTTGATTTGATTTTCAAAGGGCAGCCAATGAGAATCAGTGCATTCCAGGTTCTAAATCATCAGCTGTCCCAGTGACTTTAATTAAGCTATCTTCTGCAAGTTGTCATACTGTTTGAGGAGACTGGACTTCTGAGGTCAGTGGGGGGGGGGATCCTAGCAAGTTGCACTGCCCCACCCTGCTGGATTTGTGTCTCTGAAGGGACTTGAAAAGTAAGAAAATTAACCAGTGGATATCAAGGTTTTCCAGAGACCCTTTCAGCTCTCTTCTGTCTGTAAGTTTTAGGCATGTTCCCTCCCTCTCCCACCTCCTACATTTATTAAATGCTCTGTGGGTGGGATTGGCAAGCACACTTCTGAGGGCTGGTCTTTTTTCAGTGGCCTTCTGAGGGGAGGAAGAGCTCAGAGTTGTGTGTGTTAGGGTTGTGTTCTACTACATGTTGAAGCCTGTCTGATATATGATGCTTCTTGGAAGGTGATCACTGTCAAGTTTGACAAAAGCAATTAAAATGTGAAATGGGGAAGCACTGTTGAATGTTTTGCAGTCTGGAGAAAGGTGTAAATGGGCTATTAGGATCAATCTTAAACAAGGGACAGTAAAGAACATTTGTTAAGGTTTTCCAATCTGGTAAAAGGGAAAATAGACTATTATGCTTAATTGTAAACTTATTTCATACCCCTAAAACCTCCCTATACCCTGAATAGCATTTATAGTCCACTCCTAATTCTATACCCCTAAACCTCCCCTTACCCCAACAGTATTTATTTCCTCACCTCCTCCACACACACCCCATGATGTCCTCCACTACTGCTATTGGTCTCTGTTTACTCCTTGGCCTCTGTTTAGCCTTTGATTTTGGTGCATTGGCCCTTGCCTAGGAACAAATTGCTCTAAAACATGCCCGGCCAACCCTCTGCCCAGTTCCAATACCACCTAGGCTTGAATGCAGCCTGCTTCTTTCTTGTCCATCTGCTGCCCTAGCTTTCATCAGCACCCGTGACTGGCACTGTCTCTTCCTACACCTCTGTTCCTTCTCTCTCTGGGTCCCATCTCTCTATGTCCCCCTCCGATCCAACTTTCATACTACCTGCCTCCTTCTCTCTAGGGACACAGAGAGTAACCCTGGCCCTGCTCCTGCACCACCCTTAAACACTCCTCTATCCCATAGTCATCCTTTATGGGATATTAAGCACAGTCTACAAATTGCACATTTGAACATGAGGAGTCTTCTTTCTAAAATACTTGAGCTGGAGGCCTGGGTCTCCCTGTACAATCTTGACATACTGAGCATCTCAGAGACATGGCTAAAAAGCTCTGCTCATGACCAAAACTGCTCCCTACCCGGTTATGCTTTTCTCTGCCATGATCGCTCTACCTCACGCCATGGTGGTGGTGTACATCTGTACTACCGTAACTACTACACTGCCACACTCCTTGGTCAGTCCTCCAATGACCTCCCTTCTGAGTGGCTTGCAGCTGAACTAACAGTTGCCTCCAATCAGAAGTTGCTTGTTGGGTGCTGCTTTAACCAACCGAGAGCTTGTGTCCCTGGGCTTACAGCCCTTCTGAACCTCCTTGCACCTCTTTTCCCTGCAAGAGACTCCATTCTTGTAGAGGTTTCAGCATTGACTGGGACACAAACCCCCCTCTCTTACTGCAACTCCATCATACAACAACACAATCTGACCCAGCTAATTACAGCCCATACATACCTCAACAATCAGTCCAACAAACACACTACCCTGGACTAGATCCTAGCGACTCAAGCAGACAAAGTTGCTCATGCTGGCACATTGTCTGGCGCCATTAATGACCACTCCCCCATCTACTGTGTCTAGCATACCAAACACCCCACCTACCTACCTGACATTCTGCAGTTTCTCTAATTGTGATCCACTCAGGCTTCAGGATGACCTAAGAGCCCTTGACTTGATTTCCCTCTACGTTGCCACTAATGCTGACCTTGCACTAGACATCTTTGTCTCAGCCCTGTGTCTCATCCAAGACAAACATTTCCCGTTAACTTCTTGCAGAGAGCATGGGGGTGACACTCACTGGCTCACGTCTGACCTCCTCAAGCTTATGAAACAGCATGACTCAGAGTGGGCCAACTATAAAGCTGCCCCATCTTCTTCACTTTGGAATGGCTACCATCACCTGTAAAATCTCTGTAAGTGCCATATTCACTCTAGAAAGTCAGCCTACTTCCAATTACTTCAATCCTGTCACCTAGGCAACTCCAGGCATTTCTAGTCCTCCATTAATGTCTTGCTGTACTCCCCCACCAAGCAGTTACCTTCCCATCTAAACACACATAAGGCTCCCTCACTGACCCTATTGACATTGCGAATGCACTTAATGCACATTTCTCAAACCTTAGCAGCTACATGGCTAAGCTCCCTCCTCCACCCCCTTGCCCCTCCTCCACCTTCCCCTCCTACTAGCTCTCCTTTTTATTTTAAGACCATTTCTCCTCCTGGGACACTTAGGCTCCTCCTCAGCCTACCATCTTGAGGGAGTGCTGGTTGTGATGGTCTATCCCCCCGCTTCTTAAAACTAGTGGCCCAGGACATTGCTTATCCACTCACTTTCATCTTTAACCTCTCCCTTAGGACCCTTACTATAGCCTCTGTCCCCTCTGTCTGGAAGCATCCCAAAATTGTCCCCATTCATAAATCAGGTGACCCTAGTCTTATGGACAACTACCATCCCATCTCCATTCTGCCCCATCTTGGTAAGCTCCTAGAGTGGACAATAAACTACCAAATTACAGAGCACATCTCCAAATATAATCTCCTTTGCCCTCAGCAACATGGTTTCTGGAAGGGGCACATCACTACCATGGCCCTTGCCCTCTTCACTGACCATGTGCTGAGGAATATGGATGAAGGGAAGCTCACTGGTGCAGTGTTTTTAGATCTGTCCAAGGCATTTGACCTTGTAAACCACAACACCCTGATAGCAAAACTTGACACCCTTGGTTTCTCCCCTGCCTCCACCA
The DNA here is from genome assembly GCA_016271365.2 of Neoceratodus forsteri. Taxonomy (NCBI): domain Eukaryota; kingdom Metazoa; phylum Chordata; order Ceratodontiformes; family Ceratodontidae; genus Neoceratodus; species Neoceratodus forsteri. The sequence goes on from CM028134.1 coordinate 684,135,643, forward strand.
CCTGGCTCACTAACTACCTCTCTGGTAGAACACAGGCAGTCCGCCTTCATGGTGCCACCTTCCCCCTCTTACCTGTCTCTGTGGGTGTCCCCAAGGGATCCGTCTTTTCCCTCTTCATTAACTCTCTCTCTTCAGAGAGAGTATCCCGTAAATCACTCCTCTACGCCGACAACTTAATACTATTCCAATGTGACACCTCCCCCTCCTCATTATCCGCCACTCTTACCATTGATTTCTGCAAGGCATATTGTTGGTTCTCCACCAACAAACTGTTGGTCAATGCTGCCAAAACAAAGGGCATGCTTTTCAGTTCCAAACCAAAACTCTTCTCTCTTGCCTACAATGGTGGCCTTCTCACTGTCAAATCCCCAGATGGCTCTCCCCTTGACACTGTTCCCATCTTCAAGTATCTGGGGGTAATCCTGGACCCGTCCCTAACCTGCACTGACCACATTGCCTCTCTGATCAGGCATATGAACCAGAGGATAGGGCTATGCTATCACCTGATCAACCAGCTCTTGCCAGAAGCCCGCCTTGCTATTGCCCGTGGCAACCTCCTCCCCCTCCTTGACCGTGGCTGCCCAGTGTACTCCTTCACCTCCATTACCAACCTGAACCACCTGAATGCTACCTACAATCATATATGCCGCCTTGCTCTCCATGACCCTGTCATAGAATTTGAAACATAGAAACATAGAATTTGATGGCAGATGAGGACCACTTGGCCCACCCAGTCTGCCCATTTCCCTACCTAATGGATAAGCTACAGATCCTAGTTAACCAACAGCCTACATCCTCCTACCCCAACCCCTAGAATTGCCTTATGTCTGTCCCATGCATGCTTGAATTCCACCACTGTTTTTGACTCCACAACCTCCTCAGAAAGGCTGTTCCATGCATCCACAAACCTCTCCATGAAAAAATAGTCCTCACATTACCTCTGAGCTGTCCCTTCTATCTTCAAATTGTGCCCTTGTTCTTGCACATCTCTTTTTCTGAAAGATGCTACCCTCTTGGACTTTGTTGATTCCCTTGAGGTACTTGAAAGTTTCTATCATGTCCCCCTGTCCCTCCTTTCTTCGAGGCTATACATATTAAGCTCCTTTAGTCTCTCTTCAAATGTCTTCTGGTGCAGACCTTGCACCATTTTAGTTGCCCCCCTCTGGACTGCCTCCATTCTGTCTATGTTCTTGTGGAGATCGGGTCTCCAGAACTGCACACAGTACTCCAGATGGGGTCTCACCAGCTGTCTGTACAGAGGGATAACAACTTCCTGTTTTCTACTGGTGATGCCTCTTCCTATACATCCCAGTATCCCCCCAGCCCTCCTTACTGCCATCTCACATTGCTTGCCCACCTTTAGGTCATCTGATATGACTACTCCCAGGTCCCTTTCCATTTTTGTTGTTGTAAGTATCTCACCCACATAGTGTTCTCTTCCCCTGGGTTTTTGTTTCCCAGGTGCATTACTTTGCACTTCTTAGCATTGAATCTAAGCTGCCATACATTTGACCATTCCTCCAACCTTGCAAAATCCTTTCTCATCCTTTCCACCCCACCTTGTGTATCAACCCTGTTGCAGATCCTTGTGTCATCTGCAAAGATATATACTTTTCCTTCTAGTCCCTCTGCAATGTCACTTACAAAGACATTGAAGAGCACTGGTCCTAGAACTGAACCCTGCGGTACCCCACTAGTAACTCCCTTTTCTTCAGAGTGGACTCCATTTACTATTACCCTCTGTGTCCTGTTCTCCAGCCAATTTTTTACCCAGGCTATCATCTTGAGACCCACTCCCAGGCTGGCTAACTTGCATATTAATCTTTTGTGTGGGACTGTGTCAAATGCCTTGCTAAAGTCTAGGTAAAACATAGAAACATAGAATTTGATGACAGATAAGGACCGCTTGGCCCACCTAGTCTGCCCGTTTTCCTACCTAACAGATAAGCTGCAAATCCTAGTTAACCAACAGCTTATTTCCTCCTACCCCCCACTAGGACTGCCTTATGCCTGTCGCATGCATTCTTGAATTCCCCCACTGTTCTTGACTCCACGACCTCCTCAGGGAGGCTGTTCCATGCAACCACAACCCTCTCTGTGAAAAGGTAGGCCATGTCCACAGCCCCTCCCTAATCTACTACTTTGGCTACCCAATCAAAGAAATCTATTAGATTCATCTGACATGACCTGCCACTGAGAATCCATGCTGCCTTGGGTCCTGTGCTCCTCTGGCCTCTAGGATCTCAACAATTCTCTTCTTCAGAAGTGATTCCATCATTTTTCCTATCACTGAGGTCAAACTAACAGGTCTGTAGTTTCCTGCCTCTGCCCTGCTTCCACTTTTGTGAAGTGGAATCACATCTGCCCTCCTCCAGTCCTCAGGTACCACCCCATCCTCCCATAATTTGTCAAAGAGGGGTGTCAGTGGTGTCACTAGTTCTACGCTTAGTTATTTTAGAATTCTGGGATGAATCCCATCAGGCCCCATTGCTTTGTCCACCTTCAGTTTTAAGAGTTCTTTCAGAACTCTTTCTTCTGTGAATGGGCTGGTATCAACCCCCCCCATCCAGAGTGTTTCTGTTGTTTGGTTTAGGTACCTTCCCTACTTCACTTGTGAATACTGAGCAAAAATACTTGTTTAGTATCTCTGCCTTTTCACAGTCACCCTCTACCTGCCCCTCTCCCATTTATTAAGCCTCACTATCCCTCCCTTGGTCTTACTTCACTCCCTGATGTACCTGTCCTCACTCATCACTGCTCTCTTTACCAGTCCCTTAACTGGTTCTCTCCACAAGCATGGCGCTCTTATCTGCTGGCCCGGGCCATTGCTGATACCTTACACAATCCCTCCTACTCTTCTATATCCCTTCTTATCTGGCCCAGAACCTACTGCTGCAATCTACATCAGTCTTCCCACTTCCAACTAGAACATCCTAACATAACTTTGAGGATGGGCCTAAGAGCCTTCTCCTCAGCTGGACCCTCACTGTGGAACCACCTCCCCTCCTCGCTATGTTCACTTGACCCCCATCTAAATCTGAATTCCCTTTTAAGAATGCACTTTCTGTCCTACTCAACCTGCATCTGCCCACAAGTCACTAACACTGGTGCACCTCCATTGCAGCCCACCTATACACCTCTCCCTCTAGTGCTCCACTCTCCTCTTCCACCCTGAATACTGGCTCAAAGATTATTCTTTCTATCCTGTAATATGGCTTTGTTTTTATGTCCGTGTTTCCTGTTAAACTCTGTGTACCTCCAGGTACTTTACTGGCTCTGCTGATGTTTTTTTTTTGTTAATATAGTTTTTATTGATAAAATTGTACAATTCCAAAAAAAGGGGGGGGTGGTAACAGCAGTCAGATATTCTTCATAATTCATACATTTGATCTTGTACAGAGCAGAATACATGGTGGGGGAGAGACAAGACAGATTGGGTTATCAGTGTCAGTGGCTCAGTAGGTAGCACACTCGCCTCTGAGGCCGGGAGATCAGAGGGCTGTGGGTTCAGTTCCCACATCTGGCACTTGGGTTAATATCCCAGTACTGACACTGTAGTATAGCATGAGAGGGGTGCTGCACTTCTGAGGTGCCATCTTTCGGATGAGACGTTAAACCGAGGTCCCATCTGCCTGGATTGGTGGTAGTTCAGGTGAATGTTAAAGATCCCATGGCACTTATCAAAAAGAGTAGGGGAATTTCCCCAGTGTCCTGGCCAAATTTCCCTCATTCACTAAAAATACCACCAACAGCTTAATCTGGTTCAAGGTCAGTTGGCATTCACCTGTATCCCCCTCCCCCGGGTCGTGCCTGAAAATAGGCAGGATTTGTCTAGTGCACTTACCCGGTCAACAAAAATTAAATAAAATAAATAAAAAAAAAAACACTTTCTACATGGCTTTACATACGGTGGGTAATCAAATATAATGTTATTTTACATTCCTAAATCCCGACATGATGACATGCTTCCCTCTGTCATCTCCCTTTTTTTTTTTGCATTCTCCGATTTCCTCCCCTACCCTTCCACCCCTCAATGCCCTCAAGCATCCCCCCTTATTTTAATTTTTGGTTATAATTTAATCAGGGAACAAAATTTGGGTCGCAGGACATAATATAAAGAATCCATTTTGTCCATTTCAAAGTGCATAGGTCGGCTCGATCATTTAATTGGTAGGAAATTTTTCAGCCCTATATATTTGGTTCACTATGTCTCTCCACGCCACAATGGTTGGAGGCTGCAGTGAGAGCCACAGTCTGGTTATAGTCTTTTTTGCCGCCATGAGGGCAATCCCTACAGGCATCTAGTGTGTGGGTCCCTACACTCATGCAGGAAAACTAGAAGTAGAAAGCATTCTGCAGTTAACCTAAACATGGTGTTTAGTATGTGTGAGAGTTCCTGCTGTAGGGAGACTAAGAAGGGTTTTAGGACAGGGCAGGCCCAGCTCAGCTGATGTTTAATATTCCTATTGTTGGATGATGGAGCAACTTTACCCTGTTTGCCTAAATTTTATATAACTTGGTATGCTCAACTGTTGATGTATCTGGTACTGTTCATCTTGTATTTTCTCTGTTTAGCTTGAACTACACTGATTCCCTGTTATACTCCCTGTATGATCTACAATGTTCTCACTGAATGTGCCTTTTGTGCCAGTTTCTGGACCGGGCTGTACCTGAAAAAGGTCTTCGGATCAGTGCACCAACCCAGTTATCAAAGGAATATATATACAGTATATGTATATGTATATGTATTTTTTATCAATAAAAGCACCCCTACTCTTTTATAGAAGTGCCATTGGATCTTTAATGTCCACCTAAACAACCACTTGAAAAGGCAGATATATGGACAAGCAAGTTCAAAACAAGATAGGATTACCTCAGGTCATATAATAAATACTTCCTAGGCCTTTATTTCATTGCTCCACATACGTATTTCCAAGCAAAGAAAGAGGGTCAGAGAGTCACTCACTAAATTTATAGAGTCCAAAGATGGGTGTCCCTCTTTCTTTGCTGAAAGTTCTTTGAAACCAGTAACTGGTTTTAAAAACTTTCAGCAAAGAAAGACAGCATTTTGTCTTTGGACTCCACAACCTTAATGATTGACCTCTGCAATACAATCCACAAAACAAAAACTGCACAGATGAATTGCCTGGGCCATACCTTTGGAAGAGTTAAGTGTAGGGGTACTGTATTTGATAACTCAAATACCCCTACACATACACTTTTAACTTCTGAAGACACAGCCCAAGAAATTGTAATTTTTTTTTAAACCCAACAATTGCTAAACACTGTAAGAAGAAAGTTTATTTGCAAATGCTGACAGCATACTCGAGGTGCAATCTGCAAACAACGTTGCTAAAATAGGACTACTGCTGCAGCAACAACTCAGCAAGCCAGGTACATTTAACCTACAAACCAGAATGAACAAATGAGAAAGTAATAAATCCTGTACTGTGAGCAAAACTGGAAAAAAACATGCCTTGACTTTGAGCTCTGCTGTTGCAAAAGTAAGGCCTGGAGACTTGGAGTGGTAGGAGTTTCTCAGCATGCAGGTGATGAAGCAAAGCAGGAACTTAAAGGAAGGAACAATTATGGAGATGCAACTTCTATGAACCAAGTGTCCCCTTTTTCAAACTCAAGAGCTGGGTGAAACCACCAGTGTGGCCTGAGGCAAGTGGGGGTGGGGTATAGGGAGCTGTACAATACAAGGAGACTCACGCCTGTGAAAAAAAGTGGTCCTCATTCCCCTTAACTCTCAGACAAATGCTGTCCCACTCCCTACTATCCCCCCCAACGAGCCTGATGAGACTCCTTGCCCCGTACAGCTCAGCTGAGCAGAGCAATACCTGACTGAACAGGACTTTAAAACCTGCTTGTCTCCTGTTCTTGGTTTGGAAATGCATGGTATTACAGAATGTTTTACCTTGCAGTTCCAAACCGAGAATAGGACTCAAGCAGCTAAATTCCAATTGGATTTGCGGGAAGCTTGGTGGTTGGGCAGATAGGGTCTGGCTGTCACAGGGAGTCAAAAAAAAAAAAAAACGTCCTTTTTTTTAAAAATCAAGCACCGAGCCACCTTCGTTATTTAATGCAAATCTGAGTCATGTTCCCACAACCCCTAGTCCTGCTGCTTCTGACCACCTTACCAGCCCACCCATTTCGGGTTCCTGTCTTGGTTTGAGGTGGTCAGTTATGCCTTCCTTCAGTCCCAGCACCTTTCACTGCTGCTCTCCAACTCTCAGCAGCTTGCCCCCACCCAGATGTTTCTCAGTCAGTGATTGAGTCCCCCAAACCAGCCCTTGTTATTGCTGACCCAATTACATAAGGTAAACCAGCTGGCCACTGTTGTGAGTATGCATGACACTTCTCAGGAAAGTGTCCCAGGCTCAGCCAGTATTATCTATCTGCATTGGTTATTTCAGCCACTCACATCAGAACACATCCAGCACTAAGTAGTTCTCTCTCTCTCTCTCTCTCTCTCTCTCTCTCTCTCTCTCTCTCACTTTCTCTTACTCTCTCTCTCATTGAAAGCTCTGGTGAAGGTGTTCTGAAGATCTGTCTTCCATTATGCAAATATGTGGGTAATACTCAGGACAGTACTAGTTTGGAGAAACCACCTGAGTGTATACGCCGTGCGTGAGCACTGACGGGGGTCACAGGGCTGGATTTACATGGCCAAAAGCCCTATGTACAGTAGTCACTATGGGCCCTCCCCGAGGGTCACTCCCCACACGCACACACAGTGTCACTCAAACACTCAATGCATAAATTCATGTCCTACATTTTAATTTTTGTTTTCTTACAGTTTTCAGTTGTCATATATTTAAATATTATCTTTCTTTCTTTTTATGACTTCAGGCTATACACCTAAGGATGTTTTAGGTAAAAAATGGAGGCTGTTGGCTCGATTTGCACTACCCGCCTCACAATTCAGCAATAGTTGCACTTGCATTAAGGCTAAATAAATTAGGATGGCATTAAACCTTCCCTGCTCATGCCACTCCAGAGCCTGCAGAGCAGTTTGAAACAGTGGCTCCTACACATTATGGCTATAAGATACCAGACTCACAGTCCCCACACTCTCTTGCTGGCCACACCTGATCCCATATGGCCTATATGGAGCCTATGTAATGAGGCTGTTCTCAAAGGTTTAATCTGAGAAACTCAATAAATAAAATAAATAAATAACCAGCTTCTACATGGAAAAATAACATGGACAAGAACCCTGGACATAATTACTGGCTGGAGGGTGTCCTGTTAACAAAATCCAAGGAGAAGAAGGATCTGGGAGTGCTGGTAACTGGGGAGATGAACCACTCTGCTCAGTGCAGGAAGACAGAAGCAAAGGCAAATGGGATGCTAGGCTGCATAGCAAAGGGGATTACTTCTAGGAGTGGGGAGGTCATCTTGCCCCGTACAGGTCCTTGGTGAGACCGCACCTAGAGTACTAGGTGCAGTTCTGGTGCCCCTACTTGAAAATGGACATAAAACTACTGGAGGGGGTACAGCGCAGGGCAACAAAAATGATCCTGGGGTTGGGGGAAAGACCATATTAGGAGATACTGAGAGAGCTCAATATGTATACCCTGGAGGAAAGAAGGGAGAGAGGGGATATGATTGAGACCTTCAAGTACCTGAAGGGTTTGAACAGAGTAGACACCAGGTGCATGTTCAATCTGAAGATCAGAAGGGAAACCAGGGGACACTCTATGAAGTTGGAAGGGGGCAGGTTCAAGAGGGAACTGAAGAGGCACTATTTCACAGAAAGGGTGGTGGCTGGGTAGAACACTCTGCCAGAGGAAGTTGTATCACTGCAGAGTGTTGGGGTCTTCAAGAGGAGGTGAGACAGATTCAATGGGAGGGTACAAATTAGGAGGGGGTGTGGGAGATGGGGGGCATATGAGGGAGGGTGGGTGGCAGTTGCAGTTTAATGGACTGAAGTGCTGCATTCTTGAGCAGATTACATAGACCGAATGGCCTGTATCTGCAATTTTGCATGTTCGTATGCGCATCCAAACCCTTCTGCAAGGCCACTATGCCTTTGTAAGCCAGAGGGATGAAGATCCGGAATTGGTACAAAGGTGTTGGGGAGTGGGAGAGGATGTAAAGGGCAGACAAGATGGGCTGGTGCGGTCCTTTTCTGCCATCAAATTTCTGTGTGTAATCTGTGTGTGTAATACTCTCCTCATTGCTCCTTCATCATTTCCAACTCCGGGCCATGAGCAGGGCTGCTCCCTCCGAGCCGAGAAAGCATGCTGTCTGCTCCCCTCCTCTCTCTGTAATTACAACACCAAACAGAGAGTTCTGGAGTAAATGTTTACTTGGTGAGACCTTGACAGACTCATTTAAAATACCTTAAAGGAGAGCTGGCTCAGTGCTGCAAAGGGCCGAGGCACTAGCACCTTTCCTGCTGCTACACCAGTAACGCAGGTTCAGGAACAGATTGGGTCATTCGGGGATCGGCGGGGGGATGAGTACTGAGCATCTCACAGGATGCTCTCCTCCTCCAGGCAGGGAGGCCTGCTGGCTCTGCTGCGATACTGCCACCAGGGCAATCACTGATGTAATGCAGGTGAAGCCACTGGGACAGGGAGGGTGTCTCGTGACTGAGACACATGCATATGCATGCATCCCTTCAGTCCTTGCCTACCGGGCACCGGAAAGGAGGAGAGAAAACCAGTGGAAAAAGTCAAGGCCGTGTGAGATGACACCACTCTCCCTCACAGGCACTGCACCATCTACTGGGCTGCCCACTGCCACATCCAATACCTAGCCTACTCCCGGAAACGGGGCCCCTGGGAGGCCATACCTTGGAGGGGCGATCCATGGGGCACTGTAAGGCAGTAAAGTGGTAAGCAAGCCCCAGAGACAACAGGTAACAGGGCTGGGGGGAGTAACGAGGTGGTTGGGTGCTGGCTGAGGAGAATGGGGAGGGGGAAATAAAATACCTTAAAGGAGAACTGCACTGAACCTGCAAGTCATTTTTCCATGTAGAAGCTGCTTCTTTATTTCCTTATTTATTTTTTATTTATTGAGTTTCTTGGATTAAACCTTTGAGAACATGTTCATTACATAGGTTCCATGTCAAGGTCAAACAGCAAGAGTCATAACATCAGATTACGGTTAAGCTGTGAGATAGGATGACAACAATGGATAAGCATTTAGTAAAAAAAGTAGTTACAGGGCAATAAGACTTAAATAAATGACACTATATATATTAATATTGGACAAAGCACAGGGGGGAAGGGGGATAGGAGTGTGACAGAGGGAGAGGTAAGCACAGGGGAGGACAAAACTACAAGGCAGGGATACTGCATGAATCAGCCCAGGTTGTGTTCCTCATCAGAAAGAGATGTTAAAATTACCTAGGGTGCCAAGCATTGGCAGTGGAGCAATGACCAATACTAAGAAGCAGGTACTGATTACCTAGAGGAGCCAGGTGTTGGGCTGGAGTCGGACCAATTATTGGGTACCAGGTGCAATAAGAGCTTATACTATGACGAGGTGAGAGGAGGAACAAGGGGGGGGAGGAACACTGGATGGTTCAGGAAGGGATGGGAAGGAGTAGGGAGGAAGCAGTAGGCGGTGGTGTGGTAGGATTACAGTCACGTAGGCAGGAGGCCCTATAGGAAACAGTCACAACAAGCATTAGCAGCCAGATGAGTTCTTAGCTCACATTTAAAGGGACCTAACATTGATTTAGCAGTGATGTTTGCAGGCAGGTTGTTAAGCCATTTAGGTGCCCGATGGGCAAACGCTCATTGTCCTAAAAAAGTGCAACATCTTGGGATCTTGAAGACTGTACTCCTGGAGCTTCTTGTGGGGTGGGTACTTTTATAGGGGGTGAGGAGCTTCTGGACACCAGTGGGCAGCATACCTAGACTTGCTTTTTTGGCCAGGAAGCAGGTCTGGAACTTGAGCCTCCCCTCGAACTGAAGCCAGTTGGCATGGGCATATAGGTCACAAGTGTGCGTGTACTACTCTGAGCCAGTGGAGAGGCGGCATGCCTTATTTAAGGCAACTTTGATGTGATTAAGGGCTGAGTCCATTGCAGCCCTGTATATTACAATTCCATACTCAACAAGGGAGACCACAGAGCTGCGGATGGCCAGGTTGAGAGCTTCGGGGGTTAGACTGTGCTTATGCCTATAAAGAAGGACGATACGTATGTTGAAGGCCTTGACAATATTGTCAGTGTGGTTGGCAAAAAACTAGGAGCTGTCAACTGTAACCCCCAGGTATTTAAATTGCTGTGCCTGGTCCAGAGATACACCATCGACATTCATAATGGTGAGGGTGCATTCGTATTGTGAGAGGGAATTTTTTTTTTAGGTTGGTGGGCATAGTTTACCGGCATATTTACCGGTACAGCAACAGTACAGAGAAATAGTGGACCTGAACACAGCAGACCACAGAAACCAAAACTGGCTCAAGTACACTGAAGACATAACTAATATACTGCTGGAAATCTTCCATCTTTTTTCCTAAACACAGGCTTAAAAACCAGTACTGTGACATCTGTGTTTTCCTTCTGTTGTTACTTCAAAAAAATGGTATCAAATTGAAGCAGGCACTGCGGCAGTTGTTACTGCGACACCCAAGTAAAGGCCTTTCTCAGCGCACTCAGCAGTAGTGGTTCCAAATGTTTTTTCATGAACATTCAGGTTTTTCATACACATAACTGAGTATTTTTTTATTCAGTAAAGATCCATGAAATAGATTACAGAAGGCCCACCAAGTCCATAAATTTTTTTTCTTTTATTAGGTGGTCTGTGGGTAGACTGTGTGTGTGAGTGTGTGTGTATTTTATTATATATATATTTTATAATGTTAGAGGTCAAGGGCAAAGGTCGAAAGAATGTAACATTTGTGGATTCATTCCATTCTTGCATACTTTTCACATTCCCCATGCTTTTGGGGTCAGGTAGAGGTCAAACAGGGGACAAAGGTCACACAGACCTTCTACATTCATGGCAATGTGATTTTTTTGTTTTGTTTTAAATTTTAATTTGGTTCCACTCTGACGAGACTTGTCTGTGCAGGTTTTTCATGCTTGTTAGTGCATTTTTCTTCATGATTGTTGCCCGTGTGAGATGACTTTGTTTCACAATTTTTGCACACACCCTGATAAACAGGCAGCATTCCCCTCTGTCTCAGACTCTCAGACGTGTGCACTTTGATGGTGGTTACAGATGGCATGGCTGGATCTGTTGCCTCATCATGCTGAAGTGGAACCACTGGAGAGGAGGTTATGTCTGGGTTGGGCAAAGCCTGCTCCTTCCTTACAGGGTAGAAGTACAGGTGCTCCATGGCCTCTTTGGCAGTTAGCCTTTGCTGATGGTCATAGTCCAGCAGCTTCTCCAGTAAATCCAGAGATTCTGGGCTGATCAAGGGACGATTCTCACTATGGATGAAGTTCTCCCAGTGTTTCCGAGAATGCTGTCTGAGAATGTCATCAAATTGTGGATCCAGGTCAATATGGTATTTCTTGAGGTAACTGAAAAGCTCGTCCGTGCCTAGCACCTTAGCAATACAGACCAACTGATCATAGTTGTCTTGGACGTGGAAGAAGGGCTCCTTGCGGAATATCATACTGGCTAGCATGCAGCCCAGACTCCACATATCCAGGCTGTAGTCATACATCTGGTAATCTATGAGGAGTTCCAGCCCCTTGAAGTAGCAGGAAGCAACCCGTACATTGTACTCCTGAGCCGGGTGATAAAATTCTGCCAAGCCCCAGTCTATCAGCCACAACTTTTTCTGTTGATGATCAATCATGACATTGTGTGGCTTCACGTCTCTGTGAATGATGCCCTTGCTGTGAAAGTAATCCAGGTCCTTCAATAGTTCATACATGTAGAACTGAATATCAAAGTCTGTCAGTATCTGGTACAGTTGCTTAAATTCTGTGTTATTGATGTACTCAAAGACAAGAGCTGGAGTTCTGAACACAGGATCTTTGACTGTATCCAGCAGGTTAATGACATTAGTTCCACCTTGCAGGTTTTCCAAAATCTTCACCTCCCGTTTTGTTTTATTTTCTTCTTTTTCACTGGCTTGAGTATTTTGATGACAACTCGCTCATTGTTTGCGAGGTTGATGGCCCCAAACACCTCACTGTATTTCCCACGACCAAGTTTCCTCACCAGCTGGTAATCATCCTGATTCCCCCACTTCGGGATGTGTGCCTCGTGGTCCCAATACTCATGGCTCTTTAGGCTGTTCACTTCAGTGTAGACCCAGGACTTGCTGCCGGCAGTTGGGAAGTCTCAGGTGGAGCCACAAGTGGGGCCAGGAGAACCGAGCTTCCACTGGCGATGGCACGGGGTGGCAACAGGGGACTGGGGGCCAGCCCCGCAGTGCACCAGCAACTGGCTAGTAACTCGGGCAGGGCCCAGCACTTGAAGCGTAGCCACAGCGTGAACTGCCATGAGAGGGAACTTTAAATACTGGTTCCAGTTCTGTTAGTCTTCCATCTTGACAGGCTTTTTAGTTATACTAGCAGGTTTTTCTGATTTACACAGAGGTGGCAAGTACCATTTTAGAACTAAATTATGTAGTTTATGTTCCTTGCTCAGCTCTTTTATTGTTGGTACAATGCTTCCATATTCTACTTTAGAACTCTGTGGTTGACAGAGACATAAACTACACCATACAATTCTAAAATGGCACTTAACACCAGAGTGTAAATTAGAAACAAGCACTGTGGTTACTAATAGGGTAGTCATAGATGAAATAGTAACAGATTTGGGACCAGCATTAAAAAAAACAGCTTCTACTAGGAAAATGATTTTCAAATTCAGAGCCGTTTTCCTCTACATATCAAAACTGTACGGAACACAGCCTCTTACTGTAAATGCTAAACAGTGTCACGGCAAAAAGAAAACAATTCACTTCGGTTATTACATTGTAGACACTACATAACCACAAGAGGATTGTGTTCAACAGATTGACCCCGGTGCTCAGGCAAGTACCTCAGAAACACTATACATGTACAGCAGCTCAAAAACCAGTGTCTCTTTGAAAAGTCAAGGGCTAAATGTTATGCTCAAAAGTACCAAGACTGAACTGAACTGCAACTGGATGCCTCAGTGTCAATGGGACATAAACCATTATAGACTAAAAAAACACTAAAATAGAAGGGCTGCAAATTAAAAAATTCTGCCCAGGACTGTTTATACCCAGGACACTGCGATGCTGACATACCACACTTGCTCATAAAAAAGTAGCTGCTGGTGCCATTAAGCAGGGATACCTCTCACCACAATGTTCCTTATTCCTGACCTCCCCCCAAGGCCAAGATTGGGGCTCCTCCCTCCAGCTGAGCTCTGAGTACATGTCCAGACTCCAGAAAGCTTGTTGTCAACTGAACTTAAATGCTAAGTGAAATAAAAATGTTGTTTAAAATGAGAATCAAAACCCTTTTTTCAACATTCTGATCAGGAACTACTGTAAATCCCAATAGTTAAAAAGAAAATTTATCTTATTTTGAAGCATAAACACATTTGTTCTGATCAGTTGTTCAACATACATTTTTTCTCAGCATGTTATAAGTGCATATGACACTTAAGGGATTTGTGATTGGGGGAATAATTGCACTTTGCTCTTGTGTGTATAAAGGCACTCAGCGCTTAACAGCCTAGGAGCCCTGCTATTATTCCACCATAATAACACACCCTGGCATGTCTTATTGCTTACTTACAGGATTTTATTTGTTTTAAAAAATGTAGTTTAGGTGAAGTGTATGTTAAGCCACTTCTAAAATGGCTCATTTTACAACACTTAAATGACTGAATGACAGTAAAGCAAAAAGTGCACCAGCACCCCACCCCCCCCATACACACAAAACAGAATCATTGTGCAACCTTACTTAAGAATAGGATGGTTTGTTTCCTCAGATCTTTAGCTTCTGAGCTCTCCCTTTTGGAAATGAATTGGACACTTTTACCCACCCCCCAGCTCCACTTGACACCACCACATTCCTTTCCTGCATAGCAGCCAGCTTCCTCATCATTTTGCAGCACATGAAGGCAACCGACACCAGAGTGAGGAGGCAAATCATAAAAGCCCCAAAGATGCTACCCTGGAAAATGCCATGTAGGTCAGCAAGATTCCTGCAGATCATGAAATCCCCTGTTATATTTCTGAAGTTCTCAGTCTGGTTCTGTATGACTGTTCATGGGTGTTCAGCCCAGTCACAATATACTCAGGCAGACCCACGAGCACTGATGTAAGCCAGACTAAACAGATCAGTTTAATGGTTTGGGTCCCAGTCAGCAAATAGTAATGAAAAGGATGGCAGATTGCAGTGTACCTCTCAAATCCTAAAGAAGTTATGTTCAAAATCATTGCATTGCTGCAGATTTCAAAGATAAAGTTATAATTTCACTATCCCATTCACTAAAAATACCACCAGCAGCTTAATCTGGTTTAAGGTCAGTTGGCATTCATCTGTATCCCCCTCCCCCGGGTCATGCCTGAAAATAGGCAGAATTTGTCTAGTGCACTTACCCGGTCAACAAAAACTAAATAAATAAAATAAATTTTGCAGACGCTGGTGACTGATGTGAAGGGGTTCCATATTACCCATGGTGGTTTATGTGAAGAAGTTCCATTTGACACTGTCATATCAATCAATTAATCAGTCTTTATTTAACCAGGTGAGCATCATTGAGAAGAACTCATTTACAAGATGAGCCTGGGTATTCACGTACAGGAAACAGTATATACAATGTTACAACAATTGGGAGTTCAACAACACAGTAATTCAAAAAATGAAAGTAAATAAACGATAGGTACAGGGCAGGGATATATATATACAGTGTTACAACAAATTAGTGTTCATACCATGAAGTAATGCTAGTGTAAACAAGGAGAAAGTGCACATATTTTAGATGAAAGTAGGATACATATTATGGTACAAAAACCTATGTACATTAGCTGTGACAGGAACTTATGCAGCAAGAAAGGGTAAGGAGAAGGGGGAGTAGAAAGAGGAAGGGGGCAAAGCCAGAGGAGGAGGAAGAGTTATATTGGAACCCCTACACATCAATCACCATGGATAGTGCCTGCAAACTTTATAGCTTTCTCACTATATAGTTCAACAGGCATTCCCAGCAAAAGGACCACTAAATTTGAGCAAGCCAGGCTGATCATGTGAACAGTCACCCCCTTTTGATGGTAGCATTTCTTTTGTGGCACTTGACTGACTACGATGGTTATGCTGTCCCCAGTCACTCCAATCAGCAAAATGACACTGTTGATCAGTGTCAGATTGATCTGGACATTTTTTCACCAGTTCAAAGTGTTTAACATCAGTTTAAATCACAAGTTCATCACAGTTTACTTATTTGGGCATCTTTGTAAATGTCAGTACAGCAACAGGTAACTACTTTGATTACAGTGATTGTGTACTAAACTACACAGTATCAATGAAAGCTGTACAGATAACACTCTTAACACTGCAAGCAAAAAGTCAGTAGCGATGTACCTCACTCCCAGTGTTGGGTAAGTTACTTTTTCTATTACTTTCTATTATGTTTGGAAACTTGTTCCAGGAAACTCTGTGCAGTCACTAGCAAGGATGGAGAAGTACTAGAAAAAGTAATACACCTTACAGTTACTTATTTCGTTTTATACAAAAAACAATGCAAAAATAATAAATAACTACAACAGATTACATATTTTGAAAGTAATAGGTTAGTTACTAGTTACTTTCAATTGAAAGGCTATGCCTGTAGTTATGTGGGGGAAGACCTCCTCCCTCACATCCTATTTAAACAAGGAGGCTACTGCCACTCTGCATAAAGTGAGTCACACTTGCTTCTCGGTGGCGCAGCTAGTCCCCGCCCCCTCCTCTTCCTTATTGTCTGCCTCCTGCTCCCCTGTCTTGCCTACCCATTGCCTTGCTCGCTCCCCTTCCCATTGTACTTCCTCCCGCCCCGCTCCATCCCTCTCTTTCTGCTGTCTGCTTTTTTTTCTTTTGGGGGGGCTTTCTGCCTACCTCGCCTTAGTTTAACTGCCGTACCTCCATGCCTTGCCATTTGTGTCTGCGTACCTGCTGGACTCTGTATTTCTCCTCCACTCGGTGCCATACCAGAGTTGTTCTGCCATTGTTTTCATCTTCTACTGGCCATACCTGTGCTTCCATCGGCTGCTCTGCCCTACCTTTCCTGGATTGCTCTGGTTTGGCTCATGGCCTCCGCTGCCTTTTCACTGCTTTTGGACCTTCCTCCGGACTATGGCATCCACTGCCACCTGCATTTCAGGCCTTCCTTCCATGGCTATCCCTGTGTCCAGACAGAATCTATGACCATTCCCTCAATATCAATAGGTCACATTTTAACTCGTACAAACAACCTATGGGAATTCAACTGTTTGGCAACTATCTGTGACCTATCAGGTCAGACAATTAGCATCATTGCTTGTACATGTTTCCTTCAGTTCTCGCCCTCACTAGTAGCTCATAGCTCGCACAAAAATACAAATTCAGATTCACCTGGGTAGACAAGGGTAATTAAGTGGCTAAGGTGTGTTCAGACTCCTATCTCTCAGAACTGTTACCATCATCTGCATGAAAACGCATTGCTAAGAATTGTTTTTCACTGTTCATCATATGCTTTAACTTCCCAGTGTTTTCCGGTATTCATCTACAACGGTCAGTTTACAAAGATTCAAGTCAGGACTACCTTTAAGATCCATTTCCCAGTTACTTAGACACCAGTAGAGACAGTTTCAAGATTCCGACTTCACCCCTTTTCCCCTGAAACAATGCAAGTCAAACGCCTGTCAGCATCTTATATGAATGGGATTTGGGCTACTACTCTAATTGCATACAACACATCAGTTCAGTCTGTCTGCTTAAATAAATGTATCAGAACTGAACTTTATTCTCAGTCTGCAATTTAGCAAGTACTTTCTTTCTTGTGCTCTGTCCCAAACTCCTGGCCTTGAGTTATGTTAGATCTCATACACTAGGATTCGGATTTGCTATTGGGCCACTAAACATGCTTAGTCAGGTTACCGTCCCTTGACCTTCTAGACCTCAGTACATTGTACAGACCTTGTCAAGCCTGACTCCCTACAGTCTACCTTGCAGACTTACTCGTCTCACCTGGCTTAGTCAAGCCTCTGTCTCTACCACCTTCTACTGGATTCTGTCACTCAGCGACACTGGTGGCTCTCTATGACACGAACAGCTCCCCTGTTCATTTTGGTTCACCATAACTGAGCACAATTCAGCAAAGTGTGGTTTAAAGCTGTACTCTCCATTGCAAACAACAGTGCATTCGCAGCATTCTTACCCTTCACCTGCCTTCTTCAAGCTTCATTGGGGATCCCTACTTAACCCCTCAAAAGGGGCTTGGCACCATCTATCTGACTCATGTCCCATCACCTGACTTACGTGCTGCACCTTCATGGGCTTCTACAGCTTATTTATCATTAACTGCTACCCTGCGCATAGGCTTGTGGTCTGCTAGCCTTCATGAGGCTTAGTTGCCATTATACTCCTTCCTTCAGCTGACCTACATGTGGCCCAGCCTTTATCACCCCATGTATGGGTCTAGCTGTTGCCTTACCCGTCCTTGGACACCTGCCATGCACTCTAGCCATGCACTCTATCATGGCATTCAGCAGGATAGGACACACTGCCAGGAAGTCTCACATTCAATCATTCTATTAACTTCTGGATTCTGCAGCTCTCACCTTCACCTGCTCGTGCCTACTACATTCGTCAGGACACCCTTCTTCGCTCTACCATGAACTTATCTGGACTACCACTCAGGCCTGTTACAATCAATTCCCTTGGATGGCTTTACCATACTGCTTCAGTTCATTTGCAATTACTATGACTACTGTTTTCTGCCAGGACTCTCAGATGAGCTCTATTTCATAGAGCCATCCTATCTCGTGCCTTAGGCCTCAGACATTACCTTTTCTAGTGTCCTCTACTGCATTCTGCTGCCATCCTTGCTCATTCAGAACTCAACGTCTCTACAGGATCATTCATACTGCCCCCATATTGCTACATTAGCCTCTGCACCTGCCTTGCCCATTCAGGGCATGGTGGTTCATATATTATTGCTTCTCTCTTATGCAGAGCTACGTGCTGGTCCACTTAGTCCTATTCTGTTTTACTGACCTATGTCCAGGTCCATGCTTGCTTTGAAATTGTTGCTTATTGCTGCCCAAAGTCACTTCATTTTACTGCCATCCCCTCAGCTCAGCCTCTGGGATTCTGCTATACTCAATACCGCTTTCGCTCTTTCAGGGTTTCCCTTTCAATGCTCACTGTGCTCTTAGCACTCCAGTGCTTAGCCAGCAGCTCACCTGCTTGCTCTCCTACTCAACCTGCTTCGCCAAGCATTAGGGCCTAGAGGTTGACCATTCTACTATGCCAGCATCACTCAGCTCGGGGTGTGAAGATTCTGTTCCTTACTGTACTTGCTTAGCCGGAAGAGTTGGAGGTTTTTCGGGCCATTCTAGCCTACTGTCCAAGTACTGCTTCACCCACTCCGGACCAGGGGTCCATTGCTTCCACTTTCTTCAGCTTCACATCTGCATCCATCATATGCATCTCGTCTTCTGGAACTCTATGCTTCCACAACTCATACTTTGGAACTCGGATTGGTACTCCAAAATGGACTATGTATTCCGCTGGACTTCAGTGACATTCTATCGATAGTTTGCCCTGGACATTGATGGCTTGGACTGAGAATTGCTCAGGATATTGCTACCATCTCACAATACCACAGACAATTTATTCTTTACTCCTTCGCTACTTCTGCATTGCATGCAGGTTCATCAAATACTACTACTACTACTGACCTACATGCAGGTTTACTCTTGCTTATTCAAATAATTACTCATATCTACCACCATACTCAGCTTTTGTCTCTGGGAAAACTGTTGCACTCTCTACCACTGCTCTACAACCTGCCTTGCCCTCGGGACTGGAGGTGTCACTGCATCACACTTCTAATGACCTGCGCCCCTACGAGGCTCAGAGGTCTATCTAACTTCTCTTACTAACGTGTACCTGCTTTGCCTTCAGGGTCTGGAGGTTCATCGAGAGTATCATGCCTGCTTACAAGACCTGCTTCGCCTGCTGGGCCCGAGGTCTTTCAGCTCCACCTACTTGTACTCGAGTTCTATTGCTATCTATTCCCATCTGCTTGCCCCGCTCTGGACTGGAGGTTTCAACCGCCTTGCCCCAGCCTTATAGCCTGCATCTAGCTTCCTTTCTTCACCTAGGACCTTATCCTTGCATAGCTTGCCATTAAATCCAGAATCACAAATCCTCCTAATCTGGATCATAGACTGATTCGTTCAAGCTCAAGTCCTCCTTGGAAAGAATTCCTCATCTGTTGGATTGCTTTGACCGGTACCACTTGACCCTTTCATTGCTTATGCTCGCCAGTGGATTTGACCTTACTAATATCAGATTCTTGCCTGCACCTGGATAACTATTGGACTCGGACTTCACTAGAAAGATGTGTTGCTACCTCACAATGGACTCTCATCACCAGGGCTTCAATTTCAGCTTTCCTGTTTTATTGGAATTGGATTTACAGTTTCTTGGACTTCGGATTAGCAGACAGCCTAATATGTTTAATTTAGGATTATTCTCCTTTAGCATGCCCAGAAGGATGGGCAGGTCAGTAGCCATGGGTCCTCGAGGGGGTTCCCTCTCCTGTGTACTACTGGCCACACTCCCCGGAGTTGGAAGAAATAATCGTATGATATTATTCTTTTTGGGGGGTTTCATCCTATGTGTCTAAGCATCCCTCCTATGGTGGGATACAGAGAAAGGCCAAAACAATCAAGTCATAAAAAGCTACTCATCATTTCAAGCATCTAAGCACCCTGTATATACTATCCAATTCATAAATACTATAAGCACTGACTTGCTCATGTCCATGCTGGAGTATCTGAGTACTAACCATTTCATACAACTAATTCCATGGAAGCATCATTCTAATTACTGGCCAGGCCTCTGTATCCAAGCACAACCTACATTATCCAGTTACACTACATAGCACAAGCACTGAGCTATGAACCACACGTAACTGAAAGTCTATGCTGTAGTTATGTGGGGGAAGAGCTCCTCCCCCACATCCTATTTTAACAAGCAGGCTACTGCCGTTCTGCTTAGAGTGAGTTGCACTCACCCTTCATCCTCTACCCTTACACTTCCTCCTCCTTCTCCAACACTTTTATCTCACTGGGGGGTTTCATCCTACATGTATAAACATCCTTCCTATGGTGGGATACGGAGAAAGGCCAAAACAATCAAGTCCTAACAAGCTACTCATCATTTCAAGCATCTAAGCACCCTGTATATACTATCCAATTCATAAGTACTATAAGCACTGACTTGCTCATGTCCATGCTGGAGTATCTAAGCACTAACCATTTCATACAACTAATTTCATGGAAGCATCATTCTAATTACTGGACTGGCCTCTGTATCCAAGCACAAACCTACATTATCCAGTTACAGTACGTAGCACAAGCACTGAGCTATGAACCACACATAAATAAATGTAATCAGTTACAGTTACATATTTATTTTGTATAAAAAGACATAAGTAATTGTATCTGTAAGGTATATTACATTTTTCAGTACTTCTCCATCCTTGCTAGTGACTGCACAGAGCTTTCTGGAACAAGTTTCCAAAAGTAATAGAAAGTAATAGAAAAAGTAACTTACCCAACACTGCTCACTCCATAGCATTTCTTTGCTCAGTATAATCCATTACTATTCTTCAATGTGTTCCCAGTAATCTGAAATTGAATCAAACTCCTATTCATGGGCATTGGATGCTGTTAAATATTAAGCTGTATGATTAGTTTAAAGACCACGAACATGTCACTGATGGGCTATCTTATCAATCAACGCCAAAACAATGTTGATTTAAGTCACAGAAGAACAGGAAGTAATGATTCACAAAGCACTTTAGATTTGGTGTATGTGTCTCTCTATGTCATTGCAGTAAGTAAATAAACTTGGGCTTAAATGTATACCTATGCCTGCTCCCAACTGGGCCAATTCAGAAAAGGTTGACTCTCCTCCATAGTTTCTGCTCATGTGGCATGGTACAGGCTCATCAGCGGTGCATCATTTCCTCGCCAAAAAAATAAATAAACTGGTGCTGAGATCAAACGACAGCTGCAGCTGCTTTCTAGTTGCTTGACTTGAAAAATTGTGATTGGCGCCAAATGCAGCTACAACCTCTTCAGACAAATCACAAACCAATTGAAGGAGGAAATGACTGGCAGGCAGCCAATCAGATACAGTTTATGGAGGGACAGGTGAGGTTGGACTGTGAACTCTGACTCTGTGTGGGAGTGGGTTACCCTGCTCTGAGCAGGCAGCATCGTACCTTTTGGGGGGGTTGAGTGCATGGTGAACAATAGCTGTCAATCAGCCAAGGATCAGTTTTAGCAGTTGTGAGCTACAAATTATGACTCATCAAAGGGGGTGGCCCACGCCTTCACGTCGAGGTTTAAATCTGCCTGTCTGTGTTCTTTAATACAGCTGCTATTAGCACCATAGAAACATAGAAACATAGAAGCATAGAAACTGACAACAGATAAGGACCGCCAGGCCCATCCAATTTGCCCATAAGCCCTACACCAGTTTGCGGCCTCTGACCCTACCTGGTCAATGGCTTACCACAACTCCTTCTCACCTCTAAGGTTTCCTTATGCCTGTCCCAGACATGTTTAAATCCATCCACTGTGCTTGCTCCTACCACCTCCTGTGGCAGACTATTCCATGTGTCTACCACCATCTCCGTGAAGAAAAACCTCCTTACATTTCCATTTAACCTGCCACCTTACAATTTCATATCATGCCCCTCATTCTTGTACTCCTCCTGTATTGGAAGATGTCTCCCCACTGCACCTTGTTTATACCCTTAACATAATTAAATGTGTCTATCATGTCTCCCCACTCCCTCCTGTCCTCCAGTGAGTACATATTGAGGTCCTTTAATCTCTCCTCATATGTTTTCTGGTACAAGCCCTGTGCCATCTTAGTCACCCTTCTCTGGACTGCCTCAACCCTGTCAATGTCCTTGTGAAGGTGAGGTCTCCAGAAATGCACACAGTACTCCAGGTGAGGCCTCACTAGTGTTTTATACAATGGCATCACTACCTCCCGCCTTCTGCTAGTGATACCTCTGCCTATGCACCCCAGCATGCCACTGGCCCTCCCTGCAGCCTTTGAACTCTGCTTGGACACCTTAAGGTCATCTGAAATGATAACCCCCAGGTCTCTTTCTTCCATGGTGATCATTAGGAACTCCCCCTCCATCCTGTAGCTCTCCCCAGGGTCCCCATATCTTTGATGCATTATTTTGCACTTCTTTAAATTAAACCTCAGCTTCCACAGCTCAGACCATTTCTTAAGTCTCCCCAGGTCCCTCCTCATTTTCTCCATCCTGTTGCAGATCTTGGTGTCATCCGCAAATAGGCAGACCTTTCCCTCCAGCCCTTCCACAATGTCACTAATGAAGACATTGAACAGGACTGGCCCAAGGACTGATCCTTGCGGTACCCCTATGGTCACCCCCTCTTCCTGGATAGGATCCCATTTACCACCACCCTCTCTACCTCCTGTCCATCAGCCAGTTCCTAACCCAGTTAACCACCTTATGCCCCATGCCTAGGCTACCCATTTTTTTAGCCAGCCTTTTATGTGGGACAGTGTTGTAGGCTTTACTGAAGTTGAGGTAGGCAATGTCTATCCTCCCCCCCGATTCACTTTGTTCATCACCCAGTCAAAAAAATGTATCAGATTTGTCTGACAAGACCTCCCTGCTGTGAATCCGTGTTGCCTCGGATCCAGGGCACTGTTGGATTCCAAGTGTGCCACAAGAAATGCAATGGGATGAGAGGACAAAGAAAGCACAAGTGTAGTAGCAAAGTAGGATCAGGGGTCAGATGGAAGGAAGTATGCCTTAGTACCAGGAGCCTAGGTAACAAAATCAGCGAGCTCCATGCGTTGATGGCAGACACTAAGGTGGACCATGTAGCCATCATGTAAACATGGGCTTTGGAAAATAATGACTTGGAACTGGAGGTCTCCAGGTACTCAAAGTTCAGGAGGCATAGAGTAACTGGTAGAGGGGGAGGAGTAGCCTTTTTGTCATGGAGGGCATCAAAGCGGCAGAAGATGAGTGCATTGGGGTTAATAATGGGGAGATATAGTCACTGTGGGTGCAATTCATGGCAGCCTCAGGCAGGAAACTGCATTTGTGGGTGATCTATAGACCTCTGGGAGAAGAGGAGGAAAGGGACAGAGAGCTCGGAGAAGAACATTAAAGAGGGGAAGCAAATGGGGGAAGTAGTGGTGTTGGGTGATCTAAACCTGCTGTATATTAAATGGGTCGTTCCAGTGGCAGGAGCACCAGAAGTCAGGCCTTACTGGACATGTTCCAAGACTGTCAACTGGTATAGCTAGTTAAGGAGCCCACCAGGCAGATGACAGTTCTCAATGCAGTGCTCACTAACTTGGTGGATGTAGGGACTATGGGAGTAGTGGAGCCACTGGAGAACAGCAGTCATAACTCTGTTTGGTTCAAACTGGCCCTCCGATCAAGTAAACTGCAACCAAGAGCTGAAGTCCTTGATTTTAGAAGGGTGTACTTCAATAGGCTGAAGGAGCTGGTCAGAGATAAGTTAGTAAGGGTGGGTAACATAGGTGGGGTGGAAGGGAGATGGGGCAATTCAGTGGGCCATTCTCAAGGTACCTAAGGTATGCATGAGAACAGTAATCAAAAAGAACAAGTTCAAGAGACCATTATGTTTCTCGGCAAGGGTCAAGGAAGTGGTGAAGGACAAGAAAAAGGCCTGCTACAAGTATAAAACGAAGCAGAAGGAGGAAGAATGGGGAGACTATTTAATGAAAAATAGGAAGGCAAAGAGGGCAGTTAGGGAGGCAAAAGCAGACACACAGCTGTGTGTTGAGGAGGGGGTCAAAAGCAGAGAAAAGCAGTTCACATATATTAGGGAAAAAAGGAAGGAAGGAGGGGGAATTAAGAGGATAGCTGGGAGGAGGGGGAGGGTAGTAGAGGAGAACAGCCAAAAGGCTACCGTCCTTAATAATTACTTTTGCTCAGTTTTCACTAGGAAGGACGGTGGACTATTGCTAGAAAGTGGCATCAAAGCAGCCACTACGTGGCCTGGGAGATGAGGCAGTCAATATTTACTAGCAAAAGGGTCCTTGAAGGGCTGGCAGCCCTGAAGACAGATAAGGCCCCTGAATAAGATGGGTTGCATCCAGTGATACTCAGGGAATTCACAGCAGAACTGGCTGAACCCCTGGTAGGTCTATTCAACAGTTCACTAAGAACATTGGTAGTTCCAAAGGATTGGAGTGTGGCGAATGTAGTTCCACTCCATGGGGGGGGGGGGACAAAGAATAAACAGGGAACTACAGACCTGTCAGTCTAACTTCTATTGTACAGAAGCTGATGGAGTCACAGGTCAAAGAGGTTCTCATGGACTACTTGGAGAGCAATGTTCTCCAGGATAGTAAACAGCACAGATCTGTGGCAGGGAGGTCTTGTCAGACTAACCTGATTGTTTTCTTTGATAGAGTGATGAGGGAATTGGATTAGATATCCTTTCCAGAAATCGATGCTTAGGTAATGGGAGGGTCCTCCAGTCTTGCATTCAATCATCTAACCAGTGGTAAGATTGTTTTGCCAGGGAAGATTGCAGCTACCCTGACAGATGCCAATGACAAGTAGTAAGAGTCAGCTTGACAACATACTAGCTCAATCCCAGGCATCTCCCTATTAGTGGCCCAGCTTCAGCGTTAGTGGCATGGACATTACATAAGTAAACGATGGTGATAGTGGGTGAGGTATCCAAGGACTCATTCATTTGGCATCTTGTTCCTTCAGTGCACATGGCTGTTTCATTACTGGGGGGATTCCCATGTAGATTTCCTTCACCTCACCACTAGAGGCTTGGGGGCCAGTGACAGCCACGTATTTTATATTGGCTGAGACATTGGTCTGTGGATCAGACTTCCAAGTCTTATCTTCAAAGCAGACCTTTCACAAGTGATATGCTTTTTGGCCCACAGTTAGATAAACTCCCTAAAGATAAAGATAAAGACAAGGATAAGAAGGGTTCACCACCAAGCTCCAAAGGTCACCAGAACCCTAGTAATGGTGTCAGAAACAGAGGTTTGGCCCATAACCATACTTTCTGTGGCAATTTTTAGTTCCTAAACACATAGACTTTGTCAGCAGGAAAGGACCGTCTGGCCCAATCAGCCTGCCCAGACCCATTGTTTTCACCTCCACTACTTCTGCTGGAAGTCTGTTCTGGGTGTCTACCACCCTTTCAGTAAATAAATATTTCCTCACATCTCTCTTAAACTTCCTTCGCTGTCCAGCTTCATTGTAAGCTCCCTGGTCCTGGTGTTTTTTCTCACTTGAAAGAGACTCCCCTCCTGTACCCTGTTTATCCCTGTGAAGTACTTATAGGTCTCTAGCATGTCACCTCCCACCCTCCTCTCTTCCAGGGTGTACAGTACATGCTGAGATCTCTTAGTCTGTCCTCATAGGGCTTCTCGTGCAACCCCTGCACATTTTAGTTGCCCTTCTCTTGACTGCCTCCACCTTGTCTATGTCCTTTCTGAGATGTGGCTTCCAAAACTGGATATAGTACTCCAGGCAGGGTCTCATCAGTGAGCGATACAGTGGCAACACCACTACCCTCCTACTGGACATAACCCTCCCAATGCACCCTAGCATCCTACTAGCCCTACCCATTTCTTTGTCACACAGCCCTGCCACTTTGAGGTCACCAGATATGATAACCCTAATGTACACTTCCTGTTTAGTGACTGTCAGTACCTCCCCTCCACCCTATACTCAGCTCCTGGGTTCCTATGCCCTAGGTGAATGATTTTGCACTTTTTGGCATTGAACTCTGACTGCCACACTCTTTGACCACTCTTCAAGTTTCCTAAAATCCCTGCACATTCTCTCCACCCCGTCCTGAGAGTCCACCTTATTGCAGATTTTGCTATCATCCGATAAAAGGCATACATTCTCTTCCCATTCTTCTGCAGTGTCACTTATGAAGACATCGAAGAAGACCAGCCCCAGCACTGAGCCTTGCTGCAGCCGCTGGTCACATTTCCATCACTGGAGTGAGTGCCATTTACTACCACCCTCTCTCTCTCTCTCTCTCTCCTATCCATTAACCAGTTTGTAACCCAATTTACCACTTTGACTCTCACCCCTGGGCTGCTCAGTTTCTTTTTCAGCCTCCTGTGTGGCACAATGTTGATGGCTTTGCTGAAGTCCAGATAGGCCGCATCCACCACCCTCCCCAATCTATTTCCCTGGTCACTAAGTCAAAGAAATCTATCAGATTAATTTGGTATGCCCCCCCACCCCACCTCATGAATCCATGCTGCTTGTCTTGTAGTCCATTGGATTCAAGATACTCTAGCAGTCTTTATTTCAACAGTGTTTCAATTAATTTTCCCACCACTGAAATAAGACTGACTGGCTATTGTTGCTAGCCTCCTCCCTGTTGCCACTCTTATTTAGAGGGAAAACATCAGCTCTTTTCCAGTTCTCCAGAACCACACCTTTTTTCAGTGAGTTGTTGAATAAGGCTGACAGCGGGGCAGCTAGCACCTCTCTGAGTCATTTTAGAACTCTTGGGTGTATCCCATTCAGGTCCCATAGCTTTGTCCACCTTTACAGTTGCAAGGCCCTTCAGACTCTTTCCTCTGAAAATGGACTCATGTCTAACTTCCTCCATTCCTGCCACCCCCTGGTGATTCATTCCCCTTCCTCCACTGTGAAGACTGAGCAGAAGTACCTATTTAGGATGTCAGTTTTTTCTTGGTCCTTTTCTGTGCAGTCTCCACCCTCCACCTTTCTAATACTCACCATTCCTCTCCTTGCTTTCCTCTTCTCACTTATGTATCTGAAGCAAGTCTTATCCCCCTTAGCTAACCCTTTGGTGATCCTTTCGTCTGTCTGTGTCTTTGCTCCCCTTGCAGCCTTATCTGCTTCCCTCTGCTTTACTAGGTATACTTACTTCCCTGTCCTTTTCCCTCTGTGTTTCTTTATACAACCTGAAATCCACCCCTCTTTCCTTCATAACCTTTGTCACTTCTTTGGAGAACCATAATGGTCTATTTTTCCTTCTGCTTGTACTCACTTCCTACACACAAAGGTCAGTTGCTTTAATTATGTCCTTCTTATTTTTCCCCTCTGTACCTCTATCCCTCTCTGACAATCCCCCCACCTTCAAAACAGTTTCTAAGACAGTCCTCCAGTTCTTTCAAATCCACACTCCCAAAGTCCAGAACCCTTCTCTTCATGTGGTTACCCTCTGCTCCTGTCTTTATGTTAAACCACAATGAATAGTGATTACTTGCACCCAGGGGACTGCCCACAGTGACGTCTGCAACTTTGGCCCTGTTTGTAAGCACCAGATCCAGCACTGCCTCATCCCTAGTGGGATCTTTGACTAGCTGCTGAGAAAAGTCCCTTGTAGGGAGTCAAGGACGGCCTTACTCCTTAATGAATCTGCTATTGGAAGGCTTCACTCCATGTTGAGAAGACTGAAGTCACCAACTAGCAGTACCTCTTCCTTACTAACCATTCTGATGGTGGCTTCCCCATGTGCCTCATCCAAGTCCTCTCCCAGTACTGGAGGTCCGTACACTACCCCAGTATGAATAGTGGACCCATAGTCTGTCTCCAGGGTGACCCACAGCACCTATGGACCTTTCTTCTTCTCATGGTGCCCCTGTACCTCCATGGCCTTGATTTCCTCACATACAAAACAACCTCTCCTCCCCTTCTCCCCTGCCTTCTCGTTTCTGAACATAGAATAGCCCAGTATGGCCGTATTCCAGTCTTGGTGTTCAATGCACTATGACTCTGTTATGGCTACTAAATCCATGTCAGCCTCTACCAGGTGTAGAATGTTGTTTCCAAAACTCCTTGCAGTGGCTCTCATGACTCACAACATCCCCCCCCCAACCACCAGTAGCCCTGCTTCCCCTCTCATTTCAGTGTTTTCCCTGAAGCTCCCCCAGACTCTCCTCTTCCCTCTTACCTTCCCCATTCCTTGTCTCCTTCAATCCTCTGCCCTCTCTTTACCTGAGTTTTACCACCATTTCCTACTGTATTGATCCCATCCTTGCCCTTCTGTACCCTTGCCTTAAGGGAGGTTTCTTCCCATGGACCACCTCTCCCTCCCTGCTGCTCCATCATCCAGGGTGTCTACTGTTGCCTCCCTTGGTTTTACTGACTCTCTCTTGGCTAGTTTAAATGCTTATCCAAGTATCATTTAAACCTCCCACCAAGCACTGAGGTCCCCTTCCTGAAAGTATGCAGGCCGTCTCCCTTATAGAGGCTCATACTCTCCCAGGCTGGTCCCCAGTCCTCCATATAACTGAAGCCCCTACTCCATGCACCATGCTTTCAGCCAGTAGTTAAAAACCTGGTGTGACGTGCCCTTGCATCTCCCTGGCCATATACAGGTAACACCTTGGAAAAAGCCATCACATATGCCACTTGCTTAAGGCCCCTGCCAAACTCTCTGAACTGATCCTACATTACCCCTACCTTATCCCTTGCCAGGCTTTTCATTCCCAGATGGACAATGATCTGTAGCTCCCTCCCAGCTCCTACTGCCCTAGCAATCTCTGGATATGCTCACCTACCCTCCAAGCTGCAGCCAAAGCACTGCTCAGGCATGACACCTCCCTATCCCTCCCTTCCCCACTGCCAAATCTATTCCCCTGACAATAGAGTCCCCCACCACCAGCTGCTTCCTCCTGGGCACAGGGCCTCTCTCCCCCCCATCTTGGGGACTCCACTTCTAAGAACTCCTACCTCCTCCCTTCCCTCCCTCTGCAATGGGTGCCTCCATTCAGCTGCCCCCTCCCACCTGTATGTGAAGGAATTCTGTATAGGCAGGGGAGTGTGCCCCCTTCCTACCACCTCCACCCTCCCCAAGCCCACCAAGGTCCATCTGCTCTGCTTCTGCATAGACATCCTCTGGGGGAGTGGTGCTAGGCATTGGCCCTTGAGTGAGGCAGAAGGTTCTCTGTAAACTTTCCAGTTTGGCCCATAGTCCAGCAACCTCTGTTCCCAACCCAGAGTGATAAGCACATTTGGGGCAACAACTCAGCTTCTAGAAGGTGTCCCAAAAGACTGGCCCAAAAACCATTGCACTACACGACTCCCATGACCTCTCCTAGAGTTATTCAAGCTCCATTGTACCCTTCTACCTCCTTCCTACTCCCTTTATACTCATACCTTGCCCTTTTGCTTCACTGCAACTGATTTGTTTCTCCTCCCTGAAACTGGTTTGTTACCTTACCCTAGATAGGGTGTCTTCTGATTTACATTTTTATAATCCTCATACATTCTCCTACTGTACCTCTCTCCTGGCTGTTTACTGCCCCTTCCGTTCTTGTAGTATGTCTGTAACTTGCAGGTACTTGTCCCTTTGCTGGTTTTCACAGTATATAAGAGCAGTTATGTAAGAGTAGTCATGTGGTACCTCTTACCTTATTCCAGTATCCAATCTCCAGAGTCTTCTGCAGACTGCAGACAGCCTGCGGATACTCTGCAGATGCTCCACTCCTACTCTGTGCCACACATGAGAGGGAACACGAGTGTGATGGGACATGCGTCCTGCTCCTTTTATTTCACCTTCCTGGCAACCCTAGATTGCCTGTCCTCACTACGTTTCCTGCAGTTCCACCTCCTAATCAACATCTGATTTACAGAACTTTCTTAATCTAGTCACCCCAAGACCAATTTCCTGAGCTAGTCTCCCCACACTACTTGTTACACATTTACAGAAAAGTCTCAAGGTGCCCCAGACACTGAGTAAAAATTTCTTTCCTCCACCTACCCACTTACACTGCTACTTCTTAGGTTTTAGAAAACAATGAGACAGAGGTGCATTCTCAGGCTTTAACACCCCAAACAATAGAGTTTCTTTCACCTATGAATATTTCAGTGGAGCAAACTGCAGAGGCAGTTATTCTGCAAGAGGATGCATGGGCTTATTTTTCTTTACATCCAATGGGTAATCAGCTTCCGTGATTTTCAACAGATGGGCCCAGACCACATCAGATGCCTGGGTACAATAGATTATTTCACAGGGCTATGCACTAGAGTTCTTCTCAGCACCCTGTAGGGAACATTTCTTCCCATTCCTGATTTCAGAAAATCCCAGGAAATGTCAAGCATTAGACCAGACCTTGGCTCACTTGTGACTCATAGAAACAATAGTCCCGGTTCCCCTCACAGTAAAGAAAAGCGGGATTCTATTCTATTTACTTTGTACTCCCCAATATTTCAAGAGAATTCTGACCAGTTCTGGGCCTAAAAGCCCTGAACCAATGTGTGTCAGATTCAAAATGAAGTCTGCAGGTCAGCAATAGCAATAGTACAGCCAGGGGATAATTTTTGGCATCTGAAGACCTCTCAGATGCATATCTGTACATGCTGATCCTGCAGTCACACCAGAGATTTCTCAAATTTACAGTTCTTCTGACCTCATGATACTGTGTCTTCTAATCTTGCATCTGAAATCGAAATAGTTCTTATTATCTCTGTGCTGCTGTACCTAATAATGTTGCCCAGTCTTTCTCTACTTTGTATCATCTCAGGTCACTCCTGAAAAAGGCATGTATTTGTCTACTGTATTTACCTAGATACATAGATACATAGATGTCATTGGCAGATAAGGGCTTTGTGGCCCATCCAGTCTACCCTATCCATCTTTCTAGTGCTTAAGGTACCCTAGATGCTACAAGCCCCCTCCCTTTCACCCCTAGCTTGATAATTCCCATGTGTCTGCCCACGCATTCTTGAATCCCTGAACCATAGCCACCCCCACCACTTCCTGGGGGAAGACTGTTCCATCTCTCCACCACTCTTTCAGTGAAGTAAAATTTCCTCAAGTTCCCTCTAAGTTTTCCACCTTTTAGTCTCATGATCTGCCCCCTTGTTCTGCTATTTCTCTTCATGTGAAAGATGCTCCCCTCTGGTACCCTGTTGATCTCCTTTAGATATTTGAAGATCTTTATCATGTCCCCAATCTCTCTCCTTTCCTCCATGGAGTATATACTTAGAGCTCTGAATCTCTCCTCATACGACTTACACTGCATCACTGACACCATTTTTGTCATCCTCCTGTGTACCGTCTCCATCCTGTCTATGTTTTTTCGGAGATGGGACCTCCAGAACTGAACACAATACTCCAGACGAGGCCTTACTAGGGAGTTGTACAACGGTACCACCACTTCCCTCCTTCTACTTGTTATACCCCTCCCTATGCACCCTAGCATTCTGTTAGCCTTTCCAACTGCTTAGTCGCACTGTTTAGACACTTTGAGGTTGTCTTCTATGACCACCCCTAGATCCTTGTCCTCTGTGGTGGCCTCCAGTGTTATCCCATCTAGTTCATACTCAACCCTAGGATTCCCTCTCCCTAGGTGCATAATCTTGCACATTTTTGCATTAAAGCCCAACTGCCATTCATTGGACCAGTTTTCTAGCCTCTTCAGATCCCTCCTCATTTGTTCTATACCTTCCTGTGTATCTACCCTGTTACATACCGTAGCTTTGTATCATCTGCAGACAGGCTAACCCTCCCTTCTAGATCCTCTACAATATCGCATATGAAGACATTGAAGAACACTGGTCCAAACACTGATCTTTGGGGTACGCCACTTGTTACCCATCCCTCCTGTGAACGCACCTCATTTACCACCACTCTTTGTGTTCTGTTACTCAACCAGTTTCTACCCACATGACCACCTCTGTCCCCTCCCCGAGATTTGCCAGCTTGTGGATTAGTCTCCTCTGCGGGACTGTGTCAAAGGCCTTCCTGAAGTCCAGATAGGCCACATCTACCACTCTGCCCTGGTCTATTTCCTTTGTCACCCACTCAAAGAAATCAATTAAGTTGGTCTAGCATGAACTCCCTGCAGTGAATCCATGTTACCTTGGGTCCAGCAGCCCCCTTGTCTCTAGGTAGTCCACCAGCCTTTCCTTAAGTAGGGTTTCCATCATTTTACCTACTATCAAGGTCAAACTGACCAGGCAGTAGTTTTCTGCCTCCTCCTTGCTACCACTTTTGCGCAGGGGTACCACTTGTGCCCTGCTCCACTCCTCCAGAACCATGCTTGTTTCTAGTGATCCACTGAACAGCTTAGCCAGAGGTTTAGCCAGTTCCTCCCAGAGCTTCTTTACGATTCTCAGGTGTATCCCATCAGGCCCCATAGCTTTATTCTCCCTAAGCTGTTCTAGTGCTCTTTTTACTCTGTCCTCTGAAAAAGGCCTAATGTCCACCCCTTCTCCCTGTTTGCCCTTCTCCATTAATGGGGGACCATCCCCATTGTCTTCTTCCATGAATACGGAGCAGAAGTATTTGTTGAGGATGGTCGCCTTGTCAATGTTTTTGTCCACTGCCCTGCCTCCCTCTTCCCTAAGTCTCACAATCCCTCCCCGGTCTTCCTTTTCTCGCTAATATACCTAAAGAATGTCTTCCCTCCTTCCTTCATCGATTTAGCTAGCTTTTCCTCAGTTTCAGCCTTTGCTGCCTTTACTGTCTTGTTCGCTTCCTTTCATTTTTCCAAGTATTCTTGCCTGTCCTCCTTGCTTTGGGTTGTCTTGTACCTCAGAAATGCCATCTTTTTTGCTCTTACTAGCTCTGCTACTCCCCTCGAGAACCACAGTGGTTTCCTCTTCCTTTTGCTCTTGCTGCAGGGCCTGACACAATGGTTTGCAACCAGGTACAGGGCTTCTCTTATCTTATCCCACTGTTCCACTACTCCCCTTATGTCATCATATCCCTGCATAGCCTTCTTGAATTCGTCCTTCATCTAACCGAAGTCTGGCCTCCTGAAATCTAGGATTCTAGTCCTTGTGTGGCTAGCCTCCTGTGACATTCTTATGGAGAACCCCACAGTGCGATGATCACTAGTCCCTAGGGTCTCCCCCACTGTGACTTCCTTTATTCTGTCCCCATTGCTTAGGACAAGATCCAGAATTGCATTTTCCCACATAGGCTCCCTCACTAGCTGTGTGAGACCTGCCCCTTGCAGGAATTGCAGGAATCCCTTAATCCTGGCTGAGGCTGCCACCGGGATGCTCCAGTCGACATCTGGCAAGTTGAAGTCACCCATCAGCAGCAATTCATCCTTTCTTGCCATGTTCTCCATAGTCTCCAGCAGTTCTCTGTCTACATCCTTTGCCTGCCCTGGGGGCCTGTATATCACTCCCATTATAAGTACTGTTCCCCTCCCCACTTCCAGGGTTACACACAATACTTCTGCTTTTCCCCCCTTGTCTTTTGGGACAGGCACTTTTTTCCCTTCATAGAAACATAGAAACATAGACTTTGATGGCAGATAAGAACCGCTAGGCCCATCTAGTCTGCCCATTTCCCTACCTACAGGATAGGCTGCAGATCCTAGTTAACCAACAGCCTATTTCTTCCTACCCCCCACAAGAATTGCCTTATGTCTGTCCCATGCATTCTTGAATTCTCCCACAGTTTTAGACCCCATAATCCTTCCTCAGGAAGGCTGTTCCATGCATCCACTACCCTCTGTGAAATAATACTTCCTCACATTGCCACCGAACCGCCTCCTTCTATCTTTAAATTGTGTCCCTTGTTCTTGTAAGTCTCTTTTCTGAAAGATGCTACCTCTTGGACTTTGTTGATTCCACTGAGGTACTTAAAAGTTTCTATCATGTCCCCCTCCCTTCTTTCCTCAAGGGTATACATATTGCTCCTTTAGTCTCTCCTCATACGGCTTCTCTTGCAGACCCTGCACCATTTTAGTTGCCCTCCTCTGGACTGCCTCTATCCTGTCTATGTCCTTGGAGATGGGGTCTCCAGAACTGGACACAGTAACTCCAGATGGGGTCTCACCAACTGTCTGTACAGAGGGATAACAACTTCCTGTTTTCTGATGATGATGCCTCCCTATACATCCCAGTATACCCCCAGCCCTCCCTACTGCCTTCTCACATTGCTTGCTAACCTTAAGGTCATCTGATATGATTACCCCAGGTCCTTTTCCTTTTTTATTGTTGTTACTACCTCCCCACCCATTGTGTATTCTTCCCCTTGGTTCTTGTTTCCCAGGTGCATTATTTTGCACTTCTTTGCATTGAATCCTAGCTGCCATACTTCTGACCATTCCTCCAACCTTGCCAAGTCCCTTTTCATCCTTTCCACTCCTCCTTGTGTATCAACCTTCCCTGATGTAAAATTGCACCCCTCCTCTCTTCTTGCCTTCCCTGTCCCATCTGTGCAGCATGTACCCTGGAATGGCTAGCCCCCAGGCATGGTTGCTGTTGCACCATGCCTCTGTGACTGCCATGATATCCAGGTCCTCAGAGACCATTAATACCACAAGTTCCAGGATTTTGTTTATCCAGACTGTGGGCATTGGTGCACATAGCCTTCCAATCACAGCCCCCCCACTATACTGTAACTCCAGTACCAACCCCTTTTTTCAGTGTCTGCCCCTCCTGTACTTTACATGAGGTCCCTCCTTCTTTACCTATGGCCACTCCTTGCTCATGGCCATGCCTGTTTCCTTTAGTTGAATGTTGGGGGGTTCCCTTCCATTGGCTGATCCCCTTGCCTTCGTATCTTTTTGCTGCATCCTTATTTAGGTCTTCTTCTTTGTGCTGGAGACCTCCCAGTTTAAACCCTCCAAGAAGACCTCCAACTTCTGCCTTAGCACTCTCGCTCCTTCTCTGGTGAGATGCAGACCATCATGCTTGAAGAGCTTCCTGTCCCAGAAGGTCCCCCAGTCTCCAATGTAGTGCATCCCACTGTCTGCACGCCAGCCCTGGAACCACCAGCTGAATTCCCTGATCTCTTTGTTCCTGATCTTGGCATCTTGTTAATAAAAACTATACCCAGCATTTTAAATACTGGGCTCTTCTTTTTGTGCTATCATTGGCTCAGCAAGTGCTCACAAAAATTCTGGTAATTCTAGTAGCCCTGTAATGGGGGATGGGACACCATGTGCATCAGTATCTGGATGGCCTCTGTATTAGAGCTCCATTGAAGCAGCTGACTCATCAGTCAGTTCATGGAACCTTGCATGTCCATCAGAAATATGGTGGGATCCTGAACCTGGAAAATAGTTCCCTTCAACCTTCATAGTCTCTGAATCACTTAAGGTGAGTTTCTGTATGGCTCTACAGTGGCTTGCAGCAAAAATATGGGCTCTCCAGAAGCAAATCCACCAAATGAGGACACAGAGGGTAGTCTAAACCCACAGATGCCTTTGGATTCTGGGTTTGATGACAGCTACTATAGAGATGGTTTTCTGGTTAAATCTTCACATGAAACTACTTCAGGTCTTCTAATGATGAAGCCCTGAGTTTGGGTAAAGCACTTGGGTTAGGCAGCTGCTGGCAGGAAAGGTAATATTATCGTCTTGCTTTTTAGTGATAGAATGTCATCTTTTACAAACGTTTTAATGGTGACTTTATTTGCACCTTATGAGATAAAAAAAAAATTAAATTAAACAGTAGACAAAT
The DNA here is from genome assembly GCA_016271365.2 of Neoceratodus forsteri. NCBI lineage: Eukaryota > Metazoa > Chordata > Ceratodontiformes > Ceratodontidae > Neoceratodus > Neoceratodus forsteri. Next base: position 684,171,234 of record CM028134.1, read on the forward strand.
AAATCCTATTAAATACTGCACTATACCTTTGTAGTTTTAATTTTTTCTTTAAAAACACTGGATACCATTCCCTGTGTGCACCCATATTTGGAAGCCAGAGTTGAGACATTGTTTTGATTTTTGGCCTAGACAGCCCATTTTGGGTGCACCTTCACTGTGTGTGCTCTTCTATCTTTTGGGTTTGTAGTTACTTTCTTCTGACTCACTGGCCTTCTGTATCAGAACAGTATCAATGCCACTCTGTATACTGAAAATGTCTTGCCATTCCCTGAAATGGTGGGAAAACCTTCGTAATTTGTTAAGGGGTTCCCCTCTTGCATCCTGATTGCAGAGAATTCTGACAACAGACACAAGCCTCACAGGCTGGGGTACAGTACTGGACCAGTTCTCATTTCAAGGGGTATGAAGGTACAAGGAATAGAAGCTTCAGCTAAACATCTCAGAGATGAGACCAGTCTTGTTACCCTTCAGACATTTTCAGGAGAGAGTCAGTTAGGTGTTGTTCAAGGTCCAATGGGACAATGCAGTGATGGTGGCCTACATAGTCCTACTTCACTGCTGCGCTGAAAGAATAACTTAATAATGTAAATATAGATGAATGTGAATATATGCTTTTTACCTGTTTGTATTCATTCCCGTATGTATGTAAACCTCTGTAACTATGTATGACCATATCCCATTGTATCTTTGTATACTGTAGAGAATTTCTGTTTCTCATGTTATATTTAATATTTTACTTTATATTTTTACTATTGTATTAGCAATTGATCAATTGTGATTAAGGACCTCCTTTGAAGTGAGCCTCCGCTCAATGGAGTTTGTAACATCAGTCCTATTCATAACATTATGAATAAAATTTTATACTGCTACTACTAGATAAGCAAACAGAGTGGCACAAGAAGTGGAGGGTGCTTAGCAAGCAGACAAGCTCTATTATTTGTCGGGGACTCACCTGGAATTTCAGATGGCAATTCATTTGGCAAAAGAGCTGTACTCTCACACAGACTGGCACTGCAACTGACATGTCCATCTGGGAGAATTGACTCTGACCTAACAAGTGTTTCAACTCCCATGTCCTTGGATCAGAACTCTGGAGATAGACCAGTCTGCATCAAAACTCAGTGCACATGTTCCAGATTTTAGAGTTGATGAAGGTACTCAGCAGCCAGATCTCTTGATGCTCTGTTTCTCTCTTCCATGGAATTATGAAAGACCTTATCTGTTCCCTCCATTTCCTGTGCTTCCAGAAGTACTCAAAAAGATCCATTATCTTACAGATGGTTCTTCCTTGTGGTTCCAGAGTGGCCAAAAAGGTCAAGGTTCTCCAATCTAGTATGTCTAGCAGTTCGGGAACTATACAGGCTTCCCCTATGATTAGACCTGCTAAATCCAGACCCAATCTCCCACATTAGTCCAGCTCAGCTCCAGCTTGCAGCTTGGCTCCAGACATGTGGAGGCTTCTCAAGTTAGGATACTCTGAGATGGTGGTGAACACTCTCATGTCCTTTAGGAAACTAGGAATATCTGCAGAGTTTAATAGCATCTCACCTACCTTTGCAGATTGTGCTAAATCTTCTGGGATCCTAGGATCCTTCCAAAAATGACCTTAGTGGACCAACTCTTAGACTTTCTCCAAGCAGGTGTGGATAAGGGTCATCTCTAAGTACCCTCCAAGTACAGGTTTCATATCTTGGGACAGGGCTCAGAACATTCAAAGGTATCTCCTTAGACTCACACTCAGTTGTTAGTCAATTCTTCAGAGCAATGAGCAGAACCAAGCTGGTCTATAGGCCACCAGTTCCCTGCAGTATATCAATAATGTCCTTAGTGCAGTTTGTGTAGCACCATTTGAGCCTTTGATGCATGTCTGTAGGGACAATCTTTCTCTCAGGGCCTGTTTTCTAGTCAATAACTGTTCAGCCTAGATGAGCTGAAGAGCTGCAAGCACTCTCATTCAAGAAACCTTACCTAGTGATCCATCAGAATAAAATAATGCTTCACATGGTGCCTTCCTTCCTTCTAAATGTTTAAACAGCATTCCTTGCAAACCAGAAGGTTATATTTTTTCCCTTTTCCTAAAGGCCATTAATAATTAGGAAAAGCAGTTGCACAAGTTTTGTTTGCAGAGTGGTCAAAATGTACTTCATATGAATACAGCCTTTATAGAACTCAGATCATCATTATGTGATGTTTGCCTCCACAAAGACAAAACAACAAGCTTCCATGGCTAAATGGGGAACATTGTGTATAGTTAACTCTTATGTGGTGGAAATGCTACAGCCAATGAAGTTGATTAAGGCACACTCAACCAGGACTGTGGAGGTCTCCTGGGCAAAATGAAAAGAAACTTTAGTGTCCAACCTTTGCAAGGCAGGTACTTTGTCTTCTCTACACACCTTTACAATGAGTTACAGATTGAACACACAGAGTTCTGAAGATGCAGCCTTTTGATGAAAGGTTTTGCAGGTGGCGGTGAAGAGAGAAACAGATGTTTATTCGAAGAATATTCTGTCCCTCCTGTTGAGTTCTGGGTATTGTTTATTAAGTCCCCACAGTAAAGGAATAGCCCAGCAACAACTTGGAATAACACAGAAAGAAGAAATTCTGTCACACTTACCATAATTTCTATTTCTGTTAGTTCCAATGTTGTCATTGCAACCCTTCCGAGAGTGAAAATATTCTTCCACCAAATTTCATTGAGTTCTGCTATATTTATTTCACAGTTTGATTTTTTTTTAAATTCAGGCACTAATTTGGTTTGGCCATTTTGTTTTAACATAGTAAGATGCTATTATATGGAGTTTTACTAATTATAGCCTTACAGTTCAAACAGTTTGTTGTGAAGCAGTGATATATGAAGAGAGACAGAATTTGATGAGCATTCTACATACTACAGTACTTCAGTCCTTTCCACAGTTTCCTAACAGAATGAGAGAGACAGAATATCTGCAGTGATGTGCCACGTCAAGGTAGGTCCATTGACTCCTTTATATTTTTTTTGAATAAAGAATATGGTATGTTAAGTTTGATTATTGAATCCTTAAAAGCTCTAAAAGAATGGCAACTGTGGGTTCCAATTTAACTGTCACTGTAGGGGTAGAAAAGTTAGGGTTCCATGATGATGTCACAGCTTTGGGGTGAGATAGATCCAGCAGTAAATGAACAGCTCAGTGACAACATTGGAATTAACAGAAAAAGAAATTATGGTAAGTGTGATAAAATTTATCTTTTGTATTTCCTCAGCTTCAGTCTTATTGTTAATATGTTTGTTAAAACAACAGGATTTAAACAATTTATACCATTTTGAATTTTTTATATGTCGATACATAGAAGTTGTAGGAACATGATACATTGATATATTAGCAGTGTCAGTGGCTCAGTAGGTTGCTCACTCACCTCTGAGGCTGGAAGATCAGAAGGCTGTGGGTTCTATCCCCACACAAAGCACTTGGGTTGATTTCCAATACTGACACTGTAGTGCAGCATGAGGAGGGTGCTGCACTCCTGAGGTGCCATCTTTCGGATGAGATGTTAACCCGAGGTCCCATCTGCCTGTTTTGGTGGTTGTTCAGGTGGACGTTAAAGATCCCATGGCACTTCTCGAAAAGAGTAGGAGAATTTTTTTATTATTATAACATCAAAAACAAATCATTACAAACAGTGTTAAATCACACAAAATAATATACAAATCATAAGATAAAAGAAATCAAATAAGTATTACATTCATACACCATCTAGGTTATTGTCAAAAACAGTATTGCTGCATACAAACTCAAAATAAAAGATAATCTAAAGCATAAATCGGTATTACATCACACAAAAATTCAATGTGGAATGGAAAAGTTTTAGGACCAGACCCCCTCCCCCCACCAATTAAAAGAGATGGGGAAATTGTTTCAGAACTCAGAACAAAATATACAAAAAAGTATTACTTCATACAAAATCATAAAGAAAGAAAATCAAAAACATAAATAAGTATTATATCATACATTAACTTTAAACCTATATAATTCATATTGATATACCCCCCCCAAACTAAAAGAGTAGGGGAATATTTTTTTATTATAATATCATCACGTGCACATAATTCAAACAGAAAGTAAGACATCATAAATGAAAGAAAAATAAGACAGTATTACAAGCATACTTGTGTTAGACTATTCAAGACATTCATTTATATTTAACAAACATACTAAAGCCTTTCTACCATTGGAGAACCTTTTCAGAAGTATGTATAGTATGGAAACATCTGAAAAATAGATTTTTACCATAGCTTGGTGAATTAGATGCCAAACCGTATCATATGGCATCTTCTTCCGATATAGTACCCACTGACACCTACTTTGCCGAAGGTAATATTTCACACACAAAAAAAAAGATAAAGTATCAGGGTGATATAGTGGTCCTGCTTGGGAGTATTGACCCAATACTAAAAATTCATAAGTCATATTTTCCAGTCACTCCATATTCCAGGATAATGCTAAGCACGTCCATAAAGGTTTAACATAAGAACAACTAAAAGGGTAGTGCTCTGTAGTTTTCTCTTGATTAATACAATCCATATAGGGACAATTCCTTTCTTCAAAAGCCTTATATTTTGCATTACCCCTTATGTTAAGTCTGCCATAAACAGAGAGCCACAAATGCTCCCACATGGGGAGGGGATCCTAGGATTTGTTAACTGAGCAAAAACCAAATTATTTTTGTGTGAGGGACAATTTGTAAAAAATGGTTCTGTAGGAAAGATCAATGCCATAACAGCCTGATATAACTTGTGCCCAGTATTTTGTAAGATCAATTGCTTTGATATGCCATATTTAAATAATTTAGAAGCTGCTGGCTGAAAACATTCTGGGAGGTGAAGGTGAATAGATGCTTTGGGAGGGGTAATTCACCAAGCTTGGAAATATTTAGACAAAATTAGTTGAATCCAAGCATTATGAGGTGAGTGAGAAGCAACTAACCCGCATCTAACCGTCTAAGAAATAAACAGTGTATGAAAAAATATTATGCTATCAATCATTCCAAGACCGCCTTTTTCCTTAGATAGATAAGTGTAGCACCTTTTTTATGGGGTTTAATCTGTTTCCCCAGAGCATCTGAAAGAAAAGATTATATAGCTTAAGCTCCATCTGCCCAGGGGGAGGATAAATCATAGCAACATACAGTAAAGTGGGGATAAGAATTGTTTTATGATCTGAACTCTCTTCAGTTTAGACATTTTCCAATGCCTCCACCGAGTGACTTTGGACTCCACCTTCTGTAGCATAATATCCAAAATTCAGTAATGGCAAATTTGGGGGGTCCAAAGATAATTCCCCAAATCTTCAAGGTTCAGAAGAAATATTAATACCATCAACACATGTGGAAATGGGAAGGCCTGTGTCAACAAATGAACCCCTGCATTTAGAAATATTTAATCTGGAATTTGAAAGGTGGAAACACACAGCCATTTCTTGAGGAAAAGAGGGTAACTGGGTGTGGTCTGCAAAACAAAGGCAAATATCATCTGCATAGGTTTGAACTCATAACGTACCCCCAACCCAGTTCCTGAAATTCCCATCCAAGTGGGATATTGAACCAATTTTCTGAGGAGTGGTCCAGAGTGAATATATAGAGAAGCAGGCTCAGGGAGCACCCTTGACGGACTAACATAGAAATATTGATACCCTCTGTAATTTGTTGCCTGATGACGGGACGTACTATGGTAGATGAATACATTAATTTCAACTGCTGAATCATACATGAGGGTATCCCATAGGCTTTAAGAGTAGAGAACAGAAAGGGGGGATATATCCTATCAAAGGCTTTCTCCTGATCGACTGAAATAACGCAGCCAGATTTGCCCAATAATGACAGACAGTCAATCAAATCTCTAATAATCATGAGGGCATGCTGTATCTTCCTAGAGGGAAGTCCACAATATTGCTGTGGGGAGATTACCAGGTTAGTATAGTGCTTTAATCTATTATTGAGAATTTGAGCTAAAATTTTATAATCCGAGTTTAGAATAGTAATCGGTCTCCAATTTTTGAGATGGGTTTTATAACCAGATTTTTTTTTTTAACATTGCATACTTTCTGCCCCTGTGAAGCGGGCCCACAACCTCCGGCCACCGGCACCTATGCCCTCGAGCCAGGTCTGACATGTAGATAATCATCTCATGCCACAGGGATCGGCCACCCCCCCCCGGACAAGGCACCTCTCATGCTTGGGGGTGCAGGGCACGGCCATCAGCCACAAGATCGCCCCACCATTTTTCTGCTGTTCTTTTGTCTCCCTGTGGAGCCAGATGTGCAATGATGGCCAAGCACATCTGTGCTGATGCCTACCGCACTCCCCCTGCCGTAGCTCTGCATGTGACTGTAGTGCGGCTGGCCTCCACCAGTCATCACTGCAGCACAGTGCATGACCTGTACCCACCCCCACAGAAAGCAGAGCAGTCATGGGATGCTCAGTCCTTCCTCTCCCCTGCCAGCCCCCAGCGGCCCAAGTCCATTCCCGAATCTGGGTCACTGGCGTGGTGTGAGGTGTGGTGTCCAGCACCTCAACCCTCAGTGCCACCAGGCCAGTGGTTTTATAACCAGATTTCAATTTAAAAAAAATAATCAGACCTTCTAAAAAGGCTGTATGCATTTCTTGTGATGCAAAACAAAAATAACTAAAAACAGTTTCTAGACAAAAGGAAATCTCATAGGAGAAGAATTTATAGAATTTGAATGGAAGATCATCTATACCTGGAGAAATTCAATTTTCTTTTATTTTTGATTGTTAATTCTATCTCTTCCCTCCCTATAGGGTGCTGCATGGCCATAGTTTCATCAGGGAACCGAGGGATGGTTATGTTGTGTAAATAAGTTAGAATAATATCATGTGAAGGAGGGTCATTGGGAATATGAGAATGAATAAAAGATTTTATAATTCTGTGAATATCCGCTGCTGTACAGGCTTCCTTCCCATGCTGATCAATTAAGGAATCCATTGTGAATGAGTTCCTAATGGATTTGCAAGCCTCAAAAGGATCACCAGTAGGGGATTTCTGTGTTCCATTATGTAAAATGGCCTGAAGAGTATGTGCCCTGTCATATTGATACAGTTGCATCTCTTTTTTCAAAATATTGATTTGTGATGAATAATTACATCTAGAGGTGTTAGATAATATAAATAGTTTTAGTAATTGCTGTCATAATGAAAGATATTTTAAACATTTGCCATTCTCAGTTCTTCTCCCAAAATGTTGAAACCAGGTTTTAAAACCAGCCTTGGAATCCATCCATCATTCACCCAAATTTGTACAGAGGAAACTGACTGAGCACTTAGCCTTGATTAATTTTAGAATTCCTGCTCTAACAAGGGGATCTGTTAGGGTGGATGTGTTTAATTTCCATCAGCTGGATTTATTTGAAACCACTGGAGAGCCACCAAAGATAATTATTAATACCAAATGATCTGAAAATTCCATGGGAAGAGTTTGAAAGGATAATTGTGGTAAATTTTTATGGATAAACATGTGATCTATGGTGGTAGTATAATTATGTCTTTTATAGGTAAATCCTTTGATGTGAAATCTACTACAATCAATCAAATCCCCAGACTCCACGGTACGATATAAAGCATTGGAGTCACAATAAACTTTCTTATGAGTATCATAAAGACCTCCCTTTTTCTTGCTAGAACAATTAAAATCTCCACACAATTTTTTTTTTATAAGAAGTAACCAAATAAGGCTGTATGGAATGAAATAGGGTGACCCTCTCGGCCTTTGTTTGTGGGCCAAAAATATTTATAAAGCAATAATCCATTTTATTCCAGACACGATCCAATATCAGAACCCTCCCTGGACAGAGATCAATCAATTTAATCAGAGTAAAATAGTATGCATTAAATAAAATGCCTCACCCATCCACACAATCTAACTCAAAGGACCAGTAGGAATGGCCCCATAACCACTCCTCCTGAAAGGATCTAATCTGATCACATGAGAACATCCAAGTCTCCTGAATAAAACATATATCAAATATGGAGTGATGAATGTAATCAAAAACAGCCTGAAGTTTTATAGGGTTCAAGAGACTATGGATGTTGATGGATCCAACCTTCAAGGGAGTGGCAGCTTTAAGCTATTTTTCCCTTTTCTTTTTCTTTTTGCCCCTGTAACCTACCAGTTCTGGATTTTGAATGGCATGAAGGGATATGGAAGGCTGAGAAGCTAACTTTTCCTGGTCCATCTCAGAATTGCCACAATCAGAAGCTAATGCTTCAAAAGGGTTTACAGACTCTGTTGCATCCTAGATGGGACCTGGTTTGGGTTTTATATTCCTGTAAGATCGCCTTCTAGGAGGGGGGGAAGAGCCCCAGAAGGAAGAACTGTGGGATAAAAATCTCTATAGCACACTGGAACCAAGGCAGCAGAGTCAGAGATTGCCCTGCTTGTAGGCTGTGGAGTGAGCGAGTATTGCAGTTTTTCCTCACTGGAGACTAAATCTATGATGCCGGGGGACTGGGAAGAGGGTCAGTAGAAGAAGGTGGAGGGAGGGAGGGAGGGGAGGGTTGCACAAAGGGGGGGTCAGAGCTGTTACTAGGAACCAAGTCCTGAGCATGCTGGATTAACAAATCAGGGCTCATACAAGAGGCCTTATTTTTAGTGGCCTAAGGGCATTGTCTGAACACATGGCCTATTTCTTCACAGAGATCACATTTGGTGTATATTGCACATTGTAGTGCAATAAAACCAATATCTCCACAGTTATCACACTGAGGTTTGTCACAGGAGCTAGGGATATGTGTTCTGGAACTACATTTATAACAGACTTGGGGTTCCCCAGCATAGAAACAAACTCCCCGATCCCTGCCCAACATGAAATAATTAGGTACATGAGTTATGCCAGAGTCATTCTGCCACAGCTTAACTTTATATTTCCAACCCCCTATCCAAACATTTCAGAGTCTAAAATAGCCTCAGGTTCACTTAGAACATTACATTTTTGTGAAAGCCAGTAAGTTATGTCATCCATATGGACCCCCTCATTCCTAAATACAATGGTAAGAAATTTAAATAGTGGTTTTGAAAGTGGAATGACCAAAAAGAGGGTCCATGTGGGGGAAAACTTAGCTTGACTGTACCTTTCCCAGAAAAGATCCAGGGCATATGCAGTCTGGAAATTAATATCATAGTTGTCCTCCCCAGAGATGTTGGTAAAAGCAAAAACCTCCCTAGGGGAAAAATGCAGTGTCTTTTAATAAACATTTTCCCACATAGTGTCTGTCAGGTCTGTCTTCAAGACCCCCTTGTAGCAAATCCTGACAGCATTCCTTCTGGGGGCCACTTCTTTCTTTATTTTTGAAAATAGCTCAGATAGTAATGGCTTTTTTGGCTGGGGATGTTCCTGGGAATGATCATCAGGGCCCACAGGTAAGCCCTCCAGAGCCTTGGGGACAGTCGGATCATCAGGTGTAATAATAGGAACCGATTCATTCATTTGATCACCTTTGGTTTATACCAGTATTATTAGTTATTAGTATTGTTAGGTGGAAGGCTAGGTTTGCTGGCCAAGGCACCTAGCTTCACCTGAGCTCTTTCCTTTTAGCTTGCTTGAAAGGACAGAACTAAGAACCTTACTAGAGTAAGGGAAAGGATTAAGACTTTTGGCTAGGCAGATTTACTGTGTGTTGTTTTTATTTTGTACACACAGGGATTGTTACTGTTTGTTGCTAACATTTTATTGTTTTATTTTTCTCTGATTCACATTGCTGTTGCTGGGTATACCTTTTGCTGCATTATTACAAGGTGTGCCTACAGGTGTGTGCTAGCAGATTACTGCTGTAATCTTCTGATTCAAACTGTCTTTTGCAAGGTATATCTTCTGTTACTGCTTTATTTTTCTCTGTAGCAAAGTGGTTCTTACAGGGTATATCTTCTGTGAAATTATTACAGGTGGTGCTTACATTTTTTTTACTTTTATCATTAGGCTAAGCAAAATTACTGTTTGCCCCTATTTTATTTATTTATTTTTTGCTGAAAATGTTTTTTTTGTTTGTTTCAGAGGTGTTGTAGTCTCCTTCTCACATTGAAGGAGCTAATTGCTTTCCTCCCACAGCTCTTCCAGGAGATTAGGTGTGTATCTAGGGGTAGAGCTGGCAAACTGCCAGCAACTTCCAACAGAAAGAAGGGTTAAAAGGTCAGGTTAGTTGATATCAGGGAGGAACTGTAGCTGGGAGATATTTGCAGTCAGTTGTGACTAGATCTGTTACTTAGCCTTTGTGAAATAGGTGTCTGAAAGGAAGGAAGGCACTCCCCGGGGTGGAGGGTAAGAGTTGTAGGTAATTGTTTCTGAACAGCATAGGTTTACTCCTACCCACCCCAAGTGCATAACTTCCTTTATAGCAGGGGTTCTGACATCACTTCCTCAAAACTGCTAACAACATACACCTGTTCATATCCTTAAAAGCACAGCACACTGAATAGGGGGTTGAGACACTCACAAGCTTGCACACACTAAAACAAGAACAAAAAACCAAAAAGCATCGGTAACTGTAAGGGACACAGACACATGGGGAGTGATGCAATGCACTGGCTGTGGAGCAGCAGTCTTTTGGGAGACATTCTGGAAACTACATTGCTGCCCTATTTGCAGGCACCTCTCTGGTCTGAGGGAGGAGGTTGTTCATCTCCGTGCTGACCTGGCAAGGATTCGGGAAACCTGCTCCCCCACCCAGGGACCACCCAGGCCACCACCACTACCTCAGAGGTTGCCAAGAAAGAGAAGTGGTTGGACCATGGTGGGCTCAGGGAGGGTGAGGGTGGTGGAAGAGAGGTGCATCCCTCCAGTTGTGCCTCTCCACAATCCATTCACCACTCTGGTGAAGTATGGTTCCTCTATGGAGGCACCTGCAGTGGAGACCAAGGAGGATGCTGGGAACTTCCACAATGGAGACCCACAGGAGGGTGGCCCAGGACCCCCACAGGGGAAGGAAACAACCCTGGTGGGGGGACCCAATTGTTAGGGGTAGAACTGGGGAGGGATGGGAAAGGGAGGTGGGAGGCCTGCCCGGCACCAAGGCTTGAGGGACAGGAAATGAATCCTCAGGATCATGGAGCAGCAGCAAGGGAGGGAGCTGGATGTCATTATCCACCTAGGGACGAATGACCTGGCTGAGAATGGGATCAGAGCAGTGCAACAGGAGCTCAGGAGTTCGAGGAGGCCTTAGACAAGTAGCACACACGGTAACTTTCTCGGAAGTGCTACCTGTCTATGGCATGGATGAGGTTAGAGCCCTGAACCATGGGATTCAATGACTGGTTGAAAAGCTGGTGCAGAACTCAGGATTTGGCTCATTGGGGACTGGGCTCCACCTGAGGGATGCAGGCCTATACAGGCTATGGTCTGCATCTATCCTGGAGGGACCAGGATCCTAGGGATAGGTTTAAATGCTTCAGTGGCAAGCATTTAAACCAGCCAAGGGGGAGGCACTGAAAAGGAGAAGGGAAACTTAGCCCAAAAAATCAGGGTAATTAGTGAGGTAAACACCAAAATAGAGCAGTCGATAGGAGAAGGGCAGGAGTAAATGGAGAAAAAGACAAAGGCAGTAGGGACAGGGATGGGGCAAAAAGAAATAAAACCATAAAAAAATGGAGGGTAATGAGTACCAATGCCCATAGTCTAGGTAAAAAGCTCCCTGAAATGGTGGCCTTGATGGAAGATGGATGCCTGGATATTGTGGCAGTCACAGAAACATGGTACACAGAGAATCATGACTGGGATGTCAACATACCAGGGTACACAATCTACAGGAGGGACAGGGAGGGAAGAAGAGGAGAAAGAGTAGCTCTCTATGTAAGGGAAGGGATCAAAGCAACAGAACTAAAGGGTAAACAGGGAGGAGAGGAGGCACTGTGGGTCACCCTGGAGACTAGAAATGGCTCCAAAATCCGCACAGGGGTTGTATTCAGACCCCTGTCTCAGGGGGAGGAAATGGACAAGGAAATGATAGAAGGCATCCTTGGGATGGCAGAGAAAGAGGAGATATTGCTGATGGGGGACCTGAATATGCCAGATGTTGACTGGAGCACCTTTGGTGCAGCCACATCCAAGAGCAGGACCATTCTCGATGCCCTACAGCGGACATGCCTCGGACAGCTAGTTTTGGAACCCACACATGAGAGAGCAATCTTAGACCTGGTACTCTCAAATGGGGATGGAGAGAGGATCTCTGATCTTGAAGTGGGTAGCCATCTGGGAACAAGTGACCACCAAACAGTGTGGTTCATGATAAACTTAGCTGTAGAGTCAAGCCACACAAAAGTGAAGGTACTGGACTTCAGGAGGGCTGATTTTGTCAAAATGGGAGAGTGCCTCAGAAAAGCACTAGCAAACAGGCAAGAAGGTGGGGTGGAGCAACAATGGGGAAACATCAAAACCGACATCACAGAGGCAACAAGTCTTTGTGTGAACCAAATAACAAATCAAAATGAAAGAAAAAAACACTATGGTTCTCAAAAGAAGTGGCGGGAAAGGTAAGGGAAAAAAAGATAGCATTCAGAAAGTATAAGGACACACAGAATGAGCAGGACAGAGAACTGTACCAGTTAAAGCAGAAGGAAGCGGGTAAGGCAGTCAGAATAGCAATGGCCAAACCAAAGAAAAGATAGTCAACTCGGTTAAGAAGGGGGATAAAACATTTTATAGGTACATTAGGGAGCAAAGAAAGACTAAGACAGGGATACTGAGGCTGAACAAAGAGGAAGGTGGTTGGGCAGAGAACGACAGTGAAAAAGCAGTGATACTGAACAAATACTTCTGCTCAGTATTCACAATGGAAAAGCAGGGGCAAATACCTAATCCGATCAATAGAAACACTCTGGATAGGGGGGTTGATATTAGTCCTTTCACAGAAGAAAGGGTTCTGAAAGAACTCTTAAAACTGAAGGTGGATAAAGCAATGGGGCCTGATGGGATTCACCCCAGGATTTTTAAAGAACTAAGGGAAGAACTAGTAACACCACTGACTACCCTTTTTAATAAATCATGGAAGGATGGGGTGGTACCTGAGGACTGGAGAAGGGTTGATGTGATTCCCCTTCACAAAAGTGGGAGCAAGACAGAGGCAGGAAACTACAGACCTGTCAGTTTGACCTCAGTGGTAGGAAAAATGATGGAATCACTTCTGAAGGAAAGAATTGTTGAGTACCTAGAGGCCAGTGGGGCACAGGACCCAAGGCAGCATGGATTCACAGCAGGAAGGTCATGTCAGACAAATCTAATTGATTTCTTTGACTGGGTGACCAAAGCAATAGACCAGGAAGGTGCTATGGACATGGCCTACCTAGACTTTAGCAAGGCATTTGACACACTCCCGCACAAAAGATTAATAAACAAATTAGCCAGCCTGTGAGTGGGTCATAGGGTGGTAGCCTGGATAAAACACTGGTTGGACAACAGGACACAATGGGTAATAGTAAATGGAGTCCACAGTGAACAAAGGAGGGTTACTAGTGGGGTACCGCAGGGTTCAGTACTGGGGCTGGTCCTTTTTAATGTCTTTATAAGTGACATTGCAGAGGGACTTGAAGGGAAAATGTGTCTCTTTGCAGATGACACAAAGATCTGCAACAGAGTTGATACACAAGGTGGGGTGGAAAGGATGAAAAGGGACTTGGCAAGGTTGGAGGAATGATTAAATGTATGGCAGCTTAGATTCAATGCAAAGAAGTGCAAAGTAATGCACCTGGGAAACAAAAACTCAGGGGAAGAGTACACAATGGGGGGTGAGATACTGACAACAACAAAAATGGAAAGGGACCTGGGGGTAGTCATATCAGATGACCTAAAGGTGGGCCAGCAATGTGAGAAGGAAGTAAGGAGGGCTGGGGGGATACTGGGATGCACAGGGAGAGGCATCACCATTAGAAAACAGGAAGTTGTTGGCCCTCTGTACAGACAGTTGGTAAGACCACAACTGGAGTAGTGTGTACAGTTCTGGAGACCCCATCTCCGCAAAGAAATAGACAGGGTGGAGGCTGTCCAGAGGAGGGCAACCAAAATGATGCAGGGTCTGCATCAGAAGACATATGAAGAAAGACTAAAGAAACTAAAGATGTGTAGCCTCGAGGAAAGGAGGGAGAGGGGGGACATGGTAGAAACTTTCAAATACCTCAAGGGAATCAACAAAGTCCAAGAGGGTAGCATCTTTCAGAAAAAGAGATGTGCAAAAACAAGGGGGCACAATTTGAAGATAGAGGGGGGATGGCTCAGAGGTAATGTGAGGAAATATTTCTTCACAGAGAGGGTTGTGGATACATGGAACAGCCTTCCTGAGGAGGAGGTCGTAGAGTCAAAAATAGTGGGGGAATTCAAGAATGCATGGGGCAGACATAAGGTAATTCTAGTGGGGGGTAGGTGGAAGTAGGCTGTTGGTTAACTAGGATCTACAGCTTATGCATTAGGTAGAGAAATGGGCAGACTAGGTGGGCCAAGCGGGTCCTTATCTGCCTTCAAATTCTATGTTTCTATGTTTCCATCAGAATTAGGGGCTAAATTAACCCCTAATATTTGAGGGTTAGGAATATGCTGTGGGAGTGAATCCTTAGGGGGCCCTGTTGGACACCAGTCAGGTGAGTCCTGTGTGAAATTCAATTTGGTGTCCCACTCGGGGTCCAGAAGCCTTGTTCTGCTGGGACAGCATTTCCAACCAGCCTCACAGAGAGCTTTTTGTGGTGACCAAAGGTCGCAAGAAGAAACCAGCCCCTTATTTAGAGAAAAGGCTGTTTGTAACATGGCTGCAGTAGTCTGCCCAACAGTGGGGTCAGGAGAAGGTATAAAGTTACAATTTCCAATCACATCTTTTCCTGTCTGGATGTGTCTATTGGCCAGCATCAAAGCCGTTTGGTGTTCCTTAGTGTCCTCCTTTAACCCAGACATATAATTTATCTCTTTACCACCAAATGAAAAAACAGTAGCCCCATCTTGTGAAGAGTGAGATTTTTGATACACCACTGGTTCTGGTGCAGAAGGGGAAAGTTATGTTGTACAGCATACTGGAGGGGTTTGTTTAAAAATGAACCCCATATTTCTTGATAAAGGCTCCTGGATGGAGACTGAAGGAATGAAATTAAAGCACCCTCCCAGGCGCCCCTCATTTTTAGGCAAAGTAGGAACAGTCAGTAAGTTCTCAATATTTTTATCCCTCACATCCTACCCCTGCCCAGTCTCGCTTGGCTCCAGGCACCCGCTAACTTCCATGGTTAAAACGCCAGCCGAAGATGCTTGTATAGTTGGAACAGACACAGTTACTGTGTTAGAAACAGCAGAAAATGACTCACCCGGCCCCGCCCAGGCCTTTGATGCTGCTGCATCATAGCCACTAATGACAGGCCGGTCTGGATATTTGACAGTCAGGGCGCCAGCTTGTAGCAGTGCTAGTTGGGCATGTAATTCCTTCTGAGCTGTCATATGGTAAGCATTCTCAAGTTGAAGCTGTTATAGGACAGCAGATTCTGCTATGTTCAAAGAAGGTGCAGGAGCTAAATCACGGCTGAGATCCTCGGTCAACACAAATATTTCTGGAGCTTCACCTAAATCTTCTTTAAAGGTAAGAGCAATATCAATTCCTTGGTGAGCCTCTAAAGCAGCAGAGGTAGGAGAGACGTCCATCTCCACCAGAGGTTTGCTGGAAGTGGAAATTTCACAGGTCAAAGGTTCCCCCAGGCAGGAAGAGTAGGGGAAAATTTTATTAAACAAAATAAATACAGTACATCATTCTTAATACATAAATGATATCACACACTCATAGCATTTGTTATATCAGTACAATAAAAAACACAAAGAATAACATCCTCCGCTACCCCTTATTTTCTGATCATAGGAAAATCTTTCCATAATTTAACAAAGAAAAAAAAACCAAAGATATGATGTCTCTTATAGTCATTATATTCCCCCATTCATCCTAAACCCCACCTTATCCTCCAAAGAAGAAGCCCCTTCCTTCCTTCTCACACCCATTTCCCACCTTAAGGGACTGGAACATCACTATCTGTGACCCAAGGCAAACATTTCCATAACTCTAGTAATTATGTACATCCTATCTTGACTTTCTCAGTCTCATAGACCACCTATAAGTCTTGCATAATTTTATTATATAATTCTATATGCAACCCTTCCTTCTGCTGCAATGTGTACCCACACCTCATAATCCAAATATTCCATTTAAAAATTACCATAACCACCTGCAGGGTACTGATGTTCCATTTTACCCATTTCATGTCAAACATGCCATACATAAGATTTTCATAGGTAAGAGAACTAAATACTCTCTCCCCCCAATGTGTTGCTTAAAAATCCCAAAATCCTCTAGTAAAGACACTATTAAAAAACAAATGACGCATAGTTTCCTCTTACTGAGTGCATTGCAATCTGCTACATATTCTTTCCACTGACTTGTTATGTTTTTGATTACCCTTTACATTAATTTTTTTGTGGCACGCCAGCCAATGAAGATCCCACATCTTCTCTGGAATCCTTTTATTGTTTAATAATGCCTTTAAATTTTCTTTTGCCACTAAAGGACACTTTATAAAGACTTCCATCTCCCCACAAAGAGAGGAAACTAACCCATGGTATAACTGATTTCTTGGTACATCTATGATCTGCCTAGTTGTGACCTTCCACTGCTTCAGCCTTAAAAAAGAACATCTTATATACTCTGGTACTAATCTCAATTTTTTGAAAGTCCTAAGAGTCTGAGTTTCCCACTGTCTCATCCAATTTCTACATGTATCTAGCAATATGACTTCCCACCCACTTGCTTGTAGTGTAAGTATTGGTCTGAGATTACAGTACATAAAGAAAGTGTTAACAAAAATAACTGGATTAGGCATATTCAAGCCACCTTATTTTAATGGAAGATATAAAATATGCCTTTTCATTGGGTTTAGCCTGCTTTCCCAGTAGGCTTGGAAGAGAATACTCAGTAAGTTTGTTTCCATATTTTTTGGTAGTGAAAAAATATAACTAATGTATAAAAAAAATCAGTAAAAGGTATGTTTTAATTAAATGGACACCTTTTTTTTTTTTACTAAATCTCCACCTATTCCATTGTGCTACTCTGAGGTTACCTAGTTCAAATTTCTGTTCCCAGTTGATTTCATCCAAGTTACCCATTCCAAAAGTGATTCCAAAATATTAATGTGGTCCGGCTTTTTTTCCACTTGGCCTATTCTATCTCTTTCCTGTAAAAGACAATTACAGTAATTCTCTGCCCCACACATTTATTTAGATTAAGCTCTGCCCCTGAATGCCTCCCAACCTCTTTACAAATTCCCAATACCCTTATAATTGCTTCTTTCTCACCTACCATAATATTCATGTCATCAGCAAAAGCTATTGCTTTCCATGGCAATTGCCCTTTGACTAAACTCGGCGCTATAGTCACATCAGCATTTATTTTGCCTAACAAGGGGTCAATGAAAAAATCATAAAGGATAGGGCTTAAAGGACACTCCTGCCTTACACCCCTTTGCAATTTTATTATGGGTCCCTTCCATCCATTTACTATTGGTATCACTGTCGCCGTGCTGTAACTCATTTTAAACCAGCCAATCATAATTTCTGGAATCTGATAATGCCTTAAAACTTCCAAAAGAAAAGAATGACTAACCTGGTCAAATGCTTTTTTCTGGTCCAAAGAAACCAAATATCCATCTATTTTCCCTAATTTTCCCAATTCTACTACCTCTCGTATTAATAATATGTGATTCTGAATATTTCTACCTTTAATGGCATAGGATTGTGCTGATGAAATCAGCCCATCCACCGCTGATATCAAACTTTTTGCTAGAATTTTTGTTAATAATTTAAAATCAGAATTAAGGAGTCTTATCGGCCTCCAATTATTTAAATTTCTATTATCTCTTTCTTATATACATAAGTAAGGACCCCCATATATATATATATATATATATATATATATATATGTATATATACTGTATAGTGGAATTTCCCCAGCTGCTAGCATGTGATTAAAAGCCTCTTTTACTTCTGAAGTAACATCCTCCCCCATCAGTTTTATCAACTCATTAGGCACACCATTGAGTCCTGGCATTTTGTTATTTGCCAATGTAGCAAGCACATCCTTTATTTCCCATTCCTCAATAGGTGCTATTAATCTCTCTCTCTCAGTGAGTCTTCCAACACTGGAATTTCTAAATCCTCCAGTATTACCTTTAAATCCTCCTTACCACTTTCCAACGGGCCATACATTTCTGAAGTATACTAAGTCACCCATTGCATCATTTCAATTTGCATTCTGTACGCATTCCCTAAGTAATCTGTTAAACCAGTCATTTCCTTAGCTTTTGCTTTTTTAATACAATTTTCAAAAGGACATACTATTTCTGTCCTTCCCCTTATTCCAAATTGCTGTTGATGGTAAACAGCTTTTACCCTCCCTTCATGATATACTTTCATTTGTTTCTTCACATCATTAATCTGCTCCATCAATTGTTGGCCCATTTCATATGACATTGACAACAAGTTTTGCAATTTTTTCTTATTTTGTAAATACCCCCAAATACTGCTTCTTGCCCCTATTCCTACTCAGTTGTTTACACAACTTCTGCATATCAACCTTGGTGTCCTCCCACCATCTACTAGGTGAGTCAAACATAATGAAAACAGATTTTCTAGCTTGAATAAATGCCTTTATAGTACTTAAAATGTGTAGGTCTTCCACCAGGGAGATGTTCCACTTCCAAAATCCCAACCCCCTTCTTACCCTCAGTGAGGATCCCAGTTTTATTTTAATTATTTTATGGTAAGAAACTTCAGCCGGAATGATTTCTGCACCCACTATAGGGATGTTTCCTGAGACAAAAATATAGTCTATCCTTGAGGCCAGATGCCCCTTATGAAAAGTTGGTATGTCCTTTCCCCCCCATACATAAAATGCATCTTGTAATTTTGCTTTTTTCCTAATATCAGATAGCATATTCGAATCACAATACTGTTTAGAGGTTTTGGCTTTTATAGGGCAATTAAAATCTCCTGCCAGTATTGTCAATTGTGCTGTATATAGATATGGCTGAATGTGTTGTAACAATTCACATCTGACCGCTTTAGTTTGCAGAGCATAATGATTAATTAGTCTATATTGTACAGTTCGCACATGCACATCTAATATTAAGATCCTCCCTGGTACCAAATCATACAATTTTAAAACACCTTCACTTCTGGCATTTTTACAAGCAGAGTAGGGGAATTTCTCCGGTGTCCTGGCCAAATTTCCCCCATTCACTAAAAATACCACCAACAGCTTAATCTGGTTTAATTTCTGTTGGTTACCATCTGAATCCCCCTTCCCCCGGTCGCCCCTGAAAAAGGGACTTCTAGTCTCAGTGGGCCTACCGGATCAACAAAATTCAATAAATAAATAAATATATCAACATAGCTGACTCCAGGCTTTGATTTAAAACAAATACGTTTCTAGCCTTAAGAGTTCCACAGTCATCCCAGTTTTAGTACATTACAGTATCTTTCGAAATGTCCAACTTTTAAACCGTTGGTGCAAGAAACTTATTTTTTTGAAGGGCAACTTTGCATCAAATCAACATGAACAGACCATATTGATAATGGTATTCATGTGAATGGGCAGTGTGTACATCCCTCCAGATGTGTTGGCGAATCGATACCTAATGGACGCTATCCAGACACAGCAAATGGGGGCACTACTATTGGTAGGGGACTTCAGCATCCTAATGAATCTATCCCTGGATACCAGTAGCCCCCAGCCATCCCTGTCCAGGTCTGGGCAATGACATCTGACATTTGCTGAAAAATGTGGGCCTAGTAGATGTGTGGCGCCAACACCACACTAGGTATAGGAAGTACATGATTTACTCCCACTCTCGACATAGTCCACACTAGAATACTTCTTTATCTCAACAGAGGATTTGGACTGTGTAGTAGATTCTCATATTGACCCTATATTACTCTTGGACCATGCCTCTTTCTCCAAAACCCTAACATCCACAAAAGAACACAAACAGACTATGAAGATTTAATCTCTCCCTCCTAAGGGATCCAAACTTTAAAACAGTACTGGAGGAAAGAATACTACAAATTCTCAGAGAGAATGACCACCCGGATATCTCACCTGCAACCATCTGGGATATGAGGAAAACAGTTCTCTGGGGGGACATCATTGCTTTTGCCTCTCAGGAAAAAATGTCAGAGGGAGGAACAGCTACAATCCTTACAAAAGGAACTCAGCTTTTTGCAACTAGCTCATATACAAGGGGAGGACTCATTGCAAATCAAAGCAACCCAAAACAAAATCCAGGACATTCTCACTCATAAGATGGAAAATGCGTTGTTATGGCTCTTCTAGTCCTTAGGCTCTCGAGCATCCAGAATTCTGGCATATAGATTGTATGATAAAACGAAACCGTGTACAATTACTAAGTTGCTACATTCAGTTACAGGGGCTACCTCAGCTAAAACCCCCGAGATCTTAAGTACTCTTTAAGCTTACTATCAGTCGCTATATACCCAAACAGACACTCCACCCAGACAGGCTGTACAAAGCATTCTAGACAAGCATACCCTTCAGATCTTGACACACAGCAAGAAGATCTCACTGCCCTGATTACTTCACAGGAACTCATCCAAGCAATAAAAGCCATGAAAAATGGTAAAAGCCCCAGCTCAGATGGCTACAGCTCCAAATTATATAAACCTCTGATTGAACACCTCCATGGCACTCTCCTTAAAACTTTTTAGCACTGCCATGTCTCTGCCCAATGCCCGGATACCCAGTAATATGGTAGTATCACAGCTATCCTCAAACCACAAAAAGTCTCCTTGCATTGTGACTCATTTTGCCCTATCTCAGTCTTGAATATGGACTACAAATTGTTTACTAGTATCATGGCACACAGGTTAGACCATGTTCTTCTTACTATTATAGACACAGATCAATCAGAATTCATTAGAAATAGACAGACAGCAGATAATATTAAATGGATATTACTGCTGTTAGATAAAGTCACCAAGAATGAAACACCAGCCCTTATTCTAAATCTTGAAGCACAAAAAGTGTTTGACAGGGTCTCGTGGTCTTTTCTTCAGTATACCCTGACATATTTCCAATTCCCCCCAGAGTTCCGCGACCCCTCAGGGGACTATATGCCTCCCCTGGGGCAACAATAAAGGCTAATGGGTTAGTTTAGGATAGTTTCCCTCGTTCAAGAGGCACAAGTTTCCCTCTTTCAAAAGGCACAAGGCAGGAATGCCCACTTTCTCCTTATTTGTTTACTCTATACATGGAACTTACAGCACAATTCCTTCAGCTGGCAGAGCAGAGAAGGGGGGTGGAGGTCCATGGCTATATATATATATATATATATATATAAAAGACAAAGAACCTCTGTGTGCAAACACTGAGGCAAGGGTTACCCCAAAGGGCATTTGGCTGGGAAGCCAAGTTTCAAGAAAATACAAAATCACACATGCCCTCACAATGCAAAGCATCATGGGCTGCATATGCAAATCACCACAGAATGTTATGCTGATCCAACTTTAAGCAAAATTGCATGGTGCCGAAAGGCCTCTCACACAGTTTGCAAAGGGTGCTAACAGAAGACATAGACACATGTTTTGTCCTACCAGGACTCATCAGTATGCCTCG
Source organism: Neoceratodus forsteri (assembly GCA_016271365.2). Taxonomy (NCBI): domain Eukaryota; kingdom Metazoa; phylum Chordata; order Ceratodontiformes; family Ceratodontidae; genus Neoceratodus; species Neoceratodus forsteri. The sequence goes on from CM028134.1 coordinate 684,192,912, forward strand.
TCTGCTTGACACCCCAGTGGACTGGACCAGCTACCATGCAATTTTGCTTAAAGTTGGATCAGCATAACATTCTGTGGTGATTTGCATATGCAGCCCATGATGCTTTGCATTGTGAGGGCATGTGTGATTTTTGTATATATATATATATATATATATATATGTATATATAATAAGTAGCATATTATGCAGATGACCTGCTTCTGTACATCTCAAACACAGACCAGTTCATGCATCCTCTCTGTTAGTGTCTTCAGCAGATGGAATATCTTGCTGGATATAAAATTAATGACAATAAGATGGAGTTCCTACAACACAGAAACATAGAAGTTGTCAGCAGATAAGAACTTCTTGGTCCACCTCATCTGCCCTAAATTCCCTACCTACTGTGCTACCGCAGACCCTACTCAATCTCTGGCCTTACCCCTTCCCCAGCCCTACTACTACTATGGTCCCCTTGTGTCTATCCCATGCATACTTGAATCCTGCTACCGTTTTAGTACCCACCACTTCCACTGGGAGATCAATCCAGGTGTCCAACACCCTTTCCATGAAGAAGTATTTCCTGACATCCCCTCTAAATCTCCCCCCTTCCAGCTTCATGTCATGACCCCTTGTTGTCAAGCGTCTCTTTCTATGTAAAAGCTACCCTTCTGTATATTATTAATACCTTTGAGGTATTTGAACATTTCTATCTTGTCCCCCCTTTCCTCTTGAGAGTACATATTTAATTCCTTGAGTCTTTCCTTGTAGGGCTTTTAATGTAGGCCATGTACCATTTTGGTTGCCCTCTTCTGCACTGCCTCCACCCGATCTATGCCTTTCTGGAGATGGGGCCTCCAGTACTGAACACAATACTCTAGGTGGGGCCTCACCATCGATCTATACAGTGGTAACACTCCATCTTTCTGCTGGTGATACCCCTTCCTATACACCTGAACATTCTGCTAGTTTTCCCACTGCCTTATCACATTGCTTTGCTACCTTCAGGTCATCAGATATGATGATCCCCAGGTCTCTTTCCTGTTTTGTGGTTGCCAATACCTCCCCAACTGCTACATTGCCCTTGAGTTTCAGTGCCCCATGTGTATAATTGTTTGGCATTGAAGCTGAGTTACCAAACTCTTGACCAGTCTTCAAGCTTTTTCATATTGTCCCTCATTTTTTTCAGCCCCCCAAGTGTGTCCAGTCTGTTGCAGATGTTTGTGTCATCTATGAACAAGCATACTTTCCCTTCCAGCCCTCCTGCAATGTCACTAATAAAGACATTGAAGAGGACCAGGCCCAGTACTAACCCCTGTGGCATCCCACTGGTTACTGTGCTTTCTTCAGAGTGAACCCCATTTACAACCACCCTCTGACCCGTGTTTCTTAACCAGCTTCATACCCATTTTGCTGCTTTTAGACCCACTCCCAGACTGCCCAGCTTGTTTAAAGTCTTCTGTGTGGAACGGTGTAGAAGGCCTTTCTGAAATCCAGGTAGGCCACATCCACCACCCTGCCCTTATCCACTTTCCTGGTCACCCAGTCAAAGAACTCAATCAGGTTTGTTTGGCAAGATCTCCCCCTTGTGAACCTGTGCAGCCTTGGATCCTGTAATCCACTGGTCACAAGGTATTCCCCAATCCTTTCCCTCAGTAGTGCTTCCATTACTCTGCCCACCACAAAGTCAGGCTGACAGGTTTGTAGTTTCCTGTCTCCTCCCTATTCCCACTTTTGTAAAATAGGACCACATCTGCCCTCCTCCTCCTCCTCCAGTCCCCTGGAACTTTCCCTGTATCTAGTGATAGGTTGAACAGGGTAATCAGAAGTGCAGTCAGCTCCTCCTTAAGCTTCCTCAGTATCTTAAGATGTACCTTATCTGGCCCCATTGCCTTGTCCACTTTTTGCTTTGCTAGTTCCATGAGGACTCTATCCTCTGTAAAAGGACCAGTGTCCACCTCCCTTATTTTAATGCCCTGTTCCCCATCTGTGGCCCATCACCTACCCCTTTCTTTGTAAATACTGAACAAAAGTACTTGTTCAATATGTCTGCTTTTTTCTGGTCCTCTTCCACACAAACCCCTCCTTCTCATTTTATCCGTCCTATCCCTCTCTTGTTCTTCCTCTTTTCGCTTATATACCTAAAGAATGTTTTATCCTCCTTTTGCACTAACTTGGCAATATTCTCCTCTGTATGAGCCTTCACGTTCCCAACTGCCTTCCCTGCCTCACTTTGTTTCTCCTGATAACCTTCCCTCTCCTCTTCCTTCTGTGTTGACTTGTACCTTCTAAATGCCAGCTTCTTTGCCTTTACCTTCTCTGCTACTTCCTTAGAGAACCATAGCTATCTCTGTTTTCTCGTGCCCTTTTTGACCTGCCTGACACAGAGGTTTGTTGCCTTCTTAATGCCCTCCTTTATTTTTGCCCACTGTTCTTCCACTCCATCCAGTTTCCCTGTCCCTGCTAGGGCTTCCCTGAGGCACTCTCTCATTTTCTTGAAATCAGCCCTCCTGAAGTCCAGGACCCTAATTTTAGTGTGGTTTGATTCTGGCCCAATTCTTACATTGAATCACACCATACAATGATCACTGATGCCCAGGTGGCTAGCTACCATGACATCAGTGACCCTGTCCCCATTTGACAGTACCAGGTCTAGTATTACCCCCCCCCACAAGTGGGTTCCTTAACTAGTTGCCTAAGGAGTGCCCCCTGCAGGGAGTTCAGGTTGTCCCTACTTTTAACTGTTGCTGCAGCTGGGAGGCTCCAATCTACATCCGGTAGATTGAAATCCCCCACCAGCAATACCTCCCCCTTGTTTGCCATCCTCTGGATTTCTTCCATCATATCCTTATCCACCTCCCCCTTCCCCCATGCTGGAGGTCTGTAGATCACCCCTGTGTGAATAGTAGCCACCTTCCATGTCTCTAGGATGACCCACAGTACCTCTGCATCTCCCTATTCCCCCTGAATTTCCATAGCTTTAATTTTTTCCCCTCACATAAAGAGCCACTCTTCACCGCTTTTTTCCTACCCTGTCCCTTCTGAATAGAGCATAACCTGATATGGCTACATCCCAGTCCTGGTTTTCATTGCACTAGGACTCTGTAATTGCGACTATGTCCAAGTCCACTACTGCCATGGTGGCCTCTAGACCTGCGATCTTGTTGTCCAAACTTGGAGCATTTGCACACATGGCTCTCCAGATTTTACTGCCACCTCCCCTCTTTTTGCCCTTTTACCTTCCCTTATTTCCTCCACTGTTTTCTTTCCTCTCTCCCCATCCCTCTCCCCTGGATTACTATTTTTATTCTTTCCCTTTTGGGATTTCTGTCCCTTGGGATTCCCACTGCTGAACTTTTAAGCATGTGGGGGGGCAGTCTATGTCTTCCTGCCTCTTTCCACCTCCCCCATGGCTTGTTTAAATGCTCACCAATGTAGAATTTAAATTGTTCAATGAGAATCACAGTTCCCCTCCTGGATAGCTTCAGGCCATCACCGCTGTACAGGCCTCTATCCCTCCAGGTGGAGCCCCAGTCCCCAATGAATCTGAATCCCTCTTCTCTGCACTATTTCATCAACCATGCATTTAAGTTTCTGATGCAGAGAATCTTGTCTTCCCCCCTGTCATAGACAGGTAGCACCTCTGAGAAGGTAACAGATTATGCTAATTGCCTAGGACCCCTCCCCAATTTCCTGAACTCCTCCTGAACTGTTTCTGGCTCCTCCCTAGCCAGGTCATTTGTCCCCAAATGGACAATGACATGCAGCTCTCCCCCCCCCTTGCTTCCCCAGTGATCCCTAGGATCCTCCTTCCATCCCTTCAAGCCGTGGCACTGGAAATGTACCTTACCTCCCTCTCCTTATCTCTACCTGTCCCCAGTTTATCTTCCTTACTTTTGAATCCCCCACCAGGATTCACTTCCTCCTCCTTCTCTGGGGTCCTCTGCTACCCCCATTGGGATTTCTACTATGGAGGACCCCCACATCCATCCTGGTCACTACTTCAGGTGCCTCTGTGGGACAATCCCACCTGGCCAGTGAGACATTGGAGTTTCACAGTGGTATCAGATGTGGGATGTGCTTGCACTCCATCACCCTAACCCTGACTGAGCCAACCATTGTCCAACCACTCCTCCTTTCTGGCATCCTGTGAGGCAGTGGCAGTGGACTAGGTGATCCCTGGGTGAGGGAGTAGGTACTCTGAACCCAAGCCACCTTGGCCTTGAGTCTGATAACCTTGTCCCTCAGCCCAAAGAGGTGTATGCAGATGGGGCAGCACCGCAGTCTCCAGGAAGTCTCCCTGAAGACTACTTTATTTATTTATTTATTTATATTGCAATCAGTTTACAACCTTTGAGCCAGGGGCTCATTTCCAAAGGTACCTCGTCAAACAAAGATAGGTGGTACAGATAATACAGGAAGCAGGGTACAAAATAATAGAAGAGCATGTGTATAAACAGGCACACATAAATGGCAACATGGTTACTGCAAACATAGGTAGTGTAATACACAGAACATTCAGGTATAATCGACAACAGGGGGGATTACATGGTTTAGGAGCATAACGGTTTGTCTTTGTAGAATGATAACAGCCAAACAGGTCTACTATGTCAGGTTACAAGGAACATAGGGCATGATACAGGAATAGTACACGTAAATCAATAATGCAGTCAAAACAGGTCACATGATAACAGATTACAGGTAGGGCAGCGGGAGGGAGTAATACAGGCAGGGTATGATCTGTACAGAAACAGGGTGGAATAAAAGTTAAGCAAAGCAGTATCACATGGAATGCTCAAGTCAGTAGAGATACAGTTGGCAGTGGGGTAGTAGCAGTAGTGTAAGTAAGAGTTGGAAGTGAGGAGATGGAGCTGCCCAGTGGGCATTGTCAGTGCAGAGGAGGAAGAGTATCCGTTAGAGCACAGGAGCAGCAGTGCTTGCTGAATAGCCTCGCTTTTGAGGGCATTTTTGAAGGTGGAGATGGATGGGATTTCAGTGATGGCCCGCGGAAGAGTGTTGTACCAAGCGGGGGCTCTATAGCAGAAAGATCTCTGCCCAAGTGAGGTCCTAGCATGGGGGACCAGGAAGGTGGCTTTACAGGTGGTCTGGGTGCTGACTAGGGGCTGGGCAGGGAGGAGGGAGGAAGACAGCCTGGGAGGGGAGAGTCCTAGTAAGGTTTTTTTAGCGATGAGGCACGTGTGGTAAAGCAGGCGTTCGTCGAGGTCAAGCATTGTAGCAAGGTCATAGAGTTGGCAGGTATGGGTGAGCCTGGGGGCCCCAGTGATTAGCCTGCATGCCTTGTTTAGGAGGAGGTGGATTTTGTTGAGGGCCGACATGCTGGCAGCACCATAGACAGGTAGCCCATAGTCCACCAGGGATAGAATGGAGGATGTAACTGCAAGCCGGAGGGCTTCGGGGAGGAGACAATTTTTGTGGTGGTATAGGATATCAATTCGCATGTTGGCTACAGAAGCGAGTGAATCGATGTGGGTATGGTAGGAGAGGGCTGAGTCAAATAAGATACCTAGGTACTTATAGGAGTGGACTTGCTCCAGTTGTAGTTTAGAGCTGGAAAGGATACGGAGAGGGAAGTTGGAAGATTTGTTTTGGGGGTGGGCGAAGAGCATGGTTTTAGACTTTTTAAGATTTATGATCAGTCTATGCTCCTTAAGCCAAGTTTCAGCGCCGTCATAGGCCCTTTGTAGGGAAACCTGGAGGGAAGAGGGGTTTCGGTCAGTGGCAAAGAGGACATTATCATCTGGTAGAGAAGAATTTTCCCAGGGCACGTGCTGGGCAGGATGTTAAGGTAAAGCGAGAAGAGAAGGACCCCAGGATGGAGCCCCGAGGAACCCAGAGAGGATCGGCGTGGTCAGAGAGTGTCCCACCAATATTAACACGCTGGGAGCGGGCGAAAGGTAGCTGGAGCACCAAGTGAGTGGACCAGGGCAAAACCAGCAAGACAGAGGGTTTCCAGTAGGAGAGGGTGGGAGACCGTGTCAAAGGCCTTTGATAGGTCAAGGAACAAGGCCCCTGCCAGAGTGCCCGAATCCAAAGAGGAGTGAAGGAAGGAAGTGAATTCTAAAAGGGCAGTGCTAGTGCTGTGTCCAGTGTGGAAGCCATGCTGTTCAGGGCAGAGAATGTTGTATTTGGTCAGGTATTCAGTTATTTGTGCAGCTACTAGTTTTTCCAGCACCTTGGAAAGGGGTGGGAGAATGGAGATCGGGCGATAGTTCCCAGCTAAGGACCTGTCACCCCCTTTATGGATTGGAGTAACCGTTGCAGTTTTCCAAGAGGAGGGGAATTGTCCCAGGCAGAGGGATTTGTTAAAGAGGCAGGTGAGGACTTGATCCAGGACCAACCGGAGAATTTTGTGATCCAGGGAGAGGTCACTGGAACTATTGCCTTTTAGTGCACGGGTCAGGTGCTGTCTGGCTTCCTGGGTAGTAACCCTCTAAGGAGGAAGCAAGAGGTGGTGGATGGCAGGGGAAGGATGAGAGGATGTTGATCAAAGAGTTACTGGGGAGGATAGGGCTAAGGTCTGTAAAGGTGTGTTGAGGAGGTTTGCAATGTCGGTGGGGTCTGTGGTGGTGGTGTTGTTGGTGGTAATCTGGGATGGGGGAGGGGCCAGACTTCCCATTCAGTTGTTTGACCTTGTCCCAGAAGGTACGGGCGCACCCCCAGGAGGCGGTGAGGGTGGCCTGATAGTGGTCGGCTTTGGCCTTCCTGATAGCCCATGTACACTTATTCCACGCAGCATTGTATGCCTGTCTGCCCCACAGTCGCTGCAGTGCACCACTCCCAGCATGACTACTCACCTGCTTCCCGACTGTAACCCACTATTCCTATTTTTTTTACTCACCACCTCAGGATAATAAGTCCCAGAGATTTTTTTTTCTTTTCTTTCATTCTTCCTACACACTCAAGATAATATCCTCTTGTAGCAGATGTAATGTCACTTTTACACCCTCAGATTCACAATTGCAACCTGCATTTTATATCTGTGCTGTTACACAACCTATCAGAAACCCACTGCTACAGGTGCCTTCTATATCTGTGCTGTTTCACAACCTACCATCAACCCCCTGTTAGTACTGCCTTTCATATCTGTGCTGTTATACAACCTATCAGAAACCCACTGCTACAGGTGCCTTCTATATCTGTGCTGTTACACAACCTACCATCAACCCCCTGTTAGTACTGCCTTTTATATCTGTGCTGTTATACAACCTACCAGAAACCCACTGTTAGAACTGGCTTTTATATCTGTGCTGTTACACAATCTACCACCTACTCCCGTTAGTACTGCCTTTTATACCTGTGCTCTTATACAGCCTACCAGAAACTCACTGTTACAGCAGCCTTCTATATCTGTGCTGTTACACAACCTACTACCAATCCCCTCTTACTACTAACTTCTATAACTGTGCTGTTAACACAACCTACCAGAAACCCAGTGTTAGAGCTGCCTTCTATAGCTGTACAGTTATACAACCTACCCACAAATTCACGATTCACCAACACCTAAAACTCAACATCAATACCTGTTTAAGTGGAAAAGAGAGTCCATCAAATATGTTGAGGTACTAATAGGCCCAGACCTCCAACAAGTATACCAACAAATAATACCAAGTTATCCCACTCTGGCTTCCAGCTTATTCTCTTGTCCCTTCCTGTCTCTCTCTTGCTTGGACCCTATTGTGCTATTCCTGCTCTGCTGTGTTCCGACTCTAAGCTGTTTCACTTCCACTTTAACTGTGATCCAGTATTCTTGAATTATTTGCCTCTGTACCAGCATCTACTGTTTTATCTGTAAAACTGACTGTATGAACTATAAAAATCTCTGCCCTTGCACCGTTTTTATTTATTGTAAATCGCTACCACTGTACTTGCTTATTCTGTATAATTTTGTAAATACTGTACATGCAGCTTGCATTTTGTATATTTACAGACTATTGTGAAAGTACTGTTGTGCACTTATCTATTGCTGTTATGTATTGTTTTTCTATACCTCCCCTTTTACCCTCCCCAGGGTTGCCCCTGAAAAAGTGACATTCTGCCTCAGTGGGCCTTCCCGGTTACCAAAATTCAAATAAATAAATAAACTTAATTACCCTCCACTAGAACAGGCAGTCGGAGGACCTGCAAAGTTGGGGTTCCTTATTTGATAAATAGAGTGCATTCTGTTCAAATGAACACCTTACCTAGGTACTTATATCTTTTTTTCAGGCCCTTCCCCTTCTCCCAAGCCTGAGGGAATTTAAAAAATGGAATAAGTAGGTCTGCCAATTCTTGTAGGGAGGAGGACACCCCGAAGAGCAGATCATAAATGGCAGCTTCCCAAAAACAAGGAAGGTCTTTCAGATCTCTCACTGTATTCTCAGGCAGCTTTACTCAAACACATTCTGGCATTGAAGATGTCTATGGTATAGCCTAGATGGGTATACACAGAAACTAATGATATGGCAAATGAAATGGGTGTGACTCCTGCTTGGTACAAAGGATTAATTAGCTTTGCAGCTCCATCTTTCTTCTCTCACCCAGCATAAGGGCTGGCACCAACTTTTTGCTCAGAAACATTCTGCACAGAGTGCTAAATGGCTATGTATTTCAGCCTATCACTCAGACTTTGTTCTGTTCTAGTTGGGTCATAAATTTAAGGAATAGCCATGCAGAGGTCTGACACATACATACCAGTGTTATGATAATGGGCACATAAAGTCCTCTGCACAATTTAAAAATGAACTTGCTCTGGGTCAGAGAGACTATGACAAATATCTACACGTCCACCATTTTTTTAAATGTCCAGCTCAAACTCCAGATGGATGAATCAAAGCTTTCTTCATTCCTAGATTTTATACTCCCAAGTTTCAGAGTCTAACTGGACCTTTTTATTTCTGTTTTTATTTGCTACCAGCTTCTCCACTGGAACACTTTGGTAGACATCACGCACATGCAACATATTTGGGAGGCTGAACTGTCTTATCACCTTAGAACTGGCAAAATGGACTTTATTTTGGTCTGACAACATAAAAGTATGGGATTCTACCAGTGGAAGGAGCATTGTTGGAAAACAGCAATTAGATATTTTCAAACCCCCCAGATCACAGCAACATATTTGTCCACTCATGATTCCACCTGTTACAGAGGCTGTGGATGTGAAGTGGCAATGCATTCTCATATTTAATGGTCCTGACCTCATCTACCTTCCTTCTGGATAGTAGTGGATATGGAGATCAATGGAGTAAGAGCACGCTTTGGCAGACTAAGAGGACTAGCACACTTCAGCAGCCCACAGACGGCCCTTCTCTTACATTACCCCTGCTACATTAAAAGTAAGGTTTCTCTCTATTTGCTGGGTAGCTTTCTAACTGCAGCCAAGAAAGTCATCACCTGGCTTTAGCTAAAATCTGAAACCCCAACACTCACACAACGACAGAACATTGTGCGGGACATCCATAAAATGGAAAAGATGATGCCATACTTACAAAAAACAGAGAACATGAATCAAAATAGATGGAACCCATGGCTACTTCATATTACTGTATAACTATAAGACCTGATATTATTTATTCCTTAAATCACCATAGAGCTATGGGGAGAACAACTTTGAAGATCACCAGAAGAAATAATGGGAGATGAGACCTGGAGACACTATGGTGGGGAGATAACGAAAAACAAATGTATCATCAAGAAAGTAACAATTTATATTGTCAGTATTGTAGTAAATGACAATATTTTTCCTGTCACACACCTTCTCTGTACACCAGCAGATTGTTGAGTTTTGGTCCTACATGTCTATTCATGTGGATACAGTATGTTAGTAAAAATACATGTATGTAGATAATATTTTTTCATTTTTCAAAAATAATATCATATGTTTTTTCAATATTAATAATATGAAATATATACTCTTTCCTTATATCGATACATAAATTCTTATATCAATATAATAATGTTATGTATCAATATTAAAAAAGTGAGACAGGTTAAAAAAATGCTTACACTTTTTTCATTTGATATTACTGCACCTTATTAAATTAGGAACTGTGCAGTTTGCAACCTAATTTTCATAATTCCTATGCCTTTAATCTTATTGTGAAGATTTAACTCTCCCATTGAATAAAACCTACTCTTTCTCGCTTTCAAAGGCTTTGCCTGCAAAAGCATCAGTAGATAATAATACCCATGAGTCTGACTAAGGGACCGCTAACTGTTATGACCTACAGTGCTACTTTGACTTGTTAGCGGCCAAATAAATTCACAAGCAAATTACACCATGCTATTTGCACAGAACAAGTGCTGAAAATGAATTAAGCACAGCTCTCTGCTCATACAGTTGCAAAAGTTATTATGTATTAGCTCTCTGATAGCTAATCCTCTTGAAACTTGTACTGCATTCAGATTATAATTACAATTCAGCATTGCTTTAAACAGCTACATATGCCTCAGGGGAAATATTTGAAAATATAATATTTAGACAGAGTCCCACTCATATTTCAAATATTTCTGTATTTCTCTGTGACAGAGTCCCACTCATATTTCAAATATTTCTGTATTTCTCATGTAAGCAATAATGCATGACAGGGTGTGTGTATTATTCTGAGATAACATCACGCCTTGGATGGTTGGGCATGAGGCCAAAGGCCAAGTGTGTCCAACATCCAAGAAGTGATGATATTCTCATTACACCCAGCCTGGAGTGCATTATTGCAATTAGAAAATGGCTTGCTCATAAGAAAAGCAAACATGAAAAGAAAAGAAACAAAGTAAAAAAATATGTTTTTTAATTTTTTGAATAGACATGATGTTGTGCTGGGATAACATCACTGTTGAAGGTCAGCACTGACCAGTCAGAGCCCAGGAATTGTTCTTGTTATATTTTAATTACATTTTCTTCATTAACATGGATATTTGCAGAACAATATGATTTTTCTATCTAAGAATGTATTTACTTTTTTTTTTAACCAGGAAAGACACACTAAACTAAAGCTTGTTTACAGGTGCGACCTGGGACCACAAGGAAGTTAAGTGATGTGCTCAGGGTCACACAGTATGCAAGTGGGGGCTGTGGGATTCAAACCCATGTCTCCAGGTTTGCAGCTCAGAGCCTTAAACCTCTGTGCTATACTGCCTCCTCCACTTGCTGGCTCCACGGTGCTGAGTGGTTGGGGACTGCTCTGGCATGTTGGCAACCTGGCTTTGCACCCCCAGTCCAGGATGTCAGTGCAAAGAACAGTATGGAGGGCACAGAGCTCTCCTCTCAGGGTGAGTACTCAGCACAGCACAGTGCTCTAGTTGACCCTGCAGCAGAAATGACATGATGCATCTCAGCTGAGCTATCCTGGCAAATAACTAAAAAAATAAAAACTTCCAAGCCAAAACTAGTTCACAAAATAGGACTAACTTACAATAATCAAGCATGCTGTGCATCTCTAATCCACAAAACAAAAACAAAAAATATTTACAATTTTTAACCACCCCCATCCTTAGCTCTTGCTGTGCCACGGACTGATATGTCAGTCTAAAATTGTTATACGTTCTAATTCTCTTGGCAGCCTAAGGGTTAATTAGAAAACTAGGAATCCCCAGTCCCATTTTTTTTTCTTTTTAATAAACGTAAGACAAAAAAAAGTATTTTACTGGTTAAGATGTAAAATATTTTTGGTAGCAGGTGTGGCCACACTTTGCAGCCAAACTGCAGCCACAATTCGTCAAAACTATTGTAAACTCTAGAATCATTAGAGCCTGAATAATTTAGTATTTTGGCAATTTTCCTACACATTTGCATTATTTCACAACCAAAAATTGTAGGTATAATGGATCCTTGGGTTTGCACCTTTTTCATAGTAACCCTAAGGACTTCAGCAAATCCAGACACTGATGCCATGATTCTTTACATGTGATTCCACCTCAGTTGCATGGAAATGGTGATTGCAAGGTCAATATATTTAATTCATGCTAACTTGCATAAATCTATAATTGTCCAAAGTTGTAATAGGAGAGAAACTGTAAACACAGAATGTTTTATTTGCATACAAGAGCATTTTTGTAAATAGGCACTGTACTGTGTAGCATCACAACTGGTAAAATGTTCTTACAAATGGAAAGCATCCTGCTAATACTAGAAACATAGAAACATAGAATTTGATGGCAGATAAGGACCGCTTGGCCCACCCAGTCTGCCCATTTCCGTACCTAATGGATAAGCTGCAGATCCTAGTTAACCAGCAGCCTACTTCTTTCTACCCCCAACTCCTAGAATTGCCTTAGGCTGTCCCATGCATGCTTGAATTCAATCATTGTTTTTGACTCCACAACCTCCTCTGGAAGACTGTTTCATGCATCCACAACCCTCTCTGTGAAAAAATACTTCCTTACATTACCTCTGAGCCCCTCCCCCCATCTTCAAATTGTGCCCCTTGTTCTTGCACACCTCTTTTTTTGAAAGATGCTACCCTCTTGGACTTTGTTGATTCCCTTGAGGTACTTGAACGTTTCTATCATGTCCCCCCTCTCCCTCCTTTCCTCGAGGGTATACATATTAAGCTCCTTTAGTCTCTCTTCATATGTCTTCTGGTGCAGATCCTGCACCATTTTAGTTGCCCTCCTCTGGACAGCTTCCATCTTGTCTATGTCCTTGCAGAGATTGGGTCTCCAGAACCGCACACAGTACTTCAGATGGGGTCTCAACAGCTGTCTGTACAGAGGGATAACAACTTCCTGTTTTCTACTGGTGATGCCTCTCCCTATGCATCCCAGTATCCCCCCAGCCCTCCTTACTGCTCTCTCACATTGCTTGCCCACCTTTAAGTTATCTGATATGACTACCCCCAGGTCCCTTTCCATTTTTGTTGTTGTTAGTATCTCACCCCCCCATTATGTACTCTTCCCCTGGGTTTTTGTTTCCCAGGTGCATTACCTTGCACTTCTTAGCATTAAATCTAAGCTGCCATACATTTGACCATTTCTGTAACCTTGCCAAGTCCCTTCTCATCCTTTCCACTCCACCTTGTGCATCAACTCTGTTGATAAAAGTTTTATAGTAAGCAAGCATGCTTGTAGCTATATTGATCCTCAGAAAACTCAGCACCTTTAATAATGTGATAGTTTTTTATTGGCCCAACATAGATATTGTACTTAACTATTATGGTACAAAAGACTTTGGGGGTTATAAAGGACATTCTTTAGGTCCCCTGACTGCTTATGTGCTTTTTGCTTGGATAACATCTATATTCAGAATCCCATTGTGGTCCAATAAAAGGTATCACATTTTTAAACTAGAAAAAAAACTGAACTCAGTCTAAGAAATACAGTTCATGTTCCTTAAAATCCCCTCAGTGTAGGAGAAATGTACATTCTGTCTATCACAAAGTCTTTGAGTAATAAATACTAAAAACCAGCACTGAAGGTGTTAAGTACTTTTTTTTAAACATATTGCATTGAGCAGAGCAGTTGATATAGTGACTTGTCATTATACCGTTGGATACAGAGATCATACAGTGGTGAATAAATACTAACCCTTACAGATCAAGTAAAATCTGACGTATTTATAAGTTACATTCTTGTTCATCCACACTAATATGTATGACGCATCAATTACACTTTAAATTTCAGTTTTTCAATGACTCAGTTTCGTTACCTTAAATGTGTAGGCCCCTCATTGAACTTGATCATGATGATCAGTCTGGCCACATCCCATTGCCTTAGCTATGGGTTCCCATGTTTTATAAAATTCTCATACTTTACTATTTGCATTCAGCAGTGCTCAGGTTAAGCACGTTTTACAGATGACTCCCTGATTGTCTTAGGTTAAAGGTTTTAGTCTATATAAAGAGAGCACAGCAGAGGAGAAACAGCCATGAATCATCTACAATAAAATCAGTTTGGGTTGTCCATACTACATTTTAGATTGCCCGCCACATGAACCTACACACACAGACTTGTGAGATGTACTTTCCATTTTTTCTGTTTTCATTCTGATGTATCATTTGGTTTTAGGTTTTAAATAAATTAAAATAATAATTTTTATGTTGGCTTGAGCGCACATGCAAGTAACATGTTGGGGTAGTAGCACTTTCAGAGGCGTGTCAGTGTTGTGACAAATGGAGGCGATGCTTTAGTCGGTGTGTCCCTCAGCCGCCAACCAGTGAGCATGCTGCCAATGACAGCAGTTTCAGAGAGTGCCACCAAGTTGAAATAAATCTGCCACTGCACTCAGAGACAGGTTTTTCATTGCAGCGGCAGATGACACACCTCCATTATGTGCCATTTCTGGTGAAATATTTCAATACATATGGTGGCTCCTGCTGTCCGCTACACAATCCTGACATCGGGGTGCCCAATCCCCATGTCAGCATCCCCCCTCTTAGTGTGCTTTTCCTGGTTAAACAGTTTCCCCTTTCTGACACCAGGATGCCCACTCTCAATTTTGGATGCCCCCCCAACCAGTCTATATGGCTTGCCAACATCAGGGTGCCCAATTCCCATGTTGGCATCCCCCCAAACTGTGGCACACTGGGAGCCCACCCTAGTGTGTCTATTTGTTTTTGTATGTAAGCTGTGTAAATAAAGAAACCTGCCCTTGAGGTCTGTTTTTTTTCCCCCTGCAAAGAAGAAAATGGTCCACCATTGTCTCCCTCATCCCCTCCCCCATCCCCACCCTCCTTCTGTGCACCCACCTCCCACACACCCTCACTCACATTTACCCTCCAGAGGTCTGGAGCCATGGTCTTCTCTGAAGTGGGACATGTCTGCACACTTCAAAGCTGAACTGTGAACTGAAGAAATAACGGTAAGCTTTATAATGGGATTTCAACTTAGGTTGATATCTCAAGCCATTTTTAGGAATTTGGGCTCCAAATTTTCAACATGGGGTTCTTAGGACCCCACCTCATGAACATGTAACTGTCATTTTGTTTCTCATTCCTGAAAGATGATTTCGCCATCACTGCGCGGAATCACCTTTTGGGACCAAGTAATGAAATGACAGTGCCACTGTTCATAAGGGGAGGTCCCAAAAAGCCCATGTTGCAAAATTGGTGAAAAAATTCCCAAAAATGACTACATTACCAGCATGCATTGCACAGTTTCTACGAACGCTCATAACTTTGCCAATTTTTAATATTTTCACTCCAGATTTTCAACATTGCCATTTTTTCATGCCTCCTTATGAACAGTACAGCTGTCATTTTTCACTTCCTGTCTGAAACATGTTTTTGCATCTGTGGCACACAATGGGCACAGTCGCTGTGTGAAATCAACTTTCAGGACAGATTAACAAAATCACTGTGCCACTCTTCATGAGGAGAGGTCCCAAAATGCCCATGTTGAAAATTTGGTGACAAAAATTCCCAAAAATTACCGTGTTATGGGTGTGTGTTGAACAGTATCTACGCACACTCATAAGTTTGCAAGTTTTTCATATTTTGTCTCCAGATTTTCAACATTAGCATTTTTTCACACCTCATCAGAAACAGTACAGCTGTCATTTTTTGTATCCTGCCCAAAATGTGCTTCTGCACCTGTGGCTCTGAATGGCGCAGTTGCTGTGTGAAATCACCTTTCAGGATTGAGTAACAAAATGATAGTGTCACTGTTCATGAGGTGGGGTCCCAAAAAGCCAATGTTGAAAATTTAGAGTGAAAATACCAACAAACACCCTAAACATTAAGGTTTCCAACCATGCACCCACCCTGTAGAGACTGAGAGGCATCAGGGCCGTAACTTGGGGTCATCGGCCGTAATGTTCACCCGCAGTCTACCCCCCACACTACAGCTACTGACAGGTGTTGAGGTGTGCCTTGGGTTCTGTCACCCTAATGTTCACCCCATTCTCCTGTATTGCACCCATCTCAGCTTATTTCCTTATGGAATGGGGTGAGCATAAGGGCCAAAGACCCCAGAGCACAACGCAACACCTGTCGGTGTCTGCAGGGTGGGGTGAGGTGGAGTGGCATAAGCGTTATGGCTGAATACCCAAAGCCACACTCCTAACGCCTTTTAGTCTCTGTGGGGGGGGGGGGTGGCATTAGTTCAATATTTCACTGCCATACCTATTATGCATCTCTCTAACTCCTGCACTACCAGTGCCAATGCCAGCAAGCCAACATTTGGCATTGACAAATGCTTGAAAAGTATGGCTCCCCCCTCCCAAGTTTTCAGTAGCCTGGTTGTTTTGTAATACCCATTGTTTGACATCAAACGTGACTGAGGAAGACTAGCAGGCAACTGACACACGTCTTTGACCTTGTGAGATTTTAGGGATGGAGGAAGTGTAACTTCCGTAAAGAAAATCATAAATTCAAACATTGCAAGTTGTATGATAAAATAAAAAGCAATGCTATAGAGTTGGAATACTTTATAAATGGCAAGGGTTAATAGTGAGGGTGAGTGGGGGAGCTTTATGAAGAGAATAGGTTTTATGTTAACAAGGACTGCTGCTTGATTAGTTACTTGCATTTTCAGCAGATATAAATAAATTATTTGGGAATAAAACCTAGAACCTAGTTCTCTAAAAGTGTCTGCAAAATACTGAAGGATTCAAAACTTGCAGACAGTCTGAAACCTACGAGTAAAATGTTTGCACAAGACAGTTTCACTCCATGAGCTAAACCTATATAATAAAAGTCGCCAAAGAGCCATTAAAGCAAATATTATAAATTGGATCATCAAATGGAAAAGAAATATGTGATTTACTTGGAACTGAACCCAGAACCCCAGAATGCTGACCTGGTGCTCCTACCACTGAGCTACTGGCTCACATGGTTGAACCTGTGGTTCCCGGACATACTTCCTTTCTCTGGTATTGCATAATTCTGCAATTAGGAATAATCAAGATGATGATCATATGTTTTTGGTACAGTACTAGCCACTGCTAAGCAATATAAATTACAAACTGGAGTGAGAAAGAAATAATATGACCTACTGGGAATTGAACCCAGGCCCTCAGAATATCATCCTAGTGCTCTGACCACTGAGCTGCAGCTCACATGGTTGGACCTGGGGTTCCCAAACACACTTAGGCCATATTATTTCTTTCTCATTGCAATTTGTAATTTAAATTGTTTAGCAGTGGCTAATATGGCACAAAACACATCTAATTGTCAAATGAGAAAGATAAAGCCTTATTTTGATTGGTTGAATAACCACATATGTCAGTAAAATGTATTTTCTTTTAAGGGTTGTTGTTTCTTTTTTTTTGTTTGTTTGTTTGTTTTTGTTTTGCTTTGTTTTGTTTTTGGTGTGTGTGTGTGTGTGTGTGTGTGTGTGTGCGCAATTTTACCCATTCAATCTATACATCCCAGGGATGCATTTCATGCTAGAGTAATACCACACATGACTCAGCTGCACTCAGGAGGCATGTGTTAATCAGGTACAATGCACACCCTCTCATGTGTTACTCTGACTTAAGAGATGTGGAAGAATGAAGGATAAAATGAGAAAGCAGGAAATTGGGACTCAGATTATTCAAATGGAGCAAGCCTGTCCTATCAAATGAATTTTTCCAGGATCTAAAATTTCTTATGTACTTGAGACCACACTGTATATCATGTTTTCATTTTCTAAGCTCAAAATCTACTAGTAACCTGTAAGGGTTAACCAAAACTGAGGGATATGAATCTCACGGTATTATTTGTTGTGTTCTTTTTCAAACACATCCTATAATTGTGCCTTTATTTTACTGACATTAAAACTGTCTTACAACTCCTCCTTTCCTGTTAGGCATTGCCAGTTAGCACCCTCCCTGATGCCTTGTACAGCATAAACACCAGTTTTATTTCACCTAATTACATGGTTCGGTCTAAAGAAACCCCTCAAGACAACTGTTGTATAAGATCACTATTATTTGTAGGGTCCATGTGTGTGCAAGGGTTTCTGCAGAGCAATGTTGCCTCATGTGCACTAAACATACAGTAAAAGTCTTTCTAGCAAGGCATCATACTCCATAATTCATAATAAGCCTTGATGTGTGTTGAATCAAATGTTACACAGATTGAAACTTAGCATATTTGTATAAGGGTTCATCTGTGATAGCATTTCTGTCCAATATATCATTCAAGACAGAGCTAATGAACTAAATTACTTTTCTTCTGCAAACAGAATTTTGCAAAAACTAAATGATTTTCAGTCAGGAAAATCATGTCCAAGGAAGAAGTAAAAATGCAGGATCCAACAATAATCATATTTCCTGAAGTCTAGTTATGCCCTTGCCCTTCCTCAAGGACTTTTGTAAGCATGAGTCTTTTCTTTAAACAGAAATATGCTTACATTTTAAGAGACAACAGTTTTGTTTTTTTGTGCACCATAATGTTTCTCAATATAAATAATTTAAGTCAAACCAAATTTGGTTTGCCAGAGAAAAATAACTGAGTTACTTAGCATAGGCCATGACATTACATTAGACAGGAACTGTGTCACACTTTTGCAGTGGCTGCTCTTTAGAAGTAATGTCACTCTAGAATGCTCTGTCCTGTGTATAATGCACCACAGGGAAGTTTTAATAGTGTTACTGAAACCTTCACATACTATATCACTTTTCCAACTGCAAACTGTGAAAAATATATTTGAGTCAGCCAAGATATATAAATGCATGTGTGCTACAGGATATGACATGGGTGAGAGTGAGATAGCAGAAATATCTTTACAAGCTATACTTGACCTCCTGATCTCATAAGTGGCAAAGCCACAAGTGAGGTCAGAAGAGGTCAAGTATGGCGAGTGAAGATTTTTCTACTGCCTCACTCTCACAGATGTCATATTTGATTTGTACAACAGGGTCTTGATTTTCAAAGGGCCAAATTTGATGCAAGGTGCCTGCACAAAAAGGAACTGATGCAAGTGGCACCTTGTGCCAAATTTTGTGGCAATCCCAATTTTTGAACACAGGGTATATTGAAATTGGGAGGCCTTGTGCCAAACCAGCCCTATGCCACCCCTGCAACAGAAGGGGGTGCCAGATCATAAGTGGGCTTGCACTACAGCAGGGCTGCAGCATCCCCTATAATGGGATTTTGAAAGCCGTGCTGCAGCCGCAAGTCACGGCTATGGAGGTCAGGACTATGCTGGGTGGGAGGGGAGGAACCATGCAACCTACTGTGGACAGTGACAAGGTTCATGTGGGCATCTCCTACTGGATGCTGTGTGGCATGGCATGCTGTGACAGGGAGAATAGTGGCACCCTGTAGGTGTGCCCACAACAGTCCCATAGACAGGGTACTTTTTAGCATGCAGGAAGTGACCCTGTCCAGGACCCCTTTGTGTTATCATCCCTGCCAGCAGTCCCATAGCTGCCAAAATACTCAACAAGTGGGGACAGTCCTTGACTGCACTGTATGCAGTGCAGCTTTGTGACAGACATGCACCCACAGGCAGCTCGAAATGCCCCTGCTGCACAGCCTGCTGTGTGCTGGCAAACCACACATACAGGTGCCATAGTAGCAGGTTGATGGGCACACCTACAGGTGGGTGTCAGACATGACTGTGGGTGATGGAATGGCAATAGAACTGTAATCATAGTGACAGGAGTGGGGTAGCACCATCCCTACCACTGTGCCCTGCCATGTTGGACAGTGTCAGTGACATGTCGGGTGGGTGGGTGTATACTGTATAACGTCCATGTATCTGACTGTTGGGGACTGTCACTATCAGATACATGAGCATTGTACAGCATGCACCCACCCACCCCACATGTCACTGACTTTGTTCCAACATGGCATAGCATGGTGGCAGGGATGGAGCTTGCCAACTCCTGCAACTATGGTTGCAGTTTTGTTACCATCCCTTCACCCACAGTAATGTCTGACACCTGCATATAGGGGTGCCCACCAACCTGCTGGTGCTACTACAGCACCTGTACATGCAATTTGCCAGCACACAGCAGGGTGTGCAGCAGGGGCATGTCGAGCTGCCCATTGGTCCCTGTTTCTCTCAAAGCTGCACCATAAACCGTGTTGCCATGGGCAGTCCCCACTTCCCAGGGACTTTGACAGCAGAGGTTTGGCACAACTTGCGCTGATCTAGCAGTCTTATGAAAATCAGGCCCCAGATGTTTAGGTGGTTTTGTAATAGAAAGAATCTACAAAAAGAAAAAAAGGATGAAATATAAAAAGTGCCCTTCTGATCAATGGCTCAGCACAAGAGAAGCAAACCAATACATTACAAATCAGTGCATTACAAATCAATACAGTACAAATCAGTACATTATAAATCAATACAATGCAAATCAGTACATTACAAATCAATGCATTACAAATCAGTACATTGCAAATCAATACAGTACAAATCAATACATTACAAATCAATACAGTACAAATCAGTACATTACACATTAATACATTATGAATCAATACAGTACAAATCAGTACATTACAAATCAATACAGTACAAATCAATACATTACAAAATCAGTACAGTACAAATCAGTACATTACAAATCAATACGGTACAAATCAGTACATTACAAATCAATATATTACAAATCAATACATTATAAAGAGAATAATGGATAGGTGATGGTGTATTACCGGTGAGTAATACCATCGAGAGGTTCTGGACACTTTGGAACCTTGAGAGCGAAGCTCGAGAGGTTCCTGTGTCCAGATCCTCGAGATGGTATTGCTCACCGATGATACACCATCACTTATCTATTATTTTTTTTAATATATGGATCCGAGTTTTTTATTTTGGGGAATATTTAAAATGGATTGTCAGCAGCCGTGGTGAAGGATTCTCTCAGTCCTGGCTGTCTGACCATCACACAGACTCGTGCTGTACTCCTACCCGCCCCGGAAAGTAGGGTGTACGTTTTCAACTTCTGTTGCATTTGGTAAGCAGTCCTACCTATTATCTTGTTTGGGGTAGGCAGAATCAACAAGATATATCTATTTCTGGTCAGTTGAAATGGAAAATGTGGAGGTTGCTTGTTATACACTCTCGCTAAACGAGAGATGGCTGCCATGTTTTTTAAACTTGTCTGCCTGCCCACATAGAGAAAGCGGCCAATCATCAGTCACGTACAGGAAGCTACTGTGTGATTGATAGTTATTGTGTAGTGTGGTGTGAGAGCTCTTGCAGTTGCGCTTTTCAATTTTATTGATAATAGTATCATTCAGAGTGCCGAACGATAGTATTACGGGCTCTGAACGATACTATTATCAGTTGTGACCTGTAGTATTATCGCTGAAGGAGCAATGGTATTACCGCACATTTTTTGCATGCTTTAGGATACTATTAATTTGAGTATCCATATATTAAAAATCAATACAGTACAAATCAGTACATACAAATCAATATATTACAAATCAGTAGATTACAAATCATTAGAAAATGGGCTAGACACTATCAGCTCTCTGATTGGCTGAGAGCTATAGTGGTAGGGTATATTAACTTACAATAGACGTCCACTTCAAAAGAAGTGCCCATTTGAGTGCCCTTACCTAAGACTATCTTTGGGCACCCCGAATTGGCATACTAACGAGCAGCCATTTTTTTTCCCCCTCGCTAACTAACCGAGATCTCGTAAATCCATAGTACACCATGCACCACCTTCCCCCCCCGCCGTGCTAGTCTGCAGGTTCAAAAATGAATGTAAACATGTCTTACTTCAAACTTCGGTTCCTCACTCTCTCCTGCAGTTTTTTTTCTCTATCCGACTCCCATGACTTTCACCCTCGCTCCACTCATTTGCAAACTCTCATCCTCCATGACCATTCTCCTAAACTTCCAGTCATCTCGCCGACTGCCCGCTACCACCTCTCCGCTACTCACAAACAAACAAACCCAAAAAACATTCAAGAAAAAAACATTTTAAAATTGCCAATAGTCAGCGTGCAGGGGGGGGAGCAAGTGTTACCATAACAACCTGTGACCTTGCCGACTACCTGCTACCGCCTCTCCACTGCCCTCAAACAAACAAAGCAAAAAGCTATTAAATAAAAAAAAATGAAAAAATTGCCAATACTGTGTGTGTTTGGGGGGGGTGAGTGTAACCATGACAACCTGCTCAAAACAGGACACTCAGAAGACCACAAAAAAACAGGTGGAGGGATTACTTTATTAACATACAAGTGCATAAAATAATTTCATCATGAAAACTTAAACATATATATATTTTAAATAAATTTGACACAGTGCCCATTTTCTAAGCGCAATAATACCCTCCAAGGTGGGTGGTATGGACAATACCAGACCACCCAGGGGCTCTAAGGCCCTCCACCTGCGGCGTCGGGCCTCATTACACCCCTGGGTGGTCTAGTATTGCCTAATACCACCCACCATGTTGGGTATTATTGCTTGCATACAGTACAAATCAGTACATTACAAATCAATACATTACAAATCAATACAGTACAAATCAGTACAGTACAAATCAATACAGTACAAGTCAATACAATCAAACTAAATGTGAAGTAAAAAGCAATTAAGTCTACAAAGCATCTCACATTTGTTGACTTTAGTGTTGCACATTGCTGTTGGGATGTCATCAGCATTGCTGCAGCTGCTCTCTGATTGGTTTAGTATTCCATTGTGACATAACCAGCTTTGCACGATGGTAATACTATCTTGCAAGTTGGTTATAAGATAGTAGTTTCATCTTGGCCAAGCTAGACCCACACCTATTTCATAAGATAGTAGTTTTATGTTGGCCAGTCCAGACCCACATCTTCTGTGTATAGCTATCTGTGCATCAATCAATCTATCTATCTATCTATCTATCTATCTATCTATCTATCTATCTATCTATCTGCTATCTGTATCTAGAGCTAGATCTAGATATATACAGATAATAAATTATTGGTGTTGTATATGAGGAAATTTACCCATCAAGGGGGCCAATCAGATAATAAGGACAAGCCCAAAGGGGCAGTTACTTTATTGTCTGAATATCCCCCTGAGATAAGTATATTGCCGAGTATGCCACACTTATGCATCACTTGTTTTATATAATACATGTGGATGGTTAGCGATCTTACCTTTAGGTGTGGTAGGGTTGGTTTTCCTGGTTGCTTTTTGTTGGGGCCATTTTGAGGTCTGAGTTTAGTTGTGTGGTTCTCCAGAGCTTCTGTATGTATGAGGCATTTCAGTTTTGGGTATTCTTTTGGCTCTTGTGTGTCTCCATAGTGTAAGGCTCACCTTCATAAGGGGGTGAGTTTGTGAACGGTCACCCCATAGTTCATTGGTGGCATCATGGTTTCCAGCTATAAGTGGAGGTTTGGAGTGGCTTTGGTCAGGAGTGGCTAGTGGCATTGTCCGTTTGTGGATTCTGTGGTTGGGAGCAGCGTCTGTCATCAGAGCCACTGGAGCTGGTAGATTTGTGGCCTGAAGCAGCGTGGAGATAGTGTTGGCAGTGTGGATGGTATGGCATCTGAGGTGAAGGCTGAAACATCAAGGGACATGTCAATGGGAACATTCAGGGCTGAGCAGCAGAGGAGAGAAAGGAGCATCACAGGATATGGCTGTCTGATGTGTAAAACAGGTAGGGTGGTTGCTGTTTGATAGTTTCCTTTCTTTTTCAGGTTTGACAACATGAAGTCATGTCTATGGTACGTAAACAAATCACCAAATAAACAATAATCATTATAGGCTTGTCTGTCAACCAACCAACTACCCATCATGGATGTCCTGTGTCAAAGAAGGGCAGTGAACTACAATAAATGCAGTTGTAGATGCACTGGAAGATAGAAATAGTAAACTGTTGAAAACAAACTGTTTGACAGGAGCCTCTAGTGATATGTGTATGAACAGGGAATAAAGTGTAACAAATCAGCAGCAATATTAAAGTAAGAAAATATGCTAAAATATTTTACACAATACTCCAAATTAGTACAGCTCATTCTCAGTGTGGTCAAATGTCTGGTGTGTCTTGATAGGGTGTGTGGAGCATGACACTTTTCCCCATGGTATACAGCTGGCCTTCTGGAGGTATACAGATTTAATGAGATGGTATTGTTTCAGTTGAGAGGTATTCAGCTATAATAACTGGTCAGCAGTTTCTCTCAATGTACTGACCAGGTTGATATTTTCCATAACAACCAGCTGGTTGTTATGACATTCATGAGCCATGCCAGTCAAACTATGCTGCTGCCTCACTGGCCAACATTCTGTATGTGGGTGGGGCCAAACAGTCTCACAAACTGCTGGAGAAAAATTGCTGGCCTGTTATTATAAAAAACAAAAGATGTGGAGGGTGTTTCACATGAGAATTTAGCCACACCCTCATTGTGGGATGTTTGATAAACCCCTCGGAGCTTTGCCTCGGGGGTTTATGTAGCATCCACAACACAAATGTGCGTTAAATTCTCATATCAAACCCTTCCCCACCCATTATTCTCTATATAATCTGTGCAGTACACAAGGAAATACATGACAATGGATCCCATGGGGAAAAATATTTGTTGCAAAAATTATGTTAATGCAAACATTAGGGCTGAAGAGTGCAAAGCAGACAAAGTAAAGAAATGAAACCCCTTAGGGTTTATAGTTCTCAGGAGTCTTGGTGAATCAGTAGTGTAGTGTTTGTTCCTTGAGGTTGACAACCCTACTATCTGCCCTTCCCCCACATGCCTTTAACCTCCTGTGCAAAGCATAAGGTACAGCTCCAAGCTAGTACCTCACAGGCATGTCCTTTGGAGGCAGCAAAGTATGTCTTACCATATGTGGCCAACAAAATCAATCATAGCTTTCTTTGAAGCAAGAGATCATGTTTGTTTGCTCAGGGGAGAGGGTGGGCATCAGGGATGACACAAGGAACACCGCACCATTGATTTGCCAAGACTCCCAAGACTCCAAACCCTAATGTTTAGCAATTTTATTTATTTTTCATGCATTTAGTTTTTATCAACCAGGAAAGAAGGGCTAGGCAATTCTGCATATTTTCATCCTCGGGGGAGAAGATACAGATGCAAACTGACATAGTGAACCAGATTAAGTTGGTGGCATTTTTAGTGAATGGGGAGAAATTTATTTTATTTTATTTTATTTATTTATTTTGAAAGTCGGATTTACAACCTTTGAGTCAGGGACTCATTTACAATAGCACCTTGTCGCAGGGAGGGTAGACATGATTACAGTGTGAGATACAACAGTGGTAACATACAGGTGCAATACAGATAACAAAAAGAACACAACATAACAGTGGTTTATGGGATAAAGTTACATGCAGTAAATAGCAATCGTATAAAAACAAAACAAAAAAAAGAAAGGGGGGGAAGCAGTCCAACGGACATTGTCAAGGCTATGGGCAAGAAACTGGGAGGGACCCTAACTAAGGGCAACTACAGCTTCTGGCACCTAAGAGGTGGTTATGGAGAGTGACTTTAAAGGGACCAATTTTGGTAGACTTAGTGACAGAGAGCAGGAGGGAGTTAAATCATGTGGGGGCATGGTAGTGGAAAGACCTTTGGGCTAGGGAGGTCTTGGTATGAGGCACCAGAAAGGTGGCCTTAACTAAGCTACAGGTGGCAATGGATGAGGATGCATGCTGCCGGGATGCGGTGACCCCTAGGGGGGAGAATCCTAGTAGGGATTTTTTGGCAAGTAAGCAGGTTTGGTAGCGCAGGTGCTCCTCCAAGGTGAACAGGTTGGCGGTGGAATACAGCAGGCAAGTATAGGTGTGGAGGGATGCACCAGTCAGGAGCCTGAAGGCCTTGTTTATCGAGGTCTGGATTCTGGTGAGGGCGGTATTGTTGGCCGCAGCGTAGATAGATAGATAGGTAGGCCGTAGTCCACTAGGGACAAGACGGAGGAGTTGATGGCCAGTCGGAGAGTGGTTTGGGGGAGGCAATCTCTTTGGCAATAGAGAAGGCCAATCCGAGAGTTTATGGCTTAGGACAGGGTATTGATGTGGGTGTGGAATGTAAGAGCCGAGTTGAAGGCGATTCCCAGGTACTTGTAGGTTGACACCTTCTCAAGAGGGTGAGAATTACTGGGGAGAATGCACAGAGGGGCATTTTTGGCCTTTTTCTGGTGATGCAAAAAAAGCATAGATTTGTTTTTTTTAAGGTTAATAACCAGCCGGTGGTCAAGGAACCACTGTTCGGCTTGGTTGAATGTGTGCTGCAGGGATTCCTGTAGAGATGCGGGGTCAGGATGGGAGGCAAGGAGAACTGCATCATCGGCATGGAGTACCATACTGCCCGAGCAGGAGCTGGGGAGGGTATTGAGAAATAGGCTGAACAGAAAGGGGCCCAGGATGGAACCCTGGGGGAACCCCAAGCGAACGGTCAGGGTATTGGACAGGGTGCCATTTACCTTCATGCACTGTGATCTGGTAGAGAGGTAACTGGTGAACCAAGCCAGTGGGCCGGGGGAGAAGCCAAGTTGGTGGAGGGAGTCAAGTAGAAGGGGGTGACAAACAGTGTCAAAGGCCTTGGAGAGGTCAATGAACACTGCACCCGCAACATGACCAGAGTCGAGAGCAGAGTGGAGGTGCTGGGAAAACTCCAGGAGGGCTGTAGTGGTGCTGTGCCCAGGGCGGAATCCATGTTGTTCTGGACACAGCAGATCGTATTTGGCCAGCTACTCAGAGAGGTGAATGGCCACTATTTTTTCTACTGCTTTGGAGAGAGGGGGAGAATAGAGATGGGCCTGAAATTGTTAAGGGAGGTTCTGTCTCCACTCTTATGGATAGGGGTGATTTCTGCAATTTTCCAGGCACTGGGAAATTGACCAAGACATAGTGACCGGTTTAAAAGGTTGGTGAGAGGGGCTAGTACAGTATCTAGGACTAATTGGAGAATCCTGGAGTCCAGGGATCACAGCTGGGGTTGTTGCTAGCTAAGGCTTTTTGCAGATGAGGCCTGGCTTCAGGGATATGGCATGCAGGTAGAAGGGGTGATCTGAGGTGGGGGGGTGGAGGCAGGGATAGGGTTGAAAAAGTAGTTGGAGAGGACTGAGTTTAGATCTGAGAAAGCCATATTGAGGCACTCAGCTATGCAGGGAGGATCAGTAGTGATGGTACCATCTATGGAGAGTAGTGCTGGAGGGGGGAGCGGGTCTTTCCATTGAGCTCTTTCATATTGTCCCAGAAGGCATGGGATGAGCCCCAAGTGGATTCAAGGGTGGCTTGATAATATTTGGCCTTAGCTTGCCTTATAGCCCAGGTGCACTCGTTACGTGCTGCATTATAGGCTTGTCTGTCAGCCAGTTTGCCTGTCTCAACAGCAATATGCCAGAGATTATCTCTTTGTTTCAGTGTTTGGATGAGGGATGGGGAGATCCATGGGGCACTGTGTTTCTTGGTACAGATTCTGGTAGGGGGGGCCAAAATGTCACAGGCCTTGCTGAAGGTACTGGAGAAATAGTCTAGTGCAGAGTCAATATCCATTGCGAGTAGGATTGGGGACCAGTCAAGCTGGGCTAGGTGCATTTTTAGCTTTCTGAGACCCCCGGGCAAAAGCACAGGCATGAGGTGACCTGGAACACTGGTTTTGGTGTGGGGGATGACCAGTGGCAGAGGACAGGAGAGTGGTCACTAACAGAGTCTGGTAGTACATTAATATCCCTGATTTTATGAGGGCGGTTTGACAGAATTACATCTAGGAGGGTGCTGGAGCCACCTGACTGGTTAAATCTAGTGGGTGAGGTAACTAGTTGGGTCGTATCTAGGGCAGTGAAGGAGTCCCTGATATGGGGGGGCAGTGGTACTCAGCCAATTGGCATTAAGTTCACCTAGGATGAGCTGCTCCGCCTTGTGTGGGAGTGTGGAGAGATAATCAATGAGGGAGTGGACAGCTGGTCCCTGGTCCCTCGAGGGTATGTAAGAGACTGTCAGAAAAAGAGGGCCCCAGGCTGGGTCAGGGGTAACCTTGAGGGTGAGGGTCAGGACATGGGAATTACCTTACTTTTCAGCAGAGGGGACGCAGTCCATCTGACCAAGATGAACAGTATCACTGGTTTTTGCTTGTTTGAATCAAGAAGGGGTTTGCAATACTGCTGATCTTTTTGTAGATTGCTACTTTACATACAGAGGGATTAAAATACTGCTGATTTTTTTTTTCCATTTTCTGTGACTCTGGTGCCTTATTTGTAGCTTGATAGTATTTTGGTGCCTTTTTGCAATAAACATTTAAGTTTTCCCTGGTGGGTTTTTTCATTCCTGCAGTCAGTCAAGTTGTGTATTAGAGTTAGACATAGCCTCAGAAGGTTCAAACTGGATTGCTCTGATCATCCTCATAGCACAGAACAGGTGGATTGCCCAAACCCTACCCTTCCCCGGCTAACCTAGCTTTATGGGGTTAGGCAGGAAGGTGTGACAACTTCCTGCTCAGACACAAAACATGGTGGGGTGTGCCACAGAAGGCACCCAGGCAGTGTTGCATAAGCTGGGAGGCTATCTTCTTGTGATTGCTATTGTAAAAAAAAAAAAAAACTTGGGAGGGCCCTAGTACATAAGTCCCTTGGAAAAGGGATACACTACTAAGGGGAAGTGAGGTTCCCTAATAAAGAAAAAAAACATACACAATTTCAACAGAGAGAGCAAGAGACAAGTGGGGAGTGGTGCAATGCACTGGCTGTGGGGTGGCAGTATTTCAGGAGACATTCTGAAGGCTGTAATGCTGCCCTGTTTGCAGACATCTCTCTGCTCTGAGGGAGGAGGTTTCCCGTCTCTATGCCAATCTGGAAAGGAGCAGGGAAACCTCCTCCCCCCACCCAGGACCTGGCAGTGGTTTGGGAAATCTCCTCCCCCACCCAGATACCACCATGGCCACAGTCGCTGCTTCAGAGGTTGCCAAGAATAAGTAGTGGTTGGACTATTGTGGTCTCAGAGAGGGTGAGGGGGGTGTTACAGAGGTGCATCCCTCCAGCTGTATCTCTCCACAATTCATATGCCCTCTGGCAGAGCGTTGTTCCTCTATGGAGTCACCCGCTGTGGAGACCAAGGGGGATGCTGGGAACCTCCACAAAGGAGACCCACAGGAGTGTGGCATGGGATCCCACATGGGAAGGAAACAACTCCTGGTGGGGGACTCAATCATTATGGCGGTAGAACTGGGGGAAGGAGGTAAGGTTCCTGCCTTGTGCCATGGCATGGAGAGACAGGAAGCGAATCCTCAGGATCATGGAAGCAGCTGCACAGGAGAGGGAGCTGGACATCATTGTCCACTTAGGGACAAATGACCTAGCTGAGAATGGGATCAGAGCTGTGCAGGAGGAGTTTGTGGAGTTGGGGAAGGGCCTTAGACAAGTAGCATGCATGGTAACTTTCTCAGAGGTACTGCTTGTCTATGGCATGGGTGAGGCTAGGGTATTCTGCACCCTGAGATTCAACAAATGGTTGAAAAACTGGTGCAGAGCACAGGGTTTTGGTTTCACTGGGGACTGGGGGTCCACCTGTAGAGACACACGCCTATACCGGCATGATGGTCTGTATCTGTCCGGGAGGGGAACCAGGATCCTAGGTGATAGGTTTAAATGCTTCATTGGCAAGCTTTTAAACTAGCCAAGGTGGTAGGCACTGAAAAGGGGCAGGGAATTCCAAGCCTTCCCCCACAAAACAGGGTAGTTAGCAAGGTTAACACCAAGGTAGAGAGGTCAGTGGGGGGGAAGGGCATGGGTAAATGGAGAAAAAGGCAAAGGCAGTAAGTACAGGGATGGAGCTAAAAGTGGTAAGGCCATCGAAAAATGGAGGCTGATGAGTACCAATTTCCGTAGTCTGGGTAACAAGCTTCCTGAACTAGTGGCCTTCATGGAAGAGGGACACCTGGATATCATGGCAGTCACAGAAACCTGGTACACAAGAACCATGACTGGGATGTCAACATTCCAGGGTACACAATCCACAGGAGGGACAGGGAGGATGAATGACGAGGAGGAATAGCTCTCTACATAAGGGTTAGGGATGAAAGCAATGGAACTAAAGAGTATACTGGGAGGAGAGGAGGAACTGTGGGTCACCTTGGAGACAGGAAATGGCACCATAATCTGCACAGGGGTTATATACAGACCCCTGTCTCAGGGGGAGGACATGGACAAGGAAATGATAGGAAGCATCCTTTAAATGGCAGAAAAAGGGGAGATATTGTTGATGGGAGACCTGAATATGCCAGATGTTAACTGGAGCACATTTGCTGCAGCCAGATCCAAGAGCAGAGTCATTCTCCATGCCCTACAGGGGACATGCCTCTGGCAGCTAGTGTTGGAACCCACTTAGGAGGGAGAAGTCTTAGACCTGGTACTCTCAAATGGGGACGGTGAGAGGATCTCGGAAATAGAAGTTGGTAGCCATCTGGGAACAAGCGACCACCAGACAGCATGGTTCACAATAAACACAGCCATAGTGTCAAGCCATACAAAACCAAGGCTACTGGACTTTTGGAGGGCTGATTCTGGCAGAATGGGAGCGTGCCTAAGGAATACACTACAAAAAGGGCAGGAAGGAGGGGTGGAGGGACAATGGGGCAAAATCAAAACTGCCATCACAGATGCAGCAAGTCTTTGTGTGAAGCAAATAAACAAACCAAAATGAAGGAAAAAAACACTATGGTTCTTAAAAGATGTGGCAGGAAGGTTAGGGAGAAAAAGATAGCATTCAGAAAGTATAAGGAATCACAGAAGGAGCAGGAAAGAGAACCCTTTCAGTTAAAGCAACTAGATGCGGGGAAGGCAGTCAGAATAGCAAAGGCCCAAACCAAGGAAAAGCTATTCAGCTCAGTTAAGAAGGGGGATAAAACCTTTTATAGGTACATTAGTGAATGAAGAAAGACCAAGGGAGGGATAGTGAGGCTTAATAAAGGGGAAGGTGGATGGGCAGAGGGCGACAGTGAAAGACAGAGATACTGAACAAATACTTTTGTTCAGTATTCACAAAAGAAGAGGAGGGGACGTACCTAAACCAAACAATAGAAGCACTCTGGATAGGGGGGTCGATACCAGTCCATTCACAGAAGAAAGGGTCCTGAAAGAACTCCTAAAACTCAAGATGGACAAGGCAATAGGGCCTGACGGGATTCACCTCAGAATTCTGAAAGAACTAAGGAGAGAACTAGTGACACCACTGACTACCCTTTTTAACAAATCATGGGAAGATGGTGTGGTACCTGTGGACTGGAGGAAGGCAGATGTGATTACCTTTCACAAAAGTGGGAGCAATGCAGAGGCAGGAAGCCACAGACCTGTTTGTTTGACCTCTGTGGTAGAGAAAAATGATGGAATCACTTCTGAAAGAAAGAATTGTTGAGTACCTAGAGGTCAGTGGGGCACAGGACCCAAGGCAGCATGGATTCACAGTGGGAAGGTCACGTCAGATGAATCTAATAAATATCTTTGACTGGTTGACCAAAGTAGTAGACCAGGGAGGGGCTGTGGACATGACCTACCTAAACCTTAGCAAGACATCTGACACAGTACCACACAAAAGATTAATAAACAAGTTAGCCAGCCTGGGAGTGGGTTTGTGGGGGTAGCCTTGGTAGAAAATTTGGCTGGACAACAGGACACAGAGGGTAATAGTAAATGGAGTCCACTCTGAAGATAGGGGGGTTACTAGCAGGGTATCGCAGGATTCAATATTGGGGCCGGTCCTCTGCAATGTCTTTATAAGTGACATTGCAGAGGGACTGGAAGGAAAAGTATGCCTCTTTGCAGATGAAACAAAGAACTGCAACAGAGTCAATACACAAGGAGGGTGGAAAGGATGAGAAGGGACTTGGCAAGGTTGAAGGAGTGGTCAAAATTATGGCAACTTGGATTCGATGCAAAGAAGTGCAAAGTAATGCACCTAGGAAACAAAAACCCAAGGGAAGAGTACACAATGGGGGGGGGTATTAACAACAACAAAAAGGAAAGGGACCTGAGGGTAGTCATATCAGATGACCTAAAGGTAGGCATTCAATGGAGAAGGCAGTAAGGAGGGCTGGGGGGATACTGGGATGCACAGGGGAGGTATCACCTGTAGAAAACAGGAAGTTGTCATCCCTCTGTACAGACAGTTGGTGAGACCCCATCTGGAGTACTGCATACGGTTCTGGAGACCTCATCTCCACAAGGACATAGACAGGATGGAGGCAGTCTAGAGGAGGGCAACTCAAATGGTACAGGGTCTGCACTAGAAACCATACTAAGATAGTCTAAAGAAGCTTACTATGTATACCCTCGAAGAAAGGAGGGAGAGGGGGGAACATGATAAAAACTTTCAAGTACCTCAAGGGAATCAACAAAGTCCAAGAGGACAGCATCTCTCTGGAAAAGAGATGTACAAGAACAAGGGGGCACAGTTTGAAGGGGACAGCTCAGGGGCAACGTGAGGAAGTGTTTGTTCACAGAGAGTGGTGGATGCATGGAACAGCCTTTGTCGCACCTCTCTGTAGTGTCCCTTGCACCATCTCCCATGCTATCATTAGGCATACAACATGGCATGCAAACCAGGGTTTGAACCAAGTACCTTTAGCTCCAAAGGCAGCAACCCTACCACTGTGTCTGCCACAATGTTAGGTGTCAACAAGACCAACTCATACCTGCCCATGGTCACATCTACCATCACTGTACTCCCTCACAACACCCACCCACACAAACTAACCATACTACTGTTGTTAACCACATTTACCCTGTTCAGCAACAAACCCCCAGTTCCCTCTAGTATGTACACACCTTTGCTGCTGGGGGAGCACCTCACCCCTCATAGCCTTTCCATCACCCTGTCTCTCCCCATAGCCCCCCCACACCCCTCCCCTGTACCCCTCCACCCATCTCACTGTGCCTTGAGCCTTCCTTGTCTGTTCCTCCACCTGGCCATCCCAGCCCTCATACAACTGCCCATTGCCTGCTCATCACTTTCTAAGCTTGCCAGCCACCACTACCCGGCAAAACACCACCAATTCATGGTCCTTGTCAGGATCTTCTACTTGCTTCTTCTACTATCTGGCAATGTTCACCCCAATCCTGGCCCAGCAGTGCCCCCCGAAACTGCGGTCACCCACGGGGCTTCGAATAGCCGCTATGAATATCTGCAGCCTGCCTGAAAAAAAGGCACCCCTGCACTGCTGGACAACACAGCACCAACCAGACATTCTGGCTTTAACACAAACCTGGCTGTCAGCCAAGACCCCAGACTCATTTGTCTCTATTCCTGGCTACTCTCTCATTAGGCTTGATCATAACGGCAAGACAGGTGGCGGCTGTGCCTTCTATGTAAATGACTCACTGCATTACCAAGCCCTGCCTGCACCTTCTCTAGACCATGGTGCCCAAGCCTTCTCAATAAAACTCTTCCCTGACCCAAACCGTGCTCCTCTTACTCTCACCGTCACCTACATCCCACCCCACTGCCAATCCCTTGCCTGTAAAGTGCTCTCTAACTATCTAGCCAGCCACCCCCACAAAATGGAACAAATCCTAGTTGGAGATCTCAACATAAACTGGCTGGCGAACTCATCAACACATGACAAAGATACCTTTGCTGCGTTAGATATGACCCAACTGGTATCCCAGCCTACCAGGGCCAACACCACTAATGGAACCCACACCCTACCAGATATCCTGCTCACTTATTGTCCCCACCATATTACTGACCTGGATGTCCTACCAAAGGCCTTAAGCGACCACTCCCCAATCATCTTCAGCTGGTCCTGTCAGCTACCTAAACCATCACCAAATATCACCTTTCTTCGTCAACTATGCCCAGGAGGCATAGCCAAACTCAAACAGTATCTAATTAACTGACACCGGTCCCCTATTTCCCAGGCCCAGCACATAGATGATGCATTGCACTACTTCACCACCACCTTTAATACCACCTGTGACGCTTTTGCACTGACCATCCATCAAAGTGAACACTAAGAAACATAGTGCCCCCGGACCACCCCAGAACTCCTACAACAGTTCAAAATGCGTGACAACCTCCGGCATCATGACACTGCCTCTAGTTTGCTAAGCGATAGGCAGGCCTATAATGCTGCCTGCAATAAATGTACCTGGGCAATCCGCAAGGTCAAGGTGGAGCACTACAGAACCACCCTAGCCACCTCCTGGGGTAGCACAAGAAAGTTCTGGGATAACATCTAGGAGCTTAATGGTAAATCCCGCTCTCCCCCCTCACAACTTAGTGTTAATGGTACTACCACCACAAACACACTTGACATAGCTAACTGCCTCAACTCCACCTTCTCAGACCTCAGTTCAGTCCTCCCTAGCAACTTTTTTGATCCAATTCAGCCTACCCCACCGCCTGAGCTCCTCCACCCCTCTTCAAGCTCAGAGTCATTACCCCTACAGAAGCGAAATTCAACCTGTCCAAAGCCCTCCAGAGCTCCAATTACTGCAAAGACACCTTCGATATGCATATCCAGTACCTCGTGCTAGACTCAGTTTTCTCCCCACTCACGGACCTTCTAAATCTGTCCTTGCACCTGGGCCAGTTCCCAACCTCATGGAAAATGGCAGTGATAACACCAATATTGAAATGTGGCGACAGCTCCCTCCCAAACAACTACCGGTCCATCTTGATTCTCCCCCCACTCTCTAAAGCCCTTAAATACATCATGGCCAATCAGCTCACTGACTGCCTCCTTGCACACAACCTCTTATGTAGGGAGCAGCATGGTTTCAGAGCTGTTCATAGCACTATGACTGCTCTCATAGAATTAGCTAACTCCTTGCACTCCACACTTGACAAGGGGCACCTCACAGGGGCCGTGTTTATAGACCTGTCAAAGGCCTTCAACATGGTTTCTCATCCCATCCTTCTTAACACATTACAACAAATTGGGGTCTCTCATTGTCCACTCTAATGGTTCTCTATCTATCTTTTATCTAGAACCCAATGTGTTAAAATTAATAATACCATATCTACTATGCTGCCTGTGCACTCAGGAGTTCCCCAGGGATCTATCCTGGGTCCCCTGCTATTCAGCATCTACCTCAATGCCCTGCCTAAATCCTGCCCTGGCAACCTTCTCCTCTACGTGGACGACGCTGTTCTTTATGCCACACATCCTGATCCTCTCTCTCTCTCTCCCACGTACCTTACAAAACTCCTTCTCTCAGATTGAACACTGGTTTGCTGAACACAGATTGGAGGTCAACATTAAAAAAACTAAGATGATGCTCTATGCCCACCGCCAAAACAGATCAAAGGATTTCCCCCGGAAATACTCTCCGCCTCTCTCATCCCACTGGAACAGGTCCAAAAGTATAAGTATCTAGGTATTACATTTGATTCTTCCCTCCCATTTCACGAACATATAAAAATCCTCACCTCTGCCACCAACAACCACATTGGTCTCCTTTACAGACATAAAGATTGCCTGCCACCTGAAGCACTTTGCCCAGCCATTACCTCCTCAGTCTTATCCCTGGTGGACTATGGCCTCACAATCTCTGCTGCCACCGACCCTATGGCACGTTATCAAATACAAGTAGTCATCAATAAGGCCTGCCGGCTCCTCTCTGGTGCTGACAGAAATACACATACCTGCACCCTATACGCGCTCAACAATATCCTCTCCCTTGAGGAAAGACTATTATACCAGACCTGTCTCTTCACCAAAAAAATTCACCTGGGTTTAACCCCAATAGGTGTCTTGGCTTCTCTTCAGGCAGCCACCATCTCAGCATCCACACGGGCCGCCCCAAAAACTATCTGGAAGGTGCCTAGGGTCAGGACCACCCTGGCCCAGCGATTCTTCCCCCTTAGAGCTCCATCCTGGTACAATGCCCTCCTACTGGCTGTCACATCAATCACCAATCTAGGTCCTTTTGAAGCTGCCTTAAGGGCCCATATCATCTCCTCAGGTCAATGCTAGTGTAACCTGTAACCTGTGGATCCTGCACCACGCCTCCATACCATGCACCTGCCATTGGCCAGGCAGTGAAGAACCCTCAATATTTCTAGCCTACAGGCTCCTCACCTCCCTTGGTTACCATATAGTTGCACTGGACTATGAATGCATTGTATTATGTATAAGACAAGGCCTCCCTGAGGCGGCTTACTACCAACTTATATCATGCATTGCTTTAGCTAACAATTGTATAGGTCTTAACTACTCATTAGGTAATATGTTGATAGCTCTGCCCTGTTTTATTTACCAAATGTATAGGCATTAACCCATGCTCTGTGTGATTTCTCACCCACATTTATTTTATGTATGTACTGTATGAATGTCTATGTTTTATTCTGACGTGGAGCCTTTGGAAACAAGTCCATGACTCAAAGGGTTGTAATTCCGATTTCATAAATAAATAAATAGTGGGGGGTAGGAGCAAGTAGGCTGTTGGTTAACTAGGATCTGTAGCTTCTCCAATAGGTAGAGAAATGGGAAGACTGGGTGGGCCAAGCGGTCCTTATCTGCCATCAGGTCTGTTTCTATGACTCTGGTGGTGTGAAAGTAGATGATGCAGGAGCTTGAAGTAGATTTCCGCTTTCTGTTGAGCTGGTTTGGCATCCCAAAAGAAAAAGGTAGCACTATCCACCTCAATATAGCTGCATCAAACATTTACTTGAAAAAAACGTGCAAAGCAACTCACAGTAAGTGCCATCTTTTTCTTTGTTTGGAGCAGATCTCCTCCCCAGCTCCTCTTTTGCTAGAGGTCATTCTTGAACCTGCAGTGAATGTTATTGTCAGAAACATGGACATGGATATGGACATAGAGATCAGCCATATCGCAAATGAATCTAACTGAAAGCAGATTGGCTACTAAGGGAGCTAAACTGAAGCAAGCATTGGAGATAAAAAAAAAATGTCACTTGATGGCCCCTATGGCAGAGGAGGAGACAAGGTTTTTTCATGAACAGGACTGTCTTTTGGTTTCACAAATGTGAAAAGATGCTACTGTACCTATGACATCTGTTGGTCATACTCCACAGCCTGTAGGGTCCATAATTTGCATTGCAGAGTGGTCTGACAGCAGGGGTACTCAGGGAAATGCCCCTTGTGTGGTGCTACAGGCTGCTACTTATCCTGTGGTAGCATCAAAGTATGTTGATACTAAGGAGCTGGAGGCCACATCCCCAATGCCTCATAAGGTCTCTGTCCCACAACCTCAGGTGAACTGGAAACTAGAGCATCAGGATCCAGTGGCGGCACTCCACCTGAAGCCTCAAGTACTACAACCATGTCATCTGTGATGAGGAGGGAGATCTGGGTCACAACAAAAAGTGGCTGCTGAAGCAGAAACCCCCTGGATTCCAGAAAGAGCCTTGTCAGCCACCGGGTGCCTGCAGCACTCTGCAGCAAGTCTGGGGCACGTGTAGGCGGGAGCAGGCACAGAACACTTCTATCTTCTTGTCCCCCATCATGGGGGCTGCTGACTGCTCAGGGTGCAGGACTGAATCGGAACAATTCTCCTTGAACTCTGGTGATTGAGCCAGCTGACTCAGTTGGACTTCCTGATAGCGAGCTGGCTCCTGTTACAGATGCTGATGATATATACTCTGAGGGGAAAGCCAGCTGTAAGTACGGTCATAAGGCTGTCAATAAAATAAGTGTCTCAGTAGAGGGAAATAGTACTCCTTGTTAGGGTACAGAGAAAGGGTCTATGGAAGGGGGATTACTTCTAGAAAATACAAGGAAGAGCTCTGAATCCATCCCGTAAGAAGGCTGATGTTATTATCTCTGTCAACATTTTCCACGGGGACAGGGAGGAAGCTGGTACTTCTGCACTGTAGCATGCTGAAGATTTCATTCAAAGTTCTGGCCCTAGCACAGTTTGGGTGTGAACCTGGATGCAGAAAGAGTACCTGAAAGTTTGGCTCCTGACTTGGAGGTGGGAAAAAATACAATCTTACCTCCCACCAGTAACCAGGAAAGGATTTTTAAACTGTCAGATTTGTTTGCCTCACATGGCGAGCCTGTCCAGAGGCAAAATGCAGTGGTACAGAGGGTGTTTGGATAACCTACCCAACAGTATATACTGTATGTTGCCAGGACACTGTGAAAAGATTTAGTGAACTTCTTTGCCTCAGAAATATACACACTGATGCACGTTTCTGAGGAAGCCAACTATGATATAACTTTTAGAACTGAAAACTCCTTTGACAGGATTTGCGAAAAATATAACCAATTGAAAGATACTACTTTTTGGGCCCCTTTCTTAGCCACCACCCTGACAGCAATCAAGGTTATCATTTTTTTGTTTAGAAACAAGGGTATGAATGTTAATAATAATCTGTACTGGCTAAGACAAAAATGTGATATGCTAGAAAAACCTGAACCTATCATAGACACAGAATATATCTACACTGCCCTAGCAGCTTCCCAAGTGGGAGGGACAGTGGCCTTCTATTTTACCAGGTTTAGTCCAAGACCTTCACCTTGTAGACATTTCGATATTTAGTCAAAGACCTGCCACAAGTGTGGTTCTAAATCACACTTAAGCAATGCCTGTGACAGTTCTCACTGTAGTCGTGCCTGGAATATGGCCATATAAATTTCTATTGCCCAAACCCGGTGAAGTGTAATTTGTGCAAGGCCACAGGTCATACATACAGGCAATGCAATTATGCTGCACATAACAGGTCAGCAGGTCTGCATCAGGTGACGAAAACTCAGCAAAAACATTCAGAAAAGGAATCTCTGCAGAAGCAGGCTCATAACCCGGACAAGCTACAGAAGATCCTGTTCCTGTTCAGATTTAAGGATCTGGCCTGAGGGAGGACTCACCCAACCCCAAATAATGGGAGTTCCTCGGTGACACATAGAGGTGGTAAAGTTGACAAACTCGCTCTGCTAAATATTTCACATATTCGCTCAATACGTGAAGTGCAATATGCAAAATTTGCCAAATTCACTGAGGCCAGATCGAATGCGAAGTGTGGAATTTCACCCCCAAAATTCCACACTTCCCACACAAACTTTGGCCACAAGGTGTCTAGCAGAGCCTCCCCACCCCCGGCAGACACAGTTACAACAATCACCCTCCTGCCCCGACACACACCCACCTATTGTCGGCCAGTTGGCCACATCATGTAATAATATTAATATTTTTTTATTAAATTCCCCATTCCCTGGTGTCTAGTGGACCCCCCCACCAGACACAGTTACAACAATCATCCTCCCATCCCCAAACACCCCACTGATCACAGCCCACATGTAAAAATATATATATTTTTTTAATTAAATCCCCCATTCCCTGATGTCTAGTGGACTCCCCACCTACCCCACCCCATCCAGACCACTGCCACACCACCCCATTCCCCCACAGTCCACCCTGAGCAAGCCACCGGCACAGCACTTGACTCACCTCCACAGCTGGCAGCCCAACTGCGCTCTAATGGATGAGTGTATGCTTGTACAAGCATGTGCTTATTCATTGACAGCTTGTAGTCTTTTGGCAGCTTTTCAGAGGGCTAGACAATGGGAGGGGATTGCTCCAGTCCCTGGTGGGGGCGGGATGGGGAGCAACCGCGGTCCACAGCGCTGTTGAAATCAAATCATTCCTTATTCATAAAAATGTGCCTTTCTCAAACCAAGGCGCCTGTACAACATCTAATTAAAACACATCAATAAACAGTACAAAAAAGATTAAAACTAATAATAAATATATACAACAGCGGCATTGAAAATCAGGAAATGCTAGGCTAAAAAGGTAGATTTTCAAGGCCTCCTTAAAACTTTGGATGGTCAAGCAATCTCGTACCCGAAGAGGTAGAGAATTCCATAGGGTCGGGGCCATAAAACTACTGTAAATACCCTTGCCCCAGATGTCTGCAAACGGACCCTGGGAATCTCTAGCAATCCCTCGTTGGTGGATCGGAGAGGGCAGAGGGAACAGTAGTGGTGAAGAAGATCTTGCAGGTCACCTGGTCCCTGGTCGTGTTGGGCCTTATAGGTCAGCAAGCCGACCTTGCAAGTGATCCACCACTGAACTGGGAGCCGGTGCAGTCCGCGGAGCACAGGCTTTATATGACTGGTCATAGAGGTACCAGTCAATAGCCTGGCTGCTGCATTCTGCACCAGCTGCAGGCACTGTATATCAACCCCCAGTAGCCCAAGGTAGAGAGCATTGCAGTAGTCAAGGCGGGAGGTAAAAAAGGCGTGGACCAAAGTTGGAAGATCATCAGGGGAACCAGATGCTTTACCTGGGTGATATTTCTCAGATGATATAGTAAAAAGAGGTTTTGACAACTGCTGACACCTGTGATTTAAGTGTCAAGCAGTCATCAAACATAACACCCAGGTTCCAAACCCGGTCTGAAGTAGTTAGCTGGACACCTCCAAGCCAAAGACCCGAGGGTGAACCTGCCAACAAACTCGCTCCTGATGACCTGGGTCCACGACCAACACCTCAGTTTTTTCTGGGTTTAACTGCAGCCAGCTCACATTCATCCAGTCCTGGATCTCGGCAAGACAGTTACATACATAGATACATAGACAGTGTCGGCAGATAAGGGCCTATGGCCCACCTAGTCTGCCCATTTGAGCTTGTAAGTTCAGTTTGTTTTCCTAGAAGTCTATTTGTTGTTAAAGTTGTTAAAGACCGAAACAGCATCGTCATGACCAGGCACGAAAGACATGTACAGTTGAGTATCATCTGCATAGCAGTGAAAACTCAAGCTGTACCACCTAATAATTGCTCCTAAGGGCAGCATGTACACCGCAAACAACATGGGTGCCAAGATGGAGCCCTGCAGCACCCCACAGGATAGGGAGAATGGAGCTGAAAAAAAAGTCCCAGACACCACCCTCTGAGTCCTACCCTTTAGGAAAGATCGAAACCATCTGAGGACCATCCCAGAAAGTCCACAGATGAACCGCAGGTGCTTCAACAGCACACCAGGGTCTACAGTGTCAAATGCTGCAGGGAGATCTAGAAGGACCAAGATGGAACGGTTCTTTCGATCTCTCACTATTAGGAAGTCATTCAGTACCCAGACAAGGGCTGTATCGGTACTATGCCTCTTCCTAAATCCGGACTGGAGAGAATCGTAGACATTGTGGCTGGTCAAATGGTCATCCAGCTGTGATGCAACCACCTTCTCAATAACCTTACCCACAAAGGGCAGGTTAGAGACAGGTCTGTAGTTAGCCAGACAGTCTGGGTCCAAGGAGGGCTTTTTTAAGAAGGGGTAGAACCACAGCCTCCATCAGGGGATCCAGAAAGATCCCCCTCTCCAAGGACATCCAGACTATCCCAACAAGGACAGGGCCGATTTTATCCATACAGCTTACCAAAAGGTGCCTAGGGCCCGGGTCCAAACTACAGTTGGCTGGCTACAAAGACTGGATGACCATCACAATATCATTGATTGTGGGCCGGCCGAAGTCAAACCACACAAACTGGGCATCTGACATCTCCTGCCAGCCACCACAACTCCCATTAGGGAGGTTCAGATGGATCTCGGACCTGATTGTGGCAACCTTATCTGAAAAGAATCAAGCAATCTCCTCACACCGTTCTTGTGAAAAAGCAGTTCCAGGCAGAAGACAGATTGGATTGCGCAATCTGTCCACAGTCCAGAAAAGCTGGGCTGGTCGATTCTGTGCAGCAACAATTTCTATGGACAGTAATTCTGCCTTTTTACGGGTAATTGCTGATTGATAAACCACATAGTGGTCCATCAAATTAAGTCTGTCACCCTCCAGGCCCGATTTCCACCAGCACCTCTCTAGCCTTCATCCCACTCTCCTCAACTCCCTCAGAGCCTCATCAAACCAAGGAGACGTGGGGTGTCAAGTGAGGGGGCAAACACGAACAGGAGCAATGGAATCCAGGGCCCCAGTCACCGCCTTATTATTGGCAAGTACCAGGTATCCTGGATCCAAGCAGTCACTCGGTACACCCAATAGGTCCAACACCACCATCAGGGCATCAGGGGAAACACCCTTCAAAGGGTGGTACCGGATCATCTCCATGGGGGCAGGCCTACTAGGGGCCAAGAAACTGAACCCAATGGTGTGATGGTCAGACCACCCGACTGGTTCCACCACCAAGTCGGATATCTCCATCCCCATAAGGAACACCAAATCCAATGAATGACCACTGACATGGGTCAAGGAGGAAATAACCTGTGTGAAGCCAAGTGAAATCATTAACTGGAGGAAGTCCGGACCAAATTGCGAGAGTGCATCATTGATCCAGGCATTGAAGTGCCCCAGGATAAGCCATCTGGGGGATCCCAAGGTCAGGTTGACAATGAAGTCCACGACTTCCCACAGTAAAACATGCCCATCTCCTGATGGACGGCAGATGAGAAGGATCCTGCACCCCACACCCTCACCCAGGATACATTTAAAGGAGTTGGTGTTCCCCACTGGTACCTCCATCAGGTTCAGTTCCAATCTAAAACAGCTGGCAACACCCCCACCCCTACGATCCATCCTTGGCAGTGTATCACCGAGTACCCAACCAGAATTGCTGATGCCAAAATTGGACCAGCATTCTCATCCAGCCAGGTCTCAGTGATGCAAGCCAAGTCAGATGATCCAACAAGATCCGCTATTATAGCAGTCTTGTTCTTAATAGACCTGGCATTTCACAACATCACCCAAGTAGGATGAGACACCGAGGAAGACCCTGTTACCTGCCTGCTATAAGCAGATCCTTTGGATATGGGAACCAGACAGGGAGAACCCCTTTCCTGGACCCATTTTGCCCCAGGGTATCTCCTTGTCCCCACTATCCCAATCCACTCACTCCTTTCCATTTCCCCACCAGGTCAGGCCCCTGCCCTCACCCTCCTAATAATCCCCAGAGCCCGGCACCTTCTGTATACCTCCGGGGATGGCAAGGGACAAGAAAAAGGGCGGAGGTCCCTAAGTCTGGAGGGAGAATAATGCCTGACCATCGTTATGCCACCCCCAACACATCTTAACCACACAACGCAGCACCCAAACACACAACACTCAGATCAGACTCTCAGTCTTTCACACCACTCCCACACATATAACAATCAATAAACCAAATCCCCCAACCCCACAATACAAACAGTATGCAGCAATATTCTATCACAGAGTAAGAAGGTGATTTCAGAAAGAAAAAGAGAAGCTGCACAAGCTCTCCAAATAAATAATCATTAACGTCTGAGGAGCTCTCACCTCCCCAGAGAAAAAAATAATAATAATTGCCTTCCAACCCTGTCTCACACCTAAGCCAGGAGAACAGTCAACAGTTTAAGCAGATAATCAGTTTAAACAAGGCACTCTCACTGCCTACCAGTTTCAAGACAATAGAAGAGAACAGAGTCTAACCATCCCTCAAGTGCTGCAAAATCTCCAAATATCTTGATAGGAAAAATGTCCCTCGGTACAACTGCAACTCCTGGGATCCTAGGAAAACTCCACTCGATCCACGCTGTTTAACCACCAGGCAGTCCCCCTAGGAATCACTGCCAGTGGCTTTCAGCTGCAAATAGGCTTCTGGGTATAGATCGCTTTCCAGCCCACCTCCCCCAGAAACCACAGTGCTATCGGGTACCACAGTGCATGCTCTCCAGTGGCCCCAGACCTGGGCACCAAACAGCCAATTACCCCCAGCGATTCCTCCCCTGGGTTCAGGCCAGTGCCACCATGTATCTCACTATGCAGGCAGCAGGCCAAAATCCAGGAAGAACTTCCAATGCCTTCGTTCATCAGACAAGAAGTACCGACGTGATAATTCCGGTCCCAGTCCTGGTAATACCGCTGATACTGAACCCCCGCAGTAATGTTCCAACAGTCACCAAAAACCAGGCAACTCCACCAAAGGCTCCAAACTCAGGCTCCTTAGGGCAAATCCACACTCATGGATGGAAAAACGACCCTCCTCAATCCTCAATCTTCGTCCTCGATCCTGGCACCAGGTAGGAAAAAACAATAGCGTTCTCCACCAAACTTGACGAATGGGATATCCCGCAACAGGCTGTTAGTCACTCAAAAGAAGGCAGATCAAAATGTAATTTAAATATCATGCTGCTTTACACAGTCAATTTGGTTTTACTTAGCCTAACCTGATATGCTCTACAATAACTAAATCACTCCTTCATCCCTAACTAACTGCACTAAAATTAATAAAATAAACAAAATAAAATAAAAATGAATAAAACTTAAATAATACAATCGAACGCCAAAACCTACATACACATACTGCATCTTGTGGCTAGCC
This sequence comes from Neoceratodus forsteri, assembly GCA_016271365.2. Classification (NCBI taxonomy): domain Eukaryota; kingdom Metazoa; phylum Chordata; order Ceratodontiformes; family Ceratodontidae; genus Neoceratodus; species Neoceratodus forsteri. Next base: position 684,236,901 of record CM028134.1, read on the forward strand.
CAGCGTTGCCACCACCCATCCTGCTCCCCCCACCCTGGTGACTGGAGCAGCCCCTTTCCATTCTCTAGCCCTCTGCAAAGCTGCCCAAAAGACTGTGAGCTGTCAATGAATAAGCGCATGCTTGTACAAGCACACGCTCATTCATTAGAACTCAGTCAGGCTGCCGGCCATGGAGGTGAGTGGAGGGCTGTGCCAGTGGTCCACTTGGGGTGGACTGGGGGGGAACATGGTGGTGTGCAGTAGTCTGGATGGGTGGGGTGGGTGGGGAGTCCACTAGACACCAGGAATGGGGATTTAATTAAAAAAATATGTATTTTTACATGTGGTGGGCTGTGGGCTGTGGCCGACTGGCCAACGATCAATGGGGGTGCTTGGGGGCGGGATGATGATTGTTGTAACTGTGTCTGGGGGGGTCCACTAGACAACAGGAAATGGGGAATTTAATAAAAAAAATTAATATTTTTACATGATGTGGCCAACTGGCTGACAATCAGTGGTTGTGTGTGTGGGGGTGGGAGGGTGATTGTTGTAACTGTGTCGGGAGGAGGGTGCACTAGACACCAGGGATAGATCAGGGTGGTGTTGGAGGAATTCTCATTTGTCACCTTTAGTTTCTTGGGGTTTTTTAAGTGCAATTTGCACTTTAAAAACAAAAAGGCAAGGCGAAGTCACAAATGACGAATTTAGGGTAATTTTCAAAAACTACATGGAGTGCTCTGTGGGGTGAATTTGCTGACTTCATGGCATATTCACCCATGAAATAGAACTTGCCTGCATCTCTAGTGACACCCCCTCAGAGTAGAGCTGAGAAGGCACAAGAACCAGCCATACTCCCTCCAGGTTCCTCAAAAGAGATGTAATTAGAGGGAACCTCAGGGAGTGGAACCTGAGGTACAGATGGGCATAGTACCTGTAGTGCAATCTGAACTACTCATAGAACCTCTGCCTGAAATGCCTCCACCCCACACCCCCCCAAGGAGACGGGTTCTACCATGATCACAAAGAGGAGACAGGCTAGACACAGGCAATCTAAGGCAAAACTGCCTAAAACCCCAACAGCAGTCCATACTCCTGTGAAAAAAAGATATACTGCTTTATGCAGCACCAGACAGTGAGAGGATTCAGAGAATGAGAGGGACTCTGAGGCTTCATCTCTTCCGTCATCACTTCAGGCTGTTTCTTCTGATCAGGAAGGCTCCTTTTCAGAATCTTCAGTTTCAAAAAAAGGAGAACTAGGCTTCAAAACAAATAAACGGGATGATGTGGTTTCTACCAAGTTTCCTACTTCTGATGTCTGAGGTAGCCTTCCCTTTGAGGTATGATACAGTATCATAAACTATGAAAAAGGATGGCCGCATTCATGTCATTGAAATCCTCTGAAGGTGATGTAATGTTTCTGCAAACACCAGCCTTAAAACTCTTAGGGAGGTTTCCCAAGCAAAAACAACAATGGCTGATGAGTTGTTCCTTTTGGCCTATAGGCATGGATACCTGCAACAGCATGGCAGTATTATACAGGGGGGCCTGGTTTTTCACTTTCATGTCTTGTGGAGCTTAATCCTAGTTGCTCACCGATGCTAGATATACTGCATCTCATTGCAATCTACAGTATTGTTTGATTTGTGTGTATGCTCCTCAGACAAAGGTTTCCTGCACAGAACTTCTTTTGGGAAATTCAATCATACCTTTATACTTCTAAGACAATTATATTGGGAGGGGATTTTAACTGCGGAATAGCTGTCTCTGACAGAGGATTTTGAACTAACAAATTGTTTTGTGACTTAATTTTATTGGCAAGGATTATACAGACTGCTAACTTAGTAGATGATTACGGGGCAGTTCATCAAGTAGGAGGGAAACTGGTTGTTCAAGGATTCAAGGCTACTTGGATTGATTACATTTTTGTTTCCAAATCTGCACACATTACAGCTGTGGCCATGATTCCCACAGAATTCTCTGATTATATATGCTTAATGTACACTATTGCATGCTCTCTTTTTCAGCAGGTGGGGAAGAGTTGGTGGAACTTGAACAGACGTCTTCTTGCCAACAAATCCCTCTAAGGAAAATGGTAAAAACTCTTCAAATCCAGACTTTCAGTCCTGGGGATGTATGATGATATCATACTTTGATGTAAGGATACAAAAAAGGACCTCTGGTCCTTTTTCAAAAATTTTCTAAATTAAAAGGCAGGTGCCAATATCTGGACTACCTAAAGCTTAATTCACGACTATATAAACTCATTTCCTCTTCAATTCAAAATAAAATATAATACTCAGATCAAATTTCAAACTGAAGTCTTCAGATGAGAAAGCTGCAGTATGAAAGGGAAGCTTCGCTAAAAAAGGAGATGCAGTTTGGTATTCAAAACTAAATGTATGTTTGATTCCTTTAGAAAATATGAGGGTAGGACTGAGAAGAGAATTATGTCTGTTTTTCAGGAAAATTGCAGGGATATTTCAGAAAAGTAGAGTATACGCTGGGTGGCAGATAATCATGTGAAAGATACATTTGGCTCCAAAACTAAACCCACTAAGGTTAAAATATTTTTGGAACACTCCCCCTCCCAAAGTTACCTGTTTCATTTCAAAACAGAAAATTTACCTATCTTGGTTGAAGAAGTGTCTAAGGCAGTTGCTTCATTATGGAATAACATGGCACCAGATGTGGATGGGTTGTCTCTGGGGTTTTCTAAATCATTTATTGAAATACTGAGCCCAGTATTAGCTGCTATCTGTAATCATGTTTTAGGCACTGGTAAACTTCCCAAACCCATGTCAGAAGCCTTAATAATTTTCTTATTTAAAGGAGTAGTCCATCCAAAACTTGCAAAAAACACATGTTGTGCAGAGTGTTTTGATTTGTACATTAAGTTGTTGTGTGTTCTTCCCTCTGTCTGCTATTTAGAGTTTTTCCTAAATTAGTCTGTTAGCTTTAGGATAGTTTTACGACCCCTGGAGTGCTCCATCTGAGACAGCTTAATTGTATTCCTTTGTCCTACAATGCACATTGTTTCATGTGACAGTGGTGTAACTGAGACCATAAAACCAGCAGAAAGCAATGCTTTACAATCAGTTCACAACAGTAGAGATGCTATATTTTTTTTGAAATCTATAGAATTCAGCTTAGTGACTACCCTCATTGTAAAGGTCTTACTGTCCTGAAAAACTTTGCTGCTGGTAATTTTTGTGCAGCTTGTAAAGCTTCCAAGATATTTAGTTTGTTTGGCATTGTGTGTGCTGAATGTTGGGTCTCTGCTACATCGCTGTCACATGAGGCAAGATGCACTGTGGGAACAAAAAATACAATTAAGCTGTCTCAGATGAAGATCCCCAGGGGTCATAAAACTATCATAAAGCTAGCAGGCTAATTTAGGAAAAAAACTCCTAATAGCAGTCAGAGGAAAGGAAACACTAGAACTTCTCATTCAAATTAAAACACTCTGCACAACATATATTTTTTTGCAAGTTTTGGGTGGACTACTCCTTTAAAAAAGGGAGAATAAGACAGACTTAGGAAATTGGTATCTTCTAGGTCTGTTGAATGTAGACTGCAACATATTTTCAAAAATTAATTTTAGTACAAGGCTTATGGGAGCTTCCAAGCATCCTGTAAGTCAGTACTAATTTTGTGCTATTCCACATAGGTCAATATCAGACAACCTGATATTGTTGAGAGAACTCTCCTCTGATTTACCATTACTGAGAACACTGTATATACTCCTGTATAAGTCTAGATTTTAATGGCAAAAATAGGCCCTCTAGAAGGGATGCTCACCTTATCTGCAAGATCAACTCATCTGTGGGGTTTACAAAGGTAAACCATTTTTACAACTGCTTAACCAAATTTTGTAACCAGTTCTGGCCACAAAGACTTGATTCTGTGCCTGTTGTTGGTAACATAACTGATTTTTGTATCCAGTTTGGGCAGCAAAATAATGTCAAAGGGGCAGCCTTACATGTGAGGTCAACTTATAGGCGAGTTTATACAGTAGCTTTTAGAATATCATTCACCTTCCAGTGTCCTAACGGGGTTGCAGTTTAAAACAGTTCCATGCGTAGCACTTTCATTGCCATTCTCTCTTGTACTGCCATTGCTGCTTCATCATGAAGACATTTTCCAGATATTCCTATGTTCCCACTTTTTGGGTTCAAGATGAAGTGACTGGGTGCCCTGTGCCTGCCTATGTGGCCTCCGCTGATGCTGTCCTAAACTAGTGCAAGCTTGATAACGTTTGGCTAACAGCCACACACAACCATGTGTAATACCAGACCATACTGTAAATGCCTTGCCCTCAGAAACCATCTTCCCTGTGAGCTGAACAGCTGCAGTCATACGGAGGAGCCCACTGTCCTGTGCCACTCCCTCCCTGCTGGAGATGAATCTCTTACTTTGTCTGAAAGGTTTGCTTCCTGCCAGAGTCTTGCCTGTATCTTCAGGTGCTGAAATATCTGCATGGGGTCTTCTCTGGGTTTGTCCCTCACAAGGGTCTGCCTCAATGTCTTCAGGGGAATGCACCATTGGACTAGAGGCCATCAGCTTGTTTCCCTTGAGGTGCCCCCATGGTTCCCTCACTCTCTTAGTGGTCCCACTACATTCCAACTTACTGACCAGATACCTTGAAATGTGCCAGATCCCACTTCCCCATGATCTGTCCAAGGTGTTGGCACTACACCACTTGTCTGGGTTCAGGTAATGCCACCTCATGCTTATTAGTACACAGCTACCTGGATGTACCTGCTTGGAACCTAATTGAACTAACTGGCACCATGCAGGTACCCTCCTTTTCTATTCTAAGCTCCTCTTTCTGTGCTATCCCCTCAGAGCTAACAACAGCCTGTCAGATCTAGCTTGTGCACTCACTGGTGAACAACCTCCTCTCCCTACTGGTAGGAAGAGAAGCCGCTGACTTGCTATGGTTTGCACACATTATGGTTTTATGGTTTTTCATATTTCATATTTGCTATATTATCTTGAGTATTTGAATTATGTCATTGTCCCCTTCCCTCAGAATGCACATGGACATGAGCACTGTAGCTCAAAGTGCCTTCCAGAAAGAAAGAAAGGAAGGAAGGAAGGAAAAAGAAAGAAAGAAAGAAAGAAAGAAAGAAAGAAAGAAAGAAAGAAAGAAAGAAAGAAAGAAAGAAAGAAAGAAAGAAAGAAGGGATTTTTCTGGACTGCCTGATAGGGTAAAATATAACCCTAAGTACCCTATGTCACAAAGTCTGTGGAATGGGGTGAAGATTCCAAATCAGACTCAAATATCTCTCATAGTTGGGTCTGATTTATAGTTCCCCAGGGGACTGCTCCTGCAGCTTGTAGTCCTTCACTGAACATATTATTTTCTGGGTGTTGTTGTCCTCCTTTATTGATTGGCTGCCACACACTGTGTTTCCTGTGATTGGCTGCTGCTATGTAATAGTTTGTGACTGGACTAATTAGTTGTCAAGTCAGAACTTGTCCAAGCTCTAGATCTGCTTGCATTTTAAATGTTAATGTGGAACTATTGTTTTTACTGTGTACAGTATTTAAAATATTAGTGCAGCCTGTATCTTATGTTATACATGGACTGCTCTACCTATTACACAGTTTACCAAAATGAGTTTTTTTTATAAGATCCTAACCCTTACCAAGTCTACAATGTTATTTCTAAGCCGAATCTAGCAGTCATCTTTTTTCTTGAGCAAAAACCTAAATTAAAACATTCATAAAATTCTGAACTGTTGATTAAACTGGAAAACTTTGCCAAATAAAACTGGAAGTTACCTGGAATTTTTTTATAGTGCAAGAAAGATATGGTGAAAGGTTTTGTCCAGTTTCGTTGCACTGCTTTTCTAATGATTTATTTATCCAGGGTAGCCCAGCTGAGGGGGGTGTAATATCTCATTTTCAGTGGGATCCAGATTTTAACATTTTTTACAGCTGGATGAACTGAATTAGTGAGAGATTAAGTGATCTGACTAGATACACACAACGTGTAAGAGACACTGATGGGATCTGAACTCATTTCCTAGTTCCCAAGCCTAGGCTCAAGCTACTAGACCATGCTGCTTTACAATACAGTAAGCTGGCTTCCTGAACTGCAGGATTTCTCTTATTGCTGCATTTTGAGGTAGTACTAAACTTTTTATTCACTCATAGGAAGATCCAGGTGCACATCTACAGAGGGGATTTAGGCACTGAACTCCCACTTTAGCCATTTTTAAATAACACAGAAAAGAATAGTTAAAAAACAAACATGCCTAGGGTCACATGCATGCTGACATGTACACACACAGACTCAGAAACATGCAACCCTGATTCCACCCCTAACTAACCTTAGTTAAACACCAGAGTCATCCCTGTCCATGAAAACCTATGTGTTGCAGAAACAGACTGCTATGCTGTATGCCACTTGGCGTTGTGTAGCCTGGACATTGCAACCTGTTATTGCAGACTCCCAAAATATTTCATAAAAACACATGTTACAAAGTCCAGCTGACACTTTTATTTATTCAAATTAAATCTGAGTATCAGCACTAATGCCAAGTCATATGGGCCAGACCCCACCAATTAAAGGTCAGTCAGCTCGGCATCAGTAATGGGCAAGGTCCTAGAAGTCATCACCAAGGACAGAATAATGGATGACCTGGTTGAGGCCAAGGTTCTTTCCCCTCTTGGCATGACTTTATGAGGGTCCAAGCCAACTTGATCACCTTCACGGAGAGAGTGGGCAGCATGGTGAACAAGAGCTGGGCTATAGATATAGTCTATCTGGACCTCAGCAAGGCTTTTGACACTGTGGAGCATAACATACTTCTGAGCAAAGTACACCAGTGTAGTATACACAAGTCATATGCAAGGTGGATTACTAACTACTGTAGCTTAGGGACAGGAAGCAGAGAGTTGTGGCTGATGTGTACTACTTCAAGCAAATAGGGCTACTCAGTGGTGTCACTGAGGGATTAGTGATGGGGCCACTGCTAATCAACATTTTCATCAACTACCTGAAAGCTAGGGTCTCCAGCAGATTGCCCAACTTCACAGATGACAGTAAGCTGTCCAATTCCCTTCAGGATAGGAACAAACCTCTGTAGGACCTGAACAAACTAGATGATTGGTGAGTCTCTAACAGTCTCAATTTAAGTGTAATAAATTCAAGGTGCAACATCTGGAGAGGAAAACAGAGGTAGGACCTACACACTGTTTGAGCCTCTTCTTGCTGCAGTAGAAGTGAAAAATAACCTGTGTGTCATAAAAGACACAGGGTGAAGAATGACAGTCAGTGTGTAGCCACTCTAAAGAGGGCTGGCAGACTGCTGGGGTGCATCAATAGGGAGCAGGGGGAGTGAACAGCAGGGCAGGAAAAGTCAAGCTGACTCTCTACAATGCTCAGGGTAGGTCCCACCTGGTGCACTGATGGCATTTCTGGGCTCTTCAATGCAAAAAGGACATTGAGTAGCCACTCTGCTGGCCCAGTGGCAGCATGTTGCACTGCTGATGTGCTGGCAGCCTGGGTTCTGAAGTGATCCCATGGAGTCAGGTAGGGAGGCAGGCTGGGTTGAGATAGTTGCCACTGGGCAGTACATCTCAGCCAGGGATGGTTATTGGCAGGATCCACCACCACGGAAGCCTCTGAGGCAGGTCCAGGGAGCTCATTCCTGTCACAGGGGAAATTGTACATGTGCAAGGCTAAAAAAAGCATTGCTCATGCCAGCAGAAGAGAGTGGAGGGAAAATAGGGCAGCCATCTAAATGATGGCCAGGTAGGGCCTGAACAGGGTATACCCATGTGAAGAGTATGGAAGAAGGGCATTGAGTATGATGAGGCAGTGCAGTGCAATGCTATCAAAATAATTGTGGACATGGAGGACAAAAGCTATGAGGAGAGGCTGGTTTCCCATTTACATTTTCACAAGGATAAAGTGAGGCTGGCAGATGATATGATCTCCATTGTCCACATACTCAGGGATATTGACACGACTGAAAAGACAAAGACTGAAAAGACAAAGATTTGATCTGGTGTCCTGCAGCAGGACATTGGGACACACCCATACAGAGGTGAAAAAATTAAGGGTAATGTTAGGAATCACTTCTTCTCCTAGAGGGTTGTGAACATACAGAAAAACCCTACCAGTGGAGGTAGAGGACATAAAGACAGTACAGGTCTTCCAAGTAAGCCTGGATAAATGTCTTCTTACCAAAATAATTACTGGATAACCTGTGTAGCAAGGTGGGTAGGGAACCTCTTTCATATGTTTATATGTGCAGTTACAGTATCTCTTAAAGTTATAAGAGTGCATTCTTGAGTTCTTTGTGTGACAGAACTGTGAAACAAAGCTGTGCAGTTCTGGCACACAAAGGACTTGAGAAGAAATTAATAAACAATTCTGACTGACTAAGAATGATTTCATGAGTTATTAGAATTAGAAAATGTTTGCTCAGTATACTTATTCATACTTGATTAGTAACACTCAGCCTTAGAACTCACATGTGAGTCGAAATGTTCTATGCTTAACCTTATTCAAAATGGCAGCCTGGGGCTGAATTATTAAAGGAATTTTCCAACATGTTATTATTTCCCTACTATAGCCATTACTTTATGGATGCAAAAGACATTCAGTGCATAGAGTTAAATTTTGTGGTCCACCTTTTTTGGAAGGGAAGGGATCATATGTTTTGCTGAACCGACAGCCACCCAATCCCTTCAAGTTCTCTGTATGCCGCTCCCCCCCCCCCCAAACTCAGACATTTTATGATATCTAACCAGGGAGATTGTGGAGATGCATGCCATTGTAGTCCATGGGGGGCATTTTTGAAACATTTTTATATATGATAAAAGCAACGTCTTATATAAATGAAAGACACCGCTCAACTAATAGGGACCCTATCAGTTAAGCAGTGGCTTTCATTTATGTAAAACATTGCTTTAACATATATAAAAATGTTTAAAAATGCCCCCCTTGGACTACTATGGGGCACATCCCTGTGCTCTCCCTGGTTACACATCATAAAATGTCTGAGCACAGAGGCAGGGCTGGTGAACCGGGAATTGGAAGGGATCAGGTGGCCATCTGTTCGGCAAGATATATGATCCCTTTCCTTCCAAAATAGACTGGCCAAAAAAATTAAACTTTATGCACCAAATGACTTTCATAAGGCCATGAGGTAATAAGCTATAAAGCCCATGGGCATATCTTTGAAATTCACTTTAAGTTGGGGGAGTACGACATGATAGACCTTAAGTGCCTTCTAAACTTAAATTACTGTTTTACTTTGTAAGTGTTGTGTGTGTGTCATGCTCTGAAAGGAGAGACTCAGAACCTCTTTTACATAAAACACTGCTACAGCAAGAAACTGTAACTAGTAATGTCTTGAATTTACTTTGGGTGGGTGAGAAGTTAACTTTGAACAAAAGCTTGTACTATACATACAGTAATGTATTGTGGAAATGAGTAGGCTAAATGGAGGCAGCATCAAAAAATGAAAGAAATGCCTCAAAGGTTTTTCTCAAAAGAAACCTTTTTTCTCTTCCTAACGTCAAAGAAATGTTGAGGGAGCATTTAGTTTTTAATGCTGGCATATTGGAGAACAAGGCATGCCTTCATTAGCACAAATACACTGGATACCTTCTGTAATGAAGAAATTATAACTCACTGTGCATTTTATATCTTACAGTTATTAATAGTACTCATAACATCTTTTCTTGTTTTTTTTATCTTTTTTTTACTACTTGATCACCAGTTGAGGCTTCTTCTCTTGTCTATTTTTATTTCCTAATGGATAGCTGCCTGCATCTTTCACTAGCTTGAACCCTGTGTCACATCTCCATGCCTTCTCTGACCCAACTAATACTGCCCTCTCACAAGTGATGATAAATTGCCTTTTTTGAGTCAGGCTAGTCTATATTCAATATATGCAACAGTAATTTACAAGTTATAGCATTTAAATCAGATGTTTGAAGATTTTGCTGTTTTTCTTTGATTTTAACAACTGGCTTCAGTACTGCACTAGGCATTGTGATATCATCAGCATTGTGAAGGCTGCTGTCTGATCAGTTCAGTATTGCACTGTGATGAGAGTAACTTAGACAATATCCACTGTGACGACAGTAACAACATATTTTTATGTTGCTGTTACTGATGTCACTAGCCAAGATATATTTTGTTACCTTGTCATTTTCTCTTTCTCCTGTTGTATATTTTGCTGGTAATATGGCAATGTATTTCTACCCTTTGTATCAGAGCCATGAAGCAGCATTTGGTATAGATTTTCCCGACTGCTGCTGTCATTATAGTCAGGAGATACCACCCTTGTCTGTCACATATCTGATCTGGATACCATAGGAATAGAAACAACTGTGGTGCCATTTCCATCTGCACCCCCAGTATACCAGAAATCTGTTTCCCTAAATAAGAAAAGTATTATCTAAGGAGTGGGCATCCCTACACTATATGAGCATGTGTTGCCCTGCATTACTTACCAAATCTAGAGTACTGAGGCCTAATAGTTCACAGATATTTTGCTTATATGATCAGTGTTCTGAAGCACATATCTAATCATGGTTTTCCAAATTAATTCTCTCCATATGTGGGCTGCTATAACTCAGGTCTCCCAGGATTATACCCACATTTTTTCCTCTGTTCATATATCTGTCTCAGCTTCTCAATTTTTACCAACATAACAGGTATCTACTGACTTAGGTTTCTGTAGTATTTTATACACAGCTGAGACTAAGTGTGCCCTTCATTGGGCAGAGAAAGGATTTCCAGCCACGTCATAATGACTGGTTCCTGACGTCCATCTCTCAAGTTTTTATCTGTGTGACTCTGAGCAAGTCACTTAACCGTCCAGTGCTCCCAGGTCGCCCTTGAAAACAGGCACTTGTGCCTAGTGGGCCTTACCCGGTTACCAAAGACTAAAATAAAAAAAAATAAAATAAAATAAAATAAAATAAAAACAATGTTCTTGTAATAGTGATCTGGGTTAGTGAAACCATCTTTATTTTACAATGTCTCAGAAGTTACAAATGCCCTGTGGAGAAAGAATTGTGATGTAAGTACATCACCTTGTCTGTACCGATGCCTGTATACATGGGTATTGCCAGCTGGGGGAAAACGGAACTGTACATCGGTGGGCATAAAAGTCAAAGATATGAGTTTGTATGAATGCAGTACTCCAAACCATGTATCTCTTGCACTAGTTATGGTCGTGTGTGTGTGTGTGTGTGTGTGTGTGTGTGTGTGTGTGTATTTGATGTTGGATGAAATACCATTTCTGTTACTGGCTTCTCTGGTAGTGTGGATTCCTTTTGTCTGTAACCATCAGGCAGAACATGTGTTTGCTAGCCAGGGTATCATTGTCCTAAGTTGGGCTGCCATATGGTATTGTTGTAGATTCAGTACAGCTAGCCCCCCCCCCCCATTTATAGGGAGTTGTAGTGTAGCATATTGTACTCTAGACCTTTTTTCAGTTCATAGGTATCTAGATATTGCTCTGACCATATTTCACCACTTACACTGACATTGTAGCAGACAGTGTCTGAAAAAAATGCAACATTCTAGGAAAGAGATTCATTCTTTCATAAGGACTCTACTCTGGATATCAGATAAATTGGTAGTACCAGCCACCCAGTGAGGTGTGTGGTAAGCACTGCACTTACTGGTTACAGGCATTTAGTTTTCCTATAACTTTAGGTTCTTTGGTTCCTTATATTTTATTTGTGGGGGGCCCATTTCAGGCAGTATCTCCTTTTCATGTCTGGATTGGGGCAATAGTTGAAAAGTAAAATTTTCGTTCAGTCTGTATCCTGTTATAGCTCCATATGTGTCTAGTACCTCATACAGTGGCAGTAGCATACCCTCTGGGCTATTGAGATTTAACAGCCACATTGTCTGTGCATAGTGCTATCCTATGTTCTGAGCCACCTGCTCTTATCCCATTAATCTGCTAGTGCTGACATTTGGCTTGATCTAAAGGCTCAATATATATAGCAAAGGATAGTGGAGATAGCTACCATCCTGATGGGCTCCACATTATAGTTCAAATGGAATTAAGGTATTTCCATTGCTCTAATATGTGCCTTAGGACATTTATATAAGGCCATAATGGTATGAATGAGGTGTTCTGGTAAGTTACAGTGTGCCAGGGTAGCATATAAAAAAGTTCCAGGACACTGTTAAATGCTTTTTTGTTACTGACACATGGTTATGGTAGGACTTTTCTTACATTAGGATAAGTCTAACCAAACATAGGGTTTATGTAATACTATCCTGCATCTGACATTCTGTGAAGAAATGTGTTTCATTTGGAGCTAATATTCTGAGTAGGGTAGGAATTGACCTATTCTTTGTCCTAAGATGGACAAGGATTTCTAACATGTTTAACATGGAGATTGATCAAGATGACTGACAATATTTCTCATCTTTCCCAGGTTTGGCTATTATAGTGATGATGGCACAGTGTCACAAGTCCAGAGGTTCCCAGTCTCCATCGCACTACAGAAGGCTCTGAGGAAGATGAGGAGAAAGTTCCTTCTAGAAAGTTCTTAAAACTTCTACTGGGAACCCATCAGGTCCCAGGCACTCATTAAATGTTGCTCCTCTAAGAGCCTGCAATACCGATATTGGCTGAAATAAAGCTTGTGATTGGTATGGTGTAATTTTTGGTAGGTATAATGAATTTAAGAAATTCTCTGTTTTTCATTCAGTTTGTGTTCTTGGGCATGTATTGTAATTACATGTAATATGCCTTGAAAGCCTCAATTATTCCTTCTATTTTGGTTGCCTCCTCCTTAGTGTGAGGGTAGATTATTTTAGTATTATGGCTATGGATTTTGCAGCATGTAGACAACAGGCTAGGATGTTTGCAGTCCTTTCCACTCCATAATAGTACTGTTGCTTTAAATATCTGTGTGACAGATCAGTTTGAAAAGTATTTGTCTTGTTCAGCTCTGTCTTTTCCTGATCCAAACATGGTGTCACTTGATGGCCCCTCTGCTTGTGCTGGAATTACTATTGCCTTAATTCAAATTCCAAGGCTCTTTTTCTCTCCTCCAATTCCATGTTCTTTCATGCAGCAAAGCCATTTTATCCCCCACAAAAAAAGTAATTGCATTTACTGTGTCCCTCAGCATCAATGGAGATGCTTCTTCCATGTCATTTAGTGAAATAATTTATTTAACCTTGTTTTCCACATGATGTTTAAAATCCAGGTATTTTATAAAATACTGTATGGGTTACCTTTATTGTAAATGTTCTTATTGTATCTTTGAATTGGTCCTTTTGTGATCTTGTATAAGACAAGCTGCTGTTTGAAGCTGTTTAATAAAGCAGAGTTTCAAAAAACAAACACCAAATGGATCTTTTGGGATCCAGATCCGTATCAGTGTAAAGATAACCAGATCGTAATCTCAAGTTCACAACCACACACGTGTTGCACATGCTCTGTTCTAGTAAAAACTCAGTCTATTTGGGTATAGACATTACAGAGTGGGGGAGAGTAAAAGGTGCAATCCTTGATAGCATGGTGCACCACTAACCAGATATCTCTCCACTCCATTGCTGTCAACTGATTCCTACAGAACTTATGTGTTTGGATTCGATGGGAGGATCATTAACAAATAAAAAATTGTCTTACAAGTAAGACTGCCATCTTGTTAAGAAGGATCTTATCAAGGATTCCCCTGGTGGTTGGGGTGAGTGAACCTGCAGGAAAATTGATATTAACTAATGTTACTTTTATTGTATTTATTTTCCCCTTTACTATAATAAAATGACCCAGTTTCTCTGCTGTAACCTGCATTTCCAGAAATTGGGTGGGGCATTAATATGGATAACTCCTTCCATTTCCCTGAGCCTAGAGTAGAGGCATAGACATGCACATACTCAAATGTATCCAATTTGTGATGCTTGGAGAGGCTTAGATGAGTCTCAGGTACAGTACTTACACCACACCTGCCCATTCCTTTTTAACTGGACATTGTCTTAGATTGTTTCATTTTGTTGTTAAACCATTAACATATACTGAATATGCTTTAGATACCAGATTATGCACTGGAGAAAGAATTTGTCTGGTTCAGTAGAATGTTCATTTGGGTTCTTCTGTTCCCTGCTCAGGGTTCCTCATACTGTTCCTGGGCTGATCTTCATGCTTAACAAGGTCAACATCTTCACAGTAATACCATAGTTTGCAATAAGCCAAAAGGGTTACATTAATACAATAAACAAATTTTAGTGAATAACAGCATATAACCAAATTACTGTGTGTATGAATATTTTGCTTCAAAGGCAAGAGTCTCCTGTGTAAGCAACTGTGCTCACAAGTAATTTCAAGTTGGACTTGTCAGTGCCTCTTAAAGATGGAGGTAATATGGGGCTTGAAGAAGACCCATACTTCCATGATGCTTGTCACATTGGTGGGGGAATGAGGGGAAAAGAGGAACAGGTGAAGGTGTTTAGACTGCATCAGTAACTGGAATGTCACTACCATAGCTGAAGGGAGACTTGGTGTGCCTGCCTTAGTGCAAAAATAATAAAAGGGTTCCTCATATTTGTTTCAGGGCTTTTCAAAAACTTCTGTATCCATTCTCTCTATAAAAGAACAAACATTTGTCAATGCTGAATGTTTTCTTGGATGTTGTGAACCACAGTTTGTATGGCTTCCAGATGACCACACAGAACTGCAGGGGCCCATGAGAGCCTTTGTTTTATATAGAAGTTCTTAGACCGTTATAAGTAAATATCAGAGTTGTGTGAGCTATGTGGCGGGAAGAGGACTCTTTGGAGCGTTGGGTGTTGAGTTTTGGTGACCATCTTCCTCCAGAAATTCCAACTCAACAGAAAGTGGGATATTTTGGAGCCTACAGACCAATATGTGTGGTGCATTTAAGCCTAAGAATCAAATTATATCTGTTCAATTAGAAGATCTTAGATCCCGCTTGATAGAACTGTGCAGCCCAAACCTGCCCCTTCAGTTAGTATCACAGGATCCCTTTGGCAGTCTGCTATGCAAATTATATACAAATTCCCCAAACTGTAACCTCCAAACCCCAATTACCAGTAATGCCAGACCGAATTACAGTATGGTTGCAACCATTGCTATTCCATGTACAAAAAAGAGGTCTAGAAGCAGTAGCAACAGCCAACATGACACCCAGGCAGCTCAATCAAGGAAAAAGGGCTGTAGGTTGTTTCTGCCTTTCAGTTTTTAACATAATGCCTTGATTTTGCACAACAGTTTTAATTTACAAGCACCCCAGTCCACTTTTCAGAAACAAAGCAGGTAACTTTTTTTTTTGTCATCTCTTTTGTTTTGTTTTTTTTTTCATCCCAGAGCAGGTGGAGGCTAGGGATTGTACTGAAAGAGACAGCTTTAGATTTCACTTTCTTCAACACTCTGGAGTTGAAGGAGAGCCTTGTAGCTAGGAAAGGTGCAGGAGTGGGGAGGAGGAGGGGATGAAGACAACTTGAGCATATGGCAGCCTTATGTTGTAAAATTTCTGTTGTAGGGAAAGGCTGTGTGGAGAACGGGGGAGAGCTGAAAGACTGCTTATACAGCTTTGCCCATCAGGCAGTGGTTACTTAGAAGGGCAACTGGGTATACTTTACTGCAGTCACCAGCAGGCATCACTGCAATAATAGCCGGTTGTGTAGATTTCAGAAAATGCAAGCCTGATGATAGTCATGTGTTCTGTGACAATTTATTGAAAGAGACAAGAAGCATTGCATTAAAGAAATAAACACAAGTTATTTATTTACATGCTTTATTTTCACTTGCTGAGATTGCTTGGACTTTTCAACTTGTCTTGTGTTTGCATCTACTGTGACCACATAGGACTTTGTCTAAGAGTTTTTTAAATGTACATCTGGTTTTCTTTCAACTAACAAATCCTTTGCCTTCTCGGAGGCTGAACTAACTCATGTTGTGTTCAGCACTCCTCCACTGTTCAGCAGGCAGCTTAGCTGGCTGTAGCTACCCTGACTAGGCCCAATCTGTGTCCATCTTCAGCTCCCATGGAGGCTCAATCGCGTGTTATAGGCTGACCCATGCTGACCTGCTGAATCTGAGTTGCCGCTGCTGTTTTAGTTTTATATCATGAATTGCAATGCTCTCATGAGGAGTGAGTAATTCATTATGTAATTAAAAAGTCAGCTCAGATTCTAATTTGGATTATAAAATGGCAAGAAAAAATCTAGAAATCTCATTGGCCAAGACAGATCAGCTGACCGTACATTAATTCTCTGTATACGCACAGTCATCCTGGTCCTAAACCGCATTACACAATGAGCAGATCAGTCCTCCTACAACCAGAACTATCTTCCATCAGTCTCCCTACAACCAGAACTGATCTTCCACCACAAACATGGCCGCTACCTTTACACTGTAGAGACCTTCAACTGAGCCCTAAAATTAAAATGATCTTAAATATAAAATAAAACAAATTAATTAAATGTTGTTTACCAGATTGTCACACTCTCCTTACACACATAAACAAATTAGAAACATTAACTATTGTTTATAGTTTTCATTACAGCTGTTTGTTTGCTAACAGTGAAAAATCCCTCTTCTATCTTTACCTGCTGATCAGGGAAATCGTCTGCTTTCCCTGACAAGTGAGATAATTCAGTCTCTGGCTCTAAAACAGGCCTTTGTTGTCTGTGTGTACAGTCTGTTAGTAGAGGAACATTCTGCTAGTAGAACTGAGCAGAATTTTGAATCCATGTATTCCATGGTAAACATTCCATGAGAAACATTCCATTTATTGAATGTGGGGAAACAGAGAGGGAAAAAAATGAAGAAAGTAAGCAATAATACTATATAAACAAAGAGAAAAAGTGGTAAATGACTCACCCTGCTGTTTTTTTAGGGCATAAGAAGCAGTTCATGATGCTGTTAGTGAGTGTGGCAGTTTTGAACCATGCTCATGCTTGCAACTCTGAGGAACTGAGAAGCCTCTGTTTTTGCTCCTTTTAGTTTTGTCTACAGAGAGAGAAAAATGAAATAAAATAAGGGGGCTATGTGTCATACTTAAAGTGAGAAAAAGTGCATTTGTGAATTGTTGTGGCTGGCAGGGGAATATGAAGCTTTAGTGGGCAGGGAGGCACACACTATATAACATTACTTTAATCTAGCACCAATAGGCGGAAGGACTATTTTATGTTAAAAGCACAGATTCACTTACATTTTTACTTATTTAAAAATAAAAGAACTGCTTCTAAAAATAAAGGGACATTTTATAAGTGCAATAGGACACTCCGGGGTTGTGCATTACGGTGTGATAACCGCACTCCTAGGGACGATTAGCACTTGGACTTCAGCCTCATGCCTAACTACGCCCCTAGGAGTGCGGTTATCACACCGTAATGCACACTCCATCAAGTCTTATTGCATACACAAAGGGATACCTGGCCTACTGTATGCACCCAGCCCCGTACTGCCTTAGCTTTGCTGTCCCTTTAACTTAGAGGGTGATTGATTCAGTTTAGGACAGGATTACTGGGATTTGGACAGCAGGAATGGGAAGGGATGGCATAGAGAGGTGGGTGTGGGTTGCAGCTGTTGGTCAGCCCAATTGGGTAGGAAGATTTTTTGTGTGCCTTGCTCTTACTGCCATAGCCATGCCTGGGTCTGTACTGGCTGGAGTCAGTGTTACTGTTTGGGTGGGCAGGAGGAAGACAGAGTCACTGAATTTACTGATAGGAGCCCATGTTGCTGTGTGGGCAGGTGGGAGAGTCACCAGAGCTGCTGTGTGAGGGAGGGAAAGATTGTTGCTTTGTGGCCATCTAGGCAGTAGTGTGAGTCACAGGAGAGACAACTTCTTGGAGCAGGGCAGTCACATAGAAACATAGACTCACCCAGTCTGTTTAGATGGACCCTGCCTAGTCTGTCTCCGCAAACTCTAACTGTTCTCCAGCAACTTTCCCTCTTCCCTGCCAATTTACTAATATTCCCCTGTGTCTATCCCATGCATGCTGAAAGCCCCTACTGCTTTCACCTCTACCACTTTTGGTGGCTGCCTGTTCCAAGTGCCTACCATTCTTTCAGTGAAGTAGTACTTCATCACATCCCTCTCAAACTCTGCTCCCCAGCTTTATCACATGCCCTCTGGTACTGGTTCTGGTGCTTTTCCGCATTTAAAAGAGACTCCCCTCTGGTACCCTGTTCACCCCATGAGGTACTCATATGTCTGTAACATATCCCATCTCACACTTCTGTCTTCTAATATGTACATGTTGCAATCCCTCAGTCTCTCCTCATAGGGCTTTTGATACTGCACCTGTACCATTTTATTTACCCTTTTCCGGGCTGCCTCCATCCTGTCTATGTCCTGCAATTAGAAGCTTACTAGATAGACTGAATGGCCTTTTTCTGCTGGCTAATTTGCATGTATTTGTATGTATGTATGTCCTGTCTGAGGTGTGGCTCAAAACTGGACACAATATTCCAGATGGGGTCTCATAAGCAAGTGATACAGTGGCAATGCCATCTTTCTCCTTCTGCTGGAGATGTCTCTCCCTATGCATTTCAGCATCCCACTGGCCCTACCCACAGCTTTTTCATACTGCTGTGTCACTTTAAGGTCATTAGATACAATAACCCCAAGATTCCTTTTCTGCTAAGTGACTGTCACTACCTCCCCCACCACCTTATACTCAGCTCCCTGGTTAAAATACCCTAGGTGAATGATTTTGCACTTTTTTGCATCAAACTCCAAAATGCCATGCTCTTGACCACTTCTCAAGTTTCTCAAGGTCGCTATAAATTATGCCTACCCCACCCTACTACATATTTTGGTGTCCTCTACAAAAAGGCATACCTTCCCTTCCACTTCTTCGGCAATGTCACTTTTGAAGACATCAAAGAGGACTGGTAGCAGTACTGAGCACTGTGGCACCCCACCGATCACCCCCCCCATTAGAGTAAGTGCCATTAACTACTTCCCTCTGTCACCTATTCATTAACCAGTTCAGTACCCAATTCACCACTCTGGGTCCCACTGCTAGGCAGCTCAGTTTTTTTATCAGTCTTGTATGTAGCACAGTGTCAAACATTTTGTTAAAGTCCAGATAGACCACATCCACTGCCTTCCTCATTCTATTTCCCTGATCACCTAGTCAAAAAAAGTCAATTAGATTCATCTGGCGTGACCTCCCCCCAGTATAAATATGCTGTCTTTGGTCTTGTAGCCCATAGGACTCAATATAAGCTCTCAACCTTTCCTTTAACATGGTTTCCATTAATTTTCCCACCAGTGATGTGAGACTAACTGGCCTATAGTTACAAGCTTTCTCCCTGCTGCTTCTCTTATGGAAAGGGACCACATTTGCTCTCCTCCAGACCTCTGTAACATGTCTGTTTCCAGGAGGTGTTGAATAAGGCTGTCAGTGGGATGACTAGCGCCTCCTAGGGTTTCTTTAGTACGCTTGGATGTATCCCGTCTGGTCCCATAGCTTTGTCCACTTTCAGAGCTGCAAGTCCCTTGATACTCTTTCCTCTGAAAATGAACTTGTGTCCACTTGCCTCTCCCCTTTGTTTCTGCTGCTCCTTGGTGGTCCATCCCCTTCCCACCACTGTGATGACTGAGCAGAAGTACCTCTTCAGGATGTCTCTTCTTGATCCCATTCTGTGCAGTCTCCCCCTGCCACCCTCCTTATTGTCACTATTCCTGCCCTTGCTTTTCTCCTCACTTACATACCTGAAGAAAATCGTATTCCCCTTTAGCTACCCCTTTGACTTTCCATTCCTCTGTCAGTACCTTTGTTCCCTTCACACCCTTTTCTGCTTCCCTCTTTTTACTTGACATACCTCTCTGTCTTCCTCCCTCTGTCTATCCTTATGCTGCCTGAATGCACCCTTTTTTGCCTCACCACCTTTGCCACTTTCTTAGAATACCATAATAGTCTCCTTTTCCTTCTAGTTTTCTATGTTTGCTTGCTTCTTTCATGCAGATGTTGGTTGTCTTCATTATGTCCTCTCTGATTTTTCCCCACTGTGCCTCTACCCCTCCCCTTCAGTACAAGGCAGTTTACCATTTGTTAAAAATATTCCCTCCTAAAGTCCAGTTTCCTTCATGTGCTTTGCATCTGTTCTTGTTTTAATGTTAAATCACACTGTAAGGTGATCACTAGTACCTAGGGAACTGCCCACAGTGACGTCTGCAATGCTGTCCCTGTTTTTAAGCACCAAGTCCAGCACTTCCCAATTCCTAGTGGGTTCCTTGACTAGCTGCCTGAGAAAAGCCCCTTGTAGGGAGTCAAGAAAGGCCCTAGTCCTTGTTGAATCTGCAGTTGGAAGGATCCAATCCTCATCTGGCAGATAAAAGTCCCCAACTAGCAACACCTCCACCTTACTTGCCATCCTGATGATGGCTTCTCCCAGTGCCTTATCTAACTTATTTTCCTGTGATGGAGGTCTGTATACCATCTCTGTATGGACAATGGCCACAGTACTTGTCTCCAGGATGACCCAAGGCATCTCCAACCCTTCTTTTTCCTCCAGGTGACCCTGTACTTCCATGGCCTTGATTCTTTCTTAGCAGAAGAGGGGAAAGGAGGTGGTATGGATGGAGGGAGAGCAAGGAGTAAGCAGGACATGACAGTGCTCAGCTGTCTTCTAGGCAGCATCTTGTAAATGAAAGGCTGCAGCTGCACTCTCTCCCTCTCTCCCCCTCTCTAATAGTTTTACATTGTAGGTGTTCATTGGGTGTTCTTTCTCTAACAACAGCAGGGTAATTCCATTTGTTTTACATTTTATACTGTTTTGTTTAAATTCCTGGGGACAAATCAGAAGCAGCGAAGCACCCGGATGCACTTCCAGTTGGGCAAGCATAAACAGAGACACTGAAGCGAGCACTAGGCAGAGGAAGAAGCATGTGACAAGGCTCTCTTTCAGCGATTGAATAAAGATGCAACGTGAGTGCAGGAGAAAAACCTAGACATAAACATAATGAATGAGGGCAGGGTGGCAGTTTCACATGCAGCATGTAATATGTTTATTTGGATGGATGAGGGGCAATAGATAAATTGTATGGTATCCACCAATTGTCAATTAATGATTTGCACAATAACATTTCTGATCTAAGGGATAGGCTAAGAAATATGCACCATATCTGAGACCTAGAAGGTTTCTTATGCATAACTGAGGCAAGCCTGAATCTGAATAAAAGTGTACAGGACACTATTTATTTATTTATTTATTTATTTATTTATTTAAGAGTTTTACCAGGAAAGGCATGCTAAGCAGTTTACTGCTCGATTCCAGATGCGTCCTGGGGGAGGGGGGAACATAGGTAGACGATTGAAGACAGTATAAACAAGCGAATACATAGTGGGAGAACACTAACATTTGGTCCTGATTACTAGACAGTAGTGGTTTGAGAGAATCTGTAGGTAGCCGCAGTTAATACAGCATGAGTACAATAAATACATAGTGCAGGCCACTAGCAAAATTGGACCTTGTGAGAAACAGCATAGAGCGAGAGAACAATAGTTAGGCACCAATTAATTGCAGTTACTAAGTGCGGACATACACTGATATTATACTTAGAGACTGGGAAATGCCTAGACACAATCACAGGTAGGGGCGAAATGAGCTTGGAGCATAGAGTTAAGGTGCGAGAGGGAGGAGAAGTGACGAACGTTAGCTGGGAAAGAGTTCCACAATGTGGGAATGCGGTAGCTGAATGCTGACTGACCGATGGTAGTAGACCAGTATGGGACAGCTAGAGACTGAGAATCTGAGTTTCTGAGAGAGTAAGCATGGGTGCTAAGCTTGGTTAGGGCATCGGTGAGGTAGGAGGGGAGATGCTGTGACCAAAACTTGGCCGGGATCTTGGCGCAGTGGGTCAGTCTGTGATTGTCAAGAGAGGTGAGGTTCATTGATTGATATAGGGCACAGTGGTGTGTGGAGTAGGGACAGTTCAGGGTGAAAGGACAGAAAGAGTGGAAAACAGGGTCCAGCCTGGCTAATGTGGTCTTGGGGCCGGCGCCGTAGACCACATCCCCGTAGTCAAGGACGGGGAGGATCATTTTCTTCACAATGGCCATCCTGGCTGGAAGGAGGATGCTGTCATGATTCTGGTAAAGTGCACCAAGCCTGGGGTGCAGCTTCTTGAGTAAGGAGTCAATATGCAAGGAAAAGTTGATATGCTGGTCAAGCCAGACACCGAGGTATCTGAAGGAGGTGCAGGACTCCAGGGGGGACCCTTCCAGGGTGTGGAATAAGAGTGGGGAGGGGAGCCTGGAAATTTTCTGCCTCATGCCAAAGGTTAGTGAGACTGTTTTATTGGCATTGAGGAGGAGGTGATTAGAGTGGAGCCAGTGCTGGACCGAGATAAAGTCTTGCTGCAGTCTGGTCGTAACCTCAGAGGTCGAGGGGCCAGATGCATACAGCACAGTGTTATCTGTGTACATGTGGATGGAGGTGTGTGGGCAGGCAGAGGGCAGGTCATTCAGGAAGACCGAGAACACTAGTGAAGGTGCTGGTCTGCAAATGGGAGGGGATAAAATAAACAGAGTGCAACAGGAGAAGGAAGATGGCAAAACAATGACAGTGACTGGTGTATTGTAACAGAGGAAAGGAGGAAAAAGGAATGGTAGAATGGTTGAAAATTATGCACTGAACCACACAAATAGAGATGAACTACTGGAAAATACTTCACCAGTAATGATCAATGATCAGAGAGACACACTGCAAACTAGAGATAGCCAACAGGAAATTGAGCAAACCGAGCAAAGTAATAATTTGATAACACAGGCTGAGGAAAGGGTTATAGTGCAAGACAGTGAACATGAGCAGGAAATAAAACAGGATGAACAAAGAAACATTGTGGTTATTGAGGACTCCATACTGAGACACACTGGTAACATATGTGGGACTAGAAAGGAGACTGCAACAGTATGCAGCTTGCCTGGAACAAAAGAGTCAGATGGCAAGCAAAACTTGGACAGGCTAGTGAAAGGGTCAGGCAGAAATCTGCAATGGTATTACATATAGGTGCCAGTGATATTGGGAGAAGTTTGTATGAGGCGATCAGAATGAAAAAGGTATTGAGGCTAATTCACTGAGATAGTGACAAACAAATCGGATGGGCAAATGCCCACTTTTGTCTGGAATAGCCACATATCACGCAGCAGCTGTGATGCTGTGTTGCAGCTACCTCCAGTTGGGCTGTAGTTTTGGTATTTAGACAGTGCCTTACCCTGATTCTGTCTCCTTGTTATAAATTAAGTTAGAATCATATTAGGTAACTCATCATTACACTCTGTAAGTTACTCCCCCCCCCCCCATCGCTACCTAGTCATGTTTCTCCCAGTTTCACCTAAAATTGTTCTTACCTATCTCCCAGCAGATCTAACTTTTGACTGGGGGGGGGTTGCATTGATAAGAAGAACGTGGGTAAGGAGGAAATGCCTTGCACTCCAGGACCTCTGTCTTGAAAATCTTGCACTAAACCACACAAATAGAGATGAACTACTGGAAAATACTTCACCAGTAATGATCAATGATCAGAGAGACACACTGCAAACTAGAGATAGCCAACAGGAAATTGAGCAAACCGAGCAAAGCAATAACTTGATAACGCAGGCTGAGGAAAGGGTTACAGTGCAAGACAGTGAACATGAGCAGGAAATAAAACAGGATGAACAAAGAAACATTGTGAATATTGGAGACTCCATACTAAGACACACTGATAACATGTGGGACTAAAAAGGAGACTGCAACAGTATGCTGCTTGCCTGGAATGAAGGAGTCAGATGGCAAGCAAAACTCAGACAGGCTAGTGAAAGGGTCAGGCAGAACTCTGCAATGGTATTACATATAGGTGCCAATGATATTGGAAGAAGTTTGAATGATACTATCAGAATGAAAAAGGTATTGAGGATAATTCACTGAGATAGTGACAAACAAAACAAATCAGATGGGCAAATGCGCACTTTTGTCTGGAATAGCTACATATCATGCAACAGCTGTGATGCTGTGCTACAGTTACCTCCAGTTGGGCTGCAGTTTTAGTATTTAGATGATGCCTTACCCTGATTCTGTCTCTTTGTTATAAATTAAGTTAGAATCATATTGGATAACTCATCTTTACAATCTGTAAGTAGTTAGGTTTCTCCCAGTCTCACCTAAAATTGTTGTTACCTGTCCCCCAAGAGATCTAACTTTTGACTTGGGAGGGGGGTATTGATAATAATAATAATAATTTTATTTGTTAAGTGCAATTCAACTGATGTCAAAGTGCTGTTCAAACACATCAGACTCTAAAACATTATATAACACATGAGTAATATAAAACTGATAAAAAAAATTAATTAAATATACTAAAACAAATAATCCAAAATCACAAATCAGGGAAAGCACACACATATAGATGAGTTTTTGAAGCAGTTTTAAAGCTCTCCACTGTCTTGCACTCTCGTGTCTGACAAGGCAGAGAATTCCACAGGGTGGGTGCAGAAAATCCAAAAGCCTGAGCTCCAGAAGTCTTCAAACATACCCTGGGCATCTCTAGCAATCCCTCATTGGTTGAGTGGAGTGGTCGGAGGGGACAGTAGGGCTTCAGAAGCTCTTATAGGTAACTCGGACCTAAACCATGTAGGGCTGTAAAAGTCAGTAAACCAACCTTTTTTTTTTTTTTTTGCATTATTTATTTATCCCCTCCTATGTGCCCTGGATCCGCCATGTCCTTCAGGCAGCCATGATCCCCGACATCCACCTACTATCCTCCCTTGGAACCCCCTAACTCAAATCACAGCCAACCCTGGGGTAGCTCGGTGTAACCATTCACTGAGTGGGTCCCCCTCCTCTGAGAGGGAAGGCACTGGTGGGGGAGCCAGCACACTCTTTCTCGTGACCCCAGGGCACTGCTGAGGCAGTCAGGCTCCTCGAGAGTTTTTCAGTGATGTCGGCAGATCGTCTGCCATCATCCTGGCCAATCCAGGACGTTTTTCCATTTTTTCTGGTTCCCCTGACATTGCGCCAGTTCTGTAGTGTTCTGGAGTCTTCCTCTGGGGGTGCTACAGAGTGAGGCATCACCCAACTCCACCCCAGAGAGAAGAGCAGTCCTTTGGATGCTCAATCCTTCTCCCCACCCCCGGGCCACCCCAGTGACCCGAGTCCATTCCCGAACCCGGGTCACCGATGTGGTTTGAGGTAAGACACCAGTGCCTCAGCCCTCTGTGCCACTGGGCCGACGTAAACCAACTTTAAAGGTGATCTGCCACTGAACTGGCAGCCAGTGCAGAAAGCACAGCACAAGAATATATGGCTGGATTGGGTTGACCCAGATAATAGCCTGGCCGCAACATTCTGCACTAGCTGCAAGCAGCGGATATCAACCCCAGGAAGCCCCAGGTACAGGAAGTTACAATAATCAAGGCGCAAGGTCACAAAAGCGTGGACCAGGGTTGGAAGATCACCGGACGGGACAAGGTGTTTAATCTGGATGATGTTCCTCAGATGGTAAGATGAGAACTTGACCACAGCTGACACCTGTAAATGAAGTGTCAGCCTGTCATCAAGTATCACCCCCAGATTCCGTACCCATTCAAAGGTCGACAGCTGGGAGCCCCCAAGCCAAAGCCCAGCCGGATGGCCGGCCCACAGCTGACCCCTCTATCCAGTGACTCGGTTCCACCACTAACACCTCCGTCTTGTCCGGATTTAACCTTAACCAACTGGAATTCATCCAGTCTTGGACTTCAGCAAGACAGTTGGAAAAAAAACAAGAGTGCACTATCCTGGCCAGGCACAAAAGACAGGTACAGCTGAGTATCATCTGCATAACAGTGAAAACTCAGCCCAAACCATCTTACAATGTCTCCCAATGGTAGCATGTACACCACAAACAGCATGGGGGACAATACTGCATCCTGCGGGACCCCACGAGGCAGGGAGAATAAGTCTGAGGAAAAAATCCCTGATACTACCCTCTGCGACCTGCCAGTGAGAAAAGAATGGAACCATCTGAGGACTGTACCGGACAGGCCACAGATGACCCACAGGCAGTCAAGAAGCACCCCATGGTCCGTAGTGTCAAAAGCTGACAAGAGATCCAGAAGGACCAGAATGGAATGACGCTTCTGGTCTCTGGCCATCAGGAGATCATTGAGTACCCGAACCAGAGCAGTCTCAGTACTATGTCTCTTATAAAAACCAGACTGGAGAGGATCGTAGCTAGCATGGATGATAAGATAGTTCTCCAGCTGTTGCGCAACAACTTTCTCAATAACCTTCCCTATAAAGGGAAGGTTAGAGATTGGTCTGTGGTTTGCAGGAGAATCTGGGTCAAGAGATGGCTTCTTGAGAAGGGGGGGTCACCACAGTCTCCTTCAAGGAGCTGGGAAACTCCCCCGATTCCAGTGAATACCAGATTAACTCTGCTAGAACCAGGCCGATCACATCAACGCACCCTATTAAAAGGCGAGTAGGGCCCGGATCTAAACTACAGCTAGTTGGCATCATACCCCAGAGAAGCTGAATGATATCCTCGATCCCCAGTTGGTCAAACTATCGCAACAAGATAGAGGAGTCGCGACCCTGCTCCAATCATCTGCGTGATAAGCGAATCTCCGACCTGATGATGGCAACCTTACCAGCAAAGAAGCGAGCCAACTCATCACACTCTATTTGCGAAAAGGCTTTCTGAACTTGTAGACAGGCTGGATTGCACAGTCTGTCTACTGTTCGGAACAGCTGAGCTGGTTGGTTCTGTGCTGCAACAATCTCACTGGACAGGAACTCCGCCTTCTTATGAGAGATTGTTGACTGACAGTCTCTATAATGTTCCATCAGTCTAAGCCTGTTGGCTTCCAAGCCAGACCTACCTACGCCAAGCACACTCTAACCTTCAACCCACCTGCTTCAGCTCTCTCAAAGTCCCATCAAACCATGGGGACTGAGGGCGAAGAGTAAGCAGGCGAACATGGAAAGGAGCAAGGGTATCCAGATCCCCCACCACTGCTCAATTAAAAGCCTGGAGTAGGTTCTTCGGACCCTTGCTTGCCTCTGGCAATCCTGATAGATCCAACACCACCAAAAGGCCATCAGGGGTCAGACCCCGTAATGGGCAGTATCGGACCATCTCCACAGGGGCAGGCCAATAAGGGGGAGCCAAAAAACTGAACCTTATGATGTGGTGATCGGACCATCCAACTGGTTCCACCACCAAGTTGGAGGCCTCCAACCCCAGGAGAAAGATCAGGTCCAATGAGTGACCGTGATTATGTGTCACAGAGGAAACAACCTGTGTGAAGCCCAAGGGACTCATAAGTTGGAGGAAGTCTTGTCCAAACTGCGAAAGTTCATCATCAATCCAAGCATTGAAATCCCCCAGCACCATCAACCTGGGGGATTCCAACACCATATAGATGATGAAGTCCGTGACTTCCTGCAAAAACTGATTCTTACCCCCTAGTGGACAGTAGATGAGAATGATTTTGCACCCCACACCTGCGGCTATGGTATACTCAAAGGATCTGGTGTCCTCAACTGGCACATCAACAAGGCCCATTTCAGATTTAAAACAAATTGCTACACACCACCCCTATGACCCGATCTTGCACCATGTATCACCAAGAACCCATCTGGAATCGATGACTCCAAAATGGGACCAGCATTATCATCCAGCCAGGTCTTAGTGATGCAAGCCAGATTGGATGACCCAATAAGGTCAACTATAATAGCTGACTTGTTTTTAATAGATCTAGCATTGCACAACACCGTGTGGGTCGGATGGACACCCAGAGCAGTTTGAGATACTGATCCACTAATCGTGGAGCACTTGGGTATGGGCATTAAACAAGGAGGACCTCATTAAGTGCTCCATTTTGCCCCAGGGCATCTTCTGGTCCCCACCACCCCAATTCAGCCACTCAATTCATTCCCCCTCCCCGGTCTCCCAGCCCTTTTCCTCCTCCCTACTATTCCAACAGCCCTATAGCAGCCATAAACTGCTGCAGACCGGGGGGACAGGTAAAAGAGCAGAGGTCCTGGAGCTCAGAGGTGGAGTAGCACCTGACAGGGAGAGCCTCCATCAAACACATCCTGATAATCAACACAGCATCCACTAGGCCAACCAGCTAGCATTAAAAACAACAAACCCCACAATAAATAAATATTCCCAAGATAACCCCACACTATCACAAACCCCAGAGTAAAAACCCTCCCCCTTAAATACTAAAAAATTAACTAAAAATAAAATAAATCAAAAAAACAAATCAACAAACAATTACAAAATAAATAAAATAAAATAAAAATGTGATAGTATTCTGGGCCTCTCACTCCCAGTCAGCAAATAAAATATGTACAAAACAATCAGCAGTCAAACAAAAATTATAAAATGTTATAGGACAGTTTTGGAAGGTTCTCTCACAACCTCCCTCAGAGAGAAAATCAGTAAAAACCACAGGCACAAGAGTTCCAAAAAAGTCTTCTCCAGCCTTTAGTTGCACAACAAAAAAGGCACAAAGGAAAAGGGGAAGGAAACCAGTCAACAAAACAAGACACAGCTCACACTCCCCGAGATTAACTTTCAGCCAATATGACAGAGTAAGACAGTTTGTAAGGCTTTCCAATGGGAAAGACAGAAACTATCTGACACAGCTTGGAGACTCCATCATAGACCAAAACTTCCACGTTAGTTCTCTAGTCTGGGGGGTTGGAAGCAACACAGTCCACAGAGGCC
Source organism: Neoceratodus forsteri (assembly GCA_016271365.2). Classification (NCBI taxonomy): domain Eukaryota; kingdom Metazoa; phylum Chordata; order Ceratodontiformes; family Ceratodontidae; genus Neoceratodus; species Neoceratodus forsteri. The sequence goes on from CM028134.1 coordinate 684,265,566, forward strand.
CCCTGATCAACAAGGAATGCCCTGCCATCCACCGACTGCCCGGCGGTCTATGCCCCTCACCACCAGACCCCAGTCCTTCAACAAGGGACCGATAATAGGGACCAGGGAAAACTCCAGGTCCATGAAATGATCCCCTCTCCCACACCCAGACAAGAAACCCACAGGAACTCCAGCAAAATACTCACAACCTCTTCGGAGAAGGTTGCTCAGCTGTAATCATCGGCTGTAGTCAAACCAGTGGACCACGATCCTCTTCGATCCTCTGTCCTCCCATTACAGTCCTCCAACAAACATGTCCCAGGACTGAGAATAATCCAAGCAGGCAGGCCATGCACACAACGCTTCAATAGCCACACCTGCTGCGCCAAAAACAGAAAGCAAACAAAAAGCCAAAGGCCAGACTCAGAGAGCAACTGGCAGCTTAAACTTTTGAAACCCCGCAATTTGTGGTGCAATCTGCCACAATGCCCCAAATGCGGTAAGAGCACCGGCTAAAACTCAAGGAGAAGACTAGCATAAAACAAACAAACAGATGAACTCGGCCAGAAAAAAAATGCAAAAAGACTAAACTGACTCACTTCTTCAACCCTATCTAACTCAAAACCTGTTAAAAACTAAAATTAAATAAAAAACGGAGCAGATTAATGAAAAAGTGAAAAAGAGCTAGCGAAACAAACAGAGCTAGTAAACTGGCTGGCTCATAGCAGCCACCATTTTGAATTTTGAAGGAAAAAGGTGGATAGGGAGGAGATGCCTTGCACTCCAGGACCTCTGTCTTATATTTAACATTACCAACATAATACACTTTTAAGAGATAACTCATAATTTCCAGAAATAGTGGGCTCCCACAGGATTGAGCCTATATAATTTACAGCCAGTACTAATAGCCTCATAGCAAGGGGAGGAAATCCTGGAATGGGAGATGTAGTACTGTTATAACAGGCTAAAAGCTATAAGGAAGGGGGAACCCCATCATCGCTGGATCTTGTCCCTCCTCGAAGTGTCCCCTTGCCTCTAAAGGTGGTTAACTCAGTAAGGGAGAGCACCCATATCAGTAAGACTATCAGAACTGTCCTGAGGAGGCAGAAACAATTCAGTCCATATCAGACCCCATTTCCCACATACCCATTAACCTTCAGGGGATTCAGTCTGAAAGGAGGTATAAAAATACAATTGCTTGGGTCATATGTGAAAATAAACCGGGTGGAGGGGATACAGCAAATAATGTCATAATATTGCAACAAACAATTAGCTCAACATTTTACAAATATTTTAGCCTCTACATGTTCACTGTGCCAAAATGTCATCAATGGTTTAATACTGTCTCCAGAAAGAAACTGTGAGGCCAAGGAGGTTTACATAAGCATAGCAATAGGTAACAAAACTGACTTCCACTCTGGTGTTGAAATGACTGTACTGTAACTGCAGCACCGTTTCAGCCAATTTCCCTCACAGGAGAAGAACAAAGGAGGATTGTGGGTGTCCATGACCCAGCATTATGTCAGTTGCCCTGCTAATTGTGAGATAGTTCAAAGACAACTACCAATCATAAATATTCATGCACACTGATGATGCAACAATTATCATGTCACTAAAATAGGTGGAAGAAAACCAGTGCCTACTTATCATTTCCATTGGGTAGTGAGCAAATCCGATTTCCCTGGGCAGGAGATCCAGTTCTAAACATCCCTGAAGTGTTCTTATTTTATACCAAAGTACTCCCTGCTGCCCCAAGTCAGCTAAGAGAGCCCCCAGCCTCAGAACCAGTTAATGCATGCAGTGTACTTAGTCCCATTTTGAAATTAATTTTGTGCAAAGTGCATCCTCAGATTACAACTCTTATGCCCATAATCACTTACAATAAATCTTCACAGATTCTCTGTCACTAAATTACTCTTTTTCCAAGGAGATGGAACCTTCCACCCACCAGTTTTCATACATACAATTTGACAGCAGAAAAGGACTGCTCAACCCATCTAATCTGCCCACCTGTTCCCTAACTATTCTGTCTTCACAGGCCCTATCTGGCATCCATCAACCCTCTCACCTCCCAGCATCCTATTTAATATATCCCTATGTGTATCCCATGCATGCTTGAAGACCCTCACTGTTTTGGCTACCACCACTTCTGCTGGCTATCTAGTCCAGGCATCAACTACTCTTTTCAGTGGAGAAACATTTTCTTATATCATTATTTAATTCATTCCCCAGTTTCATTGCATACCTTCTGGTCTTGGTGCCTTTTCTCATTAGGAAGAAACTGCATATCAGTACCCTGTTCACTCCTTTGATATAACTGTAGGTCTTTATCAGAACTCCTCTCTTTCTCTCCTTTCTTCCAGGGTATATATATGTTGAGATCACTCAATCTCTCTTCGTAGGGCTTCTTTTGCAAACCATGTATCATTTTGGTTGCCCTGCTCCAGACCACCTGTACTCTGCCTAGGTACTTTCTTAGGTGTGGGCTCCAAAATTGTACACAGTACTCCAAGTGTGGTTGCACCAGTTAGCAATATAATGATTAAACAACCTAATTTTCCTCCTGTTGGAGACACCCTCCCTACGCAACCCAGCATTCCCTTAGCCTTACCTTTTGCTTTGTTGCATTGCTCTGCCACCTTGAGATCCTCAGAAGTTATAACCATTAGGTCCATTCCTTGTCTAGTGTCTTTTAGTACTTCCCCATCCATCTTATACTCAGCTCTGGGATTTTTATGTCTTATAGATGCATTACCTTGCACTTTTTAGCATTGAATCTCACCTGCCATGATTCTGACCATTTTTGGGGTTTCTCAAGATCCCTGTGCATTATTTCCACCACTTCTTTAGTGTCCCCCTTATTGCAGATTTTAGTATCATCTGCAAAAAGGCGCACTTTCCCTTTCAGTTTCCATGATGTCTCCTATAAAGATATGAAAGAGAACTGGCCCCAGTGCTGAGCCTTCTGGTACTCCACTCATCAAATTTCCTTCTTTAGAATGAGTGTAGTTTACTATCACCCTCTGCTTCCTGTCAGTTATTAACCCAGCTTACCATTATGGATCCCACTCCTAGGTTGGTCAACTTCTTAATCCGCCTTTCATGTGGTACTGTGTCAAAGGCCTTACTGAAGTCAAAACAAGCTATATCCAATACTCTACTTTGATCAGTTCCTCTTGTGACCCAATTAAAGAAATTGATGAGATTTGTTTGACATGACCTCCCCCTGATAAATCCGTGTTGTCTGTGGTCTTGCAGTCCATTTGATTCTGTATATTCTATCATCCTTTCTTTCAGTAGTGTTTTCATTAATTTTCCCACCACTGAAGTGAGACTTGACCAGCCTATTGTCATTAGCCTCCTCCCTGCTGCTGTTTTTATGTAGAGGAACAACATTAGCCATTCTCCAGTCCTCTGGAACCACTCCCGTTTTCAGTGAGTTGTTGAAGAAAGCTGTCAATGTGGCAGGCAGTAGCCAGAATCTCTCTAAGTTCTTTTAGTATCCTGGGGTGAGTCCCATCCAGCATGGTCCACCTTAAGTTTATCAAGTCTTTTCAGCACTCCTTCCTCTAAAAATTGGCTTCAGTCCATCCTCTCTTCACCCTATCATGTGATTTAAAGATCTAAAGAGCATGGGAGAGAATTACATTTTGAATGGCAAGGTAATACCCCATATCCTGCAATACTGGTAGAAAGGCAAGTCAGTCAGATTCAAAGAGAGAGAGAATCCAGGCACAGAGAAGAAAGAGGCAGAATCCAAAATGTGATGCCAAGACAAAGTACTTCTAAGATCTAAGGGTAAGAACATAGGGCTGGATTTTCTAAGCATTGCATAATCTTTTTAGCACAGTTGCACTACAGTATCATGAAATATGAGCAAGTTTTATTGAGGTACTTAATAAGAGCGACTCAATAAAACCACACATGGGAAGAGTGAATGGTGCAGTATAGCGAGAAATAGGTGAGAGCAACTGCAGCAGTGAGCTGCATTTGTTTGATGATGATAAAAGGAGTAGTGTGGCCAAACTTTGCCAAAATAGCTGTTTGATGTAGTGGCTAGAGTCACTGCCTATAAAACTGAAGGACCAGGGTTCAGGTCTTGGGATGGGATAGGATTTTTGTTCGTCCTAGACTTTTTTTTTAAGTCCACCCCAGTGTTGAGAGTCTGTAAGTTGGGGGGTGCAGAGGGCACAGCCACCCCCCGCATAAAAAAATGTTTTATTGTTTGTTTTGGTGTTTGAATGTATTGACCCTCGATCTGTTTTTGCTCGCTGTTATGAGTTGGGGCGGTTGTTTAGTCTCTCTTACTGGTCCGCAACTAAAACAACTCTCCCTTATCACATAAAACCTTGCACTACTTAAGACACAACTGTTGGATCACATAAAAGGTGTTCTAAGGTTTTGCTGTAAGTGCTGCAAGATGCACACTAAAATAAGTGTTTTCCCATCTGTACTTCTGTGTTTAGAACTGGTTTATTTAAATTTTTCTAATATGTTTGTATTCCCCATTAGTATGCTGTGTATCTTGTAAATTTTGTGTAAATATAAGGGATATGCAGTTGGGACTTGTGTGATAAATTATCTATACAAGAGCAGTTTGACCTCAGGTAACCTCACAAGTGGTGTAAACCACGAGTGATGCGCCTGAGGTTAAACTACTTGAGTGTTGATAAATAACGCATCACACATGGTCCTCATTGCATGTTCTATTTATACAATAGACCTGTGTTTTTTTGAGGGGAGTGATTGACAGGCAGTGTTTATTCAACATATGTGTGATAAATTCTGGATTCAAAAATGTATCACGCATCTAAGGAGACACCATTTTTCATGACATTAGATTTGTGTCTATGCATCTTGTATAAGTTAAATATTTGACTGCAGTGTTTTAATAAGTCCAGGCAATATTTTTTTTTTTTTTTTTTTAGTCTTTGGTAACCGGGTAAGGCTCACGTGCCTGTTTTCAGGGGTGACCTGGGAGCACTGAGCGGTTAAGTGACTTGCTCAGAGTCACACAGTATGCAAGTGAAGGTTGTGAGAATCAGACTCCGGTCTGGTCTACTGGATGTACCAAGATCATTCACACCTTGTTCCTCTTACCTCTAGGCTATACTATAATTTAAATATATTTAAATTATTCCATTGATCTGCATTGGAGTGCACTACCAACTTAAAGTAAACCTGTCCTGACCCAGTGTAGGGGTAACATGTAGCTAGAACGATTAAGGGGTTCTTATGTCCAAGAGGCTTTGCACTGCATAAGCAAGAAGATGTAGTAGAATGAGAAGGATGCATCCCTGAGTGAATTGTGGCCAGTTTGATGGCATCACTGATAAAGTAAATACGCCAGGCCAGCACAACCACCCAGGGCATCTTGTGCTGTTTTGTGGTAGTCATGTAGTTGTGTTTGATTCTGAATTAGCTACAACAGTATATCTTACATCTGGTCTGCTATGCCAACTGCCTACAATAAGGGTGATTCAGCCTCCACCTCTCTGCCTTCTCAATGGGTAATGGCAGTTTAAATTCTGTGTCTTTTATTTGCATTTCAGTCCTGAAAGCTCAGATTTCAGCTAGGATTAGAGAGTTCAGCAGTGGCTGTTCTTTGGTGCATTCCGATGCCATGTTGCCCTCTTTTTCTACATTGATGTTAGAGGTGGGCAAGCCAGAGCAGGTTCAAGCCTGGCTCGAACCTAGTGCCTGGCTTGGCTTGGATCGATCTCCATAAGCAGTGTAGAGCCAAGGTCAAGTCGAGTCATTTGTGGCCAAAGTAAGCATTTCTGTCATCCCAAACACTTACTGCAGTGTCTGAAACATTCAATTATTATGCTCAGAGCAGCCTCCAGTAGCCAGGGCTTGGCTTGTGTTTAGGCTTGTAGAGTCAAGACAGACCCCTGGCTCAGCTCTGGCTTGGCTCTAGGTGATAAATTCCTGGCTTCCCACCTCTAAATCATGTTAATTATTTTTTTGTTTTGTCACTCCATCTGTTAAAATCAACCTTTTTGTATTTTATATTTGAATTAATGCCCTAATGAATCAAAAGAGGTCCTTTATTTAGGATTAGTAGTGGAATTCCGAGTTTAAGCTAGTGAGTGATGACAATGAAAATATTTTTTTTTACATTTTTTAATATAATTGGAGATTTTTTCTCTATCCAGGGTCACTTGTTAATACTGCATTTCCCCACCCAATTTATTTTTTTAATTACTTATCAGATCTGGCACCCGTGATATCAGTTAATCTGAAATCCTGCATGGCAAACTTCACCCAAGGCTTCTACCCAACTAATGGCACTGGGCTCTGGAACTCATAACTAGCTAAAAATTAAATGTAGGGTGGGGAAATAGCAGCATTAAGAAGGGACTATAAACTAGGAGGACATAAAACTACATTATTTCAAAACCATCACATGAGACAATGCACCAAGGGAATAGACAGATTTCACACATGTGCACATTTCTAATTGTATCAAAAAATGTAAACATTAGGCTTATGTTCCCTTTAATCCTGTTAGTGGTTCTATGTTGCACCCTCTTGATGGATGCAATATCCTTTTTGCTATGAAGGTGTTTATACTCTTGTTTCCATTCAAGTGCTGGCATCGATCCAGCCCTGTCAACCACCTGGCCAGCCCAAGGTATTCCATGGATTCCCCTATCACCACCAATGGCAGGGACGAAGGCTAAGCATCCCTCCCAATGGGTATGGATCTGATAGACAGGGCTTGCAGGTGAGCAATAGTGGAGGACTACAGACCACTGTGCAACTAGCATGGCATAGTATAGCATAGCATAGCATAGCGGTACACTATGCTAGTTGTGCTACTTAGGGTTAGGTGGTATAGTTGTGATGTTTTTAGGAATGTATTTAAATTGGAGGGCTTTGTCCCCACACCCCCTATTATAAAACATGTGCAGTGTGGGAGACAAAGCTCTCCAACTCAAATTCATAAAGAAACACAACAACCCTACCACTTAACCCTAAGTAGGGTAACTAGCATAGCATAGCATACTGACTATGCTAGTTACAGCAGTCCGTGTCCTTCTGGGATACAAGTGTGCTGGCACTGTCATCCTTGATGGTGTAAATCTTTCCTTGTGTATTCTCCCTTTCCTCTGTCTTGCGGAATAGCTTAAGACAGATCTCCCAATCACACACGCATGCCAAGATGTGCCAACATAGGAATGATGCCTCTGACGTAGGCTTGCTGTGTCCTGTTCTCTTTTCTACCAGCAATGCCAGGGGACAGGGAAAGAGCAGAACTCACCTCCCTCCCTTCCCAAAGCCTGAGGGCCTCCAAGTAGAATCCTTATCAACTTTTTGCATGGTTGTAGCAATGGCTACAGCTTCAGCTTCCATCCATGATGATTTTCAGGTTCTTTTTGTGGTCCCTCACTGCTGTTATGGCAATGACCCTTCTCTGGAGCAAAATTCAACATTTATTGAAATGTCCATTTAAAATGCACTTTACACAGTAGCTGCTCCACTGAAACAGACCACCTCACATGTACCTCAATGTTTCTCACAGTCTTGAACTTTTTCAAGAGTGACAGTCTTGAAAAAGCATGAAACTGCACGAAATATTGAGGATGAGGGTGGGGTGGTCTGTTTCCGTGGAGCAGCTATTATGTAAAGTGTATCTTAAATGTATGTTTCAATTAAGTTTGCATTTCACTCTGAAGAGGAAGAGTCATTGCCTTTGGATGGTGGAGGGTTGAATGTCAACCCCATTGTGTTTGCATATTTTAGTCTTTATGTTTTAGCACACCACAGCCCCAGGCGTTACCTAAGAAGTTTCAAACCTCACTGCTGTTAGTTGTTGTTTTTTTATTTAAAAGAATTACATCCAACCTAATTTCTTTTGACTTAAGTGAAGGTCCGCTTATTTACTCAGAATAGCACAGCTGAGATGCCACATCTCATTAATGGTGGGGTCCTGCTGCCCCTTTCTGCAGCTGGGTGGACTGGAGCACTGAGAGGTTAAGTGACCTACCCAGGGTCACAGGGTGAGTCTTTAGCTCCAGCAGAGTTTAAACCTGCAATCGTCTCATTCCCAAGCTAGTGGTCTAACCATTAGGTGACACTACCTTCCATTTAAGCCCCCTGTGTACCATTTTCCTCTTTCACGGAATCTACCATCCTCATTAGTTTTCTTATCTACCATTTTAATTAACATTTGATGCACCTGGCTCCAGATCATTAATAAAATTACTAAGCTCTATGGTTCCAACACAGACTCCTGGGGACCAACAGTGGTGACTTTTATTTAGTTTAGTGTTGTCCCATGCATCGATACCCACTGGGCCCTATTTCTTAACCAGCTCTCTATCCACTAAACTATATTTCCTGTAAGTTCAAAATTTCCTCAACTTCAGAACCAGTTTCTTATGAGGAACCATGTTGCATGCTTTGCTTAAATCTAAGTATATTAAATCAACTGCTTTCACATGTTTAGTTCTTTTGTTATATCCTCAAAAGGACCGCCAGATTACTCTAGCACAGTCTCTGCTTAATGATCCTATGTTATTTCTCTTTTAACAGTTGGAATCTGTCCAGATAATCTGATCTTTTATAATCATTTCCATAATTTGTCCCATAATCAAGACCAAACTCACTAGCCTATAGTTATCTGGGTCACTTCTACTTCCCTTTTTAGGGCTGTGGGCGGAGCCTACAGCCATTTTTCAAGAGATTTTTAGCTCTGAAAACGTCCGATCTCACAACCTCTTCTGTTGGACTTTTGGAAGTATCCTTCTGAAAGCCCAACAGAGCTGAAAGCCCTCTGCTGTGATCAGGCTATGGAATAACAGCCGCACTATTTCAGCAGTTACTTCCGTATTCCGATACGTATACTGTGCACAAGTCACGTTCATGCACAGTGCTGCAGTGCCGCCATGTTGTGTATGGCACTATGCCATTCACTGTTTGTGCCCCCCTCACGAGGTCATGGCCATCTCCTGTCGCACACTGGGAACCCATCCTAGTGTGCAGAATTGTCTTTTTTTCTTCTATAAATTAGAAAATGATCCCTCACTGGTTTCGTTCTTTCTGGTGTCCCTGCCCATGTTATGCCCAACATGGGGTGCTCAATCCCCATGTCAGCATTCATTTTTTTTTTTTTTGCTCCTTTTCATGCAAATTTGTAAATGGTCCCTCATTGTCAATTTTGTTTCCCTGTGTAAGTAAAAATGGTCCCTCATCGTCACTGCGGTCTCCCTCCCCTCCCCACCCTCACTGCACACCACCACACCCCTTACCCCAAACTTACCTCTGGAGGTTGGCACGGTCATCTTCTCTGTAGCGGAACACATCTACACTCTTCAAATCCCAACCGCGAACTGAAGAATTAAAGGTAAGCATGCTATTCAGCCATTCAATGGGGTTTTCAACTTATGCTGATATCTCAGCCATGTTTTGGAATTTGTGCTCCAAATTTTCAACGTGGGGTTCTTGGAACCCCACCTCATGAACACTGTCACTGTCATTTTGTTACTCAGTCCCAAAAGGTGATTTTGTGGTCACTGGGTGGAATCACCTTTCTGGACCAATTCATGAAATGACAGTGCCACTGTTCATGAAGTGGGGTCCCAAAATGCCCATGCTGCAAATTTGGTGAAAAAATTCCAAGAAAAGACTGTGTTACGAGCATGCATTGCACAGTTTCGATGCACGCTTGTAACATCGTTAATTTTTAATATTTTTACTCCACATTTTTAACATTGCCATTTTTGCACACCTCCTTCACACCAGTACAGCTGTCATTTTCCAGAACCTGCTCAAAATATGTTTTTGCGCCTGTGGTTCAGAATAGCACATTTACTCTGTGCAATCACTTTTCCGGAAAATTAAACAAAATGACACTTGCACTGTTCATGAGGAGGGGTTCAAAAATGGCCATGTTGAAAATTTGGGGAAAATATTCAAGCAAATGACTGTGTTGCGAGAGGGCACTGTGCAGTTTCTACGCACGCTCCTAACATCTCTAATTTCTAATATTTTCAATTCAAATTTTTAACATAGACATTTTTGTACACCTCCTTCATAACTGTACAGCTGCCATTTTCCACAACCTGTCTGATCTGTGTTTTCACACATGCAGTGCAGAATAGCGCGTTTGGTCTGCACAGTCACCTTTCGGGACAATTGAACAAAATGACACTGGCACTGTTCATGAGGAGGGATCCAAAAAAGGCCATGCTGAAAATTTGGTGCACCACCTCCAACACATGGCCAAGTTACACCTGGGTGTTGAATAATTTCTATGCACACGTGTAACTTTCATCACTTGGGAGCACTTCACAGCTCTATTGGCTCTGACTAGAATTTATTTAACAGAGAAGTCAACTAAATAAAGACTACTTTCTCTGGTGCACTGTCTAACCTATTACACATCCCTCTTGGGTCAACCATCCCCCTTAGCAATCAGATGGGGTGTTTATAGAGCATGTAACACAACCCATGGCTTGTTGTACTAATGTGAAATAACTGAGCTGGCCTTGTAATGAAAGCATATTCTCTGAACTGTATAAAAATATAATGTTTTGGCATTTGTGGTATATAACTGGTTGCTTGTTGCTTATGTATCTTTCATGATGTTCTGCCATCCATAGGCTACCATTGAATAGGAGCACTGGCTCAATAGGGGTACCATCATCTCGGTCTATTTATTAAAATTTATGAAAAATTTCAAATAAAAATGGAATAAACTGCAAATAATGACAGGTGGAATCTGGGTGAGAACTACATGTTTAATGCTGCACTACTCTAGTGGGGTATTTTATTTAGTATAACAATTGCCCCACTGATACAGGGAATTGCAACATTCAATTGCTGTCCTGTTAGATTGCAGACGTCATTTTTTGTATTCCCTTTATCCCCCTTGTTGCCAGCCATCTATTGTGCTGATCTCCCAAACCCCATCACTCAGCTTCTCTTGGGATTACTTCAGCTCTGTGTCCACCATGGCAAGAAAGAGGGGCTTTCCAACATTGACTGCAGAATGGATCCAGATTTGGAAGAGGGCCAAGGTGCCAGTGCAGGGCCTGCAGGAGGCAGGCAGATCATCCTGCACTGACTGAGGATTTTCCTCACTTTTCAGTCCCCACACAAGAGTGTACAGCAAGGTACTAACAGTGGACCTCATCCCAACAACGGTGCTCTGACTGCACTGCCTTCTGTGGTCACACATGTGGCAGTATTGCAGTGGGGCCAGCTACCCTCCCTCCCTCCCTTCCTGGAGGAGGAGTAGGAAAGCATCCTCCAGGGTGCTCAGTCCTCTACCCCAGTGGCCCAGCCCTGATGATCCAGGTTCACTCCCAAACCTGGGTCACTGGCATCATGAACCGCACCCTTACCACTGCACCAATGGCACAGCTGGACTAATTTTTTTCATCTGTTGCCTCGCTTGTATAGGGACTTTTCTTTAGCTGTTGCTCCACTTGGATGGGGATATCATTTATTTACTATTTTTTTATTTTACATCCTTGAACTTTATTTTGTAAAGCTTTTTCCTCTCTCTTTTAGTCCCAATAAATATTAATATGGCGATCCCGTCACACTTTTAGCCCCAGAAATACTGAGTAACATGACACCTTAGCAAGGCACTCAGTGGTTCCCATAGTTATTTTGTTGAAGATATTTTGACAGGATAGCTTCTTAAGCCCAGATACTTATTTATAGTAGGGTTCTGATGAAGAAAGCTAATGGTTACCCAGACCAATACTGTACATGATTACAGGTTAAAGTACATATTGCACAAAAATACACTTACACAAGCATGTTTTCAGGTTTAAACATAGATGCTATAAGTCTAATATCATAGATCTGATTATTATGTAAATTGCTGCATGTCTATACAACCTCTTATGGCTCAGACTATACATCAGTGTCCAGCCCCATAAACTGTCCCATGCTTTGATGTTTCATCTATGTAAATGTGCGTATTCACTGATATCCTTCTGATGTGATTAAAGAGTGCATTTCAAAATTGCTTGACGGATCATCACAGTAAGGAAGATTAATGTGCTGTGGATCTTTTAGCCTCTGTACCAAAGCGTAAAACAGTATTGCTTTCCTGACATCTACAATCATTTATTAAAGCTGTTGTAAACTGCAATTAAATTTAGCTCCCAAGGAATAAATGGGATGCCTAATAGGTACTGTGTTCATCTGTTTATCATGCTGCTTCCTCTGATGGGAAGATGTTGACTGCATTTTTGCAGTCAGTAAATAGTATAAGCTAGACAATGAACCAAAACATATGCAACCCTAACATGGCAAATGCAGAGAATTTCACTGAACAATTTTCACTCATTATGGATGGCCTGTTCACAACATTGCCATTCACCAAGCTTCCTTCCATGGCCATTAGGCCATGTTGAATTGGTCAGATGTTGGTCCATCAGTGCAGTGGCAATGCTGCCACTTAGATGCTGATGATGACACAGGTCCTGAAACAAGATAATAGTGTTGTGGGCTGTCAGGGGAGGAAGATGGATTATCCCCCTAGATGCTTTCCTCCACTCAGATGGGTGAGTGGGATAGCACTTCCCACTGCTCTCCTGCCACTAGGGTGACCACTTGTGGTGGTACAGTGAGGATCCATGACCATGCCTTTGGGGAAGGGAGAGTCCTTGGACACTGGTGCATGTGTGCTGTGTGGTGTCATTTGTGTATGCTCTCAGGGTGGGACAGAAAACCAGGGGAAAAGGTGCCATCAGTCAGCTGATAAAACTCTGCCTTCACTCCCCACCACCACCACCACCACCATTGCCTCTGCAGGTCTGCTGCTCCACCTCAATGCCTGTCCCACACTTCTGGATCCCAGTAGTTGCTGCTGGGTGGGAGATAATGAATGTTGAAGGAGCTGAAAAATGACATGTTATTATACCACTGTTATGAATGGGATATACAAATGTAGCACTGTCACTTTAAGGATGGGATTTAAAAATGGATGCCAGTCATAATGGTCAATAAAATGGCTTGGGGTTCAATGCCAAAAAGTGTCAAATCATTTACCTAGGACATAGAAACACGGGAGCTGTGTACAGGATGGAAGGGGGTCACAGAGACCTGTTAGGATCTGCAGAGACAGAGTGAGCAGAAACCATCTGGGCAGACTGGGTGGACCAAGCAGTCCTTTTCTACCAACAAATTTTTCTATGTTTCTATGCAATCATGTCAGTCTTGAAAAAGCCTGTTGGCATGAAAATGTTTGGCATTCACAGCGGTCTTACTACTGTGCTCTTTGAGTTTTTTTATCAAAATAATGAGACTGAACAAACTCTGTGGTGTCAAGTCTATCTACAACTGACAGAGGTGCAAGTGATGTATGTGTGCTGCTGGTTTTGCCTGTAGGTACTTTAAAATGAGACAGCCCCACTGTCCCAGAGCTACGAAGCAGAGGAGTTGAAAATGCTGTCTGAACGGTGGCGGAATGGAACTCTGTAGCAGGGAGTTGTGGGCATTCTGGTAACAGTGGAAGGAGGTTCTCTGGATAAGCACTAGTAAGGCAAGTAGAGGCCGCACCTGCACAAGGACATTAACAAATCAGAGGCAGTCCATAGAATGGCAACCAAAATGGTGAGCTCTACAATGCCAGTTCGACAGCTATTTTGTCAACCAGCATCACAGCACCAGGCTCCATGTCAACCGCGATTTGCAGTCAACAGGGAGCCATGCACATCGGACTGTGTTTTTCATTGGGGGACTTCACTCCCCAAACCCCCGCGCATCCCCCATACTTTTAGATTCCAACTCCAAGTCGGACTTGGTTCAGGGAGGGGGTGCAGGATGGGGGGATGTGTTGCTGGATCCTGGGCAGACTTTTTCAGTGACATGTCGATGTTGTCGGCATTAATGTATGTCACTGTAAAGTGTTGCTGTATGGGGGGTATACCAAAAGGTGCAGGGACTGCATCAGAAAACATATGAGGACAGATTAATGGAGCTAAATATGTATTTATTTATTTATTTATTTATTTATTTATTTATTTATGAGTTTATCCAGGAAGGCATACTGAGCAGTGCTGCTCAATTCCAGATGCGACCTGGGGGTCAAGACCCAAGACAATATTATGAAACACTAGTTACAGATATGATACAAACATTGAGATGGCCATCCGCTGTACAGATAATTGGTTGATGGATACAGACAGTAGGAAGATTGAATACATGATACATTTTAGATGGTACATCTGAACTCAGGTTCACAGTTCTAATTCGTATTTCATCATTAGCTGTAGCAAGAGCAGCTGGAGGAGAAGTGTGTGCTGAGTAGGCAATTGCAATGGCTGGGATTTGGTGAGTGTCTTATTTCAGCTGGCAGGGCATTCCATAATTGTGGGATACGGTAGTTGAAAGAGGCCTGACCTTTAGTTGTGCGCATAAAGGGGACATGGAGGAGCCTGGGGTCAGTGCGTCTGGGGGAATATGCAGGTGAGGGGGGTTGTTGGGAGAGGGTAGAGGCCAGGTAGGGGGTTAGGGACTGGGACCAAAATTTGGCTGTGAACCTAGCACTATGGTTTAATCTATGGTCTTGGAGGGATGGCAGGGCTAGTGAGCTATATAAGGTGCAGTGGTAGGTTGTTTGAGGACAGTCGAGGATAAATCAACAAAAAGAGTGGAACAGGGTGTCAAGGCTGGCCAAGGCGGAGGAGGGTGCAATAGTATATACTATATCGCCGTAGTCGAGAACTGGTAGTATCATCTTTTGTACAATAACGTTCCTAGTGGGAGCAGGGTGGCAGCTTTTGTTCCTGTATAGGGTGCCAAGTTTAGGGAGGAGCTTCTTTTGTATGGAGTCAATATGAGTGGTGAAATCGAGGTGCGGGTTGAGCCAGACCCCTAAGTATCTGAAGCCGGAACATTGCTCCAGAAGGGACCCAGCCAGGGTTTTGAAAGGGGGGCAGGGTGCTTGGTGGGAGAGTCTTTGCTGTGAGCTGAAGGTTAGTGACACAGTTTTTTTAAGGTTTAGGAATAGCTGGTTTGACTGGAACCAGTCCTGGATGGTGCTGAAATCCTCCTCCGGGACATTTGCCACTGAGCTTGTGGTAGGGCCTGAGGCATACCATACGGTGTTGTCCACGTACATTTGAATGGAAGA
The DNA here is from genome assembly GCA_016271365.2 of Neoceratodus forsteri. Taxonomy (NCBI): domain Eukaryota; kingdom Metazoa; phylum Chordata; order Ceratodontiformes; family Ceratodontidae; genus Neoceratodus; species Neoceratodus forsteri. The sequence goes on from CM028134.1 coordinate 684,280,648, forward strand.
GTGGTGACATGCTGATGGGAGGTCGTTTAGGAATATGGAGAAGAGCCCAAGACTGAACCTTAGGGGATGCTGGCGGTAATGGGCAAGGGATTAGAGATGTGAGCGGTGACTTTAACAGCCTGGTGTCTGCCCACCAGGTAGTCATGGAACCATGTGGTGGCTGGTTTGGAGAGCCCAGCTTTGGTTAGTTTGGAGAGGAGGAGAGTGTGGGAGACGGTGCTGAAAGCCTTGACTAAGTCTATAAAGATGGCAGAGGTGATGCGTCCTTTGTCCATGCTTGTGAGTATGTCACCAGTGACTCAAAGCAGGGAGGTGATGGTTGAGTGAGACTTCCGAAAGCCTGATTGGAAAGGAGTGAAGAAGGAGGTGGTGTCCAGATGTGGAGACAGTTGGGCAAGGATAAAACGTTCCTGTATTTTTGCCAGAATCGGGAAGGGGAGATGGGGCGATAGTTGCCTGGGGAGGAGGTGTCACCCCCTTTAGGTAGGAGTATGACAGTAGTCCTTTTCCATTCGGAGGGTAATTTGCCCAGAGTGAAGGAGAGGTTGAAAAGCGTGGCTAGAGGGGTGGCTCTGGCTGGGGTGGACAAGTATAACATCTTGGCATCCAGGGACGTAGGGCATTTGCCTTTGTTGGGGTTCAGGGAACGTAAGAATTTGAGGACTTTGGCTTGGAATACATGGAGGAAGGAGAACTGTAGTGTTGATGGGAGTGCACTGGGTTGGTAGGGGGGGCCGTGGTAGCCGGGTGCTGGAGGGTCGATAGAAGCGAGTCAGTACAGCTGGAGAAATAGGTATTGAAGGCCTCGGCTACCCCGCAGGGATCAGTGATGTAGGTGCCCTGAAAATACCCTAGAGCAAAGGAGGGAGAGAGAGTTGATATGATCAAAACATTCAAATTTCTTAAAGGCATTAACAAGGTGAAAGAGTCTAACATGTTTCAATATAAGAAAAATAGCAGGACAAGAGGACACAGCATGAGATTAGAGGGAGGCTAATTAACGGGTATGTGAGGAAGTTCTTTTTCACAGAAAGGGTGGTGAATGCATGGAACGGCCTACCTCAGGAAGTGGTGGATATGAATGCTGTGCAGGGCTTCTAACAGGCATGGGATAGGCATAAGGGAGCAATACAGATGAGTATGCTATGGTTCATACTATGGAGAATGAGGAGCAAGAAAGCTATAAGCTCATAATCACTCCTATACTATCACATACATTTAATAGTATTTCAGGTGTGTGTCTGTGAGCAGAAACACATCCAGACATTTTTTAAATTCCTGTTTAGTTATGCTGATAATTACTTCTATGGGTAAATTGTTCCATGGTTTAATAACTCGAAGAGTAAAAAAAGAATTTTCTATTATTATAATGAAAATATTTTCCCTCCAATTGTAGCGGGTGTCCTCTGATGTTATACTTGCTGTCCTTAAAAAACAATCTGAGTTCAGACATCAGGTATTGGTCATTTATAATGTCGAATAGGAACAGTAAGACCCCCTAAGTCGCCAAGTTTCTAGTGACATCAGCTTCAGGGTAATGAGTCTGTCATTATATGATGTGTTATAAAGACCATTTAAATGTTTGGTGAATTTTCTTTGTACTTTCTCTACTAGGGTACAGCTTGATTTCATGTACAGGCACCATAACTGAGATGCATATTCCAAATGCGGTCTGACATAAGCCCAATATAGGGGCATCAAAATATTGGGATCCCATGACTTTATATTATGTCAAATGGACCAGATTACTTTGTTGATTTTACATATGACCTGACTAACTTGATTTGAGTTTTCCATATAATTTAAGATGATAATTCCTAGATCTTTTTCATCTGTTGTGATTAGTAGGGTAGTGTCACCTAGAGTATAGTGTGTGTTTGGATTTTCCCCAAATGCATAACCTTGCATTTTTGTTTATTGACTTTCATACCCCATCAAGTTACCCAATCAAAGATTTTATTTAAATCTTGTTGTATGGTTTCAACTTGGGTTGGAGTAGCACATGGGCCACCAAGCTTGACATCATCTGCATATTTGGTTAAAGTAGAAATGCATTTTTGTGTCATATCTGAGATGAAAATCTGGAATAGACAGGGGCCCAGTACTGAGCCCTGCAGCACCCCACTAGACACAAGACCTATGTCATAAAGTACTGTGTCCTGTTACCCAACCAGCTACATATCCAGTTGGTAATTTAGATTAAGATCAAATAGTTTGACTTTTAATGCCCAGTGAGGCATAACATCGAAAGCTTTACTGAAATCTATAAAAATTACATCATATGGGATCATCTTATTGAGTTCTGAGCTTAACTGTCTCATAAAAGCACATGAGATTAGTCAGGCAGCCTCTGCCTTGTTTAAGCCCATGCTGGTTGGGGTCCTGTATATCTAGAATTGGAGTGATTAAATCCTTGATTACACTTTCTCGTATTTTACAGGCATATGAGGTTAAACTAATTGATCTGTAATACTCCCATACTGATTTTGATCCATTTTTATGAGTATGAATAAATAGACCATTGACAGAGTAAAGATCTATGGTACATTCATAAGGTAGAAAAAAATGGGCAGATTGGATGGGCCTTGTGGTCCTTATCTGCTGTCAACTTTTATGTTTCTATGTAAGGAGGAAAAAATATAAGTTTAAATGAAAAGATGCATGACTCCATGAAAGGCAATGCTACACAGTGCACAAAGGTCATAAAGTAATTAAAAGACCTTCCACGATACATTAGTTGCTTCTGTTAGAAAAGGTCATCGGAGGTGTTTGTCAAGATTTTACTTTCAGTTAAGTGAGCTCTGAAACATTCATAGGTTTCAGCACTGCATCCTTGCCAGCTGTCTGTGCTGGTCTCTTTGCAGCTCTGAAGTAGCAGTGTTTTTTTTTTGTCAACTCTTTTTATAGCACTCCAGACCCAGAACTCTCTCAGGCTACTCGTCATCCCACTGTTTCTACCACCCACTGTGATTCTGCCTGCTCAAGGGCATTACTTTCTCCTCAGTGAGCCCTCTCTGGCCAGGGTCTGCAAGGAGATCGAAGGGGCAGAGGCAGAGATCCAGTGTTGGGCATGTTGCGGCGGGTGCAGAGAGACATCGCCTATCTGGGTAGGAGGGGATTTTCTTGCATTATGCCCCAGATGTGGGATGTGCAATGCCACCCAACCCATGACATGGATGCTCCCACCCACGTCCCTAAGGCAGCCGCCCAATGTCTTCCCCCTGTGTGCAAGCCCCTGAGCGGCGCAGTGCCTACGGTCTCCGCCGGGGGCCACTACAATGTCAGGCTGTCCCTAGATCCCTCCCCAAGGGAGGAGAGCAGCCCTCTGGCTGTTCGATCCTCTTTCTCCCCTGCCAAACCCCAGCAGTCCGGGCTCATTCCTGAACCCAGGTCACCGGCATGGCTAGAGGTGTGGCTTCCAGCACCTCAACCCTCAGTGCCACCAGGCCAGTTGCAGTGTCTTGTGTTAAGAGTTACTTTCAGAAGCAGCTATGCTAAACTATGGTTCACCATACACAGTCCTGCTTCTTTATGAAAATCCATAAAAACTGTGTTTTCAAGAACAATACAACTCTTCTTCATATAGAATACAAGTTTTGCAAATGCTAATACTAAATTGGAAAACCAGGGGCCTGATTCTGAGCTGTAGCCAAGGATGACTCAAAATTAGGGGCTTGTGCCTGTAAATTTATCCCACCACCTGAACCAGTCATTCACAGAGGATCAGGTTATGGGATAGGTGTCCCCCGTGACCATGGCACAATGCAAATGAAACTGAAAATGTCCAGTTTGCAAAATGTCAAAGTGCACCCACAACTATGGCACATCATGGCATTGTGACATACATCTGATGCATGTTCCGATGCGAAAAGCTGTGCCTCAGTGGTGATGCCAAGTAAATATGCTCCCTGGGTGAATGAGTCCCCTTTCTTAGTCCTCCAACATTTTATGTTTCCTGGTGGTCCAATGGTTCCTCCTCCCTAACCCACTAGTAAGCATCCCTGGTAGTCCGGTAAACTCATCCCACCTTCCCCATGGTTGTAGTTGGCCCTAGTGGGCCAGTAGTACCCCCAGTGCCTCTAATCTAATGCCCATGCCAAACTCAAGTAAAGCAATTATAGAGGTCCATTTACAAAGTTGTTCTCCACCATTACCATTTCAAGTAACTGGCATTACGAAGGTACCAGCTAAAAAGGGACTGTTCAGAATCCAACTTTATCAGAAATGGCCCCCTCCACCCCCCATAAGGACAAAGGCTGTTGTTAACATATTTTACATAATAACTTGCTAATTTGCTTATGGAACATCTAGGCTGCCTGTTTTCCATGAATAAATGTACCTGAAGTAAACTTGATTTTTCAATGTGTGGAAATACATGTGCGGTCTCGTAAACTGGAGTTAAAGATTTTATTCTTGGACTACTGTAAAATGGATTAGATTACCTCCACAACACCTTTGGCTTTCTCCATAAACAAGGGACAAATCTGGGTTAACATTAATTTAACTGAGTCATCTTGCTCACACCAGCCCCATTTGATCCCCCCAACATCGTCCAACTCCAGCATTTTTACTAATAATAATAATAACTTTATTTATAAAGCGCCCTTCCAGAAGACCAAGGCACTGAACATAAAATTTAAAACACATGCAAATTACACCAATAACATTCCATAAAATCAGTTAAAATCAGTATCCCATGATGTAAATAACATCAACATTAATTATTAACCAAGATTATCAGCTAGTATTATCAGGGAAGTCTAGCCTAAATAAATAGGTCTTAACAGCTGACTTAAAACTTTGGATGGTCAGGCACTCCCTCACCCCATGAGGTAGAGAATTCCACAGGGTAGGGGCTATGAAAGCAAATGAATGAACCCCAAAGGTCTTCAAATGCACCCTGGGAATCTCTAGCAATCCTTCATCAGTGGATCAGTGCAGATGGGGGGGTCAGTAGGGGCAATGGAGATCTTTCGGGTAGTGGGATCCTTGTTCATGTAGGGCTTTATAGGTCAGTAAACTGACCTTAAAGGTGATCCACCACTGTACAGGCAGCCAGTGTAGACCGCGATGCACAGGTGTAATGTGACTGGTCCTAGAACTACTAGTCATGAGCCTGGCTGCCGCATTCTGTACGAGCTGCAAGCAGTGGATATCAACCCCAGGAAGCCCTAGCTACAGGGTATTGCAGTAGTCAAGGCGAGTGGTCACAAAGGCATGGACCAAGGTAGAAAGATCATCGGGAGGAACCAGGTGCTGCACACAGGTGATATTCCTCAGATGAAAAAATCCAGTCTTGACAACCACCAACACCTGAAATTTCAGGGTCAGCTCATTGTCAAGAATAACACCCAGGTTTCACACCTGATGTGAGGTAGCCAGCAGATCATCTCTCAGCCATAGCCCTGATGATTTTCCAGTCAAAATACCCACCACCCGATGATCTGGGTCCACCACCAACATCTCAGTCTTATCTGGATTAAGCCTCAGCCAGCTGGCACTCATCCAGTCCTGAATCTTGGAGAGATCATTGTTAAATACTGAGAATGCATCCTCCTGCCCAAGTGTAAAAGACAGGTACAGCTGAATATCATCTGCATAGCAGTGAAAACTCAAACCATACCACCTAACAATGTTTCCCAATGACAGCACATACACTGCAAACAACATGGGTGCCAAAACAGAGCCCTGCAGAACCCCACAGGATAGGGGGAGAGCATCATAGGAATAAATCTTGATGACCACTCTCTGAGTTCTACCCTGGAGGAAAGCTTTAAACCACCTGAGGACCATACCAGATAGTCCAGAGATGAGCCACAGGCACTCCAAAAACACACCATGGTCCACAGTGTCAAATGCCACAGAGAGATCAAAGAGGATCAAGATGGAACGGGACTTCCGATCTCTCGCTATTAGGAGATCATTTGTTTTGGCAACACTATTTTCATGGTACTGCTTAATTGTAGAATGCAGTGCAGGGTATTTAATTAGTTTACTCTGGAATTTAGTTAGTTTATTTAAACACACATTGCAGCCATCACCCATAATGGGTGACTGCAATATCATACATTATAAACATATAACAATAAACAGAAATCCACACTAACATGCTAAAATCACAAGATTTCTCTAATACAAAAATATAAACTAGACTATTTTATAAATATTCAGTACATAAATATTTTCTTTCTCATACACTTAAATTCCATATTTATATTATAAATAGTACGGGCTATAGCGCACATTTACTCATTCATCTAAAAAGCGTATTAAAAAAGATGCTTTGTACTTCATTGTTCTGAAAATAGGTTTTCACCATCTAGCCTGTTTTCTTAACCCATAAACAGACACATCTCTAGGTGGTAACAACTCATGTAATTTATGCAGGGAGTTACATATCTCCTTAAATAATTTCCTTGACATTTCTCTTCTCCTCATCTAACTGTACCAATTTACACTTTTTTAGGGCTTCCTCATAAGAAATCTCATTCCCCAAAATGATGTTCAGTGCTCTCTTTTGTATCCTTTCTAACTCATTGGTTTGTCTTTGTAAGACCTGTATCCTACACTGCCAAACCATATTCCAAAAATTGGTCTAACCACTGACTACTGTGCAATAAAAATACACGAAGTATTCCTGCCTCACCCCAGCCCTCTTCAAAATAGCTAAAAAATATACTCGAGTTTCTGTTTTTTGACATCCCTAAACCTGTTCTTTCCATTCAAAATCATGCTGAATTTTTATTCCTAGTAATTTAATACTTTCAACTACCTCAACCATTGCACCTCCAAATACAAGGTGGGGGCAATAGCGCTTTGTTTCCCAAATCTAATTCTCTGTTTCTTTTCTGGATTTATCTGCATCTTATTTAATTCTGTCCAAGCTTCAAGTTCTTTTAGATAATTTTGTGTAGTGCTTTCACTAACATTCCTGAACCTATCAATTACTGAGGTATCATCCATGTACTTGATACACGGCCCATCAGTTTTTAGGTCATTTATCATTACAAGGAACAATAATGGTCCCACTTTTGTTCACTGAGGCACCTCACCACTCATATATTCCATATCAGATTTAAATCCCTCCCTTTCAATCCACTGTGGGCTACCTTCTAGAAAGTCATAAATCCACCTTATATTACAAGTAGGGATATCCAGCTTCTGTAATTTGCTTATTAATGTTTCATGATCTATCAAATCAAATGCATTTCTATAGTCTACCAATACTGCCCTTATTAGTTCCCCATCTTCCCACAATTTCATACACAGTTTTTGAAATTTTAAATAAGGCTGAAGTTGTCGAACTTCCTTTTAAAGATCCAAACTAATTTACGTCAATTTTGTTTATTAGAATTTCCATGACCCACTTTGTAATAAATTTCTCACACAATTTGGACACAACACATGTTAGTGAAATAGGTCTAAAATATCTTTACATATCTTTTTACAGTCACTTCAAGTAAAGGAAAAACTCATGCTTGTTTCCCTTGATTTGGTAATTTCCCTATCAACACTGGCTTATTAAAAATATTACATACGCAGGATGCTATTAAATCTGCTCCCTTCTGCCATATCCAGTTTAGTATTTTGTCAGGTCCTACTGCCTTATTTATTTTTAACTTTTTAAAGGCTTTTGCCGTTTCCTCAACTGAGACTAAATATTTATCCAGCATGTCCCATATTTCTACTTTTTCCATAGGGTATCAGACCTCTGCTCACCACAAATAATGTTTTATCTAGCTCTTGAACAAACATACTACCATTTTTCGTTCCTTCAAAATCACAATTCTCTTTACTTTTTGACTTATTCATCTGATTTATTATTTTGTAAAATGCTCTTTGTTGCATTCCACCATTTTGTTGGTTCTGATTTCTGTAATTCATTTACCTTTTTTGTATAATATGTATTTTTCATTCTTTTACCCATCCTGTTTACTTTATTTCTCAACTGATGCTATTCTTCTATCCACCCTAGCCTTAAAGCTGTCTTTTATGTATCAAACTGTTAAATTCCTCATTAACCCAGGGTGTGTCACAACCCTTTAAGATTACTTCACCCACAGGTGCTACCCTGTCCATAATTCCATGTGTTGTGCCTGTCACATTAACCCAAGTAGAATCAGCAGACTCTAATTTAAACCATTCAGGATCTAATTCCCCAACAATTAAATCTAACACTCTTTCTTTATTCCCTTTATTCCGTTTTCTACTCAAAAACACCTGCCTTCTCTCCCTTTGTTATTTGTACCCCTCAAAACTTGATGTCATTAATACCACATTATGATCTGATAATCCATTAGGAGGTGCAACCATTTGTGATTTATATTAATTGGCTACATTTGTAACAACCACATCTAATATACTTTTCCCCCTTGTCCCTTCTTTTACTACCTGCTTCAAATTTCTCCCTTGTATTACTTTAAACAAGGGTAAATGGTTTGCATCTCCCATAAGAATTATCCTGCTAACTGGATGTTTTTCTATTATCCTATCAAAACACCAATTCAGATGTGTAATCATGCTAAGAACATTGCCTGAGGGTGGATGATAAAAGTCACCCACAAACAAAGGTCTACAGTTTTTAGATAACCTTGGCATTTTTTAATTCCATCCATAATGTTTCAAACCCCTCCTGTTCTAAATCTCTCATCCTTTGATAACTTATTTCTTCACGTACATAACATGCAATCCCCCCACACTTTTTCTCTACTCTATCCCTTCCTTCCAGCTGATACCCCTCTATTTTCACTACTAAGTCCGGCACATGAGGGGTGCACCACATCTCAGTGATAACTATCTGCACCTGATTTTGCCTTACTACTTCTCCTAACTCATCAATTTTTTTCACTAATGCCTTCACTTTTGTATTCATCAGTGTGGGAATCCATGTTTTTTGCATCTCTATTTTTACTAAATTTTGAACTTGTCTTGTTCTTACATGGTCCCTATTTCTTTGAACCCTTCACTTTCTATGATTTACCAAAACAAGTTTTTTATACTCCAATTCACAGGATTCATGTTTCTCCTGCCTACACTGTATCATAACCAGATTTCCCCTATGTACACATTTTACTTTGTTACGTCTGACTCTATGACTAGTAAATGACTGGTAACATGTGCAGGAATTTGTTTTTGAGCATACATTTTGATTTTTCATAGTTCAGTCCCCACATATAAACCTTCAAGGGAACACTGTACTTTCCTATGCAACTCATTCACAAAATTACTGTTAAGCAGAGATATTTGTTTGCAGGTTTGACCATACACAATAGAAATTACCAACCAAGCTAAAATTCAATAACTTTCATTTTCCCTGTATACATATTAATTATGTCCACATAATTTTCTTCCTAGGGTTATTCTTTTATTTTATATCCTTCCACCAGGATAAAGCTTATGTTATACTCACTTTTCAATTGTCTTCTTTGTTGTTATATTTATACATCGACCTTGTAAATTTTTATAATAGCCTCCCGCTAAGCCTCCCACCTGTGACTTTCCCAAGGACTCTCGCCATTCCTGCAAGAGTTGCTCATGCAAACAGCCACTCCATGGAGAGCCACTTGCAACAGTGTACCTTTTATTCAGTCACTGCCCCCAACCCTTTTGGCTCATCACTGCTGCCTCTGTTGCCGGTACTGACTGCTGACACCAGGTTGGTCTGGTCTCCCTCTGCAGGACAGATTCAGTTGCTTCACTCGGAGGGGGGGTTGAAGGCACAAGAAATAGTCTTGGAGGGTGGCAAGTATATGTAACAGGCAGCCACAAACACAGTTTGAAGGGAGCCGTGCTGAAACAGACACACAGCAGTTCACCTTTGTTCAGTCACTGTCACCACCCCTTTCAGCTCATCACTGCTGCCTCCATTGCTGGTAATGACTACTGCCACCAGGTCTGTCCAGTCTCCCTCTGTAGGATAGGTTCAGTTGCCTCACTCGGGGGAAGGTTGAAGTCATATGAAATAGTCTTGGAAGGTGGCAAGTAAATGTAGCAGGCAACCACAAACACAGCTTAAAGGGAGCTGCGCTGAAACAGATACACCATAGAGGATGAAACAGGGTGTGGTTGGCCATGAAAGATCCACTGTAATTTGAGAATAGTCCTGTAGGCCAGTTGTACAGTGGCCCAGTTTTCTAGCCACCCTCAATGACCTTTGCAGGGATATGGTAAGAAGTTGCTTGCAATGCCATTGAGCTTGCTTGAAAGGATTTTGGCTCAATCAGACCAAGTGACTCATACATCAGTGGTTAGTGGCTGGCTCTGAACCCGGCCCCAATTATTTATTTTTTTAATGTAAAAGTTGATTAAGTTTCGTTTTTCTTTTTTTTTTCATGCAAACATTTATTTACAGTATTTATAAGATGGGAAATGTCAAGGTCATTGGCAACTACTAGCCTATTCCTGTGCTTAATAAGATTCTGGAAAACAATTTCGCCAACCAATTTATCAATTACTTCACCACCTATGACCTACTATCTCCTGCACAGCACAGATTTTGTAGGGGTCATAGCACCACTACTGCTCTCCTGACACTTACCACCAATGTTGCCACTGCTTTGGATAAGAGTGATCTTACAAGCTCTGTTTGCATTGATCTTACCAAGGCCATAGACTTTGCAGACCATTCCTTGCTTTGCAGCAAACGCATTGGCCTGGAAATCTCCATCATGGTGCTCCCTTGATTCAAACATGATATGGTTAACAGGCATCAGCATGTCAGGTTTGGGTCCTTACTCTCAGAACTGGCCCCTGCTATGGTTGGAGGTCCACCAATGTTCAATACTTGGGCTTCTCCACTTCTCCCTTAACAATCATTCCATCTGCCAATGTCTCTTATATAGTAAAACCATTCTCTATGCAGATGACCTTGTTTTCTTTTTGAGCTCCAGTAGTACTGATGACATTAATGTGCATCTCTCTACTGACCTCCTGGCTGTCCAAAGTTGGCTTTGCACCAACAAGCTACTCTTGAATACCACAAAGACCCAAGCTATGCTCTTTAACTCATTTCTGAGGCTTAAGAGATGACTATCCCTGCTATTGGTCTTGTGTACTGATGGAACCTCTCTCCCCTCGGTTCTTATTTTTTATTTATTTATTTATTCATTTGTATTTCGGATGATGCCTTTGAGCCAAGGGCTCTTTTACAAAGGTTCCACGTCAAGGCAATAAGGACAATAAGGTACAAAACATAACATGATCATTACAATGGAACTTACAAAAAAAAAAGACAAGTAAGGTTACAATAATAGCAGCCAAAGGCATTGTCAAGGAATTGTGTTGCGAGTTAATTATACAGTACAAGTCATAGACAGGTCAGTGAAGCTTTGTTAGGAGTGGGTTAGTGGGAAAAGAGAAAGAAGAGTGGTGGTGAGGGGGTGGTATGGGAGAGAGAGAGAGGGAGGGAGGGGGAGGAGGGGAGAAATAGGGAGGGCATTGCATTGGGTATGTGGTAGATGGGAAACAGTAAGGGAGGAGGGAAGGAAGGTTATCCATTAATAACTTAGGTGTCACCCTAGACCCATCCCTGGACCTCTTGCTACATGTGGCTTCAATCTGCCTGGCAGTAAACTACTCTAGGCTAGGGCTCTCATATAATGCCAGCCACTACCTCACCCCCAAAGTCTGTATAGCCACAGCCCATGAAATATCTTTTTTCTTGGCATCTTCAAAAACAATTTTAGAGAAGTGTATTCCTGAGAAGACCATGGATTTCATTTTCTTGATGTTTAGGAATATTTTCTTGTCTAAAGACCAGGTTTGGAGGAGGCTGAAGTCATGTAAGAGTTTGTTGAGGGATGCCAGATCCTTGCCTGAGCAGAAGATGACAGTGTTATCCACATATAGTAAGGTTTCAGTGCAGGGGCATGCTTTCAGGAGCATGTTTAGGAATAGCACAAAAAGTAGCGGACCAATGATAGAGCCTTGGGGACCCCACAGTTGGTAGGATGACAGTCTTAGTGTACACTGTTGATAGTAGTCCTGTACATCTGGCCAGACAGGTAATTACTGAACCAGACCATGGCATCAGAAGAGAATTTAAGGGCAGTGAGGGTGCTAAGTAGCAGCTTGCGGTCCACAAGGTCAAAGGCCTCAAATATTGGTAAGGACAACAAATATTGCATGACCAGATTTCCAGAGTCTATGGCTTGGTGAACATAGACCATGAGTCTCACAGAGAGAAATGGGGTGGTAGTTGGAGGTGCTGTGTTTAGGCTCAGATTAATGAATGAGGATGATGGTGGCCATCTTCCATGACTTAGCATAAGTGCCCATACAAACTGAGAAGTTGACGTTATGGAGATGGGCTGTGCCAGTGCCTCACGGGTCAATTTAATTAGGCAGTAGTCAATTCCATCAAGGCTAGAAACATGTGTAAGGTTGGAGCATCTCAGATATTTGACAATCTCTCCCACTGAAAGGTGTCTGAAGTGAAATTTGGAAGGGGAGGCTCCCTGTGATGAGACAGGAGATGTCTGCATGGGGGTGGGGGGAGCTATGGGAAAGATTTCAGTATTTGTCTAGCTCTACAATGAAGTCATTAAATAGGAAGGTAATGGTTTTGGAGTCCTGGTACCTGGTAAACAGACACTAAAGAGATAAACACATATCAAGAAAGTTCATTGGATTGTCACTCTTTTATCAAGTACATCCTCAAACAATAGCTACAGCATACATAATGTTCACATTATCCTCACAGTCAACAAAATGGCAATAGGTACAACAAAAAAATAAACTAAAACACAAAACCTTTCAGAGTTCAGCACTTTTGAAAAAAATAAGGAAGCTGCATTAAAGGGCACAGTGTAACAGATATCTAAAAAGTACCAAAGAAGCAACCAGAAGAAATTACAGAACCCCACAACTTCAGCAAGGGTGCTTTAGCTAGAGTGTGAGGGACATCCAGTGGCTAGTCATCCTATTCCTGCTGCTCTGGAGGACATGCTGGACAGATGCCAGTGAAACCGTTCCATGCCCAAGGAATCTACAGAATATTTGGTAATTTCCAGAAAGCTCATGTGACATTTTTATGTATTTATAGTATTATTTTTTGACCAGGTAAGTACACTGGGGAATAAAATTCCCTTTTACAGGAACAACCTGGACAAAAGTGTTGATAGACAATAATATACATCCATTTTACAATGTTTACCAGAATACAAGTTACATAATACTAATCACAAACCAACAGACACCAAGTAGATACAGTCAGACCTGGATAATCTGGACATGTTCATAACCGGACAAATGCCACCAGGTTAAAACTTGCCAGATAAACCTGTTTCATTAGCAGGGACCAACAAGTATGCTCTACAAACATGTACTAATTTATAGAGATTCCCCCAAACTCTATTACTCAGGGTACCCTATGATTCCCTTGATAAGCAGAAATTTGTCCAGCCATACCTTGAAATCATGTACTGTCTTCATGTCCACTATCTCAGCTGGTATGCTATTCCATAGGATCCCCACAATACGGAAAAATAAATGCCTCTTAATGTTTCCCCTGAATTTACCACCTTTGAACGTCAGAATATGTCCATGTATCCTGCTGAAGCAAACCAAATCAAGCATTTCCATCAGCTCAGTTTTGTCTATACCCTTCAAGTGTGCAGAAGTCTGAGATCCAGTACCCTCCCCCCACCTGCTTTTCTCTGGGTGAACATGTTAAGGGCCTCTAGTTCAGCTTTCATCCTACATACCCATAATATTTTGGTTTTAAAGGAGAACTGCTCTGAACCTGCAGTGCATTTCCCCCTGTAGAAACTGTTTTTTTAAAATTCTGGTTCTGAATCTGTTACTGTTCCATCTTTATAAGATTTTTATTTTGTACTAGTGGGCATTTTTGATTTACACACAGGTAGTAAGTGCACTTTTAGAATAGTGTGATGCAGTTTAAGTCCCTTTCTCAGCTCTTCCATTGTTAGCAGAATGCATCTATGTAAAACTATAGAAGTATGTGGTTGAGAGGGACATAAATTACATCAGAGTTCTAAAATGGTACTGAACACAGACTATAAATCAAAAACACTTACCAACAAAACTGTATTGATGGAACTATTACAGAACTGAAACCAGCTTTTTAAAAACAGTTTCCACTGGGAAAATGTATTTCTGGTCCAGTGTAGTACTCCTTTAATGTTTGTGTTGATAGGAAGCACAACTGCAAACAGTACCCCAGGTGAGGTCTAACAAGGGCCTTGAAATGAGGTAAGATTACTTTCCCTGCTTTCTTGATGCATCCCAACGTTAAAAGCTCAGCCAATGAATGTGTGACAGCTGTAAATAAGGATTAATTCACTAATCACCCCTATTTACCTTTCATTTACTGTCTAACAAAAGACAATTTAATTTCACATAAATATGTCAATGATGTTCCCTTTTATTTTTCAATAATGCAGTTTCACAGATGCTTTGTCCCATTTTATCAAGCTGAATTCAAGGACTAGCATTAAGTTCTTGAGGGTTAAAAGATTTTTTTTAAACCATTAGTCATATATCACTAATTCCACAAAAGATAATGATTTAAATGCACTTCAATAGACAAACTGGCCTCAAAATGGACTGCCAAGTACTTGAAGCTGTCAACAAGTTTCATCCTGTTGCCGTCTAAAGCTGAAATATGAAAATTTATTTGAGCCTTATTCAGAGTTGGTTCAGTGTCAAATACTTTGAAGTCATTCAGTAAAAGCGTGTTTGATACCAACCAAATCTGTGAATTTCTGAAGTCCAGTTCTAGGTTTTTTATTTAAGATATTGCATCTTTAAAGCTATCATCCATGTAAAGTAGGTCATTTCAGTTTTCACAGTAATATGTAATTGGATTGATAGAAAAGGAAAATAGTAATGGATATAGGACTGATCTCTGAGGTACCCCTTAGTTTACAAAACAGGAAGACACAACACCATTTAATTTAGTCTCCTGAGTGTGTTGGTCTAAGCTGCAAAATCAGTTAAAAGCAGATTGGCCCAAACCAAGCCCTCTCAGTCTTAATATTAATGTTCACTGGTTCAGCAGGCAACTAGTATGGTCTGCTTGTGTTAGCTAGTTGAAATGTAGGTAGAATGCATAATATTTAGGTATATCAGCTTTAAATGCTTATGCAATGTATACTCAGTGTATACATGTATTCAATGTATATATGCAATTACATTGTATATAGGGGATATGTGTTGGGCTGTGGTGGAATTCATTACTTGTCTGCCTGAGTGCACACTGACCTTGGGTAACCTGATGAGTGGCACAGTGTAATGGAGCCACAAGTGATGTTTTCTGAGGTCAGTGTGCATGAGTGCAGATAAATAGTGTATTCACCACAGCCCAGTTCATACAATAGGGCTCCAATGTACAATTTATTATTTTTTTTTTTTTTTTTTGCTATTTTGGTGTGATTTTTATGTGTTATTTATTGTGTTTCAGGGGTGATTTTCTCAGTTTGCTGTGGTTGGTTTTGTCTCATTTTGGCTTGATGTTGATTGGTAGTTGTGTATGTCTGTTGTGGAAGGTTGGATGTGATTGGTTGATGTGTGTTATTGGGTGGAGTTTTTTGGCTTCTTTCGGCTGCTTTCATTTTTCTTTATTCGGGTTTCAATGTCTTTTACTAGTTATGTTTTTTATTTTATTTCAGTTTGTCTGTGTCTTAACTGTGTTGCAGTGGATTATCATCATTTGGATAGTTCCTTTGGAGGGTGCTATATTCATGTGGACATGGATTATTTATTGTTTTTTTAGTTTTTTGGGATCTTTTTCCGTGTTTTTGGTTTCAGGTGGGTTTATTTTCATTTCCTTATTGTGGTGTTTTTCTGTTCTGCAGTAAGTGTTGTTGAGGGTCCAGGAGCGGTTCGGTGTCACTTTGGAAATTAGTCAATATTTCTTCCATCTCTTCTTCTAAGTTTTGTGTGGTGTTTGTTGTGTATTTTGAAGTGTCCTTTAGCTGGTCAGTGTTTCGTCTTTATGGTTTTAAGTTCTGCATCCTTGTTTTTTTTTATCTTTATCTTCATAGTAGCTGTAGTTTTCTTCTTTGTGTGAGTTTTTCTGGTTTCTTTTTCAATTACGTCGAGAGTTTTCTGTGCAAGCGTGCATTGTGGAGCTTTGTTTCAGGTGTCTTAAATTTGGTGTGTTTTTTGGGGGATGACGACTTTTGAGTGCTTCACCTGTGCAGTGATTCATTTGCCTGTGTGACATCACTACTGTGTGGATAAATGTGTTGGAGTGTGGATAAATGACATTTAACCACACAGTAGCTTTGTTATCCACACAGTAGTGTCTTTATCTGCAAAGTATTGTATATATGTGCTGTTATTTAACTGAGTATTCTTTAACCTCTATTGTATAAAAATGTATATGCATACAGTATATGCAATGTATGCTCCTTCCCTTCATGTTCTGAAGTCTCTCCTCCATGATTTCACTACTCACTCCTGCATTTGCTCCTAACACTAGGCCCTGGACTTCTGTCTTTTTGAATTTTGCTGCCCTCTACCTTGATTTGACACTAACACAGCACCTCTCATCCTCCTATTCCCCCAGTTTTTAGTCATTCCTCCACCCCTACTTAGTATTTCATTTCTGCACACTGCATATTGTTCTTCTGCAGTTATTACTGTATATTTTCTGCTCACAAATATTGCCTGTGAATTCTCTCATTTTGTTTTTCTTATTTACATTTTATTGTATTTCCTGAACATTGTATTTATGTAATTACATTGTACTTTCCCATTCCCATTTCCCCAAGGAAGCATCTGAAAGCAATCTGCTACCAGCTCAGTGTGTCCTTCATGGTAAAACATTGGAAAAAAATAAATACATATTTGTTTTTTTACTTTCTTTCTCCTCATTTCAGGGATGAAAACTCTTTTGTGGTACCATGAAGGTGAAGAAATGCTTATGAAGAGGGTTCCACTCTACAGGTATCACAGGAGTAAGGTCTCCTTAGATTAAAGGCATCATATGAAAAGAATGCCCAAAATGACAGAGCTGAAGGCATAGAGAAGTATGGTCAGAACACACCATACTTTGTGTAAGGAGAGGCGAACAGTGGCTGGAGGTAAAGGGATAATTAGCAGGAAGAATGTATTAGTGATACATGAAGCTGCTGTACCAACCAGACCCAACTCATGGTGGAGTGTATATATATATATATATATATATGTATATATTATGACCTTTAGCAGGGTGGAGAGGAGAGGCAACACTGCCTTATGAAGAAACCCACTGAAGGTTCAAGGTCCTAGGTTACCATCCCTACAGGCTAATTGTTTGTTTTATTTTTTTAGTAATCAGGTAAGGCATATTAGGCACAAACCCTGTTTTCAGGTGTGACCCAGGAGCACTGGGGAGTCTAAGTGATTTGCTTATGATCACACTGTATGCAAGTGGAGGTTGTGGGACTCAAACCCTGTCTGCTGGATGTGCTAAGCTCATTCACAATTTATTACTGTAACCTGTAGGCTCTACAGCCAGCCCCTCTAGGCTATACAGTCAAATAAAACTATTATTATAGATTATAATAATATTCTTATGAACCTAAAAAATAATGGTGGAGACAAGCAATTTATTACCTTTAGCATGGAGGAGAGGATAACCCCCTATGGAAAAAATATATGGGAATCCAAAGCCTAGAGCACCATCCCTCCAGGATTATTAATATAAGATATGTGTATATTATGATGCGGTGGAGCATCAAAGTTTCTTCATTAACTGTGCTGATGTGCTGTCACTCTTTGGTTGCATTCTAGGGTGATGGAGTGAATTGGCACCCCAATGGCATTATCTACAAAGAATGAAGAGAGTTGTTAGCCACATGTTTTTTCAGAAAAAGATAGAGCACTGTGCCTCAGACTTCATTTGAGATCCAGGACAGAACTCCAGCATTGGACATGATTGCAATTGAACAAGTTTACTATTTCTGGAATTCAGGATATTATTATAATATTATACAGGGCAGTAATGATGATGCAAATCTAATTCTTATATGGGGGTCCATGGTGAGCATCACTGGATCATTGCGCTCTTGGGGAAACAAGAACCCAAAGTGGTATGAAACCCATGAGGGGCAGGATCAGAATATGTAGAAGGATGATGGTTCCCAGAAAGTGTTGGGGTGTTGCTGCCCAGGATTTCTATAGAAATTATTGTCTGTCTGTTTTTCAGACACTGTTGTCAAGGTACATGTTGGGAGGAGCACTCGATGGATGAATGAATGATGCTGTAGCCCAATTTTTACTGTGCATTAATGCCTAGAAGTTGTTAAGGTGCTGGCGCTCAAAAGTAAGTATGTTCCTGGGGACTTGTTGCCCAGTAGTTCTTTAAGCATTGTACCCCAAATGTTGCCCAAATGTAACTATTTAGGCTTCCTACAGTATGCATTGAAAGATCCAGGACAGAATTCCACTGATGCATCTGACTCTACTTAAGAAGTAGTTCCACTTTCAGCATCCAGTCTTCTTTTATTGTCTTGTAGAGGGCAGCAGTGAGAAAGAAAGTCTTTACATTAGATGGTGTGGAAACACTAGTATCAGAAATGTAGCAGAGGCGATATAGTGCAGTGGTTTAAGGCTCTGAGCTGCAAATCTGGAGACCTGTGTTTGAATCCCACAGCTCCCACTTGCATACTGTGTGACCCTGAGCAAGTCACTTAACTTCCCTGTGCTCCCAGGCTGCACCTTTAAACAAGCTTTCAGCTTAGTGTCCCACTCCTGATTAAACAATTGAAAAAAAAATGTTTGTTTGAGCAGATCTTTAGGACTGTAAATGGCCAGGACAAATTGACATTTTGTAAGACTCAGGAAAATGCTATGGGCAAAATGGCGAGCTGATCAACATATCCTATGATCACAGAAAATAAAAAAGGAGGCTCTATGTAAAGTTAGAATCAATGAGATGTAAATTACGGTTATAAATTGCAGCAGGTTTGGATCCTTAGGATATTAAAGGCCATAGCCATGGCTAATGAATCAATTTATGTACTTAAAGAGACAGATAAAAGACAGGTAAAAGCTATGGGCAAATGACCTGAAGACCATCATGCTCTAATGCTACTGCCCTTGTAGCATTAGGGCATGCTGCTCTACAGGTCATTTGCCCATAGATTTTAATCACCCTCATATCTCAGGGCACACCACCAGCCATGGTGCCCCCCAGTAAGTAATCCTAAGCCTGTATATTTTGTTGACAAAAGTATATTCATAACGGATTGTATATTTATACTCGCAAACCCATGTTTATAAACTTCTTGAACTGTTTTTTGCTCCTGTTGTATGTTGTTCACCAATGTAACAGTTTGGGTACCTTAGTCCCTAGGGAGTTACCTGGTGGGGGGTCCGGAGCTGTAGGGATCTTGCCCAGATGAGAGGTTAGACCCTGTGTAAATCAAATAAAAAAAGTCTGTGAGCATATTATTAATTGCACCAGTAGGTGAAAGCTAAAGGGGGGGAGTGATTGTCTATACCACTTATAAACAGCACACATATGCATTGCCAATAGTAAATAATGCCTGTTGCCCTATGTAAGTAAAAAAATAGTGGGTGCAACAGTTTTGGTATCCAAAGGCTAGTACCTGTATGCCCTGGCTAGTATCTGTATGCCTGTTTAATAGTTAAGTAGCCTTGGTGGTCCAGTGGTACTGTATTTCGGGCTGTGGTTGTGCTAAGTGCTGTTAAAACAGCATGTATTTTAATAAAACTGATGCCTGATTAAATAAATACTGTGTCTGGTTAAAACAATTACCCCAGTTGCTACTTAGTTTATTTGTGGAGTGGAATGCATGGCAATGAGGCACCAAGGAGAAGAGTAGAGAGTGAGGAGTGTAGGTGGTGAGAGGTGAGATGTGGCTCTGTAGCATATAGCACTACTGCACTAAGGGGAATCCCCTTGTTTGAGCTGAGGGAGTGGCTCAGAGAGTACTGTGAGTGTAATCGAGGAATAGGCTATGGCCTGCCAGAGCAGTTCAGAGAGAGGGAAGCGTGGAGAGAAGTGAGCTCCTCTCACTGACAGGAGACCATATATTTTAAATTAAATAATTCATTTGGAAGGTGGCAAGTGCCAGGATAATAATTTAGGTGCTGGCTGCTATGTATTTTAAATGAAAGAAAAAGGGGGTACATTATGAAATGGGGATGGGCTCCCAAAGCACAAGCACAGTATTTCAGAAGCCATCTTAATGAGCAGCAAGCAGGCTGCTATTGTGAAAAGCCAAAACACAAACTTTAACTTAAATAAAACACAAAACGTGATCAATTAATTAAAATAAAGCCACGGAGGGCTAAATTACAATCACATGTTCACACACACATACAGTATGTATTTTATACCACATAATTTAGTTTACAAAACAGAGATGTTAAAAGCAAAGTGTTTCTGAAGAATGAGTCAGCATAATTTAAAAGGTAAAAATGTGCACTTTTTTCTAAAAGGTACTGCCAAGCCATTTAAAGTTGATTAAAACTGTTTTTTACTCACCTGCATATGTATATTGTCTGTTGTTGCTTTGCTCCATGAACTGTTGCTATAGAAGGGTGCTTGAAGGGTTAAGTGTGGAACTGTACTACCCGTTTGGTTAACCGCAGCTCTGTTGCTTAGCAACAGTACACAAGCCATTTGGTGCTTATTCAGTCCCCTGCCCACAGTTAACCACAACTGCTTGAGCCGCTACCCATCCCACCAGTTGGTGGTGTTAGCCTGATTTGGCAGGGAGGAGGGATTTAAAAAGAATTTCTGCTTAGATGCAGTGGTGTCTACAGCGGTGGTTCATGGCAGTAAAGTGCAGTTATGTGCACTGGTAAGGGAGTCAGTGAGAGACTGTGGGAGTGTGGGGCCCAGTAATTTGTAGTTGAGTTTTATGGTATTGTGAATTGAAGAAGTATGGGTAAATGTATTATGATACTGGGGTGCGTAATGCTACTGTTGGGTTGGTTATTATGTTGTGATTCATTAGAACAGTTGCATAATGCACAACAGGAAGAAAGAGATTTTAGGTTTGCTATGTCTAGTTTACTTGTTCATATTAAATATTCTGTAGCTTCTAGTCAGCTTTTACTTAAGCATGCTTATGCGGTCAGAATCTGTGGGTATCTGGGATACAGTGGTACTGTTTGTAATCTTTATTCTGTTTATCAAAAGGTAGTGCAGGGGTTAAAATTAGCTTTATTGTTGTAAGCTTGTGATATTGAAATGAATCCAGGTCCCCTAATTTGTAATAATATTGTGGCTCCCTCTTGTATTTCTCCTGAAAATGTTTGCAACAATAGTCATGGGTTTAACGTTTTGCATCGTAATGTAAGAAGTCTTGTTCCTAAATTGGCTGAAATAGAACATATAGCTGACTTTTACAAACCTGATCTATTGGCCATGTCTGAAACTAGGCTTAAGCCTTCTGTTCCTGAAAATTCATGCTGTATTCCTCGGTACAATTTGTATAGAGTTGGTAAGAAAGGAAAGAAAAAAGGGGTGGGGTTGCAGTTTATTTTAAGACCAACCTACAGATAAGTAGGTTGGTCTTATAATTATGGATTTAAGTAGTGAGGGATCTTTGGAAACTGATTGGTTGTTTTTACAGATATTGTTAGGTGGAACTAAACAACTTATGGATGCCGTTATAATCCATCTAATAGTGGTATTGAGGTATTAAAGCAATATTTAGAAACTGTGGTTTCTCATATAAAATGATATGACACTATTTTGATTGGGGATATTAATTTGGATTGGTCTCAAAAGATAAGCTTGAGACTGGAGTCTTTGCTCTCTGTTTATGGTCTATTTCAGTGTATTAATGACCCTACCTGTTTTAATTTGCATACATCTAATCACACTACTTTGGACTGGGTTATTACTAATACAGAGGGTTGTATAGCTGCTTCAGGTGTTTTAACTGACTTGGTTAGTGATCATTGGCAATATTTGCTGTGTTGAATTTTGGTCAAGCAAAAGTTGCTCCCCACCTGGCCCAAGTTCGTTCCTTTAAAAATGTTTATGTGGATTGTTTTTATGCTTATTTATCCTGGATTGACTGATCATATTTGAAATGCATCCTGATATTGATTGTGCTGTTGATTTTTTCTGTACTCAACTGCTTCCCATTCAGGACTTCTGATTTCCCATGTGTACCTTGAGTTTAAGAGGTATTTCAAACCCTTGGCTCACACCTGCTATTAGGGCCTTGATTAAAGATCATAATACTGTTTGGGCCACATATAAGATTAATCCTTCTACTCAACTTTTAAATAACTAACACTGTATTAGAAACAAGGTATCTAATTTACTATGAAAGTCAAAAAGAGATTTTTATAGAGATAGGTTCCATTCAAGTTGGTCTAATCCTAAACAATTTGGGGAAAATAAAAATTCTTTACTCTCTCCTAAAACATCTTCCTCAGTCAGGAATTTGGTAGTAAATGATGTTGATATTACTGATCCTGTAGAGATAGGCAACCTTTTTACAAAAAATGTCTTATCTGTCCAGCTTCCTGAGTAATGGAGCTTGTACAGTAGATGAGAGTTTTAAATTTGTTCCTCCTGAGTTGGACAGACCCGAAATTGTATTTAGGAAGGTCAATGAGGTTGATTTTTATAAAATACTGAGTATTTTACCAAATACATACAGCAACTGTGGGGGTGGACTTGATGGCTACTTTCTTAAGCTGGCTATCCGGTCTATAGTTAAACCTTTATGTTATCTTTTCAAACTCTCTTTGGAATCTGTCAGTTTCCTGCTGCTCAGAAACTGGCATGGGTAGTGTCAGTTCCAAAGAAAGCTCATGCAACCTCTCATGAGGACTTTCATCCCATCTCAATTCTCAATCCATTAAGCAGAATGCTCAAAAAAATTGTGGCTCATCAGGTTAAAGAATATCTCGTAACCCATGGATTCCTTTCATCTCACCAACATGGCTTTTGCAAGCATCATGGAATAGGGACTGCCTTGGTCAGGTTCATGAACTCTGTTCTAAGGGGCTTTGAGAAATGTCTAATAACTTTAGCAGTGTTCGTGGACCTGACCAAGGCATTCGATCATATAGAACATGATTTAACTTGTTCTGCGTTGAATAACCTGGGGTTTAGTGAGTCAGCGGTTTCCTGGATAGGGAACTATTTATCTCATCATGCTCAATTTGTCAATATTGGTTCTACTGTGTCTGATATTTCCTTGATTAGTTGTGGTGTCCCTCAGGGGGCCATTTTGGGCCCCTTGTTATTTTCATTATTTATTAATGAACTTCCTGCTTCTTGAAGGTCATGTGATACTATATTGTATGCAGATGATTTAATCCTTTTTTATCAGTCTAGCTTCCTCTCCAGGTTAACTGCTGCTTGAGTTTTGATTTTGAGGGGGCTTGTCAATGGTTTTCAGATAATGCTTTGGTTTTAAAGTCAAAGACAACCAAATCTATGATTTTGGTACCCCCTCTGTGCTCAGGGACAATCCCACTCTATTCTTACAGGATCTTAATGGCATGGCTATTGAACAGGTTTTCCAATTTAAATATTTAGGGGTTCTTTTGGACCCTGGCCTGACTTTCTCTTTACAGATCCATACTGTTGCACATACTATAAATCATAAGTTAGGTTTGTTGTATAAATTTAGGAATTATTTCTCCTTAGAAGTAAGAAAATCGATTGCAGTTGGGTCATTTTTCCCCGCATTTCGATTATGCCTCTAGTATTTATTTAAATCTTGGGAGTAGGGAACTACATACATTGATGGTAGTTTATAATAATATCTGTTGTTTTATTTTACAAGTACCTTTGCATACTCATCATTGTGTTTTGTATTCTATGTTGGGTTGGCTCTCCCCTGTCTCAACAATGGAATATTTTTATGGGTATATTATTTTGAAATGTATTTTTCTTAAATCCTTGTTTCCATTCTCTAGTCTTATAAGACCCTGGTCTATTCTTCCAAGTCTTCATTCCTCAAATGGCATTTTGCTAGATCCAGTATTATCTAAATGCAAAATTGGATCTCGTGTTTTTTCTGTAGCTGTCCCTCATTACTGGAATTTATTACCCTAAGCTGTTCATCAGGCTACTTCAATATCTGATTTTAAAGAGAAATTGAAGCAACATCTATTGATGAAATATTTGTGTAATTGTCTTTTGTAATATTGATGTTATATGCTTGTCTTGTATGATTTTTGTATTTGTAATTATTGTCTCTGGGTCAAGCCAGAAGAAGGGCATTTGATCCAGTGCTCTTACCCGGTTAACAAATGAAATAAATAAAAAATAAAAAAAACTAATTTAGCAGAATTATAGATTAAAGGGTGAGCTATCAGGTAATAATAGTCTAATCTGGTGAAAAGCTTAGGAGGGAGGGGTCAATGACCTGTTAAGGTAGAGACGTATGGGAGGAGAAGCAGTAGCCCTGAAACCATACTGGCAAGCAGGAAGGTTGAAGGTGGAGCCAGGAAAGAGTGTGTGCTCTTGGGCAGGGGTGGTTACTGGAGCCCTTGGGACAGCAACTGGAGGGAGTCTCAGACCTCAAATGAATATTTTATTTGTCTGAGATGAAAGGGAAGGTGTTGATTTAAAGGGAAATGGCTTAAATTAAAAGGAAATCATATCCTTTTTTATTGTGAGAGTGAATCAGCAAGCTGTGTTTTCCCACAGGGTGGAAAACTTTAAGTTTTAACAACTTAATAATCCCTTAACCCAATTATTTAATAAAAATGCTAGGGAAAGCCAGATGTGTGAGCTTTCTTATGGAAAGGGTGGAAAGGTGATTTTGTTTTTTGTTTTTTTTTAGGTAATTTTATTGTGCTTAATGTGATGTACAATTAAAATGAATTCAGGTTAACAGAGCAGAGCAGGCTCAGAATTTTCAGAAAAGGTAGTTGAAAATTCAAACTTGGGATTCCATTGTGGCTTATCCTGGTGCAAGTTTCAATGTGGAATCAAAGCTGATTGATGTTGAACTCTGGAACAAGGTCCTGTCCACTCAGTGACCAGGATTTGGGAGACATTGAATATTCAGGGGGCATAAAAGGAGCTGCACAGCTCACTTTAGGAGAGATCAAGCAGGGAGATAGACCTGAAGGGTCCAGACCTGTCCATAAGGAGTCCAGCCTATTGAAGCCTGCCAGTTGTTAGTGCCTGGGGACTAGCCCTCAGTTAAGTGTTGCAAGCTATAGGGGATCACCTGCATCCCAGTGTTAGGGATAGCAGGGCAGTAAGTGAGAGCAGGGACAGAATAGATTAGCCTCCTGCTTTGAGTGCCTGTTTTTCCCTCAAGTGTCTTCAGCTGCATCTGGCAAGATCACATCTGCTTCAAGCAAATAGGTCATCTATGAGAATCAACAGCATCAGATCCACTGCCATCTCCAAGGTCCAAGCTGCCAACATTTTCCAGCCAATTAAGGAAAGTGGTACAGTAACTTTTAGTTCACTGTGGGACTACAGTAGTTCAAGAGGGACACTCATCTGTTATACTGAATTCTGGAACTTACTGCTTCAAAGACTACTGTCCAGCAATTGAAGGACTGAATTTAGAGATGGAGGAGAGGAGTATATTGTGAATGCTATAAAGTAATTGTTATATGATGCAAAGTGAATTCAATTGTGAAATGCTTAGAGTATAAGTGAATAGAGTGTATAAGCAATCTAAAGTTAAGTATTTCTGTGTTAAGGGAAGTGTATCTGGTGATCAGGGGTGAGTGGGCTGACTAAGGTGGATATAGGCCTGGTGGCTACTGTACTCTCTTAAGGCAATTAATCTGAATGTGCAGTGACTGAAGTCCAAGGTGTGGCCTAGTGTTGGGTCAGGATTTAGTAATGGAGGGCTGGTGGGTGGTGGAATAGCCTATAGTTTACAGGATAGCAGGTACAGACCTGTGGGAATATAACACAAAGGATATTAATGCTCAAGGTATTTATTCAATTCAAAGTTATTTGCAAACAAAAATGTGTTGTGATTGCTAATTGCTACTGTTTCTTATATAAGCTGTGTCTGTTAGGCCCTGTACACACTACAGAACTGCTTTTTAAAAACATTTTTAAAATCAGTTTCACTAAACCATTTCAGTACATCCACACTATTCAGTAACAATTTTTGGTAATGGTTTAGTGTGTCCATATTGCTGGTGTTTAACCTGTTCTCACTGTCACTATGGCCCTGTCCACACTACACAAATTTTTAAAAATGTTTTACTAAACATGCTCAAGTTCAGTTTGTCAGAGCATCCACACTAAGCTCCGACACCTTCTTTGGCAGCTCCGATTCCCAGGAATGATTGCGGCAATACCGTAACACATTGCAGGTGCAGCAATGCATGCTGGGATACTCGAGACCAAGCGCAGTAAAAGATCAGGGTGAAAATTACACAGTTCTGTTCAGAAGCTCACTGTGAGCCCCAAGATGTGAGTAACGTCTCCATTTCTTTGATGTGCCATCAGTAAATAGCCGCAGAAGTTTCCTGGCAATTGCCTTAAACCATATTACAGCACAGTATGCATTCACACCGCTGTTAACACAGTTTAAGGCAACCGTTTTAGTCTGAAACCATGCTTGAAACCTGCTCCAATCAGGTTTTGAGCACAGTTTCTGAACACGGTTTGTAACATGGTTTTACCGTGCTACAGTGTGGGCGTGAACCATGTTTGCAGTTCTTGTAATGTTACCGACTGCCAATAATGTTACAAGAACTGTAGTGTGGACAGGGCTTATTTCATGTTAATTCCAACACACAGAACTGTGCTTGCCTGTACACACTGCAGCTAAAACTGTTTTAATTAAACCATTACAGCTTGAAACATTTTTACTCCTGTCCAAATATGTGAGAAAAACCATTCTTGCTCTAAACCCTTTTTAAAAACAGTTTTAAGACTAGGTGTCTAGCAGGATTTAAAAACTTATTTGTTCAAATGTTTCAAGGGGCTTGTAGTCTGAATGCAAACAGTGCTAGGGGGATTTAAAATGTTTTAAGTCACGTAAACCATTTTAAGATCCACAGTGTGTACAGGACCCAAGTTGGCCGAACAATTTAGTAAAATTTACTTTAATTGTCATTTGGAAACTGTGTCAGAATCTTGTTTCAAGGATGTCTGAGTCTTACATTTCTGTGGTCTCCTGGGTCAGTCCATTACAGCACCTCTCTCTCTCTCTCTCTGTCTCTCAGGAGTGGTGTTCTTGGTTTGCTTTGGTTGGTTTTGTCTCTTATTTTGGCTTGATGTTGATTGGTAAGTGTGTATGTCTATTGTGGAAGGTTAGATGCCATTGATTGATGTGTGTTATTGGGTGGGGGGTTTCGGCTTCTTTTGGGTGCTTTCACTTTTCTTTATTCGTGTTTTGGTGTCTTTTACTAGTTATGTTTTTTTATTTTGTTTCAGTTTGTCTGTGTCTTAACTGTGTTGCAGTAGATTATTTTCATTTGGATAGTTCCTTTGTAACATCATCAATCTATCCCTGACCATTACTACCACGCCGGGCACTCTGGAAAGAGGCTAGTGTAGTACTGATATATAAGTAAGGGGATCTGAACCTACCTGATAACTATAGGCCTGTCTCTATACTCTCACACATGTGCAAAATACTGGAGAAGGAAGTTTTCAGGCAAAAAAACAGACCATCTTACAGCGAATAACAAGTTATCCCAGCTCCAACATGGTTTCAGAAAGGGTTTCAGCACCACAACAGCCTTAGCTCAATTTACTGATCACATTCTCAGAGAGGTGAACAAAGGGAACCTCACTGGTGCCATATTCAGCGACCTCTCTAAGGCATTTGATATGGTGGATCACAGCATGCTACTCAGGGAACTCTCAGTACCGGGGCTTCTCATCAGGTATGGAATGTTGGGTCAGGAACTATTTATCAAATAGAACCCAGTTAGTAAGGACTAGAGGAGTGCTATCCAGCCCTCTTCAAGTTCGGAGGGGTGTCCTGCTGGGGTCCATTCTTGGACCACTACTATACTTGACCTTTGTGAATCCAATGCTACTGGAAACCACTTCTAACAATAGAATCATGCATGCTGATGACCTTGTGCTTTTCTGTAGTGACAGATTCGCTGACAAGCTGTCTCAGAAGCTATCTAGGGAGTTTACCATCACTGAAAAAATGGTTCATGCAGCACAGACTGGTAGTAAATGTGAAAACAACTAAAGCCATGCTGTTTGGCTCAAGACTAAGGCTGGGAAGGTGCTTGAATGTCTCCATTCTCTCTCTCTGAATAGTCAAACTCTGGGCAGATCCATTCTGGAAGATGTAGAAAATATAAAATACCTAGGGGTCACCCTGGACCCCTCACTCACCTTTATCTCTCATGTGGACAGGCTCTTAAAATGGTGAATCAGTGGCTGGGTGCTTGCTACCATGTGAAACATCTACTATCACCTGAGGCTAGACTGGCAATAGGACAGTACACTCTAATCTCAATCCTAGAGTACTGCTCAACTATCCTACACCCCATCTCAGCCAGGCTTCTGACTAGACTGAACACTGCCAACAATAACATATGCAGGTTTGTCTTCCTGGCTCCCTATAGCACACACCACTGCACTCTATACCAATCCTTAGGATGGCTGCCCCCTCAAGCTTGCAGGGACCTTCTGTATGGGACTTCACCTGTAAGACACTCTGCAACAGGGCAGGTTCACCAATCTTGGGCATGCTTACCATGAAACGGGTTTCAAGACAGCTCAGGTTCTCATTGTGCCTAGCCCTTGAATGCCCCAAAATAACTACAGCCATGGGGCAGAGAGCGTTTTCCAGTGATGCACCTACAGTAGGTTCTGGAACTCTCTCCCAGCTGAGCACCAGTCCCTAAACTCCCCTTCCAGCTTCAAACTGCACTTCTGAAAGACCCTAATGGCTAATGCAGACTGCAAGTACTAGCCTACCCAAATCCACTCAATCCCAGCTAAGCACTAGAATGTCTTTGACAGCTCCCCATGAGATGGGGAATTAAGAGACACTTCCCTGGTCAACGTCACTGCCAATGCAGTAAGACTGCTGATTGATTGCCTAAGATTACAAGTATTGCATAGCCTAGAACTGTCTGCTGAGGTTGGAGTGCTCTAATTTTTATTTTGTCTCTGCAGGGGTTAAATGTTGAAGGTTGATTGTTATTACTTATCCATGCTCTCTATATCTGTACAGTGTTATGTTGTGTCATGTTGTGTCGTGTCATGTCGTGTTGTACCACTGCTTATATCTTTTTGTTTTTGTACTGTGCATTTGCATGCCATCTTGATGGCCTTGGTCATGCCTGAAAAAGGTTCACTGGACTAGAGTACTTACCCAGTCAACAAATAAATCTATACATACATACATACATACATACCTACATAAATAAATAAAAAACAATTTCAGGTCTTTGAAATTATCCCATTGGTGCTGCTTATAGTACTTAATTTTTACTGAGTGAATCTCATTTTTACAGTACATTTATTTTTAAGCTGGTGATATTTTGTACTGAGTTTGTACTGTGTTTGTCTACATCGCAGCTTGTACTGTGTTTGTCTATATCTGCATCTTTTACCATCAGGACAAAGCTGTGTTCAAGGAGAAACCAGGGCTGTGACTGTTAAAATGACTCCTTAGCAGGCATGGGGCTCAGAGGTGAGTCAACGGCCAAGTGATGTTATACGGGAGTGGGGCCTTTTAAAAGACTGTGGCACCACGCAGCATCTGTGCATGTGGTGCAAGCGTCTCATGCACAAGAAACTTCTTATATTTTCTAAGTAAAATGGGACTTGGAGTATACTATTTCAGGTATTCTTTGTAGAGTTTAATGAACTATAATGGGACTTTGCTACAAGTGTAACTTTTATTTATTTATTTATCAAGTCTAGGATTACAAATACCTTTCAGCCATGGCTCTTTTACAAAGGTTCCACGTCAGAGAAATACAAATTATGGGGAACATCAAGACAGGCATTACAACAATGTGGACATTGCAAACAGAGTACAGATTAATACAGTTCAAGGATAGCATTGTAACAAGGCAGCCAGCGGCATTTGTCAGAGAAAATAGACAACAGATCAGAAGTGCCAGAGTCATAGGGAGAGGGAAGAGGGTGGGGGGGAGAAGGAATGTAGGAAGGGTGGCAAGAGGGTGAAAAGTGCAGCTTTGGGTATACCAAGATGTGAGGGTAGAATCCAGTGAGGAGGGGAGGGGAGGGGGGAACAACTAGAGCAGAAAGGGAAGTGGAGAAACAAGGTTATGTTGTGCAGTCACAGGAGCTGTTGGTAGTGAGATAATCCCGGAGCCTAGTTTTAAACATACCAATAGTTGGGGCAGAGGAGATGGTTGGGCTGAGGCCATTGAGCCAGTGTGGTGCTCGATAAGCAAAAAAGCGTTGTCCCTGTGAAGTGTGACAGTGGGGGACTTTCAGTAGCTGTAGCCTGGATCTTCTAAGGCACCATTTGTTAATTCGGTGTTGTAACAGAGTTGAGACCCCAGAAGGTGCAAAGCCAAGGTAGATTTTTTTGACCATGGAGCAGGTGAGAAACTTTATGCGGTTTGATAGTTGGAGCCAGCCAGTCTGAGTGTACAGGTCACATGTGTGGGAGAGACGGTGAGCACCAGTGATGAGCTGACATGCTTTATTTAAGGCAGTTGAGAGGCGTCTAAGGGTTGTGGATGTGGCCGAGCCATAAATGATGAGACCATAGTCTATTACAGAGATCACGGAGCTCAGGACTGCAACCTTCAAAGCTTCTGGTGTGAGGTGTGGTCTGTGTTTGTAGAGAAGACCAAGCTGTGTATTAGCAGCTCTAGCTACATTATCTACATGAAGTCCATAGGAGAGATTAGGGTCAAGCTGAATCCCTAAGTATTTGAAGGACACCACCTGATCTAGAGTGTTGCCCTGGGTAGTGGAGATAGCCAAGTGGTGTAGCTTGTGTGGGTTATGAGAGCTGCAGAAGAGCATAGATTTGGTTTTCTTGTCATTGAGAACCAGTTTATGATTAAGAAACCATGTCTCTACAGAACTGAAACCAAGTTGAAGGTTGTGTTGAAGAGTTGCAGGATCTTTGTGAGTGGAGAATACAACAGCATCATCGGCATTAAGTATGATCTGCTCAGAGCAGTGGTAAGGGAAGGAGTTTAATAAAAGGCTAAAAAGGAAGGGTCCCAGTATGGATCCCTGTGGGACACCTGAGTGAACAGTGTGTTAGAAAGAGTGTACGCAATTTTTACTCTCTGTGACCAGTTTTCTAAGTAGCTTTTAAACCAGAGAGAAGAGTCAGGTGATAGCCCGGCATTCAGTAGTTGGTGTATTAGTAGTCCATAGTGTACTGTATCGAAGGCCTTGGAGAGGTCAATGAAAACGGCCCCTGTGAGAAGGCCGTTGTCAAGGGATTTGTACAAAGCTCCAGTGAACTCAAGATGGGCTGTGGTGGTGCTGTGACCTTTCTGGAAGCCATGTTGTTGTGGACAAGGTATACTGTATTTATCCAAGTGGTCAGTAAGTTGATCAGCCACAATGCACTCAAGTGCCTTAGAGAGTGGGGGCAGTATGGAGATAGGGTGATAATTTGAGTGAATCGTCTTGTCCCCACTTTTATGGACGGGTGTCACGGTGGCTGTTTTCCATAGGTCCGGGAATTTTCCACAGCTGAGAGAGAGGTTTAGGATTTTTGTTAATGGATGAATTACCTCATTGAGGGTGAGCTTAAGAAGCTTAGAAGCTTAAGGTCCAGGGTGTTGCTACTAGATCTAGATTTAGATTTAGCTGCAGTAATATAGCAGTGAGCTTCATTCAGCCTTACCTTCCTGAAGTAGAAGAGGGGATTGTTAGACTGAGGGGCTGAGGTATTTAGGGAGTAGGCCCCGTTTTCGAAAAAAGTCATGGGGTAGAACAGCACTAAGGTCTGAAAAAGCTGTGTTAAAGATGTTTGCAATCACCTTGAGGTCAAGGGTTGAGGATCCATCAACCATTAACATGGCCAGAGAGGTTTTTGGCTGCTTACCTGTGACATCCTTGATATTGTCCCAGAAAGCACGACCATTTCCCCATGTATTGGTGAGAGCGTCTTTGTAATAGGTGGATTTCATTAGCTGTATGGCTTTTGTGCAGGCATTTCGTGCTTGTTTGTAATTTTGGATGTCCAGTTGTTTGCCAGTGGCCCTGGCAACTGCCCAGAGGTGATTCCTTAGTTTCAGCTGTGAGAGAAGAGCCGTGGTGACCCATGGGATAGAGAGAGATTTTGTTTTGTGCCTTTTAACAGGGGCAAAGAGGTCACAGGCTTTGTTGAAAATTGAGATGAAGTGATCAAGAGCCAAGTTAACATCTGTTGCTTCATAGATGGGCAGCCAGTCATGTAGAAGCAGGTGTTGTTTGAGATGTGGAAGTTTTCCATGAGGAAGGACTCTGCTAGTGATAATTTTGGGAGGGGGCTTAAGGAATTTGTTAGACCATGCACACATGACTGGGGAGTGGTCACTGAGTGAGTCTGAGAGAATGGTCATATGAGAAATCGTTGTGGGGTGAGTGGTGAGGACCCAATCCAAGTGGGTACTGGTGCCAGTCTTGTAGTTAATCCTGGTAGGGGAGTTTACCATTTGCGTGAGGTTAGCAGCTGAGATGGAGTCTTTATAGGCACTGGCACTTGATGCTAACCAGTTTATGTTGAAATCCCCTAGTAGAATAAGTTCAGCTTTGGAAGGATGAGAGTTGATAAAGTTTAGGACGTCATTGAATCCATGTTTAGGGTCCCTGGGCAGGATGTATACAGAGACAATAGTCAGGGCTTTATGGTTGGGACCTAGGATAATTTTTATTGGCAGAATCTGGGCTGAGGCAGAAAGTGATGGAGTTGCTACAGGGTGCCAAGACAGGGAGTCTTTGATATAGATTGCGCAACCACCGCCTTTCTTGGATATCCGGTCCAGCCTGTGGACATTATAGCCCTGTATTGTTACTGCTGAGCCAGGAACTTTAGGTGTCAGCCAAGTTTCCACCACTGCAAGGATGTCAGGGTTGTGATGGCATATGAAAGCTTGGAGTGCATCCAGCTTTGGTAGTAGGCTGCAGATATTAATAGTTGCAAGGATAAGGGCACCTGGAGTTTGTGTGTGGCCTGAGCTTCTAGGGCCAGGATTGGGATGGATGCTGCCTGAGATGAGAAGGAGAAGGAGCAGAGTCGCAGCTCTTTGAAAGATAGTTTTGATTGTTGTTTCCTGGAGTAGAAGTTGCAAGGTTCCAGGTGGTGTCCCATATGGACTGCAAGGTGGTACAGTGTAGAGAGGTGGCCACACTTATTGACAGTAGTGGTCGGGTTAAGTAACCAGGAATATCCAATCAGTGCACCAAGCACAAGACTCGAGTGGAAGTGGAGAGTTCTCTTGGAGTAGCAGTGAAATCAGAGTAGAGGGGTGGCGGGGTGGGGTGGGGTGGGGTGGCTAGGACCAGGAAGAGAGAAGTGGGGGGCCAGAGCAAGGAGGAGGAGGAGGAGAGGTGACAGAAAGGCAGAGAGAGCCCACATGGCTTATGTACTAGATAAAGAGATAGAAATATAGCCCTCTAGTGGTGAGAGGATATAATCTGCTAATGGAAAAGTCAACAGTTAAAAAAAAAGCTCTAAATTCACTTCTAATATCAACTCAGAACTTAAAATGACTGTAAGGATTAAACAAATTATTAAACTCTAGCACATAAATTCAACTAGAGACACAGAGGGAGATACAGTAGTTGGAGGTGTGTTCAGCAGAAGATAGTGGGGCCACTTGGAAATCAGCTTCCATTGGTACCAAATCCAAAAGTCAGGGCTAGTACCTTGCGGTACAGAGGATTTCTGAAAAACTGTTTAGGTTCCAGAAATTGAGGGGTCCGTGGCCTGGTCAAGGCACGCTGGATCCCTTGTAGTACAGAGGATTTCTGAAAAACTGTTTAGGTTCCAGAAATTGAGGGGTCCGTGGCCTGGTCAAGGCACGCTGGATCCCTTGCAGTACAGGAGGATTTCTGAAAAACTGTTTAGGTTCCAGAAATTGAGGGGTCCGTGGCCTGGTCAAGGCACGCTGGATCCCTTGCAGTACAGAGGATTTCTGAAAAACTGTTTAGGTTCCAGAAATTGAGGGGTCTGTGGCCTGGTCAAGGCATGCTGGATCCCTTGCAGTGCAGAGGATTTCTGAAAAACTGTTTAGGTTCCAGAAATTGAGGGGTCCGTGGCCTGGTCAAGGGATGTAACTAAGTGGAACATGGTGGGAACTATGGCAGAGAGAATTCCATACATTTTAGATAACTATTGGTGGGAACTATTGCAGAGGAAATGCCGTTTTAGGTATTCTTTGTAATTCATAGTTGACTATAATGAACCGTTTTAGAACTGTATCAAAGTGGTACATTTTAGATAACTATTGGTTGGAGCCATTGCAGAGGAAAGGTTAAATCAATATATTCAATCAACTGGGGATGCAGGGAATGTGTGTTGTATTTAATGCAGTGAACTCTCATAAAATATTTTAATTTTAAAAACTGACCTATGTCCATTTGCCTCTATGAAGTAGTATGTTAAGTACTCAATCTGCCTACTGATTAGTGATATAAGCTATTTATCACTGAAGTCATAATTTCTACTTATAGATTCCCTTAATATAAACAGAAAAAAAACAACAATGAATCACATGGGTTATTTGATATATATTTGGGGGTTGTTATCTGATTTGTACTGTTTATCAGAAGCATATGATGGTAACACTGATGGGTGTGGCAGTCTCCTTGCAATAAATAAAAGTGCAAAATATACTGAAAACTGGGGTGGATTTTCAAAAAGGTGCTGCAATGGGGTTAGCAACCAAGTACCACTACTTATTGAAAAGTGGTGTTATTGTTGCTTAACGAACTGCAACATTTAAATAAAAATTGGATTACCTAAAGTAAGTAAATATTATGCTAAATGCCAGTATGTACCAGTGAGTCTGTTCCCATTAATGTTACTATTGTTGGGTGGAGATATGGAGAGAAATCTGGGACCAGCCATGGGCAGTTTAGAGAATACCACAATGCTGACTTATCAAAACAGTGTCTTAAATTTACTCATTCAAATGTCAGGAGTCTATTGACCCATATGGACAAAATAAAAGTTTGGCTGGATTTGGAAAAATGTGATATTCTCACGTTAAGTGAAACATGGGTAAAACAAAATCCCAGATGATTATGTCAGCATGGTGGGCTGCAAACTGTTCTGGAGAGATCAGCTGGTAGGTAAAGAGGGCGGGGTGGTTATTTACTTAAGGGAAAATATTATATGTGAATTAAAAGGGACACTGTCAATCCCATTTGGCATCAAATGGTCTCTAGTTTAAAAAAAAAACATTTTATGATTTGTTCTCATTCTATAGAGACTGCTAATGTAGTTGGTTGTTTGATTAAGACTCCTTTTTCCTTTTAAAAAGCAAAAAAATGAGTGTCAACCATACTGGTGTTCCCACACTGTTTACTATGTAAAGGAACGGATAAAAGCAACTGAACAAAAGAGTAAACAGGGAGGAGAGGAGGCATTGTGGGTCACCTTGGAGACTGGAAAGGGCACCACAATCCGCACAGGGGTTGTGTACAGACCCCCATGTCAGGGGGAAGGAATGGACAAGAATATGATAGAAGGCATTCTTAGAATGGCAGAGAAAGGGGAGATACTGTTGATGGGAGACCTGAATATGCCAGATGTTAACTGGAGCACATTTGCTGCAGCCACATCCAAGAGCAGGGCCATTCTTGATGCCCTACAGGTGGCAGGCATTAGACAGTTATGCCTGAACCCACTCTTGAGGGAACAATCTTAGACCTGTACTTCCTCAAACGGGGGCAGGAGAGGATCCCAGATCTAGAAGTGGGTTGCCATCTGGGGACAAGTGACCATCAAACAGTGTGGTCTACATTAAACTCAGCTACAGAGTCAAGCCATACAAAAAGTGAGGGTACTGGACTTTAGGAGGGCTGACTTGGCAAGATGGGAGAGTGCCTCAGAAAAGCACTAGCAAACAGGCTAGAAGGAGGTGGAGCAACAATGGGGAATTATCAAACTGCCATCACAGAGGCAACAAGCCTTTGTGTGAAGCAAATGAACAAATCAAATGAAAGAAAAGCCACTATGGTTCTCAAAGAGGTGGCTGTGAAGTCAGGAAGAAAAGATAGCATTCTGGAAGTATAAGGAAACACAGAAGGAGCAGGACAAGAGCTGTACCAGTTAAGGCAGAAGGAAGCAGGAGGGAAGTCAGAATAGCAAAGGCCCAAACTGAGGAAAAGATAGCCAACCCAGTTAAGAAGGGGATAAAACCTTTACAGGTACATCAGCGGAGAGAAAGACAAAGGGAGGGATAGTGAGGCTGAATAGAATGAACAGTGGGTGGGCGGAGGGGGACAGTGAAAAAGCAGGAATACTGAACAAATATTTCTGCTCAGTATTCAAAAAAGAGGAGGGGGAAGTGCCTAATCCAATTAACAGAAGCACTCTTGATAGAGGGGTTGATCCCAGTCCTTTCACAGAAGAAAGGGTTCTGCAAGAACTCCTAAAACTGAAGGTGGACAAAGCAATGGGTCCTGATGGAATTCACCCCAGAATTCTAAAAGAATTAAGGGAGGAACTAGTGAAACCACTGGCTACTCTTTTTAATAAATCATGGGAGGATGGTGTGGTACCCGAGGACTGGAGGAGGCGGATGTGATTCCCTCACAAAAGTGGTTCCAAGACAGAGCAGGAAACTACAGACCTGTCAGTTTGACCTCTGTGGTAGGAAAGTGATGGAGTCACTTCTAAGAAAAGAATAGTCAGTACCCATGAGGCCAGTGGAGCACAGGGACCCAAGGCAGCATGGGTTCACAGCGGGAAGGTCATGTCAGACGAATCTAATAGATTTCTTTGACTGGGTGACCAAAGTAGTAGACCAGGGAGGGCTGTGGACATGGCCTACCTAGACTTTAGCAAGGCATTTGACACAGTTCCCACAAAAGATTAATAGTCAAATTAACCAGCCTGAGAGTGGGACCCAGGGTGGTAGCCTGCAAAACATTGGTTGGACAACAGGACACAGAAGGTAATTGTAAATGGAGTCCATCTCTGAAGAAAGGGGGGTTACTAGTGGGTACAGCAGGGTTAGTATTGGGTCCAGTCCTTTTAATGTCTTCATCAGTGACATTGCAGAGGGACTGGAAGGAAAAGCATGCCTTTTGCAGATGACACAAAAATCTGCAACAGGGTTGATACAAAGGAGGCATGGAAAGGATGAAAAGGGACTTGGCAAGGTTGGAGGAATGGTCAGAAGTATGGCAGCTAGGATTCAATGCAAAGAAGTGCAACATAATGCACCTGGGAAACAAGAACCCAGGGGAAGGATACACAATGGGTGGGGAGGTAGTAACAACAGCAAAAAAGGAAAGGGACCTGGGGTTAATCATATCAGATGACCTTAAGGTTAGCAAGCAATGTGAGAAGGCAGTAGGGAGGGCTGGGGGTATACTAGGATGTATAGGGAGAGGCATCAGCAGCAGAAAACAGGAAGTTGTTATCCCTCTGTACAGACAGTTGGTGAGACCCCATCTGGAGTACTGTGTCCAGTTCTGGAGACCCCATCTCCGCAAGGACATAGACAGGATAGAGGCAGTCCAGAGGAGGGCAACTAAAATGGTGCAGGGTCTGCAAGAGAAGCCATAGGAGGAGAGACTAAAGGAACTTAATATGTATACCCTTGAGGAAAGAAGGGAGAGGGGGACATGATAGAAACTTTTAAGTGCACCAGTGGAATCAACAAAGTCCAAGAGGGTAGCATTTTTCAGAAAAAGAGACTTGCAAGAACAAGGGACAAAATTAAAGATAGAAGGAGGGATTCAGGGGCAATGTGAGGAAGCATTATTTCACAGAGAGGGTAGTGATGGCTGGAACAGCCTTTCTGAGGAGGTCGTGGGGTTCTAAAACTGTGGAGAATTCAAAATGCAGGGACAGACATAAGGCAATCCTTGTGGGGGGTAGGAAGAAATAGGCTGTTGGTTAACTAGGATCTGCGGCCTATCCTGTAGGTAGGGAAATGGGCAGACTAGATGGGCCTAGCAGTCCTTATCTGCCGTCAAAGTCTATGTTTCTATGTTTCACACCAAAACATGTTTGTTTACATTTCTTGACCAACTACAACTGCATCTTTTCTTGGACTCAGGAACACCCCCAACACTATCTAGCTACTCATTTTGCAGTGGGAGTAGATGAGACTATTGTATCACTAGTGGCTGCACCGTTTGAGGGTGTTTCTAATGTTCAGGAAGTATGCAGTAAGCTTAGGTAAACAATTTGGAGCAAAACAAGGCTGTGTATAACTATATATTTCCATGCATTTCAGTTCTAATAAGCAAGGAGGCAGATGAAACAACCAGCAATATAAATTAATTTTAGAGAAGGTAAGCAATCATAAAATGTGGGCTTTTACCTAGACATAGTAGGATGCAAAAAAGAGTGTCCCTTTATTAAAAACTGAGCATTTTTAATAATATTGCAGAAAACTTAATTATTAAGCTTACATTGGGGTGGATACTAATGTCTGCCTAAAACAGCTACAGTAGAACTAAAATCTCCATTGTTGAAAATTTGGGTTAATAAACAAAGGGAAAAAAGAGCACATAGTAATGGGAAACTTTAATACAGATTTGTCTACTATAACTAAAAGTGATAAGGTCAAAAATGTTCTATTGGTAAATAGTTTTAATTAAATAATTAGTTTTAATCAAATAATTAGTGAACAAACTAGAAAAAAGTATAGAATAGGAAGTTGGAAGGGGGCTCAGATGAAGATGTGGAAGCAGTGATTGGGGTGGAGTAGGGTCAGGAGGCATGAGTAAGGGTAAGGTTGCATGGCAGGCCTCAGGGTTGGCTAAGGGTTCAGGAAGGAAAGGAGGACAGGGTGCCAGGAGTGGGGTGCAACTGGAAGTGAAAGATAAGCAAGTGATAAGGCCTGGGCAGGACTGAGGCCTGGAAGCAGGTGGCCAGCAGGGAGCCCAGGTTGAGGGGGGAAGGGAAATGGTGGAGGGGTGGACAGAGCAAAGGGGCATAGCGAGCACTAGAGGTCGCATGGTGGACTTGGCCAGGGTGCTTGAGTAGTACAGGAAATGGTAGAGCCACCGTCTCGAGGCTGAATGGTATCACAATGGCTGATGATAACATATCTTTAGAACAAATCCTGGGAGGGGCTCGAATTGAAAGTGTTAGAAGCGGTCAGTACTGCAAAGTCAGGGGAAGACCCATCCACAGAACTGGGGGGGAGCGCCGAAGACTGAGCGAGAGAGCTGGGGTCAGGTGGTGGCAGTGCAGGTGAAGTAGGATTAACCAAGGTTGGGGAGGAAACAGGAGGAGGTGGGGCAAGAGATGAGGAAGTAGAACAGACACAGAAAGTTAGGGGGAGAAGGATAACTACACAAGTTACCCAGAAGGGGAGGGGATGTAAGGTGCTATTGATTGGGGACTCCATCATCAGGGAAGTGAACTTGTGGGTTAGAAACAGTGTGGTTTGGGAGGCATGCATGCCAGGGATGACGGCGATGGACATAATCCACCATGTATCTCATGTGGGAAGGAACGGGACAGGGAGACACACCTGGTTTTCCATCTGCATACCAATGATCTGGATGGGAACAGCATCATGGAGGTGCATGCAAGATTTAAGGCCTTGGCTAGGTTCTGCAGAAGTCTTAGCTTCAAATCCCTGGCCTTCTCTGAAGTGCTGATGGTGCCCAGAGCTAGTTCAGAGAAGAAACAAAGAATTCAGGATTTCAACAGTTGGCTGAAGAGGTGGTGTAAGGGGATGGGATATGAGATAGGGGACTGGGGAGTCACGTGGTATGATGTCAGCCTCTTTGCCTCTGATAGGCTCCACCTCAGTAATGAGGGTACAGCCG
The DNA here is from genome assembly GCA_016271365.2 of Neoceratodus forsteri. Taxonomy (NCBI): domain Eukaryota; kingdom Metazoa; phylum Chordata; order Ceratodontiformes; family Ceratodontidae; genus Neoceratodus; species Neoceratodus forsteri. The sequence goes on from CM028134.1 coordinate 684,320,465, forward strand.
TATTGAAGTGTAGGTAGGGTGAATTCTTTAAGAGTGAGCTCCACTTGAACTAGATAAGGGGGGAAGCTGAACATTCAGCCATCCAATACAGAGGCTGAGACGGGGGACCCATGGTCATCCCCTCCCACGTTGTGAAAATGGGTGCAACTTCTGGCACACCCTTGGGTAAGGATGGGATGGGTGGGTGCTGGTGGAGGGTGTTAGTGGTGAATGCCAGGAGTCTGGCAAACAAGATGGATGAGTTGATGGCTATCCCTATGCTCGATAGCCTAGACATAATTGTAGTCACTGAGACATGGTGGACACATCATCACACGTGGGACACATCATTACCTGGATTCAGGTTTTTTAGGAAGGACAGGAGTAGGAGGAGGGGGGGACATGGCGCTATATGTCAGAGAAGACATTTTATTTATTTATTTATTTATGTATTTCATTGGTAACTGGGTAGGTGCACTGATCCAGAGGACCGTTTTCAGGCACAACCCGGGCCAACGCAGTGGCAGCAATCATAGAAGAGAAAAGTGACATTGGTACATACAGAGCATAAGTACACACCCCAATACATGGGATGGTAAGAAAAAAAAAAGTACAGCAGAATAAATGATTATATACAGTAACACAGGACTGTATTGCAGTAGACAAATAGTGGAGTCTTATACACATACAGTGTAGGTTATAACAACAAAATGAAATAGAAAATTACCACTGAGACATACAGAGCATTGATACACACCCTAAAACAAGAGGAGGTAAGAAAAAGGGCAGTAGATAGATGTCTATATACAATACAATAGGAATTGTCTTACAGTAGGCAAAAAGTGCAAATGTTATATATATACAGTGCAGGTAATAAAAACAATGGCAGGGTAGCTAGGAATCAAAATGTAAGGTTAGTGAGATGGGGTTTGGTAAGGGAAAGGAAGGGTGACAGGGGAGTCAGCAGAAGATGCAAGAGGAGAGGAGTGGTAAAACCCAGAGGGGAAAAGTAGACTACAGGGCCCAAGGTTATTTTAGGGTGCAATGACAGCTTACTATAGTTGGAAGCCAGGTTTTTAGGTTGTGTTTGAAGGTCATGTGAGAGGAAGACATAAGGGCACTGGAGGGACAGAAGGGGGATGGAGACTCTGAACTTCTCTGTGTTACACTAGGCAGAAGAACAGGAGAGTCCTTAAGGCTTGGAGTTATATACAGACCACCTGACCAGGGGGATGAGGAGGACAGGGTGATGTTGGAGGACATTGCAAGGGTGGTTCTCAAAGGGGAAACACTACTGGTAGGGGACCTAATCCTCCCAGACATTGATTGGGCCATACCTGATGTGGTGTTAGCCAGGAGCTGGGGGATCCTGAAGGCACTGTAGGGGATGTTCCTCCAGCAGCTGGTCAAAGACCCAACTGCGGGGCAACCTGCTAGATGTGATCCTGATGGAAGGGGTGGAAGTGGGAGAGAAATTATGGAACAGCAACCATAGGACCATCAGTTTCAGGGTTAGGACAGGAAGGGAGGGATTACACACCAGCACACCTGTGCTGGATTTCAGGTGCACAGACTTTGGGAGGATGAGACAGATGGTGAGAGAGGCACTGGAAGCCACAGGAGAAATCAACAAAGTGAAAGAACTATGGGGGACTATCAGAGACAGGGTGAAGGAGGCCACCTTAATATGCATTAGGATGGTAAGTAAAGGGACAAGGTGCAAGAGGCCCCTCTGATTCAGCAAGGATGTAGCTAAGGTGGTTGGGAGCAGGAGGTGGCCATTCAAGAAATACAAAAAAACTAAGAATGAAGAGGACAAGGAGGCTTATAGGGAAATGAGGAGGCTAGTTAGGAAAGTTATCAGGAGAGCAAAGGCAACCACAGAGGAGAGGATAGCATCACGGGTTAAGGGAGGGAATAAAACCTTTTTTAGGTATGTGGGGAACAGGAGGAAGGTCAGTAAAGGAGTTTCTAGATTGAGGGGGGATGGTGGGAAATTTACAGAAGGGGACAGGGAGAAAGCAGAAGAACTAAATAAGTACTTCTGCTTGGTGTTTATGAGGGAGGGAAAGGGACCAGAACTAAGGGGGAGGGCGGGGAATGTTGGGATGGACACAGGACTATTTAGCATTGACAGAGTCAGGGAAAAACTAGGTAGGATAAAGGTGGACAAGGCTATGAAGCAAGATGGGCTCCACCTGAGGGTGATATGGGAGCTAAAAGATGAGTTGGCTGTGCCCCTAAGCAAAGCTGTTTAGCCTGTCCCTAGACTCTGGCAGGGTGCTGGAGAACTGGAGGTGAGTGGTTGTAGCTCCTATACACAAAGGGGGGGGCAGAAAGCTGAGGGAGAACTACTGCCTGGTCAGATTCACCATGGTGGTGGGCAAGCTTCATGGAGGCAATGGAGGCAATCATAAGGGAAAGGGTGATGAACTACCTGGAAGCTAGTAGGCTGATGGATGATACATAGCATGGGTTTACTACAGGAAGGTCATGTTAGACTAATTTAATTGAATTCTTCAACTGGGTAACACAGGTGCTGGACCAAGGGGGTGTGGTGGATGTAGCCTACCTGGATTTCAGCAAGACCTTTGACACCGTGCCCCATAGAAGATTGGTCTATAAAATGGGAAGCCTAGGGGTGGGTGACAAAATGACCAGATGAGTGGAGAGCTGGCTATCAGACAGGACCCAGAGGGTGGTTAATGGGGTGCACTCAGGGACAAGGTAAGTGATGAGTGGGATCCCCCAAGGGTCGCTGCTAGGACTGCTCCTTTTCAATATCTATATCTCAGACATAGCAGACAACCTCAGAGGTCATGTGGCCCTATTTGCGAATGACCTGAAAATCTGCCATAGGGTGGACACTCCAGGGGGTACAGAAGATATGCGGAAGGATCTTGGAACTCTGGGACAGTGAGCAGATGCCTGGCAGTTGAATTTCAAAACCAATAAGTGTGCTGTAAAGCACATGTGCAACAGGAACCCACAGGTAGAATACACAATTGGGGGGGAGAATATCAGGAGCATGGATCAAGAAAGGGATCTGGGGAGAACAGTCACCGGTGACCTAAAGATGGGGAAGCAGTGCACCAGGGTTGTGGGGAGGGTATATGGAATGCTGCCAAGTATAGGTAGGGGTATTACAAGCAGGAGAAAAGAGGTTCTGATGCCCCTGTACCAAGCCTGGGTGAGGCCACACTTTGAGTACGGTGTCCAGTTCTGGAAGTCTTACTTCAGGAAGGGCATAGAGTTGGTGGAAAGGGTTCAGAGAAGAGTGACTAAAATGGTGCTGAGGCTGGAGGACAAGCTGTATGAACAGCGATGCAGGGAATTGGGGCTATACACATTGGAGACCAGAAGGGAGAGGGGAGACATGATCAAGACCTTTAAATACATCAAAGGGATCCATAGAGTGGAGGCAGGGAGGTTATTTCAGAGGAATGTAGGCTCCAAAATGCTTGGGCACAGCCTGAGACTACAGGGTGGGATTTTAGGGGAAATGTGAGGGAACACTTCTTCACTGAGAGCGTGATGGTATCCTAGAACAGACATTCAATAAAGCATGGGACAGGCTAATGGGAGGAGCCCTAAGTGGGAGAAGGGTGGACTAAGGGGGAGAGGGAAGGGCAGACTTGATGGGGAAATGGTCCTTTTCTGCCATCAATTTCTATGATTCTATGAGGTAGGACAACAATCTACTGCATACTAACAAACAGATCACAATTTTTTGCCAGTACTGGAGTCTTGGTGGATGTTATATCTTATCACTCACTGTCTGGTATATATTGTAAGAAAGAAGATAGTCAACAAAGTATTAAAGAGAAATCAGGTATTTTAGAAACTTAAGAAGTAAAGTATTTATAAAAAAAAAATGAAAGACATAGACTGATCAACTCTTTATATGATAGGTCAAATAGTCAAAGCTGCAACTTTGTTTAATCAAAAAATATTACACATTACTGAGAAGTACACTGCTGTTAAAAAAGCAAAAGATACTGGGCTCGATTTTTAGAGGAAAAACTCTGACGCAAGGTGCCTGCGCCAAAGGTGTATGACGCAAGTGACACCTTGCATCATAGTTTGTGGCGTTCCCAATTTTCTACATAATCAGATTGGTCAAAATAGCCCACTCACCCAATATATACATTTTTAAATAATCTTTACTCAAGGTCAAAATATTTTTCTTTACGATACAGAAAATAAATAGCAGACATTTCAGATATTAATCCTTCTTCAGTGCTGTGCTGTATCTTAGTGTAAAATAGGACATATATATAATACATTTCATTTTTATAATAAAAAATTACTGATCATTCTCACCTAAGTACTGTATGACACCTAAGTCCCTTGTTTCTATGGTTATTTTTTCAGAGACTTCTGTATCTAATTATAAAAACTATTTTTGTAAATGAATGTAAAGAGAGTTATCAACATAACACTGCTTACTGCTTATTATACCATGGACATAAGTGAACAGCCAATGAAATCATCAAATTGGCAGTTTACCACTGTTGCAAATCCTCTTATAGCCCACATCCCCTAGTGGCTTATTGCTTAAATAAACATGTCTTGCATGTGACTACCTAAAATCAACTTGCCTCTTGCACCCTCCTTGCTTCTTATTCCCTGGTTTGTATTCAGTTTTTTTGCAATCTATTAACTGTTAACGCAAACAATTGTTTTGTTATACATTTTCCCAATCCCATTTCTTTTTTTGTTTTTCTACAGTATAGCAAGCTGCAATGAAATATTTGCCTTTTTAATATGTCCTTTTCTCCTAAGATTTGATATCTGTTGGTAAAAGTAAAGAGTAGTATTTTATTATCCATATTGTGATTCTAGAAGCACTTCAGGTTTTAGGCTATGTGTTTTTTAACTTTTTTGGGGAGATTCTGCCATCTGGATAACTGATTCCTACTTACATTTTTCAATTTGGAGTAGTGCCCGACCTCCACGCTTCTCTTGTGTAATGGAGGTAGTGCATTTGCTCCATGCAGTCACTTTTGAAGCTCCCTCCTGGCTAGAATCAGGTGCAGGGCTTAGTGCATCATTAAAAAGTGGTCAAGATGCTATGGCGCATGCGCGAGCCCCGGGCACCTGACCTGAAAATCAGCACCTAATTGTAGGTATTGTTCCAGCAGTGATTGAAACTTAATTTAGTGTTTAAGGTTTTATACATTTCACTTGCCGCAATATGATTCATTATTTTCATTCATATGCTGATTCAATCTTTATAATGAATACCTTGTATCGGACCTGATGGCGCACCAGGGGGAGGTTGGGGGGTCATTTCTATACAGAAAAAGAGTGGCCAAGGGAAGGTCCCTACTTCACCCAGGTAATATATGTACAAAACCTATAAAAATATTATTGTTGTATAGAATGCACTCTTTCCATTGTTCTTTACATTTTTTATTACCCCTTTCAAAAGTTCAGGTAGGTCACCATATATTGCACAAGGTCAAGATAGTAATAATTTGGTACTTCCCTTAAAAATTACTATTTACTGTAATGTTACAGTGCATTAATATGTATGGCTCTCACCTGATCATACTCTAAAGTAATTTTTTCCTTTAAATGCCTGGGGGGGGGGAGTTGTGTTATTTTTTCTCTCTAAATTTTTGTCTCTCCAGATGTTTGTTATAAGCCATTCAAATAATTGGTTGCCAGGCAATGGAGTCATTTAAGCCAAATATCGGATTAGTTGCCTCAAATCTGTCTATGTAGTATGCTTCCCTAGTCAATGTTTTAGTTCTGTAGTTTCCACCCCTGGGATCTGGCAAGACTTTTTCTATACCAAAAAATTTCAAATGTGAATGTTGATGTTTATGTTCAATAAAATGTCTAGCTACTGGGGATGTTAAATATTGTCTCCTTATGTCACTTTTGTGCTCTGCTGTCCTGTTTTTAAGTAGTCTCTCAGTCTTCCCTATATATATTTTATCAAAGGGGCTCTTTAGGAGGTAGATAACCCCCATTGTAGAGCAGTTAATGAATTGCTCTATTACTGTATCTTCATCTTTTGCAGAGTTACTTATCGTCTTGATTCTATAAGTATTATTGCAATTTACACAATGCCCACAAGAGTAGTTATTTTAAGTTCTTCCGTAGTAAAAAAATTTGTTAATTTTTCCTCTGGTATTCTGTTGTTAGTTTTCACTAGCCTATTTCCTAAACTTCTGTTTCTTTTTGCCACTGTTAGTGGAAGATATTGAAAAGTATGCGCCCCCACTGGTGTTGCACATAATATGTCCCAATGTCTATTCACTATCTTTTCGACTGTGTAAAATAAGTCATTATATGTTGTTGCCATTACCACTCTCTCTTCTTTCACCCCCTGCTGTCTTCTTCCTGTCTCTAAAAGATATTTTCTGTCTCTATTCTTAGTTTTGTCTGTTGCTGTAGCTAGAGTCCTGGTGTCATATCCCCTTTGATGGAACCTCTCAACCATTTCCCTTTGTGTTTTCTCAAATTCTTCTGAATTTGTGCAATTTCTTTTTGCTCATACCATTTGTCCATATGGACTAGACTGTATCATTTTTTTCAGGTGGAAGCTCCCTGCATGCAAAATTGCATTCTTATGTGTTTCTTTCCTGTGTAATCTAGTGGCTAATTTCCCTTGATCTTTATAACACTTTTTCTAACACTGGCTGTGGCAAAATTAGGATGCTGAGCGGCAAAGCCCCCTCCGCCACCTTTGTTGCAAAAGCACCTGTGTGCTAGGTCATGGGGGTGTGTGCCACAGCTGGGCTGTACCATTCCCTTATTTGGGATTCTATAAGCCCCACCAAAGCTGCAACAGGGGTCTCTCATCAGACCAGCCAGGATAAGGTCTAAGGGCCCTGTGCCACTGCTTGGCAGGGAGGTGAGTAAGCTGTGGGACCAGGAAGGTGGGAAACGGGAGCTGCTGGGGCAGTGAGAGTGCCATAGGGCATGAGGGGGGGCATGGTGGCTCTTGAAGGTAGTGGAGGAGGCACCTGGCAGAGGTGCCATATGGCATATCTGACGGCTGAGGAGATCAAGTGGGGAAGTTGACATGGCAAAACTATTATGACATGGCCCCAGGTGGAAGCAAGCCAGGCACTTGCCCCACAGGACTACCGCTATGCCCCTCTCATGCCCTATGGCACCCTTGCTGCCCCAGCAGCCCCCATTCCCCACTTTCCAGCCAGAATTCTCCCCCCCCACCTCCATGGGTTGTGTAGGCTTGTGCCAGGGGAGGTTGACGGATCCCTCAGTTAAACTCCACAGGTGTGCCTAATGTTTGGCACAGCCCTGCAGCTGTGGCAACACTCAGATCTTTGGCACAGGGACCCTTAGTTTTACAAAATTGGGCCCATAGTCCCTGATGCACCCAGAGTTCACCGCAGCCCTAGATCGTCGCAAATTGCAGCAATCTAAGGGCTCTTTGAAAATCGAGCCCACCATCACAATATTTACTATGGTTAAATGTAGATTTAATTCAGCTGATAAACACAAGGGATGCTTTTTGAAGACTATGACTTAAATGCTTACCGTATGTATTGTAACATTTATAAAATATGACAGCTTACAAAAATAAACCACATTCCTGGAGGAAGTAGAAATTTTGATTTTGGAAAAACTGGTGGGGAATGGTTTAACTTTGTCAGAGTAACTGAAAATGGAATATTTGATTTATTGGTAAACTTAGAAGGTAATAAAGGGGCTGGTGTTAGTGGTCTTTTAATATTGTTGAAATTGGTGGCAAGAAAAATAGCCAAGCCTGTGGACAATTTATTTAATTTGTCTTTATTTACAAATGAAATTCCAGGTTGCTGAAAAACAGCAACAGTGACTCCACTATATAAAGCAGGTGAAAAATAATTTTGAAATATAGACCAATATCTGTTTTGCCTGCTTTGACAAAACTGTTAGAAAAATAGTATTTGATCAGGTACCGAAACATTTAAAATATAATAATCTGCTTGGTTTTACTGACACAACTCTTTAGATTTGGCACAGATTTATAATCACTCCATGTCTTAAAACACTGAGAGTATGAATCCATACCTTCCCATATCTGCAGGACTGCCCCATAAATAAGATAGATAACACACTCATTACATGGAGTTGCTGGGAGTTTGCAGTATTTACACCAAGTGATAGACAAATATGGGGTGCTCCCATAACGGACTTTACAACATCTCTATTTCCTACTGTCTACACAGAAACATAGAAGTTGATGACAGATAAGGACTGCAAGGCCCATCCAGTCTGCTCAATTTTTCTACTTTACAAATGTGCCATAGGCTTTTACTCTGTCAATGGCCTATCTACTCATACTCATCTGTATTGCTCACTTATGCCTGTCCCATGCCTGTTTGAAGCCATGCACTGTATTCATATCCACCACTTCCTGAGGTAGGCTGTTCCATGCAATTACCACTCTTTCTGTGAAAAAGAACTTCCTCACATTACCCCTTAATCAGCCTCCCTCTAATCTCATGTTGTGTCCTCTTGTCCTGCTGTTTTTCTTATATTGAAACATGTTAGACTCTTTCACCTTGTTAATGCCCTTAAGATGCTTGAATGTTTCAATCATATCACCTCTCCCCCCTCCTTTGCTCTAGGGTATACGTAGAGACCAGTTCAAAAAATCTGCAACTTTGTTCATTTTATATTGACACATATGGTAAAGCCCTTAAAAATAACTACTAATGCAGGAATCCTCCATAACATTTTCACTGGCTCCCAGAAAGGAGGCCTTTATCAGTACCTCACTGAAAACCTTTATGGGGCTTGCTTGAGATATCCCAAGACTGTGCCACTTATATATTACATAAGTGTAATTCAGAATTAGAGTCTACTCATTCTGTTGAATGCTGGGATCAATATGACCTACCAGCCCATAAAATAACACCTGCTCCTTATGTCTGGAAATTTTCATGGACTTGTCAGTCACAGTTCTTCCACACCCCAGCAGTACTGGAGAAATATATGGGAGAAACTTGTGGACTATATTAGAGAGGGTGGGAGCCAGCCATGCAGGCCAACCCCATATATTTTGGAATTGTCCCCTTTTGGAAAGCTTCTGGCATAAGATTACACAGGTTTTAGAAACACTTTTTGGTTATGCAGATTTGGTTATACCAGTCCTGGTACTGCTAAATATTCCACCAGTTGAACATCAACTCAAAGGCAAGATTTTGAAACAGTTGCTTTTATTGGTTATACTAATTAAAAAGTTTGTACAAGATTATGGATGTCTCAGGCTACACCAACTAGACAAATGTGGTTTACAATGATCAAATATATTTATAAATTAGAATGTCAGACAGCAATATGCTCCAACATACAAGAGGCCTTTGATGAGTTGTGGTATGATGGATTTATTATTATATGGAGATGTTCCCTTATGTCTGCCTATAATAGAGGGTAACAGAAATAATAAATTTAATTTTATAATATCTTCCTACTGTATTTAATCTTCTGAATATATTTTATGACTGTATGGGCTGTACCACTATACACACTATGTCTTATCTGTACCTAGAAACTGAAATATCAATAAAACTTGACATTAAAAAAAAAGAAAGTAATAATCTGCTTACTGCTGATCAGTATGGGTTCCATCAAGGATTAAGCACATTGATGGCTTTGGTCAAGTTGACTAGTAATATCTATGATTACATGGATAATGGTTTTCTCACTGAAGCTATATTTGTCAACCTGACCAAAGCCTTCAACTTGGTGGACCACCCCATTTTGATAGCTATATTGGCTAGTTTAGGACTAGGGGATTATACTTTACAATGGTTTGTGAATTATCTTTCTAAAAGAAAACAAATCATTAAAACAGGGTCTGAAAAGTTTAAACTTGGTGAGATAGACACTGGTGTACACAAAGGTCAGTTCTGGGTCTGCTCATGTTCTCTATTTTTGTAAATGACCTACAAAAAATGTGTCAACAATAATGAATGCAGTTGACACTGTAACGTATTGTATAGGAAGAACATTAGAAGACCTAGAAACATTCATGAAGTCATGTATACTGCAGTGCAACTTAGTTTGTTTTGAACAAAACACTGTATTGCTAAATTAAAAAAAACAATGATATTCAGAACAAAACAAAAAGTTGAGACAAAAGGAAGCAATATTATAAGAAAAGTTGATTTTGGTTTAGAAAGCTTTATTCTTCGGCAGTATGCCATTACAGCATAAGATCAGCACCCATGTAAATACAATTTAAAATCAGTACACACATAAATATAATTTAACAGTTGTATGCACAAGCATTATTACAGACTTACAAAGAGTTTCCCCTTCCTAATCCTAATAATGTAAAAATAACTAGCAAGTTTATTAATATTAATTGGATCATTCACAGAAAGTAAAAAGTTTAGTGGGTTATCTGGAAGTTCACTTAATTCTGAGAAAATACTGTGTATCCATGTAATGCAAAGTTTCTCATACCATGCACATTTAAATATCACATGCACTAAATTTTCGGTACCTTCCTCTGAACAAGAACAAAGGGTCTCTGTGAACTTAGGTAAGTGTGTAAATCTTGCTAACAGAAGATTACTGGGGAAAGTCTTATACTTGTAGCTCATAAAGGCAGTTCTCTTTTTTGGGTCCAAAATGTAGTCCAGATAGAATCAGAACCCAAACCAGGCCTCACTAAAACCATACCACAGAAAAAAATTTGATTATATAATAACATCCAGGTTCATAACCTGGTTCTGCATTCTGATTTTTTTCTTTACATAATGCTTGTATTTAAGACTAATAGTTATTCCCATTCTGTAATACTTAAGTAGATAGCCAAGCTGATAATGTTCCAAAGGGAAATATTGTTCCAAAAGGGAAATGGAAAGGGAAGTATATAATTTAACAGTGCCACGTATGTGGCTATCTGCAAATCTAATTATAGAGTCCCCAACAACAAGATTATCTAAATTATTTTGTTGTGGTAGTAATATGCCTTTTGATAGGGATCTTTCTGTATCAACATCTATGGAGCTGTATCTCTTTGAGAGTGGCAAGACAGCCTCAGGGTTTGCATTGCTCTTCTTCCATTTTTACAGCTTCGTGGGTGGAGCTCCATAGACATACTGCTATTACTTAGGAAAAAGGGACTGTGGAAGCACATGACAGGATAAACCTCTGATCTGCTTCCACAGTGCTGTGGCAAAGTTGGTGGCATACTGTTTTAGGGGTCCTACCCCTCCACCAGTCACATAACCACGTCCTTTTGCGGGGCACTATTTTTTATCAACTGTGAAAGTTGCAGCTGCCGTACCTAAGATGGAAGCCATAACTAACTGTGCATGTGTGAATATCACATATGTACAGTGATGTCACAGTGGCCATCTTGGATGTGGAAGCTATGGCTGCCATGACCAAGATGGCCACTGATAGTTACTGCACATATGCAAGCATCGTGTATGCAAAGTATTGTCATGGTGGCTGTCTTGGAGATAGCTGAATCATTCATGGCCAGAGCTCCGAGAATTCTGATTCACCACTCTGAGCAGCCATATTGACTCTGACCGGAGTTTGTTATGTTTTGTTGGTTTTACTAAGCACCACTCATTTATGTTAGGGGAACTGTTCTCTCTACCCCTTTTTGGAGAATGACCATCTAAGCTCCCCATCCAAGGGGTAGTCTCTTGTTTCATCCCTCGGTCCCTTTTTACTTCTGGTGTTGCTTTAGCATGGGGTTTTCTGTAGTTATTGTGTTCACAAACATTTCAATTTGATTAATGTCTTGTAGCTGTGTTTAGCTACCCCCTTATTTTATCACATTCACTAATTAGTAATATCAACTGTTTACATTTACCACATGAAAAATTGTTAATCTGCTCTTGAGTAGCTGCTAATGCATACATGTTGCACTGATTGCACTTAATAATATACCCTTTTTGTCTCAGTAATTCCAGGATGTCCCCAGTGGGATCCATTTTGTGTTTGATTTTTTTTTGTATGTGTTACTGCAAAGGATAGTGTCATAGGAAAACAGATTAGCTTAAAATTATAGCCTCAGAGGAAAATAGTTATGGCCTCCTCCATCTTCTCCCTGGGCAGATGCAGGCAGACGCAGTCAGATGAGTTTGCCTCTGCCCATGCATTGCTTCTACAAGCACTGGATGACGCTTGCTAATGTTGATGTTTTTCAAGGACTAAAACCAGATGTTGCATCACGCACAACATCCGATTTCAGCACTATTGTATAGCCCTTATAAACTTTAGAAAAGGTGACTTGCTGCAAGATCCTTGGAATGTAATAGCTAGTGAGGTCAACGAGCACGTGCTCAGTGCTAGGGAGGATGCTTAAACCGCAACCTTCTGACCAGCACTCCAATAAAAATCCTTACTTGTTCCAATAAACTCCTGGTAACATGGAAAACAGTGTCATTCACTTGTATATTACCCAGACAAACAAAATACCAATTTTTGAGGCGATCAAACAATCTTTTTCTTTCCTGTGGAAATAGTTTTCATCTCAAACTCAGACCAGAACGTCTCCTCTGGCAGTTCCATAGCTGAATGCTAACATTACAAAAGCCCAGACTGACACTACCAGATCTAACAATGCTTCTGCCCAACAAAATAAAAACTCTTTTCTAACTGCCATTAGAGAAATGCTGCCAGAAATTAAACTGGATATCATCAACCCAAAAACTGTCATGAATAAACTCCAGCAAGAATCATCTGACACCAAGCAACAGATGATTGCCATGGAAAGTAAACTTTTTAACCTACTGAAAGAGAATATGGTGCAACTAATGGACAGTTCTGGCTATTATAACAGACAACTAGCATTTATTTTAGACAAGCTTGACAATCTGGAAAACCTTAGTAGTCAAAACAATATCAGGATTACTGGGCTGGCAGAAGGTGTGGAAGGAGTGAATATGATTCTATTCATGCAGCAATTATTTTCTGAGTTATCTAACTGCCAATGAGACTGGCCCCTAGAGATAGAGCTGGCACACTGTTCACTTGCCCCCCAGCCACAGAAAGGAGCCAGACCATGATCGATAATTGCATACTTTTTAGAATTCTCAGTTAAGGAAAAGATTCTTCATGTGGCCAGAGAGAAGAGGGTGCTGCAGTGGAGGGGGAGAAATTTTCCTTATTTCAAGATTTTTCCACTGATGTGGTTAACAAAAGGAAACTATTTACAGTAACGATATAAGACAAATTTTGCAAAGAAAAGGCTTCAACTATTACATGAAGTACCCCACCACCTTAGTTATACAAACAGGCTGAGGTTCATCTGTGACTGTCAAACTCATGATGCAGCATGGGAATTTATTGACAATCAAAGTGTTAGAGGGAAAAGCACAGCCACCTTGGGTGAAACTGTTAAGCATTCAAATTCAAATACAAACTCTCCCCAAGAACTGGAGTGTTCACCAAGGCCCAAAAGTTCTTCTGACCAGACTCAATGGCAATCTGCATATGGCTTAAGCACAAGCATTGATTCTAGAGAGTCTCAGCAGCACCCTCCCTCCCAAACCTATGCCTCTGTGTCCAAACACTCACCACCAGATGCCCGACACAGGAATCAATATAACTCCCAGATTCATAGGAAAAGTTGGCCTCCATTCAGAGCATCAGGATACAGCTCCAGGTCTCTTTACAGAAGTAACCCTAAATAATAGATGAAGAGTTGCAGCAGTGAACACAGAAATTCCTCCAGTGCCAGTACATCCCCCAGAGGTCACTGGAACCAATAACTTATATTGATTTACCCAAGAAAGCAATGGTTCACTAAGTCATTGATGAAAACTCAAATACCTCAGTCTTGCTAGGGATTGTACCTATGAACCTTTCTGTTAGTGGTTACTTCTGGTTCAGGACCATTAACAACTTCCTCCTTCCTTCATGGAGACCACATCTTCTGACCCTTTGGTAATAGAACCTTTGCTTTCCCCTTCAGGTACGCTCATTGGAATGTTGTTTTACTTATTAAGTTGAACTCTCATGATCAAGCTCTTATGGCTTATGAGACTATGCACTCGCAGACTGTTTGCTCCTATCACATTGCATTGCAAAGCATGCCTCCTCCTCCTCCCCGTCATTTTGATACTCGGGAAATTCTCATCCGGTCAGATTTACAAACTGTTTATGTGACTTCAGCTGTTGTATTTCCTGCTATTTTAAGTGCCATTTTAAACTTAGCACACCCAATTATCATTAATGAAACTGCTCCACCATGGTTGGATTTCAAGGCTTGCTAATTTAAGTGCCTCTCCTCATATAGCATGATTGTATTCATTTTTTTAGATGTTACAGCGCTGAGTTTTACATTTATGCATTACTAGTGGTGTTATGGGATTCATACAACTGCTGATGAATGTCCTTTATAGAACTAGGGCATCTCATTAAGTGCAGTTATTTCTCAGCTCATTACTAATTATTTTAATACATTATTTTCTATACTCAAATTGTAATAAATCAGTCAAGTTTCTAATAGCTGGTGCACTGCTACTTTTTACCTTTCTAACAAACTATGGCATCCAACTGTTGCATAACCCTGCAATGGGGGAGGGAGGCTGCAAACATTATCGGCTTTGCCGAGAGGGGACTGTGGAGAGTCTGGTTATCTTCTTGAAATACTGTGTATGTAGTTCAGAGCAGTCCAGCTAAAGGTAATGTGTCACACAGGATCCTAAGGGAGCCCAGGAGGCTGATATGACCCACTTCTTAGCAGTCTGATCTTAATGTAGCATAAGACTCTCCCTGCCCTAATCCCCCCCCCCATAGCCTTGGGAGGGCACCTCATTTTACCTGGCTTGTTCTGCAGTCTCTCCTAATGGAAATAAACAAAGCATAAGAAAGAACTCTCTAAATACATGGGTGCCATTTACCAATCTGATATTCCTCTAAAATGTCAGAGTTTATGAGACTTCCTTAACCACCTTTAAATATATACTTGCATATGTTTTTGTTTTCTTTTTGTTTGTTTGTTTTAACCAGGAGAGACACACTGGGCCCAATTCCAAGAGAGTGGCTAGAGTACAATGATGCAAACTGTGGCCTGGTGGAGATATACATCCAAACCCTTGCGACATGCGAGCTGCACCCAATTCCAGAACAAAGGCCAAGTACGAGAGAAACAGTGGAATTATGCGTGTTGCATGCTACACCAGAAATGCATGTCGCAAACCACAAGGTGGATGGAAAAGTTATGCATGACGCAATGCAACAGCAACATAAAGGTGCACAAACTGTACACCAATCACAGATGGTAATGTAGGCAGAAGCAATGGCGCAAACCGAGGTAGCGGCGGCACAGGCGGCAACATCATGAAAAAGTAAATGGAACTTTACAGTAGAGGAGAGAGATGTCCTCCTAAATGAGCTGAAGGCCCAGGCCAAACTGCTAATGGGCAAGGGTGGGGAGAGGGAACTGAACAAACAGTGCAAGGCTGCTTGGGATGCAGTCGTCCGTAAGGTGAATGTAGTGGCCAATGCCAGGTGCACAGTAAGAGACTTACAGAAGAGGCTCAATGACTTGAAGTGTCATGTCAAGGAGATGGAGGCACACAATAAGTGCTGTGCAGCAGCAACAGGTGGTAGCCCAAGAGAGGAGAGACCACTCAGTGCCCATGAGGAATGTGTCTTGGCATTCCTGAACCAGCACAGTGTGCATGGGGACACAGAGCTCAACACAACATGGATGGGGATCAGGACAGGTAAGTGGTGAACAAGTACTGCAACAGCAATGTCTGTGTGCCACAGCATTGGATGGGGCACCTGGCCAGAGAGGTGCAGCTGTGCGTGGTTCAGGACAGGAGCATGGTGAGAAGTATGCACCCCAGGTCCTGGGGTCACCTGTAGCAGCATGGTGTATAGCACTGAATGTGTGCACAGAGGTCCTGGGCAGTAGCATGGGCACATGCCCTGCAGCTGTGTGGGTGCTGGGGTACCTGTGCTGTGGGCAATGAGGGGCCGTGTACTCGTGCAGTGGCCTGAAAGGACCCAACCATAGTGGGGATGTGGCCTGTGGCCTGTACCACTCTAGTGTGCATGGACAATGCAGGGATGGCCATGGTGTCATGTGCAGAGGCCTGTACATGGCACAGTGGCACTGACACACTGTCATGACCCCATAGGTATGGCATGTGAAGACACGGGACAGGACGTCAGTAGTGCCACAGGCAGTGACACAGAGCAGTCCAGCACACAACCAACCAACATGCAAGACACTGCGATGGACCTACATGGCATGCAGACATCATGGTGCAGGACAGTGTGCCAATACCACAGGAGGACATGCAGCAGGCACCAGCAGTGCCACAGCAGGAGGAGGTGGATGGCGTGGATGTCTGTAACCTCTTCAGTGTGGACAGCACTGCAGCCAGTATAGCCCAGGGCCTAAGCTCCACAACATACGAGGGGCTGGAGGTGCACCTGGATGAGGCAGCACACTCCCTACAGGACACACATGAAAGGACACCCACAGACTATGCTGCTTTCTGCAAAACATTGGTGGAACATCATGAGGAGCAGTCAGAAATGCTAGACTGCACGCACCTCTGCCTTGATACCCACCACAAAACCCTGAAGGAGCAGATGGACAGCCTACTGACTGCCATTGAGACTGGAACATGCACAACAGAGACAGCCATAAGGGAGCCGGTGGATGCCATGCATGCCACACAGGCCTGTGCCAGGGAACAGACGCAGGCCATAACACATCTGGCAATGGCCATGGAAGGTTCCATGACACAGCAGCAGAGGCAGATGGACATCCTTGCAGCAGCCCTGCAGAACATTCACAACATGCAGTGTGCCAACCACAGATGACGGATGCTGCCACACAGGCAACACATGCAGTGCAACAACCACCAGTGATGGATGCAGCCACACAGGCAATGCAAGCAGTGCATCAGATGCAACTGATGGATGCTGCCACACTGGCACAGGCCCCTGTGCAGACCCAGCAGCATGATGCAGTGCCACAAGTAGCACCAATGGGGATAGGGAAACCACCAGGACACACAGTGCCAAACATGCTAAAGACAGTGCCAGTCAGCACAGGCATGCAGCCACCACCACCACAACATGCCTGTGGAGCAGGATGCAGGAACTACCATCCCCAGAACCAGGGGTAGGGCACAGTCACAATGAGGGCTGCCTGGTGTTGCAGGTAACAGAGGCACAACCAGCAGTGGAGCCAGTACCAGAGCTGCCCAATAGAGGATGGATGCACCTGTGGCTGGTACAGTACAGCCCACTGCACATATACCTGTACCAGCAGTGGGACAGGAGGACAGCAGCACACTGACTACAGGGCATGGGACTGTGCCAGGGATGGCACCACCCATCATTGGCAAGTGTGGCAGGAGGTGAAAGACAGTGGCTATGCAGGGCCCAAGCATAACTGGCAGAACAGCAGCGGAGCAACAGGGTGTAGGGCGGAGCAGCACAGATACAGGGACTGTTGCCCCCATGCCACATAAGGAGACACAGGACTTCCAATCAGTTAAACAGAGGAGGGCTGTGCAACAGCCAGCAGACAAATGACAGTAACTGTTTTGCAGGGCATACACAGCGGGTGGGCACTGTACATAGTGCTACACGGGGTGTGCATAGTGGGGTGACTGTGTGCAGGATGTGTGCGTGTGTGGGTGCACAACATGCAGGTGTGTTTGGGATGTGGGACAGCACAGTGTGTTCATGAATGCAGTGTAGTGCCACTGGGTGTGTGTGGGTGTAGGGTATGCAAGCACAAAACATTGTACTGTATCACAGATCTGTAGTACTATGCAGAATATAACAATAAACATACATCACAGCCATTTGTGTGTTGTCAATCATTGCCAACAAGGTGCCAGCTGTGATAGGGCATTCCCATGTGTGGCATACAGTGCCAAGGTATGGCCTGCAGCATGTGTGTGTGTGGGGGTATCTGTGCTGCCATGCGCATGGCCAACCTGCATGCCACAATTGCCAGCTAAACAGCTACACTCATATGTGGCAAACGGCACATGCAGGCTTGGCATGGTGGGTGGATGTGCCAATGGTGGCATCAGCGGATGCAGACATATGGTACAGCGGACTGTGCTGTGTGTGCCAGTGCCACTGCTGTACACTGCTAAGGACTACTGTGTCTGCACACATGTACCATGAACATGTTGACCGTGCATCCACAACACACGTACTGTGTGCCTGCTAAACTTGTGCTCATGTCCCTACATCACCCACATGTGCAGAATTCTGTCCCACAACTGCTGAGTGCTGTTGCATGCATGCATCGTGCATATGTGGCTTGTGGCAGAGTAGGCTGCACATGAGGTCTGCACATGTCTCGTGTGTACATGTCCCATCGTGAAGGCATGGCACCACAGTCAACGTGGACAGCAGATACAGGGTGCACACTGCTGGGACAGGAATAGGAACTGTAGTGCAGTGCAAGTGGCAGCAGGATGTGCTCTCTCAGTGGCAGGTCACCAAACTTTACACCAGCTAAGACAGCTCAGCTCATCAATCTGGTGCAGCAATGATACACAATAATGCTGCTACCTGGGTGCTGGAACCACACAACAGCTGCCAGAGACGGTGTGTGGAGGGCCATCGGGTCACGCCTGAGTGACATTAGTAGTGTATGGTGCACCCCGTGGCAGCTCAAGCACAAATGGCAGGATCTCACCAGGCAGGACCCTGCCATCCTGAGGCCCATGTTGTCTATGGCTGAGAGGAGGGATGTGGAGATGTGGACTGGCCTGCAACCCGGTGCCGGTGGGTAAGGTACCAGGTTTGCATGCAGAGACACCACACTGTCACACTCATCATGGCCACCCAACCTACACAGATGATAATGTTTTCTCCATCCACACAGGAGTACACAGAGCAGTCCAGGACCAGCGAGGCCGGCATGCAGTGGAGAGATGGCATGGATGTCAGCAGCATGGGATGCAGGGACAAAGGAGGGGAGGTTGGTGCATGCAATGTCCACTGTGTGTTAGAGTCGTGCTGCATGGGTCTGGCATGTGACTATGGGATACAGTGTGCATCCAGGGCATACCCATGCAGGTAGGTGGACTACAGGGTCACCCAGTCATGTGCATGTGAGGTGTCCCTATGTGCCCCTAGTGTGCATGTGGACATCGCACACTGCCATTGTCCGTGGTGCGGGTTGCTGTGGGTTGGTGGAGGGGTGCAGTGTGCAGGTGTGATGTTACAGTCATGTCATGCGTGTCATCTGTTGTTTGTTCCATGGCCCACACGGGCAGTGCACAGACACACATGTGTCATTGCACTATTGGGGGTTCCCATACTGCCACTGACATGTGTCATTGCTACATTGCAGGTGACCACAGCACTGTCGCACCATGGCATGGGCACTGCTGCATGCTATGGTGGAGCAGAAGGCTGCTGATGGCAGGCAGGATGTACAGCCATTGCACAGGCTGATGGTGCCACAGGGTCTACCAACTGCCACCAAACACAGATGAGGATGAGGATGAGGATGAGGATGAGGATGAGGTGCAGGAGCAGGAGGAACATGCAGCCACGGAGTGGGAGAAGGCACAGGAGAAAGCAGCCACAGAGGGGGAGGAGGCACTGGAGTATGCAGCCATGGAGGGGGAGGAGGCACAGGAGCATGCTGGCATGGACCCTGGGAAGGTGGTGCTACATGGCATTGTGGACATGAACCAGGGTCGCCTGCAGGGACTGATGGTGGTACAGGTGGACAATGATGTACAGTGTGCAGCACTGGAGCAGGAGGATGTATAAAGTGCCCGCCACACTGCCCTGGGACAGTAGAAGAGGACTGTCACCATTCCATCAGGGTCAGCAGCCAGTGCAGCATGGACACTGTTGGCCATAACAGCCAGGATATGCAGGATGGTGAGACTGGGCCTGTGGTGATTCGTGTGCAGGGGGCAGAGGATGTGCCACTGGAGACTGTGGCTGCTATGGATGCTGGCACTAGTGCCATGGTACAACTGCACCATGTGGCCTCAGAGGAGGACATCAGAGCACCTGCAGAAGGGCACGGACAACAGGCTGTGGGCGGTCATCAACAGCAGGGCCCAGCCCAACAGGCATGGCTGGGCAACAGGGACCAGGTCCTCAAGAACCTTGTGGCTGCCATCATCAGTGATGTTGCATGCCTTCACGGGTCTCTTGATGCCCTGTTTAATGCTTTGTGGGACCAATAGGGCAGAGATGCAGTACTATTTGGTCAGTGACAGTGCCTCCTTAAAGTGTTGTGCACTGTGCCTATGCCATGCTGTGTTGGGGGGGACTTGTATGCTGTGTGCATTGGAGATAATTCATAGTTGCACTATGTAATTATGTTGTTGTAAGGGGGACCCTTTATAACATTGTTGTGAACCCCTGTACAGTCTCCCCTACCCCGTGTTACTGTTGTTATTGTTTACTGTTGTTCATTTACTGATGTCACACGTTGTTAATAAAGTTTGTCTTGGCAACACTGTCCCAGTGTCCCTGTGTGCAGTCTGCAATTGTGTGTGTGCCCGTGTTTGTGTGTGTATGTGGCACTCTGCATGTGTAGCCACATACATGTGACAGATATGTGCTGTTGTATGTGTGTCCACATTCTGCACATGGATCATGTGTGACAGCCGAACTTACCACGGCCACAGTCACACACCAGTGTGCATGCCATCAAGGTGCACTGCAGTTGCGGAAGCGCTCTGTGGTGGAACCTGTACACATGCCACCACGAGGAGTTGGTAATGGCAGTGTGGTGTCCATGGGCCTTTACAGCACCATTCCACCAAGTGGTGTAGTGGGCCCTGTGGATGGCACCAGTGGCACATCACCATGGTGTGTATGCCCACCAGATGACAGCAGGAATGTGCTGCCTGGTGCTGTGTACCTGTTGAGGCATCACTGTTAACATGCACCGGTGTACATGGCAAGTGCTTTTTTTTTTGCTGGCAACATCCACACTTTGGTGTGCCACTGTCCTGTGTGTCAACTGATGACGACTGATTCAGCAAACACCATGACTCCCATTGCATGCCATGTGCACTGTTGGACTGTGTGTGCACCCTCATGTATTGTGTTGTACACCGTGTTGGGTCTCCTTTCCAGGGTCATATGCTGTGTCCATGTCCGGGTCTGTCTGGTACTGTGTTGGTGTCTGTCCTGGGTTGTCTTTCAGGCAGTCCATACCTGCCCCCGGCATATTCCAGAGGTGTTGGGGTGTCACTGGTGTGGACATGTGTGTTGCAGTGTGCTACCCATGGTGTATGGTGCCGGTTATGGAGTGTTGTGCAGCTTTTTGCCTGTCCACCTATGCAGTGCCATGGCCACATAGTGTTCTTGTCATGTCCCTTGCACTACAGCTGTTTCACCACTGACTGGGGGCCTGCCACCATTCATGGTCACTACCACCCCCCATAACACAACACATGTGTCTGCGGGCAGGGCCTTGTGCATTACATAGTGACTTGCACACACAGCATGCCACTGTGCATGCGGGCACACTCAGCTTCACCTGTTGTGTGTCACTCCTTGGTACTGCACATGGCCCCGTGTTGTCGCTGTGCCCCTGCAGCATAACAGTGCTGGGACATCTCTACATGTCTGGATCCTGTGCCACTCCCATTGTGACCCATTGTGCTGCCTGCCCTCCCTGCTTTGATTGGCAACATGTCTGGCCACAGCACGTTAGGGGCCATGGTCCTGTGCACATCAGTGTCTGTGTCACCACAACACCCTCCTAGCATATGGTGTCTGTCTGTGGATGACCATGTGGCCTAGAATCATGTGCAGCCATGTCAACCTGTTGCTGTATGACACACATGACCACTGGTACAGCAGCAGTGCTGCCACATGTGTTGCATGGCACTTGGCAGACAGTATCCCATCCTGTGTTGTTCATCAGATGGCGCTTGTGGTGCCATGTTGTAGTTGCATCCCACTACTGTGTGTTCCATACTGCTGCAGGTGCCACCTGTTCGGTGGTGGTGGTGTGAAATGTTAGAAGTATTGGTGTATCACCTCACATCTTGCACGGTGTCCTGCAGATGCTACCCCTTGTGATTGTTCACCTGCCATGCTGTCAGGCTCTCCATCACCTTCCACAGGTTCACCATCCTCCTGGTCTGTGTCGGGCAGTGGTACATGATGTGCCAGTGCAATGTTATGAAGGATGCAGCAGGCAAGCACAATCCTGCAGGCCATCTCAGGGCTGTACTGCAGCGCCCCACCTGATCAGTTGAGGCATCAGACTATTGCCTTTAGGAACCTGAATGTGTGCTCAATAACTGATCTTGTGCTGGTTAGGGCCTCATTGTACCACACTTCCCCTACAGTCTGTGGTGTTCTCACTGGTGTCATCAACCATGGCATCTTGGGATATCCACTGTCACCTGTTGGGGATGGGGAGAGTACTGTTTAGTTGCTAGTTCATATGTGATGCATTGCCCACATCTGCTACCTATTGAATGTGGGGGGACACACACACACACACACCCCCATTGGCCATGTACATGCACAGCATGGGCATCCTGAGGTATTGGGTGGCTCACCTATGCCCATGGGTGGTGCATTGTGTATGGTCCATGGCCCTGCATGCATCCCACATGTGCTGTGCCACATGACTGTGAGGCTGTCACATCTGTACAGTGTGTTGCCCGTGCATCCTGTTCTCCTGTTGTGCCACCCTGTATTCATGCAGCTGCACATGCTGTCTGCTACTCACATGCACACAGTGACACATGCACACCGCTGCAGGTTTTGACAGCCCCAGTGCATACCTATCAGTCACCCACCTGTGATATTCCCTCTCTTGAAGGCCTCCCATAGCCCACTGTTCCAGAATATGTGGGAGTCACGGCAGGATCCCAGGTACTTGGCCACCACATCCAGCATGCGACAGTCACTGTCACATACCACCTGAATGTTCATGGAGTGGCACCCCTTTCTGTTGATGTACACATTCCTATCTGCTGTTGGTGCCCTGATGGCCACATGTGTGCAACTGATTGCCCCTAGCACATGGGGGAGCTGTGCCACAGTGTAAAATGCATGCTTCACTTGGCGCTATTGTTTTGCATCCTGTGGGAAGCTGATGAACCTTGCGGTTAGTCATATCAGGGCTGTCAGGAACCTCCTCAGGCACCTCAACACCACCAGCTGGGATATGCCCACTGTGCCCCATGTGGGTGTTTGGAAGGTCCCTGTTGCCAAGAAGCACAGTGCTGTGCTGACATGCACATCCACAGCTAGTGGATGACCCCTGTTGATGGTACTGTGTAGATTCTCTGACAGGTCCTGGCATAGCTCCCTAATGGTGCTCTTGTTGAGCCTGTAGCATGCAATGCACTGCTCCTCTGTCAACTCCTCAAAGGACTTCTGTGTGCATCCCACTCTTTGCACAGGTGGCCTTGGCACCGTCACTCCCCATTGTGGTTGCTCAGTCCCTAGGTTCATGCCATGCCACCTGGCATGCCTGAGTTCCTGTTGCTCGGATAGCATGATGCCCAGTAGGGCTGATAATGCTGACATGGTTCCTGCTGTATGTCAGGCCACACTGCTGAATGCTGTCTGTCTGTTGGGGGGGCTTATATATGCTGTCCTCAACTTAGACCACCTCCACCATGGTCTAGGTTGTGCCTCGTTGTTTTGGCATTGTTACTTACACCACATGTTCTGGAATTGCCCATCTGCCATACCTGTGCATTACACATGTTGCAAGTCACATTACACATTGGCGCATGCTTTTTCTGGTGTAACTCAGTCATAAGTCATGTTTGGTGTTGCAGTTGCAACTTGTGGCACAAGGGGCCTTCTGGAATAGCGTACGTCGCAAGAACCAGCGTAACCTGCAATTTGTGCCACTTAGTGCTGGCATACTGCATTTCCATTGGGAGTATCTGTTCTGGAATCGGGCCCACTAAGGTGAAGCTTGTTTACAGGTGTGACCTAAGAGCAAAAGGGAGTTAAATGACTTGCTCAGGGCCACACAGTATGCAAGTGGGGGCTGTGGGATTCAACCCAAGTTTACAGGTTTGCAACTCAGAGTCTTAAACTACTGCGCTATACTTCCTCCTCAGCTGTTGTTGTTGTTGCTTGCCTCAGCCTAACAGTTATTTGCTGAGTATCCCAATAGTTTTAAATTTATGCTGTGTCTTACATCATACAAATAAACTGTACAGAACCTAGAGTTTCCTTTATGTAAGAGTGCTGGTCAGACTCTGCTAGACCTGGACAGCTAAACCTAAAGACATTTGAGGACACCTTGGAATCATTCTTGCATTCTGGTGTTTTCTTTCTTTAGCTCAGAAGAGCTATTTATTTATTTTTCATAATCACTTTGATTGTTGGAAGAAACTGTATTCTTGTTGGGATTTAATTGACTCTGTCTGCATATTCTAATAAGTTTAATTTTTAGACTTTTCACTCTTAATTATATTTTTGTGTCGTTCCAATTAGCATTTGCTGTCTTGCTGAAAACTATTAAAGGTTACCCCTATGAACAGTATCACCTGAGGAGCTGCAACAGCTGATGTATCAACTTGATTTAGACCTCTTATTTCACATAGAAGGCTTATTCAATATTGTCCCTGTGCAGAGTGTTTTCATTTGCTTGTGTAGTCCTAGTGTGTCCTTCCCTTTGTCTGTTTGGGAAAATAACCACTAATAATCTTGTTGTGGGATTTCAGAATGTCAAGGGACAAGGCTCCTTGGTTAAAATGAAGAAAATAAAGTTATCTGCAAAACTTAGACTAGATACCGCACCACAGCAAAAAAAAGCATCTAATCCAGAGTGAAGCTGAAAAATTATCATGATCTTGGGTTGCTCAGGTTGAATATGGTGCTTTTAACTCAAAAAAGATGTACAGCCATTTTAATTAGGAAGAAGGTTAATTTTGTTAAAGATAAGCATTATGCAAATCTGGATGGTAGATTTCAGATTTTGACAGGAGCCATTAATGTCAGAGATATAGTTATTTGTAACATTCATGTGCCAAATTCTTTGCATACCTCTTTTTTTAATTATACTAATTCAAGTTTAAGTGTTAACAAGTGCCAATATTTCATTGGGGGGTGACTTTAATGAAATCCTAGATCCTCTACTAGAAAAAAGCAAAACACCCACCTCCATAGAAAAAACTGTTTCTCAAAGGGCCCTTGGCAAACCTTTGGATGGTTTAAATCTTTTAGATGCCTGGTGCTTTTTGAACCAAACCTCTAGGGATTACACTTTTTGTTCCTTAAGACACTCCTCAGACAGCAGAACTGATATGACACTTATCTCTAAAAGTCTAGCCTCCAACATTATCTCAGTGAGTATTGGGGAAGTGGCCCTTTCTGATCATACATTTTTGCAGTTAGCAGTGCAACATGGCAATACTCAGAACAACAGCATCTGAAGGCTAAGTGATTCTCCATTGTATGACACAAATTTTACTAAATGGATAAACAGGGAAGTTGAGGAGTTTTTCCAATTCAGTGACAATGGGGATGTTCACACCTCTTGTTTATGGGATGCATTTAAAACTTTTATAAGAGAAAGAATTATAACCTTTTCTGTATCAATCAATCAATATTTATTGTTCGACTTTTGAAAAAGTCATTGCAAGTTGTACAAAAACTGTTAAAATTTTGCATTTTACACAATCTCTATAAATAAATACAGACATAGGTATAGACAGACATCATAAATTACTTAAATATAGGAGACATCAAACTTAACAGTTTTGCTGTTGCACTTTGATATTAGTATACTGCCCTATTTTATGTAGGTCTATTCTAAATAGCAAAAACTATATCAACTTAAAATAATTCATAGTTGTGCTAGGGTTACTTATCTTCCCTTCCTATCTTTATTTATTTAAAAATCTAGATACCTATTGTGAATAAATTAACAATGCAATTACTGTGGAATTATTTATTGTTCTCCATTTACAATCCTGACTAGCTTCATACTGCAGGTAAATACAGTATGAACCCATGGTTAAATATATCACTCTTTCATTTAAATATAAGGGTCTCTAAATGTTATATATTTATTTTACATCATTGATAGGCCTCAAATGTAATCTATATCCCCCTATTGGAGGTACTATGCAGTTTCTTTATTTCTATGCTTCTGCAGAATCATGCAATATCCTCCAATTGCTTTGTATTAGATGTTTTTAATAAGTAATTATACTGTTAATGAGCTTCCATATCCAGAGCTGCTAGAATATTTCCGAAGTACAATTTCCTCTCAATTTTGTAAATATGACAAAACAAAAGAAGGTGAACTGAACTGTCTTCATCCAAGTTGCAGGCACACAGATTTCAATCGGAGGTGCCATAATGTTTTCTTAAACATTAGCTATCTACATAGCAAAATCTAAATTTGGTATAAGATTTCCAATGTTGGGTGTTTTTTAATTTATTTAAATATTTTTCCATGCAAAAATCTCTCTTAGTATTTACTGCAAGCCAATGACTTAATTTATAATGTTTTGCCCCACTTTTTTTCCTTTTGGATGTTA
Source organism: Neoceratodus forsteri (assembly GCA_016271365.2). Classification (NCBI taxonomy): domain Eukaryota; kingdom Metazoa; phylum Chordata; order Ceratodontiformes; family Ceratodontidae; genus Neoceratodus; species Neoceratodus forsteri. Next base: position 684,346,894 of record CM028134.1, read on the forward strand.
CTATCTTTAATTCTGGTTTTGATCTTTACCTGTATCTCTGTCAGTGGAATTATATGACTTTGAGTTAAACATTCCAGTAGGCCATATGTTTGATAATTGTAACTAAAGTATGCATACTTGGGAAGACAAATTCAGCTTACCTGTATGACAGTGTTTCTTCAAGACAGATTCTCGGGAGTCTTTTGTCTGGCATATTGTATATTTTAATCCAATAGGTAGCTAACCTTGAGTCCACAATACATTTCATTGAGGATTGTCCCAATTCTAGTCTAACAAGGCCAGAAGCTGCACTCTTTAGTAACCCCAATCATTTTTTATACATTTTGTTCATAACTGTTTCTAGGGTATCTAGTTTTCCATGACCCCAGATGTCTGCTCTAAAGAGAATATGTCTTTTTATTCTTGAATTTAGTATTCTGAGTATACTCTTAACAGATTGACCCTCCCCATGTTTATATGAAAACTTCTCTATTGTTAAAAAATAATCTGTTTACTTTATGTACTGTTGATTAGATATGCCCCTGCCAGTTTAAATTATGTGTGCACTCAATCCCCAGATAAGTGAACCTTTTTACATAATCAGTTCTGTGTTTGTTGCATTTCAGAATTGTAGTTTTACCCTGAGTAACAAAATAATGGTTAAAAAACATATATTTTGTTTTGGCAAAATTTATATCAAGAAGTGCCTTGGTACGTGCTTCATAGAATTTATTTATAATTCTACTAATTCCTAGGTAGCTTGTTGTAATCAGGACTATGTCGTCCGGGTATTCCAGGAAGATGTACCACCCGGAGCCCAAACTTGGCATGTGCAGCTCTGAATCACTTACTCTTTCTAAAACTTTATTCAGGAATATGTTAAATAATGTTGGGGAAAGCACACAACCCTGTCTTAATCCAATGTTAGTTGGAAATTTAGGTGTACTATCACCCTTTTTATTATACCATGCAGACATGAGATTATTTCTATATAGAGTTTTCAGCAGGTTGAGAATTGAGCTTTCAATTTGTAACTTTCTAATATGTCCAACAATTTTCCCTATTAACTCTGTCAAAAGATGCCCTTAAATCTATGAATACACAGTATAATTTATTATTTTTTTAATGTTAATATATTTGTGTACAAGGTGTGATAATGCAAAGCATTGGTCAATTGTAGAGTGTTCTGGCAAGAACCCTGTTTGAGCCTCATTTAATATATTACCTTCTGTTAACCAAGTCATTAATCTAGTGTGTAATATCTTTGTAAATAACTTTTGGGATGTGTCTAATAGGCTTATAGGCCTATAATTATGGGGGTCTGCCTTATCTCCTTTTTTTGTGAATTGGTATAATAATGTTCTTTCTCCAAGTTTTTGGCATTTTCCCAAACTGAGTTATATTATTAAATAATACTCTTAAAGCTGGTATCCACAGGTCAGGATCATCCATTAATATGTCCACGTGGACACCATCCGGGCCTTATGTTTTTTAGCAGAGCTAATAGCTAAATTTATTTCCTGTTCAGTTATTTGCTGACTAATAGGTTTCCATTCTACAATTATCTGATTAACTTCAGTTATACTTGGGTCATAAAAAAGGTCTCTAAAGTGGGATTCCCATGTCTGAGGGTCTATGTGATTCTCAATTGTTTCTGGGAGATAGTCCCATCCATCTGCCATCATTTTCCAGAACTTAACATTTTTTTTCCCTTACTGTCTTTTCAAATTCCTCCCATATGTTCTTTCTATATTGCTCTTTCTTTATCATTAATAACTTTTTATAATGTTTTCTTAATTTATTCAATCTAATTTTAATGTGCTTTGATAACCTTGATGATATGTTTTTCATAATTATTTCAAAGGCCTCCATATAGAGATCTGGGGCTGGATTTCAGAAGGTGCAAAACCTTCCCTAAGTCCCCAAAACTGCTGAAGCTATGAAAAAAAAAGAGAGATTGCTCTAAGTGCTATTCACAAAAACTCCACATCTGCGGAAAAAAACACTACAGACTGTGGAAAAAAAGTGCAGCTGCGGAAGTCTCTGAGGGAAAAAAGGTGTGAGATAAGTAAGGCACATTCCCTGAAGGGGCTATTCTCAGCCAGAATTTTTCCAGTGTTGCAGAAAAAATGTTACACACAGTGGAATGAGGTGTAACGCTCCCTCATCAAACTCAGTAGTGCCCCAACAATTGGAATCAGTTAAGGTGGTGATGAGGCATAGTAGCATCCCAGATAGTTTAGCAGTGGCTGATGTTGCAGTAAAAAAAAACACATTGCAATGCTATGGCAACAGAAAACAACCACCAGACCCAGTGCAACCCATGATGGAGGCCCACAGGCAGTAGAGCCTGACCAGCCTGCAGTGAGTGCTACCCCTGCAGGCAACACAAACACCCCAGGAAGGGATGAACAGTGGTGACAGTCAGCCACTGTGGTGCCATGGTATTGCTGGTATCTGTGGTGCTGCAGTGGTCCCAGTTTAGGGACTGGTTGCTGCTATCTTTGTGGGTGCTGTCTTTCTTATCTCACACCTTTTTTTTCCTCAGGGACTTCTGCAGCTACACTTTTTTTCCACAGTCTATAGTGTTTTTTTTCTGCAGCTGTGGAAGTTTTTGTGAATGGCACTTAGAGCAACCTCCCCTTTTTGTCATAGCTGCAGCAGTTTTGAGGAATTAGTAAAGATTGTGCACCTTCTGAAAGCTTTGTGAATCCAGCCCCTGGAATTCCACAACTGCGGGAGTTTTTTCAGAATTCTCTCAGCTGTGGGATTTTCTTTAAGAATATCATGCAACTGTGTTTCCACAGTGCTGCAAGCCTTTTTCTCACAGCTGCTGGATTTTTACTGTTATTTGAGAATTCTGCCCCTGATGTTTTCTGCTGTGCTAAATCCACTATTTTCTCCTTCACTCCATATTCAATTAAAAGATTGATGGAATTATAATTTTCTAATAGATCCCACTTTACCCCTTTTCTAACCCCGATAAGTAAGTAATAATACCCGACAGGGTGGGCATTATTGGGATATAACGGACCACCCAGGGGTATAATGAGGCCCGACGCCACAGGCGGATGGCCTTATAGCCCCTGGAAGGTCCATTGTATCCCATAACGCCCACCCTGGAGGGTATTATTACACTTAGATAATGGGTTAGAGATAGCATTATTGGGAAGAATATATAAGAAAAAATTTACATATGAAAAAATAATTGAGGGCTAAGTAGAAGTAATGCTTGTTGTAAAATAGTTCCTATAGTGTGAAGTGCTGGAATCACCACAGGAGGTCACTGCTGTGTATTTTTTTATGCTGTTTTGAATTAGCATGCCCTCCTGCTTTGTGTTTCTCGCTCTCTCTCTCTCTCACACAGACTGACCCCGATTGAAAACCGTTGTCTGAGAACAGGAGACATGTACACTGGTCATTTTTTTTTAAACAGGTACTTTAGTTTTCAGTTGATATGGGTTAGAAGTTAGCATGAGTCTGTAGATGGGTTTAAAACTGAGCAGAGGTTTCACAGGGAGCGCGATAGTGAAGGGAAACGGAACATGGAAGATTGGTATGTTTACCTTACAAGAGGTCGAGCGAGCTGGCAATGTAAGCATTTAAAAATCAATGTTTGTTTTTTTTTCCAGTGGTGAAGAGGAATACAGTCAGTTTAGGAGGCCGTATTGGGCTGTCGCTGGCATTTTAGTTTAGTAGCATGGTGCGGTTTGGGTTGCGACTGCTGTCTCAGTAACTGGACAATACAATGGCGGCTGGCAAGTTTCTGTTCCAAATGATCGAGCTGGCACTTTTTCTGAGCGGGCCGTTGTTAAGAAATAATGGCCCAGGTGCCAGGCTCTTTCAGCCAATCAGTATGCGAGTTTGAATTTACCCATTATCTAATGTCTGTTTTATTATTTGGGCTTATGATTGTTGTTGGCCAAAGTTCTATTTTTATTTTTATTTCTAGAGAGCTGTGCTCACTTTCTGATCTCCTTCCTATTTGGAAATCCAAAAAATATATAATTGTATTTGTAGAGAACCAACAATGATCTATAATAGAAGTGCCCCTTGGGCCCAAATAAGTAAATGCCCCACTTAGATCACCTTTAGATCGCCCATTGATTAAAATGAGATTGTTATCCTCCAGTTCTCTGTTTGCCTCTATTTTAATCCTTTTAACCCTTGGACCTTCTTTACATAGTTAAAGCTTGAGGACTGAGAGCTGCACATGCACCAGTTATTTCTATCGAGTGCTCCAGGCTGTGCCCCACCCTGGCGTTAAAATCCCCTACAAGTATTATTCCACATACAGGGTCTTTATGGGTGGATTCCTCTATTAAGTTAATCAGTTTACTTATATTCCCTTGATCAAGATATCTAGATCCTATCGAGGGTAGATATACATTAATAATTATAATAGTTTTGTTCTTGGATGTCACACAAATTGGTAAGATATGTTCTAAATTAATGTCTATCTTTTTTTGATTTACTTGGTCAAATATCTTACACCAGGTTATTAATCCACCCAACATTCTACCATAGCGTTTAGATCTGTTCACTTTCTTTTGAAACATTTTGTAACCATCCAAGTTTATTTCTTCAATAATCCATGTTTCTTTTACACAGATGCAGTTGAACAATTTCAAATAATTCAAAAAAGAGGAATCCACCAATCTTTCCGATGCCAGCCACATTCCAAGATAGCATATCATAGTTATTTTTTGAATCTGTAAACTTTAAGATGTTTTTACTTTTACCATCTGTCAATTACTTATACCCTGTAATGCTTGAAATCTATTAGCCATTTTTATTAAGTTTCACCATTGGTTATTGCCTTGAACATACTGCTTATTTGATTCAATTTCCACCTCACCATACATGTTAATATCAAATTTATCCATTAGTTCTGATTTTGTCAGAATTTACTGGTATTCTGTTTCTTTCCTTGTCTAGATTATCATCGGGTCATCCCTCTCCCATCTTTTGACTTTTTTTATCATTTTCTGTAAGGTGTTATCTTTAGAAAGGCTTTGTAATAAATCCACCACTTTTGTCCTTAAGTTGTATTTTGTTTCTGTTAGGATATTAACAGTTCTGTAGATTGACATAGGGAAATCCCTACCTTTTGCTTCCCAACTTTTAGTCTCTTTATAATATTCAGGAAATAATGTTTCTATACTAGCAACAGAGTCCATTTCAAATTCCAATTCTCTCATCTTTTCTTTTTGATTTTCAATCACTTTTAGAGTGTAGTATTGATCCAAGAGTAATAATACCAATTCTACATTTAGTAGTGGCCTAATTACGCTCAATTTATTTAGGAGATTATCATGTCTATAGCTCCCTTGAAGGATAGAACCCAAAAATTGTTTTAGATGTGTGTTTAATTTCAACTCTGTTTCCCCTGGAATTATTGGAACATTACAAGGAGGTAGTACGAAGTCAGTTTGTCCTTTTTTCACCTTTCTCTTTTCTATTCCCCTTTCTCTCACTATTTCCTTTCTATAGAGATTTCTCTGCTTTTCTGGTGGATGCCTTTTCATTTTCATTTTTTCTTAGACACTTTTTGTCTAGTGGGTTACTTTTGTTCTCTATCATCAGTTCTGTAAATCCTGGTTTTGCCTCCTGCTGCCCATTTTCGGTGTGGGTTCCAGTTCTCCTTAAGCTTTCTTTCCTTCTTTTTATTTCTTGTTCAATTCCCTTATCCCATATTTCTGGATTTCTGACCCTTAACTCCTTTATAATGCTGTTTTGCTCATCATATCCCTCTGGTAACATAATTAGTTCACTGCCTTCATCTATGCTTTGTTCAGTCCCAGTAACTGTAGAGTGGAAGATGTCTATTGTGTTAATCTTTTCCTTAATTAAACTGTCTATAATGATTTCCTCTTCCAAAAAAAATTGCTTTTGGGTTTTGTTTTCTGATAGGATTTGATGTAGCACTCTGGTTAATTTCTTGTGATTGTTGTTGTGACATTTTTTCTAGAAATGGACTCATTCTTTGTTTTATTTTTAATAACTAGCCCCTTAATGAATGACAACTCCTGTCTTGTCATTACCAGCTATTCATATATCATTGCATTAGTCAACAGAGGATCTCTTGGGGCATTGATACATTCCCTCATGAGGGTTTCTAAGGGCAGAATGGTTAGGTCCAAGGGGCTCATCCATTGTGTTCCCTCATCAGCAGGCCAGTTCAGTTCTATTATTTCTGCTTTTAATTCACCTGTTGATTTTGACCTGCTTCCTTGTTCTTTGGAATTTATATTGTCATAATAAGAACCACTTAATCCCTGTTTTATTCGACTGATTTCCCTTTATCTTTTGTTCTATCCCATTATTAGTTTTGATAGTTTCTTTTATACTTTCTACCTTTTTACTTACTTCATTGTTCACTAATTCTATTAAACTTGTATTTTGTAATACTGTCTTGTTATTGGTTCTTTCACCAGCTATCAGAGTACCTTGGTCATAACCATGTCCCAGATCATTGCAACTATCTTTACTATTGCTGTTACTATTGCTAATTATCAATTTATGTTCATGATTTCCCTTTGGCTGTTTTAATGTTAAACAACCCTAATATTTGTTCCATACCTCCCTTATCAATGGTTGAATCATTTTTGGCTTTGGTTTTGTAATTAATTTATCCACAGTCTGACAGGCTGAGGATTTATATGACAGAGGAAGGGGAGATACTACTGCATTGTGCTTCTCCAAGCCATTAACAATAGTCTCTCCCTTATTAGCAAGATAGTTGCCATTCTCCTTTAATCCCTCCAGCTCATTGCTGAGAGAGGGTGGCCTGTGCATTATTGCTTTAGTTTTGTTCCCCCCAATTGGTTTCATTTTGCTTTGTTTAATATTTGACACACAATTGCTTTCAGGGGATAATTTACCACTTCTTGTATTCATTGGCATTTATTTAGCCGGATTCCACCTTTCTCACCAATTAAACAATAGTCAGTATTGAATATTGAGTGTTACTATTACAGCTTTACAAGGACTAATTGAAGAGTATGTTTAGGGAGTAATCCAACAGCACACTAAATTTAAAAAGAGAATACACTAACATCAATAAATACTGGAAAGCAAAAACAAGAAGCAAGGCAGGAAATAAACTGAAAATTCACCGGTTCATTTTTCACTTGTTTTCAGTTAGAGTTCTTCTTTCAATCAAACGATTTTCCCAATGTATGTGTCTATCCCTGAGAAAAGATGTATCTCTCAGATTAAATTATATTAACGTTATTAATTTAGGTATCATACATTACTTTGCAGCTATCCTTGTGCCCAAATTCAACATCAGTTGGTTACCCAGGAGTGTTCTTCCTTTCTCGACAGGAATTAGTTAAAAGTAGCTCAAAATTCAATAGCTTTTTCCTTGATACACTTAAAATGTCTATATATTGTGTTGGGAATCCAGGATATTCAGACAAAATTCCACCAGTCCAGATATTATCAGTTCTAACATGTAGTTCCCTCTGGCAGACTTTCAGAAGTGGGTTACTCTCCTTTAAATACAGGTGGCTGTCTTTGGCAGACTCTACAAAAAGAGAGAATACACGGAACCAATAATAAAGAAATAACAGGGACCATCAGACTAAACCATTCAACCTGAACCAACTTCTAGCTTTACCTCCAATAATGAGATTAGTTGCAACCTATTTAAATTTCAAGTCAAGGTGAGCTGAGTTGAAAACAGCTTTAAGAAAAACAGCTCACAGAGAACTATTTAAATATAAAAATCTGCTTGCTCTCTCGCGCTCTGCCTTCCATGTGCTCTTCTCAGCTGCAAGCAGTATCTGACCCCCTAGAGTGCAGACATGCACTTATATGCACCTGAGTCATGCACATGTGGGGGCCAATTGGACCCCTGATAAGCTTATTCCCACTTCCTGGTTCTGAGCTCAGATAAAATAGTTAAAAATGAAATAAAAATACATAGATAAAATAGTTAAAAATGAAATAAAAATATAACAAAACTGTGAAAGAGGCTCATCAGTCTTATCAGATAGCACAGCATGAGACAACAACCGCATCAGGATGCAATCAAACAGGAGAGTGGGTAGAGCGAGAATTCAAACCCATCCCATTCTACTCCTTACAGCTCTTTAGGTATGTAGAAACTTTTCTGAGTGCTACAAACAATTTCAGACAGACAATTTCAATTCCAGAAAGAGAAAATGAGTTCATTTATCTCTTTTACTCAGTTAATTTGAAAATCAGAGGGTAATAGAAAATTGGTTTTAGGTGATTTGGGAGGAGCTGTAGCAGAGATCCCATGGTACAGGCCGATAGGCCCCCAGGGTTTTATTGAAACTCTGTCACTTGAGAGAAGGCTCTCCCACTGCTTGAAACTCCACTCCCTCTCAGAGGAATTTTCAGAGGCCCGACCCCATCTCATGGTCCTTGCAGATTCTTCATCTAATGGCACCAATGAAAGTCCAGAATGGTTAGCAATTCATTTCCTAGTGTGTGGCAACAGTGGCATACCTATTCTATGTAAAAATTATGCATTTGCTAACTCCTGCTGCAACAGTTTTCCTCCGAGCAGTTCAGCGTGTGTCACAAATGTCCTTTTCTGTATCCAAAAAAATAGAGAAGCAGCCAGGGAACTTTCACAAAAGGAAGCAGAGTTGCATAAATTAGAACACAATTTTAAACAGAATCCAAATAGAAAGATGCATTTTCTGAATAGTATTACTAAAGTAAAATATGAAATTAACAGAATATACTCCAATAAAATAGAATATGCATTGTTTAGAATTAAACAGAAATTCTGGGAAGCAAGAGAAAGGGCTGGGAAACATTTTGCCTACAGGTTAAGGAAAAAATCTTGTCAAAATATTATTGCAGGAATAGAAAACAATCAGAGCCAAATCAAAGTCTTGAGCAAGGAGATAAACTCTGAATTTTCAAATTTTTAGGGCACTTTATCTGTCCTCAACCAAAAAATCATATGCAGACATTAAAAACTTTCTAGATTCAGTCATTTTACCTACACTGTCTAATTTGGACAGAGAAGGATTAAACAAATCAACCTCACAAGAGGAACTCTCATAAGTGATTAAGAATTTACCTATGAACAAGACTCTAGGACCAGATGGGTGTCCAGGGAATTTTATAAAGTTCTTGCCCCTCCCCCAATAAAAAAAAATCACCTTTTGGAAACACTGTCTTCCTCTATAGCTTTAGGGAATCAATAAGCCAAACTTATATAACTTTAATTTTAAAAGACAAATGAGACCCTTTAAAGTGTGACAATTATAGGCCTATCTTATTGATTTATGTTTATTTATTTATTTAATGATTCAGAAAAGACCTTTCTGTGCAAACTCTTTTACAAAGGTTCCATGTCATAGTTTGCAAAACAGAGTACAATAGGAGAAAGCAAAGTTACAATACAATGAATGATACAGCTTGGATTCAAAATGTACAGAATAACTCAAAACATAGGTACAGGTTAAATAAAAAGAAAAACACTTTATGAGGGTGGGGGGAATAAGCAGCCACAATGTGCCTTGTCAGTAGTTCACAGAGGAGGGGATAGCTGACAGTGGGGTGAAGAAAGGAGGTACAAGAGGGAGGTATGTTCTGGGCTGGAGGTGAAGGGTGGGGAAAGAAGGGTGATAAGGTATAGGGATAAACGGTGGGGTGGGGGAGGCTGAGCAGAGAGGACATGCTAGAGTAAAATGGTGGGGTATGAGGGGGCACAGCCAAGCAGCCTGCATAATTAGTAACTGTAAGAGGAATTCACAGGACTGTGAGTAGGGGATGGGGAAGGATGGTGGGTATGCAGAATATAAAATTTTGACTAAAATACTAGCAAACAGACTCAAACTGCATGTGACTAAGCTTTTAGAAAAAGAGTAGGTTGGCTTCATACCTGGTAAAAGTAGCTCTGAAAATGTGCATACGTTTCTAAACACTATTTGGTTCTCAAACAAAATGCATACTCCAGCTACTGCCCTCACCCTTGAGTTTTGTAAAGCTTTTTATTCCCTCAAATGGGATTTTTTATTTCAAACTCAGACTAAATACAGTCTAGGAGAAACTTTCATCTCTTGGATCAGAACAATATATAGGTCATCCTTTGCCAGAGTAATAACAAATGGATATATTTTGGAACAGTTCCCATTAAGTAGAGTTTCAAGACTGGGTTGTCCAATTTCCCCCTATCTGTTTGTACTAGCTATTGAGCCCTTAATTAGAAAAAATACAGTCTGAAAGGGAGATAACGGAATTAAAATAGGTAAAACAGTAAATAAGGTGTTTGCTTTTGCTCAAGAACTTCTAGTAAGTTTCTAACCTGATCACTTCAATTCCAGCACTAGAGGCAATTTTTTATAAGTTTGCAATAATTTTAGGTCTGAAACTCAACTGGAAGAAAAACCAAGCCCTATCCATGAATTCACATTTGAAATCTGGGACTCTGTTTGGTAAGTTACAGGCTGACTCTTAGTGGAAAAGACACTTTAATTTATTTAGGTATTAAAATTTCAAGGAACATAAGGACGATAGGGAACATTAAATAACCCTGTTGATTAAGGAGATAGGCTCTGGCATCCAAAAGTGGCAACACTTAAACTTCTCAATCTGTGATAAGATTAACTCATTAAAGATGATAGTAGCCCCCAAACTTTTTTTATCTATTCCAAAACATACTAGTCAGATTAGAAAAAAGCACTTTTATATTCTTCAGAATGTGGTCAGGAAATGTCTTTGGGGAACTTCTCTCTCTAGATTATCCATAAGTAAGTTAAGGGCACACAAGTTAGAAGGTGGATTTGGTCTACCTCATTGGGAAAGATACTGTCTAGCCTTCAGGTTAAAACAGGATATTTGGTATTTAAAACATGAGCAATCAGAGATGGATCCCTTATAAATATCTGTTTAGGTGCTTAACATGTGATCTAAAAGAAAACATTTGCATCTCCAGCTCTATCCTTGCTATAAAAAAAAGTTAAAAATATCCTGAAAATACACCATCTGCCAGCTAGATTAATGCCAATCTGGAATAACCCAAATGTAATTTATAATGATAGCTCCCTGGAAAATGCAGGTTGCAGTAAGTTCAGTATTACTAATTTGCAGGCTATTTTGGGACCAAGTGATGGGCTGCTGTCCTTTGAAATCCTCAGAATTAAGTACAACCTACACAGATTTCAATTTATCAATTACTTACAACTGAGGAAAGCACTGCAGGGCATTATACTGAACCAAAACTTTTTTCTAACAGCCCCTAATGAATGGAACCAACTATGTAAGATTGCAAAATAAAGAAAGGGAGTCAGTTTAATATATGGACTTCTACTCAGCTCCACAAATCACCTATCACTGATGTTCTCTGCCAAAGAAAAATGGGGAATTGAACTTAAGGAGCCTATATCAGATTCAGAAAAGGCATCGACTTGGGCAAATGCCTATAATAGCAGTAGAGAGATTCAAGGGAAAACCATCCAATATGAGATATTGCATTTCTAATACTATTCCCAGCATAGGTTAAACACTATGTGGCTTCAATCTGATGGTAATTGCAGGAGGTGTCAGGAAGAACTTGTCAATCTATTACATATGCTTTGGGCTTGCCCCTCTATTAAAGACACCTGGCATGACAGTCACAACTTATGTGAAACTGTCTGTAGAGTCAAACTCCCTTTTATCGCTAAATGTCTGATCCTGGGAATTGCAGTGTGAATGGAACAAATATCCAAATACCAGTGGAATGGAGTATGGGCAGTTACCCTAACTCTCAAAAGACCACTTCTATCCCAATGAAAGTCCACCTCCTCTACCTCCCTTAAAGACTGGAGTAACATGTTTAGTGTGACAATAAATAATGAAAGATTGGCTTTCAGCATAATGGGAAAAATAATATGTTTGAAAAAACCTGGTCCCCGCCATTCTTAGGAAATAATATAATATCTCTACCCTGACTTTGTGTAATAAGTTTTAGAAAGGGTCTTAGTTCTTTTTGCAGCTATTTAAATTCAGAATTCTGGTTTTCTATGTATTCTTATTATTCTAATTATTTTACATTTTGGGTTAGTTCTGTTACTTGCTTGTTCCAATGTTTCTCAACCAGAAATTAAAATAATTTTCTTATATACAGATTAGTCTATTAGCATATTTATGATCCTTTGTTGTAAAGTAGTAATATATTGTGTAGTGATTTAAGCTATCTCTATAGATGACACTGTCTTGTTATGCTTGGACATTTTCTTTAGTTGAAAATAAATACATTTTTAAAGAAAAACAAATTAGAAAAGGCTTCTATAAGGCTCCTAGAAGCATTATTAGTGCTGCTAAAGTGTTCAGAAAATAAAAAAACAGATGCTCAAACCACTGTTTCAGGGATTTCACAAGCAGAGGTTGTTACTGAAATAGCAATCTTCCACCTTCCCAGAGTGCTCTTTGCAGCTCCACAGACACTGCCACACACATGGACAGGCTACTCTTTGTTTTGTTTTGTTTTTAGCTTTTTATAAAAAAAATGTTAGTACACAGACAAGTGTAAAACAATATTAAAAATAGGTTGTTGGAGTGCCCTACCTCTCACAGGAAAACTTTTCGCACTATGGTCTCTTTGGCAGTCTCTTTTTAGTGGTGAATCTAGGATTTTACAATAGAGCATACAGTGGAGGGGTTGGACCTTAGGGGTAGCACTTGGTATACACATTTTTTGAATGTTTTTAAATCCTTTATACAATCCAGCATGTAAGTTTATATGTTTATTACAGAAAATAAACATCTGGAGTTTCCTGTATATAATTTATTCATATACTCAATAAATTGTGTGCTTCTTCTGTTATTTAAGACAAGAAAGCAAAAATGCCTGACATTTTTTTTTATTTCAAACATCTTACCAGGAAAGACATACTCAGCTGATAACAGCTCATTTCCAGATGCATCCTGCGGAAGTAGAGTACAGTAAAATGTGACACAATGTGCAATAAATAAGATGCAATTATAATCAGTAAGTGCATAAATACAACCAACCTTCCATTATCGCTGCCATTTAGCTGTCATTAATACAGGCATCACAGTGCTCTTTACACAACTCACTAAACAGGATCATTATCCATTCCTTTTCCATGGTTTAACTACAATAATTCATATGTCTTGCTCTGAGGGGTCTGTTCAGGAATGGACCACTGGCAGCAAGACAGATGTATTTCTGTAATTAAACCATGGAAAAGGAATGGGTATTGGGTAAAGATCATGTTTAGAGAGTTGTGTAAAGGACACTGACATGTCTGTGTTAATGCCAGCTAAATATTCAGACACACAGGAAGTTAATTAAAGCACCCATACTACAACTTGATCAGCAAAGGAAAAGCAGTTTTTCATCTGGGTTTGGCCACAGAGCTACCTGACAGCAGCTTATCTTGGGAAATGCAGTTATTTGTTTCTTTTTTTATTATTATTTTTGCATCTAGTTTTGTAATCTCGACTGACACCAACATGATTTCCATGACATGGCAACTTTGACAAACAGTTGACCATCTACAGAAACTGCCAGTCTGAATATTCCTTTACAAAAAGAAAAGAAGAATTGTTATTAGCTTGTTTGCTTAAATTTTTACAAGCATGCAGATTTTCATGGTGTAGCTTTGGGCAAATTACATGTCTCTTTCGCTCAGGTTTGTTATCTTATGTGGGGGTAAATAACTTTAACTTGTTCTTTCAGTTGCTCAGTATGCTATTTTCAGCATGAGTAGTTCAATTCTGACTGTGAGTAGCTCAGATGAATCATTGAATCCAGATGAGTTATTAGATATTTACTGGAAAAAAAAAACATACTCTCAAGACAACCATTTTCAGTTTGGAAATCAATCGTTTTAATCTATACTCATGCCAAATTTGCAAGACCTCTCCTCTAAACAGTGCAGTAAATTAATCAGTTGACATATGCACAAAAAATGTGCAAATCCTTTACTGAAGGGTGAAGTATGGACATCTCAACAGACAACCACCGATATGTGCTACCTGGGTACGTCTACCCATGTGTATAATAAATACAACAGCATGATTTTATAGGTAATGCCTAGAGATTAAATTGAATAATGCTTAGCATTTTCATAGGCTCTGCAGTGTCAGTGGCATTACATTTAGACTTGGTTAGTGAGGCAACCATGGCCCAAAAATTCATTAGCTGCAACCTTTACAACTTTTTCTCTTTGTGTTGAACTGCATAATTCAGTTGTTCAACACAGAGGCTGTTGAGGTCTGACCAGCATTAGCACTGGAGTGTGCACAGAAAGGTGTGCAGTTTGCATTTTAGGATTAGTTTAAATGTATCCTGCTTGCCTCCAATAGCAAGCAGTAGTATTGATGCTATTAGTTATCTCAATAACAGTAGTATTACTGCCTGCTGTGGGGGGCATGAAAGAAGGACACATTTAACTAATCCTGAAGGCTAAAATACAAACAGCACACCTCTCTGTGCACTCACGCTCCAGCACTAATGCTGGTCAGACAACAATAGCATCTATGCAGAGAAACTGAATTGTGCAGTGCAATACAAAGAAAATGTTGTTAAGGCTGCAGCTAATGAATTTTGGGCTATGGCCTCGTTAACCAAGTGTGAATCTAGTGCTGCTACCAAACAAGCATAACATCACAGATCCTATGAAAATGCCTAGCATTATTCAAGTTATGCTTTAGACATTATATATAAAATCATGCTGCTGTATTTATTATAGGTATTGCACACCCAGGTAGCACACATCGGTGGTTGTCTGCTGAATTGTCCATACTCCACCCTTCAGTAAAGGATTTGCACATTTTTTGTGCATACTGTATGCTAACTCATTAGTTTACTGCACTGTTTGCAGAGGAGAAGCCTTGTAACTTTGGCATGAGCAGGGATTCAAATGCTCTACCCCCAAACTGAAAATGATTGTCTTCAGACTATGTGTTTTTTTTCAGTAAAGATACAACTTCTTTGGATGCTGTGATTCCCTTGAGATTTTCACAGTCACAACTAAACTAGTCACACTGAAAACAGCATACTGACTAATTGAAAGGACAAGTAAATAAATAGTAAAGTTACATTTATTCATACATCCCTGCACACAGGTGACAACACAACTGAGGCAAAGAGGTATGTAACTTGCCCAAAGCTACACCATAAAATATATACACTTGTAATAATTTAATCAAACAAGTTAAAAACAGATCTCTTTATTTTTCCAGTGGTTTCTGTACATAGTAAGTTAGTTGTTTGTCAAAGTTGCCAATTGCCATATCATGGAAACCATGTCAGTGTTGGTGAACATTACAAAACTAGACAGATACAAAAAAATGTAAAAAAAGAACAGCCAAACAGGTATAATCTATTTAGCTGTCACTCAATAATATGAACTAAATCTGAAAGCAGGGATGGTGAAAGTTCAGCTTTGATCTACAAGTTAAAGTTACTGGGTGTGATTCTCAAAGGTTGATGCAGGGCTTGCATAAGCCCTGCATCAAACCTTGTGTTGTGCCAGACACATTAGCGCACCGTGTGCCTGATTCTAAAAGGTTGCATGCTTTGGCGACACTTTGCACTTTTTACAGCGGCTTGCACCAAATATACGGTGCAAACCCCGTAAAAAGGTCAGCAACATTAGACCAGAAAAAGCTGGTCTAACTTACAGTTACTGGTGCACAGGATCAAGAATCCTGATTGTTGGCCAGGGAATGCTGCAAGTCCCATGCACTGTGCGTTCGGCACACCCAGAGATTGCGACATTCTAAATCTTTGGAGAATCGACCCCACTAATGGTAAAGATCAAAGCTGAACTTCTCACTGCCTTCAGATTTAGTTCATGTCACTGATGCTGAGTCATGACAACTAGGTAGTTTGTTTATTATACATGTTTAACCCTTTTTTTAAATATCTTTATTTCAGTCCAAGTTGCTGCACAGTGTATGCATATGTGCATATAATGTATGGACACTACATCCACATGTACAGACTGAGACTGAGAAACCAAACAAAAGTTATACAGATTCACTAGATTTAATCTACTAGATTAGCAGTAGCTAGACCAGCATGTGTTCTAAAATGTGTCCTAGCTGCTTGTTGCTTGCAATGTGCTGTGTACTCTGTGGTTGGGACTCAATTCTGATTCAGTTGGTGTTTGATGTCAACAAGGTCGTATATTAAATTAATAACAGCTGAACAGGCATAATAATTGTCGCTCAGCAATATGAACTAAATCTGAAGGCAGGAAGACTGAAAGTTCAGCTTTCATCTATGAGTTACAGTTACTAACTTTAAAGATCAAAGTTGAACTTCCAGCCTCCCTTTCTTCAGATTTAGTTCATATTGCTGATGATGAGTCATTAGAACTAGGTAGATTATTCATTATACCTGTTCGGTTGTTTTCTTTTATACTTTAATATATGTATTACTGATAGAAGGTTGGTCCAAGAGCTACACAACATATGCATGCAATGTATGTGTTGTGGGGACGTGGGTCACAGAGAGACAGACAGACACAAAAGTCTGGTTAAACACCTTTGGCATGGCATATGTTTATTGCATCTAGCCTTTGGCATGGTGTGTGTTTATTGCATCTATTGAAAAGGATATGCTATGTAATCCCTAAACTTGGTAAGCAGACGCTCAACACACTGAGTCAATTTGCCCAAAATGCAAAGGCCTGAACAGATCATATGCCTGACAGCAATATTTCAGGCATTATGACCATAAATAAGTGTAAAATGTTGGGGGGGGCAACTCCCCACACCCCCTGTAACTAAAATAACCAACTTCGAGGGGGAGTGGACTCCAGAGTAAAAAAATAAGTGTTAATGGGGGGGTGTTTCCCAAAAGGATATGTCCAGTCCAGAATCCAGGTCTGAGGGAGCACCCTAGCAGAGCTGCAGATGGTATAGCCTTGTACACCACCAGAGCAGCTCAGCCAACTCCCAGAATCCACGGTCCCTTGGCATGCACAAACATGGGTAAGGCAGCAACTCATCACATCTGCTACCTTACACCTGTTAAAATCTGTTGGAAAATCCATTGCCAGGATGCTCACTATCAGCACACTACACCTATTGGGCAATTGTGCCCTGGCAGGTGTGTGTCGAGATAGTGAGCCACGGGAGAACATAAGTGTCAGGAGGTCTAAACCTCACTTTCAGGTTCTTGCCAATAATAGGCATGCAAGGAATCACAGACACATTGAATAACAGTAATAAAGCTTGTTTATTACTACCAAAAGGAAAATCACAGTTGCCCTAAGCAGTTCTTACCAATAGGAACTGGGAGCCTATGCTAAGCATTCCCCACACCTCGAGGAATCTCCGTGTCTCCTGGGTTCTCCAAGGTAGAAGCCGTCATGTCTTACATTATATACCTAAGATAATTACCAAGGTTACTGTAAGATAGAAACATTTCTAGTTACAGAGATGAGCCCTATTGGCTAAATTAGAGGTGACTCCACAGTCCAAGATAACATTATACAATTTTGTTATAGTCATCACTTTGTAGAAACAAAGAGGTACAGTTTGTACATAGCTGAGTAGTAATACAAATCAATAGAAGATGGCAATGCCGACTCATATATCATAATCATTACAAAGACACAGATGTTCTAACATCTTGTAAGCAAGAAATGCATGTATATATTGGAAAGTAAAGTATATAGCAATAATGTGCATACATATCCTGACATCTACTCTTATACAGTAGATGCCCTTAGCCCTATATGTTAGTATATCATATACCTAAATGCTAGCTGTCTGCAGTGTACCTCTGGGGGTACCAATTAGGGTGCAGAGACCTCGTGTAACATCCCCCCCTTGTTGAATCTCAAGGGCAACACAAACAAGAGTAAGGAAGTGGATAGGGAGCAGGGGTCATTTGTAGACCCAATGTGCGAGCCTTGTAAAGGAACTCCAGCTGTTCACAGTGTTGGCATAATGTGCGCCAAAGGCAGCAAACCATAATAATAAGAAAAAATATCAAAATGCTTATATAATAACAAAATCTTTAAAGATAATCTTTAACCAAGTGTTAGTAAGTGCACTATTCAAATCACCATCATTAATGATGGCAAGTACAGCCTCATCTGTTTTGGAGATATTATTGCTGATGTGGATGAGATGGGTGTCTTTTCTGTCTAAAAGTGTTTTTAATGTCAAAGTTAAAGACTCAATGTGTATATTAAAGTAAGGTAAATACTCTGAAAGAGTAAGCAAATAATCAGGGTTACCATCAGTGATTTCAGGGTCCATAATGGGGTCAGGGGTAATAACTGTATGCCCAGTAACTGTTGTTTGATGTGGGACAAAGCAAAAATCGGAAGCATCAATAGAACATGTTTTTTCTCTGTATTTAAAAGTTTTGAAATTAGTTACCCCACAAAATCCACTGTCCAAATTACATTGCATTTTTACAGTAGGCAGTCTCCATTTCTGTAATTGAACTGGGCAAGTATAAGTCTGTTTGGAAATCCATGTTGACAGACAGTGAACCTCCTTCTAATAAGACTGGTACAACTTGGAATTGTCTGGAGCAGATGTTGAGTCCTGATATTCTGTGCCATTGGTAGTGATGTCATCATCCATGGAAAAGGACCAGTCAATACTGCCTGGGGAATAGCCACAAACAGGTTTAACAACATCAAGTACGTCACATCGACAAAAATAAATATACCCTTTCTTTGCACAGCAGTCTGTGTGTGGTGTGGCCCATGCATCAAGAAGAAGATGGAAAATCAGTAAAGGAGGCAAGTCAAGGCATTCTCTGTAGATGTCCTCATCAAGGTGCCCAATGGAGTGTATCGATGCTAGTTTATCAAGTATAGCTGAAGTAGGATCAAAACATGATAAAGAAACAGTAAAATACACAAACATAGTATCCTTAATTGAACATTTCTTAGAAGTAAAACATGGACCAGTATTAGGATGCCTGGTAACAAAACCCAAATTCCTAGCAGTAGAAATAGGAATAGATAAAGACTGTAGCGTACACATGGCAACACAGTTAGGAGATTTGCAATGAGGACAATACCATTTAGAGATACATCTATTGTGTGTGATATCAGGGAATCTTCTGGATTCTAGATCATGGAATAGATTGTTGATGGTAATGATAATGTAAGAACCATAGGCTGAACATAAGATTTCATGGGCAATGTATTGCCTATTTGTTTCTTTATTGTTTTGTGCAACTAGGGCATTGATCGTGTCTATAGAGTCTGAAAATGCCTTTGCAATGTTGTGCATATTGTATACAGCGTATCTCTCTTCCTGACTAAGGCCATCCACACCATGCAATAATGGGGGTATGATATCATTCACCAGACCAGTTTAAAACTTCTGTGAATGTGATTTTATAGCAGCAATGTTGGCTTTATTCCAGATAGACATTGCAGTACCAAAAACGCCAGTGATGGTGCCTGTGGTACCAGTGACATCAGATGTGTCACGGGTATTTCTTTTATGACTTTGATCATCTGTATTAGGTTTTCTCCTAAAATTGCCTCTATGCTCAGTGGTATGTACCCCGGCAACAGCGTCTTGGTTATGAATCTGAAAAGCAGCTAAGCTATCAAGTAACAAAGTACTATAAAACAATGATGTATTAGTAGTATGACACATACCAAATTCTTTCAGATTCCAGTAAGTCAAGTTAAATAAAACAGGTATATGCATAAATCGTAAGTTGTTAATAAGTGAGCCAGGTAACACAGTTGCTGTGAGACCACTAGGAGGACCAGGTGTTTGTTCTGAACATTCCAAAAGCTATTTCTCAGTAAGGAGTAACACAGATAAGTACATGGCAGTTGATGCCATGTTGTGTACAGCACATAATTTCCTGGCAGAATCTTTAGACAAAGAATCACAATATGATGGGTCAATTAAGGCAGTGATATTATATAAACCAAAATGTCTATGAGAGGTTTGGTGCAAGGACAAAGCACTATTTGGGGATAATTTTGCATTGGACCATCCATGGAAAGTTCCCTTGGAGAGTTTGGCCATGGGGAGTATTTGTTCTTGAGACTTGGTTTGCCACTCAATTTGTAGGGTAGATTTATCAAGAGCAGCAACCGAGATAGTGAGGTAGACATCTGAACCTTCCTGGACGGTAATCAAATTTCTGGAATACTGATGGAGACTCCCTCTGGGGTAGTTGCAGGTGGATCAAGGTGAGGAAGGAGGTGTTTTACCATGCCTTAGATGCAGAAGATAGCTCCTGAGATGAGGAGAAAATGGAACAAGAGAGCCATCTTGTCAATGTATCTGAAAAGGAAAATCAAACATCAGTAAATTAGTACTATTCCACCCAATGGGGTGATGAAAAGTAATTATACTCCTTTATACAGTTTCAGCTGGTTTGCATGTAACCATTTGTCAGTTTGTTGTTTTGCATGAGTCTAACTTGATAGACTGCTGGACGGAGCTTGCTGACAATGGGGTAGGGTCCTTCCCACTTATTGGAGAAGGAATGTGCGGGATGTGCAAATCTGAGAACCATTACCTGATCTCCAACTTGCCAATCCACTTCTTGTGCATGTTTGTTAAACTGAATTTTGGACTGTGGTTGGGCCTTCCCCATGCAGTTAGCAGCATACAAATGAGTGTGTATGAGGTCTTGTCTGAGTTTTTCCACATATTGCTCCACTGAGACACGGTCTGCAGTGGGGGTGTGCAGGTCAAACATCAGGTGTTCAGGTAATCTCATTTGTCTACCAGGCATCACCTCAAAGGGTGTCAGCTGGGTGGTGGCTGAGGGTGTACCCCTAATTGCCATAAGGTGTAATGGCAGTAGGGAATCTCAGTCCTTGGGATTGTCCTCAATGAATTTGGAAAACATTTGCTTAATCCATCTGTTGGCTCTCTCTACTTGACCTGAGGATTGTGGATGGTAAGGTATGTGGAACTTCTGATGAACTCCAAGGAGTTCAAGGGCTTCTTTCATCAACTCACCTGTAAAACTGGTTCCTTCATCAGAGTGTTACCTTAAGAGTTAGGCCCCACCTGGAGAAAATCTGTTCCACCAGGATTTTGGCAGTGGTTTTAGCAGTGCATGACTTAGTGGGGAAAGCTTCAACCCACCTGGAGAAAAGATCAGTTACCACAGGGGCGTATTTATTGTTTCTACTGGTATGGGTCAGAGGACCCATGAAACCAATCTGTATGGCATGCCAAGGGCCAGAATGCCTTTGTGGTAGTAGCTTGACATTATGTTTGGTAGGGATGGGATTATTTTGTGCACAAATGAGGCAGTTATATATGTACTGTTTGACATCCTTGGTGACACCAGGTGGTGGTCTTGAGCCTTTGGAGTGTGTTTTGCACTCCCTGGTGTCCACCAGTGGTTGTGTCATGCACTTGGTGCAGAAATGTGGACCTAAGATGCTGAGGGACTACCCACAATTTGGTGGGAGTGTCATCTGCTTGATACCAGATGAGCTTGTCATCAGGGGACAGGTGTAACTTACCTTCATGTCTTCAGTAGGGGTTGTGGGTAGGGTGATTTTTCACAGTACCTTTGTCCAGGAATCTGAACACATCTTTGAGTTCAGAGTCAGCACACTGGGCTTCTGGCAAATCCAAGGGGGAGAAGGGTTCAGGTTTCTTCCTGACTGCTGCAATGTGTACGGCCACCCTGGCCTCTGGATGGTCCATCATCCAGGCCCCCCCCTTGGGCCTCTTCCTTGGCAAGGGTGTCAGCAGTGTCATTGAAGGCATGACAAGGGTTGTGTATGGAGTGGGCCTTAACTTTGTGTACACAGAGTCTGTGTGCAAATTTCTGTGCCAGTGAATTAATGTATATTACCAGTTCCTTGTGTTTCACTGGCGTGCCATCAGAAGAGGTAAAGGAGTTCTTCTGCCAGAAAGGAATAAATTCTGTAAGGGAACAACAAACCCAGTTACAGTCTGTAAAAATGATGGTATCCTCAGTTACGTGCTGGATGAACTCGAGAGCGCAGGCCACCGCTGCCATCTCTGCATTCTGTGATGATGCCATACTGCAATGCTTAGAAATATTAACAGTATTACCAAAAGAGAAAATTACTAATATGCATATTCCTTCAATCTGTTCTCCCTGGTAACAGAAAGCTGATCTGTCTGTGAAGACACAACACAATGAGGTGTTCTCAAGTAGTTGTGGTGTAGCAGGAAGGGAAGAACCTGGATCTGGCAGATCAGGTGGCTGCAGTGTACAGTCATGGTGCTCTCCTTGGGAAAGGAGGCCATGCGCCAGCATGGATGGCATTTTGGTTGGGTGGACCTTGATGTCTCTATCCTGGAGAAAGAGGGACCAGTGTGCCATTCTGGTATTGGAGACCAATCCATCCTTTACTCTGTCTGACAGTAAAAAGGTTGTTGGGGTTAGGTTTGTATTGATAATCAGGGGGGAGTACCCAATGATATACAGAAAGTGTTTGACAGCCCAGTAGGTGGCCAGAAGGTTCCTTTCACAAAGGCTGTATTTCTGTTCCACTGAGATCAAGAGCTGTGATGCATATGCACTGGGTCTCAGGGTACCATGGATCTTCTGGGCCAGCACATCAGACATAGCAATGCCAGAGGTGGCACATTCCAGATGGAATGACAAGGCTGGATTGGAGGTAACCAAAGCTGGAACTGAGGCCAAGGCCTGTTTCAGTGACATCACAGCTTGGGCTTGAATGGGGCCCCACATCCAGGGGACATCCTTTTTCAGTAGTTCATACAGAGGGGCAGCCTTCTGAACAAAATCACAAATAAAATCTCTAGAATAGTTTACCATACCTAGAAACCTTCTAAGGGTGGCCACACTGGTAGGCAGTGGCTGATCTTACAATCCCTGTATCTTCTTCCAGGTAGGGCTTCTGCCTTGATCTGTTATCCTCAGGCCCAGAAAGAGTACCTCTTTCTGACATAGTTGTTCTTTTGCAGGATTACATTTGAGGTCTGTCCTCTGGATGAGGGTCAGTAGTTCATCTAAAAGATCCAGATGTTGTTCCTGTGTGACTGTGGCCAGCAACAGGTCATTCACATACTGCAAGAGACACTGAGGTGTAGAGAAACCCTCAAGGGCACCCATCATGTGCAAATGGAACAAGGAGGGGCTGTTATGGAACCCCTGTGGTAAGCAGGTCCATGTGTACTGCCTGCCCTCAAAGGTGAAGGCAAACTTATATTGACTTTTGGGGGCCAATGGCAATGACCATAAACCACTGGAGATGTCCAGGGTACTAAATCATTGTTGGTCAGGGGTCAGTAGTCGTAGCACATCTGATGCTGATGCCACAGTCAGGGCACAACCGGAGGTGACCTGGTTTAGTCTCCTGTAGTCAATAGTAAGTCTCCAGGCACCTGTGTTGTTTTTCACAGGCCACACTGGGGAATTTGCATTGGAGACACATGTCCTGATTACACCTTGCTTGAGGAGTGATTTAATTGTTTCCCTAAGAGAAGGCAATGCCTCAGGTGGAAAGGGGTATTGCCATTGCCTCTCATGTACTGGGCCTGTCACATTAATGACAGTGTGCATCCTACCACAATCATACTTGTTGGTGGCAAATGCCTCCAGGTGTCTTTGCAGAATGGGGAGGAGCTTTGGGAAAAGCTCATGGTTCTTAAGCAAATCTATAACGTCATATTCTTTATTGTTCGCAGAGATTATTGCAACCACATGTGAGCCAGGGATCATAATGGTGTGATATTGTCCCTGAATTTGTATTAGTATCATGCTGGCTCGGTCTACCACACAGCCGTGTGGTGCCAAAAAGTCAATTCCGATTATACTAGATTGATCATGTAATACCATCAGCTGAAAGGTATGATATGCCTTCAGGTTTCCCAGTGTCACAGGTAGTGGCAGGGAGTGGTATGCAGGTAACCTAGTTCCATCTACCCCAGACATGTTGGTCCTCTGTCCGCTAGACCAAGGTGATGTGTCTGGGTTGTCATCCTGTAATACAGACACAGCCACACCTGTATCTAGTAATACTGTGAGTAGGCAGCCCCTGACCTTGGCCTCTGTGCATGGCCTTCTGTTTGTATCCAAGACCAGCTTGTTTACAATACAGACTGGGGCCTGTAATTGTCAGTCTGTACCAGCGGAGGCATGGGGGAGTTCTTGAAAGAGAGTCTGGGCCTGGTTCCTTTGAACCATTTCACCATGCTGTACTGATGCTATATAGGGAGCTGTTTTTGGGTTCAAGCCTGTAAGGGCCAGAGAGCCTTGACTTCCTGTGTCTCCGTGGCCTGTGGAGGCCTGCTCTCCTAGCTGTATTGTTGCAAGGGCCCACACCAGAACAGCATCTGCTACGGAGCACAGTTTCCCAAGGAGGTCTCAGAGACTCTGATTTTTATCGGCTATTTACCTATATGAAGGGCCTGGTCTTTGTTGTTTGCCCTTATTATTTTTATGGTGTTTCTTATTTTTGTGATAGTTCTGGTTTCCACCCCAGGATTGTTGTTGTTGCTGTTGGGCCTGCTGTGAGTGTTGGCTGTCTGTGGAAAGGGGCTGTTTCACTTGGGCCTGCCCCTCCACCATGTAGTGTGTCGTGGCCTCTGGAATGGCTTCCATGGCAGCTACTTTCTTGGAACAGGAGCCTGAATCATGGACGTAGAGTTGATAAACTCTCTCTGTTTTCTGAAGAATATCAGCAAATCTCTCTGTGTTGGGATAGGTGGTTGGCTCTACATTTTCTCTTACTGCAGGGATCATGTTCCTAAGGAACAAGGTCTTATATTCAATGAGGTCCACATTTGTGGCTTCTCCTGCAAGGTGCTTCCCTGCTCATTAGGCCATCCAGAGTCTCTGGTGGAAAATTGCCGAACTTTTTTTCGCATTCTGTTTCACAGGGTATGCGAACATCACTCCTACCACACCTTGGTTGTGTGCAGAAATGAGCTTAGATGCTACTTCATTAAAGGTGGCATGGCCGTCCTGGCGGACAACATCAGGGAGTTTCGTCCACAGGCCAGGATCAATGATCTGGCATAGGATCTGGACTGGGTAGTCTGCAGGGAAATTAAGCATTTCACAATGAGCACTCACCTTTTCCAAGTGGCAACTGGGCTTGTCGGACAGGCTCATCTGACCAATACTGTCAGCTATTTGCTGAACAGAGTAGGTCATTTGTAGGGGATTACTGGGACAATCAAGCAGAGGTACATTACCTCAGGCACCCTGCAGGGCTACCTGAGCCATGGCATAAGCCACAGAATGAACCATGCCCTCCTGTGTACCAGCCTCATGTAGAATCTGCTTAATCTGGGTCTTAAGAACCCATTTATTTTCCTCAGAAATGGGCACAGTGCCAAAAGACACTTTCAATCATTTTCTCTATCTCCTGCCTGTCTTCCACATTAATAACAGCTATCAGTGGTGCCATTGGGACTAGGTCTGGGCCTGCTGCCCCCCATCATGGGGGTAACCATGTTGGCATTGTCCATGATGTGCATCATACCATCAATGACGTAGGGACATGGTGTCATGTGACAGGGGTCCTGCCATGTTGTGGATGGTGGAGAGGGGTGTTTGGGCTATAGTAGGGGTGTGACTGGGCATTGTACTGTGAAATGTCATCATCTGACTCCTCCCCTTCAGATGATGTCAACAAGGCAGGGGTTATGCCTCCCATTGCCTTGACGTGACCAGCCAGCACCTCTCGCTGATGGTGCAGTTTCACCATTTTAGATTCACATTCCTCATGACTCACTTTTGCAATGTTGTGATCCACATCATCCTGCATCTGCTTCTGTAACACTCTATACACGGTGCTCAATTCGCGATTGTCCTTAGTAGCTATCCCTAAGTCATTAGGTACCTGGTTTATCTTATCCTGTAACTCTCCCAACTCCTCATGCATCTGATTATTCATTCTACTTAACAAGTCATTCATTTGCAAAGTCTGCCTCTTATCCTGTCTCAAACTTTCACAATCCAACTTCAATATACAAAGTTCCTGCTCACCTGCCTGAGCAGAATGATGCAAAAGGGAATCCTTTTCATTTCACAGAGTTTGGAGCTCAGACTCCAAATCCTGCTTAAGTCTCATACATTGTTTCCTGCAATTCTATCTCCTGCTTAAGAGATGAGAACTGCAGTTCAAGGAATAGAAACCTCACTTCAGAGGCTTCCAAAGCAGTATAGAAAGCCATAACCAACAGCACTTTGACTTCTCACTTTCTGTCTGTTTGTCTCGTCTCTGTGTACTGGGTTGATATCCCCAGTATAGGGTTTTCGGATTGACTTGTGTCCTGTGCAAAGTCAGCCCATCCTCCATGGGAGGCAAGGAAGTTTGAGATATCGAGTCTCAGTTCTGTACAGATATTTGATATGGTGGCCATTGTGTGGAAGGGAACAAAAAAAATGAATCTGTGAAAATTCACCATGCTGTGTATTGATCCACAACAGGTGCACTTGTTCACAGTCAGGCTAATATGCACTTGTAAGCTTGCAATTCAAAACTGCTGTGGAGTGGGTTGAGTCAGCATCGACCACACCCAGTAAGCAGCCAGACTTTGCAAGTGATTACAAAGAGGGTGAAAAATGGGAGAGATGGTGCGGGGATGCACACCTGCTGTCCCTGTTGGGAAGGGGAAAGTTGCAGCAACAAGTGAAACTTTGCAAACTCCAAATATTGCCTGCACACACTGACCAATTGTCAGGAGGTCTAAACCCCACTCTCAGGTTCTTGGCAATAGTGGGCATGCAAGGAATCACAGACACGTTGCATGAGAGTAATAAAGCTTGTTTGTTACTACCAAAAGGAAAATCACAGTTGCCCTAAGCAGTTCTTACTAATAGGAACTGGGAGCGTATGCTAAGCGTTCCCCTTACCTCGAGGAATCTCCGTGTCTCCTGGGTTCTCCTAGTTAGAAGACGTAATGTCTTACATTATATACCTAAGATAATTACAATGGTTACTGTAAGATATAAACATTTCTAGTCACAGAGATGAGTCCTATTGGCTAAATTAGAGGTGGCTCCACAGTCCAAGATAACATTATACAATTTTGTTATAGTCATCACTTTGTAGAAACAAAGAGGTACAGTTTGTACATAGCCAAGTAGTAATACAAATCATCAGAAGATGGCAATGCCGACCCATATATCATAATCATTACAAGGACACAGATGTCCTAACATCTTGTAAGCAAGAAATACATGTGTATATTGGAAAGTAAAGTGTATAGCAATAATGTGCATACATATCCTGACATCTGCTCTTATACGGTAGATGCCCTAAGCCCTATATGTTAGCATAACATATACCTAAATGCTAGCTGTCTAGGGGTGCCAATGAGGGTGCAGGGACCTTGTGTAACATAAGGGTACCATTGAAAATACAAACAGTTCAGGCCACAATTCAATTCATTTTAACCATGTCATAGTCTTTCATCAAGCAACTTTCTTTAAATGCCAGGCAAACTTCAGAGCATTAGGATTGCTTCTGACAGATACTTTACCTCTTTAAAGCACAAGGCCTTTTTAGGGTTTCAAGGCCTCTTTTTCTGTTATTTCAAAAAGCGTTGGTCCTTCTCTTTGGTCAAAGCATAACTCTCAGCACCTTTCAGCTTAGCTCTTCACTTCCAACTGACTTTTTCAACTAAAAAAAAAAGAATTCCCCTTTTATACCCATTCCAGGGGTCCCATGGAGGACATGTCACATGATTATCACATCACTTTAAAACAATTAGGCTTCTATTTCTTCAAACATGATTTTTTTTTTCTTTCAATGTCAACAGCTTTACATTGAGATAAGTGTGTGCTTTATGCTCATATGACTGATTTTAGTAAAGTTATTCTGAAATCAAGCAAGATCTTAAATGCCCTAATTAGAGCATCTGATTGTATTATAGATCCTCTTATGTGCATATCTTTTTTGGATTACATAATATAAACAGATGAGTAAAGGCCCTTTCAGCCTTTATGCAAGCTGGATTTGCTTGGTGCAGGTAAGTTTGAGAGACGCCATGTTTTAATTATCTTTTTCTTTTCATTTCTTCGGGTTTTGCAGTCAATAAATCCTTTTTGTAAAGCAGTCTGTGTCTTCACTTATAGCTAAGCAATGCTATACATATATACATAGTGAGTGACACAAGAAATTTAAACAAACAATTTTATGTCAGTTTTTCTATGTTTGCATTTTATATGAACACTCAGGGTAAACAAACCACTACTTAGGCTTTAGAATAGCAGCACTCCTCTGTTCTGGGCTGAGAGTGCCTTCTTGTTTTGGGTAACTGCAGTCCCTTTTTCATTTGTGAAGGCTCAGTATTTTTGCTGACCTGCTAAGTGAATGGCATATACATTCAGTCCCATGTGAAGCTTGGGGGTCAGGATACCGACCAGGAGCACATAGCTCACTTTTACTCTCTTCCAGATGCCCTACACCATGCTCTGGCATTGATAGTTTGAAGAGAAAAGATTGCTTTTTTTATATACGTTTAATTGCATGCATCAGTCCCTTTTGGCTAGTATTATGGCCCCAAGAAGTGGAGCACAATCCCTGCAGTGTTTCACCTGCCTACTGCTGATTTATGTCAGGCAGCATGGACAGCTTAGGACCCCAAGATTAAGGTCCATTCCCATTCTTGTGCCCTACCAGCTACCTGGACTTGGGTGCACAACAAGCTGGTAGACCAATAGGACACCTTTGTTTTAAAAAACATAAAAGCAAGTTTCTGAAGCATATTGTGTGTGTCACCTTTTGTCTGTCTGTCTCTCTCTCTCTGTCTCAACTCACTCCTGCTACTAGCAGTGTAGGTGGGGAGTAGGAGAGAGCACATGTTGTACCATATTTTGTTTTATTTTCCCAGTAGGGAGACCCTATATAAATAATCCAGTCACTCCAGTCAGGCCATTTAAGTGGCCACTAAGGTCTGCCCAGACCACTTGTCTGTTCCTTTTGGGGGGGGGGTCTCAGAGAAGAAAAGAAGAAAGAAAACAAAAACAACAGGAGAGGACAGGAAGATGAAATGGAAGACCTGTAAGTACAGGGGTGACAGATACAGGACAGAACAGAATATTTTTAACTTTTAACTGGCATCACGGGGAGGGGGACCCTTTTCTTGGCAATCCCATTAATCACCATCCACTCCCAATTCATGACCTGTGATAGGTGCATCTTCACCCCATCACAGTGTGCATTATAGATACCACATCCATGTGATGTACAGTACTATACATACTGAGAAACCAAACAAACAAATGTTTTACAAAACCAGCAGATTTAAATAGATTAGCAGTAGCCCAGGTGCCGGACCAGAACATATTCTAAAAAATGTCATACCTGTTTCTGAGTGTTGCTTGCAGTGTGCTGTGCACTGACTCTGATATTGGAAGTTGCCCAGGACTTGGCCAGTTCGAGTGGCATCCATTCAGTGTTTGATGTCAACACAGACAGTCAGCGTGACTGAGTGCTGGGTATTAATAATCTCATTCTCAGTGACGGGAAAACCCCGATCTGTATATGTGACCAACAATTGATATTAATAATCCTCTTGCTACTCCAATAACTCTGCCCTCAAGAACTTCCTTGCCCCTTCCTGTGCCTGCCATGACCCTCCCTAATCCCCCCGCCATCTCCCCTAAACCCATATCACTATATGCCTACTCCTCACCACTCCTATCTCCCTCTGATTGTGCTCATCCTAACCCCCTACTCTCCCTCTTCCTAAAGTGTTTCTCCCCCTTCTTTCTCTATCCTTAATCTATCTGCCTCCTGTGAGCTCAATCTCTGCCTTGTGCAGGCAGGATCCATAGCATACAGTGGGCAACAACTTTAATCCCTTTCCCCTGTTTCTCCTTTTACTGCATTCCCTCAGTCACTGCTAGATCACTCACTGCCTTCTGCAGGCAGGGTCACCCAGCACACTGGTGGGGTACTACCCCCTATTATAGTTGACCTCTGCTACCCCCTCCCACAACATCCCTCCCCCAACACCCCCTAACATCACTATATATAAATCCGGTGTCCTACCAGTAGGGCTGTCAACTGCCCTGCCTAGACAGAGTTAACAAGACACTGTTACATTTCAACCCCCTTCCCCCTTGGATACCCCCACCTACAATACATCTCTCGCATCACCATGCCACACTCTACTTCTCCTCTCACCCCCTTCTGGTTAACACAGCCTAACACTGCCTTACCCCTACACTCATTTAGGTACTTATAACCTACCCCTCTTATATGCACTTTAGTTCACCCTGTCATCTCTTTTTGCCTCAAAAATCATGTTCTGTCTGAGTCTCTCCATAAATTTGCTTTCCCTTCTTCCACCAAATTTTTCATTCCCTTCTTCCATTCTTTCTCTTTACTCCAGTCACTGTAAATCTTGAACATCTATATTACACTAATGGCTACCAGTTACTATTGGGTCACCTTACCATCTAGTGCTACAAACTGTTGCCACATTATTATATGTGTTCCAGTGTTACCAACTGTCACCAACTGTTGCCAATTCGCTATATGTGTCTTCATATCTACTATACTTAACTGTTGCATTGTTAGCTAATGTTATCCACTTGTAATCCCTCCTGCTCTCACTGTATGCAAGTAACTAAATTGTATTCTAGCGTTGTAACATTTCTCTGTATTCTATCCCATTGTTTCCTACCCCCCAGGTCACACTGGGAGACGAGCAACTTGTTGCTCAGCATGGCTTCCTGGTGAAACATTTCAGTAAATAAAGATAATGGAGGTCAGGGTGGTCAGTCACAATGGAGGCCTGGAGTGGTTTGGAGCACTGAAGTGATGGGTCAGTCAGTCAGCAGGTTCAAGCAGGCAGGATTGAAGGAGCTGGGGCCTTACACAGACAAATATTTAATTTATACCTCTCTCTCTCTCTCCGGTTTTTTGCAGGTCAGTGGCTAGGTATGGATGCACCAGACTGATGCGCTTTACCACTCTGCAAAGGTGTCACTAACAACACTTCAAAGCCAGCCCGCCCACCCAGCACAAGATTCTGGGAATATTCTCTGACTGGGCAAGCAGTTAGGTGGTAATCTTCACAGCTGCTTAAAACAATTTGTTTTAGGACTGTTTTACTGCTCTGGGCTGGGGACAGAGAAGGTGCTAATGGCTTCCAGACTCAAGCAGAATCCACTCTGTAGTTGCACTGTCTATCAAAGGAAATCTCTACTAGACTGTTACAATGTAGTCAGAGGAAAACAAGCTTTACAAGGGTTGAATGGGGAGTGCAGCTGCTCCCTCCATCCCCTGCTAGATCTACCACTGTCTCTTACTGCTGATGCTTGCTAGTGTGGATGTTTTTCAAGGGCTGAAAATGCATTATTACAGTACATATCATACATCACAAAATATTTACAAATAAAATTAAACCACCTGATATTGTTAAAACATTACCATCAAAGATTAAACAAACAGCCACATTTCAAGGCATATTCACCACAAGATCTGTTTACTATAAGCTTGCTGATGTAGACCAACAGGAGGGCACTTCCAAAAATGGGGACCCTAACTTCATTTACAATCAAAAGCTTGGGCAAAAAGCCAAGTTTTCAAGGCAGTTTTAAAACTTTCAGTTATGCTTGCTGACCTTAAGCCTACCAGAAGGGTGTTCCATAATGTAGGTGGCCTAACCTCGAAGGCCCAACCACCAACTGTTTTAAGACTGGATTTGGGTATTGTCAGCTGCTTACAATTTGCTAAGCGAAGAGCTCTAGTAGGGCAATGTTCCACAATTAAGTCCAACTAGGGCTGCAATCATGTAAGAATCTGTAATCAAAGAGTAGCACTTTGTAATCAATCTGATGCTTGATCAGCAACCAGTGGAGTTCTCAGAGTACCAGAGTAATATGTTCACTCATATCCACATTGACAACTAGTATTGCCATAGCATTTAAGACATATTGCAATTTATCAAGATCAAGATACAGTTAAGAATACCTGATAAGGCATTGCAATAGTTGATCCTAGAAATAACACATTTGCCAAAGTTTTGAAATGGAAATTGCTTCCAAATTTCTTTATTTTGGAGATTATTCAAAGATTTAAAAATACAGTTCTCCTAACAAAGTTAATTTAAGAATCAAATGTGAGATTAGCACTGAGAAAAAAAAAACAGATTTTTAGCAACCAAATTACCATCAAAGTCTGGTACAATCCAAATTACAACCTAGGTCTGGTACAATCACGTTACCTAACAAAAGACTGTTCAGTTGATATTTTGTACTGAAACAACTGAATTCATACTTTTTGAGATTTAGATGTAGGTGATTTTCCACTAGCCAAGAATTTAATTCACAAAGGCAAGCTTCCAATTTTTGAGCAACATCGTCGGACCACTATTTAATAGAAAATACAACTGTGTATCATCAACATAAAGCTGAAAATTCAGATTGTGCATCTGGATAACATCTTCCATTAGCAGCAAACAAGACTGGCTCTATTTAGGATACCTGGGGTATATCCAATGTCACAGCTTTTGCAGAGGATTTAAAATTACCTATCTGGACAGTAGACATGTGTGAGAATGGGTAGGACTGAAACCAACTCACAGCTGAATCAGACAACACAACAGAATAATGCCGCTCCAACATTATCTGATGGTCAATGGTGTCAAAAGCTGCCATGAAGAAGGTACATTCACCATGATCACTTAACATAAAAATATGATTTGTAACACTTACCAGCATAGTTTCACTGGAATGATTAGATCTGAAACCAGACTTGAAACACTCCCATCCTTCATTTTCTGAGAGTTTACTAGTTGTCCAGTTACAACCTTTTCCTGAATCTTTGCAATAATAATAAGATTAGACGCAGGGTGATAGCAGGATCCTCAGGATTTAAATTGTTTTTTTAAGGATTTGTTTAACAATAGCAGCTTTCAGGATAGCAGGAACAGTACCAGAACTAGGAGGTTCATTAATAATACTCACAAATAGCTGATAATGCCCTTATTAAAACTACAGAACTCGAGAAACATTTGTATGTGTATATGCTCCATACTTACAGCAAATATATATATATATATATATATATACATATATTTTAGGATTGTGACCTTTTATACATTAGTTGCCTTTTGCATGATCAATTGAATAACTTCAACCAAGTTATTGGTTGCCATAATAATAATACAGCATCTAAGTATACTTATTAATCAGTAAGATATGACCAGAGGTTATGTTACTGTTCTAGTTAATCATCCCCTGGAGCATAGTGTGGCATGAGGTGCTGATGAATGCCACATGTCCCCACTGTGTGATTACCCAAAACACTAACATAACCCCTGAAACTACATTATTGGTATTATAAAACTAGACACTCAGAAAATGACTGTGCCATGTAAACTAACATTGTTTGAGTTACACAATTTAGATCTCCTGAGCACTATGGTTCTATGCATGGATGTTGGTGATCACTTTTTTGGATTTTGCACACTACTGCAAGGACAGTGGGTTAGGAAACATGAAGAGAGAAGAGCACTTCAGAAATTAGCATTTCAATATTTATTTTTTAACACAGAAATGGAATTAACAAACTGCAAAAAAATCGTATTGTACTTGTGTGGTGTTTTATGCTGCATTTTGAGTATTCTTGTAGTGGACTAAATCACCATTACTGTGACAACTGGTAAGAAAGTGCTTGGATAATGTTTCTTGATCACACAAGAATAGCAACATGCATGTTTTACTCTACTTTTTTTATTTTAGCCAGGTATAACACACTAAGCTGAAAGCTTTTTTACAGGAGCGACCTGGGAGCACAAGGAGGTTAAATGACTTGCTCAGGGTCACACAGTATGCAAGTGGATGCTGTGGGATTCAAACCCAGGTCTGGTCTGCTGGATGTCACCAGATTTGCAGCTCAGAGCCTTAGACCACTGCACTATACTTTGCTGTGACAAACTTGATCTTAGATAAACTAACAACTTTTGGCAGACCTGATGATTTTATAAAAGAGTGTTAAGGGTTTAAAACTGAAACAGGAAAGGATGTTCTTCATTTTCATGCATACTTATCTTTACTGTGATGGGGTAAACCATGCACTGGTTTCTTGGCTAGCGGTAACACTCATAGTAGCCAAAAGTTCTATAAGCCGGCTCCTGCAATGGTAGGAACCTTTTTTCCAAATAAATTTCACATGTGTTGAGGCTCTGTAAGTATATTAATTAAAGCTTCATATTGGGGTGATAGAATGTCACCAGCCAATCACAGCTGTCCATTTTCAAGACCATTTTTACAATATTTACTTATCTTCTGATGCTATCACAGGCAAAGACTACAAAAGCAATAAAGAGTGGAAGTTAATTGAGAAGTGAAATAGAAATTTTAAAAATGTGATTAAGGCCATAACATGAATAATATTGAAGTTTAAATAATGAGCAGTATTACTAAAATTCTGAAAAAGTTAAAACAATGTATTTTTTATTTAAAAAAAATGTTTTAAACCATCTTGTAATTTTATATATTGATACCGAAACATAGGGCGAGATTCACAATGTGTGGGACTAAGTCCCACACTGCAGTGCCAGTTGTGGACTGAAATACCCGCCGCTACAGAGATTGAAATTCACAGCCACAGCAGTTGTGGCAGAAGTTATGGCTGGTCCCACCAGCCATAACAATTTTCCACAGCTGCGGGGATTTGCCAGGCAACACCACCTGCAAGCTGCCATAAATCATGGAGCTGATCATAACCTGGCTCCACCTTTGTGAATACTCACAGCTGCTGGAAACCTGTGGATCCACAAGTGGCAACCCAGTTGCTTCAGGTTTTTCCCTCAACTGTGGGTATTTTGGGACATTTGTGAATCTAGCCCATAGTATCTATATAATGTGTTTGCTGTGTTTTAGCTGTGTAGCAACTAAGGAACATATATTAATAGTAAACTCAAAAAGCAGTTTCAAAGACTATTGATACATATAGAATAGTACCAGCACATAAATACTACATTAAAGAACCCCTGACAGCAATAGGAAAACACTTAAAAAAATAAGGCATATTAAACTCCATCCCATTTTCTTTATTATGTAATATATTTTCAGTGATTAATTCCCCACTTTCTTGATTACTGAAAGCAGTTGCATGAAAACAAGATCCCTGTCCCCTAGACTATATTAGCTCTGGTTGCTTCTCTACACATGATATCACAATCCCCTATTTATGACATCATAATTATCTGTACACCAACATACTTTGACACCATAAACAGGATTATGATGTCAGGTGTAGGCAGGCAGCCAAACCTAAAAGAGCAGAGATACTGTATTCATGCAAATACCCTTAGTAATAAGGAAAAATGGTGAGAATTACAAAATAAATATGAAATATAAGCCACATTTATGCCTGAATGTTACATTTTTTCAAAGTTTTCTCAGCTGTGACAAGAGCTCTTTAAAATTACCATCTCTTATTGATGTGACTCTAAACATTCAGTTAAAAAATAATTTCAGTTTCTATCTCTAACAGTTCCAAAGTCAGACTTTTTAAAACACATGTTCATTATAATAGGATAACTTTTGCACCCAATTTTGCTAAAAACGTATTTTTAAAATGATAGCTTGGAATCATGTAAGTTGATTTATTGATATATAGTTGCTACATCTTCAATATATTGATATTTAAAAGCAAAAATGCTTCAAAAAAGTTTTAAAATCCTGTTATTTGTAATAACATATTATAGTGAAACTTTTAACATGTATCAACACATGAGAGCTACATTGCATAAGAAAAATTACTCACCATCTATTGTTTCTTCTAAGGTATTCTTCAGTATGCTTGTACATATGCAGTATGCCAGCTGGGTTCAGCTGCCCCAGAGGTGGAGTCATTGCTAATGATTTTTGTCATCAGCCAATCAGAGAGCAAGAAAGGAAGTGGTGCCTGCAGCTAGAGTGGGAGGTCAGTCAGATTCATTTCAAAGATAAAGGGCAAAAGGCCCCAACAGTACTTGTGAAAAAAATATTAAACTATAGGAACAAGAACAATACATTAAAACTATAAATAAAACATAACTGTAAAGCTCTAAGGTATTAAGTCCAAGCAGTTAAAAATGTGGCTGAAGTATGGACTGCAGAACTACTCTGTCAGGTTATGTGGGAGGGGGTGGGAGGTCATGCATACTGAAGAATACCTTGAAAGAAACAACATTACTATGGTGAGTAATTTTTTCTTAGAAAATGGGCTTGGTAAATAAATCAGTCTCATTGGCTGAAGAGTTTGTTGTCAGATTCATTTATTTTCCAATAGAGCCCGCTTCGTAAAAAGAGCCTATTCAAGGTGTCCTAGTTCTAGGAAGATCCTTGGACACCCCGAACGTTGATGAGACGTGCCCACCATTTTCCCCCGCTTGGCAAGTAAGTTCATAAAAGCAGTTGATAGGCCATCATGTCCACCTGACCCCAATCCTCCAAAAAGAATGTCTTACTTGTGTTGCTACAACATTGTCCACTCACAGCAACTCAGTGACATCCAGTTCACAGACATTGAGACCTGTGACAGCAAGTTTCCAATTTGACCACCACCGATCATGACAGCAGTGGTATTTTCTTGATTTTCTATACCGCAGATGGACGGTATGGAAATCTGAGAAAATACCGATCCTGTCATGCAGCAGTGTCAACGCCTGTGTTAACTCACTGACAGCATGGCTCAGAGACAGTTAAACAATCAAAAAATTCAACCAGCAGTTCAAGGCTCGCCCAGCTTTGTAAATGAAAAACAAAAAGACACTCCAGTTGTTGTTTTTGCAGTCGGGAAGAGAGAGTCAGTAAATCATTTCTCCCAGCTGCTGTAATTCTTGCTAGCATCACTTCAATACCGCGGGCTCGCTCCCCTTCTTCACATGCAAAAAAAAAAAAAAAAAAATGGCAAGATTAAACCAGCAGTTCCCCAAGCACAAAGCTTGCCCAGCTATCGCTATTCCCCTTTTCGGATGCAGTCTTTCCCTACAAACAAAATGTGCAGCCCCACTCAAAAAATCAGCCCCTGTTCAGTAGCTGCATACTGCAGCAAACCACTCATTGGCAACTTTTTTTTAAATAAACTAAGGGAATGGGGAGGGAGGGGAACAAATAATTCAGGGATGGGGATGAGTCATTGAACTGGGGCAACCTTTTTTAGTTAAACTAGAGAGATAAAAGTCCCTATCTCAAAGTAAGAAAAAAAAACATCATTCTAAAGCAGGCAGAGGAACTATTTTATTGCACAACTTATGTTAAACCAAGTTTTTCTTAACTTTTTTTTATTAAACTTATTTTAATTTACAGTGCCCATTTTCTAAGTGCAATAATACCCTCCAGGGTGGGCTTTATTGGAAAATACCAGACCTTCCAGGGGCTACAAGGCCCTCCACCTGCAGCGTCGGGCCTCATTACGCCCCTGGGCAGTCCGGTATTTCCCAATAAAGCCCACCCTGTTGGGTATTATTGCTTACTTCTCACCCCAGGAATTCTTCAGTATGCTTGTGCATATGTATACTACAAAGCAGTGCAGATGGGAGGTGGGTACAAAACCTACTTTAGAAAGAGGTTTTGCAGGACTGTTTTGCCAAATTTGGCATCTGACCTGGACCGTACATCCTAACTGTAGTGTTTTGAAAAAGTGTGTACAATATCCCAGGCAGCTGCTTTGTAAATATCCAGAAGGGTAAGTCCCTTGCAGCTGCCACTGAGGCTGTAGTTTCTCTAGTGAAATGGGCCCTGAGGCCTTGAGGTGGTTGCTTACCAGCCTTACTGTAGCAGAACTGAATGCAGGAGACTATCCAGTGAGAGATAGTCTTCTTAGAGGCTGGCTTTCCCTTGCTGTCCTTGCCATAGGTGAGGAAGAGCAGGGTATGGGAACTCCTGAACTGCCTGGTGTGCTCTAGGTAGTAGGCCAGTGCCCTCTCGATGTCCAAACTGTGTAGCTTCTGCTCACCAGGAGCAGATTTGTCTATGAAAAAGATAGGGAGTGTTATGGACTGGTTCAAGTTTAATTCAGGCACTATCTGGTTTCATGTTATGATAGCGATCGAAAAACAGCTATCGCTATCATAGCGAATGTATATTGCAAAAAGCAGTTCGACAATATATATTTCTCAGCGACCTGACTTCTGGCAACTGAAAGTATTTTTGAGGGGGGGGCTGTGTTCCCCCCACACCCGCTAACTAAGGATTCTTAACTCCAGGGGTGGTGCACGTCGAGGAGGGGGCAAAACACAGCAGTGGCAAAAAAATATAGACAGCCGCAAGCAGCTGCGAAACAATTACCCCAAGGCAAATCCTGAACCCAGTGCCTACTGCACCATAGCCAGCCATCCTCACCACCACACCACTGGGCTGGCTAGGTTGCAGTAGGCCCTCCCCTCTACCTAAACCCTCCCTCCCTCCTATCCCTCCCCTGTACCTCCCTATCCCTTCCCTTCCGGTCGCTTTCATCGCTAATCTATCACTACCCTTGCAGGGTAGCTGATGATGATAGCACTATAAATGAGTCGCTGTTTCTACAGTCACTCATTTATAATCGTATCATTACTGGCTACCACACTACCTTGGGCAGGAATTTCCTATTCATTCTGCCATACAGATTTAGTCTTTGCCGTATTGGTTCTTGTAAGAACAGATCCAGAAGCAAATGATTTGATACCTTTTATTGGACCAATATAGATGTAACAAAAGGAACAAAGTCCTAAAAGCTAAAGCACTTTGTTCTTTTTATTACATCTATGTTGGTCCAATAAAAGGTATTAAATCATTTGCTTCTGAGTCTATTCATTCTGAGAGCTACTTTATCTTTGTGAGAGATAATGTAGTTGGGTTCAGTGCAGAATGCCTGCAGCACTGAAATCCTTCTGGCTGAGGTGATTGCCACCAAAAAGACAGTTTTCTAAGTGATGTAGTTAAGTTCTGTTGAAGCCATAGGCTCAAAAGGTGGCTTCATGAGTTTGGCTATGCTGAGGTTCAAGTCCCAGGGAGGGAGGGATAGGTTCCCTAAGTGGGGGCTGAAGGTGTGACAGACCTTTGAAAAAATTTTTTAAAATGGAATGAGAAATTATAGATTTCTCTTTGTCAGTAGAAATGCAGGATGAAATGATGGCTATGTGAACCTTCAGAGGTGAGGCTCTTAGGCCTGAGGTTTGAAAGTACATTGGATAGTCCAGCACTGAAGACAATCTAGCTTTCAGTGGGTGGATATATCTGTCTCTGCACCATAAGGAAAATCTTTTCCATTTGGAAGCATAGGTCTTTTTAGTACTAGGTTTCTTGGCCAAATGAAGAATCTTTAGGACTTGTTCTGAGTACTGAGAGTCTAGGTACTCTAGCTTGTCAAGTACCGGTCTTTGAGGCAAAGAGACTCTATGTTGGGGTATGTTATCCCTGTCTGAGGTAGAGTCAGGAGACTGTGGCTCAAAGGCAGTTAAATTGGTTGCTTGGCTGACAGGGCCAGGAGAAAGGAATACCAAGGCTGTCTTGCCCAGTCTGGTGCCACCAGAACCATGGTGGTAGGTTGGGTTCTGAGCTGTAGGATGACTCTGAGAATCAAGAGAAAGGAGGGAAGGCATACAGGGACTTCTCTGTCCAGTTCAGGTTTAGGGCATCCACTGATACTATGCTCAGAGCTGGAGACCTGCAGCAGTACAGGGGTACCTAATGATTGAGGCTGGAGGCAAAGAGGTCTATCTCTGGAGTGCTCCACCTCCCAAAAACTGTGGCCAGTACTTGCCTGTTCAGGGCCCACTCATGGTGGCCCTGATCAATGCAGCTCAAAGCATCTGCCAGCACATTATCCTTCCCTAACAGATGAATGGTCGAAAGCTGTATTTCCAGGCCAGAGTAGGCCAGAGACCAAATCTTCATGGCCTCTAAGCAAAGCTTTCTTGATTTTTTGGCCCCTGCTTTTTGATGTGAAATATTGCTATGGTGTTGTCTGTTCTGATCTGGACAGATTGACCTTTTAGATGAGGGGCAAAGGCTTTCATTGCCAGATAAACAGCTCTGAGTTCAAGGTGGTTTATGTGGTAAGTGGACTCCTTGGGGGACCATGTCCTCTTTATGGACTGATCTTCCAGGTGTGCCCCCCCACCCTAGAAGGGAGGCATCTATAGTGAGTACTCTAGAAGGTTCCCTTTCCTGGCAGGGGACCCCTTCCCTAAGATTTTCTAAGTCGTTCCACCAGTCTAGGGCTTGCAGCAGAGTCCTTGTGACTGGAATGAGTTTTGACATAGAATCTTTTTTCTGGGACCAGTGAGCCCTTAGGTGATACTGAATGTCATTCATTTGATATCTGGTGCCTGGTACTACAGCTGTGGTAGAAGCCATGTGGCTCAGAAGCCTCAGAAAATGTCTGGCTGGTCTTGGCTGGCCCAGGATGAAAGAATTTGTTAAATTCTAATGGCTGTGTGCCCTGTCGAGAAGGAGCAGGGCCTTTCCCTTCCAGGATACTCTGAGTTAGGCTGAGAGAGTTTCTGACCTCCTGTGGAGACTTGCCCACTATTAGCCAATCATCCTGGTAGGGGAAGACAGATACAGTATCTGTTGTCTCCTGAGATGGACTGCCACTACTGCCAAGCTCTTTGTGAAGGCCCTGGTTGCTGAAGAAAGGCAGAAGGGCAGTGTTGCAAATTGATAATGGCCTGAAGGTAGTTTGAACCTGGGGAATTTTCTGTCAGACTGCCTGATTGTAATGTAGAAATACAGTAGGTGTCATT
Source organism: Neoceratodus forsteri (assembly GCA_016271365.2). NCBI lineage: Eukaryota > Metazoa > Chordata > Ceratodontiformes > Ceratodontidae > Neoceratodus > Neoceratodus forsteri. The sequence goes on from CM028134.1 coordinate 684,387,478, forward strand.
TAGGTCTAGGGAAGCCAGCCAGTCTCCCTTTTGCAGGGATGGAATTACCACGGTCAGGGTGATCATCTTGAATTTGGGATTGAGTAGATGGTTGTTCAGGTACCTGAGGTCTAAAATGGGTCACCAGTCCCCAGTTTTTTTTCTGGGTTAGAAAGTACCTGGAGTAGAGGCTTTTTCTCCACTGGGGGAAGGGAACTCTTTCCACTGATTTTGTAGACAGAAGGGACTTTACTTAGAACTCCAAAAGTAGTTTCTCTGTAGGAGTTAAAGATTTTAGTGACTTCTGATGTCATTGAGTGGGAAATTTCTTGAACTGCAGGCTAAGTGTCTCATTACCTTGAGCATGCAAGTGTCTGTAGTAATGAGCTGCCAGTGGCGGAGGTAATGGGTCAGCCTTCCTCCTACTTGGGGAGGGGAGGCGACCTGACTTTTGCAGTCAGGAAATTTGCTTAGACTGAGTACTTGAGGGAGGTGAGGGACCAGCCCACCTCTGATCTCTCTTCCTTCTTCCCCTGAAGAAACCTCTCATCTGACAGTAATCCAGCAGCATGGGCATTGGCATATGGTAGAAGGCCCCAGGGTAGTAACCTCTGCCTTTGTTTCCTCTGCTCTGAGATCTCTGGGAAATAGAGGCTTTTTCTTTTGCAGTATTAATTTGGTAGGTGGTTTTGTATTCCTCCACCTTTTTCATGTAAGCTTCTGTTTTGTCATCAAACAGTGAATTATTCTCACAGGGGAAATCCATAGCTTTAGTCTGACTGTCCTATGAGAGGTTGGTTGTTCTTAGCCAGGCACAGCACCTAAGGGAGTCGGCCTGGGCCATGGCTCTGGAAGCAGTTTCATTAGTGTCCACTGCCATGTGAAACTGGTACTTTGTAGCCTCTAGGGCAGATTTTATAGTTTCTGCCAGGTCCTGGGCTACTTTATCTGGGGCATGCTGCCTGATAGCTAGCATAGAGTTACAGAGAGCTTTTTGATATTGAGCTGAACTGGCCATATAAGTAGACAGGTAAAGCAGCAGATAAGCTGTTGTGTATGATTTTTTTACCCATAAAATCCAGCCTTCTAGATTCCTTTTCAGAGGACTACAAAGATAGAGGCACTTCAGCTTTGTCACAAGCAGCAGCCTGCACCATCCCCTCATGGTCAGGGTGCATATATAGAAATTTAGCATTATTTCTCCCAAATTGGTACTTTTTTCAATTTTCTTGTCCACTCCAGAAACGAAAGTGGAATTCTCAAGTATTTTAAAAGTTACTCTGCAAAGTGATTTATTTATGGGTAAAAGCAATTTTTTAGAGTGAGGGAAGCCCATCATATCTAAAAGCCCTCCTCCTCCCCCTGGTCAGTGGTCTCTTAAATAATGAGATCCAGAGTGTCCACTATATGCTGAATGAAGGTATAGTGAGAGGAAAATCCTCCTGGCCATTAGAGTGAGAGCCAAACTCTGGTCAGGGAATACATCAGGGTCTGAAGGTTCACCCTCTGGTTGGTCATCATCACCCTCATAGTAAAAACCCTGGACAAGCCCTGGGTCTGAAGTGGGAGGGGTAGTAAGGACAGGAGGGGCATTAAAGGGATTGCCCACAGCCTGTACAATCTGGAATAAATGCCAAGCCTAAGCCATTTCTTCATCAGAGGGTGTATCTTTTTGTGTCACTGGCTTCTCCCTTTGTTTTTCAGCAGGAGGGGCAGTGATGTGTTTTTCCTTTTACTTCTTTTTTGCAGACACTGAATCAGGAACCTGCTCATTATGTTTCTTTTTGGCTTGGTCAAAATTATTTTTATCAGGCTTATTTTCTAGGGAGTCCTTATTGGACTTTTCTTTAGATTTACAAAAGGATGACTACTCTTCAGGGTTTTTATTTGAGATGGAAGCAGACTGAGAAGCCATAATTTCCAATCTTTTGGCTCTTTTTTTCAGTTCTTTTTATAACAAAAGTTAGAGCAAAGTTCACAGTCATAAAATGGACCCAAACAACTTAAACAAAGACCATGGCCCTCTGCCTTGGCCACTATTTTAGCACACTTAATGCAACATTTAAAACCAGTAGGTTCAGTTTTCCTTTTAGGTCTGTCTGACATGCCAATTCATCAGAAGATCTCGGAATTGTGTTCCCAAAAGGGAAAAATTAATAGAATTTGGTTGGCTCCCAAGCACTATGGAACCACGTATGAACAGTTGCAAAAGCACTAAAATAAAAGAGTCTGTAGTTTGAATTTGCAGTTCTGAATAAAAATAGAGAACTGTGAATTTTACAAAGTAAAAGAAATAACAAGCGCTTTATTTAGTTCAAAAGCCCTAAAATTTTACCTCAGAAAAGAGCAGGAAACACGATAGGAACCACTGAGGTAAAGTGAATTCACTGTTCTTGGGAACTGAAGAAACTGCTAAAAAAACACAAAAATAAAGAAAAATACCTCAAAAACCCTTAAGGCAGCACTAAAATAAATATTTTACTGACTTATAAAGAAATTAACTTCTTCAAGCGAAGTTGTGAAGATCTCTCAGGCAGTGTTGTCCAGTCAGTGGAAAAATGAATCTAGCTGGCCTCCCACACTATCTACAGCACTTCCTCTACTGCTGTCTGATTGGCTGATGCCAAAGATCATTAGCATTGACTCCACCTCCGGGGCAGCTGAATCCAGCTGGCATACTACATATGTACAAACATACTGAAGAATTTCTAGGGTGAGAACATAAGCTTTAAATAAAAAAAAAAAAAACTTAAAGAGTTGCAGACATCTTCTCTATGCCTGAATCTCTTTTTTTCCCCAGCTCCATGACCTTTGCAATGCCCAATTGCCAACTTTATTTAAAAAACAGAAAGAAAACTAAAGGTTAATTGCATTTTTAGAGATCACACCTCAATACGCAGCTCATAATCATACATTCTGTCTGTGCAACAGAGACGATTGTGAGTGATGTCAAGTGGGGAAACTGACTGGCACTGTAGTCTAGCACTGCTGTAGTAGTTAGTTGCTGGATCTGGACATCATTAAAGCCTTGAAAAGTAACTCACTATCTTTGTTGAGTACTCATGCTTTGTATTTTTCCAAATAGTTGTATTCTTCTTTTTTGCCCTCAAGATAGAGTTGGGACACTGTATATTAGTTGCCTTGACTTGCTGAAGTTGTTATATAGAAATCATCAGGTGGTGGGGGGGTAACACAATATCTGTTTTGTGTTGTTTTATGATAAAATATACTGTGTGATGTTTGTCACCCATGTGCTCCATCACATCTTAACTGGAGCACCTATGGGACCCCAACAGCACCCTTAGTGAATCAGAAGAAATGCTGTCAAGAAAAGCAGTCTCCTATCTTTTCCAGAAATGGCATTGTTTCTTCAATGAATAAATACAAGTGGGAAAATGCTGACATGGGGAAATAGACTCCCTGTATCAGGTTATAAAATGATAGAACTGTGCAAACTCTAAGGGGTGTGTTGAACTACCACTGTATTTAACTGCACAGTTCCCCATTCAAAGGTCTGTGCTGAGGGTGCAGGTCAGTCGTGGGTGGGGAAAAAGGTGGGGGGGCCTGAAGTAATTAGAAAAGAGGCCATGATTGCTTCCCTTCTGACCTTGCGTGCATTAAAGTGCCACTTTGAATGATCATGGGCAACGGGGTGGGGGGGACTGCCTACCCTCTCACCCATAGATTCCGGCACCTATTAGGTTGGAGTATGTCCTACACCAACCTGCACCCTCATCACAGAACTTTGAGGAACTGGGCAGATAAATACAGTAGTAGTTTAACACACCACTTAGAGTTTGCAGAGTTCAAATAATTTTAAAACCTGACAATTGTTACTAATATAGGAAGTCTATTTCCCCATATCAGCATGCCAAGTGTAGGAGACTGCTTTTTTTGACATAATTCCCTCTAATTCACAGAGCTGACACACCACACACACAGAGTTTTGGAAAAATTAAGCTTATGCTCCTTCAAAGAATGACTTTTTAAAAGAGAATTCAGATAAAAAAGTGTGATTCAGTGCATCCTCCTGCTGAAGAACTCCATTAGCACTCTACAGGCTGCCAGTCCCTGCTGACACATAGATCCCCACTTGACATCATCACATCTTCAGCTCAGGAGCAGCAGTGTTACTACAGAGTGAGAGCACATATCACCATGGTGGGAGGAAAAACATGAGGAAAAAAAGTTATTCATCTTAATTTATTACAAAACAATATATTCGCCTAACAAAATAAAATGCCATTCTGACACAAACTCAGCTGAGTAATAGCTGTTGTGTCAGCAGCTCTTTAAGTTTGTAAGCCTAACACTTCAAAAGTTACAGCTTTCAAAATATAAATCCAAGTATTCTAAAATATTATAACAATTATTTTTGGAAATGTTTGGAAGATACAAATGTTAGTTCCGTTTATAAATAAACACAGTCTTACAGTATCTAGTCTGTCTGTCTATCTAGCTAGCTAGCTGTCTTTCTATTTGTAATGTTTGACCAAGAAAGCAAATACTAAGCTGTGACAGGGCATTTCCAGTTTCTAGGTGCATGGTGTGTGGTGGGGGGGACTAAACTTGATCAATGTTATTGGCAGGAGGCATGTTGGCCAAGACACTGAAGAATATCCCATTGTCTTAGAAAAAGTACCAAGGACTCTATAACTTCCACCTGGATAGCCCAAGAGATATCTATAGCATGCTAAGGAGGGTAAGGAGTGAGGAGACAAGTTGCCCATATATGCTCCTATAGTTTACATAGAATAATATTGTAATTTCCCCCCTGACAGTATGAAATTATTCAAGCGTCTCTTGAACACATCCTTTGTTTTGCTAATAATCACTTCCAGTGGTAACTGATTCCAGGGGTTTGCCACTCTTAAGTGTGAAGAAATATTTTCTCTTTTGGCTATTAAACTGTTTCCCCAGAACTTAGAGAGGATGGTCTCTAATATCCCTTAGGTTATTTTAAACTCAGTCCCAAATTCAGACATTAAGAACGGGTCATTTATGACATTGTACAATAGTAGCAAATCTCCTCTTAAACATCTGGTTTCGAGTGACAAAAGCCTTAGTGATTTTAGCCTATCCTCATATGTCATGTTTTGTAAACCATGCATGCTTTTGGTGTATTTCTGCTGAGCCCTCATCATTTGTCTGCAGTTGGATTTCCTGAAGGGACACCACAACTGGGAGGTGTACTCCAAATGTGGTCTCGCATAAGACCTAAACAAGGGCCTCAATACTTTCGTATCCTTGGATTGTATATTCCGCTTGGTAGCCCAGGTAACTTTATTTGTTTTGTTTATCACCTCATTAACCTGTTTTGTGTTACAGTACTTAGATCTTGTGTTATGAATATGTCAAGGTCTTTTTCATTATTAGTTGTAGCTAATGTTGTCCCTCCCAACATACAGGAAACATTGGGGTTAAGCCTAACCAGGTGCATAAACTTACACTTATCTGTGTTTAGTCTCGTGCCCCATTTAAGTGACCCAGAAAGGGCCTTGGTGGAACATTTAATCTAAAAGACAGTGCCTATACAATTGAGCACCCACCTAGTGCAGCACTATAGTTGTCAGTATTGGGTATTAGCCCAAGTTCCTGGTGTGTGAGGACTAGAACCCATGATCTTTCAAATGTCCAGACCAAAAGACTACTTCTAAAATGCAGAATGGATTTTCAAGCGCAATATCCACTAATTTGCAAAACAACTTGCTTATTTGTTTGTTTATTTATATATTCTGAAATTACAACTTATTATTTATTAGTATTTCAAAGAAGTACTAAATGTTCCTCCAAGCCCCTCACCTATCTCTTGCTCGCAACAGAGTAACTGATAAAGAACCTCAGAACACAAGCACTGAGGCAATAGTTACCCAAAGAGCATTGGCCAGGAAGCCAAGTTTCAAAGAAATACAAAATCACACATACCCCATAATGCAAAGCATCATGAGCTGTATGTGCCAATCACCACAGAATATTATTCTGGTTCAACTTAAAGCAGAAATGCATGGTGCCGACAGGCCTGTCACACAGTTTGCAAAGGGTGCCAACAGAAGACATAGACACGTGTTTCATCCTACCAGGACTCATCAGTGTGCCTCGTCTATATGACACCCCAGTGGAATGAACCAGGTAACTGATACCTGCCTGGTGGTATCATTTCTGAGCCTCAGTTCTGCCACCATAATGTCAGAAGCAGTTCTCCACTTATAAGTGCAATGCAAACTTTTTTAACAATACATTTTTTCTTTCTTCCAAACCACTGCCCGGGTTTATCTTAAGGACATATGCCATCTGTTCTGTAATTGCAATATTATGTGATACTAGAATGCAGTGATGTTTTCAGACTTTAATTAAAGTTCATTTTGCAAGAAAGTCAGAGACATCAAATTCATTTTCTTAAGCAATGTCTCTTTTATGAATTTTTCATGATCATAGCTGCTCGAAGGCACATGACGGAAAATTATTAATTACCTTTTATATTGTTACCAAATGAAGAAGTATTCTTTTATCTGCAGAAGGGTGCAAAACATTATAGCAATCAATATACAGTATATATACCCTTTTTGTAACACTTTCTAGGACATTAATGCAAAATAATACAAGTACTTATGTGATATCTGCAGGCAGCCGCTGAGTGGGTCTAGAGGGTAAGTATAAGGGTATTTCTTTATTGATGAAAATGGAGTGATAACTTGTGTGGAGCAGGGTTAAAGCGTTAAGAGAGGGGGGAAGGGGGAGCATTGTGGGAGGTAGTGGGGGAGTTTTGATCGGTTAACCTCAGCACCATTTCTCTGGGAAACAGGTCAAGTGACTGTGGAGGTCCAATAGTGCTTCTCCCATCTGTGAGCATTTAAACAAGTATGTTTTGTTTCTTAGCACATCCAATATCTGTGAGCAGTCATCAAGCTGATCTAGAGGAGCGAGTACAAGAGGATTTGCCTTTTGACAAAAATGAAGTGATTCCACGTGTGGATCAGGGCTGGGGGGTTATGGGAAGGAGTGAGGGTGAAGAGCATTTTAAAATGTAGTTTGGTGGGTTTATAGACAGCTGACTTTGGCACCATTTCCCAGGGGAGAAACATCACTGAGGAGGCCCTTTAACCACCTCCAGTTCATGAGCATCTAAAGGAGTATTTTTTTTTTTCTTAGCACATTTGATGCCTGCAAGCAGCCACCAAGCTGATCTAGAGAAGCAATTACTATGGGATTTGTTTCTTGATGAAAGCAGAGTAATTCCTGGTCTGGAGCAAGGCTAAGGGGTTAAGGGGGAAAGTTTGGAGAGCATTGTGGAAGGTAGTTGGATGGGTTTTTAGGCTGCCAAACTTGTCTACCTAGATGTTCCCTACCTATACTGTCTCTGCAGTCTCTGTCTAGTCTCTGTCAACCTTCCCATTTTCTTGTATCCTATCTAATATCCCCCCTATGTCTACCCCATATACACGTGGTTGAAGTTTCGCACTGTACTAGCCACCACCACTTCTGCTGCATAATCTGTTCCAGACATCCACTACCCTTTTAGTGAAGAAATATTACCTAATATTACTCTTGCATTTCTTACCTCTATCTTCATTGCATGCCCCCTGGTCCTGATGCGGTTCTTTTCTGAAGGAGAGTCCCCATATGTACCCTATTCACCCCATTGAGGTACTTGTAGGTCTCAGTCATATTCACCCCTCCCCTCTCTGTCCTTTCTTCCAGGGTGTACATGTTGAGATCCCACAATCTCTTTTTGTAGGGCTTCTCATGCAAACCATGCGCTATTTTAGTTATCCACCTCAGGACTGTGGCTACTATATGTCTTTAATGAGGTGTGGTCTCAAACTTGAATACAGTACTCCAGGTGTGGCTGCACTAGTGAGTGATATAATGGCAATGCCACCTCCTGCTGGAGATACCTCTCCCTATGCAACCTAGCATTCCACTAGCCTTGCCTACTGTCTTGTCATACTGCCCTGCCAGCTTGAGGTCCTCAGATATGATAATTGTGGCAGTTTGGCTACACCCTCAGCTGTGACTGATGGACCACTTTCCTATCTCCTTATTTCTTAGCTACCAAAACGTCTGTTGTACAACAGTTAACACTTTTCTCTTTGCTTTTCTCCCCCCCCCCAACCCCAGGTTGGCCACCTTGAATAATTCTTTACTATCCCTACTAAACTTCCTATTGGTTATCTTTTCATTCTTTTTCCATTTCCATCCATTCAGTCCCTGCAATGATGCCAAAGACCCAGAGAAGTGCTGTGAAAAGTGCATAAGTGCATTTTGTGTACAAAAAGCATGAAGGCTATTTTAGAAAGCAGGAATGAATACAGTTAATAAAGCCTTTTTAAAGAAAAATGATTAGAAGCCATATAAAGCAATAATAATTTCATGATTAGTACAGTTATAAGAAATCCTTAAGGTATTTTCATAAATTCACATTATAAACCTGTTACTGTATGAAGCTAAACAAAAAAATTGTGGTATGCTATATAAAAACACTTAGTCATTATAAATCAGAGATTTAGAGAGTCAATAACTGTGGAGATATACACTGTACTTTTAACTGAACCAGGAAATTCCCTGAAACAACCCCCTCCCCTTGGTTTTGAAACAACATGTTCAGACATGAAACAGCATGTCCAGACATGTAAATAGAAAAGGGCTCAGTCGGATGACCACACCAAAAATATATAAAAACCTCTTCACTGAGTTTACTCCAGTTCAGTCCAGTGGGGCTCAGCCCTGAGGGAAGAGAGAGGCAGACAAACTGCTGAATGCAGATATGAAGGGTCTTAGGAGCTCTAAGATCCAGGACTGTATTGTAGGGGAAACTACTGATGTTAAGTAGTGATTTTCGTTGCAATGTTTTTGTTTTCATTTATTATTTTTTGAACTTCTGAAAAATAAATATCACACCACGGTGTGTTTAAACCTGTAAATTTGCCTCATCTGAAGTTTATTCCCACATTCTGTGACAATAATCCAATGATCCTTTTTTTGCTTAGTGACAGTTAATACTTCCCATAACATGTATTTAGCACTGGAGTTTATATGTCCTAGGTGCATTATTTTGCATTTCAAGTTTCCCAAGATCTCTGTGCACTTTTCCACCCCTTCATGAGTGTCCACCCTATTGCAAATGTTGGCATCATCTGCAAAAAGGCATACCTTCCCTTCAAGTTCTTCTGCAATATCCCCTATCAAGAGATTGAAGAGGACTGGTCCCAATTCCAAGACCTGTGGTACCCCACATGTCACACTCCCCTCTATAGAATAAGTGCCATTAACTAACACCCACTATCTTGTATCCTATAACCAGTATCTAACTTAATTTACCACTATAGAGCCCTCTACTGGGTTGGTCAACTTCCTAAATCGGCCTTCTATGCAGCACCATGTCAAAGGCCTTGCTAAAGGCTAAATTAGACATGTCTGCTGCCCTTCCCTGATCAATTTCCCTTGTCACCTAGTCAAACAAAGCTATTAGATTTGTTTGTCATGAACTTCCCTCCCCCATGAATACATTTTCCAAAATCTATCTATAAATTGCTGTGCAATTTCAGTCAGCAATAGCTCCTTCCATTTTGTACCAAAGCATTTTTTACATTTTGTTATATGTGTTTTTTATAAATGTAACATATCTATTTGCTATTTGTATATTGTTAGAACATGTTTATTTGCATAATTTATTTCACTATGGGCTCTCTCCACCCCTGATATACTGGACATCTGCTATGGCCTACCTAATGGACTAAGATTTTGGACTTTACTTCGATTGGTGGCCTTATCAGTGTTCAGGTATTTAAGGAGCTGGTTTACTGCAGGTACCACCCCCTGACAAAGCTCCATCTGAGAGAAGTGCCTGGGCAGCTGCATTGTGGTGCTTTGTGTTGCACTTTACTGCATTGTCACCTAAGTCTATATAAATCCATTTACAGGTGAATTTTCATGTGTTGCTTTTTCATTCCTCAGTGATAGTGCATTACCTAATGAGGAGTTCTGCTGCTTCCTTGTTTTACCACTATGGATCCCACTCCTAGGCTAGTCAACTTCCTAATCAGCTTTCTATGCAGTTCTGTGTCAAAGACCTTGATAAAATCTGAACAGGCCATGTCCACTGCCCTCACCAGATCAATTTCACTGCTCACCCGGTGGAAGAAATCTATTTGATTCATTTAGCATGATACTCCCTCCCCCCATAAATCAATTTTCCCAAATCCAAAATCCAAATCTCTTTTAAATGAGCATTTATTGTTTCTCAGCACATTTCATAATCTGCAGTCAGTCGCTGTTCTAGAGGGGCAAGTACTAGAGGATGTGTTTATTGATGAAAACAGAGGGATTCCATTGATGGAGCAAGGCTGAGGGGCTAAGGGATGGTTGAAGAGAGGAAAAGCATTGTGGGAGGTAGTGCATTTCTAGTTGCTCACCTCAACACCATTTCTTGGGGGGTTCACATGACTGAGGAGGCCCAATAGCACACTTCCAGTCCAGTATTTAACTTACAGAAACATAGATTGTTGGCAGAAAAAGATCCAGAGGTCCATCTAGTCTGCCCATTTCCCTGCATAGCTCTATGTTCAATCTAATGCAGAGCTGGATTTACAGATCAGATAGCCCTGGTAGCTGATCATCACCTCCTCTTTAGGAAGTAGGGGAAGTTCTTGCTTCCGAATTTCCTAGCATGATCAGTCCTGGACAGCTGGACTGTGAAGGAAGGTTGATGAGCAGCTGTCACCCCCAACCCATGACAACCTCACCCTCCATAATATCTTATGCCATCCAATTGCCTCAAATGGCCCCCAACCTCTATAGTCACAGTCCTTGCTCCTCTTACCATTGACACATCCTACCACCACTTCCCCCTGACATACCCTCTCTCCACAGTCCCCCAACCCATGACACCCCCTCCCTCCATGGCCATTCAAGACACCCCAAACCCTTTACATACGCATTCCTTACATGACCCCCTGAAAGTGCCCCCAGACCCCTGTGACCCACACCCTTCCTTTATGGTTACATGCACCTCCTCTTTACTTCCATAGGCCCTGGCACTACTCTCTCCCTCCACTGCTGCTAGCACAACTCCCTCCACAGCCCCTAACACAACTCCCCTCACAGATCCCAATACTAGCCCTCTCCCACCAAGGTCTTGACACTAGCCACCTTCTTCCATGGCACCCAATGCTAGTCCCTTCCCTCCACTACCACTGTCACTAGCCCCACTCCATGTCACCCATCAGTACTCCCTTTCCTGCATGTCCCACAACACCACCCCTCCTCAACTCCTGAAACTAACCCCCAAAACAACCTTGTTCCTTCACAGAATTCCAAACCTCACCTAGCTCCTTCTACATTCCCCCAAAACCCTCACTCCTTCCAAGACCAGCTGGATACCCTAACTCCCTCCATGGCCCTGAGGAGACCCTTCTTTCTAGCTATCCCCAGGACACCACCTCCCTCCCTGGCTCCTCAGACAACCCCACCCCCGGCCCCTGGACATGCTCCTTCCTTCCCAGACCCCAAATATCCTTTCCCTCTCTGACCCCCCTCCATTCCCATAGGATCAATGATCTCATAGAGTTCAGGACCCCAGAGCACAAGGACCATGGAGCAGAAGGATGGCATATGCAGGGGCATAATGGGGGCAGTTCACAGGTCTGCACAGAGCTCTGCTCAAGGTCACTCCAAGGTAGGAGTAAACTAGTTGTACCTCCCACTGATACAGTCATGCTATAACTGCTAGGGGTACTGATGGGCAAAGCTGATAGGGTACTCTCTGTGGGGAAGGCAGATAGGTAGAGAGGGTAAGGACTAAGTAACTGGATTGGCCTGGGAGAAAGGTAGCATGCATGTGATGTCTTCAGGCATTTAAGGACCTCTAAAAAATCCTATCTGGTGTACCCTGGTAAACAGGTCACAATAGGGGAGACAGCATCAACACATCTAGCAGAGAGCTGGGTAGCTGATCCCTAAGCAAACAGGTGAGACAGCGGTACAAGACAGCAAGTGGTTTAGAATGTGGAGAGCAAAAATGGGGATAGTTTGGGGGGAGGAGGGTGTCTAATAGGATGCAACATGGAGTAGCTATTTTCAGGGAGGCCCTTTTGATAAGGCATTACTTCGCAGTGTGTAATAAGATTGCAGCACTTGCTGTGAAGTAGCCATGGTAATGGCTGAACTTAGCCTTCTCTAGTGTGGGTCCAGGCAGGTGCTTGGGCTGTTGCAGGCAACCATTACTCCACTTCCCCATGGGACACCAGGGGGTTCAAATTGGGGGTTGGACTATAGTCAGCTGGGGGGAGAAGGGTTCTATTGGGTAGGGTCAGGGCCCTGAAGTGGCTACAGTGAACCAGTTTATTCCCCTGTGTAACTTGGTAGGTCCAGACACCCCACTGAGGGTACAAGAACCTGTTATCACTTAGGCTACCAGGGTGACACTTGAAACACTCTAGAAGTCCAAGGACAAGGACTAGAAAGGTACTCTCTATAGGGGACTCTACAGGCAAAAGGGGTAGTGAATGTGGGGGACCATGGTAGTTAGCTGCCTCCCAAGGTTTCATCTAGAATAGATGCACACATGGTAGAGAGGATTGTCAAGGGCATGGGAGGGGAGGACTCAATGTCATTGTCCACCTAGGAACTAATGACCTGGCTAATAGAGCCTTAGAAGAAGTGAAGGACCACTTTAGAAAACTGGGAGGAGACTTAATCTGGCAACATCTTAAGTATCCTTTTCCATAGTACTGCCAGTTTGGTTTAAGGGTGAGAGTTTTTCTGATCACTCACTTTAACTTGGGTTAAAGAAGTGATGCAGGGAAGAGGTATTTGGGTTTATAGAGGAATGGGACACTTCTGGAGAGACAAAAGGCTAAACAATAGTGATGGCCTACATTCTGATTCTGAAAGTTTGTCAAGATGGTGCCAGAAGTATGGTGCCGGTGTATGGTGCTGCTGATCAGACCGCACTCCATACAATTCGCACTACTCTGAATAAGGCCTGCAGGTTAATTACTGGAGCACCTAGGCTGACACACACCTGTCTACTGTACGCTAAAGCGCTGGTACTTGATCTTGACGAGCGCCTCAAATATCTGACCTGTACCCTTACAAAAAAGACCCTCCTTGGGCTATCCCCAACAGGATTGACCACCACCATACGCCGCTCTGTCCCACTAGTTCATACTCGGACCTCTGGGAAAACCTCTCTTGTTATCTCTAGAGCTAGGACCTTTCACGGCCAAAGAGCATTCAGCTTTAGGGCCCCCTCCTGGTTCAACACACTGCCCCCCTCCATCTCCGAAGCTCCAACTATATTGTGCTTCAAAACTTCCTTACGTAACCACCTTATTAACACCCAATGCTGTAATTGCCACTAGTCAAAACCGTACTCAATACTTATGACAAAGCTTATTACTAAGCTGCTAAGGACAACATAACTCTGGTATTGTTTGCATCCATCCTACCTGTACCAGCTTGTTTGTATCTATGTCTTAATTTACTGTTATACTTATGTGTTGTACTGTTATACTGTGTATTTTTCGTTTGTCTTACTGTGACAAGGTACCTTTGTAAATAAGCCTATGGCTCAAAGGTTTTCCAAACTGCTGTTTAAATAAAATAAATAAAAAATAAATAAATAAAGAAGTGGTAGCAGATTTGTGAGATCCTCAGTTGCCCCCCCCCAATAATCTGCTGTTTATGGGTTCTTTCTGTTTTTATTTGTCTTGTTTGCTAGGTTGCCTGTTAAGTTTTCGTAATTTTATTTATTTTCCTGATAGTTTAAATAGTTTTTATTTTCATCAATGAACAATGCATCCTCAATGGATCGCTTTCCTGGATACTAAGTTTGAGCTTGAGTGCCTCTCGCTTCTTGCAGTTAGTGGCACTATTGTCTTTTCTTATTGCCATCTCAGAATACCCCTGCTTCTCCTTTGTGGCTTTCTCTCCCATGGCTGGATTTTCCAGCTTCGGTCAGACTTTTGGTCAATTCACATGGACGGTGTGTGTTGGTGTTTACTCTGTTGCAGCTAAGTCATAGCCAAGTCTGTTTGCTCTAGATGTGAGACTGGTTGGAGTTTTTGTGTCTGGTCGTGTGGCAATGTGGCTTGGACATCAGCCCCTACTTGTGTGTGAATCAAGAAAAAAGTGAGGAATTTTTGCTGCAATCTGCGTGTTTTGAATTTCAGCTTTCACTGAGAATATAACCAGCACAATGTGATTCTTGGGACTGGCATTCCTCAGTGGCAGCAATAAGGCAACAAAGATAATTTTACACAGGAAGGGGCTTCCGCTGCAGCAGCCTGGTTCTTCTTGTCTGGTTTATTATCCTCTTTGGCAACAAGACAATTTCTGGGAATTTCTTTTCCCTTTTGGTTCTGAGTGCCAGAGTTCTTTTCTTATTGAAGTGGAGTGGCCATTTCATGGCCAACCTTGTCATAGATTGGGAGTGTTTATGTCTGAGTTTGAAACTCCACGGCAGCAGATTGGAAACTGAAAATTGGAAATTACTGGGAGCAGGCTTCCTCTACTGCTGAAGGGTATCCCAATTCTTTGTTACTTGTCAGTGGCTCTCCTTTCTTATTTGGGAGTAAATCTTTTGGATCTAGACTCCCCAGTGGCAGTCTGAAATTAACTGGGAGTGGGCCTCCCATGTGGCAGAAGGGTGGTTCTTAGATTGATTTAATCCTTATCTGTGTCCTGGCTTCCATATTTTGAGCTTCCTTTCTGGGTATAGCTGTTCCCCTGGGGCAGTTTCAAATCTTGGTCAGCAGCAGTTCTTCCATGTGGCAGTGCTGACCTGTTTTACTGGACTGCAAATTGTTCATATTCTTAACTTTTACAGATTTGGGAATGCCAACCCCATAGTGTGGCTCTGTGTCCTTCCTTTGGACAAAATAAATTGCTTTAGGATTTTAATTAACTGCTTTTCTTTACTGTTTATATTTTTACTGTGTTTATTCATTGTTTTTTGTTATTCTGTCATTTGTTTTACTAGGTTGAATCTCAAAATGATTACTTACTGCTAAATGTTTTTAAGGTCTATTAGGATATATAGACCTAATCTGAAACTTGAACCTTCAATTTTTCTATTTTTTAGCACTGTAAGTCTCTGGGTGTAGTAGTAGTAGTTTATTAGTTTGTTGAAAACCATTACAAACATTACAAAAGTCTACATACTATGCAGAACAATAGCTCTACATCCACAAATAAGATGCAAAGAGTAAACATTGACAAACCAAGTAAAATATAAACTACCTCATTATTATACAACACAAAACATTAGCAATAAAAGATAGAGTTAAGATTAGGGTTCCTTCCTCTCTATTGCTTTGTACCAGAGTCATTTCTAAACCTCTGAGATCATAATTCACTATTGACTGATTTATGAACAAACAGAGGCTTTAAAGAGGAACTTCAGTGATGGTCCAATAAATTACAGCTTGTAGTCATTATATGCAGTACTAGACCTGAATGGGTGTGTGCATTTGTGATTTTTGGCCAATGTTTACTTTGCCTTCCATAATTTGGATTTGTTTTTGAGCCCTGCTGTACTTGCTATTGATGTTTAGCTGCTGGGCTGCTAGCTCCTGGTGACATCATTGTAGAATAGGGGAGTGACTCACACTGTGCAGTACCATGCAGTTGCAACAATGTTACAAGGGGAACCTACCAATGCTCAGTATATATACTGTGTTTCCCCTTCCCCAAGACACCCTGTTAGCAATGCATTATGCCAAAATCCAAATGTCTTGTCAGTATGGGTATTTTTGTGTGTGAAATTGACTGCCCTACTGTGATGTCAGCAGTACAACCCTAGGTCCACAGAAACACCAGGCTTGTTACAGAAGCCCTGGTACATCCTGCAGTTTTTAGCAGTTCAGAATGCAAAAACTAACTGTAGCAGACAGTAATGAAATACAATTCCAGAATCAATGCAAGAATGAGTAATTTATGCATGGAAGTCAAAAGGACCGGTGAAGGTCCTCTTTTAATTTAAGGCAGAATGGAATTATTAAACAGTCTCTACAAACTTTATCCTGCAGCCCTTTTGCTTGATATTTGTTATATACTCCCAACAGCAGAATTTATATTTACATTTAATTATACCTTAGACCAGCCAGACTACCTAAGCAAAGCAGTCATCATTAGGCAATATGGGTCAACAATTCCAGGTCCAAAAACAACATAGCTCTGCTGCTATCCAAGTAAGAATCATGTGAGGTCACCCAAGGAGCACTCCGCTTCATAAGACTCCATTCACCTCATTCTATAGACAATCCATGAACCTCACACAGAGAAAAAGCTTGAACTTTTTAGCCAAGTCTAGAGAAAACAGGAAAAGAGGGATGATTGCATATTTAGCTAGATCCCATTTGATTGGCTCTTACATGTTGTTACACTCTATTAAAATTTTTGAAGGTTTGACAATTAGCCTTTCTAAGGCTATGAAACTTTACATTTCTTATCATCCTCCAAAGTCTTCTTCTGAGTTCTTTGAATAATTCTTTGACTTTGTTTTTGATGTATTTCAAGGTGTGGAGAAAACATTTGTTGCAGGTGATTTTAATTTCCATATAGGTGATCCTGACAATAAATCTGCAGATTGTCTTGATCTGTTAGACTCTCATGACTTCCAGCAACACGTAACTGGCCTGACCCATTATGCAGGCCATACATTAAATTTAATCTTTTCCATGTGGTCACAAATCGATCAGACTGGAAATTATAAAGTATCTTTCTCAGGTCACAACTTGTTAGGTTTCAGTATGGGTTTTTCTTCTAATTCTCCTAAACAAAGCTCTTCTGTGTCTTGGGCATTAATAACATTTTTATACAGGAAGCATTTGTTAGGGAATGACCTCCATTTATTAAGATCAATATATTTTGAGATGCTGTCTTCTGATCTCTGTAGGAAAACTTGATATGGTACCTGCACTATTTAAACAAAGTATGCAAACTGCCAAATTAATATATTACTTGAATCTTGTATTTGAAATATGACATTTATTTTCTAAGTCATAAATAGATTGTCTATTCAAGCTAGCGATGATGTAGGTCCCCTAATCTCTTAGGAAACATATGAGCTTTTAGTTCAGTTATTTTTAGAAAGGTCTCAAATAGTAGACTAAATATTGTGTAAGCTTTCAATAGTAAATCAATAGTGCAAATCCCCCTTTGTTTAAAGAAGGGGCTAGGTTTCAGTTTATCTGAAGCTTTTTTAAGACACTGTGTTGAAGACTGTAACTTCTTTGGAGCGGGTTACCTGTGCTTGTGACCCCCTGCCTGTTCCCTCCTTGTCTTCCAGCTTTGATGGACATCATTGTGGGTATAATACATTAATCTATTGTTTCCGACATTTTCCCATTTGTTCTGAAATCTGCTATAGTTAAGCCAATTCCTAAAAAGCCAAACTAAAATCTGGATGATCCTGCAAATTATCTCCTAGTGTCTAATCTTCCTCATTGCAAAAATCCCTGAAAATATTACAGCTGAGCAATTGGTGAATTTTCTTTGTGAAAATGAATGCTGACACCACCTTAATTTGGGTTTCCACAGAAACTGCACTGATAAAGGTTACAGATGATATTCTCATAGCAAGTGTATAAATGTGAATATAGATTTTCGATTATGATAGATCTTACAGCAGCTTTTGACACCATTAATCATCAGGAAATGTCAGACTGCATCCCATTTGTTTTCTTTTATTTTTACTGTACAAATTGGAAATTTTAAGTCTTATAAAGTAGTGACATCTGGTGTTCCACAAGGATCCTTATCAGGACCTATTTTGTTTAATATTTATATATTACACATGAGAAATATTTCCTGGGAGCACAATATAACTCGCCATATCTATGCTGATGATACACAAGTACTGTATATTTTTCTGTTAAGGTAAGGTCAAAGGATATTATTGCTGACTTAAAAGCCTGCTTCTGTGAGTTAAATATGTGGTTGGCTGAAAATTCCTAGCAGTTGAATCTTAAGAAAACTGAATCAATTTATATTGATACAAAACGTCTTGTAAACAGTTTGTTAATAGAATGGCTGGAAATTCCAGAAATACAGTAGGATGTAATCTGGAATCAGACTCAGTTGTTAAAAACTTGTGCTGTCTGCTGAATTTAAATCTATCTTTCAACTTTCATGTAAATTCAGGTAGCAGAGTGGCATTTTTTCCATCTTAGTAGAATCTCTGAAGATAAAAAATATGTAAGTGATTTGTACCTGACAACATTTGTAAATGCATGTGTTATCTCCAGAATTTTCATAGATTTCGTAGATGTTTACAAGCAAATAGACTTGCGTCCTTAAAGCTTGCCATATGTACCAAGCTTAAAATTTGGTTTTCATATCTCTGCAATGAATATCCAAATTATTTTGAAATATATTCATACTCCCACTATCTATTATTCTCTAGGTAAGGCATTCCATGGAGAGACCACTCTCTGACTAAACCAATGTTTGTGTATATTATGTTTCCATTTGGGTTGTATTAGTTGTTTGTTGTGTCTTCCAATACCATATTCATCCATTCTTTGGTAAATACCCAACTTGTGGCAAAAGTCAGAGTCATCAATTGCCTTGTACAAAAGGCACATATCCCCTTTAAATCTTCTATAATGTAATGATATAGGTTTAAGGATGTTAATCTAGATGGATATGATAGTGTCTTCAATCCTTGAAAAGATTTAGTAAATTTTCTCTGTACAGATTCAATTCTGTCAATGTCCTCCCTGTTTTGGGGAGACCATACCTATATGGCATACTCTAGATGGGGTCTGACCAAGGCTACATAAAGTGGTATCAACACCTTAGCTTCCCTACTGGCAATATAACATAATATGCAATTTAGATTTTGGTTTGCTTTTTTTTATTTGGTGTTTACAATGTGTACTAAACTTGAAATCTGGACACACTATGACTCCAAGATCTTTTTCTTCAGTGGTATCAGTGAGTGGTATATTATCAAGTATATGTCTGTTTCGTTTGTTCTTTTTACCCATATGCATTATTTTGCATTTGGCAATATTTAGTACCAATTTATTATTATTACTCCAGTCAGAAATTTTATTTATCATGTTCTATAATTCGAGTACCCCATCATGAGTGTTCACAACAGCTCCAATCCTACAGTCTTCTGCAAATTTATATAACCATACCCTAGGATTAACTGTTTGTAGGGTGGCTATATATATATTAAACAAACAGGATCCCAAAACTGAACCTTGTGGGACTCCACTAGAAATGGCTGACCAGCTGGACAAAGTTAATTTAATAGTTACCCTGTGTTGTCTTCCATGTAACAATGCTGAAATCCAGTTACAAATATTTGGATTTAATTGAATCTTCTCTTATAATTTCAATAACTCAACATGGGGTAATTTATCGAAGGTCTTTGCAAAGTCTAAGTACACCACATCAACAGAATTGCCCAGATCCAACTCTCTATTCACTTTTTCATACAAGGCCAAAAGGTTTGTCTGGCATGATTTAGCTTTAGTAAACCCATGTTGGGAATGGTCCAACAAATCATTTGTTACTAGATAATTTAGGATATAATCCTTCATAACAGCTTCCAAGATCTTTCCCATTAATGAAGTCAGACTTACTGGTCTGAAATTTTCTGGTTTTGTTCTGTCTCCCTTCTTTGGAATGGGGACAACTATAGCACATTTCCAATCCTTGGGTACTAATCCTTCATCTAAGGAAGTCTGGAACAGATATGTAAGTGGGGGCCAATATGTCTGCTAGTTCTTTTAGGATTCTAGGATGTACATCATCAGAACCAGGGATTTTAGAAGTATCTAGCTTGGATAACCTGTCACAAATATCTTTAATTTCAACAATAACTTCCACAGGACTTGAACTGCATTTACCTAAATGAATATTTTGATTATCTGTATTAAAAACTGAGGAAAAATAATTGTTCTGAATAGCATCCATCTCATCCAGAGTGGCTTCAAGTCCAGCAGTGTTTGTAAAGGATCCTATTGTATTGTTTGCTTTCTTTTTATTATTAATATATGAATAAAAAGATTTTTCACAATCCCTAGTTTTGACCTCAAGTGACCATTCAACATGTGCTTTAGCTCTTTTGATTTTATTCTTAGTCTATTTCAGACATTCTCTGTATAGTCTGTGATTTAAGGGTGATACATACATTTTACATTTATTGGACAGCCTATTCATGTTATTTAGTAATTTTTTGATGGATTTATTCATCCATATGGGCTTATTCCTTTTTGGTCCAGTACCATTTACTTTATATGGAATGTATTTACTAGTAAGCTGTTTAATCCTGGTTAACATTATGTCCCACATAATTTGTATGGATTTACCAGTTAGTTCACTGATCCAGTGCCACTTAGCAAATTCTCTTTTTAAGTCAACAAAATCCACTTTTCCAAGGTTTAGTTTTGGTATACTTTCTGGTAGAACTGATTATTTTAATGAGCTGTTATCTGGTCTTCTGAATTGCAAATTTGACAAATTTCAAGATGTTGTTAATGCTGCAGTGAGACTTATTTCTAATGAGGGTTTTCATGATTATCTCACTCCAGTACTTAGATGTTTACATTGGTTACTGATTTAATTTAGGATTGACTGCAAAGTATTTCTTCTTACGTACAAACATCTGCATGACTGTGGCCCAAGATATCTGTCTAATTTACTTGCAGAATATTGTCCTACAAGAGTTCTTTGCACTACAGAACTTGAGTTGGTAGCTGTCCCAAAATTCAACCATAAAACAGTTGGTGGTAGGGCTTTTGAGATTAGGGCCACTCAAGTATGGAATGTCCTTCTAATAGGGTTAAGGCAAGCAAATTCATTGATCAATTTTAAATCTTCCCCCAAAAAATGGTTTTTACAAGCCTCTCAATGTTTTTGATTTTAAACTGTTCTTAAATCTTGCTAGGATTTGTTTGTAGCATTTTATGTACTATTCATAGGTTCTTAGGAATTATAGACACAAGCAGTCAATTGCCCATGTAGTTTGCTGCCATCTCAGCAGTTTACAATATTTGGGACATTCCCTCCATGTGTTTATCTACGTTATTTTTGAATGCTACTAGATTTACTCTATGCAGTACCTCCTTTGGTGGGCCATTCTAGGCATTCACCACTCTCTGTGTGAACCAGAGCTTCTTTCTCTTGTTTCTAAAAGGTTCCCCTCTTAACTGGTAGCCTTGTCTCCCTAAATTTTGTTAATCTGTTTTAGGTTATAAACCAATACATTTCTGTAATTTCTGGTCTTTAAATCACCTATAAATTAGTATCACATCCCATCTTAACCTTTTTCTTTCCTGTGAAAACAAATTCAGATTTTCCATCCTTGTTTTATAGTCCATCCCTTTAAGATTGCAAATCATTTTGGTTGCCCTTCTCTGCACCCCTCCAATCTTACCCTATCCAACTTGTTCTGTGGACTACAACACTGGCCATAACACTCCATACATGGCCTAACCAGTGCTTTATACAAGGGCATTACCACCTTTCTGTCCCTGCTGATGAAGTTTCATCTTATACAGGCTACAATTTTACTACTCTTTTTTTATTACACTATCATACTACTGATTTTATTTCACATTGTTGAAGACCAAATTGTCAAAGTGCTGTTTCTTTGTACTATGTATACCAGGTATTGTATATATGATATACAATCAGTATTTAAAATTATAGATGTTGTTTTTACCCTGTGCAGTGCTCAAAGCTATTCTGGATGGGCACTTTATACAGTAAATAAAGATGGAATGGACTGAATCGATTTAGGGCCTGTAGAGAATATAACTGGCAACAGATTTGAAAAGGCTCATACAAATATGTCAGATTTGACACTTATATGCTAATGCAGCTCAAAATACTACACACTATATACTTTACACAACTAAAGCTTCCTTCGCAAGATGCAGAAGCTACAAACTGATGTTTGCACTAGGTGCAATGAAACTCAGGGCATTCTATTTCATATACTGTGGCACTGCTCTAAAGCACAACCCCTATGGCAGGCCATTAAAGAAAGGCTGGACTCATTGTTTAGGTTAAACAAAGCCTTCAACCCATCTATTTGCATAATAGGAGATTATAAAGAACACCTGATGAGGATACAGAAGTACCACATGGCACTGATAGCCATCTGTGCTGAAAAGACCCTGCTATAGACACTGGCCAGCCCCAATTGTCCCTATCAGGAGTAGCATACCAAACCTCTGTTTGCCCTAAAGTATAATAAAGCTATAGCCAGTATGAACAATAGGCTTAGGGGGTATGAGAAACATTGGGAGAAGCCATATGTCCTCTAACCTTCAAGGGCAATGGCAGGGCACAGGACAGCAGAGGTTGTATTACACAAATCCTGGCATCAGAAACAACTTGCAAGATAGGACTACCTATTCACTTTGTCAGTCATAAAGTAATAAATGCATATATTAATCCAGTGCTATAATTTACCAAGAGTGCTTTGCTACAGATCCTGTACTGTTAGTATGTTATTGTTTGTCATCTCTGTGTATGTACTATACCTCCAGAAAAATCAATAAAGTACAAGTACATTTAATAATAAAAAAAACAGTCTTCCCTTCCAGTGTTAACAAACACAGAGGGGGCAGCAGGGCATAGAAAAGTGGAGACAGAGAGGAAAAGAAAATCTATAAGGCAGGAAATGATGAATGTCCAGAAAGGGCATGGGTGGACTGTGGAAGGAGCAAGGCTAAGGATGAAGGCAGGGGGAGGTGGCTAGGAAGGGGTCACAGAGAGGAAGGAATCAAATGATCTGTAGGGCTATGTGCACTAACACATTGAGGAATAATACCAGTAACCTGCTGGCAATTGTGTACTACAATTATTACAAAGCACAGTTATACCTGGTGACAATTATAGAAGTGTGGGCAACACAGTACCATTACTAGCATCTTACCAGTACAATGCAGGGTATGCATTGTTTATGATGGATAGGGAATTAGGAATGGGGAGGGGTAGCATTGTATATAAGGGAGTGTATAAAAGCCATTGAGATCTTGTAAAATGGGGCAGGTAAGTGCACGGAAACCATGTTGGTGCAGTAAGTTATGGCTAGAAGAAGGAATAACAAGATTGGTGTGGTATATAGGCCATCTGTTCAGAAAGAGGAGGCTGATAGGGAAATGGAGATGAGGGCAGCCAAAGAGGGAAAGGTGATGCTTATGAGTGATTTCAACATGCCGGCTGTGAAGTGAAGGATACCAGTAGCAACACATGCAAGGAATCAGTTGTTTGTAGAGGCATTCCAAGAAGCATTCTTGTTACAGAGCTATAAGTAACTTAAAAGGAAGGGAGACATCCATAAATTAGTCCTCACAAACAGGAACAATATTGGGAGGTAACCATACAGGACCCACTGGGAAGCAACAATTGTCTGACCATGTGCTTTAATATCATATATGAGGCAGAGAGGAAATGATCACGGACAAAGATTTTGGATTTTAGAAGGGTAGATTTGGGAAGGATGTGAGAGCTGTTGAAGAAGAAACTGGTAGTGGTGAGGGTGGCAGATGGGGGTGGAACATACATAGGAACTGATCAAGAATAGGATATTAGAGTCCACTAGATTCTGTGTTAGAGTTGTAGGGAAAAACAAGAGACGAAAGAAACCACTGTAGTTCGCAAGGATGATGGGGAAGGCTGTGAGGGAGAAAAGGAGACATTTAATAAATATAAACCCAGTCAAGCAGAGGTGCATAGGGGAGTGTTTCTAAACAGGATGAAGGAGGTAGCAAGGCTGTGAGGAGGGCAAAGTCTAATACTGAGTTAAGGATAGTGGAAGAAATGAAGAAGAGCTAAGAGGGACATCAGAATGCATTTCTTTATGGAGAGGGTACTGAATTTGGTGCAACAAACTACCAAGGGAAATAGTCTGTACAAAATCAGTAAAATGGGTTCAGAGTCAGAATTGGGTGGGGCAGACATATTGAACTGGTATTGACACTGACAAAAGCGACAGGTAAAAAGAGGAGTAAATTGCCACTAAGACCCTCATAATCAACAATAAATAGTGTGGTGAACTAACTGAGTGCTGACCACGAAGATCGCCTATCTCAGCTGGACCACCAGCATCGCCTCAAGCTGGTGGACTGGTGAGACATAAATATAGATAATGATCTGGGGATATTGGCTGTGTGGGGAATGTTACAACAGTCCCCAATTAAGTACCCAATCAGGTTTATTATTGCAGGCTTAGAATTTATCTTGAATTTCAATTTCTTCCTTTTTAATGGCACATTTTATAAACAACTTCGAGGGACAGCAATGGGCTCGTCGGTTGCCCCCTCATACGCCACCCTTTTAATGGGTTGGTGGGAAGAGGGGGCAATCTTTGACTCTGTTGTTAACCCTTTTCTGAGAATGTCAAATTGTATAGGAGAGTTATACATGATTTGTTAATTGTTTGGAAGGGAACAGAAGAACAAATAAAACGTTTTTTGGATTTTATTAATAATAATAATAATACAGTGTGTCTAAAATTTACTGCTCATTATAATGAAAGGAGTATAAATTATTTAGATTTGAACCTAAGCATTAACAGTATAGGGCAGGTTGTTTCAAAAGTTTATCTTATATTTATAGCCGGGAATAGTGTAATACATCATTCTAGCTTTCACCCTAAACATACAAAGGAAGCATTACTATATGGGCAGTTAATTAGACAAACAAAATTGTACAGAACTGAAGGATTATTTTGAAGCAAAAAATTACCTTTTTTTTCATTTAAAATTAAGGAAGTATTCAGGCGAAATATTGCAGAGTGCGTATAAATGGGTGGAAAGGTTTTATAGAAAAGATTTGTTAAAGTATAAAGAAAAGCAGGAGACATCTAACAAGTTGTTTTTGTAACGACATATAGGCTGGCCTCTATGGATGTAACAGCTATTGTTAAAAAACCTTGGCATATTCTTCTTAGAGACAAGGACCTTAGAGGAGTTCAACAATCCCCATTAATATCATATAAAAGGGGCAAGAGCTTAAAGGATTTATTGGTGAGCAGTAAAATGTTGGACCCTAAATCACAAAATAAATGGTTGTAAAACCAGCCAAAGGGTTTTTATCTATGTAAACGTTGCAAGACCTGTAAATCTGCAATACAATGTAAGACATTTTACAATCCAGGGACATTTAGAATAAGGGAGGTTAGAATTGAACATTTTATTACCTGCATGACAAAGTTTGTAGTGTATGCCTTATGGTGCACTTTCAGTAGAGTATATATTGGATAAACTACTAGGTGCTTAAAGGAGCAGATTCAGGAACATTTCTGAGCAATCCCAAAAAAAGATTTGCTACATCCCATTTTTAAACATCTTTCCCAAGTGCAAAACATTGGGGTGTACAGTGTTTGTTATGCAGGTATAGATCATATGCCATTTAACCCTTAGGCTGCCAATAGAATTAGAATGTATAGGAATTATGGACTGATATATCAGTCAGCGGCCCTGCAAGGGTTAAAATTAGAGAGAGTAATAGGAATGTGTCCCTAGATAAGAAGGAATCTATGTCGATCTTTAAACTAAAAACATTGAGATCCTCAGGGTTTAATGAACAAATGGAGTGGGGTCCACATATTAAGGTATAAGATGCAATAAAAGAAACAGAGGTACTTAAAATATGGTTATAACTGCACTCAGGACTATTGAATCTTGCCAAAGGTTACAACTGAATAAATATAAGATGTGAATTGTTAAAGAAATATGCTTTTAACAAGATAGAGGTTTGGTAGTTAAATATGCAATAAAAAGAAAAATCTTTTGTATATTTTGTTTAGAGCTGTTATCGAACGCCTATGGTGCCATAGCAAAAATAATTACTTTATTATTATTGTTTTTTGAGTTTTAATTCATTACAGGCTATAGGTGTCTTTTCTGCACTGTTGTTTAATAAAACTTTCTTTATGGGGTATGCTGTCTAGTAGTCCCTCTAGCATTTCAGCAGTGGTGGGATCTGAACCTAAAAGGTAGGGGAATTTACCCAATAAATTGGCTTGCAGCTCCCCTCACTAATTAAAGCTGGATTGGTAGTTGGACTACAATGGCATTGTGCCCTAGAATGTAAAACACATTGTCACGTTTAAATTGAAAGTGTATTTGCTTGTAATTAATTGAATATTTGACACTTGCTTGTTGTAGAGCATAAGAGAAGTGTATTATTTTGTTTTAGGTCATGCCTCCTAAGGAAGGGGTTACATTGCCCCAAAGTGCAGAGGCTAGTCTGTCTGAGGTGTATTAACTTGAATACTTGAGCACTTTTGCATTTACATTTTTTCATATGAATAATTGTAACTAAAACAAATCTTTCTGCAATAATAAAATCTCTCACTGAATTTTATTTTTGAGGTTTGAGTGCTAGATTCTTTGGTATAAAAAGGACTGGCGAGATAATGCTGTGGTTTGAATCAGGGTGGGTGGATGGAGGCACCCAGTAAGGAGAGGCAGGAGACAATCTATCAGTTTGATGCCCAACAGGCTTTATTCATGCCACAGAGAAAGGTAAACATGGTCACAAGGGAAGAGGAGAACCAAACCAAAAAGCAGTCCCAGTGCAAGGGTGCCCATTCTCGTGTTGCCTGCTCCAGGATGAGGGGGTAGAATGGAGCCAAGCAGGCAACACAGAAATTTTAAACAAAACTTTTCTTTTTCAGCCCTGCTTGGCCATAGTGTGTGGGGGGAACCACACACAGGGGCCCCTATCACTGCCCCCTAAGCCCACACTGGCGATGGGACACCCCAGAGCACAATATAACCCCCCATTTCTGTAGTGCCCCCATACTTTGGGGCATTACAGTAGGTATACAGAAGGACACAAATACATAGAATAGGTACAGTACACAGAGTTTGGCAGACTTGATGGCTGCAGAGCCTATTTCTGCTGACAGTCTCAATACTGACACTGCAGGGCAGCATGAGGGGGTGCTGCACTCCTAAGGAGCCATCTTTCAGATGAGATGTTAAACTGCCTGTTCTGGTGATTTGGATAGATCACAAAGTTCCCACGGCACTTCTCAAAAGAGTAGGGGAATTTTTATTACAGAAAAAGACAAACAAAATAAACAGGTACAACTGATTCCTTACATAGTACAAACGTGAAGAAAACAAAAGACAATTACTATTTCAACATAGCAGAAACAAGAAAAACAAAGGTAAAAAAAGAAAACAAACAGAAATAAAAAGGTCTGAAAGCCACAAAGATTCACAAAAACCTAAGACATGTGCCATAAAAGGTGCACTCTTGCCGTCGTATAGGGGTGCTTGTCTCAATCATATACCTTGAAAAATTCCAACTGTACATTCGTAAGCAATTCTTAATGGGAAATCACTTTCTGCTGGAAAACCCAAAGACACCTCGCTTGCCAAATATAATATTTTAATAGTGCCACTAGTACCTGTAAAGTGGAAAAATCATAATGGCACCATCTTGCAAGGAAGATGCTTAGCACCAACTTCTGAGAACTGAGGGATTGAAACATCGGGTCACTCCACTTGTGCACAATGAATACAGTGTAATACAATGTGCATAGAGGCTATTTACATATATGTAAATACCAAAATGTATCAAGTATATATATATATATATATATATATAACCCCCAAGGGGCGCTATCCTTAGGGTCACTACCCCTGCCTGCCTCCTCTGAGACAAGGTGAGGGGCCCAGATCCGTTGATGGGTGCCTCCACCCAGAGGTCAGGGCTAGTACTTTTGAGATTGCCTCAGTCACAGCCCTCTGGGTTACTGCAACCCCCCTTTCGTCCCGCTAGTGGCTCGCTCGGGGTACCTGCAATGCTTTCCCCCAATTCACTTACCCCCCAGCTAGTATCTCTCAACTCACTCTGGGGGTCCCCTGTAAAGGAAGGTACAGTTTCGTCATAGTAACTATACAGCAGTTCACCAGTAATGCACACAGTAGCCAGGGTGTAGTTGCAGAACAAACAATCTGATTTATTCCAGGGGGAAATAACCAGGACAGGGGGAAATCATATTAATTGGCTTATCACTATTCCTATCTACCTAGGGCTCTGTGCACAGGCCTGACCCTAATATTTACTGTCCCTGGGTACCCAAGCCCTAATGGCTAGTCCTCCGTGGCAGCTGGTTGGGGCCCTAACACAGGTAGCCTTTTCAGTACTGAGAACGTCCCGATGGAAAAGAAAATTCAGCTAGTCAGTCAGCAGTACAATAAAATAACTTGAGACCACTGTTGCAACTTAGCAGGGAGCTACCCTGATTCAGTACTCATGACTCCAGCAAACAATGGTTTCTGCACCACTGGCAGGGCTAAGCCTGAATTTCACCAGCCTCCTCACACATTTATATGGCAACTCCAGAGGGGTACCACACCAGGCAGCAGCTTCCAAGGCTCACACGACTCTCAGACGGCTAAGGTACTGCAACGGCAGCTTCAACTTTCTAGAGGACCGAGCGCGATTCAGCAGATTCTCCAATCCTCAAAACAGGTTGAGCCTGGTGGGTAGCTGGGCTGGCACCAGCCTCCTCTGACCGCAAATGGCGGATTAGATCCAACTTGCTC
Source organism: Neoceratodus forsteri (assembly GCA_016271365.2). Lineage (NCBI taxonomy): Eukaryota > Metazoa > Chordata > Ceratodontiformes > Ceratodontidae > Neoceratodus > Neoceratodus forsteri. The sequence goes on from CM028134.1 coordinate 684,415,995, forward strand.
AATGGCAACAAACGGCTGCCTCAGGCCTTCCCGCGCTTCCCGTGCGAACACTCCACCAGCGCAGAAGCACACAGCTCCTCCCTTCTCCTCAGGCACTATGCATCTGCCCCTTCTCAGCATGGGGCTCTCTTTTCAATTCGGGCACTACCCGAGTCTATTGGCTGGCATACCTGTCTGTCAATTAATCTTCTGCCCCTCAGTAGTGCGAAAAAGCACCATAGCCCATAATGCCTTCTCCAACTTATAAACAGCTCCCCTATTGGTCAGACAGCTCTCCAGAGTCCCAAGGTGCTGATTGGTCCAATTCAGCAGTTCTGGACCAAAATGAAGGAGACAACCGAAACAGTCCTCACTGCAAAGGAAGGCAGGTTAGAACAACTGCATTATCATTATTATTTTACATTGTTTCCAGCAAACAATCACATCCACCAGTAAAACTCCCTCTGCACCACTAGCGGTGACAGACGTGAGCCATTTTTCAGCACCCCGGGCGGGACTCGGGCATACTACCACACAGCCCCACTGATTTCAGTTAATTATGACTGCAATAGGCAGCCCTTAAAGAGACAGCACACGGAGGCTTTGAAAGCGCTCCTTGCTTCCCATTTAAACGGCTTTTTGCCGATCACCAGCCAGGCGTGGATCAGGAAATGAGCTCCGGGAAAGCTTTAGGAACCCCCATTTGCAAGGGGGTTACACCCTCCCTGGCCTGGAAAAGCTTGGCGTCCGTGCCAAGTAATTACCCTTAATTCACTTGAAGGCACACAGCCTAATTGACACTACATCACACTTTGCATTACATACATGAATATTCACAGTACACTATGGGTTATACAACGTTGTACACTCATAACCCTTTGTTTCTCTTTTTTTTTTTTTCAATCAGGTCAATATTTCCTGCTAGGAGCCCCGGGACTGGAGAAACCTCTCCATTCCAGTTGCTGGCTGGTCACCCAAAGTAGGGGCACCACACCCAAAGGGTAATACCAACAAACTAGAGTTATCCCCCAAAGCTAGCTTAGGCAAGGAGCTCGGGGACACATACACCCCTTTGTGGACCACATTTAAGGGCAGATCCACTGGCTGACCCAGAGACTCATAACTCAACTTTATTACAGGCCATACTTCTCAGCTGGAGCATCTAGGTGTCTCGGGGAACCTTGAAATGGGCCCTGATTCCAAATCAGCCCCACTGATGTTAGGGATGGGAACCTCCACAGGGGAACCGGGCCAAGTGCTCATAGTATTATTGGTGGCCTGACCCTCTACCCCAGGACCCACTCCACTGGGTTCAGCTGAGAGTTGTGTAGCTCCTAGTAAGGAACCATCAGGGCATTCAAAAAATTCTTCCGGTTCTGGCATATCACTGGCTTGTCCCCCCACCTCACTCTCTTCATCTGAGAAGTCAGATAATTCAGCCAGGCCAGACAGTTCAGCCTGGCTTAAGGACCCCACCCCTTGGGCTTTTCTGCTACCCAGCTCATCTTCTGGAGGTATTGGCTCCGGAGACAAAGTATTGGGCTCAAACAGTCGAGACGGGCCAATCTCATTTCCAGAGTTAACAAGGGGATTGCCTCAAAACAACTGGCTCAGTTCGTAAGAGGGATAATATTCAACATCTTCTTCATTGTCTTCCAACACCGATTGTTGATCATCTCCTTCAGCAGGGTTGGGACAAGGCTCTCTTGGTGGGCTTGCTGAAAATACACAGGTTTGGTTCTTTTCTTGGCAGCAGATCTAGTCACAGGCCAGGAGGGGGCGGCAGTTGAAGGTTCGGCTTCAATCAGGATTTGCCCGATTGGCAGCAGATGATTTCGGTGAATAGTTTTCACATCTTTAGAATTGTTTTCAGGTCGCATTTTATATAAGGGCAAATTGGCCATTTGTCCCACAACAATGTGCGGGAGGTGATGCCATTGGTCAGCAATTTTATGTTTTCCATGCAGCCCCAGATTTCACAGCAACACTCTGTCCCCTTCTCTTAGCTCCAATGTCTTCACTTTCTTCTCTTACCTCTCCTTATTGGCCAAGTTTCTTTTAGCAGCCATGGTCTGGGCCAACTGATAAGCATGGTTTAACTGGGCCTTCAGCTTCTGTACATATTGTAGATGATTTTCTGCTTGCACCCCATCAGGGGAAACCCCAAAACACACATCCATGGGCAATCTAGCCTCTCTCTCAAACATCAGTCGGTACGGGAAAAATCCCATGGCATCACTCTTGGTGCAGTTATAAGCATGAACCAGGGTACTAATTTGCTGGCTTCATCTCGGTTTGTCTTTGGGTTGCAATGTGCCCAACATGTCAAGTAATGTGCAGTTAAACTTCTCAGGCTGGGAATCTTCCTGAGGATGGTAAGGGGTGGTTCTTGACTTTCCCACCCCCCACAAAGACAGCATCTCTTTAATCAAGCGGCTCTCGAAGTCCCTTCCCTGGTTGGAATGGATCCGCTGAGGGGCCCCGTAGTGGACAAAAAAGTTTTCAACAAATATCTTAGCCACTGTGGTTGCTTTCTGATCCTTAGTAGGGAACGCCTGTGCGTAGCGGGTGAAATGATCGGTAACCACCGATATATTACTGATATTTTTCAGATCGGGTTCCAGACTTAAGAAATCAATGCAGACTAGTTCCATAGGGGTGCTAGTAGTAATGTTGACCATAGGAGCAGCTCTCTGGGGCAAGGCCTTCCTCTGAAAACACTGACTACAAGTCTTGACATACCGCTCCACATCTGTGCTCATTTTTGGCCAGTAAAACCGGGCTCGTACCAAATCAAGAGTTCGGTCGATGCCAAGATGCCCCATCTGATTATGCAAAGACCTTAAAACCAGTTCCTTTAACTCTGAAGGCAGCACCAGCTGTTATTTCACAATCTGGTCCTCTTTACGTACAGTCTCTCGGTATAGTAGTTGGTTAATCAGCCTTAATTTGGGCACTTCTTTATATAACAAGGTGGCTCTTAAGTCAGTGGAGCACAATTTGGACACATCCCACCCAGCCTGCAAGGCTTCCACAACCAGTTTTATCATAGAATCTCAGGATTGAGCCTGTTGAAGACTAGTATTGTCAAACTGGGGCAGTGAACTAGTGTCCTGCGTGGAAAAATGACAGTAGGCAGCAGGTATGCAGTTCTCAGATGGCCCCAAGCAATCCACCATACAGTTCACAGCATCCGGGGACACCTGATCTTCCTTGTCAAACTTCTGGCAAAGGGCTCTTATGTCAGGCTCAGACAACCTGATCCAATCAGCTTGGGGCATAGGCCTCCGAGAAAGGGCATCCGCATCTATATGGTTTAAACCAGCCCTGTATTCAACAGCATAGTCATAGGTGGCCAAGGCAGAGAGCCCACCTGTGGCCAGTGGCGTCCAACTTAGCTGAGGTTTGTACATAGGTCAGAGGATTGTTATCTGTCTTTACTAATATCTTGGCACCGTACAAATTGTCATGGAACTGATCAACAATGGCCCACTTCAGAGCCAGGAACTCAGGCTTATGCACAGGATAGTCTTTCTCTGACGGAGCCAGACTTCTACTGGCAAAAGCTACAGGTCTCATGCCATTTGAGTGCTCCTGATACAACACAGCCCCCAATCCTTGAAGACTAGCATTGGTATGGAGAACGTAGGGCTTGGCTGGGTCAGCATAAGCTAACACGGGGGCATGGGTGAGTTTATATATGATGTCATAGAAAGCGTCCTCACGCTCAACAGTCCAACCATCCCCAAACAGTTCATTCTGCTGGAAATACCTCTTCTCGGTCTTGGATCGCACAATTTTCTTATACTTTTTGTGTGTAGGAGGGTACCCCTGAGTGAGGTTGAGGAGGGGACGAATCACTCGAAAATAATCCTTGACAAATCACCTATAATATCCACAAAACCCCAGAAACCATTACAACTCCTTCAAGTTCCTGGGTTGGGGCCAAGTAGTCAACGCCTCCACCTTGCTAGGGTCAGTCTCTATGCCCTCAGTAGACACTATGTGGCCCACATATTTTATGGAAGTCTGGAAAAATTGACACTTACCTATAGACAGCTTGAGGCTGAACTCCTCCAGCCGATCCAAGACCTTAAATAGTCACTGTTCGTGTTCTTCCAACGAGCGTCCAAACACTATGACATCATCTAAATAGACCAGACACTCGAGCAAATTCATATCCCCCACGGCTCTCTCCATCAGGTGCAGAAAGGTAGCTGGGGCACCTGAAATCCCTTGAGGCATCCGAATGAACTCATAGAAACCTAGGGGGAAAATGAATGCAGTCTTCTCTCGGTCCCCTGGGGCCATCGGGATCTGGTAGTACCCACTGCAGAGATACAACACAGAAAACCACTTGCTGCCATTTAAACAGTCCAAGGCGTCCTGTATTCGTGGCATGGTGTACTGGTCGGGAATGGTCCGCTGATTCAAACTGCGATAGTCTACACACATCCGAACTGTCCCATTCTTCTTCTTTACCACCACAATGGGGGAAGCATAGGGGCTCCTGGACTCTTGTATCACACAAGCAGCCAACATCTCTTGCAGATGCCGCCGTACATCATCAATGTCAGCCGGGGCCAGGCGCCGGGATCTCTCTCGGAAAGGCCTTTCGTCATGCAGCCGAATGTGATGCTCAGCCCCTTGCACACATCCCACATCCCATTCTTTCAGGGAGAATACCTGATCCCTTTAGGTAAGCCTCTCACTGATCCTCTTTTTCCATTCAGCTGGCAACGGAGAGTCACCAAAATCAAACAAATCAGAAGTAACTCGATCGTCTGCCTCGGGACCTTTGCTACCTGGCAGTACCGCGGTATCCACACAATGGACACTTGCCAGGGTGCACCCTCTTCTTATTAGAATCTCTTTGTCGGACATATTATGCACTTGAACCATCACTCTCTTGACATAAGCATGAGCTCTAGCTGGCAAGATACTGGGGTTTATCAACAGTCCTTCAGGCAATCTTCCCTCCCCAGGTACATTCAACATCAACAATTTATTCTTGGCATCCGTCCTTAATCGTACTTCTCCATGCAAGACACACTGTGCATTTGGGGTGAGTATCACTGGAGCTGGATCCTTTTTCCACACCACCCCCACCGGGCCCTCAGGTTCCTCCTGACCAACCTTCCTCTGGGTGGCAACTGCGTTTTGGAGCACAGCTGGTATTTTTAGAGCTCGCCCAGTTTTGAATGCCTGTTTTTCTGAGCACAACTGGGCCAATCATCCAAACATATGAGCAATCGTCCCAATCAACAGAGGCACCCCATCATACAGTCCACTAGGTGGGCAAACCAAAACTAAAGTTTCCACCTGCTCATCCATTCCAGCCACAGATGTCGAGAATGATAACCAAACTCGGATATACCCCAAATACGGATATGACTTGTCGCTCAACCCCCACACATGTAGACCATTCAAGGGTTGCAGGGGCACCTCAGGTAAATGTGCCTGATACCAGTCCTGAAACATGATTGTTACCTGAGAGCTACCGTCTAATACAGCCTGAGCGGGAATCCCATTTACTCACGCTGGGGTCTCCATTGAAGGCCTGACCACATCAGACCAATCGGGGGCCACAGTATTGAGAGTCGACTGAGCCTGGGCCCGAGTCACAAAACTTTTCCTAGGGGGTCGAGACTGGGTCCAGCGATGCCAAGTGATCAGTCTACTGTTAACTTTCCTTAAGTTCTCTGGCCTCTGACACTCAGGTTGAAAATGCCCATCGTCTCAGCAATGGTAACAGAACTTGGAGTCCCGGAGATCACTGTTTGGCGGTGGGCCCCATATTTGTGAGGGGCCCTGAAAGGGGTGAGGGGGCTCCCTTGGGCCGGGGGTCTGGTTTCAGTTTATCTCAAGGGCCCTGGACCTAACAGAGTACATGGTAGATTGCTTCAGGTCCCTCACCAGTTCCCATAAATTCCTGATCTCGGCCCTCAACTCACTCTCTATGTGGGGGTCGGAGGAAATAACTTGCATCCCCACAGCACCTGGAAAATCTGGGGATCCCTCAGACCCTCCAGACAGGCTGATCTCCTCAGGGGTGCTAGGCTCAAGGGTCCCACTAGGGTTCACTGCCCCCACACATGGCTCCCACCCCTCTTCATCAGTCTCCACCTCTCTAATTTCCCTCATTAATTGACAATATTCAGGCAGAGTGGCCCGTCGATCATGTAACTTAAGTTTTAGCAGTATTACACTAGAGAATCTGGCAGATTTTAAAACATGTTCTAACATGACCTGATTCAGGGCTGCGGCAGTGATTCCCCCCTTTCTATAGTTTCTATATATATGTTTTAGGTCTTCTGCAAGTCCCCCTCCACCCTAGTGATGAAGGCGGACAGTTTTTCATTTCTCCACTGCTTAGCAGACCTGAATTTCCATAATAAGTCTTCACCAGTCTCTGTACTCCCAAAAACCCCTTCTAAAGAAGAGAGGTACTCTGCAGTGGTGGCTTCCAGACTGGTGGCCTGGAAAAACCTAATGGCTTCTAAAGCGGGGCCCCGAAAGCTCTCCATTAGCCTCTTCCTTTTATCCCCCTCAGAGCATTGCCATTCCTGGACTAGAGGGGTGGCATAGTCCATCCAAGCCTCCAGGTCATCCTCCCCTGGAGGCACTGGCACCGTGCCAGAAAAAAGTTTTAACTTACGGTAAGAATCAAGCTGTATAGGTGGGACCACTAGGGGCAGTGAAGCCAACACAAAACTCTTGGGGGGACAGGGGAGGTGCCAGGGGAGCCCTGAGGGGTAGCATCACTGGACAAATCCAATGCTTGTAGCAGTTCCTGGGTAGTTCTCCCCTCCACAGCCAGCAATTTAAGCAGTTTGTCTTTAAAACTATTCATTCGGGGGGAACCCCCTCCGGGGTGACTGACCCACTTCGAATATGAATTAGCCTCCATCCCTGTGAAGCACCCTCTGGGTAAATCATGGGAGGTACCTTCTCGGGGTCGATGGCCACAATGCACAGGAGTAGCACCTGCAGCGTCTGGTCGAGCAAATCAGCCATACGCCCTTTTAACTCCACTTTGCCTAAACATTTTACTCGCTCTGCTGTGGAAATGATGTCAGCAGTTGGGGTTCCCAAAGGCACATCTAACATTAATACAATTTTCTGGGAGTCCAGCTCTTCGGCTTCACCCCACCCCATCAGTCTGTGTACCATGGTCTTAATAGGTCCTAACTTAATTTTTCCCAACATATCCCCTACCACTTTTTCCATCTCTTGTGTACTTCCCCACTTGGCCACTAGGGGACACTGATCCAAGCGGTGCCTCCAATTTGTAACCCCCAAGGGGCACTATCCTTAGGGTCACTACCCCTGCCTGCCTTCTCTGAAACAGGGTGAGGGGCCCAGATCCGTTGATGGGTGCCTCCACCCAGAGGTCAGGGCTAGTACTGTTGAGATTGCCTTGGTCACAGCCCTCTGGGTTACTGCAACCCCCCTTTCATCCCACTAGTGGCTCACTTGGGGTACCCACAATGCTTTCCCCCAATTCACTTACCCCCCAGCTAGTATCTCTCAACTCACTCCGGGGGTCCCCTGTAAAGGAAGGCACAGTTTCGTCATAGTAACTATACAGCAGTTCGCCAGTAATGCACACAGTAGCCAGGGTGTAGTTGCAGAACAAACAATCTGATTTATTCCAGGAGGAAATAACCAGGACAGGGAAAAATCACATTAATTGGCTTATCACTATTCCTATCTACCTAGGGCTCTGTGCACAGGCCTGACCCTAATATTTACTGTCCCTGGGTACCCAAACCCTAATGGCTAGTCCTCCGTGGCAGCTGGTTGGGGCCCTAACACAGGTAGCCTTTTCAGTACTGAGAACGTCCAGATGGAAAAGAAAATTCAGCTAGTCAGTCAGCAGTATAATAAAATAACTTGAGACCACTGTTGCAACTTAACAGGGAGCTACCCTGATTCAGTACTCACGACTGCAGCAAACAACGGTTTCTGCACCACTGTCAGGGCCAAGCCTGAATTTCACCAGCCTTCTCACACATTTATATGGCAATTCCAGAGGGGTACCACACCAGGCAGCAGCTTCCAAGGCTCACACGACTCTTAGCCAGCTAATGTACTGCAACGGCAGCTTCAACTTTCCCGAGGACCGAGCGCAATTCAGCAGATTCTCCAATCCTCAAAACAGGTCGAGTCTGGTGGGTAACTGGGCTGGCACCAACCTCCTCTGACTGCACACGGCGGATTAGATCTGACTTGCTCAACGGCAACAAATGGCTGCCTCAGGCTTTCACGTGCTTCCCGCGTGAACACTCCACCAGCGCAGAAGCACACAGCTCCTCCCTTCTCCTCAGGCATTATGCATCTGCCCCTTCTCAGCATGGGGCTCTCTTTTCAATTCGGGCACTACCCGAGTCTATTGGCTGGCATACCTGTTGTCAATCAATCTTCTGCCCCTCAGTGGTGCGAAAAAGCGCCATAGCCCATAATGCCTTCTCCAACTTATAAACAGCTCCCCTATTGGTCAGACAGCTCTCCAGAGTCCCGAGGTGCTGACTGGTCCAATTCAGCAGTTCTGGACCAAAATGGAGGAGACAACTGAAACAGTCCTCACTGCAAAGGAAGGCAGGTTAGAACAACTGCATTATCATTATTATTTTACGTTGTTTCCAGCAAACAATCACATCCCCCAGTAAAACTCCCTCTGCACCACTAGCGGTGACAGGCGTAAGCCATTTTTCAGCATCCCGGGTGGGACTCCGTCATACTACCACACAGCCCCCCCATTTCAGTTAATTACGACTGCAACAGGCAGCCCTTAAAGAGACAGCACACGGGGGCTTTGAAAGCGCTCCTTGCTTCCCATTTAAATGGCTTTATGCTGATCACCAACCAGGCATGGAGCAGGAATCGAGCTCGGAAGGTTTTAGGAACCCCATTTACAAGGGGTTATATATATATATATATATATATATATATATATATATATATATAATTGATAATAGCTAAACAGAGTAAAGCAGGGAAGAAGAAAACAAATGAGTCATTAGAAAGTTGGGCAGGTACAGGAGGTAGTAGGAGTAGATCTGAGTAAGCGCTTAAGTGTGGGAAAGGAGGGGGTCAGATGAGTAGAGGGATGTTGTTCCAGAGGGAGGGAAGTCTATAACAGAAAGCTAGTTTACCAGCTGAGGTGCGGACTCATGGGAGGGCCAAGGAGCGGACACCATTTGTACACAAATTGTAGGGGGAGGGAGTGGCAGGATTTAGGAGAGTGGCAAGGTAGGATGGAAGAATTTCAAATCGGTATTTAGAGATGAAGGTGGTGCAGTGGGATGAGCATCTCTGCAAGAGAGACTGGAGGGATAGGGTGGAGTAGAGATCACAGTGGTCTGTCAGGTAGGGGTGTTTGAGGCAAAACAACAGAAGACATGGAAAAGGGCATCTAGTTTGGGAAAGGAAGGTGGCTGGAGCTGCACTGAAAACTACATCTACATACTCAAAATCAGAGAGGATCCATTTGAGCACTATGTCATGTCTAACTGGGAGGGAAAGACTAGCCTTGTGGTGGTAGAGTAACCCTAATTTAGGGCAAAATTTAAAGTGAAGAACACTAAAATGGGAAGAGAAGTCTAGGAAGGGATTGAACCACACTCTTAGGTACTTGTAATCAGTGACATTGTCAAGAGGAGTATTAGCACCATAAGAGAGAGAGGGTAGGGTGGAAGTCCTGGTGAGTTTCTGTTTGGAGCCAAAGGTCATGGCTATGGGTTTTTTGTGTTCAGTTTGAGGCAGTTAACATTGAACCAGGTTGTAACCACTAAGAAATCTTGTTGAAGGTGAGTTTGGACAGTGGGGACAGAGGGACCAGATAGGAAGAGGATGGTATTGACTGCATACATGTGGATCTTGGTATGGGTGCAGAGAGAAGAGAGGTCACTGTTAAACAGAGAAAAGAGAAAAGGTCCGAGGATTGAATCCTGGGGCATGCCAGTGAGGATGGGGAGGGAGAAAAGACATTAGTGATTTTTACTGCCTGGGACTGGCCAGTTAAGTAAGAGCTGAACCAGGAAACAGAGGCTGGGGAAAGGCCAGAGTCACTTAGCTTATTAAGGAGGAGGGGGTGGGAGACTGAATCAAAGGCCCTTGCAAGATCAGTGAATAAGGCTGAGGTGATCTGACCTTGATCCATAGCAGAGTGAATAAAATCAGCAAAGTAAAGAAGGGAGGAAGTGGTAAAGTGGAATTTTCTAAATCCTGATTGGACAGGGGAAGAGTGCTGGAGGTGAGGAGAAAATTGTTTAACCTTAAGAGGACTAGGGATTCTTGGACCATGGCGAGCGAGGGGAGAACTAATATTGGGTGGTAGTTGCCAGGGACAGTGAGATTCCTATCTTTGAGAAGGGGGAGGACTGTAGCGGACTTCCAGGCTGAGGAAACAGTAGCAGAGGAGAGCAAAAGATTGAGAAGGTAGGTTAGGTGGTCAAAACAGAGGGTGCAGAAATGTTAAGGAGTCTAGGGTGCAAATCATCCAACTGGATTTTGTGGGGTTGAGGGGTACTAGAGCTCTAAGGACTTCTGAGGGGGATATTGACGGTAGTTGGAAGTCAGGGGGTTGTGTGGGGGAAGGGGTGCAGGGTAGGGAGAGAGGAGGGTCTTGAGGAAGGGCACAGGTCATGAAGAACTTGTTCAGGGCTTCAGCAAACTAAGATAGGGTCTGAAACTAATGACTCAGCCATGCAGAGAGTGGTTGGGGGAATTCATAGGAGGGATGTAGAAGCGATTGGAGGTCCTTCCAGAAAGTGGATGGTGTGGTACTGGAGGATTGCAATCAAGATTTGAAAAATTCTGATTTGGTCTGCTGAATTCACTTCAAACACACATTGTGGAGGGCATGGTCTGTCTGCAGGTTGGCCGGGTCACCTGATGTTTTAAAGTGCTGCCAAGAGAGGTCATGGGTTTTGCACAAGGCCAAGATTTCCAAAGAGATCCAGGGATAGTGGCAGCATTTTAGCCTGGCTGATTTTTGGGGGTTGTGAATATCTCATACTTTTAGGAAGGTTGATATGAAGTGGGACAGGGCTGTGTCAACAGAGGTGGAGGAGAGGACCGCTGACCAATTTGCCATGGCCAGGTCTTTGAGTAATTTACTTGAATCAAGACTTCTGAGGGGATGAAACTGGATGTATTGGGGGGGGGGTTAGGTGGAGGATGTAACTACCTGATACAAAATGTGGGGCAGTGGTCACTGAGCACATCAGGTAGTACATCAGCAGAGCAGATGCAGTGAGGGTGGGATGAAAGCACCCAGTCAAGCAAGAAGTCAGACTGGGAGTGAGGGATAGGGTGAGTTGGCTCTTTGATCAACTGGGTCAGGTTTAATGCTTCTATCTGGAGGCATGATTTGTAGGATGAGGGTGAGAGCCAGTCAAGATTAAAGTCTCCCATGTGGATTAGTTCACCTGTAGTTGTGCGTGAAGCAGCTGTGGTGGCACTGGAGACAAGGGATAAGGGGGGAGTTTAGGGGAGGCATACAGAACACCCACAAAAAGCAGTAATGAATGTGGAAAGGAGAGGTTAGCTAAGAGGAGTTTTTGGGATTGTAGGATCACTTCACGATGTGAGATAGTGCATGTTATGGAGTTACGGGAGTAGATAGCAACCCCACCATCTCTTTTACCACGATCTTGCCAGTGGAAGTTATAGCCAGGCAGGGCAAACTGATTGTCTGGAATATGTGAGGACAGCCACATTTCCATTATACATAATATGTCAGGGGAGTGCTGAGTGACCCACACTTTTAGTTTTGTCCAGTTTAGGAAGCAGGCTACAAGCGCTTATATGGAAGAATCTCAGACCTTTTTGGAGGTCCCCCGGGGGTAAGGGCTGGAGGGGCCAGGGTTTAGTTCAATATCCCCAGCTAGAAGTACCAGAAGAACTAAGAGGTGGTGGTGATGAGCATGGCATTTGTGCTTAGCAGGATCCCTGTAACAGAGGAACAGAAATGTATGTTCCACAGCAGGGGGTCCAAACTGAAGACGTATAGCAGAGTGCTCAGAGGAAACCCTTATCGAGCACCCAGCTGAAGCAAACAGTGATGCCTAAACCAGCCATTTATGAGGGGTAGTACAGATGCCTGATTATACAGACATTTAATCCAATTCACAAAAGTGGAGGGCAAATTAAAGAGTTCTAAAACCCAGAACAAATACTCATGAGATAATTTATCAAAAGGTTTTCCTGGTCTAAACTAAGCACATAGCCATATACTAGATTTTCTGACCCTCTACTAAAAAATTCTCTAAGTACTATTAAATTATCTTATATTTGTCTGTTTTTGATTGTGTATGTTTGGAAGGGACAAATCAGATCATCAGCAATGTGGCCCAGTGTAACAGATAAGATTTTTAGCTAGGATTTTATAATCAGTGTTAAGGAGTCTCAGTGGCCTCCAGTTGCGGAGATCAGCTTTATCACCCTTTGTATAGATGTAGACAAGGAGTGATTGTGTCAGAGATGACAGAAGTGCTCCAAGCTGGAGACACTGATCATACACAGTGGCAAGGGAAGGTGCCAGCAGCTCCTCAAATTTTTTATAGATTTCAGAGCTAAGGCCATCAATACCTGGTGCTGTATTAGAGGTGAAGGAGTCAATACCTTGAATCATTTCTTCCATAGTAATGGGGTAATCAAAGATTGTTTGTCAGTGGCACCCATGTCAGTAATTTGGAGATAGGAGAAAAATGATAAATCCAATTCTGTGACCGGTGTGGTGCTAAAGTATCCTTTGTAAAGTCAGATAAACCCATGTGATGTCAGTTCTGGTACATACCAGACCCCCATTATTATCATGATACAGAGCCTGCATTGATCTGCTTTTGACCCAGTGTTTGCAATCCTTAAATGGGTCAAAGGTCTGTGCAGCGCATTGCATACCAAACCTCATCTCTTGCTGTAAGGATTGCGCCCTGTTGTACTGGAACTTCCTCATGTCTGATTGCAATAATCAAATTTCAGCACTATAGTCAGCTTTATCCAATTCCATCTCTGAGACGACCATTTGCAACTGTCCATGAAGTGACAGATATATTTAAGGTACTCCCCTGTGGACTGTTGACCAGCGTGTTTTTTAAAGAGGTCACTAAAATTAGCCTTACTGCCAACACACCACTTGGAAAGATTGTCATACAAACATTGTACAGAAATGCATGCAGTCCTGAGAAATTCACATTTTCTGACTAAGTGTGGATCCAACAAAGCTAAGGCATTCAATTGCCAGAGCCCTTTCCCATAAGTTGGAGCCCTCCCTCCCAAGTCAAGGTGCAGATCAGCACTTTGTGATTCAGAATCTTCACCCCCCAGGTACACGCAGTAAGGAAAAACATATATTCAAAACAAATAAGTCTATCCTCATGGACAGGGAGCCACGAAAGTAAGTGGTGTCACCATGTCAGATGCTTAGCCCTGTAGGTATCCTTCAGCAAAGCGTAACTCAGTATCAGATATGAACAGTTGGAGTCACTGAACAATTTTTCAGTCAGCAAACCTCTGTCTGCTTGTGCCACAGCACAGTTAAAATCCTCCCCACACTCTACAAGTCAAGGGGTATGTAAATAGGGTTGGATATTCTGAAACAATTGTACTCATGCTGTCTTGGTTTGGGGTGCATAAACCACAATAAGACATATTCTATCCTGTCTACAGAAGATGTCTAAGGACAAGGCCCTACCCGGGTGAATTTCTACCAGTTTTGTCACCCGTGTGGCAGCATCATTTAATAAAATCCCCAACCCCTCACAGCAGTCTGTGCCTATAGACCAAAAAGCTGAGCCTTTAGTTCACAGTCCATAAGCCTGGACCATTCAGATTGGGTTTTCAACCGCATGTCTTGTAACAAGAAAACCTGAGCTGTAAATGTCTGTAAAGCTGTATAAGTGGAAATCATCTTCCCATAGCTCTTTATGCTGTTAACGTTAAGGATGGCAACTTGGAGCATACCCATGATGAACAGGAAAAGAAAAACAGACACAAAAATAATTTCAATGCATCCTGAGACCTTATCTTCCACTTAGTCTTTTTAGTAAGCATTGCCTCCAGTTGAAAGTCCTCAAGATCAGAGGAAAAGTCCTGCTGAGAAGAAGGGAGGAAGCCTCCGAGTCCCCTTCTTCATCATCAGTGTCACCCCAGTCTGCCCCCTGTGCCAAGACACCAAATCTATTGTGAGTCGCCAGTCATACAGCCCCTCTCCTGCAGTTTAGTTTAAGCATACACCAACCCTAGGTCTTTTCTTTTTACCTTTAAGGGTCATAGAAATAAAACTCTGTGGGGAGGGGGGCATTTGTACAGGAGAGAGTTGAGTCAATAAAGGCTCCATCTGCAAGACAGCCTCACCAGGACCAGACATAAGGTGTGCTTCACTAAGGTCAAGGCTGGGTAGGCCAGCAGTAGAGGGACCGGGAAGAGGGTCTGCAGGATGATGGGTATCAGTGGGACCAGGCTCACTAGCAGGTAGTGTAGTGGTTATAGGGACCAACTCCTCCTGTGTCACGGTACTAGGGGTGTCATGCCTATGCATCTATGCATTGGGGCTGATGCAGAGTCCTTCTGTTGTACCTCATAACCAGGTCATCTTGAGACAGACTGCTTCTCTTATTATGGGATGCCCTGGATCATTTAGCATAGCAGTGGCCACATCACTCACAGAGGTTACAACAAAATTTATTCTTACAGTCTTTGGCTAGATGACCAAATGCTAAGCAGTTGCTGCATCTCACATTGTCACAAGCATTGCTAAAATTGGACCATGAACCACATTTAAAGCATGACTTTGGTTGCCCTTGATAAAACAGAATCCCTCTATCCTGGCCCAGAAAAAAGTGCAAGTGAGATGTAATACACCAATATCATTCTGTAATGATTTCACATCAATTTTCCATTCCACAGTCCATATTTGTTCCACATCTATCACTGGTTTTGGACGTTCCAGCACCCGAGCACCTCCGTCTTAGCTAGCATAATATATCAGTGATATTGACACCTTCATTTCGAAAGAGCACAGTGATAGTTCTCAAAAGGGACAGGTAAGCAGCATCACCATAAAGGGCATCCATAAAGAGGAATTTTTTTGTTTGTTGTACCGGTCCCAAAATCTGTCCAAACCAGAGATAAGTTTAAGCTGATATCAAAGCTCGAGTCACCAACATAAATCACAGCGTAAATCTCAGATGTAAGAAATTTGCAAGAATCTTTAATTAGTTCCCTGGCAAAGTAAACTCTATTAGGGGGATGCTCCAAGCCCCCTTTGTACATGAGTCGAACCACGTTACAATGTAGGGCCGGTTCACCTCTGATTTGAAAGAGATCTGCAAATTGTCTAGGCTTTTGTGGAACAAAAAAAACTCGTTGTTGCTGTGAAGCAGCAGTAGCATCCCTCAAACCATGCATAACAGGTGCTGATGAAGCCAAGGGGAACCCTCCCAAGGGTGAGGGTAAAAATATCATGAGCAGGACTCAAAACAAAATCAGAAACAGCAGCAATAGATGTGCCATCATCCATTCGCTCACCTGGAAGAACACGAGATCCAGGTAAGGTGTCCTGCAGCACAACCAGAGCCACTTCCATAGTCTTTACCTCTGTTGGTGTAGAAGGCCCAAACCTCAGCTTCCAGTGAGGACTGAGCAGCAGGTATTGCATCCTGTGTAACATCCAGAAGGCTGACAGCTGGGCTGTGCACCTCACTGTAATAACGTTGTACTTCAGGATCCGTAGCATCAGGAATCCAAACCCCACCATTTGTCTGCTTCCAGCATGCATCCTACAAGGCTCACACCAGTGACCAGGGCTCACAATTCAACAGATTTCCTGCCTTATGAGGCTTAAATGGCTTTCAAACCCCCAGCATTTTGTGGTCCTTAGCAATTTCTGTAGCAGCAGTGGCCGCTACTAATTCATCTGTTGTCAGCATTCCAGCTGTCACCACAGTTGCGCTCACAGACGGCTTCAACAACCACAAGCATTCTTTTTCTTTTTCAAAGTGGAGTTCCTCTGCAACAACCTGGGAAAGCAGAAACTGTTTGTTCATGATCAAATCTGACCATAAAGTTTTTTCAGCCTTTTCAATATCAGCAGCAGAAATACCTGCTGCAGGATTCACTGTACCAGCACAAAAGTCGGTTTCCAAAACTAAAGCAGTAGTGTCCATAGATTCAGTGACCTCTGGAGGTGTAGTGGTTGGGGCTGAAACTGATCCCACAGACACAGCTCTAGCAGAAGACTCCTCACCCTCCTCTCTGGACTCCGCCATCTTGGGAAGATAGCTAATGGTTCCCCCTACAGCAAGAGTATGGGAATTTTTTTGTGCAAATCAAAAAAAAAAAAAAACCTTGTGACAATCAAAGTAAAATCATTCATTGTTGAGCACAAAAACAATAAGAAAAAAAGATCAGCAAAGGAAAAGGCACACAGTACAGGGAAAAGGGGGAGCCCTGGGGAAAGCAGTGTAAGGTAAGGGGAGGGAGGCAGAGGAAAGAGATGAGTATTTTTTTTTGTGACTGTGTTTTTATTGATTTGCAAATTAGGAAAAGAAAAGCGTAGTACAATCACAGTTAAAATCGTACACTGCTGAGTACAAAAGGAAACAGGAAACAATACTATAAAAAAAAATCAGCAAAGAAAAGATGAACAATGTAAGACAAACGGAGAGCCCTGGGGATGTCAGCGCAGGGTAGAAGAGGGAAGGAGAGGCATAGTAAGGACAAGGAAACACATAAGGGAAGGGAAAAGGAAAGCGGGGGTAAGAGCAAAGAAGGCTGCAAAAAAAAAAAAGCACTGCAACTGTAATCAACCAAATAGTCTGTGGAAGCCTGACCACAGCTGGTGGAAGTCCATGGGGTGCAGGCTGTCTCTGTCAGCAACATACAAGTGGGAGACACATGCAGGGGCCATTTGGGTGACCACCGCAGGGGGAATCACCTGCTGTTGAATAGTAATGGCAGAATGAGCCTTCCACAAGTAATACTTGCAGGCTGCAAAACAGAATTGTAATATTTGGGCTGAATAACAATTCCAAAGAGGTGGAAAGAGATTCAGGACCACAGTTTCATAAGTAACAGAGGAAAAGGCAGGATTGTGCAATATGTTGCTGACTTGCTGCTGCCAAAACTCAACACTGGTGTGGCACTCAAAAAGAAAATGTGATTGTGTCTCAGGGATTTGGGGATAACAGGGATGGGACAAAACTGCTCAGGCAAGGATTTATGCTTCAGTGAATTGTGGACAACAAGCTTCCCATGGAAGCACAGCCACGAAACATCCCGCATGTAGTGCGGGATCTTAGTGTTCATGAGCTGAGTCAAAGCATGTGGAAGGGAAGTAGGAGGACAGAACTTCACATCCAAAGGGAGGGGAAGTTGAGGATGAGAACAGTGTGATACAACCCTTTCTGGGGAAGGCGGGCACAATCGTCAAAGGACAAGTGCCAGGTGTATAAACTTTTAACCAGAAAAATGATATAATCTGGAAGCACGGACAAAAAGTCTCAAATCAGTTATCAGTTAAAGCAGAAGGAGGCAGGGAAGGCAGTCAGAATAGCAAAGGCACAAACTGAGGAAAAGATAGCCTACTCTGTTAAGAAGGGGGAATAACACCTTTTTTTTAGTTACAATAGGGAGCGAAGAAAGACCAAGGGAGGGATACAGAGACTTAATAAAGAGGAGAGAATGTGGGCAGAGGGTGACAGTGAAAAAGCAGGGATACTGAATGAATATTTCTGCTCAGTATTCACAATGGAAGAGGAAGGGGAGGTACCTAAACCAAACAAGAGAGAAACTCTGAATAGGGGAGTTGATACCAGTCCATTCACAGAAGAAAGGGTTTTGAAAGAATTCTTGAAACTGAGGGTGGACAAAGCAATGGGGCCTGATGGGATTCACCCAAGAATTCTAAGAGAACTAAGGGTAGAACTAGTAACACCACTGACTACTCTCTTTAACAAATCATGGGAAGATGGGGTGGTACCTAAGGACTGGAGGAGGGTGGATGTGATTCCCCTTCACAAAAGTGGGAGTAGGGCAGAGGCAGGAAACTGCAGACCTGTTAGTTTGACCTCAGTGATAGGGAAAATGATGGGATCACTTCTGAAGGAAAGAATTGTTGAGTACCTAGAGCAGTGATGGGCAAGTTGGCATTGTATGTGGGCCATAAGTGTGGCCCTCCTGTTATCTGAAGGCCCACATGAGTAAGTCAGCTCCATATTCAAATAAAATGATGAAGCAGACACCAGTTAGTAATGCAAACACCTTTATTAACTGTAATACATTAATTAAATATTAAAAATATTGTTAAACAGTGTTTATTTATAGATAACACATAAACATAGTATTATATATTACTCAGACTTTCGTGCTGTAATGTTATCAACAAGCTTTCTAAGGTTTGGCAAAAGTTGAGTGCAGGCACATCTCAGCTCTGCCACTTTTAACACTCATTGTTGTTTAGCCAGACCAGTTTTTAAGATACACACCTGTTGAGAACGCATGCCAGATACCAGTGGTAATTTGTGTGAATAAGAAGGATGGCACTTTTCGAAATGTCTCTGCACATTAAATCGTTTTGGGACAGATAGAGACTGTTTGCATATAAGACAGGTAGACTTGCCGTGATGGTCAGTAACTTATTATTTATTTATTTAAGTCTAGGATTACAAATACCTTTGAGCCAAGGCTCTTTTACAAGGTTCCACTTCAAAGAAATACAAATTATGGGGAACATCAAGACAGACATTACAACAATGTGGACATTGCAAACAGATAACAGATTAATACAGCTCAAGTGTAACACTGTAAGCAAGGCAGCCAGCAGCATTTGTCAGAGAAAACAGACAAGAGATAAGAAGTGCCAGAGCCATAGGGAGAGGGAAGGAGGGAGAGAAGGAATGTAGGTAGGGTGGGGAGAGGGTGAAAAATGCAGCATTGGGTATACCAAGATGTGAGAGTAGAATCCAGTGAGGAGGGGAGAGGGGGAACCACTAGAGCAGGCAGGGAAGTGGAGAAACAAGGTTAAGTTGGGCAGTCACAGGAGCTGTTGGTAGTGAGATAGTCCCTACAAGTAACAAAAAATTCATACTCCCATGACTCGCACTATTCGCCATTCTTTCCTGAGTTCTCTTTTTTTACTACTGTCTGGACTCGATGAGCTGCTCGGTGTGCTGCTGTTTGTTAAAAATCGGTCCATTTTGTTTTAATTCCATTTTAATATCAATGCTACTGCTTCCAGAGTTTGTGGCAATTGTCAGTGGGGGTAGCTGTTATATTACAGACTTAGATTACTTTATAATAGATGGGGGGGGACTCAATTGTGCAGAAATGGAAATAATTAATTAGTGATGAATAGCTTGATTCATACAGGACGGGGTGGAGGGGACGGACTCAATTGTACGCTGATGGAACTAATGAAGATGTACCGAACGAGCAGGTATTTATCAGTAATTATCTGTCCTCAGGTTTTCATGACAGATTAAGACAGATTTTTCAGCTCATTTAACTAGTGGAATTGAACTGGGCAATAAAAGATGTGACCCGCATCCCACAATTACACTGAATTACACATCAGCTTGCTTGGCTCATTTATGTGTCTGCCAGATGATGCAAAGGGCTGCAATAATTACAAAAAGGGCCACATGTGGCCCGCAGGCCACAGTTTGCCCATCACTGACCTAGAGGCCAGTGGAGCACAGGACCCAAGGCAGCAAGGTTTCACAGCAGGAAGGTCATGTCAGACGAACCTAATAGATTTCTTTGACTGGGTGACCAAAGTAGTAGACCAGGGAGGGGCTGTGGATATGGCCTACCTCGATTTTAGCAAGGCATTTGACACAGTCTCAAACAAAAGATTAATTTATTCAATATCAAGCCTGCCTTCTGGCTAAGAAGGCAGATCTTGGTCTCCTACCACCAGGTTCCCTTCATCTTTTCAGTCCTTTCTGGGGCACTCGGAGCACACAAAGTTCTGTGAGCCAAACCTTCACTGTCCCTTGCTGTTGAACCTCGCTCCGACAGCGCTCCACTGCAGTTAGAGCTGATCATTTATCTAATTTCCTTCCTCCTGAGATTGCGACAACTGCAACCTTGGGACCATTTAAGTGGAAGCTGCATTCATTCCTAGTTTCCAGAGCTTCTTGTTACTGCTATACCTAATCTCTGCTGACAACTAAATGCACTGGAACCTCCCTCTTTTACCATTTGCCTCTGTATAGCCCTATGCAGTTGCTGTGCTATTTCACTCACAGTACTTCCTCCCTTATCCCTTTCTCATTCCTGCCCTCTTTTCATTCTACCTCATCCGTCCCTTCCCCTACCAGTCCACTCCCACTTCCCTCCACTCTCCTCTGTTTCTCCACCTTGTTCTCTCCCTCTACCCCCTACCCTGTGGGTCTTTCCTGCTTAAACTTCATTGTGGTATCTCCCTCCTTGCTTTTATTTTGCTCCTTCCACCCCCCCAATTCACCCCCTGTACTTCTCTCCTTGTAAGCCCTTTCACCCCTCTTCAGACAAGGCCACTGGCTGCACTTTAAACAATGTTTATCTTGCCATATTGTTCTTTTGTTTATGCAATTACTTTCCTCATGTTGTATTACTTACTGAAACCATTGTAATTTGCTGTTCTTGTGACTTGACATGGAGCCTCTGTAAACGAGCCACTGGCTCAAAGGTCTTTCAGATTTGTTAAATAAATAAATAAATAAAAATACAAGTTAACCAGCCTTGGAGTGGGTCCCTAGGTGGTAGCCTGGATAAAAAAATGGCTGGCCAACAGAATGCAAAGGGTAATAGTAAATGGAGTCCACAGTGAAGAAAGGAGGGCAACTAGTGGGGTACTGCAGAGTTCGGTACTGGGACTGGTCCTCTTTAATGTCTTTATAAGTGACACTGGAGAGCACCTGGAAGGAAAATTATGTCTCTTTGCAGATGACACAAAGATCTGCAACAGGGTTGATACACAAGTTGGAGTGGAAAGGATGAAAAGGGACTTGGCAAGGTTGAAGGAATGGTCAAATATGTGGCAGCTCAGATTCAATGCAAAGAAGTGCAAGGTAATGCATCTGGGAAACAAAAACCCAGGGGAAGAGTACACAATGGGGGTGAGTTAATAACAACAATAAAAATCAAAAGAGACCTAGGAATAATTATATCAGATGATCTAAAGGTATGCAAGCAATCTGAAAAGGCAGTATGGAGGGCTGGGGTGATACTGGGATGCACAGGGAGAGGCATCAACAGTAGAAACAGGAAGTTGTTATCCCTCTGTACAGACAGTTGGTGAGAACTCATTTGGAGTACTGTGTGCAATTCTGGAGACCCCATCTCCACTAAGACATAGAGTGGAGGCTGATAACAGGAGGGCAACCAAAATGGTGCAGGGTCTGCACCAGAAGACATACGAGGAGAGGCTAAAGCAGCTTAATATATGTACCCTTGAGGAAAGGAGGGAGAGGGGGGTCCTGATAGAAACTTTCAAGTATCTCAAGGGAATTAAAGTACAAGAGGGTAGCATCTTTCAGAAGAGGAGATGTGCAAGAACAAGGGGGCACAATTTGAAGATGGGGGACAGCTCAGAGGTAATGTTAGAAAGTATGTTGTCATAGAGAGGGTTGTGGATGCATGGAACAGCCTTCCTGAGGAGGTTGTGGAGTCAGGAACAGTGAGAGAATTCAAGAATGCATGGGACATGCATAAGGTAATTCTAGTGGAAGGTAGGAGGAAGTAAGCTGTTGATTAACTAGAATCTGCAGCTTATCCATCAGGTAGGGAAATGGGCAGACTAGGTGGGCCAAGCGGTCCTTATCTGCCATCACAATTCTATGTTTCTATGTTAACAGGAATAGATACAAGCCAGAGAAGGAAAGGCCAGAAGGGGCACTATTCAGTCTGTCATTGGGGAAGCCATGGAGCTATGCTGGGCTTAAAAAGGGGCAAAAATTGGTAGAAAAAACATACTAAAATAAAAGGACACAGGCAAGGCAACACAAGGCAAATTTTATTTATATGGTACCCAATCCCAGAGGCTCTGAGTGCCTCACAGAGAAATACAATAAAATAGGCAATAAAATGATTAAAATAAGATTACATTAATATGATTATAAATGAATCAAATATAAATCAAATTAAAAAAGCTTTCAGGATGCCATAATCAGGGACTGAACAAAAACATAATGTAATTCAGTAGTCATTAAAAGCCAAGCTAAAGAGGTGGGCCTTCAGCCTCCGCTTAAACACCTCTACTGAGGGGGCTTGCCGAACTGCAGATGGAAGCAAGTTCCATAGGGTGAGCCCAGAAATGCTGAAAGCACGATATCCGAGGTCCTGAATGTCCCGGGAATGTTTAGGAAGCCCTTGAGAAGGAGCAGAGGGAGTGAGCAGAGGTCATCAGTGTCAGTAGCTCTGACAGATAGCCAGGGTCCAGTCCATATAGGGCCTCAAAAGTGAGAAGACCCACCTTGAAAAGGACCCTCCACCTAACTGGCAGCCAGTGCAGGGCATGCAGAACTGAGGTTACATAACTGGACCTTGAAAGACCTGTCAGCAACCGGGCTGCTGCATTCTGCACCAGCTGTAGTCGGTGGAGATTCCCTCCTGTGACCCCAAAGTACAGAGCATTACAGTAGTTGAGCCTGGTGGAAACAAAGGCATATACTAGCATCCACAGGTCCTTGGGTGGAACAAGGGGCTCAATCCAGGCAATGTTCTCCAGATGGTAAAAACCACTGCTGACTACAGATGATACCTGATCTTCAAAAGTCAGTCTGCTATCAAGGATCACACCCAGATTTTGCACCCTCGGAGAAGCCACTAATGGTGTCAAACCCAGTACAAGACCAGAGTCAGCCCTGGGAGGCAACACATCATGCCCATGACCAGGCTTGATTACCATTACCTCCATCTTGGCCGGGTTGAGTCTCAGCCAGCTGGAAGTCATCCAGTCATTGACTTTAGCCAGACAGTTGTTAAGCACATCAACAGGTCCAGATGTTCCGGGAGCAAATGACAAATACAGTTGGGTGTCATCTGCATAGCAGTGAAACTCCACATCATATTGTCAAATTATCTCACCCAGGGGCAGCATGTACACTGCAAATAACATTGGTGACAGAATCAAGCCCTGTGGTACTCCACAAGACAGAAGCATGGGGGGGAGAAATTCCTCATCACAACCCACTGCACCCTATCCAAGAGATAAGACTCAAACCACCTGATGATAGTGCCAGCGAGTCCACAAAACTCACAGGGCCAATCCAATAGCATGGCATGATCCACAGTGTAGAAGGTTGATGAGAGATCAAGTAGTACAAGAACTGACCTGTCTCCTCTATTTCTAGTCCTGAGTAGATCATTATGCACCCTCACTAGAGCTGTTTTAGTGATGTGTCTACCCTGAAAACACAACTAAAATGGCTCATAAATGCCCAGGGACACCAGGTGGTCCTCAAGCTGTTATGCCACCAACTTATCAACAACCTTGCTCAAGAAAGGCAGGTTGGAGATAGAACAGTAATTTGCCAGGACATCAGGGTCCAGGGAAGGTTTCTTAAGGAAGGACCTCACCAGCGCTTCTTTCAGAGTAGCTGAGAAAACCCCCTCCACCATCAAGCATCTGGCAATCCTGGTGAACATCAGGCCAATAGCCTCAACACATCACATTAAGAAACATATCGGGGCCAGGTCCAGTTCACAAAAAGTAAGCCTCAGCTCTGAGATCACCTTAGTCACTTTGGACACCTCCACTGGTCTAAACTCTTCCCAGACAGATGGAGTGCCTCTATTCTCACCAACCTGGCCACTGCTAGGCAATGGCCTACCTGACGGAATCCCCGATTGGATGGCCAACACTCTGTTGGAGAAGAACAGAGCAAACACTTCATATAAAGTGGATGAAAAGGCTTTTTTCGGCTGCAGACAAGGAAGATATAAAAGCCTGACTACAGTCTGAAACAGTTTAGATAGCATGTTCCTCCCTGCAGCAATTTCTCTGGACAGGAATTCTGCCTTCTTATGGAAAATTTCCCTCTGATACTCAGCATAGTGAGCACGCAGGGCCAGCTTGTCAGACTCCAGCCGGGTTTTCCACCAGCAATGCTCCAACTTCTGACCCCAGATCTTCATCGCCTTGAGATCCCCATCAAACCAAGAGGATCTCAAGTGAGAAGATCTGGGTCATATATGAACTGGTGCAATGGCATCCAGAGCTTCAGAGATCACTTTATTATAGGTGTCCACCGCCTCTCCAGCGCCAATCACACATGCTGCATCAACCCTAGATAGATCAGCTACTGTTAACAGACCCTCCGGGACCAAACCCCTTAAAGGGCGATAGTTGACCATCTCCATGGGGAGGGACTTTCAGTGGGGGCCCAAAACATGAACTCCATGGTGTAATGATCACACCAAATGACCTGATCAATCTTGAGGTTATCAACCTCGAGACCCAACTGGAACATCAGATCAAGTATTTGGCCATGCTGGTGGGTAGCAGAAGCAACTTCTTGTGCCAGGCCCAGTGACTGCATCAACTGGAGGAGGTCTTAACTGAAATGCAAGGATTCATTGTTGATCCAAGCATTGAAGTCCCCCAAGATTAAGCACCTGGGGGACTCCAACACCTGGTCAACAATGAAGTCTGCTACCTCCTGCAGGAATTCTCCCCCTGTCCCTGGGGGCGGTAAATGAGGAGAGTCCTGCAACCTGCACCTGTACCCACACGGATAGTGACACACTTAAAAGATCGGGTGCTCCCAACTGGGTGCACCAAGAAGCCCAGGCTGGATTGAAAAATGATGGCCACCCCCACCCCTGTGATCCTTCCTTGGGCAGTGCGCTATGGAGTACCTGGAGGGAATGGCAGCCTCAAGAACTGGGCTGGCATTGTCACCCAACCAGGTTTCTGTAATGCAAGCCAGGTCAACCGAGGAAAACAAGTCAGCAAAAATAGCAGTCTTGTTCCTCATCAACCTGGCATTAAATAGCACCACCCGAAGAGGATTAGAGGATGCGGCCAGCCCTCTAGCTACCTGCCCACTTGGTCTGGTGGGAACCCTGGGCATGAAGATCAAACACATCTGGCTTCTCCCTAGACTTCACCTATGCCCAGGGCATTTCCTGCACAGAACGACCTCAGTGCTGCTCACCACCCCCTCCTCAGCTGTCCTCGGCCCATGAGCCCTCCGCCACCTAGTTATCCTGACCTCCCTGTAGCACCTCACTGCAGTAGCTGGAACAAGGAGGCTGATAAAGGGGTGAAGGTCCCAGAGCCAAGCAGCAGCATAGGTGATACAGGCAAGGCCACAACACCAACGCATCATCACCTGGCAGTTTGGTCCCTCAAGCAACCCAACAGTACATGCTGTTAAAGTGGAATGGCAAACCAAACCACACAACACACCACACAGCCAATGGCTCACTTACTCACTCACATACTTAACACTCACGGCCAACGACTAACCCACAAAGTACTCCCATAAACCACCCCACACCACCCAACCCACCAACAAAGAAAACCCCAAAACTAAACCCACGGGAGAAGCAAAACATAGGAGTGCAGGCAAATAATGCTGCCCAAAAGGGCACAAACCCAAATTTCAACAAAGCAGTGAATAATTTAAAGTCACTGGAGATTATGAAGTCCAAGTAGACCCAGTGATGATGAAAACCAGTTGAGCCTCCTCTCACCAGGCCTAAAATCCAGATATAACTGGGGATAAGGCTTTTACCCCCTTCCCCACAAACTTCAATGTCAAAGATGACTAAAAAATAGTTGCCATACCCAAAAGTTGAGTAGAAAGAACTCTGTTCAAAAAATGCCAGTTCAGAGAAGACTCTCACCCTTCAGTGAACCAGATATGGGCCAAACTCAAAATCATCCCAAAGTTGGTTGGGGTGGAGAAGGTAGTGAGGATAATCTCAAAGCTGCAGCCAACTCAGTGTGATCTAGACCCAGGCTCGATCCAACTTTCGGTTGGATGTGTTGACCTGATTTGGAGTTTCTTGAGGAGTGGGGTCTTCTCATTGGTCTTGAAAGAGGCCTTGGCTAGACCCCTTTTGAAGAAACCCTCTTTGGACCCAGGATTGTCTCAGCAATTACAGGCAGGTTTCTAACCTCCCAATTTTAGGGAAAGTTATTGAGAAGCTGGTGATTGTTCAGCTCAAGAGACATCTTGCCTCTTCCTCCACCTATGAGTCATTCGGTTCCATGCTGGGCATAGTTCAGAGACCGCCCTGGTAAGGGTGCTAAATGATCTCCTGATCGTGAGGGACAGGGGAGAATGTACCATCCTGGTCCTCCTGGACCTCTCTGTGGCATTTGACACTGTGGACTATAAGGAGTTACTTGACCGCCTGCAGTTCTGGTGTGGCCTGTCTGGTTATGTCATCAACTGGTTCAGGTCATACCTAACAGACAGAGTGCAAAGGGTGAAAATGAGATTAGTCTCATCTAACCCAAAGCCTCTGTGCTGTGGGTTTCCTCAGGGTTCTGTCTGGTCACCATTATTGTTCACGGTGTATATGATGCCACTAGGGGACATTATCAGGTGGTATAGGCTGGTTTTTCACTGCTATGCAGATGATACCCAGCTGTACCTATCCTGTGTGCCCAATAACCAGGTGTCTGCCTCTGTATTTAACAACAGCCTCGAGGAAATACAGACATGGATGATTTAAAACTGGCTTAAACTCAACCCAGATAAGACTGAAGTGCTAGTTGTGGATCCAGGTCATTGGGGATGAGGGTGTATGTGGGGTTACCCCCGGTTTAGTTTTGGGGGGTGTTCCTCTTGCCCCGTCAAGACAGGTGAAGGATTTGGGCATGATCCTAGATGATGGTCTGATGCTTGAGCTTCAGGTACCGGCCATGGTCAGGAGTAGATTTTATCATCTCAGGAATATCACCCAAATCCAAGCCCTGATCCTGCTTGAGGACCTGACCACGCTGGTACACACTTTTGTCACATCCCGGTTGGACTATTGTAATGCCCTATACCTAGGGTTATTTTGAGGCAACCTCTGCAGGCTGCACCTGGTGCAGAATGTGGCGGTAAGTTTGTTGACAGAAGTGAAAAGTTGACAGCATATCACTCCTGTGCTCCACAAACTGCACTGACTGCTGGTCAGGTGGAGGATTGTCTTCAAGGTAGGGCTCCTGACCTACAAGACCCTGAATGAAAGGGGACTTGTCTATCTGCAAGATCTCCTTGTCCCCTATTGCCCATCCTGAACAATCTGTTCTGCTGGGGAGGCCTCCTTGTAGTCCCCAGAGTTAGGCTGCAGCACTCTGGGGACAGGGTGTTCTCGGTGGCCAAGCCTACCCTGTGGAACTCCTTGCCTGTTTATGTGCTCCCTCGGTAGAAGCCTTTAAAAAGGGCCTGAAGACATATTTGTTCCAGCAAGCATTTATTAATTCATTTAGTGGTTTTAATTAGGATAGATAAATTAAGTGCATGCTCCCAGTTGAAATTGTTTATATATTTTGTGCATGATTTTTAACTATTGTATTGTGTTGCTATTGGTTGTACTGCACCCAGAGTCTCTGGAAATGGGCACTTTTTATAAATAAAAATATCTATCTATGTATCTATCTGTCTGTCTATCTATCTATCCACAGGGAGGAGAAACAAGCAAACAGGATAAATAACTACTTGGCAGAAGTTCTTAATAGTACAGCAATGCTGAAGCCAGAATCATCACTCCAGAGGAGACAAAATAGTTCACTCACCAAGTCCCAGAAACAGCGGGCGAGGTCGCCCCTTTCACAAGGCACAAGGAGTCCACTCCAGTGACTACTAATGTGTCAAAGCAGGCTGATATCCAGGTCCACTTTTCAAATGCGGCCAGTGTACTGCACTTCCTGCAGGCATACAACCACAACACCTGACCGACCAAAACTGTGCAAGTCGGGCCAGGGACTTCTCAACTTAGAGTGAGATAGACAAACAGCACAGCTCCAAAGATGACAGACAGAGTGTCCCATACTGGAAGAAACTCAGAGGTATTCTCCTCCACAGGGCAGAAAAGCTGGTAACATCAAAGTCTCTCCTCACTGCAGAAAGCTCACAGGTGAGCTAACACTCCACTACCTAAAAAATTAAAAACTATCTCCTGCAGCTTCTTCACTAAAACTCTAACTAAAGCTAAAAATCCTACTCCTCTCGCCTGCCTACAATTTATGAATTTCTGCTGACTCCGAACAAGCAATGGAGCCAGAGAAGGCAAAAACTGCTAAAAAAGCTTCTCCTGTAAAAACAGCAGTAAAACTTAAAAGGTCAGGGAACAAATGCTAGGCTCTCACCAGAACCTGTGCAAGTGCTGCTCAACATGCAGCCAGCTTGCTCCTTTGCTTATTAGAGGTTTTCAGACTGTAGCTGGGAGGATAATGCTTGTAGCTCACAGGACTGACCATATGCAAACCACTGGCACAACGAGCGCGATCGGTGACATCCAGCTTGATAGGGTTGAGGTGGGAGCTCCATAGGCCTTGAAAAAAAAGACTAAACAATTTAGTTTCTAAAGAAGGGTATGGGGGTATACACAGCTAAAATAGGTGAAGCAAGGGAGCAACAATGTCTTAACCAAATAAACACTCTTAGATTTAGCCAATGACCTATGTTTCCACACTAACAGCCTTCTCTCTGCCTTGGATAAGCAGGTCTCCTAATTAAAAAGGCCAGGTTCTGAGTGACTGAAATAAATTCCCAGGAGCTTTACAGGGGTATCAAAAATTGGGATGCCAACAATTGACAAAGGGCACAGAGCTGCATGAGGAAGTAAGGGAATGATCATGCTTTGGGAGTAGTTAATGGCTGAGCCAGACAGGTTAGAAACGAGATGTAGGACAGTAGAAACACTGGGGATAAGGGAAGTGTCTGAAAGCAGAATGCAGACATCATCTGCACAAGCCAATGTATGGAAATCAGGATATTCTGGAGACAAAGAAATACCTCTGATATGTAACTTGCCAGTGGTGGAGGAGCCGAAGTAGGGGATCAATAGAAAAAATATAAAGCAAGGGGATAAGAGGACAACCCTGATGGACTCCTCACCACAAAAGAAGGGACGTACTCATATGAGAATTAACAAATGGAGTGAGTGTAGCAGTAGCATAAAAGAGCCATATCCATGAAACAAAGATGGGGAGGCCAGCACAGTAAACAAGTAATCATGTGCCATGTGATCGAAGGCATGCTCCTGGTCCAGACAAAGGACCATGCCAGAGCACTGGCCACCAGCCATGTTCGAAAAGTTCACGTAGAAGTATCAGGTGGTCCAAAATGTGACAGGAGGGAATGGCGCATCCATGGGAAGGTGAGATCAATAATGGCACAGCAAGCAAAAGGTGAGCAGCCAGGATGCGGGCCAAAATCTTATAGTCCATGTTAAGAAGGTATAGCGGACACCAATTGTACAAAAGGGTACAATCACCTTTCTTATAGAAAAAAAATAAAGAGGGCTTTGGAAAGAGATGGGGGAAGAATCTGTAATTGCAAAATCTGATTAAACAAGACCACAAGAGTAGTACCAAGATATCATAAAAAAAGTTTTATAAAATTCCCCATCAGTGCCCAGGGCGATATTGGAAGGCAAACCCCTTATAGCAACAGTGATTTCCTGAAGGTGTATGGGTGTTTGCAGAGAAGTAATAAAATCAGCAGGCAGGGAAGAGGGAATAAGAAAGGGCAGGGGGTCAGTGAGGGGTGAGGAAAAATGAGGCGTCCCGAAAGTATGTGCAACATGTGCATGGACCACCCTCAACATGTCCCAAGGGTCATCATATGACAAGTGGAAGACTAGGTTTGCTGGCAAAGGCACCTAGCTTCACCTGAGCTCTTTTCTTCTAGGTTTGCTTGTAAGGACAGAGCAAGGAACAGCATTATCAGAGCAAGGAAAGAGATTAAGTCTTCTTTTTGCTAGGCAGATTTACTGTGCATTGTTATTTTCTTTTGTGCTCACAAGATTTAATACTGTTTTTTGCTTACATTTTACTGCTGTAATCTCTGATTCATATTGCTGTTGCAGGGTATACCTTCTGCTGCATTACTGCAGGGTGTGCCTACAGGGTTGTTGCCGTTTCGTGCCTACAGATTACTGCTGTAATCTTCTCTGATTCAAATTTTTTTGCAAGGTATATCTTCAGTTACTGCTTTATTTTTCTCTGTAGCAAAGTGTTTTTGAAGGGTATATCTAATGTGAATTTGTTACAGGTGGTGTTTACAGGGTTAACAGTTTTATCTATCATTAGGCTAAGCTTTCAGGGCTACTGTATTTGTTGTTGGTTGATTGTTTCTGCTCTTACCTCCTTGTTTTTTTCATCCATGGTTCTTCTTTTTCAGCAGGGGAAGGGCCCACCACCCACCCCCATCCCCAACCCCAACCACCCCATGCTACACTCCTTTTATAGAGTAGCACAGTCGTGACATTTCCTGTAGCAAAGCAGGAAGGGGAGAACCAGAGGGGTGTCCACACAGTGACCTCACATACAGGGGCACGAGTAATTTAACTTGTTATGACACTTTGTACAACAACAAACAAAAAAAAATCAAACTTTTGCTTTCATTTTCCTTCTAATTATTCAGACCAGGTTATAAACTCAGCAACTCGAGTGGAATGGATATTATTAAGTGCAGACACTGCGGGACACTTTTCAAAACATAGAAACATAGAATTTGACGGCAGATAAGGACCGCTTGGCCCACCTAGTCTGCACATTTCCCTACCTGATGGATAAGCTGCAGATTCTAGTTAACTAAACAAAAAAGAAATTCAAGAATGCATGGGACAGACATAAGGCAATTCTAGTGGGGTGTAGGAGGAAGTAAGCTGTTGATTAACTAGAATCTAAATGAATAACCACAAGAAAACCACACAGAGTAAGAGGCTGGTGCTTAATTAGTAGAGGAATACTAAACAAAAAAGAAATAAGCACCCATCTAGTGCAGAATAAAGTTACAAAATAGTTTATTAATTATAGCAGTGTGTAAAATACTAGGCTATTCACCAAAATGGTGAGTGGTAAAAAATACAATCTTACGTTTCGCCAAGCATTTGCCTAAGCTACATCTGATTAATAAATAAAAATAGTTTCTAACTTTACCCCTGCACAACTAATTAACTGTTTCTTTGTTCAATATTAACTCAAACCAGCCTTTCGATAATCATATGGTAATTTAGATACAGTTATTAACAGCTGCCGACATAACCCTGTTCGTCACGATATGATCCACCCCATTCTGGACTCTAGCCTCCTCAGGAAGGCTGTTCCATGCATCCACAATGCTCTCTGTAAAAAAATACTTCCTAACATTACCTCTGAGCCACCCCCATCTTCAAATTGTGCCCCCTTGTTCTTCACATCTCTTTTTCTGAAAGATGCTACCTTCTTGTACTTTGTTAATTCCCTTAAGAAACTTGATACTTGAAAAGAGCAGTTATGCAGGATTTAGAATGCTGTCCTACATGCTGGACCACTGGAGATTTAAAGGCTCAGCTCCGGGCAGCATGGGAAGAGATTGCGTGCCTCAAATGACACAGTCAGGAGGAAATATATTATGAGAACTGCCTGCCATTTCCCCAACATCCAACTGAAGCACCTCCACCACAGAGAGTAGTTGGTCTAGGAGATTGTCAGGTGGTTAGTAGGAGCAAATCGGGTGCCCTATCACTTAATGCTCTCCAACGTATCACCTCCACAAACCATACAAAAACTATAAATGGGTATCTGCCTCTGTCTCCAAAAATCAAACAAAGGGGCAGAGTACACTGTAGCACAGAAGCTAGCACAACAAAACTCACCCAAAACAGGAACCAAAACAAAGAAAAGCAACACAAAAAACACTTCTGATCATAGGAGACTCCATGATTCAGTGAGTTGATACCTACCTCCAGCCAAGGGTAATGGTCAGATGTCTCCCAGGTACATCAGCATGGAGAGACACTGATCGCATTGCTAAAATCATGCAGGAAGCAGGAGAAAACATTGGAGTCCTGGTACACATAGGGACTAACGATCTCTCCAGCCAGCTAGTTGTGGAGACTAAGGAGCACCTAACCAGGCAGGGAGACAAACTGTCATCCATTTCATCTGGCATCTCTTTCTCTGAGATCCTGCCACTCTGGAACAGGGAGTCAGATGGATGGAAGGTCAGAGAAGGGGAGATAGGGGAGCTAAACATGTGGCTCAAGGGCTGGTGCCAGGGAAAAAGGACATAAATCTGTAGGTGATTAGCAACCGTTTTGGGAGTGAAAGTTCTTTAAATTTGATGGACTGCATCTGACTAATGAGGGAGTCAGTGCATTGGGGCAGAAGTTTGACGTCTTTGCAGAATATCTAAAATAACCAATGGGGAGAGGGGTGCACCTCCTGATACATCGAATGGGAAGAACATCTCTCGCCCCTCAGCTAGTGATCAAACAGCAATTCAGCATGTTTGTAGTTCATTTGCATCATCAGGTAAGGAAAAAGGTCCAGCTCCGCATATGATGAGAAGAGGAAACGCCTGACCTCGCCCAACAACTAAGGCACCGAAATCTGGCCAATGGAAAATCATGTACATAAATTACTCCAGTCTGGGAAACAATATCCCAGACCTGAAGGCAACAATGACAGAGGCTAATCTGGACATAGTAGCCATTAGCGAGACATGGTTCACCAGTAACCA
Organism: Neoceratodus forsteri; assembly: GCA_016271365.2. Classification (NCBI taxonomy): domain Eukaryota; kingdom Metazoa; phylum Chordata; order Ceratodontiformes; family Ceratodontidae; genus Neoceratodus; species Neoceratodus forsteri. The sequence continues at coordinate 684,448,643 of CM028134.1, forward strand.
CACTTGAGAGACTTCAGTACCCAACCATGTACTGTTCAGAAGAGACCAAGGTGCAAAAAGGGGGGGAGTAGTCCTTTATGTCAATGAAAATATCAAAGCTACAGAAATTCAGAATACACATAAGGAGCCAGAAGAACTGTGGGTCACCCTGGAAACAGGAAATGGGACAGCCATACAAACTGGGATTTTCTACAAGCCTCCAGACCAGGAAGAAGACATAAACACATTACTGTTATAAGATATACAGAACATGTCAGTTAAAGGGGAGGTTCAGATAATGGGAGACTTCAACATGCCAGATACAGATTGGTCAATACCAGCAGGAACATCTGCCACAACAAGACACATAATGGATTCCCTGCTGGGGGAGGGTCTCAAACAACTGGCACAACAACCCACAAGAGACAAGGCTACCCTAGATCTAGTAATAACTAATGGGGAAAGGATCACAGAATTCCAGGTAGAAGGTCACCTGGGGGCCAATGACCATCACATGGTGTAGTTCAATTTGGCAACTAGAACTAAATCATCCCATTCCAATGCAAAAATATGGGACTTCAGAGGAGCTGACTTTGATAAGATAGCCAACAGAGTTAAGCTAGCCCTGACAAGAAGAAATACAGGTGAGGGGGTACAGGCAAAGTGGGCAAGCATTAAGGATGCAATACTTGAAGCAATATCCCATTGTGTTAGGGAGAAAAGCAAGAGCAAAAGAGGGAGGAAACCACTTTGGTTCTCAAAAACAGTAGCAGAAAAGGTCAGAGCCAAAAGACTAGCCTTCAGGAAATATAAGGGAATGCAGCGGGACGAAGGTAGGGAGGCATACCAAACTTCCCTAAGGGAAGCAGGGAAGGCAGTAAGGCAGGCAAAGGCCCAAACTGAGGAAACACTAGCATGAACAGTAAAAGAAGGGGACAAGACTTTCTATAGATACATTAGTGAAAGGAGAAACTCCAGAGGAGGTATTGCTAAGATCAAAGGGGATAAGGGGGAGTGTGTGGAGGAGGACCAAGGAAAACCATCTATCCTAAATAGATACTTCTGCTCAGTATTAACTGAGGAGAAGGTAAGGCAGGGCTCACAGCTCAACACCATGAATACGGGGGGGGGAGGGAGGTGTCCACAAGTCCCTTCACAAAAGAAAGGGTCCTACAAGAGCTTGCTAAGCTCAGGGTGGACAAGGCAATGGGACCGGATGGCATACATCCCAGGGTACTAAAGGAGCTAAGGGTGGAACTAGCAGGGCCATTATCAGAACTATTTAGTGAGTCTCTGAGTACAGTGAGAGGTCCCAGAAGACTGCAGAAGGGCTCATGTGATCCCGCTCCACAAGAGTGGTAGCAGGGAGGAGACAGAGAACTACAGACCAGTCAGTCTTACCTCAGTAGTGGGCAAGATTATAGATGCACTCCTTAAGGAAAGGATAGTGCAACACCTGGGATCCATAGGAACACAGGATCCAAGACAGCATGGGTTTACAACAGGAAGGTCCTTTCAAACTAATCTAATAGATTTCTTTGACTAGGTAACCAGAGTGGTGGACCAAGGGACTGCAGTTGATGTTGCCTACCTTGACTTTAGCAAAGCTTTTGATACTGTTCCACATAGATGATTGATAAGGGATAAGGGAGGAGCTGACCAGAAGCCCTGTCCTCCAGATGAGGGGAGTAGACTTCAAACCCAAGGCAAGGAGGGGGGAAACAGACTGGGGGAGAAGGTTTCAGTAGGAGCAGAGGGAGGATGGAAGTATAAGGAACCTGGGTGGGGTTCGACAAAGGGGATTAGGGATAAGGGGTGGAGGTGGTGTTAGTAAATGCCAGGAGCTTGGAAAACAAGTTGCCAGGGTTCCAGGCCATGCTCTTCAAGGGGGGGGTGGATGTGGCGGCAATCATGGAAGCGTGGGCCAACTAAAACCATGACTGGGACCTAAACATGCGGGGGTACACTATGTTTAGGAAGGATAGAAAGGAGGGCAGAGGGGGTGGAGTGGCTATGTTCATTAGAGATGACATAGAAATTGCTAGGGTAGAAGAGGCAGAGGGAAACATGCAGGCCTTATGGGTCACCTTATGAACCCTAGCAGGAGGTAAGGTCAAGCTGGGTGTAGTATATAGGCCCCCCGGGATGGGTGATGTTCTGGAGGATGGTTTGCTGGACAACATCATTGCCCAGTGTGGACCAAAAGGGGAAGGAGTGGTGTTGATGGGGGACCTTAATATGCCAGGTACAAATTGGGGAACCATGTCCTCTAAGGTGGACAAGGAGCAGAGGCTGCTGGATGGCTTCCAGGATGTGTTCTTAACACAGCATGTGATGGAGACCACAAGGGAGGGGCATGTCCTGGATGTGGTTCTGGCAGATGAGGGATCTGGTAAGGGACCTGGTTGTAGAGGATCCCCTGACTGGAAGCAACCACAATACTGTCTGGTTTCAAATAAGCATGGGGGGATCTAGGACACTGGCAGTGAATTTCAGGGGGGCAGACTTTGTGGGCATGAGAAATATTCTCAAGGATCACTTGAAGGGGAATACATCAATGACGAATGTGGAAAAGAGATGGGAGGTCATAAAACAGGGACTTCATGAGTTAGTCAGGACCTGCGCTAAGGTGAAACGTAAGGAAGCAAGGTCACATAAACCATGCTGGTGGTCCAGTGAGGTTCAGGTAGTGGTCAGAGAAAAGAAGACGGCCTACAAAAAATACAAAATAACAAGAGGGGATACAGAAAAGAAAATGTACCATCTTGCATCTAGAAAAGTCACCCGGATGGTGAGGGGGGCAAAGTCCAGTAAAGAGCAATGGCTGGCACAGGGGATACATGGAGGGGAAAAGGGATTCTTCCGGTACATTGGGGAGTGGAGAAAAACTAAGGGCCATCTCGGCAGATTGAGATCAGAAGGAGGGAGGATGGAAGAGACGAGGGACCAGGCAGAGGTATCAAACAAGTACTTCACCTCTGTGTTCACTAGGGAGAGGGATGAGATATCTACAAAGCAAGGCACAATGGGGATAGAAGCAGTAGTGAGTAGGATCAGGGAAGCAACAGAAATGGAACAAGAGGGAGGGAGAGGTACCCCAGGGGTGTCACATCAGGATAAGGATAAAAAGGCCAGTAAGGTGGAGGGGATAGATGATGCTATCTCCATCGAAAGGGTGTGGTTAGCCCTCAAGGCCCTAAAGAACGATAAATCTCCTGAGCCGGATGGCAGTCATCCGAGAGTACTATGGGAATTGGCGGACATATTGGCTGCACCCCTGGAGGAGCTCTTCAACAGGTCACTTGAGACAGAGAGGGTACCTAGGGATTGGCAAGAGGTACATGTGGTGCCAATCCATAAAGGAAGGGTCGAGGGAAGTACCAGAAAACTATAGACCCATCAGTTTGACCTCGGTGGTGGGAAAATTAGTGGACAGTATACTAAAGGAACAATTGGGGGTGTACTTGGAGGAGGTGGGAGGTCTGGATAGTTGGTAACATGGGTTTGTGCTAGGTAGATCATGTCAAACCAATCTTGTGGAGTTCTACGAATAGGTAACATCAGAACTGGACTGGGGAAAGCCTGTGGATGTATTATTCTTGGACTTCAGCAAGGCGTTTGACTCTGTCCCCCACAATGGTCTGGTGGAGAAAGTGACGGGTTGGGAGTAGGCCTTTCGATGGTCAGATGGATTGAAAACTGGCTAGCTGGATGCACCCAGAAAGTAGTGGTTGGTGGAGAGCTCTCGAACCCTAGAGAGGTTGGTAGTGGGGTACCGCAGGGCTCGGTCCTGGGTCCGATCCTGTTTAATGCATACATATCGGACATCAGGGTGGGTATAGGGTGTGAAATGAGTCCTTTTGCTGATGACTCCAAGATGGGAGCAGTAGTTGAGGGGGAAGAGGGGAGGTTGGCACTGCAAGGGGACCTGGACACCCTGGAAAGCTGGGCTCACACATGGAAATTAAATTTCAATATCACCAAGTGCAAGGTGTTACATCTTGGGTGGGGAAACCCTAAACACAGGTACACCCTTGGAGAGGAGGCGCTGGAGGCCTCAAGAGGGGAAAAAGACCTAGGGGTCATGGTGGATGCATGTATGAATAACTCTGAGCAGTGCAGGAGAATGGCTAGCAAGGCAAACAGGATGTTGGGATGCATCGTAAGGAGGACCACCTCTAGGAGAAGGGAAGTGATTCTGCCACTGTACAATGGATTGGTTAGACCACACCTTGAGTACTGTGTACAGTACTGGAGACCACACTTGAAGAGGGACATACAGCTCCTGAAGAGGGTACAGAGGAGGGCAACTAAGATGATATGAGGACTAGGGGATTTGATGTATGAGGGCAGACTTGAGGAGCTCTGCCTTTTTTCATTGGAGGAGAAGAGAGGAGAGGAGAGACAGGAGGACATGATTGAGGTCCTCAACTACCTCAAGGGAATAAATAGGGTAAACATGGAGGGGATCTTTAGACTAAAGCAAGGAGGTATCACCAGAGGGCATTGTTTGAAGTTGGAAGGTGGAAGGGTAAGGGGGGAAAGAGGAGGAGGTTTTTCACTGAGAGGGTGGTGGACCCTTGGAATGAACTGCCTGGCAAGCTGGTTCAGAGATCCACAATGGAGGGCTTCAAAAGAGGGTGGGACAGACACAGAAAGCGGATGTATTAGATGATGGCCTGGACCAGGGGGTGGGGATGGATGATAGCAGTTTCTGGAACACATGGGGGGGAGGGCCTCGGCACCCAACTAGGAATCTGAGGTTCGAGCAAACTCGATAGACCGTAAGGCCTAATCTGTTGGAAATTAGTATGTTAGTATGTAATAAGATGGGTAGGCTTGGGGTGGGTCAGAAGTTGGTCAACTGGGTGGCAAACTGGTTGGTGGGCAGAAAACAGAGAGTGGTGGTAAATGATTCACAGTCAGAAGAGATGCAAGTCACGAGTGGGGTACCTCAGGGATCAGTCCTGGAGCCAGTCCTCTTCAGTATCTTCATCAGTGACATTGCAGATGGACTCAAGGGTGAGATTTGTCTGTTTGCAGATGACACCAAGATCTGCAACAGAGTAGATGATCCAGATGGGGTGGGCAGAATGAGAAGAGATCTGGATAAACTGGCAAAATGGCCGGAAGAGTGGCAACTTGGGTTTAACACAAAGAAGTGCAAGATCATGCACATAGGGAAGAGAAACCCTAAAGCCACCTATAGGTTGGGAGGGGAGTTGATGGCAATCACAAAGGAAGATAGAGACTTGGGCATTATCATCAAAGATGACCTGAAATCATCCAAGCAGACCACTAAAGCAGTAGGTAAGGTAAGGTTAGGGAATGTTGGGGTATATTAGCAGAGGTATCACAAGTCATAAGAGGGAGGTAATTATCCCTCTTTCAGTGGAGTAACCAGCCTTAAAAAAAGTGTACGCACAAAAATCTAAATTATAGGCCAGGGGTCTGGGTGCCGCCTAGGTCCCCAGAAATTTTTGTTTTTTTGGTGCATTCTGGTGCATTTTGGAGGTGTTTTGGGGTGCATTCTGGTTCATTTTGGGGGATCATGATAAACAGAATTTGCTACCATGTTACCCACTCCCCATACCTGTACATAGCACTCTAGTCCCTTCCAGGAATCCCAGCCCAGTATGTTGCCCAGACCACCCACCCCATAGCCCAGCCACCTACTCCCTGTGCATGGCCCTATCCTCCCTAAGCCCAGCAAGTTTCACCCTAGCTTCTCACCCTAAAATCCCTAACCCTTCCCCAGCACAGCAAGTTGCATCCCACACACATATCTAAGTCTCATCCTTCTCTGCAGCCCAACATGTTGCCCTTTCTCCCAGTCAGCAAGCTGGCCCTAGCACAACTCCCAGATTCCTGGCCTCCCCAGCCCACCTCATGGACTTCCCCAGCCCACCCAGCAAGTTGTATCCAGTTCCAAGCCCCACCCAGCCCAACAGGTTGCATCATAGCCCCTCAACCAGACTGTACACAAAAATACAATGAACTAAAACAGCTACTGAACTAATGAACTGAATACCTACCCTCAGAAAATTAAACACACATTTATGCAACAAGTCACTCTAGTCCACTGCCTCTTTCTGTCTCTCTTTACAAGTACTCCTCTTCACCCCGCCAACCCTCCCTTCTCTGTATCCACCCCCTCGCAATAGTTACTTTAGTTGCACTGTGGTGGAGGCACCACTAGGGAATATAGGACTGTCCAAGGTTAGAAACAGAGACTCTTATTGAATCACCAAGGATGCAGACTGAATGTCCGTGGTTGCATGACTTTAATACCATGACTGCAATCTGTCATTTCCAGCTAAGTCCAACAAAGTGGATTTGTGCATCGTGACTGGACTACTATAATTATGCACTTTATTATCACAATGTATGATATCATTAGTGTGCAGGACAGAAGTTGATAGAGCTACTCTAAACAGGTTGGTCAGTGTCACAAAACATAGCTGACACCAAGATAACTGAACCAGTAGCTCTCTTCACCTGATGTGTCTTAGTCAAGTATTTTCTTTCTGGAATGATGAGTCCCATATTGTGCTTGTCACCAAATGGAACCTCTATTCTAGTAGCTGTACAGCTGGGATCAGGCCTTGGGGTCTGAACATAGTCATTAAAAGTTCAAGGTGTTCTGAAAGCCAGCTGACTATCTGCAAATTTTACACACATTTTGTCAGGTAATCAACATTGTACATCCCAGCATGCAGTGGTTCATGATCAAGCAAGCAAAAGTATTTGTTTTTTTTAGTCACTCCTCAGAGGCACTCCAAAACAATTATAGTCACAAGCCAAAAGAAAAGCCCAAGAAGATTACTGCATCATAGCCACACTGAACTCCTGACTGGGTCACACCATCCCTTTAGCTGCAAGTGTACTACAGCCATTAACTGACCCACAAAAAGCCTGCTTGAGACTGCACTCTCTCAGCTGATTTTACCCCAGTTTGTGCACACTGTTTATGTAACTATCAGAGGGAGCTGCCTATGCTCCCTCAGGTAGCTACATTACAGTGTGCACCAACTGAGGTAAATGTAGACATACTACATTCCATGCTGTACGTTAAACCAAGCAACACACACACACACACACACACACACACACACACACACACACACACACACACTTATTTATTTATTTTTTTAATTACTACAGGCTTCTGGGCAGCACTGTCCCAAATTCTGTGCACGGATTACTCTAGCCATTGGACACCATACCCAGACACACATTTTTAAATAAATAAATGAAGACTGTCTGCTGGCAATCTACTGCAGTGCAGCACAACCCCAAGTCAAAGATCCACACACAGCCCTAGTGTAACCTAAAACAACTAACGGGCCAAGGATAAGACTGAAATGTTTCCTGCCTTGATTTAAAAAAATGCTGTATAAAATAGTGGCTGTGCAACTACACAACAAGCCTGTGTTGTCACCTCCGGGTTCTGATTACTGCAGACCTCTGAGCTTCACTCTGAAAGTCAATGATGTAATCAGAACTCCTTGGTGGCAACACAGGCTTGCTGTGGTTGTCCATTCACTATTCCCTATTTAATTCAGCTGTTCAGGACAGTTTTGTACTTTTAAAAGGAACAGTCAGCACATAGGGTTCTACACTCAAGTGGGGGATGGTCTAATGTGCACTTTGTGTGCAAAAGCATACTGTTTACTTCAGTATAGTATATTGTATCGGACTAATTTTAGGCTGACATCTGTTAATATAAATCCAAGAATCCCTACAACAGACATCAGAGCAGTAGGCATCAGATCAGAGTTTACATAGACTCTTACATGCACTGTATGCTATTGAATCTCCACTGCTGTATTGCTCTGATGTTAGTTGCAGGGGTTCTGGGACTGTATTAACAGGAGATTTGATGCCTAGAACTAAACAAAAGTAGTTCAATATAATCTACTGTACTACAGTAAACAGTAAATAAACCAAAATGTTTTTGCACACAGTGTACATTGGGACCAGCCCCACACTCGAGTGTAGGCCCTTTGGTGCTGACTGTTCCCTTTAAGAGTGGTTTCATGGCTGGCCCATTGGGGCAGCTGTAGGACTACACTGAGCACTTGCAACCCAGATTTGGGAATTACCCCAGGATGTCAGTGGGCAGGAAGGGGAGAAGACTGAGCATTCAAGTGTCCCAGGATGGCTTCCTTCTCTGGGGATGGAGGGACACATTCTGTGCTGCATTACTGCTACCTGGGTGACCCCAGTTAGCAGTGCAGCTGAGTTAATCATGAGCAGGAGGATGCAGCCCTTGTCTGTCATACAGACAAAGTGAAAACAATGGTGGAAAAACCTTGCAGTGCACCAAGTAGGATGTAGGCATTATGAGGCCCCAGCAAACCAACTGCCAACCACCTCCCAAACAGCTCAGTCCAGGCAGGAGCTATGGTGCTTGCTCCTACCAACCCCCACCTCAGAGAGCTACATCTGGGGTAGTAGAAGGTGAGTAAAAGGTGGAGATGGCAAGCTTGGGGTTGTGAGGTCACCTGCTTGGAGGAAGAACCACTGCAGAAAAGCAGAGGAGTGAAAAAAGTGGTTTCCTGTGTTTTCTTTTCTGTGGAGGCTGGCAGAAAGCTAAATGGTTCTAGTACCTAAAATCACTCTGAAAAGCACAAGTGTTCTAGACATAATGTTGATCATATCAAATTACTTTTTATGGCTTAACCAGTAGCATGGTTTTAAAAACAAAAGTATCCTGCCAGACCTCTAGAGTGGAAATGAGGCTAGTTTTAGGTATGCTCAGTCCCGTTGGTCACAGGGACTCCTTGTTCATGGGGGCCTAACCTGAGTTGGCCTAAGTTATAAGCCTTATAAAATGTTGCTTTTAAATTAATTTCACAATTGTTCTTATTTAAACATAATGTGACTTATAGTGCAGGACCAGACAGAATATACAGTATAAAGAACAGAATTGTTAGTGGCATCCTTGCTTTCAGAATATTAATGATGAACTCAACGGGCAGGGCATGGGAGGAGGCGGAGTGGGCAACAGAAATGTATCAGTTTGGGAGGCCAATATGCCATTATATCTTAAAAGCCTTGCATGCTGGGGCCCATAACAAAGTCTTCCTTGCAACAGTACACTTGGCACACAAGGTCCACTAGCAGCAGCAGCTGCATTATCATATTTGCCCAGGCGGTAGTAACTGACCAGGGACCTCACAATCCAATTCATTTCCTACCTGCAAGTTGTAGTATTCCAGCCAGCACGTTCTCTAAGCAAGCCAGACCAGGAGTTTTTGTTGGAGGTCAGAGTCGCTGCAAAAAAATACAGCGGTGGAATGCGGGCCGGCAGCAGCAGGAGCAAGTTAATCATTTTGCTCTCTCGTCGTGCAATACGCCGCACTGATGGACAGAGTTTACACGCAGAGGAGGACAATGACCGAGTTGACTGACAACTGTCTGGCCTGGCTACGGGGAGATAGGCCTGGCTGATAGCCCTCCTTACTTTCCTTTCACTCCCTACTCTTCTCCACTCGAGTGGTGTTTCTATCTCCATCGCGACTCACAGCCGATCGCGAGTACCTCCAGTCCGGAGCTGACAGGATGGACAAGACACACACCACTTAGTAGCCACCGGCAGTGGCTGAGGAGCCGAAGTCTGTCATCGGAGGTAGCAGCAGGAAAAATTTACAGCAACTGATTGCCGGAGACTTGAGGAGGAAAGAAGCATGTGGACAAACTGCCCAATTGTTCTAATCGCCTACCAACACGTTGCAACTGTTACTGCCTCACGAGCAATGAACTCAGTGCCGCATGTGTATCACCGGGATCCAGTTCATCGGCCATCTCCCACCCACCGAGGGACCAGGGTTCTGACCCAGACAGACAGCTTTAAAAAATTTTTTAAAAAAAAGGCAATTTAAAAAGGGTAGATTTTTTTTGTACGCAGTAGCGTACAATAAGTATGCATGGTTACGCCACTGCCCTCTTTACAAGACACTGGTTAGGCCCCATCTGGAGTACTGTGTGCAGTACTGGAGGCTGCACCTTCTCAAAGACATTAACAAAATGGAGACAGTCCAGAGAAGGGCAATCAAAATGGTGCAGGAACTACATCAGAAAACATAAGAGGACAGATTAACAGAGCTCAATATGTATACGCTAGAGCAAAGGAGGGAGAGAGGTGATGTGATTGAAACATTCAAACACTTTAAGGGCATTAACAAGGTAAAAGAGTCTAATATTTATTATTTATTTGACTTAGTTTTTGTTGACCAGGTAAGTGCATTAGACAAATCCTGCCTATTTGCAGGCACGACCTGTGGGAGGGGGATACAGATGAATGCCAACTGACCTTGAACTAGATTAAGCTGTTTGTGGTATTGTTAGTGAATGAGGGAAATTTGGCCAGGACACTGGGGAAATTCCCCTACTCTGTTGGAGGCAGAGGACGCTGTGCGACTGAGAGACGGATCTGCTCAGTAGCGTGTGGAGTTTTGAATGTGGATGACATGTGGGAGGCTAAGGAGCGAGCCTCCTCCTTAGCTCCTTCAATCCCTGTCTGAATGGAGTCTCAGGTGGAAAATGAGTTTGGTATGGTAACCGTTTTTCATACTAATGAAGATGCGTCGGGACCCGCGGTACACCAGGACTAGGCTTTGGGTCCGAGCAGTAATGAAAGAAGGCAAGATTTAGATTCTGTTTCAAGATCTTCATCTGAGGAAATGGAACGACAACATCGGGAGACGAGGAGGAGTTTCTGAGATGAGCAGGATGGTAGAAGCGTTACATCGAAGGTACAGGAAGCGGAAGCCTTTTTGCAGACTGAAGACAAGGAAATGGAGGAAGGAGATGCCGAAGGCGAGGAAGGAGAGTGTTGAGATGTCATGGAAAGAATAGTAGAATCTGTGGAAGCAACAGAGGTGTTTTTTTCAAGGACAGAAGAGGTGGCTTTGAATTTACAGGAAGGGATTACGGGAGTTAATGATTCGCACCACCAAGAAATCCGGAACAAAACGACAGAAGCAGGTACTGTGATATCACAAGACGTTGTCTTACCTACAGAATCCTTTTCATTAAGGTCCTCTGTAGTAGACTCACATAGACCAAGTATTACCAGAGGGGGAACAAAGCCCTTTCAGGAGAACGTTATGGATGGGCCTAAGCAGCATCAAACACACTTGCAGGTGGGAAACACTGAAGGTGATTGGGTAGCCAAGGCACTAAATGCTGCAGGATGAGTTAAAAACCCTTTGGGGCATGGCTGGGATGCAAACATTAGCAAGAGTAATGTATTTTCAATATTGGGGAGTTCTATCCCGCTTCCTGGGCAAGAAAATGCTTTCTCCTTACCCCCAGGGCAATGCTCTCCTGTAGTTGAAGCAGTTAAAAGCAGCATGATGATTCTCATCCCTTATTACAGCATATAAGAGAACAGGAAGGTGATGATTCCATGGACTTGGTATCAGGAGAGAGCATGATGGAAAAAGTACATCAGGAAAATATCTCTATGAACTTTCAAAAGAATGTTTCTGGAAAGGAAATTACGGATAAAGCATGGCATGGGAAAGTAACAGAACATTTATTCCCAACTGAGAAAGGCCAACTGTTAGAACCTGCAGAAAGAAGAAACGCAGTGCGTTTAAAATTTAGGGGCGCAATGGAGGCTCTTCCAGATAGGAAGTTTGTGGGGCAGTTTCTGTTGAAGGACAGCATGAAATTTTATGCTTATGAAATTTATGCTTTGATACATGTACCGGGTGATATAATTTTTGATATCAGTTTTAAACATCCAGCCGGACTTGAAAGATTTTGGAAACAATATCTTTTAATGAAGCTTTCACCTTTGTGGAAGCCTTTTTCTGGCCATTCCACTAACAAAGCCCTTAACAAAAAAAATAACAGTGCTGTTCAGGAATGAGGGAATAAATGTAGCTGACATTACTTATTGGCTACGACAGCACTGCACGGTTCAAGGCCCTCCTGAACCAATTTTAGATGAAGAACAACTATGAACCGGGGGATGGAAATACCAAATAGTTTTGAAATTGGTAAATGGTCAAACAAAGCATCTACCGAACTGTTTTTTGGGGGGGCAGGGATAGGGGGGTAGTATTCTATCCTGGTCAACCTAACACGTGTTACAAATGTGGTGATGTGGACCACTTAAGTAATGTATGTGACAAGCAAAAATGCGGATTGTGTGGGGATTTTGGACACATAGGGGCTCATTGTTGACAACCTTTACGATGCAAATTATGTGAGGAGAAAGGTCACTCTTTTCGCACTTGTTCTTGGGCCTCCCATAATGATGTGGACAGTTCAGTAAGGGCAGAACAAGATGTGTCTGTAGCTTCTGCACAGAGGGAGAAAATGAGGATGTTGGAACTACTACAAAAGGGCCCATAAGTGCTCCACTACCTCAAAGAGTTTTGAAGAAGACAGGGGATACTGCAGTAATTGAGAGTGTTGAGGTGAAAGAGCAGGAGGGAGTAGTACAGCATAGACAAGAAGTGGGAGAGGGTAGTACGGAGAGAGACTAAGTGTTAGATGTACAGAACTTTCAGGAGCCAGATCAGGTAGAGAGAGAAGGAAACAAAGGTATTTCAATGCCTCCCCTACGCTCAGTGTGAGGCAGTTTTTCAAAGAAGAACTAGGTCAAAGGCAGGAAAACTGACTGATACTGCATCAAAACAAATAAAACCTACAGAAGAACTGCTGGTACACAATTCTTATGTGCTGTTATTGGAAGAAGGTTTGGAAGAGGAGGATGGTGATTCTGATATGTCCTCAGTAACACCCTGCCAGACTGATGAAAGCTCTGAGGTTAGCTTCCCAGATAAACAAAAAACTAGGAAAAGGAAAAAGAAAAGATGAAGGGTTTTGGTATTTTTTCTTTCTCCATGCTCTTTGCTATACTCATCATGGTAATGGCTATCTCTATTTGCACCATTAATGTAAATAGTATTAAGGCTCATGAAAGAAGGCAGAGCACTTTTTTAAGCCTTAGTTTTGGGAAAGAAGCAATAATATTGTTACAAGATACCAGACTTCACTCATAATATGAAATACAAAAAGTACAACAGGATTGGAGGTGGGGGGTTTCTTTTTGGCCAATAGGAGAAGAGAGGTGTTCAGGGGCTGGGATACTTTTTAAAGAAACAGTTCAAATATTACATGTATATGACTTGATACCTGGAAGAGTAATGATTATGGATGTAGTTTTAAAATATGAAGTCTTTAGAATTATTAACATTTATGCACCACAAACTAAAGCAGAACGGTCAGAGATGTTGCAACGTATTGAAACTTATCTGCACACTTCTAAATTGGTATTGTGGGGGGGGGATTTTAATTGTGGGCTGTCATATAGAGATTGGGGAGAAATACAAAAAAAGTTTTTAGTGACACTAATGCGTTGAAGTCAGTAATGCAAATAAATAATATAAAAGATGTGTATGACATCTTACAAAAAGAACCCAGTCATACCTTCTTTAAAGGGAATTTAACAACAAGAATTGATTTGTGGCTAGTATCTACCAGACTCACCTGTCAGGCAGTGGGAGTTCGGCCTTTGGAAACATCTGACCCCCTTATGATGGTTTTAAATTTAAGTGAAAGACAAAGATTAATTATTGAGAGAGGCTACTGGAAAATGAACACTTCTTTGTTGCAGGATGCTATGATAGAAAAAGGGGTAAAACGAGTTATTCAGGCAAGAAAAGATTTATGTTTTATGTATATAAGTCCGATAGAATGGTGGGAAGATATGAAAAGAGACTTACAGGATTGGTATGGGACATATACAAAAACAAAAGCGAAAGATGAATATATTCAATATCTCGGCCTATGGGCACAGTACCTGTGTTCCTTAGTTCAAGGAGGTTTTGATGAGGGTAAAAGGAAAAGGATGTAACATATCAAGAATCAAATGAAACAATATTTGGCAAAATCAGTTAAAAAAATGGCGTTTCATCAGTAATAGAGCACTCAAGGAGCTAGGGAAGAAGTCAATCCTTATGAGGGTATTTCAAAGGGGGCGAGAGGAAAATATTGGTTAGCCTTCAAGACAAACAGGGTTGTATACAAACTCAGAACCAAGATATCATGCTTATAATACAACAACATATGGTGGACACTTTTCAGAGGAACAGGGCAGAAGATTTAGAATGGAAAATGGAATTTGAGATACCAGCTTTAAGTACAGAGGATCAGATGAGTTTAGTTGCCCCTATTTCGGAGTTAGATATTCTAGAAGCTATCTCGCAGTTATTTAATAAAACAGCACTAGGACAAGGTGGGATACCGAATGATTTTTATAAACAGTATAGTGAGGTTTTGGTTCCGTGCCTAGAGGTACTTTTGAATGCCATTTGGGAAAAGGGCAGATTGGCCCCCTCAATGCAGAGAGGAATAATGTTTTTTCTCTAAAAAAGGGGACCACCCTTGAGGTTAAAAATTGGAGACCATTAACATTATTAAACTCTGATTATAAAATATTAGCAAAAGTTCTTACGAAAAGACTAGCTAAAATAGCACAGACAGTGATTGTGCAGGAACAGACTTGTGTGATTCCAGGACGGAATATAGTGCAGAGTCTAGTATTGATAAGAGAGATTGTGGAGCAAAGCTTAGGGAAACACTTAGGAGGATATTTAATGACAATGGACCAGGAAACTGCCTTTGACTCAGTATATCAGGAATATCTCTGGGAAGTTTTACATTACTATGGGGTTCCTCAAAGGTTCAAAGAAATAGTGAAAGTCTTATATAAAGAGGCCCAAGCAATACCATTGGTAAATGGTTTTTTAGAGGTCCCGATTTTTTTAAAGAATGGTGTCAAACAAGGTTGCCCAATGAGCCCTTTATTGTATGTTTTTGGTCTAGATCCTATATTACGGAACATTGGACAATGTTCTGAAATTAAGGCAATAAGTAACAAAGATGAGTATGTTTTTCCAAAATTCACAGCTTATTCGGACGATTGTGTTTTTTCAGTAGCAGATGGAAATTCAGGGTTCAAAGTCCTATGTATAGTACAAAAAGCATATCAGGCAACAGGTATTAAAATTAATATGAATAAAAGCAAAGTTTTGATTTTAGAGGATAGTGTGGATATAAGGAATTTTCCAATCTTGATGACGAAAGATCAGGTGAAAATTCTAGGTGTGTATTTTGGCACAAAGGACTCAGAGACCCAAAATTGGAACGAAGTTTATGATAAAGCTCATAGTCAAGTTCAAGCTTGGTTGTCTTGGAAAATGTCCAAAAAAAAGAAAGTATACCTTCTTAGGGCATACATAGCACCTATCTTTTTGTATTTATCCCACATATTCCCTTTACCATATTATATGCACACCAAAGTTCTAGGTTTACTTTTTCACTTCTTATGGGGGAGCAGGTTAAACCCTGTTAAAAGGAACCATATGTATAGAATAAGGAAAGAAGGAGGTTTAAATATGTTACAATCTATAGTATATTTATTTAGTAATTTCTTTTTTAGTTCTATACTCCTTCTAATAAAGCTGACACTAGGGATCGGGCAGATCTGCATGCAGCTATGGGGAAAACCTTTTTTAACAGCATGGGGTAAAGGGAAATGGAATCCAGTGGAGCATAAACTACCTGGTTATGTACAAATTACACTTAAGTATATTAGAACTTGGAAATTAGAATTAGCATGGCATTCAGGGAATGGGAGAAAAGTCTTTTATAAAACAAGTTTGGATACATGGTATCAAGAAAATCCAGTTTTTCAGGTAACTACTAGCATTAATGTTAGTTTATTATTGGAGAGCATGCTAGAAGCAAGGATACCTTGGAAAATGCAAGATTTTGCTTGGCTTTGTGGTCACCAGAAACTAAAAAATAATCAGAAGCATAAGCAGTTACATGACAGGAAATGTGGGGAAAAAACATTTGCTGGGCTTGAGGAGACAATGCAGCACCTTTTTTTGAATGTGTTCATGTGCAGGGATTTTGGAAGTTATTATCAGATATGTGGGGTGAAAAACTAATTTTATTAATAAATTACAATGTCTTGGTTAGAGTGTGTGCTAACTTCCAGAAAACTGTGTCGCCGCTTGTTGGCAGTTGGGCTTCATCGTAAACTTTGGAATAAGCCCCTTGTACTGCTGGATGTACTTCGAGATAGGTCTGTACATATTCTATCTGCCAGAAGCATTTTGGGGGGAGCTAGGACCTGTGTGTCCTGAGGCGGGGATTTTATTTTCCTTAAACTGCCGTGCTACTCACAAGCGGCTAGTTAGAGTGAGTGCTAACTTTCAGAAAACTGTGTCGCCACTCGTTGGCAGTTAGGATTCATAGAAAGCTTTGGAATAAGCCCCTTGTACTGCTGGATGTCTGCTTGAAGTGCTTCTTGGACTGTACAACCTGCGCAGTGTGAGAGACTGTGCAGCAGGTCTGTTCATATTCTATCTGCCAGAAGCATTTTGGGGGGAGCTAGGACCTATGTGTCCTGGCTGAGGATTTTATTTTCCTTAAATTGCCATGCCGCTCGCAAGCACGAGCATTGTGAGTGGCACGAGCGCCACTCGGTATCGAAAATGTTTAGTTGACACAGGAGGATAGGCTATGTTTTATTGTGTGCCTTTTAAAAGTAATGTTATAGTAAACAAGTTTATTGCTGTATATTATCCTTGAGGTTGAGAATTAGCTAATTTGAGGGCACTATTGCTAGCAGTTTTGCTATGATTTTAGATGTTAGTAACATATGTTTGATGATTGAATAGGCTAGGTGGGATATTTTTAGGTTTAATTAGTTTATTGTTTAAATTTCGATATTTAAGAATTATTTGTGTCTTAGATGTATATGGGCTATATAGGAGGACTAAAAGGGGCTAGAATTATTTATGATAGTTCGATGCTACATGACCTACACCCTTTTATCCCCGTCCCAGTTTCAGATACTACTATTAAATGCTGCTGGGAGGTAGGGATTGGAAGGGATGGCGTTGGTCGTGCATTGTCGAACAACCCATGTTTGGGTTGTGGGAGGATTGAGGTTGTCAGGTCCAGAAGGTGCCCTGGGTTGCGAGGGACACATGGGAGAGGCCAGACATGGTTGGTGCCCATCCCCAGGGAGTCCACCAGATCGAGTGGCCAGGTAATCTGTGGGTCTGTGCCACCCCCAAATCCCCTGACGGAAGTGCTCTGCAATGCCAGATCGATCAGAAATAAGACAGCAATTATTGCTGCCTTGATTTCTTCGGTCGATCTGGCTTGTATTACCGAAACCTGGGTGGGAGATGATGCAGGCCTGATTTTCAAGGCCGCAGTCCCTCCTAGGTATACCGTGGTGCACTGCCCCAGAGTGGAATGCAGGGGTGGCGGTGTAGCCATCTGCTTTAGATCCAGTCTGACCTTCACCGTGCACCCGGTGAGAACCCCGGGTTACTTTGAATGTGTGGCCATCCATGGAGGACCTGATGCCGGCTGCAGGATTTTTCTCATTTATCGCCCTCCTGGGCCGATGGGAGATTTCCTGCAGGAGATCGCAGATTTCGTTGCCGATGGAATGTTGGAATCCCCCAGATGTGTTTTTCTGGGGGATTTCAATGTTTGGTTCGACGACGTGAATCATAGATACAGCTGTGATTTTTCTCAGACTATGTCCTCCTTAGGTTTGTTGCAGGCTGTCACTGCACCGACTCATCAGGATGGCCACATGTTGGACCTGGTGTTCTCACTGGGACTTGAGATTAGTGATCTCAGGATCAATCCGGTCCTCTGGTCTGATCATTGCACGATGCAGTTCATGCTTGGAGCTCCCGCCATAAGCCCTTCCCCTGTTGAGATGATTAGCTGTCGTCCTTTATGGGATTTGACCCCTGAAGGTTTTTTGGTGGCAGCGAAATGGTCTAGTGTGGGTGATACATGTGTGGGAGGTGTTGCTGTCAGGGTTGACACCTATAATGGCGTGTTATCTGACACCATTAACTCCCTTGCACCCGTCCATGTACGACGCAGAACTTCGTACCTGAGGTCACCATGGTTTGATGGTGAGCTCAGGGAGATGAAGAGGATGGGTCAGAGATTGGAGCACTGCTGGAGGAGATCCCGTCTGGAAGTGGATAAACTGGTCCTGCGTGCCCACTATGGTGTGTACCAGGAGGCAATCAACCATAAGAAGACAGTGCTTTGTCCAGGGAGATTGCTGCCAGGAAGAACCGACTGGCCTCACTTTTCCAGACTGTGGACAGGCTTTTACATCCTGCTTGTCTACAGCCCGGGAGGGTTTTTTGCAATATGGATTGTGAGGAGTTCACTCAGTTCTTTTCGGACAGGGTGTCCTCGATCCGGCTGGTGGCTTCTTCAGCCAGCAGTGTTATAGCTGGCAGTGATCACCTGATGTGTTCTGAGTGCACTCCGTCTGGTTGGGGAGAGTTTAGACCAGTGGAGGTTAGTGAGGTCATCGAGGTGGCAACCAATATGAAGCATACCTTTTGTGAATTGGACCCAGTGCCAAAGTGTTTTTTAATGAGATGTGTTGACTCTGTTGGCCCGGTGTTTGCCTTGATTGTACAGTGTTCCCTTTCTGAGGGTGTCTTTCTGGATGCCTTGAAGGAGGCTCTGGTGAGACCCCTCTTAAAGAAGCCATCTTTGGACCCATAGATCAAGGCAAATTACCGTCCAATCTCCAACCTTCCATTTTTGGTAAAGGTTGTTGAGAAGTTGGTAGCGCTTCAATTGGAAGAGCACTTCATATCTCATGAGTTGTATGAACCCTTCCAGTCGGCTTTTCATGCCAGACATAGCACTGAAACTGCACTTGTTCGGGTGCAGAATGATCTCCTCAGGGCTAGAGATCAGGGAGACAAGACAATTCTTGTTCTCCTTGATCTCTATCTTCAGCATTTGACACTGTGGACCATTGTGTGTTGCTCGCCTGCCTTAGGGACCTATGTGGACTCACCGGTACTGTCATCAAACGGTTTGAGTCTTTTCTTACCAACAGGAGGCAACGGGTTATGATGGGAAATTCCTCCTCTATACCCAGTCTCCGTTTTTGCGGAGTTCCTCAAGGATCGGTACTGGCCCCAATGCTGTTTGCAGTGTACATGCTGCCTCTGGGTGGGATCATTAGGAAGTATGGCTTGAGTTTCATTGCTATGCTGATGATACTCTGCTATATCTTTCCTTTGCCCCAGGAACATCAAATGCAGTGGATGTGCCGAGATTAATGACTGGATGGCCTCCAGCTGGTTGCGGCTAAACCCCAATAAGATGGAGGTATTGGTAGTGGAGTCTAACAGAGTCTGTGATAGGATGGCCTCTGACACAGAAACTGGGCTTGTTCTTGGAACTGTGCCATTGAAGGCCTCCTCTTGGGTGCGAAATCTGGGAGTGATTCTAGACAGGGACTTAGACATGGAGGCTCAAATATCCTCCACGGTTCATACCTGTTTCTACCATCTCAGAAACATTGCCAGGATTAAGCCCCTTGTTCCGCCTCTGGACCTCCCTACCTTGATACATGTCTTAGTCACATCAAGGCTTGATTACTGTAATTCGCTCTATCTCGGGGTCACAGGAGGATCTCTCTGCAGACTGCAGCTGGTGCAAAATGCAGCTACCCTGTTGTTGACTGGGCAGCAAAAGTCTTGCCATATTACACCGGTTTTGTGCGAATTGCACTGGCTGCCAGTCAGGTGGAGAGTCCTCTTTAAGGTGGGTCTTCTCACCTATAAGGCCCTACACGAGCTGGGCCATGGTTACCTGTTAGATCTTCTGTTACCCGCTCTCTCCACACGCCCTCTTCAATCCTCTACTGGTGGCTTCCTGGCCATTCCCAGAACTAGGCTAAAATCTGCTGGCGATAGAGCATTTAGTGCCACAGCTCCTGTTCTGTGGAATTCTTTCCCAATCATGGTCAGGGAAGCCCCCTCAGTGAATATTTTTAAGGCCCAGTTGAAGACTTTTTTTTTTCTAAAGCATTTGATGTCTAGATGGACATCTATGGTATTGGTTTTGATTTTATCAGATTCTGTATTTTATTATGTATAAACTGTATATTTATTATGTTTAAATGTTTGTTTTAAAATTTGTACGGTGCCCAGAGCCTCCGGGATTGGGCGTCTTTTAAATAAATTTTGCCTTGCCTTGCCTTGGTTTTAGGGCAAATACCGGCCGCCTGGGCAAAGTGGGCAAACAGTACAATTCATGTCATGCTGGTATGTATCAAATGGTCCGTCTGGCAGGCGAGATGCCTAAGGTCTTTACAAGGTAAGGTAGTACAGCAACAAGATGTTTTGTTTAACATTCAGAGAGAATTGGATAGTATTCATGGGTATGAACAACGTACGCTTGAAAAGGATGTGGTTTAAAAGTTATGGAAAAACTTTGATTGGGTGGGATAAGGGCTCTAAAAAGGGAGAAGGATTATGATTTCAGCTTCACTTTAAGTATATTTTTGTTTTTTTCCCTCTGTTTAATTATATATTTGAACTGTGGATATGTTTTTTGTTATGATATAACATGATGTGTATTTTTTGGATTGATTTTGAATGTGAATAAATATTTCCCCTACTCTTTTTCGATAAGTGCCATGGAATCTTTAACATCCACCTGAACTACCACCAATCCAGGCAGACAGGACCTTGGTTTAACATCTCATCCAAAAGATGGCACCTCAGAAGTGCAGCACCCCTCTTATGCTGCACTACAGTGACAGTACTGGGATATTAACCCAAGTGCCAGATGTGGGAACTGAACCCACAGCCCTCTGATCTTCCAGCCTCAGAGGCAAGTGTGCTAACTACTGAGCCACTGACACTGCAATATGTTTCAGTATAAGAAAAATAGCAGGACGAGAGGACACAGCATGAGATTAGAGGGAGGCCGATTAAGGGGTAATGTGAGGAAGTTCTTTTTCACAGAAGGGGTGGTGGAGGCATGGAACAGCCTACCTCAGGAAGTGGTGGATATGAATACAGTGCATGGCTTCAAACAGGCATGGGAGAGGCATAAGGGAGCAATACACATGAGTATGAATAGATAGACCATTGAGAGAGCAAAGGCCTATGGCACATTCATAAGGTAGAAAAAAAAATGGGCAGACTGGATGGACCTTGCGGTCCTTATCTGCCGTCAACTTTTATGTTTCTATGTAGGTCTTGCAAGGAGTGATGGAGGGACCACATGCAGCAGCTGGTAAGGCAGGAGTCGTAAGCCTTATAGGGGTGAAGGGATGGTGCACAGCCCTGAGTACCAAATTTGCACTCCAAAGCTAAGGACTTAGCCCTATCATATTGGAACTCAAGTATGCCGGATTTGACCATGAGACTATTTGTTGTCAGGTCCACTCAAGTCAAGTGCATATGGAAGATCAAATGCTGTAGATGCAAACAAAGTGACAAGTAGTGAAAGTATTGGGACTTATTAAGAAATCTGGCCTGACATTGGAAAAATGCACAGAAAGCTCTTTTCAAGTCGTCCCACCATTCACAGAAATCTATGTACACCCTGATGACCGTCCATCTGTCAGAAAAAAACTTAAATCAGGTTTCCCGAACAGAATCGACCAATAAAAAGGAGGTATTAAGGTGCCAGGGTTGGTGCAAGGGAGGGGTCGAGGAACAGAGGGAGTAGGAGCCAATCACCACTAGGTGTTCAGAAGATTCCACCGGGAGTAGTTGAGAACAGAGTATCTGAAACACACAGGAGTGAAACAAAAAGTCAGTTCAGGTTCTAAGAGGGCCCTTCATAAATGTGGGGCAAGGATTTCCCGGGAAAGCCCTTTGGCTATCCTGCAACTGAGCAGTGGAAGTCATAGTGGACAGGAAATGAGATTCACAATAGACCTTAGAGGTCAAACCTCCCTAGTTGGAAATATCCAACCTACAATTAAAATCACCACCCAAACTAACAGGGTAAGATACATAAAGGATACATAAAAGAACATTAGGGGACTCTAGATATACAGATACTTCTGTTGCTGTGTAAAAAGAGGGGTACTGTTGTATTGGTACCTTGTGCCTGTGTAGGAGACCCGCAGTACAATTCTGGGTCATGGCTGATAAAAGCAAGCGAGGGAGTGAGTACTGTGAGCTCAAGAGTGCGGTGCCTGCATGTGGAGACACGCGCAGAGACATGCATGTCCGAGTGTGTGTTGGGTGTGGGGAGTGAGGAATACAGGGAATGCCAGCACAAGGTAGTATAAAACTGTGTGAGAGATTAACCGGTACTAGCAGCTGTTTGTAGTTAAAGTGGAGTCCATGTTAGCAACCTTGAGAACAGGGGAACTAGGAATCAAATGTAGAGATTGTGGAAACTGTTCCATGAAGGAAAGTACTAGTCTGGTCGACTTTGTTTGTTTACAGTGCATTGAAATTAGGGTGTTGGAAAAAAAAAAAGATTACAGGTCTGGAGTTGGAACTCAAATGCTTGAAACAGGCAGGAAGCAAAGGGGCCAGTGAACAATAATCAGAACATTTAAGCCAGGGTGTGAAGGAACATACATCTAAAAAAAAAGAGAGGAATTAGAGAAACAGGATGAATGGGATGCACCATTAGTAGTGGAAAAAGTAAAAGGGGGAAGAGAGCAATGAAATTCCACTATCCCACGCAAGACATGGTAAATCCTTGTAGTCCCTTGACCCCATTAGGTGGTGTAATTGAGAATGTAGGTCCAGATACCCAGGAGATGATTCATGCTGATGGAACTAATGAACAGAATGATGAACATAAATGTTACTGCCCTGTATCCACCTACAATAGTTTTGCGCCCCTAACCCACCTAACAGATTTGGAACAGAATGAAACCCAGTACAATTGTCACACCCCTGGATACAATGAAGTCCAGGATGGAAGTTCGGGAGATATGGTTTGAGCTGAGGTTGATGAACAGGTGGTTCAGGGGGTAAATTTGGCATCTAATGAGGACTCAGGTGCTCCTGTAGTTAATGTAGTGAACTCCCAGAATGCCACAGTTAGTGCCCATGCTGATGTAGGGGGGATATGAATATGGAGGTGGAAACACCTGATGGACCCACAAGGGTTTTTGTAATAGGAGACTCCATTATAAGATTTACTGATGCTTATACAACTGAGGATCATAAAGAAGCAGTCACTAGTTCATACTTGCCAGGGGCTAAGTTGTGTGATATAGGAAAGCTAATACCAGCTATAGTTAAAAGGAAAAACGATAGGCCTATCATAATTATTAATGCAGGAACTAATGATATGAGACACATCAGAGAGGATTTGATTTACTTGAAATTGTTGAACATTGTTAGGATTATAAAGAGTATTAATGGTATAAGGGGTGTTTTTGGAGATTTTACCAGTACCCAGAGCTTCACAGGTCATCAATCAAAAGATCCTAAGAATTAATAATTGGATCAGGAGATGGTGTGTACTAAATGAATGGCATTGCCTAACATCTTGGAAATGTTTCAGTAACCATGACTCTTTATATAGCAAAGACAGACTGCACTTGAGCAGAAAAGGAGTAAAGTATTGGGTGACCTTTTCAAAGGAGTAATTAATAAGTATTTAAACTTAGTGTGGGGGGAAGGGCAAGCACAGACACGAAAGTATTGGCATCAGCTGTCCCTTATAATGGAATAGGTATCCCAGGGAAAGATGTATATAATGCCCCCCCTAGTAAAGGTAAAGCTTCAGCTAGGGAAAACAGGACGTAGTGCATAATAATATTAAGGTGTTACTTTTGAATGCAGAAAGCTTGAGAAACAAAATATACGAACTGCAATATGTCATGCCCACTAAGGGAACTGATATCTGTGCTGTAACTGAGACATGGATAAAGCCAGATGATTGGGAGCCATATATTGAAGGTTATGAGTATTTTCATATAGACAGGGTCAATAAAGCTGGTGGTGGTGTTGGTATTTTTGTATCTACACATGTTGAGCCTCAGGAAATTAAGTTTGATGCTGTATGTAATAATGTGGAATAATTATGGGTGAAAATAAAGACATCTATGAAGGAGATTATGATAGGAGTGTGTTATAGAGCACCAGGTTTAAGTGAGACTGAAAACTTACACTTTATGGAGGCCCTGGAATCCACCAATATAACTAATAATTGCATCTTGGTAAGGGACTTCAATTTACCAAAGGTAGACTGGAAATTGTGGCAGGGGCAAAGTCAAATTGATAATTGGTTTGTTGACTTTTGTATTAGCAACAATTTAGAGAAATTTGTTTTGGATAATACTAGGGATAACAACATACTTGATCTTGTTTTGAGTAATATGGAAGGATGCATATGTGATTTAGAGACACAACCCCCTTTGGGGGGCAGTGACCACAATATGCTCACATTCTCAATCAAGGAGTCTACTAAAATTGTCTCTGGGTGTACAGAAATTAGGAACTATAATAAGATGGATGTGAACAGTATGAAACAATTTCTGGTGACATGGGATTGGGAAAACAATCTGCAAGGTATAAATATGGAGGACGCTTGGGATATGTTTAAAGAATAAAATCTACTTGTCACAGAATTCAGAAACTAATGAGAAAGGAATAGGGCATGCAAGAAATTAAAAAAAAAGTCCTACTACTGTAAAAGAATGTAAGCTGGCTATAACAAGGTCAAAACCAAAGGCAGAACCAGCAGTAGCAAGTGTAAAAGACAATGGGAAGCAGGTTTACAATTATATTGGGAGCCTTAGGACAGGAAATAAGCATTTAAGCAATATTACTGATGAGGAGTCTATTATTGACAATTAGATGGATATGGCAAATAAATTTAATGGTTATTTTTTATCAGTATATGAAAAACAGGATGGACAGGGTACATTTAATAATAACAATGATAAGGAGTGCAAGGAATTTGTAATCACAAGGGTGAATACTTATGAGAGATTCATAAGCTTAGATGTGAGCAAGTCTTGTGGGCCTGATGAAATACACCCAATGCTCCTGAGTAAACTGGCAGAAGAACTATCTGGTCCACTTACCCTGTTATTTAATAGATCACTGACTTCCTGGGAAATTGTGCATGATTGGAAAATAGCATATATCACTCCAGTATTTAAAAAAAGGAATAAATCACATGTTCAGAATTACTGACCTTTAAAGCATATTGTCTCAGGCTGATAAACTACTTGAGGGGTTTATTAGACAGTTTGTGATTGATGACTTACAAAGTTTGGATATCTTGGATGTAACCCAGCATGGATTCTGTCATGGGAGGTCGTGTGTTGCAAACCTCCTGGACATTTTTGAGCCTGTTAGCAGAGCACTGAATGAGGGGTTCCCTGTGGATGTGGTGTATTTGGATTATAGAAGGGCTTCTGACTCTGTATCTCATCTAAGGTTATTAGAGGTGTTAAGAGACATGGGAGTAGACTCCGGCCTTATGAAATGGATTCAAACATGGTTTTCAAACAGATTACAAAGTGCAAATAAGAGGGTTCTTTTCCGAGTGGGGTGTTGTGTCTAATGGAGTGCCACAGGGATCAATCTTGGGCCCAACTCTTTTTTTTTTACCTTCACCTTGGGCATGCAAGGTTCAGATGGAGTGTGGATGTGTAAATATGCTGACAATACAAAGGTGGGAGTCATAGTTAATAACATTGAGTCCATTCAACAGTTACATTGTTATTTGAACTATTTACAACAGTGGGCAATTGAACATAGATTATCCTTTAATGAAAATAAGTGTATTGTGATTCATTTTGGACACAATAACCCCAGAGCAGAATATGTACTAATCAATAAGGTTTTAAGTGTCATAACTAGTGAGAAAGATCTGGGGGTAACTATCTCCAATGACCTGGGTTTTGAACATCATAACAGGGAGTCAATTAAAAAAGCTAAGCAAATTATGGGTAATGTATTTAGAAATATACACAGTAGGAAGAGGGAGGTTCTATTACCCTTGTATAAAACATTGCTTAGACCTATCCTGAAGTATGGAGCTCCGTTTTCCACACATCAGAGTGTTGGTATTACAAAATCTACTGAACGAGTCCAGAGGAGATTTACTAAAAATATTGTTCTGGTTAAGGATAAATGTTATGCTGTGAGATTACAGATGCTTGACCTTTTCTCTATGACATACAGGAGGGTAAGAGGTGACCTAATTTTTGTATTTAGAGCATTCAGAGATGATAGCCTGTTGGAATATGCTGGGCTGTGTAAGAAAATACAGACAGGCAGGTCTATTAGAGGTCACTGTATGCAATTAAAGGGGGAATGATTTAGAACCTCTAGAAGAGGATTATGGTTTAATCATAGAGTGGTGAATGTGTGGAATGCGTTGCCAGAGGAAGTGGTAAATGCTTCCACACTTGGTACGTCTAAAGCAAGGTTGGATATATATCTATATCTATATATATATATCTATATATATATATATATATATATATATATATATATATATATATATATATATATAGGATAGGGCCAGGAGTTCTACCACTGGAATAGTTGTCAGTCTATTATGGCTCTTGTAGCCATTTGACTTGCATCCAACCCTATGACCTATAAAAAAAATGCTGCATCGTGGAAAACAATTTAACTCTGTCAGAGTTAAGCTGGGGAGCATACACATTAACAAAACAAAGAAGATGGTGGCCCAGTTGCAGATCCAGGAGTAGAGCTCTACCCAGGGAAATGTCAATGAGCCTATGGAGGTGGAAATCAAAACCCCAAAATACAGTACCCACCCCATCATGGGTATCTAAGTCCTGTGACCAAAAAGAAGGGCCATAGGACCACAAAGCCTTAGAGGCAGACAATTCATGTGAAGTCTTAAGGCAAGTGTCCTGCACAAATACAACGTCCCCTAGGAGGGTGACAAAAAGGGAAAAGGTATTCAACCATTTTCAATGAGACTTAATGCTGTTAGCATTAAGTGTAAGTACCGTGACCCAACCCTGGAGCAAAAACATAAGGAATTATGGGAGGGGTGACCTCACCTTTGTCTACCTGGGAACGGGTCCTGTTATGACTCCACTTCATGGATAACTCCTCGGGGGGGGTCATCTACCCCAGAGGAAATGTTCTGCACAGTGGAAAGAAAGGAGACATCAGAGCCTCCACCTTCATCCTTGGCGTCACCCCAATTTGACGGGGAAGCTAAAGCAGCATAAGCATTGTGAAGACAAATGTCAGATTTTTTCATTGGTGGTGGTTTACCACCAGAACATTGACCACCATTTTTGAGCACAGGGGGATTAAACCCATCGATGTCCATAGGGGTGGGCGGGGAGGAAGGCAGAGGCATAGAGGTGGGAACCAGAGAGGTATCAATTGGTGGTGGGATTAGCAATATAGGCTGAGCGGGACCAGGAGGGTCCTGTAGCACCTCCTCAGTGTCTGCAGAAGAAGGGTCTCCCAGGAGGGGTCAAAATGGGGTGAGTCACAGGTGGGGGACAGGAGACATCCTCTTCAAAGGTAGTAAGACCTTGCCCTTTGGCAATAACAGCATCCTGGTTCAAGCCATCCGTGCCATTATGGAAGGCCCAGGGGCAACGGCTAAAGGAATGTCCATGTTCTTCACACAGATTGCATTTATTAAGGTTGGGAAAAGAGGCAATGGTGTGGCCTTATTCCAGGCAACCATTGCAATGAATGGCATCACAAAAGGAACTAAGGTGAGTTCTGGAGCCATACTGTTGGCATTTCCGGGGCTGGCTGGGATAGGAACAGTTGCCCTTATTTCACCAATGTAAAAGTTTTCTGGCAGATGGATTATACCTGAGGTGTTCTGGCTGAGCTGCACCTTAACTTGCCAAGCCCTGGCCACACCTGCTCACTGTCAATGATGGGGGTGGGGGTGTTCAACACATCACACCACTTGCACAACCAATGCAGTACATCAGAAATATTGACGTATTCATTATGGTACAGGAAGGTGATGGTTTTAACAGTAGGCTTAGACAGGGGGATTGCCAGGAAGGGGGACCACACAGGGGTACTCTTAAGTTTCTCAAACTTGAACCAAAAACAGTCCAGGAGAGTCAGCCCCTCAGTGCCGAGGGCTGAGGTACTGGACACCTTACCTCATGTTGCACTGGTGACCCAGGTTCGGGAATGACCTTGGGTCATTGGGAAGCCAGCATAGGGGAAGGGAGGGAGCAGGATTAAGCAGATGAAAGACAGCTCTCCTCTCCCAGGGGAGGTTGCTTGACCCCTCCCCAATAGTTACGCTCCCATCAGGTGGAGGTCCAATGGGAAGTGTAGATACAGGGGGCAGCAGGCAATTGCCAGAGGTGGGGCAGAAGGGGCCTAGCTGGTACCTGCACATGCACGTGCTTGCCTGCCGTGGTCTCAGGCTGGGGAGAAAACTGGGGAGAAAATACAAAAATTATAAATAAAAAAAAAAGTCCAGAGATGTACTGGTACACAAACTGACACCAAATGTCTCTTCCCCAGCTGTATGGATAACATTGTACAAATCAGCCACCAGGAGCCCCAGTTAATCTTTCAAAAGCTTCTGGATAACATAGGTTCAGCCTGAGGGCAGATCCAAACCCCCAGTATACTGGATCCAAACCATATTACATCTTTGGATGGGTTCACAAGATGGGGAAAAAAGATCAGACATCCTGAAAGGTCCACTCTTGTTAGGCTCCAAAGGTGGAGTAGTATCCATGGAAGTCAGAGGGTGAATGGTAGTACATTGGAAGGATTGAAGCTGACCACTGGGAAGAGATCAGCAGTCTGGGAGGCAATCTTGCCCTTTAGTCCAGAAGAATCAGAGGAGTCGAGGAGCCAGACAGCAGAAGCCCCAAGCACAGAGGACTGGGAGGCTTAAATGCTATAAGGCTCAATAGGTTCCCATGAAACTCCATTTGATGCCTTCCACCAGTTGGTAGTAAGAAGGGCAGCCTCAGCCGACCATTTCCCAAGCTGCTTGTGGGAAGAAACTGCCATTCCATTAGACAAAAGTTCTGGGGCAGGCAGAGGTAAGCCTTGTAGTAGACCCTTAGCAGGGGGCCCACTCAAAGCTCCCAGGCAATGAGAAACAACATCAGATGCAAAATCCCCCCCTGAAATAGCAGCAGAGGCAGCTGCAACTTGTAAGTCCAGAGCATGTGCACCCAAAAACACACTGAGTGAAGAGGATGGTAATAATTGTGTAGAATCCGGGGCAGGAGCTATACCTGGAGTCCATGTTTGGTGAAGGGAGGTGGTTTGTGAGGAGTCAGCTGCAGCCAAAGTACCGGAGTCCATAAGAAGTGGAGCGGTCATTGAAGCACCCGGTATAGAGGAGCCAATGGCAGCCAAAGCCGCCACCATAGAATCCATGTCCAGGGCCATCAGGGACTAAGTACCCAGAAGCAGATCCACAGAAGCAGGAGGCAAAGGGTTTGCAGTGCTCATGGAGCAGGTAGGAGAAGAATCCACAGCAGTAGTCAGGGTGGAAGGGCAGTACGAATGAAGCAGACAGCCGTGTGGCAGGGGGAACTCCCTGTCATTGAAAAGGATCATCTTTTCTCATTTACTGAAACTTCTTTTGCAACAGTTCTCTCATTTCTCCTTTTATTCTGTCTCTGTATTTTCTAGTCTAAAAGGCTAGCCATCTTTAGGTGCCCCCCTTCCCTTTACTCTTAGCTATCACACACTTTTATTTCCTTTTTTCCTCTTTAAAGGTCCAGCTATTGGGAGGTTAAGAAAGTGACCTCTGCAACATTTTGATAAAAGGAGCCCACGTGGGGATTAAAAAGAAAAGTACTGGTACTAGTAATAAAATGCCCTAAGCTACAGTACACTCAGGACAGGACTGTATAAACTATTATTTGCCAGAGCAAATGGCTGAGACATTTGGTTAATGGAGCACCCCCCTTTTATGTTTCTGCATCCCTTTAGTTTCTCTGCTGCCCCATAGTATTATGTATAAAACTGCTGAAATATTAAACCAAGTCCTGGCTGAGGAGAGATGCAGCCATTTGGTCGTGGTTAAGTACAGTGGCTTTCTGCGTATAGTAACCTAAAATGAAACTAAGAGAACTGTTTTGATACAAGAATAACAAAAGCTTGTGTCTGTTTCTTTAAAATGTTAGATGCCCCCTTCTAAGATATCTTTTACAGCAGACAGAATGTTCCTGCAGGAGAGTTTGAGAGCACAAAATGTTCTGACCTTGGGTCTGACCTTTCCCAATGTTGTAAACTAAACTGCAGGTGTCAACTGAACTGTTCTCTATGGAGCAACAGTGGCACCTAGTAGCTAATTTTATGTTATGTCTGATATCAGTCACCAGGGCATGGAAATTTCCTAACTTCTAGAGAGCCTATAAAACCTCTAACTCACTTCTGGAATGAGTTTTATTTAGACTGAGACTGAGAGAGACAAGTCAGTTCCTGCTGGCTAGTGTAGGTAGAGGACTGAGAGAAGTCCCATACTACTGCTGAGTGGAAGCTGAGAGAAGTTTGCCACATCCTAAGAACTTCATCTGTGTTCATTTTCTGTTTATTATTTTTTTATGAAGTCTCTCTTTTACATCTGCCTTAAAGAAATGTTTATGAAGCAATAAGCATCACACTAGACAAAGTGTGTTAACCTTATAAGAACTGTGTTGCGTCCATCTGTTATCTCACACTCCTTCAGGTCAGTTTCCTTTTCAGTCAGCATGGACAAGAGCTGTCGTTTGTGCTCTGCATGCACGGAGTTTAAAACATCATCTGGCAAAATGCTGGGAGTTGGAGCGCAGTCTCCAGTAGTCTCAGAAGAGTCAAAAACAGAATCCGTAGGATCAAGCACTCCAGAGGCATTTTGCAGTAGGACCTCCAGTGAGACAGACACAGAGGAGGAGGTCAGCTCCCTTGCACCTTGCACAGCAGTGCATGTCCAAGGTAAGACAGACGGCCATCATGCCAGACAGCCTAATAACTAAGGGATCCCCCTCTGATGAGCAGGGGACTTTCCCTGGTGTACTGGTCAAATTACCCATGTTCACTAAAAATACCACCAACTTAATCAAATTCAATTTCAGTTGATTTCCATCTGTATACACACACACACACACACACACACACACTGGGACAAGACTGAAAATAGGCAGAATTGCTTAGCCTTCCTTTCCTGGTCAACAATAAATACATAAACTTCTGTGCTCTATATTCTATGTACATCTGCATGGCTTTGGAGTGTCTTACTGTTTTTATCTGCTAGAGTGAAAAATCTTGTGCTGACACAGGCGTCAGTGACATTAATGCCTTACTATGGGATGTGCCAACTAGGTTGCATGCTTAAATCCAACTGTGAAGTCAGAAACAATCTTTTCAAGGCTTTGAAAATTTGAATGGGGGAAGGGATTATGCAAGGAAGGAACCAAGGAGTGGCCCTAAAGAAAGTATTACAGTCTAGAACAGAGGGCAGAGCTGGTCTTATGTTTCTGGGGGCCCACAGCAGGGTAAGTCATAGGGGGCCCTTCAGTGTACCCTAGTGAGTGTTCTTATGGCATTATGATACAGTACATAGGTTAAAGGTTTTTCCCAGTCCAGTGATGTCCCTTGCATGATTTTTCAACCATACACTCGGAATGAAATGCATAAATTAAAAGAGACATAAAATCAGAAAGACTAATGATCTACACAGCTTCTGTCTGGGGGGCTCATGAGTAGGGGTTCCCCAGTGACCTCTGGGACTGGGGGCACATAAGGCCAGCTCTGAACAGAGGGACAATGACAAAAAGTATGCTATTACAGATAACCCAAGTACTGCTAATATGGGGTTCTTGCTACATAATCCAATTTGGCATGGAAGGATTGCCACTGCAGAGAAACTCACAGTCCGCTGTAGCACCTTAGGATACAAATAATTGAATTTCCTGAGCACGATTACTGCTGAAAAGCTGGAAAGAATATGTTGTTTCTGATGTCTAACACTTAGGAACCATTATTAAAACACTTGTAATGCTCACATGCTGTTTATATAGTAATACAATTTTCTTGAATTTTTCTTGGACCTAATGTGAATTAGCATGTATGCATGTAGAAAGACTGTAAACCCCACTGCTTCTTAAGGTACAAGACAAGCACTTATAGTGCATTATGCAAGCCCTGCTGAGTTCTACAGCTTTTATATTAAGAAGTGCTCTGCATACCAATAGGTGGATCTGGAATAAGCAGAAGTGCTCCAGGCAAGTGAAAGAACTGAAGTGAAAATTAGAGGCGAGAAGAGTGGTTTTAAAAACATCGCTACAGATATTACATAATAACATACCTGTAAATCTAGCTCTTCACAGTATATATACAGATATATATATATATATATATATATATACACACACACACACACACAAGTGCATATTGAAAAAAACTTCTATAATGCATCAGTTAGGGTCTTACTAAAGTGACAAAAGTAGGGTAATGTGGCATTAGGGTTTCCAAACCTAACACCCCATCCCCACCTTGCAGACACTGACAGGCCTCAAGGGTGTTTCTTGGGGTCATCAACCCTAACACTCACCCCATTCCATAATAAATAAGCTGAGATGGGTACAGTATAGGAGAATGGGGTGAGCATAAGGGATGACCCCAAGGCACACCCGACGCCTGTCAGTGTTTGCAGAGAGGTGTGGAGTCAAGAAACTGTCACATTCCTACTTTGCTAATAACAACCTAACTGATGCATTAACAAAGTTTTTGCAATTAATTTCCTTACTTTTTATGATAGTATAATCATATTCTTATTTGTCTCAGCCCTGCGCTCCCATCCCTCAATAGATGCACATATGTTATTTAGCCATAAAAGCACAGGACCTTCCGAGCCCTGCACTTCCATTTGTATTGCAACAGTGACCAAATTGTCAGCATAGCCATCTTATTACCCCACCTCATGTATCTTGGTACAGAAAATTGTTAAATCCATGCCAGAACAGCCAACCCGGTGGTGCTGAGGGCTGAGGCACTGGCGCCTTACCTCACGCTACACCAGCGACCCGTGTTTGGGAATGAGCACAGGTCACCAGGGGTCAGCAGGGGAGGAGAAGGATTGAGCGTCTGATGGACTGCTCTCCTTCTCTGGGGAGGAGGGTTTCTGGTGGCCAGTGCTTGTTCGCCCCCCAGTGATGGCTGGGGGACAGGGCGCTGCACCACAAGCTGGGGAGAAGTCGGGCCAGACACCTGGATGGAGTGCATGCAGATGCGTGCGCACTCCCCTCTGCTGGTGACATTGCATGACCCTGACTCCTGGGTAGAACAGGAGGAGAAAAAGCACTGCCATGCATAATGGCAGAGGGTGCTTCACAGGCTCCGCTCCTGGCTAGCCACGGCGCTGACCCATTAAATCCGGATTTCAATGGGGAGTTGGTGACCCCCGCCGACCCCACCAGGGGGGCAAGCCCTGGGGTTCAGGTCCACATCGGCTGGTAGACACCAGGGGATGGGGCTGGGGGCGCCCTCCTGAGGACAAACCAGCAGTAGAAGGAGAGAAAATGATAACTGTAAAAAAAAAAAAAAACTCCACACCAAAATGTTATTCTACACAACTGCAACGTCATTCCACGTCACAGGAGCAAAAACACCTTTTGGACAGGATTTGAAAAATGACAGCTGTGACATACATGAGGTCAGAAAATAAGAAGGCTATGTTGAAAATCTGGGGTCAAAATATTTAAAATTTCTGAAGTTATGAGCGGGCATGCAGAAATTGCAATGAATGGTCATAACTTTGGGATTTTTTCATATTTTGACCCCAAATTTTGAACACAGTCTTCTTATGACCCCACCTCATAAACTCCAAAGAGAAAATTTTCAGATCCATGCCAAAATGCCATTCCGAGCCAAAGGTGCAAAAACACACTTTGGGCTGGATGTGAAAAATTACAGTTGTACTGTTCATGAAGTGGTGTGAAAAAATGGCTATGCTGAAATTTTGGACTCAAAATATTGAAAATTACCAAACTTATGCACATGTGTGGAAAAATGTCAATGAACACTCATAACTTGGTCACTTTAAGGAATTGTTTCACCAATATTTCAACATGGCCTTTTTGGGATCCCACCTCCAGAACACTGGTGGTGAAATTTTGTTATTTGATCCC
Source organism: Neoceratodus forsteri (assembly GCA_016271365.2). NCBI lineage: Eukaryota > Metazoa > Chordata > Ceratodontiformes > Ceratodontidae > Neoceratodus > Neoceratodus forsteri. Next base: position 684,482,571 of record CM028134.1, read on the forward strand.
AAAAGGTGATTTTGTACAGCGACCATGAAATCACCTTCCAGGCCCGAGTAATGAAATGACAGTCACAGTGTTCATGAGGTGGGGTCCCAAAAAGCCCATGTTGAAAACACAGTGAACAGAGTCCTAAAAATAGCAAAGTTATGACCATAAGTTCAAAATGCCATTGAAATAAATTATACAGCACTTACCTTGATTCCTCAGTTCACGGTTTGGCTTTGAAGAGTGCAGACGTGTCTCAGTCCACAGAAGATGGCAGCCTATGACCTCCAGAGGTAAGTATAGGGTACATGGGGTGGGGGTGGTCAGTGGGAGGGTTAGGATGGGGGTTGGGGATGGCCGGACGATGAGGGACCGTTTTCTTTTTTCAGGTAAAAAAAGACATTGAGAGTCTGTTTTCTTTTTTAAAGGTAGAACTAAATCGATATTTCAGGACACTGGGAGTGGGTTCCCCAGTGTCCCACACTGCTGGAGGGAGCTTGTAATGGTGACATGAGAATTAGGCCTCCGATGTTGGCAAATAACAGAATGGGCTGTGTGGGGGAGACATCTGACACCATGGGTGGGCATCTCAGAGTCAGATTATATGAAGAAACAAAAAACCTAATAAACTGTGGGAATCAGTGAGTGGGGGGTGCCACTAGACACCAGGAAAAGATATGGGTGGGTGTCACTAAGGACAGTGATCGGTGGGTGGGGGTGCTACTAGACACCAGGGAAAAGTATGGTTCAAAGCTGAAACTCCAGCTGGCAACATGAGTTCCAGCTGCCGAAGTCAAGAAAATTCCACTGTTCTCATACAGAAAATGTGGAAGAAGTGGTCCTCTCACTAAACTCAGCACCAGGGATTTTGGTTGCTCAGAAAAGGTGTTTCTTGGCAAGATTAAAACAAACAAACATCAGAATGTAGCTAAATGGGTCCTGTTTGTTTTTTAAAAAGCCATTCATTTTTGATATTTTTTTTTATTTCTTTCTCTCACGAACTGAAAAACAAGATGGCGGACACAGGCGATCTCGGCAAAACTATGTGACCCTGTCTCCGAAAATACAACAGCTCCTCCAAAAATAAAAGTATTTGAGCGGAACATTAACTTTTCCCATAGGAAATAATGGGAAACTTTAAAATTTAATAACTTTGGAACTAAATAAAAAATGTTCACCAAACCTTCAAAAGGCACATCTGTGAGGCAAAGGCTTTCTACCCTATAAATGTCAGACCACAACCTAAAACAGTTTCTAAATACAGGTGGACAAACAGCAAAAAACACATTCATTTAGGGATTATTTTACACACTGTATTTCAGAAACCACACAACAGATCACATGAAATTTACCATGTCAAGAGACCTACCTTACGAGATTATGCATGTAAAATGTTATGCATGTCTGTTGAATGGTTGCAAAGTTACTAAGGTTAAGAAATGTGTCTTTAACATAGATGCATGCACTCAATCCTAACTACACTGGCACTTCTGTGCCAGTATAATATAATATACATACATACATATACATACATGAATTTAGGAGCAATAAGAGGCCAAGACCCAAATCAGTTCCTTTCTATGAGAAACAACAAAACTTCATATTGCCGTTATTTTCGATGTATTCGTCCAACCGATTTTTAAATATCTCTGTATTTTCACTGATGATTATATTTTCTGGAAGTCTATTCCAAAGATTAGCTGCTCTTTGAGTGAAAAAATATACGTTGATACACACACACAAACACACACCTGATTACTTGGATTTTTCAGTGACTAAATTGTAGGAGAAGGGGGCACATACACCCTTCCTTCTTCCCCTTCCCCCTAACTCCCCTCCACCTTTCCCCTGTCTAATCACTTTCAGGTCAGATGACCCTAACAACAGAGGTTGCCTTCCTATAGGAAACCTTTTTTTTTTACAGTTTTTCGAGACCCATACATCAAATGCCATATAGCCAATGACTCCCACTTTCTAAATTTCTTAATCCACCTATGATGTATAATCTTTACTTACAAAACAATTCACTGTCAATCAACTGCTATACCAAGTAAATATAAAAGAGATATGCTTAAAGGACTGACTAATGTAGTCTTTTAATTAATGCAGAACTGTGTACTTCATTAGCATTCATTTTTTTCATCATAACAATGATCTTACTGCTTCAAATGTCTTCTATAAAATCAGATTTGTTGCAAATACACATATGCAAAGTTGCAAGGATTATTTTCCTGTGATTTATTTAAAGGAAGAGGTAGGCAGACATACTGATCTCAGAATAGAAACCTACAGTTTGGAAACGCCACTTAAACACTGTAATCCCAACCAACTCAAATCTGGCCTTCACTTCCCCATAGCTGTTTTCCTGGCATTTCCTTCCTAGTCCTACACACACAGTGATTGTCCTCAAGGTTTCTAGACTCAGCTGAGCAGAAAGACTCTTCTTCATCCATGGTCAGTACCAACCATCCTGATTTTGAGTAGACGAAGAGTATTATATCCAATTCTGTGACATTTAGGCCTGATTAAAATGTGTTCCCCTCTTTAGTTATCCATGCACTGTATGTCAGTCCAGCTCAGATACATGGGGGCCCCATATTCAAAGCTAGGAGGTTACACAGTACAAAGGTCTTATTCTCAGCAAAAGTTAGCACAAGACCACAAATGTGCTTTATTCAAGCAAGTTCTGAGTACCAATAATCCTGCTTTTTATCTGCTGTGACCCCACATTGTTAACTTTCTTTGATTATTGTTTGAATGTACTTACCTTTACAGGTTTTTTCTTGTGCATATTTTAGCCTGTATGTAACTGTACCTGCTGGACTGTGTTAACTGGTTGACTGCTGCTGTCCTCCCCAGGTCCCCTTTATAACAAGAACTAGCCAGAGTCAATATGGCTGTGATGAGCTACCAAATGACCAAAGGTACATGTGTGCGCGGAAAATATTGAATGCCTGGGTGTAACTTAGCCATTTTTTGGAGTTGTTGCACTAAATTTTCAATATGGCCTTTTTGGGACCCTACCTCATGAAGAGTGTGAGTGTCATTTTGTTCACATGTCCCACAAGGTGATTTTGCAGAGTGACTGTGCCATTTTGTGCCACAGGTGCGAAAACATATTTTAGTAAGGATGTGAAAAATGACAGCTGTACTGTTAATAAGTAGGTGTGCAAAAATGGCAATGTTGAAAATCTGGAGTGAAAATATAAAAAATTGGCGAAGTTAGGAGCGTGCATAGAAACCGCGCAATGCACGCTCATAACAGTCATTTTTTTTTAATTTCTTCACCAAATTTGCAGCATGGGCTTTTTGGGGCACCACCTCATAAGCAGTGGCACTGTCATTTTGTTAATCAGTCCCAAAAGGTGATTTTGTGCAGTGACCGAAAAATCACATTTTGGGACCAAGTAACAAAAGGACAATGACACTTTTCATGAGGTGGGGTCCCAAGAACCCCATTTTGAAAATCCGGGGCCAAAATTCAAAACAATGGCTGATTTATCAATATAATTTGAAAACCCCATTGACTGCCAAGCAAGCAAGCTCACCTTTGATTTTTCAGTTTGAGGTTTGGCTTTGAAGAGTGCAGATGTGTCCCGGTCCAGAGAAGATGAAAGCACCGACCTCTAGAGGTAAGTATGGAGTAAAGGGGGTAAGGGGAGGGGGGTGCTCAGTGGGGTGGGAGAACAGTGGAGGGAAGGGGGGGGAGACTGGGACCATTTTAATTTTTACAGGGGAAATAAACAAAGCATGTCAGGGATGGTTTTCTTTATTTACAGGGAAAGAAAGCATACATTTGGGCACACTGGGGTGGGTACCCAGTGTGCCACATGAGCGGGGGACATGATGCCAATATGGGGATTGGGCACCCCGATGTTGGCATGGGAAAAAAAACATACATTTGGGCACACTGGGGTGGGCTCCCAGTGTGCCACATGAATTGGGAGGCACATAATGCCAACATGGGATTGGGCACCCCAATGTTGCTGTAGGGACCACATACATTTGGGCACACTGTGGTGGGCTCCCACTGTGCCACATGAGTTGGGTGGGGTACATAATGCCGACACTGGAATTGGGCAAACCAATGTTGGTGTAGGGACAGGGAACAAAGAGAGTGGGGAGAACAGCAGCAGTGGGAGGGTGTGGGAGGGTGTTCTTTGCTACTGGTGCTGGGAGGGGGAGAAGGGAGGACAGGAGCAGTGGGAGGGTGCGGGAGGAGTGCCATCTGAAAGATGGCAGCAACAAGGCAACTGCGCATGTGCGGCACTTGTGCATGTGTAGTTGCAGTGAATGGCATGTTGCCATTCACAATATGGTTGCCAGTGGAACTGTGCATGCGCTGAGTCACACATGCGTAGTGCTTGCACTGGAATGCGGAAGTAACAGTCAAAATAGTGCACCTGTTATTCCGTAGTAGCCGAACGTAGTGAAATATTTCAAGCTCTGTCGGACTTTTGGAAGGATACTTCCAAAAGTCCAATGGAATGTTCCACATTCTGACATTTTTGTAAAATACGATCCATCCCAAAATGGCTGTAGGCTCTGCCCACAGCCGTAAAAATTAGATGCTGCATCTCATGGGTTATTCCAGTTGTAGTAATTTCAAATAAATAAATAAATGTGCAGGCCCTCTAATAATTTAATATTTCTCTATCAGATGTTCTCTCAGAAGTTGTTTTGTGGTAGGATCACATCTTTATCCATATCTTGAAGTTTTATTGTTATTAATATGATTTTACAGTTTTTTCACTATCTTTATGTTTTGTTATTTATTCAAATTCATTCCTGCTTTTCTTATGTTCTTTTATAACTTTGTAGTAGTGTTGTCTGATTCTCTGGTATGAAAGACACTCTATCAAATATGTTTATTAAATGGCAAGAAAAAGTCTAGATATTTTATTGGCTGAGACACATCACCTGACTGTGAATCAACTCTGTAATAATCCACACGCTGCTGTGGCCTATTATGTACGTATTTATGCCTCTGCATATTCTTCCCAGGATTTTCTTTGTTTCTTTTGATGGCCACTGTACACTTTTCCATGATTTGGCAATTTTTGAGTATTTTTCCCACTTGGATTCTTGAATTGTCTGTCCAGTTAGGTTGTACTGTTTGTTTGTTTGTTGTTGTTGTTTTTTCCTTCTGGCCTCTAGGGGCATCACCTTGTTCCTGCCCATGCTGCAATCCAACTGCCCTCTGTGGCCCACACTTACAATTTCTTGAAGACTTTCAGCAATGCATGGCATTTACCTTGGTGTTAGTAGCACCCAGTAACTTGATGTTTCCTGTGAACTATCCATATAACTACCCAGCCCTACCACTACATTAGTCATGTATCTGAATATGTTAAAGCAGCAGTATTTGTTACTTGGCAAACAATGTCATCATATAGTTGTTGTTTTCTTGTTTAACAAAAATGTATTTCTGATGCCCTTAGGGTCATTGTCAGTGCATTTTTAGTTTTCACAGATATTTTAAAACAGTGTTTGTAAGTAATCTTTTAGTTAATGGCTTATGTTATTAAAGATGGCCACCACTCACAATTTTTAAAAATCTCTTCTGTTGAGTGTACCTGTTGAATATACATGCTAGTTTCATACTGTGGATGTACTAGGATGGTGCTACCAAATGCTTTGATAGTAAACAGCACAGCACCACCCTAGAATATTTTGGCATATTGATGTTTTTGCCAGAAAAATATTATTGTTGTTGAAAAAATCGAAAGATGACTAACAAATGCTGTTGCTTTGAACAAGTCTAGTTATTGTGCTGGAAAACCTCACTACTGATAAGCTGCCACTGCTGGTATTCCTCTTTTATAGTACACCCACCCTCTGCTTTCTGTTAATGAGCCAATGAGCTACCCAGCAAGGTGTCTTCCCAAATGAAAACCTATGTATTAAGTCATATGTGATATAGTTAATCTAATCAGGTGTCAACATTTTGCAGAGTTTAAATACTTTTATCTTGTGTTTAAATGATGTCTCACACAAGGAACCGTTGAGCATGTAGATACAGTACTTCTCTGACTACAGAAAAAGGGTTAAAAAATGTCCAATGTTGTGAACCACCCCTTCTGAATTTCTTTTTTTTAATTATTATTATTATTTATATTCTCCTGTCCCCACAGGCACCGCATCCTTGGGAACTTTAATTAGGCCTGTCTCCCACCTCTGCCACCTTACCTAACTTCTCAGTCGACCCCCATAGAGCCTCGGATCTACCCCTGGTGGGATGAGGTGGAGCAGATTACACCCCATACATTCTACTGCATCGGAGACCACGGAGTCAGGCAGATGGGGATAATGAGGGGACTACCTCAATGTTCCATCTCCTTGGAGCCTGTAGGGCCATTTTCTCTGTTCATGGGGGAGTGGCATGCATCCAAATACCAAGGCATCACCGCCGACATCACCACTCCCCATCCTTCGATGTCTGTTCAGCGCTTGCTGTGCCCCCGGCTGCCATCGGAGGCCAGGCAAATGCCGAAACATGACCCCCTCTCCCTTCCTCCCGAAAGAGAAGAGCTGTCCACCAGATGCTCAATCCTCTCTCTCCCCCTTGCCAACCCCCTACAGCCCAGGCTCATTCCCGGACCTGGATCACCAGCATAGTGTGAGGTGTGGTGTCCAGCGCCTCAGCCCTCAGTGCCACTGGGCCTGCATCCCTTCTGACTTTCATAGTGTTTACCTATTGGCTTCCTGTAATCAACTAGACTCAGGGCAGCACATCACCACCAAATTTTGTTGCAGTTTACTTTGGGTTATTTCTCTACCAGATTGTTTGCTGCAGAGATTGAGTCTGGAAAGGAGCAATACCATGGTTCTCCTCAGCACTGCTGTTGATGTACTGGCAGTCATTCATGCAGTTAGGACAAGTGACCAGAGTTGCAGATCTGTACTTGAGGGCAGGTAGCAGGTTAAAAACATTGCTTCAAACAGCCTGCGCTACCCACAAAAGACAAACTCAGAATATGAACAAGACAGAGTGCAGCAATGTTTGTCCCAGTATACACTACAGTAGGGGGTAAAATATGTATTCTTCAGCTAACTGGCAAAGAGGGCGCCATGACTGCCATAAGTTGAGTTAATTTATTACTCATAGTGGCAAACAGTGTGAATGGCCCAGAGGTACGAGATTGCGGTATGGTGATATAGTTCAGCCCCTGGGTAACTGAATCAGTGAGGAGCTAAGATTGTGACTAGGAGAGCTTGACCAGCCCCAGAGAATTTCAGATCTGTTTTAGAGGTTATTGGATAGAACACTTCTGCTGGAGTGCGTGTGTGTGTAGCAGACCAGAGTGCTTGTTTTTCTTGAGACAGATACCCAGCAATACATACTCCAGCATAAAGAGTGAGTTCTGTTACAGCCAAGACTGGTTTACTTTTGTGACAAGCGTGAATTCTATCTGGAGTCAGAAAGAGTGATTCTGTTATGAAGTGTATGACTGCATTTAGTACCTTGTTACTGCTTGCCAGCCAATTGATGTTGTCACAGAGGACCCCTACGCAGTAGGAGCAGAAAAGATAGGAGAAAAAATACACTCTAACATGGCAATGATTAAAGTCCCCTCATTTGCCGGGTGAAGATACAATACAGCTGCAAAGGCACCGAACCATTCACTCTAGAATATGCCCATCACATGCAATGACCGCTGTGTGAATAAAGACTGTGTTTCTGGTTCCTGTATAAGCTGGCTTGCATGTCTGCCTGCTGTAGTTGTAGTGATCCAGAAAGAGCGCCAGCACCCCTAATCTGGCTGCCTATGAGGTTTGAATTCTGAAAACAATGAGTACTTCTTAGAGCGCAAGCTCAGATAAGTAGTTAGGGCCTGCAGGTTTGACAGAAGCTCTGAGCTGTGCAAGAACTGCATGGAAGGGGGCATAGCTCAGGAAGAAGAACTGCATATGGACCATCCATGATTTTTGTTCAACATGTTCAGTTGCATTCTCCACTAAGTGATAACCTTAAATTATCCACTCTTCTTCTTCTGGACCACATTGTTCATTATTATGAATTCATGATACCACCAACAAACTGTATTAAGGGAGCTCCCTGGTAATAGGGAAAAACTAATACTGGTGCACCAGCTAGCTTAGTAAATTGTATTGACAGTCGAGAGGGAGGTTAGTGAGGACTGTAGGGTTACCCTGTTTATGTAGTATATTGCTGTAAATCATAGCAAGACCATTTCCCCCACAAGAAAACTACAGACCTACCACACCATAACTAACAGCAATTTAAAAACGGTGACATAATCAATTAGAAACACTCCCATAATTAAATCAGTTTAAAGATTTATTATTGTAACATACATCATCTTAAAGGTTTATGGGCTTGATATTCAAAGGTTAACCCTGACACAAACATGGTCAGCACTGGTACTAATCCAGTTTTGCACCAGCACTCTGGATAAGACCATATTTCAAGGCCGCCAGAACATCCCCAAACCTGGCAGTGCCAAGGATGCTAAAATACCACAGTGTGTGTGCAAATGAGGAGACCTCCTCATGCATACTGGAGCAGCTGCATATTCAAAGGTTTAAAATGAGTAAGCCACCCCCCAAGCAATGCTGCTTACTGCCGCCAAAAAACACCTATTAACTGGGTGCTAAATCAGCCCTTCCGACCATCCCAAAGGCAGGGTAGCTGTGCTCCTTTTGACCTATGGAACTATTCCCCGGTGGTCCAGTGGTTCCCTCATCCCCTGATCACCTGTTTTGATTTATTGTACTATTCCCTGGTGGCCCAGTTGTTTCCTTACCCCCAACAGTACAGTGACTCCCTCCCCCACCAGCCAAGAAGACCTACCACAGACACACCTTCATCTCAAGTGCTAGTCCCATGAAATAGCAGCTGGCACAGCCCCCTTCACTCCCTCAGTCAGCTGCTGTCTGACAGTCATGGAACGCAATCACATATGTGATTACACTCCATGACTGTTAAATGGCAGCCAGTAGAAGAAGTGAGGGGAAGGCTGTGCCAGCCACCATTTCATGAGTCCAGTACTCAGGACGAGTAGGCGTGGGGTGGGTGTTCTTGGCAAGTGGGTAATCACTGCTGCCAGAGGCCAGGCAAATGCTAAACCATAACCCCCTTCCCTCCCGAGAGAGGAGAGCTGTTCTCCAGAAGCTCAAACCTCTCTCTTCCCTGCTGACCCCCGACAGCCCGGGCTCATTCCCTAACCTGAGTCACCAGTGTAGCACGAGGTGTGGCATCCAGCGCCTCAACCCTCAGCACCACTGGGTCGGCATCCCTTCTGACTTTTATAGTGTTTCCCTATTGGCTTCCTGGAATCGACTAGACTCATCTTTTGACAGCACAACACCACCAAATTTTGTTACAGTTTACTTTTGGTTATTTCTCTACCAGATTGCTTTCTGCAGAGACTGGAGCTGGAAAGGAGCAATAGGGGGAACCACTGGACTCACTTGTTGACATTTCACAACTCACTTGATCTCCCAGTGCTGCAGTCCACCCAGGTGAGAAAAAAAACAGTAAAACACAGGACTCCAAAGAAACTACAACCATGCATCTCACTTGGGATATCATAGATTAAAAACTTTGTAAAAAGAATAATAATATATTACAAACAGTTCAAATCCCCTCTCCCCATGAGCAAACATAATCATGAAGCTGACCCATCTTGTCTTCACAATATTTGATTTTAAACACATAAAATTCAGGAATGACACCAATTGAGGAAATCAGTAAAAATCTAGCATAAAAACATGTTGCATCGCACCTCTCTGAGCTTTAAATTGATTACTTCTGTACCAAATACTGTTAAAACTCAGAAAAATAAAATTAGTAAAACTAAAAAATAGTTATCTGCCATAATTGTAGATCGTTGAAAGACTCGCCTCCATTTGAGCCACATTGTGGAACTGTAAGCCATCAGTGTCATGACCATCTGGAAATTTTTGCCATCTGAGGCCACCTACATCGATCACCTTTAGAAAATGGGCTTGAAAAATAAAGCATCCTGATTGGCAGAAGGCCATAACCAGGCATGCATTTATTTTTCAACAATATCCAGCCGGTGGTGGCTCCAGATTCTGTTGATTACCAGGGCACTTGGTGGGCACTACAGCTGGAAGCCAGGACACCTATAGAAACCAGAATGGAAGGTGCACATACATATTTGTGCATGCCTATTGGGGTATTTCAACAAATAATGAATGTTCTGTTTCTGAAATAAAAATGCTATTCCCATTTTATTTCTTAGAGCTTTTATTATTTGGAGAAACAGGCCATCCCTCTCCAGAGCCAGAAGAAGCAGGGCCATCTCTCCTCTGAGCCAGGAGAAGCAGGGTAATCTCTCCCCTGAGCTAGGAGAAGCAGGGACATCCATCCCCCCACCAAGTCAGAAGAAGCAGAACCAGGAGCCCCCTTTCCATCAGGCATCCACTTCCCACTGCTTGTCCCCCATGGACTGCCTACAGTGGCAGCAACAGGAGACAGAGGGCTCTGCATTCTCTTCTCCCCTGGCCAGGAGATAGGAGATCTGTGCATTCTTTCCCTCCCCTCCACTTTGCAAAACTGAGACATTTTCTTCAAATAAATGAATCAATATCTTCAATAAACCAGCCACTTACCTCACCAAAAGACAAACACAAGCAGTCAGTATGAAAGAAAGCACTTAATCCCTAATCCTGGCTCTGGTTCTGCAACTTCTGGCTGATGGCCTTTTAGGGACTGGCTTGGCAGAGTTTGGCAGTGGCTATTGGCTGGGTGACTAGCTGCTGCCTCCCATTAGTTACGGTGAAAATAACAGTGTGTGCACAGCTCTTTTAAGGCTGGCTGATGCAACTGTCTGTGCTGCTGCAAGCAATGCGCTTGGCAGCTCTCGATTCAGGTGGTGTCTGATTTCTTCATCAGCCTCACAGCTAACGGCAGTCAGTGGCACCACTGAGAAATTGATCCTCCTCTTGCTCAGCAAAAGTCAGCTTCCAGGTTCTGAGGGAATGTCCAGTCCTCTCCGGCACTTTGGAACTCTGGAACTCTGCTAGGCAAACTAATATCCATGAGCACTGGGAGGGATTATATGTGTTGTGCATGGACCTGAGGAAGGACCAAAACAGCTGGCTGCTGGGGGCAGAGGTGAACAAAATGTAGATGGACATTATCATTTGAGTGAGCATACACAATTGGCTGTGTTGCTGTGCTCATGCCAGACGCAATACGCATCTGTGTAACAGCAGAAGCCTGATAGTCAAACAAAAGACTAAAACATGGCATTATAATGGAAAGCACCATGCAGCCCATGCCAAGATCAGGACAGGAGTCAGAAGTGAGCTGGGACTTCATCTTAAACACCGTAAGTCTGTAACAGGCATGAGGGCGGGTGGCAGGGCAGAGTTGGAACAGTGGGTGATCGGCTGGAGAATTGGAAAATCAACAGTTTACTTTTGAACTGGAAGACAGTAACAACTCAGCACTGAGGCACAAACTGGGGCACAGAATTTTTTGACCCAGATACTTGCCATAGTGTGCCCTGGTGTAGCCCCACCAATGTGTCCAGCAAATAACAAGTGCCAATTCAGGGTGCCCCATAACTCAACGTATCATTGGGCACCCCGAATGTTCAAAAGTAGCAACTGCCATGTTCTTCTCTCACTAACTGATGACTGAACAATGTGGCCCCCTGAGAGAGGTCACCTCCCCCACACACCCTGAAGCCAAACCACCACACTAAATATTCCTTTCATCTGAAGTTTTTTTTTCTGCAACCCCCTGATACTGTCTTCTGTAACTCTGCTTCACTGCACAGCTGGGCTGCAGTTTGCAGTCTCGTTGTGAAGCCTAACGGAGTGTTGCTCTCCTGCTCTTCACCACACACAGCAAAAAAAAAAACCTTCCTTTTTTTTTTACTTACATAGTTTATTTTTGTTGTCAGCTTGGTCAGCCTCCCACCATCTGTAATGGCCAACACTCTGCCCCAGGTCCTGCTGATGACACATATTACAACTGCACCACACTTCATAAAAATGAAACCAAAATGAAAACAAATCAAAAACAATGTAAAAAAACATAAAGAAACACTCCCCATTTTTCTTTGTGGTCAGGGAGATTAAGGCAGTGTTTCTCCCATCCATGCTCATATCTGGCAGGATATGAGGAAGTAATCATAATGATAACTCAAAACTTACAGCTTTGGGGGGTCCAGTGGTGCAAGTAAAAAAGAACAGTACCCAAATGAAGGTGGAGGAACAATTTTATTATGAAGAAAAGCAGACAACTAAGACTTTAAACATTTAATCATGACAATTATTTTTTTCACACATCTAAACTACACTAGCCCATTTTCTAAGCACAACAATACCCTCCAGGGTGGGTGTTATGGGATATAACGGACCTTCCAGGTGCTATAAGGCCCTCCGCCTGTGGCATCAGGCCTCATTCCACCCCTGGGCAGTCCTTTATATCCCAATAAAGCCCACCTTGTTGGATATTATTGCTTACATAACACTGGTGTACCCCACATGCCTCAGTTCCCTGCACAGTCAAGCTAGGAGGATCATCAGACCTGCAGGGATGGAAGTAGCCAGGACCAAACCAGGCACAATAGAGAGTATATGAAAACCTGAGTATAAATGCTGTGTTAGGCAGCATAGGAGAAGCAGCATGCAAAAGCAGGCAGTACTGTCACCTGTCACCCAGCAAGGTGGGAAGGATGGAGAGCTGTTGCTCGATGAAGGAGATTTTTTTGAAGATCTACTGTTGCAGTAGGTGACTATTCTATCTTCTTCGAGGATATCTCTCTCCATTGAGCCATATCATGGAACAGTTCCCAAACAGTACCAAGTGCAGAGGGTAGACAGCAGGACTTAATGATACGGGATAAGTGGCAGCAGCACATATGTCAGCAGTAGACACCTTTTGGAAACAAGCCACTGAAGTAGCCACCCCCTGGATGGATTGATCATGGACTGGACCAGAAACCTGCTTACCATGCTTGTGACACAAAATGCAATACAATTGGCCAGCCATTTGGACAGGCCTCATTTGGAAATCAGGGAACCCACCATCCTGTTGGCAAAAGCTACAAACAGCTGTGATGATTTTCTACAATACTTTGTGCAATCTAAGTACCAATGTAGTGTCCTCCAGACATCCTGTGTATGTAAATACCATTCCCGACTATCCGTGGGAGAAACAAAAATAAACAGGCTGGTCAATAGTCTGAGTTAGTGTTGTTTCAGACACCATCTTCAGAAGGAAATGAAGATTAGTGCATAATATAATCATACCGTTGTGAAAAACAATAAAAGGAAATTAAAATTATGGATGCAGAGGAGCCTCCCACACATCTTTCTGTTCTATGAAAAAAGGAACCCTTAAATCCTTTGAACAATTTTTGAGTTTATCTTTTTATTAATTTTAAGTATATAAAGACATACAGGCATACATAATGAAAGGGAAACCTCATATAGATTACAAAAGGGTATCACTTAACAAAACACATAGTTTAGGTTGAATATAATGAGGATGCCATAAATATATATATATATATATATATATATATGTATATATATATATACACAGTAACACAAGAGTTTGTCTTATTTATATCATAAGTAGTGAACAAAGAGTTACAGTTATTAAAGTATTATGAATTCAGAGAGATCAGTTAAGTGCAAGATGAGTATGAGAACAAGTTATAGCAGGCTTTCAAACCATTACATGAAGTGATACCTATAAGAATAAAAACATTATACAGTAGAGGAGGAATATAAATAAAAGAGAGATGTATGTTGAAGGTAGAAAATAGTGCAGGGTAGAAAAAGGAAGAAAGAAGTAGGGTGGGAAAGAAAAAGAAGGGAGATATCTGTGCACAGAGTGTTAGAGAGACCCATATCTAATTAACAGAGTAAAGATATACCAAAAGGAAAGCTAAATAAATCTTGAGGATTAGAGTTTTAAGAACCAGCCATTTCAATGAATTTAAAGTAATCCTGCCAGCACTGATCATATACGGTGAGTCGGTCATGAATAACATGGGATAGATGGTCTAGTGAGGCGTATTGAGAGAGGCTTTGAAGAACATCAAAAAGGGAGGGAACAAAGGTAGATTTCCATTTAATAAGAATCAGATGTTTAACCAAAAGAAAAAGTATGTTTAGCCATCTAAAATATGCATGTGAAAGGGAAGAGTTACTCAGAGTATAGAGGCCTAGGAGGAATAGTTTTGGATCAAAGGGAAACTTTTGTCCTATTACTTTGGAAGCAAATGAAGGAATTTTATGTCAAAGCTTATTAATGGGAGTGCAGGACCAAAGAATATGAAGCAGATCACTGTTAGCTTGGTTGCAGCGCCAACAGTTATTGTTATTTAACAGGCCCATTTGGTGAAGTGCCAAAAGGAGTTCTGTACCAAAGATGCAAGATCTTGATTTGAATTAGGGAGCTGCGGGTATCTTTAAATTTGTTGTGTGCCAGACATCAACATTTACTCCATTGTGTATCTGAGATATTGTAGTTAAAGGTAGTGCTCCATTTATTTTTAGCTTGTATAGATGGATCAGGAAGATTGTCAATAATGTTTTTGTAAATGATGCTTCTTAATTTTATAGAGATATTAGCCCAGTGTGAGATGTGTGATTCTAGAAAAGTGTGTTTGTATATATAATTAGAAATGGAATTGAAAGCTGCTCGAATCTGTAAAAAACTTCCAGAAGTCCTGGGTAGGAAGTTTCCATTTGACCTGTAAGTCTGAGAATGTTCTAATGGTGAGAGAGTTTAGGTCCCAGATATTGCCAAGAAAAAAAATGCCATTATTCCTCATGAACAACAGAAAATTGGATGATTTTCCAGTGTGAACAGTGGGTTGCCCCATAAAGGGGTGTAAAACCAAGGTTTGGGGTTAGATTTCAAAAATTTATGGGCTAACTTCCAATATAGAACAGAAGCTGATATGATTGGATGAGTATTTAATTTTGAGGAAAGGGGGTTAAAAATAAAGGAAGTAAGAACCCCTCCATGACTCAGTGTGGATTCCATAGCAATCCAAAGTAGGGAGTGAGGAGAAGGTTTCTGAAACCATTTAATGGTTTGTGCTGCCCGGAAAACCCATAGATAACCTTTGAACCAAGGGAGTCCAAATCCACCTTTTTTCCAATAAGATCGAAGTTTGTTATGATTAAATCTTGGAATTTTCCCCTCCCATATAAAGTTACCTATCAGTTTATCAATTTTAGCAAGGAAAAAGGATGGAAGAATTAAAGGTATGTTAGCAAAGAAGTAGAAAATTTGGGGGGATATGGACATCTTAATGGCCACGATTTTACCCATAAAGGAAAGATTAAGAAGCCTCCATCTGTCTAGAATTGTTTTGATATTATCTAGTAAAGGATTAAGATTACTATTGCATATTTTCTTAAGATTACTAGTTATTTTGATTCCTAGATATGTTATGCCATGTGGCGACCATCGAAATCCAAAAGGGGGTTCATAAAAACTTTACAATGGTCATTAAGAGGTAGAGTTTTGACTTACCATAGTTTTTTTTTTTTTTTGTGTTATGTATTTTTCCCTCCGTCCTTGCCTCCTGATTCGCCACTCCTTCCGGCTGCTCATGCTAGAAGTGACCCCCTCGTCCTGTCCCTCCTCCCCTCACCTCATATCGCAGCTGACCCAAGGGTGGCCCAGCATATCCCTTTTGCCAGGTGGGTCCCCCTCCTCCGAGGGGGAAGACACCGGGAGGGGAGGGCCCCAGCGTACTAGGCATCAGTCCTTGGGCACTGCTGAGGTGGGTTCAGAGGCCACAGGACATCTCGGGCCAACGGGAGCAGGCAGCCATCATCCAGTGAACCCGGAGGCTGTTATTTCTGCTTTTTTCTGAGGCGTGGTGTGCCACAAACATCAAGGCATAGCCGACGTTCACCACACCCCCAATGTTCAGGCTTGCTGCTGATCTCCCCGGCCTCCACCAGGGGGTACCTAACAGCGACCCTGCATCCCTCCACCCTGGAGTAGGTGAGCAGTCATGGGATGCTCGAACCTACTCCACCCCGGCCGGCTCTCCAGCGACCCGAGTCCATTCCCGAACCCGGGTCACCGGTGTCGCAAGCAGAAATCCAACCGCTGCACCGATGAGCCAGCCTGACTTACCATAGTTTGAAGCAAGGCCCAAAATACTTGTAAATTTGCTAAGTAAGTCAACCAATAGGGGTCCTGCCTCGTCCAGATTCTCAAGTAGAATCAGGAGGTCATCAGCATTAGAAAGGGAAACATATCTTGAGCTTCCCACTGGGATGCCATTAATACCAGCAGATTGGTGTAAACAGTCATTTAGGGGTTCCATGGCTAAAATGAAAAGGGAAGGTGATAGGGGACAGCCTTGCCTGGTTCCTTTTTCCAGTTGAAAGCAGGAGGAAAGGGTGGAATTAGTAAGTACCTTAGCAACAGGGGAGTTATATAATAATTTCATCCAAGAGCAGAAGGTGTGTGGAAGGCCAAAGTGAGATAGCACCTGATACAGATAATCCCAGTTTAAAGAGTCAGCCTTTTCAAAATCAATAGCTATGGCTGCTGCTGGAGAATTAAGAGATTTGGCTTTGTGAATTAGATTGAATAGAGAACTTAGGTGATCTGATCCAGACCTATGTTTAATAAAACCAGTTTGTGAGCAGTGAATCAATATGGTGATCAAATGTTCAAGTCAGGAGGTTAATAGTTTAGCAAATATCTTCTCATCCATGTTTAACAGGGAAATTGGCCTATAGCTTACTGGGTGTATGGGATCTTTGTCCTTCTTAGGAAGTAGGGTAATAATTGCTTCAGTACAAGTGGGAGGAAGCTTGTCAGTAGTGGAAGCTTCTTGATAAATGTTGAGAAGGAGGGGGCATAAAGTATGATACAATATTTTGTAAAAGTCAACAGGAAAACCATAATTTCCAGGGGACTTACATGATTTCAGTGAGGACAAAGCTTTCTGAACTTCTTGTAATGAAAAGGGTTCATCTAAGAGATTTGCTTCATGAGGAGAAAGATGGGGAAGGTGTAAAGTTTTAAGGAATTGTTGAATTAGTATGGTTGAAGGAGGATTTGATTTACAATATAGTTTTTGATAAAAGGTTGACATGATATGATTTATGGAAGAGTTATCAAAATGAATTTTGCCTTGTTCGTCTTTAAGACTTAGAATATGACGTTCCATTTGTTGTGCTTTAAGCTGGTAAGAAAAGAGTTTCCCATTTTTATCACCATGTTCCCAAAATGTATGCTTAAGTTTAAAAAGGGCCAATTCAGTTTTACGAGAAATTAGTTCATTTATTTTGACTCTGAGTTGAAGAATTTCAAAATGTAGATGAGAATCAGGAAGATGCTTGTTAGAGGAGAAGTATAGATTCTCTTTGGCTTTAAGAGATTTTTCCATATCAGCTAATTGTTGCTCTCTTACCCTTTTTCTATATGCAGCATAGCTAATTATTTTCCCTCGAATTGTGGCTTTAAGAGCTTCCCATACATTAGACACAGAAGATTCAATGGGGATTTTATGAAAGAGGAAGTCCTGAATTTGAGCTTTAATCGTGGATAAAAAATCCGGGTCTTTAAGAAGGAGAGGATCTAACCACCAGAAGGTAGATCTGGGTATTGATGGGCCCCACAAGAGATGCAATTTAACCAAAGCATGATCCGAAATTATGATGGGAGAAATGGATGAATCAATATTTTTTTCTATTATGATAGGAGAGGCTAACCAACAGTCAATTCTGCTATATGTTTTATGTAGAGAGGAATAAAAGGTAAAGTCTCGATCTCTCGGGTGCAAAAGGCACCAAACATCAGCTAATCCAATGTCCTGCATAAACAGAGAGAGGGCTTTAATACTTCTGGGGTGGGCATCAGTAGTAGGGCTACTTCTGTCAATGATAGCTACTAATGCTAAGTTAAGATCACCTCCCAGAATAAGTGGTGTATTATCCATATTAAAAGATAAAATCTGTTGAGCTAAGTTATGAAAAAACTCGGGGAGTCAGAATTAGATGTGTATACATTGACAAGTAGAAGAGGACCAGAATTCGTATTTAATTTGACCATCACCCATCTGCCTTCATT
Organism: Neoceratodus forsteri; assembly: GCA_016271365.2. NCBI lineage: Eukaryota > Metazoa > Chordata > Ceratodontiformes > Ceratodontidae > Neoceratodus > Neoceratodus forsteri. Next base: position 684,500,617 of record CM028134.1, read on the forward strand.
ATCTGAAAGGGATTTTTATTAGAGACCATTTAAGACTCTTATGTATAAGAATGGCAACTCCTCTCTTTTTAGCAGTATAAGACGAATCATAAATTTGACCTAGCCAATGTTTCTTGAGCCTGTGAACATCCTCTGCTAATAATTTAGTTTCTTGAAGGAAAGCGATTTGTGTTTTATGTTTTTGGAAATGTGTGAGGATTTGCTTTCGCTTACAAGGAGAATTAAGTCCCTTCACATTCCATGTGTAAAAAAGCATGTCACTCATACTATCAATATCAAAAAAGAACTATCATAGGAATGGGAAGGGACCGATAGGTAAAGCAGAGGATGAACGGAATATAAGTAAAGAAAAAAACATATGTATGGGTGGAGGCAGGTGTATTTGAACCATAAAAAATTGAATATGTAAAACATAAAAGACACAGATATCTTTCTGAGAACAGAGTAGAAGGGGAAAGAAAAAAAGATCATTAATAACAACAACATCACTGTGTTAACATCAACTAGAATATCAATGTCATAACCATGAAAAATAACAAGGTCTTTTTGTAGATGTGAGGCAATATGAGTCAGTATACAATACTTAGAGACTCTCTCATACACATCTGGGCATAAGTAATGGAAGTAGAATGGGAGAACTCGCATATTTATATGATCCCAGGTCTAAATCTTATAAACAACAATAGGTGTGAATTCACAATATAAACTCAAGCAGGAGATAGTATATCATAGAACAGGAAAGGAACCAGATAGTTAACCTCAACAAGATACAAAGTGAACAACAATCCTATATATATAGAATAGTGAACAATGAAATAACCAGACCGTCTGGTAATAACTTGCATATATATAGGTAGTAGGTATGTCAACCTATATCATATATGTACTTGTGTAGCATATAGTGGAGACCAGTCTTGTCACTAAAAGAAACATGAGAGCAAGTAGTGTCTGGTCATGCAAAAAAAAATAAAATAAAAGAGGTTGACATAGCAACCAAGCCTAGCAACATCCTCCATGAAGGTGATATACACTGTTGTTAAGGCATCAATATATCAGAGTGAGAAGGAAAAAAAATATATACTTATACTAAATTATAAGATTTGAAGCAGAATTATTTATTCTGAATTTCTGTGCCCGAGGGTCAAGGGAGTATAATACGGTGCAAAAAGAACCAGCTTTGGTGTGATAAAAATAGCAATTAATAATGCTTATACCATACTCGAACAATGCCTTCAGACAGTTAAAGAGGGAGTGACTAGGTACAAAATTAAACAAAGTAAGCAAAGGCCAAACTAAAGGACTCCTATGTGTTACAAGGCTTTGAGTATGTGTGCAATGCAGGGTGGAGTGTATCAGGAGTATTATATAGCCAAACACTGAAAATTGCTGGCAGTATCTACAAATTAGAACTTAAAAATGCATTTAAATGTAATGCTGTGCTTAAATTGGTAGTTGCAAATTACCAGAAAGGTAGATAATTAACATTAGATTTAGAATTGAGTATCTTTTTAAAATATTATAATATGCCAGAAAGGATAATACTGATTATTTAAAGAAAACCTTTATAGGTGAGCCATAAGTTTAATAAGAAACAAAAATAATATCTTGACAACATTGCATCAACTTGAGTAACATTGCACAAAATGCCTTAAATCGCTGAATTTCAGTGAATGGTACCTAATTGGAATGGTTGCTAGGCATACTGTTGCACATAATTAGTGCATATGTGAAAAACAAACCATGCATCAGAGTGCCAAAAGTGCCAAAACAAGTATTTAACTCTCAGTAGATAAGGGTAAATTGAGAGGCAATCGATCACAATGTACAGCCTTCCAAAGGCAACTCTGCAGAGAGGGATAGTAATAAGGTAAGGAGGGCAGTACAGTGCGATATGTGGCAAATAAAACAGCTGGTCTCAAACTACACAATGCTCTGGGGAAATAACCCCAGAGGTAGATATAAGAACTAAAAGTATTTTAAAGCACTCAGGTTACCATTGATGCATGAGAGCTAGAAGTACTAGAAGCCTTATTTTTAGATTTTGTTTTGCGTCTTCTTTTTTTTTGGATGGTTCAAGTGTTTTAAGAGGTGAGCTTGCAACAACTTCCACCCAAGAGGAGTCAGCTGAGAGATTGCCCTGAAGTGTTTCTCCTGTATTGACATTTTGATCTTCAGTGACCTGCCCCTCCAAATCAGCCTGTAGAGATGTAAGTTCTTCAGATAACAGGGCGAATTTATTATGGAGGGGGATGGATGGATTAATCTGCACCCAAGTGGAAGTATCAGGTAGAGATTTAGATAAATCTTCAGGTGGACAGCATGAATGATTAAAGGAAAGAGAGCCAGCAGACAGCTTATCTTTAAGCCTGTTAGAGTGCCTTGGAATGGAAGCTATGGTCTCCGGGGAGTCAGAGACAGACAATTGGGTTAAGCTTCCAGCACTGGGCTGTGCGGCTGCAATGGAACTCTGGGTAGATTGCGGTGGAGTAGGCAAACGGACCTCAGCCATGGAGACCTCAGAGGTAAGAGCATTCAGGTTCAATTTTAGGTAATAATCAAGAGCTTCAGGGGTGTTAAAGTCTTTATGGGATGATCCCAGAAATGATCTCATTGTGGAAGGATATTGCAAGGCAAACCTGATTCCCCTTTGTTGCAATGTAGGTTTAAGATAATTGTAAGCCTTCCTTTTCAATGACAATTCCTTAGAAAAATCCCCAAAAATGGAAACTTTAAAGTCTTGCCACATTAAATTGCCTATTTCTCTTGCTTGTTTTAAAATATGCTCCGTGTGCAAAATTGAGAAAACGAGCAATTGTTGGTCTGAGCCTCTGATCTTTACTGGGCCTGGGATCTAAGGAACAATGTGAACACTCAATTGTTAGCTGCAGGTCAGCGGGTAATTTTAACATCGCAAGGAGAACATGAAGCAGCAGTGCAGTGGTGTCCCCAAGTTCTGACCCTTCTGGAAAGCCAGAAAAGCGTAAATTGTTTCTGCAATTGCAATTTTCATAATCATATAGTTTGTCCTGCATAGATTTTATAATGTGGTCTTGTTCGCTCATGGCAGCTCTGAATTCTTAACTAGAATCCTCATTAGTGGCAGATTTGTTCTCAGTCAGGGTAATACGAGTGTCAAACGATTGCAATGAAGCTGCATTTTGGTGGGTTGTAGTTTTTAGATCATCAATGTCCACAATTAGCTTTGAAAACATTGCCTCAATTCTGTCCAAAGAGTGTGTTTGTAGGTTGCTGAAATATACAGGCCCAGCTCAGGGTTGAGACAAACAGCCAAGTTAAGTTACAAAAAAAGCTCCAGGAAAGCTCCAAATAACTTGCAAAAAAGCTTCAAAATGTTGTAAACTATTAAATCTTCAGAGGTGACATCAAAGAGACGGTCTGTAAAGGGATGGATTAGGTTAGATTCTGAAGTTCCTCTGGAGAGACAGATTTAAGCAGCCATCTTCTGCCTGGGCAAGCCACGCCCTTTTGAACAACTTTTGCAGAGAATTTCTTCTAAATTTCAAAGACCACTACCGTTATTTAGAACTTCAGCAATACTTGGGGACCTCCCTGAGAATCATGGTAGACTAGGTGACAATCCCTCCCCTTTTCTGATAATAATATCCAATGTTTAATAATTTATGAATCTGTAATTCAGGGTACTTGGCCATCACACTTTATATCAGTCTGCTACCAACAGTTACTGGAAGGGGATCACACCGCCACTGAGTCCATTAAATTCACATGGGCAGTAGAACCTGGCACAGAAATTTCTGATACAGACTGGACCACAATTTGGTCCCAGCAACACAAAATCACAAGCTCCTATCAATGGAGACAGTAAGGTTCGAAGCTGGTTAGCCAGTATTCCCAAACACCACAAATAACAGTTACATTTTTAGCTACCAAGGATGCTTCCCATTGAAGAGGATGTGGACAAGAAGGGTCAACCCACACATATATCCTGTGATCCTGCCCAGCATTAAACCCATTCTGGAAGCAAGTAAAGGATGCAATTAAGCACACTGTTATGAGCCATGGTTCACTAACCAATTAAGCACACTGTTATGAGCCATGGTTCACTAACACCAGATGCAACCCTTCTACTATGACATCCCAAGCATGGTAAAAATAAATATTACATCTATCTGTTGGGAATCTTACAGAAGCACCACAGGAGGGTGCCAGCATCCTGGCTGACATCTGCTACAGCAACACCTTGTAAACTCTGCAAATGGTCCCCACACCCCTGACACCGACGGACGAAACACTGCCGCAGCTGCCACAGCAGGAACCCAGATGGACAGACACAAGAACAGCCACAGAACACCACAGCAGTAGCACCAGTGGTACCCACAGCACATGACCTGATGGAGATCCCCCTGAACCATGGACAACCCGATGAGCAGTGGCACGGCACAACAGAAGGTGGGTGAGGTACACCGGGAGGCACAGAATCAGCGACCAGGCCGGCGACACACTAATTCAATTCAATTCAATTTGATAAAGCAGGGAAACAGACACAGGGAGATGGCCCCAATTAAGCTGGGCAACAGAGAGGCACCTCAGAAGGCAACAGAGGCCACTAGACTGGTGAGGGGTGTGTGGACCACATGTAGGACACTGCCACCTTGAGGGTGCAGTACAGGGCATGGAAGGGGTCTGCATGTAGTGGCACAGACAAGGCTGTGGAACCCCCCCATGCACCCCGGGACTCACACCTGCAGGCTGATGTTCGGTGCCAGCACCATCAGGTAGTCCCTACAGCTACGGGTGCTGTATTGTTTGACCAGGTCCATGATCCTCTGGGCACCATCCTGCCACCACCAATGGGTGTACCCCACTGCTGTGCCTGACACGGCCTGCTGCAGCTTAACCTTCATTAGCCACTGTTTTCCAAGCAGGACATCCAGGAACTGCCACAAGGAGGGGTGTGCCATACCCAACAGGGCATTAAATGCCCTGTGCCAGCCCTCAATGGCATTGCTGGTCCACGGCATCCCCTTCAGGACAGCGGCATGGCAGTTCCACACAGGGATGGGGAACAGCGGTTTGCGGCAGTGCCCACTGCGGACAGGTCTGCCCAACCAGGAGTCCTCAAAATAGTTGAGGACAGGGAGCCAGCTCCTCTTCATGCTCCCAAAAGTACTCCCAACCATGGAGCTCCTCATAGATGGAGCAGATGTCACCCGGAGGCACAAATGCAATGGTGGGAAGCATCCGGAGGTGCATGGTGTACACATCGCCTGTGCTGTACTTGTGCGCAAACCCCCCCTCTCTGCTGTATGCGGCACCACACGCACTGGCACAGGTGGAAGAAGCACCCATGCACCTCCATTTGGAGCAGAACTGTTCGGATGGCTCTGTGTGCTGCAAGCTCATAGTCCAGGAGCATGCGGCAGGGGGAGGTCTATGGGGCACAGCTCAGACACCTTTTGAAACATTGCTGTGTATGCAGCCAAGGTCCTCTTAGACATGAGGATGTACACAGTGGACAAGACAGTGGCCCTGTTCACCCCATGGAGTGTGTATAGCTGGATGAACAGCCTGGGGCAGCACTTCCACCGAGCCAGGCTGGGCAATGGGCCAGGAACTCTAGGTTCCTTGTGGTGCTGAAGAGCAGGTATCTGTACTTGCTGCTGGCCCCCTCCCCCTGCCCAGAGTCATGGAGCAGGAATGGTTCACCTCCATGGTTCCTGCAGTACTCCTCGGGGATGGTTAGGTCAGCCAGTGTTCGCGGATCCATGGCAGCCCTTCTCATGCTTCTCCTGACACAATGTGCTGATCTCTTCAGGAGGGGTACCGATGGTAGGCTCCCTCCCACAGCCTTGCTGACCCCTGAGCAGCATGCCACAATGATCTGCTGGCTGCTTTCAACAGTGTCCCTTGCTGTCTGCCATACCACTGCATGTAACCTGAGTACACCTACAGCTGTGGTGTCCGGCACATGGTTGCTTGTGCCCGTTAGTGTTGGTGGGCCCCCAGCCACAGTAATCACCCATCTCCTGCATCCGCTGGCTGCGTACTTGCAGCACTTCCAGTAAGTGTGCTCACCACATGTCCTCTCTCGCTGGTAGGCATGTCCCTCTGCCACCAGCAGCCTGTGGCCCTTTGTGCTGTCAACGTACTCTGCCTCCATTCCTCAGTGGGTTTCTGTGACCAGTGGGTACCAGTGCTATATTCTGCTTTGTAGCCACTGGCACACTTGCTGATGCTGTGGGGGCGCGTGAGGTGTTGTGGAGCTGTGTTGATGTTGCAGTCAGGAGTGCAAGCTGCTCCATGGCTGTGTCACTATGGGGGTGTCAGGATTACACTGTGCTTCTGAATCTTACTAACAGCAGCAGCTAGAAAAACGATAACCAGACTCTGACTACACCGCCACCCCACCCCCCCCAGTGTTTCCCAGTGGGAGGATATGGTACTTGATAATTAATAAACTTAAAAAATGAATGACCCACCTCCAAAATAACCTACCCCCCTTAAAAACAGATGAAACACCTCATTGCTTTACACTGTGAATCACAAGGCAGATATGATTTCATAACCTGCTACAGCCTTAACAATAAGAAACATTGTGCCATAAAGGGTCCGGGCCGGACTGGCCAATTATTATTCCAAGGGGGAAGGAACTGATCTGTTTTACCTGAAGCTACTACACTGTATGACACAACCATCTACTTGGCCTGATACTGTTCTTTTTGCTGAAACCATGTCCAAAAGTATTACATATATAAAATACTGCTAGAGGTACTGTGTTACTATTTAATTTGTATCATGATCTCTGATTTACTGCACAAAAGTTCAACAAATTTCAAGTGGAAAACAAAAAATAAAAGGAGGGTATGCAACCAAAGTCTGCCATTTCAAAATGCATCTATCAGATATCATACCCCCTAGGAACAGTCTCTTCCAAAAGAGGAAGTACAACTCACAAGTAGCAGTAGGCACAAAGAGAGGTGCAGTTAGAGTATCTATTACCAAATTAAAGTCCCACACTGAAACTGGAGCTCAGACAGTAGAATACCTCTTAAGAACCTACAGGAAACGTCCATCTGGGCCACTGTTTTGCCCTCTGTGACAGCATGAAAGGTCAACACTTTGACTAGGTGGACCTTAATAGAGAAATACCCCAGTCTTGCATCCTTAAGGACCAATAGGTAGTCCAGCACTTTAGGAACTGGACATATAAAGGGATCCAGGGCATGTCTAGTACATCAATCTGTAAAACATTTCCATTTGTGCAAGTAAGTATACACAAAGATGGCTTTCTTGCTGCCAGCAAAACATCTTCAACTCCTGGGGAACCCTGAAGTGAGAGATCTCTATGTGCTCAGGAGCCAGTCATGGAGGTGCAGAGATCAAAGTTCTGGATGTACCAGAACACCCTGCTCCTGTGTCAGTTGTTCTGTCTACAGGAAGAGCAGGAGGAGAGGTTCCACTGTCAGTTGCTGGAGTAGGAACCAAATTTGTCTGGGCCCCTTAGGGGCCATCAGAATGAAGGTAGCTGATTAGGCCTGAAGCTTAACCAGAAACCTCTTAATTAGAAGAAATGGGAGAAAGCATACAAAAGCCTCCTTTTCTAGGAGAGGGACAATTCATCTCACCAGAAAACTCCAGACCCTGGAATGAGCAAGCAGAAACACGGCAGTTTTACATTTTATAGAGGTGCAAACAAGTCTACGTTTGGTTGGTCCCATTTTTCAAAGAGGCTGTCCACAGTGGAATAAGAGAGTTCCCATTCATGGCACACTGCATGGGACCAACTGAGGTGATCTGCCAGTGCATTCTGGGTACCAGGTAGAAACACTGTGGAAAGAAATATTTTTCATTCCATCACCCAGTGACAGATTCTCATTGCCTCTCTGTAGAGAGGGTACGAATGAACTCTACCTTGTTGATTAATATAATACATCACTGAAATATTGTCTGTATGGATCACTAGCTGGTTCCCCAGAAGGAGGCAGCAAAAGCCTGTAGGCCATGCACAGTAGTCCTCATCTCCACACTGTTGCAGTGCAGAACTGTATCTGTTGGGGTGAATTGCCCCTGTCTTCTGAAGGAGCCCAGATGGGCACCCCAGCTTGAACCTGAGGCATCCATGGTCATCACCAGAAGGGGGGATGATGGGACGAAAGAGACCCCAACTCTAGAGTGGAGAAGTCCAACCACCAGAGCAGGGAATGATGAAGTGGAGGAGTCACTTGTATGAGACACTAATTTGTCAGAATGCTGATCCCACTGTGCCCTGAGATACCACTGAGGGAGTCTCATGTGGAGACGAGCTAGTGGGACAGTTAATATGGCAGCTGCCATCAGGCTGATCAACCTTACAAAGGTACATGGCCAAGGCATAGCCACTGGATGATAGCAAAATTGGAGGACAGAAATGCCCCTCCCAGACCTGAGTCCAGAATTGCTGTAATATATTGGAGTCACTGGCAAGGAATAAGGACCAAATTTTGTTTGTTGACCACTACAACCAGTTGGTGAGACAACTGTTAGGTCCAAAAGAGTATGTAGACAATGACTCCCTGAGTCAGGGCTTTTTATAGCCAGTCTTCTATGTACAGGAAGACATACTGTAGATGCCTCTCTGCAGAGGGCAGCTGCTACCACAGCAAATACTTTGGTAAAAACATACGGTGCAGAGCACAAATCAAAGGGCAAAACTCAAAACTGGTAGTCTGAGCCCTGAAGCATGGAATGCAGGTATTTTCTGTGTGACTTTTGTATTCTGACATGAAGGTATGCATCCTTCATATCCAGAGCAGCTGAGATCCAATCCTCTGTTAACAGCAGAGGGAGGAGGGACTGCAAAGAGACCATCTGAAACTTTTCAGACTGACTTTTATTTGTCTGTTGGAGGCTGAGGACCTTGCTACACTGCAAAGAACAAACTATAATTCCATTTAGGACCTGGAAACCTGGTAAGGCATAATATTGTTGGGAACTTGTTAAGAAAGGGAGCTACGCTTTCTACAGAAACTTTCATTTTTTTTTCCTTATTGGCATTAAGCAGAGAATTGCAGGATTCCATTAAAAGTGTAGTAATTTTATAACCAGAGGACGTGAGATACAACTGGAGTTGCTTGATTCCTGGGATTGAGACCTGGGATTTGGAAGGATATTTTTTCAACATTTTAAAAATGTCCTGCTGGCTGAGAAGTTAAGTTTTTATCCCTGGTTTCACTGAAAGATTTTGTGTATTGGAATCAGACATAGCAGAGTGCCTACATTGCGAGGCCTGCTTACATCACAGGTGTCACTAGTCAATCAATTGGTTCTGGGTGAGGTTTCATCACTGTGCTGTCTTAGGCAACCTTTACAGTTAGAAGCCAGTCAGACTGACTTTGATTTGTCTGTTGGAGGCTGAGAATCTTGCTACACTGCAAAGAACAAACTATAACTCTGTTTAGGACCTGGAAACATGGTAAGGCATAATATTGTTGGGGACTTGTTAAGAAGGGGAGCTATGCATTCTACAGAAAGTTTCATTTTTTTTCCTTATTGGCATTAAGCAGAGAATTGCAGGATTCCATTAAAAGTGTAGTAATTTTATAACCTGAGAGCGTGAGATACAACTGGAGTTGCTTGATTCCTGGGGTTGAGACCTAGGATTTGGAAGGATATTTTTTCAACATTTTAAAAATGTCCTGCTGGCTGAGGAGTGAGTTCATTGTTATCCCTGGACTCAGTAGAGTGGTTTGTAGGAGCAGTGGTCTAGTAAATTGTGGTGTTAGTTGAATTACTATAAAGGCAGTACTCACCAGGGTGGTGGAGCAGTTGTGTATTTGATTGTTTCTAACAGTCACCAGTGGCTGTGGACTACCCGCCCACCCTTCCCACACCCCACCCTCCCAGGCATGGCATTTCCTTTATAGCCATATTCTGACATCACTTCCTCAACAGGTCTTGGGGCAGAACTGTCATACTCTTAATAACCCAGCACAGGGCATAAAGGGTAGGTACACACCACAAATTATATATATATATATATATATATATATATATATATATATATATATATTACATGTTGTATATTATAAGGAGAGGGACATGTGGGGAGTGGTGCAATGCACTGGCAGTGAGGCAACAGTTTTCCGGGAGACATTCTGGAAACAGCATTGCTGTCCTATTTGCAGGCAACTGTCAGCTCTGAGGGAGGAGGTTGCCCACCTGCAGGCTGAACTAGCAAGGACTAAGGAGGCCTCCCCCACCCAAAGAGCACCACTGCCACAACCACTGCCTCAGAGGTTGCCAAGTATGAAGAGCAGTTGGACCACAGTGGGTTCTGGGAGGGTGCGGGTGGTGGAACAGAGGTGAAGCCCCCTAGTTGTACCTCTACACAAATCATGCCATTCTGGCAGAGCAAGGTTCTTATATGATGGCACCCTCAGTGGAGACCAAGAAGAATGCTGAGGACATCCACAAGGGAAACCCACAAAAGGGTGGCAAGGGACACCACAGGGGAAGGAAACAGCTTCTGATAGGGGACTCAATTGTTAGGGGGGTAAAACTGAGGAAGGGAGAGGAGAAGGAAGTAAGGTGCCTGCCTGGTGCCATGGCTTGGAGGGACAGGAAGCAAATCCTCAGGATTGCAGAAGCAGCATCACAGGAGAGGGAACTAGATATCATTGTCCACCTTGGGAAAAATGACCTAGCTAGGCATGGGATCAGTGCAGTGCAGAATGAATTGGTGGAGTTGGAGAGGGGCCTCAGACAGGTAGCAAGCAGGGCAACCTTCTCAGAGGTGCTGCCAGTCCATGGCAGGGGTGAGGCTAGGGTACTGCACACCATGCAGTTTAATGAATGGTTGCAAAACTGGTGCAGAGCACAGGGTGTTGGCTTCATTGGGGACTGTGGGTCCACCTGGAGAGATAAAGGTCTATACTGGCACAATTGTATGCATCTGTCCATGAAGGGAACCAAGCTCCTAGGTGACAGATTTAAATGCTTCCTTGGCAAGCTTTTAAACTAGCCAAGGGGGGAGGTGCTGATAAGAGGCAGGAAATGTCAAGCCTCCCCCCACAAAACATGGCAGGTAGTAAGGTAAACACTGAGGTACAGAGCTCAACACAGGGCAGGACAGGGGTAAATGGAAAAATAGACAAAGGCAATAAGAGCAGGGATGTGGGGAAAAAGGATAAAGCTAACATTAAATGGAGGGCAATGAGTACCAATGCCCGTTGTCTGGGAAACAAGCTTCCTGAGCTAGTAGCCCTGATGGAAGAGTAACAACTGGATATTGTGGCAGTCACAGAAACAAGGTACACAGAGAACCATGACTGGGATGTCAACATACCAGGGTACACAATCTACAGAAGGGACAGGGAAGGTAAAAGAGGTAGTGGAGTAGCTCTATACATAAGGGAAGGGATCAAAGCTACAGAACTAAAAAGTAAAGGGGGAGGACAAGAGGCACTCTGGGTCACCTTGGAGACAGGGAATGACATCACAATCCACACAGGGGTTGTATACAGACCTCCATCTCAAGGGGAGGAAACAGAAAAGAAAATGATAGAGGACATTCTCAAAATGGCTGAAAAAGGGAGATACTGTTGATGGGGGACCTGAATATGCCAGATGTTAACTGGATGACATGTACTGCAGCCATATCCAAGAGCAGGGTCATTCTCGATGCCCTGCAGAGGGCAAGCCTTAGACAGCTAGTGTTGGAACCCACTTGGGAGGGATCAATACTAGACCTGGTACTCTCAAATGGAGAGAGGATCACAAATTTAGAAGTCAGTGGACATCTGGGAAAAAGTGACCACTGCACAGTGTGCTTCACAATGAGCACAAACATGGAGATAAGCCATACAAAAACAAGGATACTGGACTTTAGAAGGGCTGACTTTGGCAAAATGGGTGAATACCTGAAGAATGCACCAGCAAATGGCCAAAAGGAGGGTGGAAGAACAATGGAGAAAATCAAAACTGACATCATAGAGGCAGCAAGCCTTTGTGGAAACAAATAAAGAAAACTAAGCAGAGTAAAACCACTATGGTTCTCAAAAGAGGTGTAGGAAGGTTAAGGAGAAAAAGGCTGCATTCAGAAAGTATAAGGAATCACAGAAGGAGCACGACAGGGAACTGTATCAATTAAAGCAGAAAGAAGGGGGAAGGCAGTCAGAATAGCAAAGGCCCAAACTGAGGGAAACAGCCAACTCAGTTTAAGAAGGAGATAAAACCTTTATAGGTACATTAGGATATAGAAAGGTTAAGGAGGGATAGTGAAGATTAATAAAGGAGAGGGAGGTGGGCAGAGGAGACAGTGAAAAGGCAGAAATACTGAATGAATACTTTTGCTCAGTATTCACAAAAGAAGATGAGGAGGAGTTACCTAAACCAGACAATAGAAGCACTCTGGGTGGGGTTGACACCAGTCCATTCACAGAAAAAAGAGTCCTTAAAGAACTCCTAAAACTGAAGGTGGACAAAGCAATGGGGCCTGATGGGATTCACCCCAGAATCCTAAAAGAACTAAAGGAGGACATAGTGACACCACTGACCACACTTTTAATAAATCATGGCAGGATGGGGTGGTACCTGAGGACTGGAGGAGGGCAGATGTGATTCTCACAAAGTGGGAGCAAGGCAGAAGCAGGAAACCACAGACCTGTAAGTTTGACCTCAGTGGTAGGGAAAATGATGGAATCACTTCTGAAAGAGAGAATTGTTGAGTACCTAGAGACCAGTGGGGAACAGGACCCAAAGCAGCATGGATTTACAGCAGGAGGGTCATATCAGACAAATCTAATTGATTTATTTGACTGGGTGACCAAAGTAATAGACCAGGGGGCCAGATGCCTAGCTGCCTTCTAGGGAGGTACATCTACTCTTGAAGTCTATTGTGAATTGAGAAGGATGGACCGCTACACGCTGGTAGACTGAGGAGTAGTCTACAGAGTAGAAGTTATTCTTAAGCGAGCTTTTTATCCAGGAAAGGTATGCCACCTAAGCATAAATTCATACCTGCCTGAGGAATAACTGTTTCCAGGCCATCTTGTGTGGCCATCCTAGGGTTTTCTCTTCACTTCCATCTCTTCTTTTTCTTCCAGGCTTGGAGTGCCAAGTGTGGGGTAGCTGAGCCCGGTGGGTAAATTGAAGAAAGCACCGCAGGGTGCTTGACGGCAAGGACTGCAAGATAGATGGTGAAAACAGAATAAAAAGATCCAGCAAAAGGAGAAAAGGCATAAAAATGGCTAATTTAATGGAAGTAAAGTGTTAAGTGCTACTGATTTACATCTTGTTTTTTTAAGAAAAAGCGTTTTGGTTATAGGAATACTTTCTGTGCGCTCTTCAAGTTAATGGTTAGCAGATCAGCTGTTTTTGGAGGTGCGAATTATATTTGCACTCTCAGCTTTTTAAACATCTTAAATTTTTGTGTTTTTTTTATATTTGCTTATTTCTTTTTTTTTTGCACACTTTTGTCAGCTGACCCACTATTTGGGTGCGCAGGTGCAGCATCCTGAGAATCAGAATCGCGACAGCCTGGACGCTTTGGACACAGAGTGGGTGCTGAGGAAGCTGAACAGTTAGCAGCGTATCATCTTTTACAAGGAAAATTTTGCATGTTTGGTACTAGAGAGCTACTTGAGAAATTGTAACTGTTTTCTGATCCCTGTGCCTTTTACTGCATAATGTATAAGAATTTTGTGAGTATTAACTTTATAACGCCTTTTAAAAATCTCAGAGTTAGGGTTAGAGCCACAGCTATAAGCTGAAGTTTTAATCAAGGTGTTCAAACTTAGAAAAGTGTTTGTTTTAACCAGATTTTTTGTATTTCTGAAAATAGAAAATAGATTGGGAGTTAGATTATAATCAAACTCTAATGATCCATATAATTCATCCTTTCTTTTAGAGAGATATTTGAGTAGTTTCATCTTTCTGTTTTTGTGCTTCTGCTGGTGATTGTCACAGCACTATTGAGGCCATTGATTTAAACAATATTCATCGCAGTCATTCAAATAAGGGGTCATGGATTCGAGAAGACTGTGATATTCTGATTAGGAGGTCCTTCAGGATATCGAGACCTGTGATCATTGTTTTGTGAACAAAGACCTGAATATTGGTGGACTAAAAAGGACTTAAAGATCCAAAAAATGTGTCCAGGTGTTATCAGTCATCTTTGGAAATTAAAACTGTGCTGCTGACTGACTGCTATTGATTGGGTGAGACTGGGTGAGAATTACAGCTTCGAGGAAACTACAGCTGCGTAGGTAGCGGAAACCTATCAGCGGAATATTACAGTGCCACTTGGACTTGAAAGGCTGGATATATTGTTTGATTAAAGTGCTTTTCTGATTTTTTTTCAGTATGTTATAGTAAGTGATAAAGAATTGGTAAAACATAGGAAAAGACAGTGCAAAACTGCAAAATTAAATTCTCATTTAGGGTCATGGAGAAAGAAAATGGTTGTGTTTATTCACGGAATCTGTCCCTTGTTTCTATAGCAGATCTACACCAAGGTTCAAAAGGACCCTTAAGAGTTTTCTTCTCCTGATCCCTCTGATATACTAACTGTTTCCCTCAAATTGAACATCTTCATTGATCTTAGATCTAACTTTGTTTTGGAAAATCCTTTTTACTATGCCTTGTAATTCAGAGGCCAATCTTTGAAGGTGGATTATGATTCTTAGGAAAAAGTCCATTGCTAGATAATCTAGGAGATATCTAGTTTGTCTGGCTTATTGAGTCCACTTAACCCAAACTTGATTCAATCAGTTGACAACATAATTAGTAGCAGTTTGAATAACAATAATTAAAATCATAACTCATATTTAAAATCAGAGAAATTTAGTATGAGGGAAAATGGCAACTGTAATAGTTCCACTTCCTCTAAACCTAATCAAAAGTTTAAACTCCAGCAAAAAATTACTGATGTCTGGAAACCCAGCTGTTCAATGGCTCCTATTAAAGATCCCCTATTATTGAATCAAAGTAAAAATAAACAAGGTGAAGCAATCAGTATGACTACTCAGGGATTCGAAGATACTGTACTAAAAAGCCAATGGTTGGTCCTCAATCTGAGATATATCTTTTTCCCATGAGGTTGGATTTGTTTAGTCCCCCTGAATCCTATATCTCTCTGGATTCCCCTGCTTGTTATCAGGATTTCTCCAGGATTTTTGGAGGGGTCTCCTAATGAAGTTTTTAGTAAAATGGATAAAGAGGTTGGGAAAATAACTATCGACCCAGAAATTTTAACAGCTTGTCCTGATACCATTTCTAAATATACGATAAAGGCATTAGCACATCCAATAATGGCCAATTATGTTCTTCTTGAAGCTTTGAAAGATCTCAAATCTCATATAGAACAACTTACCTGTTTCTTTAGTGATAAACTGTTGGAAATTATCCAAAAATTAGAGAAGTTTGAAAAGGAGAAAAAAAGAAAAAACGAAGACCTTCCTTCTCAGAAATTATAATACAATCGTCTTCTAAAAGGGTAGAGAACAAAAAGAACATGAAGAAGAATCTAAAAAAAAGGCTAAGACATGAGCAAATAAAAAAAATAAGATCAAGACAGGGGAAATCAAGGAAGGTCCTGTAATTGGACTCAACAATCAGGAATTCATTCAAAAACCCTCCAGAGGACCTCATGGGGTTAAGAAAGATTTACATATAGTCTCAATAACTTTTATTAAAGAAGATCCTCTGTCCCCAACTGAGAAGGAGGAGCTTATTTCTATAACTCCATCAGAAATTTCATTAGACAGACAATCTAAAAAAATAACTCAGGCTTCTATTAAGCTTGATCGGTCAAAAAAGAATATGTTGTTTATATGTACAAAAAAACGTAGTAATTATATTTTGGAAACTTCTTTGGAGTTGGATTTAATTTCTCCCCCTCAGATTGATCATATAACCATGTCTGGATCTGAGGTGGTGTTTAAATTTAATAACATTTTTCTAAAAACTTATGAATCAGATATTTCCTTATTTAATATGATTTATCATTTGTTTAAAGCTGAGTTAAATCTAGAAGCAGCAGCTAAAGATATTAAATTAGCTTACAGAGATTTATCAGTTAACTCAACACCAGTGTATGTATTACTTTCGAACATGGATACTGCTAAAGCCATATGGGCCAAACAATGTTTAATCAACAAATTGGAAATAAGGATATCATCTCCTGTTAATTGGACTACAATTTGGAAATTTGCACATGGAACTATTGCCCCTAAAACATGCTCTAAGGATAGTTTAATTTCCACCCTAATTAAGTTAAATTGGAATTTTGAGAGAGTTATTAATATAAACACAGTGTCCATGTTTGGAATTCCCAAATTTGAGGGTGAAAATACCAGTAGATTAGCTGCTTATATTCAGTCACTTTTTGCTTTTTGTTTTGGACGTGAAATTCTGTCTTCTGATTTTGGGTCTGCTAACAGAATACATCAGTCTAATTCAGATTCCCAGGTGGATGTAGAAATTAAATCTATTAAATTTTATGATTTTCCCTTATCAAATACTGGTAAACTAGATAAATATGGCATACACCTGCTTGATTTTTTTTAAGTCCAGATTGTGTAGCTTGTGTATCACAGGGGAACCTGGTTAAAAAATGACAGTCAACTATACAAATATCTCTATCTGACTCTGAGACTGATGAAATTGAGCGAGAGCCCAGTGGATCAGGTAACATTATGAATATGGTCACTTATAATTTCATTTCATGGAATATCTCTGGTCTAAAATCAAAAATGATGGATTCTGGTTGGAAGGACTATGTCTCTGAAGCTGATATTATTTTATTTCAAGAGACATGGGTCCTTTCAAACATAAACCTTAATGGCTATACACCATTTTATGTTCTTGCGGTAAAAGACAAAAAATATGGTAGACCGAAATGGGGCCTCTCTATTTATGTCAAAGTAAGAAAGGTAATTTGTATAATAGAGCAAATTATATGTAGTAAGGAAATTCTGCTTTGTGTATTGTGTTGGGACTCTCTCATTTTTTTGATAGTCAATGTTTATTTTCCACCTAATTTTCATTCCACTGTTGATTTTGATCCTTGGGAAAAGTTAGCATTGGTGATAGAGTCCATGTATTTAAACCACTGTATTGATATTGCTATATTAGGTGGTGACTTAAATGCCCGTATTGCTAAATTTGATAACCTAAATATACTTCAGTCTCAGATTTATATGGGGGATCTTGAACCCAGAAATTCAGAAGACCTTATTGTGAATGGAGCTGGTTTGAAAATGATGGAGTTTATCAGTAAAGGTAATTGTTGTATCTTAAATGAAAGAGGAATTGGAGACTAGGATGAAGCATTTACTTTTTTTTTGTCTAATGGGAAGAGTATTATAGACTATTTAATACTTTCCTAGGCTCATGCTCACTTCAGAACCTTAAAGTTGTAATGAGACCTGAAAGTGACCATGCGGCTCTGCAGGTGAAGATTGATACAATAAAAGATAATTGTGAAAATTATATGGACATTTTACCCCAAACCTCCCTCTCTATTACAGGTAAATTCAAACTTAGATTGAACAATAAAAATAAAGAAAAAGCAGCAGAGGTCATATTTTCCTCTCAAATGAGTGTACTGCTCACTTTATCACAGGATTCTTGTTCCCCACAATTTATAAATAACTACTTGGAAGAGGGATATCAGAAGATTAGAACAATTATTTACCCTCATTCTAATTTCCGTCATTACCCTTTAACCTAGTTTGACCAGCAGTGTAAGGATAAAAAACATAAACTGGGTTTATCGAATTAAAAGATTAAAAAAACTACTAAATTTTCAACTAGAACAAATATAACTAGACTTAATAAAGCAAGAAAACAATATAAACAATTTTTAAAATATAAAAAATTTGAGTTTACTTTAAAAAAATGGAATCACATGTTGGAAGTAATAAACAAAAAAGATTTAAGGGCCTTCTGGTTATTGGTAGCAAGGGGAGTCAAATTATTTGAACCCTCACTGACTGTTTATGTCCCTAAGAAAACCTGGATAGCTTATTACTCAAAACTCTTTATGGATGATCTTGATATAATTGATCATCTGAAATGGCCAAATTGGCTACTGGAAGGTTCATCTGCACCTTTACAATTTTCATGGCTAGAAGTTGAACAGGCAATTACAAAATTGGCCAATAATAAGGCCCCTGGGCCTGAATGTATTCTGGGAGAGATATACAACGAAAATACGTCCTACTGGGGCCCTTTTTTTGTGGGTTTTTTAATATTTGTTTAAGAAAGAGATACATTCCTCCATCCTGGCATAAAAACATTATTATTCCTATTCATAAAAAAGGATAGTATCAAAATCCTAAAAATTATCAACCCATTAGCCTTCTTGATATAAGCAGTAAAATTGTTTCTATTGTCTTATTAAATAGGATTCAAAATTGGGTAAACAAATTTAGTCTTTTATCAAATTTTCAAACAGGATTTCGTTCAGGTTTCTCATCACTTGATAATATTTATGTTCTAGCCCATTTAATTGAAAAATATAAAATGTTTAAGAATATGAAATTATGTGTTGTTTTCGTTGACTTAACAGCAGCATTTGATTCTGTAATAAGGAATATTCTATGGAAAATTCTTTTAGAACAAGGTATACCTATAAATTTGCTGACTCCAATTTTTTTGCTATATTTTGAAACATGCACAGTAATTAGGTACGATAAAATGGGAAATATCTCTGAATACTTCAGATCAAATAGAGGGGTTAGACAGGGGTGCTTATTGGCCCCACTCCTCTTTAATTTATATGTTGATGCTCTGTTTATTTTGACTCATTATTATTTTTAGATTCCCCCAAATTAGGTAAATAATATATTCATAGTTTAGCTTATGCTGATGATATAGTCATTTTTTCCCCTATCCCAAAAGAGTCTTCAGATAAAAATTGACCATTTAAAGCAAAAATGTGACGAATTAAAACTAAAAATTAATCCTGATAAAACTATTAGTTGTATTTAGTACAAAGTTATCTAAACCAAAAATTAAGTTAGATAAAATACTCTTAGAGGTAGTGACTTCATATTGTTATCTCGGGATAACTTTTACTTCAAATGGATCTTGGAGTTTGCATTGTAAAAATCAAATTTCTAAGGCCAAATGTGCTTCTAAGGCCCTTATACATTTTAATATTAAATATGGAGGACTTCTGGTGGAACCTGCGATTAAAGCTGCTGAAGCCAAGATTACCCCATTATTGTTATATGGAGCTGAAATCTGGGGTACCAAGGAAAATCGTAATCTTGAGCTCCCGTTATCTCATTTTTATAAAGCAATTCTTCAAGTACCCCAGTCAATGACCAATGTAACTGTAAGAGCCGAATGAGGTAGAATCCTATTATTGGATTTAATCAATCTAAGAATACTTTCATATTGGCTAAAGATCCATAATAACAATGTTAATGAGTTATTAAAACTCTGTCTTCATGAGAAACAAACATGGTATGATAATGGTTTTTGCTCTCCATGGTTAAAAATCATAATCTTTAGTCTTCAAAAGATTGATTCATTTCATTTATGGAAGGATTCTCAGAAGGGTATTTTAATAAAAGATTCTTACAGAATGAAAATAAAAAAAAATATTTGATAAAGCCTTTGAAAAACAACTAAGTTTAGTTAGACTTCAGAAGCAATCTTTGTGGTTAGGGGAAAACAAAATTGACTCAAGGATAGAGAATTATCTAGTACTGCAGTTAGCCCCTAATATTAGACAAATAATAACTTGGGCAAGATTTGGATTAATTAATCCCAGGTTCATTTATTTTAATTGTGTTGACTCTGCAGCTAATGATAATATTAATGAATGTTGCTGCAATAAGGGGTTCAGTGAAACTTTATTTCATATCATAGTACAATGTCCCCTGTATAAAAAAATCTAGATCTCTGATTCTAAATAATTTTTTAACGAAATATCTGAATTTGGATTATGATCCTGTTTTTATATTGCTTCATCCTGGGACAGACACAGATGCATTATTGTGTGCCAATTTCTTTTCTTCAGTGATTAGTTTTAAGAAACGAGCACATAGAAGAAGTAGGACATTAAAATAATAAAAGAAAGGAAAAGGGGTTATAGATCTATAAATATTTTTAGAATTAATATTTAAGATTATCTAATCTTTAATATCTTAATTTGTATTTATTGTATTTTATAGTCATTGTTTTTTTTTTCTTCTCTGTATTTAATAAAATTGTAATGTCCAAAATTTTAAACTTTTTTGGAAGAACAATAAACATTCTACTACTACTAATAGACCAGGGAGGGGCTGTGGATATGGCCTACCTAGACTTTAGTAAGGCATTTGACACAGTCCTGCACAAAAGATTAATAATCAAGTTAGCCAGCCTGGGAGTGGGTCCCAGGGTGGTAGCCTGGGTAGCAAACTGGCTGCACAACAGGACACAGAAGGTAATAGTGAATGGAACACATTCCGAAGAAAGGGACATTACTAGTGGAGTACCTCAGGGCTCAGTACTAGGTCCAGTCCTCTTTAACATCTTTATAGATGACATTACAGAGTGTCTGGAAGGAAAGGTATGCCTCTTTGCAGATGACACAAAGATCTGTAACAGAGTTGATACACAAGATGGGGTAGAAAAGATGAGAAGGGACTTGGCAGGGTTGGAGGAATGGTCAGACTTAGATGCAATGCAAAGAAGTGCAAAGTAATGTACCTGGGAAACAAAAACCCAGGAGAAGAGTACACACTAGCAGGGGAGGTACTAACAGCAGCAAAAATGGAAAGGGATCTGGAGGTAGTCATATTAGATGACCTAAAGGTGGGTAAGCAATGTGAGAAGTTGGCAAGGAGAGCCAGGGGGATACTGGGATGCATAGGAAGGGGCATCACAGGTAGAAAAAGGGAAGTGGTTATCCCTCTCTACAGTTGGTGAGACCCCATATGGAGTACTGTGTGCAGTTTTGGAGACCTCATCTATGCAAGGACATAGACAGGATGGAAGCAGTCCAGAGGAGGGCAACTAAAATGGTGCAGGGTCTGCAGCAGAAACCATATGAAAAGAGACTGAGAGAGGTTAATATGTATACTCTTGATGAAAGGAGGGACAGGGGGAACATGATAGAAACTTTCAAGTACCCCAAGGGAATCAGCAAAGTCCAAGAAGGTAGCATCTTTCAGAAAAATAGCTGTGTAAGAACAAGGGGGCACAATTTAAAGATAGAGGGGGGATGGCTCAGGGGTAATGTGAGGACATTTTTTTTTCATGGAGAGAATGGTGAATACATGGAACCACCTTCCTGGGAAGGTCGTTGGGTCTAAAACAGTGAGGGAATTCAAACATGCATGGGACAGACATAAGGCAATTATAGTGGGGGGTTGCAGGAAGTAGGCTGTTGGTTAACTAGAATCTGCAGCTTATCCAGTAGGTAGGGAAATGGGCAGACTGGGTGATCCTTATCTGCCATCAAAGTCTATGTTTCTATGTTTCTATGTTTTTGCCTTCGATGAACAGATTCAGTTCTCAAAGGTCTAGTCTGGGCCTAAGATCCAAAAAGGACCTAAAATAATAGCCCAGATTCTTTTCTGAAATGGAAAAGTTCCACAGCACTTTTGTAGAGGAGGGTTTAAACCTTCTTCAGCAGGAGGACAAGATGTCCCAGAGGATATCTGTTGAGTAATGGGGGGAAACTACTGGAGGAACAGTAAGCAGCTCTAGGGCATGTCTGTGCTGAACCACCTCCAGAACCCAATCATCTATAGTGATCTCCCTCCATTTTGGAAGAAAGAGGGAGATTCAGCCTCCCACCAAGGCTTCCTGAGGCAGTGAGACCAGAGGAAGGGGAAGGGACCATACATAGGGAACATACCGGGGCAGTGGTGGTGCCAGTAATGGTCTCATCTTTTGTAAGTATGGCATGGGCACCAGGAGGTAGGTTTGCAGCCTGGGAAGTAGGAGGTTGAGGCTTCTGGGAACCATGTCCCAGGCCTCTTGAATAGACTCGGCCTAGACGGGTATTGGCCTGCAAAAAGAACCACATCTTCCCTTGGGTCTAGGGTTCAAAGGATGCAGGGATCTAAGAGTCATTTTAGAAAACTGTAAATCCCATAATGAATTTTCAACATCGGTTCCAAACAATTGTTTACTCTGACTTGAGCATTCATCATAGATTTGTGCACATCTGAGGCAAAACCAGCCATCCATAGCCAAGAGTGTTGGCAGAAGCAAATTCCAGATGCAGCAGCTCTGACCACAGTATCTGAGACATCCTAGGCTGATCTCAACAGATTCTTACCAGCCTCCTGGCCATAAGCAAGTCTGCTGTGTCAATATTTTATCCTGGCCCTCTGGCAATTTCTCAGTCAGGTTGGCCACTGTCTTCCAAAGGCAACTGTGATATTTTATCATATATGCCTGATATTTAGCAATTCTTAGGCCCAGGAAAGCAGAAGCAAAAGTCCTCTTCAACACCACATCCAACTTCCTTGACATCTTATCAGGAGGATGAGAACTGGTGTTTGAGAGCCTTGGATCTGTTATAATCAGCCATAATCACCTCATAGTTGGTTTCAGGCTATGAAGATTAATAAGGCTTTTCAATGGGGGCTGGATATTGTTTATCAGCCTTCTTGAATACTGCAGGCAACTGAACTGGCCTGTGCCAGGCTGCCAAAGTAGCATTTTCAAGTACAGAATGCACTGGAGGAATAATTACTGTTGAGGAGGCTGAAACCTCCAAGAACTCATTAAGATTTCTCTTGGAGGAATCCTCTTTCTCTGCTTGAAACAACAATTTAGCCTGAACCTGTTTTAGGATGACCTGAAATGAGGCATTCTTAGGTGGAGACCCTGGTGTTTCTTTCACTCTCCCCACTTAGCAAGAGGACAGAGTAAAGCTTGATCCTGCCACATCTACTGCCACTTCTTTTTCATCCATGGCATTGTCCTCCTCCATGTACTCTGGATTATACTCCAGTTCAATGTCGAATTCCATGTGTTGAGGGTCAACAGGATGAGGAGAAAGATGGGGAGGACCTATCAATGAGTGTCCCAGCAACACAGGCCTTTCAGAGCCTGGTACTGCTGCAGGGATTGAGAACTGATGTGTCAACAGTAAGGTTGATGATGGAGTAGCCGAGGACAATGACTAAGTGGGCAATGATGGCATTTGAACTACTCAGACATTGTCTGATATAATAGCTGTATGTCGACAGACCCCGAAGTGGTCAAAACAGCTGAGTCATCAATGGCACTGTGCCCAACAGCAGAATAGGCTGCAAATCTCCCAGTGGGGGAGGTGAACTGATGCTGAATCCCAACCTTGGTGTCTGAGAAACAGCCTCAAGGAAGCAACCGTGCAGCAGCATGGAGAGGGTGCTGGAAGGGGGAAGAAAGCCCCAAGACCAACAGACAGTTCCAAAACAACAGCACTCCTAGGCAAAAAAAGCAGCCAACAAGATTTAAGGTGCAAATGCTTGTGCAAAGAGTTATTCGGCCCTCAGCAAGCTACACTGAACTACCCCAGTGCTTCAGCAGTCACGCCTTTCTTAGGGGATGTGGTAACAGAAGCAACACTTCCTAGTTAAATACATAGTCATCATGATAGCATCACAAAGTGCCAAACAGTGGAAAATACAAATAAACTATACAAAATACAATCATGCAAAAGAGGCATTATTAACATTTTCCAAGTGCATTATGTGCATTAAATAAGAGCAGTTTACTTAATTGCATTCTCAAAACAATTTTTCTCTTTTCAAATGAAAGCAACTGCTGTTCATATTTTATAATCATTAAACTCTGGCATAAGAAAGGGAGAACAGAAAAGAAAGATAGATTTTAAGCATATCTCTCTAAACATAAACCAGATGAGTTAGTAACAAACTCTGAGTGAAAACAATTAGTTCTACAGACTGCTCTAACTAGGAACTGCAACAGCTTATTCAGTCAATCAGGGATTTAATTGCTGAAGAAGCAGGCTAGACAAGTATGATGTCATTGCTCACTGACAAGGACAGAAACATCTTCACTGTTTTCAGCTACTGCAGAGCACATGAACAGATGCTGATTTAAAGAAAACCACAATACCAAACAGCATGATATTTTCAGAAAATACTAATTATGACACAGGGTCATGAATTCAAGTAAATTCAAGCTTTTTATGGAATATATGTGCATTTGATCTTTAAGAAATACTTATAAAGCCTTCTTATGACATCTCCTACTTGCCTGGTTAAAGCTCTGGCAGACTGAACAGGCTTTAGCATCATGGTTTGTACTCAGGCAATGGATAAAAATGGAGTGGTTGTCATCTTTATAAATCTTGAAATCACTACAATGACCAATCACAAAAGTAGGTGGCTCGGAACACTAGTAGACGGAGCCAAGCCAGAAAGTTAGTGTTTGCAGGAACCAAAAGAACACTCAGCTCAACATCTAAAGACCTCCATAAATAAGTTCCATTGTTGGTGCATGATTAAAAAGCATTTATTTGATATGAAAATGCTTAAAAGCACAATATAAAATGAATAGCACCCCCCAAACAGAATGCAAGACATGAATGTTTTGCATCGCTCTGATACTTTTTCAAGATGTCATTGCTCCCCAAAGGACAGTAACATATAGTCCCATAATTGTACATCATAAGTGACATCAAATATGTGATCAAGGAACATAATACATAGGAACATATACACACCATACAATATTAGTAAAACACTCGGAAGACAGAAAAAAATATATACAAGAAGCTCACAAACATATGCAAATAAATCCCATGTCATGCAAACTAATGCTAATAAAAATATGAACATATCTCATAAAAATACTCATATCCCAGTAGACATCAGAGATCAAGCACATATTCAATGTATAAAATACTAATAACAAAATAACTGGCAAACAAATTAATGCAAGCAGGCCAATTTTATCTTCGCTTTTTCTAAAAAGGAGTCAACTGAAAATGCTCATTGAGTCCGGTGTGGACAATGCTTTCAACTTATATTGCCAATATGTCTCTGGACACATTAGTTTGTTGTTCAGGTCCCCCCCCCTCCTCCACCATTCAAACAGACCTTCTCTAGACCAAAAAAAATAAAAGCGTGTCCCAGACTAGTGTTTGCAGCATTAGCTGCTAGTGCATTTTCTTGTATGTTTAAACAAATGCACCACATGTACTCTAATATTCTTGTTTTGAATTTTCTGACAGTTTTACCAATGTAAAATTTCCCACATGAGCAAGCTGCCAGGTATACAATAACCTCTGTGCTACAGGTAATGAAAGAGTATACCTTGTGTTTTTCTCCTGTAGTTAGCAATTGAAGTTCAGCTCCCACCTGTATGAAATTACAAGCAGCACAGCTGCCACTCTTAAAGCTGCCAGCTGGTCTGTTAAACACACAATTTCATTCCGTGCTCTGAAAACCATGGACAAGCAGGTCAGATAAATTACACCCTCTACAATATATGACTCTCGGGTCATGCTGTACAATATCTTTCAGTTTAG
This sequence comes from Neoceratodus forsteri, assembly GCA_016271365.2. NCBI lineage: Eukaryota > Metazoa > Chordata > Ceratodontiformes > Ceratodontidae > Neoceratodus > Neoceratodus forsteri. The sequence goes on from CM028134.1 coordinate 684,526,070, forward strand.
GCTTCACTGATAATATGTGCCAGTCCTTCCGTAGAGTCTCTTCCACCATGCATGCCTGTAAACTGAACGTTGTAATCAGATTAGGGTTACTATATCTTTTGGTATTCTGTTTAGATGTAGCCCTAAAAAGTTTGTCTCTATCCATGTTACACACTTTGTCAAACACTTCTGTCAAACAACCCCCGTATACCCTTTATGTACTGTAAAAGCCTATCCATCAATTCCCCTGTACCTCTCTGAAAATTGATCTCTTCACTACAGTTGTGTTTTAAACACATAAAATGTCCCAAGGGGATATTTTGGGTAACATGTTTGGAGTGACAGCTTTCAAAATGTAAAGTCGCATTTTGATCTGTGCTTTTATGAAGATTAGTACTTAAAGTAGCTGTTGTAAATTCCAAATTACTATTAGTACTTTCAAGTTATACAACAGGTTCTTCCAATTCATTTCTTGTCCCTTTCCAAGTGATTAATATATCAATATATCTTTTGTACAAGCCAGTCTTATCAAAATAACCATTAACTTGTTCATCATAAGTGTACATGCTTTCTCATTGTGCGTAATACAAGTTTGCATAGTTGGGGGACATAGCGGCCCCCATTGCTGTCCCTTTTAACCGCTGATTTATCATGTAGATAAACAAAAAACATTTTTGGTTAAAACCAGTTAGATCAATTAAAAACTCAAAAAAATGGTTGCTGGGTGTAATATGTTCACATAGCATTTGTCTCAGAGCATCAAGACCTTCGATGTGAGGAATGTTTGTCTATGGCATTGTGTTTGGGGGGTGCTATTAGTTTTATATTGTGCTTTTAAGCATTTTTATCAAATAAATGCTTTTTAATCATGCACCAACAGTGGAGCATCTTTGTAGAGGTCTTTAGATGTTGAGCCAAGTGTTCTTTTAGTCACTACAGTGACAATAATGAAACAACGGTTCCTTGTCTTTCAGCCCGGGCAGCATAAAAGAAAATGACAAACTATGAGAAATATCAACATTGGCAATCATATATATATATGTGTGTGTGTGTGTAACTCTTTGCTGGTTGTACCCCCCACTCCACCCTCCTGTATCTTTCCCTGGTGTCTAGTGGCACCTTCACCCTCCGATCCCCATTTTTTATTATTTTGTGATCTTTGGTGGTTAGTGCCCCCCTCCTTATATATTTAATATTATTTAATATTAACCTTTTAATATTAATAATTTCCTTGGTGTCTAATGGCCCCACCCTCTGATCCCCTAGGTTTTTTTTCAGTGATGTTGGTGGAGCCCCCATCCTCCCATTTCTTTCTCTGGTGTCTAGTGGCACATTTCACCCTCTGATCCATACATATATATATATATACTGTATATATATACACACACACACACAGTATATATATATATATATATATATATATATATATATATATTATGGTAGCATGGTAGTGCTACCATAGTTAGATTGAGAGCCATTTATATTTTAAACTCAAAACTTTGCACCTTAATAACTTTGCAACCGTTCAATGTATTTGCCTGAAATTTGGAATACAGGATCAAGACCCATATGCCTTGGGATGTGCCAAGTTTTGTACCAGTTGGATATACAGCTGCAGAGTTATTAAGCATGATCTGCACATGCGTTTATGCTTTTTTTGGAATTCTACGGTCGCACCTACAGGTCACGTGGTTTGCGCGACCAGTCCAAAATCTTCAGGAAGCATGCAGCAGGTGTCCCCAATGTGCCTTTCAAAGATTTTGTGAAAAAATATTAAACGGTTCAAAAGTTATTCAAAAAACAAGTTCCCATTATAAGTCAATGGGAAAAGTTAACAAAAAGTTCAACACTTTCGCAAATGCACTTTTTACTGTCGCAAATGGCCCTTTTGCTGTTGCAAATCTGCCATTTTGTTTTCAGTTAGTTATCAGAAAAATGCTTGGCATTTAAAATTGAGACCCTCTAGCAACCTAATTATTTTCGTATTTACCTAGTCGGGCCCTGAGGATGCTAGCCATGTCTTTATTTTGGGGTAAAACACCCCAGAAATATGTTTTTCAGATTTCTGGAAAAAGTACTTTCGCAAAGTAGTGTCGCACTCATGAAAGTGTCGCAAATTTTTGAGAAAGCTTTCGCAAATCACGACACTATGCCCAAAATAACAGTAATTCTTTGGCAGCCTGCTGCAAAAGAACGGTTTGGAGTTTTGGGCTGACATTTGGAGGAAACGCAGCTGACATCTCACAGATGTGCCTTTCAGTGATTTGCTGAAAAAATATTACATGGCAGAAAAGTTACGATACTCCAAAGCTGTTGCTTTTTCCCATAGGATAACATTACGGCGTACAATGCATTGCAGCAATTGTTTGGTGCCCTACTGCAAAATAACGGTTTGGTCTTTTGGGCTGAAATTTGCAGAGTACACAGCCAACATCCCACAGATGTGCCTTTCCATGGTTTGGTGAAAAAATATTACAGGGAGGCAAAGTTATGGCAGTCCAAACTTCTGTTTTTTTTCCTATAGGATAACATTACAGTGGATCGCCGGCGCCTTTTCAGGGCCCGTTTCTACAGCAGTTTTTGGGTGAACTTTTTTGTCAAAATAATTCTTAGCCCCCTACTGTGGGCTAAGTTCAAAACTAGCCAGGAAAGTTGTAATACGTATGACTTTTAAATTATTTTTCTATGTCATATGGTTACTGAGATATAAGCAATTTACTATTCCAAGTCCTCATTTTTGTGTTCTGAGAGTCATTATTTTGCATACATTCTTTCTACTCACTGTCTTTTTCTATACAGCTTTTGGGGAAAACCAGCCTGTGCGCTTACATTACTCTTACCATTACCGATTCTGCTTGCAGTTCCGTACCCGTTTCACTTACCGTTCATGTTTACACCACCATGTGCGTTACCCTTTGCATTTTCATTTGCGGTTGCGTTTGTGTTGTTTTTAACATTTCTGTCTACAGTACTGTTTCTCTTTCTGTTTTGCTTTGCATCACCATGCGCATTACGATTTGTGTTTGCGGGCACAATGTTACTATGTGACAAGACATCCGCGCTCCCGCTGCCGCATTACATTTGCTATTTCTCATTATCATTCTCAAAAAGAAGGGAAATTAGAGGCAAAAAACTCTGTTTAATGCATCAGTTAGGGTTGTTCCACAGCGACAAAAGTGAGGAAATTCAATGTTAGGGTTGAAACCCCCTTTGCACCCCTTCAGCCCACCCCCCAACTGGAATCGGAGTGTGCATTGGGATCATCAGTCCTAACTGTCACCCCATTCTTCTACTCCTCAGCTTCTTTCCACATTTGATGGGGTGACGGTTAGGGCTGGCGACTAATGTGCACCAGATTCAGTTGAGGGTTGGCTGGAGGTCAAAGGGTTTCAACTAACATTGATTTCCTCACTTTGTCACCATGTCAACCCTAACTGATGCATTAAACAGAGTTTTTGCCTTCTATCAAATATAAATATATATATATATATATATATATATATATATATGGATCAAAGGGTGTGGAGTGCCACTAGATACAAGGAAAGAAATGGGAGTAGGAGGTTTGACTAACATCAATGAAATATATATATATATATATATATATATATATATATATATTATGCTACTATAGTTAGGGTTGAGGATCCATTTCTATATTTATTACCCCAAAACTTTGCACCTTAATAACTTTGCAACTGTTTGACAGATTTGGCTGAAATTTGGAATACGTGATCAAGAACCATAGGTCTTAGGATCTGCCAAGATTTTATGGTAGTTGGATATTTGGCTGCGGAGTTATTAAGTGTGATCTATTGCACGTGTTTACGCTTTTTTCAAATTCTCACGGTGGCCTACAGGTGGTATGGTTTGCGCACTGGTCTGAAATCTTTAGAGAATGTTCGCCAGGGTCCTGATGTGCCTTTCAAGATTTCATGTTGAAAAATTAAGCGGTTCAAAGTTATTCAAAAACAGTTTCCATTATAAGTCAATGGGAAAAGTTAACAAAAGTTCAACACTTTCGCCAATGCATTTTTACTTTCGCAAATGGGCTATTACTTTCGCAGATCGGCCATTTTGTTTTCAGTTAGTGATCAGAAAATGGTTGGCATTTAAATTTGGGACCCTCTAGCAACCTAATTCTTTTTGTATTCACCTAGTCGGACCCTGAGGATGCTTGCCATGTCTTTGTTTGTGGTGGAAACACCCCAGAAATACGTTTTCAAATTTCTGGAAAAGTGCTTCATAGAGTGCTACGATATCACGAAATTGTCAAACTTTATAGGCTTTCACAAATTGCGACAGTAGTTTTTCCATCTGTGGGACAGTGACAGCGATTCTTTGGCACTGCGCTGCAAAGAACCGTTGGGAGTTTGGGCTGAAATTTGGAGGCAAGGACTGGCATCTCACAGATGCGCCTTTCATTGTTAATATTGAAAAATATTACATGGCGGCAAAGTTATGGCACTCAAAGTTGACATTCCCATAGGATAACATTCACGGTATTGACGTATTCTGAAATCTTTGGCACCTGCTGCAAAATAGCGGGTTGGTCTTTTTTCCTGAAATTTGGAGGAAGACAGCCAACAGCCCACAGATGTGCCTTTCAGTAGTTTGGTGAAAAATATCACACAGCGGCAAGTTCGGCACTCAAAGTTGACATTTTTCCCCATAGGATAACATTACGGTAGCCTGGCATTACAGAAATCCTTTGGATCCCTGCTGCAAAATAATGGTTTAGTCTTTTTTCTGAAATTTGGAGGAAGACAGTCAACAGCCCACAGATGTGTCTTTCAGTGGTTTGGTGAAAAAACATTCAGGGAGGCAAAGTTATGGCGCTCGAACTTTCTTTTTTCCCATAGGATAACATTACAGCTGTCACTTGGCGCCTTTCAGGGCCCGATATCTACGAAGCGGTGCGAGATACGGACTTTTCATCTTAAAATTTTTAGCCCCTTATTTAAATTAGCCAGGACAGGTTGTAAATAATATGACTTTTAATTTTTTTTCGTCATCGCAGGTTCCTGATTCTCTTGGCACTGCTGCATGGGAAAAGAACCGTTGGAGTTTTGGGCTGAAATTTGAGGAACGGAGCTGGCATCCCACAGATGGCCTTTCATTGTTGTATTGAAAAATATTACATGGCAGCAAAGTTATGGCACTCCAAAGTTGACATTTTTCCCTATAGGATAACATACACGCTCCTGACGTATTACAGAAACTTTGGCACCCTGCTGCAAAATAACGGTTTGGTCTTTTTTCCTGAAATTTGAGGGAAGATAGCCAACAGCCCACAGAATGTGCCTTTCAGTATTTGGTGAAAAAATAACACAGCTGCAAAGTTACGGCACTCCAAAGTTGACATTTTTTCCATAGGATAACATTACGGGCGTCTGTCGACGATTACAGAAATCCTTTGATCCCTCAAGGTAAAATAATGGTTTGGTCTTTTTTTCCTGAAATTGGAGGGAAGACAGCCAACAGCCCACAGATGTGTCTTTCAGTGGTTTGGGAAAAAACATTACAGGAGCAAAGTTATGGCGCTCCGAACTTTTCTTTCCCATAGGATAACATTACAGCGTTCCGTCTTTCAGGGTCCGTATCTCGGAAGCGGTGCGAATCTTGACTTTCGTCATAAAATTTTTGTCCCTTGTTTAAATTAGCCAGGATAGTTGTAAATAATATGACTTTAAATTTTTTTCTATCGTCAGACGGTTCCTGGGAGGATATAATGTATTTAGTATTCCAAGATCTCATTTTCTGCCTCGATACTCATTATTATGCATATATTATTTGTACTCACTGTCTTTTTCTATGCAGGTTTTAGGGGAAAACCAGCCTGTGCACTTACATTACTGTTACTGTTGGCCTTTCCATTTTTGCAGTTCTGTACCTGTTTCACCACGCTCATAAATCGCGCCATGCTGCATGCATTATCCTTTTTGTTTTCATTTGTGCTTGTGTTCTGTTATTTTTGCCATTTTGTCTACAGTACTGTGTTTATCTTTCTGTTTCACTTTACGTCACCATGCCCATTGACATTTCTGTTTGCAGGCACCATGTTGCAATATGTGACAACACATCACGTGGCAGACCATTCCTGTCTACGCCACCATGTGCGTTACGCTTTCTTTTGTTCTCATTCGGGACTTGTGTTACCATGTGCGCCACTGTTAGCATTTCTGTTTGCATTGCTGTCTCTGTTAGTATGCCACAAGACATCATGTGGTGGAGTGTGGGGCTATAGCCTAGTGCTCGCTTAATCGCCGCATTATGCGTGAAGGCCCAGCGCCCTCGCCGTGAGTATTACATTCACTATTCTCGTTATCATTGTCTAAAAGAAGGGAAATTAGAGGCAAAAACTCCATTTAATGCAGTAGTTAAGGTTGTTCCACGCGACAAAGTGAGAAAATTCGCTGTTAGGGTTGAAAACCCCCTTGCACCCCACCCACCCCCAACCGGCATTGGGGTGTGCATTGGGATCGTGGGTCCTAACTCTCGCCCCATTCTCCTATACTTCTGTTGCTTTACATGTCATGGAGTGAGAGTTGGGCTGATGATCCCAATGCACACCCCAATGCCACTACGCATCATCTCTTTATGCGTTTTCATTTATGCGCTATGCTTTCTGCTACTTTTTGCCATTTGTGTGTACCTGCATTGTTTCTCTTTCTGTTTCACTTTTGCGTCACCATGCCCATTGACATTTCCATTTACAGGCACCATGTTACTATGTGACAAGACATCACGTGGTACACCGTCTCCGTCTCACGCGTCACTGCATAAGCATCTTTCTGTTCTCATTCGCCTTTGTTTACCATGTGTGCCACTGTTAGCATTTCTGTTTGCGTTGCTGCTCCTGTTACTATGCCACAAGGCGTCATGTGGTGGGGCCAGCGGGGCCCTTTTTTGGCCGCATCCCCTTTCACCGTGCCATTCACTATTTCTCATTATCATTCTCAAAGAAGGGAAATTAGAGGCAAAAACTTCATTTAATGCATTCCACAGTTACAGATAGTGAGGGAGATTCACTGTTAGGGTTGAAAACCTTACCTTCTGGATTCACCCCCAGCACCACACACACATAGACACACACACACATTCAAGTAATGGGGAGGACCAAGTCAACACAACCAATGACAGACATCCAGCAGCAGGTGACAGAAATAACAAACAATTGTCTAAATGTACTACGAGACATCCCCACCCACCTGACCAGGTACTGCATGCTCAGTGGAGATCAACAGCAAAACTGAGGCCATGTACACCAAACGTACATCCCTGATTGCAGCTGCACACAACGTACTCACACTAGTAGTTGCATGGCCTTACCTACTCGATGCCCTACACCACACCACAACTGGTACTGTGCCGTTATTCAATATAAATGCTGAAGGTGCATGATGACAGTTGTAGAAAGGTTTTAACACTAGTGAGTATACATTAATTAAGAGAAGACATAAATTAACTACAAGACACTAGCATGCTCGAGATAAAAGTAGTGATACATTTAGTAGGTGATTTACATAGTAGTACATTTACTGCAATGGTTTACTCCAACATAGAGAGGCTGATGTAAACGTATGGAAAAGCATTGCCTGTTCAACGCTGTGAAATTGCGACTGCCAGTATCACATGCATTCTTACTGATGAAGGTGTACTGCTGATGTACATACACAGACCTTCAGTGTGTTTCAATACTAAAGATGCAGTAAGTATTCTTTGTAAGAAACATTGTAATTGCATGGATCAGGCCAAGCAACTTCTAAAATATCATAGCACTACTGAGCCAACAATGATGTACCTGTATCGGAGATGATATAGGATAGATTTTCCTGTAGGCACTTACTGGAGTATGTTGTACCTGATAAAGACAATCTCATTGCATCTGTGATGACTAACTTATTCAAATAGTAATACATTTACTTTTGTTGCCATGAATGATCTATGCCACTTATGGACACAGTGTGATTTTTTTTAACAGTTGTTTCATACTCAGGCTGCATGCCTACTGTTTGGGTTGGCCACACTTCTGTCACTGATGCTATCAAAGTGATAACTATGTTAATTGTGGTACAACAGGAATCAAGTTGGTATGGTGTAGATATAAACAGAATGTCTTTAGTATTGATTTAACTCACAATGAGGTAAGTGTACTAGGACAGCAGGGGTTATCCTCTATCACTGACTCTGTCAGTTATAATCACATTAGGGTTTCAATGACTGTAATGATCAAGTTACACTGTTCATCTTCATGAGTTCACATTCACAGCCATTCTCCAGTAACTAGACAGTGTATGGTGTAACTGGGTGGGACACTGTGTTGCAAAGCTGCTGCAGTGCATAGCAGAGGGAGAGTATCTACTCATAAAGACAATTAAGCAATAAGGCATGACCAACAGTTATGTTAAATGGTCTGTTAATCACCCTGTAGGGGTTTAATGTTGAATGAGGCATAGCCGAGTGCCACATGTCGCTAGACAGTGATAAACTGACCATTAACATAATACCTGGGAGTGGCTTATTGCTATCATAATAAAACTGTTTTTAAACAACATTAAACCATGTTCATCATATGGTTAGGCTCTACATGTATGTTAATAAAACTAAACATAAGGCTGTTATAATGTTTACAGTCAATTAGAAAGCTGCATTTCTCAAACCCTTGTTATAATCAGAGATATTATACCTGTACAACTCCTTGGTTTTGCTGAACTCTATTGCTCAGGTGGCCCACCACAAGTGGTGTGGTCTGGTGTGGGCATCGGTAGGTAAGGCCATGCAACTACTAATGTGGTAATGCTGTGCAGCTGCAATCAGGGATGTGTACGTTTGGTGTACATGGCCTCAGTTTTGCTGTTGATCTCCACTGAGCATGCAGTACCTGGTCAGGTGGGTGGGGATGTCTCAGAGTACATTTAGACAATTGTTTGTTATTTCTGTCACCTGCTGCTGGATGTCTGTCATTGGTTGTGTTGACTTGGTCCTCCCCATACTTGAATGTGTGTGTGTGTGTGTGTGTGTCTGTGTGTGTGTGGTGCTGGGGGTGAATTCAGAGTTAGGTTTTCAAGCCTAAATGTGAATTTCCTCACTTTTGTCGCTGTGGAACAACCCTAACTAATGCATTAAACGGAGTTTTTTGTTCTATATATATATATATATATATATATATATATATATATATATATATGTGTGTGTATGTAATTATATATATATATATATATATATATATATATATATATATATATATATATATAATGGTAGCACAATAGTGCTACCATAGTTAGGGTTGAGGAGCCATTTACATGTTAAACCAAAATTTTGCACCTTAATAACTTTGCAACTGTTTGACAGATTTGCCTGAAATCTGGAATACATGATCAAGACCCATATGCCTTTGGATCTGCCAAGTTTTGAACTGGTCGGATACATGGCTGCAGAGTTATTAAGTGTGATCTGTACGTGCGTTTACGCTTTTTCTGGAATTCTACGGTCGCGCCTACAGGTCGCACGGTTTGTACAACTGGCCCAAAATCTTCAGGAAACATGCAGCCAGGGTCCCCAATGTGCCTTTCAAAGATTTCATGAAAAAATATTAAACTGTTCAAAAGTTATGGCAGTCCGAACTTCTGTTTTTTTCCCATAGGATAACATTACGGCATTCGCTGCGCCTTTGAGGGCCCGTATCTTGAAAACTGTGTGAGATACGGAGTTTTTGTTGAAAAATTATAGGGGGCTACATATAAAACTAGCCAGGAAAGTGGTAATACATATGACTTTTAAATTTTTTTTCTATGTCGTACGGTTACTGAGATATAAGCAATTTACTATTACAACTACTGATTTTTGTGTTCCGAGAGTCATTATTTTTGCATACATTCTTTCTACTCACTGTCTTTCTCTATACAGATTTTGGGGAAAACCAGCCTGTGTGCTTACATTACTGTTACTGTTACCGTTTCTGCTTGCAGTTCCGTACCCTTTTCACTTACCATTCACGTTTACGCCACCATGTGCGTTACCCTTTGCGTTTTCATTCATGGTTGCATTTCCGTTGCTTTTAGCATTTCTGTCTACAGTACTGTTCCTCTTTCTGTTTCACTTTGTGTCACCATGCGCATTACGATTTGCATTTGCGGGCACAATGTTACAATGCGACAAGATATCACCCCTGCGCTCCCGCCGCTGCATTACATTCACTATTTCTCATTATCATTCTCAAAAAGAAGGGAAATTAGAGGCAAAAAACTCAGTTTAATGCATCAGTTAGGGTTGTTCCACAGTGACAAAAGTGAGGAAATTCGATGTTAGGGTTGAAACCCCTTGCACTTCCTCCAGCCCACCCCGCCCAACTGGAATCGGGTGTGCATTGGGGTCATTGGTCCTAACTGTCACCCCATTCTCCTATTCCTCAGCTTCTTTCCACATGTGATGGGGTGACACTTAGGGCCGATGACCCCAATGCGCACCCCGATTCCAGTTGGGGGGTGGGCTGAAGGGGTGCAAAGGAGGTTTCAACCCTAACATCGAATTTCCTCACTTTTGTCACTGTGGAACAACCCTAACTGATGCATTAAACTGAGTTTTTGGCCTCTAATATATATATAGACAGAACATGGGCCCTGCAGTGGATGTCCTGTATCTGGACTTCAGTAAGGCATTCAACCCAGTGCCACATGGGAGGCTGGGAAGTAAGAAAGCACAGGGGCGGGTACAAGGCTGGTGAGATGTGTAGGGAACTTGCTTCAGGGATGGCAACAGAAGGTGGTGGTAGATGGAGAGCTCTCACACCCAAGGGTAGTGACGAGCGGTGTTCCATAGTGCTCAGTGTTGGGACCAGTGTTGTTTGGGACATTCATTGTAGACATATCATTGGACATCAAGAGCAAGATCAGTCTGTTTGATGATGATACCAAAATGGGAGCAGTGGTGGATGACCTAGGGGGATAGCCGGGTTGCAGGATGATCTGGCAAAGCCTGAAACCTGGTCATACACCTGGCAACTGGGGTTTAATGGCAAAAAGTGCAAGGTGCTGCAATTTGGGGTAAAGAACCCAAGGAGGAGTTATCAGCTGGGGGGGAATGCAGCTAGCCCAGACAGAGGAGGAGAAGGATCTGGGGGAGCTCATTACAGGGTCAATGAACAACTCAGCACCATGTAGGAAGGCAGCTACAAAGACCAACAAAATGCTTGGTTGTATTGCAAGGGGTATATCCTCGAGGAGGGAGGAGGTGACTCTGCCACTGTATAGGTCATTAGTTAGACTGCACCTGGAGTACTGTGTGCAGTACTGGTGCCCATATCTGAAGATGGACATTAAGTTACTGGAGGGGGTACAGCACAGGGTGACAAAGATGATAAGGGGCTGAGGGACTTATAATGCGAGAGTAGGCTGAGGGAGTTGAACATGTACTCGCTGGAGGAGAGGAGGGATGGGGGACATGATTGAAACCTTTAAGCATATGAAAGGAATAAACAAGACAGGTACAGAGGGGCTGTTCAAAGTAAGGGGGGGAGGGACTCCAGGGGCCATGATATGAGACTGGAGGGAGGAAGGTTCAGGAGGGAGATGAGGAGACACTTTTTTACAGAGAGGGTGGTAGCTGGGTGGAATGCATTACTTGCAGAAGTGGTGTCCAGTAGAACAGTGGACTGCTTCAAAAGGAGCTGCGACAGGGCAAGGGGAGGGTCAATGGAGAGGAAGGGCGGGAGGGAGGCAGCTGCAGAATAAGGGTGCTAACTGCACATTTGAGCAGACTTGCTAGACCTCTAGGCCTTTATCTGCTGGCAAATTTCATATGTTCATATGTAATTCTCCATTGGTGTTGGTGGAACCCCCCCACCTTCCCGTATCTTTCTCTGGGTAGTGGCACCCCCACCCTCTGATCCCCATTTTTTATTATTTTGTTATCTTCAGTGGTTAGTGACTCCTCTCACTGTATATTTAAAATGACCTGAAAAGAAAAAACAGTCCCCTGATGTCTTTCTTTTTTAAACCTGAAAAAAAGAAAATGGTCCCTCATCATCCCCCCATCCCCCTCCCCCATCCTGACCCTGCCACTGAGCATCCACCTCCTCACACCCCTCCCCCTTACCCTATACTTACTACCAGAGGTCATAGGCTGTCATCTTCTGTGGATCGGGACACATCTGCACTCTTCAAAGTCAAACTGCGAACTGTAGAAAAAAGGTAAGTGCCATATAATGTACCTCAAAGGTGTTTTGAACATATCTTCATAACTTTGCCATTTTGGGGAATTTTTTCATCAAATTTTCAACATGGCCTTTTTAGGACACCATCTCATAAATACTGCCACTGTGATAACATTACTCAGACCCAGAAGGTGATTTAGTAGTTGCTGCGTGAAATCACCTTTTGAGAGTGAATAACAAAATTTCATTACCAGTGTACGTGAGGTGGAGTCTAAAAATGCCATGCTGAAAATTTGGTGAAAAAATTCCTAAAAATGTCCGAGTTACTTGTGTTCACTGACATTTTTCTATGCTCGCACATAACTTTTGCAATTTTCAATATTTTGACTCCAAATTTTCAACATAGCCATTTTTTCATACTGTACCACCTCATGAACAGTACAGCTGTCATTTTTCTCATCCTGTCTGAAATGTGTTTTCCCACCTGTGGCACAGAATGGCATTTTGACATGGATTTGAAAATGTTCATCTCTGGGGTTTATGAAGTGGTGTCATAAGACTATGTTGAAAATTCAGGATCAAAATATGAAAAAATATCAAAGTTATGACCATTTGTTGCAATTTCACTACGCTAGCTCGTAACTTTGGAAATGTTAAATATTTGACCCCAGATTTTCAACATAACCTTCTTATTACCCCACCTCATGTATGTCACAGCTGTCATTTTTCAAATCCTGCCCAAAATGTGTTTTCACATCTGTGGTGTGGAATGGTGTTGCGTTGCACAGAATTACGTTTTGGCGAGGATTCAAAAATGGTCTTTTCTGGGTACATGAGATGGGGTATTACGGTAGCTATGCTGACATTTTGGTCACTGTTGTCCTATAAATAGAAGCACAGACCCCTGTGCTTCCACAACTACATACAAACACACATCTACAGAGGGATGGGAGTGCAAGATCCAAAGGACCCTGTGCTCCTACAGTAAAATAAGAATACTATTATACTATCTCAAAAAGTAAGGAAATAAGTTGCAAAAAACTTTGTCAATGCTCCAGTTAGAGTCAAAGTGATAAAGGTTGGGAAATGAGGCATTAGGGTTTCCAACCCTAACACCTCACCCTCCCAAACCAGGCAGGAGAGCAGGTGTGGGGTGTGCTTTGGGCTTCTCAGGCCTAACGCTCACCCCATTCTCAGAAAGTCTACACATCTGACCATATTTACAGATGGATTGGGGTGAGTGTTAGGCTTGAGAAGCCCAAAGCACACCCCACACCTGCTTTCCTGCCTGGTTTGGGAGGGTCGGGTGTTAGGGAAACTCTAACACCCCATTTCTCAACTTTTGTCACTTTGACCCTAACTGGAGCATTAACAAAGTTTTTTGCAACTTATATTGTATATTGATGATTATGAACTGGAGATCGTAAATGGAGGAAGCTGATTGGCCGAGAGGTTTTTGAAGCCGTGATGATATCGGGCTACATCATCACAGCTTCAGAATACCTCCGGTCACCAGCCTCCTCACTCTCCCGAAATCACATCCGCACCTGTTCCTTCAGTTCTCACACAAACACCCCGTGTCCCTGCCACTACAAAGGAATGTAGATTTCGTAGCAGCCTCAGTTAACCAAAATTTACTGCCACACTACAACCCACTATTTCTTTTAAAATGAAGCGCTCGCCGCTTCTACTTGTGACTTTGCCATCTCGCTCTCTCCCCAGAGGCACACATTTGCTCAACCAGCCACCCGCTTTTTCCACACACAGTAGCGTTTGGAAAAACTTTTTTTTTTTTTTACTTCAAAACTCCTGTCTGTACCCTATCAGTTGCCAAGCTAAATACTGACAACTAGCAACTTACTGATCTGTTGAAAAGACTGGAAATCTCCCTGCTACTCAGTCAGCTCCATTTCAGTCTGTCTTCCCTCCCCTTCTGGTGGATTGCATTACAGAATACTGTCTACAGTATTTAAGAATAAAAATAAAAGCACACAGTTCCTCTGGCTCCTGACCACAGTATACAGGGCTGGTACAGTCTTACTTCACAGCTGCACCTCCTCCACAAACGTCAGTTACAGTTACAACAGTGCCACCTGCTGCCCAGACCCTTCCAGGAACTATTTCCTTGAAAGGTAGTCATCCAACACCCCAAAAACCTTATTTCCACAAGGTTATGAATATTTTGTTTTTATTTGTTTATGAAAAAAAATTTTTGAGCCAGTTCATAATAGCAATAAGTCACTCCAGGGTGTAGTATATTATGGGATATCGTCACTTCTCAGATGGTTGGACGCACTCGGCCTACGGCTTTGTGCCCAACCACCCGAGGCGTGATGATATCCCATGATATACCACACCCTGTCATGCCTTATTGCTTAATTATACAATGGGTCTGAAAAATCCTGCCATCTGAGTGGCTGACTGGCATCTTTTCCCTGTTGTAAATCCTGTGATATACCAATGGGAAAAGATAACAACTACCAGTTAGCCACAGCAGGAACACCTTCCCCCCCCAGAAATCATTCCAATCATTAGAAAGCCAGGACTCGCAAAGATGATAATGGATGGTGACCCCAGTAAAATGCTGTGTCCTAACCCCCATCAGTGGTAAAAGGACAACTACTGCTCAGTCAAACTAAACCAAAAGTAACAGATACAAAAGTGGCAAAACACAAAGGAACACCAAATTAAAGTTTGTAAAATCATTCCCCCATAACCTGTTCCACCCAACTCACCTGATAACCATTTAAACTGTCAGCTCCGCTCCATTACCACAATCCCGACACCATCAAAGCTATTAAAACCCTTCACTCCTCATCATTGCTACTCGAAATCCTCTAACTTCCAACCTGCACAGAGCCTATGGTAGGCAAAAGGGAGCCTAAGGGACATGGAGGCATTGCAGGCAGCAGTTGACTCTGATCTTTGACCCCCGCACGGCAAGGTACGAAACAATTTGCTGCTGCATATTATATGCAGTCTGAGCTGCTCATGAGTTGTAGTGCCATTAAACCTGCTCTTTTAAATATAAATGTCTACTAAAGCTTAAAATCTTAACATTTTATTCCTCAGGGAGTAAACCGGAACTGTGGTGATGTCATTTCCGATCCAGCCAACATAACGGTGCAAGCCTCAGTGAGTGGGGTTAGAAAACAGCACATTTATGTTAAAGTAGACCCAGGCAGTGAGTGATAGGTGTGAATACCCACAACTCGGAGGCCATCTCTTTTAACACAAAAAATACATAAATCCTACCATGTCACTTTCTATCTGGGGCTTTGTTAGTATGCATATATAACGTCACTGCAGCCATAGCAACAGCCCCACCAACCGAGGACAATTTTTCTGGTGGACTAACATACTAAATAAGAATCAATTAAAAAAGCCCAAAAATCTATTTTATTTATTATCTTTTTCCATCTAAAAAAAGAGGGACATTGGTCATGAAGCCACACCACACCAGGCATGGTAAATCCTGTCATAACCTACACTCTGTCGTGGTATATTGCTTAATTGTTCATTGTAAATCTTTTCATATGTGTAAATTTGCATGAACCGTACAGGACACCACTGAAAATTAGCTTTTGCTTAATGATTATTTCCGGAATAGAAACTTACTTTACTACTACTGCTGCATTTTTAGTGTATCTTGTGACTAAATCTTTATTTCTGTGATTTTAAAAAATAAAATATACTTCACCTTGTGCAAGGTGCTTCTTTTTTTGTTTAGGACTGTGGCCTTCTGCATTTTGAGCAACCAGAAGGCTTCCAAGCTGCAAGAGAGGCCTTTAAAATTATCTCACACACAGACTTAGAGAACAGTAAGTGCAGTCACATTTACTGTACAGTCACCTTCCTGCAAGGTTTTGGGGTTAAATAAAAAGCCTATGGGCCTGATAGTGCAGTGATGGCATTATCACTTGCTATGCCTATCACTCAGCTTTGGGAACAGACTCAGGCTGCCAGAGAGCCAGCTAGGGAGGAGAGGATTGAGCATCCCAAGGACAGCTTGACTCTCACAGGGATTGGGATGCTGTGTCCCACTACTTGACTGAAACCTAGTGGAGAGCAGGTAGCTGCACAGACAAGGCAACTAGACTGGGAAAGGGGGAACCACCAAATGCCAGGCACCCATGCATGCCTCACACCTTGCATGCACAGCGATGTGTACCAGCACCCTTGGGGAGAAAACCAAGAGCTTGACGAAAGTACCCTCACCTATCATTGCAGCAGCACCCTCCCCCCATAGGCCCACATACAACTGACAAGATAGGCCACTCTCAACTATCATGGTCCTGTGCAAGCGGTGCATTGGGGATGCCATTAGGGTAGCCGAGGGACAAGAAAAAGCTTAATTAAAGAGCTAGGCTACACATTCAAAAGTAGTGAACTGTTACTTCTTATATCTGAATTATTTTTTATTTTCCCATTTGTTAATTAAAATATTTTCTACCTGACAATACTTGGTGTGATGTGTGGAATAGCACTGTACCAGGAGGCTGACCTTGCTACCTTCATTTCTCCTCTTACATCAGCAGCCCCCTGACCTTAGTATCTGTGACATCACAACAGACCAAGATGAGCCAGACACCTGCTTCAAGATCGGTCACTTGTGATGTCACAATTAGTGAGGTCACCATGCTGATGAGGTATAAAATAGAATAGAACTAGATATGTCAGCCACCAGGTAAATTACTGCTCTTTACATCACAACTAAGGCCACCAGGTAGAACATATTCAAAAGAGCAAATTTAAACAGAAAACAAATGCAGAAATAAAAATTAATGGCTTACTACATTTAACAATTAATAATGTTTTCTGCCTGCTATTTGTGATGCTACTAGCACTTTAAAAAAGGCCTTCTTCATTGCAGATTCAGCTGGATGGACACCCTCAGATCAGAATCATTTTACCAATGCAGAACCACTAACACAATAGGGATTCAAAGCATTACTGGCATTTTTAAGCATACAGTACATGCTCCCAAGTGCCTGCAGTGTTTTATGTCCCTGTTGAAAAATACTAAACACTTGTTGCATCTGGCTACACTGCCATGCAGAATGCTAATCCACTACTGAAACACCATTCCATAAGAATCAAAAATGACTCACAATGTAAGTAGAGTGTAAATGCCTCTTTCACATAGAAACATAAACAATGATGGCAGAAAAAACCAATGGTCCATCCAACCTGACCAAGTTCCCTGTTTAGCCCTGGGACTTACTGTCCCTCCAAGGTCCTAGTCCTTCCCATCAATCACCCCATTCTCCTCCTAGTGTCTGCCACCCCAAGCCCACACTATACACTCAATTCTGCCCCAACTGTGCTTGAAACCACCAGCAGTTTTAGCACCCACAACATGAGCTAGAAGCCTGTTCCATGGCTCCATCACCTTTTCTATAAATTAATACTTCCTCATGTCCCTCCTGAACCTCCCTCCTGTCAATTTCCATTCATATCTATGTGACTGCAAACTGTTATTCAAGCTAAATAGTTCCCCACAGTTCACCTTGTTATTTCCCTTTAGGAATTTGAAGGTCTTTATCATATCTCTCCTCTCCCTTCTTGTCTCCAGGGAGTACATGAGTACATGTTCAGTGCCTTGAGGTGCTTCTCATAGAACCTGACTTGATGGCCCTGAATCATGTTTGTTACCCAGCACTGCACTATTTCCAGCCTGTCCCTATCCTTCCTGAGGTGAGGACTCCAGAACTGGGAACAGTACTCCAGGTGTGGCCTCAGAAAGACTCTATATAAAGGAAGTATTACGTCTTCCCTTCTGCTATCAGTACCCTTCTTATACATCCCAACATCCTACTTGCTTTGCTATATGTCTTGTTGCACTGACTTGATTGTTTGAGGGAATCACTGATGATAACACCACAGTCCTGTTCCTCAGTCATACTGCTGAGTCTCACTCCACCCCTCCAGTACTCTGTCCTAGGATACTTGTTCCCTAGATTCATCACCTTGCACTTTTTAGCATTAAATTTTAACTGCCAAACCTTGGACCATCCCTCTAACTCTTATAAGTCACTCTGCATTTCTATGGTTTCCTCATTGCTATCCACCCTCTTACAGAGCTTAGTGTCCTCTGCGAATAAACTTAAGCCTCCCCCGATTCCCTCACCAATGTTCCTTTTGTGAGAAATGATATTCACAGGATGCAGATTAGGATGGGAATAAGACATTAAAAGAAAAATCTTGTACTGTGAGGGTAGTTTTAATTAATTTATGACTCGTTAAATGTAAACTGTGGTGCAAATCAAACCTAATTTAGTCAACAGGCACAGTTTAACAGTTATTAATGCACATTTACAACAAAATCATCAGACAATCTAAAAGAAGACAAGGCTTTCTACTGCTGATGAACAGTGACTGATGTCTGCTCAGTCACATATAAATCATTTTGCAATTGATTGATTAGCCCATTAAACAATAGACCTTTTAATTATCCCCATGCCCTTTACAGTTCTTAGGTGCATAACAAACAATAATGGCTTAATTCTTTGTTCTATACATAGCCTGCACAAAACAACCATTTTGTGCAACTGTGCAATGCATACGTTTTATTATGAGTTCATGTTCAATATCAAGGCAACATTACCTGCAATGAAGTTAATATAACTACAAAACTCTTCCACATCCAGCATACTGTAGTATCAAAAACAAAGATCTTCTAATTGCTCTTGACATCTTTTTCACCCTCTGCAATTCATTTGTTTTCTTCTCACTCTCTCTTCCCTCTCCCCATATCCTTCTATGTACATATATGCCCTTGTTTCTCCATTCCATCTCTCCCATACCCTTCCCATCATAGACATACAGTTTAAAAAAGAAGGAAAACTGAAAAATGTTAAACATTTAAACTTAAGGTATGACAAAAATGTCTTTAAAACACTGGTTTTAAACAAAAAAAATAGAGCGGACCTGGTGGTACAGATGGCTGAGGCACTATGGAGTGCCTTACCTTGCACCACACTGGTGACATGAGTTCAGTAGTAAGCTTGGGTTGCCAATAACTAGTGGGGGAGGAGGGCTGGAGACAAAGTCAGTGGTCAACAGGAAGTTCTCTCCTGGGCAGGGGTAGTGTGCCTTCCCAGCTCTTGGTTGCCACCAGGTAGCAATGCCAATGCTACGGGGGGCTACACGGATGTCTAGGTGAATGGACGGAGGCCACAGTTGCAGAGTACACATGCATCTCTATGTGTATGTGCTTCTGTACCACATCGTGGCTTTGGGATCTCAGGGAGAAAATCAGAATGAAAAAGGAAGTGGTACCACGTTTAATAAAGTCTACCCGAGATGCCATGGCTGGCCCTGCCATTCCTCTGGCAAGTGGGGAATTCTGGATGAGAGACACTGGAAGAAGGACAGCCCTCCCCCTCCTAGCCCCACCACAGGAGGAAATCTGCAGGGGAGCACCCCATCCCTAGATGGGGAGAGGCAGCGAGCAAGCCAATGGTACGTGGGAACAGGGCTGATAAGCTGCCTGGTCAGCCCAAAGGAGTATAAACACCTTTATTTATAAAAAAAAAACAGTGAAAATATTTTTGTACACAATGATAAATCTAGGGAACTTGCTACCGCATGAAACAGCAGAGTATGATGATAAGGTTTTCTTAAAAAACAAACTAGACAAATATATGCTTGGAAGCATGGTGAGATAAGGCCATATCTTATTGTTTTGGTCATGTTTTATATAATTTTATCTATATAATGCATCAGAGACACCCATGGTGGCCGGTGTAAGGGCAAGGGATTATGAGTACAAGGAAGAGTCATGGACCCTAGAATAATGTTGTAACTCTTGTTGCTGGGCACAGAATCTGTCAGCTGCTAGGCAGAGTCTAGAGTTAATTAAATCATTTTAGAAGAAGACAAAAGAATAATTAAGCCTAGCTGGGAGGCCAAGTAGTCCAATTTGCTTGTGAAAAGGGCAGGACCTCATGAGGAGCCGTGGTGTCTGGACCCCATTTGTTTTGAGAGGTCTACACTGACTTAATCTTGTTACCAGCTGAATGGGCTACCGTTTAAGTAAATGACTATCTATACTGAGTCTAGCTTAATTACAGCCATCTCCCAGGAGGGAGTTGGATTTTCCACCCAGAATACTGGTTTAAACGACCTGACCTAAGAGTTTTTTCCCCTCTCATATTCAGAACTGCATATCTGCGTTTTGTAATAAAATGCTAAAAACTGATTGGTTGCATAGCCATAGAACAGAATGCTAGCCAATCGCAGGGCAAGCCATTGCCCACTGGACCTGCCATTTGAGAAATCCCATAAAACAAGGGAGAAAGACTGTATCTAGGCATTTTAGCCTTTTTTCTTGAAGCCTTTAGTTTTTAGCTGTTGCTTCAGTTGAGGACCCTGCCTGTCTGCCTGGAGAGCAGAGACAAATTTCTCCTGGACAACCAGAACTAAGACTTCAACTGTTACTTTGATGGACACTTTGCACTTTAAAATTCAGCCTTTACCAGGCCACGGACCCCTCAATTTCTGGAACCTAAACAGTTTTTCAGAAATCCTCTGTACTGCAAGGGGTCCAGCATGCCTTGACCAGGCCACAGACCCCTTAATTTCTGGAACCTAAACAGTTTTTCAGAAATCCTCTGTACTGCAAGGGATCCAGCGTGCCTTGACCAGGCCATGGACCCCTCAATTTCTGGAACCTAAACAGTTTTTCAGAAATCCTCTGTACTGCAAGGGATCCAGCATGCCTTGACCAGGCCACAGACCCCTCAATTTCTGGAACCTAACAGTTTTTCAGAAATCCTCTGTACTGCAAGGTACTAGCCCTGACTTTTGGATTTGGTACCAGTGGAAGCTGATTTCCAAGTGGCTCACACTATCTCCTGCTGAACACACCTCTAACTACTGTATCTCCCTCTGTGTCTCTAGTTGAATTTATGTGCTAGGGTTTAATAATTTGTTTAATCCTTACAGTCATTTCAAGTTCTGAGTTGATATTAGAAGTGAATTTAGAGCTTTTTTTTTTTTTTTTTAACTGTTGACTTTTCCATTAGCAGATTATATCCTCTCACCACTAGAGGGCTATATCTCTATCTCTTTATCTAGTACGCAAGCCATGTGGGCCATCTCTGCCTTTCTCTTGCCTCTCCTCCTCCTCCTTGCCCTGGCCCCCCTCTTCTCTCTCCCTGGTCCTAGCCACCCCCACCCCACCCCACCCCTCACCACCTCTACTCTGGTTTCCACTGCTACTCCAAGGAACTCTCCACTTCCACTTGAGTCTTGTGCTTGGCACACCATTTGGATATTCCTGGTTACTTAACCCGACCACTACTCTCAACAAGTGTGGCCACCTCTCTACACTGTACCACCTTGCAGTCCATATGGGACACCACCTGGAACCTTGAAACGTCTACTCCAGGAAACAACAATCAAAACTATCTCTCAAAGAGCTGTGACTCTGCTCCTAAAAACCCCCTACTCCTCCTCCTTCTCATCTCAGGCAGCGTCCATCCCAATCCTGGCCCTAGAAGCTCAGGCCACACACAAACTCCAGGTGCTCTTATCCTCGCAACCATAAATATCTGCAACCTACTACCAAAGCTGGATGCACTCCAAGCCTTCATATGCCAACACAACCCTGACATCCTTGCAGTGGTGGAAACTTGGCTGACACCTAAAGTTCCTGACTCAGCAGTAACAATACAGGGCTACAATGTCCACAGGCTGGACCGGATATCCAAAAAAGGCGGTGGTTGCGCAATCCATATCAAAGACTCCCTGTCTTGGCACCTTGTAGCAACTCCATCACTTTCTGCCTCAGCCCAGATTCTGCCAATAAAAATCATCCTAGGTCCCAACCATAAAGCCCTGACTATTGTCTCCATATACATCCCACCCAGAGACCCTAAACATGGATTCAACGACGTCCTAAACTTTATCAACTCTCATCCTCCCAAAGCTGAACTTATTCTACTAGGGGATTTCAACATAAACTGGTTAGCATCGAGTGCCAGTGCCTATAAAGACTCCATCTCAGCTGCTAACCTCACGCAAATGGTAAACTCCCCTACTAGGATTAACTACAAGACTGGCACCAGTACTCTCTTGGATTGGGTCCTCACCACTCACCCCACAAGGATTTCTTGTATGACCATTCTCCCAGACTCACTCAGTGACCACTCCACAGTCATGTGTGCATGGTCTAACAAATTCCTTAAGTCGCCTCCCAAAATTATCACTAGCAGAGTCCTTCCTCGTGGAAAACTTCCACATCTCAAACAACACCTGCTTCTACAAGACTGGCTACCCGTTTATGAAGCAATAGATGTTAACTTGGCTCTTGATCACTTCATCTCAATTTTTAACAAAGCTTGCGAGCTCTTTGCCCCTGCTAAAAGGCACAAAACAAAATCTCTCTCTAACCCATCGGTCACCACGGCTCTTCTCTCACAGCTGAAACTAAGGGATCACCTCTGGGCAGTTGCCAAGGCCACTGGCAAACAACTGGACATCCAAAATTACAAACAAGCACGAAATGCCTGCACAAAAGCCATATGGCTAATGAAATCCACCTATTACAAAGACGCTCTCACCAATACATGGGGAAATGGTCGTGCTTTCTGGGACAATATCAAGGATGTCACAGGGAAGCAGCCAAAACCTCTCTGGCCATGTTAATGGTTGATGGATCCTCAACCCTTGACCCCAAGGTGATCGCAAACATCTTTAACATGGCTTTTTCAGACCTTAGTGCTGTTCTACCCCATGATTTTTCCAAAAACAGGACCTACTCCCCAAATACCTCAGCCCCTCAGTCTAACCATCCCCTCTTCTACTTCAGGAAGGTAAGACTGAATGAAGCTCACCGCTATATTACTGCAGCTATCTCTAAATCTAGATCAAGTAGCAACACCCTGGACCTTCAGCTTCTATTGCTCACCCTCGATGAGGTAATTCATCCATTAACAAAAATCCTAAACCTCTCTCTCAGCTGTGGAAAATTCCTGGACCTATGGAAAACAGCCACCGTGACACCCATCCATAAAAGTGGGGACAAGACGATTCCTCAAATTATCGCCCTATCTCCATACTGCCCCACTCTAAGGCACTTGAGTGCATCGTGGCTGATCAACTTACCAACCACTTGGATAAATACAATATACCTTGTCCACAACAACACGGCTTCCGGAAAGGTCACAGCACCACCACAGCCCTTCTTGAGTTCACTGGAGCTTTGCACAAATCCCTTGACAACGGCCTTCTCACAGGGGCCGTTTTCGTCGACCTCTCCAAGGCCTTCGATACAGTACACCATGGACTACTAATACACCAACTACTGAATGCCGGGCTATCACCTGACTCTTCTCTCTGGTTTAAAAGCTACTTAGAAAACCGGTCACAGAGAGTAAAAATTGTGGACGCTCTTTCTAACACCCTGCCTGTTTGCTCGGGTGTCCCACAGGGATCCATACTGGGACCCCTCCTTTTTAGCCTTTTCTTAAACTCCCTCCCTTACCACTGCTCTGAGCAGATCATACTACATTCTGATGATGCTGTTGTATTCTCCACTCACAAAGATCCTGCAGCTCTTCAACATAACCTTCAACTTGGTTTCAGTTCTGTACAGACATGGTTTCTTAATCATAAACTGGTCCTCAATGACAAGAAAACCAAATCTATGCTCTTCTGCAGCTCTCATAACCTAAACAAGCTACACCGCTTGGCTATCTCCAGCACCCAGGGGAACACTCTAGATCAGGTGGTGTCCTTCAAATACTTAGGGATACAGCTTGACCCTAATCACTCCTATGGACTTCATGTAGATAATGTAGCTAGAGCTGCTAATACACGGCTTGGGCTCCTCTACAAACACAGACCACACCTCATGCCAGAAGCTTTGAAGGTTGCAGTCCTGAGCTCTGTGGTCTCTGTAATAGACTATGGTCTCATCATTTATGACTCGGCCACAACCACAACCCTTACTGTAGATGCCTCTCAACTGTCTCAAATAAAGCATGTCGGCTCATCACTGGTGCTCACCGTCTCACCCACACATGTGACCTGTACACTCAGACCAGCTGGCTCCAACTATCAAACCGCATAAAGTTTCTCACCTGCTCCATGGTCAAAAAAATCTACCTTGGCCTATCACCTTCTGGGGTCTCAACTCTGTTACAACACCGAATTAACAAATGGTGCCTTAGGAGATCCACGCTACAGCTACTGAAAGTCTCCCACTGTCACACTTCACAGGGACAATGCTCTTTTGCTTATCGAGCACCACTCTGGTTCAATGGCCTCAGCCCAACCATCTCCTCTGCCTCAGCTATTGGTATGTTTTAAACTAGGCTGGAAAATCTCACTACCAACAGCTCCTGTGACTGCCCAACTTAACCTTGTTTCTCCACTTCCCTTTCTGCTCTAGTTGTCCCCCCCTCCCCTCACTGGACTCTACCCTCACATCTTGGTATACCCAATGCTGCACTTTTCACCCTCTCGCCACCCTTCCTACATTCCTTCTCCCCCACTACCCTCTTCCTATGACTCTGGCACTTCTTATCTGTTGTCTATTTTCTCTGACAAATACCGCTGGCTGCCTTGTTACAATGCTACCCTTGAACTGTATTAATCTGTACTCTGTTTGCAATGTCCACATTGTTGTAATGCCTGTCTTGATGTTCCCCATAATTTGTATTTCTCTGATGTAGAACCTTTGTACAAGAGCCATGGCTCAAAGGTATTTGTAATCCTAGACTTGATAAATAAAAATCAAAGATAAATCAAACAATTTGTTATTATGTTATTTACTGTTTTTATTAATTTAATTAGTAAAGCCTTTGGCTTATTTTAAAATAATTCTTCAAATGTCATTTGTGTGTCTGCTGCCTTGGGAAAAGTTGTTCAAACTATTCCTTGCCTGTGTGACTGTTTTACGGCCAAACACTACCAAAGTGAAGTACCACTGGGGGCTTCATGATAAAAGGAGGGGAGGAAGTATGAAGGGGCTCAGGAGGAGCCTGTAGTGCTTGAACTGAGCTCTGCATTTCTGGGGAAAGACACATAATAGGGTGTATAGGCCCCCCCGACATCCATACATGCCTATGGCTTTCTGGTTCTTGGTGCAGTGGCCGAGAGGGTTCTATTCCAGGAACATAGATTTGATACCATATTTTTATCTCCTCACAAGAAGAGAGGGTGCCTAGGGATTCTCTGGCTCACATTCAGCTGTGAAACAGCAAGCATGCTAGAAGGACAGAGAAATGGTATCCCTGACTCCATCCCCCCTGTCACAAGAGGAATTTGCTGTGATGCAGAGAATCCCACCCCACAGGAGTGAACTTGTGACAGATTTGGTGAGCAGCGGTGTGACAGACGAACTGTTTGAACAACCACACACAAACAGGGTAGAAATTTGGGAAAATAGATTACAAGATATAGTTCCATACCCTGTTTTTTTTTTTTTGTGTGTGCTGCAAATAAAAGACAGACTAGTGGTAGTGTAGGGAAGAAAGATGGCTTCCAAGTACAAAGACTACACTGTAAAAGAGCTGAAGAGCAGTTCCAGAAGAGAAGTGTCCAGTATGAGGGGCATGGTAAGAAGCACCTCATGGAAGTTGTCAAGGCAGCTGATGAACAGGCAGCAGCCTGGGGCACCGAGTCACAGCCAGTGACTGAGAAGAACCAGACTTTGGGCGTGGGGGTGCCAAGGGACATCACAGTGTCTAGTTTCCAGGGAGGAAGACAGTGAGACCAGAGGGAATCCAGAGCCACAGCACCAGAGGAAACTCACCACAGCTCTGGAGATGAAAGGGATCAGGCTGCAACTTGAGCAGAGGATATTGGAACTGGAGCACAGAAGTCTGAAGCCCAGCAAGAAAAAGAGTAGAAGAGGTTTGAACTGGAGATGCAGGAAAAGCATCACCAGAGCGAGACCAAGGAAAAAGAAAGGCAGGTTCAGAGAGAGACTGAGGAAAAACAGTGTCAGACATAGTTTGAACTGGAGAGGCTAAGACTCCAATGACCAGCGCCAGAGGAGGTAAGTGTCAGGGTGAACCTGAAACTCCAGGGCTGTGATATAAATTAAGTTCCAAATTAATAGTTGAATTTAAAGATGGGGAGGGTATGGATGCATTTTTAAATTCATTTGAAAAGGTCTGTATCCAGGCTAAGGTACCCAGGGAGTCCTGAAGCTTCTAGCTATCCCTGCTACTTACTGGTAAAGGGTGTGATGCACAAGGCCAAATGGATAATGAGGACAACAGAGACTATGAGAAACCTAAAACTGCTTTACTTAAAAAGTACAAACTGACTCCTGAGGCCTACAGGGTTAAATTTCATAAACTCCGAAAAAGCCCTGACATGAGCTTTGAAGAACTAGCCACAAAGCTATGGCAGTTTTTGAAGCATTGGTGGAAGGGGATGAAAGCCAACTCTGTCTGGAAAATTGAGGCGGTTATACTTTTAGAACAGTTCTTTGGGGCTTGCCCAGAGGAGCTGAAAGCCTGGCTGGAGGACTGGGATCCTAAAACAGCACAGCAAGCTGCTGAGCTCTCAGATCGCTATGCCAGGAGCAGGCCTGCTCTGAAAGAAAGTGGGGAAGCAGGTGCTGAAGCACAAAAAAGGGAAAGTGCAACTTCAGGGCAGCTGAAACCCTCAGTGTCTCTGCAGAAAGAGGGAACTACCAAGTTACTGAGTAGGGATGTCCTGGAAAAAAAGAATGATGAATGTTGGTTTTGTAAGCAGCCAGGGCATCTTGCTAGGCAGTGTCCTAAAAAGGCACTGAGTGAACAAAGTATTCCTCAAAAGGAAGTGGGTGCACTGTGTATCCCTGAGAGTATGCCTGTGAACATGAGGGAACACATACACCCAGTTACTGTAAATGGGGTGCAGACCCAAGGGTTATGGGACACAGGGGTATCTCTTACCCTGGTAAAAAGGGATTTGGTTGAGCCTGAACAACTTATACCTAATCAGTTTGTCACTGTGAGGGGGTTCTCAGGGGAGGAAAACACTCTGCCATGAGCTAGTGTTCTCCTGGATTGGGGGTGAGACAGGAGAGAAGGTATAAAAAGTCGCAGTGGCAAACAACCTCGTCCTGGATGTGATTATAGGGAATAATATACAGCAGGGGGTGGTATGTGCAGTTACCTACATTCAGACAGATAAGGCCCCTTGTATTTACTTGAACCATACAGAAGCACATGAGGAAAAGAATAGGAGGCTGATTCCCCAGCCTGTGTCTCCTGAAATGGAGAGCAGTGAAAGGGAGGTAGGACTTCCCCAGGTAGACATTCACCAAACAGCTACAGAATGTTACTCTGAGGAGGAAGGGGGTAACAAATGGTCAGAAGGTTAGGGATGGCAGTGATTCTGAATGTCCTGATGCTAGAGCTATGGACCTCAGTTTAGGAAATGAGGGGGTCACATCCCATGCTTTGGGAAAATGTGAAGATTTTGCAATCACTCAGAGGACTGACATAGTTTGGAGAGGCTGAGAGCTTGTGCAGAATTGGACAGGACACAGGGAGGTGACATGAGACACAGGGTATTTTCATACATCAGATTGTTGTATACAGAGGACGTGAGGACAGAGGAAGGGGTGATGGGCAGGCAGCTTGTCATTCCCCAGGGGTTTTGTGAGCAGTTGCTCAAGGTCACCCATGATATCCCTATGTCTGTACATCTGGGCATCACTCATACCATGCAGCAATTGGTCCAAAGTTTCTACTGGTCCAACTTCACCCAGCAGGTGAAGGAATATTACAGGTCATGTCACTGGCACCAACAGATAGGGAAGGATGGTAATAAAATGAAAGCTGCCCTGCTTCCCTTGCCCATTGTGAAGAACCATACTAGAGGGTGGGAATGGATATTGTGGGACCCTTGAATACCCCAAGCTCCTCTGGAAAAAGGTTTATCCTGATGGTGGTCGATTATGCCAGCCGATACCCAGAGGCAGTCACCTTCTCCTCCATTAAAGCCCCCCAAGTGACAGATGCCTTGCTATGGATTTTCTCCCATGTTGGGTTTCCTGAGGAGGTTGTGGGGTCTAAATCTGTGGGAGAATTCAAGAATGCATGGGACAGACATAAGACAATTTTTGTGGGGGGTAGGAAGAAATAGGCTGCTGGTTAAATAGGATCTGCAGCTTATCCTCTAGGTAGGGAAATGGGCCAACTAGGTGGGCCAAGTGGTCCTTATCTGCCATCAAAGTCTATGTTTCTATGTTTCTATGAGGTTATCACTGATCAAGGGAGTTAACTTCATGTTGGACCTGGAGAAGTCTTTGTAGCAGAAGTGTGGGGTGGTGCAGAGATGCATGACACCTTATCACCCACAAGCCAAAGGGCTCATTGAAAGATTCAATAATACCCTTAAAACAATGCTCCAAGCATTTGCCGAACAGCATGGGAAGGACTGGGAGAACTGGGAGAAATACCTTCCCCATCTCTTGTTTGCATACAGGAAGGTGTCCCAAGAGTCAACAGGGTTCTCCCTCTTTGAACTCTTATATGGAGATAGGGTGCATGGGCCCTTAGACTTGATCCATGAAGACTGGGAAGGCAAGCATGCCACCCAGGGAACTTCCATAGTGGAATATGTCCTTAGGTTCAGGGGGCAGCTGAAGGAGCTTATGGGGATGGCCCAAAGCAACCTGTCAGCTGCCCAGCAGAAGCAAAAAGTCTGGTATGATTACAGAGCCAGAGCTCACTCATACAGCACAGGCCAAGAAGTAATGGTCCTCATTCCAGTCCGGAAGGACAAGCTACAGGCTGAGTGGGCAGCACCATACAAGGTAGTCCGACAGGTAAATTACATGAACTATATTGTGGAACTGCCTGACAGGAGACATACCCATCAATTGTACCATATCAATATGATGAAGCCATATGTAAATAGGGCTGACATGGCATTTGCAGTTTGTAGTCCTGGGAAGGGGACAGACAAAGAAGACCCCATCCTGAACTTGCTACAGGAAAGAAAGCAGGCATCATTGGTGGAAACAATCAAACTGTCACCCTAGCTGACCCTGGAACAGACCCAGGAAGTGATGGAGGTCTTAGCGGACTTTGCTCTTTTCCTTACGGTCAAGCCAAGACAGACCCCCTGAGCACCCATATGATGGACAGCTTACCAGGTGTCTGAGGCCATCCTAAAGGATATTAGGAGGAAGATGGAGGAAATGTTGAAGTCAGGGGTAATCCAGAAATCCCACTGTCCCTGGCCTTACCTGTAGTCCTTATCCCCAAGCCAGATGGATCTACCCACCTTTATGTGGACTATCGTTGACTCAGCGCAGTCACAAAGTCTGATGCCCACCCAATGCCCCAGACAGATGAGTTGTTGGACACGTTAGGTGGGGTGACCTACCTAACAACCATAGAACTGATAAAGGGATACTGGCAGCTGGAGTTGACTGTCAGAGCTAGGGAGTGGTCAGTCTTCACCCAGCTAGGCCTCTTCGAATTTAAGGTGATGCCTTTTGGGATAAAGGATGCCCCAGTCACATTCTGAAGGTTGGTTTACCAGGTGTTACAGGTTGGTTAATCAGGTGTTA
Organism: Neoceratodus forsteri; assembly: GCA_016271365.2. Lineage (NCBI taxonomy): Eukaryota > Metazoa > Chordata > Ceratodontiformes > Ceratodontidae > Neoceratodus > Neoceratodus forsteri. The sequence goes on from CM028134.1 coordinate 684,555,736, forward strand.
CTGAAGAGTACACAGTGGCTTATCTGGACAATATTGGCATCTTCAGTACCATCTGGAAGGAACACCTGTCCCATCTGAAGGAAGTGTTGGGCAGGATACAGAAGGCAGGACTCACTGTAAAGGCTGAAAAGTGCCAGGCGGCCATGGCTGAGGTCTCATATGTGGGACATGCAACATAGATCGACTAATGCCAATGCAGATGGCCTATACCACCAGTCAGAGTAAGGGACAGAACTGGTGGAAACTCTTACTACAAAGGGGTGTGTTCCCCCGGGTTCTGTTAAGTAGGGAGGAGTGTGGTGAGATAAGGCCATACCTTATTGTTCTGGTCATGTTTTATATACTTTTATCTATATAATGCAACAGAGACACCCATGGTGGCCAGTGTAAGTGCAACGGATCATGGGTACAAGGAAAAGTCATGGGGCCTAGAATGATGTTGTAACTCTTGTTGCTAGGCATATAATCTGTCAGCTGCTAGACTAGAGTTAATTAAATCATTTTAGAAGGAGACAAAAGAATAATTAGGCCTAGCTGGGAGGCCAGATAGTCCAATTTGTTTGTGAAAAGGGCAGGACCTCATGAGGAGCCGTGATGTCTGGACCCCATTTGTTTTGAGAGGTCTACACTGACTTAATCTTGTTACCAGCTGAATGGGCTACCATTTAAGTAAATGACTGTACTGAGTCTAGCTTAATTACAGCCATCTCCCAGGAGGGAGTTGGATTTTCCCCCTGAATTCTGGTTTAAACTAGCTGACCTCTGAGTATATTTTCCTCTCACATTCAGAACTGCATATCTGTGTTTTGTAATAAAATACTAAAAACTGATTGGTTGCATAGCCATAGAAACAGAATGCTAGCCAATCGCAGAGCAAGCCACTGCCCACTGGACCTGCCATTTGAGAAATTCCATAAAACAAGGGAGAAAAACTGTATCTAGGCCTTTTTAGCCTTTTTACATGAAGTAATTAGCTTTTAGCTGTTGCTACAATTGGGTACACTGTCTGTCTGCTTGGTGAACAGAGGCAAATCTTTCCTGGACCACCAGAATGAAGACTTCATCTGCTACTTCTAAGGATACTTTGCACTTTAAAATTCAGTAACCAAGGACGCAAGGTAGAATTCTAATTGCAGAGTTGTAGATTGTAGGTTTTTATGTATATTTTCCATTTTATTTTCAATATCCTGTAACCACTGTCTAAAATTATTTGCCTTTATGTTATTGTTTTTATTAATTTAATTAGTAAAGCCTTTGGCTTATTTTAAAATAATTCTGCCTATGTTGTTTGTGTGTGTGCTGCCTTGGGAAAGGTTGTTCAAACTACACCATGCCTGTGTGACTGTTTTAAGTCCAAATGCTACCAATGTGAAGTACCACTTGGGACTTCATGATGAAAGGAGGGGAGAAAATATGTAGTGGATGGCCCGCCGGTTCAGTGGTTGGATTTCCGCTTGCGACACCGGTGACCCAAGTTTGGGATTGGATCTGGGTCATCGGTGGGCCGACCAGGTGGGGACAGATTGAGTGTCCCTCGGACTCCTCTCCTTCTCTGGGGTGGCTGTGTGCTCAGCACAGGAGCGACACCTGGTGGAGGTTGGGTCATCACCCTGGACCAATGCAAGGTCGAATAACTCTGGGGTGGGACAGACGCTGGTGTCATTGCATGTCACCACCGCAGCTAATTAGTCTCTGTGTCAGATCTTTTAAACCTAAACATTAAGCAAATAAATAAAACTCAAAATAAAATGTAAAAACACAACTCATCAGATAATTACCATAAATTATCATATACATATAAACTCACTGACTCCTTTGTCAGTTTTTCTAGTGAAGTGGGTGCCATGGGTGTGGAGGAAGGGGATGATTGGTTCCTGAGGTGGGAGGACATTCTTTCTTCATTTACCAGTTCTACTGATATCTATAGACTGAGTGGACAAGACATAACTTCATCACATCCTGCCTATTGGGAGAGAGCTCATTTTTGTCAAGTAGTTCTCAATTGGAACCAGCATCCTTTATATACTAGAATAAATGGCTATAATTTCAAGGATATCTCAGCCTTCCTGTTCTGCTACATAATGAAAAAAGGGAAGCCACCAACTCTTGAACTTTTCCTGCTGTATGCATAACTGAGCTGTGACTTTTTCCATTTCTAGTATTCTTTAACAATTTTTTAGCCATAACTCTGTTGATGGAAGCATGGAGGTTAGCCATAATTTAGTAATGACTCTGGTTGCTGTTACAACCAACATATTATAAAGGTATTTTTTATATTTTTTGTTAAATCCATGGGGATCCCTAAAATCCAAATTTTAAAATAATTTGGTGGGGGACATCTAATATCTGTCCAGTTACTGGGGCCACCTGTGTCCAATAGTTCAGAATCAGCAGGCGATCCCAGAAAATATGTGTATGGGATCCCAGAGTGTCACATCCCCTCCAACACTGGTCTGAATAATGTGATCCTAGGTGTCTGGAAATGATGGGGGTATGAAAATACCTTATCACTGTTTGCCAATGAAATTTCCTCTGTGAGGGGGGAGCCGTGGTACTGAAGAACCCTCTCAATACCTGATCCCATTCCTTATCTTGAAATGTCAACCCTGTTTCCTTTTTCCATTTCTGCATAGTAGCAGTTAAATGGTCTGCTTCAGAAAGTGACTATCAAAATTCTGTTTTTTGTCTGGAAGCATGCAGCCATAGTTCAGGTTTTCATATCTGTTAATATTTTTTTCTAGTGATCTTTAGTTTTTTAGATATTTAAAATGTATTTCCATTGTTGTGGATCCACAGTAAATATGGCTGCTGCCTAATTTACAGCCGAACTCCCCCTTCACATTGCATCATGTCTTTTGTTTACTTCCATGGGACCCTGTGCTGCACATTCCCACTGTCCCTGTGCAGTGCTGTGAGTCATGTGCATGGGCAGTTGGCAGCAGAGGGTTCCAATTCAACATGGCGGGTGGGAGAAATGTAAATCAAAACAAAAAAAATGGAGCAAATTACAGGCTGATAGTGCAGCGAAAACAAGAAAGATTACCAGGTAAGTGCTCAACAGAGCACAGGAAATAAATTGTTGCAAACAATCCAATTTTTTTTATCTAGTTTTTTTGTATCAAAAGTTGGAAGGAGTTTTCTTCCATAAGTATTGTACTACAAACTTCTTGTTCTGTTAAATAATGGTAAATTTGTAAATATCTGAAACAGTCACTGGGGACTAGATCAAATTCTTGACATAGTTGTTGAAATGTCTTAAGTGTTGTATTCTCAGACATTTGCCCTACATTAGTAAGGCCCTTTATTTGCTACCTGGTGAACCCCATGTCTAATAGGAGAGGTGCAAAGTCCAAGCAGGCACTAATGGGGGTTGATTTGCTAATACCTCTATCAAGGTGATATTTTGCACAGATATCTTCCCATGCTTTTATTAATGATTCAGCCCAAGGGTAAGATATACCCAACTTCTGTACCCGAGTCTTGTTCATATATATATATATATATATATATATAACCTCAGCTATTGACAGCCGTGTTAGGGAGCCTGGTTCTATTGTGACCCACCCAGGTAGGTCTGCTACAGACATATAAGTTAGGAAGTGCTGTAGTTGTGCCACCCAGTAGTATGTTTGAAAGTCTGGAACCCCCCATACTTCCCCTAGATTTTGCTGTGGTAAGTATTTCCCATCAGACCCTGTTTTTTTCCCCTTCCATATAAATGTTGATATAATAAGTTTTAGTTGTTTACAGAACCTGGAAGAGAATATTAAGGAGAAGGGTTAAAAATGAAAAAGTCAGCCTGGGCATTATGTTCATCCTTAGTTTATATACCTGATTGGGGAAAATTGTTTCCTAAAGCAAAAAGCAAGAATGGATAAGATTTATATATTTGGGAGTCTTTCATTTAAAAATTTGAGGAAAGTTTGTCTGACTATATATGTAAAAAACAAGTTTGCATAAAGTTTAATGAAGTTAGAATAAGATACCTTGTAAATTATAGATACATTATGTGTAGAACATAGGAAGCAGAAGCACTAGTCATTTGATTGTTGTGGGTATTACTTGATTTGTATTTGGATAATTAATTCCAGTTTTAATTGTTTTTGCATGTGCACTTTGGGTATTTAAGGACACTTGGGGTCTTGACTCCACACCCCTTTAGGAAGCCAGAGAGGCAAAGCGCAGAGGTTAGTGGTGGTTTGGTGCAGTGAACCGGGTAGGTTGTTTAGTGAATGAAATTTTTTATTTTGCACTTTTATGGGTAGCAGAGTTCAAGCATTTTATCTAGAAGCACTTCATTAAGCATTTTGCAAAAAGTACTATCTGTAACTGATATGCTGTTTTACATCTATGAACAAAATAAACGAAAAAGTTACAGTACATTATAATGCTTTTTTTGCTTTTGTTTTAAGTAAATTTTGAACTACCTTACAACCTATCCATTTGTATTTTGCTCACCAGTATCAAAACAGAAATATAATATGCTCATCACTATTGCCTCCAGCCTTCCTCCCATGGATAGTGGCAGCTCCTTCCATGTACTACAGTCTGTTTGAATCTTGGTTTGAAACAATTTATTAATGTCCTTCAAGACCCAAATCCCTAGATACCTGAATCCTGTATTGACCCATTTTAGATTACCAAAGGTGCTTGCTACGCAGTCGATCCTGCCATTAAGAAGCATCGCCACCATTTTTCTGTCCTTAATCTTGACACCAGATATTTGGCCAAAGTCTCAAAGTAAGTATAAAACTACGGGATGGTTCTAAGTGGGGGTCTCAGATGTATAATAATGTGCCATCAACATATAAGGATACTTTATAAGTTCTTCCCTATTTAGTTGGAGTCCTTGGTATGTGTCGGTTTGTTGGAGCATAGTTGCCACAGGTTCTAAACTGAGGGCAAAAAGGAGAGGAGACAGGGCAAACCCTGCCTCATCCCATGCCCTATTGGAAAGTAGGATTATAAAGTCTCATTTACCTTGACCCAGGCATATTGGTTAGAATATACATTACGAATCCAACTATGAATGCGATCTCCAAATTTAAATGTGCTTATGTAGCATCAGAGAAATCCCAATCTAGCCAATCAAATGCCTTTTCAGCATCAGTCGAAATGACCACCCATGAAGTGTCCCTCAGAAATTGTTTAACAGCTGTTAAAATGTTCAGTAATGTATGAATGTTATCTTGAATGTGTCTTCCTGGAATGAAGCTGGTTTGGTTTGGGTGGACTAACAGGGGAATAATTTTTAGAAGTTGAAGTTTAATTGCTTTGGTGAAAATTTTTGCATCTTGATTAAGTGGAGAAATTGGACAGAAGCTAGAGCACCTACTGAGGTCCTTTCCAGGAATAGGTAGGAACGAAACAAGCATCTCCCACCATGTATCTGGAGTAGCCCCTTCTTCATGTGCTACGTATTTTTCTTACTAAAGGGACTATGTCCAGGGGAAATTCTAGTTTAAATTCTGTGATAAAACCATCTGGGATTGGTGTTTTCCCAATATTTAATGATTTACTGACCGCGTGTATTTCATTTTGTGTAAAGGGGGTATTAAGCTCATCTTTAAGATTCTCCATTAAGGTTGAGTGATTTATTTTCTGTAAAAAGGATTGAATCCAATTTTTATGTCCCTCTTCCCATTTCATTTGATATAGATGGGTATAATAATCCTGAAATTCCTTCACAATTTGTGTGGGGTGGTTTAATAATTCCTGGGGGTTGTGGTCCAGACAGACATGTGATATACAATATATCTGTGTGCCTCCTGTTTATGAAGATGCAGAGCCAGTATTCTTCTGGCCCTATTTACCCACTCATAGTATTTTTGATTGGTAAATCAAAGCTTATTTTTCACTTCCCAGAGAGAAGACTGCTGCAGTGCTGTTCTGATCTTCTCCATTTTGGATAGTAATAAAGGGTCCTTAGTTCCTTTATGTTTGGCCTCTAAGGTGGCTTTCTAATTTACAATGTTTATCCCAATGCTGCTTTTTCTTAAAGGTCGCATAGGAAATAATGTGTCCCCTAAGGATGGCTTTAAGGCCATTCCATATATATTTAAGAGGGGTTTCCCCTTTTTTGTTTTCCATTAAGTAATTCTTAATAATTTATTTTGTCCCACTGATAACTGCCTCATCATGTAATAATCCTGCCTTAAGCCTCCAAACTCCCCAACATCCAAAGGGCCTAGAACTACAACGTCTGTCCTTCATGGTCCGATGGGGAAATAACATTGATTCATATTGTTTTAAAATAAAGGCCCATTTTCTTTGAGTATAGAATCTGTCTAGTCTAGAGTAAGAGTTTGCAACTGGAGAATAAAATGTATACTCCTGCTTTTTAGGATTGTACAGATGCCATGGGTCTGTCCAACTACTCTTCCCCCAGCAAAGTTTTTAAAAGCTTAACACAGACCTTTTCTCCCCTACTAGGAACTAGAATTCTATCCAATACAATGTTTTCAACATAGTGCCAGCCCCCAGCACAAATGGTCTGCCCTACTGGCAACTGAGCTAGGACTGAAAATACTTTTCTGAACAATTTTGCTGATGGTGGAGTTGGGGCGTACACCAACACTAAGTGGATTGATCTGCCCTGGAGCACTCCCGAGACCACCAGCAATCTTCCAGATTTGTCTTTTTGCACTGCTGTGGGTTGAAAGGGCATCCCTTTTCTAATCAGGATGGCTACTCCTGGCTTTTTACCAGAGGGGTGGGCATCTGCATATACTGCCCCCACCCAGGTTCTTCCTAGTTCAAGGTGTTCTGCCTCAGATAATTTGGTTCCTTTAATGAGGCCAAGGTCACACCCCTCTCTGCTCAATTCATGTAATACTTTTGCTCTCTTATCTATGCTATTAATTCCCTTAACATTAAGGGAGCATACTGTAAAAGATCCCATTAACCAATGATATAGAGCAATACAGTTGCTCTCTCCCCAACCACCCCTCCCCACATCCCCATCCAAAACTCACCCACAGCTCTCACACTAGCACCTATAAAAAATAAAAATTTAAAAAATTAAAATAAACCTGAACAGAGATAACAAGGATAACAGTCAACACTGAGGCAAACCTGTAGTGACCTCTTAGAGGTCTGTACTAGTTGATACACAGATGGTGTATGAGCAAGCACCCCCAGTCAGGACACTAAGTGTCGTCGAAGGAGAAGTGCCCCCAACTGGGGGAAGATTGCGAGGGCAGAATAGCAATAAATGTGAAAAGAAGAAAAGAGAACATCACTCCCTATCATTGCCAGTCTCCGCCTGTTGTGCTGCTAGTCATTTAAGATCATTGAACACCCCATCTTGGCAGCATACTATAGAGTGATGAGAGGCAGGGGCTCCCACCCCCCCTTCTTACTCGCTGAAAGCTGCCTATAATCAGTTTTAATTCAACTTTACCTATATTAATTACTGAGGTAATGAGAAGTTTAATCCATTCAGAACAATTGTTCTAATAAAGAACATAAGAACAGTCATTGAACTATAAACCATAATTCTAAGTCTATACTCCTCTTATGAATGTTGGCAGGCATTTCCCAATGCTCCAATTAGACCTCTCACCCACTCCTCCCCCTCTCTCCCGTCCAGTCCCCGACACTCAGGTAAAGAGGCGAGGAGAGAAAAAGAAAAGTTTTTGTCCACCAACATAATGACAAAAATGTTTCATTAATTATGTAATCACTCTTAAGAAAGGTTCATTCTGAGTCTTAAGCTTGACTGGGCTGTTGCAGTCTAAATTCCAAAGGAAAAAAAAGAAAAAAAAAACAATTCTGTATCATACACCAGTGTCTTAGCATCCAAGGTAGAGAGGGAGAACCGATCAACACAATATAATGAGAAAACTTACATAATTCTGTCCTAATATGTCAGGTTAGATCAGTTAAGGAAAGTGATGAACTTTGATCAGAACAGTTCCAATGTAGTCTGCTGAGTGCCTCCCTAAAGCTGGTTGAATTGTACAGATCACCTTCGTACTGTGGGAGGAGGATGGGTAGATCAGAAGTGTGTTACTCTGACAGCCCTCCCCCTCACCACCTTGCTTTCAACAAAAGTTCCATCCAAGGATGCATTGAAGAGCAGCCAAGTGAAAGAAATCAACCATCTTAAAGAACTGCCTCATTCAAATAGCACACTCTGACTGTTGTGGATTGATGTCTGGTCCACTCCAGCACACAGAGCGAGATGGGAGAGAGAGGAGGGTAAGCTACAGACCCATATAAATGATGAAAAAACTTAACAGAAAAAATCTGATTGAGAGATCTGTTGTTCCCAGCTGAAAGAACGTTACACTCAAGAGGTATTTCAAACCTGGGGTCACTAGAACATTTTTAAGATCCTTGAGAGAGAGTGTATTTATGTATTACCAGCCCTCTTGGTCTGTTGCACCAGATTTATGAGTTTGGCATGAAGCAGCACCATCCCCTCTGCATTCTGTTTCAGACAAGGGTTATTCACAGAGGCTACAGACCACAATAGCTCTTCCATTTTTCAACCTGTTCCTCTTGAAGTTCTGGCAGAGTGATGTCCTGTGATTGCAGATATTTAGCCGCTGAGAAAAGTGTGTCAAACAGCTTTGGACACTCTGGTAGGAATACAAGCAGCTTTGTAACAAACCAGTGTGTTAGGATAGTGGCTAAAGGGAAAAGAAGAAGGAAACCACTATGGTTCTCCAAAGAGGCGGGGGACAAAGTCAGAGCTAAAAGGCTGAGTTTCAGGAACTGTAACATGAAACAAAGGGAGGGGGACATGGAGGTATATCTTGAATATCTAAAGGAAAGTAGGGAAGGCTGTTAGAAGGGCTAAGCCACAGACAGAAGAGGGCTTAGCATGGTCTGTAAACAAAGGGGATAATGTATTTTATAGGTACATCAGTGAAAGAACCAAGAGAGGATGGTGAGGTTCAAAAGGAAGAAGGAAGAGTGTAAGGAGGGACATCTGGACATGGCAGAAATACTGAACAAATACTTCTGCTCAGTATTCACTAAGGAGAGGATGGGTCAAGGACCACTGTTGGGTTGCAGAGGCAATGAGGGGGTAGTGGACACCTGTCCAGTCACAGTGGAGACAGTTCTGGAAGAACTCACAAAGCTGAAGGTGGATAAGGCCATGGGGCCAGACGATATCTACCCAAGGATACTAAAGGAGCTGAGAAGGGAACTAGCAGCACCTCAGGCAGCCTTGTTCATAGAGTCACTCAACATGGGTGTCATTCCAGAGGACTGGAGGAGGGCACATGTAGTCCCACTGCACAAAAGTGGCAGTAGGGAGGAGGTGGGGAACTACAGGCCAGTCAGCATCACCTCAGTGGTGGGAAAGATCATGGAGACACTGCTAAAAGAAAGGATAGTGGCACATATGGAATCCAGCAGTGCTCAGGATCTGAGGCAATATGGATTCACAGCAGGAAGGTCATGTTAAATGAATTTAATACATATTTTTTGATTGGGTGACTAGGGAAATAAATCAAGGAGGTGCGGTAGACATCGCCTACCTAGATTTCAGCAAAGTCTTCAACACCATCACTCATAGAAGGATGATTAACAAGATGAGTAGGCCTGGGCACAGGAGATAAGGTGGTGAACTAGGTTAGGAGCTGGTTAACAGACAGAAGACAGAGGGTGGTGGTGAATGGGGTACAGTCTGGGAAGGGGTGACCAGTGGGGTACTGCAGAGATCAGTACTAGGACCAGTCCTGTTCAATGTCTTCATTAGTGACATCGCAGAGGGGCTGGAAGCAAAGGTCTGCCTGTTTGCAGATGACACCAAGATCTGCAACAGGGTGGATACTCCAGAAGGGGTGCAGAAAATGAAAAGGGACCTAGAGAAGCTTGAAAGATGGTTGGAGATGTGGCAACTGAGATTCAATGCAAAGAAGTATAAAATAATGCACCTGGGTAGAGGGAACCCTGAGAAGAGCTGCAGACTGAAGGGGAGGAGCTGACTGTCACCAAAAGAGGAAAGGAACATAGGGGACTGTCATCTCTGATGACCTTAAGGTATCAAAGCAGTACATAAAGGTGGCAGAGAGGGCCACTGGCATGCTGGGTGCACAGGCAGGGATATCACTAGCAGGAGGTGGGAGGTGGTGATGCCTCACCTGGAGTACTGCATGGGGTTCTGGAGGCCACACCTGTGCAAGGACATAGATAAGGTGGAGACTATCCAGAGAAGGGCAACAAAGATGGTGCAGGGCTTGCACCACAAAACATATGAGGAGAGACTAAGGGACCTCAATATGTACTCACTGGAGGAGAGGAGAGGAGAGGAGAGGAGAGAGTGGAGGGACATGATTGAAACTTTCAAGTATCTCAAGGGCATAAACAAGGTGCAGGTGGGGGACTTTTTCCAATGTAGAAAATGTACTGGAACAAAGGGGCACAATATGAAATTGGAAGGGGGTAGATTAAGAGGTAATGTGAGGAAGTTTTTCTACACAGAAAGGGCAGTTGATGCTTGGAACAGTCTGCCACAGGAGGGGTTTAAGCATGTCTGGGACAGGCACAAGGGAAGCTTGAGGGGGCAGGAGTAATGAAAAGCCATTGATCACATAGGGTCAGTAGCCAAATACAATGTATAGGGCCTACAGGCAGACTGGATGGGCCTAGCGGTCCTTATCTGCCAACAATTTCTATGCTTCTATGCAGGATATCAATGCTGGGCTTTAATCCCCTTTTCTCTGAGTTGTTTAATGACATACAGTACTTTTTTCCACTGCACCAACACGGGGATCCTGGTCAACACAGACTCTTCAGCTATCCAGATTTAGGTCTTTTTTGCCCCAAATTTCCCACAGGATCTTTTCTTTTGTAGTATTTCTAAGAAATTTGATGTTGATGGATTGGTGGGGGCACTCAGTTTAGGTTTTGCTGTGACTGCTCGATGGGCTTGTTCAATACCAAATTCAAACTCCATGTCCAAGTTTAATTCTTTCTACAGCCAGACAGAGACAAAGCCCACCATATCATTTTGCTCCACTCCCTCCAGGAAGCCAAAAATACATATATTGCTTCTCCTGGATTTAGCCTCTGCATCCTCTGCTCATGATGTCAGCTCTTTCTTTCTGTGAAAGAGGTAGGCTAAAGTGCAGCCATAAACCAGGTGCTCATCATGTAGTACTCCCATGAAAGTCTTAAGTCATCACGCACTGTTCCAAATACCAGAGATCCTTTCTAATGCCAGAGACTTTGTTATCAATGCAATGCAATGCAAGAGATGGAGAATGTCCCTGCTGCTGACTCTATCAAAGGTACATTCATTTTCCAATCTGCTGTCATCTTCTTTGTCTCTGGATGCCATGATAATATCCAAAGCATAGGTGAGTGCCTGGCTAGGACTTCTAGGTTGCGGGGGGGAGGTCGATTTGCTCCCCGATTGAGACACTTGATTTAAGCCCAATTTTTTTGGTCCCCCAACCTCATGTCATTCTCAAGTGTCATTTAGAGGGGTTTGAAGATTAAAAAGATGAATTAGCAGCTGATTACACTGGATTCTGCCAAGGGGGTTAGCTGAACTCGAGTTCAAGTGCCCATTATGGTCCCTTGTGTCACCAGATGTCCACCTCTCATGCTTTCTTAGTGATCCAGTCTCTGAACCCAGGAACATTAAATATGAGTCAGTGTACTTTCCTGTTTACCCTTTACCCTTTTCTCTTTTATGCCTTTAAAGATGCATGTCAACAATCAGTAAGTAATGGACTCAATCATCAATTGTTCAGCTTGCAAAACACCAAGACCACTGAACTCGGTGCCCTAGCAAACAAAACAGCAAAATTCACTGAATAAAGATCTCCAAACAAGAACTTGTTTAACGCTTATATAAAAAATAAAACTGCAACACTTCCAGTGTATATTTATTTGTTCTAAGTAAACCACATCACAATACGTTCAAATTGTCATGTCACTGTAAAGAGCAATAACTCCAAAACTCCAACTCTCTGACTCTCTGGTTCCCCTTTTCACTTCTTGTTTTCCTCCTTCCTGGTAAGCCACTTTCTCTTTGCTCTTTCTCCTTTCTCTTCTCGGCTCCCTGCAGCTCCAATACAGCTCTTGAATCACCAGGCCCAGAATTTGCTAACTGGTCCTCATTTGTCCCTCAACTCAATCACAGCTAGTGTCGGTATCTGTAAAAATACACAGCTGTGCAGAATAAAAATATAGCAGAAAGCTGCTCCACAACTCATCTGTCAATCTGCCAAAGAACCTAACAATATATCAAGGTTTAATCACATATGTATTTCAGCAGAAAAGGGCCCTTTGTAAATTGGTATGAGTAACAAAAACTCAACTTAGTAGAAATAATCTTTTGGAAGTTAACCAAGCATGGAAGAAATATAATTGAATTTTAGCAAATGAGAAGAAAACATTTTCAAACCGAATCTTGGAATGTAATGTATAAGTTTATAGTAGAAAGAGACTCTTGTTCTTTCTGGCTTATGGTTGCAAAAGGCATAGGTAATTGTGAGAGTAACCCTTCAGTTTTAATCACGGTAGAAAAATGGGTATCATATTTTAATAGTATCATTTATAATCTCCTCAGATTTTATTTATTTTTAGTTAGCTTTTGTTGACCGGGTAAGGGCACTAGACAAATCCTGCCTATTTTCAGGCACGACCCGGGGGAGGGGGATATAGATAAATGCCAACTGACCTTGAACCAGATTAAGTTGTTGGTGGTATTTTTAGTGAATGAAGGAAATTTGGCCAGGACACCGGGGAAATTCCCCTACTCTTTTCAATAAGTGCCATGGGATCTATAACATCCACCTAAACTACCACCAATCCAGGCAGATGGAACCTCGGTTTAACATCTCATCTGAAAGACGGCACCTCAGAAATGCAGCACCCCTCTCATGCTGCATTACAGTGTCACTACTGGGATATTAACCCAAGCGCCAGATGTGGGAACTGAACCCACAGCCCTCTGATCTCCCGGCCTCAGAGGCAAGTGTGCTACCTACTGAGCCACTGACACAGATTACAGGATTAGAAAGCCTTTGTAGAAAGTTTAAAGATTTTACTCCCTTAAATGTGTCCTTCTATGATATAGAAGATGCTATTATAACATGTAAAGCTAATAAAGCCCCTGGGTTAGATGAATCTCTGCTGATGTTTATACGGTTCACTTAAATGTATGTGTGACAGTGTTAACCAATTTCTTTAATAAATACATTAAATCTCGTTATACACCTGATAGTTGGAAAACTAAAGTAATTGTTCCACTGTATAACAAAGGAGACATGAAAAAAAACAAAAAATTTCAGACCAATCACTTTAACAAAGTGTCAAAGATATATTAAAAAATGTTACTAAGCAAATTAAAGTAATGAGTACATAATGGAAGAATTCTGTCAGATTTACAGGGAGGATTTAAATACAGTTATTCAACCACTGACCATATACTGTGTTTGTACTAGCTCATCTTCTTGAAAGGCTCATTTATATAAAGAAATCTAAACTTTATGCTGCCCTCATTGACTTCAGAGCAGCCTTTAACTGTACTGATAGAACTTTACTATGTCAAAAAATGATTCGCGTGGGAATAAATATCAACCTACTTTTTCCTGCTGTGCAATTATATTCCAATAATAGAACGTATGTCAGATTTAAGGATCAAGGAAATCTTACTTGTCCTTTACATCTAATCATGGTGTAAAACAGAGCTGTCTACCTGCCCCTTTACTTTTCAGTCTTTACATTAATGAAATATTATCAGAAATAAAAGCAGAAAATTGTCACTCTCCAAATATTATGGGCAACTCCTGGCCAGCATTAATATATCTGGATGACATGTTTCTATTTTCTGTTTCTCCAATCGGATTACATTGTAAATCAACTCATTTCTTCAACTTATGTACAAATCACAAATTGTCGTTCATATTTGATGAAAAGTTTGATATTTGGTAGTAAAAATCTAAACGCATTTAATAACAATAGTGTCAGTCTTGAAATAGTAACGGAATATACATACTTGGGCATCATGCTTACCTCACTGGTAAATGGACAAAACATGTAAAAAAGCAAACTTAAAAAAATTAGACAGAATACTAATGTCAATTTTCTATATGGTGGGGCTTCAGTCATTCCTGCTTTACAAGCTAACCAAACTCAATCGGATAATGCTGTATGGCTTGGAAGTTTGAAGGTATTATTCCTCTCATTCGATTACAGTGCCTCTTTTATTATTCTATCTCTCTTTGTTGGGAGTAAGCAGAACTTGGCCAGAGCATCATGTAAGAGCAGAACTAGGAAGAGTTCTCATTGAAACAATAACAGACCTAAGAATAGTCTGATATTGGTTAAGAATATTAAACAACAACACCAACTCTTGGCCTAAATTTTGTCTAAAATAAAAATTATAATGGTCAAAATTTGCATGTAAATCTTTTTGGTTGGGTAAGTTGCAAAATATTCTAAAAGACAATATACTTTGGGGTTTATGGTTGGATTATTTGAGAGATATTATCTCTCAGTCATATGGGTCTTATATTAAAGATTTGGGGCAGCATTCTTGTATGCTTGCATTTGTTTTTTGAATGTGGGTGCAGAAATCTGCCCAGGAAGTTAGACCAAAAAAAGTTGGTCTAACTTCCCAAATGGATTTCCGCACTTGCATAGGAAAAATGGACGTGAGTCCCGTAGTTGCAGCAAAAGTTCCATAAACTACAGGAAATATTACAAATGCATCCAGATGTGTGTGAATTTGATACAGACATCTGGACACATTTGCATGGATGCAGCATGCATTCGAAATATGATGCAAGTGCTGAGCCCACACCTTTAAAAATCCTGCCTACGATAATGTAAATGCTTCAAATGAATCGCTCTGTAACCTGACAAAGTAAACTTTGTTTACAGCAGCCTTCATTATGGATTGATCTGTTATAATGTAACTATGTAACTTTGTTTTCTGTTGCTTGAATTGTATGTCCACTTGCTGTTTTGTATATCAATGACTATGTAACGAATATTGTGACTTTATGTATTAATAATGTTGCTTCTGACTGTAAATCCTTTGAAAATTAGCATATGCCTAAAGGATTCTCTGTGAAAATGATAGACAGATAGATAGATAGACAGACAGACAGACAGACAGATTTTCAGCATATAAAGACAAAAACCTTCCAGTCATATCAACATCTAAAGTTTTCACCTGGCATGCCAAACACAAGCTGTGACATGGCTGTGAGCCCTGTTTAATGCTTTTTCTATCACTGGTTGAGGGATGTATAATAATGCATTGTCATCTACAATGCAGTTGTTTGAAAGGAACAGAACATAAGTTAGCAAAATCTCATGAACTAAAAACTATTGAATGTTATTGCAGTCTAGGTCATGATGAGAACTTGTTTCATATTTTCTCATACTGTCCTCTGTGTGAGAAATGGAGAAAAATATATCTTAAGGACATTATTATTACTTACTGTTAACTCCTTCTATGATTGCATGAAAATATTGTTAAGTCTCTTGAGTGTAAGTGATGCACAGAATTTTTTAAAATGTATTGAGACAATAGTAAGACAGTAGAAAATGGTGGTAGCTGTGCAAGGATCTGAATAATGAAATTGTGACATTATGTGCAATATTTTGTATAATAATGTATACATCTGTTACCAATATACTGTTGTCATTTGTATTTTGTAATGATCCACAATTGAACAAATAAAGAACTGAATCTAAATCTAAGTGACAATGCTAAACAAAGGGCATGGTATGGCCCAGGACTTCAGCAGTCAGGGGGGAGGGAGAGAGAGAGAGGGTATACCATTTTATACCACCTGTCATGCTGGTGAACTGGATTTTGTGGTGCTCAGCAGGGAGGGCACCATCTGGGTGTTGTGCCCCTTGCCCCAAACACCTCAACCTGGAGGTGATTATATTGAAGTACAGGGGGTGTGGGGGGGTGCAAACCCCTTCAAACATCCAGAACATGCCCTTGGGCATTGGGCACGATGGGGGTCAGTAGGCACAATTGCCAGGTGCAATGTTCACCATCAGCATTGTGCCGATGCACTAATGACAGTTAGAGTTTTTCTTGTCACTGTCACATGGTTGAACCACGAAAGAGGAAGCGAAAGCCAGCCAAACTGCCAGGAGGGACTTGAGAAAATTATTACTTATTTGAAATTATTCCAGTGGGGAAAACTCAATTGCCAACTGTGTAAACTCCATGAGATGTAGCGTCTCATTTTCATGGGATCACAAGGAAGATAGCAGCAGTCAAAATGTTAACACAGTCCAGCAGGCATGTCTGTATACTGAGTCTTATACTGAGACTGTAAAACAGAAGAAGGCTAATTGCCCATAAAATCTGTCCCCCAAGTTAATAGGCATAGCCTTCTCTTATTGTTGCCAAAATAAACTGATTTATTCCTTTCTTAAAAGTTTCCAGGTTTTCTACCTGCACTACTTTTCTCAGCAATTTGTTCCATAGACTACACATCCTATGTGTAAAGAAACCATGTCTACTATTCTAATTGTATTTTCTAATAATATTTGTTGATTATGGGACCTCAGATTGCATTCCTTTGTTTGTATAATAAGTTGCATATTTTTCATTAGTTCTTTATCCTTAATTACCTTATATAACTCTAGTAAATCCTCCCTTTTTTTTCCTTTAGTCCAAGGAAAACAAACCTGGTAAATAAAGTTGTTTAATCTAGGTACAATTTTTGTTATCCTATGCTAAATTTGCTCTAGCTGCTTCATTTCCTGTATTTTATGTGGATTCCATATTTGTGATCCATAGTCCAAGTTGGGTCTAATATATGCACTGTACAGTGATATGATGTGTTGCTCAGATTTATTGATACATGTCCTTTTAATATTTTTAACTAATCTATTTGCTACTCCCCAGATTTTATTGCAATGCTCTGTGAAGTTGAAATATTTGCTTATGATAATTCCTAAATCCTTCTCCAATTTTACCTTTCATATATTTTAGTCATACAATGTCAACTTTTGTCTAAAGTTATTTGTTCCCATATGTACAACTACACCTTTGCAGTTGTTATATTGCATTTGATTATGCACTGCCCCTTCTTCTCAGTACTCCAGATCTTCTATTACATGAATTCTGTTTTGTTCTATATCAGCTTCCCTCAATTTTGTGTCATCCAGAAATTTTGTAATTAGTCCTGTAGCCTGCTTATGCATATCGGAAATAAAGGAGAACAAAAGAAGCCCCAGTATGGAACCTGTAGCACCCCACTTGTCACTGCTGCCACTCCTGAAAGGTTATCTTTGATTCTTACACATTGGGATCTGCCCTCCAACCAGTTTGTAACCCAAATTGTTATGATGTCATTTATTTTAGATTCCTTATATTTTTTTATCAGTAACTCATGAGAGACAATGTTGAAAGCCTTCCTGAAATATAGATACTGTATATCACATCCATAAGTATATTCTTATCAATGTTTCTGCTCACTGACTAACAAAAGGTTAGCATATTAGTTATAACCAATCTTTTTTTTAACCATGCTGACATCTGCTCATTAATTTGTATTTACTAAGTTCTACATACAGGCCAAAATATACACAGTAGAGAACTATAAAGGTAAGTACACTCAAATAGTAATCAAAACAAGTTAGCAAAAAGGGACACTGTAGACGAAGAGTCTGTAAATTGTTATGCAGCATGACAGCAGTCATAGAGATGAAGATTTTGTACCAAAACAAATACAAGGAGTTCTAAGGTAATTAGAATGACTGGACTCGAACATTTACAGGCTTGAATCATTCCTTAGTTGAAAAGGGAATTTGTCCCAGGTGTCTGGTGTTGCAAATGTAAAGGCCTTTCTACCAAATTCACTGTTCATGCTGGGACCTGAGGAGGTAAGTTCTGCTGTTAAACAGAGTGAGTATGTAATGCTTAACTGTGTGTGGTGGGATAGGAGATAAGGGATTTTTCTTGTGTTACCTGAGAGAGGTGGACTGAGTCCAAGTCAGGAGCCCAACTTATCTAGGTACCATGGGAGATCGGTCTTCCGGAGGCATGCAACACTAAAAAAAGCTCTCTAATAGGAAACCATGAGTAAGATTAGAGATAGCCCTGTATCAAGGGAACTGCATTGTTTGTTTCAATCTGCTTGCAAGTTGGCCATTGGGCCAGATTACAAATACCTCACATTTGAGATCTGAGTTAAAGCCATTACCCCTATGCATAGCCATTGTGGGGGTCTTTTATTTGAGAATCTTGCTCTGATTGATTTAACGTGCACCAGTGCTGTCCAACCCACAGCTACATCTTCATGCCTGCTACAATTAAGCCCTGAGGTACCCAGGAACTGTTTGATACCAGGTGTGAATGTGTAGGGTCCCCCTATACAGGAGAACAGAAACAGCACTTGTATTGTGGTGTGGGGACAGATAAAGAGTGAGTGTGCCTTTCTGGGCCCTGTTAGTGGCAGCCAGGTATTATAACGAAACAGATGTTTTTAAGAGACTTATAATCTGTGGCCCAGTAGCTGGGTGGTGATACTGACCCCACCTAAGTAGGCACTCTAAGGCTGATGCATTTTATGCCTATCTGGTAGGGCACATAAGGGCTGCATTGCAGTTCTTGCTTTAACCCTTTTTCTTGCTTGATTGCCCTGCTGTAATAAAACTGTGTCATACTGTTAAACCTGCTCTCATCTCTTACTACTATACCGCAGTGTCTGCTGTTGGAGGGGGAACCACTGCATTTGTTTAGGGTCTGATGGAAGTTTCATACTACGTTACATACTATGAGTTAGAGACAGTAGAGAACATAGTCAATATGAAACTGCCCCCCCACACTGCCACCACTACTTCAAGTAAAAAAAAATCAAGCTTTGTTATGTGATCCATGAACCTATCTAAACTTGTTTTACAGGTCTTGACATTTCTACTGTATTTAATACACTGAGAAACAATCAAAAAGATGACTTGCACACAAAGATCTGCTGATGCCTGAAGTTATTTTAATGAATCTATCAGTGCAAATATTTACTAAAGGCACAAGTTTAATCAGTCAGCTGGTGGAGGCCCAAATAAAATGCCCCAGCACTTTGCTCCTGATGAGCTTCATCGGGGCTTTATGTATAAGTCATTTTTTTGACTGTTTACATAGCCAGGGCTGACCACCACCGGATTCATACCTCCTGGCTCTACAACGAGTGAGTCACAGGAGGTTGTGGATTTTATAATATACTGAGGAAGCAAGTTCCATAACCCCAGCACCCCGTGTACAAAAAAAGTTTATATTGTTCATTTAAAGTTTTTTTGACAAGAATTGCTTACTATGCCCTCTAGTTTCACAATGATGGCTTTTGTGCTCTAAATTCAAATCATCAACCAAGCTCGTGTCATTGATTATTTTAAAAGAAAGGCCTAAATTCCCTCTCATTCTCCTTCTGCTCAAGCTGTGTAGGCCTAAGATTTTTAGTCTGTCAGCATAATTTATGTTTTCCATATTTCCAATCATCCTGGTACCCTTTCTTCAGACTCTCTCAATTTTTTTTATTTCCTTCACCAAGTGCATCCCCAAAACCAGGGATTATACAGTAACTAATATGTAATCTAACATGCAACTTAAACAGTAATAAAACTATATCCCTTTTCTTTTTGTACATTGTTTACATTTTTAAATAACAAATGATGCTGTTTACTATTATTAAACTCAAGCATGCTCAGTACACCTCCTAAGTCCTTCTCCCCTGTGATAACTCTAAGTTTTGTTGCTAAAGTGTTTTTAAACTTCGTATTCCTTTTTCCCAGGTATATGATTGAAGGTGTGACCACAGTGGGGAGGTGGTCAGGGACAGCATCCCAGGGTGTTGTACCAACATAACACATCAACTGGTCCACACAAACCTGTTCTTGGGTGGAGGCATCCCCATTTCTTTCTGTATTGAATACAAACTCCCCTCACTTTTGAGTGAGACAAGAATCAAGGAGCCACTGAAAACATCTATGACAACCCAGCAGCTATGCAAGGTAGTAGCACCTTGTCCCCGAACCCAATTGGGATAGGTGCCCCCTTACAGAGGACTTACTGTACATGTATGGCTGTTTTCTGTTTAACTGGATGCTTTGGGGGCTTTGTGGTCTTGACCAACTCCTCCCACTAGTGTTGCCCTCCATTCTTGACCTTTCAGAAAGCTACAGTACATGGCAGCCAGATTGTAGCATGCAGGTGGTGTATTGCTGGTGTCACTATGATGCACAAAAAATTTGAAAAAAATTACTTCCGGTGATTGTAGCATAGGATATGGCAGCTTGAAATGGAGCTCCTATACCTGGCATTAATCTAATACAATCTAAACATAATTAAGTGGCATTTTGATGCATTTGATGATCATACCTAAAGCACACAATAGTCAGAAATGGGATGGCCCAAAAAAATCTGCTTCCAAGGACTCACAGCAACAAAAATTGAAGCCACCAGAACTGAGGCCTAGATCTCCATGCCCAACACTCTCCTGATCCTATGTGTTCACCATGGGGTCAGCAGATGAAGAGGAAGAATGGGGCTCAGAGGCAGGAGCCACCCATAGCAGATCAGAGACTCAGAACATCCTCAGGCTGCTTCATTGAATCGATAACAAGGTGTCTGGAATACAAAAAGGTTTAAAGCACCTGGAGCAGAGAACAGTAACAATAGAAACCCATATGGACACCCTCCAAGATGAACATATGGCTTATGGCTGCTCTATAGCGTATCTGTATAAGAGGGAGAGAGAACTTACAGCTCAGGCCGAGGATGCAGAGGCTCACTCTTGCAGAACAAATATCCGAGTCTTCAGTGTAGTAGAGGGCATGGAACAAGACAATATGGAGCAGTTTATGGCCTCATGGCTGCAGCAGGAGCTGGACCTGGTGCCGGATTTTGATTTTGGGCTCAAGCATGCCCATTACGCACTGGCACCAAAGCCTAAAAATGGTGCCCCCTCCCAGATCAATTATAATTCAGTTCTTCTGCTACCCTACAAAGGAAAAGATCTTGAGACTGGCCAGTGCTAAAAAGGACTTAAATTTAGACGGTTAAAAAATCTACATGGATCAAGATTTCCCCCCTTATTTCCAGGCTCAATGTAAAAAAAAGTCTTATCAGTAGTCAAACAACTAAGGGAGAAAGGAACAAGGGCATAACTTCAGTATCCAGCCAGACTATGGACTCAGAACACTGAGGAACTGAAGATTTTTGAAAATCTCCTAGCAGCAGTCCTGTGTCTTCAAGCTAAAGGGATAGTTTTACCTGACCTGAAGGAAGAAACATCAGAGAAGGAAACTGAAGACCTTTTGTTGTGCTCTGCTGCCCTGGTAGCCACCCCAAACAAACATCGTACCAGCAGTCTCATGCCGCTACACTCTGACCTATCTAGATGGATTAAAATGAAGAAGAACACCTGAGATTCTCTGGAATAATAAGTGATTCAGGTCTTGTGGATGGCTTTCAAGGGTGGGGTTTTGAACTTTAGGAGGTGGGATACGGGACTAGAGATGACGCAGTGTCTGGCAGTCATGGGGAAAGGACACTAAAGAAAAGGTACAATAGTTAACTGTAAATATTTCTCTGTGTACCCTTTCCTCATGCTTGTTGTATTGGGATTGAGACTCTTTTTTACCAGAGCGGACTTTACGATGCGAGAAGGGAAGTTTCTGTGTGACCGCTTAACTCATTCACTCCAAGAGCTCTTTGAGAATTCCACAGCTTATCTCTTGTATACTCTCAACACTGCATCCTACATAGAAACATACTGTAGAAGTTGACGGCTGATAAGGACCGCAAGGCCCATCCAGTCTGCCCATTTCTTTTTCTACCTTATGAATGTGCCATTGGCCTTTGCTCTGTCAATGGCCTATCTATTCATACTCATCTGTATTGCTCCCTTATGCCTATCCCATGCCTGTTTGAAGCCCTGCACTGTATTCGTATCCACCACTTCCTGAGGTAGGCCATTCCATGCATCCACCACCCTTTCTGTTACCCATTAATTGGCCTCCCTCTAATCTCATGCCTTTTCTAAGCAAAATCAATCCTTAATCAGCATGCCACAAACAAATGCTAATACCTTATGAACCGTAAGTGCTACCAACAAAGTATGAGTGGCAAAGTTGCTCAGCACAAACTTACCTTTCCAATGGTGCTATGCAATTAATAATAAGCAATTTTTTTATATACTAGTCAAAATAACCATTTTTTGCATGAAAAAGGCAACATAAGCCATTTTTTGGTTGGGAAATATGTAACATATCAACACAAAATTAAGCATCCATACATTAGATGTAGTTGCAATAGTACAGTTGTACTAAAAAAAATGTTTTCTAGTATAAAACATGCATTTTTCCCAGTTTTATTCAAGGTGCTTAGGTGAGGCTTGATGGCCAAAATGTCTGCCATATACACCATGCCATAAACAAATGTGAATAACTCCTAAAGTATACACAATACTCATGAAATATCAGTGGCAAAGTTGTTCAACACAAGATTACCTTTCTAACAATGCTATGAAGTCAATTCTAATCAATTCTGGCTGGCAAGTAATATTAAAACATATGAGTGGCATCTCCAGGCCTTGCAAGGGCACACTGGAAGTCTGCAGCTGACGTCTGTAGTCATTCTGGGACACAAAACAGTACATTTGCTGCAACCTAGAGGTATGTTCCAGGAGGCCATGAGTTAACTCAGGCACAGTTTCCAGTCCTCTCTATTGGTGATCCCCTACTCTGAGCCTCCCTAGATCCAGGAAGGTGTGATCGTTTATCCACACTGGCTAAAATCTGTGGATAGGCGTGGATCTACCAACCTTGTACCATCTTCATAGCACAAATTGTTCTTCAATTTAGCAATAAAGAGCCTGATTAATGGAAATGGACATTATGGGCTAAGGCCCTCTGTTTATTTTCCATTTGTTTTCTGCTCCAATTTTGGAATGATTAAATACTGACACTTTTATACATACCCATATCTGTTGTTCTATTAATCGGGAGGGGTGGTGATGGGGAGGGGGATGATAGATGTTCTTGGCTTTCCTGCTGCCCTTCTTGCCCCCCTCCCCAAAAAAATACCATATAATAGTTGAAGGGAACATAAACAGTCTCTGTATTTCTTTATTAAGAAAAACAATCCTTTATACTGCATACATATTTTGTATAGTGCTGTGAACTTGAAAATGTACAAAACAGCATTTTTACCTAAAAAATTGACTTATTTCCCTTGGCAGCACTGCAGTTTGCAGTCAGTTTACCAGTAACAAGCTGAGCTGATCACGTGATCAGATGACATCAGATTAGCATCAAGAAAATGAGAGTGCTCCACATTCAACCAGTGAGTCAGTCAATACTAAGGTGCATATATGGCAGATTAAAACAAAAAGCTTTAATACATTTTACAAGCATCATACTTTAGAGCAGTGAAAACACTGTATAGTTTTCCAGCTGAGGTTGTGGAAGCACTGACTTTTGGATAAATTGTAACACAAGTTAGATAAATACATGGATGCAAATCACAATGGTAGAATCTGCTGAAAGGCAGGGACACATTCCTGATAGACTTCGCCATCTTCTTATATCTCTCAAACCAAAGTATTAACCTAAAATTAGAGGATTATGACTTTACGGCAATGTTAAAAGATGAAATCCAAGGGAAAAATATCCTGTTTTTGTTTAAATATATTTTATTCAGTTAAAAAAAATATGCAAGACATTTGAAAACCCCTAAGCATAGGATGAATACATAAAGATATTTCACAATATAGCTTAATCTGGTTTAATCTCACTTGGCATGTATCTGTGTGGGGGTAATTGTGTGGGGGGGGCAGCTGCAAAGTAGGATGCTAACTGCACACTCAAGCAGACTTGATAGACCATTTGGCCTGTATCTTTTGGCAAGTAGTTAGTAAGTAATCGAGTAGGAGAATGAACACTACATTTTTTGGTACAGCATGACCTAAAATATCTAACAGTTTAACACTGTAAACCAAAAATTTATCATAAACTATTAGCCATTTGCAGCAATGTCATGGACTATTTTCTGATAAAAATTTCTGGAAATGTTCCAAGTAATGAACCAAGTACCAATACACCACCTTGTCTGTAGCATTACAAAGTTCAAGTTGTAAAATTGGTAAGAAACAGATTGGATGATCCATCTCTGATAAACAGTAACAATCGTTGAGGCCCCAAAATACACCCTTTTCTAAAGTAACGTCATCACATGCTGCTATAAAATGCAACCCAATTAAGCAGATAGGCTATCTTTAGCATGTTTAAACTCTTTGATCATAAACAGTTTGAGATCCCAACACCAATATTTACATCATTAACCTCTTTCTAAAGTGTTTATACCTTATGTAAAATTCAATGTAATTAATAACTGTAACCCCTCAGAAATTACTTGAATATGGGTTGAACTGTCAGTTTTAACTACACAAACTATTAAATACAGCATCCTTTGTCATTTATAATTTCTCATATGGAATGTATTTGAATTAATATCATGATACTCCTAGCCACTCACATAAAGGCTTTGTATGTGTGGACTCATTGCCTAGCACATATAGCATCACGCAGACTGGAGAGTAAGAGCCATCATTAGTGTCTTCTGTTCCCCTTGATGGCAAGGGATGTTCTCTCCACTGTCAAGATATAAGAGGCTTACTTATTTTAAAACTGGTCAGTGTCTGTGGAGAGCCACACATACTGCACACATGGCACTATACTGTAAAATATGCTGATCAGAACCTAGCTGGGAGCCCATCACTTACTTGTGGTAAAATTAACTGCAATTCAAAACATATATACATTTATATGGCATACAGGTAACAGCGGTTCACTGTTTCAGTGATTACATCTCACATAATGCCTATGAGTGCAAAGTCTATAATACACTATCAGTTCCTAGTAGCCAAACCTGTTTATCCAGCATCTTGTGAAGCAAAGTCCACTTTAATGCTTTCAAGGTTTTTTGCCATCATCCACCAGATCGTTAAAAATAGACACATTGCCAAAGTAGGTCACTCTTAGTTTACCTTGTAACTGCCGGATATGAGCTATTCCAAAGGAATGCAATGCAGCCAGAACCCCATCAAATGCATTATGACATTGCCATGTAGAATAACTGAGGTTTGGAAAGACGTATAGCATGGAACCATCATCCCATGTTAAATGTCTTCTTTAGTATGCTGCTAGCAGGACTGAATCTGTGATGTGCTCTCTGTGCATTACAATCAGCAGGGTCCTGGGCTGGATTATGTTGGGTACTCTGCGTTTGGGGGTGATTCAATATACTTTGTAGTTATAAAGGGTTTGTCCTTCTAAACTACTGTATACCTGTATAAGTAGTATGTCTGTTTTGCTACTGTGGCAACACAGTTTAGATCAGATAATTAATCCAATACTGTTAAAAATACAAAAACAACATGGTGCTTCTGTTTCACCATAGTAAAATCTGATCTAATAACGGTAGTCTCAGAACTTCATTTGAACGCCGCTACGCCGATCGTTTAGTGTGCACTTAGTTGCGGAGATATGATGACATGCATAAAATTAAAGATGGAATATTTGTAGGTACTGTTTGATTTCATGCCCTCTTTAGCATACAGTTTATCTGGTTCAATTCCTGGTACTGAGTTTTTGTCTAACCTGTCAGGAACATCTTAAAACAAATCTAACAAATAGAGGCATTATTAAGATATTTGAAAGCAAAAAATAATTAGAAACACAGTAACCTGTGTAATATACAGTATATACTGTGTGTGTGAGGTTTTCTTTTTTCCCCATGTCAGTCTAATGCATTTCTAAAACCTTGAACTTGTATAAGCATGCAGAGGTTGCAGGACTGCATAATCTTGTAGCCAGTTATTTAATGATATCTACGTTTCTTTTCTCTGTACATAAAAATGGAATGTCTCAGGAATGAGAGCAGCACCTCCAGCCTACCCTGTGTGCTACACTGAAGGTGTCAGTTGGCAGATTCAAGATATGCTCATTCGTGTGTTGCATATCTGTGGAAAAGACTATTTGCAATCAAGACAGACAGCTAAAAAAGTTGACTATGCATTAGACAAAGCCTGTTAAGTACAGCAAAAATAAACTTAGATATCATTAAATGATTGGTTACAAGATTATGCAGTTCTGCAACCAGGGCACACTTGTACAAGTTCTCAGTTTTAAACATGTATTAGATTGATGTGGGGGGGAACAAACTCACACACAGTCTGTATATTACACAGGTTATTGTGTTTTTAATAGTTTTTTTTTTTCTTCCAAACATTGTAATAAAGTCTCTATTTGTTGGATTTTTTTAAGATGTCACTGATGGGCATGTCAGTACCAGGAATCGAACCACATAAACTGCATGCAAAAGAGGGAATGAGATCGAACAGTCCCTAGATACATTCCATTTTTTTGTTCTGCTAGGAATGCATGTCATCATACCTCCCTGTTTACTGCAACTCAGTGCACACTGACGAGCAGCATAGTGGTTTTAATATGAAGTTTACAAGGCCATTGTCATTTGATCAGGTTTACTATGGTGATGCAGAAGCACAATTTTTATGTTGCCTTGAGCGCACAGCGCAAGCAACATTTTGTGACAGTTTGCTGGAGTAGAAGGTAGTGGAGGTGCGGCTGTGTTGTGGCCAGTGGTGCCACTGCTTTCTTGGGCTGGTCTGTGTGTCACCAATGAATGAATGAACACACTGTCTATGACAGCACTTCAGAAGCGTGCCACCAACTTGAAAGAAATCCACCACTGCAATGAGAGACAGCCTCGTCATTGCAGCGTCAGATCTCACACACCTCCATTACATGCCCCTGGTGAAACATTTCAATAAACATGGCAGTGACTCCCACTGTCCTCCTCTCACAGTCCTTTCAAAGCCGATGTTGGGAGTGCCCAATCCCCCCCCTGTCAGCATGCCCCCTCCCCAGTTCATTTGCCGATGGGGGAGCCCAGTCCCAGTCAGCATAATGTCCCCCTTGTTTTGTCTGCCAAGGGGGGGTGCCCAATCCCCCTTGGCATCATGCCCTCCCAAAATACAGACATGCTTCCTTTGCTGGTGGGGGTCCAATCCCCATCAGCTTCAGTCCCCCCTCCCTAAAAAACACAGGTGGCACACTGGGAGCCCACCCCAGTGTGCTGAAAGCAAACCTGTAAATAAAAACCTTCCTGTGACGCCTTTTTGTTCCCTGTAAGACAGAAATGGTCCCTCATGCTCACAACGCCCTTCCCCAACCCACACCCACCCTCTGTGCACCCCACGTCCCTGCACTCCCCCTTACTCCATACTTACCTCTGGAGCCCAGTATGATGATCTTCGGTGGAGCGGGAGATGTCTGAACTCTTCAAAAGCCAACCGCAAACTGAAGAAAATCACAGTAAGCTGTATAATGGCATCAATGGGAGGGTTTCAAATTAGATAGCATTTCAGCCATTTTTTGATTTTTGGTTCCAAATTTTCAACATGGGGTTCTTGGGATCCCACCTCATGAACTCAGTCACTGTCATTTCGTTATTCAGTCCCAAAAAAGATGATTTTGCGGTCACTGCACGGAATCACCTTTCAGGACCAGTTAACAAAATGACAGTGCCACTGTTCATGAGGTTGGCTCCAAAAAAGCTTATGTTGCAAATCTGGTGGAAAAATTCCAAAAAATGACTGTGTTATGAGCGTGCATTGCGCAGTTTCCATGCATGCTCATAACTGCAAGAATTTTTAATATTTTCACTCCAGATTTTCAACATTGCCATTTTTTCACCCCTCCTTATGAACAGTACAGCTGTCATTTTCTACATCCTGCCCAAAATGTATTTTCGCACATCTGGCATGCAATGGTGCGGTTGCTGTGGGAAATCAATGTTTGGGACAGATTAAGAAAATCACAGTGACACTGTTCATGAGCAGAGGTCCCAAAATGCTTATGTTGAAAATTTGGTGAAAAATTTCCACAAAATGACTGTGTAACAAATGTGCATTGTGCAGTTTCCACGGACACTCATAACTGCAAGAATTTTTTTTTATCATTTAACATTTTTGTCACCTCCAGATAGCCCCCATCTGACTGACCCCCCAGCCCCATCACCTGGAATTACCTGGGCTTACCCTACCCCTATGCTCGGCCCAGGAGCGGAGCCTGCAGGGAGTCGCCATCCTGTCGCTGGCTTTTTTCTCTGTTTTTGCCCCAGGGGCCCTAGGAGTGGGTATGCATGCATGTGGAGGCACACAATTAGTCCCACGGCCCCTGTAATAGCCCCTTTCCTCCCACCCCAGGCCTAGTGCTTGGCTCCTCCTGGCCCATGCTGCCCCCAGCCTCCACCAGGTGGCAGCCATCAGCCAGAGGAAGCCCTTTGCACCTCCCCGGAGTGGACAGCTTGCCTGTCAGCAACTCCATCCAGCTCTGCCCTCCCCCCGCTGACCTTCGATGGCCTGGGCTCGTTCCTGAACCCAGGTTGCCAGCGTGCCGGGAGGTAAGGCATCCAGTGCCTCAGCCCTCAGCACCACCAGGCCAGCTGTAACTGTGAGAATTTTTATTTTCACTCCAGATTTTTAACATTGCCATTTCTTCACATCTCCTTATGAATGATACAGCTGTCATTTTTCACATACTGCCTGACATGTGTTTTCACACATCTGGAGCAGAGTGGTGCGGTCGCTGTGTGAAATCGAAGTTCAGGACAGATTGACAAAATCACACTGCCACTGTTCATGAATGGAGGTCCCAAATGCTTTCATGAGGTGGAGTCACAAAAAGCCCAAGTTGAAAATTTGAATTTGAATACCAACAAACACCCGGGGCGTTAGGGTATCTAACTATAATGTCCTACCCTGTAGAGACTGACAGGCATCACGGGTGTGACTTTTGGATTGTCGGCTTTAATGCTCATGCCATTCCACCCCCACCCCCACCCTGCTGCCAGTGACAGGCATCAAGATGTGCCTTTGGACTCTTCGGCCCCAAAGTTCACCCCATTCTCCTATGCTGCACCCATCTCAACGTATTTCCTTATGGAATGGGGTGGGTGTAAGGGACGATGACCCCAAGGTACAACGCAACACTTGTCAGTTTCTGCAGGGCAGGATGAGGTGAAATGGCATGAGCGTTATAGCCGACGACCCAAAGGCACACCTCAATGCCTGTCAGTCTCTGCAGGGTGGGGTGGGATTGTTGTCAGTTCCATACTTCACTGCCATTCCTATTATGCATCTCTCTAACTCCTGCACTACCAATATCAATGCCAGCAAGACAACGCTCGGCATTGCCAAATGCTTGTTTTTATAGTATTAGCTAAAATAACTGATTTAAAATGAGTCATCACAGTAGCAAGACCTATGACTTATACACGTATACAGTAGTTTAGAAGGACAAACACTCCCCCCCCCAACAAAAAACAAAATACTTTGAATGCCCAACAAATTATCGGAAGACAGCTTTATGTATGAACAGCTGTTTTTGACAGTAGCCATTCTCACATGACATTAACTTTAACAGTTTTGTATCAGACAGAACAAAAAAAAAAAAACAAGACTAGACACATTGCTTATTATTAAAATAATCAATTGATTACACAGCTGTATAAAACTAGTAGGAAAGTTTTTTTTTATTTATTTATTTAGTGATTTGGAAAAGACCTTTGAGTGCAAGCTCTTTTACAAAGGTTCCATGTCATAGATTGCAAAACAAAGAACAATAGGAGAAAGCAAAGGTACATTATAATGAACGATACAGTTTGGATTCAGAACTTACAGAATAACTCAAAACATAGGTCTAAGTTAAAATAACAAGAAAAACACTTTATGAGGGTGGGGGAATGAGCAGCCACAGAGTGCCTTGTCAGTAGTTCAGAGGGACGGGGTAGCTGGCAGTGGGGTGAAGAAAGGAGGTACGAGAGAAAGGTATGTAATGCGGTGGAGGTGAAGGGTGAGGGAAGAAGGGCGATAAGATATAGGGATGAATGGTGGAGTGAGGGGAGGCTGAGTGGAGAAGACATGCTAAAGTAAATGGTGGGGTGTAAGGGGGCAAGGTCAGGCAGCCTGTATTAGTAGCGACTGTTAGGGAAACTCATGGGTTGTGAATTGGGGGAGGGTGGTGGGTGCCGAAGGAGCATGATGCAGACTGATTGCTGTGGCAAGTCATGAGAAGGGACAGAGGGAGGAGGTACCTATGGCCTGCCTAGTGCTTGCTGGGGGGCAGAGAGAGCAGATGTGGCTGGACTCAGTGCAGGTGCACTTAGAGAGTGTTATTAGGTGCTGTTTGAGGTCAGTTTTGAATTGTGCCAGACAATTGGTGGCCAAGAGGTGCCCAGGGAGTTCATTCATCCACAGAGGGGCCCGGTAGGTAAATGCACGTTGCCCAAGTGAGGTGCGATGGAAGGGGATAGCCAAGGCCCCTCTAGTCCTCCCTCTGGTGAACTGTAACAAGTTGGCTGCCTTGATCAAATTGCCTACACAAGGTGGTGTTTTATCCAATAGAGACTTCTTCCCTAGGATGCAAGTCTGGAATTTGACCCTGTTTCTTAATGACAGCCAATTTGTGCATTTGTACAAAGTATAGGTGTGAGTGCCATGCCCAGCATCCAGGGTGAGCCTGCAGGCTTTGTTGAGCGCAGTCTGAACCCTCTTGAGCACTGTATACACTACCGCCCCATAGACCACTAGTCCATAGTCAATAGTAAATATAATTGAACTGTGGACTGAGAGGTGGAGGGCCCCTTGAGAGAGGGGTTGCCTGTGCCTGTACAGGACACCAATCTTGGTACTGACTGTCTTGACCAAAGAGTCAATATGGTGCGCAAATGTGATTGTATCATCTATTATGACCCACAGATACTTGAACAAGTGAACTTGTTCCAGCGGCTCATTGCATGAGTTGGAGATGGTGAGGGGGTGACGATTATTTTTGTTGTCGGGGCTGGACATAAGCATGACCTTGGTCTTCTTGTAGTTTAGTAGCAACTTATGACTACAGAACCAGTCCTCGAGTTTGGAGAAGGAGTTCTGCAGCTCAGATTGTAGGGCAGCCTGAGACGTGCTGCTGCTCAGGAGCACAGCATCATCTGCATGTAGTATGAGTTTGGTGTCACAGGCTATGGGAAGGTCATTTAAGAAGAGGCTGAAGAGTAGAGGCCCCAGTATTGATCCCTGGGGTACCCCTAATGATACCTCTCTTGTGCTGGATACTGTTTGCCCAATTTTGACACACTGATTTTTCCGCAACTGGTAGTCTTGGAACCAACAAAGGGCATTGGGAGCCACACCCATGTTTTGCAGTTGGGTCAGTAATAGGGGGCGGTTGACTGTATCGAAGGCTTTGGTGAGGTCAATAAAGACAGACCCCACCAGTTTACCTTCATCCAGGGCCTTATGTGCATAGTTCATGTAGTCCAGCAGGGCAGTGGTGGTACTGTGATTTTGTCTGAAGCCATGCTGGTTGGGGCATAGCAGATTATACTTATTGAGGTAGTCAATGATTTGACCCACCACAATCTCTTCCAGTGCTTTGGACAGGGGGGAGAGGATCAAGATAGATCTGTAGTTGGCTACCAGAGACTTGTCACCTCCTTTATACACTAGCATAACTAGGGCCTGCTTCCAAACCACTGGGAATTGGCCCAGGGCCAGGGCCAGGGACTTATTGTACAGCATGGTAATGGGTACTATAAGAATGTCCAGGGTGAAGGATAGAAGTTTCATGTCTATCCCGTCACTGCCCAGTCTGGTCTTACCTAATATTTTCTTGACCATAGTAAGGGTCTCCTTCACCAGCACCCTTTTAAAGTAGAAAGTCGGGTGAGAACACTCGGTAGATATCTCGTTAGAGTGGTTCAAATCAGGTTGAAAATAGGCAGGTGGAAGCACTGGGGTAAGATTGGTGAAGGCCTTATAGAAGGCTTCTGCAACAGCTAGAGAGTCTGTAGTGGGGGTGTTACTGATATTGAGCAGCTGAGGGTGCTTTTTGTCCTCCTTTCCAAAGATGCTTTTGATGTTATCCCAGAATCTTTTCCCATCACCCCTAGAATTGCAAAGCTGGGCCTTATGATAGTCAGCTTTGACGAGCCGGATTAGCTTGATGCAACGGTTCCTGGCTGTTCTGTAGCACTGGTAGTCAGGCTTGCTAGCTGTGTTTCTGGCCTTCTCCCAGAGAATGTCCCTTTCTTTCAGGTGGGAAAAGAGCTCCCCATCAATCCAGCCATTTGCCTGCCACCAAATTTTTCTTTTGGTGAGCGGGGAATAGATGTCACAGATGCCGTTAAAGCCATTAATGAAGTAACTGAGGTCCTGAATAAGGGTAGGCGCCAGGTCAACAGGAGTCCAGTTATGCAGGGCAAGGGCTGATTTGAGGGCTCCAAGTTTACCCTTCATCAAGACCCTGCTTTCAATGAGGATGGATGGGCTTTTGGTAAATTTATTAGACCACAGGAAGGCGATTGGGGAGTGGTCACTTAGCGTATCTGGGAGAACCTTGATCTCAGAGATCCAGGATGGTGAGCTTGCTAGGATCCAGTCAAGAAGGGTACTGTTTCTTGTCTTATAGTTCTGCCTGGTGGGGCAGGTGACAAGTTGTGTCAGGTTAGAGGTGGCTATCAGATCCCTGAAAGGGGAAGCCTCCTTTCCATCCCAGTTTATGTTAAAGTCCCCAGTAATGACAAGCTCCATCCCCTTTGGAAGGATGCTCATAATGTCCATAATTGTGGGAAAGCCTGCCATGGCTTTCTTGGGGGGTAGGTGGATTGTGGCAAGACCAGAAAGACAAAAAAATCACACTGAGTTTTCTTTTGTAACACATTTTATTAACAAACTATTTACAGGAATGCAGTGGAACACAACATAAGATGATATAGAGACAGCTTGCTAAAATGACATTATCAACTTTTGTTCTCTTGTGTGAACACAGGCACTGGGATTCAAACATGCATACAGCTCACTTCTTGGAACTGCAACTTTTAAAACAAAAATAACTCTTTCATTTTAACACTTTGTTTTTCATTCTTGTTGTGAAACAGTACATCAGGGACCAGGGCAGCTGCACAGTAATTTATTGCAAAAAATGCTTGTTTATATTCCCTTTAAAGGGCATTATCCACCTTTGCTAAGTATCAGTTTAGGGGTCGGCACTAAATTTGTTTTCTTTAATATGTCTTGATGCATAGTGATTTAGTAAGATTCATCTAGATTATTAACATAAGACTTGGGCACAGATATTTAAATATAAATTGACAGATGTGGGAAGGTCGCTGAGTTAATTGCAGTGAGGAACATCACCAGCCCATCCATGCCAGGGACTATTAATTTTACCCCGGCACTTACTGGCTGGAGTTCAGCTAGCCCAGATTGCAACAGTAAACCATCGGGTGGGCTTCTGGTTAGAGGCCTCCAGAAGTATACCTTGAGGGAAGCAGCTTGGTATCGATCGATGACTTGTTGATCTCATCCAACCCTTTACACCCCCAGTTTTTGGGAGTACCCTCTGGGGTGGACACCAAACATTTGGTGCCCAGCTGGCACCAGATCACAACTTGGCTGCACAAAGTAGCCTCTGTGTTCCCTGTTTGTTGTTGTTTATTGTTATTAACTGTTTGATGTTCCAAGTTCTATACATGTACTGTTGTATATGTTCTGTTCTTTTTCTTGTGAATTATTGTAACACCCAGGATGGTCACTACTTGTGGAGAGGGGGGCTGTTGGGGGGGATTGAAGGGGGGAGGGGAAATATCACAACATTATTGTGTTGCTGTGAATGTCAATTATGGATGAGTTAACTACATGCTCCCTGAAATGTTAAAGGGATTAATAACGTTGTTAAAAAATTCTGTATTTTACAGGAACTTAATAGAGTTCCCTCTGATATAGTATGTTTGCAGGAGACTAAGTTGTCAGAGACTGAACATGCAAAGCTCAATAGAATGTGGGTAGGGAATGTATAGTCAGACCCTCATCGTTACTCTAAAAAGGCTGGGATAGCCATTTTAATTTGCAGGGGACTTACACAGAAACATAGAAACATAGAATTTGACAGCAGATAAGGACCGCTTGGCCCACCTAGTCTGCCCATTTTCCTACCTAACAGATAAGCTGCAGATCCTAGTTAACCAACAGCTTACTTCCTCCTACCCCCCACTAGGACTACCTGATGTCTGTCCCATGAATTCTTGAATTCCCCCACTGTTCTTGACTCCACAACCTCCTCAGGGAACCTGTTTCATGCATCCACAACCCTCTCCATGAAAAAATACTTCCTCACATTACCTTCCAGACCACATTTTATCATGCAGAGGGCTAGAGCAGGTTGGTCATATTATCAGGAGTGCTGCGGGATTGACCCCTACATGTGGTGGCTGTATATGCCCCCACTACCCCTACTGGGGAATTTTTTCACCGGTTATTTCATTTGTTATCTACACTCCAGGGAGGGGCTGTGGATATGGCCTACCTAGATTTTAGCAAGGTATTTGACACAGACTCACACAAAAGATTAATATACAAGTTAGTCAGCCTTGGAGTGGGTTCCAAGGTGGTAGCCTGGATAAAAAACTGGCTGGACAACAGGACACAAAGGGTAATAGTAAACGGAGTCCACAGTGAAGAAAGGAGGGTAACTAGTGGGGGTACTGCAGGGTTCAGTACTGGGACCGACCCTCTTTAATGTCTTTATAAGTGACATTGGAGAGCACCTGGAAGGAAAGGTATGTCTCTTTGCAGATGACACAAAGATCTGCGACAGGGTTGATACACAAGGTGGAGTGGAAAGAATGAAGAGGGACTTGGCAAGGTTGGAGGAATGGTCAAATATGTGGCAGCTCAGATTCAATGCAAAGAAGTGCAAGGTAATGCACCTGGGAAACAAAAACCCAGGGGAAGAGTACACAATGGGGGGGTGAGTTAATAACAACAACAAAAATCGAAAGAGACCTAGGAGTAATTATATCAGATGACCTAAAGGTGGACAAACAATGTGAGAAGGCAGTAAGGAGGGCTGGGGAGTTACTGGGATGCATAGGGAGAGGCATCAACAGTAGAAAACAAGAAATTGTTATCCCTCTGTACAGACAGTTAGTGAGACCCCATCTGGAGTACTGCATGCAATTCTGGAGACCCCATCTCTACAAAGACATAGACAGAGTGGAGGCTGTTCAGAGGAGGGCAACAAAAAGGTGCAGGGTCTGCACCAGAAGACATTTGAGGAGAGACTAAAGCAGCTTAATATGTATACCCACGAGGAAAGGAGGGAGAGGGGGGACATGATAGAAACTTTCAAGTATCTCAAGGGAATTAACAAAGTACAAGAGGGTAGTATCTTTCAGAAGAAGAGATGTGCAAGAACAAGGGGGCACAATTTGAAGACAGAGGGGGGATGGCTCAGAGGTAAAGTTAGAAAGTATTTTTTCACAGAGAGGGTTGTGGATGCATGGAACAGCCTTCCTGAGGAGGTTGTGGAGTCAGGAACAGTGGGAGAATTCAAGAATGCATGGGACAGGCATAAGGCAATTCTATTGGGGGTATGAGGAAGTAAGCTGTTGATTAACTAGAATCTGCAGCTTATCCATCAGGTAGGAAAACGGGCAGACTAGGTGGGCCAAGCGGTCCTTATTTGCCGTTAAAATTCTATGTTTCTATGTTTCTCCCAGAGGGGAAAATTCTTTGTATGGGAGATTGGAACTGCACAGAGGATTCAACCCTTGACAGGAATCCCACGCATTGGAAAGGTCAGGCCACATGCTCAAGATTACTTAAGACCTTGATAACAGGGGGGATTTGTGGTCACTTGGCATCTGCAGAACCTGGGATTCACTGAGTTTATGTTTTTTTCAGTTGTCACCTTCTCCTATGCTAGATTAGATGGAGTATACACTCAAAAGAAGTGGGCTTACACCATTCAGGATATTTGGACACATCTGATAACTATATCAGACCACGCTATGCTTTCCTGCAGGGCGAGCTAGGGGCTGAGGGGTAAAGCAGGGCCCTGGTGATGGAATATAGGCCTCCTTCATGATGAAGCCTTTGTAAATTCCATGAAGGAAATGATCAAGCACTATAGAGAAGAGAATAGCGAAGGGGATACTGTCTTTAAGTATATATGGGATGGATTAAAGGCTGTGATTAGAGGTCATGCTGTTTCATGTGCATCTTTTAAAAATTAGCAGCACCAACAGTTAGTTAAATCAACTGAGAACAACGTGGCCCGCTTAGAAGAAGCACACGAAAAATCCTGGGACCTTGCCACCCCTAAATAAGGTTAGGGGGGAGTATAATAAATTAATGTCTCAGAAGACTGAAAATGCCCTCAGATTTACCAGACAAAAATATTACAAACAGGGGGACAGGGCAGGTATGCTATTGGCCCTTCATCTAAAGAAACAAGAGGCTGACAGATACATCACTAAAATCAGAACAGCAGATATAGATTACCCTTTTTCGTCTCCCCGGCCAAAACAGCAAAAGTGTTCCAAAGATATTATACACAAATCTACAGCAGGGAACAAAACATAACACATGATGAGAAGATAGAAGACTTCTTAAAGGACATTACCCTTTCCCAATTGACAGATACCCAGAGGGATTTTTTAGAGATCTCCTTTTATGAAGGAGATATATTGGCAGTGGTCAAAACATTTAAAGCTAATAAAGCCCAGGCCCTGACGGATTTCCTGCTGAATTTTAGAAAGTATTTGCCCAAGACATGGTGTCCCTTCTAACTAAGGTCTGTAATATAGCCCATGAGGAGGGGGCAGCCCCGGACTCATGGGGCTCAGCACTAATCTCAGTATTGCTTAAACCTGGAAAGGACCCCACATGTTGTTCTAGTTACTGCCTCATTTCCCTACTTAATCAAGATGTGAAGATTTTTGCAAAGGTAATTGGCACCAGATTGCAAGCCGTAATACCCCAACTGATACATCTGGACCAGATGGGGTTCATTCCAGGAAGGCACATCCAGGATAACATTCGTCTTCTTTTCAACACCATTGTGGTTGATAAGCACTTTCCAGCAGATACACTGACAGCTGTAAAATTAGTCAAAGCTGAGAAAGTGTTTGACCACTTAGACTGATTATTCCTTGATTGGGCAATAGGAAAATTTGGTTTGGGGGGATAAATTCCACAGTTGAAAACAAAATATTTATAGACAACCACAGGCAAAAGTTAAAGTCAACGGGACTATTTCCCCATCCTTTAACATAGAGTGGGGTATCAGACATGGGTGCCCCCTTCCCCCCTTCATTTTGCCCTTAGTCTGGAACCACTAGCAGCCCTGATTAGGCAGTCACCTTACCTTCAGGGGATATGGGTAGGAGGGGAGGAAATTAAACTTTCCCTTTATGTGAATGATATGCTCCTATGTGTTACAGAACTGGGGCGGGTGGTGCAGGGGATACTTAAACTGCTGCGGTCCTTTGGTTCAGTTTCAGGTTTTAAAATCTATGAAACTAAGATGGAACTGCTCCCCATAGGGCCGCACAAGGGCCCTTTGCCGCCGAATATGGGAGGTCTGAAATGGACCACCTCAGTGATTAGGTATCTGGGGATCTGGATCCCTAGAGATATATTTCGGTTATTTCATTCTAATTATCAGAAACTGTTGCTAGAGGTACAAGTAGAGTGTAACAGGAGCAAGTAACTCCCACTATCCTTCATAGGCAGGATTGAGACAATATGAATGAATATATTGCCACAATTCCTTTTTATTTTTACATCCATCCTTTACAACCCCCAAACTCATTTTGGAGGGTGCTCAGGTCCACGCTGTCCAAGTTTGTGTGGGCCGGGGGAAGGCCTAGGATTCGATGGTAAATCCTAATGGCATCTAAGAGGAAGGGTAGATTGGGGTTAATAGATTTTCATAGGTATTACTGGGCCTCATAGCTGCAGTCTTTGATTCTGCATCTAGCTGAGGGGGATCCTCCGATGTGGGTGGTGTTGGAACGTAACACATACAGCCCAGCTAGGCTAGGAGACCTTGTATTTCTGGATGGACCAAACCTTAAATTATTGGAATCAGGAATCCCTGAGCCAACACACTAAAACAAACCTGGTTGGAGGTGTGTCGAAGACATAATTTGAATCAGAATTTAAATCATGCCACCACCACCCCCCCCCCTCGGGCATGTCTTGATTTCACCCCCTTCAAAATAGATGGTGGGTTCCATAGATGGGAGAGAAAGGGCATCTCCTGAATAGGATATTGTATCCAAGGGGGATCACTCAAATCATTTCTCCAACTATGTGATGAATTTGGTTTAGCCCCTGGGGATTTGTTTCATTATCTCTAAATCAGGCATTACCTATTGGGCAAGGACAGAATGATACAATTAGCCAGTCCAGGGAACCCTCTTAGATCGCTTATCACTTCCTTTACCCAGACCCCCAGGTCAGCGGCCAGATTTCTAAGATTGCTGGCCTTCTCTCTGATCTGGAACCAGATCACTTGGCAGGGGTGAAGGTCACATGGCAATCAGAGGTGGGGATAGGGCTGGAGAGTTGGGACTGGGTGAAGATTTGGGACACAGTACACAAGACCACAGCAGCCCCCTCATGGCGAGAGTTCTATTGGTGCCTGATGGCCCAGTACTTTTGCACCCCAGTAATTACTAGGCATTAGGGGGCCCACACTTTGGATCTTTGCAAGAGAAATTGTGGATACAGAGGTACCCTTACCCATGTTTTGGGGGCCTGTCCAAAACTTGGTAACTATTGAAAACAGGTGGGGGAAGCAGTGACAAAAATATTGGGGACAGACATACCAAATCTGGCCCAGACTTGGACCCTGGGTCTTCCACTTAATATGCTAAAAAGTAATGCTCAGAGGTACCTTTTCTATATTATGACAGCTGCAGCTAACAAAGCTATTACACAAAATTGGCTAACCACCATTCAACCACCAGTCTGCCCACTGTCTGCATATTTTGGAGATGGAGAGACTCACGGCCAAGATTAGACTCCAAAAAGAGATATTTGTAGCCAAGTGACTTCCATTCTTTCATTTCCAGGCTGAGACAGAAGAAAGAGACATTCTGGAAATTTTAGCTGAGCAGTATTGAAATCATGAATCTGTCTGAGTGTGACTAGATCTTCCTTGCCTCCCCCATGTACACACCCTCTTTAGCAACCTCTTAAGTACATATCGCTAGGACAAGGGCACTGGAATGCCTTCCTTCCTGTTGCCTCCCTTCCTAATACCAAATTGTGGAGCGAAGACGAGTACTCCATTGCTTTTTACTTTCCTGGGATAGATTTAGACTTCAGCCATCTTGTTTTTTCTATTATATTAGTTGTTAATTTTTTTATTTATTTTTTTGTGAATTAAGTGTGTCCATATGCTTAGATTGTAACATAAACCAGGGGATTGAAAGAGAAATATGAAAAAAATATATTTTGTTTATTTTAAGAACCTTTAAGCAAAATTGCTATACCTTTGAAATTATCAGTTTGATGTTAAGTACCCCATGGTGTAAATCCATCTTTATTTTAATGTGAAGTGTTTATTGTTATTGTTGAAAGTTAAAAAATTCAATAAAATGTTACTTCAAAAAACAAAATTAGGAAAATACTTAGGTTCCTGCTCATATTTGAGCCACTGATCCTTTGCCTGCTACGCAAATACACATTAAGTGTTCTACTGAGCTGCAGGTAAGTGAGTTGCATTTCCTATGATGTAGCAGTTATGTCACAACCTGCAAAACAGGCAACTGGGAATCTAATACCAGCAGATGATTTACCTTCACAAATTGCTGTTCTTAACTAAATTTATTTCTCATGTAAGTTACTATTCCATCCCACACCACCAAGAATCACTACTCATGTGAGTTTCGATCTTACAAAAAAAGTTGAAAAAATGTTTAAGGCCCTTCAGGGTTCAGGTTATACCTACTGAATTCAAACCACTGATCATTTGCATGCTAAGCAAACGCACACAGGATTCAATATATGTCTACTGCATTTAAACCACTGATCCCTTGCCTGCTAAACAAACACACATTTAGTGTGCTACTGAACTGCAGGAAGAGGGTTGCATTTCCAATGGTGTAGTGCCTATGTCACATCCTGCAAAACAGGTGACTGGGATCTAATTGGGATCTAATCCCAATAGACAATTTGCCTTCACCAATTGTTGTTCTTAGCTAAATGTACTTCTCATATAATTTACTATTCCAACTCCACACCACCACGAAACACCACTCAAGTGATTTTCCATCTTTAAAACAAAGATGTTTAAGTATATACCAGGATTTGAAACACTGACTCTTTGCCTGCTAAGCAGACACACATTCAATATGTCACTGAGCTGCTGGTAAATGAATTGTAGTTCCTATGATGTAGAGGTTATGTCACATCCTGCAAAACAGAAGACTGGGGATCAAATCCCAGCAGGCAACTTACCTTCGCAAACTGTTGTTCTTAGATAAATTTACTTTTCACGTAATTTACTATTCCAACTCCACACCACCACGAATCACCACTCAAATGAGTTTCCATCCTTAAAAAAAAGCTTAAGTCCCTGCTTATATTAAACAACGGATCATTTGCCTGCTAAGCAAACATACTTTCAGTGTACCATAAATCTGCAGTTAAGTGGATTGCCATTCCCACGATATAGAGGTTAGTCACACCAAAACAGGTGACTGGGGATCTAATTCCAGCAGGCAGTTTACCTTCACAAATTGTTGTTCTTAGCTAAATTAACTTCTCATATAATTTACGATTCTATTCCACGCCACCAAGAATTTCTACTCAACTGAGTTTCCATCTTGCAAAAAAAGTTGGAAAAACTGTTTAAGTCTGACAGGATTCATACTATGTATACCTGAATTTACACCACTGATTATTTGCCTGTTACGTGAACACACATCTAGTGTGCCACTGAGTTGCTGGTAAACAAGTTGTATTCCTAGCATGTAGAGGTTATGTCACAGCTTGTAAAACAGCTGACTCAGACTGTATTCACACCTAGACAAGCCTCGACTAGGACTAGTTTAACTGACCACAGCACACTATAGAACTAAGTTCAGTTATCTGAAATTCTGCTATTTAACTCTGCTGAAACTTTTCCCTACATCCAAAATGACAAAAATGCTCTCATGCAAAGAAACTTATAGTAAGAAAGAAAAAATGTGCAATGCAGGGGGATCAAATCCAGGCTTTTGTAGGTTTGAAACCCTATGCCTAGACCTAAAAGCCCTTTCACTGACATGGTTACACTTTAAGTGCCACTTAACTACACTGTAGTTACAGTGTCACTACACTGTAATTGCACTGCAACTGCAATGTAGTTGCATGTAACAAACATGTAACTACAATGTAATTACCCTGTTGCATGTAATTAATGATTAGTAATAACTGGGGGACTTTTTTCCATTGGAGAAGTGGGTTATAATTCGCTGTTATAACCCACGAGTTATAACAGTGAACACATAACAGCTTATCCTTTGCCCAGTAACTGAGCTTTCACAATTCCTGTCAGAACTGCAGTTGGAGAAACACTCTCCCAAAATGGTACGGTTACAGCAAACTTTTTGGCAGAAATAAAACCCCCAAAACGAAAACAATTCCAACCTTCTACAGAATGTGCAGTTTAAGATCTTACTCTGACCCACATTCTCCTGTGACCCGCTTCCACTCAGTCAGCCTCACTCACCAGTCCCTGGCATTTCCTGCTCTTGCAGATGATAAACCATTAACACAAAAAAAGAACCAAACACAAAGCTCCCAAGTCTGTATACTGCAAAAAGTTAAGATATTTTTTCAGTTCCAGTTCCTAGTTGTCACAGAGATATGTAAATGATCTGAAGAGTCGGACCTCTCAGCCTCATTTACATATCACTGTGACAATGTCACCCAAAGAACACCTTCAAAATATGAACAAAAAACACTTGCCAGCAAATTTCAAAACTACTATTAACAACATTTTAACCCTTAGTATAAAAGTCTATGATTATCTTGTCTTGTGTAAAGGATTCCAATACAAAAAAAAGCATACACAAGGTTTTTCTAAAAAACATCAATTATTTTATTAACTCTGGTTGGGAAAAAAACATCCCCCAGTAATTACATATAACAATGCATGGGGCTGAGTGCATAAATGAGAAATTAATACCCACCCTCGGTGTGGGATGCTTTTATAAACCCCAAGGGCGAGCATCCCACACCTCAGGTGGGCATTAATTTCTCGTTATGCACTGCATTATTGTATATGTTATATTGAAATGGACACTGAAAATAAAATTAATCCACTGACATAATCAGTGACATCATGCAACTAAATCACTCACACTGAATGTATACTGAAACTTGACTGAAAGAGTACACATGTCCACAGTAGATGTTACTGATATCTATTGCTCTGCATGTACTTCAATGTATATGCTCTATTCTTTGTATGACCATACTCTAATGTTTATTGTACTCATGATGGTTATTTATTTGTTCTGACCTGTGGTACATATGCACAATTATAAAATGGGTTCTGAAAATCGTATAACTTAATTGGGAAACATGTACCAAATGGCAGTAGGAGCACACACCTACTCTGAAGTATCCGTTTTGGCTCTCTAATCTGACAACAAAATCTCAGGACACAAACAAAATCACTGCACCTGGCCCACAGTTGACACACATAAAAACTCAATAGTTCTCTGTCAGTATATTTGTCCTTCAAGAACATCTCTCATTTGATACCTCTCTCTTTCAGTATCCCTCCCAGTAATTCCAGTCTTTGGTAGACACTCTCTTTGTGTCCCCCATGTTGTTTGCAGTGTACATGCTTCCCCTCGGAGACATTGTGAGACGGTATGGGCTGAGGTTTCATTGTTATGCAGATGATACCCAGCTATACCTGTCCTTTGCACCCAACCAGGAAGGAGCTATCTCGGTATTTAACAGCTGCCTAAATGAAATCCAGGATTGGATGAGGTCCAGTTGGCTGAAGTTGAACTCTGGAAAGACAGAGGTGTTAGTATTGGATCTGGATCACCGGATGGGGGATCTGTGGCCGGCACTCCATCTGGATTGTTTTTTGGGGATGTCGAGCTACGGGGCTCTGAATGGGTACGAGATCTGGGGGTGATATTAGATGTGGGGCTGACTCTTCGATCCCAGGTGTCAGCGGTGGTAAAGTCATCTTTTTACCATCTAAGAAACATTGTCAGGATCAAGCACCTCATTCCGTCCGGTGACCTGCCAACTTTGATCCATGCTTTTGTGACCTCATGCCTCAATTACTGCAACTCACTTTACCTTGGGCTTCCAGGGGTTGATATCCACTGCTTGCAGCTGGTGCAGAATTCTGCAGCCTGAGTGTTGATGGGTACCCCTAGATCTTCCCATATTACACCGGTGCTGCGGGAACTGCACTGGCTGCCAGTTCAGTGGTGGATCACCTTCAAAGTCGGATTGCTGACTTTTAAAGCCCTGCACGATCTGGGCCCTGATTACCTGAAAGATCACCTGATCCCTTATCAGCCTGTGAGATCGCTACGCTCAGCTGATGAGGGGTTGCTAGAGATTCCAAGGGTGATATTAAAATCTGCTGGGGCCCAGGCTTTTATGTTTGCGGACCCTTCCCTTTGGAATTCTCTACCCCGTCGGACTAGGGAGTGTACAACCATGGGGAGTTTTAAACAGGCTCTTAAATCCTTTTTGTGGGAAAAGGCATATGGTTTTACTGTTCATTAACTTGCCTTTGTGTGTTTTTATAATATTACTTTTGTATTTCTGTCTCTGTACTTTTGTAATTTTATCTTATTTTATTGGAATGCACCTTGACACTGGAAAGGCACAATATAAATAAAAATATTATTATTATCATTATTCTTGTCTTGCACAATTTGCCCCCCGTTCTCTCTCTCTCTCTCTCTCTCTCTGTCTGTTCTCTCCCCCCCTCTCTCTCTCCTTGAATGTGCAGCTAAATCTGTAGCAGCACAGGTGTCTTTTAGTTCATCAATCAACATGAGCAGCCAGAGCCTCTGACTGATCTTAAAGGACCCTAAGGGAGCTACTTGATTGTGACTAGTTTGGGGGATATACATGTAACCCCTAGGTGGCGCTATTCCAAGGGCTACTACCCTTTGCCTGCTTGGCTAGTAGCAGGTTAAGGGGCCTGAGTTCTGAAATGGGTGCCTCCACCCAGAGGTCAGGGTTGGTAGTGGTCAAGCTGACCTGGGCACAGCCCTCCGGGACACTGTAACCCCCCCTCTTTCCTTACTAGTGGCCAGAACAATACTCAATAATCACTTTCACAATACCCCTGATACACCACATAAGTACCCACGCTGTTTGCACTTACCACCAGGGCTTTCCTCTGGCTCAGCCCTGGTGATACACAACAAATAACAACAGTACAATACTCTTGCACAAACTGGAACCACAGTCAGGGTAAATGCAAAAAAGAGTTTGATCCGATTTATTTAAGGGGCTTGAACAAGGGATGGGTGTAATCAGGTTAATTTGTTTAAAGGCTCTATCAATCAAACAGTTATGCATGCACTTCAGGGTCCATAAACAGCCACACACTCTGGGTACCCAGATGGAGAATGGTGGGCTAGCCAGGAACGTTGCAGCTGGTTGGGGCCCTGTGATGGAAGAAAACAACATGTGCAACACACACTATTTGTAATCCGGAGCCAGAAGGCTCAGTTTATGAAAAGAAAACAACAAGACAATCAGATGACACACTTTTAGATTAGGCTGTTGTTGCAGGGAGCTACCCTGATGATTACTCACAATACCCAAGAATGGACACAGGCTGGATGAAAATTGAGACAGCAGGTGGTTAATCTGGAGTGCCAGGTGAAGCAGAGCCCACACAATTCACTGAGGCGTCGTTCCTGTTCAAGCATGGAGCAGGGGCTGATCCCCCAGCAGGTCTCTCATTGGTGGCTTTCTCTGTGCAGTGGGGTAGTCTGGCAGGGCCAGCATGGCATGGCCCAGGCCAAATGGAGATGAACTTGGA
This sequence comes from Neoceratodus forsteri, assembly GCA_016271365.2. Classification (NCBI taxonomy): domain Eukaryota; kingdom Metazoa; phylum Chordata; order Ceratodontiformes; family Ceratodontidae; genus Neoceratodus; species Neoceratodus forsteri. The sequence continues at coordinate 684,600,646 of CM028134.1, forward strand.
TTCAGTCTGATTAGGCTGGATAAAGCTTCCAGCAAGCAGAACACAGTTCACACAGTGGGGAACCAAATCACAACCCACTTTCAATACACAGCACATTTACATGTAAGGAAATTCTACTGTACCAGGCAAACCACTCTCCGGTCACGATCGCAAAGTCTCTGCACAAACCAGGGATTCAAAAGCAGCTGGAAATCCTGACAGGCCGTTCACATTCAGCAAAATCTTCAGTCTTCTTCAGGTATGAGCCTGGTAAGAAATCAGTGGTTTACTTCATTCTCACAAACTTGGATTTAGTCTAAATAATTCTCTTCTCTCCCTCTCAGGAGCAGCAGGCAGACATGCAGGCCACAACTCAGGCCTTTCCACAGTTCTCCCATGCGAAACTACTCAGATGGCTGCTTGACTGTCTCAAGCTCTTGCATTCTTCAGCTCCCAACTGAGATCTGATTCAACTGCCAACAAGCCTGGGACTTTCCTCTGAATCCAAAAGGTTTGGTTGGCTGATCTGTCTGTCAGTCACAACAAAGGCTCCCCCTTCAGGTGCAAAAAGGCAACAAAAGCCCAAAACTACAATTCCTACAGATTTTGACTCCAGATAGCTCCTGTAGTCCAGCTCCATTTTAGGTCCCACCAGAACTGATTGGTCCAATTTGCAATCCTGGGCCAAATGGTGGGGATAAACAAAACAGTCCTTGCTGCAAAGAAAGCAGGTTAGACAAACTACATTATCATTATCACTCTAAATTATTTTCAGCAAATTGTTTCATCTTTCAACAGAGCTCCCTCTCAGATTACTTATGACTGCAATCTAGGCAGCTCTTATAGAGACAGTACACAGAGGCTATACAAGCACTCTCTGGCAATCACATTTAAACTGCTAAAATGCAGGACACCAGCCTGGCAGTGAGCATTTAGGCAAGCTCAAGGAAGACTTTTTGGGAACCCCCATTTGTAAGAGGGTTACATACACACTATCACTGCAACTCAACTAAACTGTTTTGTAAATAACTGACCTTGATCAGAGAGCCAGTAAAAAAATATTTAGCAGTTATAAAATGTTTAGTCATACATCACAGAGGCAGGAAACATTTATGTTATTTCAGTACTGGATTAATTGTTTTCTCTTGCAGCATAATACAGTCACCAAAACAAATAGATACTTTTATTTCATGTTAAAACATACCCTTTGTTTCTCTAACCAATGTCCCATTTAATAAGCACAACAGAACACACAAGATGTTGAGTGATGGTGCTCTAATAAACTACTCTGTGGGTGGTTTAAGCTCACTACCCTGGTGACCCATGTTTGGGAACAGAATCAGCTTGAAGGGGGATGGCCTGGGAAGGAGAATGAGAATCCCATTGAACAGCTCTCCTCCTCCTCCTCCTTTTGGGAGGAAGAGTCCATCCTCTGCTGTTGATTGCCACCTGGTAGAGGCTGGGTGGTACTGCAAGAGGATGCTGACATGGGGAGCTGCCACCAGACGCCAATACCTGCTCATGCACCACTGCATGCACATCCCATCATTGCACACTGGCAAGCCCCAGGGAGATAACTGGGGTAAAAACCCACTAAACAGCATGATGGCGACCAACCTACCACAAACTCTGCACTGCCGACCATGCACCTACCTTCTGGACCAGAGCCTGCTCTGCTTGGGGAAGTTGAACTCACAGGAACATTCACCATGGAGGAACAAAGCAGACTGAAGAAAGTACCTGGAAATCGTGGGCAATGAGGCTGGGGTGCAGTTAGACAGGGGCTGCCTGGTTATCAGGAGGCATAAAAATACAGGATTGAAAGAAAAAAAGAGAGAGAGAGACAAGAAAAAGAAGGAGGGAGGAATAGAAGGAAGATTGATGAATGTGGGGAGGGCAGCCAAGGACAATGCAACAGAAGCAGTGGAAGCAGTGGCCAGACTAGTAAGGGTGGATTTGGTAGCAGCATAATACACCACATTCCCATAGTCAAAAGATGGGCACTCAGGGGGATATAGGCTTAAGGAGGAGTTGTTTTGTAGGTTACATCAATATAACAGGAGAAGCTGAGAAAACTGTTTATCCAGTCACCCAGGTATCTAGGAAGGAATCTTCCTCCAGCTGGAAGTCATCAAATGTGAAGATAAAGGGAGTCTAGATTCTAGTCAAACACTGCCAGGTGTCAAAGATCCAGAAGATGATCTTTTTGATATTCATGATGGTACTGTAAGTTGGTTGGTGCATAACCAGTATTGGACACTGTTAAGGTCATGCTGGAGTTGTGCAGCCAGATCTGGGGCAGAGAGACTACAAGCAAAGAGTGTACTGTACTTTACAGCCACAGACCTTTGAAAGGTCATTCAGGAAAATGAAGAACAAGATAGGGTCAAAGATAAAGGCTTGGAGAAAGTCGGTGAAAGGGGTTAGAGGGAGCCAGCAACAAGGATGGCATGGGACCTGCTCACTAGGCAAGAGATGAACCATTTCACCACAGTCAAATAGTCCAGCACCCATTAGCTTGTCTAGTAGTGTAGGAGAAAGTGGGCAGCAGTATCAAAGGTTTCATCCAGGTTGGCAAAGATAATGAAGGTAATGTGTCTCTGGTCCCTCCCCCTTCAGAATGATATCAATGAGTCTCCACAGGTGGTGTCACATGGAGTGAGATTTCCTAAAATAATACTAGTATAGGCTAGGAAACCTTAAGTCAGGGAAGGGGAGATTTGAGAAAAAAACAAATTCTCTTGGAGTTTTGCCAGAGCAGGAAGAAGGGAGATAGGGTGATAACCTTGTTACCTAGGGCTGAAGGGTTACCGCATTTTTGAAGGGGGTGACCTTGGCCATCTCCCAAGCATTGGGAACTATGCCTATGAGGAACAAGAGGTTTATGAGAGCAGAGATATGTGAAGCTTAAATTGGAGGTGGGTAGACAGAAAAATATGAAGTAAAGTCCATCAGTGCAATTAAATGTAAAAGGGTTAAGATATATTAGGGCAGAGAGAGTATCAGCAAGATAGGTAGTGGTGAAGGAGAGGGATGTAGGAGGGTTGGTCAAGGGGGAGAGAAGGGAGATGGCAATAAAAGGGTACAGGTTGTGAAAAAGGTTTTAAAGAAGGCAAGAACCTCTTCAGGGTTGTACATGATGAAAATACTTAAGAGTACAGAGGTGGGAGACTGGGTAGGAGTAGGAAAATGGGAGTGCACCACCTTCCAGAATTTGTGAGATCAACTAATGTTATTCTGGAGGTTGCAACAAAGCATTCTGACTTAGCCAGCCTGGTACCCTTGGTGCAGGCATTATGGAGTTTTGTGTACCTTTCCAAGCTCACTGGGAAACTGATATCCTTTGAAGATACCAAGAAGTATTTCTAACATTGTGGCAAGTGGTAAATTCAGCAGAGACACAGGAGAAAGCCATTACTTTGGGCTTCCCAGATGGGGCATGTCTGCCCTAGCTGACAAAGAATATAGATTGAAAATGTAAAAGAAAATCATATATTCTGATGGAAGTATAGATAAAGACCTCAATGATAAATGGAATAGAGGTCAGACAGAAGGGCAACAGGTCCACAAACCTACTGGACTGGAGTTGCATGACCTTCTAGTGGGATTTGGGATGGCAAAGTTTGCCCACAAAGAAGACTAAGCAGTAGCCACTGAGGGCATCAGGAGGGTGCCAGCTTCCACTATGTGGTGGGCATGAGAGGAAAGACCTCAGTCAATTAAGGAATGATTTAAAGAGGTAGGGTTAAACCAGCTAACTAGGTGAAATTCTGAGTGAGGTGAAAGGAATGAACATTTTAGGTGAGTTTTTGTTTTCATATTGGGGAGTAGCAACTGGTATTTAAGTCACCTAGAACTCAGTTTTCTGTGTCAAGTGCAATGGAGAGATAAAACAGAGGATGTTAAGAATTGTGTTTGATTTGGACCTAGGTCACCATAGATGCCAACAATAACTCTAAGAAGGAAGAAAGGAGGGATAATTTGCCAACAAGAAGCTTATGGAAAGCAGGAGTGGAGGTGAGGTGTATGACCTCAGACTGGAGGGTGACAGTCACATACACAACCACACCACCATCTCTTGTATCTCAGACCTGCTTAAATATGGAGCAGCCAGGGAAGGCATTAGCCACATCTCAGAACCTGGGACAGCCAGGTCTCAGAAGTGATAAGAACTGATGGCTTAAGGGAATGAATCCACAGTCTCAAGTGGTCATTTCTTTATAGAAGACTGAATGCTGAGGTGTAGGATATTCAGGCCCTTGGAAGGTGGAAGGGAGAGTATGGTGGAGAAGAAGCACATCAGTTGAGCTCAACATTGCCTGTTATGAGGAACAGCAGGCTAATGATGAGTTTAAGGGACCTTTGTGGCTTTTTGCTTGGGGGGGAAGAGACATGAAAGGAGAGAGTATGGGGAGATGTCTCAAGTGGAGCCAAGGACAGTGGAGGATAGAGCAGTTACTGGGTCAACAGTTACAGGAGGAGGAGAGGGGTAGAAAAGGGGAGAGGGAAGGGAGAATGAAAATGGGCAAACAGATAAGAATGCAGTACAAGAAAGGGAAGTATGGTGGGAAGATAAGGGATGGATTTCAGGGAGAAAAAGAAAACGGGAAAGGAGGAAGAGAGAGAGGAGGGTCACGGGATGATAAGTATTACTGAAGTTGGCAGAAGATGTGCAGGCATGGAAGAATAACTTCCAGAGAGGCTAACACAAAATGAAGTAAATGTGATATGCTAAATAATGCTACCTAGGTACTTTGAGTAAAGTAGCAAGTGAATAACACATGAATGAGTGAATGAATGAATGAATAAATGAATGAATGAATGCATGCATGAATGAATGAATAAATTGACAAGCACTACAATTTTAAGTTTAAAGAGCCTCAGACCCCTCAAGAAGAACTTTGAGGGCCGGCCCAGTGGCGCTGAAGGTTGAGGTACTGGATGCCACACCGGCGACCCAGGTTCAGGAGCAGACTCAGGGAGCTGGAGGTCAGCCAGGGAAGGGGAGGACTGAGCATCCGACAGACTGCTCTCCTTTCCTGGGGTGGGACACTGGGATTTCCTCACCTTGTAGAAGCTCCCAATGGAGACCGGGAGCACTATATCTCAGCAGGGACGTGTGAGTGGGTGAGATGGTGGTGGATGTCTGTGTAAGGGGGCAGGAGCTCGCCCTTCTCACGCTGATGTTATTGCATGTCCATGCCTTGGGGGAAAAAGCACCAAGGTGGAAAACCCCAGCTGCCAGGGGGACGACAGCGGACCCGAGGGAGCAGCACACACGCCCAACGCCAGCCCCAACCTGACTTGACTCTCTGAGATCCTCTCCTCTGTTTGGGGCTGCAGTGGGAGGGGATCCAGCACCCAGTTCCTCGGTCGGTGAGGTATTCAGGCCAGGCAGTAGGATCCACTTAAGTGAGTCTCATCTGAGGGAGGCCCTGGTAGCCAGTGACAGGAGTGAAATAGAGTTGACTCAGAACAAACAAAAAAAAGAACTTTGAGAAACGTAATCATTGGACACAAAGCAGCTTATATTTATATTTCTCATTAGCAGTGTGTATCTTATCCTTTTTATTCACTATTGACATCATATGCATGAAAACAGGATAGTATTCCTTGAGGATTCATCAGCTCTTTTTGTTTCTTTCCAACCTGATGTCATAATACTCTGCTTGTGACATCACAGTTATTTCCATGGCAACATAATGTGATATTTCACAGACTATTATAATTTCATGTAGGGAATAAGCTATAGAGGCAGCTGAACTCTAATGGATAAAGACCTTGTTTTGTGGGGATTATGTCAATAATAAATAATGGAGAGGATACATCTACGGAACATATATGAAATACAGACTGACTGGTGTCTAAATGTTTTATGTTTTCCAAAGGCGTCAACCGTTCTTTAAGCAAGGGTTTATGTGTACCAACACCAGCCAAACACATGCAGCCTCCTCAGGTCTGCCACAAGTCCACAACTGGGCACCCAAGCTGCTCTGGGAACTCCCTGAAAGAACTAATGGTATATTGTTGGTACCAGTGGGGATTGGGGTAATGGCCCAACAGTACAGTTGGACCAAGCTCTGAGTTTGCTGGGGGAGAGCTGAGTCAGGGCCACAGAAGGCATGTGAAGCAGTTTTAGTTATTGTATTATTGTTTATTTACTTGACCCTTTTTCTTCCCTTATGACCCCTTTTCTGATCTCCCTATAAACTTCCTTGTTACTTATTTGAAATTCCTGACTTTTAAACATACTGTTCGTGTGAGCAAATAATTATCAATTAAAAAAGTGTTTATTTTTGCAAACAGTTGATTGCATTGTTTGGGAGTGAGGAGGGTTGTGCTGCTGGGAAACATAATGGCTTGGTATTGTTTCCATTGGAGCAGTATCAGCCCATTACCTATTCCATTTAATTTTTCCCTGGGTGGAGGCACCAGATAATTTACATCTGAACTTTAACTCACCATCACTGGGTAATGAATCCCCAAAGGAGGTATCAACTGAGGCCCTTCAACTTTATTTGAACCCATAAGGCAGGTGTAGTGTACTGTCATCTATGACATACCAGTATACTAGTACTGAAACGGTTCAAGAAACAAGCAGGGAAGCTTACCATGCTAGATGTGCTGCATCAGTAGCAATCACCCAGTCGAGGCAAGTGGGAGAATGATAAGCAGCATGGCATGCAGACATGCTGACACACCATGCTAATACACATTAAGACACCCTCCTCCTGGGGCTTGCTTTGTAAGGGACTGCTTAGAGAAAGTTGCCATAAGAAACCCTACAAAAAGTTCTGCCTCTGCCATCTTTGGGTCCTGATTGGGTCATCTGAATTGACTGTTGGTTCCTGCGGCCAATCAGGAGCCACTCAAATGTTCTGGCTATCTCAGTGGGAGGAAGTCCTTGAAGGCTCATGCAGGTGGACCCCTAGCAAGAAATGGTGGTTCCAGCCATGAAAAGGTTCTGGTGAGCCTCAGACACCTCGAGGCATTTAGCAATAGCTGAGGCTGATAGTAATGGGGCTGAAGCAGGACCCACTAATGTGGTGTACTTTCTCCAGGCCCCAGGACATAATTCACTGAAATAAAGACAGAGTGCTGGTAGAGGAATCCAAAGAGAGGGAGAAAGGTCAGAGAGCTATGGGAAGGGGATGAGACAGGATAAAAGAGAAGGCACAGAACATGCAATAAGTAAAACAATACACATGAGAACAGACAGCCAAATTAGTCTCCTGATGTTTTGCTCATCTGAGTGGAGAAACAGAAGCACTCCTTTGAGATATGATTTCTTATTTTTGTAATTGTTCAAGATGATCAGACACATGCAACCTGCACCCTGTGTGGGGAGAAAATTAGTTGTGGGAAGACTGGCCATCTAGGAACTTCATCTCTATATAATTGCTTGAAAAAGATGTACTGTTGTAAGCAGGAAGAAGCAAGTGAGGAGTCAGGACTGGGAACAAGTAGTTGGGGGGGTGCCCCCTAGTAATGAACAGAAAATTATGTACTAGTGTCCTCTCACAGTAGTCAGCAAAGTACTGACAGTTTTTGTAGCTTTCAAAATCCCACCAACTGACAAACAAGCATGGCAGGCAACATCAGCCATTAGATACCAGCACACCAAAGGTGGAACAGTGAAAGACACTGACAGTTGACTTTGCATTTTTTTTTTATTTTTTTTTTTAGCTTTTTGTTGACCGGGTAAGTGCACTAGACAAATCCTGCCTATTTTCAGGCATGACCCGGGGGAGGGGGATACAGATGAATGCCAACTGACCTGGAACCAGATTAAGCTGTTGGTGGTGTTTTTAGTGAATGAGGGAAATTTGGCCAGGACACCGGGGAAATTCCCCTACTCCGATGCTGCTGCGCTGATGGTTCTGCATTGTGGCCAGTAGGGGAGCCTTTGACCATTGCGATGGCCACTCGGGCTGGAGCACTGGAGAGTGCAGATGTCGTGGAGGAGAGAGACTTGGCGATGGAGGAGGACGTGCAGACAATGGTGCTGCAGAAGGAGATTACTAAGCCTATGGTGCAGGCAAGGCCTGCTGTGGAGCTTACCGGCAAGCAGTCTTTGGGTGAATTGCAGGCTTCTCAGCGTGCAGTCGGGAGTTGTGTGGAGGAGGAAGTTTTGGTCACAAGAATGGTGTGGCAGGATGCCTTTACCATTTTGGCTTCTACGGAGTCAGTGCATGGTGAGGATTGCGGTCCCTGTATGATTCCGGAAGCACTACGGAATGCTGTGCAGTTGGAGCCTCCAGCTATCGCAAGGATAGCAGTAGTGGCAGAGGAAGTGGAGGAGTCGATTGAGAAAGAGAGTTGCACAGGAGGTGCAAGCGTGGAGAAGGTTCCTATTACAGAATGGTCCGAAGAGGCGGCGTTATCGCAGGCTGGATGGATTCAGCAACCAAATGGGAGATGGATTCCAGATCCTTCATGGCAGTCTTTTTCACCGAAGGAATCAGGTCCTCCCCGAAAGATGGTGAAGGAGGGTGAGTCACCTTTTTTGGAAACTCAGGCAGAGAAGGGACAGCCTTCAGAAATTCATGGGGATTCTCCCTCTGAAGGTTTTCTGGGGGCTGGGGCAGATTTTCCATTATGACATCCTTCTGTACAGTTACATGAAGAACAGGAGGCTAGGAGGGGTCCTCGTTTTACAGACCTTTTTAAACGAAATAAATTGGAACAGGCCCCAAGAAGGAATGCGGTCCGTCTCCGTTATAGGGGAGGCTTACCTGAACACCCGGATCGGCTTTATGTGGCAAGGAAACTGTTAATGGACTCAATGAACTTTTTGCTTGTGGATATTTATGCTTTAATTAATATTCGGGGGGGAGGATACATTCGATATTAGCTTCAAACAAGTGGCTGGTTTGGATAAATTTTGGCACAAATATGACAGTTGTAAGTCTTTGCCCCTGTGGCTACCTTTCTGGGCTATTCCTATTACTAAACCTTTATTTAAAACTATTAACGTGATGTTTAGGAATGAGGGGGTAAATGTGGGGGATATTCTGTATTGGTTAGAACACAAATGTATGGTTCTGGGCCCCCCTGAGCCGATTCTAGATACTGAAGGGATTTGGACTAGGGCATGGCATTTTAAAGTCAAATTACATGTGGTAAATAATGAAGTCCTGCATGTTCCGAATAGCTTTTTTTTAGGTAAAGACCGGGGAGTGTGTTTCTATCCGGGACAACCTAAAGCATGCTACAGGTGAGGTAGCCGAAGGCACTTAAGTAGTGCATGTGATAAAGTTAAATGTGCATTATGTGGGGAATTTGATCATGAGAGTGAGGTTTGCAGAAATGTGTTTTGATGTAATTTATGTGAGGAGTCTGGCCATGCATATCATCAATGTCCTTGGGCAGGCCAGAATAGACAGGGGTTTGAATAAGAAGATTTGATCTCCCAGGCTCAGGTTGGGGTCAGTCTTTTTCTGGCCAATCCTCTGAGTAGGGTGAATATTCTCTGGCTGGTAGAGGTCAGGCATTGGTCCCTGAAGCCCCGGTTGCAAATCACTGTGAAGGGGGAAATGTTGAGGATCAATCTGTGCTTTTGGTTCCACAACAGATTTCAGTCCCCCCCCCCCACCAAGCTCAGAGCCCTCTGTTTTGCTTCCTCCTGTAGAGGATTCTGTGGTGGTGCCTGTTGCAGACATTCCTTTCCAAACCCCACGGAGGGTTACACGAGCTAGTAGTCACTCAGGGGGGTTGGGAGGGGTCTGCCCTACTCAGAATTCTTTTTCAGCATTATCCGACCTCGAGGGGGAGGTGGGTACAGAGCTGCTTAGATCTGATAAGACCTCTAGTATGGAAATTGAGGAGGATGGGGGTACGGAGTTACTGGAAGGGAAAAAGAAAAAGGGTAGAAAGCGAAAACAAGATAAGCCCTGAATTGACAAACTGTGTTTTCTATGGCCTGTTTAAATATTGTATCTCTAAATTGCTGTAGCATAAAGAGCTATAGGAGACGCTTAATTTGCCTGCAGCAATGTAGGGATTTCAATGCCGAAGTCATCTTTCTACAAGAGATGCATTTGTCTTCCTTGCTTGAGGTGACTCAGGTTAAGAAACTCTGTGGGACGGCCCTCCTTTTGGTCATTTGGGAAGATGCTGATGGGTGGGCATTCTGTTTTCACACCTCTGTTTCGAGTAACACGGTTGGTGGATGTCCAGCCTGGTCGAGTGTTACTTTTGGATTACGTATTACACGGATTTAGTTTCAGACTGATTAATACTTATGCTCCTCAAGTAAAGACATCTCGTATTGCCTTGTTTAATCTTCTGAAACCTTATTTATTTACCTCTAAACATGTGATTTGGGAAGGGGATATGAATTGTAGTTTGGATATTCGAATTAATAATGGTATTCAGCAAAAGACATATTGTGATACTTATGCTCCTTTGCAGACGGTAGAGGTAGCTAAGCTGAAAGATGCTTTCAGAGAATTACATTCCTCTACTGGCTTTACTTATAAAAGGGCTGCTTTCCAAACTAGAATTGATTACCTTTTTCTTTCTCAATATTTAGTACCATTGGTTTGTTCAGTATTGCCTTGTGATTTTTCAGACCATAGGATATTATATGGTACACTTAGTTTGCATCAAATTCTGGCCTTTTTTCCAGCTTTTGCCAGTAGATGGATGTTGAATTCCCTCTTATTGTCTGAGGCAGTGTTTTTGGCCCAACTGAAGGACTTTATGATCCTTCGGAAATCAGTGGCTGTGTTTTTTTCTGATTGAATCACATGGTGGACAGACACCAAGATAGCTTTAAAGGACTTTTTTATTGTTTATGGTAGACAGAAATGTTCTTCGGAATACTTACAGTATTTAGATTTTAGGAATCAATATTATAAATTACAGTCACACCCCCGGTCTCAGGATTTAGAGGTGCAGTCTCAGATGAAGTTGGCTAAGCAAAATATGCTTCACTATCAATACCAGAGGGCTGCTTCACTTCATGCTGGATTGAAGTTTGGTACCCATCAGCAACCTTTTCAGGATCCATATAGGGCATGTAAACATAAGATCGAGAGGAGGCTTATGACAGGGCTTCGGGATTCTTTTGGACGGTTGAAAACTTCTTTAGCGGAAATGTTGGCGGTGGCTGAAAGTCTGGTTTCTTCTCAGTTTGGTGAGGATTTTATTCCATCTACATCTTGGGAGGATGTTTTGCATTTTTCAGTCCCTGCTATTTCCCAAGCTGATGTTGATCTATTACAGGGGCCTATTACCCCGCAGGAGGTACGGGCAGTCATTGGCTCACTCCGTACTGGGGTTTCACCAGGTATAGATGGACTAACGAATGAATTTTATAAGGTCTTTTTGGAGGATATGGGTGTTATATTGACCGCTGTCTATAATGACATCCTTCATTGTGGCTTCGGTGATTTGAAGTTTAATTTGGCCATTTTGACGTTTATTTTTAAATCCGGTGATGCCTCAGATTTTGGTAATTGGAGGCCAATTAGTCTCCTTAATACTGATTATAAGATCCTTTCTACCATTTTGTGTAAACGGCTTCAAGTGGTAGCACAAGGGGTGCTTCATCCGGCACAGACGTGTTCTATCCCTCACCGTTCGATTCAACAGAATTTAAAACTTCTGCGGGATGTGTGTGAATTTGGAACACAAAAAAAACTATCAGGATTTATTTTGGCTCTGGATCAAGCTAAAGCTTTTGATTCGGTGTCTCATGCTTTTCTTTTTCAGGTTTTAGGTAGGTATGGGTTCCCGAAGACTTTTATTCAGTTTCTTAACACTTTATACTCCCAGGCAGGCTCTTGCCCACTTATTAATAATTGTTTAGGTTCTGAAATTCTGTTGAAATGCGGGGTGTGGCAGGGTTGTCCTATCAGCCCTTTATTGTATGCGTTTGTATTGGACCCCCTTTTATGGGAGATTGAGAATAACAGGTCAATTCAGGGCTTATCTCCTTCACTTACTTTACCTGCCCAAAAGATTTCTGCATATGCGGATGATATCTGCTTATTGGTGGCAGATGCCCATTCTGGGTTGAAGGCTCTACAGGTGGTTAACTGTTTTTCAGCCTTAAATGGCACTAAGCTAAATTTTGGGAAATGTAAATGTTTGGCAATTGGAGAGGCTCCAAGTCCTCATGATGTTGGGGGTATTTTAGTCTCTGATTCCATTACTATTTTAGGTCTCCTTTTTGGAAAAGGGGACTTAGCCTTTTTAAATTGGGAGAAGTGTCTGGTTACAGGAGAAAGGAAGGTACAACAATGGAAATCCTGGGGTTTCTCTAAAAAGAAGCGGGTGTTGATTATTAAGAAATTTTTATTACCCATTTTTTTACATGTATGTTCAGTTTTTCCAGTGCCAATCTCTTTAGAAACAAGATTATATAGCTGTTTCTTTCAAATGGTATGGGGTAGTCATTTGAACCCGATTAAACGTGCGTTTACTTATTTGAAGCAGAACCAAGGGGGATTGGGGATGATAAACCCTATTGTCTTTTATCACTCCTTTTTTATGCTTGCTTCTTTTCAAAATGTGGTCAAGCCTCAGGATCATCCATGGTCGGCGTGGACCCATTTGTTATTTTTTCCTTTTATGATCCATTGGGAAGGTGGGGGTGTTCCTAAAAAGAATAGGGTGATTGTTGCACCTTCTTATGCGGACTCAGCAGTAAGGAAACTGCGGGAATGGAAATTGGGCAAGGCACAATTACATGAGGTTCCTAGAAAAGAATTTTATTTGGAAATTATGAGAAATTATTTCTATGTCCAAGTGGATTTCCCTTTTTGTACCCCTACTAACCTGTCGCAGGCCCTTCGTCTTTTAATGGACCATAGGATACCTCCTAATATGTGGGATGTACAATGGCTTTGTTGTCATGAGAGGCTGGGAGTTAGGGGTAATTTAAAACACAAACAGATTACGGACAGGATGTGTCTCAGACCAGGTTGCGTTGATCAGATCGAAACATTGGAACATTTCCTTTTACTCTGTCCTTATATTATTTCCTTTTGGTCGGATTTGGCCATTCGGTGGGGCTGGAGTGTTTTAAGACACATTACCTATCAGAGCTTGATTTTGGGAGATTATTCTGGTTTTCTACAGAGATATCATCCAAGTACATTGAATGTGATTTTTGCATGCATTAAATATCATTTATGGCAAGCCAGATGTCAGTTCTCCTTGCAACACACCCTTCTCCCTAATAGTGTTATTCTTAACCGTATAGAATTAGCACTGGGTAAACAAAAGAGTTTTGAACATCGAACCTTGGATAACCAAGTTTTTCTTAGTTTTTGGAAACATATTGTTTGGCTTGTATGAATGAGGTGATGTATCTTCTTTCTGACTGTATTATAGTTTTTTCATGAGTCATGATTTCTGGTTATTACTTATGTTGTTCATGTCTTTTTTCTTATTTTTCAGTTTGTCTTATGCTTTTTGGGCAGTAACACTATTAAGTATGTATTTTATTTTCTTTATTGTGTGGATAAAAAATTCCCCCACCTTTTGTGGGGGGGGTCCTTTTATCAGGGGATTAAGCTTTGAGTTTCATTTCTGTATTAGATAAACTCTTTCAAAATGTATGATTGTAACACTTATTAGCTTTTGTTATGATTTGTATTTTTCTTTTGTGTGAAGTAACACTGTTTTATATTGGTTTGTTTTGTTATTCGAATAAAACATTCCCCTACTCTTTTCGATAAGTGCCATGGGATCTTTAACATCCACCTGAACTACCACCAATCCAGGCAGATGGGACCTCGGTTTAACGTCTCATCCGAAAGACGGCACCTCAGAAGTGCAGCACCCCTCTCATGCTGCACTACAGTGTCAGTACTGGGATATTAACCCAAGTGCCAGATGTGGGAACTGAACCCACAGCCCTCTGATCTCCCGGCCGCAGAGGCGAGTGTGCTACCTACTGAGCCACTGACACATTAAATTGCAGTGTAGCAAATGTTTTACTGTGAAACGTCAAGTCAGGGAGATCTACCTTGCTATAGCAGGTTTAATGGCTAAAACACTGCTCCCCATTCTTCCATACCTAGTGAGAGCTTTGGTCAGCTCATGGCCACTCTGCAATTGTGGTGCACAGTACTTCCACTGAGATAGCCATAAACTTTTGTATCTGTGTTGCTGTGCCATCTTTGCATAAACATAAGTGTGCTGAAGTACACCATGTTTTGGTTGCATCTTTGTGCAGGTCCATCCATATCATCACTGTCATGGGTAACAGTGTACAGGTCCCTGGATAGCATGGCCATAACATTGCACTGGGTGACAGTCAAAAATCTTAGGATTCTGAGCCAGCAGGACCCTAACCCAAGTCGGACAGTTAATGGGAAGTGGGCAACCCTGTGTGTGAGCAATTACTTAAAAAAAGACCACAAATATAAGAACATATTGGATGCACTGCAGGATCAGCTAAGCACTGGTTTTCTCCACAAATTCTAGCACCAGGGATTATGATAACTGCTATCTAAAGTAATACTGTATAGTCAAAGCAGCCTCCCAGGAGAATGCCACCTACTATATATGCCATGTCTTGTGCACTTGCTCAGTTAGTTGCTGTAAGATTTTCTGACCAATAACCTCCAAGCCAACAACATTACTGGCACGCTGAAAAATATTGCTGTCCATTTCTCCCTACTGGTGAATCATGCAATGTTATAAATGAGTTACAGCAAGCAAAAGATCTTCCATTACACAGCCTCAAAAAGAATGTAGTAACTCAGTGGAATTCCACCTATAATGTATGACACTTAAAGTTTTTGGTGCAATATTAGCACTGCTAACACTTAGATCACAATAGTTAGAAAGAATAATGTGACTACTGGGAATTGAACTTAGGTCCCAAGACCAAGAGCCTAGTGTGTAGTCTGAGCTATAGGTTTCACATGGTTGAACCTGCTCTTCTTGAGATATTCTTTCTCTGGTACTGCAAATTCCTGCAACTAAGAACAATCAAGAAGGCAATTAGATGTTTTTGGTGCACCAAATTCCCAGTAGTTCACATTATTTCTTTTTCACTACAATTTGTGATCTAATTTATTTAGCAGTGGCTAGTACTTCACCAAAAAAAAAATCTAATTGTCATCTCGAATGTTCCTAGTCGCAAGATTTGAAGTACCAGAGAAAGGAAGTGTGTCTGGAAAGGCTCTGGTTCAATCATATTAGCCTATAGCTCAGTGGTAGTCTGGGGACCTGGGTTCAATTTCCAGTAGGTCACATAATTTCTTTCTCACTACAGTTTGTGAGCTCAATTATTTTGAAGCAACTAGTACTGCACCAAAAAAACTCTGTCATCTCAATTGTTCCTAATTGCAGGATCTGTAGTACCAGTGAAAGGAAGTGTGTCCAGGAAGGGCCAACTCCAACTATGTGAGCCTATAGCTCAGTGCTTAGAGCACTCGGGTGGTATTCTGGGGGGCCTGGGTTCAATTCCTAGTAGGTCACATTATTCCCTTCTCTCTACCATGTGTGACCTATTATTTATGTTAGAAAGGTTTATGGGATGGCAGATCATGATTCCCTGATAATAATATTTACATTACTTGTTTTGTTTGTCATTGGTTTCTAATGAACTCTTCGTAAGTTTCTCTTTACACATAGCTGATCATCTGCTTGGTATCAGACTGAGCAAAGCCAGAGATCACTGGAAAAGAACAAAGTCAACTCAAGGATCCAAGATGATTGTCTTCTACTGCACAGCATCTTAAATCTCCCAAGCCAATGGACTCCTCCTCCTCCTTCTCCATGTGAATTTGACTACTCCTCCTTTTAGGCCACTTCATCTGACCATCAGCAGCTACACTGACAACTAACATTCTAGTGATACTACACTTACTGTGCTCTACCTAATATCCACTAGCCAGTCTGCCTGTTTGCCAAGCTGACCTGTGTCATCAGCTTGATGAGAACTCACATGATACTCCATCCAAATAACTGATTTGTGAGACTGCAGGCACCTTGTTGGTACTCTATAAGGTAATTCAGCTCCCTAATAATCAGTTTAGTATATCTGTAAACCATATGGCTGGCACAGACAAAACTTGGATAGCAGGATCTTTAATTCTACATTGACTTAGAACTTCTGAAAATTTGCCACATAGCAGATTAAAGATTATAAGGTTAACCACTGCATAGCTGAGCCATCCAGAGGAGCAAGAATGGTGCAGTTAATACACTGTCCAATGATCTCTAGTTGGTACTCTGTGCAGCACTCATCTTGAGTTGAGCCAAACATACAATATAAGCTAATAGATGAAAAAGTGGGAGAAAAAACAGTTTCAGGATCCAAGAAGAAATAGGTTGGTTGCTATAAAGAAATACAAAAATGGCCACTTTAAAGCTGGCCCATCGACACAGCAATAGGGCTACTTACTGCTCACAATGCCAACAGCCCACATTTGGGAATGATCTAGAGTCATCAGAACCAGGTCAGGGGAAGAGGACTGAGACTCCCAGAGGGCATTTACCTCCTCCAGGGAGGGAGGGAGAATGCTGCTGCCACACATGTCACCTTGGTAAACACCAGTGGAGTCACTGGCAATGCTACTCAAGGGAAGGTGGACACCAACTGGTGCCAGTGTATGCACATTCATGTGCCTTCACATGTGCACCCTGGCCGCTGGCATCCTGGAGAAGTGGGAAGAATATGGGAAAACCCTGACTGACAAGATGAAACCATGCTCTAGCAGACCCTGCACCTGCGACCTCGGCACCTCTTTTACCAAATCCTTACCAGTGAAGGGGCTTGGGAAAACCTGAGAACCCTGTCATGAGGGGTAAGCCTTGGAGGACAGGGGAGAGTTATGTCTGGGAGATACCGAGTGATGGTCTGGGGAGCCAGTACATGGGGCATGTCAGAAACAGGAGCATAAAAAGAAAATGGCCTCTTTATGCAACTGTCTTCTGTGCTGAGGGGGGATCCTGGTCTACTGAAGTAACCTAACTGATCACCTTCATGCGTGTGCAGTGTGAACATAAAGACATACAGAAACATAGGAACATAGAATTTGATGGCAGATAAGGACTGCTTGACCCACCTAGTCTGTCCATGTTTCCTACCTACAGTCATTCCACAGACCCTATTTGGTCTTTGGCTTTTCTGCCCCTTTCCTTGCTTCTAAGGTTCTCTTATACCTATCTCATGTCTTCTTAAATCCGGTTACAGTTTCTGCTCCCACCACCTCCTCTGGGGGGCTGTTCTAGTCATCCACCACCCTTTCTGTGAAGAAATGTTTCCTTACATTTCCCATGATTCTACCTGCCTCCTGCATCATGGCATGGCCCCTTGTTCTTGTGATTCCTATTCTCTAAAAATGACTTCCCTCTTGAACCTTATTTGTACCCTTCAGGTATTTAAAAGTCTCTATCATATCCCCCCTCTTTCCTCCAGTCTATATACATTGAGATCTTTCAGTCTCTTTTCATAGGGTTTTTGATGCAGATCCTGCACCATTTTAGTTGCCCTCCTCTGGACTGCCTCAACTCTGTCTATGTCCTTTTGGAGATGAGGACTCCAGAACTGGACACAGTACTTTAGGTGGGGTCTCACTACAGACTGATACAGAGGTATCACCACCTCCCTCTTTCTGCTGGTGATACCCCTCCCTATGCACCTTAACATCCTACTGGCTCTCCCCACTGCCCTGACACACTGTTTGGCCACCTTTAGGTCATCAGATATGATAACACCCAGGTATCTTTTCTTAGTTAAGCATTGACTCATGCAGATCAATATTATATTACTTTGCCTTGTATATTGATGGCACAAATGAGTCAGGCAGTCCCCCAACCCCCTGTCATTTTAGTTAACTCTGCCCTCTTGTCTGGTTTACCATACATTCTTTCGGTTCACCCAAGCAACTTACAACAATGTGAAAAGGAATCTGCAAATACTGTACTACTTCTGGCTCTAGTATTTTTGCAGTATATTAAGAAAGAAGTAAATTCTCATCTTGGCCTTTCAAAAAAAGTAGAAATTGAAACAGCTAGTCAAAACATATTCACACTAGACTAGCAAATGTTGATTTATGTGTAATTTATATTGGCTGAAATTTGTTTTGAGAATTTCAAAACATAGTAATGTATTCATAGTGTTAAGCAATGTGCCACAAATGTCCCTCTTCTCCCTTTCTAGTTGTTTTTTTTATTGAGAATAAAACTCAGAAATATTAGGATGCAAGACAAGAGCTTTGGAAGCCAAAAAATAATTCATGTTGTCTGGACAAGAAGATAACATTTTGACTTATTGCCATTTGAAAATTCCAAGAGCAACAGAATGGACATGCCCGAGTAGCAGATGAAAAATCCTGACCTTGTATACATGGCTTCATTATTCTTTGTCCCCTACCAATAACAGTGACATTTATCAAGCCCATGAGGTTAGCAGCAATTATCTCTAAGTGTCACGGACAATTAACCTATATGACAGGATAAGACAATGTGGCACCATTAATGGCCCTGCTGAAATCTACAGTAGCTAAAGGACAATAGGTTTCTGAATAGCAATGTTAGCTTTGTGCTTAAAATATTGCTACCATCACCATGTAAAACAAACAGCATCAGATCAAAACACCAACTCAGAACCTCGGTTTAATGTTTTCTTTATATTGCTTCATACTAATATTTATTGCAAAATTTATAAGGCTGTAGTAACAATCAAATGAGTGCTTGAGCAATTTCTTCAGTAGAAAAACCTTCTTAAATTGAAAATAGCTGTGTGTAAAGATGCTTATCAATATATTGTGGCCTTTTTAAAGTAACTGTTTTGGGAGTGTCAAATAACATAAATTGCTATTTGAAAATAAACATAGATACATAGATACATAGACATTGTCGGCAGATAAGGAGATAAGGACAGCTAGGCCCATCTAGTCTGCCCGTAAACCCTATACTTGTATGCAGCCACTGACCCTAGGTGATCAATGTCTTTTCATCACTTCCTCTCCACTCAATGTTCCCTAGTGCCTGTCCCAGGCACATTTAGACCCGTCCACTGTGCTGGTCCCCCACCCCTCCAATTTCATATTGTGTCCCCTCATTCTGATATTTTTTCTACACTGGAAAAGATCCCCCACCTGCACCTTGTTTATGCCCTTGAGGTACTTGAAAGTTTATATCATGTCTCCCCTTTCTCTCCTGTCCTCCAGTGAATACATATTGAGGTCTCTTAGTCTCTCCTCATATATTTTGTGATGCAAGCCATGCACCATTTTTGTCACCCTTCTCTGGATAGCCTCCACCTTGTCTCTGTCCTTACACATGTGTGTTCTCCAGTACTGCATGCAGTACTCCAGGTGAGGCCTTACCAGTGTTTTATACAATGGCATCACCACCTCCAATCTCCTGCTAGTAATGCCTCTGCCTATGCAGCCCAGCATGTCACTGGCCCTCGCCGCAGCCTTTGTGCACTGCTTTGATACCTTAAGGTCATCAGATATGATAACCCCTAGGTCCCGTCCCTCTTTGGTGACAGTCAGCACCTCCCCCATTCTTTAGCACTCACCAGGGTTCCCCCTACCCAGGTGCATTATCTTGCACTTTTTTGCATTGAACCTCGATTGCCACACCTCCAACCATCTTTTAAGCTTCTCCAGGTCCCTTTTCATTTTCTGCACCCCTTCTGGAGTATCCACTCTGTTGCAGATCTTGGTGTCATCTGCAAATAGGCAAATTTTTCCTTCTAGCCCCTCTGTAATGTCACTAATGAAGACATTGAACAGGACTAGTCCCGGTACTGATCCCTGTGGTACTCTGCTGGTCACCTCTCTCTCTCCTGATTGGATCCCATTTACCACCACCCTCTGTCTTCTATCTGTCAGCCATTTTCTAACACAATGTATCACCTTATGCCCCATGCCCAGACTACTCATCTTGCTAACCAGCCTTCTGTGTGGGATGGTATTGAAAGCTTTGCTGAAATCTAGGTAGGCAATGTCTACCACCCCTCTCAGATTCACTTCCCTAGTCACCCAATCAAAAAAAATCGATTAGATTTGTTTGACAAGACCTTCCTGCTGTGAACTGATGTTGCCTCAGATCCTGGTCTCCATTGGATTCCAGGTGTACCACTATCCTTTCTTTCAGCAGTGTCTTCATGTCTTCCCTACCACTGAGGTGAGGCTGGCTGGTCTGTGGTTTCCTGCTTACTCCCTACTTCCACATTTGTGCAGTGCAGCTACATGCACCCTCCTCCAGTCCTCTGGAACCATGCCTGTGTTGAGTGACTCTGTGAACAGGGCAGCCAGAGGCGCAGCTAGTTCCCTTCTCAGCTCCCTTAATATTCTCAGGTGCATGTGGTCTGGCTCCATGGCTTTATCCACCTTCAGCTTTGTGAGTTCCTCCAGAACTCTCTCACTGTGAATGAACTGGTGTCCACTTCTCCCATTGCCTCTGCTCCCTAACTGTGGTCCTTGATCCTCTCCCTCCTTAGTGAATACTGAACAGAAGTATTTGTTCATAGAAACATAAAATATGACGGCAGATAAGGACCAACCGGTCCACCTAGTCTGCCAATTTCCCTATTTGGTTTGGCAATCCCTACTCTTATATGGACTGCCTTTCCTCTGCTCTGCTGTACAGCAGGGTGCCTTTATGCTTATCCCATGCACTTTTGAATCTCTGTACTGTTTTTGCTTCCACCACCTCCACTGGTAGGCTGTTCCATGAATCCACTACCCTCTCTGTGAAAAAATACTTCCTAGCATTCCCCCAAGCCTCCTTCCCTCCAGCCTCATGTTATCTTCCCTTATCCTTGTGCACTTTCTTCTCTGAAATATGCTCCCCTCCTATACCCTGTTTATTCCTCTAAGGTATTTGAAAGTTTCTATCATATCCCCTCTCCCTTCTCTCTTCCATTGAATAGTTGTTAAAGTGATTTTAGCATGTTTGCCATAGCAAATGAGAGTAGTAACCTGTAGGAGTTGTGAGTCAGTCTCCTACCATTCAAACTGCCAAAAAGTGCTGTTTTCCATGAAACAAATGTTTTCATTTCTGTGCTGTGCATCATTTGCATAACCCTGCCCCATTTTTTTCTCAGTGCTGCAACCCCAACCTGTCAACCATGACATCATGCACCGATAAGCACTGTGTTGAAACAGAGACCTCTGTTGGTCAGTCTTGGTATTGCAGACATTCTTTTTCTTTCACAAGTTTGGACTCGTAGCAGAATCTGGACACCAAAGAAAAAGAAAAGTAGTGTGAACCATAATTACACTCCTGAACTACTTTTAGTCATTCAGGCTCTATAACATAAACAGAGAAAAGTATCATCACGCTCCCACATTCTGACAGGAGCTGCCACTTCAGACCTGTCACTTTATCAGTAGGCAGTAAAAGTCAAACATCTACACAGACTGGCAAATGATCTTTTTGGCCTATCTGCATCACAAAAACAGTTTTCCAGAAACTTGTCTACAGACTGTACTGCTGTAAACACTACCGACATAGGAGACTGCACTTTGATAAAGGAGACAGAAAAATCAGCTATGCACTGCACCCACAATGCCTTGCTACACATATATACACATAGATACATAGATGTTGACAGCAGATAAGGGCCTATGGCCCATCTAGTCTGCCCGTGTGGGCACATACTTAGCTTCTTCAAGCTTTTCTTGAACTAGGTTATATGTTTACATATTATTTATTTATTTATTTGTACATATTGGAATTACAATACTTTGAGTCAAAGACTCATTTCCAAAGGCTCCTCGTCAAAAGTACAGAGACAATAATTACATAGTTCTATGGATAAACACATAGTTTCATTGCATATATTGTTACTGTACATAGTTACAGTCCAGAGAGTTTGCGAAGGCAGATTGTATTGACAGTACATTATACATGAGATAATATAATTGGCCTATACAGTGCAGCAGATTTACATAGACAGGTTGTAATGACAATGTATTTTACATGAGACAATATCAAAGGATTATACAAGGTGGTAGCTAGGCAATTGGTATAAAAAAAATGGAGTGGTGTGGAAATTAGCAGTCCCAGGGAAACTGTCAATTAGTTGTAAACTAGCAGTTGTGCCCAGCCCACAAGAAGGAGGGCTAAAGGGGGTTGGTAAACGAGTATGGTTGCACACACCTACAGCAGTGTGTAGTAAATAAGTAGTTATTGAGACTGATTTTGAAGGGACTGATTTTGGGAAGGCTGGTAACGGTGGCTGGGAGACAGTTGAAACCAAGAAGGGTCCCTGTAGCAAAAGGACTGCTGTGCAAGTGAGGTCCTGACTCTCGGTGCTATTCTGCAGTCCCCACTACCAAAATAAGGTGCTGCACCTCTGAGTAACAAGCATTTAAGTCAACTGCAGCCACACCTAAGAGCAGGGTTATTCTCGATGCCCTACAGGGGGTATGCCTCAGACAGCTAGTGTTGGAACCCACTCGGGAGGGAGCAATCTTAGACCTGGTACTCTAAAATGGGGACAGAGAGAGGATCTCAGTCTAGAAGTGGGTAGCCATCTGGGAACAAGTGGCCACCAAACAGTGTGGTTCATGATAAACTCAGCTGTAGAGTCAAGCCTTACAAAGGTGAAGGTATTGGACTTCAGGAGGGCTGATTTTGTCAAAATGTGACAGTGCCTCAGAAAAGCACTAGCAAACAGGCAAGAAGGAGGGGTGGAACAACAATGCGGAAACATCAAAACTGCCATCACAAAGGCAACAAGCCTTTATGTGAAGCAAATCAATCAAAACGAAAGAAAAGAAACACTATGGTTCTCAAAAGAGGTGGTGGGGAAGGTTAGGGAGAAAAAGATAGCATTCAGGAAGTACAAGGAAATGCAGAAGGAGCAGGACAGAGAACTGTGCCAGTTAAAGCAGAAGGAAGTGGGGAAGACAGTCAGAATAACAAAAGCCCAGACCAAGGAAAAGATAGCCAACTCAGTTAAGAAGGGGGATAAAACCTTAGTGAAGAAAGACAAAGGGAGGGATACAGAGGCTAAATAAAGAGGAGGGAGGGTGGGTGGGCAGAGATGGATAGTGAAAAGCAGGGATACTGAATGAATACTTCTGCTCAGTATTCACAAAAGAAGAAGAGGGGAGGTACCTAATCCAGTCAGTAGAAGCACTCTGGATGGGGGGGGGGGTCGATTTCAGTCCATTCACAGAAGAAAGGGTTCTGAAATAACTTATCAAACTGAAGGTGGACAAAGCAATGGGGCCTGATGGGATTCACCCCAGAGTTCTAAAACAACTAAGGGGAGAAATAGTGAGAAATAGTAACACCACTGACTACCCTTTTTAACAAATCATGGGAGGATGGCGTGGTACCTGAGGACTGGAGGAGGGTGGATGTGATTCCCATTCACAAAAGTGGGAGCAAGACAGAGGCAGAAAACTACAGACTGGTCAGTTTGACCTCAGTGGTAGGGAAAATGATGGAATCACTTCTGAAGGAAAGAATTATTGAGTACCTAGAGGCCAGTGGGGCACAGGACCCAAGGCATCATGGATTCTCAGTGGGAAGTCCATGTCAGATGAATCTAATTGATTTCTTTGACTGGGTGACCAAAGTAGTAGACCAGGGAGGGGCTGTGGACATGGTCTATCTAGACTTTAGTAAGGCAAGACAGTCCCACACAAAAGATTAATAAACAAATTAGCCAGCCTTGGAGTGGGTCCCAGGGTGGTAGCCTGGGTAAAACATTGGCTGGACAACAGGACACAGTTGGTAATAGTAAACGGAGTCCACAGTGAAGAAAGGGGGGTTACTAGTGGGGTATCACAGGGTCCAGTACTGGGTTTGGTCCTTTTTAATATCTTTATAAGTGACATTGCAGATGGACTGGAAGGAAAAGTATGTCTCTTTGCAGATGACACAAAGATCTGCAACAGGGTTGATACACAAGGTGGGGTGGAAAGGATGAGAAGGGACATGGAGAGGTTGGAGGAATGGTCAAATGTATGACAACTTAGATTCAATGCAAAGAAGTGAAAAGTAATGCATCTGGGAAACAAAAATCCAGAGGAAGAGTACACAATGGTGGGTGAGATACCAACAACAACAAAAATGGAAAGGGATCTGGAGGTAGTTATATCAGATGACCTAAAGGTGGGCAAGCAATCTGAGAAGGCAGTAAGGAGGGCTAGGGAGGATACTAGGATGCATAGTGAGAGGCATCAACAGTAGAAGCAGGAAGTTGTTATCCCTCTTTACAGACAGTTGGTGAGACTCCATCTGGAGTACTATGTGCAGTTCTGGAGATCACATCTCCTCAAAGACATACACAGAGTGGAGGCTGTCCAGAGGAGGGCAACCAAAATAGTGCAGGGCCTGCACCAGAAGACATACAAAGAGAGACTAAAGGAGCTTAATATGTATACCTTTGAAGAAAGGAGAGAGAGGGTGACATGATAGAAACTTTCAAGTATCTCAAGGGAATCAACAAAGTCCAAGAGGGTAGCATCTTTCAGAAAAAGAGATGTGCAAGAACAAGGGGGCACAATTTGAAGATGGGGGGCGGCTCAGAGGTAATGTGAGGAAGTATTTTTTCATGGAGAGGGATGTGGATGCATGGAACAGCCTTCCTGAGGAGTTGAGTCAAAAACAGTGGGGGAATTGAAGAATGCATGGGATAGACATAAGGATTCTAGGGAGTGGGGGTAGGAGGAAGTAGGCTGTTGGTTAACTAGGATCTGCAGCTTATCCATTAGGTAGGGAAATGGACAGACTAGGTGGGCCAAGCAGTCCTTATCTGCCATCAAATCCTATGTTTCTATGTTTCTATTTACCCATAATTCCTTGTTGCTGTATGTAAAACATTGACAGTTTCCTTGCATGGCATCATTCTGAGGGTGTGGCTGCACACAGAAAACAGGAGGGCGGGCAGAAACAAAAACAATCAAAAAAATGACTATGATGGATTTTTTTACAAAACAAATTGCAGCTTCAGTGTCTGAAACATGGGTGGCAATGGCATACTATGTGAAACGGGCATTTGTGGAATGTGACTAAATCACTTTAAGTTCCTTGAGTCTTTCCTCATAAGGCTTGTGGTGCAGTGCATGTATCATTTTTGTTGCTCTTCTCTGGACTGCTTCCATTCTGTATATGTTCCTCCTGAGATGTGGTCTCCAGAACTGGACACAGTATTCCAGATGAGGCCTTAAGTTATCTACACAGTGGCATCACCACTTCGCTCCTTTTACTGGTTATGCCCCTTCCTATGCACCCCAGCATTCTGTTTGCTTTCCCCCACTGCTTTTTCACATTGTTTGGATGACTTCAGGTCATCAGATATGATAACCCCCAGGTCTCTCTCCTGACTTGTGGTGACTACAGCCTGCACCCCCCCAATCCTATATTCCTTTTGTGGGTTTCTGTGTCCCAGGTGTATTATCTTGCACTTCTTAGTGTTGAGACCCAACTGCCAAACCCTTGACCATTCCTCAAGTAGTCTTAGGTCATTTCTCATGTTATCTAGACTCTCCTGTGTTAACTAGGATCTGTAGCTTATCCATTAGGTAGGGAAATGGGTAGACTAGGTGGGCCAAGTGGTCTTTATCTGCTGTCAAATTCTATGTTTCTGTTTCTATGACTCTGTTGCAGATCTTGGTGTCATCTGCAAACAGGCATACTTTCCCCTCCAGTCCCTCTGCAATGTCACTTATGAAGAAATTGAATAGGACTGGACCCAGTACCAATCCCTGTGGCACCCCGCTGGTCACCTCCCCCTCTTCATATTTTATGCCATTTACTACCACCCTCTGGGTCCTGCCTTTTAGTCTGTTTCCAACCCATTTTAACACTTTAGAGCCCACACCCAGATTCCCCAATTTGTTAAGCAACCTTCCATGCAGAATGGTGTGGAAGGCTTTGCGGAAATCCAGGTAGGCCACATCCACCACACCTCCCTGATCCACCACCCTGGTTACCCAGTCAAAGAAATTGATAAGATTAGTCTGACATGACCTTCCCTCAGTGAATCCATGCTGCCTTGGGTCTTTTGCATCACTTGACTTCAGGAACTTCACTACCCTCTCCTTAAGTAGAGACTCCATCAGCTTCCCTACAACTGAGGTCAGGCTTACAGGTCTGTAAATGTCTGCCTCCTCTCTTCTTCCACTCTTGTGCAGAGGGACCACCTCTACCCTCCTCCAGTACCCAGGTACCTCCCCCGTCTCTCGTGATTGGTTGAAGAGGGTCATCAGCAGACCTGCTAGGACTTCCCTGAGTCAATCAATCAATCACTTTATTTAACCAGGCAAAAACACCATTGAGCAAGCTCATTTTCAAAGTGGTTCTGGACACTTGTACACAAATAAAAATACAATACAGTACAATACAAGACAGTCACAGATAAGGTATATTAGACAATAATGAAAACTTTGAGCAAGTAGAATCATAAGGCTCCTACCACTGGCCTGCCAAGGTATGATGATGTGCAATACATATAATATTTTACAGGAAAAGGAGATAAGCCAATAATCCTGGTCTCTCTTCAATGCGATGTAGGAGACTGGGAGAGGGAAGGCAGGGAGGAGGTGCAGGAGGAAGAGGATGGGGTAAGAAGGGTCAGGGTAAAGTATGATAGGAGTGCTGGAAGTCCCTTAAAAAGAGGATATTTGGTAAAATTAGTTGTAGCAGTTGATAATGAGGCCAAGTGCTAATGGCTCAGTGTTGTCTAAAACAGTTGCATGTTCTCTTCAGTACAATGGCCAGCAGATCTTTGAATGTGAAAAGGCCTGGAAGGGAAGACAGTTTTAACGAGCTTTGCATGGTATTCCAAAATGATGGGAGTGAAAAATTGATTGCAGCTGAACCGTATGTTGTTTTCACTCTAGGAATCTGGAAACAAATTAAAGTGAAGCGTCTCAGGCCATAGGAGCCCTTGGCACATTGGAATAGACTCGATATGTATGTAGGAAGATTATTGGAGAGTGCTCTATAGATCCAAAGTAGAACATTTATTTTCCTCCTGATTGAAAGTGATGGCCACCCCGATTCCTGGTATAGTAGACAATGGTAGGTACGCAGGGGTAGATTAAAGATAAATCTTAGGACTCGGTGGTATAGAGTGTCTAGTTTGTTAAGCACTGTTAAGGGACAATGAGCATAAAGAAAGTCAGCATAGTCCAGTATAGGTAAGAATGTAGACTGTACTAGTCTTTTTCTAACTTCTATGGTAAGCAGATGTTTAATCCAATAGAATAGGCCTAACCACTGTCTTAATTTCTTCGAAACTTCATTCAGGTGGCACAGGAAGTTGAGTTTATCATCCAGCCAGAATCCTAGGTATTTAAAGGTTTCAACTGTTTCAAGGGGTTGATCAGGAGTGTTAGAATCTGGGAAGGAAGTTCCTTCAAAACTCTGGGGTGAATCCCATCTGGACCCATTGCCTTGTCTGTCTTTACTTTCCCTAGTTCCTCCAAGACTTTATCCACCGTAAATGGGCTGGTGTCCACCTCTTCCTCCCCCCCCCCCCGTAAACCTTTCCTCATGAGTCTTGGCCCCTCCCCTGCCTCTTCCTTGGTAAATACTGAGCAAAAATATTTGTTCAGTATCTCAGCTTTTTCAAGGTCATCCTCCACCCACCCACCCTCTCCATTCTTCAGCCTAACAATACCATTTCTGGTCATCTTCCTCTTGCTAATATAATGGAAGAAGGCCTTGTCTCCCTTCTTGATAGCCTGTGCTATTCCTTCCTCCATTCTTGCCTTAGCCTTTCTGACAGCTTTCTCAGCTTCCCTCTGCTTCTCCTGATATTTCACTGAGTCTTCTTCTTTATGTGTGTCTTTGTATTTCCTGAATGCCTTACTTTTTTCTCACACTTTCTCGGCTACTGACTTAGAGAACCACAGTGGCCACTTCTTTCTTTTGCTTTTGCTAAGCAGTCTGACACATTGACTTGTCAGTCCTGCTATGGATCTCTTGAGCCTAAGCCACTGTTCTTCTACTCTCCCCTGTATCTTCTACTACTAGGGCAATTTTGAGCTGTTCCCCCTTCTCCACGAAGTTGGCCTTCCGGAAGTCTAGGACCTTAATCTTTGTATGGCTTTCTTCTGCCAACGTGTTCAGTATTTCTGCTTTGTCTAGATCTCCCTCCTTATACTCTCCATCCTCCCCTTTGAGCCTCACAACCCTTCCCCCATTTTTCTTACATTGCTAATGTATCAATAGAATGTCTTGTCCCCTTTTTTCACAGGCCATGCTAAACCCTCCTCTGTCTGTGTCTTGGCTCTCCTAACAGCTTTCTCTGCTTTCCTTAGACATTCAAGGTATACCTCCCTGTCCTTCTCCCTTTGGGTCCCCTTATACTTCCTGAAACTTGCTCTTTTAGCCCTTACTTTGTCTGCTACCTCTTTAGAGAACCATAGTGGTCTCCTTCTTCTTTTCCCTTTGGCCACTATCCTAACACATTGGCTAGTTATCGCCACTATGGTTCCTTTTAGTTTTTCCTACTGTTGCTCCACTCCCTCCATTTCCTCTCCCTTCTCCAGGGCTGCTCTTAAACATCTACCCATTTCACTGAAATCTGCCCTCCTGAAATCTAATACTTTTGCCCTTGTGTGGCTTAATTGAGTCCCTGCCTCCATGCAAAGCCACACCATAACATGAATGCTGGATCCCAGCTGCCCTTCCACCTGGACTCCTTCGACTCTGTTTCCATTGGTTTATACCAGGTCCAGAATCAATTTGTCTCTGGTTGGCTCATGCACTAGCTGTCTGAGTCCAGCCTTCTGCAGAGATTCCAGGATGGCTGTGCTTCTGGCTGAAGCAGCTACCTGGGTGGTCCAATCTACATCCAGCATATTGAAGTTCCCCATCAGCAGGATTTCACCTTTAGCTGCCATGTCACAAATTTCTTCCATTAGTAACCTGTCCACTTCCTCCCTCTGTGCTGGAGGTCTGTAGATCACCCCAGTACGTATTGCTGAGCCTTTCCCAGGTTCAAGGGTGACCCACATGGCCTCGGACTCCCCCTGTCTTCCCTGTACTTCTCTAGCCTTTATGCCTTCCCTGATGTACAGGGCTACCCCCCTCCCTTTTTACATTCCCTGACCCTTCTGAACAGTGCATAGCCTGGTACATTGATGTCCCAATTGTGATTAGCAGAGTACCATGTCTCTGTTATTGCTGCTATGTCAAGGTCTGCATCCATCTCAAGGCTTCCAGGTCTGGAACCTTATTTCCCAGACTGCGGGCATTTGTGAGCATGACCTTCCATGTTTTACACCCTGCCCTATCTCTGTTCTTGTTCTCTCTCTCCCTTACCTATCTCCCCCACCCTGGTTTTCTTGTTCATGTGCTCCTCCCCTTCCCCCTTATACACACTGCCAGCTTCAGTTGTTCCTGTTGTCAACTTGTGTTTTTGCATCTTACCATGGGGGAGTGCTCCTAAGCCACCTGTCCCTCCTGGCTCTCCTCCCTTGGCCAGTTTAAATGCTCTCTGCTGAGGCATTCAAACTTCTCACCAAGGAGTGAGGTCCCCTTCACGGACAGATGCAGGACATCCTCCTGATACAAACTCACATCTGCACAGGAGGGGCCCCAGTCCCCTATGAAGCCAAATCCTTCCCTTCCACACCAGTCCTTCAATCAGGTGTTGAAGGTTTGGATGTGGAATGCTCTAGCCTCCCCTGTGCCTTGGACAGGTAGCACCTCCATGAATGAGATGGAAAGTTCTACTTGTTTCAGGTCAAGCTGACCCCAAGCTTCCTGAGATCCTCCTGGACTATGGTTAACTCCACCCTTCTGGCCACCAAGTCATTGGTCCCCAGGTGGATAATGACATCCAGCTCCCCGGCTATAGCCCTAGCAATCCTATGGATTTGTTTCCCATCCCTCCATGCAGCACTTCCTGGGATACACTTGACCTCCCTCTCCCCCGCTATGTCCCTAACTTCACACCCCATACAATAGAGTCCCCCACTAGAAGACGCTTCCCCCTCTCTGAGGTCCCCTGCCCTGGGGCTCCAGCTTGGAGGTCCTGATCATCCTCCCTGGTCCAGCTGTGGGTGCCTGTGTGGGGCATTCCCATTCTTCCAAAACAGTGTAGAAGTAATTCAGCTGGACATTTGTGGACCCGGTGGACTCTGGGTGGGGGTGGATGCCACCTGTAACCTGACCAACTCTGAGCAGAGACAGGAAACCTCCTCCCTCATCCCAGAGAGGTGTCTGCAGATAGGGCAGCATCACAGTCTCCAGAATGTCTCCCTGAAGACTGCTGCTCCACAACCACTGCACCACTCCCATCGTGACTATTGCCCTCCTCACTCTTCTGCCTGCATATGCTTCCTAACTGCGATCTGCTATCTCCTAACCCTCCTCACTCTTCTGCCTGCTAACCCTTTTTTCCCCTTCTCTTTCTCTCCCTGTCTCTCTCTCTCTCTCTCCTTCTGTAGTGACTTACAGCTTTTCTCTCCTCCTCTTGTTTGTGCCCTTGAGGACCTAGTTACTAGCTACACCCTTTGTACTTCTGCCTATATACCAGCTAGGCAATTGCTTGTGCTGTGCAGCCTAACTGTTCCTGTGTCTGTAAGTAGGTGTGACTTCGCCTACCACTATAAAGTTAGAGCACCCAGAGGAAGTTGGGGAATGGGGGTGGGTGGGGGGTTGTTCCTTTGATGTCTGAGAGATACCTAAGAATTACAGAAATCCCTTACCAGAACAGTATACCACATTAAAATATACTACTTTTTATTTCACGGAAGGTTTAGCCAGAAATGGGAGCTAATTATAAATTAATATGGCCACCTTTTCAGTAGAGTTATCAATGAAGCCCCAGGCCACCAAGGGTGGTAAGGGTTGTTTTCAGGACCAGGGTATATAAATACACTTATGTTTGCAGGTTCTAGGGGCCTCCTGTCCTGTCTCACTGGGTGTGACAATGTATTTGACCTCGCTGGGATTGGTGTACAGTACTATCATTAACTGTCAGGTTTACCTCAGGGTGCTGCGATGTATTGTAATAAATGCAGAGGCTGCAATTGCTGTTCTTTCTACTGTAAGCGTGCCTCTATTCTGTTTTTTGCTGTTCTCTGTTAATTTGACTGTAGTTCCAAGACAGCATTAGGGAGACAGTAAATTAACTAAAGCAAACATACACTATATAAAATAATGTATGGGCAACCATGCACAGCACTGCTGATGTTTCCATCTTAGGGTGTGGTGACATCATAGAGCTCTCTCAAGCTTCGCTCTTGAGCTCTATAATGTCATCTCACCCCTTAATGGAAACACTGTCTTGCTGTGTATGTTTATCCACACATTAGTCTATGTAACGGTTCCAATTAAGAAGGGGTGTGGTAATTATGTAGCTTAAAAGCAGTTTTCATTTGGATTTAATAAATGTTGATGTCACTGGAGACTGAACCCGTTTTCTCTTAGGCAACTATACTGGGGTTATGTGGTGCAGGCAGAGGAGAAATAATTTTCAGTCCCTCTGCTCTTTTCTTCCTGGGTCTCTCGTTTGGCAGATGGATGATTATACCAGCTTTCATAGTGGTTTTATGACAGAACAACACTGTCTACTAGAAAGTGACTTGGCCCATAATCAAACCTGAGTCTTTGATGTAGGAGTCCCAGTCTATTAATTTATTGCTGCTTAAGTCCCTGTTCCCATTCATTTTTACAGTGGCAAACCAAAGCTGCCAGCTTGATTTATACATTACAAGGTGAGGAGTGAAGGCTGCACACATTAGAGGAGGCTAAAACATACTGTAAACAGCTGTAGAACAAATTAGGCAAAGCCCTATGCTAAAAAGAAAAAAAAGTTTAAAAACAAATTACAAGGAAGCAAAATCACTCTTCTCAAACAGCTGGTATTACTGTGTGAACTGAAACTGTGGGGGCATATTGCAAATACCTTTAAAAACAGTAATGTAATTACTGGTCATCATTTTTTATATACACACATAACCATGTGTTATCCGTTACTGCTCTTTGCGTGTAATTGAGAGCTGACAATCAAATCCACAGCTCTCAAAGCACAAACAGTGGGAGGTGGGCAAGGCCCATGCTCTCTCCCTCACTAACTCACATACTCAACCTGGGCAGGCAGTGGCAGACCCCACACCCATCCACACGCACTTGGGCACTGTTCTCCTCCCAACTGATGGGAACCTTCCTAACTGGATGGCCCAAGCTACAGGTAGCAGTTTTATTTAGTCAGTGTGACTAGCAATTACAGTCTACAAAATAAAACGTACATGGGTGGGTGTAATCCAAAATTTTATACACACCGTAAATGTATGATGCTATAAATATACTCATTGAGCTTCACTCTCTAGGTTTATGTAGCATCACATACATCAGAATTATGTGTACAATTCTGGTTACACAGAAGTACTCATATATTTTTCTCTATTCACATTTGTAATCATGGCTGCCCCAACAGTCCAGCATGGTGCTACCATATGGTAAACCTGAGATCTGAAATTATCCAGAGTATCCACTTTTCAGTGGTCCAAGGGTCAGAGCTGCTGCCAATGGCAGCGTTTCATGGCCAGAGAGAGAAGGAGGTAACACATTCCCACTTCTGCTGTGACTGCAGTGATGGGCGAGGAGTATGTTAGATGCATATATTCCTGCTTGCTCCACAGGGCTACTGTAGAGTCTGAGCAAGAAACAACACCAGAAAGTGGATGAAAGAAAGGGAGAAAGCAAGAGTGACAGCCTCCCAGTAATCTGAGGCCCTGTGTCAACCTGGCTGCACTGGCTGCGATGGTGCTGGGACTTCCAGGTTGCCTGACAGGGCCTGATGTGCAGCAGCTGCTAGAGGGGTAAAAAATCTAGTGTAAAACAAAAAAAATGTAAAAGAAAGTCAGTAGAACTGAAATTCACATTCTAATGTGCTATAAATTATGTCTTAATCTTTGCTAACAGATTGACAAGACAATGCTGTTGAGAACCCTTCTCAGTAGAAACAAAGGGCCAGATTCCAGAAGAGCCCTTAGATCACAGCAAAGTTCCAGTGATCTAGGGCTGCAGCACACTCCTGGTGCATTAGGGACCATGTGCCCAATTCTGCAACATCAGGGGTCCCTGCGCCACAACACCTGGGACATGCCGCAATGGCAGGCTAGCGTTGAATGCATGGTGCACCTGCAGGACCCAATGGATGGATCCGCCCACCCCATCCCACTAGGCGCATGCCATACTGCAATGCCTGGAGTGCCCCTGGGGCAGAAGGGGCATGGGGGTACCATAGGGGTGTTGGGGGGCATGTGTGTATGCCAAGGGGCATGTTCGGGCAGCCGGCAGGGGTGCCCTTGCCAGTGCTAGCCACACTCCAGTGTATGCAGTGCCATCAGACTGCCACCCCTGCCAGGTGCCCAATCATACTCCCTTGGCATACACATGCTCCCAACACCTCTGCTTTACACCCCTGTCCCTTCTGACCCTTGGATCCTACAAACAGAGCCTCCTGCCAGTTCCCCCACTTTGAGGGGCATTGTCACAAAGGGTGTAGACCATGTCCTGGCTGATCAAATGGGACCCCCATCCTACTGCCTCGGTGGGACTTCTGGAATATGAAATTGGTAGATGTTGCAACCCCGCCATGGTGCAAGCCCCCTTGTGCCCTGGTGTACCCAGACACAGGTCGCAAGGGTCGCCCTCAGACCGTGTACTGGAATAGGGAATGCTGCAAACACCGATGCAAGGTGCAACTTTTGACATTGCTGTTTGTTGCAAGCGCCTTGTGTCGGGCTTATCGCTTTCAGAATTGGGCCCAAAGAGCATGGCAGCTCCTATTTCTTCTTCTAAAGGGTGCTATTCCAGTCTCTCAGTTAAATTCAAAAAAGTTCCACTAGCTACTAGGGTCTTGTGAAGACAGACATTAGTACAGCTACATCACAGAGGTGCAAACCATCACACAGGCAAACCAGTCAGCATCTTCATAGTTTCAATTCATTTAGTGCAAACACAATACTTCTCAGGAAATCAAAAAATAATTCCCAACATTTCACTTTTCTTACAGCTTTGTCAAGGCAGTTGTTCCTTAAAATTAAACACATAAACACAAATTTAAATTCGGTATACATACAGACTAGTACTACCCCACCAGAGCATTTCTGTACATACATTTCTTTTCCCGAATTACAGATTTTCTTCCCTGCAATATAATAGTTCAATGTTTTAAAGAATGGTACCACCACAATACACCGACACCAAACTTGGCATTCAGTCAGTCAAGGATTCTGCTGTGTAGAATAACAACCAGTCATGTCTCTACTGCATCTAAACTGACACACTGGTTCTTCCTCTTAAATAACCCTTGAACCTGGGAATGTCAATGCATGCTCACAATGTCAGGCAGCATATGATTGCTAGCTCTGGGTACCCGGGTGTGGTGATGTCATGCACTCAGTGTAAGTGCCCATGCTACAGTCCCAGTCCATCTCATTATAGGCTGAGATGGCCTCCCCATACAAACTGCCTTTACTATTGTTATATGCTGTTTTTTGTTTTCAGCTCTCAAAAATTAATTCAAAAAAGAGAATCCACATGCTGATAAAAAATAATGTATTTATTTATTTTAATGTTGGTAACCGGATAGACCCACTGAGACCAGGGGTCCCTTTTTCAGGGGTGACCCGGGAGGTTATACTACAAAAGATTACCAAATTCCCAATTGTTCCATAAGGGCAATTTCTTTTTGAGGGAGGTCAAGTAGCCTCAGGAAGGTCAAATCATGAGCTCATGCAAACTGTCACCAAAACATATCATGAAAACTTAATAAAATGTAATAAAATCAAAGGACATTCATATCACAGCCCAGTAGTAAGAGCTTGGTTTGGACTGAGACCAGTAGAGGGTCAAGTGGGCGCGTTGGAAGGAGGGAGGGAGAAAGGGACAAGGGTTTGGTATAGTATTCATAATTCACTAATGTATGCCATTTTGTCAGCCATTATTAATTGGGATGTCAATCTATTTCTTCATTCATTCCAAATGTTGGTTACAGAGTGCCAGACCTATTGATTCAATAGGCTTCCTGATCTAACAATAACCTATCCCAGTTGCCACCCATTCCAGGTTGATTTACTCTACTGAAAAATCGAGTTGTGACTTGATATCTGGCTGCCTTAAAATGTCTGGTAATGGTTGATAACTCATCATTTTTCCTGATACAGGGCTCGTGTTCTGGGATCCAGTTGACCAGCTTCTAAGTATGGTGGCCCCAAAGTGCAAACCACACACCAAAAAAGTGAAATGTAATTTAATAAGTAGAGCAACAACCAAAAGAATGAAATGCAAACAAAAAATAAAACAACAAAATCAAATGTGAAGTATTGTGCAACAAAAAAATAAAGTAAAAAAAAACAAAAGAAATGTAAAGAATTTAAGAGTGAATGCAAACAAAAAGCACAGCACAACTAAAAAATGAATGGAAACAAAAAAAACACAATAAAAGTGAAAGCAAACAAAACCACACAACACAACCTAATAGTGAATGCAAAAAAGCACAACTATAAAAGTGAATGTAAACCAAAAAAGTACCACAATGAAAAGTGAATGCAAACAAAAAATCACAACACAACAAAAACTGACAACACAACTAAAAACTGAATGCAAACAAAACACAACAAAACATACCACAATGAAAAAGTGAATGCAAACAAAAAAACACGACACAAGAAAAAGGGGATGCAAACAAAACACTACAACACAACAAAAAACCACAACTCAACTAAAAAGTGAATGCAAACAAACAAGCACAACTCAACTAGAAAGTGAATGCAAACAAAAAAAGTACAACACAACTAAAAGGTGAATGGAAACAAAAAGCAAAGCAGAAGTAAAGAAAAACTGCAAACAAGAAAGAGAAAAACTAAAAATCCAAGAGTTGGCTGGCATTTCAAATAGCTGATCTGAAAAAGTAATTGCAGATGAATGCATCCTGTGCCAGGCATTCTCTGTTGTTCATTGGCACCCTCTTTCTTTTCCCAATTCCTTGCCAAGGACTCCCTAGCGTCCAGAGGCAATCCATTCCAGTCCCAAACCATACATTATCTGGTGTCCGATGGCACCAATCCCTCATCACCCCAACCCCATATCAAGCAATTCCTGGTGCCCAGTGGCATCCTCCTTCAACCTTCTCCATCCTGTTATCAACCGGTCTGTGGTGCCCAGTAGTACCACCTGCTTCTTTCTATCCTCTGCCAAGCATTCCCCAGGGTCCAAGGGCTCCTCCCTTACTTTTTCCCATGCCATGAACACCCTGGTGTCTGGTACAGCCCCCTTTCTCATCCCCACATAAAATACTCCCACTGTGGTGCAGAACCTGGGTACAGTGACACAGGGTTGCTTGCCAATACAGAACACAGAAGAAAAAAGTAGTCACTGCATAACAAACTCAAACGATCACTGATACCTTCAGGATAAAGCAGAATCCCTGAGACATCAACACTTCCAAATAAAAATTCATTTGGATATTTCTGCTAGTATGTACTGTAGAAATCCAACATCATTGTGAGTACATAGCAAATAGGCAGGTACAATGAGGACACAAATACAGCAGTACTAACATCAGGTACCCCAGTGCTTCACTCAAATGGCACTTCATTAGGGTACTCTCCCTCACCCTATCATGAACCAAGCAGTCACTAGTCTCAAGTACCATTTTCTTCACATTGCCCCTTGCTATGAACTTTCTGGTGCCTGGTGGCAACACATTCTCCACTCCATCCAGTGTTAAGCACTCCCAGGTATCCAAAGGTACCCCTTGCTTAGCCTGTCCCATGCCAAACACTCCCTGGTGCCCAGGATCATCTCTCCCTCTCCTCATTCCAAGTACTCCCTAGTGTCCAGTTGTACCCCCCCACCTTTCTCCATCCCATGCCAAATTATCCCTGGTATCTAGTAGCACCTCCTTACCCTAACCTATGCCACGCTCTCTCATGTAATCAATGGCACCACTTGCTCACACTGTCCCATGTCAAACTCTCCCTTGTGTCTAGGGTCACCCCTCCCTCAGCCCATTCCAAGCACTCCCTGCACTGTCCAGTAGCACTCCCTATCTTTCCTTATAATATACAATGGCCCACCTTGCTCACCCTGTTCCATGCCAAGTAATTCCTATGTGATGTGGGACCCCTCTCTCATCTTCTGCTATGCCAACATCACCCTGGTGTTGTCTGGTATGTCCTTCCCTAACCATAAGCACATCCAGTTTCCCTCACCTTATCGCATGCCACACACTACTTAGTCTCCAGAAGCTCCCTCCCTCTTACACACAATGTACTGGCACAGATGACATATAAACACAATTAGCATATGATTCTGTCTCACTCTTGAACATCTCATACACAGAACAGCTACATGAGAGACTGCACGATTACTATATATTCTGGACATAAACTGCTGCTGTAACTGTGTAATTCCAGTAAGAAGGGGGCTCAAAGTGTGTCAGCTGTTCTCAATCTGCATTACAGGTGGGGACTGAGTGTTTTAAATTGCCATGCAGCTCACAAGCGACATTACTGAACTGGAACATCTGTAAGCTGTCTGACTGTAACAGCGAGAGGTCTCCCTCACAGCTACAGTGCCCAGAAGTCGTCAGGGTAAGAGACTGCACGATTACTACATATTCTGGACATGAACTGCTGCTGTAACTGTGTAACTCCAGTAGTAAGGGGGCTCAAGGTGTGTCAGTTGTTCTCAATCTGCATTACAGATGGGGACTTAGTGTTTTAAATTGCCGCGCCGCTCACAAGTGCGAGAGTAGCAGGAGCATTGTGAGTGACACAAGTGACACTCATAGTTGGAGCATTTGCACAAGTACCTGGTGTTGTAGTTCTGTTTTATATAACATAAAGTAAAAAATAAGAGGGGGTAGTTGCCAATGTTTAAAAATACAGATAGCAATATATTACAACTAGGAACTAGGCTACATAGTTTATAGTAGTTAGCCAAGGGGAACATCTGTTTTACAAGCGACAGTTCTGCTTTTAAACTAATTTGCATTAAGTACTCAGTATTTAAAGTTTAGGTAAAGTCAATATTTTATTTGATCTTTAGTTGTACAGACTCAAGGTACTAGACTATATGTGGGAAAAATGTGTTTGTTGTTGTTTGTTTGCTCAATGGATTATTCTAGTTTAGCCGAGGGGACTTCTAGCAAATTGGGTTATTTTTGGTCAACTAATTTAGTAAGCAGACTCCAAGAGGGGAGTCATGGTTACTTAAAATTAAGTAGGAATGATTTTACTAGAACTTGGACAATATATTGTCTTGCTGGTCAGTTTAAACCTTTAGATGCATATGAAATACATACAAGCATGCATTGTGATGACACCTTGCTTACTTTACTTTTGATCTTGGGGGTGGTGACATTGAACTAAACCCAGGGCCCACAGAGAAGTTCAGAACTAACTTAAAAATAATCCATGACAATTCAAGGAGCCTGGCCCCAAAAATGGACATGGTAGAAATGTTAATCAATGCTCAAAAGCCTGATATAGCAGGCTTTTCTGAAACCTGTCTCACAAATAAAATAGAAGATGGTGAAATAGGTTTGGCTGGTTATCCAATTATACAGTTCAGACAGGAAGACTAGAAGGGGAGTGGGGGTTATCCTTTATATAAAAAATACATTAGTACTAGTAAAAACTCTAACAAAAGGCAATACAGGAAACGTGGATTATATAGTACTTTACCTACAAGATGTAAAAATTGCCATAGGGATCGTGTATTCCCCCCAAATGCAAAGATGACAGACCTGGACCTGACTATTGGTGTAATTCAAGATAAAGTGAAATACAAATTATTGATCCTGACGGGAGATCTAAATTCAGATTGGGATAATCAGAGAGGTAATAGATTAAAAGAAATGATGGCACCCCTTGATTTGATACAATTGATAGATGAACCAACTAGATATACCAACTCAAGGGCTAGGGTACATTATTAGATTTATTGGTAGTTTTACCTCAGTTAATTATTCATTCAAAGGGTGTTGAATCACCGTTATTTGGAGATCATCACCTAATTTGGGTGATTGTAGGCAGCATAAAACCACCACGGACACTACTGGGGGAGGGGTGGGTAAGAGATATGAAACATTTTTTGAACTGATATATTCAACTTGGATATGCAGTTAGAAAATTGGGCGAGATGTAAGTTATTTCCGGACTTAGATCAAACAATACAGTATTTTGTGGCTAGATTCCTGGAATTATGTGATGAACATGCACCAAAAATAAAAATAAGTAGGAGAAAGGCTAGGGAACCTTGGATAAACGATAACTTATTAAAAATCATTATAATCAAGAATAGACTATGGAGATTGGCTAAAAAATCTAAAATGAATAGGGACTGGGTTATTTATAAAAATAAAAGGAATTATTGTAAACAACAGATAAGGAAAGCAAGATCTGATTATTATAAAACAAAAATTGATAGGAACAACGACCCCAAAAGATTTTGGCAAGTAGTTAATGACATTATCAGCCCAGGTAATAACAATAAACAATGTATAAATTAACTGATTTATGAAGGGAAGGTAGTAAAGGAACAAAAAGAAATAGCAAATTTGTTAAACAATTTTTTTTATAAATTTCCCCGGTCTGGACGTGAGAATTCCATTAGGCAAGACTCAAGAAGAATTAGAATTCTATGGGTCACAGCCACCTTTTCATTTTAGGATATTAAATATAAAAGAGGTAAGAAAATGTTTAAAGCATATAAAAATCCACAAGTCTCCTGGTATGGATGGGTTGGAAGGAAGGTTTATACAAATGGCTGCAGATTATGTAGCACCTATAATAACATACATGTGTTACCCCTGGGTGGTGCTATCACCAGGGCTACTACCCCTGCCCACTTGGCTAGTAGCAGGTTAAGGGGCCTAGATTCCGTGATGGGTGCCTCCACCCAAAGGTCAGGGTTGGTATTAGTCTGACTAACCAGGCCACAGCCCTCTGGGACACTGTGACCCCCCCCCTTGTCTCCTACTAGTGACCCACACAGTACACAATGTTTACCTTCCAAATACCCCTGATAGGCTTTACACATACACCTATATTTGGTACTTACCCCCAGAACTGGTTCCTTCAGCTGGGCTCTGGGGACCCCCTGTAAAATAAGGTGATGCAAGACAAAAAGCAACTATACAATACCTTAGGCATAAACTGACACCATAGTCAATGTAAACTGCAGAAAAAAGA
Source organism: Neoceratodus forsteri (assembly GCA_016271365.2). Classification (NCBI taxonomy): domain Eukaryota; kingdom Metazoa; phylum Chordata; order Ceratodontiformes; family Ceratodontidae; genus Neoceratodus; species Neoceratodus forsteri. The sequence goes on from CM028134.1 coordinate 684,640,743, forward strand.
GATCTGATTTATTCAGGGGGCTATAACAAGGATGAGGAATAATCAGGTTAATTAGCTTAATCACACTACATATATATATATATCTATAAATCACAATTGTGCATGCAGTCAGAGTCCCTATCAGTCATACTCTCTGGGTACCCAGGATGGAGAAGGAGGCTAGCCAGGGCCGTTGCCCCGGGTAGGCCAGCATTGCAGCTAGTAGGGGCCCTGTGAGAAAAAGAAATAACATGCACACTCCCTGATTGTAATCCAGAGCCGGACAGCTCAGTTCGTGGAAACAACACAACAAAATAATCAGATGACACACCTGAGATTTAAAAGATATGCTGCAGGGAGCTACCCTGTTTGTTATTCCCAATACCCAAAGCTGAACACAGGATGGACGATGGTCGAGACAATAGCTGGATTTTTCTGGTTTGCCAGAAGAAGCAGGGTAGGGAGACAAGGCCCTCATGGCAGGGCCCAACTGCAATGAGTAGCAGGCGGATTCAGTCTGATTCAAGCTGGGTATAACTTCCAGCTTCTCAGCACACAACTCAGTTCGGGGGAATACCAAATCGCGACCCCCCCTCCAGTTCATAGCACATTTATATGTAAAAAAATTACTGTACCAGGCAGACAGCTCTTCAATCCCGATCGTAAAGTCGCTGCTAAACCCGGGAGCTCAAAAGTAGCTGAAGTTCCTGACAGGCCGATCGCATTTAGCAAAATCTTTGGTCTTCTACAGGTTGAGCCTGGTCCCAAATCAGTAGCTGCTTCACAGCACACAGATCAGATTCAGTCCAAAAAGAATTATCTTGCTCTCTCTGTGCCGAAAACAGGCAAGCAGGCCAGAAGTCAGGCCTTCCACAATTCTCCCGCGCGAACTAAGGCACAAACGGCTGCTCGACTAGGAGAGCTGTTGCTCTCTCAGCTTCCAACTAAGATCTGGCTTGCCAACAGACAGCTCAGGGGCTTTCACTCATACCAAAAGATTTAGTTGGTCAGTTCAGGTGTCAGTCACAGCAGGGCTCCCCCTATAGGTCCAAAAAGGCGCCAACAGCCCAAAACTACAATTCCCAGAGTCTGGCTCCACATATCCCCGTCAGTTGCAGGCTCCATTTTAGAGTCCCAAAATACTGATCGGTCCAATTCGGCAGTGCAGGACCAAAATGGTGGAGCTAAACAGAACAGTCCTCACTGCAAAGAAGGCAGGTTAGAACAAACTACATTATCATTACTACTTTAAATGATTTCAAGTAAGTAGTGACATCTTTCAGCAGAGCTCCTTCTGCACAACTAGCGATGGCAAAAACAGAGCAATTATTCAGCAGCCCAGGCGGGACTCGAACAGGGAAACTCTCAGACCCCCCCCTCCAGATTAATTATAACTGCAATCGAGTAGCTCTTAAAGGGACAGTGCATGGAGGATTTTAAGGTGCTCACTGACAATACATTTAAACGGCAATAACGCCATACACCACCCGATGCAATGAGCAATTAGGCCAGCTCATGGAAGACTTTTCGGGAACCCCCATTTATAGGGGGTTACACATATTTAACTGGAGCTGTAGTTTGTGGCAGTTTCCTACTACATTTGAACAAAGTAAAACTATCCCAATATATAAAGGGGAGTTCAAAGCGATCCAGGTAATTATCAGCCCATAGCCCTGCTTTCAGTGCTATCCAAATGTCTAGAGAAGTTAGTACACAAATAATTAATGGACTACTCAGAAACAAATAATATCCTTACTCCATACCAGGCAGGCTTTAGACGAGGCCTTTCCACTAACTCGGCTTTAATAGAATTTAACGATCTTGTGGCAGCTTCCTTGGATTTTTTTATTGTATTTATTTATTTGAGCATCAGTTTACAACCTTTGAGCCAGAGGCTCATTTCCAAAGGTACCTCGTCACATTGAGGACAAATACATTACATTACAGGCTCATTGTTACATCACATTGAAGACAAAAACATTATTTATTTATTTAATTAATTCATCTATCGGATTTACAACCTTTATATTACAGGCTCATTGTTACATCACAGAGTTTCAAGTTGTAATAAAATGACAACCAATTAAATTGACAGCTATATATATTTACAAATATTTGTAGAGCGAAGGAACCATTCTAGTTACAGTGATGCCGCTCATGCGAGCATTGTCTGCATGTGGTGGACTAAGTCACATGGATGCAGGAAAGGAGACAGCAGTTCTGTTTGCAGAGTTATATAAGCCCTTCAACCTGGTGGACCACTCCCTGCTGCTGAGGAAACTCTGGGTTATGGGTATTACTGAGGGGCCATGGGCTTGGATTAAATCATATCTAACAGGAAGATCTCAAAGAGTATGCATGTCACAGCTTTTGCCAACAACTAAACCAGTGGTAAGAGGAGTTCCCCAGGGATCAATATTCGGACCTTGTTATTCTTGGTGTTCTGCAATGATCTTCCCCAGGCAATTTCAACATCTTGTATCCGGCTGTATGCCTATGACACGGCTCTTGTTGCCACTGGGGTGGACTGTGCAGACCTGAGAGTCAAATTGCAGAGGGACTTCAGCTGCTTGGGGGAGTGATTCGCCAGGTCAGGGTTGGTGATGAATATAAAAAAGACAAAAGTCCTTTACTTTGGAAACAGAGATAAACCAGCTGTGGGTTTACTACCTTTATCTGGTGTATTAATTGACCAGGTAACAGAATATCGATATTTGGGAATACTTTCTGATGCTGAGTTAAACTTCCAAGAACATATTAAGGAATTGCTGACTAAAGTTAGTAAGAAATTAGGAGCCCTTAGATGAACATCAAAATGTCTGGATTCAAAGACTGGGAAAACTATAGTGGAACAGATGGTGATGCCAACCATTGATTATGGAAGTGTTATATATAGGGTCACACCTAAATTGATGCAGGATAAATTGGACAAAATGTATTATAAACTAGCAAGGTTCATATTGGGCAGTCATTATAGAACACACCATTGTGTACTATTAATTACTTTGGGATGGGCTACTTTAGAACAAAGAAATGGAGAGATATGGTTGAAACTATTGTACATTTTTTTACAAAGCAACCTGCTCATTACATATCAGTTAATGCACTGATGAACAAGTCCAAGCCTACTCAGACTTTGTGCAGATCTGTACATGTAAATAAAATAAAGGAAATTTATAATAAAACTAAATTTGGGGTAAAAACTTTAAAACATCAAGTGGGAAAATGGTGGAATATACTTCCTTACTCAATGAGGGTGGCATCTCCTAACTCATTTAGAATAGGTTTGAAATCAATGTTTCCAGTTGTGTGTAATTGTTAAAACTTTGGCTCATCGGGACTATTTAAGGTAATGTACTGCACTTTAACATGTCTGTTTTTCCTTGAAATATTTGTAATTATTGTACCGGAGCCTGTTTGTATATTTGTGATTATTTTTTGGTAGCTTACTGTATTTGATCGTATGCTGTTTTGTATTTTGTACGTGGTATGAGATGATGTGTTTATATAATTTTGTAAAACCTTTTTGCATTTGTAGATTTATAATGAGTTTTTATACTTGACACACCTAACAGGACTTGTCTTGTAAACAGAGATTTATCGCTAATGACATTTGCTATCCTGTATAAAAATAAAAATGTTACCTACCTACCTACTAAACATGTCATTACAATTAGTCATTCAAAAAATACCATAGAAAATGACACTGGAAAGATTTGAACTTTATTCTAGCATTGGCCTGAAGTGGCAGCCACCATCATTTTTTATTGTATGGTATAAAGTCTCGGGCAGTCTACACTCACTCAGTCACTGGCTGACTCATTTTCTTACTGACCGACCCACTCACTGACCATCCCACTCACACAATCACAGAACTCATTCACTCTCCACCCTACTCTCAGTAAAAGCCCAAGCAAGGATCTGACCATAGTATTGTGTTCAACGACAACTGGAAATCATCGCACACATTTTTTTTTTAATTTACTATACTTTTCTCCCCAGTGCTAACTGGTCAACTTTGGTCTGCCACTCTGACCATCCCCATCACCCATCATCTCTGTGACTTGCATCACATTCCTTGCTCTCCCATGAATAACCTCCATGACAAGAGACATCATTCAGCAGTGCAGGACCTGTGTTAGGCAGCAGATGGCAAACTGCATGGTTGGAGTCTTTCTGACTTTTTCTCCCCAGCCACTGACATTATGGATGTGGTGTGTCTGATGCAAGATGTGCAGCACAATGCCATCCCTCCTCCCTTAATGCTAGCTACAACCTGCAGCACCACCACCTGTGGTCACCCATGTGATAGTACTGTGGTGGAGTCCACGGTCCCTCTCTCACCAAGGAGGCAAACGTCCACTGGAATGCTCCACCATCCTTCCTCAGCCAGCCCTCCAGTGACCAAGGCTCATTCCTGACCCATGTTACTGGCACTGCAAGTGGTAGCATCACCACTGCACTGACAGGCCAGCAAGATAGATGATTGCAGATCATTGTGGTAAATGATCACTAGCCAAACTTGGTCAGATCATGGTCCACAATGGTCATCACAGAATAGTATTTATCCATGACTGAATACTGCTGTCACTTCTTATCTCTCATTATATGGCAGCTGGACATGAAGCAAACAAGTACCTGGGAAAGCAAGAGATGACTAGTTGTTTTCCTGCATCGGGTGTCAGATCATTCAAGGACATTTTAAAGGTTTCCCACATTTGGGTACAGAAAGGTGTAGAGGTGTGCACCCCCCCCAGCTGAAATATGATGTGTTCCTTTTCCCATTTTAAGGCGTTCATTGCCCCCATTTTATATCTACAGATCTCCATCCTCCCATTTTAAATGTACTGTACTTCTCCCCAACCCCTCCACTACATTTTAAAGAAACTGCCCCTTGCTCCTTTTTTATGTTTGTTTGCTACAGGCATGTCAGAGCATATTGCTACTGGTTTAGGGGGACTGGGATAGTGAAAAGCATTAAAAAGCATCCATTCATGACCTCATGGCACTGAGTGATGAGTAGAGATGCAGCAAATTTTAAATCTGTCAGCGAAGTGGACGAGAAGTGTCCACTTCGTGTTGGTGGAGCACAATGCAAAGTGGCCACCATTAAGTGCCCACTTCGCCTTCTTATTATGACTTCGCATTGTCATTCTGCCTTAACGCGAAGTAAGGTGAAGTGACAACAAAACAGGCAGCCCCCAACACATCACATGGCTTACAGTACTGTAAGTCACATGCTTTAGCCAGGCAGGAAGGAAGTGAGTCAGAGAAGCAGTTACTTTCACTTTCTCCTTTGAAGTTGTAGAGGGAGGAGGCTTTTTTGGTGAGAGACTGAGAGAGGAGAGCAGTTTGTTTCCCAGTGATTTTGTACAGAAAAAAACAGCTTTTTTAAAAGCTACATCTTTATTTAGTTTTTGTATTGTGTTTGTGATTGTTTTTTTTGGTACTGAATTTTTTTTATAAGTTTTGCTGTGTGTGTGTGTGTGTGTGTGTGTGTGTGTGTGTGTGTGTCTGAGAGTGTGAGACTGAATGCAGGTGAAGGTTAGGTGTCGGGACTCTTTGATAGTCGGGGACTTGTGTGCGATGGACCTGGGAAAAGGAGTGTCTGTGGCCCGTGGGAGCGGGCAGAGGAAAGGAGTGCGCACACATGGGGGTCGTTTGGTGTTACTGGACCATTCCTGACTCTTGGGTGTTGCTCCCCGTGGAAGCAGCAGCAGCACCAGTACCACTAGTGACTGCTGTGCATCCACCTACTTCGCCAGTACCACTACCAGCAGTAGCAGCTGCTGGGGCTCCAGCAACACCCCCTCCACAGCCACAGGTGGAGCCCCAGGAAAATGTAGGTGGTCTAAGCAATGTATCTGGTCCTCCCCCACAGCTCCCCAGTGTCGGAGTTTTTTTAACTGTGTGGGAGGAGACAGCACAATCGTGGTTTGCCATCTGTGTGGTGTGCTGGTGCACCGTGGCCCCCGGGGGACACATTTGGGGACCGGTGGCCAGCGCACACACATGGCAAACCACCACAAGGTGGAGTGGCAGACATCCACCGAAGGGGCCAGATGTCCACCTGCTGGCCCTTCTGTGGCAGTAGCTGAGGGTGCTGGGGGTGAAGTTGTGCCTCACTGCCACAGCAGGAGGAGGGCAACTTCAGCAGCTGCTCCACCACCACCACCACCACCACCACCACAGCCACCAGCACCACCCTCTCCACCACCTCCACTACCTGGGTTTCCACCTGCAGTGAACCCCACCACAGTGCCTGCAACACAGGCCAACATTGCTCTGGTGTGGGTGGCCCTCGAGGAGAACAGTGAGAGGGTGGGTGCTATGCAGCTGCAGGTTGATCAAATCCAGCAACAGCAGCTGCAAATAGTGACAATGCTGCACCTGCTGCTCGAACACCACGACATCTCACATTAAGGGATTTTTTTTTCTGGACCCCCCCCCCCACTACTGTGCTGTACTGTTTTTGTGTGTTTTTTGTTGTTTAATAATAGACATTTTCCCTTCTGTTGTTGCAGTGACTCAGTAATGTTGACTTTTTGTTTTGGAGTGCTTGTGGAGAAGCTGTTGTGAGCAGTGCAAGTATGATGTGTAAAACTGCATGTGTGCAGTCAGTGTTGTTGCTGTGTGTGTGAGTGAGTGAGAAACATCAGACACTGTGTAGCGTGTTGCAAACAAATATTGCTGTTGCTGACTAGTTGCAGTGTTTATGCTATAAAGAATAGCAAGCAGAATAAGGTATATTTTATTGTCACCATCATTATCAGTGGACTAAGTGATACAATACTTTTTTCAGAGGTGTCTGGCCAGAGTGCACCTTAGTCACATTATATACTATACTGTACACATAACTTTTAAGAGAGCATGTGTTTTTTGTACTATGATCTCTGCAAAGTCATGTGTGCACTGTTAGTGACCGAGGTGCACAGTGACCTGATACAGCTGAAAAAATATCATAGCACTTAGTCCGCTGATGCTGATGGTACCAATAAAATATACATCAGGTATTCTTTGTGATCTTTTTTCTTGATACTGCAACAAGTATTACCATATATATATATTTGCATGAAGCTGGACAATGTATGCACACACAGGAAAGAACAGTGATGTCACACATGCAGTTTAGCACAACATACTCACATTGCTCAGTCTTCATGCTGTTTGTGAAAACCGCCCATAATTTCATTACAGTGCGTCACGGAGGAATTCCCATTCATAAAAGCCACCCAAATTCTGCCCCCCTTTCTCTGCAACGTTAGGATGTGATGTCAGGGACAGCGCAGGTGCATGCTCCTTTATACTGAATGACAGATTGTCCGGCAGCTTTCCGAATGTTTCTTTAAGTTAAAATGGTCAGTTTGTGGTGAAACATGTGGGCGCGTTTCCAGTAAGAAGAGTCTTGTTAGTGGAAACGTGTCCACATTTCACCACGAAGTGAACCTTATAACATAAAGAAACATTTGGATAGCTGTAGGACATTCACTATAGTGGAGCACGCACCTGCACTCCCCCTGGCATCACATCCTAACGTTGCTGAGAAAGGGGGGCAGAATTTGGGCTACCTTTCCGAACAGGAATTCCTCCATGACGTGACACACTGTAATGAAATTACAAGCAGTTTTCACAGAAATGTATTGCACTATGTGGAGCAAGAAAGATTCCCCTGGAAGTAAGGCACCCACATATTAGGTTAGGTGCAACACCATAACTATGTAATGTGGTGAATTTCTGTAAAGCAGCAGTGCAACAATCTATTGAGAACTCTGACCTATATTTTTTAATGCTATGTTACAACTTCCTTTACTTACATCCTGACTTGTATACTATAATTTCCAGTATTTGAGTCTGCTGTACTATCTTTTTTCATGTGTGAAATAATGAAAGGAGCATTCCTTTTAACCCTTAGGCTGCCGGCAGAATTAGAACGTATAGGAATTTTGGACTGATGTATCAGTCCGTGGCCTTGTAAGGGTTAATATGGTGCTGACCAGGTCTTTGTCAGTATTTTCCACCACTTTTCTCCATCACAACAGTTAGTTGTTGTATAACACTTCTGTTGTAAATTAACAGTTATGCAGCAGGCATGTTTTATGACCCCACAGAACAATATTTATTGAAAAGCAGCTGCAAATAAATACAAACCTGGTCATAACAATATTGAAAGGTATGCTCGTTTTTTTTTCATACATGACAAAAAGTAGTCAACGAAGTAAAGCAGACAGAAACTGTGAAAAGAAGCATATCACTCAAGTCATGACTCGGAGGTAACTAGTGGCTGGCAATGTAAAGTAGCATAAAAAAATACAATTCAAAATTGTCACCACATTCTTGCAATGCTGCTTTAATCAATAATGTCAGTATGACATCATGAGCTCACAATCACACAACACACAAAATGCATCTGCCTTGTGTCCAGAAAATTGACAAGTGGTAACAAAGTGAAATGGGAGCATTTCCACACATACAAAGTCCCCCAGAATTAATGGTGCACTCAGTCATGCGCACAGTGGTGGCACAGAGTCCCCAGATTTTTTCTGCATGCCCACAATGCATCTGCCTTGTGTCCAGAAAACTGGCAAGTGGTACAAAGTGAAATGGGAGCATTTCAGCACATACAAAGTCCTACAGAAGAGCAGACTGTGGGAAGGGAGCTCCTAAGGAGAACAGAGCAAGAGGGGAGGAAGAGGGGCAGTTTAGAGGGGCAGTCGGGGGAAAGGCAGGTTACTTGATGGAGGCTGGCATACAGTGTTACAATAAATTTGAGCTACTAAGCTACCTAGAGGGGGAGGAAGGGGTTGGTGGAAATGAGGAAACTGATACAGAGGCTGGGGGGAGGAAGTTGGATACCCATAGAGCATCACAGACCGGCAATGGAAAGGATAGAAATAGTCCCAGAGGGAGAAGGGGAAACATAACTGTTAAGCAGATGGGGGAGATGCAAGATATTGCAGACATGAGGGAGGAGAGCACGACTGGAGAGAAACTGGGAGACAAGGATGCGGGGGAGGGGCCCCCCTTCAGCAGCAGAGTCTGTTCCAAGGATGATGTCCTAGGTAAAGGGGACCCACAGAGGGCCTCTGGAGGTAGGGGTACTATGACAAGGGGGGGGAGGATGGCGGTGTGGGGGAAGGGGAAACCATCAGGGCCAGGATAAATGGTTCAGATAAGACAGGGTTAAAGGGGACACCTATTCGGGGGGTCTGAGTTAAGGGCAAAATAACAAGGGAGGCAGAAAGGGGAGAGTGACAAGGGGGTCTCTAATAAGGCAGGAAGACTCCCATGGAATTGAGATCATGAATAAAGGGGGGGATGGGGGTTGAGAGCGCATAGTGGAGGTAACCATAAGGAAGATGGCGGTGTTAAGATTCTGTTATTGGGATACTCGATGATTGGGGTATCTAGTGGGAGGGACAGGGGGGTGGATGCCATAGCCAGGTGAAGGTAGTGAGTATCTCTGGGCTGACAGTGCACAGAGCAAAGTTCATGGTGTACGAACTGGTTAGAGATTGTGGAGGGAAACCGGATTTCCTGATGCATTTGGGAACTAACGATCTAGAGGGAAATAGCGTTTTGGAAATCCAAGCAAGGTTCCAATAACTTGCCAGAGTCTGTCCGGATAATGGATGCAACATTTCCTTTTCGGAGATATTGCTAGTACCAAAGGCCTCAGTGGAGAAAAAAATGAAGATCACAGAGGTTAATGACTGGCTCAGGAAGTGGGGTGAAGAGAGTGGATTGGGGTGTTAGGGAACTGGAAAGGAGTTTGGGAGGATAAGGGACTGTATGCCGAGGACAGGCTTCATCTTGCCCTGTTAGGGAAGGAAGTTCATAAACAGGGGTGGCTGACTACATTCAAGAAAGGTGGGGTTTAAACTTGTGAGGGGTGGAGGGATAAGGGAGGGGCTGACTGGAAGCCCTCTCCTCCAGATGAGGGGAGTAGCCTTCAAACCCAAGGGGGGGGGAACAGACTGGGGGAGGAGGTTTCAGGAGGAGCAGTGGAAGGATGGAAGTATAAGGAACCTGGGTGGGGTTCGACAAAGGGAATCGGGGATAAGGGGGGGGTGTTGTCAGTAAATGCCAGGAGCTTGGGAAACAAGTTGCCAGAGTTCCAGGCCATGCTGTTCTGGGGGGGGTGGTGGATGTGGTAGCGGTCACGGAAACATGGACCAACAAAAACCATGACACAGACCTAAACGTGCAGGGGTACACTATGCTTAGGAAGGATAGAAAGGAGGGCAGAGAGGGTGGAGTGGCTATGTTCATTAGAGATGACATACAAATTGCTAGGGTAGAAGAGGCAGCGGGAAACATGGAGGCCTTATGGGTCACCTTACGAACCCCAACAGGAGGTAAGATCAAGCTGGGTGTAGTATATAGGCCCCCCGGGAAGGGTGATGTTCTGGAGGATGGTTTGCTGGACAACATCATTGCCCAGTGTGGACAAAAAGGGGAAGGAGTGGTGTTGATGGGGGACCTTACTATGCCAGGTAGAAACTGGGGAACCGTGTCCTCTAAGGTGGCCAAGGAGCAGAGGCTACTGGACGGCTTCCAGGATGTGTTCTTGGCACAGCATGTGATGGAGTCCACAAGGGAGGGGCATGTCCTGGACGTGGTTCTGGCAGATGGGGATCTGGTAAGGGACTTGGTTGCATAGGATCCCCTGACTGGGAGCAACCACAATACTGTCTGGTTTCCAAAAAGCAAGGGGGGAAGGGGGAGAGATCTAGGACACTGGCAGTGGACTTCAGGGGGGCAGACTTTGTGGGCATGGGAAATATTCTCAAGGATCACTTGAAGGGGATTACATCAAAGACAAATGTGGAAAAGAGATGGGAGGTCATAAAACGGGGACTTCATGAGGCAGTCAGGACCTGCGCTAAGGTGAAACATAAGGGAGCAAGGTCACATAAACCATGCTGGTGGTCTATCGAGGTTCAGGTAGCAGTCAGAGAAAAGAATATAAAACAACAAGAGGGGATAGGGAAAAGGAAATGTACCATCTTGCATCTAGAAAAGTCACCTGGATGGTGAGGGGGGCAAAGTCCAGTAAAGAGCAGCAGCTGGCACAGGGGATACATGGAGAGGAAAAGGGGTTGTTCCAGTACATTGGGGAGCGGAGAAAAACTAAGGGTCATCTCAGCAGATTGTGATCAGAAGGAGGGTGGGTGGAAGAGGCAAGGGACCAGGCAGAGGCATTAAATGAGTACTTCACCTCTGAGTTCACTAGGGAGGGGGATGGGATATCTACAAAGCAAGGCACAATGGGGATAGAAGTGGTAGTGAGTGGGATCAGGGGAGCAACAGAAATGGAGCAAGAGGGAGGGAGAGGTACCCCAGGGGTGTCATAACAGGATAAGGATAAAAAGGCCAGTAAGGTGGAGGGGACGGATGATGCTATCTCCCCGGAAAGGGTGTGGTTAGCCCTCAAGGCCCTAAAGAAAGATAAATCTCCTGGGCCGGATGGCATTCATCCGAGAGTACTATGGGAATTGGTGGACATACTGGCTGCACCCCTGGCGAAGCTCTTCAACAGGTCGCGTGAGACAGGGAGGGCACCTAGGGATTAGCAAGAGGCACATGTGGTGCCAATCCATAAAGGGGGGTCTAGGGAAGTACCAGGTAACTATAGACCCATCAGTTTGACCTCAGTGGTGGGAAAATTAATGGAGAGTATACTAAAGGAACGATTGGGGTGTACTTGGAGGAGATAGGAGGTCTAGATAGTTGGCAACATGGGTTTGTGCCAGGTAGATCATGTCAAACCAATCTTGTGGAGTTCTATGAAATGGGTAACATCAGAACTGGACAGGGGAAAGCCTGTGGATGTATTATTCTTGGACTTCAGCAAGGTGTTTGACTCTGTCCCCACAATGGTCTGGTGGAGAAACTGACGGGGTTGGGAGCAGGCCCTTTGATGGTCAGATGGATTGAAAACTGGCTAGCTGGACGCACCCAGAGAGTAATAGTCGGTGGGGAGCTCTCGAACCCTTTAGAGGTCGGTAGTGGGGTACCGCAGGGCTCAGTCCTGCGTCTGATCCTGTTTAATGCATACATATCGGACATCAGAAAGGGTATAGGGTGTGAAATGAGTCTGTTTGCCGATGACTCCAAGATGGGAGCAGTAGTTGAGGGGGAAGAGGGGAGGTTGGCACTGCAAGGGGACCTGGACACCCTGGAAAGCTGGGCTCACACATGGAAATTAAATTTCAATATCACCAAGTGCAAGGTGTTACATCTTGGGCGGGGAAACCCTAAACACAGGTACACCCTGGGAGGGGAGGCACTGGAGGCCTCAACAGGGGAAAAAGACCTAGGGGTCATGGTGGATGCATGTATGGATAACTCTGAGCAGTGCAGGAGAGCAGCTAGCAAGGCAAACAGGATGTTGGGATGCATCGTAAGCGGGATCACCTCTAGGAGCAGGGAAGGGATTCTGCCACTGTACAATGGATTGGTTAGACCACACCTTGAGTACTGTGTACAGTACTGGAGACCACACTTGAAGAGGGACATACAGCTCCTGAAGAGGGTACAGCGAAGGGCAACTAAGATGATACGAGGACTAGGGGATTTGACATATGAGGACAGACTTGAGGAGCTCAGCCTGTTTTCATTGGAGAAGAGGAGAGACAGGGGGGACATGATTGAGGTCTTCAAGTACCTCAAGGGAATAAATAGGGTAAACATAGAGGGGATCTTTAGACTAAAGCAAGGAGGTATCAACAAACGGCATGTTTTGAAGTTGGAAGGTGAAAGAGTGAGGGGGGGGAGAAGAGGAGGTTTTTCACTGAGAGGGTGGTGGACCCTTGGAATGCACTGCCTGGTGAGTTGGTTCAGAGATCCATGGTGGAGGGCTTCAAGAGAGGGTGGGACAGACACAGAAAGCGGATGTATCAGATGATGGCCTGGCCCAGGGGAGTGGAGATGGATGAAAGGGGTTTCTGGAACACAAGGCAGTGGGAGGGCCTCGGCACCCTACTAGGGATCTGAGGTTCGAGCAGACTTGATAGACCGTAAGGCCTAATCTGCTGGCAATTAGTATGTTAGTATGTTAGAATTAATGGCGCACTCAGTCATGCATGCAGTGGTGGCACAGAGTCCCCAGATTTTTTCTGCATGCCCACAATGCATCCACCTTGTGTTCAGAAAACTGACAAGTGGTACAAAGTGAAATGGGAGCGTTTCACCACATACAAAGTTCCCCAGAATTAATGGTGCACTCAGTCACATACACAGTGGTGGCACAGAGTCCCCAGATTTTTTCTGCATGCTCACAATGCATCCTCCTTGTGTACAGAAAATTGACAAGTTGTAACAAAGTGAAATGGGAGCATTTCAGAACAAACAAAGTCCCCCATAATTAATGGCACACTCAGTCATGCGCGCAGTGGTGGCACAGAGTCCCCAGATTTTTTCTGCATGCCCACAATGTATCCACCTTGTGTCCAGAAAATTGACAAGTGGTAAAGTGAAATGGGAGCATTTCAGCACATACAAAGTCCCCCAGAATAAAATGATGACCGTGAGCAAACTGTTGCTGGTCCAATGTGTGCTACTATTCGAGCAAATTCAATGTAATCATCTCATCTGGATGGAAGCGTGCCCTTTGTCTGTACACTAATAGTAGTCTTGGTGAGTTGATATATACAGTATATATATATATATATATATATATAGTTGTGTATTTTGTAGGTGAGGGGGGTTAACATGGACATGTACTCATGGTATTGTTCTGTATTACAGGTCACAGATACTGTTGGTGTGCACAGTCCAGTGCTCGATGAGAACTTTTTGTGTAGAGATTTGAAATGGAGAACTCTCAGGCACTTGAAGGTAAGTATTTTTTTTTGTGGGGTGGGGGGAAGCATATTCGCAGGTTTTTCTGTAATGGTTTCTTATTTTGTTACTTCTTCACAGATTTCATCTGCATCCTTCTCGAGTCTGGTTGTTAATGATGGTCATGGTCATCTAATGAAACAACTTCTGCGTGTTGCATATGTGCCCCAGTCCGGGGGGGGAGGGGAGCCTGATGTTGAAGAATTTGTTTGTATAAGGCCACTCTGACAGAACAACAAAGCATCTGGAAGTTTCCTAAAAAAAGAAATGACTGACTTCTTACAACTTAATTGTAATTTGTCCCTGGTGGTTCAGTGGGCGGACAGACTCATGCTCAGTGGTGGCAGTGGCTAACATCAGTCCCGGTGGTGGTGGTCCGTGGGTGGTCAGACTCATGGTCAGTGGTGGCAGTAGCTAACATCAGTCCCGGTGGTGGTGGTGGTCTGGAGTGGCACACCACCTTTTAACAGCTTCAGTTAAAACCTGCCAACATTAACCACATCATCATCCTCATGAAGAAAGCTGCCCTCACAGTCATCTATGTCTGAAGTCTGATCACTGGGAAATTATTTCTCCGTTGTTTCATCATCTATGTCAGTAGTGGGCCGTTTCAGGCAGCCACTACCAGTGCCACCAGGATGGTCCATTTCCACATCACTAAAACCACCATGACTAGGCCGGGTTACGAATACCGAGGTTGCAGTCTGTGCTGGTATGTGTCTCTCATTCACTTTAATGAATGTTAGCAAACTAACATTTGCAGGAGACAGGTTTGTCCAACAATCCCTGACTATTACACCTGCTGAGCTGAATACCTTCTCAACACTTACACTGGAGGGTAGGCATGTGAGGTACTTCAGTCAGCTCTGGCCATTAACTGACCTTTCCACTCCAGTACAAAAGAGGATCTTCAGTTTTTGTCAGATGCCTCTTTTCAGACAAATATGACTCAACCATTCTCTGTGCCACACTAAGTCCAGTGGTCGATGCATCATTCTGTTCTCCCGAATCATTTATTTCACAAATGCCCACTCGGGACAAAGCCTCCCAAAGTGGGTTGATGCCAGTCACTTTGGATGACAGACCACCTGGAACTGCAGTCCCCTTCCCCTTGCAAGATATCCTTGATGGTCCTCCAGGTACACCTTCAGCCGGATTATGCTGCTGAGGTTTGCTGACCTTGGCATGTGACTTCTGTGCCCCATGAACTAAGTACACCAGTTGACCACAGATATTTTTTACCAGTTCAGGCCCTCCCTCCAGTACTGGTGCAATTCCATGTTTGTATCGTGGGTCCAGCATTGTTGCTATGGCAAAGTTGTCACTATGCTGAATGCTCACAATGTGGCAATTCTGGATGAATATTGTCAGCATATATTGCAGCAACATACTGCTGCCACTGTCTCCAGTAACATCAAGGCCATGCTGTACATTCACCAATGTCTGTCTCAGCACCCACAGCAGTGGAATTGTTTGGCTAATGGAGGCAGACTCGCCACTCACTGACTGTGTGGCATTTTCAAAAGGCCGCAAAATTGTTATTACAGAGTCCATGAGGCACCACTGTTCAGTCGTCATAGACATGGAGGCCCCGGAACTGTCACGGCTAGTGTGCATCACAAGATATTCTGAGATGGCTTTGTGTTGTTCATACAACCTCTCAGCCATGTATAAAGTGGAGCTCCATTGGGTGACAACTTCCAGCTTCAAGCGGTGCTGAGGCAGGCTGTTTTGTATCTGCAACTGCTGCAGTTGGTCACGGCCTTTCCAGATCATGAAAAGTGAGAGCAGATATGTTGTGCAACAGTCAGCATTTCCTTTACATCAGGGTGCTGCAGAAACTCCTGTACCACAAGATTTAAACAATGGGCCATGCATGGAACACGAAAAAAAGCACCATTCGTGATACATTTCACCACATTTGACCCATTGTCACTTGCTGTGAACCGAGCTCTCAGGGACAAAGGGTTTAGCCACTTGTCAATTTCAGTTAGTACCATGTCCAACATGTTCTCATCAGTGCGTGAACAGGTCACATTACGCATAGCAATCGTTGAATGCTGTCAAGATCCTGAAAGATTACTACCATGACAATCTACCTTACTGCACTGATTATTCACACTACCAACATGACAAACAACCCCCAGCAGCTGCACCCAGTGTGCAGTTATACACAAATATGAACTCCCCGCTGTTTTGTCACTTGTCCACATATCCATATTTAAATGGATGAATGGAGAGAAGGAATGTTGAAGGGCATGTCTTACTGAGTCGGACACAGTACGGAACAACTCGGGAACAGCACAGGTAGAAAAGTATGTCCTGGATGGGACTTTCCATTTTGGACAGGCACATGCAGCAGACCGCCAGAACCCAAAATTCTCCAAAAGGAGAAGGGCAAAAGATCAATTGCCAGCATTTCAGCTACAGCAGCATTAAGTTCACATGACACTGTATGATTGGGGGGTACTTCAGCTTATGCACAAAAACACTCTGTAACATGGGCTGACTTAAATGTTTTACACGGGGTGTGATCACAAATGGTTGTGCTCTGAGATGAATTGCATTGGCAGGGGGTGGAGTATGGACGTTTGGTGAAGACGGTTGCGCAGGTGATGATGACAAACCCAGAAATGCAGTTATTTTGCCAGATTTGCCAACCGGGGTTGATGTACCACTTGCACTAGACATACTGCATTCACCACCACCACCAAAACTGCTACTCTCACCAGCACTGGACAACATTTCAAAGTCATTATGCTCCTCCACCTCATCATGTCTGTAGTAATCCTCTGCTCTTACTATCTCACTACTTCACATGTTTAATTTACTACTGGACTTAATAGTCATGGAAGGGGATAACATGCTCGTTATGGTTGCTGACGAGGGTGAATGCACCACTGTGGTATTAGCTGCCATCTTGTGCTAGGTCCACAGTGCCATGTGCCGATTCTTAAGATGCGTATGCTGTACTCCTGTGCCCAGATGGCTCCCCTTTTTACCTCGACTCACATGCACATGGCAAACCTGGAGGATTGCAACTGACTCACCATTCGCATCTTGAACAAAAAAATCCCAAATAAGGGATTGTGATGCTCTACTTTTAACATGTCCATGATGATGCTTATTTAACTCTGTTCTTTTAAGCACTGAAGTGGTGGGGGTACATGATGTTTCGGGCACTGCACACCCGGACTACAACTGACCACCACGACTACCTCTCATTATTACTGGGTCATCATCCTCAACTGAAACTGGTAAATCACAAGTTTTTACGGGGGGGGGGGGTTACTGCAAACAGACTCAGACACAGCCACCTTGAATTTCTTTTTCTCCGGTTCCCAACTGGGGTCAATTACATCATCATCATATTCATCAGCATCACACACATCCACATCTTCTGCTTGGAAGCTGGCATGTGGACTGCATATTGCAACAAGAATAACATCATTGTCATCATCATATTCATCATCATAATCTACACCGCCATCACCTGATGTTTTTTTACCACAGTGTGAATCACTGCATGGAAAATGCGTGATATTAACTGCCACGGTGGATGGAATATCACATTGTATGCTATCGTTGATATGATCATCAGAATCCTCAGGTTCAGTTACTGGGATGTTACTGGAATATATGACATCATCTACGCTGCCACTCACTTGAACTGCTTCACACCCCACTATATTTTTGGATATGGTACACTGGTCAGAATTTGAACTTGAGGCACCAATACTAATACTACCACCACCACTAACACTAACACCACCGAATGGGAAAACATCATCTCCTTCAATTATGAGTGAAGCTACTGATTGGGTTGTAAAAAACATTGCAGGAGAAATACCTTTCCTCACATCAGCAATGCACTTCTGCATCTGCGTACTACCATGCCCACAGACTATCTTACTGGCAGCAGTGCCATGGTGAGAACCAGCTTTGCTTGCACGTCTCTTTGCGAGCATTTTGGGGGATCAACAACAATACTATAAACACATTTAGATTTTATGTTCATTCTCTGATTGGGGGGACGCCAGATGTGAAGCCAAAAAAACAACTGTGGCTTCAGCAACAGTTAAGAGACTGTCACGCAATGAAAACAACTTCAGTAACCAGTGGTGCTGATGAGGTCACAAACAATACAATCTGGTAAAAATTCCCTTTGCCGGTGGGGGGGGGGGCACTGACTGCAGATTTTTACGGCAGTACAAGCAGCAAAACAAAGAACAGATACCACGATCACAGTACAGAATCAAGCAGCTGCAGTGGATAGCAGGTTCACACTGCTGCGCCTGCAATTACACTAGTCTGTGGCACAATAAAAGGTGTATTATTTGATGTCATACAACACCACACACACACACAGAACAGTTTGTCTACAATGATGAACGAGTAATGCGTAACAAATTGAAAACTTCAGTAATATGCCATGTATTGTAATGAAAACAACCGGAAATTATGAACTGCTGCACCAGATCCACACAACACACAATCAGCAAGAACATTTCAACAATTACTGACAATATTACTGTGTGTACATTGACACAGTCAGTTATATAACAAAAATATAACCAAAAAACAAAGAAATTACTATTTCTCCAACTTAAATCTACCTACACCACAGTATGCCCCTTCCCCAAAGCACATTTTCACTGTCTTTCACTACACACACTCAGTGTTGTACATTAACATTCAAAATCCACACAAAAACAAAAACATTCGATTATATGAGCACAGGAGGGTTTCCTACAATCAATGAAGTAAAGTTTGAGCCCCCCCCAAAAAATGCAAAACTGCTTTTTTAACAGCTTTTAGAAAGTTTCAATCACAGACAACTCTCAGAGCACACTGTCTCCTACTGCTCCCTACACACACTACCCCGAACTGAGGCTGTGCAGATCAATATAGAGCCTATGTGACCTGAAATCCCATGAATCACTGCAAAATTTGCCTTTGGAGCTCAAAAACAAAGCGAAGTAAGGTGAAGTGCATTGTTTTCAATGCACTTCACCATAAGATTTTGGTGGAGTAGTGGCCTGGGAAGGCAGAGTAACATGAAGTCATTGTTTTCAATGGACTTCGCGTTACTCATTATAACGCAAAGTACTTCGCTTTGTGTTGCGGAGCACTCCGCAAATCACTTTGCAAAGCGGATTGAGCCCACTTCATCCACCAGTAGTGATGAAGCACCTGCTTGGCATATGACAGCTAAAGGGGAGGTTCTGATAATGGGAGACTTCAACATGCCAGATAAAAATTGGTCGATACCAGCAGGAACATCTGCCAGAACTAGACACATGGTGGATTCTCTGCAGAGAGGGCCTCAAACAACTGGTACAACAACCCACAAGAGACAGGGCTATCCTAGATCTAGTACTGACTAACAGGGAAAGGATCACAGATCTCCAGGTAGAAGGTCACCTGGGGGCTAGTGACCATCACATGGTATGGCTCAATTTGGCCACTAGAACTAAATCATCCCATTCCAAGGCAAAAATATGGGACTTCAGAGGAGCTGACTTTGATAAGATGGCCAACAGAGTTAAGCTAGCCCTGGCAAAAAGAAATACAGGTGAGGGGGTACAGGCAAAGTGGGCAAGCATTAAGGATGTAATACTTGAAGCAACATCCCACTGTGTTAGAGAGAAAAGAAAGTGCAAAAGAAGAAGGAAATCACTTTGGTTCTCAAAAACAGTAGCAGAAAAGGTCAGAGCCAAAAGGCTGGCCTTCAGGAAGTATAAGGGAACGCAGCAGGATGAAGATAGGGAGCCATACCAAACTTCCCAAAGGGAAGCAGAGAAGGCAGTAAGGCAGGCAAAGGCCCAAACTGAGGAAACACTAGCACAAATAGTAAAAGAAGGTTACAAGACTCTCTACAGATACATTAGTGAAAGGAGAAAGTACAGAGGGGTTATTGCTAAGATCAAAGTGGATAAGGGGGCATGTGAGGAGGAGGACCATGTAAAAGCATCTATCCTAAATAGATACTTCTGCTCAGTATTTACTGAAGAGAAGGAAGGGCAGGGCCCACAGCTCAGCATCATGGACACAGGGGGTTGGGAGGTGTGCACTAGTCTACCTTCACAAAAGAAAAGGTCCTACAAGAGCTCGATAAGCTCAGGGTAGTCGAGGCAATGGTACCTGATAGCATACATCCCAGGATAATAAAGGAGCTAAGGGTGGAATTAGCAGAGCCATTTTCAGAACTGTTTAGTGAGTCTCTGAGCACAGGAGAGGTCCGAGAAGACTGGAGAAGCATTCATGTGATCCCACTCCACATGAGTGGTAGCAGGGAGAAGGCAGGGAACTACAGACCAGTCAGTCTTACCTCAGTAGTGGGAAAGATTAGGGAGGTACTCCTTAAGGAAAGGGTAGTACAACACCTGGAATTCATAGGAGCACAGGATCCAAGACAGCATGGGTTTACAAAAGGAAGGTCATGTCAAACTAATCTCATAGATTTCTTTGACTGGGTAACCAGAGTGGTGGACCAAGGGGGAGCAGTTGATGTCACCTACCTTGACTTCAGCAAAGCTTTCGATACTATTCCACATAGAAGATTGATTAATAAGCTGGGTAGGCTCAGGGTGGGTCAAGAAATTGGCCAACTGGGTGGCAAACTGGTTGACGGGCAGAAAACAGAGAGTGGTGGCAAATGTTATACAGTCAGAAGAGATGCAAGTCACACGTGGGGTACCTCAGGGATCAGTCCTGGGGCCAGTCCTCTTCAATATCTTCATCAGTGACAATGCAGATGGACTGGAGGGTAAGGTTTGTCTGTTTGCAGATGACACTGAGATCTGCAACAGAGTAGATGATCCAGATGGGGTGGGCAGAATGAGAAGAGATCTGGATAAACTAGCAAAATGGTCAGAAGAGTGGCAACTGGGGTTTAGCACAAAGAAGTGCAAGATCATGCACATAGGGAAGAGAAACCCTGAAGCCACCTACAGGCTGGGAGGGGAGTTGCTGGCAGTCACAAGGGAAGAAAGAGACTTGGGCATCATCATCACCGATGACCTGAAATCATCCATGCAGACCACTAAAGCAGTAGGTAAGGCTAGAGGGATGTTGGGGTGTATTAGTAGGGGTATCACAAGTCTGAAGAGGGAAGTAATAATCCCTCTCTACAAGACACTGGTTAGGCCCCATCTGGAGTACTGAGTGCAGTACTGGAGGCCGCACCTTCACAAGAACATTAACCAAATTGAGGCAGTCCAGAGAAGGTCAACCAAAATGGTGCAGGGACTGCATCAGAAAACGTATGAGGACAGATTAATGGAGCTCAATGTGTATCCCCTAGAGCAAAGGAGGGAGAGTGGTGATATGATTGAAACATTCAAACACCTTAAGGGCATTAACAAGGTGAAAGAATCTAATATGTTTCGATATAAGAACAAGCATTTGTCAATGCTGAATGTTGTCGCGCTGGCATTGGCTTTGGTAGTGCAGTGCGGAAACACATTTTGGGCAGGATGTGAAAAATGACAGCTATACTGTTCATAAGGAGGTGTAAAACAATAGCAGCATTGAAAATGTAGCATGTAAATATTGCAAATTTGAGAAGTTACAAGGGTGCATAGGAAATGCGCAATGCATGCTTGTAACACAGTTATTTTATGGACTTTTGGGACCAAATTTTCAACATAGGCATTTTAGCACCTCTGCTCATGTACAGTGCAACTGTCATTTCCTCAAACTGTCCCAAAAAGTGATTTTGCACAGCGACTGTGTTATTCTGCGCCAGATGTACGAAAACACATTTCGGGCAGGATATAAAATGACAGCCGTACTGTTCATCAAGAGGTGTGGAAAAATAGCAATGGTGAAAATCCAGAGTGAAAATATTACAAATGCACGTTACGAGCGTGAGTGAAAACTGCGCAACGCACGCTCATAACACAGTCATTTTATGGAGTATCGCCACCAAATCTTCAACATAGGCATTTTACAACCTCTGCTCATGAACAGTGTCACTGTCATTTTTGTAATCTGCCCTGAACACCGATTTCCCACGGTGACCACGCTATTGTGCGCCGGAAGTGTGGAAACACATTTCAGTCAGGATGTGAAAAATGACAGCTGTACTGCTCACAAAGAGGTGTATAAAAATGACAATGTTGAAAATCTGGCGTGAAAATATTGTGAATTCGCAAGGTTACAAGCTTGCGTAGCAACTGTGCAATGCACACTCGTAACACAGTCATTTTATGGAGTATTGTCACCAAAGTTTCAACATAGGCATTTTAGGACCTCTGCTCATGAACAGTGTCATTGTCATTTTCATAATCTGCCCCGAACACTGATGTTCCATAGCGACCACGCTATTGTGCGCCGGAAGTGTGGAAACACATTTCAGTCAGGATGTGAAAAATGACAGCTATACTATTCACAAGGAGGTGTAGACAAATGACTATGTTGAAAAACTGGCATGAAAATATTGCAAATTCATGAAGTTACGACCGTGTGTAACAACTGCACAACGCACGCTCATAAAACAGCCATTTTTTTGATTTCTTCCACCAGATTTGCAACATAAGCTTTTTGAGAGCCCACCTCATGAACACTGCCACTGTCCTTGCGTTAATCAGTCCCAAAAGGTGATTCCGCGCAGTTACTGCGAAATCACCTTTCGGAACCGATTAACGTCATAACAGTGACAGAATTCATGAGGAGGGGTCCCAAAAACCCCATGTTGAAAATTTGGTGCAAAAATTCCAAAAAATGCTCGAGATATGCATCAAAGTTGAAAAAATCCTATTTATTACATTATACAGCTTACCGGCATTTCCTCAGTTCACAGTCGGCTTTGAAGAGTGCAGACGTGTTCCCGGTCCACCAAAGATAGTCACGCCAGACTCCGTAGGTAAGTATGGGGTGAAGGGGGTGTGGGGAGGCAGGATGCGAGTGGGTGGGTGCAGGTGGTGGGTAGGGAGACTACGAGGAACCATTTTTGTGTTAAAGGGTGAAAGAAAAAAAACATTGCGGGACAGTTTTTTTTCACAGGGTATTTGGCACACTGGAGTGGGCTCCCAGTGTGCCACCTAACTGTTTGGGGGGGTTGCTACAGCCAAAAGGGGATTGGGCACCTCGCTGGCACACAGGGGTTAATTT
Organism: Neoceratodus forsteri; assembly: GCA_016271365.2. Lineage (NCBI taxonomy): Eukaryota > Metazoa > Chordata > Ceratodontiformes > Ceratodontidae > Neoceratodus > Neoceratodus forsteri. The sequence goes on from CM028134.1 coordinate 684,663,681, forward strand.
ATGCTGACAGGGATTGGGCACCCCTCGAGCCATAACAAATGGGGCAGAGGTGCTTAATGCCCGACGGGAGTGGGCTCCCCATGGCTGCACATACATTGGGGCACGGGAAGCTGGCAAGGGGATTGGGCACCCCCGAAGTCGGCAGTTGGGCAGCTGCCACATACACAATGTCGGCGAGCACGTCCAGGGAAGGTCCGCTGCGTCTGATGAGCTTTGCTCAGATTACAGCAGACTTTTTCTTAGATATGCTTGCCACATTATGTATGCATGGTGTGGCACCGGCATGCAGGCTGATTGGGGAATGGGGGACGCACCTACTGGTGCATGCCCTGCATTCACCCAACAGCGACCATGCCTCCAAAGCACTCGCAAGATGTTGGCATGCGTGCCAACATAAAAATAGCAGGACAAGAAGACACAGCATGAGATTAGAGGGAGGCCGATTAAGGGGTAATATGAGGAAGTTCTTTTTCACAGAAAGGGTGGTGGATGCATGGCACGGCCTACCTCAGGAAGTGGTGGATATGAATACAGTGCAGGGCTTCAAACAAGCATGGGATAGGCATAAGGAAGCAATACAGATGAGTATGAATAGATAGGCCATTGACAGAGCAAAGGCCGATGGCACATTCATAAGGCAGAAAAATAAATGGGCAGACTGGATGGGCCTTGTGGTCCTTATCTGCCATCTATGTTTCTATGTTTCACACTGTCAACCCAGGTTCACACCCTCAGCTTGGAATGTCAGGACCAGCAGGGAGGGTGACAGAGCATTGCTGTGGATGCTCTTTTCCTGGGAGAGGGCTGAAGTGCGGTCTGCTCTTAGAGCAGTTCCTGGTGCTTGGCATGAGGTAGTGCACATGACATGGGTCAAACATGTCAAACATGCTCCTGCCCCAGGAAACCTGATGGACGTGACTTGGGGAGATAGGCGGGGGCGACATAAAAATGTGAAAAAGGCTTGCTCAGCTGCTTTACATGATGGCTTCTGTATGACTGAGCCTGCACACCACCAGACACTGCTTTGCAGCATTCAAGCTCCCCAGCCCTGGTCTTACAGAACTCAAGGAACTCCTCCCATCTCTTCTGCACTGCAGAGGGGTTGGGTGCCCCCCCTCGGGAAGGGACAGACCCAGACCAGGGGTAACAAGAGAGTCAGTTATCATGCTTCAGTGTCAGCTGTGAGTCTGGTGGACAGAGGTATCCACCAATAAGAAGCCAGAAGCAGAGGAGCTATGGGGACTACAGGAAGTAGGTAAAAATAACACAAAAAGTATCCCTTCCACAATATTTATTATGTAATTTAGTTCCATGGAACTGTGCCATACATGGGCTTCTTAGGGACTGGCAGTGCAACTGGAAGTTCTCACTCACCCAGTCTCCTGAGGATCACTTCTTAATTGATATTAAAATAATTTTTCTGGTAGTCCTGTGACCTTCCCAGCTAGACCACTGTCCCTCCTTCCCAATATCCTAAGCACAGTGTGACTTCCAGTGGAACTCCCCTTCCTAGATCCAGTCTCTTCACTGTATGGTGTGCGAACTGCATGAAGTCTCTTTTTTCTTCTTTTTTTCCCTTGCCAGCTCTCACTCAACAGTTTGCAGCTCTCATGCATCGAAGTTAACTTTTTTTCTACACCTCTAGCAAGCAGAGCAAGTAGACCCACTGACATAGTTATAAAAATATTCCTGCATCCAATATGTGCCAGCAGGACTAGTGAAAAGAAATGTGTACTAGCCCAATAAACACAATCTAACAGCATTTAGCTGGCAGCCTTATGCCATTTTTGACCCCTACTACATCACTGGGCTTACTGCATCTGCCCCTGGCTACCACCCCTTACCTACAAATAGAGCTACTAGGTTAGGAAGGGGCTATAGGGTAGGGAGGGGGTGACTGGACTTGTCTAGGTATATAAGTGCCCTCCTCAAATTATAGATCGGAAGTCAGTGGGGGGGGGATTAACCTATTTACCAATTTAGGAATGATGGCAGGCTGGGAGGGGGTCATTCTGAAGACAGTGTTGGAGCCTATCCTGATGCAGTGTCAGGAGCCAGAATTTTCTTTTCAACTAACCAATCTTTGAGGATGGCAGAGGGCAGTAAATGGCTGTGGTGGGGGAAATGTTGGCCAAGAAGCTATCCCTGTTTTTAATAACTTTTCTATAGTCCTGAGTAAGTTTCCCCTAACAAGGAAAAATACTTAGACTACCCTATTTGTGGCATTCAAGAATTAATATTCAGGCCATAAGCACACCTGGGTTGGTGGAGAGAAATTCCATTTACACTAACAAAGTCCTAAGCACCATATAAAAAAAAAGTGTGTAATCTTTGGGTCCCAGCTCTGCATGCCTCCCATCACCTATACCCCTCCCCCAGTCCTGCTCCCCATAGGCTCCATTATGTGGTGGAAGCAGAATAATGAGGAACATGCAGCAGGCCAGGTGTGAGGTAACGATAACAGCAGGCAGCTGCAGGCTGAGTCAGAGGGATGAGGTTTGTGGTCATGACTCATGTAAGACCTACTCCCAGACAGTGGCACAGACTCACCCTTACTGCCAGCCCGGTGTCTTCCTTACCCCATGCCCATCCAGCTGCATGTCCTTCCTTACCCAGTCCTCTCACATAATGGTGCTTCAGGGAATTAGAAACATGACTTTGGGTGGGAGGGGACACAGAGTACACAGATCCCCCAAAAAAATGAGTCAGTTTGTTTTGTTTTGTTTTAAACTTGACTACTAGTCTGTATTGCAGTAAACAGAACCCCATTACTGATGAAAGGGAGGATAAGACTTCTAATGGTACTGGAGCATGGGTAAATGGTGGACTTCGATGGGAGTTTGTTTACAAAGGCAAAGAAGGGATTATTTTTGTTAATTATTTATTCACCCAGGATAGTTTAGCTTCTGTTTTCTATGGTGTCCTGATTTTACCTCTTATTACAATTGGATCAACTGAAGCACTAAGAGTCAATAAGATTTGCTCATGCTCACACAGTAACCAGCTCTGGTGGGATGTAAACCTGGGTTTCCTGGTTCACAAACTTGTGCTCTGACCACTAGAGAAGAGTGCCAGACTTGAAACAAATTTTGATGAGGTAGTATTGGCTGCACAACTACCTTACAGGAGGCCATGGAGGCTTCTCTGTTGTGCCACATCCACAGCCAGGGAACTACCAGTTACCATTACCCTGTTCCTTGATTATATCCTAATTTTTAGACTGGGGAGGGGCTTACAATAGCCCACCCAGATTACAGAGCTGTTCTGTGGCCATATACCCTGGCAAGGATTTCCCAATTCATATTTTGGAGAGACAGCCTTCCAATCGCCTGCCCAGGTCCAGCAACAAGCAACACTCTTCCCCCTTCCCAAGGAAACCGGACAAATGACATCACGCTACCCATCCTGAACAATCATTTGACAGACCAGTTTAGAATTTAGAAGGGAGGGGTACATCTATTTATGGAGTATGCAAAGATCTGATTCAAAATATATAAGTAAAAAAGCATAAGGTGCACCAGGAACCTAATAGTGGTGCTAAAGCAAACATAAGTCCATAGGGCAAAAAGCACAGCACCCACTAAGCAGGTCACACAACCATGTACTACGTCCAAAATGTTTAATACATTTGTAGTGCAAAAGGAACCATGTGCAGCGGCAAAGTCGTTACAGCATTACCAGCAGCCAGTGATGCTGTAACAACTGTTGTTGCTATGTACATGGTTTGTTTTGTACTACAAATGTACTGAACATTCTGTACACGGATGTGTGACCTGCTTAGTGAGTGCTGTGCTTTTTGCTCTATGATTCAAAATATGCAGTTTATTATCATTTATGAGGAGGCAGGACTTTAATAACTTTACTTGTGGCTCTGCCATGCAGTAGATATAGTTCTGCCCCCTTACACATGAAGGTAAACTACATATTGGTCTCTGTACACAAAGACTCCATGCCACATATCTGCAGCACGTAGACAACCCTACATATGAATGCCACACAGCAGGGTCCCAGCAAGCCCCTGGAGGCAATTAGTATTGGTGTGTTAGCCAGTTGTGCACAAGATCTCTTGGTCACCTGAGCAGCTACGTGCCATGGGTGGTCCAGGGGTGTGCCCACACTCCACGCAATTCATTAAGGCACAGAGTGCTGGGCCAGGAAGTTTTACACCACGGGGGACCTTGCAGTGTGTATGCACCCCCCAATGGTTACCAGCAGGGCATGATGACAATGGGACCTCCTGCACACTGCTGCCCCAGCCCACCAGGCTGCTGGTGTGGGCTGGAGACAGCCATTTGGGTGGGTGACTGTACTTTTACACATCCTAGTCCCACACCTTCACACACTCCCCTGCACCCTTGGCACAAAGGATCCAGTCCAGGACCCAGGACAGACATCTGACTGACTGCTCCACACCCATCCGCCCCTGCAGTCCTGTGCACTGGGGTATGGGGATAAGGACAGGTGTCCTGTGGGTGCTTGTGGTCATGAATCTGTGCACCCTCCACCTATCCGTGGCCATGTAGGCATGCAGGCAATATGCCCATACATTGCATACATCTGTGATTTTTATGCATTGCCCAATTGTAATTTTTGACCATTATACACTCTCACACAAATATTAACAAAATGGGTAAGAAAAATTTTCAATTGCCAGTGGTGCAAACCCATCACATGATCATGCATTTCTTCAAAATGGCCGCACACCTGCACTTTTTTCATGTGTTTCCCCCATGTATTAATTTTGTGCCCATTTTATAAGTGCAGTAACACATTTCAGGGTGTGCATCTGATATATGCACTTCTCAGCTGGAGAAGAGTACTCTGCTTTGCTTTGTACCTCACAACACATTCAAGATGTGTATATCAGAGCATGACCGTGCATGATGTTCTAAGGCACAAAGCACTTGTACTGAGTGGCTTTAAAACACCCAAGAGCAAAATGCAATTATGCACTGATAACATGTACACAAATGTTGCCAAAACTGTAACATTAAAAAAAATGTATAATACTGCTTGCAAAACATTTTAATTTATTAGTGTAACTGCATTTGAACATAAAGTAGTCCCTTTCTGTTAAATCAGCTAACTCTTATCCTGGTAATAGTTACAGCAGTATAACAGTCAATATGCACATTTACATACAGCAACAAATAATTCTACGTAGATTATATAGAGCTGCAGTCTTCTATTTTTGTAGTGGTGACTGCAGTATAGCACCTAATATGTAGATATACATCAACAACAAGGAATTCTGGGTAGATTATAAAGCTGACTTACATTTTCCTTACTCAGATGTGCACTTTTGTAGTGATGACTGCAGTACAGCACTTAATATGAAGATGGTACTTAGCAAGGCATTGTGGGAATAATGTGAGGTTGTCTTCCAGTTTCCTTACTGGGAGATGCAGTCTTTTATTTTTGTAGTGGTTACAAGAATATAAGATCTCAGATGTTGATTTTCAATATGACACATTGCACATACAATATATAGTTGACAAGATTTCTTTACTGAGAGATGTAGTCACCTAGTTCTGTAGTGACTACAGAAATATAATAGCCTGTATACTAATTTACATAGCGATGCATTGTGTGTACAGTAAACAGCTGATTTTTCTATCTTACTATCCCTATCATTTTTTTGTTGTGTTGTGTTTTTTGTTTGCATTCACTTTTTAGATGCACTGTGCTTTTTTATTTGCATTCCCTTTTTTGTTATGGGTTTTGGTTCGGATTCACTTTTTTATTGTGTTGTATTTTTTGTTGTGTTGTAGTTTTTAGTTTGCATTCACTCTTTTGTTTTGTTGTGGTTTTATGGTTGCATTCGCTTTTTGTTGTATTGTACTTTTTTGTTTGCATTCACTTTTTCATTGTGTTGTGCTTTTTGTTTGCATTCACTTTTCATTATGTTGTTTTTTTTTGTTTCCATTCACTTTTTAGTTGTGTTGTGGTTTTTGTTTGCATTCATTTTTTGTTGGGATGTACTTTCTTGTTTGCATTCACTTTTTAGTTGTGTTTTTTTTTTGCATTCACTTTTTAGTTGTGCTGTGCTTTTTGTTTGCTTTCACTCTTGAATTATTTACATTTCTTTTTGTTTTGTTGTGACATGACACTTCACATTTGGTTTTGTTGCTTTATTTTTTGTTTGCATTTCATTCTTTTGGTTGTTGCTCTACTTATTAGATTACATCTCACTTTTTTGGTGTGTGTTTTGCACTTCGGGGGCCACCGTACCTAAGGACCAAGAGAAACTACTATGCCGAGGATACTTTTTGACAAGATCAAACCATTACTACTAAGTTTGAGAGTAGGGGTTATTCAGCTACAGTGAGTCCAAGAAGTTTTCAGAGAAGTAATGTGATTAGTATACAGGATTTACATGTTTTGACCATTTGAAACACATTATTCAAAGTAATTGGGAGATCTTGCAAACCACTACAGTAGAGTTGGAAACTTTTAAAACCATGTACCTTATTGTGGCTGAGAGACCTCGTACAGAAAACCAGAAAATAAAGACAGTGGTTTTAATTTTGGTCCCCCTCCACTGCGCAGTTACTCATTTGGTAATTGTGCCCAGTGTGGCAACATTTGTACTAAAGAGATTAATCATATGTACAGGGTGGAAAAGACTGAGATAAGACAAAGAATCACTTGCTCGTCAACTTGCACAATTACCTATCTAACCAAGTGCCCTTGCAATTTAAGCTACAAATGGCAGACCACTAGGCAACTGTGCAAATGTATCTTGGAACACAAGTCCCATTATCAGACAAATGAAGAGTTATCAAACATTGCCAGACATTTTAAAGCAGCTGGGCATTGTGTTACAACTCTTAGATTTTCCAGTTTAGAGACAGTAAATCAACCTCAAAGGGGTGGCAACTGGGATAGGTTATTGTTAGAAGGAGAAACCCATTGGATCAATAGGTTTGGTACTTTGCAACAGATTTTTAAATTGAATGAAAAAATAGACTGGTATCATGTTCTGTGATTGTTTATAAATGCTACAGTATATATCAGTTAATCACGAATAATACAACAAAGCTCTGTCCCGTTCCTCCTCCGACCCCTCCACTAGTCTCAGTCCCAAACCAAGCTCTTACTACTAAATGTTCCTTGATTTTATTATTCGTTATTATATTTTCATTAAGTTTTCATTATATTTGTTGGTGACAGTTTGCATGATATCCTGATTTGACCTTACTGAGTGCTCCTTCACCACCTCTGAAAAGTGATTGCCTTAATGGAATAATTGGGAATTTGATAATCGTTTGTTGTAGAAACTTTTTTTACCTCCATGTAGATTCTCTTTTTGAATTAATTTTTGATAGCTGAAAACATAAAAAGCATATAACAATAGTAAAGGGAATTCATATGAGAAGACTGTCTCAGTCTGTAATGAGAGGGACTAAGAATGCAGCATGCACATACCCCCAAGCGTATGATGTCACCACATCCTGGTACCCACAATGAACACACACACTGCCTGACATTGTGAGCTCACATTTTTGTTCCTGGATTCAAAGGTTATTTAGAAGAAGAATTAGCATTTCAGTTTAGATGTGGTAGAGACATGATTGGTTGTTATTCTGCACAGCAGAATCCTTAACTCACCGAACACCAAGTTTGGCGCTGGGAGTGGTGCAGTGGCACCAGTCTTTGAAGGCATTGCACTGTAATATTGCGGAAAAAAATGTGTAATTCAGAAAAAGAGATTTATGCACAGAAATGCTCTAGTGGGGGTTAATCTGTATGCATATTGAATTTGATTTTGTGTATATGTGTTTACTTTTAAGGAACATCTCCCTTGACAAGACTATGTGAATAGCAACATTTTGGCATCTAGTTTTTTGATGTCCTGAGAAATATGGTGATTATACTAAATAAATTAAAACTGTGAAGATACTGACTGGTTTGCCTGCATGGTGTTTTGTACCTCCGTGATGTAGCTCCCATTAATAGCCATATTTATTTATTTATTTGTTTTTGTTAACCAGGTAAGCACACTAGACAACGAGTGCCTATTTTCAGGTGCGACCCGGGAGGTTACAGTACAGAGAAACAGTAGTACATATACAGGCCCGCAACTACAAGTAGGCCAGAATGGAGTACAGTACATTGCATATAGAATAGACAAAGAACGATCTCACCCACAGACAGGTGGGGTCAGAGAAACAGCATATGGACAATAGTACATTATTCAGAGCAACAAACTAGAATACAACTACAGGCTCAAGGTATAAGTTCACATTGAAGCGGGAGGTGGGGGGGTTGGGACAAAGGGTAGCAAGATTAGCAGTGGACAGCATAGGGCTAGAACCAGGGGGAACCGCTCATGCAGAGGCGAGCATGGCAGCAGGGGGGAAACTGACCAATCTAGAGACAGGCCCAAGTAGGCAGGTCTGGAGATGGTGAAGGGACCCCTCAGGAGCCCCGAGGGAGGGAGAAGGAAAGGGAAGGGGATCCAAGACAGCGTGGGGGGGAAGAGGGTGCATTCAGGAGGGGACGGTGGGGCTGGGAACTGCTATAGGGCAGGGTGGCCACGGGAGCGTTTAAGTGCGAGGGAGTAGAAGAGGTTGGGGTCGAGCTATGAGGTGGAAGAGGAGATGGCAGCCAGAGGTGACAGCTACACGTTTCCACAAGGGCAGGTGGAAGCCCCTTTGAGGAATTTCCAGAGGGACATTTTGAAGCCAGAGTGTGAGGGGGCAGCTCGAACAGGAGAAGGAATGGAGTTCCAGAATCTGGGGGTGAAGGCATAGAAGGCCCGATCCCCGGTGAGGGTGCAGGTCCTGGGGACTTTGCAGGCGAGGATCCCCAGCTCCACATCATCGGTTCACCTATGAAATGGAAATGATTAAAAAACATTATTTTCATTTAAAACTTATAAAAATATACCCCAAATGAAGAAAGCTCTGTAATAAAGGGGTTCACCACTGGTGAGTGACCCCAAATTGTTGGGAGCACTCAACCCATTGGCCTACTGGGTGAACCCCTCCCCACGGCCAAACATGAGGGAACAAGGGACCAACAAGAAAAATGAAAGGGGCATGACTAGCCCATACTGGGAGAGCACCAACAGATGAGTCTGCTGAGAGTGACTAGATGTGCACTTGGGGGCCAGGTAGCAACACACGTTTGCTGAGTGTGCACCCGCATGGTTAAGTTAAAAAATTATGGGGTCCAGCTGGACAGAGGAGAGGGATGTAGTTGAGTGGAGGGGGTAAGGAATCAGTGACATGAGCCCCTGGACAGCCAGAGGCCAAATTGGACCAAACCAAAATTTCAAAAGATACAAGCTTTCTGTTGGTGGGCAGCATGCACCCAGGAAAGGGTTAGCTGGGGGGTATAAAGTATCATAACAGGATTTAAGGCAGTGGAAGCAGGTGGGGACCTTCTTTGTTCCTTACTGCAAAGTTACAGCAGGATGACCACAATTTGTGGAAAGCCGCAGGTGAGGATAATTGCTCCAGGACAGCAAGAAACTATAGAGCAACAAGCGGAGATTTTTTTTCAGCAGGCTCAGGTAGTGATACAGCAACTACAACAGATGATGGAAGCAGCACAGATGGAGACACAGCCTGAGTAGCCAGCGAAGAAGAAGAAAACAGACAACAAAGAAAAAAGAAAAGCAGGCAAGGGCAGAACAGCCCAAGGACAAAGATGTAGAGGACACAGCAATAACAGTCAACAGTAATATTGACAATGTGTACAGGAGAATAGTTGGGTTAAGAGGGAGAAGCATTTTTGAGAGTCTTAGCTTGGGAAAAGGAAGGAAAACAGGCACAGTGGCTTTGGGCTGGATGGCTCCTTTTACTCCTAGCCTCAGGGAAAAAGTGGCACCAATAGGCTTAATGAGGGAGCATTGGGGGGAAGAGTAGTGAAAATGAAAGTAAAATGTCAGGATAGAGGTACAAGGGTTGACCTCATGAGCACAGACAGAAAAGAAAAATTCAATGGGTGTACGCAACCTAGTGAGGAGTTGCGGTTGTGCAACACTGTTAATAGTCTGAATGTAGTTGAATGAATATCTTGTTTGACTGTTACACATAGATAATTTGGCTGTTTGCACTTTCTGTACCATGGGGGACTACCACCTTGTTGGGGTACCGTGAAAACAAAGGAACCCTCTTGAGGAGGGTTCCACCCCTAGAGTTGGCACAGAACTATAATACCTTTAGACTAAAGGTACCTTAGGAAGTGCCCAAAGGAGAGAGGTGTGCTGCTGAAGGAGGAGGAGAGGGGAAGAAGATAGGGCAAAGAAACAGTGCTTCCGAATGAGGCTGGAGGAAGCTGGTTTAAATAGCTCAGGAAGGGGGTGTGGCTGGTAGCTCCTGCTCATTGAACTACAGGCATAGCCTTTGTGTTCAATGGGCATATGCAGCTAAGTGAAGAGTTATGCTTGTGCAGCACTGCTGATAGTCTGGAGGTAGCTGAATGAATGTGTTGTTTGACTGTTATGTGTGGATACTTTGCTGTTCGCACTCTCTGTCCCATGACAGACTACCACCCTGTCGAGATACAGTGATGGCAAGGGAACCCTTTTGAGGAGGGTTCCACCCCTAGAGATGCCACAGGAACATAATTTCTTTAAGCTAAAGTTACCTTAGCAAGGAGATCAAAAGTACTGCGTTGCAGGTGAACACAGAGACTGAATGAGTACTGACTGCCAGAAACCAGTGACAACTGATAACAAACAAAGATTGTTTAGAGCAGACTGACAGCAACTGGTAAGTGAGAATTTATTTATTATTTTATTTAGTTTTTGTTGACCGGGTAAGTGCACTAGACAAATTCTGCCTATTTTCAGGCGTGACCCAGGGGGAGGGGGATACAGATGAATGCCAACTGACCTTGAACCAGATTAAGCTGTTGGGTGATAGCCATTCGGCAGTTGCTACTCTCCTCATTTCACATTTTAATAGACAAAGGTATGACTCTGTAAGGAGAGAGGGAGAGAATGACAGGACTGAAGGATAAGAGAACCTCCATCCAACCTCAACTCACTGTGGAAACCTGCTACTAGAGTAAACACTACACTTAAATACATTTACTACATTATGCCTTTGGTATTCAGGAGAGAAAAAAAACCCTGTGGAGGAAATTGCTGGAGATCCATGGCCTCTGCCACCATCACTTCTCACATGGGAACTTATTATTGTGACAGGTCAGAATGATAATTTGGAGTTCAAATTTCAGGGGAAGTTTTTGGAGGGATAACACTTTCTCTCTCTATATCTTTAACATGATTAATCTGCGGGGTGCTGCAGGTTGCTGTCTGTAGAAAAAGGACATTCCCCATGAAGGAGGACCACCCGTCAAAATGTGAAATGAGGAGAGTAGCAACTGCTGAATGGCTATCACCCAGCCTCAAGACCAAGTGGAGATTCATCTTTGAATGGAAATTAAAGGATAGAGATACAGAATGAGACTAGGTGGATTTTAGGCAGATGCTGGGAGAATAACATTTAGAGGTGCTGCTGATGGGGTCTGCACAGCTAAATAAACCCCTATAGTATTAGGACCCTGCCCTCTGACAGCTGACATCTCAAGTACTACAGTACATCTTGAGGTGCTGCCAACTGAAGGTCTGCACAGCTAAAGCTTCCCCTGAAGTGTTGGGCCTTACTACCCAGTGAAACTGCTGAGAGGCCCCACAGGAAACAAGCAGCCTACAGAGAAGGACCCCTGTCCAAGACGAGGAGCTCACACTCAAAATGAGGACATCAAGGGGAGTAGAGCAGTCTACCCACGAGGAGAACCCTGAGGGCAAGATTCTTACTGACTGATACTGATGGAAAATACTATGACTGAAAGGTACTGAAACCTGAGTGCACATCAAGGTCAAAATGAGAGGTTAAACCCAGCCTCAGCAGAAAGGGCTGGAAGCTGTAAACACTAAAACTAGTTTGAGAAATGCTGAAGCTGACTGACTGAGCAAACTAAGTAATATCATAGCAATAGGAGTGGCTGCCTTGCTAGGGAGCCAGGTGAAGGAAATTGAAGAATGCAACTGAACTGAGATTTGCAAGTCCCATGATATAAAGTACAAAATGCAAAGCCTATGACAGCGTAAGCCAAAACAGCAGAATGACCTAGGTTTGACATTCTGTGGAAACCAGAAGCACACAAAGAACCAAAACAGAAAAAAAAACACAGAAGTTACATGAGAACAGGAGTGCAGCAGGAGCAGTTGATTGAGAAAAAGAAAGATGCACATACTGCAGCCAGGAAAGGTAGAAAGAAAATACTGACCTAGAAAGAAACTTTTTTTTATTTTGAGTTGATTGGGAGAAAGAAGAAAGGGACATTATTGGCAAAGTGTGATACTGAATCAGTATCTTGTCTCCAACCCCTGCACCCAGATGACTAGGATTTATTCAGTTTAAGTTTACAGGACAGTATTATTTCGGAAAAAATCCATGACCATGGGCCATGCATTTTCTAGCACCACATCTGAAGAATTTAGCCTGTTCCTGGAGTGGACAGCAAAGTGGTGTCACAGTCTTCAGGGATCATCCACTACTTGGACAATGTTCTACCAGTAGACCAGCCAGGTTGAGAAATTCCAACATGCTCAGAGTTCTGTGCAGAACCCTAGGAGTTTCTCTAGAGTCAGAAAAGATAGTACATCACAGCCAGAAGCAGGCATTATTGGCAAAAGAATTAGATTCAGAGAAGATGGAATCCAGGCTGCTGAATCAAAAAATGGACTGGCTAAAAGAACTAGCGAGAACAATGAAATCAGTGTGGAGGGCAACCCTGCTACAGGTACAATCTCTGGTGGGATACTTAAACTTTGCCTGCCAGGACATAGCACCTGGGAGACCTTTCATAAGAAGGCTGGAGGGAGCAATGGCAGAAGTAAGAAGGCACCTACACTGAGTAAAAATAAGAAAGTGTCTCAGACAAGACCTGCAGGTGTGGAAATGTTTCTTCAAGGATGTTAATGGAGTGATAATGTGGTAAGAGGAGTTGATACAAAGCACAGACCTACAGCTGTACATGGATGCAGCAGGGGCAATACTGAGGGCATACTGGGTCAGGAAGAGGGTGGCAGAGGAGTGGCCACAACACTGTTAAGAGGTCAAACTGTGCAGAAAAATTACACTTCTGGAAATGCTCCCAATATTAGCATCAATATGGACATGGGAAAGACATGGAAAAACAGGTGCTTTTCTGGTGTGAGAATTAAGCATTGGTCGAGGTACAAACAGGCAGGCGGCAATGTCCAAGTCAGTGATGAGGAGAATGAGGGTACTGATTTTAAAGTGTCTGCAGTCTAGTATCACTTTCCATGCACAGCATGTCAGGCTATAACAACACAATTGCTCTCTGTCACTCTCATTTATCGCTGGAGAAATTCAAGGAAATGGCCCCATTCACAGAGGCAGAAGGAGCACAGGTGCCAGCCCTATTGTTGTGGATTGGGTTGCAAAAGCCGGTTTCCTTTTCAGGAATTCTTGGGCACCAAGTACTCTGAGGGCTTACAACTCCTCACTGCAGGTGTTCAATGTCTTTTAGAGTAGGGCTGAGGGTAAGTTAGCTAATCCCAGTTCAACAAGTGATGTGGTTCAGAGTACAGGTGGCTAATGAGGAGGCAGTGCAATCAGTGGCAGCATTTCACATGGCTGTGATCTCCATGGTATACAGACAGAAAGAGGAAGAGGACCCCTGTCGAGAGAGAGTCATAAAAGTTAAGATGAAGGGCTGAGCATGATTGAAGGGGAAAGTTCAGGATCGGAGGTGGCCAGTCACAACAACAATTCTGCAGCAGTTGATAGAGACCCTGGCATCAGTATGCAAGACAGCATGCAAGGTGTATCTATTCTGAGCTCTTTTCCAACTTTGTTTTGGGGGGAGGGTCCAGATGTCGGAGGTGGCAGCCAGACAGCAGAGACAACCAGGACATCATTCAAATAAGAGACCCATAACTCCAAGGGTAGTTATGAGGGTACATTTATAAAGATCAAAAAACAGATCAGACAAGAGTGGACATGTGGGTGCTGATAGGAGAAGAGTTAATGTGCCTTGGACAATGCACAGGAAAAATTCCTCCAAGTGCGACTGAAGGAGGCTTGGATCTTGTTTTTTGCATGGTGAACTGCAGATCCAGTTTCAGGTGGTTGGAGTGTTAAAAAAAGCAATTGCCTTACTGAGGCTGAACAGGAGCAACAGGTATATCAGGCCAATCAATACAGGGCATGGGGAGCTAGAGATAAATATAAAACGTACATAAGGCCAGTACAGCAAGACTAACTACAATATATTTGCTTTGCATGGATGGGGCAGCTAAGGAACATATGTGTGTGTGTGTGCGTGTGTGTGTGTGTGTGTGTGTCAGCACTCATTCATACAATACACTGGGTTGATAGATGGGCATGGTACAGCTGAACGTTAGCATCTCAGCATGGACATCTGGTGGGCAAGAATATGATGGTCTGGGATTGGGGTATACACTGACTCCAATTGTTGCTGTAGTTGTTACATGTGGAAAAAGAAGATGGACAGATAAATAGTTTAACAGTTCAAATAATTTGAGGTGGAAATGATTTCGCCCAAGTGCATTGATTAAATTGTTAGGTGAGACAGCACACGATATAAGGAGAATAAGGAAAAGATGGCCTGCAGTCAAGGTGTTGTGGTCAAACATTATGGCCTGGAATGTGCAAACTATTGGAGGCAGTCCAAAAGCCATGGATCTAGCACACAGATGTCTTAGGTGGGCCAAGGTGATGATGCTATGGGAAGGTTTTATTGTTATAGTGCACCCAGAGATCCAGGTGCATTGCCCAGAAATGTTCTGACCTGTTAGAGGTGTCTCTTGATGTACTCAGTTGGGAACTTGGGGAAACAATAGGTCAGGCCTTGGATCTACAGAGGAGAATGGGATGACAGGAAAGTGGGGGGCCACTATCTGTCACAGAAGCTGGAGGTGGTGTAGAAGCTATAGAAGGTTAACAGGCCCTGGCTTACAACAACAAGGAGGAATGGAAGGAAATTGATGACCTAGGTGCAGTGGGTAGCCCAATACCAGGGCATATTAAATTACACTGGGTATGTAGGCATGACCTGATTTACATTGGATATGGCCTGACTGGTGAGAGCAAAAAGGTGTGAACATGACCTGTTTTACAATGGGCATGCAGGAGGATAACAAGAAATGAAACATACAAATAAAGATGTGGTCTGCCATGCAAAGAAATTAGAGTTGTACAGTAAGAGTAAGTGTGAAAAGAATTGCACAATAAAGTTGTGGGCAACCAGGATTGTGCAAGTACAGGTGTCTGAGCATTTTGGGGGGAATGTGTAGGGGTCTCATGGTCTGGGATCTGCCGCTATTGTTCTGTTATCATGTGGTTAGACTACACTGTTCACATTGTGCCTTCAACCACCAGTAGAGTGCTGATATATTATAATAAGAGCAATCCACCCCGAAGTGTGTTGGTAATTATTATAAAAGGACTCATTTTTAACAGCTGTAAATATGGCCATGTTATAATTTGCTGTATTTTTGCAATTTTTCTTACTTTGTTGTTTAATAACAATGAAGAAAGGAAGGTTTTATGTGCCGTTCTAGTGCCAAGAAATATTCACTAGCAATGTGGAGAAAGTAGAGAAACACTAGGTGCATGCCAATGATTGATTGCTTAAGACAGTAAAAACTGGTTATTTTAGGGAAGCGGTATAACCTAGTGGTTAGAAAACAGAGTTGTGCATGCCATGGACTGCTCTCCTCCTTTGGGGAGCAGGAACAAGTGTCTTGCTGCTTCACTACTAGCTAGCAAGGCTAGTCAGAGAGGGATGACACTGGGCATCAGTGCAGCAGTGACCCCTGTGGTGGGTCAAGGGCGCTTGTTCTCTTGCAGCATGTTACTCCATGCAGCTGGGGCTACTTGGTAGGCTGCACTTAAGCCAGGGGAAGAGAGAGGTTCCAGGGAGGGAATGCTGAATGCTGCTTGCTTGTATGTGCTGTGTAGGTATTTGGAAGTCAGTGGAGTGCAAATATTGAAAATTTGCAAACTTACGAGCGTACGTAGGAACTGCGTAACACACGCTCGTGAAACAGGCATTTTTAGGAAGTTTGTGACCAAATTTTCAACATAGCCATTTTAAGACCTCTGCTCATGAACAGTGTCACTGTGATTTTCTTGATGTGTCCCATACATTGTGTATCAACTATTGAACCTAGACCTTATCAGGTCCATCTTGTAAATGAGCTTTGCTCAATGATGTTCGCCTGTGTAAATAAAGATTTGATTGATTGATAAAGATTTGACATTGATTTAGCACACCGACTGCACCATTGTGCGCTACATGGGCGGAAACACGTTGTGGGCGAGATGTGAAAAATGACAGCTGTACTGCTCATAAGGAGGTGTGGTAAAATGGCAATGTTGAAATCTGGAGTGAAAATATTGGAAATTCGCAAACTTACGAGCGTGCATAGGAAGTGCGCAACGCAGGCTCGTAATACAGTCATTTTTAGGAATTTTGTCACCAAATTTTCAACATAGCCATTTTAAGACCTCTGCTCATGAACAGTGTCACTGTGATTTTCTTAATGTGTCCCATACAGTGATTTCACATACCGACTGTGCAATTGTGCGCTACATGGTCGGAAACATGTTTTGAGTGAGATGTGAAAAATGACAGCTGTACTGTTCATAAGGAGGTGTGGTAAAATGACAATGTTGAAAATCTGGAGTGAAAATATTGAAAATTCGTGAACTTATGAGCGTGCGTCGGAACTGCGCAACGCACACTAGTAAAACAGTCATTTTTAGGAATTTTTCCACCAAATTTTCAACATAGGCTTTTTGAGAGCCCACCTTATGAATGCTGGCAGTGTCATTTGATTAATCAGTGCTGAAAGGTGATTTTGCACAGTGACTGTGAAATCACCCTTTGGAGCCAATTAACGCCATGACAGTGACAGCACTCGTGAGAAGGGGTCCCAAAAACCCCATGTTGAAAATTTGGTGCAAAAATTCCAAAAAATGCCTGCGATATGCAGCAAAGTTGAAAAAACCCTATTTATTACATTATACAGCTTACCGGCATTTCCTCAGTTTGCGGTCGGCTTTGAAGAGTGCAGATGTGTTCCTGGTACACCAAGATCATCGCAGCCGAGGTCCGGAGGTAAGTATGGGGTGGGGGTGTGGAGTGAGTGGGCGAGGTGGGGCCAAGACAGCGAGGGATCATTTTTGTTTTGCAGTTTTTTTTGTTTTTTAAAACAGGAGGACGATAAGGGACATTTGCCACGCTGGGAGGGCTCCCAGCGTGGCACAAGGACGCTGTTTGGGGCAGGAGCCGACGGGATTGGGCACCCTGTTATTATACTAGGGTTACACTGGGGTGGGCACCCAGTGTGGCACGTGCAACTCATTTCTTGGGGGCAGACGGGGTTGGGTACCCCCTTCAGCTATACAGTGTGTGGGGCCGAGCATGCAGTATGCCATGGCGCATGTGTGTGTGTGTGGGGAGGCGCATGGCAGGCGATATCTTATCATTGCTCACTGAAGCGTAGCTCCCCTTTCAACTGTACACCACTGCATTTTAGACTGCTGTCATAGACAGCTCCAGCAGCGATTGGAGAACTGCGGCCTGCAAACACACTGACTGAATTGGAAGAGGGCTGCCACACCTCCGTAAACTCGGATGATGGCACTATGTTTCTTGCACATGCGTGCAAGCAACATAAAAAATGATTATCGATATGACAGCCTGAGCTCCAAGGACTCCCCTGGATCCTAGAGCCATCTGGCACTGGGTCCTAGTCCACACAGTGGACTGCCTCAGGGCAGAGGATAGCCCTCCCCCTAGAGCTCCTGCCATGGAGGGCAGAACCATGAAGGACATCAGGTTGGACATGGACCTGAGGCAGGACAGGGCAATCAGGCTGGACCTGGGAATATATCTGTGAACTAGGTATATCCCTGATAAACTATGCCTGGGAGAAAAAGTTATATGAAAAAACATTACTTCCTAATGTCCTTTTAAAATTTCCAACCTTCCACCTTTAGACTGTGCCCCCTGGAGGATAAACTGTTCCTTAGCTTGAACAACTCTGTTGAGTTCAAGTTCACCCTGTTGCACCCCATGTATGTATGTCAGTGTTTCTATCATATCCCCACTCTCCTTTCTGTCCTTCGGAGAGTACAGTACATGCTGAGTCTCTCCAATCTCACTTCAGAGGATCTACCTTGCTGCCCTTTGATAATTTCTGTTGTCCTTCTCTGTGTGGTTTTCAGTCTATCTCTCCACAGTTATGAGCTCCTGAACTGGACACAATACACTGGGTGTGGTTGAACTAGTGATCTGTATATAGGCAGTATTACCTCCCTTCTGTGACTTGTGAAGCTCCTCATTATACATCTTAACATCCTGTTTACCCATATGCTTTAATGCATCGGAAAAGAGGTTTTTTAGACTACTGCTAATTAGCATTCCTGCTCCCTTTTCTGTTTTGAGAGTTCCACCTTTATGCCATTTATGCATAATCCATATACAGTATGTATTTCTGCTGCCAATGTGCTCTATGCAATAATGGGGGCCAGGTACGCATGAGAGGCACGTACACAGCCCATGCAGCTTGACACCCCTGGACAGGCACTTGGTGCCTGGTATTCATGATTGCCAGGTGCCTGTCCATGAATCACTCCCCCCAGCATGCAGGATGGCAGGGGGGAAGACTGCTGTGAAGGACACAGATGGGCATCTAATGGGATGCCCAACCTGTTCATAAAGTAGATCCCCTGCTCCACATGGAGCAGTGGATTGTGAGATGGTGCGGGTCCTGCTGTTTTAAACTGTTGAGTGAGTGCCCCAATAGCTGCACCCAGCCCTCCCTTCCTGACCAGAGGACTGGAGCAGCACGGTAGGATGTCCTGCTGTTCCCACAGCCAAAAGGGTCCTCAATTGGGAAGGCACAATAGAAACAGTAGGGTAACTACTGGCACATCTTGTGCCCCCTTTGCACAGCACTCCATGCCTTTGTGAATGGTGCAGAGTGTGGACACACCCCCGGACCATCTGCACACATAACCACATGAGTGACCAGGGGGATCAGGTATGGGAGGCACATTTATCCCTTCTGTGCATGCGTGCAGGTGTCCGCAGGACCCTAGTGCACAGATATAGTACATAGAATTGCCTACACACTGGAGATCCGCAGCACGTAGGCATAATGCATAGAGCCCATTATGCATTACTTTGCATTTCTTGGCACTGAATTTCAATTACCAAATAACAGACCACATAAAAGTTCAGTCTTTTAAGTAGAGTTCAAAGTTTTAGCAGAGTTCAATAGTTCTTTGCAAGGGCAAAACTGGTGATTATTTTTTATTTCTTTTGAACCCGTATATATTGTGCTTTATAGTAAGATGTTTATTATTGAATACAGTGTCAGTTTGTGCAAGGAAATTGGCCCAGTGGCCTAACCATAATTGTAAATCTTACCAACAGACCCTATAGGACCACTTCAGAACAAGACTGCAGAAGAGTCGGCACTGTAACTATGCTACTTTTCATTTTTGGTTGTGCAATCCTTTTCAGGAATCAACAACCACTCCTGATGCACAGAGCACTGAGACAGATGATATCATGATTGTAAATGCTTACTGTACATCGTTGTTTCACTCCTGATTCCAGCAGTTGTGCATTCAGCATGCATACGCCTTCAGAGATTTTGTAAAATGTTTAGTCCATTTTCTTTTGTTTGCTACTGTTAAACCTAGGTAGTTGAAATCTTTCACACAATTTTTTTTTGTTATTTATAAACTATACTGATTCATTGATTGTGGATCCTAACACTGTAGTTCCTGATATGTCTGTATTAATTATGAGTTTATACTCTTTGCATAACTGATCAAACATATCTAGTTTATTTTGTAATCCCACTGGGGATAATGGCAAAAAGATCATGCCATAAGTGAATGCTAATTCTGGACATGGTCTGCCAAGGATATTCACTGAGTGAAAATTTTGCTCAAGTCTTTTTAGTTTATCATTTATACAGAAAGTAAAACAAAAGGGTGCAAGATGTTATCCTTACCATACCCTTTTATTTGTTGAGAATTTCTGTTTATTTACCATTTATTGAACAGTGAACCATGTATTGGAAAGTAAAACTGCAAGAATATTAACTATGTTATATTCTATTCCTGATTTTCAAAGTTTTTTTTCCTGTACAGTTAGTCTGCATAACGGGTAGAATGTGGTGTGTAATACATTAATAAGTCCAAAAGCTAGATAAAGATGTTGCTTAACTATACGTTATTTAATGGACATACATAAAATTATACAATGGGGCTTCAAAATCAAAAGATCTCAACGGTTGACTGGCACCTTTTCAGCATTGTAAAATTCAGCATTACCAAGGCAAAAGGTGCCAGCCAGCCACATCCAGTAACTGCAAAAACAAATTTAAAAATCATTCTGAGCCGCCATCTTCTTTTCCTCACTAACCCACTGCCTCTTGTCACAAGTGCGGCACTAGCTGCTACATGCAACCCACCATCCATATATATCTAAAGTACTTTGAGGATTCCTGAAAACTAAAAAAAAACACAGCTCCTTTTTAAATATTCCTCTCCTTTCGAGAAATTCCCCATCGTACCCCCCCCACCGCCATACTGCTCCTCGGCGGTTTCTCGATACCACCATGTACTGCGCAGTAGCGGGACAGTCCTGAAGGAGAGAGACATTTGCTACCATTGGGAGTTTAAACACAGACACACATCACCACTCCTGCAAACTAGGGGCTTACCATACTAAATTTCTGGACTGACACTCTGCCGATGATCCTCCGGTCCCAGCACTTTCAAACAGAGGACAGAAAAAAACACTCACAGCTCCGTAATTTAGTTGAAGGCCCATTGCTGATCAACACCTTCTCACCTTGCACCCCTGTGGCATTCCGGAGACCAACATGGACAACACACAAAAAAAAACGTATCCAAGTGCCTTGCTTTTATAAACAGCGGTGTTTGCACTACGGATATCCGGAGGACTCGAGAGACATGGGGAGAGGCACATGGCTCTCTGGAGGGATGGGGGAGCAATTTAACATCATGACTAGTCTAGACAAAGCTGACAGTGGGACAACAGGACTCTTTTATTCTGGTGAAAGGATAAATTAAATAAAAAACATTTAAAATGACAAAAATGTTTCTTTTTCTTTATTTTTTTTTTATACCAGAAATGCAAGGGACACATTGTATAATCACAATAAACCACTCCAGGATGTGGGTGATGCTGGGATTTATCCACGCCTGGATAGTTTGGTCACTAGGCCTGTGGCCTCATGACCGAACCACGCCAGGCATGGGTAAACCCAGCATCACCCACATCCTGTCGTGGTTTATTGCTTAATTATACAACAGTTGTCAATGCAGTATCTTCTTCTAAAACCAAGTTGGCATTTGTTGATGACATTTTTCTCTTGCTTCCCATTCCTTTTATCTGTTCAGAACAATTTTGCAAAATGGTTTGGTCACATTGTCTATCAAGATCATATGCCTGTACATTTATGGGTTACCAATGCTGCCTTTTTTTGTGAATCAGTATCATTTTGTTCCCTTTCCATGAAGTTGAGATAAAGTGGACATATATTATGGAGTCATATAGAATGGTTAAAATGTTTGCCCACCATGTAGGGCTGGCTTTATTAACATTTCTAAGAACTTTGTCTGACCTTAGTGCTTGCTTAATTTAAAGGCAAAAATGGAATTACTTTGGTTTACTTTGGTTTATAGGACAAAAGAAGGCGATTTGTCCATCGAGATTGTCCTTCATATAAATGGATCATTAACCCATATCCCATTCATCCATCCATTTACCTAATTTATTCTTAAAAATTGTAATAGTTGGTGAGTCAACAATATCCTGGGGTAGTTTATTCCAAATCCTGGGTGATCTGATGGAAAAGAAATGTAACCTCTTATTATTATTTGCTTTTTTAACTTCCAATTGTTTATTATGAAGTCTTGGCACAATTTTCCTTAATGAATAAACAATGCCACATTGTGCCATTTGAACTGGTGATTTCAGAATTTTAAACAGTTGCAGAAGGTCACCTCTAGTTCGCCTATGCTCAAGAGAATATAATCCTGTTTTTTGCAGTCTAGTGTCATAATCTAAGCGAGCAAGATGAGGTACTAGCTTAGTGATTCTGTGTTGAACCTGTTCAATTTTATTAATATCTGACTTCAAGTAAGGGTTCCAAAATGGAGATCCATAGTCTAAGTAGGGCCTTATATATGATCTGTACAAGGTTAGAAGACATTCTTCTGATTTGGAAATAAATGTTTTATTTATTCTACGTGGCAGAGCATTGGTTTGGTTTGCAAGTCTAGAACAATGAGAAGAAGATGACAATTTATCATTAACCAAAATTCCCAGGTCTTTTTCTATACTGGATGTCCTAATAATAATGTTATTTAAATAATATTTTTGTTTGGGGTTATCTCTTCCCAGGTGAAGTACTGTACATTTAGATATATTAAAGTGTATTTTATTAATAAATGCCCATTGTTCAATTAAGGCAAGATCCAATGTTAAATTAAGACAATTTGTAAGGGTAGTAACCTTACCCCCAAGTTTGGTGTCATCTGCAAATTTAACCATAATGTTATTTAATGAGATGTACATATCACTAATAAACAAATTAAACAACACTGGGCCCAGAACAGTTCCCTGGGGCACTCCACTAGTAACTACACCCACTTCTGACAATACACCATTCACCCTTACTCTCTGTGTTCTGCTACACAGCTAGTTATATATCCAGGATATAATAGGTGCTGAGAAACCTAAATGGTTGAGTTTATTAATCAAAATACTGTGTGATACTTTGTCAAAAGCCTTACTATAATCCAAAAGAATGACATCCATTGGTATTTTACAGTCAAGGCTAGAACTAATATAATCATAGAAAGAAATCAGATTTGTTGTGCATGAAAATCCTGTTTGGAAATCATGTTGATAGTCATCATTAATTTTTAATGAAGACATTTCATTTTCTAGTTGTTGTTTAATTATTTTCTCCATAAGTTTACATGGTATTGACATGAGGCTTATAGGCCGGTAATTTTCAATTTTGGAATGTGAGCCCTGTTTAAAGATAGGTGTGACAATGGCTGTATGCCAGTCAGCTGGAACTGAAGACTCGTAAAGTGATTTTTTAAAGATTATAATCAAAGGCAATATTATCATATTCCTTGTCTCTATAAGGAATCTAGAACTAATATTATCAGTGCCAGCGCTTGTATATTGTTTCAGTGAATCAAACACCCACTGTATATCCTGGGAAAGGATATCATATGGTTCTAAGTTTAACCCTACTGGGATAGGTGAGATATTAGACAACTCTGGAGTAAAGACAGATGAAAAATATTAATTTAGTTCTGTAGCTGTTTCTGTATCAGATGTTATAGTAATATTGTTACAGACTAAAGGGACGATCATATTATTATAACTTTTTCTACTATTTAGATAAGTATACAATGCCTTATGACAATCCTTGGTATGAACAATTTTAAATTCAAAATTGCATTTTGCCAAAATGATTACTCTCTTTAATTGTCTAACCACCTCTGTAACTAAGTAAAATAGTATTTTTCTGATCAGGTAGACATTTTTTTAAGGCTAAAAATAATTTGTTTTTGTGTTTGATTAATTTTTTGATATTTCCATTAAACCAAGGGGGGATTTTCCCTTTATTATTGTACTTGAATTTGTCTGGGTCATATTCTTTTTCAAGTTCAAATATTTTTTTTTTTAGGAAGTCCCATGCCGCCTCGGTATTCAGAGGATACATTATCTGTTCCCAATTAAGGGTCTTTATCTGGTGATTAATGCTTTAAAAATTATCACTATTATATTGTTTTAATTTTAGTTTATTGATTTTAGGTAATAAGGGCAGTTGGATGGAGAAGAATAGAGACAGATGGTCGCTGTTTCCCAAGGGGATACTTAGTTGAATGTCAGTTATATGGGTCTCTGGGTTAGTTATAATTAGATCCAATATGTTTGTTCCCCTTGTTGGTTCTCTAACAATTTGAGTGAGGCCCAAGTTAACTATGACTGAAAGTATTTGTTCATTGTGTTGATTAATACCAGAAAGTGCATCCCAATTAATAGTAGGAAGATTAAAATCCCCTAAGATGAGAACCGGGCATTTACAAGTTATTTGGATAATTTCATTATAAAGATGTTTGGTTTGGTCAA
Source organism: Neoceratodus forsteri (assembly GCA_016271365.2). Classification (NCBI taxonomy): domain Eukaryota; kingdom Metazoa; phylum Chordata; order Ceratodontiformes; family Ceratodontidae; genus Neoceratodus; species Neoceratodus forsteri. The sequence goes on from CM028134.1 coordinate 684,687,906, forward strand.
TATCAGAGGAAGGATGATGATAACAAGTACCTATAAGAAACTAGGGGATACCAGTAGGTCTAATATGGACCCAAACACTTTCAGATTCTACAGTAGTCGTTGACTCATATGATGGGATATCATCCCTTACATATAGACTCACCCGCCCTCCTTTTCTTTCTATTATTTCCCATTTTATATCTGCTTTAACATATTGATTGATTATTACTGGACTTAATTTTTCCTCAAAGAAAATACCTTTATGACACCCATTTTTCAGATGCAAAACAGTCGCTGAACTTGGTTCAATAATAGTGCCATTGACAACAAGAAATTAAAACATATTTTGTATTATTCACTGCAAATACTGTTAAAAATTGCTGCAAGGCCAGCCCAGTAGTGCTGAGGGTTGAGGTGCTGGATGCCACTCCTTGTGCTACTCCAGAAACCCAGGTTCGGGAGCGAGCTTGGGTCATCGGGGAAGGAGAGGATTGAGCATCTGGAGGACTGCTCTCCTGTCCTGGGGAGGGTGGGTGGATGACTCCCTGGCACAAGCGGCTTCCAGCAGAGGTTGGGAGTGCTGCAGTCTGTGGATCATGCTGATGCAGAGGAGGAGCCTCATCAGACATCTGTGGGCAGAGTACGGGAGCGCATCCGGCCACACTGGACGTCATTGCACATCCCGGCTCCTGGGGGATTCTCACAGAACAGGAAAAACACCAATTGCTGGGGGTTAGACATCACTTGCCCCAACTTCCAACACCAGATCTTGCCCACTGTGGACCTGGTCTTGGTGTCACCTCTGCCCGTGGAAGTGCCAGAAGAAAGCGCTGAGGAACAGAAGGTGGCCCCACTCCAGGGGGGTGGATTAGAGAGGGATTGTTCCAAGAGTGTCTTGCGGATGTGCCAAGGACCAAGGGCACAGCTGGGAGGATTTTAGGTAGGAGGGGAACAGGTAGTTTTACTGAAGGGGCCCCAGCCAGCGGTGATGGGAGGGAAAAATAGTTTTAAAAAATGCTGCAAGGCCTTTCACTTCTATTTTATAAAACTGCTGCAAGGCTTTTCTTTTTATTTATTTTTTTCAGTTCTATTTTCTAATCTCAGGCTTGGCAGGGATGTACCCTATATCTGCCCCTTGGACTCTACACTCTCCCACCCACCCAGCATCCCCTGACTGCCCAGACCAGTAGACCTGAAACTTACCCCTTGGGGCAGGGTTCCCCGAAGGGAGAAACCAATATGGCTGAGGCTTATGCCCATTTCATTCAGGCAAGTTGAGGATGTGGTCCCTGCACTTCATGCTGTGGCAGTTCTGAAGGTGTTTTCCCTTGGTTTCCCCTGTGGTGGTGGGGCCCTGCAATGGTGGCCAGGCACTGCTGTGCAAGCACTCACACACAGCACACTGACATCAGCTGTCACATCCCTCCCAAGTCTCACAGTCCTGGCTGCTGAGTTTCCAGCCTCCTCTAGGAGTCAGTCTGGTGCCAAGCTCTGCAGCCTAACTCCCCCCAGAGGAGGAGAGCAGTCCAATAGATGTTCATCCCACTTCTCCCTGGCCAGCTCTCTGATGCTCTGGGCTCATTCCTAAACCCGGGTCATTAATGTCAGTGTCAGTAGCACTACCACTGTGTCAGTTGGCCAGCCCTGCAAGGCCTTATTAATATGCTATTTTTGTTATCAGTATGATTTTTATTGATATTTTTCATCCTCTGTATAATATAATCATGTCTTAATAATTTCTGTATTAGAACCCAAAACAAAGGCTGGTCTGGTGGCGCTGAGGGATGAGATGCTGGACATCGCACCTCGTGCCCCACCGGTGACCCGAGTTCAGGAATGAACTGGGGTCAGCAGGGGGAGGAGAGGATTGAGCATCCAGATGACTGTTCTCCTCTCCTATGGTGGGTAGTGGGTTTCACTTGGCTCCTTTGTGGCCCCCGAGGGAGATCAGGAGTTGTACAGGAACTGGGGCAATATGGGGTGGAGCGGCAGTGGACGTCAGCAGCATGCCTGCACAGACATCATTGCACATCCATGCTCTAAGGGGTAACTCAAGCTTGGAAAATGGCCCTGGCCCTCACACTCAGTAGGCAATGGTGGGTCCAGGGGCCGACCTCCACACCCAGTGTCGGGTCCTTCAGTTCGCCTCTGATGCTCCCTTCATCCCTGATCACCTGTCTTGATTCCAGAAAGGTCGCCAGAGTCAGAAGCAGCCCCACCCTGTGGGGTTTAGATCTGGAGGGTCAGGGATCAGAGGAGCAAAGCAGGGGCTCCCTCACTGGAAGGTAAGGCTGGGACTTCAGGCGGGTGAGATAGGGTCGTGCCTTGTGGCCACACCGGAGAGAGCCCAGGGGTCAGTGAAGAAGGAGGATAAAGAGAGTTTAAAAAAAAGAATCAAAACCAAATTTGTTTTTGCAGCTTCACTCTGGCTCCCGTTTTGGTCACAGATCATTTTAAATTTAAAGCTGTTAAAATTGCAATAAATAAATTACCAGAATCACTGTTGTAAAGTAACAAATTTACTGTTTTTAAAATTCAGTTATCTAAAATGCCAAGGGAGGGATATGAATGCATATGTTATAAGTAATGGTTATGTATATTTGCTCTATGTTGTTTGCAGCAATGTTTTATGTATACTGGTCCCTGTGAAAAAGCAGTTAAAAAAAATGAAATGAAATGAAAAAGGCTTTGCTCTATTGAAGTCTTACTAGCTGATCTGACAAATATTTTGACATATGTTTTGTTCTTCTTACAGACTCTGTTAATCCAGGTGTTTCGTTTTTTTAATCTATGGAACCATGTTGAACAGCAGGGATGTTCACACCTTAACTATTGTCTGGATGCCCTCATATATCCCTTTACAGTAGCTCAAATTCCTTCCTTTAAATCTTCACTTATAGTCTTGATGTTTCAGTTCAGCCAACACTCATTGCAATAAAAACAATCTCATACACACATTTTTTGTTTGACTAGATATCAGAATTACTGTGGCTAATTTTCTTATTATTTATAGTTTCCAATGAGCCTTAATTTAGGTAATAGAGTACTGGCATATGGTCACTTTCAGGCCATGGCAATACAAGCATATATGAACATATGAATGTGCCAGCAGAAGCAGACCACTCAGTCTATCCACATCTGCTTGAGTGTGCAGCTAGCACCCCTAGTTTGTAGCTGCCCCACCCTCTCCCCTTTGTCATCCCACTGCCACCACACACCTCTCCCACCCTTGCTCTCCCCTGCTCCCTGTCCCATGCCCTTTTCAGGCTGTTCACAGATTTACATGATACTACCCATTCTGTTAGTGCATTCCATTTTGCTACCACCCTCTCTGTGAAATAGTGTCTCCTCATTTCCCTCTGAAATCTTCTTCCCTCTATTCTTAGTCCATGCCCCCTGGTGTCCCTCCCCCTCCTTAGCTTAAAGACCCTGTCTGCCCCATCCTTATTGATTCCCCTCAGATACTTGAATGTCTCTATCATGTCCCCCATGTCCCTTCTATCCTCCAGGGTGTACATATTCAGGTCTCCCAGCCTGCTCTCATAGTCTCTCTCCTCCATTCCACATAACATCTTCATTGCTCTCCTCTGCACCCCCTCCAATAGCCTGATATCATGCTTTAGGTATGGCCTCCAAAACTGCACACAATACTCCAAGCGCAGCCTTACCAGTGACCTGTAGAGGGGCAAAATCACCTCTCTTCACCCGGACGAAACCCCCCTCGCTATGCACCCCAGTATTTTGTTCACTTTTTCAGCCTCTCTCTCCTGCTCAGATGTTCCCTGCCTAATCTGTCTTTGCAGACCCTAACTGGTCTCTGGCAACCCTCCCCACCCGTTTACTTATATGCTTCTATGTCTATCCCATGTATGCTTGAAGCCCTCCATTGTTTTTGCCTTCACCACTTCTGCTGGCACTTTATTCCAGGCCTCTGCAACCCTTTCACTGAAACAGTACTTCCTCATATTCCTCTTAAACTGTTCCCAACAACAGCTTCATCGCATACTCCTGGTCCTGGTGCTCTTTCTTATTTGAAAGAGACTCCTCTCCTGCACCCTGTTCACCCCTGTGAGATATTAGCAGGTCTCTGTCATGTCTGCTCTTGCTCTCCTCTCTTCCAGGGTGTATGTATTGATATCTCTCAGTTTGTCCTCCTATGGCTTCTTGTGCAACCCCTGCACCATTTCAATTGCCCTACTCTAGACCACCCTGTCTATGTCCTTTCTGAGGTACAGCCTCCAAATCAGGGCACAGTATTCCAGGTGGATTCTCACCAGTGAATGATACACTTGCAATACCACCTCCCTCCTCCTGCTGCTGGACTCTTACTATGCACTTTAGCATCCTACTAGCCCTACCCACTGCTTTGTCACACTGACCTGCCACTTTGAGTTCATCAGTTAGAATAGCTCCAAGGTCCCTTTCCTGCTTAGTGACACTCAGTGCCCGCATCCTACACTCCACTTCTGGTTTCCTATGCCCTAGGTGCACGATTTTGATTTTTTTGACACTCAGACTCAAATGCCATACTCTTGACCACTTCTTGAGTTTCCCAAGATCCTCACACATTCTCTGCACTGCCTCTTCAGTGTCTACCTGATTACAGATTTTGATATCATCTGCAAAAAGGCATACCTTCCCTTCTAGTTCTTCTACAATGTCACTTATGAAGACATTGAAGGGGACTGGTCCCAGTACTGAGCCCCACTGGTCACTCTTCCATCATTAGAGTGAGTGCCATTAACACCACCCTCTGTTGCCTATCCACTAACCAGTTTCTAATCCAGTTCACCGTGTTAGCTCCCACACCCAGGCTGCTTAATTTCTTTATCAGCTTCTTGCATGGCACAGTGCCAAAGGCTTTACTAAAGTTGTGTTTGGCCATGTCCACTGCCCTCTCCTGATCCCTGGTCACCCAGTCAAAGACCTCAATCAGATTCATCTTGCATTACCGCCCAATGAATGCATTCTGCCTATGGTCTTGCAATCCTCTGGATTCAAGATTCTCTACCAATCATTCCTTAACAAGATTTCCATTTATTTTCCCACCACTGAAGTGAGACTGACCAGCCTATAGTTGCTAGCTTCCTCCTGCTTCTTTCTATGTAGAGAGGCCACATCTGCTCTTCTCTAGTCCTTGCGGACCACATGAACTGTTGAATAAGGTCATTGGTGGGGCAGCTAGCACCTCCCATACTTCCTTTAATACTCTTGGGTGTATCCCATCTGGTCCCATAGCCTTGTCCACCCTCAGAGCTGCAAGTCCCCTAAGGATTTTTTTCTCCAAAAATGGACTTGTGCCCACCTTCCCCCAACTTTGTTCTTGCTTTTCCCTGGTGGGTCATTCCCCCCTCCACTGTGAAAACAAAGCAAAAGTACCTGTTCATTATGGCTGCTTTTTCTTGGTCCTCTTATGTGCAGTCTCCCCCTGATGCCCTCCTAATCAATCCTTATTATCCTTCCCCTTCCCCTTGCTTTCCTCTTCTCAATTATGTATCTGAAGAAACTTTTATCCCCTTTAGATACCCCTTTGGCTGTCCTTTTTTCCTGTCTGTGACTTTGCTCCCCTCAACACCTTTCATGCTCCCATGCGTTTTACTTAGTATACCACCCTGTCCTCTCCCTTCTGTGTTTCTTTATAACTCCTGAATGCCACCCTTTTTTCCTTCACCAACTTGGCCATTTCCCTAGAGAACCATAACGGTTTATTTTTCCTTCTGTGTTTACTCACTTTTTTCACACAGAGGCTGTTTGCCTTAATTATGTCCTCCTTTATTGTTCCCCACTGTACCTCTATCACTCCCTGGCAATCCCCCACATATGAGATACTTTCTAAGGTAGTCTCCCATTTCTTTAAAATCCACCCTCCTAATGTCCAGGAGCCTTGTTCTTGTGCGGTTTGCATCTTCTCCTATCGTTATGTTAAACCACACTGTACGGTGATCACTGATACCTAAGGGACTGCCCACTGTGATGTCTGCAATGTTGTCCCTGTTTGTGAGCACCTGGTCCAGTGCTGCCCCATGCCCAGGTACTAGCTGCCTGAGAAAAGTCCCTTGTGCAGAGTCAAGGATGGCCCTGTTGCTTGCTGAAGCTGACACTGGAAGAGCTCAACTCCATGTCTAGCAGATTGAAGTCACCAGCTAGCAGCGCCTCCCCTTTACTTGCCTTTCTGAAAATGGCTTTCCCAAGTGCCTTATCCAGCTCTTATTCCTGTGTTGGATCAACCAGAACAAGTAAAATGGGCCTTGGTACACTGGGTGACAACTTCCACATGTTCCCCACCATCACCTAGATCTGCAGTGTACCAGCTCTGCCACGATTAACCACTGCACCTTGCAGGTACACTCAGTTCTCCCTGGTTGTGCCAAGGGACCCTCCAGCAGGGTACAGCCAGACCTGTGGGGATACAGAGAAAGAATGGAGGGAGTCTGCAGGCACCTCTGGTAAGAGGGAAGTAAGCCTGGCAGACAGCAGTTGGCATCCTTGGGAAGGCCTGAAGGAGTAGAGTACCAAGAGGCAGGGTAAAGAACATAAAGAGTATAATAAAAAATATGAGTGTACCATGGTGGTTACTTATTTACTTTGCATTAGAATTTTATTAGCCAATACATTATCACATGTATGTCAATTTGCCCTTCATTATTGTAATGCAGATGACATCAAGATCTGCAACAGAGTAGATGATCCAGATGGGGTGGACAGAATGAAAATAGATCTGGATAAACTGGCAAAATGGTCAGAAGAGTGGCAAATGGAGTTTAATGCAAAAAAAGTGCAAGAGCATGCACGTAGGGAAGAGAAACCCTGAAGCCGCCTCTAGGTTGGTAGGGGAGTTGCTGGCAATCACAAGGGAAGAAAGAGACTTGGGCATCATCATCATCACAGATGACCCAAAAATCATCCAAGCAGACCACTAAAGTAGTAGGTAAGACTAGAGGGATGATGGAGTGTATTAGTAGGGGTATCACAAGTCATAAGAGGGAGGTAACAATCTCACTTTACAGGACACTGGTTAGGCCCCATCTGGAGTACTACGTGCTGTACTGGAGGCCGCACCTGCACAAGGACATTAACAAAATGGAGGCAGCCCAGAGAAGGGCAACCAAAATGGTGCAGGGACTGCATCAGAAAACATATGAGGACAGATTAACAGAACTCAATATGTATACCCTAGAGCAAAGGAGGGAGAGAAGTGATATGATCAAAAGATTCAAATATCTTAAGGGCATTAACAAGGTGAAAGAGTCTAACATATTTCAATAAAAGAAAAATAGCAGGACAAGAGGGCACACAATGAAATTAGAGGGAGGCCGATTAAGGGGTAATGTGAGGAAGTTCTTTTTCACAGAAAGGGTGGTGGATGCATGGAATGGCCTACCTCAGGAAGTGGTGGATATGAATACAGTGCAGGACTTCAAACAGGCATGGGATAGGCATAAGGGAACAATAAAGGTGAGAATGAACAGATAGGCCATTGGCAGAGTACAGGCCTATGGCACATTCATAAGGTAAAATAAATGGGCAGACTGGATGGACCTTGTGGTCCTCATCTGCCGTCAACTTCTATGTTTCTATTTAATAACCTGTTCAATCATTTTTGCCCAGGTTTGATCCCCATAATAGAGATTACAGTAAAATTCACATTAAACAACCATGAAAATCAGTTGATTTTGCATTTTTTTAATTGGCAGTGCATTGGCAAATCACATTACAATGTTTTTCAACACTTAAGCACCTTAAGAACAACTTGTACCAAATTTATTTTGTAACTCAATTGGTTGCACCTACATTTCTGTCACAGTGTAAGTCAAAACAGAGCTGAAATTCTTGCATAACACTTTTTTGCAAGGCTTTGTGTTGTCTCACGCAACACTCATGCAGCTCACTGAGAAATGCTAGAGCAACTTACTTGAGAGGCAGTTTAATGTTAACTGTACTGTACATGTGGGTCATAATTAGCAGAGGCGTGCCTCTTTTTTTTTTACTTCTAAATAGATTTTCAATTGTGCTTACACAACTGGATGAGATATATGCTTGTGTGACTTTGATACATTTTGGTTGTTCGCCTCTCTATCCATGGGATATGCCACCTTGTAGGAGTACAATGTTAGAGGAGGGTTCCCCCTTATAGGTACCATGGAAATAATTCCCTTGGCTAAAGGTAGTTTAGGAAGCAGCTCACAGGAAAGAGAGATGAGCCACTGGAGAAGGAGGGGTGGATGGTGGGGCAATGAAGAAATGAATCCTGGAACAGTCCAGGAGGAGTGGCCTTTTAAGGCCTGATGGGGGAGTGACGTTGTTGCTCCACCCATTGAACCTCAGGCGTAAAGCCTTCCCATTCAATTGTGTTTATGCAACTGGATTAGATATATGCTTGTGTGACTTTGATACACTGTGGCTGTTTGCCTCTCAATCCATGGGATATACCACCCTGTAGGGGTACGATGCAATGAACCCTAAAAGAGGGTTCTCCCCCATAGGTGCCACATGAATAATTCCCTTGGCTAAAGGTAGCTTAGGAAGAAGCCGGAAAAGAATACCCAAATGGGTATCGAGCATCGAAGATGCGAGAAATCAGAATATATCTAGACTGGAAATAAGAAGAGAGACATGGATGGAAAGATCAGAAGAAGAACAAGATATGACAAGGACAATGAACAAAATGAAAGCTGACAAGATGCAGAAGGGTGGACTTCCTAAGGAGAGAGGAAACAGCCAGGGCCACCATCTAACTCCATCCAACAGCGGTACCTAACTATGGAACCTATGAAAGCACTAACCCTGTCTAATATTATGACCATTGGCATGGAGAAGTAAAACAACCCTTTGAGGAGGAAACCTCTGGTGATCCAAGGCCTAAGTCACCTTCCTTCCAGGCTGAAGGACATTTTGATTAGTGATGGCTCAGCTACAGCAATTTAAAGTCGAGATCAAGTAAGGAGGAAAAGTCCAATTTAGAGGAAGCTCTCACTCTGTCCAGCTGTTAAGGGATGTGAGCGATGTCTCTGCAACCAGGCATTCAAAAGCAAGATAGGATGTATGATGATGGAAAGAAACCTTGAAGGCCTAAATGGTTCAAGGTGAGGAATGAAATGAATGATATACGATTATGAAATAAGACCTAGAATGCCGGTACTGTTAAGGTGAAATATGAAGAGGAAGATGAATGATGATGGAGTGAAGCTGTGGAAGCTAGTATGGTTAAGGTGAGGTATGTAATGAACAAAGTATGAAGACAGAGAGAAGCCTCCAGCCCTGGGCAGAGGGGCAATAGACACAAAGGCATGTCTCTGAGTGAAGAGCAGGTCAATTCATAGTAGCATGGACCCAAGAGATTTATGCTCAAGTAGTCGATGTGAATAAGTAGACCCTGAGGTCAGACTGAGTGAAGGAGAACCAGACTCCAGTGCATAGACACCAGACAGACTAGGTTAAGAGGAGGATATGAATAGGGAAAGTGATGGCAGGATAGGGGAAAAACCCTAAAAGAAAGAAAAGGTCAGAGAAGGAGTGGAATGGAGGGTGGAGGAACAGGAGAAGGAGGGCAACATGTGGAGTCGACCAGGGTAGACACCCCACATAGAGAGGATAGAGGCAGAGAGAAGGGCCAAGGTCAGCAACTGAGGTCGATGTTGGAACAGCTCGTGCTTCCACAAATAGCTCTAACAGCATGAGGGGTGCCCATAGAATACTGTACCACTGAGATGTGACACTACATGCATAGCACAGAAATCCTAAGGAAATTTAGTCAAAGAAGGAAATGCCCTGGCAACAGGACAGGATGGGACGGGAACAATGGGGCTCAGCACCGTAAATGTCACACTGAAATTTACCCTCACTCTGGATAGGGTTACAGATGGTCCTCATAATGGTAGAGTTAGGGCTAGACACAAAACTAGCAAATCAGCAAACTAAGACGATAGAAACATTCTGTATCACTCATTATATTCAACAGAAGGATTTAGCCAAGATATACATGCATACATAGATGACTTCATGTGTCATTTAATGGACAAATCAAGAAGATATGGGGTAGATTATCAATAGTTCTCAATTTGATATTTACATAGAGGAAAAAAACTCCATTCTTTTTATATCTTTGTTCTTTTTGTAACTTCCTGTTGGCCCAATACAATGTATCAAACCATTTGTTCTGGATTTGTTCTTACTAGAACCAATACAGCATTTAAACATGTTGTTTGTTCTTTTTATATCTGAATTCTAGATTCCTACTTGGAAAATATTCAAATCTATAAAGAGTGTACAAATGTCTTTTATCCAGACTGTTCAACAAAGATAAATACAGTTCATAATTAGTGTCAGTTTTAATCACATGGAGCCATTAACATGCTTTTCAAGATCTTAAATTTACCATAACCTGTAAGTATTAATATATGTAATCATTTGAATAATCTGTGGCCAAATAAAGTCAAAAGGGTTCAGTTTCAGGGTAGAAAAAAATATCTAATATCTACTAATTTCAAAGTCTTTTTGACATACTGTAAATTAACCATGAAACATTAAAACCTTTATTATGATATGCCAACTGTTCATTCAAACAGAGATTGGCCACTTTAACAATATCTTGCCTATGTGATTTCAGTGAATACTTGAGCATCCTTTGTTTTAGAATTGGTTAGGAAAATAAACAAAAATAAAGAAAACTTGACAGTTGCAGTACCTAGGCCTATGCTGCAGTCACAAAGTGACAGCCTGTGTATGGTGCTGCCTGCTGTGTGGAGGCAGGAATAGGCTGGCATAATCCACACGGGAGTAAGCCTGTGGGCCTATATCAAAAGTCAACTTCTTGCCTCTACCGAAGACTAGGAGGGAAGATCCCAGTGGTACAATAGCCCAATGACCAGCAGTCTGAGAAGGAAAATTTACAGGTATTTAAATTTCATTTTTTTCTAAAGCTTCAACTGTTGATTGTCCAAACACTGATCGAACTGCACATGCTGGAGCAGATACTGGAAGTTTCATTAGTTCTTTAGAAACACTACATATTATTTTTTTCACGTCTTTCAATTCCATGATTCTCCATATTTCAATATCATATATAGCCATGGACTTCAGTTTGACTTTCAACTCTCATTCATATAACTGAATTTCTGGCATTTTGTATATTAAATTTAACAATAGTTTGTAGTGCTTGATTTAGTCTATTATTAATCATTTACTGGTCCTTACTATTCTATACTACTGACATTTCCTCTGTTTTAACCTCCTTCATAGACAAATGTATTATACCTTTAAGACAGGCATGCTCCAGCTATAAAGAGCAGACTGAAGGGATCATGAACAAAATGGATCACTAGTTAACTGTTGCCTCTGTTCAAAGCTTGAGATAAATGTTTGTCTTGCTTTAAGGCCTCCTCTCATTTCTGACTGAAAAGAATACCAAAAACTGAAGAATGCCTGTACTAGGGCTATCAGAGTACTTACTGTGAAGGTTCCCTCCTTCCTTCTGCTGGGGACTTACATCGTTTCTGGTGTAACATAAAGGATCTTCTGGGATTATGTAATCACCAGTCCTTGAAATACATAATTTGAAATCAAGTTCACTGTACCAATCTGGTTTCTGTTCCCAATACCTTCATTTTTCACTTCTCAGACCTATCTACCTACACCTGCTTCCCTTTAAGCCCACCTGAGGATACTGATCTACTCTCATCTCTCCCTGCTCCTGCCAGTCTTGATTATTCAGTGTTCTACTAAAGGTTGTGAGCCACTCGGACGTCTGGAAGTTGCTCTTGTCAATAACGATTGGCAATAGTACTGACTCTGATGGTCTTGAACCCAAACTCTTATTTTAAATGTGTTGCCACTTTCTGATGGCATTACTCACCCATACTTGTATTTTATCCCTCATTTCTTGTACTGTTCCTGATGTTCGGAAAACTGTTACAATAGTCCAGCCTATAAGAAAGGTGACCCACTACATATTAATATCTGTCACCCTACTGCCATTTTATCAGTTCTCAATAAACTTCTTGAAAAGTTAGTTGCTGTTCAATACACCACCTATTTACATAAGCATAATCTAACATCCCCCTGCTCAACATGAATTTAGAAAGGGTCAAGGCACATCCTCTAGAGTTGTGAAACTTATTAATATTATTTGTGGAGTAATGGGAAAAGGCCAGTTGATGGGTGCTGTGTTTGTTGATCTACCTAAAACTTTTGACCTTGTTGATCATTCCCATAAGTATTCAAAGTTACTTTGGGTATCTTCCCCACTGATGTAACCTGGTTAAATAGCTATTTCTGCAATCCCATGCAATTTGTAAAAATTGAAAATTTCTCTTAAGCCTCAACTATTGCCGGTGTTGCTGTTCCTGAAGGCTCAGTTCTTGGTAATTTGCTTTCCTCGCCCTTCTTTACCAGTCTCCCTCTTGATCCTTCCTCCTGCTTCACTTGACTGACTGCTGATGATCTTGTCTGTTACTATTTTTCACATTGCTTGCATGACTTAAAATAACTCTTTGAACTCTGTCTTATGGTATACCATTGGCTGTCTTCCAACAAACTGGTCTTACATTCTTCTGAGACCTAATCTATGTTATTTGGCTTCGGTTCTACACTCAGGGCTAATTCTAATCAACTATATTTTGCCTGTGTTGATGGGTTCCAGTTGAAAGCAGTCACCCATTTCAAATACTTAGGTGTCGCTCTGGATACCTCACTAGAATTTCTCACTATATTGCCTCTATCTGTAGGAATGCTAATTATAAACTGGGCCTTAACAATATAATGTGACATAATCTTACTCCCAAAGCTCATTTGGCAGTTTCTAATGGCATCCTATTGCCTGGCCTGAACTATGGACTGCTAGTTTTTCATAATGCTTCCAAGAGTAACCTGGCAAAGTGGGATGTCACCCATAATAATAATTGTCTCTTTGCTCTTGCAACAAACCTTCTCACTTATTGTTGTCATCTGTAAACTGTTCTAAGGTAGTTGTTTCCTAATTTCAGATGCTCATTAAATCTGTATCCGAAAACATTGTATGAAAATGGGGTCATAGACCTTCTCCTCTACTTTTTGGAACTCCCTTCTAATTGAGATTCAAAATGCAGCCCACCATCCGACTCGCTCTTTAGGAGTAATCCAAAATATTTTTTGATAATTCTGCATCATGTAACTTATTGCTCTGGTGAATGCTGCTACATTGGGTTGCTGTCTGATGTTCTCTTTAAATTATTACACCCTATCACATCTAACCTGATGCTTTGTCTGTTGTGGATGACTTGTTGGCAATTTAATGTTTAAATGCTTTACTGTTATCTTTTATGTGACATATTTTTTGTTCCATGTTACTCCTTCATAGAGGTGGGCAAGCTACTGTAGACTCAAGCCTGACTCGAGCTTAATGCCTGGTTTGGTTCGGCTTGGCTCAGCTTCTAGAAGCAAGTGAGAGCCAAGGTCAAGCCAAGCCAGTTATGCTCAAATAAGCATTGCTGTCAGCCTGAGCAGTTAATGTAGTGTCTGAAACATTCAACAGCTATGTAGAGAAGAGCCTCTAGGAGCTGGGGCTTGACTTGTGTTTTGGCTCGTAGAGTCAAGTCAGACTGCTGGTTTGGCTGTGGCTTGGCTCTAGGTGAAAAATTGCTGGCATGCCCACCAGCACTCCTTTGATTGCTATAGCATTTCTAATACTGCTCATTTCATTCTCATTAGTCCATTATATTTTTGCATTTATTGTTGTTTAGATGTAATTACTGTATTAGTACTTTCTTTGATTTGTGCTTAATGTATTCTTTGATTACTTGTTTGTGGTTCTATGATGCCAGTTTGACAACACTTTCATCAACCGGCATCTCAGCGACGGGATTTATGTCAACTGCAAGTTCCAGCTGGCATAAATCACGATTGTCTCACGGTCCATTTTTTTTTATCAGAGGGCTTAGCCTCCCTAAACCCCCATGCAGGGCCATTGCCTCCAAACTCCCCACATACTAATGATTATAAACTCCAAGTCGGAGTTGATTCGGGGGGGGGTGCAGGACTGGGAGAAAGTGTGCCCCTGTCTCAGGTGCACCAACACATTCAGCAGGATGGCGAGCCATTTTCTCTTTTTCTGCCCCACTCAATGCTCTCCTTGGCCTTGCATGAGCTAAGGCAATCCCAGGGTGGGGACATGCAGGGGGCATGTCGACGCTCATGTCCCCACAAGTACGTCGCCAATCCACCTACAGGTGCCCAGGCGAGTCACACCCCCCCTTTGGGAGGGAAACATACAATGGATACTAGTGAACCCCCTCCCTGCTGGTCTCCACTCCTGGCACTCAGGCTCGGGTACAAACCCAGGTCGCCAGCATGCCGAGTGAACCCCTTCGCTCGGCACCATGGAACCCACATTTTATGATTGCTTACTTTCTCTAAAATTCATTGCTATTGCTGGTTGTTTCATCTGCCTACTTCCTTAATAGAACTGAAATGCATGGTAATGTATACCTATATCCAGCCTTGGTTTGCTTCAAATCATTGAACTATTCTTATTGCATATTTCCTGAACATTAGAAACGCCCTCAAACAGTGTAGCCACTCATGATATCAAAGTCTCCTCTATTCCCACTGTATAATGAGTGACTAGATTGTGTTGGGTGTGTTCCTGAGTCTAGAAAATATGTTGTGGGAGTTGATCAAGAAATGTAAACGAACATGTTTTGGCGTGGTAACACCAGTATGGTAGGCACTCAGTTTTTTACTTTTAAAAGAAAAAAGTGATCTGAGTCAAAGTACCAGCTGAATCAACAGTCTCTATAGAAAGTGAAAAATCATAAATTATGTTTTTTGAACTAGGGATACTTTGAGGCCTAAGGGGTTGACAATATCCCTTTAATAACTTCAGCAGTGTTCAACGAAATTGCCCTAAATTTGGCAAGCATTGTCTCAGAGGCAAGTTCTCAAGGCATGAGAAATTTTGAGATGGCATCTTATGTGATTTCTGAGACACTGAATGTCATTTTTTTTTAAACAAACAATGTTTTTTCCTGTACGTATTACACTTTTTCTTGCTCTCACCAACAGCCTAGACAGTACAGAGTTTTTGTTTCTGAACCTTTTAGGGTAGAAGCAGCCTCTGCCAAGATGGTGCTTTTTGAAGGTTGCGTGAAAAAATAATAATCGCTTTTAGAGTTATAAGGATATACATTTTTTTCTGCATATGCTCAGTAATGTTTCAGTATAACCCTCTGACGTGAAAGACAAATTTACCTTTCACAGACATTTGGCTTTTAAAAAATTAGTGCATTGCAGGTCATTAGAAAAAATACAGGTCGTGATGGTCACCAACTTTTGTTTTAGTTAAAAACATGGAAAACACAAAAAAATGTTGTCTTTTTGAAAAACAAACACCTGAACCTTGCTAAATGGGACCTGCTTTGCTAGATTCTGATATTTGTTTTAATTACACCTACAAATCTGTTTTCTGAGCACCCCAAAATCCTTGATGCCCAACTTAGTGAAAGGATTTGTTTTACACTTCATGAGCTAAGAATTCCCCAGTTGCACACAAAGTGGTGCAACAGGGAAAGATGTTTATCGGCTCAAAGCCACGCACCTCTGCTCCCTCCCTCTGCCAGCTCAGCCAGCCCTCCCTTATCATTTCTATTCCCAATAAGTTTGTTGAAGCAGACTGGGGTGCCCCTGATACTGCTTTATACTACTCCATCCCCAATACACAGGTGGTGGCACTGGGGTCCCACCCCTGGTGCCACCACAAATCATTGCAACACTGGGGTGCCCAATCCCCAGAGTTGGATACATTCTCCCTGTAAAAAAAAAAAAATTCCTCATTGATTTTTTTTAAGGTGTAACCTGAATGGAAGAAAATGGTCCCGCATCAATCTTTACACCCCCACACCCTAACCACTCTGATCCCACTCAGTGCCACCACTCCACACACCCCAAAATACCCTCATTCACCTAAAGATGATCCCACATTATAGATCCACTCTCTGATCAGCAAGATGTCCTTCTCCTGTAACTGTGACTGCAATGTGAGAAAATAAGTTAAGTCTAGCTAATGTATTTCAATGTGTTTTTAATGTTTATTTACAACTTTGCAATTTTCAAATATTTGTACACCAAATTTTCAACATGGCATTTTTGAGACCCCACCTCATGAACAAGATAGGTTACATTTTTCAAATCCATCCTGAAAGTTGATTTCACAGTCATTCTGTGAAATCACTTTTCAGAAGGAATTTAATACTTTCACCTACTGAGTTCATGAGGTGGGGTCATAAGATGACTATATTGAAAACTTGGTGAAAAAATATGGTAAAATGTTCAAGTTATAAGTGAATATTAAAATATGTCAGTGTTCACTCATAACTTCACTAATTTTCAATATGTTTACGTCACATTTTCAACATGGCCTTTTTGGGACGTCCACCTCTTGAACAAGGTAGATGACGTTTTTCAAATCCATCCTGAAAGGTGACTTAGCAGTTGCTCTGTGAAATCACCTTTTGGGCAGGATTTGAAACATTTCACCTACAGGGTTCATGGGGTGGGGTCATAAGATGACTATATTGAAAATTTGGTGGGAAAATACAGTAAAATGACTATGCTATGATTGAACGTTGAAATATTTCAATGTTCACTCAACTTCACTAATTTTCTATATCTTTCCACAAAACTTTCAACACGGTCTTTTTGAGACCCCACCTCATTAACAAGGCAGGTGAAATGTTTCAAAACTGGGACAAATGGAGATCTCGCAGTCGTTCTGCAAAAATCACCTTTCAGGCAGAATTTGAACATTTTTACCTATCAGGGTCATAATATACAGTCATAAGAAGATTATGCTTAAACTTTGGGGTCAAAATATTAAAAAATGACAAAGTTATGAATGTGTGTTGAAAAGTCTCTATGCTCACTCATAACTTTGGCAATTTTCAATATTTTCACTCCAAACTTTCAACAGAGCCATTTTTTCACATCATCTCATAAATGTGACAGGTGCCATTTGTCAAATTCTGGCCGAAATGTGTTTTTACACTTGTGGCACAAATTACATATTGGCCACTACTCTATAAATGCCTCATGGCGTGCTTACAAGGGGAGTCATAAAATGACCATGTTGAAAATTTTGGGTAAAAATTTAACAAAAAAAATTATTAAAAAACATTGTGTGTAGTGCCAGTCTTTGGACCAGTGGGTAGTGCTTTGTGATCCCATATCAGTGAGCTGAGTACAGGGGAAAGCACAGTTAGCTGGCTAAATGGGCCAAGGACCATGCACCAGCCTGGGAAGGAAAGGTGCAGGGTTACCTGAATGGGCCCAAGTACCATATAGCGAAAAGAACACTTCTCTTGGCATAAGGCCTTGCACTCCTGCACCTGTGGCTGCCAGAGGGCCATGTGCTTCAGCTGACAGATGGACACCTTGCCTTGTACATATGTATCTGTAGCCACATAGAAGCACAGGGTCCAGGGTACCCTGCATTTCTACTGGCCACCAGACAGCCCCACACATTCTTAACATCCATTGCCACATAGAAGTACAGAGCCTGGAGAGTCCTGCACTTCCACTGGCAAATGAACTCTTCCCTTAGCACAGATATCAAGAGGGCCCTGTGCTACCACATCTGTTCATGTAAGCCCCTTCAGGACCTGCATGAATGAGGTCATGATTCCACTATCTGAAAAAGAAAAGAAAGACTATACTTTGTGAAAAACTTACCACCATAAATGCCATCATCAGGTAAGACAAACAACATACAACGGTTTCCAGATGACACAAATTCAGTAGCACTGATGTGCTACCTTCATGGATTTGTATCTGTGGCTGTGTGTGTATATCTTACAGAATGCATGAGTACCTATGACTGCAGAAGCACTGGCCTCACAGGGCCTGCACTTCTGCAGACAGAAGTACTGTTGAAATTTGGGTATCATAGATTTATATATGCAGTTGTCCAGGCCTCTGCAGACGGAAGTCAGTGTACATGTCTTACACCTGTGGTCCTCATGGGCTTGCACTATTGCAGACAGAAATACTGTTGCAATTTTGATATCATGATTTCTTGAGACTTGCTCTTCTGCAGCCTGAAGTCAGTGTGTATGTCTTACACTCATGGATGCAGAACTGCAGGCCCCTCAGGGGCTTAACTGTGTGTATGCTTTACACAGTGTGCATGAGTACACGTGGCTACAGAAGCACTGTCCCCATGAGGCCTGTGCTTCTGCAGACAAAAGAACTCTTGTAATTTGGGTATCTTGGATTTGTATCTGTGGCTGCAGTGGCCTATGCTTCTGCACACAGAAGTAGTGTTGTTATCTGAGTATTGTCGATTTCTATCTGCAGGAACAAGTGACTGTGTATGTCTTGCAGTGTGCATATCACAGATACAAATCTACAAGGGTAGCACATCAGAGCTACTGAATTTGTGTCATCTACAAACAGTTGCATGTTGTTTGTCTTATTGGACAGTGGCTGTCCATGGTTGCTTGTGTGGCCTTCTACTTTTGCTGCTTGAAGGGGGTGGGGAATTAGGGTTGAAAACTCTAATGTTACATTGTACTACATTTGTGGCAGTAAGTTGAACCCTAACCAGGGCATTAATGCAGTTTTTGCAAAAAATATAGAGAGAGGATAAATGGTGGCAACATGTGGTATACAATGAAATAATACCATTGAGGGGTCAAACAACTCATAAAACCATGAGCCCAAAGGGCAAATGGCCTTTATGAGCTTGTTTGACCCTGAGATGGTATTATTTCATGAGTATGCCAGACTTTGCCACCTTTTATTTTATATAATGGATTAGGGTGACACTTGTTCATGTGTCCTATGTTTTACCAAAGTGTTGGGGAGGTAGGGTGGCTGTTATGTTATTAAGGGGCTTGTTACATGTGTTATTGGGGTGGTTTGGTGGTTTGTAGTGTGTTGGGTAGTAATGTGTTATTGAGGCATTAATAACACATTAATATACTAGAAGTATGCTTGTTAGGTATTAATGTGTTATTATGGTGTTAATAACACAGTACAGTGTAATGAGCTAGCTGACATCATAATACCCTAATTGGCTACCATCGTATATGGGGAATATATGATGCCTTTTTCTATGGGGATGAGGGCCCAACCATGAATTTTATATACAGTTGATATGACATGCCCTGACTGAAGATATCATATTTATCTTCATGGGAAGTCAATGATATTCTGACATCTCATTAGTGACAAAGCCACACGTGAGATATCTTGATAACACTGGCCTCGAATGAAGATAAATATGGTATCTTCTGTCAACCCATGTCATATTCTTTTTTTATAAAAAGGGTAGAAAGTTTCCAGGTTTATGATTGGACAAAAGATACATTTTAGTGTGCTCTTATCCAGCCATAATGTACCAACCAGTACTAATTATGCCCACATTGACTGCTTGCCACTGATATCATTGTGCCACTCTAAAAACACAAACTGGCATAGCAGCTATGTTGAATTTGCCAGTAAGCACCTGAAGAAGTGGTAGATAAAAAAAAAATAAAAGAAATGTCAGACATACCAGATAGCCAATTCGATCTGCAGTTTGAGGAGTTTGTTCAATGCCTGCTACAGCAAGACAACCAGCTAGGTGAACAGGTACAACCTCCTGCCAAGAAAAAAAGTAAAAGTGCAGTGAGGGGTCTAGTACAATTTCCCGTCACTGATCTGACCAACGTTTACATTCCCGAGTATAGCTTCCCGTAAACCAGCTTCCCGATCTGCTATTTTTACCGACGAGACTCTCCCCCGGCATACCATTTCCCCATTTGTCATCTACCCGCCATAACTTACATAGATCATAAGCCGTGCACTGATGAATATGCAAAGTTTTTACCAGCCGAAATTATACCGATCAGGAAAAATCTGAGCTGGGGTAACAACTACCCTTGGATCACAGCTGATGGTTGGTGAAATGCAATCCCTTTGTAAAGCCTCACAGACATATATGAGCACTAACAATGATTGAGCGAGACTGAGAACTGTACTAGCAGTGCTGTAACAAATGTGTCAGTTCAGTGAGAATTCAAATCAATACAATTTTCAGTTCTATTGAACAGCAAGCACATACAACCATAAATGCTGATGCAGGTCACTAAAGCTGTGCACTGATGAATATGCAAAGTTTTTACCAGCCGAAAGTATACTCTCCTGTGTTGTCACATGTACTTAATACATTCAGCAACCTTAAATTTATGTACTGTGCCCTAACTCAGACTCAGAGCTAGGAGAGGGTAATCAGAACTTGACAATCTCTTAATTTCAGTTGTACGACTGTAAAGCTTATATCCAAACACTCAGAAATTGTCAGCAATGATCATTAATCATCAGAGGTTCATCAGAGGCACAGGTAAAGGTAAGCCTCATCTTGTTGTCTGTTGTGTTTGCTAAAGTGTTATTTTTCCCGATCCTCTAGCTCAAATGAAGTTAAGCTGCCTGCACACTGAGTAAGCTGCTTAGTTTTAAGAGATCATGCAGTGTGAACTTCAGTTAAATTTAAACTGAGTAAGCTCCTAGCTCTGAGTCTGAGTTTGAATGAAGTTAAGCTGTCTGCAGTGTGAGCTTAAACTTTAATAGACGTTCGTCAAGTTCTGGCAGTGCTGACGTTTTCTTTGAGTTTTCAACCAATCGTCACATATTGCAGTTTGGGTTTTGAGCCTACATAAAGGTACCTGTACTTCATTCAGTAAGCTGTCTGCAGTGTGAGCTTAAAGACTGAGACTGAGCACTTTAATAGAAGTTTGTCGAGTTTATCGCATATTGCAGTTTGGGTTTTCGTTTTGGGATCGCCATCAAATGTAAGCATACATAAAGGTACCTGTACTTCATTCAGTAAGCTTAATAGAAGTTGCAGTTTGGGTTTTGAGCTGATTGCCATCAAATGTAAGCATGTCGGGGGTTTAGGAGACGGGGTTTAATTATTGGCGGGCAAACAATGGACGGGATCAGCATTGACGGGATGCGGCATCTGTAGGGAAGTTGGTTGCGGGCAGTCAGTCGTCGGGGTAGTATGGTCGGGAAATCGTACAGATCCCGCAGTGGGTAATCATGTTATACTTTTCTCTCAAGAACTAGCCAAACTAGAGATGGAGAAGTATAATGTGAACACTCAGAAAATAACAGTTTGGATGAATGTGTTCACTTTGTAGGCTGCCTCCAGAGACCTCTCCTGTAATTACAAAACAATAACATAAACTGAACTGTGCCCAGTCCTACACCGGATCTACGCAGAGTTCTGTTAGAGTGATGGCACCAAGTACAGCCCATTAAATGTGCTTGCTTCGAGGGTTGAAATCAACCACCATTTAAACAGCCCATCAGTTTCCAGAAAAATAAACATAATCACACATCAAGAGTTACTGCCAGCTAACAACATTTTAACTGCTGTGTGCAAACAGTACCGGTGAGAAATCAAAGACACTGTTGTGCACCTTCCCCCCAAAAGCACCCTAGATCTCCACAAACTGAATTACCCTGCAGCCCTGTCTACTGAAACTCCCAACAAACAGCCTGTTGTAGAAAGTTTTGCTAGATACACAGCTCTGCATAGCACACCGTGACAGGGAAGGCTTAAGACAATTAAACCGTGGAAATGTTGATACAGGATGCCCTAATATAAATATGTAATGCTGGACAATCTTACTGTGACTAAAACTGAAAAATGTACAATAATTGTAAGATATAGTCCAAATGTCCATCAAGATTAATATATTTATTGTAGCTCTCTTCACTTCACACCGATATACTGTAGGCAACAGTTTCATGGCTGAACACGTCACTTCCTCAGGCCATTCATATAAAACAGTGTTGGTGCTAGATATAAAACATAAATGTACTCATTAAATTTCTAATATTTGAAATCTCTTTCCTTATTCATTAAGATATCAAATGGTCACTGATTAACAATACTCTATATCAAAAAGGTACAATGTATTGCATTAAATTGATTCAACACATATTAATAATCCTTTAAATCAAGTAACTAATAATACAATGTATAAACCTATTATTTCTATACAAAAAATTAATTCATTCCCTTCTTAAAGATCTTTCTGAATATACTTTCCCTTGTGAGCTTCTATTTAACGTTAATTCCCCTCCAAATAGGATGCGATTCTAAATGATGTCCAGAAAATATCTTAATTGTAGTTAATTATGCAAATGATGCTGCAATTGCAATTTGTGCTCTTATAAAGGTTAAATTTCTTACTTTTCATTTAATTCACTTCCACTTATCAGTCAAAATGATGTACATCCTTTAACAAGCATTTAAATGACCAATTTAATTCATAACCTATTGGGGAAAGTACATAATGATGTTTAAAATGTTCCTGACCATGAATTTCAAATATTTACTTTGTCAATACTTATAAAGGTTAAAAATTATACCTTTGTAGCATGAACGGAGCTCATTGGAAGTAAGAAATTATTTTCATTAATTGGTGTTCCTTGGTATGAGACCTCATTCAATTTAATTAATGCAGGCTTATTAACTCCTCATTGCCGAATGTCGCTGAAGGGGAAAAGGACAGACATGAAGTCTATGTACTTTAAACGTTTAATATCTTTCAATCCAAACTTCCTATATCAACTTTTTTACCTTAACGGTTTTAAATCAATGTTCATTACTTTGCTAAAAGTTCCTTCAGCTAGGGATTGGGTACCCTAGTGTCAGAATACTGTTCAGTGGCGACTGGCACAGCCCACCTCTCACCTCCATGGCCAGCCGCCGACTGTGTGTTGTATGAACGCTAATAGAAAGAGCGCTCAGAAATTATTTCAGAGTGCCTCTTTCCATTGGGTGCTCAAAACACACAGTCGCACACTGGCCGTGGAGGTGAGAGGTGGGCTGGGTCAGTCGCCGGCTGGGGAAGGGTGGAGGGGGTGCTGGGTGGGCTGGCATGGCTGGGCAGAGGGATGGTGAGGCCACTAGACTACCAGGACATTTAAAATCCAACTCAGTTTTATTAAGATGGGGGGGACTGCTAGACTACCAGAGATGTTAGTAATAATAACATAAAGTACAGATCAGGAGGGGGGCCACTAGATGACCAGGGATATTTTTAAAATACATAAATAAACATACATCGGGGGGACCACTAGACTACCAGGGATAGAAACATATTCATAAGGTACTCATTGGGGAGCCACTAGTCTACCAGGGCTAGAAGCATGGTTATGTAGATTACCATGATGGGGAGGGAGCCGCTAGACTACCAGGGATTATGAAAATAACCTATTTGTGTATTGAGATGGGGGAGAGCTGAGTCCCCTGAGTAAAACCCACCCTTAAATAACATTATAGGACACCCCTGGACTACAAAAATTCAATTTTAAATCTGGCCATCTCATCCCTCACTCGCGATGCATGATCGCGATCAAAGATTCTCGCGATCAAAGAATTTGCAGGCTCCCAATCAAAGATTGTTTATGAGCCACGAACGAAGAATTTAAAAGCTGGAAACTCTATTTTTAGACTGATTTGGATGGAACCAAAGCCATGGCTCGATAGATTGGGGTCCCCTGAGTAAAACCCATCAAAGTTTTACTTCAGAAGTGACCCCTGAGCCGAGATATTTGTGTTTGTGCAATCAGAAAACTGAACACAAGATGGTGGACCTCGCGATCAAAGAATTTGAAAAAATCCTTAGGGATAAAGATTCTTGAACCGTGAGGCTGAAAATTCTTTGACCGCCAGACGGGATGAGATGGCCAGAACCCCATTCTTTGATCTCAAGATATACATTTAAATTTTCCCTTTGACTTATAATGGGAATTTAAAAGTGCCATAACTTTTGAATGCCTTAATACTTTTTCACCAATCAAAAAGCGGCATGTTTGGCCACTAAAGCTCTTTCAAACGAGCTATCTTGCAGAGCAGCATGCCACATGACAGCCGTGCAGGACCACATTCAGAATGCCAATAGTTGCCTCCAAAAATGGATAATTTTGCATTGTTCAGCGCTTTCGTACACAAAGACCGGCACTTCAACCGAAACACAGTTTGGCAAATCAAGAGATCTATCATGCCCCACCACACATTCCAAGTTTCAGGTAAATCTGTTTAATGGGTCCAAAGTTATTAACGCCCAAACTTTTGACTTTAGTATGTAAGTGACCGCTGAACCCTACAGTAACCATAGTGGTATGACTGCGCCACTATAATAATATAATAAGCACTCTGGTGGGAGAGGGCCTCCGTGCTCCCACCAACTTGCCCATTTCTGCATAACAATATGCATCTGAGTGAGCGTGGATCCTCTGGGCCTGCGCTGCCACTTACGCATAGCTACAGAGCCATGCAACATTCCTATTGGCCACCAAATGCTTGTAACAGTAATTTGTCCGTATCTTGGGAACCGTAACAGCTAGAAAAGTAATTCAAGTGTCATTGTAACCATGATAGCGAGAAGATTATGCCACAATCACAGACCGTACCCATATCTCAGATCATTTCTGAGAAATGGGCACCAAAAATCACTGGACAGGCACTCTTTCAACCCTTGTGACAGTACTTTCACGATATCTCATGAACCATGCAACGTACAAACAAAATTCCACTGCAGGCTGTCTCTACAAAGTCAAGTCTTTTTCCAGTGGCTAGATCACCTAAAGGTGATCTAAGCCACCTGTAGAAAAAGTCTGTTTGTCACTTTTTTTCTGAGATAACGGCGTCAAAAGTCATGACACAGAATGCAATGTAATCCTATGAGAAAAATGTCAATTACATCATTGAATATCTCTGCAACAAATTATTTCCCCAACACCTAAATAGCATAGTTCACATCTCTATGACATCCCCTCAATGCCCTGCAAATTTCAAGTAAAAAGACCAAACTGTTATTCAGATATGGTCATCTCAATCTGGGCCATCTGGTCTTTCTCATTAACATTCCAAAAATACATATACATTTTCCCATAGGATATAATGGGAATTTCAAATTGTAATAACTTTTGAACAGATTAATATTTTTTCACCAAACAAAAAGCAGCATGTTGCTTGGCCAAGCTCTTTCTACGTCCAAAGATTCGGACCAATAGCTCACACAGTGTCTGCGCAGCACCACTGACAAAAAATGTGCAAAAGTGTCGAAAAGTGCATTTTTGCACACTTCGCTGTGCAAAAACCATATGTCCAACTGAAACAAAATTTAGTAAATCAAGAGATCTGCCATACCAGACTGTGCATTCCAAATTTTGTGCAAATCCGTTGAATGGTTGCAAAGTTATTAACGGGCAAAATGTGAGGTTTAACATTAAAAGTGCCTACCACAATGCAAACACTATACGCAAAGTGCATCACGCAATATCTCTGCAGCAACCTAATTTTCCAACACCTGAATATCATAATTCACATGCATAGGAGCCGGGTTTGTAAAATTTTTGGTGGGGGTCAGGGGTCAAAGCCCTGCCCCTAGCCCAGGGGTCAGAGGTCATTCACCAGTGGGGTCAGAGGTCAACTACGGGGGGGTCCAGGGGTTAGGGTTCAAAGACCCACCCCATGGGCAAGGGGGTCAGATGTCAACCCACCATCACCAGGGCATTACGGGAACAGAGCAACTTGTATCGTAACATGGGGGTCAGGGGTTTAAACCCCCTGGCCTGAGGTATGGGAATAAAATTGAAATACCATTTAAAAGGCTGCTTTTAAACTTTAACAAGACAATACCTTTTTTGGGGGGGTAGGCAGAGGCATTTGGGGGTTGGCGATTTCCCTTAGAAACTTGATATTTTATTTGCTACTGTGTGTGAATGTTAATAAATATTGTACTTATCATGTGGTGTCCTCTTCCTTCTTTTGGCCACTAGCTCGGACTTCAGAAAGTGGATGCGAAGTGTCTTCTGGTCTTTCTTCCCCATTTTGGCTGGAATTCAGTCAGAATGGCCCTGTACCCCAGTGATTTGCACCACCCCTGCCCGTTCCTCAGTGGTGGTTAGTGTCAGAATCCTCCCTTCCCAGCTGCAGCATCAAAACACTCACACACACGTTGGTGGTGCCCCTGTCTGATCTGACTGAACCACAGTGACCAAATCAATTGTGACCAACACAGCCTGCCACATACTACCTCGGCTACCTCTGTCTAACAGTAATAAGGAGGAGCACAGCCTAGTATGGCGAGTCATCACCTGTGCCCTATTCTTAAGCTGTACTGTTACGGTTAGACAGCAGGTAGCCTATGTGTGGTGAGCTGTGTCAGGCACAGTCACCTCAGTCACCGTGGCAAGACAGTCGGGTGACCAACAGGTGTGTGTGTGGGCATGTGTGTTGATGAGAAAGCTGAGAAAGCGTGGAACATTCCTCATGCAGAAATGGCACAAATCACTGGGTATGAGGCTAGGGCAGTGTGTGTGTGTGTGTGGGGGGGGGTGGACTTCTTTGCAAGCAGATTCCCACAGGGTTGTTGCATGACTGGGAGGGCTCAGGCTGTTGCCATAGGGATGGGGCCTTCGCAAACATTGGGGGGGAAGCTCCCATCCTTACTGAGTTGGGCACCAGATGTGGGGAGGTACCCCTACACACTAGGGACTAAAACATACAACATGGGTGCAGGTGGGAGAGGGAAGACAGGACACCAGAGAAAGGCTTAGGAAACCATTTGCACTTGAAGGGGTGGGATCAGAGGAACATGTTCCTCTCTATAAGAGGTTGGGATCAGAGAAGGGAGGGGTATATGCACCACCACACACCTCAGCAACACATTCCCTACTATACAGGAGCAGGCTTGGGGGGAGGGAGTGCTGTGTGATGTGCGCGGGAGGGGGGGAGGTGGCCCTGGCCCACCCGACTCAGGCACATTCTCTACATCAATTGTTACAGTTGCAAAGTCAAGCATGTTTACCATCAGAAACATGTGACAGCACCATCCTAATACATCCACAGTATGAATCTAGCATGCACATTTCACAGCTAACCTCAGAGACCAGAAATCTTTAAGAATTGTGTGTGGTCAGTGGGGGCCATCTTTAATGGTGCAGGTCATTAATTACTACATGACCTGCAAAAGGTCTGAGAAAACCACAAATATACAAAGCATTGTCATAGGATGTTAGAAATACATTGTTACTGAAAGACCATAAGATTTCTTTGTCAGCAAACACATACTGCCAAGGTGAGAGTATTGGTAACAGGCCTTTTGTCCCCAAATACATCATTCTGTTCCTCAACAAACCACATATCCTCTTTCACAACAATTCTATTACATACATTTTCAGTTTACAACTTGTAAATTAATTTAGGTTATATAATGTGATACAAACTGTCTACTTTGACTCAACACGTCCTAAGGCTCATATGAATTGTTCCAGGACCAGCAGTGTAACAATTTCAACAGGCAGACAAAATAAATATTGGCATCAGTGACTTTCTTGAATGGTAAAATGAAACATGACCTCCTCCCTGAGGTAATTACCCAGGCTTTCTCTTGCCACCCCCAACCACACACATCAATTAGGCAAGTCCCTAGCTGGCCCGGTGGCGCTGATGGTTGAGGCACTTGACTCCACACCTCGCGCCATGCCGGCGACCCGGGTTCAGGAACGAGTCAGAGCCACTGGGGGGCGGCAGGGAAGGGAAGAGATCGAGCATCCAGAGGACTGCACTGTCTTCCCAGGGGTGGGTACAGGGTGCACTCGCTCTTGGTGTGACCTCTGGCGGTGGCTGGAGGATCGCCGATGGGGGTGGTGCGGTGTATGCCATGAGGGCAGAGCCACGGCAATTCATTGCCTTGCTGGCCAGGCTCTGCAGGGAGAGGGGGGAATCTAAAAGTAGAAAATCCCTGGCTCACTGAGGGGATGATGAGGACCCCAGGGATCTCCCTCTCATCCCTAATACCGGGCCAGGCCACACCGGGGATCCACGGCCAACCTTCCAGAGGGATGGATCCTCTGATTTCAGAAAGTGCCGCTGAGGGCGGGTAAGCCCAGTTCAAGGGGGTGATCCAGAGTGCTGGTAAGTTCCTCTGTGGGGAGGTGGTGAACAGGTGATGGCTGGCCACGGTAGGGAGTAGAAGGGGCAGGATCGAGTTAGGCACCTCTGAAGGATGCCACAGAGAGTACCGGTGCATAAAAATAGTTAAAAAAAATTAGGCAAGTCGCAATTAAGAGCTTTCAAAACATGTGCATGTGTGAGAACAAGAAAGAAGTTACAGTCTAGCAAATCCTTCCAGAATCTGATACTGTAATTTAGTTACAGTCTGTACCCCTGTAAAATTACCCAACCCGCATTGATATCCCTCGGGATCATCAACAACTGTGGCACAGCACAACAGCACAACGGTGTCCTGACCCCAAAACTTACAAGGTGCCATTTAATCAGGCATGCTGCCATAATAAGATGAGGAGGCCTGCTGAAACACCTACACAACCTACAGCACAGCAAGGTAATAATGCTGCAGGTCAGGGATGTCCCCCGTTTGGCAAAAAGGACAATTATTTCTATTTCCTCCACACTAAGTTCCGGTCCAGTGTCCCAGACTCCTAAATCACCAATAGTTTGGTTGCATTGCATTGGCTGGGGACTAGACACCCCATATCGATTATCTGTAAATAATGCAAAGTCCAAAACACACCAGGAAACACCAGGTTATGTAATCAGTAGGCTAGTAGAGACAGCAGAGAGAAGAAAGAAGCCCCAGTTTCCCCTCTCCAGGTCCCCTACATCAAGTTACTTGCATATGTAATTTCTGAACATTGTGCACCCCCAGCCCCTGGTTGGCTGGCTGCCCCTATGGGTTTAGCAGAAGTTGGGAAATGAGAGAACATGACATAAGTTGAATGAGACACTGTATTTCACTAAACATACACCATTGTCAGGTTAGAGAGACACGGGGACTCAGGAACATACACTAGATATAGGTATAGATATAATATTTTGGGGTGCATGGCCTGAGTAAATAGAAGACACACAAAGGTAAAATCCATGCAGCTCATTACAGTTCTTCACCATCATCACATTATACCTTCCAACACAAGGTTACATGATCATCATCTTCATCATCACTCATGTGGTGTATAGTCTGTGGAAGAGACTGGATGAAGCCTGGTGCCTGTAAAGGATGACTCAAAGGCCTCCAGACAGCGCTTGCACCCCAACCCAGCTGCGCACATGCTGTCAAAATGGGCCCATCCCTTATGGTCATGAAACTAGACAGGAGGAGGATGCATGACAAGATAAAAGGAAGTAGGTACAAATAATTCCACTTCCAGTTTCACCTTGTCTGCTGCACAGACTTTTCCTTCTATCATATTCCCAACCTTTCCCCATCCAGACCATCCATCTTTCTCCTCTGAGCTGCCCTTGGACTCCTTTCCTTCTAGAATCCAGACCCAGAGTATTTTCCACTTTTCATCCCCTCCCTCTCCCTCTGAATCCTAGAGTCTGGATCATTTTGACCCCAACTATTTTATTCTCCCTGCTGAGTCAGTCAAGCAGAAACATACCATATTGACTGGCCCTATGTTTTTTTAAGGAAAAATAGAACAAGTACAAACTGCAATGAGACCTTTGGCAAACTGGAGTTGTATCAATATGAAACTAACTGGCCTTTGGCAAGCATCTGGCATTGCAGTATTGCAACCACAACTACAACTGCTGTGGTTCTTTCTTTCCCTGTTCCCAATCCCACCAAGCCCCTACTTTTTTTTTTTATCAGGTTCTCTCTCTCTCACACAAAGTAATACTGTTAGTATAGCCTCAAATTATTTTTATTTATAGCACCTGCTACCAAATGAGATTTTAGGCTACAGTCTGGCCTCCACTCTCAGCCCTACCATTCACCCAAACACCACCACCAGTGCAAACTCCACTCCCCTAACCCCCTCCTGTCATCTTGTACTTTTCTTGCTCAATGCACCCTTTCTGCCAGGTGCTGCTATGGCCCCAAGCTCTGTCTGTGTGATTTCTTTAAATAATATTTTCTTTCAGGTGTTGTTTTTCACTAAAGTTTAACTCTAGCCCCAGCCCTAATGCCCGGTGTTGCCCCACGACAATACCTAGATGAACTACTGCCACACTGCCAGCCCCTGTTCTGCTCCAGTCATTAATATTTCTGCAACATGCTACTGCAGCATGAATCCATTCCCCCCCCCGGACCACCCCTCAAGTCAGCCAATGAGTGACAGTCAATATGATCTCACCCTTCCCCTTAGCTCCCCTGACGAGCACCAAGTCTCACTCCCTACCTTGAGTAAAGTGGAACAGACTAGGTAGGGGGAAGAGGCTTTGGGCCAGCTAGCTCGCTTCCTTCCCCTGCATCAACATCCCATCCCAACCGTACCTTTAGTGCTGGCATAGCACTTGAATTTACTGAGTGAAAGGGAGATCTTGCATGGAAGGGGCCCGACATGGGTTAGAGGAATGTTACGTGGTGGGTCTAAACAAAATCAAATACAATGTTCCCTGCATGTAGTTGGCACTGACTCACTACACTGACTGACGACTTGTAGACCTGACCACCTCTGTGTGCACTGTCTGTGCAGCGTAGAAGATTGCTGGCTCAGGCTCTCGCTGACTGGCTGCTGAGCCTCCCTCAGCCTGCTGCTGCGCTGCCTGCTGCTCTCTCTTCTCTTCACAGCCTGGAGTCCCGACTCCCAGACTGCAACCGCCAAGCGCCGACTGCTGACACCAACTCACCCCGTGACTTGAGCCACCCACGGTGTGATGTGAGACTAAGTCGTGACCACTGACTTCACCAAATCTGGCCAGGCAAGCAGGCGGCAGCCACTCACACAAGTACCCAGACTGTGGGTGGCCAGCAGCGGCCACACTACTGTAAGCCAAACCACTGTCTCTTAAAGGTTGCTGCCTGCTTGCTACCCAGAGTGGACCGGACACAGTGGTACCCATGACTCCCGCTCCTTCTGGCTCAGGCTGGCTGTACTGCTTCACTTGATCTCATCGCACTCGCGTTGTCAGTCTCTCTCTCTCTCTCTCTCTATCTCTCTCTCTCTCTCTCTCTCTCTCTCACTCACCAGTTGCCAGCACGTGTATGGCACCTCTATAAATAATCCTAGTGGCCAATCACAGGCGGCCAATGGTGGCAAATTGAAATATGCCACCAACCAGAAGCAGAGCCGAGCCACACAAGCAGTCACCTACTCACCTCACAGCACCACTGGCACCAGTCATATACTATGATGGGATGGGGGGGTTTAACTTGGTGGCGTTGGTGTGAATTTCACATAATGCCAGCAGGTGCACCACGGTGCCAGCAAATTCAATGGGGGGTGGCGGTGAATCCATTCCGAATCATGCTGGCGCGGCACCACGCAGTCTCAGGCGTGCACATAAGCAATTTAAAGGGGCCAAGGGGGAAAAGCAACATAGGATATTGCTGGGGCTCAGCCCAGCTCAATAAATATTGATGGGGCCCATGTCCCATGGGCCCATACAACCTGGCACCTATGTTCACATGTACAGGACATCCCCTCAACACCCTGCAAATTTCAATTTAAAAGACAAACCATGTCCGAGATATAACATTTTAAAGTTTGAGATTTTCATTGGTCAGAGTGGCAGAATTCCACACCTGTTTACATTTTACACACCTAACAACTGAAAAGTATATCCATGGCAGTAAGGCTAACTACCCTATAAATTTCAAGCCATTACCACAATGCAAAACGCTGTCCATAAAATTTAAACTGTGCTATGCCATATCTCCACAACAAATGAATTTTCTGACACCTAAGCACCATAATTCACATCTACAAGACATCCCCTCAACACCCTCCAAATTTCAAGTTAAAAGACCAAACCGTTTCTGAGATATTTAATTTTAAAAGTTGTTAAAATTGGGCTATCTGGTCCCTCCAAATCTGGCCATCTAGTCCCTCCCTCGGGATCAAAGAATCTTTGATTGTCAGCCTGAAAATTCTTTGATTGTGAGAAGGGACCAGATGGCCAAAACCCCATTCTTTGTTCGCACAATAACCATATAAATTTGACTTATAATGGGAACTTAAAAGTGCTAAGTTTTGAATGCTTCAATATTTTTTCACCAAACGAAAAGCGGCATGTCCAGCCAGTGAAGCTCATGTTGCAGAGTGGCACACCACACAATGGCCCTGCAGGGCCACATTCAAAATCCCAAAAGCTGCCTCCAAAAATGGATAATTTTGCATTTTACAGCGTTTTCATACGCAAAGACCATAAGTCCAATCAAAGCATAATTTGGCAGATCAAGAGATCTACCATGCCCCACCGCACATTCTAAGTGTCAGGCAAATCTGTTGAATGGGCCTAAAGTTATTAACGCCCAAACTTTTGACTTTAGTATGTAAGTGACCACTGACCCCTAACTATAGTGGCGCAGCAACGCCACTATAATATATATAGGTGCGATCATGCCCCTATAGTTAGGGTTGTATGGGCACTTCAGTGTTAAACCCCAATTTTTGCGCTTTAATAATTTGCCAACTGTCTGTCAGATATGCATGAAATTTTGCATGGACCTTCTTGCCTGGTAGGTCTCTTTGCATTCCATGTTTCATTCTGGTTGGATTTGTGGATTCTGAGATACAGATAGTGGAAAAAGTAACTTATTCGGGATTTTTTCCAATTGGTTTGAATGGGTTTTCTGTCAGCTTGGCTAGTGCCCAGATAGTTTGGAATTTGGTTTGAAATTTTCTGGGTAGAAAGGGGCTGGCTCACAGAAGTGCTTTTGCTCATTCCAATATTATTTAATTTTGAAATTTTGAAATTTTGAATACTTGGTTCTGAGCATGCTCAGCAAACACCAAAAAATAGCTGTATGAAATGAAAAAAATAATTATTTTTTCATACTGAGGTCATCCTTGTTCATGACGTGGAAATCCTTTTTCATTTGCCGCCATCTTGTTTTTCATTTTCCTCCACAACTTCAAGTTTCAAAAGCCACAAAAATTACATTCTGAACAGTGACCAACACATGTATCTTGCTTATCGGGACCCCATTAGTTGGATTCTGCACTTACAGTGAAGCCCACCAGGATGAAGTGCAGCACTGCAAAATTCTGCAAACAATGCCATTTCAATGGGAGTTGATCCCTTTGATCATGCAGTAAACCTGAGACACTGTGCTTCATACTGGCGGACTTCACTGGTTGGAGAAATGCCCTTGAAATTTTCTTTTTACAAACTCAAATAACTCTAGCTTTGTCATTTTTACATGGTTTTACACCAAATTTTCAACATGCCCTTTCCGAGACCTCGTCTCATGTTCAGTCATGGTGGAATTATAGCACAGTGGTCTAAGGCTCTGAGCTGCAAATCTGGTGACATCCAGCAGACCAGACCTGGGTTTGAATCCCACAGCTTCCACTTGCATACTGTGTGACCCTGAGCAAGTCACTTAACCTCCTTGTGCTCCCAGGTCACTCCTGTAAAAAAGCTTCCAGCTTAGTGTGCTATACCTGGTTAAACAACTTAAAAAAAAATTATGCAAATCTGGTCTGAAGGATGATTTTGTGGTTGCTTTGCAAAATCACTTTTCAGGCATGATTTGAACATTTTCACCACCCTTTTTCATGAGGTGTGAACATAAGAAGGCTATGCTGAAAACTTGAGACCAAAATACATGAAAAATTACAAAGTTATGAGGGTATGTTGATTTTTTTATGCTCGTTAATGACTTTGGTAATTTTAAATATTTTGACCCCAAATTTTCAACATAGCCATTTTTTCATACTACTTCATGAATGTAACAGATGTCATTTTCAAATCCTGGCCAAAATGTGTTTTCGCATATGTGAGGCAAAATGGCTTTTTGGAGGGGGGGGTTGAAAATTTCCACCTACTGGGTTCATGAGGTGGGGTAACAATAAGGCTATGCTGAAAATTTGGTGGACAAATAGTAGTAGTAGTAATAATTTATTGTTCATCCATAAAAAGTAATGGACATTACAACATATAAAATGTTAACAACAGAATAAAATCTTCCACATCAGAGTGTTTAAGCATCATACAAGGTAAAAATACATACACAACAAATAAACTGTCTGTTTGCATAGCACACATATTATTTATATGACAAATGCATTGAGGATTAAATGCATGAAAGTGTTTTCTTTTATGCTTTATCACTTCATGAAAAAATTTAGCGGCCATCTCCGCATCCTCCACAATCGAAGAATAAAGAAGAATGAATAATGGTTGTAATCTAAACTTGCATATTTTAAAAGAAAGTTGTTTAGAATTGAGTTATGAGAGGATTTGGGTAAGGGACATTGTATCGTAATGTGATAAATATTTTCAAAAAAAACCTTGTGACATCTGCAGTTTTCTGGATAAAGGCTATCCAATGAGATTTTATTAAAATACGCATATTTAGAACATATTATTTAAAATCTTGCCCAGGTAATGAATTTCCTGTATTTAGGAGCCAGAGGAAAAGTTAAATAGCTCTCTATAAGAGAATCAACTTTATTACTTCCTAACCACGTGGCTTTTTTCTGCTTCTTTACCAGGTCCATTTGTTTTGATTGCCAATTGCAATTAATTTATTTTTGAAGATATCCTTAAACAAGGGAGAGAGTGAAATGCCCTTCCCAAAGTCTAACCATAGATGTTCCAAGGATATTCTGGTTATAATTACTTTAAGGGTTTTTAATCATGGAGATGTAAAGTTTTGTTCAGACCAGCTAATTTTCTCTTTCAAGCAGGATAAGGGAAGGGCGTTAATTGGATTGTTCATAATTCTAAGCCAATAACTGGTCATGTGAACTTCTACTAGCATACCAATAGGCACTCTGCCAAGTTCTGCCCTAATAATAACATTAGATGTTAATAAAGGAACCTGTAGCAATGATTTGTAATACAGGGATAAAGGAACTCCCAGTAAAAGCAAGCCTGTAGACCCCCAGACTTCAGCTCCATACAACAGAAAAGGGTTAATTTTTGCTTCACCAGCTGAAAGGGCTGGGATGACCGTGTGCCCATCATATTTAGAATTAAAACACAATAAGGCTTTAGCCACTAATTTAGCCTTAAAGACTTGTTCTTTCCAATGGGATGACCAAAGGCCATTAGAGGTAAATTTAACACCTAAATATACATAACAAGAGACAACCTCAATCAGATCCCTATTCAAAAATATCCTTGGCGATGAACTATTAGAATTTTGTGAACTAAATATCATAATTTTAGTTTTTTGAAGATTGATTTTCAATTCTAACTTATCAAATTTGTTTTTAAGTTGGTTTATCTTATTTTGAAGTCCCTGTCTAGAAAGTGCTAGGAGTATTAGGTCATCTGCATATGCTAGAATATGAATTTCAGTATTGTTGATTTTGAGGGAGTCTAAATTAACTGAAACATCAAAATACATAAAGGAATCAATATAGATGCTGAATAAAAGGGGTGCTAATAAGCATCCCTGCTTAACCCCCACTGAGGTTCTAAAGTACTCTGAAATATTACCACAATTATCATACCTGACGCTGTTATAGTATTCAGATGTAAAAGGTAGATAGGAATCAATAGATTCAGTGGGAACCCTCTGCATATCAATATTTCCCAAAGATGTTCTCTTATTACATCGTTGAAGGCAGCTGTGAAATTGACCAATGAAACATATAGTTTCAATTTCCGAAATAATTTATACTTTTCCACTAAGTGGGCCAGAATGAAAATATTATCAATAGTCAAAAAATTATGTTGAAAACCTGCTTGGGATATAAATAAGGGAGAGACTGTTTCTATCCAATTCTGCAGTTTTTGTAACAGTATTCATGCAAATATTTTACCACTGATGTCCATCAAACTGACTGGATGATAATTAGTCAGAAGATGGTATTGCCCCTTCTTGTGGATTGGTACAATTATATTTTTTGTCCGGGGGGGGACAAATCTCTCCGTCAAACAGATGTTGAAAAAATTAGGGGAAAAAATACCCAATAATTTAAATGAGCTTTATGAAGTTCTCTTGGAATGGAATCAGGACCTGGGGCCTTATTATTTGAAAGTTTTATTATGACTGACTCAATGTCATTAAATAGCATAGATAATGGGCCTGTATATAATATAAAGAGGAGATATCTGAAGAAATACCTCCACTACAAGCTAACTATCCGGTCTTTAAGCCTTCTGATATTGTTGAAACAATAAAACATTAAAAACAATAGCTCAGCAGAACCAGACAGTATACTGTATAAATTCTTGAAGGAATTGAATCATCAACTTGCAGGCCCATTGTCTAAGCTATTTAATGCATCATTACAATCTGGAGAAACCATAAAATATGGAATAAGGCCCGGGTAATCCCAGTGCATAAAGGAGGGAGAAAACAGGATTTGAAAAATTACAGGCCAATAAGTCTAACATCTGTCCTAGGTAAAACTCTTCAATGGTTGCTGCAGAAACACATTATGGATCATGTAAAAAGTATTTCACACTATGATCTAACACAACATGACTTTGTGTCTGGTAGATCTTGTTTGACCAATCTCATGAGCTTTTTTGAGCCTATAAGTGTCACTTTAGATAAAGGAAAGCCTTTTGATGTGGTTTTTCTTGATTTTTCTAAAGTGGTTGATTCAGTATCACATAAAATCTTGACTGAGGAGTTAGTTAAACTTCAGTTCCACCTGAATATAATCAGGTGGATCAGTTCTTGGTTAAATAATAGAACCCAATGTGTGGCCATAAGGGGTTATGAGTCTACTTGGGAGAAGTGACAACAGGTACGCAGGGCTCAGTTTTGGGCTCAGCTCTGTTTAATATCTTATTATCATCCATGCAAACTGTTCCAGGAGCTTGGTCATGCAAATACGCCAATGACTGTAAAATCAGTGGAATTGTTCATAATACAAAATCAGCAAAATATTTTCAAGATAACCTGGATCACCTGGCAAACTGGGCAATAGAACATAAATTAACATTCAGTGAGCAAAAGTGCAAAGTTATGCACTTTGGATCAAATAATCTTAGATTCCAGTATAAATTAAATAATATTCCGCTGAAGGACTCCATAAATGAAAAAGACCTAGGTGTTTGGATTTCAAACAACTTAAAATCTGATCACCATACTAGCAAGACCTAATAAAATGCAACCAGATAATTAGACGTATACTGAGATCAATTAAACGCAGGGATCCTGAAGTCATTATTCCATTATATTCAGCACTAGTTCGTCCCTATATTGAATATTGCTTTCCATTCTGTGCTCTGTACTCAATCCAAGGGAAAAATAAGTTAGAAAAAGTCCAGAGAAGAGTAACCAAAAATCTTAGACCTGTAAAACATCTGAGTTATCATAACAGGTTAAAACCTCTAAACCTATACTTTGTGGAGTACAGAAAATTGAGAGACAAATTATGTCTCGCTTTTAGAGCAAATAGAGATGATGCTTTTTTAGAATTAATTGGTTTAACAAAAAATCCTGTGCAGTATAATACACTAGGTCACACAATCAGAAACCACTTGGAGAAACCAACAGAACACAGAAAAGAAGTCAATGGTATACACAGAGAATTGTGAGTGTCTGGAATGCACTTCCTAGTGAAGTGGTTGACAGTGACAATATAACCAGCTTCTAAAAGAGATTAAACAGTTTTATAGGGGATAAGCAACTCTCAATTTCCACCATGACAGCTTGATATGGTGACAAGTTCTGTTATGGACATCAGTCCTCTGAACTTGTTTCCCATCTATGAATCTATATGGAAGAATCCTGCTGTATTTGACACCAGGAAAGGTATGTTTCCAGACAGTAGCTCATGTAACAGGAGATGAAATTAAAAGTCCTAAAGAATTTATGACAGGAAAAAGGATGAGGGGGCCTTTAAAAAATGAAAAACGATTTCTGTGTTGTATAATTTCTTATTTTTATTGTGTTGTAAAGTCCTCAATGTTTCACCAATAAAATGGGCTTGTTCATGGGGAATATATACTTGTAATCACTGTATTCTTTATTTTTCTGCAAATAATTATAACAAAATATTATTCAGTTATATATATGTAAACTTATAACATGCTTATAAAGTAACTTCATAATAATAGCAATTCCTCATATCTGAGTAAAAATGTTGACTGTTACTACAGTAGTAAAATATATTTGGTAGAACCAATTCTGCCGTCAGCAAAAACATTCAAATATTCTGAAAAAAGACATAAAATAAATGAAAAGTCACTCTGGCAGTCAATTGTTGCTCACAGTTTGAAAAAACACGTGTGCTCCTTTATAACTAAAGCACTCATCCTACCTTACCACATTAGGCTGTCAGGTGCAGGAGAAAATGTGCTTTTAAGCACTGAATTGATTTCTGTAAGAAAAGTCATAATGAAAAAAGGTTTTGTAGCTCTCTTATAAAATGTAAAATGCTGTTGTCAATATTTGCAAACAAAAATAGTTTTCAAATACTTATTTAGTATCTTGAACAAGAGTTCTTTAAACCATGTGTACCTCTCTGTGCCTTGAAAATGGCTGCATGTGTTTGTTACAGCTCCAGAAGTGCTTCCCTTACTTCTTGTGCCCCTTTTGCTCTAATCCCGTGATAAGACATCTCAACATGATGATGTCATGATCTCGCTACCATTAGTATTCTGGTTACTTTTGATGTGACAGATTTATATACTTCGATTCCACATCAACAAGGAGTAGACTGTATAGGACGTATCCTGGATAAGAGACCTAGTAACTTTTTTATTTATTTATTTATAAGGTCTAGGATTACAATACCTTTGAGCCAAGGCTCTTTTACAAAGGTTCCACATCAGAGACTAATATTTAAAAAAAAAAACAAGAAAGACAAGCA
The DNA here is from genome assembly GCA_016271365.2 of Neoceratodus forsteri. Classification (NCBI taxonomy): domain Eukaryota; kingdom Metazoa; phylum Chordata; order Ceratodontiformes; family Ceratodontidae; genus Neoceratodus; species Neoceratodus forsteri. The sequence continues at coordinate 684,726,615 of CM028134.1, forward strand.
ATGGTGACAGAAGTCAATACAAAAATGGTTACAACATAATAGCAATACGTAACAACAACCAATCAGAAAAGTTAATGACATTATAACAGAAGATGGGGGGGTGGTTGTGAGTACGTAGGCAGCCAGAGGCATTTGTCATGGTAGAAGGTAGCTAGTAGGTAATTAGAGGTGCATGTAATTGGGGAAAGAGAGAAGGGAGTGATAGGTGTCATATCCCAGTGGCAGATAAAGTGGAGATGGCAGGGAAATTAGCTGTAGCAATCACAGGAGCTAGAGGCAATGAGATGATTCCGGAGCCTAGCTTTGAATGCACAAAGTGTGTCAGCTGAGAAGATGGTAGGGTTTAGGTCATTAAGCCAAAGTGGTGCTCTGTAGGCAAAGGATCATTGTGCCTGTGAGGTGCAACAGTAGGGGATTTTTAGGAGCTGCTGATTTGATCTCCTAGAGCTAGTTTGGGCTTATCTGCAGGAGAGCAGAGACACCTGATGGTGCATTCCCCAGGAAGATTTGCATTGCCATGGTACAAGTGAGATACTTTATGCGGTTTGATAGGTGAAACTATCCAGACTGTGCATATAAGTCACAGGTGTGGGTGAGCTGGTGAGCACCTGTAAGAAGCTGACAGGCCTTGTTTAAGGTTGTTTGAATCCGTCTGAGGGCTGTCATCATGGCAGAGACGTAAATGATGAGACCATAGTCAATGATCAATACCACGGAACTCTGTACGGCAATCTTCAGTGCATCTGGAGTAAGTTTTTGTCTATGTTTGAATAGAAGACTGAGTTGAGTGTTTGCAGTTTTTGCAACATGGTCAGTGTGTGCCCTGTAGGAGAGGCTAGGGTCAAGCAGAATCCCAAGATATTTGAAAGATTGCACCTGCTCCAAGGTGTTTCCCTGTGCAGTGGAGATCATCAAGCGGTGTTGCTTGTGCTGATTATGAGAGCTGTGGAATAGCATGGTTTTAGGCTTTTTGTGATTTAGTACCAGTTTGTGATTGTGCATCCAAGACTCAGTGGTGCTGATACCATGCTGGAGGTTATCCTGTAGAGCCCTGGGATCTTTATGGGAGGAGAATACCACTGCATCATCAGCATACAGGATGATGTTTTCTGGGCAGGATTTTTGTAGGGAGTTTAGGAAGAGACTAAATAGAAGTGGCCCCATTATGGAACCTTGGAGTACGCCTGAGCGGACTAGCAAAGTGTCAGAGAGAGTGTTTGCAATTTTTACTCTCTGCATCCGTTTTTTGAGGTAGCTTCTAAACCATAGAACAGAGTCAGGTGACAGTCCGGTATTTAGTAGCTGGTCAATAAGCAGCCCATGGTGGACTGTGTTGAACACTTTGGAGAGATCAATAAAGACCACACCAATTAGTTTGCCATGGTCCAGAGAAGTGTGAACAGACCCGGTGAGCTCTAGGAGAGCAGTGGTGGTACTGTGGCCTTTCCAGGAACCATGTTGCTTGTCACATAGTATGTTGTATTTGCTCAGATGGTTGGTAAGTTGGTCCGCAACAATATGCTCAAGTGCCTTAGAGAGCAGAGGCAATATTGATATTGGACGGTAGTTTGAGTGGATGGTCTGGTCACCACCTTTGTGGATTGGGGTCACTACTGCAGTTTTCCATTTGTCAGGGAACTTCCTGCTGCTGAGAGAGAGAGAGAGGTTCAGTATTTTTGTAAGGGGATGAAGAACCTGATCTAGGGTAAGTGACAGGAGCTTGAGATCCAGAGTGTCGCCATTAATTCGGGATTTAGAGATGGCAGTGGCAATATGGTGGCGCGCATCCTTTAGGCTGACCTCCCTAAAGTAAAAAAGGGGTTATCCGGTTTGGGCTGAGGGGGGCCAGCAGTGGGAGCTTTATCTTCAAAGTAGTCAGAGTTGAGGACAGCACTGAGTTCTGTAAAAGCCAGGTTAAAGGAGTTAGCTATGACAGCTTGGTTAAGGGTGAGTGATCCATCAATGGATAACATAGCCGGGGAGTTTTTTGGCTTCTTCCCCATGATTTCCTTGATATTTTCCCAGAAGCCTTGACCATTTCCCCAGGAGTTAGTGACAGAATTTTTATAGTAAGAATTTTTCATGAGTCTGATGACTTTTGTGCAAGCATTTCTGGCTTGCTTGTATTTTAGAATATCCAGCTGGTTTCTCGTTTCCTTGGCTACTGCCCAGAGGTGATCCCATTGTTTTAGCTGATATAGTAGTTTCCAAGTGATCCAAGGATTACAGAGCATTTTTGTTTTCATTTTTTTGATTGGTGCAAAGAGGTCACATGCGTTATTGAAAGTGGCGATGAAAGAATCAAGGGCCTGGTTAACATCCGACATCATGTATATGGGTGACCAGTCTTGCTGAAATAGGTAAGTGTTTGAAGTGGGTGAGTTTGCCTCATGGAAGGACTCTGCTGGAGATGATTTTTGGAGGTGGCTTAAGGAATTTATTTGACCATACAGAGGTAACTGGTGAGTGGTCACTAAGGGAGTCCAGGAGAATTGTGGTGCAGGAGATCCTGGAGGGATGGTTGGTGAGTACCCAGTCAAGGAGGGTGCAGGTACCCATTTTGTAGTTGGTTCTGGTAGTGGATGATACCATCTGTGTAAAGTTGGCTGCAGCAAAGGAGTCTTTAGGAGCACTTGCCTCTGATCCTAGCCAGTTTAAGTTGAAGTCTCCTAGTAGGATTAATTCAGAGTCAGCGGGCTGCAAGTCAATAAAATGTAGAACTTCATTGAGGCCAAGCTTTTGATTCTTTGGTGGAATGTATACGGATGTGATACTTAAGGCTTTCTGGTTTGCGCCAAGTATAATTTTTATTGGTAGGATTTGTGCTGTGGTGGTCCATAAGGGAGCCCCTAGACAGTGCCACATGAGGGTGTCTCTGATAAGAAAGGCTCATCCTCCACCTTTTTTAGAGATCCTGTCTTGCCTGAGAATATTGTAGCCAGGGAAGGTTAGTGCCTGGTCTGGTATTTTTGACGTCAGCGAGGTTTCAACCAATGCTAAGATATCAGGGTTGTAAACCGAAAACTACAATTTTACAGGAGATGGCACAGTTGATTCTTAGTAAAAACTATTTTGAATTCGATGGATGCTATTATCAGCAAAATAAAGGTACCACTATGGTATCGACCATGGCACCTGCCTACGCCAATTCCTATATGGTCAATTTTGAGGAGAAGTACATATATGATGCTCAAATGAAGAAATTCTATGATCAAATAGTGACATGGGTGCATTACATTGATGATATTTTTATAATATGGTCTGGCACCATTATGGAACTAGAAGTCTTTAATTAAGAACGTAACCAGAAAGATAGACATTTGAAGTTTATTATGAACTACGACATGCATAAAGTATCATATTTGGATTTACTTGTCATTAACGAACATAAACACATTGAGACTTCTCTTTTTAGGAAACCAACAGATAGGAATACTCTATTACATCATAAAAGTTTTCATGAATTAAAATTAAAGATTAGTATGCCCTATGCACAACTCACTAGGGTTAAATGGAATTGTAGTAAGGTAGAGAATATAGTACAGGAAGCACAACAGATGTTACATAAATTTAAGGCCAGAGGATATAAACAGCATGTATTAAATCAAGCTGAAACAAGAATAAATCTAAAAAATAGAGATGAACTACTACAACCCAAAGTACCATAAGGCGACATTCCATGGGTGGTATTCTCCACCAAATTCAACCATAAAATGGTGGATTTAAGAAAGATAATTAATAAACATTGGTATCTAGTTCAAACTGACAATGAACAGGTACAGACATTGCAAAATAGGCCTATAGCGATAGCTAAAAAAGTGAAAAATGTACAGAATACCTTGGTACACTCACAGTTTAAGACACAGGACATAGCTGGGAGCCAGCTTTTGCTGGACCCACTTATGCCTGGAATGGTTCCCTGTGGTAGATGTAGCATTTGCAATCACACATCCAAAAAACAGGTTTATGTCCATCCTCATACACTAGAAAGATTTACAATCAAACAACACATCAATTGTAAAACAGAAGCTGTTATATATCTAATACAGTGTCCTTGTGATTTACCTTATATTGGACAAACTAGTAGAGAGTTATGTTGAAGAATCCAAGAATATAAAGGAGACATCAGAAATCATGATGAAAACTCTCCGGTTGCTAGACATGTCAATGAAGCATCCCATTCTGGGGCCTCGCTTAGATTTTGGAGTTTAGAAAAAAATATCCATTTCCCCCTGAGGAGGGAATTTAAGGGAGGTTTTATTGAGGGCAGAAATGAGATGGATTTTTTATATGCATATATTGGATAGGAATATAGGGATGAATATTGAAACCAATTGGCAAGCCTGCACTTAGATATAGAGAGACATGATATATTGGTGTATATGGGTAGGGACACCTAAGTACAGAAGGAGTTCTATGATGGTGTTACATTTGCATAAAATATATGGTATATACATAGGATGAACAATGGTTACAGCCTTCAAAAGTTTTGTATGCATAGTATTCTTATAGGTTAACCTTTTGATCTTTTGCTACATAATAACCGTTAGAGGGTTACGGTGTGTCAATCAATGAAATAATACATAAAAATGCAATTCTATAAGAAATAACATGCCTAATAACCTAGAAAATGAGGTAATAGGTATGATGTGTAAAAATGTAACAAATTATAATACATTACATATAGCATTATGATTAGAATTTAAAATTGGGACATTTAGTAAGGATTACTTTTTTTGACCTCCCAGTATAGAAGATCAACCTTACAATTCCATAAAAGATTTTAAAAGGATAACTTTTTTGAGCTTCTGACATAGACAGGTCAACATCACAAATATTTTTACCACATTGTAATGGTTCTAAACACAACATTGACTAAGGAAACTATATAGCATTTAAAAAATGTGAAAACAAAGTTAGTTTGCAAGGTTGACCTTTTGACCTTCTGGTTATATGTAACAATATACATGATTGCACTCTTGACCTCCTATTATAGCATTTTGTAGGTTTACTTTTCTGATGTGTAGCTACATAAAACGCTGTTTAGCATGGTTATAATGTGAAATTTTGTAATATTGAGTTTAAAACCATTGAATGCGACACACTGGTAAAAGTTTGACCCCGTGACCTCCCATTATAGAAGGTTAAATTCCATAGCTATAAGGAGATTTGTGCTATGTTCCTAAAGTCATATTATTTTGACCTAATCATGAAAACTTAAAAGATTTTAAAAAAATTATTTTCTAAAATGTAGCAGCTTAAAAGATTGACCTTTTGACCTCTTTATTACACTTCAACATTAGGATACATCTCAATAGATGGCATGTTAATTTTATAAAAAAAACCTTTAGAAAACCACATGTTTATAACAGAATCATGCAATACAATGTCTTTGTCCTTAATCCCCATGTTTCCCCCTTACAATAGTAAGTTGTGGATGTTTCCGTTTATTTTTCTCTCACAAATATGTTGTTTTTGATTATTGTTCCATATCTTTATTAATTGTGTATGTCTGCCAGCATTAACAGTATTATATTAAAGTTAAAGCCTGTAATAAATAAGCACTGAAAGGGCACAAGTCACTGTGGCAGTCTAATAGTGTCCGTTTTGCTTAACATCAATAGCTCCAGGACGGAGCCAGCTATTAGGCTGTTTGTTCAGTCTGTTCACACATGCATGGTAGCACGATTATGACGTCATCACGTTGAGACGTCCTATCACAGGATTATGGCAAAATGGGCACACGAGGTAAAAGAAGCACTCCTGGAGCTGTAACAAACACATGCAACCTTTTTCAAGGCACAGAGAGGTACACATGGTTCAAAGAACTCTTGTTCAAGATAGTAAGTATTTGAAAACTATTTTTGTTTGCAAAAATTGACAACAGCATTTTACATTTTATAAGAGAGCTACAAAACCTTTTTTCATTATAACTTTTCTTACATAAATCAATTCAGTGCTTAAAAGCGCATTTTCTCTTGCACCTAACAGCCTAATGTGGTAAAGTAGTATGAGTGCTTTAGTTATAAAGGAGCACAAGTTTTTTCAAACTGTGAGCAACAATTGACTGCCAGAGTAACTTTTTATTTATTTTACGTATTTTTTCAGAATATTTAAATGTTTTTGCTGACAGCAGAATTGTTCTACCAAATATATTTTACTACTGCACTAACAGTCAGCATTTTTACTCAGGTATGAGGAATTGCTATTATTATGAAGTTACTTTATAAGCATGTTATAAGTTTACATATATATAACTGAATAATATTTTGTTATAATTATTTGCAGAAAAACAAAGAATACAGTGATTACAAGTATATATTCCCCTGTGAACAAGCCCATTTTATGGGTGAAACATAGGGGACTTTACAACACAATAAAAATAAGAAATTATACAACACAGAAATCGTTTTGAATTTTTTAAAGGGCCCCCCCCCATCCATTTTCCTGTTGTGTATCAAGAGCCTCTCTGGTGGGGCTGAAGAACTACCTATAAGAACAGTGTTCCAGCACCCACCATATCCACATTGTACCTAAAGAATTTATGGTTTGCTGCTTTGCCCAAATGGATTTAGCAATTTCCATGTTAGGTATCATGATATATACTGAATGTCGAAGGTTACACCTATCTCTAAAAAACAAAGTTTACCATGCTAGCTGCTATAGAAAGTCTTAACTCTGCTTTGAACAAATGGACTACTAAATCCATCAGGGATTTATTAGTCTCATATGATTTGGTGAACATATTGTCCAGTTTGAAGACCACTTCCTGGCCTGAGCTAAATAGTTTATATGGGGTATTTGTGGCAGAAATTTCCATTTTGTTTGGGGTTATTAGGGTTACCTTGATGCATCTCCCTCTCTGTCTTTCCCCTGTTTCACAATCTGCTGCAGCAGTCACTCTGTAACCTAAAACCTTTTTTTTTTGTTTTACTTTTTCCCTCTGTAGTAGGGTGGCCTCCTACTGTGGTGTCTCCTTCTTTCTCTTCTGCACCCTCTTTATTTTCCTCTGTTTGCCTTGAGACCCTAGGTATCCTTAGTTCTTGCAGAGAAGAAGGATAGTAAGTTTTATGATAGTCCTCTTCTGCGGAAGATGCTCTGAGTGAACGTCTCATTTTTGCTTGGTAACACATAGTTCAGTTAACTAGTAAAATATAATAAAAGTTACCATGGCACTCCTTTATTGCTGTATCTAACTAATCCCTGACTGGTGTTTCAGCATGCACAAGCTATATGGGATAATTATGTTATCTGTTGCAAGTAGTCTATGTCATAGGTAGAATGCAGGAGCTGGAAAAATGGGCAGGGGGACAGCATACTTTGCTGTTATATGAAAACGCTGTCAGAATGGGTTTTTTTTTTTTTTTTTTTTTACAGAATAACGCTCCAAGAAACTCCTGCTGATTCCAAAATAGAAGAAAGAGGCACTACAAGTGCATATTAAATTAAAGGGACCAAAAAGGAAAGTGTAGCTATCTGCATGCCATGGTGCACTTTGGTAGTCTCTGTGCGCTAAGCGACCGGCCCCTGCAGAAAGCATTTTGTATGTCTGAGGTTAAAATGTTAAGCAAGGATCTTTCTTTTTGGTCTATGAACTGCCGGATGGTGGTTTTGTTCTTTGTAAAATATGGGATAGTTGCAATAGTTGGAATAACTGTCCAGTGCTACAGTCAAAATGAGAAGGCGACTCGGCTTGCAGACATTTTAGTATGATAAAGAAACAATCAACTGGTGCAGGCTGTGTCTGCCTGCATCCACACAGTCACAGAGTGCTCTGTTGTTAAGCTTTACTGGACAGCCGTAGAGCCATGAAGCTAATACCACCCTTATGTGCAAACCTCTAATGTAATCTCTAGAATGTTGTGAGCTATGCAGGCATATTGCTAGGTTATAGTTAAAAGGTTCTTACTGAAAGGCCGTTGTTAGGCTAGAAGGTCTCCTGTTATGAGGTGAGTGGCCAGAAAGAGGCTTATTTATAGGAGACAGGAAGGTATGACCTCACACTATGGGAGGAGCCTCTTGGTATAATAAAGCTATTAAATGTGCAAGCTATTTATCTTTGTGTCATGAAATAGTAATTTTGAATTAATAAAATACTGTTTTATGGTAACCAGGCTGTTTGATTCCCCCATTTGTATGCATTAGCTGAGGAACTTTTTGTTATTAGAATTAGGGGCAGATCAAATCAGACCACATGCCCAATAATGAATGTCTTAAGACATATATAAGAAATCTCTGAGATCAGTTGAGATAGAGAGGTGGGAGAGAGTAGATTTATCTCTCCTGCAGGTGGAACTGAACATAGAAGATAGTGGTATTTGGTTACTTATTATTTCCACTCTATGTTTAAACAGATTAGCAGCTCTTGCTGCGCTAGGTTTTTCTTTTGTATTTGATTATGAGTTAATTTTATTGTCTGAGTTTTAATTTGGTTATTCTTAATAAATGACACACAAGAAGTTATTGTGTCATGTCTCTGCTGTGCCTAGATTGAGTTGTCTTAACCAACACCTTATGACTGTATTATCCTCTTTATCAGTCTGCTGAACCTCATCCAGCAGTATTTGTAGTTCTATATTAGGGGGTGGTACAGTTTGTATTAAGATTGAGGTGCTCACCTGGTTTATATCCAGAGTGGCACATTTACAGTAGGTAGTATTTGGGGTAGCTTTCACAGATAACTGGTCTGTTACTATGATGTTACTACAAACTGGCTCACCATTGCCTTTCTCCTTCCTAAAGGTCAACTTTTTCACAATGTTGGAGGACGATAATAAAGAAAGCAGTGACACAGGTGTCTCCAAATCAACAGGTTCATTCCCAAGGGGATGTTGCTGGATAACGGGATTGCTTCTTTTTTTGGTTCTTTTCCTCTTTCCCCTAGGTTTTATGTCAGCCTTGGGTTTTTCATTATTAGATGATTTCTTGTTCTTTCTACCTTTTGGGAAATCAGGAATTATTACTGTAGAGAATTATACATTTTGCTTATTCTTAATTTCTTCACTTTTCATGGCCATCTTTGCTATTCTTTGTTCAAATGAAGCAAGTGTCTCTATACATAACATGGATAATTTCTCCAAAGCAATTTTATTACTGCTATAGGCTTCTAAAAGAACAATGTTTGACATTACAGGGTGAGCCAAGGCCTTAATGGTATACTTAGATATTGTGTCAGGACACTGGGCCAAAAATTTTGAGTTAACCGAATGTTCTCAACTGCTTTGTCAAGTCTTTCGAAGACCTATCTAGGAGAGCCTGCAAGAGTGTCTTCCATATCCTCCTTCATGACTGAACTACTACTATTCAAATCACTGGTTAAGTCCAAAGGGCTAAACAGATCCGATATGGATGGGCAAAAAGAAATATCATCCCCCTTACAGTTCAGGTCCCCCTGTAATGTGTGTAAGTGACTTTGGTTGTCATATGGTGCCCTCTCAGTGCTTCCCACAAGCGGTGCGGTCCCAAGGGTGTTAATTACAGAATTACTTTTTTGATACACAAAATAATCTGTGATTTTAGCCTGATTAGGCTGTTGTGTCCAGTTTGGACTCCTATTATTAAGACTTACAACACGTGATCGTAAAGATTCTAATTCACACTTACTGATATTATTTTGAGTCTACTCATCTAAAAGGAGTGAAGGAAAATTTTTCACCCTGGTGGAAAGCTGTAAAGGAGTTAAATAAGAGTCAGTTTGATGCAACTTCTGCTTTTTGTCATTTGTTATTTCCTCTTTAAAAAATTGTAGCAAGTTAAAGTTTTTTTCTTGAATATTAGGGGTTGAAGTGGCAATTTGAAGTTCTTGAGAGAACACACATCCATTTTTGTGTTTCCCATTTTTCCCACTTTTCTTGGTGTTTTTTGGTGATTCCAAAGTGGTTTCAGTTACTTTCCCCTTTTCATTCATTTTATTTTTAATGCCTCTGACAGCAGTATTTTTAGTGTTACCACTTTTCCCCTTTTCCTTAGTTAAAACCCTACCACTTCTACTAGCCATGGCAGGGATAGATAGCTGGCTACTCATTTATTTAATATATCCATTCTATAAAACTACAAAAGTTCAAAAAGATTGCACAATGAATTTAAATATTTTTCTTCCTTCCTTTGATGAAAGAGCTATCCTTCTTGTACTTGACACAAAATATCTGTCATATCCCCTCTATGCTTAAAGGGACAGAGGCAGTTGTCACTGACCGTATACTAAGTCTCACAAAATAGGATTTTTTGGGGGAAGTTCAAAAATCTCACTGCCCCATATGAAGTTAGTAGTGGTGACATTCTATATTACTGTTTTACTGTCTCATAGTGCTGGATCAACGCTTTCCCCTGGTACTGTTTGAGTCTTCGGTCCAGCACAAATAAAGGATCCAGACAGAGGTTCCAGTCCCATACAGCATTCCCAAAAGGTCCTCTTTTCAAAAGGTCCTCTGTTCAATCAGTTTCAGAATAGGTACTGTGACAATTCTCAGCAGGGGCACTATAATAGGGGTAAAAAAAGACCAAGGCAGTAACACCAGGAAACATCTGAGGAGGCTATTACTTAGCTGGCTGAAATCTGGCTAATAATTAGAAGCTCAGAGTAGAGATCAGTACTAGTCACAAACAGTTATTTGTCATATAAAATTTCAGAACCCAGCCATAAATGTGTCATACAAGGTTATGTGAGGTTGCTATTAAATTTCTATTGTGTTAAAACATGTAATGTATCACAGTATGTCACAAATAAATTAACAGTAATCTCTGTTAAAGTCCCCACAGAGCTCCTTCAGTATGTAAAATAGGATTGAAATCTCAGAAAATTTCTGTTCACTTACTTTTGGGCAACCACAGCAACTTTCATGGCATGTAAAACTCAAAACAGCAAATGCTCTGGCACCTGTTTTAAATGGATGAATTTCAGAACAGGCCGCCTCATATCAGATAATGTATTAAAGATAATCTAATCCCAGCTATGCTGGAAAAACTCTTAAATAGTGTCGAGCATAAAGCACAAAACCTGTTTGAGTAATTGCGTAATATTTTCTGGAAAGTGCATTTAACACATACACCTTGCTGTGCGCTTGTCCAAGCAACTACTACAATTTGATTGGGGAGATATAGCACAGGGCAGTTTTGTAAGCAGACACAAACCCGGAATAACAGATAATTGTCCAACACATTGGTAATTATCAGTTTAATAATTTAATTAGCTTCACCAGTTTAATAAATTGCTAGTCAGCTGATCAGCCAGTTAGTAATCATAGCTAGTTTGGCTAGTTTGCTGTTTTTTGAGATTAATTAGATGCACGGGAGGCTTCGTAAAATAAAAAAGGTCATCTATCTATTGCTGAAGCAATAAAAACATTCTATCCATATTCCATTAAGCAATCATATAATTAATTACTATGTAGCAGTATTATGTAGCTTGCCCAACCAATCAACACAAATGAAAGACTGAGTTTGAAATCGCCGAGAAGTAAAAATCTTTATAGGTATATGTAGATATTATATATATATATATATATATATATATATATATACAATAAGTCGCATTAAACTGTTCAACCAATGAGTTGGCTTAGCATGGTTTTTTACAGCTGGCAATGCATTGGCAACTCATATTGTATTGTTTTTCAATGCTTAACCAGCTCAAGAGCAATGTTTGTTAAATGCTTTTGCAACTCATGTGGAATGCATCAGCAGTCTAGTCACAATGCAATGCAAACCTGAGTTTTAACTTTTAAGAAACAGTTTGTGCATGGCTTTGTACTGGATGCAGCAACAGATATGCAACTCAGTTAGAAATGCTAAAACAACTAATTGGAGGAACAATTTAATGTGACTTGTACTGTATGTATATATATATATATATATATATATATATATATATATATAGTACTGATATATACATATGTCGGAGAGAAAAAGAGAGAGTGCAATACAGATGTACAGATTTGAGTTCAGCAACTTAGATTAGACCAAAAAGCAGTACACAGAAAAATAAAAGCTTTCTACAGGACCCAAGGCAGCATGGTTTCACCAGGGGGAGGTCATGTCAGACCAATCTCATTGAATTTTTTAACTGGGTGACTCGGAAGGTGGATCAGAGGAGGGCGGTGGACATGGCCTATCTGGACTTCAGCAAGGCCTTTGACACTGTGCCACATAGAAGACTATTACACAAACTGGGGAATATGGGTGTGGGCAGGACAGTAGTGTGGTGGGTAGGTAACTGACTGGGTGGCAGGACACAGAGGGTGGTGGTAAATGGCTGTCACTCCACAGAGGAAGAGTGACCAGTGGGGTACCACAGGGATCAGTGCTGGGACGGTCCTATTCAACATCTTCATCAGTGACATGCACGGGACCTAGAAGGCAAAATTTCACTGTTTGCTGATGACACAAAGCTCTGTAACAGAGTAGACACACCAGAGGGTGTAGACAGAATGAGAAGCGACCTGCAGAAACTTGAAGAATGGTCAGGGTTTGGTAGTTGAAATTCAATGCAAAGAAGTGCAAGATAATGCATATGAGGCACAAAAACTCTGGCACAATATATCAGTTGGGGGGTGAGGATATAGCATGCACCAAGCAGGAAAGGGATCTTGGGGTCATCATCTCTGATGACCTCAAGGTAGGGAAACAGTGTGACAAGGCAGCAGGTAAAGCAAATAGGATGCTGGGATGTATAGGCAGGGGCATCACCAGCAGGAAAAGGGAGGTCATAATTCCACTATACAAGACACTAGTGAGGCCCCACCTGGAGTACAGTGTACAGTTCTGGAGACCATACCTACGTAGGGACACAGACAGGGTAGAGAAGGTTCAGAGGAGGGCAACAAAGATGGTGCATGGATTGCATCACAAGTCCTATGAAGACAGGTTGAAGGAACTGAACATGTACTCCCTGGAGGAGAGGAGGGAGAGAGGGGATATGATAGAGACATACAAGTATCTTACAGGAAGGAACAGGGCGCAGGAAAACACTATTTTTAAGCGAAAAAGATGTTCCAGGACTAGAGGGCATGGGATGAAGTTGGAGGGAGGACGATTCAGAGGAAACATGAGAAAGAATTTCTTCACAGAATGGGTGGTGGACAAGTGGAACACCCTGCCAGAGGAAGTGGTGGGGACTGAAACAATCACAGGATTTAAGAATGCATGGGATAGACATAAAGGAATTCTGGAGGTCAGGGGTAAGGGGCAACAGACTTCTAGGAAAACAAACTGAACTTACAAGCTCAAATGGGCAGACTGGGTGGGCCATAGACCCTTATCTGCCGACACTGTCTATGTATCTATGTATCTATGTACGTAAAATAAAAATCTAAAGAAAGTTAAAAACTGTTTTTTTACAGCTAGTACAATAGATTGACCTGCAGTCTGAATCCAACTCCAAAGTTTACAGAGTTGCAAATTTAGAAAATAATATTTAAATGTCTAAGTTAGTCTTAGTTCACTCCCAAACATTAATATTTATATTCCAAAATCCAAGAAACATATGCAAATCAGTTTCAAAGGCAGACATGGCCAACATAGTAGGTAAGGTAGCTCAGCTCAGATAGATGGCACACCAATAAAAGGTTTTTTTTTTTTTATTTTTGTGCAAGGGAGCTCTCTGTATCAGTGGTCTGAACACCTTCCAACCCCTCTGGGCAGGAGCGGGCTGCCCCACCGCTATTGCACTTCTAGCTCCACCAGAAGGACACGGGAACAGAGAGAGCACAATACAAAATCCAGAGGCACACAAAAAATACTGGAAGAACTGTACACTTGCCGCAGGTAAGGCCAAAGGTATGCCAAAGGTGATATACCTGTTCTTGGCAGAGAATTTGCCTTGTACAGCTCCTGCTTCCATGACTTAACTCCACAGCTGAGTAGCATGCAGCACCTCAGCAGCCATCTTCCCCTCAGCTAGTTGCTGTCTTGTCTGCAGTGAGTTGGTGGACAAATATGGTAAAATGCCCAGGTCATGAGTGAACATTGCAATATTTCAACGTTCACTCACAAATTTGGTAATTTTCAATATTTTAACTCCAAACTTTCAACATAGCCATTTTTCCAGACCACCTCATAAATGTGACAGGTATCATTTTTTAAATCCTGGAAAAGACATGTTTTCACACTTGTAGTGCAAAATGGCATTTTGGACAATAAAATATAAATGCCACATGTCACGCTTATAATGGGTGCCATAAAAAAACTGCCTTGACAATTGGTGTTCACCTGCAAAGAATACCACTATGGTTCATACTAAGGTACAGGTGGAGCAAGAAGGTGTGAGCCCATATGTGTTCTGTCAGTTTTCTCATAGTAGCCCAATAGAATATAGTTATCCTGTTTGTTTTTAAACTCCAGCTTGGATTTGCTGATGATAATGTCCAAGGGAACCGAGTTCCATGGATTCACTATTCTTTGAGTAAAATAGTATTTCCTTTTTATTGTCCAAAATCTTTTAACTGCTGTTTGTAAAGGGTGACCTCTAGTGTTTTTGACTAATTCTTTAAATTCTAGATCTAGCTCAAACAAGAAGTATGGATAGTTGACAATATCATACATTAGGAGTAAGTTCCCTCTAATCCTTCTTGTATCCAGCGGCATCAGGTTTAAGTTCTTAAGTCTTTCCCCATATGACTTAACTTATAGACACTCAATGTGTTTAGCAATCTTTCTTTGTACTTTTTTCTATTTGGGAGACATCAAGTTTCTTACAAGGGCACCAAAACCAAGAGGTGTAATCCAAGTGAGGGCTTACATAAACTCAATATAAGGGAGTGATTACAGCATGGTTTCTTGGTCTCATATTTCTACAGAGTGCCCACATGACATTATTTGCCTTTAATTTTGATTTGTTAGTCTGTCTGGTGCTACACAAGTCATCTGTTACAACTATACCAAGATCTCTTTCACATGTAGAAACTGAAAGATGTTTCCCATGTAACAAATATGGATGCTATTTATTGTAGCACCAAGGGGCATTATTTTACACTTTCCGTTGTTAAAGTGTATTTCCCATGCTACAGCCCAGCCTGAGATGCAGTCAAGATCAATTAGAATGCCACATGGAATCCACCCGTTGCCCATACCATAAAAAGAAACACAAGTTTACATTACTGGACCTGAGTCTCTGCTCATTGAAGCTTCTCCTACTTCTCATACTGATATCAGGAAACGTCCACCCGAACCCTGGCCCTAGCTGTCCCAGCCCTTTGAAAAAGGCAAGAACTCTTACCATCGCAACCCTTAACATCTGCAGCCTACTGCCAAAGCTTGATGCACTACAAGCCTTCACCAGCCAACATAATCCGGACATCCTTGCAATTGTCAAAACATGGTTGACACCTAAAGTCCCATATCTGGCAATCACCCTGCAGGGCTACAATATTTTCAGACTAGACCGTATCCCCAAAAAGGGAGGTGGCTGTGCTAGCTACATTAAGGGTACTCTTTTGGGACACCCTATGATGTCAACTCCTGTGCCTGTCTCCTCTGCTCAGCTCCTACCCATAAAAATCCTACCTGGTCCCAATCAAAAAGTCCTCACCATTGTCGCTGTTTATATTCCACCTCGAGAACAAGATCTTGGCATCAAAGAAGTCCATAACTTTGTCAGCGCACAACCCCCTGGCTCTGAACACATCCTTCTTGGTGACTTCAATATTAACTGGCTCACATCTGATGACTGCACTCATAAGGATGTCATTACAGCTGCCAACCTCTCACAGCTGGTTATTACACCTACTAGGATTAATTACAAAACTGGCACCAGCACCCTGCTAGACTGGGTTCTCACCAATCACCCTTCCAGGATCTCCAGTCCCTCCGTTCTCCCAGACTCTCTCAGTGACCACTCCCCAATTCTATGTGAATGGTATAATAAATTTCAAAAACTACCCCCTATAATCATAAACTGCAGAGTCCTTCCATGAGGGGAAAGTTACCCATCTCAAACAGCACCTATCCCTTCAAGACTGGTTGCCTATTTACAATGCGTCAGATGTTAACATAGCCCTCGATTACTTCATTACCACCTTCAACAAGGCCTGTGACCTCTTTACCCCCACTAAAAAATGGAAAACAAAGGCCCTCTCTAACCCCTGGATAACTGTGGAGCTCCTCTCACAGCTGAAATCTAGGGACCACCTATGGGAGGTGGCTAAAGCCACAGGCAAACAATCTGATATCCAAAAATACAAACATGCCCATAATGTCTGCACCAAATCCATTCATCTCACAAAAAGTTTATATTATAAGGATGTCCTCACCAACACCTGGGGAAAAGGCTGTGCTTTCTGGGACAATATCAAGGACATCATTGGGAAACAATGAAAGTCCACTCCGTCAATGCTAATTGTAGATGAGTCCACTACCCTTGATCCTGTGGTCATTACTAACACCTTCAACATGGCTTTTACTGACCTCAGTTCTGTTCTTCTGCCTGATTTCTTCCTGATTAATGACACCCCCTCAAGCACTCCCTGTGCTTCATTCAACCAGCCACACTTCTACTTCAGGGAGATTAAGATAAGTGAAGCCTGCCACCGCATCACCTTGGCCATCTCTAAATCTAGAACCAGCAGTGACACCCTAGACCTCAAGCTGCTATCACTTTCACTTGATGAGGTCCTTTGTCCCCTCACTAAAATTCTTAACCTCTCCCTCAACAGTAGTACATTCCCAGAAATCTGGAAAACTGCCACAGTGACCCCTGTTCACAAAATTGGGGATAAGACCAGCCACGCAAACTATTGCCCGATCTCCATATTGCCACCACTCTCCAAGGCCCTTGAGCATATTGTTGCAGACCACCTCACTGACTACTTCAACAAATACAACATTCTGTGCCCTCAGCAACATGGTTTTAGAAAAGGACATAGTACCACCACTGCCCTACTCGAATTTGCTGGCAAAGTGCACAGCTCCCTTGATAAAGGTCTTCTCATTGGCATTGTCTTCATCGACCTATGGAAGGCATTTGACATGGTACATCATGAGCTACTGTTTGACCAGCTACTCATTACCGGCCTTGCACCAGACTCAGCCCTCTGGTTCAGGAGTTACCTTGAAGAGTAAAAATTGCCAATGTTCTGTCACATACCTTGCCTGTATGCTCTGGAGTCCCCCAGGGGTCCATACTGGGCCCACTCCTTTTCAGCCTGTTCTTAAACTCCCTACCTCAATCCAGCTTGGAACAAATCATCCTGTACATGGATGATGCTATTGTCTTCTCCACGCATCAGAACCCTGCACCACTCCAACTCAGCCTACAGCTTGGATTCAGTGCCATTGAAACTTGGTTCTCCAATCATAAACTGGTCTTAAATCACAGGAAAACCAAGTCCCTGCTTTTCTGTAGTTCTCATAACTGTCACAGGCATCACCCCCTCGCCATCTCCACCAAACAAGATTCCATCCCCGAACAAGTGTCCTCCTTCAAATATCTAGATATTTTGCTCAACCCCAAGCTCTCCTACTCTGCTCACATCGACAGCATGGTGAAAGCTGTCAATACACACCTTGGATTGCTCTACAAGCACAGGCAACATCTCACCCCAGAGGCCCTGAAGATTGCCGTCCAGAGCTCGGTGGTGTCAGTAATTGATTATGGCCTCATTATCTATGGTTCTGCCTCGACATCCACTCTCCATCGCATAACAATTGCCCTAAACAAAGCTTGCCAACTCACAACTGGTGCCCACCGCCTCACCCACACCTGTTCCCTCTATGAACAAACTGGTTGGCTCCAACTCTCCAACTGGTTAAGTTATCTCACCTGTGCCATGGCGAGAAAACTCAAC
This sequence comes from Neoceratodus forsteri, assembly GCA_016271365.2. Classification (NCBI taxonomy): domain Eukaryota; kingdom Metazoa; phylum Chordata; order Ceratodontiformes; family Ceratodontidae; genus Neoceratodus; species Neoceratodus forsteri. The sequence continues at coordinate 684,744,392 of CM028134.1, forward strand.
CTTGGCCTACCTCCTCCTGGTGTTTCTGCCTTATTACATCAAAACACTAACCAGCGGAACACCAGGAGTTCAATAACTCAGAATCTATAAATCCCTCACTGTCGTACTACTCAGGGACAACGCTCCTTCACCTACAGGGCTCCTCTATGGCTGAATAGTCTTAGCGACACCATCGCCTCAGCCGCTACTCTAGGCCTGTTTCAAACCAGGCTCCAGGCTCATCTTACTGCCTCACCTAGCTCATGATCCACACAGTTCCAGCCTACTGATAAGCCCCTTGGCACCCTCCCAGTCCCCTTCCCCCAGACTCCAGAGGCAACAACATAAAGACCCAGGTCTTCTTACTGCCTCTTTAGTCTCTCCATGCCCCTTTTACTGTGCTTATTCTTCCCCCTCACCCTACCCCCTCTTCTCCTCCATCTCTCCTTCCCACTTTTTTCGACAAATGCCTCTGGCTGCATCTACCCTCTCTCCTCTCTTCAGACAGACAATATCATTGCAGTACAAGAAGTGCTTTACTGTTAATTCAATTTTCTATCCTTGTTGTATGTTTATCCTTGATGTGGAACCTTTGTAAGTGCCTTGGCTCAAAGGTACTTGTAATCCTAGATCTAATAAATAAATTAAAAAAAATGTGCCCTCAGTTTTACAGTCGTTGGTGTATTTTACTGACCTGTAGCTCAATTAGTTTGTCAGATCAGAAATAAAAATTTGAAAATAACTGGTCCAATCACTAAACCCTGAGGAACACTGCTTGTCACGTCTCCCTTATCAAAAAAGTATCCATTAACTACTACCATTTGTGACCTATTTTCTAGCCAAATGGAAATCCAGTTTGTATATTCAGCATTTAGTCTGATATATTTAAACTTAGTGGTGACTGCCCAGTGTGGTACAAATTAAACACCTTGTTAAAGTCAAGAAAAATCATGTCATAAGGATCTTTGTTGTCTAGGTGTTTGCTTACCTTTTCATAGAATAGGAGGTTAGTGGTACACGACCAGCCGTTCATGAACTCATGTTCTTCTGGATCCAAGTCATGAACTGATGACATTATTCTGTCCTTAATGATGCTCTTGAGGACCTTATAAAGAAATTGAGGTAAGGCTAATTACTCTATACTTAGTCTTTTTATGTTCAGCTCCTTTTTTAAACAAGGACGTATCTGTTTACCTCCAGTCAAAGGGAATTGTTCCAATATTTATAGACTGCTCAAATTTATTTTAGAGGATACAGAAGATGGTCAGCCATGATTGATCATATAACCTGAAATTTTATCCAGACCCAGTGATGTGTGTGTGATTTAAGACTCTTAATTATATTGTGGATAGTATCTATTGATATTTTAATAGCAGTATTAAAACCTGCATCTATAATATCTTGAACTCTATTTTTTGCCGCATATATATTGTAAAAATAGTTGTTAAATGCATATGCCCTTGCTTTGTAGTTTGACAAGTAGGCACTATTTTCTAAAGGGGACCAACTTTCCATTGGTTTTTAAAGAGCTAATCTAAACAAAAAAAGGCTTTGGTATTATTCATTGATGCATTTAAAGCCACAGTTAGCTCCATGTTTTCTTTTGCCTTTTTAATTTCATGTCTGCAATTTTTTTTTTTTTTTGTATTTTTCTGAAGGTAAATTCACTTCTTTCTGTTTTTTTCAGACTTAAATGCATGAAGAAGCCTATGTTTTCTATTGATTAATATCTTAATATTACTGGTCAGCCATTTCAGATTTAATTTATTATTAAGATATTTCTTGAGGTATGTACTTATTGCTAACTGAAAGTATGACATTTTTATTGTTAATCACATTTTGTCTGTATCTTTGTTGTCTAGTAATTCAGTCCAGTTAATGCTAGACAGTACCTTATTGATTTCTGTTATGTTAGCCTTATTATACAAGAAAATTTAAGAAGCATTATGACAATGATTATAATTTGAACTGAAGTGAAAATATACAGTGTTATGGTCACTGTTACTTACAGGGGGATCAACATTAAATTCCTTAATGTTAATAATGTACATGACATAGTACAAATGAGATATACCAAAATGGCTGACAAAATAAGAGGAACAGAGTGGTCAACATGTTACCTGATAAGATAGGGTAAAACTGGGCAGACTGGATGGACCAATATTTTTTGTCGACATTGTCTATATTCATGTTTCTCTGAGTATGAAGGCAGACTGGTCTCCTTGGACTATATAGCTTAGAGTACAGAAGATTAAGAGAGGATCTCATCACTGTACTTGAGACAATGAAGATAAACTTTAATATCAACCTTAATGAATTTTAAGGACTAAGGAGCATGGGTCCAACAAGGGGCCACAAACACAAAATTATGGGATCAGAATTCAGATTAGACATGTGAAACATTTCTTCAGTGAAAGGGTGGTTAGAATTTGAAACAGCTTGCCTTCAGAGCTAGTTCTGTAGTTATATAGAAACATAGGATTTGATGGCAGATAAAGACGCTTGGCCCACCTAGTCTGCCCATTTTTCCCTACCTACAGTATCACCACAGACCCTAATTGATATTTGGCTCTTTCTCCCTTCCCCATTCCTTTCCACTAATATTCCCTTATCTCTATCCCATGCATTCTTGAATCCCAGCACTGTTTTTGTCCCCACCACCTCCACTGGAATGCTGTTCTAAGAATCTACCACATTTTCCATGAAGAAGTACTTCCTCACTTCACTCCTGAATCAATCCCCCTCCAGTTTCATACCATTTCCCCTTGTTCTTGAGCACCTTTTTATCTGAAAAATACTTTCCTTTTGTACATTATTTACCTCTGTGCAGTATTTACAGGTCTCTATCATATCCCCCCCTCCCTTCTGTCTTCCAGGGGGCACATTTTGAGGCCCTTTGGACTTTCCTCATAGGGCTTTTGATGCAGACCCTGAGCCATTTTAGTTGCCCTCCTCCAGACTGTCTCTAATTTGGCTATGTCCTTCTGTAGATGTGTTTTCTCCAGAACTGGATATATTACACTAGGTGGTGTCTCACCAGTGATGTATATAGAGGTAACACCGCCCCCTCTTTCTGCTGGTAATACCCCTCCCTATGCACCCTAGCATCCCACTAGCTCTCCCAACTGATTGTCACACTGCCTGGATACCTTAAATTCATCAGATATGATTACCCCTAGGTCTGTTTACCACTTAGTGGTCATCAATACCACTCCACCCATTTTGTACTTGGTTCCTGGGTTTCTGTACCCTAATTGCATGATTCTACACTTTTTTGCATTAAAACCCAGCTGCCATACCCTTGACCACTCCTCGAGTTGCCTCAGGCCTCCACTCATCCTTTCCACACATACCCTGAGTGTCCACCCTAGTGCAGATTTTGGTGTTATCCACAAAGGGGCAGACCTTCCATTCCAGCTACTCTGCAATGCCACTTATGAAGACATTAAAGAGGACCAGTCCCAGCACTGATCCTTGGGGTACCTTGCTGGTCACCCTCCCTTCCTTGGAGTGAACTCTGTTTTCCTCCACCCTCTGTCACTCATCTGTTAACAAATTTCTTACCCAGTTTACCACATGTGGACCTACTCCTAGGCTACCAGGCTTACTTACCAGTCTACAACATGGAACAATGCCAAAGGCCTTGCTGAAATCTAGGTAGTTAACAAGAACTTGATTTGATGCTTGCGTGTATGTAATTTTACTCTGTTTGCTTGATGAGAGAAGCTTGGATTGTTAACACTTATATATAAAATTAATGTTGTTTTACAGATAAATGGAATAACGCAGCAACAGGACATATGAAAAGTTTCACATATGGTTCATTTAATGTAAAAAAAGAAACATTAGCATGCTAGGGTAAGTACAAGTATTTGGGAAACCAAAAGATTCACTATCACGGGCTATTGAAATCATGAATCAATTACTTAGTGACTATGTATGATTATGGTTGTATTTTTCCATATATTTATAGGTGAAATAAGATATATGAGAAGCTATATTTCAGTTATAATAGCCAGGTGTTTGATTGGTGAGCATGTCTCTAATGTATTTAATATCATAACAGAGAAACCATATCAAAATTCAAAATTAAATTAAATATGAGATATGTGTTATATTTTGCAGATATGGTACTGTACTGATGAAGGTTTAATCCAAAACGTTTACACAGTATTATGTTTTAGTACTTGGTACTATATCATATGATATTTTGATAAAATAAAATCAACTTCTAATACATGGGATGAGTGGGTCTCTATTTACCAATCTGCATTCTTATGATTACATGTTTTATGATTGGTATTGGCTCCTCCCTTAAAAAGGTTTTTTTACTTTATACTGAGGTGGCTGTGCTGGACCCTTACTTCTTTGAAATCTAGGTAGGCCATGCCTATCACTCTACCCTGATCTAATTCCTTGTTCACCTAGTGAAAGACATCTGTCAGAATCATTTGGCATGCCCCCCCAATGAATCCATGCTGTCTTAGGTCATGTACTCCGCCAGATTCAAGATATTCCAAAATACTGTCTTTCAGCAGTGATTCCATCAACTTTCTCAACATCAATGTCAGGCTGGCTGGCCTATAATTGCCAGCCTCTTCCTGCTACCATCTTTGTAAAGTGGAACTACATCTGCTGTCCTCCAATCCTCCAGAGCCACTCCTATTTCCTGTGAGCTGTTAAATAAGACTGTCAGAGGTGCAACCAGTACCTCTCTGAGCTCCCTCAATGCCATTGGATGCACCCCATCTGGCCCCATTGCTTTTTCCACTTTCAGGTTAGCAAGTCTCTTCAGGACTCTCTCCTCTGAAAAAGAGCTACTGTTCAGATCCCTCCCTCCAAAGTGCCTGTTAAAGTTTAATCTGTTTTAGCACCCTGGCCACAGTTCACTCAGACATCCCCAACCCTGAGGAGTTTGGGGGGGGACCACTGATTTGTGCAGTCCTAATGCACAGGGTTTTTTTTTAGTACCCCCAAAGGATGCCAGCAGTCAAGGAAGCCAAATGAGCCCAGCACCCACAAAGATGTTCATTTGCTCCAGGCTTCCTGCCAATGTCCTCCCCTTCCCCTTCCATAGCACCCCAGATTGCCCTGCTAGCCATGGTCACCGGGTGGCAGTAATGCAGCAGGTGTGGCATCTCTCTCCCACCCCCCAGATGAGGACAGCAGCTCATAGGGCACTCAAGTCTCCTTCCCCCAGCTAGCCCTCCAGCAAGTAAGACTCATTCCCAAACCCTGATCACCAGTGTCCCAGGTGGTAATGCTACTGCTGAGCTGGTAGGCTGGCCACTACAAAACTCCTCTTACTTTTTTGTGGCCTCTCTCCTTTCCATCCTCTGTGAATGCTGAAGAAAAGTACTTGTTCGGAAAGTCTGCCTTTTCCTGGTCCTCCTCTGTGCAGCCTCCTTCCCTTTTTAACTTTACAGTCCTTTCCCTGGTCTTCCTCTTTTCACTTGCATACCTGAAAAATGTCTTGTCCCCTGTTGTTACTGCCTAGGCTATTCTCTCTTCAGTTTGTACCTTCAGTCTCCTTACTGCTTTTCCTGCTTCCTTCAGTTTCCCTGATACATCTCCTTAGTCGATGTAGAAACATTCAAGAAAAGGTTGGATAATTTGTTCTGTATTAAAGGCACTTTGATTTATACTCACAGCATGTGAATATGGACAACAACAATAGGATTAACCTCCTCCTTCAGTCCAATGAATTGCATTGTATTATAAAATGGCAAGAAAAATATAGAAATGTCATTGGCAGAGAGATGTTACCTGACCATGCATTAATGTCACCTGATCATGCATTAAATTGTGCACTGCACTATCAGGTACTGGATCTCATTACAAAGAAAAAAAGCCTCATTATCTACAAAATCATTGATTATTTCATGTATATAGTTTTTTATTTAACATGTATTCAAACAAATGATTTCTGTAAACAAAATCATATTTAAAATGCAGGAAGCCATTTTATAAGCATAATAAGCCTTTGCCAGGATGTGTATTCAAGGATTTAAATATACTTTCCTGGGGTGTAAGGGCACTCAGCCTTCAGCCTTGTGCCACACTTCCTTGGGGTGTGCATTATAATACTTTATAAAATGTGTATAATATTTCCTATAATCTCATTTGCTGAGTGACTATTTCAGCCATATCCTTATCTGCCCATAATATGCCAGCTGGCACTACATATGCCAGGAAAGCCTCAGTGCATAAAATATAATTGTGCCAACCCCCTAAACATTTTTTTTCTGCCTGGTGTAAGCAGCCATCTTCAAGTTCAAAACAGCACCATGTATGACATACTATGACAGCAAATTTGAACTCCAGTTTGAGAAAATTGTTCAAAATCTCCTTAGGAATGAAAATTAGTGAGCCAGAGAACAAGTCATCTATTAAGAAAAGAAAAAAATAATGGCAAAGGTGAGTAAACATGTCACCATTTCCATGGAAGACCTTCTCCAGCTTGAAAAAGAGAAGGACAAGGTAAACACCCAGACAACACCTGTCTCAGAACATCCTAATTTCCTGGTCTGCCGCTTGAGATATTCAGCTCTACTTCCAAACTGTCACTCTTACTGACCTCTGTCAAATACTACAGTGCATCTGTACCAAAGTGCAGCAGACAGACAGCTCTGAATATACTGTAGTTTGGCAAGCTTCATGGCTCTATGAGCAGGAGTAAACAGGCAGCTAAACAGCCCTGCTCTAATTCACTGCCTTAATATATTGATATATTCAAGACTGCAACCTGTAAATAATAGCCTCACAGCAGTGTGAAAGAGGTACCACGATGAGAAAAAGGACACTTCAGTCGACCACCCAGCGAGCATGGCTCCCAACATCAAACTACTGAAGCACTTCACCACGCTGTCTCCGACCACTCCCTACAGCCTACAGTGCAAGGCATGGCTTGGCATAGAATTGTGCATGGCATGCCACAGGAGAGAGGGGCTGATATAGCTGAAGTCAGGACACTGTGATTAAAACTGTTGTCACTGGAGTCTAATACAGTACATAACCCCGACATTTAAAAAAATCAGCAAAAAACATAAAGACAAAGAACCAAATAAACAACAGCATAGGGAATATATTTATGAACTGCCAAACAATCCCCATGTCCAGTCTTGTCTTTCAAAAACTAATTAAGCAAGCTTCCATCAGACCCTCCCACTTTTTACTTATGTCCACAGAGATTGCAGCTCACTGATAATAACAAATCTGAGATCAGATCAGAGCACTACTACTGCCCCCCACTACAAATTCAGTAGCACGAGCTGTTTTCTCCAGATCTGTGGCAGTTGTACTTGTTAGAGGTTGCTTTGTAGCTCTAACACCCTTTGTTTACCTTTGGAGGTATTTTATTTGAACTTTTGCTTAAGGACCCCCGATACACTGGAGATTATTTAAGGGGAACACTGTTTTGTGCTGCATTTTCTAAAAGATTTGTGGTCATACACTATTGAGTGTCCTTTTGAGGATACTGCAAGGTGATTTGGAATACTTGTTGCCACTTTTAAAGCAGTGAGGGAAACGGAAATAAGTGGAGTGCTACTTCTGGTCCCCCACTACAAAATTTAGTAGCACCAGTTGTTTTCTCCAGATATGTGGCAGCTGTGTTTGTTAGAGGTTGCTTTGCAAAGCTAACACCATTGGTTTACCTTTGGAGGTGTTTTATTTGAACTTTTGCTTAAGGACCTCCCCGGACACACTGGGGATTATTTAAGGAGAACACCTGTGAAACAGGGGACAGGAAGTACCTGGTACAAACAAACGAAAACCAAAAGGAGTGAAATTAGTGTTTTTTTGGTGCATTTTTTAAAAGATTTTTGGCCATACACTAATGAGTAACCTTTTAAGGATACTATAAAATGATTTGGAACACTTTTTTCCACTTTTAAGGCAGATAGGGAAGAAAGTGGAGTGCTACTTCCAGTACCCCCACTATAAATTCTTCTATCCTTGTGAGCATCTAGTGAGTCAAGTGCCAGCAAGCTCAGCAAAAGTGATACAGTTAAAAACCAGCACCATGTCTGACATACTTGACAGCAAATTTGAGCTCCAGTTGGAGGAAATTGTTCAAAGACTCCTTAGGAAAGAAGATTACAGTGAGTCAGAGAACAAGCCATCTATCAAGAAAAGAAAACAATAATGGCATCAGTGAGTAAACATGTCACCATTTCCATGGAATACCTTGCCCAGCTTGAAAAAGAGAAGGACAAGGTACAGTAAACACCCAGACAACACCTATATCGGTAACAAACATCCTAATTACCTGATCTGCTGCTCGAGATATTCAGTTCTGCTTCCAAACTGTCACTCCTGCTGACCTCTGTCAAATACTACAGTGATTCTGTACCAAAGTGCAGCAGACAGATGGCTCTGGATATATTGTAGTTTGGCAAGCTTCATGGCTCTATGAGCAGGAGTAAACAGACAACTAAACAGCCCTGCTCTAATTCACTGCCTTAATATATTGATATATTTGAGACTACAACTTGTAAATAATATCCTCACAGCAGTGTGTAAGAGGTACCATGATGAAAAAAAGGACACTTCAGTCAACCACCCAGTGATCATGGCTCCTGATCTCAAACTACTGAAGCACTTCACCACGCTGTCTCCGACCACTCCCTACAGCCTGCTGTGCCAAGTATGGCTTGGCATAGAATTGTACATGGCATGCCAAAGGAGAGAGGGGCTGATATAGCTAGAAGTCAGGACACTGTGATTAAAACTGATGCCACTGGAGCCTAATGCAGTACATAACCCCGACATTAAAAAAAAATCAGCAAAAAAACATAAAGACAAAGAGCCATTTGAACAACAACACAGGGGATACATTTACAGTATGACCTGCTAAACAATCCTCATATCCAGTCTTGTCCTTCAAAAACTAATTAGCAAGCTTCCAGCAGACCCTCCCGCTTTTTACTTATGTCCACAGAGATTGCAGCTCACTGATTATGACAAATCTGAGATCAGATCAGAGCACTACTACTGCCCCCCCACTACAAATTCAGTAGCACCAGTTGTTTTCTCCAGATCTGTGGCAGCTGTGCTTGTTAAAGGTTGCTTTGTAGCTCTAACACCCTTTGTTTACCTTTGGAGGTATTTTATTTGAACTTTTGTTTAAGGACCCCCGAAACACTGGAGATTATTTAAGGGGAACACCTGTGAAACAGTGAGCAGGAAGTACCTGGTACAAACAAACAAAAACTAAAAGAGGTAAAATGAGTGTTTTGTGCTGCATTTTCTAAACAATTTGGGGCCATACAATATTGAGTGTCCTTTTAAGGATACTACAAAGTGATTTGGAATACTTGTTGCCACTTTTAAAGCAGTGAGGGTACCAGAAGTAAGTGGAGTGCTACTTCTGGTCCCCACTTCAAAATTCAGTAGCATCAGTTGTTTTCTCCAGATATGTGGCAGCTGTGCTTGTTAGAGGTTGCTTTGCAACTCTAACACTATTGGTTTACCTTTGGAGGTGTTTTATTTGAACTTTTGCTTAAGGACCTCCCCGACACACTGGGGATTATTTAAGGGGAACACCTGTGAAACAGGGAACAGGAAGTACCTGGTACAAACAAACAAAAACCAAAAGGGGTAAAATGAGTATTTTTTGGTGCATTTTTTAAGATTTGTGGCCATACACTAATGAGTGTCCTTTTAAGGATACTACAAAATGATTTGGAATACTTTTTGCCACTTTTAAGACAGATAGGGAAGCAAGCGGGACACTACTTCCAGTACCCCCGCTATAAACTTTTCTATCCTTGTGAGCAACTGGTGAGCCAAGCATCAGTGAGCCCAGCAAAAGTGATACAACTAAGGCAAACAGCTGTGTATGCTCTTCTGTGTCAACTGAGGAAGCCAGGGTAGCCAGCAGGGATATATTTACTGTCAGCCTACACTCAAAGTGCCTATTACTGAAGGTAGGACTTGAATAACATTTGCCTACTGCTATTCTGGGGCAGATATGTTTTTTTTTTAAAATAAAATAGTCAATATAGTTGTATGTAGGAAGAACTCACTGAATTCAAATAAGTTCTGGTGTAGTTCTTTATTAAGTGTAATGACGGACAAGGTTTATAGCACTTATCATATTAACTGGCTGCTTAACATATGGTGCTAGCATTTAAACAAAAAAAGCCATTAAAATGTTAAGCTGCTGCTGGTATTTGTTTGATATGGATTATAATGTAGTTAAACTTGCAAATGGGGACTTGGGAATAAAATGCATCCTATGTGGCAAATTTAGTACAGAATAAACATATGATGTACTAACATATACATGCAATGAATGCAAACAAATAAGGGAGTTATAGGTTAAGATTATACAACTGGAAATGGAATTGGTTTTATTGCAGCAACAAAATCTCTTATATAAATCAGGAGTTAATGTGAACTTTTACATAGAGGGGAAAAGTAATTTAGAGTCAAATATAGAAAACAAGACAAGAATAATGAGAGGTCGATCAGTAGGTTACCTGGATGATAGAAAAAAGAAAACATAAAAAGAGGTCAGAGGCAATGGGTTACAATATTGAATTATGCAACTGTTTGGAGCCCCTTGTTGATATTTCAGTCACTAATATAGAGGCAGTGGAATCTAAATTGGCAGGTGAAAGTGAAGCCAACACTCAACTCAATACAGAAAAAAATATGGGACAAGGTCAAGTATTTGTTGCCCCAGGACTAATGAATGGGCAGTCAAGGCACTGTAACGGAGCTAATAAGGAGTCCCAGCCAGAAAACTGTAGGAAGCATACTGATACTGACTTAGAGGAGAATCCTATGGAGGAAGAAATTCACAAAACAAAGCAAAAATATGTGTTAGGAGACTCCATAGTTAAATACAGTAATAGATATACATCCAAGGGTAACAAGGAGAATGTTACAACAAGTTATTTCCCAGGAGCGAAAATAAGGGACCCGTAAAAAATGGGGTGACCGCCTTTTGCCCAACACCCCAACGGTGAAACACAGAAAAAGACCACTACACCGACAGTCGCTGTAATGGCCCGTTTCCGTGTTTCACTTTTCCCCAGTGTTCTGCCACCTACCCGGACCAACTCCAACCTGAAGTTGAGAATCCTAAAGTCCAGGGGTGCAGGGGGCAGAGTCCTCCTCAATGTGGGGCGTGGGGGTACAGCCTCCCACAGAAAACACTGGGGGATTGGGCGACACAATACCTGCATCGGTATTGCGCCGTCGCTGTGCGGGAGATCGGCAGTTTTACTGTCGACCTAACTTGGTGCTTCAAAAAAAATTTTTGCCAAATATAGTCAAGGAAAGGGATCACTTGTAATAGTCATATTACTTCTTGGAACTAATAATAAACAGCATCAAAGTGAGACAGAAATAAAAAGTTTAGGAATATAAAAAGGGAGGCACAAAACTTAAATTGCAAGCTGTACTTTTCAGACATTCTACCTGTCCCACAGACATTCTACCTGTGGAACATGCTGGGACTAAACAAAATACCAAAATAAAACCTATAAATAATTGGTTGAGGTACTGGACATTGCAGGAAGGTATTTATTTGTTTGAGATTTGGTAACCGGGTAAGTCCACTGAGACAATTGCAGTCGCTTTTTTAGGGTCGACCCGGGGTTGAGAGTCAACCACAAAAGTATAAGTGCAACAAGCAATACAGTTCTCACATTACAGGGATGTCATTAGGCAGAGTACATGCCAAGATAAAATGTCGCAATTACACAAACAATTGACAACAGATTTGACAAGCGATACATGAAATTGAGTGTCTGATGGGCTATATACAGAGCAGTTATAGTACAAAACTTCATAGTAAACATGCTAGTAACATACATGGGAGTGGCTGGGACCAGAGAATCACACATGCATTAGTTTCCTATTATGCTAGGTGCATGAGTAGGCACCCTTTAGCCAAAGCAGGAGCAGGTAGTAGAGGACAGAAGGGCAGACAGATGGGACTGAAATTGTGAGAGGGAAGAGCAGGAGAGAATGGAGGGAGGGAGGAAGTTCCAGTCAGTTACAGCAGCATATGAAAAGGAGCATCTAGATACAGCAAGACGTATTTCGGGGATAATGAGAAGGGAGAGAGAGGTAGAGGAAAGTGTACGTGGAGCTGGTTTGAGGCATATAAGTTCCCTGAGGCAGGGAGGAGTGAATTTGTGGACAAGCTTGAATATGAGGCTCAAGGTGGAGTATCTCAGTTTTGCCCCATAGGAGGGCCACCCCAGTGAGGCGAGAACATCACAATGGTGAGAACGGGTAGGTGCCCCCATGGCAAGGCGACCAATCCTGTGGTATGCCTGAGAGAGGAGGGACATGGAGGAGGAATTAATGAAGAGGAGGAGGGGTGCAGCATAGGATAGTAGGGGAAGAAGGGATGCAATAGTAATTTTTTGGCAAGAGGCAAGTGTGAGGTGCGGGCACACGTGATATAGGAGTCCAGTTTTCTGATTGAGATTTTTGATAGTGTTAGAGACATGGGAGTTGAATGATAGTGCAGGATCCAAGGTCACACCCAGGTATTTGAAGGAGTGAACTACCTCTAATGGATCACCCTTGTTAGTGGAAATACTAAGGGAAGGTAGGTTAGGCTTTTTTCCAGGCCGATGGGTGAAGACCATGCATTTTGTCTTCTTTGAGTTGAGAACAAGATGATTACATTGGAACCAGGCTTCCAAGGAGGCAAAGTCCAAGGCAAGGTTCCGATTGATTTGGTCAACATCTGGTGAGGAGCGGTAGATGATGGCATCGTCTGCATATAGGTGGACTGTGGCACCCCTGCAGAAGTTGGGAAGGTCATTGATAAAGTGCAAAAACAACATGGGGCCCAATATTGAGCCTTGCAGGACACCGTGGGAAACTGTTTTTTGTCCAGACAGGGAGCCATCCGACTTAACTTTTTGGGAACGATCAGATAGATAACTCTTCATCCACTGCAACGCATTGTAGTCCAGGCCAAGTAGATGTAGTTGTCTAAGCAGTAGCCCATGATTCACAAGGGGAAATGCTTTCGTGAGATCCACGAATATGGATCCAGTGGCCTGGCCCTTATCCATTGCATGGAAGATGTCAGATGTTACTTTTATGAGTGCAGTGAGGGTACTGTGGTTCTTTTGAAAACCATGCTGGCAGGGTGATAGTAGCTTGTGGGAGTCAACGCAGTCTTGGAGATGATTATAAACGATACGCTCCTGGATCTTTGCCAGGTGAGAAAGTAGAGATATAGGGCGAAAATTTTCTATGATGGAGTTAGGTCCTCCTTTGTGGACTGGGACTACTACTGACACCTTCTACTTCTCTGGCACTATGTTAGAGAGGAAGGACCGGTTAAACAAGTTGTGGATGGGTTGAGCTAAGGCAGAGGCACCCAGCTTAAGAAATTTTGGTTCCAGTGAGTCGAATCCAGGATAGCCTTCCGGTTTTGGGTTAGATAGAGGTTGCTGCACCACTTTGAGTGTGGCTAGTTTCAGATGGAATTCAGGATGACCCCCTAGGTTGGGCAGGAGAGTTGTGGGAGGACAGGGAGTATTGTGGAAGCTTGACGTGTACTTTTGGAGGTCAGTAAAGAAGTTGTTGAAACCAGTGGCTATGGAGAGTGGGTCATCGAGGGTGGTGCCATTGACAGAGATAGAGCTTGGGTTTTCAACAGCCCTTCCTTTTGCTAAGGCGTTAACTTGTCTCCAGAATTCCTTTGGGTTATTTAGATGCTCTGTTTGAAGAGATTTGAGATGGTATCTCTTAGCTTTTTGTACCGCATTTTACACTGATTCCTGAGTTGTCGGTATATAAGCCAGTCTGAGGGGAGTCCACTTTGTTTGTACATTTGCCATGCTTTGTGTTGGAGTGCCATAAGAGATCTAATATCCCCAGAGAGCCATGGAGCTTTAACACCCTTGGATCTGCATTTTTTCTGAGGGGCGTGTTGGTTAATTATTTTGGTGAGAGTGGAGATTAGAAAGTCTAAGGCTAGGTTTATGTCAGAGAGTGTATTAATGGGGGCCTGGTCTGTAGAGTTAATGAAAGACAGGAACCTGTTGGCGTCAAACTTAGTCATGTCCCGGACTAGGAAAATCTTGGGAGGAGGGTTGGTATAGTTGTTTCTCCATACACAGAAGGTGGGAGAGTGATCACTTATGCAGTCGGTGAGTGTTCCAGCAGATTTGATTTGAGTGGGCAGCTGGTGACTAGTCAGTCTAGCAGTGTGTGATTGCCCAATTTTGGATTGGCTCGTGTGTGGTCATGGACATTACCAATATTGGGGTTCAGCCAGTCAGTGCTGAAGTCCCCACATAGGATGAGCTCATGCTTTGGGAGGCTGCCTGATGATTCAAGGAGAGGGGGCAGGCCAGCGGTGCCATGGTTGGGGGCATATAAATACACCCTATGATGATTATTTTAACATTTCCAAGCATAAGGTTGACATAGAGGGACTCAGCGAGAGGAGGTGAGAAGACAGGTGCAGGGAGGACAGTGACATTGAGGCCTGTCCTATAGTAGATCATTACCCTTCCTCCCCTTTTGCCAATCCTATCATGTCTAAAGAAACCATAGCCTTGAAGGGACACCTCATGCTGTTTGATAGCAGGATTTAGCCAGGATTCAGATATGCATAGGATGTCAGGAGACATTCGTATGGTTCAGGCTTCCAATTCAGCCATTTTGGGGTGTAGGCTGCGAATGTTAAGGTGTACTATTTTTAGACCTTTCATAGTTGGTAAAGATACTGCAGATTGGGTAGGGGGACAGTGAAGGGCAGGTCCAGGGTTGGTTTCAATGTCCCCAGCCTGGATCAGCAGGAGGAGAGTAGAGACAGTTACCCAGTGCAAGGTGCCAGGAGAGACGATGCCATGGGCAGGGGCAGCATTGGGAGCAGGGAGTCATTTATGCAGCCAGTGTCCTAGTAGAGCTGTATCTTGTTTAGGCAGGCAGGGGATGTAGAGAAGGATTGTCAGGGATTCTGGTTCAACGTGGACTGGAGGGGGAGGCGAACTTTCACCTGCAGTGTGTTGGAGGGCCCCAGCTATCACCCAGTCCGTATACCAGCTTAAGGCAATGAGCCAAGCCAGGGAGACTGACCAATATAGACTGCCCATTATGGCAAGCTGGGCAAACAGGCCGAGAATAGACAGCAGGTTGTATATTATTACATTCTGTGATCCAGGCCTGGGGGGACAGCAGACAGAGAAGCTAGGATTACAGTTTTGTGTAGAAGGGTGAAATTAACTTGATAGATCCTAGTAGGCTAGGGGAGTTTCTATAGTTCGGCAGCGATTGTCCTGCCTATTCTTGGGGCCTCAGGTCCAGAAGTGTCAGCAGGGATAGAAGAGCCAATAGGGAGGTGATATTCTGGGGAAAGAAGGGGCAGGAAGAATATTTAAAGGTGGCCTGGGGGGGTGGGACAAAAGAACAGGCACAAGAGAGCTACGAGTGCCCAGTTACACGTATTCCAATGCAGACAAGATGTCTAAAAATAAGGTGCACCAATCAGGAGCGATGCTCCTCGTGGCTGGCCCAATCAGGAGTGTTAGTCAAATGCAGTGGCCAGTGAGGGAGCCGCCAAAGCAGCCAGGCTCCAAATTCAAACAGCGGTGTACCTGCAGCTTTCAGTCCAGGAGTCGGGACCAAGCGGACGGTCAAAAAGTGATGTTAGGTCCGTGAACGGCGGAGGCCAGCAAGTCGGCCATAAGAACTGCCTTGCTGTGTGCCACTCAGAGCACTGCAATCTGCGGAGGGGAGAGAAGGCAAGAGTGAATATGGTGCAATAAGGGGCCGGGGGGCCGGTGACAGACTATCAGCAGGGGTTGGGGGTGATTGAGGAAAGACAAAAGCAGAAGACTTAAGTGTTGGCGAGGGTGGGGTCAGAATGGAGCAAGAAAGAGGGAGGATAGGAAAAAGGGTGTAGGGTTACTGCAGGAGTTGAGGGCAGGTTCAAGTGTGAGCAGAGACTAGTGAAATTTGCAGGGCTTAGTGAAAAACAGGTTGTGGGAGAGGTAGGGGAGTGGAGGGGCCAGGAAGAAAAGTCCCAAGAGTTACACACAAGAGAAAAACAAAACAAAATAAGGGAGAGAATGACAGTGCAGACAAGAGAGGCAGGGTTTCAGCAGGTACAGAAAATCACACAGTATTTACAATTCATATACATGCACTCAGTTAGCTATGTCTAGACAGTGCACCAGAGTATAACATTCAGTTTATCTTAGAATTTAGGAATTTTTCTGTATTCTATTTGCTACATTTAGGCAGTGTTAGAATTAAAGAATATTTAGGTAATATTTCAAAAGAACAGGCACAAAAAGAGCTACGAGTGCCCAGTTACACATATTCCAATGCAGACAAGCTGGCTAAAAATAGGTGCACCAATCGGGAGCGATGCTCCTCACGGCTGGCCCAATCGGGAGTGATAGTCAAATGCAACAGCCAATGAGGGAGCCACCGGAGCAGCCAGACTCCAAATTCAAACAGTGGTGTACCTGCGGCTTTCAGTCCAGGAGTCAGGACCAGGTGGCTGGTCAAAAAGTGATGTTGGCTCCGGGAATGGTGGCAGCCGGCGAGACGGCCGTAAGAACCACCTTGCTATGTGCCGCTTGAGGCACTTCGATCTGCGGCTTTCAGTCCAGGAGTCAGGATCAGGCGGCCAGTCAAAAAGTGATGTTGGGTCCGGGCATAGCGGCGGCCAGCGAGACGGCCATAAGAACTGCCTTGCAGTGCGCCGCTTGGGGCGCTGCGATCTACAGCTTTCAGTCCAGGAGTCAGGACCAGGCAGCTTGTCAAAAAGTGATGTTGGGTCCAGGAACGGCAGCGGACGGCGAGACGGCCATATGAACTGCCTTGCTGTGAGCCACTTGGGGCACTACGTTTGGTGCATAATACATTTGAGGAATTTGAGAACAACATGTGTTGCTTTAGCAGAGATGGCTTATATCTTAACAAAGCCGGGCAGCAGGAAATTTGGCATCAAACTAAAAGAGGTGGTTGATGAGCATTTAAACTAAAGGTTATGGGGAGAGGTGAGATGTGAGAGGTGAGATGTTGAAAGACCAAAGGCTAATTACTTCAAGACACCACAATATGAGATTTAATGGTGGCAGAAATAGGGGTCATAAAATATTGTCACTAAATGTTAGAAGCCTTAACATCCACAAAAAATTTGAGTTGGAAATATTGGTAAATGAGGACAATATAGAAATCTGTACAATAACCGCAACATGGTGGGGCAATCAGATTAGTTGGAATAAAGAAATTGATGGCTACTCATTGTATAGTAGGGATAGACCTGAAAGAAGAGATGGTGGAGTGGCTATATATATTTGTAACACGGCATAGGAGAGAGGACTGAAATGGAGGATCCGCATTGGCTGAAGTGGCACAGGTGACACTAACCGAACGGTGATTAACCCACAGGAAACGCCACTCAGTCAGTACCACCTGTGGCCACTGCAGCAGCAGAGGGGACCCGCCCACCAGGTCACCACCTGCTCATGCCACCGGCAGCACTGGTGAGGCATAGCCTGGTGGTGACCGCCTCATTACCTCCTGTCACAGTCTTGACTCCTGAGGGCACCTGAGGTTCGCTGTCTGCCCCACTGGTACCATCACCCTCATGAGGTGTCAGGCTATAACCAGCCTGATTTTGAAGGAACATAGACAACAAATCACCAATCAACTGTAGTTGTGCTCCAAACACAGAACAGTTAACCTGGTGTGAGACCTGGAGTTGCTAACTGGCTCAGAGCGAACCTGCCAGATCTCCTCACAGGTGGAGAGAAGTTAGTCGCCTCTGGCAATTGTCCAGTTTGGCGGGGGGAGAGGGCAGGCTCAGGTAGAAGAGTCATGTTTCAGTCATGCAGTACCTTTCAGGGGCGTATTCTGATTGGTCATGCACACCGTGGGCCCGCTGTTCTCGGAGCCCGGCCTCCTCTCTGAGGTGGCTGGTAGGACGCCGCTCCATCAAATGTTTTGTGGAGGGTCCAAAGTGGTGAGTCACTTCCGCGTGCCACAGCCAGACTCCTGTGAACAGGGCTACCAGAGGAAGGCACAAACCAGTTTTCCTCCAGTCCAGCTGCTGCCTCACATCTACACATGGCTGTGCTTCTCGACTCACCAGTTCAAGCAGCTCCCCGCTGATAAAGCGATTGACACCCATGCCTTCCTGGACACCGTGTCGCACCTGCCTCCCTTCTTCGGTGAGTTTGGCTAATAAATCTGCTGGGCAGAGCAGCCACCTGCCTGGTTGTATGTTTTGCTTCCTGGCAGGGAAGAGAAGACCGCGTCTGTATTATGAACTGACTTATCTGCTGGGTTTTCACTCATCACTTCATATGTGCATTCTAATGGGTTTTGCAAAATGGCACTGCAAAACCCTTGCCGCTCTCCATACTGCCTCTGTCTCCCCGTAGGGTCTTCAGCACCGAGGGACACACACCGGTAACATAGGCTCATCGCCGCCGCAATGAGCCAATGTTACAAGTGGATTAATCATCTCCAGCATCGGGCTCTGCCAGTGATTAACGCCCGCTGGGTGGTTGGACCCCTCAGGCTTCTTCCTCGGGCACCAACCCCCCCAGCAGGCATTAATCCACCGGCAGAGCCCTCTTCTGTCAGTGATTAATGCTTACAAAGAATACAGTCAATAGTTATGACCCTAGAAGTAATAATACTAATAATGTATAACTTTCGGTTGCTGTGGATACTCACCATATTAGGAAACTTTACATGGGTGTTTATTATAGAGCACCAAATACAACATCAACTTGGATAATGATATATACCAAGAGATAGCACACATGGCTGATATAGGAGATGTGGTCATAATGGGAGATTTTAATTATCCTGATATTGATTGGATTACACAGACAGCAAAGACTGGTACAGAAAAACAATTTGCTAATACCTTGTTATCTGTAGGGCTGCAGCAAATGGTTTATAAACCCACCAGGGGTGACAATATACTGGATGTGATAATCACTAATACAGGAGACTCATCACGAATGTACAGTAAGTATGAGGGAAAACCTGTGCAATAGTGATCATGACATTGCAGAGTTTGTCTTTAAGACAATAATACAGAAAGTTCTGGGATCAACAGTAATAAAAAATTATAACAAGGCAAACTTTCAGAAAATAAAAGCAGAGCTAACCGAATGGAAAAGGGAAAGCTCTTTTAAATACAAGGATGTGGAAGAGATTTGGAATATACTAAAAAGCAAATTGCTTGAGTTAGAAGGTAAGTATAATATTACCACAGGCAAGTTTATAGTGCACAAAAAAGGTTATAAAACAGAGTAAAAAGAAAAAAAATGCATTTAATAGAATGAAAAGAGATTAAAACGAGCATTCCATTTTATTTTGTAAAAATGAATTAGACATTAAAAAAATTATTCAATCCGAAAGAAGTAAGCTGGAATTAAATATCCAACATAGGAATAATAATGGAAAGAGTTTCTATGCCTACATCAACAATCAGAGGAATAATGATACTTAGGTGGGACCTATACGTTCAGAAGGTGAAGAAATAAAAACCCTGTCAGCCTTAGCAAGTTGTTTTAATACTTATTTTTGCTTAGTATTTAATCAAGGGAAAATGGAGTATAGTGATAGCAAAAGTAAAGAATATTATGAATTACCCATTACTGTTAGCCCCACAGAAATGCTGAACCTATTATCGAAGCTTATATCATCAGGGCCTGATTTGCTCCATGCTAGACTTCTGAAAGAAGTCAGACATCAAATAGCAGCACCATTGGCATTTTTATATAACGTATTCTTTAGTTCTGGACAGATTCCATTAGATTGAACAACAGCAACCGTTATACACTTACTTAAAAAAGGTGACAAATTAGCACTGTCCAATTATAGACCTATAAGTTTAACACCTGTTGCATGTAAGATTGCTGAAAGTATTTTGAAATTGAAATTAGAGGAAAACTTAAAAATAATTAATTATAACGGCATGCATTACTGACCAGTTATGGTTCTAAGAAAAGGTTAAAAAGAGCATTAATAACAATGTAAATCAAATCAGCTTTATTTATATAGCGCCTTTCAGAGCCAAGGAGCTGTACATAAGAACATATACAGTACATAAATAGATTAAAACAACGTTAAAATATATCAACTCTATTTAAATAAAAGCTGAATTAAATAAATATGTTTTTAAACCAATTTTAAAACTATCGACGGTTGGGCATTCACTCAACCAACGAGGTAGAGAATTCCACAGGGTTGGTGCTGAAAAAGCAAAAGCACGTGAACCTGATGTTTTCAATCGAACCCTGGGAATCTCAAGCAATCCCTCATTGGCGGAACAGAGAGGACAGAGGGGGCAGTAGAGAATCAGGAGATCTTTCAGGTAACTGGGTCCCTGGTCGTGTAGGGCTTTAAAGGTTAGTAGACCAACCTTAAAGGTGATCCGCCACCTAACAGGCAGCCAGTGCAGTTCGCGGATGTAATAGGGGATAAAGAAATGTGTCCCAATATTTCAGCCTAAACCTCATTTTGGTCTAAAACATAAGGTGTTTGTGTGACAAATATTGATCTATAAAGCTAAATCATATCAAAACTTGTAAAGCTACAAGTTTAATTAACTGAGCCACAACTTGTAATATTCAAGTGTCTTTTGATATCTGTACTGACCATGTGAGTAATGGCAGACAGGTGTTTTAAGTGTCTGCAAAGACTGAAATACAGGAATAGAGTTCAAGTTACCCTTTTGACTATTATTATTAGGACGGGCCAAAGTGCTTGTAAGCACATTCCTCCTAGATTTTGGTAACTGGTAATGACAATTATTACTATCCTTATATAGTAATATAATTTACACTATCAATACATTTGTGCTGACTAAAAGATTAGCTAAAAAGAGAATTGCCTTTTAAGTTAATGTTTATATTTGTCTTGGACCAATCATAGACAACCATAGGAAATGATGCTGACTGTCTTCCACCATATAAGCAAGCCACTATACACTGTTAGTTTGAAGAATAAAGAATTAAGAATGAAGAATGAAGAATGAAGGATGTACCACTTGTAATCTCTCGCTGTGATTATTATTATAATCATTAAATTCTTCCGCCATCAGTACCATCTCCGTTCGTCTCCTTTCTAAGTATTTGTAATAGACAGTTTACTAATGGTAATTTTTTACCCACCTTTACAGCGGAGCACAGGTGTAATATGACTGGTCCTAGACGTCCCAGTCAAAAGCCTGGCTGCCGCGTTCTGTACTAGCTGCAGGTGGCGGTATCAACCCCAGGTAGCCCTAGGTAAAGGGAATTGCAGTAATCAAGGCAGGTAGTGACAAAGGCATGGACCAATGTTGGAAGATCGCCCGATGAAACCAGGTGTTTCACCTGGGCGATATTCCTCACATGGTAAAAAGAGGATTTGATGACAGCTGATACCTGAGATTGTAAGGTCAGCCCCTCATCAAAAATAATGCCCAGATTATGCACCTGATCAGAGGTAGAGAGTGGCATACCACCAAGTAACAGACCTGAGGGTTGTCCAACTCCTAAACCCACCCCCGGGTGACCTGAGTCCACTACCAATACCTCTGTCTTATCTGGATTCAGTCTTAGCCAGCTGGAACTCATCCAAAGTCTGATCTCAGCAAGGTAGTTGTTTAGCACGGAGAGTGCATCACCCTGGCTGGGGAGAAAGGACAGATACAGCTGGGTATCATCTGCATAGCAGTGAAACCCCAAGCTGTATAGCCTAATGATTTCTCCCAATGGTAGCATATACACTGCAAACAGCATGGGAGCCAAGATAGAACCCTGCGGTAACCCACAAGGCAGGGAATGAGCACCAGAGGAATATATTCTGGTGGCAACTCTCTGAGACCTGCCTGTGAGGTAAGATTGAAACCACTTGAGGACTGTACCAGACAGCCCACAATAAACCCTCAGATGCTCCAGTAGCACACCATGGTCTACAGTGTCAAATGCAGCAGAGAGATCGAGAAGGACCAGAATGGTACATGCCTTTTGATCTCTAGCCATTAGGAGATCACTCAATACCTGGACAAGGGCAGTCTCCATGCTGTGCTTCTTCCTAAAACCAGATTGGAGAGTATCATAGACATTATGAGTCATAAGATGATCATCCAGTTGCAGCGCAACTGCCTTTTCAATAACCTTACCAACAAATGGCAGGTTAGAGATAGGCCGGTAGTTAGCTAGACAATCTGGATCCAATGATGATTTTTTAAGGAGTGGTCGAACGACCGCCTCCTTGAGGGTGTCGGGAAAGACCCCCCTCTCCAAGGACTTCCAGACAATGTCAACAAGAATTGGGCAGATAACTTCTACACATCCTACTAAGAGGGGTGTAGGGCCTGGATCCAAACTACAGCTAGTTGGCTGCAATGTCTGGATGATCTTTTACAATGTCAGTGAACTCCAGCCGGCAAAAGTCTGACCAGTCAGACCGAGTACATGCCACTTCCCACCGATCACCACAGTCCCCCAAAGGAGAGGTTGGACCAATGCCAGACCTGATGCTGGCAACCTTATCTGCAAAAAACTGAGCAAACTCCTCACATCTTAGCTGAGAAAAAGCTTCTTTAGGCTGGAGGCATATTGGATTGCACAATCTGTCCACAGTCTGAAAAAGCTGAGCTGGTCGGTTCTGTGCAGCAGAAATCTCCCTGGACAGGAATTCTGCCTTCTTATGGGTGATTTATGATTGATAACTATCATAATGTGCCATCAACCTAAGCCTGTCAGCATCATTGCCCGGACTTCTGCCAGGCTCTCTCCAACCTTCGGCCAATTCGCCTTAACTCTTTCAAGGAGCCATCAAACCAGGGGCTCCTTGGATTGAGCACGAGAGGCCGAACACAAACAGGAGCAATTTTGTCCAGAGCATCTCCCATAGCCTTATTATAGGCTTGTATGAGATCATCTGGACTCATGCATTCACCCGACAGGCCCGATAGATCCAGTACCGTCGTTAGGCCACTGGGGTTAACACCCCTTAAAGGATGGTACCGAACCATCTCCGTAGGGGCAGACCTAGTTAGGGGGGCCCTGAAACTGAACCTTATGGTGTGATGGTCAGACTAACTGATGGGTTCCACCCCCAAATCAGTGATCTCCATACCCAAAAGAAAGATCAGATCCAATGAATGACCCCCTACATGGGTTGAGGAGGTAACCACCTGTGTTAGACCCAGCATTATCATCAGCTGGAGGAGATTTTGACCAAAATGCAAGAGTTCATCATTGACCCAGGCATTGAAATCACCCAGAACAATCAGTCTGGGGAACCTCAAAACCAAGTCGATGATGAAGTCTGCTATCTCCTGCAGGAAATCACCACCATCACCTGGTGGATGGTAAATGAGGAGAATCCCACAGCCTACACCCTCTCCCAGGATATATTCAAAGGATCTGGCAATTCCTAATGGCACATCCAAAAGGCCCAGCTCAGTCTTACACATAATGGCCACACCCCCTCCCCACGATCCAACCTTGGACAGTGTATCACCGAAAACCCGGCTGGAACTGCCAAGGCCAATATAGGGCCTGGATTTTCATCCAGCCAGGTCTCAGTGATGCAAGTCAGATCAGTTGACCCAACAAGATCAGCTATAATAGCTGTCTTGTTTTTTATAGATCTGGCATTGCACAACACCACCAAGGCAGGATGAGTTGTCGAGGAAGACCTCGGCACCTGTCCATTGACATCAGAACCCTTGGGTATGGGGACAAGATAGGAATAGCCCTTATCCTGACCCCATTTCACCCCAGGGCATCTCCTGGACCCCAAAACCCCAATCCGCCCACCCCTTTCCTGTCCCCCAACAGGCTCAGCTCTCCACCTTCACCTACTCTTGCTGAGAATGCCCAACTCACGATACCTAAAATAGATGTCAGATGACAATGGAGGGCATTCAAAGGGACATATTTCCCTGAGCCTGGTGGGGGAATAATGCCCAACCATCGCTAAACCTCCCCAACACATTATAACAATATGACAGAGAGAAGAAAAGAAAACAAAAATAATAAACAAAAATAAACCTATAAATATCAAATAACAAAAAATAATCAATTACTCCTTCACTCTCTCTCACAAAGGAAGGAGTCAAACAAAACTCTATTGTACATAAAAAGAAAAAACAAAATAAAATCCCAACCCAAAATATAACCCCAAAGTAACAATGAAACTATTTCAATAATTACCAACAATTTAAAATTAATAAACCCAAAGAACTTCAAACAAAATCATATAACAAACAATAGTAAAGTCGATGTTTCAGAAGTCCACAAACCAGTCCCCAGAATCTCTTTTCCTTTTTAAATCCAAAATGAAAACAGAATCAACTCTCACTTGATTCAATTCATGAGTCCCAGAAGGAAAGTACTTTTTGGCCTTAGAGTCTCTCACACCCCGAAGCCATAAACCAGATTATAAGTGCTTTCCCCAACCACAGTTAAATAATACAGCTTCGGTAAATAAAATTCAGGTTACTCTCACCACCCAGTCTGAGTTGCAGAGAGATAGTCAAAAGAGACACCTCCACCTAAACCACCGGAGCTGCCTGACCTAAGACAGGCAGCACACTGTAGCTCAAGGGAACTAGACAGATGCCCACCCTTCGGTCAACACCCCCAGCTCCCACAGAGGAGTTCCCTAGACCCAGTACCCACCTCAGGACAAGCTGGTCTGGCAACCAACCCACCAAGGACAACAAGAAATTCCCTCACAGCACGCTCAAGTAACTTTCCACTAATGTGGCAACTCCTTCCACAGCCCGCATTGTTCTTCCGCTTTCCAGCTGCAGTCAGATCAGTCAGACTTCAGCAATCGATACTCCATTCCAACGGTCGATACTCCATTCCAATGCCACTAGAGCAGTTACTCCCAATTACAGCAATCCTTCACCAAGCCTCTATCGCAATTAGGTGCTTCAGAACATCCAATACCAGCATTGAAACAGTCTATGATTTCTAGGGACCGTCGGTCAAACAAAGATGCGCGACCGTAACTTATCGCATTCAGGCTTTAGCACACCTCAATGATACTCACTTTAAAAACAATAAAATAGTATACAGAATCAAACGAAGCAACAGTGACTGCTACAGCACTACTAAAGTTAATTATAATTAAACTAACAAACGCAGTTCACAAACACAGCTCAGGCAGCTCACACACTGCCTCCATCTTGCACATTTTACCAGTTACACAGTACCAGTTGACATGCTGTATTTAGACTTTCAGAAGGCTTTTGATAAGGTGTCACATAGCTTATTTATTGATAAATTAAAAAAAATGCAAATATAGGCCAGCCCATCGGCACAGTGGTTGGATTTCTGTCAGCGACACCAGTGACCCCGGTTCAGGAACAGAACCAGGTCACTGGAGGGCCAGCCAGGGGGAGAAGGATGGAGCATCCAGCGACAGCTTGCCTTCTCCAGGGTGAGGGTGGGGATGTGGCTCAGCATCTGCTGGCCCCCTGGCAGAGGCCAGGGGCACAGCAAGATGTCAGACCCTAGATGACTGGGGATTGGCAGACGTCAGTGCTTGCCTTGACACAAGTGGCAGGCCACTCCCCTGGGGAGAAAACAGAAAATGGCTCCCTGGCCATTCGGGTGATGGTCTCCCCGGAGCCTCATCGCTGGGCTCTTAGACCTCCATCTGCTGTCTCAGCAGCACCCAGGTCATGAAAGTACGGCTGGAAGGTTAATCTCCTATGAAAGTAAGGGACCCACCTGATGAGGGGATACATCGGGGATACTTGGGTTTGCTGTGATGTGGGGTGGTGGGGTCGGGAGTTGCCAGGATGAGAAGTTCCATATGGGGGCCTGAAGGAGAGATCGGCCAGGGTGCGGGGAGTGATAAACAGATAATACAAAACAAAAAAGGAAAAAAAATGCAAATAGATGTAAGGTTAACTACTTGGATTAAAAATTGGTTGAATAAAAGAAAGTAAAGGGTCAGGGTAAGGGGTTTGTACTCAGGAGATGGGGAGGTGACCAGCGGAGTGCCCCAGGGCTCTGTCTTGGGTCCTGTGCTGTCTACATTATTTATTAGTGATTTGTATCAGGATATTAACAGCTGGATTGTGAAATTCGCTGATGATGTCAAGTTGGGTGGGCCTGTTGTTTCTCTAAATAATATTGCCAAGTTAATAAGGGATTTGGGCAAAATGGAAAGATGGGCTAAGGATAACAGCATGTTGTTCAGTGTTGATAAGTGCTCTATTTTACATATAGGAATGAAAAATAATAAACAGGAATACCATCTCAATGCAACTAAAATAAAAAAGGTAGAAACAGAAAAAGATTTTGGCATATTTATAGATCAGCATTCAAGTTTCAACATGCATTGCATTAAACTCATCCAGAGGAACAATTAACTAATCAGTAATATTAACAGAGCATTTATAAGCCATACCATAACCTGTATACTGCCCTTATATAAATCTTTTGTTTGACCACATCTGGATTATGGTTCTCCCTTGTGGAGTCCCTATTTGAGGAGGGAGGTGGATCGTGTGAAGA
Organism: Neoceratodus forsteri; assembly: GCA_016271365.2. Taxonomy (NCBI): domain Eukaryota; kingdom Metazoa; phylum Chordata; order Ceratodontiformes; family Ceratodontidae; genus Neoceratodus; species Neoceratodus forsteri. The sequence continues at coordinate 684,770,869 of CM028134.1, forward strand.
GAGTGAAGAGGGTGCAGCATAGGGTTACAAGAATGATTGGTGGAATGAAGGGAATGCAATATGCTGACAGGCTGAAATGATTGGGGTTGCACAGCTTGAAACAGAGAAGGGTAAGAGCTGACCTTTTAATGATGTACAGTACAAGCCAGCTAAATGGGATGCTGATAAGTGGGATGGGCGTTTAAATGGGATGGCAGGCTGGTAACCAATTATGGCCAATGTTAAGTGCCTTTGACAAGTTTGTTTAGTAGGGGCAATCAGTTCTGCCAACTTCACTTAACTGGGATGAATTTTACCAGCAGCTGCCTGCTCTTATAATAAATCAGTTAAGCCTAACCATTATTTTGGTGCCAAATGCATTTGGTTGTAGATTACAGTTTCACCTTACCTCACAGAGTGGAGAAATGTCACAGTCTGGTAATGAGCTGTCCCTGGCTGATCATGTCAAGGTTCTTGAAGCATTACAAAACCCCACAACTTCCTTGTCATCTGTTGCAGCACAATTCCATATCTCCAAATGCCAGGCTGGCAGAATTATCAATAACAGAGATGCCATCCTAGCAGAGTGGCTGTCTAATGCAAACCCTCAAAGAAAACGAAAGTGCAAAGGAAAAGACATGGTTGAAGATGTTTTATTTATCTAGTTTCAACATACTTTGAGCAAGGCAGCCTGTATCTCGGGACCGATGTTGAAAAGTAAGGCACAGGCATTGTCTGCAGAGATGGGGCACAATCACTTTGAAGCCACTGATGGGTGGCTTTCACACTGGAAGCTCTGACACCAGACTTAAGCAAGAGCATGGCGAGAAACAAGATGCGGACTCAAGCGATGCTCAGAACTGGGTAAATTACATTCTCCCAGGCTTATTTGCATCTTACTGTCCAAATGACATCTTCAACACAGATGAGACTGACCTTTTTTACGACAGTTACCCAGACCGTGGTCATGCCATGAAACCCCAGGAGCTGACAGGGGGCAAGAAAGCTAAGGACCGCATATTGGTCCTATGCTGTGCTAATGCATCTGACACTGAAAAAAACAGTAGCTTGTGATCTACTGGAGTGAGAAGCCACACTGCTTGCCAAAAGATTTGAAAACTCTCCCTTTATCCTACACATCATCCTGCAACGCCTGGATGATCTCCACTATTTTTCAGGAATGGCTACTTGGCTGGGAGTCTGAGTTATGGAGATGCTGCCACAAAACCCTGCTGCTTGTTGACAACTGCAGCGCTCATCCACATGAGCTAACATGGTGGCTTTGCAACATCAAACTGCTCTTTTTGCTTTTTTTTTTTCAAATTTGGTATGCTTTATTTAAAGTTAAAAGTTACAGTGTAAACATACACTGGTAAACAGGAACATAACAGTGCATACGATAAGATTTAAGATACAATCCTTGCGCACTCCCAGTATTACAGACATTATAGACAAGTGTTCACTAATGAAGCATAAAAGGAGTAGAAACAACCATAAAACATACAAACCCGTCCCCAGCCCCCTCCCCCCCCATACCTACACCACTAATAACAGTGTGAACAGACCATGTACCACTAGGCACCAACAGGAAATATTGCAAATGTTGAGCTGCATGAGGGCATAATTAGAAGAAAAGTTAACTAAACAATAATAATATCACCTTTACACTGAAGGGTCATTAGTGTGTATTGGGGTGCCCGCACCCTTTGGTAATAACTGACTCTTTTTGAGAGGCTGGCCAAGAGATCTTCTGCTTGTAAGGCAAAAAGAACCTTTGTGTAGCCATTCCGTGAGTGTGGGGGTGCACTGATCCAACCAGTGGCGTAATCACTTTTTTAGCACATAAGGACACTATGGCCATGTGTTTGCGCTGGTTGCCAATTAAAACATCACCATAGTCCCCGAGTATACATATCTTGGGTTGGAAAACATCAGATAGGCCTAGAATAGGATTTAATGGCTGACCAGAGCAGGGAGGCCTTACTGCATTCCCCTAGAATATGGCGTAATGTACCAGGTTGCTCCCCACATCGGGAGCAAAGATTAGTTGGAAGCTTTCACATTTTGTGGAGCTTGACTGGGGTGTAATATAGGTCATGAATAACCTGGAACTGGAGAAGACAATAGTGGTCCCATTTAACATCCTTATATAAATGGGTCCAAATTCATGACCAGGAGCAGATAGTGAAAGAGACAAGGGGCAGAACATGGTCCCACGCATAGAGAAATGTAACGGTGTGGGTTCTACAGATGGACACAGAGTCACAGAATAAGGTACAACCCATTATTTTTTATGAAGCGTATTGCTTCATAAACAAATATCTGGCACCATCAATCCATATAACACAAAACAAAACTTTCAACAAAAACAGCAAAAGAAAATCAATTCAGTAAGCACAGACCCTATCTGCCAGTTGGCCAGCTCCTCTGCTACCCTTGGAGCTGTTACTGTCCTCATGGGTATTGCTTCAGGGTATCCAGTGGCATAGTCACAGATGACTAGAATAAATCTATTACCTTTGGAGCTAGTCTCCAGGGGGACCACCACATTCATAGCAATATGGTCAAATGGCTGGCTGACTAGGGGTATACTCTGGAGAGGTACCATATCCCTTTTCCCTGTCTGAGCTACTCTCTGACACATGGGGCAGCTTTGAAAATACTCTGCTACCTGGTCATGAACACTTGGCCAATGAACTCTATTCAAGATCCTACTTAAAGTGGTATCTCTCCCAGAGTGACCTGCTAGGGAATATCATGGGCCAAGTGTACGATATCACTTCAATATTTTTGTGGGACAACCAGCTGTGTCACCATATTCCCATTTTTGGGATTTGTACATTCCCTGTACAGGATGTCATTCAACATAAGGTAACTTGGGGACCCATCATCAGCCTTCTTTCCAACCTGTAAATAAAAGGGGTTAATGATACATCCTGTTTCTGTTCATGTGACACTGTCTCTGGCTTAATGTCAACAGGAAACCCTTTTTTCTGCCAGTCTCTTTTTTCTTTTCATTTAGCTGCTTTCCCCTTCCGATCTTTACCTGCGGTCTCATACAGTTCCTCTGAAAATCGAAAAAGTCTACCTAATTCATCTTGTTGCTTCGTCTGTGACCGAGTCGTCACTGCAACCAGAGGAGAATAATCATGATTTACCAACAATGTAGAAAAGTCAGGATGGTCTTGCCCAATGATAATGGGTACAGGTAAATGGGGCACAATTCTGACAGATAATTCCTGTGTCTTCCCATTTACAGTCATGTCCAGAGGAGTAATGGAATAAAAATGAGTGTCTCCATGTATACAGGTAACCACTGTCCCAACTCCTGCTCTTTCTACACCTTTTACTAGGTCGGCTTGAACCAGAGTCTGGCAGCTTCCAGAGACTAAGAGGCCTAGGACATGATACTGTGGCTACATAAGGCACCCAGTTGGCTAATACCAAATGTCCAAAGTCTCTCGTCACAGATGGACAGTTCCGAATACTATGTCCCTTTTTCTGGCAACCGTGGCAAACAATCTCTGACAAGGGTACTCTCTCCCTCCTTTCTGTCTTTACTTCTGAATTGGCTTTAAAGTTATTGGTAGAAAAGGTAGTTCTTACCTGGTTATTGAAGGGAGTAGATGTAGGCCCTCCTTGGTTCCTCCCTCTCGCAGGTCGTGCAGCCATGAAGTACTCTGCCAGGGTTATGGTTTTCTCTGCTCCTTCTGGCTTATGTTCTCGGACCCACAATTACACATCCTGTGGTAAAACGTTTATAAATTGCTCAATAGTGATGGCTTCCATGATTTGTTGGACTGTTTTACTACCCAGCTGCAACCATTTGTCACTCAAGTCCTTTAGGCGGGCATATACTTCCCTCGGGGCATCTGTAGCTTGCATCTTCAGGTACCGAAAACGTTGCTGATAATGTCTCAGTGTTGATGTTGTATCATCTCAGGATCTCCCTTTTTACATGGTCGTAATCGTCAGTAACTTGTACATCCATCCTACTATACATCACTTGAGCTCTTTCGGTTAATTGGGGGGCAAGCCGCACACCCATTGTTCCCTTGACCACCCACACATTTGTGCCACCCTCTCAATGTAGTGAAGTATGCTTCTATATCATCAGTGTCCTGCAACCTTGCCAGTTTAATGTCTCTGGGGTCCTGCAGTCATTCAGCATGCTCTGTCCGGACATCCTGGAGCACCCGCATAGTGTCCACATACTTGGCGTCTTGTCTCCTATACTCAATCTCTCTCTCTCTCTCCCAGTCACGTTGAACTTGCCTGACATATAGCCATTTCAAAAGTTTGCCAACATCTTCTACAGTAGCATGTTCCAAGTCTGAGCATGAGGTATCCACACATCCTCCCCTGTATCCTCTGTGTCAAGTGGCTGGTACACGGGCATCCTTTCCCATGTTCACTGTTATCTTCCTCTTATTTCTCAGATGGCTGTACCTCTGTTTTGGGATGCACATCTGGTAGACCAGATAACAACTGGGTTCTTGTCTGCACTGTCATCATCCTCGTGAGGAGGTCTTTTGCCTGGTCACCCTCCACCATATGTCCACCTCGGATACCAGGAAGTATCCACCACAACGTCCCCCTTCTCTGAAAAGACACTGCAGGCAGTAGAGATCCCACTTCTAACACCAAAATATAATGGTGTTGGTTCTACAGATGGACACAGAGTCACAGAATAAGGTGCAACCCACTATTTCTTAGCAGGATGTTTATTGCTTCATAAACATATATCTGGCACCATCGATCCATATAACACACAAAATAAAACTTGCAGCAAAAACGGCAAAAGAAAATCAATTCAGTAAGCAAAGAACCTTACTTACTGCTGGTCAGTAGGAACTGACCCTATTTGCTAGTTACCTGTTCAGGTAGTGCTAATATACCTGCCTACCTGAGTCAGGTGACCTAGCATCATCAAACATTTAAATATGTTTTAAATCCCAACAATAATAGATTTAGACAGGCTAAACACATAGAAATACTGATTAATAACCCCCATAATTCCAGAAGAGCAAAAATAATCCCCATTTGAATCATATTACCAAACACATTTCTTTCCAAAAATGATTGACGGATTGTTTACTATAAACTTGGGCCACAAGAGGCTGCTGTCCCCCTATAGAGTTGCTCAGATCAGAAGTAGAACTCTAAGAGAATAGAACTCTTATGTCTGCCAGGTGGTCTGGAATACTTCAGCCATGAAGTGAAAACAGCAACAGGACCATTGGGAGGACTTTTAGAGCAGCAGAGCCATCCCTAGTACTACATACCACAATTGTCCCCTTTTATTTAGAGGTCTGTCCTGTTTATTTTACTTGGGTTTAAACCTACTAATAGTGTTCAACACTAAAACTAAGGAACTAAGAAGGCTGCTATCATAAACAAAAAAAACCCAGCACAGGATGAAATCCTTGTATTTATTTACTGCTGCTAAAATCTTTATTATATAGGACAAAAGTGGTGTTAGAGGTTAAATTGGGGTTTATAATAGCTGAAAAGCTGAACTCCAGCAATACCACCGCTGAAATGTCAAGCCGTTGGCTGAAATTGCAAGCCGACAGCTGACACTTTCTGTCTGCAAGACTCGAGAGGTTAAAAACGTATCTTTCCTACAAGGAGAAGCTGTATTAAATTAGTGCTACTATACTTGAGCCACTAGGAACAGCAGGAACTAACAGAAAGGAGTGTTTTAAAAACCAAATAGCTCTAGCGCTACACGCATAGAAACATAGAAATATAGAATTTGATGTCAGATAATTGGCCCACCTAGTCTGCCCATTTCCATACCTAACGGATAAGCTGTGGATCCTAGTTAACCAACAGCCTACTTCCTCTTACCCCTCACTAGAATTGCCTTATGTCTGTCCCATGCATTCTTGAATTCCCCCACTGTTTATAACTCTACAACCTCCTCAGGAAGGCCATTCCATGCATCTACAACCCTCTCTGTGAAGAAATACTTCCTCACATTACCTCTAAGCTGTCCCCCCATCTTCAAATTGTGCCCCCTTGTTCTTGCACATCTCTTTTTCTGAAAGATGTTACCCTCATGGACTTTGTTGATTCCCTTGAGGTATTTGAAAGTTTCTATCATGTCCCCCTTCTCCCTCCTTTCCTCAAGGCTATACATCTTCAGATGAGACGTTAAACTGAGGTCCCATCTGCCTGGATTGGTGGTAGTTCAGGTGGATGTTAAAGATCCCATGGCACTTATCGAAAAGAGTAGGGAATTTTTTTATTATTATAACATCAAAAACAAAATCATTATAAGTAGTGTTTAAGACATATGGAATATTATACAAAGCAAGAAAAAACAAATAAAATAAGTATAATAATCATACATTAACAAATTAGTGAGTGAAACAGGAACTATGTACAAACGTTCCCCCCCCCCACTAAAAAAGTGGGTAAATTATAACAAAGGAACTAAAAAGAACACAAATTTGTACTAAATCATACAATAAATATAAATAATCATCATAAACCAAAATAAAAAGGAAATTATCAGTCATACCTTATAGAATATCACCGAAATGTATACCCAACCAACCCCCTCTGTATAACAAAATAATAACCTCTTTTTTTCCTCCTTATGTCATTTAAGTCTTCCTCATAACTAATCCAAATGCAATACTTGACTACTCATAGCCTATTTATAATTTATAAACATTGTAAACCCTTTCCACCAATTAGTCACTTTTCTTGTGGTATAAATTCCTGAATCTTTGAGATAAATCCTTTCCATAGCCCCTTGAATCAACTCACCCACTGTATTATATGGCATCAATTTTTGATAAAGATCCCATTGGCATCTGGCCTGCCATAAATAATATTTCAAATAACAACAAAAAATTTGTGAAGTGTCTATATTGTAGGTCTTTCCAAGCTGAGAAAACTATCCTAAAACCAGCTTATCATAATTTAAGTACAGTAACCATCTCATATTCCATTTTGAGGCCAGGAATTTCCAAAGGGAACTATCATATGAACAATGGAACAAAAAATGATCCACAGTTTCTTCTTGGTCAATGCAATCAAGAAAAGGGCATGTTCTTTCATTTTTAGCCTTATGCTTGGCATTGCCCCTAACTCCAGTCCTCCCGTATACTGCTAACCATAAAAGTTCCCACATATATTCTGGCAGTCTGGGATTATTCAATTGCTGAAGCACTCCTTGAATCATTATTGAAGGACACTTTTTAAAGGCAGGTTCAGAAGGATATAATAACGACATCACTGTATCATTTAACTTTGGGCCTTTACTCTCTTTTACTATTGGTTTCACCAGACCCCATTTGAAGAGTTTTTTTGCCACAGGTTTAAAATACTGTGGCACCGATAATTTTTGTAAAGGTCTAGGAGGAATTGTAAACCAAGCCAAATAATAATTAGCTAAGATATGTTTTATTAACAAACCATACCGAGATGTAGGTGGCAAAAGACCAACCTTAACATTTTGTGCTATAAAGAGAGTATTAAAGAAAATGACTGGATCCATCATTCCCAACCCCCCTTTTTCCTTGGCCAGATATGTGTACTGTCCCTTAATGGGGTTCAGTCTATTTCTCCAGACCATCTGAAAAAATAAACTGTATAGTCTGGTTTCAAACCCTATTGGTAGTGGGAAGATCATTGCAGTATATAGTAAAATGGGAATTAAAAACTGTCTAATGACCTGTACCCATTTTAATTTTGCCAATTTCCAATGCTTCCAGATTTGTATTTTGTAATCCACTGAAGATAATGCTTTTTCCCAATTCAAATATGGAAGATTTTGGGGCCCATACAGCAGTCCCAAGATTTTAATCAGATCTGAAGAGATTCTAAGATCTTGAATAATAGCCTCATCAGGATAACCTACCCCAATAAACAAACCCTGACTTTTTTGTGTGTTAATTCTGGAGTTTGAGACTAAGGAATAAGTAACCATTAAGTCCAAAAAAAGTGAAACTTGTTTATAGTCTGAAAAAATACACAGATAGCATCTGCATATGCCTGTAAATGCAGTTCCTCCATAATTGGTGGCCCCAGTACCCCTTTCCATCTTGGATGCTGTGATAATGATTGAATTAGTGTATCTATTGTAAACAAATATAATAGTGGACTTAACGGGCATCCTTGGCGTACCCCTGTAGGAATATGGAACCTTTTCGAAATTTCATTCTGAATAACTGGATGAACAATGGCATTCCTATAAAGGGATTTTACCCAGTTCAGAAAAGAGGCCAGAACCCTGTAATGTTGTAAGGTTATAAATAAAAAAGGGTGGTAAACCCAATCAAAGGCCTTCATTTGATCCACTGAAACCATACACCCTGAATGTCCATTCAAGGAAAAATGCTCTATTAAATCCCTAATAATTATAAAAGCATGTTGTTTTTTTTTTCCTGGAAGCCCACAGTATTGTGAAGGGGAAATTACAGTACTTGCAAAAAGTTTGAGTTTTGAATTCAGAATCCCAGTTAATAATTTATAGTCAGAATTCAAAATTGTAATTGGTCTCCAATTTTCCAAATTTTCTTTATTTCCAGATTTAAAGAGAAAAATTAATAGACCCTCTGAGAACCAAATAGGAAATCTAAAAGAGGATAGAAAAAAATTAAATACCAGAACTAGGCATTCTGAAAATTCAGAGGGAAAGGTCTTATATAACTCAGATGTCAGTCCATCAATCCCTGGAGAAGTTCCATTTTTTTGTGATTTAATAGCATTTACAATTTCAGCCCCTGTAATGAGTTTAGTTAAAAGTGACATATCAAACCTATTTTTGGGAATTGTTATGTTTTGCAAAAAAAATTCTCATATCCTCCACACTAGGGGGCGCTACCGGTTTGTGAGAAAATAAATTTTTTTTATCACAGCATGAAGACCTATATTATCCTGTACAGATTGCCCTTCCTGATTTAAAAGAGAGTTCATAGTTGTTTTAGATTTGTATTTTTAAAGGCTTCATAAGGATCACCCTGAGGTTGTTTTTTTTGTACCATATTGAAAAAGCACTTTCATTGTATTAGTTCGATCATATTGTACCTCTTAAATTTGTTGTTTTAGATTAGCTATTTGGGTAGTAAAATTATTTTTTTAGGTATTTGCCAGAGAAAACAGATAATATAATTGCTGGCGCAATTTTAAATAATGTAGAAATTTCAAATTCTCACTGGGCCTAGCTTGATTTTTTAACATTACTTGAAGATCCTCCTTAGACTCCCTCCACCATTCCCATAAGTCCTCATATAAAATTGAAATTGATAGTCTAGCAATGAGCAATGACCTAATGCTATTTATTACTAAAGGACGCTTCAACATAAGTGAACTTAATTTCCATCTTGACTTCTGTGGTGATGGTAGGGAAACTGATGAAAAGTTGCAATGAAGAAGCATGTGATCAGAAAAGGCCATTGGGAAGATGTAAAATTTAAAAGGGAGAAGATTGCTGGAGAGAAAAATGTAATCTGTGATAGACGTGTATGTGTTCCTTTTATAAGTAAATTTAGGACCGCTATGCTGGTAACTTCTACTGTCCACCAAACCTGATGTATTTATTAATTGAAACAGAGCATTAGAATCACAATAGATTTTTTCCACTTCCTGTGATTCCACTTTTCCCATTTTTTAACTCACAGTTGAAATCTCCACATAAGATTTCAAAGGAAGTTAGTAAAAAAGGTTTAAGCATCAGAAAAAGAGCAACTTGCTCTGCCTTTACCTGAGAACAATATATGTTAATGACTCTATACATCATGGAATTCCATACCCCATCAAGGATCATTAATCTTCCTAGAATCAAATCCATTAGTTTTATAAGTGAAAAACTGTAGGAACTAAAGAGAAAACCTAATCCATCAGCCGTCTGCTGTCCAAAGGACCAATAAAAAGGACCCCAACACCATTCCTTTTGAAAAAACATGGCTTGGTCAAGTGTAAACATCCATGTTTCTTAAAGGAGACACACATCTATGGAATTACCATGAATATAATCATAGACTGTTTGCCGTCGTCTAGAGTTTAATAAGCTGTGAACATTCAATGATCCCAATTTAAAGAAAGTCAGTTATAAAATACAGTTTTAACTGTCTTTTTTCTTCTCTTTTTTTTTTTCCTTCATAGCCTTCTTGAGCATGAAAAGGGGATGGGGGGCTGTCCTGTACAGGCTGAGAGTCAGGTTCCATACAGTCCATTTCAGAATCACCCCACTATGTTGATAACACAGCAAAGGGATTACTAGATTCTATATCTATGGGGGGCAGGAGAAGGTTTCAGGTTCCTCGAAGACCTCCTGACTTGAATTACAGGAGGATTAACTGGAGAATCTTGAGGTAGTGTCTCTTTTGTGTGCTGTAGCATACAGTAGAAAGAAGGGGAGAAACCTTAGAGGGAAAAGAAGGAGGTTTTTCCTCAGACATTCTTAATCCCTGAGGTGGAGCCAAAGGAGGGGTAACTACATCAGCTGAAAGGGTAGTCTCTGTCTGGGTAGAACCAGAAGCCAAGTCTTGGGCCTTCTGAAGCAAAATATCTGGACTACTACTGGATGCTTTATTTTTTGCTGCCTATATACACTCAGAAAATACATGGCCTCTATTTTCACAAAAATCACACTTTGTTAAGTTGGCACATTGAAAAGTGATACGACCTATCTCCCCACAATTGTCACATCTAGGCTTGTCACAGGAGCTAGGCAAGTGTGTCCGGGAACCGCATTTATAACAGGCCCTGGGTTGCCCAGCATAAAAACAAACCCCCCTATCTCTCCCTCTCCCTAGCAAAAAAGAATTAGGGATGTGATCAATCCCAGTATCAGTTTGCCTAAGTTTCACTTTAAAGCACCACCCTCCCGTCCAAAATTGCTCCGTGTCTAGTATAGCCTCAGGAGAGCTCAATACCTCACATTTTTGCGACAACCAGTAAGTGATATCATCCACATGAACCCCCTCATTCCGAAACATGATTGTGACATATTTAATTAATGGTTTTGTTAATGGTATAACTAAAAAGGGGGTCCATGTGGGTGAAAACTTAACCTGGTTGTACCGCTCCCAAACTAGATCAAGAGCATAGGGGCTGAATGAAAGCTAACATCGAAATTGTCCTCTTCTGAGATGTTGATAAAAGCAAACACTTCCCTGGGAGAGAAATGCAAGGAGCCCTTCAGCAGATATTTACCTACATAATGCCTATCAGGTCTAACATCTGAACCCCCTTTATAGTGGAGTCTAACCGCATTTCTGCGTGGTGCAGCTTCTTTTTTTATTTTAGAAAATAAGTCTGGTAATAAAGGTTTCTCTGCATCTCTTTTGCCTTGTAAAATGTTAGAGGACTGTTCAGTTTCAGAAATGTCAGTGGCTACAGGAGTAATGGCTTGTGAGGCCACAACAGAAGGCCCCTCTACATCTTGCACCCTCATAGCAGATTCTGAGTTTGAAGGTGGACCAGGCAAATTTGGCTTCCAATAGGGTTCATTTTGTGAAAAATTTAGCTTGGGATCCCAATCCGGTGTGGGACGCCAAGTCTCTTTATCTAAAGTCCATCCTGCTTCACTCAAGGCCCGCTGTGGGGACCATGTCTCTTCCATAAGGGGCTGTGCAAGAGGCACCAATACTGAGGATCCTGGGCTAGCCTCCTAGATAGTATGAGCAGAAGTGCTCTTAGACCCCTCTAATATCCCCAAGATCCTTTTTGAAAAAATCACTGCAGCTCTCTTTTCTTTTCGTTCATTCCCAAGTTTCTCATGTATTAGCTGACTCCATTTGAGAAAAGAAAATTCTGAAGCACCCTCCTGGTTAAAGGGATTAGTTTGAAAAACAACATTTACCTCAGCATCTGCCAGACTGATAGAATTTTTCCTTACTGGGTTTCAGAAAACAAACCCCGCTGCTTTAGACAGGGTAACAGCTTGCAGGTCAGAAACGGAGCCACCATGTCCCGAGTTCGACTCATCCGGGTCTTTGGATTTTGCCGTAGCAACGGGTGGCAAGCTTGAATTCATTTCAAGTGTTCCTGATTCCTGTAATGGCTCTCAGCACTGAACCACACTGATTTCTACACTGCCAGCCAACATAGAGTCTCTGGAAAGCATGTTATCAGCAGGTAAACAATCAGAAGTTTGCATTAACTCACCCGACCGTTCCGTATCAGAAGCCTCCTTAGTAACTTGTTATTCAGGACGGATGACAGTTTGCTCTGAAGAATTGACAGGCTGAGCTGCAGAATGTAGCGAAAACAGCTGTTTTTGTAATCTGTCCTGTTCTTGCACAAGAACTTCAAGCTTAAGTTTAAGCTGCTCCTGAAGGTCCTCTACTACAGTAACTGTAGGGGTCTCCATAGTTTTCTCCGATAATAGTGCAACTTGTGTTAAATCCTCCATAGACACAAAAACTTCACCATCCTCAGGCTCCTTATTTGAAAGAATAGCTTTATCCATTGCATCAGCTTTCTCAGAAATTAAAGCAGAGCCCAACAACCGCTCTTCTTCCTCTGAGATGTCCATCCTCATGCAGGTCTTGACCGAAAGTGACCTCACTCACAGACTGCAAGTCCCCCGACTGCCAGCAATGCAGTAGGGGAATTTCCCCGGTGTCCTGGCCAAATTTCCCTCATTCACTAAAAATACCACTAACAGCTTAATCTGGTTCAAGGTCAGTTGGCATTCATCTGTATCCCCTTCCCCCGTGTCATGCCTGAAAATAGGCAGGATTTGTCTAGTGCACTTACCCGGTCAACAAAAACTAAATAAAAATAAATAAATAAATAAACCTTAAGCTCCTTTAATCTTTCTTCATATGTCTTCTGGTGCAGACCCTGCACCATTTTGGTTGCCCTCCTCTGGACAGCCTCCACCCTGTCTATGTCTTTGCAGAGATGGAGTCTCCAGAACTGTACACAATACTCCAGATGTGGTCTTACCAACTGTCTGTACACAGGGCCAATAACTTCCTGTTTTCTACTGATGATGCCTCTCCCTATGCATCCCGGTATCCCCTCAGCCCTCCTTATTGCCTTCTCACATTGCTGGCCCACCTTTAGGTCATCTGATATGACTACCCCCAGGTCCCTTTCCATTTTTGTTGTTGTTGTCAGTATCTCACCCCCCATTGTGTACTCTACCCCTGGATTTTTGTTTCCCAGGTGCATTACTTTGCATCTCTTTGCATTGAATCTAAGTTGCCATACATTTGACCATTCCTCCAACCTTGCCAAGTCCCTTTTCATCCTTTCCACCCCACCTTGCATATCAACCCTGTTGCAGATCTTTGTGTCATCTGCAAAGAGACATACTTTCCCTTCCAGTCCCTCTACAATGTCACTTATAAAGACATTAACAGGACTTCCGGTGACGTCATGGCATCAATGCAAGCCTAGTCCATGACGCTCTGAGCCTGACAAACCAAAAAACCCCCAAAGATTGTGATAAATTCACTCCAAAATGTCAAAAAGCTCAGGGGGCCATTCTCAGCATGTAAACAGAGGGAAATCTCGGCAAGAACCCAAGACGTGCAGTAAGGATGCATCCAGATTAAAATCAGGCCCATCCAGCAGGTCGTCCTCGCCTCTAAGGCGCGGTCTCCGAATACTGATACGGATGGAGAAACAGAGCAGATATCAAGGTCCAGGTTCGAGAGGTTGCTCCACTTAAATAACCGAATCTCTAAAAGAGAACAAACAAGAGTTTCGAGCGGTGCAGCAGCAACTAACAGCTTTTGAGACTTGGGTGAATCACCTCAAGGAGAGGCTATCTGAGGTTGAAGATACAACAATGCAAGTGACAAAGGTGATCCACACCCTACCACAACAAATGGAATTTTTAAGAGCAAAGTACCTGGACCTGGAGGGGCGTTCTCGTAGAGACAACTTGAGACTGTATGGTCTCCCAGAAAACTCAGAAGTTGCCCCTATGTCTGCCTTTCTAGAAAATTTACTGAAGGATGTACTCGATCTCCCCACCACTATGGTGTTCCACATTGAAAGAGCACATCGTGCGCTCCAGGCAAAGCCAGCTGATCCTGCAGCAAGGCCGAGATCCATAGTTTTTAAACTAAACTCGTTCTCTGCTAAAGAAGAAATACTTCGGTGTGCTTGGGCAAAGAAGGACATTAGATACCTAACTCATAGGCTATACATAGATCACAACTACCCATCCGAAATACAAGCGAAAAGAGTAAAATACATGCCTATACTGAGAGCGCTGAGGGAAAAGTCAGTACGTTTTCACACGCCTTACCCAGCGAGATTGAGGGTCTTTTGGGAAGATGGAACGAAGACCTATGCCTCTGCAGAGGAGGCCTTGGAAGCCTTGGGGAAGCGTGGAGTCGTGGTCAAGGAGAAAAGGAGCCCAGAACTGGGGAATCGGGAACCCTCCAACCAGCCGGTAGCTGACAGGAAGACAGGGGGAACCAAAAGAGGAGTGCACTCTGAGTTGGTATGCACTGTCCAGAAGCTCCTCGCGAAAAAGGCTGCTCGCAGAGAATCCCCTCCACGATGGAAGCAAACCTAAGCGGAGCTTCAACTACAAGAGAACTCTCATACTGAACGGACTGAGGACTTAACTTAACTTCTAGATGGGAAAAATAAAGGATAAGTACAAAGTTGCATTCATGAGGGAATCTTAAAAGAGAGCAATGGATAATCCCAAGAGACCTAATGGCAATGAGAGAGACTCTGGGGGAGGGACGGGTTTTTTTAACCTAACTTTCCAGCTCTCTCCATGAGCGGGGGGAGGTCTTGGGGTGCACAGGTTGGGGATAGCCTTATGAGTGATCTCTGAGTAATATAAACATAAAAGTTCCCCATTAAGATGGATGTCTGGGATGCGGTTGTATGCAGGGGACCCACGCCACCGGGAGGTGGATTTCTGTGCTCCCTCGACTGCAGAATGTAGCTGTATGTGGAGGGGTCTAGAGAAGTATTATTATAGCCACTCCTGCACCACTGTTATTGTCCCCCCAGACCCCGTAATATCTGGTACTGGGAATGTATGTCTGGGCAGGGGTTTCTTCATCAGAGTATTCCCATCTACAAAGCTTATAACCGAATTCCTTCTAAGGAATATTTAAAGCCTATGGAGGCTTAAATATGGTTTGTCTGGTTCAGACTAGGTGACGACCTTGTACAAAGGCGCGCCTTACAGGAGCCTAGCAAGTAGTGCGGCTCTAGGGGGAGTCCCCCGGAAACGGTAGGGCAAATATCTCCCTGTTCTCCCTTTTTTAAGGAGGACAAAGGGGCTATCAATTCTGCATAGTCCCCAACCTAGGAAGTACTTTTTTGTGAAGTTCAATTGTTGAAATGTTTCTAAAATTTAAAGTTTGTTGTAAGTTTTGGGACACACTTGGCAAAGCAGAGCAGTTAAATAAGGCAAGGAATAATGATGTTAAAGTGATTACAATGGAAGGAAGGAAGAAATGGGGCAACTACTATGGGGAAAAGCTGTGTAGGGGTAGGAATTCAGGACAAGAAAATATTCCCTATTCTAAGCAATGACGCAAAACTGGGTGGTATGCACATACAACGTGCATGGATTTACTAACCCCCATTAAAAGGGCTAAGATACTTCAGTTAATGAGGCGGCAGGGGGTGAATGTTTTGTTATTGCAAGAAACCCATCTCTCGAATGCTGAGCATAAAAAAATTGAGAAGTTGGGATTTTCCCAGGTAGTTGCCTCATCATATAAGGGAGGAAGGCGCAGGGGGACTGCGGTACTTATTAGGAAGGGTACTTCCCTTGAAATTTCTGATAAAGTGGTGGACAAAGAGGGTAGGTATGTATTCATTAAAGGTCAGATGGACGGTCAGCAACTGACGCTAGCATCTGTATATATACCCCCAGCCTCAGAATTTTTAGTATATCAGAATTTTCTTACAAAGCTGGCGGGATGGGCGGAGGGTAGCTTGATCTGTGGGGGTGACCTTAACTTAGACATTACAGGGGGGAAAAGGTAGTCCTACCCAAGGTAGAGTGCGTATGTTAGGTAGAAAGGTGCAGAAGCTGATGCATGAGCTGGGCTTTGAGGATGTCTGGAGGCATCTACGGGGATCGGACAATTGACGCACATTTTACTCTCAGGCCCATGATTCTTACTCCTGCCTAGATTACTTAATTACACAGAAGGAACACATAGGACTCACTGGTGAGATTTGGCAAGGGGATTTCGTTCTTTCTGATCATAGACCTATTTTCTGCAAGTTACACTCCCTGACTCCAAAAAAAAGAACATTTTGGAGGCTGAACCTGTCAGTACTCAGAGATAAGGAGATCCAAGAGGAGATTAGCAACACAATATCTCAGGCAGTATAAGATAATGATGTTCAAGGGACGTCAGTCTCAATATTACGGGATACGGTTAAGGCTCTAGTGAGGGGGAAAATTATTGCAATCTCCTCTCATAAGAAAAAGCAGAGGGAGGAAGGGAGGGTTACATTAGAAAATAAAATAGCTAAGTTGGAGGAGGAGCAAAAGGTAAAGCATAGCAAAAATAGAACCCGGGAATTGGATGCTCTTAAAAAACAACTTAATGCTATCCTAGATTATGGTGTAGAGCAAAAACTGATGTACCTGCATCATAGATACTATAATGGGGGCCCAAGGTTCACCAGAATGGTAGCAGCCCAATTAAGAAACTGAAAGGCTAAGGCCACGATTGTTAAGATTAGACATCCGGTCACAAATGACCTGAAAACCACTACTACAGCTATCACGGAGGCTCTACGGGACTATTACTCTGCCCTCTATGCAGAAGAAACAGATCCTCCCGAGGGAGAGATTAAAAATTTCCTCTCAACCCTACAACTTCCTGTGTTATTTTGCGAACAGGGAGAGAGATTGCTGGCCCCCATTCAGCCTAATGAAGTCGCAGCTGTAATAGGAGGTTTAAAGACAGGTAAGTGTCCTGGGACGGACGGGTTCCCTGGAGAATTCTATAAGATTTTTACTAAATTGCTGACACCTCTACTTAATAGGGTGTTTGCTTATGTCACCTCTCAGAGCGGAGAAGTCCCTCCTTCCTGGAACGAGGCCATAATTTCAATTATACCCAAGGAAGGCAAGGACCTAACCCTTTGCCCCTCATATCACCCCATCTCTATTTTAAACACGGATTATAAAATATTGGCCACAATACTATCTAAACGCCTGGTTGAATATGCCCCAGCCTTAATAGATTCTGACCAAAGTGGTTTTATACCAGGACGTCAAGCCCGAGATAATGTGAGACGTACGGCCTACGTTATAGAACACATAAATGGATAGCAAACTCCAGCAGTTCTGCTGGGACTTGACGCTGAAAAGGCCTTTGATAAGGTAACATGGAAATATTTAAAAGAAGTCCTTCTCGAGTTAAAATTCCCAATCCCTTTAGTAGAGACTATATGCAGATTTTATAGTAGCCCAATAGGGTATATACAAGTGAATGGCCATATTTCTCAGAGGTTCTCATTGCAGCGAGGGACGAGGCAGGGTTGCACCCTCTCCCCTCTCCTGTTCACTTACTACATAGATCCTTTGGCTCAGAGCCTTAGACAGTCACCGGAACTGCAAGAGGTTGTAGTGGAGGGAATGGAACAGAGGTTAGCTCTGTTCGCAGATGATATCTTGTTATACATTACAAACCCGGAAAAATTCATTCCAGCATTATTTTCTCTAATTGATAGATTCTCCAACCTGTCTGGGTTTTCCCTCAATGTAGGCAAATCAAGCCCTGGTCTTTAATTGTACTCTGACTCCAGCTCTTAAAAACAGTTTCCAATCAAATGGGGTAAGGAAAGCACGATACTTAGGATTCAAATCCCTAAAAATCTGAGGAGCTATCCGTCTAAACTACGATCCACTAGTCCAAAGAATAAGACAAGATCTTGGGAAATGGTCTTTGCTCCCCACAACTCTTTACATGAGGAATCTAACCCTAAAAATTAACATTCTCCCAAGATTTTTATACTTATTCCAATGTGTCCCTTGTACTCTTACCTCCAAAGAACTTTTGTCCTGGCAAAAACTAATGAATAGCTACCTCTGGAACTACAAGAGGTCAAGAGTGGGTTTCATGAAACTAATACTCCCTAAAGATCAGGGAGGAATAGCCCTCCCATCGCTCCGTGAATACTGGTTGGCCTCACAAGCGCGGCTGGCATTATTATGGGGTAATAAAGCCTACCAAGCAAGCTGGAAGCAGATAGATTTGGCTAGGGAAACAAAGATCCCCCTCCCGGCATGCTTATTCTCATCCAAGTATCTTAGAGAAATGCTTGAGATGGTCCCGCCAGTGACCTCGGCCATTCTGAAAGGATGGCAGAAATACAGAATGCTCCAGCAATATTGCTGGAGATATAGATGGTTCATCTTAAATCCTGAATTCAATAATCAATGGTACAAAATTCAAATAAACAAAGGGCTAGAGGCCCCTTGGCAACTAATGAAGGGAACTGATATTCTGAGTTTAGAAGAAGCTAAAAACAAATTTGGGTGGTCAGAAAGGGACAGGTTATACTTCTATCAAGTAAAAGATTATGTCACAAAACAATTGAAGTACCAGGAAAAGGGTATCAGTGTGCTAGAGCAACCCCCCCCCCCTTTTGAGCGACTCCGGTCCTCACAGTATGGTGAGAGAGCAATAACGGACTTGTACAGATATAGCATATCTAGGATGGGGAATGCCATTTCTTCAGTACAATCTAAATGGGAACGGGAACTACAGCACCCATTAACTGCTACGGATTGGGAAAGGATCTGGAGAGGAACTTGGGTGACCTCTTCATCCCCGACTTGGGGGGAGTTTGTTTGGAAGGTGTGGGTGAGGTACTTCTGTTCCCTCAGTGATGTCATCATGGTGGCTGGGAAGTTCTTCCCAATGCTGGAGAGACTGTGGGGAGGAAAGTGCCTCGACGTGCATGTTTTCCTGGAATGCCCAAGTTTGGGGCACCTGGAGCCAAGTCACTGAACATATAAAGGCGTCTTGGTATACAAGAAGAGCTAGAACCCTTTCATTTGATCCTGGGAGTACCTCCAGCAGGAATAAGGGATAAAGCTCAAAAGTATCTCTGGGCAATCTTGTTATGCTCAGCATACAAATCAATAACAAAAAATGGCTCCAAAAAGCTCCACCCTGCCTTAAAGAGTGGAAAGCAATAATATTGCAAACCCAACAAAACGAGCAAATCTCTATGGGCCTACAAAATAGAAAAGAGGCTTTTGTAGCAAGGTGGTCGAGGTGGGAACTTTACCAGGAAAAGTTGAATTAAAAAGTCATGGGGGGAGATGGATAAAGTAGGTTTGCCCAGACATATACTGCTTTATTTATGTGTATAGTTGCCTGTGTTTTTTTAGTGATGAAAATGTATTAATGCACAATTTAGCTAAGAGAAATGACCCTGCTTGAAGATGTAATTAATTGCCAAGTGTGAATTTTAATGCATTTTCTTATTTTTTCTTTTTATCTCTAAGTTGAGATGTTAAGTATTCAGAAACGATAAGAGTGGCTGAATGTTAAGTAAGAATTAGTTTCTTGTAAACCTTAAAGTAAAAATTGATGTCTTGTAAAGCTGAAGGATACTAAATAAAGAAAGCATAAAAAAAAAGACATTAACAAAGATCGGCCCCAGTACTGAACCCTTTGGTACCCCACTAGTAACCCCTCTTTCTTTACTGTGGACTCCATTTACTATTACCCACTGTGTCCTGTTTTCCAGCCAGTGTTTTACTCAGGCTATCACCCTGGGACCCACTCCCAGGCTGGCTAATTTGTTTATTAATCTTTTGATCGGGACTGTGTCAAATGCCTTGCTAAAGTCTAGGTAGGCAATGTCCACAGCAACTCCCTAGTCTACTACTTTGGTCACCCAGTCAAAGAAATCAATTAGATTCATTTGACACGACCTTCCTGCTGTGAATCCATGCTGCCTTGGGTCCTGTGTCCCATCGGCCTCTAGGTACTCAACAGTTCTTTCCTTCAGAAGTGATTCCACCATTTTCCCTACCACTGAGGTCCAACTGACAGGCCTGTAGTTTCCTGCCTCTGTCTTGCACCCATGTTTGTGAAGGGGAATCACATCTGCCCTCCTCCAGTACTCAGGTACCATGCCATCCTCCCATGATTTATTAAAAAGGGTAGTCAGTGATGTTACTAATTCTTACCTTAATTCTTTTAGAATTCTGGGGTGAATCCCATCAGGCCCCATTGCTTTATCCACCTTCAGATTTAAGAGTTCTTTCAGAACCTTTTCTTCTGTAAAAGGACTAATATCAACCCCCCCTATCCAGAGTGCTTCTATTGACTGGATTAGGTATCTCCCCCTGCTTTTCCATTGTGAATACTGAGCAGAAGTATTCATTCAGTATCCCTGCTTTTTCACTGTCGCTCTTTGCCCAACCACCTTCCTCTTTATTCAGCCTCAGTATCCCTGCCTTAGTCTTTCTTTCCTCCCTAATGTACCTATAAAAGGTTTTATCCCCCTTCTTAACTGAGTTGGCTGTCTTTTCCTCAGTTTGGGCCTTTGCTATTCTGTCTGCCTTCCCCAATTCCTTCTGCTTTAACTGGTACAATCCTCTGTCCTGTTCCTTCTGTGTTTCCTTATACTTCCTGAATGCTATCTTTTTCTCCCTTACCTTCCCCGCCACTTCTTTTAAAAATTATGGTGTTTTTTTCTTTTGTTTTGATTTGTTTATTTGCTTCACACAAAGGCTTGTTGCCTCTGTGATGGCGGTTTTGATGTTTCCCTATTGTTGCTCCACCCCTCCTTCTTGCCTGTTCACTACTGCTTTTCTGAGGCACTCTCCCATTTTGACAAAATCAGCCCTCCTGAAGTCCAGTACCTTCACTTTTGTATGGCTTGACTCTGCAGCTAAGTTTATCGTGAACCACACTGTTTGGTGGTCGCTTATTCCCAGATGGCTACGCATGTTCGCATGCTCACGAGGGCTTTGTGATCATGTGCACAGCCGTGTAGCCCAGCAATAAGTGCTTTCCTGTTCAAGTAAAGAATTCAAGGTGCTTTAAAACAGAAACTGCAGACACAAACATTCTGCTTTTAGGACTAGGACCCTCCCTTTTCCTATTCTCCTACCATACCAGCAATAAAAAAGGGGGGTACAATCGTACTAGTACTCTATCCAAAAACAAGGCATTCTTGCAATCCTTACTTAGATGCAGCAAAACATAACATAAGTAGAATCTTCTTTAACTTTCATTAAAAATAATAATAATAGCAAAGCAGCATAGGATACAAAAAGAAAAAGGGAAAGGGAAATGCTGCTTGCTTAAACTTGTATAAGTAATGCAGTTTTTCCTGCCACATCAATCATATTAGTTCTTCATACTGTTAGACATGTACTCAACTACATTTAAGGTCTCCTTTCCTAGACCTTTTTACTTAGGACCCAGAGAAATAAAGAGAAGATACAGATGGAGATGGGGGGAGGGGTTGTTTGGAGGTGGCCTGCCTCCAAACAGAAAAGAAAGGGATAGCTGTAGCAGAGAGAAAAATAGTGGTTACAACCATAGAAAAAGGAAATGATGAGTCCAACCTTTAGTGGCAGGGACTGTCCCTGTCACAAGGGGATGTCTTTCCATTTCCCCCAGGAAGTCACATAGATGATGGTAGAAGAAAGAGATGAGATGGGAGGAGGGAGATTTCGAGATAATGAGGAGGATAGGGCCAGCCTGATTTTGGTCTCAGGGCCCTAAGCTGAAGTGATGAAGGAGCATATGGGAAAGCTGGATATATTTAAAAAAGTAGGAGATGGGGAGGCCAAATTTAAGTTGAGCTTCCTGAAAAGACAATAGTTTGTGATCTTTCAATAAATCACTGACAGTTATTCTCATATCATTTGGCCAGAAGAATAAGCCGAGAGTCTGGCCACTCATTTTAAAGTTAGGGTTGTGCAGTATAGGTTGTGAGACATCAGAAAAATGATATGAGGGAAGTATGGATGAGAGCACAAAGCTGGAAGTGCACTCGAAGTGTTGCCATGATGGGGGTATCTCATAATTGTTTGGGGAAACTGCTCTTTTTCCACCCCAACACAATGAGCATTTTGCAGCCAATTGACATGGGTGTGATTAAAAATCTAAAGGGGCACTACCGTTCACTTGTTGCCAGCAAAATTCTAAAAAACTATAGATGATGGTCAGGGTGATCTTGCTTCTGAGATCACACGCAAGATTAACTTGTTAGATGCTCTGTACATGTTGAATAAGTCATGAGGTTCTGTGTGGCCAGGCAGAATAAGTAATTGCTATCGCAAAGCTGGGTTTGCTTTCAATGATGACACTGAGCTGGCAGGGCAACCATCAGCATCTGTCTCCCCCCTGGATGACATTCTAGTCCTTGCATGCATGGATGTTGGTGCATTTCTGGTTTTTGTGGAGATGGACACAGAGAAGCTGACTATGGGCGAGCTGACAGATGCTCAAATCATACTGGCTGCAAAAAAGTCAGCATCAGATGAAATGTCTGTTGATGAAGTGAGTGACAACCAAGATGAACTTGAACTAGTGTCTACATCAGATGCACTGGCTGGCATAACAGTGGCACTGAAGTGGTGCTAACAAAGAGGTCAGGTGTCCTGCTAGGAGTGACTGCTGGATATCAATGCGGACATCACAAAACATGCAGTCCAAGAGGCTAAGCAGAGCTGTACAACCAAATTCTTTAAAGCAACACTTGGCACATCAGTAACTTTGGATTATGCTCCTTACACCACTGGAGACATATATGGAATTGTTCCCACGATTTTGAAGAGTTTGACAGTTTGCCCATGCTGAACATTGGGGAAGCGGATCTTTAAATTGCTCCAAAAGAGTATGCTATTCTTTTAAAAAATTGTGATTACATTGCTAAAGTTAACTCATTAAATAGTTAGGTTAATAAATACTGTGGTAGATACTTTTCAATAAAATTTATTTTTTAATTGTACACACTTCACTGATTTTATGTCTTTACTGTACAGTAGTGGCACTTGGCCACTTTCCATGCTATGGTAATGCTAAAAAGTTAACTTTGTTTTACAGAGATGGATGCTTAAGTGGGATGCTACCAAATCCACCAAGGTGTCCTACTTAAGCGGCTTTTACTGCATAAACTAATGAAGGAGACAAAACTAATGGAAGAATTAGGCGTCTATATCCAGGTCATACCAGTGGGCCTGAGAGGGCATAAGTTCCAGATTAAACTAGATAACGTGGTTAAGAGGGGGAGATATAATTTCTTTTTACATTGTACAAGTAGGATTTGGAATGGACTGCCAAAAGATATAGTAAAGAGTGAAAGTTTGAATGCTTTTAAGAAAAAGCTTGATAATTATTTTAATAATGGGAGGATTAGTAGGACCTGCTGATGCAGGTAAACAGACATATCAGGCATCCATGTCTTCTCCTATCCATAACCCAGTATGAACTTACTTAAGAGAGTCCCCCAAAGTGAACTATTTTGCCAGTTTAATGCCAAAATTAAGCACAGAAGCAGGTCTTTTGCAGCCTTACACCAATCATAGTGTATGCACCACTGCCATTTAGCTGCTATCAGAAGGGGGCTTGGAGGCCAGGGAAAACATGGCTATGACCAGCCATTGCTCTAAATCTAGCCTGCGCTCCTATGGGGTGGTATTAGCTGAAAACAAACGGTACTGGAGTAAAATTCTTGCCACCAAAAATAAAGCAAATAAAAATACCTTGATGGTTTCTTTTGATTCACAGCAGCCATTCTGCAGCACATCCACACTCCAGCCATTTCCCCCACCCAGTGATGATGCAAACCATGATGCAAGCACTGACAGAATATTAATATTCAACAGTTCAGCAAGGAAATGACCAGCAACAACTCATTTGTCCTAACCGTTACATGGAGAAAGCTGAATTAATTCATTTTAGTAGATAAATTAATTACTGCAGAATCCAACCAAACTAATTAATTAAAGTTCAGCTAGAAGGACTATTTTTCTTTAAACTAAATGGAAACGGTTAACTAAATTCAGTTATATAGTTTGAGAAGCAACGTTTTTGTCTGATGTCTTTTGAAAATGTTGTACCCATTTTATAAGCATAATAAGATACTCCTACAGTAGATGTGGGTTATGACCTGATAAGAGTACTCCCCGGGTGCTAAAGGCACGTTGTGCTAGCACTTCATGCCTTATAATGCACCAGGGTGCATGCTCCTATCAGGCCATAACATACACCTAGGAGTGTCTTGGCCTATTGATTACTTGTATCATGCTTAGTTATCAGCAACAGTATAAACATTAGTAAACTGGTACAGACGGTGTTTGGAGTCTGCAGTATTATGCTTGATGATATGTCACACATTTCTTCACAAATTTAGGCGAACAAGGATTGAGTGGCATGAACCTCAAAGTTTATAAGATCAGGCACAATGCAACAAAACAGGCCCTTAACAGACCCCCTGTAAATAGATATGAAACCTACTATAGGATGGTCAAGATTTTGTGAGGGCTAGTGAGTATATCACAATATTTCAAAACAGGCAAACCCCAAGGAGAGCAAGTTAGGCAAGCAGATGGCATATGTAGGTCAGTTACTTCTAACCACTTGTGTGTCACTTGCACACTGAGCAACTGTGCTGTTTGTTAAATAGCAAAACTATAGCACAATGCCTAAGGATGCAAGCAAATGCATAGATGGTTCAAAGCGGCTAATTCAAACCTGCTGTTAGTAAACCCAAGCAGACCCTGTTGCAGGTGTATGTTTTTTTAAATGCATGTTCCCCATAGCCATCACAAAATGTCGGTCATCTGAATAAAAGGCAAGACAGCAATAAAAATACTGTATGCTCAACTCTCCCTCGATAAGTGCTTGTAGCCTTACTCAATATTACAATGCAGTGTCTTTTTATTTCCTTGGCATATGGAACAGAAACGTTAATGCAGAGGGAGAGCACACCACTCTTAGAGGCACCTTCCCCAGCCTCTGGAGATACAAATAGAATGCTGCATGCCACTTACCCAGCTAATCAAATCCTAAAGCATTTCCAGGAGTCTGAGGTCCTGTAGATTCCAAAAGAATCAGGGATTAAGCCCCATGCTTAGCCATGGCAGCTCCAATAACAGAATCCTGATCTATTCAATTTAAAAAAATATTGCAAATACAGTACTTACTGCAGACAGATAAACATCATTTCCCCTGTCCCTGTCTTAGAAAAAAAACTCAACCAGGACAGCAGGCATCCATAATCCAGATCTCCCATACTGGCAAAGTCCCTGCCAGGTGTTACTATTCCATTTCAATGTGCACTTACCAGCCCATCAAGACAAATGAGTTTCTCAAGTAAGAAAATAAACAAGCTGGCCGATGCCTGGAAATTCACCCCTGAGATATTAGAGGATGTTTTATTTATATGGCAAAAGAGGGTATATATTTGAGAATTTCATTGTTAACATCACACACACTCACACGTACACACAGGCATACACACACACACACATACACACGCATGCATGCACAATCCTTTCAAGATTCCCTTCCTCTGCAGTTAAGTGTTTCTGTTCAGGCCAATTACTGTAAATATAGAAGTTCTCATCAGGCTGCAGATACTTTGGGTGGAATATATTTTGTTTCTCCTAGTTGTCCACAAAGAAAATATTATGCAGACAAAATTTCAAATTCTGCCAGGATGTAAAGAGTGAAAGGCCCTGGGGAAAGCTAACATATGCATCTATGAAGGCAAATGAATTACATTACAATATTTCAAGACATGCACACTTACAACAAGGTCACGTTATTGCCAGCACTTGGCATGTATAGGCTAGTTGCTTCCAGCCATTAGTGTGACACTTGTGCCCTGCAGAACTCTTCTGTCTACAAAACTATAGCAAAATCCCACATGGAACAAGACTGTATTGATGCAGTTGTGTGTTTGTGAAACTACAAGGTGTACCAGTTGCCTTACAAAACCATGGTCATCTGAAGAGAAGACATGAATTCAATAAAAATATCTCAACTCACCCTCAGAAAATATCTTCAGCCTGATTCAGTATAACAGGTTAATATCTCCGTATTTCATTCACATGAGTTGAACAAACATTGATACAGAGGGAGGGAGGGAGCACACCACTCTGAGAGGCAATCTCCCCCACCTCTACAGACAAACATAAAATGCCATATGTCTCTTACCCAGCTTATCAAATCCTAATGCAATTGCAGGAGTCCTTAGTACCATAGATTCAAAACAATCATTTGTCAATGCCAAATGTTTGCTTGCTGGCATTAGCAGTGGAAGTGCAGGAGTTAGACAGATGCAGTATAGGAATGGCAGTGATGTAGTGAGCTGACACAAAGTCTACCCTCACCCTGCAGAGATGGACAGACATTGGGGTGTGCCTTTGGGTCGTAACCCATTACGTTCATGACAGTTCACCTCACCCTACCCTGCAGACACTGACAAGTGTTGAGGTGTGCCTTGGGGTATTTAGGCATTACACTCACCTCATTCCATAAGGAAAGATGCTAAAATGGTATACAGAGAACCATGACTGGGATGCCAACATATCAGGGCACACAATCTACAGGAGGGACAGTGAGGGATGAAGAGGAGGAGGAGGAGAAGCTCTCTATGTAAGGGAAGGGATCAAAGCAACAGAACTAAAGGGTAAACAGGAAGGAGAGAAGACACTGTGGGTCACCCTGGTGACTGGAAATGGATCCACATTCCACACAGGGGTTGTATACAGACCCCGTCTCAGGGGGAGGAAATGGACAAGGAAATGATAGAAGGCATCCTTGAGATGGCAGAGAAAGAGGAGAAATTGCTCATGGGGGACATAAATATGCCAGATGTTAACTGGAGCACCTTTGCTGCAGCCACATCCATGAGCAGGGCCATTCTCAATGCACTACAGAGGGCATGCTTCAAACAGCTAGTTTTGGAACCCACTCGGGAGGGAGCAATCTTAGACCTGGTACTCTCAAATGGGGATGGAGAGAGGATCTCTGATCTTGAAGTGGATAGCCATCAGGGAACAAATGACCACCAAACAGTGTGGTTCATGACAATCTTAGCTATAGAGTCAAGCCACACAAAAGTGAAGGTACTGGACTTCAGGAGGGCTGATTTTGTCAAAATGGGAGAGTGAGTGCCTCAGAAAAGCACTAGCAAACAGGCAAGAAGGTGGGGTGGAGCAACAATGGGGAAACATCAAAACTGCCATCACAGAGGCAACAAGCCTTTGTGTGAAGCAAATAAACAAATCAAAATGAAAGGAACAACTACTATGGTTCTCAAAAGAAGTGGTGGAGAAGGTAAGGGACAAAAAGATAGCATTCGGGAAGCATAAGGAAACACAGAAGGAGTAGGACAGAGAACTGTACCAGTTAAAGCAGAAGGAAGAGGGGAAGGCAGTCAGAATAGTAAAGATCCAAACCAAGGAAAAGATAGCCAACTTGGTTAAGAAGGGGGATAAAAACTTTAATAGGTACATTAGGGAGCAAAGAAAGACTAAGGGAGGGACACTGAGGCTGAATAAAGAGAAAGGTGGTTGGGCAGACAGTGACAGTGAAAAAGCAGGTATACTGAATGAATACTTCTGCTCAGTATTCACAATGGAAAAGCGGGGCAGATACATAATCCAGTCAATAGAAGCACTCTGGATAGGGGGGTTGATATTAGTCCTTTCACAGAAGAAAAGGTTCTGAAAGAACTCTTAAAATTGAAGGTGGATAAAGCAATGGGGCCTGATGGGATTCACCCTAGAATTCTAAAAGAACTAAGGTAAGAATTAGTAACACCACTGACTACCCTTTTTAATAAATCATGGGAGGATGGGGTGGTACCTGAGGACTGGAGGAGGGTGGATGTTATTCCCCTTCATAAATGTGGGAACAAGACAAAGGCAGGAAACCACAGACTTGTCAGTTTGACCTCAGTGGTAGGGAAAATGATGGAATCACTTCTGAAGGAAAGAACTGTTGAATACCTAGAGGAGAGTGGGGCACAGGACCCAAGGCAGCATGGATTCACAGCAGGAAGGTCATGTTAGACAAATCTAATTGATTTCTTTGAGTGGGTAACCAAAGTAGTAGACCAGGGAGGGGCTGTGGACATGGCCTACCTAGACTTTAGCAAGGTATTTGACACAGTCTTGCACAAAAGATTAATAAACAAATTAGCCAGCCTGGGAGTGGGTCCCAGGGTGGTAGCCTGGGTAAAACACTGGCTGGACAACAGGAGACAGCAGGTAATAGTAAATGGAGTCCACAGTGAAGAAAGGGGGGCTACTAGTGGGGTACCACAGGGTTCAGTGTTAGGACCAGTCATTTTTAATGTCTTTATAAGTGACATTGCAGAGGGACTGGAAGGGAAAGTATGTCTCTTTGCAGATGACACAAAGATCTGCAACAGGGTTGATATGCAAGGTGGGGTGGAAAGGATGAAAAGGGTCTTGGCAAGGTTGGAGGAATGGTCAAACGTATGGCAGCTTAGATTCAACACAAAGAAGTGCAAAGTAATGCACCTGAGAAACAGAAACTCAGGGGAAGCATACACAATGGGGTGTGAGATACTGACAACAACAAAAATGGAAAGGGACCTGGGGGTAGTCGTCACAGATGACCTAAAGGTGGGCAAGCAATGTGAGAAGGCAGTAAGGAGGGCTGGGGGGATACTGGGATGCATAGAGAGAGGCATCACCAGTAGAAAACAAGAAGTTATTGGCCCTCTGTACAGACAGTTGGTAAGGCCACATCTGGAGTGCTGTATACAGTTCTGGAGATCCCATCTCCACAAAGACATTGACAGGGTGGAGGCTGTTCAGAAGTGGGCAAACAAAATGGTGCAGGGTCTGCACCAGAAGACATATGAAGAAAGACCAAAGGAGGTTAAGGTGTATAGCCTCGAGGAAAGAAGGGAGAGGGGAGACATGATAGAAACTTTCAAATACCTCAAGGGAATCAACAAAGTCCAAGAGAGTAGCATCTTTCAGAAAAAGAAATGTGCAAGAACAAGGGGGCACAATTTGAAGATAGAGGGGGGATGGCTCAGAGGCAATGTGAGGAAGTATTTTTTCACAGACTGGGTTGTAGATGCATGGAACAGCCTTTCTGAGGAGGTCATAGAGTCAAAAACAGTGGGGGAATTCAAAAATGCATGGGACAGACATAAGGCAATTCTAGTGGGTGGTAGGAGGAAGTAGGCTGTTGGTTAACTAGGATCTGCAGCTTATCCGTTAGGGAAATGGGCAAACTAGGTGGGCCAAGCAGTCCTTATCTGCTGTAAAATTCTATGTTTCTATGTACAGGAGAATGGTGTGAACTCTGGGGCCAAAGAGTCCAAGGTGCACCTCGATGCCTATCACCGGCTGCAGAGGGGGTTGGGGGTGGGGGTGGAATGGCGTGAGCATTACTGTCAACAATCCTAAGTTACACTCTTGACTCCTATCAGTCCCTACAGGGTATGGTGGACACCTGTCAGATCCTATAGGACAGGGCATTATGGTCAGAAACCCTAAGGCCTTGGGCATGTCTTGGTATCTTTACTCTAAGTTTTCAACATGGGCTTTTTGTGACCCCACCGCATGAACAGTGACACTATCAGTTTGTTAGCCAAAAGGTGATTTTGCACAGAGACTGTGCCATTAACGCCACAGGTGTGAAAACACATTTCCAGCATGATGTGAAAAATGACAGCTGTACTGCTCATGAGGAGGTGTAAAAAATGGTAATGTTGAAAATCTGGAGTGAAAATATAAAAAAACTGGTGAAGTCATGAGTTTGCATACAAACTGCGCAACGCACACCCATAATGCAATTATTTGGAGCATTTTTTTTACCAGATTTTCAATATAGGCATTTTTCGTACCTCCACTCATGAACAGTGTTACTGTGATTTTCTTAATCTGTCCCAAAAACTGATTTCCCACAGTGACTACGCTATTCTGTGCTGGAAGTGCAAAAACACATTTTGGCCAGGATGTGAACAATGACAGATGTACTGTTCATAAGAATGTGTGGGAAAATGCCAATATTGAAAATCTAGAGTGAAAATATTACAAATTTTTGAAGTTATGAGGGTGCGTAGAAACTGTGCTCATAACACAGTCATTTTATTGACTTTTGTGACCAAATTTTCAATATAGGCATTTTAGGACGTCTGCTCATGAACAGTGTCACTGTGATTTCTTACTCTGTCCCAAACACTGATTTCCCACAGTGGCCATGCTATTCCGTGCCGGAAGTGCGAAAACACATTTCGGCCAGGAAGTGAAAAATGACAGCTATACTGTTCATAAGGAGGTGTGAAAAAATGCAAATGTTGAAAATCTGGAGTGAAAATATTATAAATTAACGAATTTGCGAGTGTGCGTGGAAACTGCGCAATGCACACTCGTAACACAGTCATTTTTGGGAATTCTTTCACCAAAATTGCAACATAGGCTTTTTGAGAGCCCACCTCATGAACAGTGACACTGTCATTTCATTAAGTAGTCCCAAAAGGTGATTCCTCGCAGTGACCGCGAAATCACCTTTCAGGACTGAATAACCAAATAATAGTCACTGAATTCATGAGATGGGGTCCCAAGAACCCCATGTTGAAAATTTGGTGCAAAAATTAAAAAAAATGACCGAGATATGCACCAAAGTTGAAAACCTATTTATGCCATTATACAGCTTACCGGCATTTCTTCAGTTCACGGTCGGCTTTGAAGAGTGCAGACATGTTCCCGCTCCACGAAGATCATCAGCCAGCCTCTGGAGGCAGTATGGGGTGAGGGGGTTGTGAGGGAGGTTGGGTCACGCAGAGGGTGGGCGCAGTTGCGGGATGGGGGCAAGAGAGTCAATGAGGGATCGTTTTCTTTTGTTACAGTTTTTTTTTTTTATTTTACATGGACGACGTGGGACTTTTGCCAAGCTGGGGTGGGCTCCCAGTGTGGCACCTGGAAGTTTTTTGGGGGGGCAGTGGAGCCAGCGTGAGATTGGGAACCCCCAATGGCCATATAGTGTGGGGGAGGACATAGGAGTACGCTGGACTTCTGCCATGCTGGGATGGGTTCCCAGCATGGCAGCTGGAAGTTTGTTTTTTGGGGGAGGGGAGCACTGGAGCCAATGGGGATTGGGCACCCCCGTCAGACATACAGTGTGCTGGAGGGGAGATTGCATGAGCTGAGGGGGATTGGGCACCCCCTCGGCACACAACAAAGGGGGGGCACACGCATACAACCACCGCTACAATCAACGATGGTGATGTGGAGGCAATTTGCATACTACTGACGGCAAGGCAGTATGCAAATTGCTTACATATTACCACCACTGACTGTAGCAGTCATTTGCTTTCAACTGTATGCCACTGCAGTCTGAACTGCTGTCATAGGCAGCTGGGGCATTCATAGGTGCGGTGCGGCCGTGCCTGCAAAAATGCTGAGGGCATTGGAAGCGGGGGTGCCACACCTATGAAAACTTGTATGGTGCCACTATGTTTCTTCCACATGCGTACAAGCAAACATAATGAATCCATGTTTAAGCCCCATACTCAGTCACAGCAGCTCCAGCAGCTGAATCCTGATCTATTCTAGTTAGGTAAACAATATCATATACATTCCTCAACAGAGAATCGTCAACTCTCTGTCCCCATCATAAAAACATACTCAACAAGGACAGCAGGCATCCATAATCCAGATCACCCACACTGGCATAGCACTGCACCTGCCAGATGGTAATAATATATTTCAATGGGCACTTAACAACCCATCAAGATAAGTACATTTCTCAGGTAAAACAAAAAAAATAGACACGCTGGAAAATATCATCAAATTTATCCCAAAGGCCTTAAAGGATGTTTTAGTCACACAACCAAAAAGGATGTATATTTTGTCATTTCGGTTATACTATTTCTACCCCTCCTCTTTCAGAATTCCTTCCCTCCGCTGTAATGATGTTTTTATCCAATTAACTATAGAAGTTCTTGTCAGGCTACAGATTCTGCCAGCAGTGAATTGGGGATGCCTTTATTGCTTCTGTGTGTCTCTGTGAGGACCATCATTCAAGAATGATTTCTAATTCAGATAGGACATAACATACATTTTTAAATACAAAAGATGAAAGAGCTGTTTCTTAAACATGACAGCATAAAATAAACTGACAGTCTGGTTTCTGTTGAGATTCAGTTTTGTAGGAACTGCTTGAACAGTGATAAATCTAAATACTCTTGTACATTTTCTCTGTTTTAAAAAAATTTCCCTCCCTCCTGCTGCATTTCAGATATGCTACTGCCACCTTACCACAGCTTTAAGGAAACTGTGTCAGCAGTCTTTCCCAAGACTGATTCCAAGTCATGCTCACAGGCTGGCAACAGGGGAACTCTGTGTAACCAACCTCTCACTCTCAGATTCAAGGCTGGTTTGTAAGGGAGCACTCTGAAAGGTTAACTTGGTCACTCAGATCTGAGACTGTGTGCTGTTGTTACGACACCAGCAGAGCGAAAGCAACACAGTGACACAACCTGTTTGACATCCACAGTGTCCAACAGGTTATCGGAGTGCTGTACAGATATAGTGACTCCTGGTGGCGGCCATTCTCCCCGTAATTTCCCCCTCCCAGGAGTTGGTAGTGCATAAGTCTGGGGTTGGGGGAGTCAGCAAATTAGTGTCGATGTAAAGTCCATTGACAACTGATAGAACTGTTGGAAACAGAGGGCTGGATTTTCAAGGAGCACCTAGATTACCCCCAATTTGTGGTGATCTAGGGCTGCAGCACACCCTGGCTGTGTCAGGGACCCTGCACCATATTCAGGAAGAAGTGGGTCCCTGTGCCACAAATCTGGGAGTTGTTACACCTGCAGGCATGTGCCAAAACAATCAGCGTACCTATGGGAAATGCCACAGGGATCTGGCTACTCCCCCTGCCTGGTGCAAAAGTAGAGGTGCCAGGATGGTTGAGGTTGGGGGGGCAAACACATGGGATGCATGCAGGGTAAGGGGACAGCATAGGCATAGGGTGCCATAGTGGCAGTTGGGGAGGGGTTGGGTAAGCATATTAGTGACATTGCACCCAGTGGGGGTTCCAATTATTGAGCAATACTATCACTGACAAGGAATGCAATGGGGGGTACAGAGACACACATGGGGCCATGGCACTGTGTGTCTCTGTACCCCCCCACAACCTTTCCTTGTCAGTGACAGTATTGCTCAATTACCCACAGCCACCACTATGGCACCCCCTGCCCATGCCACCCCCCCATATACAACTGTCATGGCCTCCCTGAAAACAGGTTACCACAGTGTCTTGCACTGGCACAAGGGACTTAGACCAGCTCATTGCTGGTCTAGCCCAAGCCCCTTGCTGCAGCCACAGTGGGGCTTCCTGAATCCCAGAAAAGAGGATGTTGCAGCCCCACTGTGGTGCAAGCCCTTTGTGACTTGGCACACCCTCAGTTTTGTCACGGGGGGGCACAGTACCACTTTGATGCAGAAGCTCCTGATTCAGACGCAGACTGTATTTCTGAATTGGGAATGCCACATCTTTGGACACAAGATGCCAGTTGTATCAGACATGTTTGACACAAGCACCTTATGTTCATCTCAGGGCTTTGAAAATCCAGCCCAGAGTGTCTAGGTGCTGGTGCCCTGTGCTTCCTGGGACAGCTAACCAGGGAGGATAGAGCATGATTCTTCCTGGCTCCTCCCTCTCGGCATCCTTTTCAGAAAATCAGCAGCTAGAGGGAAGCCATTCCTCTCCTTGCCCCTTCTGGGGTGAGGTGAGGCCTTCCAATCCAGCATGGAGAGGACCCCAGAATCCTTGCCCCTGCAGAGAAGTAGTAGTAATAAACTTTATTTTTATACAGGGCTTGACATATATTCATACCATTAGGGCATTAAATGCCCTGTTTACAAAGTGTCCCTGTTTGATCTTTCATGAACCTTCAACTTACACATAAAAACTAAATATTTATAAAAGGCATAAGACAAGGACATTATAAAAAATCTGTCTTATAGATCCATGCATACATATTTACAGGTACCTTTCACTTATAACATTCACATCTGTAACATAAGCCCTGTTGCACAGCAGTGCTGGAAGTTTTAGTTGGGAGTTCTAACACCTGTAATTGTGGTACAATCTCATTCCATGTTTTTGCAACCTTATATTGGAAATATATTTTTGCATATTGATTTTTTTAATTCAGGAACTATCAATGACTATGGTATGTTAACAGACAACTTTATTTACTTCAATTTATTAAGGAATACAACCAATTTAACCTCTAACAACAGAGTTGGATTGCATAAGGAAGGGATCTTTTTACAACTTAGGGAATTACTGTATGTTAACCCAGTCATAAATATGATGCCTATTCCTGTTTCTTTTCTAATCATTTTATCTTGGTCTGTACTGCGTTTGTCTGGTGATGCTGAGACTAAAACCAGTCCTCAATCTCAAGATAATGTTTTAAATAGGGATGTTTGGCAGTCAGGTGGGCTTAGATTTGCTCATTTAAATGTGAGGAGTATTGTTTCTAAGAAACAAGAGATTGAGGCCTGGGTTGCTCAACATCACCCAGACATATTCAGCTTGACAGAGTCCTGGCTAAAGCCTAAAATAAATGATAATCTTTATGCTTTGGAAGGATATAAATTCTAATGAAAATACAGGGTTTGGAAAAAGAAAGGTGGGGAGATACTGCTCTATTACAAGGGAGAACTGGAATTAACAGCTTTGTGTCCAAATTACAATCCCAGTACAGAGTGTGAATGGTTACTTCTTGAGCTGAAAATGGGAGAATGCTATACGTTTAAGTTTTGTACAGTGTGCAATCGTCGAAATGGGTTGAAAGATTTTTTACAACTTATAAGCTCCCTCCAACAGGGAGGTGATATTTTGGTAATGGGTATCTTTAACATACATTGGAATCCCGAAACTGAACCTGAAATTGAGTCTTCAATTACTAATACAGGATTATGCCAATTTATAGCCACATATACTCGTATGAATATTAAAAGTGGTAGACACTCCACCCTAAACTGGATATTTACTAATAACCCAGCTAATGTTAAAAGTAAAGGAACTTTTCCAGATTTGGTCAGCTATCATCTGGTGACTTACGGCACCTGGAAATGTAAAAGGACCAGACCACCCCCAAGATTTATTTCCTTTAAGAAATTCACCAATGAAATTAGTGGTGGGTTGCTAAGGGACTTAAATCATATTGACTGGTCTTACTTGGATGCAATTCCTGAGGTGGATGCTGCAGTTGACTACTTCACCTTGTCCCTCCTGGAGTTGCAAAACAAGTACTTCCCTAAGATTTCTATGAGAGTGAGGGGAGTTGTTAATAAGTGGATCACTCCAAATCTATTTCATTTGATGAAGCTGAGGGACAAGGCATGGAAATGTTTTAAATTAACCAGTAATGATACTGATTTTAATAATTACCAAAGGCTAAGAAACGAGTGCAAGACCAAATTAAGACAAAGTAAACCCAATTATCACCAAAACCAACATAATAAAGATTTTAAAAATCCTAAAAAAGTTTAGTCATACATAAAGTCCCTCATGAATCCGACCATTAAGCAGCAGATTGAAGTGTTTTACAATAATGGGAAAAAATTTACAAATATGCAGGAAATCAGTGAAACTTTTCTTAACAGGTTTATAGATTTAACTAAGTACACTAAGGATTTTGACCCAATCGATAACAATGATGTTTCCTCTTCAGTAACAGTTAAAACAAATTATATCTTTCATTTGTGTATAATAAAATCTAAACAGGTGCTTAGACTACTAATCAGATACCTGTTAACAAGAGTTGAGGTGCATGTGGACTTGAACCAAGGTTTTTAAAACATATTGCTGTTCACATATATTATCCTTTGACAAAAATATGTAATTTGTCTTTGATTGTAGGACAGTTTCCCAGTCAATGGAAGCAAACAATAATTAAACCGATTTTTAAAAGAGGATGTGTAAAGGATATGGACAATTATCGACCTATTTCTTTATTGCCTCCCTTGGGGAAATTACTAAAGAAAATTGTCAACGAGCAGTTCACTGAGTATTTCCACTCCTCTGGCCTCCGGTCCTGAGCAGCATGGCTTACATAAGTACCATGGCATGGGTATAGCCTTGGCCAGGTTTACTGACCACATCAGTGGAGCTATGGATTGGGGGGAAGCTCACTGGTGCAGTGTTTGTGGACCTGTCCAAGGCTTTTGACTTAGTGAACCATCGCCTGCTGCTCAAGAGGCTGGGGGGGCATTGGACTGGAAGTTTCCCCTTTTGAGTGGTTTGGTAGTTACTTAACAGGACATCCTCTGAGGGTGAGCTGTGGTGGAACAATATCTAGTTGCAAGACAATGGATTGGGGTGTGCCCCAGGGATTGATCCTGGGGCCCCTCTTATTTGTTATGTTTATTGATGCACTGCCACCATTATTGAATAATATGAATGTAATAATGTATGCAGATAATATTATATTGTACAGCAGCTCACCCTCAGTAGAAGTAATAAATCACACACTAAATGAAGATGTCATGGTACTTGACCACTGGTTAAAGAAACATCATCTGTTATTGAATTGTAAAAAAACAAAAAGCATGCTTTTTGACTCAAGACCTCAAGTCACTAAATGCACTGCACTTCAAATAATTAATTCTTCTGGTGGTAGGTTAGAACAAATCTCCCAATTTAAATATTTGGGCATTTCATTAGACCCTAGCTTGACTCTCTCCCCACATTAAATCAGTTAGTAGACAAGTCAACCAGAAATTGGGTGCTCTGTTTAAATTACAAAACTTATTGACTTTACAGGCTAAAATGTCAGTGGCAAAGAGTGTACTCTTATCCACCTTAAATTATAATTAATTTCTTTTCTCAGATTTATCAAAATCTGATTTATCACTATTGACCTCCACTTTTCATGGAGTCTGTAGATTTGCACTTAAATTCCCTTATCACACACACCACAGTATGCTTTACCAGCAAACTGGTTGGCTTCTACCAAAATTGAGTGGTCTATATAACTTAAATTGTCTTACAGATAATGTTCTAAGACAGAGGGAAAACTCCCCTCTTTATTTATTATATCACATTAAAAAAGAAGAAAGGGAATTATGCTCACATGGAATTAATAGATTAGCCATCCCAAATACAAAAACAAAGATAGGAAGGCATGCGTTTGCATGTTTAGCTGCAAAAAAGTTGGAGTAACCTCCCAGGGTCACTACAGGGTGGGACAGGACATGAAGTCTTTAAAATAAACCCAGGAAGCATCTTTTTAACCAATTACAACATAATTGTTTTAGATAGTCATGTCTTTGTACTGTAAATGACTAGAACTTTGAGATGTTATTTATATTGTTTTGTGTTTATTGTATTGTTCTTGTCAATCAGTGTAACATCATGGCTGTTTTTATATGGTCCTGGGTCATGCATGAAAAAGGGCCTTGGCTCATTGCACTCACCTGGTAAATAAAAGTAAAAAAAATAAATTCCCTAGCACCTTTGTTTCTCAATGAGAAACTAGGCTTTGGTTTGGCTAATTTTCAATGGGGGTGTGCTGTTTTTTAAGATTCTTTGTGTTAATGTTGTCCAAATCCATTTCTCCTCCTTTTCAAGGGTAACCATCCTAGCCTTTGAAACATCATGCAGTACTGTGTGTTGTAATCACACTAGTGGTGGGATTCCTCTTAAAGGAGTTCACCAGAGGCTGTTATGGGCCCACTCACACCCCAGAAGTAGCAGTGCTGCATTGGAGTCCACCTCCTGAAAAGCAGGAATCTGTTGATGAATACTAGGCAGAGCAGAACCAGGAGAAACCCTTGACATGGTCAGGTAACTCAGCAGCAGATCAACTGGTGCTCATCATGGCAACAATGTGCGTGGTAAGAGTCAGGATCAGCCAAAGCCCCACAGCGGTGTGACCAGGCAAAGCAATAGTCCAGATGGAAGGTTATTAAGGAATCAATGGTCCTATGACATAAGTGAGGTGTCATTCAATGGCTGTACCGACTAGTCTGTTAACATTTATGGAGTCATAGGCTGGCCCCTGGTCCCTTTGTTTGCGTCACATTCTGGCATCCCAACATCAAGCGCAGGTCTTGCAGCCCTGCAGTATAGTGTCTCACCCAGGCTTGTGCCAAATGTTACTTGTATGCAGATCTATGGGGTTACCAGTATCCCACTGGTCAATATAAATATAAGGTTAGTAACTGTAAATAGTAATAGTCCTTAACGGCTATTAATTAAATAACTGTTCTAGAGACAACCCTACTCAGATTGTCTAGTTACAATTTTTCTTCATGGCAAGCTGGTTTGATAAATATACATAGTAACAATGAGTGCTAACCCAATAAAGTTAAGGGGCTTGAGAAGATTGCAATATGATAGCCTAAACTTGAAGTAATCCCAAGGGGATAAGTGTAACATCAGTGGAAGGATGAATAAACCCCCTACCTGCTGGATTCCAGCTCCAAGTGTGGTCCTAGCACAGTACTAATGAAATCCTGGAAAGACTAAACCTCAGTCAACTTATAGACACCCCCACTCATCTAAACCTAAAGAGTAATAAACACATTATTTTGGACTGGGTGTTAACTGAGTTGATAAGGTTTAGGAAGCTGGAACACTTGCTGATCCTATGAGTGACCACTCCCATGCATATATTGCATCTGGCCCTGCAAATCTCAGTGACTACCTCTCCAAAACCCTGACATATTGCTCCTTCTCCATCATAGAGGCTACCCCAGTCCTATCAGATGTTAAGTTCATACACTGGTCCAAAGTGTGACTTGCTCACTGACATCGATAGAGGTACATTCTACTTCTGTAACAAGCTGAGGGCTATCCAGGACAAATCCATCTCTTTCATCGCTAGGCAGTTAAGGGGGATAAACACCAAATGGCTGATTAAAGAGCTTCTTTACAAAATAAAGCTTAGAGATAAACACTCATCAGCTTTTACACTCACCTCACACCATGCATACTGGACTACCCACAGGCACCTTCAACATTAATGTAAACAAGAAGCTAAGATAAATGAATATAGTTATGTCAAGTCTCAGAGCCAGAGATTTAATAACCCAAAGAAATTCTAGTCTGCAATTAATTCCCTAATTTATCCTGTACCCAAGCCAAACCCTACTAGTCCCTCACTTGGAGGTGCGATAATTACTTAACCACCACTGTAGTAAACCAGATTAATGAGAACTTTACCAGTCTGTGTAGTTATTTATCCCAACTTCCTTCCTGTGATCAGGATATCCCTAACCTCTCCTCCAATGGCTTGACTAATGTTCTCCTCTCAACCCTAGATGCCCTGCCTTCTACTGTAAAACAATCTCTCCTTGTGCGACCTATAAGCTTCTGCTTTCTGTACCTAATAGTGAAACCAGCAATGATGAATTAGACCCCCAGTTCCTGAAACTAATTGTCCCCATCATTGCCCAAACCCATCAAAAATGTTTAATCTCTCACTCATTTTATCCACTCTACCTGTCATCTGAAAGGAGTCCAGTGCTAGCACCCAAAGGAGGAAACCCTCACTTGTTGAGAACTACCAACCAATCTCCATTCTATCTTCACTGAGTAAGCTTCTTGAAAAAATTGTCTTTGCACAACATCAGGCCCATGTAAACCAGTACAACCTCCACACTCCTGAGCAGCTTGGCTTCATAAAGGTGCCAACACTAAAACTACCATAATCAGTTTTACTGGCCATACCCTCTCAGCCATGGACAATTGCAAACTCACAGAAGCAATATTTGTGGATCTGGCAAAACTATTTGACCTTGTCAAACACAGTCTCATAATAACTAAACTACCAAACTTTGGCATATTCTCTAATGCCATCTCCTGGATTGGTAACTATCATTCAGATAGATGCCAATGTGTTTCATCTGGAAATGTGCTCCCTGCTACTCAGCTCATAAAGTATGGGGTACCACTAGGATTTACCCCATGCCCTCTCCTCTTCTCCTTATTTATAAATAATACCCCCCCACACACCCATCTGCAACAATTGTAAGGCTCTTCTGTGCAATAATGAGCTCATCATTTTCCAGCACTCAAATTCACTGAGTAATCTCTAGCAGAACTTACTGTAAATAACAGCTTTTCCCTTATTCAAAGTTGGTTCCTGAGAAACAGGCTGCTAAATGTCAAAAAGACTAAATTCAAGCTATTTAGCTCTGAACCAAAACTCACCAACAAGTCCAACTTCTAAATATTGCCTTCTCTGATGGCTATATTGTGGAGCAGATACACACCTTCAAATACCTAGAAGTCACACTTGACCCCTCCCTAACCCACTTGAACCACACAGATTCTCTAAGCAAAATAATTTACCAAAAACTGTGTTTTGCATACAAATTGAAACACTCCATGACAACTGAAGTTCGCTTCATCATTGCCAAAAGTAAATGCTGCCTATACCAGTCCAACTCCTAAATATTGCCTTCTCTGATGGCTAGATCATGGAGCAGGTACACACCTTCAAATACCTAGAAGTCACACTTGACCCCTCCCTAACCCACTTGAACCACACAGATTCTCTAAGTAAAATAATTCACCAAAAACTGGATTTTGCATACAAATTGAAACACTCCACAACAGCTGAAGTTTGCTTCATCATTGCCAAAAGTAAATGCTGCCTATACTAGATTATGCCTCTCACATTGACAGTGGTGCCAGCAAGGATGCAGTGCAATACTGCAGCATACTGCAGCAGAGTTACTGCAGTAAACAAGGCAATCTCAATGTCAGTTAATCCCTTTCATCTTGACACTGTGTTACATCCTGGCTGGCACCACTGTACACGCAACCCACTATGCTGTACACACAACCCACTATGAACGATGTCTCCTGGCTAAACACAATTTACAACAGCATATGCTGATTTGCCTCAATGGCCCCTTTGAGAACACACCAGTGACCTTCAAAGTACCTTGGCTGGCTTTCCCTACTGTCCAACAGGGACTTCATCCTCTGCTGCTGGATTGATGAATCACTGTTGACCCCTAACCACTGTCTCTTGTCGAGGTTCCTAAGCCACAAAATAAATCCACATGGCCTTTGCTTCTCAGATCACCTTCTGCTTGAAATTCCATGGGTAAATTTTAACATTGGCAAAATAGCTTTTCGTCTGCTGGCTAGTGCCTCTGGAATTCCCTACCAGTGAGAAATACGTCTGCCCCCTGCCACCCCCTCTTTAAATTATAGTTTTCTGTCACCAATTGAGTGCATCCCACAGCAACTTAGTACCCTAATATACTATGGTCTTGTCAGTTTATATGTGCTATGTAAGCAGTACTTGGACTCACTGTGCTATTTTATCAACAGTATTGCGCGCTTACAAAATTAATGGTGG
The DNA here is from genome assembly GCA_016271365.2 of Neoceratodus forsteri. Classification (NCBI taxonomy): domain Eukaryota; kingdom Metazoa; phylum Chordata; order Ceratodontiformes; family Ceratodontidae; genus Neoceratodus; species Neoceratodus forsteri. Next base: position 684,812,143 of record CM028134.1, read on the forward strand.
GATTTTTAAAGTGTGGATGCGGCACTTGCACCCGTCTTTCAGATGCATGCTGCATCCATGCAGATGTGTCCATATGTCTGAATCCTATTCACAGACATCTGGATGCATTTGTGATGATTCCTGCAGTTTACAGCAATTTTAGCTGCAACTGCAGGACTCGTGTCCATTTTTTGGATGCAGCTGCGGCATTCCATCTCCAGCGTTGGACCAACTGTTTGTGATCTAACGTCTTGGGCAGAATTCTTCACTCATGTTCAAAAAATAGACACGAGTGACTTGAAAATCCTGCCCTAATTGTTTAAAACTCATGTGTTTTTTGTGGCACTTTATTGAAATCATATTAAAAAATGTTTTCACTTTGATTTTTTCTGTACTTTCAGTTACTCATATCAATGTATCTCTTATCACCACCCTTTCCTTTCCCTACCAAGGTCCAGGTCATTCCTGAAAAAGGTCCCTTGGACCAGTGTACCTGCCTGGTGAACAAATAACTAAATAAATAAACATTCTGTTTGTGAGTGGTCTCTCTGTTAGTGGTGCCCAATGGTCTCCGCTACCCCTAGTCCCTATTTTCCAGCTCATGGTGGTAAGGTGTGGTGCAGGTTTCTGCTGTGAGTGGAACCACCCTGGAGTAACGTTACTGTCCCTAGACATGGGGGGTGCAGTTAACATGTACATGCTTCCCACCTGTTGCACATTAGAGGGATGGCCATCCCTCCTATAACTACTTAATAGCATACCTGCCAACTGTCCCACATTTTACTATTCTGAAGCCTTCTTTTCTACATCAAGAGGCTCTAAGCTCAGCCAGCCCGGTGGCACTGCGGGTTGAGGCGCTGGACGCCACGCCTCACGCCTCATGGGAGACCTGGGTTTGGGAATGGACTCGGGTCATTTTGGGGTCAGCCAGGGGAGGAAAGGATTGAGTATCTGGTAGACTGCTCTCCTTCCTTAGGGAGGGGGAATAGTGCTGTGTGCTGTTGACTGACACCCAGTGGTGGCTGGGTGTCAACACAGATGCAAGCCATGGGGGTGGCCCACATCCAGGGTGATTGGTTGCCTCTGTGGAGATAGAAACAGCTGGTCCACCCATTGCATAGGCATGGGTATGGGAGAAAATGGAGGAAGAAGAGCCAGGACCAGACAGAACCCATGATGGACCCAGTTGCTTTCATCCGGACTGCCCCCGATTCTGGATTGCTGTTCTCTGGGGGAGAGTGAGCTGGCACTCCTCATCCTGGTGCCACAGGGGAACCTGGGATGGCTGGCCAAGAGCAGTCAGTGGGGCTGAAGGATGTAGCCCTCCAATGGAGGGGTCATAGCCCCTGTCCAGTCCATGGAAGACGTGGAAAAAAGGTCATGTAAAAAAAGGCTCTAAGCCCACATTCTGCACTAAAAGGCTAGAATTTGTTAAGCACAAATTTATAGTGTAGCCCCTTACCCAAAGTGGGTCACATCATATGATCTGTCCCCACCCTCCCCCAGACTCCTTCCAGGTAGGACTGTCTCTGGTATAAAAGGAGAGGAGTCACCCATGTTCTCGAAGGTAGCGAAGGAGGAGCCTGCTGGCTAGTGCAGGCTAAGTGATATTTACTGCAGATGTCTTATAGCCCCAGGGACTATACTCTTCTACTGAAAGCTGTGCTCCAGGCAGCCATGAGTTGAAGTGGCAGAGGTGGCCTGAAAAACAACCCCTGTGAGGATCTGGGTCAGCCAGTTGGGTGTCCCTGACATAACAGCAAAATGGGTGTGATGAAGACATGGCTGTTCAAACTCAGAGTGTAAGATCTCCAAAACTTAAGGAATGGATGTGTGTAACTGAAATGGAAAAAAGAAGAAGATGACAGTAGTTGGGGTGGGAGTAGAAGCACCCGTCCTTTCTGAATGCAGGTCCCTTATGTGCCAACAGAGCATAAGCAAATATTGGAGGCAGCATGGCGCAGTAGTTAGAGCACTGGTGTAAAACCAGGTGATCAAAGGTGATTGATGTGTTATTTAGAGAGAAACTGTTTATATACAGACCACTCTCCCCATGGAAAAAGACATCTGAAGAAAATGCATAACATGAACCTAATAAATCAATTGTCACATAATGAGGCACCAACACTAATCTAAACAAAAGTAGTAACACTAACTTAATACATTAATTGTGACATATCAATAAAAACTTTTGAACCCTCTCTACAATAGCGTCAGAAATATACTACAATAAAAATGCATTCTCAACATTTGTTTTACCCTCCAGCAAAGCTAAAAAAGAACATAGCTGTAGCCAAACGGTTTAAATACTTACTGCATGACCTTTTACATCTCACTTGATTTCTCACTGTTACAGTACAGTGCGGAAGAAATGTCTCAAAACCAGAACCACAACAGCAAAAAAAAAAAATTACATCTCAGCTGAAACAGCAACAATTAGTAAAAAAGAAGAAGTTTAACAAAGTAAAACATTACATTTTACAGACATGAGAAATTTTACATGTCAGGTTCATTTGTTTATCTATATACAGTAAGTACAGATGATGCAACACCCCAGTATCCGGAAATCCAGCACTGAGACTAATTACAGTCCTATTTATACTTTAAATATGTACCATGCAAAAAGTATAAAGAATTAGTAAATAAAACTTATACACTTAAGCAGAATTTATAGTGAGACTCCATTTTCAAATTACAAGCTGTGCACAAACACTTCAATCTCCTCATCAGTTCTTCAGTTTCAAACTGCTCCTCAAACAGAACTAAAATATAAATTTTTACAGGGTTTTAAATAATTGATTAGCAGTTTTTTTCTTGGGACAATGCTAACTGTACAGAAAGTATTTATATAGGTTTTCTAGAAGTGTTATGTTTGTTAAACACAATGAGGCAAGTACTATGCATTTTTACAATGTTTTAGCACTTTTATGAGCAAAATACTCATCCATTTTTGGAGTTAAATAAATCCCTGTGTTACATTTAGAGAATTACAGTCTTTTTAACAGTTTTCAAATGCTTTAAATAAGAAACGCAATACTTGCCACAACTGAAAATGAGGCATTTAATTAAGCAATAATGCACTGCAGGATGTGTGTCTTTCTGTGATAACATCACGCCTCAGGTGGTTGAAGCACGAGGCCGCAGATAAAGTTGTGTTCAACACACAAGAACTGATGTTATCTCAGCATGACACACACCCTGAAGTGCATTTTGCTATTATACAATGGCTCATTTTGTAATAAAAGAAAAAAATTAATTTATTGGCTTTTTAATTTTTTTGTGTGTGGAGGTATATGTTTTAAGAAAAAAGTCCATAATTCCTGCTTTGGCCACTATATGGTGCTGGCAGTATATGCTGTATTGTGCTTCCCTCGTTACAGCTTCTGAACACACACCTTTGTTACATTGCATAATAGATGCTGGCCTGTTTTTTTGGGGGGAGGGGGTTGTTGCTTTTTCTTGCCATTTTAAATGTAGCCCTTTATTATGAGAAGGTAGGAGTGCGGTCACCAAGCTGTTCAGAGAGTGCAGCTACCACGGTGCTGAGTTTATGTCAGCCAACTCTGATCAATGTCCCAGTATTGAAGGATTTTGTTTTTTGTGGCACTGTACGTAGGTTCTCTCAGTACAGTTCATGGCATTTTTACTTTGTACCAAGAGCATGGGAGGTGAGAATGAGGGACAGCAAGACAAACAGGCCAGTTGAGGCAGGTCAGGGACTGCAGGATTTGCACATGTTGGCCAATTAAGTGAAGCTACTCAGCGTGGTACTTGACTTTGTTATTAAAGTTTTTTTTTTAAATGCTCTATGCCGTTCAGCAGGGGGTGGGCTGAGGTGTGAAGCCGTGACGGCTTTACTGTGTAAACTGTTGTGACTGGAGGAGCTTGGAGTTGTGCAGGAGGATGGAAAGCCATGCTGGTGTCTGTGATCTCCTGCCAAGCGATGGGCAATTAGGCTTTTGGCGGTTCAGTGAAATCGCTCAATTTGGTGGGGAAAAAAGCCAACTGCAGAAGCTGCAGCACTGGTCCATACAGAACTAAAAACTGTGAATAAACAAAAGGATGAGGGAGAGAATGTCTGTGTGTGTGGGGGGGGTGAAGTTGGGGGGCTGGAGCTGAAGCCCTTTACAGCAGTGGGTACTTTTGAAGTGTGCCATGATTTCTGTCACTGTTATACGGTCATGTGTGTGCCTGGACGTCATACGGTGATGTTATACTGAGATAACATCACTGTCCCAGGCACACACTGACCAATCAGAGACCAGGGATCTTTCTTGCCATTGCATAATTGACATTACATGCTGCTTATTCACTATATTGGAAACTGCATGCTGACACAGTGAACTGACTTTAACCGATACCCACATCTCAGAGAGAGAGTGCAAGTCACTCAACTAGGAACATTGAATACACAATTAACGCATTTCCTCTTTATTGTTAAAAATCTCTGACAAAAACCTAAAGTTCAGCTGTTTTTGAATATTCTGATACAAGATAACAAATAAAAAAATAGTAACAGTTTTTACACCCTAAGAATTGCATGTTGGGGACGGATATTTTAGCCAAGTTGATGAACTCATGATGGAACTTTTAAATATATAGAGATAGATAGATAGATAGATAGATAGATAGATAGATAGATAGATAGATAGATAGAGATACACAGACAGACAGATAGGTAGGTAGATAGATAGATAGATAGATAGATAGATAGATAGATAGATAGATAGATAGATAGTTTGAGAGATATATGATCACGTCAGTATAGTTAGGGTTGAGGAGGCTGTTTAATGTTAAACCCCTAAATTTGCACTTTAATAGTTTCATCCCCATTTGATGGATCTGCAAAATATTTTGCAAGCATGGTCTTGAGGAAAAGTTCTCTTCACATGCCAAGTTTCGTTCTGGTTGGAGGTGCAGATGCCAAGATCTGGATAGTGAAAAAGTGTAAAGAAATCAGGTTTTTTTGCTGGGTTTTTTTTCTGTCAACACATACAGTAGTGCCCAGATGGTTTGGAATTTTGATTTGAAATTTTCCGGGTAGAAAAGAGTTGGCACAGAGTGGTGCCTTTTGTTGGTCTGGTGACAAAATAGTAATCTGCTCCACAGTTATAAGGATTCAAAATGTCAGTTCTGAACATGCTCAGTATGGTCTTTTGGATAGATGTTTCACATGAAAAAAGAATTTGGCTATCCAAAAAATGATTCTGTTTTGTATGGTGGGTAATCTTGTTTCATGAGAAAAAAATATTTTTCATATGGCTGCCATCTTGTTTTCATTTTTCCAAAAAAATATTTTTTGAAAACCCATAAGAATGGTATCATGAAAAAAAACAGTACATGTATCTTGTTAATCAGGACCCTGTTAACTGGATTCTGCTGTTACCTTTTAGAAAAATGAAACAGAAGTATGTTTTTAAAAATCTTTTTTCTTGAGACAATTTTCTTTTTTCCTATGGCCATATGAAACAGGAATAGGATCATAAGAAACAAGATTGCCTACATACAAAAAAAATAATTGGACTTAGTTTTTTTTCGACATTTTTTTTTCATATGAAGGATTTTTTTCGAGAGAATGACACAATCACATGAAAAAAGATTCCTTCATACAAAAAAAATGTGATTTTAGTTGTTTTTTTCACATTCTCTTTTCATATGAAGGAATCGTTTTTCTTAAGAATGACACAATCTCACAAAATAAGATTCCTTCTTACAAAAAAGGAACTTGGACTTATTTTTTTCCCCACATTTCATAAAGTTTCATAGGTTTCATAGGTTGGGGTAGAAGTCCAAAGCTTTCACCAACAAGATTCACCATTTTTCCAATGGTAGAGGTTTCGACCTAGGAATACATCCAATTTATTTTTAAAGATAGTGATTGTGTTACTTGCCACTATCTCCTCCAGTAGTCCATTCCAATGGACCACCATCCTTTGATTTATCCAGACCCCTCTGTTATTAGTCTTGTAGTTTTCTCCTTTACTGCAAATTTAACAAGCCATAACTCTGTCAGTATTTACAGTTAAGGGACAATCTATATATCAAAAGTAAGGTCTTAATGGCTATTATTGTAATGCTGTAAAAATTGCTGCCATCTGATTGGTCAATGTGTAAAGTTTAACCTAACGTTAATCTTTAATTAGCATACATTCTCAGCCTGTTTACCTGAGCCTTGATCTTGGCTAAATGGAACCTTATTCAAACATGAATTCCACAGCAAAATTCCATAACTGTCTAGTCATCCACCATTAAAATATGCCATCACGATCAGCAGTCATCCAGTAGTGCTGCATCATTATTTGTTAAAGCAGATTTATGTGTAAATTAAAACACAGTTAGTGGAATGGCTCATTTTTTCACAATCAGCGCTGATAACAACTAATCTAGAGGTGAAAAAAATTAATATTCATGAGCTTATGCCTGCCCACCACGACCCTGGTTTCCTGGTAACAGCATTGACAACCAATGAAAGGGAGTAACATTTCATCACCATAGAAGCCATGGTAATGAGTAAATCTTTGTTTATGACAGCACATTTTACAATACAATCAGCTTTCTGATCAGCTCGTATGTTCCTAAAAGTGCAAGAAAAAAAACCTTGGCCAACAGTAAAGCTGAGTACGGCATGGAGCTTTCATTTTTGATGCTGCCACCCGTTGTGGATATTTCATATTTGCACGGACAACCTAAATAGGTTCTTTGTGTGGGCTGTGTTGTGTGTGGGGGGGGTTATCTATTTCATAGTACAACATAACATGGTGCCTGTTGATTTGTGTATTTTGAGTACAATCGAGGATGACAAGACTGACATTGCAACTACTATAATAGCAATAAGATATTTATTAGGGCTATGTTAATGGCCAGTTAATCACACCCTGGGAGAATGCAGCACTCAGCTACGCCTCGTGCCACATTACACCCCCAAGGTGTGATTAACAGGCCAGTAACATAACCCTAAGAAATACTGTATTGCTTAATTACAACACTCCTACATAATACCCAACAAAATAATTCAGTGGCCTAGAAAATCACAGTTACCTTAGGATAACACTGCAACTTTAACAAGCTGTAAGTCTGTCAGTCTTTGGAGTTAAAGGACAATCTATATATGAAAAAAGGGTCTCAATGAGTACTATAACAGTAACAGATTATAACCCCCCACCCAAAAAAGGGGACCACATAAAAAATGATAAAGTTTAAAAAATGAAAATTCCTGTAGGATAATACTGCAACTTTAGCAAGCCATAACTCTGTCACTCTGTGAAGTTAAGGGAGAATATATGTATTAAAAAAATGTCTCAATGAGTACTACAACACTAACACATAATACCACCAAAAGAATTTAGGTGCCATATAAAACACATAAAAATTAAACAATGAAAATTCCCATAGGAAAACATTACAACTTTAATAAGCCATAAGTCTGTCAACAACTAGAGTAAAGGGCCAATGTATATATAAAAAAGGTGCCAATGACTACTGCAACACTAATACACAACCCCCCTAAACATTTATGGGGTATGCACTGCACCCTAAAATTGCCTCCAATATTTACCATGGTGCCAAATCCACAATGAAAGTGTGATCATCATCAAAAATACACCAAAGGTGTATCTCATCTTCGACTACAACCATAGCAAATTTCACTGCACACCAACAAAAATTTACTAGCTAATGGGTAACAAAGCCAAAACCACATTTTTGCCCATATGCAATGAACCACTGACAGTTAAGAGCAACACTTACTATATATTTTCCTGTGAAGTGAGCGCCATAAAAACTATTACAACCAAGCATATTCGTTGCTTTTATGGAGGCATGGAAGCCAGATGGATGTGTGCATCTATGGAGGGATTGAGGCTCAGGGCCCTCCAAGTCCTGTGCTTCCCTAGCCTGATGGATTGTTCACACAGGTTATGAAGGGACCTGTGTGAATGAGGATATGATTCTACTATCTCAAAAAGTAAGGAAATTCCTTGCAAAAACTGGAATGAATGCATCAGCTAGGGTTCAGATTAAACCAACTAAAGTAGGAAAATGTGGCATTAGGGTTTTCAACCCTAACTCCACACCCCCACCTCCTCAAGCAGGAAAAGGAATAAAACATTACAGTTTTCACTGTCTTGACTCTTGATGAATCAGGGGTAGAGTCTTCCTTGGGGTTTTCAACCCTAAAGTTCACCCCATTACATGACCAAATAAGGTAATATGTGATATGTTTTCTTCAGGCAGGGCCTACAAGTTGTTGACAACATGTGAGGAGACACAATTCTGTATGTTTCAAGGCTATATCATGATGTGGTGAGTTTTAGGGTTGAGAACCCCAAGGAAGGTCCCACCACTGATTTGCCAAGAGTCAGGACAGTAAAAATGTAATGTTTTTTCCTTTTCCTGCTTGGGGGGTGGAGGTGGGGAGTTAGGATTAGAAACCCTAATGCCACATTTCCCTACTTTTGTCTTTTTAATCTTAACCCTAACTGATGCATTGATGCAGTTTTCTGAAAGAATACATAGATAGATAGATAGATAGATAGATAGATAGATAGATAGATGGATGTATATATGACTTATTCCTCATATGGAAAGAAGGTGAGCACTCCCTTAAAAAGTTCCAGCAGGATTTCAACAACTTTCACCACTCTATAACACTCATCATTGAATAATCCACCATCAGCATACATTTTCTGGATATCAGAGACAGAATCACTAATGATGGACTTATGCAAACTGCTGTGTACAGAAAACACACTGACATGGATACCTGCGTAATTCCAGCTTCCAGCCAAGGTACACAAAAAAGTCTGTGCTCTACAGTCAGGTAATTTGATGCTATCAGATCTGTTCAGATGAAACAAGAAACAGACAGCTCACCTCACTTCATAATTCCTTTATGCAGCAGGGCCACACCCTATTGCAAGTTGACAGAGAAATGAAACATGCTGTGCAAATACCATGAGAAAATCTACTGACATACAGGCAAAAAATCTAACTGATTGCACACCCCTAGTTGCCACATACAGCCCCATGCTAACACCCCTACAGCAAATGATTAAAGAACTACAACCCGTGCGGACTGAAGATGAAAGCCTTACAGACATTTTCCCTGAACCACCTGTCATTGCCTACAAGCAGCCACCTAACCATTCTAACATAATAATTCATAGCAAACTCCCACCAGACCAAACTAACCATGGAATGAGAGGAACACCATGCAGCAATGCAAGATGTAAGACCTGCACCCATATAGCACACAGACCACCATCAAACCAGGCCACAACCATATGTTAATCCCGCAGCAAAACCTTTACGGTGAACACATAAAAGCTGACAACATCGACAGATCACTGTAAAGTCCACCCAGGACCCGACACTCTTTCCCCTGGTCCTGCACCCCCTCCCTGAATCAACGCTGACTCAAACAAACAGGTTTCCAGATGGATTTATGCCAACCGAAACTTGCAGTCAACATAAACTGTCACTGTAACGTCAGTCAACAAAATATTTGTCCAACTGGCGTCATAGAGCTGGTCACATCAGCACAGTAAAAATAATTGGATCCTACACGTCAATCAAGCAATGTGGTTTACTAAATTCATGCCAAAAGTGTACAAATTATGCTATATAGGGAAACAAAGCAGCCACTGCAAACCAGGATGAACCACTACCGACACACGATAGTTAACCAGATTATCAGCACACCAGTAGGACAACATTTTTCCCAACCAAATCATTCCCCCTTGGACCTGTCCGTTCTAATACTAAGAGGCAACTTCAAAAACACCCAGAAGTGAAGGACATGGGAACTAAAATATATCAAACAATTTCATTCAGGCTGTAGCGGATTCAATCAGGACATTGATTTAGGGCAGTATGGAAAACTTGAATACTGTATGTTCCTTTTTACAAATATGTTTTTTCTTGCTGCCCCCCTCCCCCGGTGACACACTCTGTGTATGTCAGAGCTTTATTATTCTGTGCTCCTGTTAATCATCCCCTCACAGCTATAGACCTGTTCCATCCATTGCTCATCCACCCTTCCTGTTAATTCTTCACACACTTCCTTGTAAGATTTTTCACTGTCCTGTCATGATTATTATGTTGATTGCACACATGCGTAAGAAACATTGTGGCAGCTTTCTCCACAAGCAGGTTGTGGAGGCATGGCACTGTTGTGGCCAATGACCCCACAGCCTTTAAAGGCTTGTCCAGTATCCCCCAATGTCATGGCACACTGCTGCTGACACTAGTTCAGCCAGCGTGCCACCAACTTGTAAATATTTAGCTGCTGCAATCAGGGGCCACCTCATCATTGCAGCGTAAGCCCTTCTCTGCAATGAGGGAGCGACCCATCATTGCAGGGCAGGATCTTCACACACTGATATTGTTTGTGAATGTGGCGGCGGTTTGCCACTGTGTTCACAAACAATAATAACCCCCCCACCATGTTTATTTGCTGATGGGGACCCCAATCCCAGTCGGCTGCAGTGCCCCAATTTTTCTGTTGCTGTCAGGGGAGCCCACTCCTCATAGGTATTATGTAACCTCCCCTGCTTATACTGTCTGCCGACGGGGTGCCCAATCCCTGTCAGCATAATGTCACCCCCCCTTTTGTTGTGTGCTGACGGGGGTGCCCAATCCCCCATCGGCTACGGCTTGCCCCCCCAAAAGAAAGACTCCATTGGCACACTGGGAGCCCACCCCAGCGTGCCACATGCCCCAGTAAATAAAAACAGCCCACGATGTCTTTTGGGTTTTTAACCTGTAAAAGGAAACTGTCCTCGGTGGTCTCCTGCCCCCGCAACCCACACCCACCCACTCGCGCACCCTGCCCACACACCTCCTCACCCCATACTTACCTCCGGAACTTGACGCGATAATCTTCAGTGGACCAGGAACACGCCTGCACTCTTCAAAGCTGACTGCGAACTGAGGTAATGCCGGTAAGCTGTATAATGGAATAAATGTGTTTTTCCAACTTTAATGCACATCTCAGTCATTTTTTGGAATTTTGGCACCAAATTTTCAACGTGGGGTTTTTGGAACCCCTCCTCATGAATTCTGGAACTGTTGTGGCGTTAATCAGCCCCAAAAGGTGATTTCACGGTCACTGCGTGGAATCACCTTTCAGGGCCGAGTAACGAAATGACAGTGCCAGTTTTCATGAGGTGAGCTCTCAAAAAGCCTATGTTGCAAATTTGGTGGAAAAATCAAAAAAATTATTGTTTTACGAGCTTGCATTGTGCAGTTGCTACGCGCGCTCGTAACTTCGCGAATTTGCAATATTTTCACACCAGATTTTCAACATTGGCATTTTTTCATACCTCCTCTGGAACAGTACAGCTGTCATTGTTCACATCCTGGCTGAAATGCAAGTGCTGCAGTTCTGGCGCAGAATAGCACGTGTCGCTGGGAAATTAGTGTTCGAACAGATTAAGAAAATGACAGTGACACTGTTCATGAGTAGAGGTCCTAAATGCCTATATTGAAAATTTGGTGACGATATCTATAAAATGACTGTGTTATAGTGTGTATTGCGACTTTCCATGCACCCTTGTAACTTTGCAGATTTGTAATATTGTCACACCAGATTTTCAACAGTGGCATTTTTTCACACCTCCTTATGAGCAGTGCAGCTGTCATTTTTCACATCCTGACCAAAATGTGTTTTCACAGTTCTGGTGCAGAATAACGCAGTCACTGTGGGAAATCAGTGTTCAGGACAGATTAAGAAAATGACAGTGGCACTGTTCATCAGCAGAGGTCCTAAAATCCCTATGTTGAAAATTTGGTGATGAAACTCCATAACATGACTGTGTTACAAGTGTGCGTTGAACTGTTTCCATGCACCCTTGTAACTTCACAAATTTGTAATATTTTCACACCACAGTTTCAACAGTGGCATTTTTTCACACCTCCTTATGAACAATACAGCTGTCATTTTTCACATGCTGGCTAAAATATGTTTTTGCACTCCTGCAGGAGAATAGCACGGTCGCTGTGGGAAATCAGTGTTTGGGACAGATTAAGATCAAGTGAGTGAGAGGGGGGGAGTAACCAAGCTCAACTGAGCTCTGTCAGGACTGCTGCAGATTTGTTTGTGGGCATAAAAAGGCCCCAACACAAGAGCCCAGTACAAAACAGCAGCCTGCAGCACTGGGAGAGACAGAACGAGAGAGTGAGTGAGGGAGGGGGAGTGAGCAAACTCACCAGAGCTCTGTCAGGTCTGCTGCGGATTTCTTTGTGGGCAGAAAAAAGCATCAATGCAAGCAGGGGCCCAGTACAAAAGGCCAGCCTGCAGTGGTGGGAGAAACAGTATGAGCGAGTGAGACAGGGGGGCTGAGTGAGCTCAATGGAGCTCTATCAGGACTGCTGCAGATTTCTTTGTGGGCAGAAAAAGGCACCAATGCAGGCAGGAGCCCCATACAAAAGGGCAGCTTGCAGCACCAGGACAAACAGAATGAGCGCATGTGAGAGAGAGAGACTGAGCGACCTCAACAGAGCTCTGTCAGGACAGCTGTGGATTTCTTTGTGGACAGACAAAGGTGCCAATGCAGCCAGGAGCCCTGTACAAAAGCACAGCCTGTAGCGCCAAGAGAAACAGAACGAGCGAGTGACAGAGCGGTAGTGAGCGAGTTCAACGGAGCTGTATTGTGACTGCTGTGGATTTCTTTGTGGGCAGAAAAAGGCAGCAATGCAGCCAGAAGCCCAGTACAAAAGGCCAGCTTGCAGCGATGGCAGAAACGGAATGAGTGAGTGAGAGAGGGGGAGTGAGCAAGCTCAATGGAGCTGTGTCGGGACTGCTTCAGATTTCTTTGTGGCCAGAAAAAGCTGCCAACACAGGCAGAATCCCAGTACAAAAGGGCAGCCTGCAGTGGCGGGAGACACAGAACGAGCGAGTGAGGGAGGGAGGAGTGAGTGAGCTCAACGGAGCTCTGTTGGGACTGCTGTAGATTTGTTTGTGGGCAGAAAAGGACAGCAATGCACGCAGGGCCCCAGTACAAAAAGGCAGTCTGCAGTGGTGGGAAAACCAGAATGAGTGAGTGAGAGAGGGGGAGTGAGCGAGCTCAACGGAGCTCTATTGTAACTGCTGCAAATTTCTTTATGGGCAGAAGAAGGTGGCAATGCAGGCAGGAGCCCAGTAGAAAATGGCAGCCTGCAGCACCTGCAGAAATGGAATGAGCAACTGAGAGAAGGGGAGTGAGCGAGTTCAGCAAAACTTTGTCAGGACTGCTGTAGCTTTCTTTGTGGGCAAAAAAAGGCACCAACAGAGGCAGGAGCCCAGTACAAAAGGGCAGCTTGCAGCGCCAGGAGAAACAGAATGAGTGAGTGAGAGAGGGGGAGTGAGCGACCTCAATGGAGCTCTGTCGGGACAGCTGCAGATTTCTTTGTGGGAAGAAAAAGGTGCAAACACAGGCAGGAGCCTAGTACAAGAGGGCAGCCTGCAGCACCGGGAGAAACACAATGAGTGAGTGAGACAGGGGGAGTGAGCGTGCTCAATGGAGCTCTATCATGACTGCTGTGGATTTCTTTGTTGGCAGAAAAAGGTGGTAACGTAGGCAGGAGCCCACTACAAAAGGCCAGCCTGCAGCACCAACAGAAACGGAACGAGTGAGTGAGAGAGGGGGAGTGAGTAGGCTCAACAGTCCTGTGTCAGGACTACTGCAGATTTCTTTGTGGGCAGAAAAAGCCACCAACAGAGGCAGGAGATCAGTACAAAAGGGCAGCCTGCAGCGCCAGGAGAAACAGAATGAGTGAGTGAGAGAGGGGGAGTGAACCACCTCAATAGAGCTCTGTCAGGACAGCTGTGGATTTCTTAGTGGGCAGAAAAAGCTGCCAATGCAGCCAGAAGCCCAGTACAAAAGAGCAGCCTGCAGCACCGGGAGAAACAGATTGAGCGAGTGACAGAGGGGCAGTGTGCGAGCTCAACAGACCAACGTAATCAACATTCGGCAATGACAAATGCTTGTTTTTAAACAATGCATCACAGTGTTTATAAATGTAGCTTATTTTGCTTAGTTAGCTATTTATCTGAAGAAGGGACCTATGGGGCCCTGTAGGCTTATGTACTTTACCATTTTTGTACAAGAAATATGTTGATCCAATAAAAGGTATCAAACTATCCAGTGATGTCTTGGGGGTGGAATGAGGTAATAATGCCACTTGGCCTTCAGTTTCATGGCTTATTACCTCAATTAAACCCCCTCAAAGCAATTTAATAATATAGAAACATAGAATTTAGCAGCAGATATGGACTGCTTAGACCATCTAGTCTACCCATTTGTCCCTGCCTACACTGTTGCCATAGATACTACCTGATCTCCAGCTCCCCCCATGCTTCCCAGCTAAGATGCCCTTGTGCCTATCTCATGCATGCTTGAAGCCCACCCGTTTTTGCCCCCACTACTTCAGCTGGAAAACTGTTCCAGGCATCCACCACTCTTTCAGTGAAGAAGTACTTCCTGACATCTCACCTAAATGTTCCCCCTTCCAGCTTCCTTGTGTTGTCCCCTTGTTCTTATGCATCTTTTCATCTGAAAACTACTCTCCTCGTAGGGCTTCTTATACAGCCCTTGCACCATTTTAGTTGCCCTCCTCTGGACAGCCTCCACCCTGTCTATGTCCTTCCTACTATATGTATACAATATGAAATGTAGTGCTGGTAGCCCTGTGGATAATTACAATAGTAATCTATCCAGCTTAATGAAGTGCAAATGCTGCGAACATGAAAATACATTTTTCCTCTTTTTCTACATTTTGAGAGATTGTCTCCTACATTTTGGTGATGACAAGTTGAGAGAAATGTTCACAACTCTCTGTCCCACAGGGAGATGGCTTTGTTTCACATTATACACTTGGGCTTAAAGAATCTCCAACAATTTAGGACAATTTTGAAAAAATATCAGTACATATAATCAAGCTTATATTTCACATATTTGTCTTCCTCTCACACCTTATTACTTATGAAACATTCATGAACATTGAGTCTCTGGTCATTGGTCTTTATCTGTTCCTACTTATCTTATATGGCATCATAATAATTTCTGCAGCCACCAGTTGTTACATCACAAACAGGACTATGATGCCACCCTATAGACAAGCAGAAGGAGCAGATAAAGACCAAGTGACAGTGAATCATGTTTTCATCCAAATGTACTCTAATAGTAAATAAATCGGGAGTAAATTCAAGGACTATCTCAATCATTCATTGAACTGTGTTTTCGACATATTCCCAGTGGCATCAGATGTTCTTTAAAAACAGAAAATCATATTGATCAAAGATGCTGAATTCATAGTAAACATAATAAACACGAAAGCATGCTTTCCACAGATAATCTATTGCAATTGTAAGCCCACCCTTCCTGGTCCACAGGATTTTGAGAATGGTGTATGGTTCTAAGGGAGGGGTACACACCATGAACATACATATTTTAGTATGCAGGAGTCTGAGAGTGGGGGGACTTACTTGGTACTGTTCTGTATCTTAGGTCCTCACTGGATCAAGATATTGCCTCCTTATTGGACACCTGCCAGGTCATCAGTGGGGGAGTGGTATTGGCATCATCTGGTCCCCAGACAGTCTTCAGCCCGAGGTCCTCTGCCCTGCATTTCCTACATACTTGGAAGAACTGGGTTGGCACATCACACATGAGGCTAGAGGGACAGCTGAGGTGCATCAAATGTAATCTTTACTGGAACTAACTTGCACACATTGCATCACTTTCTTGTGCTATGGCACCTTTCTCAATACACAGTCAGAACATAAGACTCTATGGTGCTACGGGACCTGCCTCACAATTGGTATTCCTCCAAATACCTCCACAAGGGTGGGTAGGAACCCCTTGAATCTCTATTCCAGTTCCTCTCCTATTTCCTTGGATACAAACTAAGGTGTGGACATTAAACACAAGACCCCATGGTCCTACTGATCTGTTACTTGACTCCAGCTTCTCTTTAGTCTCCACTAATTGCAGCCCATTCTGTGGCCTACCCACAAGTGTGCAACACAGAGTTTCATGTCCATAGCTCCACAGTCTCTCCCCCCCCCCAAGAAAACAGCTTGCAGCTGAGGCTCCCTGGGGACTAACCACCTAGCTTAGATGACAGCTTGTCCTTAGTTTTATACTCCTAAGCTCCTCCCATGAGCTCACTGAAAACCTTTACCCTTTACTAACTACACATTATCTACACTGTTCTAATAGCAATTATAGTACAGAGATTTAGTAATAACATCCTCCCCTAGTCAAGGGGAGGGCAATCCAAATTACATGGAACTCTGCCTCACATTTTGAGGGCCAGCGTCCTACCTCTGGCTGGTGAATAGTCAAAATGTGTTGTGCTGAGTTGTGTAATAATGTGACTGGGATCATGTCCCCCCTCAGTCTCCTTTTCTCTAAACATGGTAATGGCCAGCAGCCTCTCCTCATAGTTTTTTTCCAGATCACTGATCATTTTGGTGGTCATGTGTTACAACCTCTTGACTGCCTCAGTGTCTGTTTTGTAATGAGAAGCCCAGCACTGTTTGCTAGATTTCTAGGCAAGGTCTGACAGGGACTTGTAAAGTGGCAGGATTACTTCCCCTGCCCTGCTGGACACCCTCCTTTTGATGCAACCAAGCATTCTGCTAGCCCTCTTTACAGAGGCTGTGCACTGCTTGTCATGTTTTAGTCCCTTATCTGTTATTGCCCCAGGTTCTTTTCCTCCTGAATTGCAGCAAGAGCAGCCCCACACTGCATGTTGGTCAATCCTCTGTTTTTCCTTCCCGAAGTGTAGTACCTTGCATTTGGCTTCAATGATCTGAGACTCGAGGAGTCTGATCAATCCAATTGCCCAACTTGTTCAGGTCCTCCTGAAGTTTATCCCCATCCTCAAGGAAGTCCACCATCCTGGCCAGCTTAGTGTCATCAGCAAACTTAAGTTGTATGTGGAGCATCTAGCTTTCAGATTGTTGATAAAAATATTAAGCAGTGGCCACAGCACCAATCCCTCAGGGAGGCTGTTGAGTACCCCTTACCACTCAGATTAGTGCCTATCAACCACAACCTCCTTCTTCAGGCCCCCAAACCAGTTAGCAATTACTAAAGTCCAGATTGACTATCTCTATGGTACTGCCCCAGTCCATCTTTCTGGTCATCCCTTCAAAGAAGGTGATCAGATTGGTTTGGCACAATCTGCCACTCAAAGTTCTGCTGAGGAGGCAAGAACTTCGGCATCAACCAAGTGGTCTGTTATTTTATCCTTGATGATGCCTTCCAGGATCTTGTCTGACACTGATGTCAGGTTGGCCAGTCTCTAGCTGTCTGGGTTTCACCTTGCCCCTTTTTGAAAATAGGGACTGGTCACTTTCCACACCCATTCAAACAGACGTCTGAAAGATTACAGTAAGTGGCCACACCAATTGCTCCATTATGATCTTGAAGAGTGTCCTATTGGGACTTGCCAGGCTTGATCATCACCAGGTAGTCAGCTACCAGGTTTGGTGTGATTTCCACAGACTGCCTCATGGTTATGCCTGGTACCATAAGACCACCTAATGAGCACCCTCCTTCCCCTGCTTGCCCTTTGGTGAACACTGAAGCACCTCAGCCATCATCCCTGGGCCCTGTCATAGTTAGTCTGGGATTGCGAGTCCTCAAAATTCAGAGGGGGACACACAGTGAGATATGCCGTGTTGAAAGTAGAAGGCGCAAACAGCTTAATTCTGGAGAGAGAGAGCTGCAAATATGCATAAGCAGATGTAAAAATAGTATTACTTTATTTGAAGTAATGTACTTTCTTTGCAGGGATTGGAGTAAGCAAGTCAAACTATTGATCTGTAACTATTTTGCAAATAAATCTACAGCATTTATTATCATGTTTAATTATTTTGCAAACAAATCTACACTATTCATGTGTAATTACTGAGCCAGTGTGAATGTATTCCATCCAGACCTCTGAACATTCATATGAATGTGAGAAGACTAGACAAAGAGAAAGTCCAAGAATTCCTATCCTGGCTGCTGCCAGCATAATGGAGGTAAGAGTGGCACCCAAACGGAGACAACACCCTCTGTGGCCTGCATCAAACGTGGGTCCAAGACAGCTGAACTGCAAAAGGGATGGTCAGCTGCGGACATCATCAGACACAACTGGACCAGTCTAAAAGATGTGCATCTCACCACAACAGATCCTGAGAATCAGAAAGCCAGGAAGTGGGGTAGTGACAGGGTGGGGTGATGACAGGTGGGCAGGGGAACATGCCCCAGCTTTTTCACACAATCTTATTTTCAGCGTTGGTGTATATTCTTCTTGCCATTGCTTTACAGAGATGGGCAATTGCAGGCAGTACCCATATCATTGCCTCCTTCACTCTAGCACTTTACTGAGAGGAGTGGCTGGGGCATTAAAGTCTGTCATATTGACTATTAATTTTCATGTTGAAGAGACTTGTGCTGAAAATGTTGGACCAGAAAAGATTTGGCAATTGTAAACAGCAGCATAACACTCCCCATACACTC
Organism: Neoceratodus forsteri; assembly: GCA_016271365.2. Taxonomy (NCBI): domain Eukaryota; kingdom Metazoa; phylum Chordata; order Ceratodontiformes; family Ceratodontidae; genus Neoceratodus; species Neoceratodus forsteri. The sequence goes on from CM028134.1 coordinate 684,830,616, forward strand.
AACAATGTACTCAGCATTTTGGCCATTTCCAGGGCTTGGGATATGTGTTACAGCATCTACCCATGATGTTGGACATGCAGCCCATGAGAGAAATGGCATCCAGTTTATCTCCCTTCTCACCAACTTTTTTGCTAAAGTTACTCCACTGCTTTACATCAAGACATCAAAACAAAAAGTAAAATATTGAGCAAACAATGGCTTGCTCTGGAAGAAAGGATAACAAACTGTGCCATAGCAACATACAGTACATTCCTTTCTAAGTGATGAGAGCCTGTCGTGTGTCATCAAGTTTGTTTTTTCTTCTTTTTCTCAGTATTTATTCTGCTAAATAAAGTCCTTTGAATTGAATTGACATGACTACGCCTTTAATATGTTAAAGAATACAAGTATCTACAGGGTATTATTGCTAAGAATTGTCATCCTAAAACATAATTAGCTGTCATTGTCTGCCTAGACACTTGACAGATTGAAATTTCCCAGATGTTACAAAAAAGTTAAGCAAACATGAGACCTGACAGTAAAACTGCATTTGAAAACAGTTCTGCACCATAATATCCTCACACTCTATACTTTACATTGTTTTACTTAAGAGACTTGGCTTATGTTCAGTTTGTCTTCAAATGCAAACTTGAAGCAGCAGTGATACATTTAAACACATGAATTGTTGATAGACAAGGAAAGTGCCAGAAACTAGCTCCTTTTTTTTTTTTTTTTAAGTATGACATTTCTTATTTTAAAAAAAACAACCTCTATTTTCACAGGTCTGCCTACACCCCTGCATCGTACACCCAGGGCTCTGGGGGGCACCTCCCCAGCACCCTGAGGGGGTTGGCCAGGGTTCCTGATGTGATAATACACAGGATACTAATTTCTTTAGCATGGTGCCTCCCACTGCCTCGGGGATCAATGCTGGGGGACTGATCCTCTTTAATGTCTTTATAAGTGATATTGCAGAGGAGCTGGAAAGGAAGATCTGCCTGTTTGCAGATGACACTAACATCTGCACTAGGGTGGACACTCTAGTAGGGTGGAAAGGATGAGCAGAGACCTGAGAAAACTAGAGGAATAGTCAAAGTTATGGAAGCCGGGTTCAAATTCAAAAACATGCAAAATAATGCACATGGGGCACATAAGTCCAGGGATGGAGCACAGAATAGGTGGAGTGGTATTGAAGACCACCAAGCAGGAAAGAGACCTGGAGTAATCATATTGGATGACATAAATGTGGCCAGGCAGTGTGACCAAGCAGTAGGGAGGGCTGGTAAGATGCTGGGGGACATAGGGAGGGGTATCACCAGCAAAAAGGAGGAGGTGGTATTGCCTCTGCATAGCTCTCTGCTAAGACCCCACCTAGAGTACTGTGTCCCCCACCTAGAGTACTACATCCAGTTCTGCAGATCACATCTCCAGAAGGACTTAGTGTGGAGGCAGTCCAGAGGAGGGCAACCAAAATAGGGTTCAATGTCAAAATAGCGTAGTATTCTTAGAGCAGTAAATCTGAGCGCATACAAAACAGCACTACGCATTAATAGCGTAGCTACATAATGTCGCAAGGCGTATTGCTTTCTGCGGTAGCTGAATACAGCCAAGATTTCTTCCTTTAAGATGTTTTCAGTCATATAAATCTGCCAGTATATGCTTATTCTAGGCTTTGGTTATTGAAATTAAATTTAGTATGTTTGAACAATATTCTCATATCGTTAGAAGCAAAACTACTTTGAACATCTAGTATGAGAATGTTAATAATGAGGTGGTAAAGCACAGAGGAGGCAAGGGTGGGTTTCTGGCAGGTACATTAATTAATTAATTTATTTATTTATTTAGATTTGTGCCCAACAGGCTAGCCCTATTTAGACACTTATTTCTCAAGACTGTCCTGGGCTTCAGTTGCAGCAAAGGCGGTACATGAAGGTTACAAATGTGAAGGTTACAAATATTAGCTAAGGATGTAAAGTTATAAAACATAACACTAAAATCATGACATAGTTACATACATACAGTCTTGATAGTGGTAGGTTTAAGTAATAGAATGATTGGAAGCAGTATTACACATCCAGTACCTCACACACCATGCATGACAAATGGCACAAGGTGAAGCAGAGTGCTGTTCATATTGGTGGAGGGGAATTACTAAATTGTAAATCACCCCTGAACTGATTTCTTAGGGTGAAAGCTTTAATTAAGAAAACAGAGCCAGCTCTGTGGTGCCAAGCGATGTGCATGCTGGTGATTCAGGTTCGAGCCCCAAGTCCGGAATGACAGGAATAGTGCTGACATGCACTCTTTAGGATGTGCGCTTTAGTGTGTTCACGCTACATATTTTGGCACTGATTTGTATGCGCTATATTATGCCGTGCTATTTTGGTTTCGTGATATTGACCGGATACCCTAAAATAGTGCATGGTCTGCATCAAAAACCCTATGAGGAGAGACTAAAGGACCTCAGTATGTACACCCTGGAAGAGAGGAGGGAGAGGAGGATATGATAGAGACCTTTAAATACCTCATGGGGGTAAATAAGGTACAGGAGGGAAGTATTTTTCAGAAGAAAATGTGCTCAAGAACAAGGGGACATGCTATGAAGCTGGAGAGAGGTAGATTCAGGAGATATCCGAGAAAGCACTTCTTCACAAAGAGTGGTGGATTCCTGGAATAGCCTTCCAGCAGAGGTAGTGGTGGCAAAAACAGTGCTGGGGTTCAAGAATGCTTGGGTTAAGCACAATTGAATCATAGTGGAAAGGAAGGGGAAGGGAGAAAGATCTGTAGATTGGGCATGATTTGCAGTAATAGTATAGGTAGGGAGGAATGGTCAGACTGGATGGGCCAAGCACTCCTTATCTTCCATCAAATTCTATGTTTATATGTTTCACATATGTCAGTGGGACACTGTCACTATACAAATGCAGGCGCAACACAAGTGGAGTAGAATGCAAAAGCAGCAGACATTTACTAGACAGGTGGGGAAACATAAAGGTAAGTAGAATGGATAGCTTTCAATCAATGACACTCTTCAACACTTCTTTAACTTTGTATGTAGCAGCTAGCCCTCCCCCTTCCTCTGCCAGCCTACTACCATTCTACCTAGCTCTTTCCAGTGGCACAGAACCAGACTGACAGGTGGCAGCAGTCATTTTCAGGCTCCATTGGCGGGTGAATGATGTCAGTAAGGAGGTGGGGCCTCCATCCTTAAAAAGAGAGTCACTCAAGCTGCTCTCTGTGGAGCAGCCCTCTTCATGAGTGGTTCCCACTGTAGTGGTGGGAGTTATGGTGGAATTCCACTGCTGGAGCGTGCAGGGAGGCTGCTTTCTTTTTTGTTCTTTTTTCATTTGTGATATGATCTATTTTAGAATTTTAGCATTTTATGTTTATTAACTAAGCAAAATATTGGGTTTAATAGAGTTGCATAGTATTATTGTTTGCCCTTCCTCTTTTTTATAGTCTAGTGGAACAGTAGGATTGAAGGTAATTTGGCAGAATGGGTCAAAGGATCTAAGGGAGGCTGGGAAGTCAGTAAGGGAAGCCAAAGCTCAGACAGAAGAGCACATTGCAAAATCAGTGGGTAGAGGGGACAAAACCTTTTACAGGTACATAAGTGAAAAAAGAAAGACAAAGGGAGGGATAGTGAGACTGAAGGGGGAGGATGGGGGCCGCGTGGAGGATGACAACAGTAAAGCTGACATATTGAACAGGTATTTCTGCTCAGTCTTTACTGAGGAAGAGGAGGGTAATGGGTCTGAGGGAGTACAAGGGTGAGAATGGTGCAGAAATGGACACAAGTCCCTTTACGAGAAAGGGTCCTGAAGGAACTGGAAGTAATAAGAGTTGATAAAGCAATGGGGCCAGATGGGATGCACCCAGGGTCCTTAAAGAACTAAGAGAGATGGTGGCTGAACCTCTGGCTATCCTGTTTAGACGATCACTGGAAACAGGGGAGGTACCCAAAGACTGGAGGACAGCAGATGTAGTCCCCTTATACAAAACTGGGAACAAAGAGGAAGCAGGGAACTACAGACCAGTCAGCCTCACCTCGGTAGTGGGGAAGATCATGGAAGCACTACTGAAGGAGAGATTGGTGAAACATCTGGTTGTCAATGGACTACAGGACCCAAGGCAGCATGGTTTTACCAGGGGGAGGTCATGTCAGTAAGGAGGCAGTATAGCACAGTGGTCTAAGGCTCTGAGCTGCAAATTTGGTGACATCCAGCAGACCAGACCTGGGTTTGAATCCCACAGTTTCCACTTGCATACTGTGTGACCCTGAGCAAGTCACTTAACCTCCTTGTGCTCCCAGGTCGCTCCTGTAAAAAGCTTTCAGCTTAGTGTGCTATACCTGGTTTAACAACAATGTCAGACCAACCTCATTGAATTTTTGACTGGGTGACTAGGGAGGTGGATCGGGAGGGCAGTGGACATGGCCTATCTGGACTTCAGCAAGGCCTTTGACACTGTGCCACATAGAAGACTATTACACAAACTGGGGAATATGGGTGTGGGCAGGACAGTAGTGTGGTGGGTAGGTAACTGGCTGGGTGGCAGGACACAGAGGTGGTGGTAAATGGCTGTCACTCCACAGAGGGAAGAGTGACCAGTGGGGTACCAAGGGATCAGTGCTGGGACCGGTCCTATTCAACATCTTCATCAGTGACATTGCACAGGACCTAGAAGGCAGAATTTCACTGTTCGCTGATGACACAAAGCTCTGTAACAGAGTAGACACACCAGAGGGTGTAGACAGAATGAGAAGCGACCTGCAGAAACTTGAAGAATGGTCAGGGTTTGGCAGTTGAAATTCAATGCAAAGAAGTGCAAGATAATGCATATAGGTACAAAAACCCTGGCACAATATATCAGTTGGGGTGAGGATATAGCATGTACCAAGCAGGAAAGGATCTTGGGGTTATCATCTCGATGACCCCAAGGTAGGGAAACAGTGTGACAAGGCAGCAGGTAAAGCAAATAGGATGCTGGGATGTATAGGCAGGGCATCACCAGCAGGAAAGAGGAGGTCATAATTCCACTATACAAGACACTAGTGAGGCCCCACCTGGAGTACAGTGTACAGTTCTGGAGACCATACTCACGTAAGGACATACACAGGGTAGAGAAGGTTCAGAGGAGGCAACAAAGATGGTGCATGGATTGCATCACAAGTCCCTATGGAGACAGGTTGAAGGAACTGAACATGTACTCTGGAGGAGAGAGAGGAGAGAGGATATGATAGAGACATACAAGTATCTTACAGGGAGGAACAGGGTGCAGGAAAACACTATTTTAAGCGAAAAAGATGTTCCAGGACTAGAGGGCATGGGATGAAGTTGGAGGAGGGACGATTCAGAGGAAACATGAGAAAGAATTTCTTCACAGAACGGGTGGTGGACAAGTGGAACACCCTGCCAGAGGAAGTGGTGGTGGCTGAAACAATCACGGGATTTAAGAATGTATGGGATAGACATAAAGGAATTCTGGAGGTCAAGGTTAAGGGGCAACAGACTTCTAGGAAAACAAACTGAACTTACAAGCTCAAATGGGCAGACTGGGTGAGCCATAGGCCCTTATCTGCCGACATTGTCTATGTATCTATAATGTGAGGAACAGTTAATTACTTAAATGTACTCTCCAGGTTAGTTAATAAAATGGGTCTATGTGTATGGTTAACTGCAAAATGTTGAATGGCCCAGTTTTAGTGGTAGACTGTATAAATCATTTGCACCACTATTCTGTAGGGTATAATTTATTTCATTATTGTAACAAGGGATTTGGTAGCACAATAACAGTTAGTTGTGAAAGATTGGATTATTTTAAATCTTTCAGACAAAGAAAACTGTTGTTGTCAATCATTTTAATATCTAGCTCTGATCATCCTCCCCCAGAACATGAACTTTCAGTAAAGTATTGTCAGAAAAGGCCCTATTCTGTAACCAGCACTTAAGCCAGTCCACTTCAATATTCAGAGATTTCAGGCTAAAAGAGATAGCTTCGAGGCATGGCAATTACAACATAAATTTATTGTGACTGCCATTTCTGAAATGTGGCTATCAAATAGAACTGCAAACTCAAAGGTGAGGGATTGCCTCAAAAATGGCCTAGCAGGGGGGAGGACTTGGGTGGGGTGGAGGAACAGTGGCTGAAAATAAAAGCGGATATAGGAAAGGTAGCAAACCTCTGCATTAGGTAGGTAAGCAAAAGTAATTCTAAGGCTAAGGACGGAAGGCAGGGAGTTTGTGGAAGTAGACAATGAAAAAAGAGACATCCTGAACAAATACTTTTGTTCAGTGTTCATGGAGGAAAGGGAAGGAGAGGGACCACAGACAAATTTCAGGGGCATTGAGGGGAGGGAGGAAGACACTAGTCTATTTAAAGAGAAAAGAGTCCTGAAGGCTCTTGCAAATCTGGAAGTGGACAAGGTAATGGGGCCAGATGGGATATATCCAAAGATATTGTGGGAGCTCGGAGATGTGCTGGCTGCACCTCTGACAGTTCTGTTCAACCACTCACTGGAGACAGAAGTAGTACCAGAGGACTGGAGGAGGGTGAATGTAGTTCCACTTCACAAAAGTGGTAGCAGGGAGGAGGCTAGCAATTACAGGCTAGTCAGCCTTAGTTCAGTGGTGAGGAAATTAATGGAATCACTACTGAAGGAAAGGATTGTAGAACATCTTGAATCCAGTAGCTTGCAAGATCCGACACAGCATGGATTCACTGGGGGAAGGTCATGTCAAACAAATTTGATAGATTTCTTTGACTGGGTGACCAAAGACCAAAGAATTAGATCAGAGTGGAGTGGTGGATGTGGCCTACCTAGATTTCAGTAAGACCTTCAACTCCTTTCCACATAGGAGATTCATAAACAAGCTGGCCAGCCTAGGAGTGGGGTCACAGGCGGGGAACTGGGTAAGATATTGGTTGGGGGATAGGTGGCAGAGGGTGGTGGTAAATGGAGTTCAGTCTAAGGAAGGAAAGGTGACCAGCAGGGTGCCACAGGGATCAGAACTGGGACTGGTCCTCTTTAATGTCTTTATTAGTGACATTGCAGAGGGGTTAGAAAGGCAGGTATGCCTTTTTGCAGATGACACTAAGATCTGCAACAGGGAAGATACTCCAGGAGGGGTGGAAAAGATAAACAGCGATCTAAGGAAGCTTGAAGAGTAGTCAAGAGTGTGGCAACTAAGTCTCAATGGGAAGAAGTACAAAATCATGCACTTGGGGCACAGAAACCCATGGGCAGAATACAAAATGGGGTAGTGCCAACCCGCCGATGCAGCAGTGGCATTACCATTTGCGGTGCCGACAACCCGGGTTCAGGAATGAGCCTGGGGAGTCAGAGGGCTGGCCAGGGGAGGAGGCTGAACATCCCTGGGATTGCTCACCTTCTTCTGGTAGGGAGAGGGGTTGTGGCTCAGCACTTCACTGACCCCAGGTGGAGGTCTGGGGTATGGCAAGCATCTAGCCGAGTTGCTGGGAAACAAGCATGGTGGACATCGGCAGTGAAGCCTTGATGTCAGGGTGCATGCCACACCAGGAAAAAGGGAAAATAAGTCTCCAGACACTGGGTAGATGGAATGCTTAGTGCAGACCCCGAAGCTCCCACCTGTCTGTCCTGCAGCTGACCCGATACAGACATAGAAGTTTGGGGTGTATGGGCCACACCTCATCCCTGCATGGAGGGCAGATCAACAGCTACATGGGGGTTCAGCAGGGCTCCAGGTGAGGTGAAGGAAGCAGGGGCAGACACCAGAGGTGTTCCCAAAGATGTGGTGCCTGGGAATCAGAAGGGGAAAAATAGCAAGTAAAAAGAAAATGAGGGTAGTAGTACTTGTGACCACCAAACAAGAAAGTGACCTGAGGGAAATCATATCTGATGACCTAAAGGTGGTCAAACAGTGTGACAAGGCTGTGGGGAGAGCCAGTGGAATGTTCGAGTGTATAGGGAGGGTATCATCAGTCGAAAGAGGGAGGTGGTGATGCCGCTGTATAGATCACTGGTGAGACCTCACCTGAAATACTGTGTCCAGTTCTGGAGGCCACATCTTCAGAAGGACATAAACATAGTAGAGGTGGTCCAAAGGAGGGAAAATAAAATGGTGCAGGGTCTGCAACAAAAGCCCTTTGAGAAGAGACTGAAGGACCTTAATATGTACACCCTGGGGGAAAGGAGGGAGAGGGGGGGATATGATTAAGATGTTTAAATACCTCACAGGTATAAACAAGATTCAGGAGGAAAGCCTTTTCTGAGAAAAAGATGCTCCAGAACAAGGGGTTATGCTATGAAGCTGGAGGGGAGTAGACTTAAGGTAGATGTGAAGAAGTACTTCTTCACAGAAAGAGTGGTGGATGCCTGGAACAGCCTCCCAGAAGAGGTGGTGGGGGCAAAAACTGTAATGGGATTCAAGAAGGTATGGGACAGACAAAAGGGAACCTTAGTGTTAAGGAAAGGGAAGGGAGTAAGAGATCAAGTAGGGTATGTGGTGTTACAGTAGGTAGGAAAATGGGCAGACTACATGGGCCAAGCGGTCCTTATCTGCCATCAAATTCTATGTTTCTATGTTTCTCAGAAATTGAACTGGGAGGATACACTGTTGATAAACAAAATAGGTCTGGGAGAAAGTGAGGGGGTACCCATTTTATGTGTCTAAATCCCTAATGACTACTGAATGTCCATTCCACTATACTACCTAAAGCTGCAAGTTATTTTCAAATAATTTGATGCTAAGGCAAAATAATAAAATTACTGTTAGCAACATTTACATATCCCCTGGGTTCATCAAGAAGGATATGAAAATTGTTGCTAATTTCAAATTGAATTTGCCTAAAAATAGAAAATGGATATAGATGTGAGATTTCAACTGTAACTGGGCCACTACTCAGCATGAGAAGGTGTGAGATATTTTCCTCAATCCAGGCATTCAACAAATAATTACTGACACTACCTGAACTAATTGAAAAACAGGGACTGAGACTATCCTGGATTGGATAGGCATTTCTCAACCAGCAAAAGTATTAAGCTCAGGAGTCATGCCAGATTCCATGAGTGATGACTGTGATGAGTGATGAGTGATTCTGCAACTGGTCAGCAAAGAAACCAAGAAACCATCCACTTCACATTTCTGTTAGATGATTTAGAGATCTGAATACTGAGGCCTTTAGAGGTGCCATAAGCATAGCCATTTGGTCCTTTTTTGATCATATTCAAGATGTGGATGAAGCCTATGTTAAATTTTGCACCATCTTCCTGAGAATCTGTGATGAATGTCTACCATTAAAACATGAGCATAAAGGGAACAAGAGGGAATTGATTCCTAGGGATGTACTTGATCTAAAGAGGAATACAAAATAGAAAATGGGCTTGTATAGAAAAGTAAAGATCCAACACAATCCAATACAAGAATATAAGAGATTGAGAAACAAATGTAGAATCACCATTAGATCTGCCAAAATAATCTATAAAAATAAACAGTTACAAGATTTAGGGGTCTCAAGGAAAACTTTGTATATACTAAATGAACTTTCAGGTAGAACAAATAATCTGCCTTAATAGTATTAGAGGGAAGGAAGGACTTGACAGTAATCCAACAAAGGTCACAACTATTTCCAGTGATCATTTTGGAGCTCTAAATTAATATCTGTCTGACACTGAGTCTTTTCCTTGGAAATAAGATATTAATCAAAGGTCTCAGGAAATGACTAAGCAAAAATGTTACTTCTGAATTCTGACCCCAGAGCAGATCCTTAAACATGTGACCAAGATGAATCCAGGGTCATGTATTAGGCTGGATAACATTGGTTACAGGCATGTTATATTGGCCGGTCAGGTATTAGCAATTCCTCATTCCAATTGTTTTTTTAATGAAAGCTACATTAGTCATGAAACAAATAAGAGCACTTACAATTCAATATTACTTAATTCACTATTGTGGTCTACAGAAATAACTTAAATATAGTAATTTAAACTGAAGACATAGCTAGGTACTAAACCTTGTTCATGTCCAACATTTTCTGTAAAGGGTCCCATATTAAATCATACAATTTATTATACTGCATTGTTTTATAATAGTTGTTTTTAATTGTTATGTATTCTAGTAATAGATTTTTACACTAGGAAGAAACGGGCAGAATAGGATCTTTCCACTGGTGAGTGATATAATGCCTTGCATTTACTAGAGTAATATCCAGGAATTTTCTGCCCAGACCTTTAGACAGGATTTGTTTTGAAGAAGATCCTGCAACACAAAATTCTGGCTCAGACTGTAACTTAGTCTTTAAAACAGTACTACAGTAAATGTATAAAATATTTGGACCCAAAAAGATTGTAAGTGTACACATGTGGCCATAACATGGGTTATATTATCTAATTCTACTTGGCAACAGTTACAAAATGGAGATATGTTTTTATTTAATATATTACGAGAATAAGGTGCATAGTAAATCCTGTGTAGAGTGTAGTGTTGTATTTTATTTACCCTGTTGTTTTTTGTACTGTGCCAAGAACCAAAGAGATGACCCCACTGCTCCTCTGTTATAGCCATTTTTAAATTATTTTTGCCAGTCTGGTTTTAGTTTTTCTTGATTTGGGTCCAAATGTTTTATTACTGTTTGGTAAATTTTTGAGATCAGCTTTCTCCTTGTATTTGTGCTATATAAAGTTGTAACTGAGGATCTGTTCAGCTCCAACTTTTTTCAAAACTTCAGTCAAGCCAGCTCTAATTTGGAGGCATCTGAATTATTCAAACTGTTTGAGATAAAAGTTTTGTTGTATGTGAGTTAAAGACATGAGATTGTAGCCTTCAAATAGTTGCCCTATCATGGTGATACCTTTATTTATCCACATATACATATTTTTCATGAATAAGGTATTAAACCTATTGACTTCTAATTGGTTGTATGCTGTCAATTGGTTATTATAACAAATAATTGTGTGCATTTTTATCCAGACAGAAAAATAACTGTCTCATAAATTCATTTTCTCCATATATTGCCTGCATGTACTTATTCTCTACACATAATTATCTGTCTGAAAATTGAATCTGCATATCTGATTTAACTCAAAAAGATGTGTCTTCCACAAACCAAATGTGTATTTGTTTCAATATAGTTAAGAAATAATACCATTTAAAATTAGGTAATTTCAAGCCTGCTTTTACATGTAGAGCAATTCATTTATTTTTGTTCAGTCATACTTTTTTAGTTTTCCAAAAGAATTTCCCAATAATGTTCTCTAACACGGTGAAAATATGAAAAATATGTGTTCAACATTTACAGGGATTGCTTGAAAGATGTATGTAATCCTGGGTATGACGTTCATTTTCATTACCTGAGTTTTTTCTAATAATGTAAGAGGCAAACCAATCCAGTTTATTAGGTCCTGCTTAATATTTTGAATCACTAGTTTCAAAATGAAATTGGTTATTTGGCCTAAATTATTAGTCCAATACATTTCTTTATATTTGATTTTATCATTAGAAATTTGGAATGAGTACGTATCCCTTTGGATGTCCACATCATTAGGGTGCAATAAAAGAGCTTCAGTTTTTGACCCGTTTATTTTTAAACTGGACCATTTACCAGAATTGTTTATAATTTCCAACAATTTTGGAACTCATTTGAAGGTTCAGTAATGTAAAACAAGATGTCTTTTGTATATAATGACAATTTAAGGGTATGATTTCCATTTCAGTTTAGTTTATTGTTGTTGTTTGGTTGATCAAACCATTACAACATTACACACATTTAAAAAGACAATAAAATATACAGTACATTGACAGCTGATGATCTTACAGTATCCAAAGTGCTTCAGTATCTGTCTTAAAATGGCTTGATTTTACAGACTTGTTGTACAGATCCTCCTTCAGTACATTCCTCAAACAATAACAATAGTAGTTGTGAGAATATACTGTACTATACATACAATACCATGAGGAGTATTTTTAATGTTTAAAGATATCATAAAATGTCTGCAATCAAATCACCAATAAATATTTCATACCTTTCAGCAAACTGTTTGTTTGTTTGTTTGTTTGTTTGTTTGTTTTTTTAAAAGGAGTACAATAGGTTTTTGGAGAGAAATGGAATGAACTAGGTGACTCAAATAGACCTCTTGTCACAGATCATAATTTATGTATTTTCAACTAAATTTTATGTATTTACATATAAATTTTATGGCTCTTATTTATAAAAACCTAGCACCCAGGCACAACTGGTCCAGGTTTTATCCCTATCGAGAGGTGCTGTCTGATGTTTCTAAGACAATCCTCAATTAATTTTAAGACCCCATTTTGCACCACAATACCTAGTTATGTTTATCTTCCAACCCAGTATTTATCAGCTCTACATCATGCATGATCACATACTTTAGTGTCTTATTGTGTCCAGAACCAGAAGGCCTGTCCATATGTCCCCACCACAATGTAAGCAACACTTAACCGGGATTAAGCTTAGAAATATAGTGACACCTTTTGTTTAGGTAATCATCATGAAACTTACTTGTGGCACACATTGCTTTGCTGTTGCCATCCTCTGTACACCTAAATATTTAGGAGTTGCCAGATTTGGACTGTTCCATTTAGGTACCAGCATACACCCAGCCACTATTTCTCACCCAGTTCATGGGCACATACTAAAGTAGCTTATTGTAGCCAGGACCAACAGGTCTGTCCATATGGCCTCTCCACAATAACAGGCACCATTTAGCCAGAACTGAGCTTACAAATTTTAGTGAAACATTTTTGTTTAAGTAATTATCATCAAACTCATTTATGACACAATTATTGCTTGTGCTACTACTAACCCTGTTTGCTTAAATATTTAGGAATGGGCAAATTAGGACCATCCATTTAGGTGCCAGCATACATTCAGCCTATATTTCTCTCTCTCTTCTGGGGCTCAGATCTATACACCACCAGGCCAAGGCAGCACAGTCTAGGTCCATTCAATTAACTGTATGGATCCCCACCACCAACATATCCCAGTGCTCTATACAAGGGTCTCCTTCTCCATTTACCTAGAGGACCAGATAATGGCTCTGTCCTAAAGAGCCAATATTATTACAAATAGATTATTTCATCCTGTGAAAGTTTCTGAGATGGTATACAATCCCTTAAAGCAAAAAAAAAAACAGTTGCTGATAAAACAATATCTACTATGGTAATTTAGAATCAGCATATAACTATAAAACACATATAGCTCTATTTAGATAATTATATCAACTGAATTATTGTTTGACTTAGCCAGTTAAAAGAAAACACACAAAATAACATATCATAAAAAGTAAGAATAATTTAAATACATATATAATTTGGCCTAGGCAATAGCTGGTTCTCTTTATCTGTGCCCATAATACTTGAAAGTATGAGGCCACAATGGGCTCCTGTACTCTAAAATTCAAAGACATTTACTTGTAAGACAGGAAAACCTAACTAAATCCAAACTTTCAGCATCAAGGCCTCAGAATCGATATAGAGCAGAGGTAATACTTAGACCCAGATCTTATCATAATTACTGAGTCGTGGTTAAAAAAGATGAACACTGATCAACAAATATTACTGCAGTGCTACAATTTATTTAGAGCAGATAGAGAGTCTAGAGGTGGGGGTGTGGTTATCTATGCCAAATCTAAGTACTTGGTCACCAATATTAGTTGCAAATCTCTAGCCAAGGAATTTGAGTTAGTTTCGCTGAGCCTTCATCTCCCCTCCTCGGAATGTATCACTATCCTAGGTGGCTATAGACCCCCGTCTGGTGGCGATGAAGTCCTTAAACTTTTGAAATCTATGTTCGTAGATGCAAAAACTGAAACAATATTTCTAGGAGATCTAAATATGGACTGGCTGTCACCTAAATCACATGGCCTCAAATCCCTTTGTGAAGCTAGGTCTTGGGCAATTAGTCAGTGAACCTACTAGGAACAACACTCTAAATACTGCCAACAGTTCCATTCTAGATGTGGTACTAACCACCCATCCACATAAAATATCTCATTTGGCAGTGTTTCTAGCGACATGAGCGATCATGGAATTGTTGCTTGCATAAGATCTCAAATTAAGGCCGGCGCAACCCATCTTTATAACAAAAGATCCTTCGCAAATTCAGTGCAGTAAACTTCCTATCTGACCTGAGCATGATCAGATGGCAAGATCTTTACCTAACCAAAGATGTCAACAAGGCAGCTTGCATCCTAATGACAAACTCACTACAATAATAAATAAGCATGCCCTTTCATCAAAGTAAGTGCGGAACAATTCCAACCCCTGGTTCACCTCGGATCTCAAGGCAGCCTCTATAGCTCGAGATAAGCTCTGGGCTAAGCTAGACATTCCAAAGAATCTTCGGATTGGCAGGCCTTTAGAACAGCCAGGAATAACTGTGTGAAAAAACTTCACTCTGCTAAAGCTAACTATTATATTTCTACTCTCGAACAAGCTAAAGGTAACCCTCATAAAATATGGAAGACTATAAAAGCTATAGAAGGATGGCCCATGGCCCACTCTGTCCCAACAAGGATAGTTGCAAGTGGCAAGATTGTGGAAAACAAGTCCCTAATCCTGGAGGAACTTAACTCCCACTTTGCCACAGCTGGATTAGCTTTTGACAAGGAACTTAACTCCCACTTTGCCACAGCTGGATTAGCTTTTGACTCGTCACCTTATGCTGGTGCTGCAGTGAGCCAGCATACCCCTCCCGCCACATCTAGTCCTGCACCCAGCCCCTTCCAACTGCGCAAGATAACTTATGAAGAAGTAGAAGATTCTCTTCTTAACTTAGACACCAAAAAAAGCGCAGGGGACGATGGCTTGGAACCCTTTTTCCTAAGGTCAGACTATGCCCATCTCACTGCCCCAACTCTCCACATCTTCAATCTTTCCATTACATCTGCTACTGTGCCGTCCTGCTGGAAATCAGCACATATCCTCCCTCTATTTAAATCTGGTGACACATGCGATGTAAACAACTATAGGCCTATCTCCATATTGCCTATCCTTTCTAAAGTTTTTGAAAAACTGATCCATATTCAGTTAAAATCTCACTTGGAAACCTTTCTCTCATTAACCCAGCTCAATCTGGCTTCGGGCTAATCATAGCACAATCACTGTACTAGCAAAAGTAACCAATGATTGGATCTCTGCTATAGATGCTAAGAAGGTAACTAGTGCAGTCTTTTGGACCTCAACAAAGCTTTTGATACTGTTGATCACAAACTATTAGTCAATTGCCTTGCAAAGTTGGGTGCCACATACCATACCACCCAGTGGTTCTCTGGCTACCTAGCTGGAAGATTCCAAAAAGTAAAGGCGGAAGGCTTTTTCTGCTACTTGCCAGTTGCAAGAGGCCCCAAGGATCCATCTTAGGCCCTATCTTGTTTTCTCTGTACATTAATGACTTAGATGCTAACATATCTATGTCCAATCTGCACTTTTTGCAGATGATACTGTGTTGTATACTTCTGGCTCATCGTTATCTGAAGTCAAGGGAGTGCTTCAAGTGGACTTCGCACAACAGGCATAATCTAATAAAGGCAAAGCTTCTGCTCAATGCTAAGAAGACTAAAGCGATGATATTCTCCTCAGTGCTGTCACAGGCCCCCAATACCTTTGCCCAAGACTTCATTGTCCTGCAGCTAAAGCGAGCCTCTGGAAGTTGTAACCAAATTTAAATATCTAGGTATCTGGATCGACAATAAATTATCTTTCAGTGACCACGTCGAAGATGTCTCTAGAAGGTTAAAAGCAAGGTTAGGTTTCTTCTACAGAAATAGGCCCCTTTCCCCCCTTGAAACTAGCTTGTACAGGCCACTTTTCTCCCCCTACTCGACTATGGCGATGTAATCTATTCCTCCACCACTTTTGCAAATCTAAGTAAATTGGACATCCTTTATCACCGTGCGTTACGGTTCATTACCAACTCCTTACCGTTGCACCATGTGACTTATATGCAGCTGTTGGTTGGACATCCTTACTACTAGATGCCTGCTCCATGCTGGGCTATGGATTCTTAAACTGCTCCTGCAGAAATTGCCAAGCTATCTCTCTTCCCTTATTAGTATCTCACATAGTGCATACTCGTTAAGAAAATCTGACTTTATTATGCTTGACATACCAGGATGCGGACTTCCTTTGGTAAGCGTGCTGTGCATATGCCCTTCCCTCCATTTGGAACCAATTACAAACCGTACTGAAACTAACTAGCACAGTTTCAATAAACTTCTACAAATCACTAAGTTCAGCCAAAATAAGACACCTGTAACTGTCATTAAGTCTCTTCCTTTCCCAAGTGTGCCATATTTATCCACTGGTAAGGTATAATTGATTTGTCATATTAACTGCTTTCCTTCCCTTCTACTCCGGCTTTATCTTTGCTTCGCTCACTGCTACTCTATCAAATCACTTCTCCCCCATATCAGTTGTAGACCGTTGTTTGTTCTAGCTGCCAAAATACTGTATATGTATTGCACACCCAGTCATCATGTTTCATTTATCAGTATGCAACCTGTAAAGTAACTTCCCTGTCTCATATCAATGTTTACCACCTGCGGTCACCCTATGTGGTACCCTTGTATGTATATCCAGCCTGTATCATATAACGTGCATTTCATGTATATACTGTTATTACCTATCTGTGTTTGTACTTTAAGTGTTTACGTCATAGGACCTCCTTGTGAATGAGCTTGCTCAATGGAGTTTTCCTGCAATAAACTTGAACTTGAACTTGAACTAATACTTAGAAAAGTTCAGAAAAATCTCAGTTTCTACAATTTATATGCTGCCAAACAGTTGCCTCATGACTTTATTTTGCAGAGTTCCATTTATCACAAACCAGAATTGAGTTCAATTGCAGACCATAGTAGCATAACAGAAAACATACTGAAGTACAATAATATACCTGTTACTCTTGAATCATTTGATGCAACTAGACAGAATTATAAAAATCATACCTGCATATCAAAAGTTATCATTAGGCAGTCAACGTGAAACAAAGCAGGACAGGTGAAGATGCCATTGTTACTAGCTAGATATAGGAACTAGACTACAGACAACTCACGTTGTGTGTTTGTATGTGTTTTCTTTCATTTACTGTCCACTTGCCTTCTTTGAAAGTACATCTAATCGAGATTTCAAAAGATTATTGCCTCTCAAAACAAGCTTCTCCTCCTGGTCAGATTCCCAAAGTCTGATGTTTCCTCCTTGTAGTCAACCAAAAACAGCTCCACCAGTTTCCCTACTCAACCTCTGGGAGCGAGCACATCTATGAAATCAAACTGAAATTGCTCCACTGAGTGTAGTAACTTTGGGGTCAGCAAGGCAAACAAATGCAAATTACCCAACCCCCGTGGCAACATTAGCATACCTTTCATAAAGAAATGTCAGCCTATCAGCACTATGAAGTGCTATCCTGATTCCAGCCATCCTCCTCCTCCTCTCTTCTCAAGGGTCCCAGATCCTGGTTTAAAAAACATCTTTAGGAATTCAATAAGGCTGCTGCTTTAAGTAAATGCTCAGTCCATGTCCCGTAGCACAAACCCCGAGTGCCTTGTGCACTTAGAACGCTGCACTTCCAACTGAATTCCACCACACAGTTTTTATAAAAATGGATTAATTGTCCATGAATCCTTCAGAGGCACAAAAACCTGGATAGATCGAGCTATACTTTAAAATACCTTTAGGATGTTGCAATAAACATCCGGCTGCAGGCGAACTTTGGCAGATAGTCAACACAACTATGGAAGCTAGAAACAATTAACAGCTTGTTTCCAAATTACAAAAAGCACTTCTCTGAGGATTTTAGTTAAAAATAATATAAGCTTTAGTCAGGAACATTTTAGGAATGCTTTTAGAGCACTGTCAGCACTCACTCAGTACAGTGGGTATCTGACCAAAACGCCGGAGCTGACAGATAACAAAA
The DNA here is from genome assembly GCA_016271365.2 of Neoceratodus forsteri. Taxonomy (NCBI): domain Eukaryota; kingdom Metazoa; phylum Chordata; order Ceratodontiformes; family Ceratodontidae; genus Neoceratodus; species Neoceratodus forsteri. The sequence goes on from CM028134.1 coordinate 684,848,505, forward strand.
GTGGTTGTTCAAAATAGTGCCAGTCCATACCTTTCCCCAACTACAAGAGACATACCTTTCCCAGTGTTTTTTGATAAAAATAATGAGTTTCATTCATAAAACCCACTGGAAATCTTTAGTTAAAGTCAGCAAGCAAGAGACGAAAATCATACAGTGTGCGGTGAAGCAGCACCACAGCCATCTTGCCCCCTTAACTCCACCACAGAACAACGGGTATGATTTGATAATTCAAGCCCTTTAATCAATGGAGTTGCTCTTATACTACTGGCAAGGGATTCCATGAATAGAGTAAATAATAAAGGTGATAATGGGCACCCTTGTCATGTACTCCTAGTAAGTTTTACTCCGTGAGGAACTGTGTTATTGGCATTATTTCTAGATAAGTAAGATTTATAAACCAGATTTATCCAGCTCAAAAATTCCTCTCCAGTTCCCACTCTTTTCAACATACAGAAAAAAAAATATGGACACTACCTGGCCAAAGCTTTTTCGGCATTCAGGGACACCACTATGGCACTGGCACTGGTACAGAATGCAATTACATTAATTGCATTTTTATGTTGCTTGCACGCATGTGCAAGAAACATAGTGCCGTCATCGGAGATTTCAGAGGTGTGTCACCTCCTCCTCCAATTCAGTCAGTGAGCTGGCAGGTGCGGCCCCTGTAAGCCAATGCATTTTGGAGCTGTCTGTACAGCTCCAAAATGCAGTGCTTGTCTCAGATTGAAAGAGGGCTACGCTTCAGTGAGCACCGATAAACATAGCTCCCCCACACACAGGCATGCGTGCCCTTGCCGCGTACTGTGTAACCAACAGGGTGCCCAATCCCGCCCGGCTGAGCTCGCCTCCCAGTAGTTGGTACCACGCTGGGAGCCACCCCAGCGGGCAACCAGTCCTTGGTCGACGAGGGTGCCCAATCCCCATCGACTGAATGGCCCCCATCCTTGTGCCATGCTGGGAGCCCACCCCAGCGTGGCAAACGATCAATGACATCTTTTTTTTAAAACCTATAAAACAAAAAGCGGTCAGCAGCCGTCTCGACCCCCACAACCGCACCCACCCTGCTCTAGCCTCCCCACACCCCCTCACCCCATACTTACCTCTGGACTCTGGCGCGGCGATCTTCGGTGGGCCGGGAACACGTCTGCACTCTTCAAAGCCCGACCCGAACTGAGGAAATGCCGGTAAGCTGTATAATGGGCTAGGCAGGGGTTCAACCTACTTTATTGCATATCTCAGGCATTTTGGCAATTTTGCAAATTTTCAACATGGGGTTTTGGGACTCCTTCTCATGAATGATGTCAGTGTCATGGCGTTATTCAGGCCCGAGCATGATTTCGGCGCGGTGACTGTGCAGTGACTGCAAAATCACCTTTGGGCCTGAAAACCACCATGACAGTGACACCATCATCGAGAATCCAAAACCCTATATGAAAATTTATCCAAAATCCAAAATGATTATTGATGAAATGTCAGTGCTACAGTTCCTACACAGGCTCGTAAGTTCGTGAAATTTCAATATTTTCACTCCAGATTTTCAACATTGCCATCTTACCATACCTTCTTATGAGCAGTATAGATGTCATTTTTCACATCTCACCCAAAATGTGTTTACACCCTTGTAGTGCAGAATGGTGCAGTCGGTGTGCGAAATCAATGTACAGGACAAATTAAGAAAATCACAGTGACACTGTTCATGAGCAGAGGTCTTAAAATGGCTATGTTGAAAATTTGGTGAAAAAATTCCTAAAAATGACTGTTTTTCGAGCGTGCATTGTGCAGTTCCTACGCAGGCTCATAAGTTCACAAATTTTCAATATTTTCACTCTAGATTTTCAACATTGCCATTTTACCACACCTCCTCATGAGCAGATACAGCTGTCATTTTCACATCCTGCCCAAAACATGTTTCCGCCCATGCTATGGCGCACAATAGCAGTGGAGTTATCTCGCGAACTCAGTGTATGGGACACATTAAGAAAATCACAGTGTCACTGTTCATGAGCAGAGATCTTAAAATGGCAATGTTGAAATTGTTAAAGAATTCCTAAAATGACTATTTCACAGTGTGCGTTACACAGTTCCACTTACCCTTTCGTAGGTTTGAGAATTTTCAATATTTCCACTCCAGATTTTCAACATTGCCATTTACCACACCTCCTTATGAGCAGTACAGCTGTCATTTTTCACATCCTGCCCAAGCGTGTTTCCGCCCATATAGCGCACAATGGCGCGGTCGGTGTGCAAACTCAATGTATGGGACACATTAACAAAATCACACTGACACTGTTCATGAGCAGAGGTCTTAAAATGGCTATGTTGAACATTTAATGAAAAATTTCCTAACAATGACTGTTTCTGACCGTGCGCAGTTCCATGCACTCTCGTAAGTTAGCAAATTTTCAATGTTTGCACTCCAATGACTTCCAAATACCTAAACAGCACATAGAAGCAAGTAACATTCGGCATTGACAAATGCTTGTTAATATTGGTATGCCCCCTCCTTCCCTTGATGAAACCCACTTGATCTTTATTTATAATTTCTGATGAAACAGTTTTCCAATCTAGCTGCCAGTACTTTTGTGAATATATTGTAGTCAGAGTTCAAGAGTGATATCAGTCTAGATGATGAGCACTTTGTTGGATCCTTGTTTTTTATGTAATACTGTTATCAGAGCTTCATCAAAGGAAGGGGGGCACTCTGTTGATGATGGAAACTATCAAATAACTCAATCAATTTTAAACAAGTTGACCAGGTGGCAATCCAAGTCTGATGCCATTCCACCTCACAGGTTATGAATAGCTTGTTTAATTTCTTCCTGAGAAATATTCCTATCTTGTTCGTTAGCTTGGATATCAGTTTTTTTCTTTCCTGCCTACCCTTGCCCCTCAGCCCACCACACCTTCAGGCTGCACACTGTACCTGTTGCATGCCAGTCTCACCACTCCACTGACAGCTTCCTGCAACCTGATTCCTGCACTGTACCTGTGTCCAGAGAGTTCTGTCTTATCCCTGCTGGGAACCCCTCCCATGAGGTGGAGGGCATGGGGGAGAGCAGTAACAGGATCTGACCACTCTAGAATGGCAGGGGTGGGGGACAAGAGTGGTGCACCTGGGGGGGACTGTGGTATGGTGGGACATGGTGGGTGTCATCCGGTTGACTGAGGCAGTGATTTTCTATTTTGTGGGGCCCCACCCACATAAGCATGTCTGCAGGGACGTCTTAGGGCGGAGGTGTTTGGCAGCATGTGGGCACCCACACCACCAAGAATGTCTCTGCTAGGCCACAACCAGTAACCACACTAATAGCAGAATACTGTGACCCACTCTCCCAGAGGGATGCATCCAAGGGATGCTCTGACTTCCTCCCTGCTGGCCTCCAATCATGACATCCAGGCTCAGGGTGCAAGCCTGGATCACCAGTGTGCCACAGCAATGCCCCATTGCTCTGTGCCATGGAGCCAATATCAATTATCTTTGATATATCAATGTGTGTTTTTTAACTCAGTTGATTCGTAAACTTCATATCCCAATTTATATTGGCTAGAATAATACTCTATAAATACATCAATATCTTTTTGATCAGTTGTAGTTATGTTACTAGCTTTAATTTCTGCAACTGACCCATCAGTTTGTTTACTTTTGAAGTATGTAATAAAGCATCTTACAGTAGCTGATTTATCTAAATGAAATAGTATTTGGTGCATGTTAATGGTAAGAGTTTTTCTGTATGTTCTTCTTGTATCTGATTATATTTTTGTTTCAAAGTCACTTTTTATGTAGTAATAGTCCTGTTTGAGAATGTTTGGTCTGTGTATCTTTTATTTGCTTCTTCAAATCTTCAATTAGTTCTTTTTGTTTAGTTTGTTTCTACCTCTTCTATGAGTCAGTTCTGCCTCTTATAAAGGCTTTATAAGCATCCTAGACCATATTTAGTCTGATCTCCTGATTTATATTTGTTTTGAAGAACCATTTGGATTCTTTTTCAATCAATTTTTGATCAGTTGTATCTTTTAATAAAATGGTATCTAATTTCCACTTTCTTTGTTCACTGACAGTGTCCCTGTATGTTAACATAACATGCACTAGGGCATGGTCTGTGAATGTTATTGGGAAATAAAAAAATATTCTGTATTAATGGTAAGATGTTAAGTGACACAACACATGAATCAATCAAGTATTAGTAATGTCTGTGGGAAAGAAAGAGTATTCTTTTTCACTGGGATTTAGAAATCTCCAGACTTCTGTTAGGCTTAGTTCTTTTATTTTTCTCTTTGTTAACTTTATAGCATCACTTTCTCCTTTGTTTCCTGATGTGCTGTCATAATGTGTAGCCATTACCTGACTGAAGTCTCTGGATACTAAAAAAAGTTGTGGGAATTGGGTCAAAGTCACGAAAATATTCTGTATTTGGCACGTATAATGATACCATGGTAAGAGGCATACCATCACAGGTGCCTGTTACCACTACAAGTCTGCCCTTCACATCTGGTTATTACTTTGTTTATATTCCTTTTTATATCTTTTGATAATAATATGGACACCCCTCAGGATTTTACATTTTAGGTAGCATGAAAACCATGACCTCCAGCTTTTTGTAAACTTCTCTGTTTCTATTTGATCACTGTAGGTCTCTTGTAAGAGCAGACAGGGAATGTTTATTTGATTAGCAAATTTTAATATCCTTTTCTTTTGGATGCTTTGTGGTGACCATTAATGTTCCATGATTGGACCCTAAAATTCTCTTTTACTGATAACATAGGAGTAAGACTTCAAACCTATACATAGGTACATCACCTGTTAACATTGTATTTAAGTAATAGAGTTGCTTATATGTCACTTTCATTTTTCCATAGTTCTGTACATTTACACAATGTCTCTTTTTCTTATTTTTATTCACTCGTCTTTAAGAAGTAAACATTGTTTGACATGTATTCTGACCTGAGTTGTTATCTTTCCTTCCCTCTTAACTGACTCTCCTAGTATCCTCTTTTGAAATGAATGAATTGCTCATTATGTCGTTAAATACTTCACAAAGACTGGAAACATGTTGTTATTAAACCTAAATATAAAGCTTTTGTTGTTACTAAACCTATATATTTAGTATCCTGTTATCATCCCATCTCTCTATTGTCACCCCATCTAGACTTTTTGAGAGAATAGTATTTGTTCAAATGAAAGAATTCATCATCCAATATCACTCAATATTGCTTTGAATCCAAACATAACACAGAGATGGCCTTGATGAGGTTCACTAACTGCATCCATAAATCATGAGCTAGTGATTAATTCTTTGGAACAGTTACATTTTTCCAGTGACTTTTGACTTGAAATGTGGGCTATTTATCTGAGAGGTCTCATGAAATAATAGTTGATGGTGTAAGCTTTATATTAAGTGTGGGGATACCGAGTCCAGCTTGGTCATTTCCAAAATACAGCACACACTACAGAAAGTGGGAGTAAGATACCGAACTGTCTACCCAGCTGTTTTCAAAATTGAGAGGAATGGGATGTGTCACAATTTCACTGAGTCCTCTGAAGCCACTACCTTTGTGCACAGAACATGTGGTGCTAGAGCAACATCAAGTGCCACTGGTAATAATGCAACCTCAGCAAAAGGAAAATAGAATCTCAAAAAGGACAGTGTCCAGATTGACAGCTCTCCCTATTCTCCAACCCCATTCACAGCTCAGCACCCCCCAGAACAATGGCAGAGGGAGATAACAAAAGACCACAGCTGCCCCCCCCGACAGGCTGAGCACCCTCCCTCTACCAAAAGCAGAATCTCTGGATCCAGACCCTCAGCAAATGAATCTTCTGCCCAGAGTCCCCCTCCCCAGAGAAACTGGTTCTGCAAACCCGCTAGCAGACAATAACTCAACATCCAACTCTGGGAAGCCAGGAGAAAACCCACAACCTCAGCAAGCTAACCCAACTTCATGGGCTCATGTGGCACAAGAACAATGGGGCCCAGCACCTCTGGCTCCAATGCCTGGGCAAACCCCAAATCAAATTCTTCTGCCAAACACTTGAACAGTCTAGTCATTCCTTACTCCGTCTGAGAGAGGATAAATGGTAAAGCTGGGTAAGAAATACATTAAGTGAGATGTTATGTTTAAACTAAAGGGTATTGCTGAATGATTTAACTCCCTAGCCCATTTCTTCTCCTCCCCAGTACCCCCAAATAGAACTCCTCTTATGGCTTTGAAGCATTTGAAACTACAGAGAAGCTGTATACCCCCTCCCCCTCCCCATTCCTGTCACTGAACTGTGAGCTTGCTATCTTGTCTCTACAGTTAATTACTTTAATGTTATGGATGTCTGAAAGCCCTCAAGATAACACTTCTAGGAACAATTGTTTAATCCTCCCTTTCTTACATACATCATGAAAAAGGCAGGATAATAGCCATTAAATGACCCAAGAATGATTACCTATAAGATCCCCGGTACCCTAAGTATTTTAGAACCTTATGCATAGCATCAGGACTTCCAGTTTTAGGAGTAAAGTGGTGCTGAACTGATCTAGACGCATATGTGCCAAGTAGTGCAAATGACTGCACCTCCCAATCCCCTCTTGAGTGACAATCCTTCCCTTTGTATCACCCCTTATGTCTACAATCACTTTGTTACACCAACATCAGAGGTGAACTACAGGCTAAAAATGATGTGTACTCCACTGATTCCTATTTACCCCATCCTCCAACAACCCTTACTCACCCCCGGAGAGGATTTTCCAGTTGATTCACTGACGTCACACTCCTGCAAACCTAGAGCTGTGGGGGACCTCAGAAGAGCTGGTTCTGAAGCAGGTTGCTAAACACTGGATACGAGATTTAGAAAAGAAACGTTTGCCTGAAAAAGATTAACCTGAACCTGGAAAGATGCCTGAAAAGGAGTCAAAAGAGAGAGAGTTGAAGAGAAGGAGAAGCTGCTGAGGTGTAGCGGTATGGAAGTGTGGAAGAGAGGGGGCTGCTATGAATTGCTGTGCAGCTGTGTGGTAGTCCTGCTGAAAATAAAGCTGAAGCTGGCCAGAGCAAGTTAAACTGTGGAGTAGCTTAGCAGCATCAGAAGAGGTTGACTAGAAGCCAGCCAGCAAAAAAGGTAAAGGGACATAGGGCTACAGTGCTACAAAGGAAGCAAAGTAACTGAACCAGGGCTACTACCACGGAGGTAATAAAAAGTGTACATTTTTATATCTTAATTTTCTTGTTAGGCTTTTTGTCTTGACTTTCTCACCCCATAGTATCCCTGTGTTATCTCTGTTTGTCCTGTGCTACACTGTGTTGCACTGACTGAGGAACTCTCGAAGTACCTGCTTGCATTTGTAAATTTCAACATAGCTGAACTGCTGGCTAACTGGCCAACCTCAACCCATCACAAGGTGTCATAACTGCCTAAGTAACTGATTAAGAAAACTGGCACATTAGCAGAAACACAAGTCTGCATATCCGCAGGGGAGCAGAGTAAAGAGTAAAGAAAAGAAGAACAAAGGACTTTAAACTAAAATTTAAAGTTACTAAATAACTTCCTTAGTACCTGAATTCCTTGAGCAAATGAATAACAGAAAAACCCAAAGGTCTAAGGGCCTAGAGTCTAAGGGTTCAGGGGCTTGAAAGGGCTTAAAAGGATTTTTAAAGAGTTTAAAGTATTTATAGTACTTAAAGCATTTGGGTACTGAGTACTCCGTGTAGTGCTCAGTGCCTAAAGCTCAGTGCACAGCATTTTGCTTAGCATTTTGCTCAGAGTTTTATGGTCAGTGTGCCTGCTCAATTCATTGGTTTGCAGGTGCATATTTTAATTATCCGCTCTTACGCCATTAAGTGACCAGTGTTTTGTGCCCAGGATATTTGTGCTGGCTTACTTTTGCTTACTGTATTTTCTGGTACACATTTTACTTATTTTAACCTATTCAACTATAGCGGAGCAGAGTTGTGTTTTAAATTATCTTGTATATTTTTCTTTTTAATTTTTACAGTTGCTCATTAGCTCAACTGCTCATTTGCTGATTGATTGCTGATTGCTAATTGCTGACTGCCAATTGCCACTTGCTTGCTGTCCAAACTTAATTGCTAATTGCAATTTGCACTTTGTATTTGCACTCCCCACTTTACAGAATTACTTATTGTCTGCTTATTTCCACATTGGGGTATTTGATTGGAAGCATATTCAGGGCTACCTATTTTGACTATCTGACTGTTTTTAGTCCTTCTATGCTTGTTAAATTGGTCAAACTGGTTAAATTTGACTTGACCATCTGTTTATTGTTAGGCCTTATGGTTATTATTCAAAGTTGTCCAAATAGTTAAACTGTTTGACTGCTGGATTGTTAACAGTGCAAAAGATAAATAGGCATTTATTAATTGGAACTGCTAAACTGCTTGACTGACTGGATAGGCAGGATGAGCAGGTTAAGTTGGTTAAATTACTTAAAATCAGTAAATTGTCCCCAGATTGCCCCTATCAATTGAGGGGCCTAATAAGTAGGAGAAATATTAAGGGACCCAAGGATGTCAATAATCACAAGACATGGTAAGACCATACAGATTATACAGAAAATAGACACCATAAATAAAAAAGGGGCTAAAAATAACAGAAATGGATAAAAACATTTCAGAAGATAAAAAGGAATAAAGTGAACAATGGGGACATATAGCGGAGGAAGTAGGGGATAGTAAAAACCAAAAAGGAAAAACTGTAGGGGACATAGTAGGTGGTGGGGCTCCAATTAGCAAAACTAAGGAAGTAAGAAAAGGTAAAATGGAAAAAACTCCACACCCACTATGACCATTACAGATGTTTTTCTCTCCTAACAATAATGTAGGGGGAAACAAGCTCTGGGATAACAAAACAAAGAACATCAGGGTAGGGTTTCTTATCCAAACACAAGAAATTTTTTCAGGGTTTTTTTAAGACATTGGGAAACTTAATAAAGACATCTCTAAATTGAGAAATTCCATCAAAAATGATATAGCAGGGAAATCAGCTGGAAAAGCAGCTGAAAAAATAGAGAAGGGGAAAGGAGATCAGACTAAGGAAGAAATAAGGGACATAAGGAATATAAGGAATAACCCTGATACAAAAATAGATATTCTGGACCTTAGTGGCCAAACACAAGATAATCATGCTATTGAGACGGACCGGTCTGTGATATTAAATTACATGGAGGAAGATACAGATGAGTTGGATTGGGAAGAATTGGAAGAAAATATAAAGTGGACCCAAGTAATGAGCCCAGTTTCACAGGAGATACCAGATATAGAGGGTATTACTAGAGATATACAACTGATTTTAAAGAACCCATATATGGCAAATGTATTGCTCAATAAAAAACTGGTAGAGACAAAAAAGAAATATCCTTTCTGAGGAGTATAAGTGTCAAAAATAAGAAAAGGATAGAAGGATTAAAGGAAAAAAGGAGGGCAGACTGGGACAGTGAACACAAGAAAGAGAAGAAGTAATATTAAAAGACAAGGAAAGAGAACTAGGGAAACAAGGGGAGAACAGTTTATGGTTAAAAACAACCACTGGGACAGAAGATATCAGAGACTATAAGGAGTTATACAATGGACTTTTCAAATCCAAGCCTCTGATTGGCTAGTACATCATCTGAGCTGTGTCCTTATCAGATGATATACTAGCCAACCGGGACTACTGCCCAACAAGATGCCCCATGACAATAATGAATCAGTGAGCTCTTCCAAGCATAAACAGAAATACGAACTGCCAGAGCTCACTGAAGCAGCAGTGCCGTGGGAAGCTGTCTTTTCTCACACTGCCATCTGCACCAGCAAGAAAATCATAATTGGTGGACCCGTGACAGCTAAAAAAAAAATACACCTATATGAGCTGCTCACTTTCTACCTACTCTTTTCTGTATTTTTTCTTTCACTGTCCCCGGCGTAATGGTCTCACTCCCAGCATTTCAAACGGTGCTGAAACTGTCATAATCTCACTCACATTGCAGGAAGCTCCAGTTCCACAAATATTCTCAACATTTTGTTTTTTTACTTACTAGCCATCAGTTTTCGCATACCTCACGTTTTGGCAGTCACTCCCACTGCTCCAGATTATATTTAGTCTCCAGACTCCATACCCTGTCCCCACAGAGAGTGTACTCGGTATTCAGTGTCCGGACTCCATACAATGCCTGCCCGGTACACATGCGTGTCTTCCATCTCTGGACCTGATTCGCGATTCTCCCTATTTCCTCTTCCCATTTCCAACACCACATGTACCAATCCCAAGATGCTCTCCCAAACTACTTTCACATTACTGTGTAAAAATGTTTCATTTATATTCCTCAGTGACAGTTACTGAAAACATAAAACCGGAACCAGTGTCTCGGCATCCATTGCGGACAGCACAGCTCTCAGACATGCCAACACTTTACAAAGAAACTCATATGTATGCAATGTTGTAAATCAGATAAACATAAAAGAAGATTAAAATGCTTTCTGTTCTGGGGCAGAGAATCAAAAAAACATTGCATCAACTTCATTACCAGAAATGGGTCATCCTCACTACTGCTGCCTGTGAAATTCGGTAGGCAAAGTTAAATATATATATAAAACAAAATCTGCTGTTGATTCTTTCTCTGGCTGCTTAGGGTGAAAATACAGACACATCACAACACCCAGTAATGACTTTTAATTAAACTGAAACAGCTCCAGTCTTCCACTGAAACAGCTCCACTCTTCCACTCCAACACACCAGCAAGGACTATTTTTTTTATTTCTACTGATCTTATCATATTTTTTTACTCTTTTTAGCTATACCTTATATGTTCATCTTTTAACTAACTTCTGTACTGCGGGGCCCATTTTATAAGTGCAATAACACACTCTGAGGTGTGGTTTATCGCCTGATAAGAGCACGCCCAGTGGCATAAGGCACTCGGCGCAAGCACCTTGTGCCTTAGTACACCCCTGGGTGTGCTCTTATCAGGTGATAAACCACACCTCATCGTGTGTTATTGCTTACTTAACAATGTTGCCCAAGGAAAGCAAAAGTGTCAATAGAATTTGTAAAGAATTAAAAAAACACATACTTTTTTGTGGGAAAGGGGAAAACAAGAAGAACTTAGTAGAATAAAGAAGAAATGGATAGAAGACAAGATAACTGGAAAAAAACATCAAAAAGACAAACAAGGAGGAATTAGGAGATAAATATATGGAAAAAAAGGGAAAAAGAAATAACACAGGTTCCCCTCTTGAGCAAAATAACAGCACCTCACAAGGAATAAAGGTCAGTAAGGATATTAATGAAAATGGGGAAAAGAAAAAGGTAGGCTCTACAGCAACACAAGACAGTAAAAAAAGAAATAGTAGACAGGGAAAAAGTGAGAAAAGAAAAAAGAGGAAAAATAAAATATGGGGAAACTGAAGAAGTAACCCATAAAACAAGCACCATAGAAACTGTAGCACCACTAAAGTCAGGGAAAGTAAAAAAAAAACAAATACCCAGTCAAGGTCAGAAGACAAGAAGAAAAAGGAAAATATAAGAGAACAAGAGAATAGCAGTGAAGAAAGAAGTCAGGATAAGACCAACAAAGAGTTTAAAATATTCATGATAAAAACTAAGGAATCAGATTATGTTTTACCTGTATATGGAGAAGGGATCTTGCCCATGGAACAACATGTCAGTCTGAACAAAATGTTAAAAAACCTTCTGGGCACCTTGCTGGCTGAGAATATGGAGATTTTAAGTTATATAAGCATAGTAAGACCTAGAGAGACTGAAGAACTGGTACTGATTTTTTCAAACCAATATTATATCTTACAAGCAATATGGAAACAAATGAAGAACTGAATGATATGGGAATGGAATTGGAAGTAGTAATATCTTTAAAATAACTATTCCCAGAAATTTATCCCAAAGAAACAAATATCATCAGAGGTGGAACACTGATATACATTTTTGGGCTCAAACAATTTTATAAAGAAACAAGAGTAAATTTGCACTCCAAATTAACTGAGTCGTTGGGGTTATTGTTGTAAACAGAGATACAAAGGAAAGACATCAGCAAAGTGGTCAGATGGGAGGACGATGGGCACATCTGAATGTGGCTATCACATAATCTACTTTATATGCTTTTGATAAGCAAAAGTAGAGTGCTGGACAACTTGGGGATATTTGTCTATGATGAAGAGCAACCTGAAGCTAAAGGCTCAGGGCAGGATACACAAAGAAAGCCAAAAATCCTGCAGCTGCAGGAAAAAGGCCTGCAGCACTGCAGAAACACAGTTGCATGATATTCATAAAGAAATATTGAGTAGGTGCAGAATTCCGTAAAACCCACACAGCTGTGGAAATTCAGCAGCTGTGGAAATTGAGCAAGTGCTAAAAATCTGCAACTGTGGATCCACAGCTGCAGAAATAGCTTAGGAGGCACAGCAATGGTGAACCTAATTAGCTGGAGCAGCAGACTTTAACATTGCTGCCATAGCATGAAGCTGAAAGCACCCACAAAGAGACCAGCAACCAGTCCCTCAACTGGGACCACTGCAGCACCACAGGTACCAGCAATACCATGGCACCACAGTGGCTGACTGCCACTGCTGGTTCTCCCTCCCTGGGGTGTTCCTGTTGCCTGCAGGGGTAGTATTCACTGCAGGCTGGTCAGGCTCTACTGCCTGTGGGGCTCCATCATGGGCTGCACTGGGTCTGGTGGTTGTTGCTTGTTGCCATATCATGGCAATGTGTGCTGTTGTTGCTGTAACATCAGCCACTGCTATACTCACTGGGATGCTATTACCTGTGCCTCACCTCCACCTTAACTGATTCCAACTGTCAGGGCACTACTGCAGTATGCTGAGGGAGAGTTACACCTCATTCCACTGCGTGTAACATTTTTTCCACAACTGTGGAAAAAAACTGGTAGTGAATAGCCTTTCAGGGGATGTGCCTTGTTGTTCCCATTCTACATTTTGTGCTAGTGTGTAGTTATCTGTTAGGCAACTATTTTTTAATAGTTCTCTGAGTCCTAAATAATAGTGAAAATGATATTTCAGGAGGTCAAATCTTTCTCGTAATTGTTGGAATGATAGGAGAGTTCTGGATTCCTGATCTACCAAATGGTGTAGTCTTTCAATTCCTGCTTTGTCCCAATCTGAGTTTGACAAACCTTTTCTACTCTTCGTGAGTGTACTGTTGTTCCAAATAGGTATGCAAGGAAGCACTACTAACCCCTTATTAAATACATTATTGACCTTTTTCAATGTTTGAACCGAAACCAGTATGCATGGATTATCTTTAATTGCTAGAGGTGTTGGCAAATATATCAAGTCTGTAAGGCTATATGGTTTAAGTAATTATTTTTCTATGTCAACCCATAGTGGTAAATTCCATTTTTCATTATAAACTTTAATTAAGTGTTTAGTCACTTGTGTAAAAATAAAGGACAATTGATTTTTCTCCCACCAAGGGAGAGCAAGCCCCCCCTTGGTCCTATGGCTTTCTTAGCTTTGTGGTCCCAAGTCTTGGTGGACTATTCCCCCAGATAAATTTCTTAAACATTTTTTCTAAATGTTTAAAGAAGCTAGTGGACATCACCATGGGAAGATTTTGGAATAAATAAAAGATTTTGGGCACCACAATCATCTTGATCGCATTAACCTTACCCCACAAGGAGAGATTAAATTTTCCCCATCTTGCCAAGTCTAGTTCAATATCCAATAGCACTGGTTCATAATTGAGATCTACAATTTCCTTAAGTTTTGTTGAAATTTGCAACCCTAAATATGTAATTGTTTTTTTGAACCATTTCCTCTCCAGCTTATTATTGAGTTGTAACATCATAGATTCCGACAAGTTGCTATGTAATACCCGAGTTTTCCCCAGTTGATCATTAACCTCGATACTCGCTCAAATTCTGCCAAATGTTTTTGTACAGAAGAACAAGATTGTACAGGCAGACTAAGTGTGAGCAGTAAATCATCAGCAAATGCAAGCATTTTATATTCTATTTGTCCTAATTGTACTCCTTTTCTGTCTAGGTCACTATCCATTAATCTAATTAAGGGCTCAAAAGCAAGAATGAATAATAAGGGGGACGGAGGACATCCTTGCCTTGTTCTGCACTTTAACTTAATTTTGGGTGATAACATACCATAACTTTAGTAGAGGGGTTGTTATAAGCAAGGCCACCCATGAGATGAAGTTGTCACCAAATCTAAACTCTGAAAGTGTTCTAAGCATGAACTTCCAAGTTACTGAATCAAACACTTTGAGTATGTCCAATGATAGTGCCACAAAGAGATCCTTGTTTTTGTTACACCACCATATTAGATTCAGTAGCCTGCAAATACAGTCTACTCCTGATCTATTTGGCATATCCCACTTTTTCCAGTTCCACTAGCCGAGTAATAACCTTTTGCAATCTATTAGCCAATATTTTTGTTAGAAGTTTATAGTCTGAGTTCAACACAGAAATAGATCTGTACTGTAGTTGCTGCAGTCCAAAGTATCCTTGTCTTTCTTAAGTATAAGAGTTAGGAAGGTTTGGTTCATTGTGGGAGATAATGATGTGTCTGTCCCTGCTGATATTAGTGCACTATGCAGGTAAGGAGCTATTGTATCAGTAAGTTTACAATAAAATTATCCCATAAAGCCATCTGGACCTGGTGTTTTTCCTACAGGTAATTCTCATATAGCCTGTTTAACTTTGATGAGTGTAATCTCCTTTTCAAGAGCCTCTTTATTTTCTTGGGCTAACGAGGGAAGATTACGTTTTTTAAAGAAGCTATCTAGTTCGCTAGTCTGTAATGTTTCTTTTCCTGCATAAATGTGACTATAAAATGTCTGAAACTCTCTATTTATGTCCTGCTTATTTGCGAGTATCCTTCCTTGGGCGTCCCTAACACCTGGGATAATATTTTGTTGTTGTGATTTCTTAAGTCTGTATGCTCATAACTTCCCTGCCTTTTCTCCCACTTCCCAGTAATTTTGCTGAATCCTGAATAAAGCATATTCAGCTTTCTGGGAAAGAATACTGTTAATTTTACCCCTCAGTGTTGTGATCTTATGTAGCAAGTCATGTTGTGGAGTTTTAGCAGACTTAGATAATTTTCCTAGGAAATCAAGCTCTTTCTGATTTTCTTTAAGAACTTTTTCTCTTTCTTTTTTCCTTTTAGATGAAAAGCTAATAATTCTTCCTCTAATATATGTTTTGTATGTTTCCCAAAGACATTTCTGTGACACCTCCCCATTGTCATTAAGTTCAAAAAACTCTTCTGACTGCTCTGTAACTCATTCTAAGAAATCCTTTTCCTTAAGCAAACTAGCATTTAACCTCCAGCAGTGCATTTTGTCCATATTACCTTTCAAAAATAAACTTACATTTATTAATGCATGATCTGAGATACCAATGTTGTCTATTTTCGCATCTACTATTAATTGTGCATATCTATTAGTTGTGAAAATGTAGTCCAGTCTACTATATGACAGATGCCTATTGGAAAAGAATGTATAATCCCTACCTTGAGGAGTAACTATCCTCCATGTATCTATAAGGCCAAAATCTGCCAATAGTTTCTTAAGCGAGGTTCTTGCTTTAGTGGATATGTGTATTTGTCTAGTTGAGGATCTATCTGATATGGAATCTAGAATTTCATTAAAATTCCACACTACTATTAACTCGTAGCCTGAGAAGTTAACCAATACAACAGCACATATGTTAAAGAAATTTACATGGTTTTCATTGGGTGCATAGACATTACAAAGCGCAACCATCTGTCCATCTAGAGTTCTGGTCAGAACTTGATAGCTGCCCTCATTGTCCGTTACATACATATGTTTACAGAAATTAATACCTTTTCTAATGAGAATCGAAGTGCCCCACTTCTTTTTTGAATAACAGCAACCTTCTGCCTGTCCTACCCAAGTTCTTTGTAGTTTCTCAGCCTCAACCCGTACTAAATGAGTTTCCTGTAGGAAAGCTATGTCTGATTTTTTTTTATTGAGATAGGATAGTACTTCCTTGTGCTTTATCAGACAGCCTGACCCTTAACATTCCATGAAGTAATATTATAAGCAGTCATAACTCCTCTCAAAATGCTTCCTTTGAGGACCACACTCAAAAGAAATAACTATATCTGAAATGTTATGAATATAGAACCAGCACTATATAAAGTTTGTAAAATAAATGAAGCTGATTTTTAACAGTAGCCTTGTGTTAGAAAACAAAAAATAATTTCTTTAGTAAGTCTTATTATGGTTTCTTGCTGCATTTCAGGTTAGACCAATTGTTATAGTTTACAGGCTAAATAAAAACAGATAAAAACTGCAAATCTATGAAACAAAATATGCTATACTAACAGTTACACACTAGATTATGCAAATTAAATTAGTAAAAGTTTGAGGTTCAAGAAAAACTCACTAAGTATTATCATTGTGAAACAAATAACAGTTGTGATTATAGTCAGTAAGTAACTAAGATGAAGTTGGTATCTCAAATGCAGTAGGATGAAAACTACTGCTAATATTGTACCCTTCACCTACTGAACTTAATTCAGTCCAAGGTGGATTAGGTACAATCGATAGTTGTGATGACACCCAGCATCTATCTGGCACCAGTCAGCATTCACAAGATAAATGTCATCATTTATATAGCACAAAAAGGGAGGATTCCTTGAACATACGGTGTGCAGTGATAGAGCCATTGCTAGAAGCTGATTTTACTAGATAGGATGAATGTCAAAATTTGGAGTTTCTGCCAATAGGGAAAGTGCAGAGCAAGAAGGAAAACCAAGAGGGTGTTGCAACATGAATTATGAGAGGTGTAGAATACATTTAAACAAAGGTGCTGGCCTGGCATATATTTATTTGCTGTATACTTGTTTTACTCATTTGTTTGTTTGTTTTTTGTAGCATGCAGCCTCTGGCTAATAAGAGACCTGGGTGTCAGTCTCCAGAGTGTACTCTGAATTTAAAGATTCCACCCACTCACCAGATAGTGGTGTGCCTCCAGCCAGGCATGTCCATATTATGGACTAATTTAAAATTTTCCTTTCTAAAAAGTTATATTACTTTAATGCCCACCATACTTTCTGTCATTTTGCCATAGCACCCTTAGACAAACGTTGACATACAGTGACACTAGTAGACCCAGACAAATAGGAAAATAAACATTTATTGAGGGGGAAAGAAGTGCATATCCTTCAGGTTCCTTAATCTAGCAGACATTAATCAGTACTTAAAAATGTTCAGCTACAACAACTCTTTATCCTACCCACCATATATGGATTATCTGTTATTAAACATGCAAAATATAATGTGATTATCAGCTCTTTTATTGCCTTAGTATATCAGTTCCTTGCACAATCAGAAAGTAGCTCACAGTCTTTCTAACGTTTCTTTATATAGCTCAAATTTCCCACTGATGGTCATCTTGCAAAAAAATATAATTATGTTCCCCCATAAGAATAGACCAGCTTTCGCACCTGTTCAAGACAACAGTGAGGTCTTGTAGATACCATTTGAGTCTCTCGAAGAGCTACACTGGAAGTATCAATTTCAAACTTTCACATGCCCAAGATAGGTAATCAAGCAAGTCCATATCTGGCATACACCGATGACATTGTTTTGATGTGTATTAGCTATCTGGGGGTGAAAAGAATGTTAGGAAAATTTTTTTGAAGAATGTAAAAAGGCAAATCTATATATTAATTATAGAAAGACAAAGGTCATGATCTGTGGCAAAATAAAGAACAATTATAAATACTTCATAGATGGAAATAAGCTAGAGGTAGTTAACAGCTTCTGCTATTTAGAAATTCACATTACAAAAGATTTAAAGTGGAGAAATCATATAAAAGAAATAGAATCTAAAATAAAAAGGTTTTACCTATCATGAATAGTTTCCAGTATAAATATGGAGGACACTCGGTATCAGGTTACGTAAAAGTACTGAAGTCTAAAATTCAAAGTCAACTTCTATATGGAGCTGAAATATGGGGGGGGGGGAGAATGAGAAAGTAAACATTGATAAAAACATAGATAAATATTACAAAAAAACTATTGGGACTCCTAAATGGTACTCCTTATAGGGAGCAGTAAGAGGAGAGATAGGACAATGTTCAATTAAATGACAGATTAAAACAAGACATATAACTATTAGATCAAAGCTTATGCTATGGACAAGAACAGGCTTCCAAGGAAATGCACTGAGGAAACAATTGACCACCTCAAAAAGGATATCTTATTTTCAAGCATATACACAGAAGAAAGAAATAATAAAACCATATGGATTGCTCCGCTGTCTCATAGACATATTTAGAATGCCACCAAAAATGGTACCTGAAGAAATTAAAAACAGAATTAAAGACGCAGCAATACAAATGTATCTACAATATTGTAAACAAACTAAAAAATGCATATGAATAGCACAAAATAAAACAGACCATAAATTAGAAGCTTATTTAACCCAAATTAAAGAACCACTGTGAACCAAAAGACATGGTTACAAATTTTTTAAAAACAGAGATCAAAAAGGAAATGGACTCTGTGGCTTCCCTGCTCTGCTTTATTGAAAAAAAGAAGTTTCACTTGACATGATAAAAAAAAATCCAACAATAGGTTGGTTCAGGATTGTTATCAGATGGGGACTTCAAAACAAATGAGGCCAGAGTGACAAACAGGAGATTGTGCAATAAAATAATGGCACTCAGTCTTTAAATTTATATTGGGACATTAACAAACAACTCGTAATAACAAGGGAAATATCTATATTTTCAAATGTCTGTATTTATTGATGTGTTAATGTATAAAGGATTAATGTATTTGTAAAACTGCTTTCTTTTTTTTTTATTATAATTGAAATTACATTAAGTTGTCAAAACAATAAAACATTGAACTGAATGGAATACTCACCGGCACCACCTCCGATACAATAGAGGGAAACCTTACCACAAATGCCTTATAGTCTGCAGTAGCTTCCTCTGACTTTGCTGGTTCAGGAAGAAACATGAAAGTGGCTGTTGGATGGATTTTGTGGTAAATACTGGCACATAGAAGCACCTGTACCTCGACCTGAAAAAATAAAAATAGCTGATCGCTCTTCAACCAGATGTGCTCCATGAGGGTGTGGATGCCCAGATGTAGCAGGGGGAGCTACTGATTAAGTGTACACTGGTGCATAGCAGGCATGACTCCCCAGATAACATGTAGCTCCACACCTCAAATCCCAGCCACCATGCCTTAGACCCTTGACCTCAGGAAGGATGCTCTAAACATGTACACGAGCCTCTCACTGTGCAAGTTAGCAGAAAACTTACAGATGCTAAAAGCATCTTCAGACCGGGACCCAGCCACAGTGACACATTGTAAAAGCTTGACATTGACAGACATCCTGTTCCTTCAGTTTGCAAATTACACTACCTTAGCCTGGGGGGGAGGGTCCGACAATTGGCTTGGCCAGGCAGTGCAATATACTAAAAACGTCTGACACCCAGGGTCATCCAGCTGCACAACTATGGAGTGCAACTCCCTTCTGGTTGACTTCCACTGGACTGACAGTGCAGGTGCCTAGAAATTAACCCTTACTTCCAGCCAAGCATTTACCTCCCCAAGACCAAAATCAAAGCATTTCTCTCCCTCAAACCAGCCTTCACTACACTCCCTGAAATAACTCAGATGAGAAATTCCAGTTTCAGCACACTGGAGTAGCTAGTTCGAGTTCAAGTTCAAGTTTATTGCAGGAAAGACTCCGTTGAGCAAGCTCATTCACAAGGAGGTCCTGAGGCACATACACATACAGTTTGCAATTACATAGACAGGAGATATAAAATGTAGAACAACAAAGAAAAAAATATATAATACAAGAGGTATACACAATAGAAGTCCTTATGCTATATATGCAGTACATTCCAGCTTTAACCTTGCCCTAAATTATGCAACACATTTCAGCTTAATAAGTAGAGGGCCAGTTGATACCTAGGAAGTTGACTTGGCGTTGGGGGCCTAGTAGCACCTACGTATGTCTTTTAATTTAGAGATAGCTAGTGTTTTGTAGGAGTTAGTTGATACGATGCTGGTTAGCTTCAGCATGGCTTGTAGTTGGTTCCAAATGTTTGGGAGGGTGTATGAGATGGCTCTTTGGCCAGCTGTGGTATGTGTCCTGGGAACATCTAGTAGGATAAGGTTGTATTTCCTTCGGGAGTAGGCACTATGCGAGATGTGTATGAGAGACATTAAATAGACAGGCAGTTTGTGGAGTAGTAATTTGAGGGTCCAAATGCCAGCATGCAGGAGGCATCTGGTGGCAAGAGAGGTCCACCCAACTGCTGCTAAAGATCACAGTGGTGGGTCCTGTACGCAGAGTTAGTAATGAAGCGAAGAGCACAGTGATAGAGTACATCCAGTTTAGATAGGCTCAAGGTTGGGGAGGAGATAAAGATAATGTCTCCGTATTCAAGCAAGGGAAGGAATATTGCTTGGACAAGTCTTTTGCTGGTCGCGAGAGAAAAGAGGGTCCTATTTCTAAAGAAGAAACCCAAGCATGCTTTAAGCCTCTTTGATAGATCCTCGATGTGGTCGTTGAAGGAAAGCTTGTCTATCCACATACCTAGATATTTAAATTTAGGTACGACTTCCAAGGGCTCACCTAGGGAGGTAACTATGAAGTTTTTAGGTGGGGTAGGTATGGTATCAATCTGTTTTTTTTGGCATTTAAGAGAAGCTTGGCATCGATAAGGTTGCTTTCTAACTGGATAAAGTCAGCTTGGAGTGCTTCCCTGACTTCAGTTAAGGACAAGCCTGATGCGTACAAAACTGTATCATCCACAAAGAAATGTATGCTAGAGTTCTTTATGTGGGAGTCAAGGTTGTTGATGTACAGAGAAGAAAGGATTGGTCCTAGGATGGAGCATTGAGGGACTCCTCTGGCAATTGGAAGGGGGGAAGATTGTAGGCCATCAGCTTTGACTTTTTGTATCCTTCCTGTGAGATAACTGTTAAATCACTGTAAGGTAAGTGGAGTGGCACCTATGTAGGCAAGACAGGTGATTAGGAGGTGATGGTCTACAGTGTCAAAGGCCTTACTGAGGTCTAGAAAGACTGCACCAGTAACCTTCTTGGTGTCCATAGCATGGATCCAGTCATTAGAGACTTTAGCCAAGGCTGAGATGGTACTGTGCTTCGACCTGAAGCCAGATTGGGCCGGGTTTAGGAGTGAGTGCGCTTCGAGGTGATTTTTTAGTTGGTTGTATATAAGTTTTTCCAGCACTTTGGAGAGAACAGGCAAGATAGAGATAGGACGGTAGTTGTTTAAGTCACAAGGATCTCCTGATTTGAAGACAGGAAGAATATGGGCAGATTACCAGCAGGATGGAACAGTGGCTGTGGTTATAGAGAGGTTGAAGATGTGAAGGATGGGGGGCTGTGAGCTGGGCATAGCCTAACTACAAGAAAAATTATTCAAGGCCATCGTCCCCTGCACTTTTCTTGGTGTCAAGGCTAAGAATTATGTCTTCAACTTCTTTGTAGCTAAACAGGCACAACTGGAAGGGATGAGGTGGAGTAGCATGTGTAGTATCTGGGCTAGTGTTGCTTTTCACTCGGCTAGCGTATGGGGAGGAGTTGAATGCCAACCCGGCAGTGGCAAAGTGAAGGTTAAGTTCTTCAAGGATTCACAGTTTATTTTCAACCATCCCGTCCTTGGCCAGAATCTTGGTGGGAAGGAAGGAAGGAAGCAGCAGGATGGCTTTTAAATGGATCTCAGTGTCTTCCAGATGTTTTGGGAGTTCCCTTTGGCCTGCTCCAGAGTGGAGATGTATAAGTTTGCTTTAGTAGCATATACACTTTCAACACAGGCATTTCTGGCAGTTCTAAATGCCTGCCAGTCTGCCGGGTCCTTTGTGTGCCTGGCCCTAGCCCATAGCTTGTCTCTATTGGCAAGTGCAGATTTGAGCTCTGGGGTGAACCACGGATGCGAGATTTTCCACACCCTCATTTTAATAAGAGGAGCATGCTTGTTAATTAGGGTGGTGAGGTTGTCATTTAGGAGAGAGATGGCGGCATCAGCAGATTTGGCAAGATATAGGTCTTGCCACCTGATCGTAGCTAGATCGGTTAGGAAGTTTACTGAGTTGAATTTATGGAACGAGCGTTTGATTCTGAATTTAGGGTGCTGCTGGGTTTTAGATTGGAATCTTGTACATACAACGATACTGTGGTCGCACATGTCGTTATGGAAAACTGCAGAATGTTCCTGGTCATTAAGGGCTCAGGGGCATGATCTATCACTGCAGCGGTTGCAACAACCCACCTACAACCCTTCAGATAAGTCCCAAAAACACCAAATATTACTTTCAGGCATTTGTTACTCCTCCTTTGCCCCCACCCCCGGGTGCTGTACACTTCCCACCCCAGCTATAGCACCATATGTTGTGAACCTCCTCATATGCAGCGTTCAAACACCAGCACACCTCTAACTATTGAAAACCCTCCCTGACTATTACTGAAAAACTCTGTAGAGAAAGACTGAGGACTTACACCACCAGGGAAGTCATCCACAATTTGCTCAGATGAGGGATTGCACTTCCAGATCACTGGAATGGTCAGAAATGTTCTGGTCGTTGGGGGCTCAGGGGTATGACCTAACAATACAGCAATGGCAACAACCCAGCCCCGAGCCATTTAGACAAGACTCACTGATCCAAAATGCCATATTTTAGCACTTGTTACTACCCTACTTACCCCCGCCATTGAATGGAGTATTACCACACACACAAACATAGCCACTTGAGGGTTGCAAATCACGCAATCCCCAGAATTCAAAACTGGGACACCTCTCACAGATACCAAATCATCCCAAACTTCCACTACTCACCTTGAATGAGAAATTGCAGAGCCGGAACAACTGGGTAATCATGAGCATGCTGGTCATTGAGGACTCAGGGACATGACCTAATTTCGCAATTAATGCAGCAACCCACCCTGAGCCAAGCAGGCTGATCCCAAATTCAGGCACAGCAACCTTCCCCCCACACCCCAGCCATAGCTCCATATACTACTACAGACAGAGCTGAGGCGAGCGCTTTTCCCCTATTCCTGGTTTCTACCCCTTTTCGCCCAGTCCCCCAGTTTTATTTATGTAGCATTTCCTAAGTAATTTTTATAGATTACCACAACCCTTCTCCCAGCCCAAGGGGAAGAGTAGGTAGATTAGCTGGGGGTTTTTCTTTTTTTCTTCTTCGGTTAGTTAATAGGGTTGCTGATGAGGAGCTACTCCATAATTTTCTTTTCAGCCTTGCTGCTAGCCTCTTCCTTTAATAGGTGTAAGTGTTTGATTAGTAAAACTCCTGTTCATTATATGTTATAGTTCTAACTTTATTAAAATGTTTATTCTGCTTGACTCGGTGGCGCTGATTTGAGTGCTGGACACCACACCTACTTTTCACGCGCGACCCAGGTTGAGAATGACCCAGGTCATCGGGGTCGGCGGGAGAGAGGATGGAGCATCCCAACGGATGCTCTCCTCCTCGGGTGGGATGCCAGGGGCGCGCTTTGGAGAGCGCTTCTGACGCCCTGAGAGGGTCGGGTGGATGCACCGACTCAAGGTACACGGCGGCTCCGCTCTGTCGGGGAGGGGGGACCCGTTAGGCGCTTTGAGAGGAACGCGCGGCCAGCACGCAGACTCTTCTGCGCCGCGCCTCAGAGGGCGGGGTTAGGGGACAAGAAAACTTGAGGAAAATGCCCCGTCGCCTAGATGAAGTCCTCCAGAGCTGGCCTTGCCACCCTCCGACCAGGGGCAGACCCCAATGTGCAGCTGCCACAGGGGGAAGGGGGGAAAAAGGGGGATCTCTCCTCACCCCACCTGGGGGGTAATCCGAGTCATCAAGGTGCCCCCAGTGGCAGTGTGGCACTCTAGGGGCAGACCAAGCTGGTCGGTAGAGGTGGGGGTCGTCACTCCTTGTAGGATGGAAGGAGTAGTGATTGGAAGGGATAGTAAGGAGTGGATAAAAAATAAGTAGAAAAAAAATGTTTATTCTGTTTGTTAAATTTGATATTATATCTGTTGAAACATTTACATTTGCAATCTTACCAAATAGCTAGCCTTTTGTGCTTTATAATGGCATCCATACTGAGTCATTGTTTTTTAACCTGGTGATGAACCATTTACTAGAGAAGACACCAGGTACTCCTGTGGGAAAGGTTGGTTTGCCAAACATTTGCCCTAAATATTCATGCCCACCCTATTGCACCATTATACACAGTTCACGTGTGTGATATCCCCATCAATGTGAAGGCAGTTGCAAGCAATAATACTAATACAACTCCTCCTGCTAGCCCTTAAGATTTACACTGACACAGAGTAAATCTAATGGGGACTAATCTATACCAATTTATTGTCTGAAATGTCCCCGGCCTAAACTCCTCTATTACAGAAAAACAAGTGCTGACACATCTAAGAAAGGAACACTGTGACATAGCCTGAAATTCACTTGCTGGTCACAGAAACTCAAAAACTTTCTAGAGAATGGGTAGGACAGTTGGGGTAGGATGGTAAAGGTGCCATGAGATTTTCCTGTCAAGAGATTCTTCTCTCAGAATGAGATTTTTCCTGACAGGAAATTCTCCTATCAGGAACGGCATTCTCCTCTCAGGAATAAGATTGTCCTGTCAGAAGCCTCCTGGCACAGTTTTAACCTCTACAGTTAAAGAGCACACCTTCATTGCTGTGTCAGCTATGTGGTGCAGTGGAAAGGTTTTACAACCTGATTAACAACAGGTTGTGGGTTTGAATCCAAACAACATCCCCTCGCTGTTCTTTTCTCAGAATTTCACTTGAGTGGTGATCCATGGCGGTGTGGTGTTAGAACAGTAAATCTATATGGAAAAGGTACTTACATGGTAGAAACACTAAGTGCAATGAGTGGGGTAGCAAAGGTGCCCTGACAGGAGAACTCCCTGACAGAAAAATCTTGTGGCACCTTTACCATCCTTGCAACACTTGGTACGCAATTTATACTCAACAAAGGCTAGAGAAGTAGCCATACTATTCCTTAAACATTTAAAGGTACAGATTATAAAGACAGCTCATTCTAAATAAAGAAGATGGATACTTACAAAAACCCTTATTAATACTGACATATTTTTGCTGGGAAACATACAGTATACAGGCCTGTTAATAATTCTGATACCTTCTACCCTGAGATAGCTCAAGAAATACCATCCATCTACAGTATGAGCAAGAGAACAGACTGGTGTTGGGGGGGATGACTTTAGTGAAGTCTGGACCCACATTGCAGGCAAACCCAGAGGTCAGATCTGTGTCCTTACTGAAGTCAGTAAAGCCTTGCATGACCATGCAAATGAATATAAGTTGGCTGATCCCCGGATAAGTCTTCAACAACTGGGAGAGACTTTACTTTTCACTCAGCCCCACACAACATGTGCAGCAGAATTGACTTTTTCCTTCTACACATCCAAATAATGCACAAGGTGCAACATACTTCCATTGGTCCCATCATAATTTCAGACCATGCGTGTGTCCGTCTCACATTAGGAATCAGACCTGGGACACCTAATACACCACACTGGCATCTTGACACATTTCTCCTGTCACAAAAGGACTTTTAGCAGTGGGTCAAGAAGAAGAAGGATATAACATTTTTCTTCTAAACTAATGAGTCCCCAGAGGTCTCTAAGGCAGTCCTATGGACACCCTTAAAGTCTACTTTAAAGGGAGGATCAACAATTATACAGCACATATTAAAAAACAACATGCCAAAGACCTCACTGAGCTAGAACAAGATATTAAGCAGAAAGAACAAGAACATAACACTCTCTTGACTCGCTCATCCCTACGGCACTGGGACATGCTGCAGCTAAGATTCTAAATAACCCCCTGACCTCTACAGCCACTCAGAAGGTACTAATGAGACCAGCCCACAAATACTGGGAGTCAGGTAAAAGGGCAAGCAAGCTCTTAGCATCTCGTATAAAGGTACAGCAGGCTGCTAAGAATGTGGGCTACCTCCACCTACAGACAGTTAGGGTGGTAACCCAACCTAAAGAGACAGTAGCTGCCTTCTTAGATTGCTACACAGAACTCCACTCCTCACAGTGAGGAGCCCAGCCACTGAACCTGACTCACTTTCCTAGATGTCTCGGTGCTACCAAACTCTCAGCTACACAGGCCAATAAGCTAGACACCCCCATAACGATACATGAGGTGCATGCTGCTATTAAGGCTCTACCATAATGGACAACTCCTGGAATTGATGGCTTCCCATCCAAATTCTATCAAACCCGAATGTATGTAGTAGACCAGAAACTCCATGCTACCCTATCAGAATCCCTTACCAAAGAGTCTCCCATGTACGATGACTAAAGCCTTGATTACCCTCTCTCCTAAACTGGATAAAGATCCACAGTTGGTGTCAAACTACCACCCAATATCACTACTAAATGCTGATGTAAAAATCTTGGCTAAAATAATGGCAACGAGACTAAAGGACTTCATTCCCAACCTTATTAATCATCACCAAACAGGCTTTGTGAAAGGCCGTATGACCATGGACAACATTGGGGCTGACATCATTGTCATATGGGCATCCTCAAAGAGAAAAAGTCCAGCTCCGCTAGCCAGCATAGACACAGAAAAAGGCTTTGATTCCATAGAATGGGGCTATCTATATCAGGCTATGCATGAGATGGGTATTGGTACTGGGTCAATATAACGCTGACAAAACAGTGCATGGATTATCACGCTACAGAAAGCACTAAAGGCAGTACAGCGACAGGGGTTTTACAGCGATCGGGAATAACCGCTACCCCTGTTGCTGTGTGGTCAAATGGGGAAGTGTCATGGAGGCTGCCGGGTGGTGCTTGGTTGAGCCACTCCTGTGGTGGAGTGACTAGAGTACCAGCACCTGACAGCTTAGGGGACCTGCGGTTTGATTCTTCCCAGGTCCCATAGTGTTGCAACTTTTTTTTTTATTTAAAAGGAATTGTTTTTGCCTGCAGTGTTTTTTCCCATCCCCGAAGTCCACAGCCCCTTGGAGTTAGTTATATTAATTCCAGGGGGTGTGGGGTCGAAGTCCCATTGTAGTCAATGGGGTGTTCGTGGTCCTTGTGTTGTCAGTGTTTTCACAGACATTATTTTGCCTTGCACAGTTTGTCTGCAATGTTCTTTGCCATGTGATTTCCACTGTGGCATTATGACCCCGTGCCATAGGTATTGGCCCCTCATTCACAATCTGGGTATAAACCCTATACACCTCCCACTCAGCCTGATTACTCACTAATGACA
This sequence comes from Neoceratodus forsteri, assembly GCA_016271365.2. Lineage (NCBI taxonomy): Eukaryota > Metazoa > Chordata > Ceratodontiformes > Ceratodontidae > Neoceratodus > Neoceratodus forsteri. The sequence goes on from CM028134.1 coordinate 684,875,759, forward strand.
TCATCTCTTTATGTTTACAGTTAGAGAGAAGCACCAGACGGGGCTGCCCCCTCACTTCATTGCTTTTCCTTATGGCAGTGGAACCCTTGCTATATAAACTCTGTCAGTCCCCAGAGGTGGAAGGAATCAGATGTGGGGGGCCCAAGTAAAGAGGTTGGCATTCGTGGATGATCTGCTACTGGCAGTATCAGACCCCACTACATCCCTACCAGCAGCACTTAATATTTCAAATGATTTTAGACTATTGTCAGGTCTGAAAGTAAAGTTGTCTAAATCTGAAGCCCTCCTGCTAAATCATTTGATGAAAAAGACTTTAGTTCAACATCTAGGACTCAAATGTGTGAAACACCAGATTAAATAGCTAGCCATTTTTGCACCCAAAAACTGAGATTCATAGGCAGCCTCAGTCTTAAACTCCTTCTATCTGTATTGGAAACATAATTTTACTGATGGAAAACACTTCAGTTCACCTTCAGATACAAAATTATTGCTTATAAAATGATGGCCTTTCCCAAAATCTTATTCTGTTTTAACAGCCTACCTGTCCCAATCCCACAGAAAACATTCCTATGCTTCAAAAGACCCTTTGCCTCATTCCAGTGGAAGGGAAAGAAGCCATGTTGTAGCCTACAAAAACTAGGAGCTCCCGGCAAGAAAGTGGATGGGCCTTTCACTGGTTGTGGGCCTATCATCAAGCAACAAGAATTAGGCATAACCTATACTGGCTATTTCCAGTTAAAATCTAAGCACAACTGTGGTTGCAACTGGAAGCTAACTACGTGTACAGCTCACCTTGGGCAACCCACAATGGGTATGAGCAACTCATAAAACATAAGTAAGCTTTGCCACTTCAGACTTTTTCTAGCCAAGCATGGGTTACCCTCACTAAACAAAACAACTGGAGGGTCACGCACCTGAGGAGATGGGAACCTTTGTGGCGTACGCCCTATTTAACAACTGAGAACAAACTGATTTACTGGGCCTCCTAGGAAGCTAAGGGGATAACTACTGTAAGCCACCTATCTGACCCACAGACAGAAATCTTGAACTCTTTCACTAAGCTGGCCATTGGATTCAGTCTCACCAAAACAGACTTCTGGCACTTCCTCCAGATTAGAGCTGCGATAAGTGTGAGATTATCAACCAACACAAAGTCCAGTGAGCAACCAGTCTCATCTCTACTCACAAAGTGGATGGTTCACCCCATAACACTAAGGGACAGAATATGCAAGCAATAATACCCGACAGGGTGGGTGGTATGGTATTGGGCAATACTGGACTACTCAGGGGTGTAATGAGGCCTGACACTGCAGGTGGAGGGCCTTATAGCCCCTTGAACATCTGGTATTGCCCAAAACCACCCACCATGGAGGGTATTATTGCACTTACAAAATGAGCCATAAGTTACATTTTTACTGAATTAACTAAAAGAGTCAAACAAGTGTAATAAATGTTAAAAATTAATAAAAGCATATTTTCTTATAAAGTAGTCCCTCTGCTACTACTGCACTACTGCTAAACTTGCCAGTAGAGGGCACTGCTGTTTAGTTTTCTGCTGCTGGGGGTCGCTTAAGCTTTGTAGTGTACTACATACAGTCAAGTTCAGCCATCCTCACTCCCTTATTCAATCAGATGAAAGAAAACCAAGTGAACAGGAGAGAACCAGAGTGCGGACTTGGCCGCTGTCAACTCCTATACCCTGAGTAAGGCTGAGTGTTTTCTTACAATTTTTTATGGAGTTTCAGCAGGTTTGGTGTGGTGCTAGGCACACCCAAGTTCAGCCATCACTTCTCTCCCAATTACCGAGGAAATCACCACTAGTTAGTGATGAAAAGGCCTTGTGTTATTTAGATGTACTTTTTTTTTAATTGGAAATGGAGCTGTTGTGGTCATGATCGCAATTAGGACCATTGACTATTGGGAATGCGATTTGTTTGAGGCATAGTAGTTCAGCACGGGGGGGGGAATGGACTGATAGGTGTTTTCAGTGGGTGTGGGCAACATACTGTTGGGTTTTACAGCTTGAGGTAGTGACATGGTGTTGTGGGACAGAGAGAAAAAAGAGAAAAGATTCATTCATTTTATTCACCCCTCATTCTGTTCGTTGTGATTGCAATCCTGACTGCCTGCTGCCATTCTTCCCTCCACATGCCTGTCAATAGATAGATTCAAGTTCTTTGCAGCAGTGCCATCAGTGTATGAGGGAGAGTATTAATGGCACTACCAAGAAAGGTGACAGTTTCTTTCTCTTTTTTTTGTTAATGAAAATAACCTTAGTGGGTGCATGGACTAGTGTGAGGACTGGGGGGGCTCTTGCCTGGTCTCTCATTAAAGGAGCAGGAAAAATGGTGGCTATTGAATTTTAAAATTCAAACTAGCACAGGGATACTAGTTTTAGACTGAGACATGGCAGGTTGGGACTTTTTATTTCCTGGTCATCTATCATAAGTTAATGTACCCCACTGGCAGGGGTACCTGTCAATCAGAGACCAGGAAACAAAAAGCCCATTTTCTAAATACCTTTCTGAAATCCCCATATAGCCCTACACTGTAAAAATGCAATATTGCCTAGGAGATGGAACTACAAGTGTCTATTCCCAAAGAAAAGTGGGTAAAGATGCTTAAAAGTACACACTCTGACTTCAGCCACATGAGATACCAATTGATCCCCCCCAAAAAGTCTCCATAGATGATACTGTGCCCAGGAGAGACTTTAGAAAATGTATCTTTTATCCTCTAATAACTGCTGAAGATGCCACCAGGAAGTGGGATCTCTTACCCACATCCTGTGATCCTACCCCTACTCACTCAATACTGGTCTCAAATAAGGCACTTTTGTAACTCAGTCCTCGGGACAACTGTCCAGCCAGACCCAGTTTTCTAGCTTCTAGCTGGACTCACAACAAATCCAAATATTAGTCACAACTAGAGACTCTGGCTCCTACCTGCAGTCCTGGCGGTGAATAGACAAATTCTTCAGAAATGGAGAGATACCACTTCTCCAAGTTTTGAAGAATGGCTGGCCTCTCTCATTAAATTTGCAGAGTATTAAAGACTGACCCAAATGGGACAGTACAAAATACAATAATTTTATTCTATACTGGCACTATTTCTTAGACATACAGAACAATAACTCTATGGACTGTACAACCCCATGCTATACATAGCAATAATATAATGTGCATTGTTTAACTTGATTGTACTCAGGGCAATCTTTTTACTTACTCTTATTAGACAGAAGACATTTTAATGTAGTGATAGCTAGTTACTGATTTGTGTTAGACAGTGATTTCCTACACCACTCTTTGATGTAAAAGAGGATGTGCCTAGTCTGTGCTATGACTGTTGCATTTTTTATGATATATATTGATGAATGAACATATTCTTAATAAAAAACATTTTCAAAAATAAAAACATGGGATTCCACAAGAGTCAGTTCTGAGGCCTTTGTTAATTTTGTTATTCCTTAATTCCTTGCCTGATGTATGTACTTCATCAGAGCTGATACTTTATGATAACGAGGCTATGATATTTGATTGTGGGAGGGATTTGCAGCATTAAAACATTTTAGTAATTTGATTTAGACAGGCTTCAATGATGGCTTCAATCTCACAACTTACTTCTACATAAAAATAAACATGGTCTTTGCTGGCCACGGGAAATGCAATGACTCTGAGAAAAAAAATAATTGATTTTAGGGCTTTTTTCATTATTTAGGGGTAACATGGGACAGTGCTCTCTACTTTGAGGAACACGTGAAATCAGATTATTAAAACATTACACCAAAGACCTGGGCTTTTATGTGGGATAAATTAGTTCTTGGTTCCTGAGTCCAGAAAACATCGAGCTGCTAGCCTGCTGTTTTCAATATTGGATTGTCATTTGTTAAACTATTTTACAGTGATGGAAAGAATGCTGACCAGGCTCAATACCACATATAATTTGATATGTAGGTTTGTAACAGATCTACCCAGAAGAACACACCATTGCCAGATTTATCAGGATATGGGCTGCTTATCATCAGAGAACAGATTTTACTCTTATGCTACAATGTTCCTACAAAACATAGCTCTTGGTGTCATGCCTGATTCTACTTCTGAGCTCTTTCATAGACCTATTAATACTTATGGCACTAGTGCACAGAGTAAATTTGTGTTCAATACTCCCCTCTACTTAACATCCTTTGGGCGGAGATCATGTCAGTGCAGGGCAACTAGTTTTTTCAATAAGTTTCTAAATGATGGGACTGAGTGAAACATATTAAGTGGTTTTAAGGTCAGTCAGGAATATGTTTTGTAAACGAATAATCTGTACTTGTTATGTTTAATGTTTTTGTTGCTTATGCCTAGTTGCTTTTCAGTATTATTTACGTTAATTTGTCGCTTATGAAAAAATGCATTTTGGTCATTTGCTTACCAGTATTAATACAATGAAAATTAAATAAAAATGAAATAAAGCAATAAAAAATGGAAATGCAGTACATACTGTAACAATCCTCTCCTACTAGTGGGGAGAGAGGAAGGTTGATCACCAGGGAGTGTCCTGGTTAGAGCTTATAGTCTGGTGTTTGCACTGAGGGTACAGCTCAATGAGAGAAGTCAGGAGTAGAAAAGAAGAGTGCGCTCATGGCACAGGGTAGAAAGCTGGAGAGGGCATAGAGAGTTAGTCAGCAAGCAGCTGGGTGCCCCTGTGGTGCCAGTCAGCTCAAGGAGTTTCAGAGAGGCTTTCAGAGGTGGCACCATTGGCTGCAGATGAAAGACTGTAGTGCCTGAAGCCTGGAACAAATCCTAAGGAATGGGGATCATAGGCACTTCATGGAAGCTCACCAGCAACAAGGAAATATGTACAGTACTGAGACCACCAGGAGGGTGAAGGAAATACCGGGATGTTCCTCCTCATGCAAAACAATCCAATGACCACTAGTGGAGTCCCCCAAAGACATAGAGGATGTTCCTGATAGGAGGTGAACCAGAGAAGTGCCCATGCAAATATTCCATCACCTGAAGATGCAGATAAGACTCTGGCAGGAAGGAAGGCTTTAAGACCAGGTGTCACAAACCCACTCAGCACATCAGCCCTCTGCTCCCAAAGTGCCAACCTCCAAGCACAGTCTTGTGAACAGTTAACAGAAACAGGGTAACCCTCCTGTCTGTTTTGTGGGTTCGAATCAACCTTTGGTCTCAGTTCTAGAGGGATTCAAACTGTGAACCTCTTGCTAGTGTACCCAATGCACAGGCTTAGATAATTCTGTCTTTGGGGGGGCAGATATCTTTGCCTATGGGCACCTAACCAGATTGTATAAAATGAACCCTTAAAAACTCTAAGAAAGACCTCAGATTACACTTATTTTTTCCAGTTTGGTATCACCATTCAAGCTTATGCACAGTGTCTGCTTTAACCAAATAAACTTCACTTGTTAAAGAAAGAAATTCAAAGACAGACCAAGTAGGCTCCAAAAATAGAGTTTTATTAAAATAGATAAAAGTATGTAAAACATAAAATACAGAACTATATATCACAAGAACCATACAATCTTTTGAAAGAACAAGGTTTTAACAGTGCAATTCCTACTACAGTACTTAGATTTGTCTCTCTCTCTAAATACCTGCTTAAAGTGCTCAAAGATGTTTCTTTGTCAGAGTATACATAAAAATGTCTCTGAAGGAAAACAGAATACTGTTTAAAAAAAACTGTCTTTGCCAACCCCTTTGTGTGAGGTCACCTAGCTCCTCCTCTGTTTATTAAAAGTCATACACCCAGGAAGTTTTATCATTTTAGATGGAAAGTTAATTAAGGTTATATCAGCAGAAACTCCTTTCCCCATGTGACTTCCCCAATCAAGTCTGTAAATTTCCTTTCATCTATGAGTAGTATCCCCCTCACACAGACATCAAAGCATTTATGATTTCGCACCAGCATGCCAAACCTGGTTTCCGCCTCGAAACATCATAAAATGGTTACTGATTTCCCTCTTAGCAGTTAAAGCTATATTTAACTTAGATAAACAGGAGATTCTTGATTAAGGCCTATTCTAGTCTGTAATTAGCTTCTGGCCTTCCAGGTAACACGTTGTATCTAAAACCTGTGTATGTGATCTTACATGCTGTCTCAGCATCTCTCATGAGAGACAGTCCATAACACATTTTTATATTACAAAAAAACCATAGTGTACTCAGAACTGGCTGTCCACGTGTCACACCAGGTACAGTAGATCTGTCTCCAGCATGGATGCGGTGGGCTCTTCATGCCTGATGCAGCTGTTCAGCATCAGTAGGGACAAGGCCTGCACAGGCATGGCAGAGAGCATGGCAGTTGGCATGGTCCAGAATCACACATAGTTGTGTGTGGTTACTAGCTGAGATGCACCAAGCTCACCCTAAGTCAGGAGATATCACCTTGAAATCAAAAAAATGTGAACATGAGAATCTGTAGCTCATGCATTAACATCAATGTAGCTCTGACAGAACAAGGAAAATGGATCAGATAGCATCTAAAGTGAAACTGTTACAACTGCAACACCCCCCACCATAATTTGGACTGCAGGAGGTAAGAATTATACTAGAAGCTAATCTTAGCAACGTTAAATTGGTGTAAAGGGATCCTCACATCATTTGACACATGTAAATGGGAAGAATAGGGAGTACTGCTGACTAGGGATTGAACTTGGATGCCCATGTCCCTTTATAATGGAAAAATAATCTCAAATAAGCCAGGGCAGTAGGCCTCGCACAGTGACACTTATCAAATAGGCTCAAATAAATGAGGAAGACTCAAACTTTTTTCAATGTAGCAAAAAAAGTTTGTTTTAATTTTCATAAGACATAATTAAGCGGCAAACTATAATGTCAACATTTCATGGCTCCTGGACCACTTCCTCAGGGCCCACCATGGTCTATCGTATTCTTCCCTCATATGCCAGACACTTAGATAAATATTTTTTAATGTATCAAAAGGCCAAGCCCACCTGAGTCACTTTTCTTTTCATATTATTAGAGCGAGATTGTACTGCACCTGCACAGGATAAATAGAGTGAACGCCAATGAACTATTCTTGAGTTCAAACACAGAGACGAGAGGGAATTCACTAAAGCTGGCAGGGGGAAGATTAAACAATGATGCCGGTAAGCACTTCTGTACTGAAAGGGTGGTGGACATTTGGAACAAGCTACCAGAGGAAGTGGTACAGGCAAAATCAATCAGCAGCTTCAAGCAGGGATGGGCATATGGATTTAGTTAGAAAAAGGGGTTACAGTAACAAAGAGAAGGATTGCCACTAAAGCAGGGCAGAATAGTTAGATAGCATGGTTAGTCAGGATGGGCCAAGAGCCTTTTCCTGCTGTCAATGTCTATGTATCTATTTATCTTCGTCTGGAGCTACTTCCTACTAAGTGAGTCAGATGAGGTACTGTATCTCTTTCAGGCATGTCAGCCCCTCATGGTTACTGACAAGACATCCTCCTCCTTCGAGAGCTGAGTAGGAACTCTTCTTTCTGCACACTTAAGTGCTGGTTCCACACACAGAATCTAGGTTCTTAATCCTAACTGACTCAGATTTGCGAGGAAAGCTTGCACTGTCCTTACAAAGCCATAATGCATGCACGCTTTGCAAAAATCCACTAGTTATTGGCTGTTCAGTTCCCCAGCAAAGACAAAGTGGCCTCTGACCTCTTTCCCATGATTTCTGTGGGGTCAGAGTGCATTTCAGACATGGACATTGATGTGTTTGTTTACATTTGAGTCTGTTTTGTGTCCTTTGCAGCTTTTACTGCTACTGCTGATCAGCATGAGGTACTGATTTTTTTTTCTGTCCCTGCCCCACTGTTTACTCGGGGGCTGAAAATATGTTAATGTGGATGGTTGCAACAATAGCTGTTCCTTTTTTTCCAGTGGCAGTGGAACTGCTATGGAAATTGTGCTTTAGCTTGCATATTAAAGGTGCCAGCAGCGCAAGCATTCCCCGAGCCCTCCAGAAATGGAGATCTGAGCAGCTACTCCTCCTCTTGCCTCCCCAGTCCTGTCTGCAGGCTGTGGGGACCATGGGAAAGACAAATGAGACCTCTAATCTCATGTGGCCTCCTTGGGACCCATGAAGGTAAGCCTCAGAATTGGGGGGAGGCTAATTAATCAATATTGCACGACAGGGTGTGTGTCGTGCTGGGATATCATCATGCCTCGGGTGGTTGGGCACAAGGTCACAGGCTAAATGCAGCCAACACCTAAGAAGTGATGTTATTCTAACACGACACACATCCTGGAGTGCATTATTGCTATTATACAATGGTTTGTTTTCTAAAGAAAGGAAAAAAAGTTAAAAACTAAGTTTAAAATGTATTTTTATTTCATTTTTTTATTAACGTAAGCATATTAATTGGAAAAGTAGTCTGCAGTTACTGGTTTGCACAGTAGGTGGTGTCTGTGCTTGCTGTTCGCAGAGTCTGTTCTTGTTGGGTTCTCTACCTCCCCCCACTTGCCATGTCTCTGTGTGTATTGTACTGTTTGTGCCTCTGTTTCTGGTTTCTGCAAAACTTTTTTTTTTTATTTATTGTGGCCATAAGATAGCGCCGAAGTCAAGTCACTGAGGAGTGGAGCACTGTTATAATGCACATGCACTCCGTGTCCACGTTGCTGACAAGACAGGGACTGAGAAGCTTCCTGGAGTACATGGCTTACTTTTCTGGTGCTGGAACGGAGTTAGAGAGGTGAGAGGGAAAGGAAGATGATATGTTGTGGCAGTGGTCAGGTTTGCGAGTTATACTTACGACATCCAGTCACATGATCAGCAGTTTCATTTGGGCACTTATGTGAAACCCCTCCTTGTGGACAAATAAAAGCAGACTTGGGAAGCTGTAGCACTGTTTTATGCATACTGCTTGTAAAAAAGAAAAAAGGGCACTGGGGATGGAACATGTATGTGAGTCTCTGTCTGGGGCTGGGGGAGGTCACAGTTTGTAGATGAAGCCATTTACAGTGGCAGCAAGCTGTGGAGCGGTGGGTGATTTGTGACTGTGTTATGCAGTCAGGTGGCTGCTGGACCTTGATACAGTGACGTTGTAGTGGGAGCCCAGAGATTTTTCTTGCCATTGTATAATACACACTTGCCCAGACCACCATCTAGGGTGGAATACTGTCAAACCATGCCTGTTATTTCCCCCAATGGCACCTATATAATAATGTTCTACAATGTATTTAACTCTTTATGCAGCCAGTGGGAGCATTTTTTTTTTTTTTTTTGGCTAAAGGAAGAAATGTTTTTGTTTAGCCCTGTGGTATCATAATTTCTGAAAAAAAACAAGATTGTTCCGGATGAAACAATTTAATTCATGTGTTTTACAGGGCAAATTATTTTAAAGAAGCTGCCTGGAACACATTTGTCATTGTAGAAACTGTGTTACAATGCAAGATGCAGTCAAATTTAAGTTGTGTGATGACAGTTTAGGACCAGCACATTATGTTATGTGATGTATTATACGTGCTTTGCCAAACACTTACTTATCAAGCAGTTTGGGCTATTTCATGTGCTTCAGTTCAGCGAGAAACTGTGCTATGAAGCAGCTGAATTAATTCAAGTAACTGTGTAGTGTTGTGCTGCTGTCAGCCTGATTCCATGTAGCCACTAGGTTGTACTCCAGTGAATAAGAGTTGTGCTAGTAAACAAACCTTTAGCACCTCACTTCATGTAAACTTTGATATTTCATAACCTTCTGTTGCTGGCAGTCACAGAGCTCTGTTGAGGGCATTTATTTTTCATCGCATCTCAAGAGGAATGTTTCACTGTCAAAAGTCAGCTTGCTTTCCCCTGTAGTCAGTACTCTGGGATGCAACAAGTTCAGTACAGTTCAGTTATAGTAAAAGTGCCTAGGAAGGGAATGTCAGTTTATACAGTACCTTTCATTATGGCAAGAGAAGGTGACCCTTGGCAAATGCTATTCTGATTCAGTTCTTGGCCCTTTGTATTCAGTCTGACTTGTTTTATTTGGTTCACAGTGTACAGTCATAATTAGCATACCTGTAAAGCAGACTATGAATAGAGGGATATAATACACCTGAAGCCTCCTCTAGTCATTTCCCACCCTCAACATATCCTGCTCCCCCACGTGTGTTTTTTTAAAAAACAGACTGACACCTGGCACTGTGATAGAAACTAGCAACATCTTTTTTAAGATCAGCCCCGTTTTCTCACCAGACCCCTCAAGTCACCAAAATAGCATCATTTGACAGTGCCCCCCCCCCCGACTCCCACACTATGATTTTGAGAGACAATGGTCCAAAATACTGGTTAGTTCAATAGTCACCCCTGCTTCAGAGTGTCTACTCTCGTTAAGTCAGTGTGCACTAGCATAAATGGCACAGACGTCTGCATTCCCCTCTCTACTGATTGTGCATCTTTCTTGTGCTGACCTAATGGGAATGGGTGCACTGTGGGCACTGGAACCACTGAGTTAGATAGAATTTTACACTACTCCTCCAAAAGCATGGATTAAGGGTCGGGAGAGGGGGTCTCAGTGAAATGCCGCCATTCTGGGGACTGTGAGGTGGTCATGATATTGAAAGAGGGAGTTTGAAAAGATATTGTTGAGTACTGGCACAATGCCAGAAGCATTGTTTTTTGTTTGGTTTATTAAAACACTGTTGGAGAACAGGGAGGCGGTAAAGAACAGAAATGATTAGTGGGGGGAGGGGTGGCCAAGGGACTAGCCCTCACCACCTAGAGACAAAGTACTGTGTCATTCAGTTGACCGGCCAAAGGGGATCCAAGAATTCTGGGTGAAAAATAGCTAATTTCATCCATTTACCCGAAGTCCACTTTAGTGTCAGCCACTTCTACGTGACTAACACATTGTATTCCAAAGTGTTCTACAATCCCAGCAGCAATCATTAGGCAGGCACGGTGAGGGCAGGTAAGAATGAGGGAGGTTAATACGAGCTGCACCGAACCTCCAAGTTACTTCTCCTGTAGAAGCTGTTTCTTCTAAATTTTGGTTCCAAGCCTATCATTATTCCATCTTTACTGGCCTTTTAGTAAGTTCAGGTTTTCTCTTTATTGATATTCACTGCTAGTAAGGATCTTCTTCATAAAGCTGTTTGTTCTCCAATGCCACCCACCTAGCCTTTGGGCTGGCAACTTCCCAGCCAATCTGCCACTACTCCTACTGCCCTTACAGTGTTGTACCCTGTGGTGTGGGGTCCAAGAGTACCCATGAGCATCATCCTGCTTTAGGGCTGAGATTTGGATGTTTAGTTATAGTTCTACCCTTACTGTTATCGACCATTGTGAGTGGATTCTTATTACTCTTCAATCTGGAGATACTAACTAGTTACATATTTGTGGTACTTGGCCAGGCCTGTGGTGTGGCAGTAGTGTATCCACCTGCCAAACCAGTAACCCGGGTTTGGAAACCAACTAGGGTTGTATGGGTGCCAGTTGGGGGAAGGAAGACTGAGCACCCACAGACAGTGCTCCTCCTTCAGGGATGGGGGACAGCACATACTGCTGCATGGTTGCCACATAGAAGAGGCTACGTGACATAGCAGCAGTCATCTCTCTAGAGAACAGGGCACAGACATTGAAAGCATGCCATGTCTTCACACAGTATATGTGTGCCATTGCATACATGCCAACCTTGGGGACAGGTGGTAAAAACATAAAGAAAAGCACCTCAACTGGCATGATGGTGATGGCGACCCCAAAGACCTTGCACCACCAACAGGGACACCCACTCATCCGTGGAGGTACAGAAGCAGATGGGCTAAATCCACAATAAGGTTGGTGTTGGAGCTGGGGGGGGTCCACTGTAAGAAGGAAAAAATATTTTACTTAAATTACTCCACAGTATGTTAATTTATGGTCTTGAGATTTTTATTTCCTGTGTTCCTTTTAATTGTGAGCTAACTGAAACTATCATTATGGGAGATTTAAATCTAAATTGGGATTCTCCTAGTTCTGATCAGCTCAAGACTATTTTAAGCCAATTTAATTTCACTCAGACTAACACCAGCCTTGCCAGCTTTCGTCTTAAAGCCTCTGACATACTGTTTGGATTGGTGTTTGACTAATAGGCCTGACAGATTACTACAGATAGGAACCATGTCCAGTGTAATTAGTGACCATTGTCCAGTTTTGTGTATTTGGCACCCCCCACCCCCAAAATTGGTATCATTTTCTAATTTGGCCAAACTAAATGTAGAATCTTTTCTGAATAATTTAACTCTGGCTGGTCTCCCATATATTGCTTGATGGATATTAATTTAGTTATTGTTTTTTTTGGTCTCCATCTTTACCCAGCTGCAGGACAGACAAGTACTCCTAATAATTCATAGATTGCATGGTACATCAACCAAACATATCACTAGCAAATTTTTACACGCAATGATCAGAGATTACAAATCTTGGTGGTGTTATAAACTAAGAAAAACTCTTAGTGATTTTTTTAGATGCAGGACGCATACAAGTATGTATAAAAATGGTTTGTGCTAATAAAAGCAAGTACTGCAAAGAGCATTTAGAGAATTCTTATTCCAGTCTCAAACCCCTGTTTTGCAGCTCTATCAAAAATATTCTTGGTTCAGAAGCAAGAGGGTACGTACGTGAATTTATCTTTGATAGTACCCCACAGTCTTGATGTTTTTTTAAAGTAACTTTTGTGTTCAGGCTTAGATTCACAGATCTGTTCTCCTATACTTATACCTTTCCCTCTTCATCAATTATTTTGTCCCCTCCATCTGATGGTGACAAATCTCAGCCTAAATTCTATTTTAGATATTTACAGTACTGGGATATTTTTAAGTTGCTTAATGACTTGGATTCTTCAAAAAAAATAAGAAAAGGCCTGATGCACTGGAGCCCAGACCATTAAAATTGTCAGATTCTGTGTCTCCCCTTACCCATTTGTATAATGCATCTTTAACTTCCGGATGTGTCCACACCTTATGGAACGTGTTGAATCAAGTGTTGGGTTTTAAGAAGGCTGCTCCTGAATGTCTTGAAAATTATAGACCAATTTCCATTTTATCTTTACTGGAAAAAATTCCAGGAAGACTAGTCTATGACCAATTATCTGAGTTTATTCAGAAATATAATTTGTTACCGCAAGAGTAACATGGACTTGTGACATGTCACGGTACTACTATGGCCTTGTGAGTGACAAATGATGTTTTACTGTGCTTTGAATTCAGGTAATTTAAATGGTGTCAGCTTCATGGACCTGACCAAGGCCTTAGATTTGGTTGACCACTGCCTTCTTTTCGATGGACTGTAAGACTTTGGTATATCATCTGATATTTCAGACTGGTTTTGAGACAAATCAGCAGCAGGTTAAACTAGATGACTTTGTTTCCAATTTAATTACACTCTGGTATCCCACAAGGTTCAGTTTTGGAACAGATTTAGTTTTTTTTATTTTTGTTGATACATTGCCTTCAATTAGTGCAAAATGTAGCATGTGCACTTTCTGATGTTAACTCCAATCTTAACAATGATTTTGGTTTAATTCGGGAGTGGCTGTCAAATAGTTGGCTTGTCCTAAATATCAATGAGACAAAGTCAATGTTACTGGGTTCTAAACCTATTGTAGGTGAGCTCACTAAACAATCCTCTACTGGTTATATGCAGGGATGAGTCCCCTATAGAATCAGTGGACTCTTAAATATTTAGGGGTAACTCTTTATCTCTCTTTGACTTTTTCCATCCATATTAGCGAAGCCTGTCGTTCAGTTAATTGCACACTTCCACAATAAAAGCCGTGATGGCAGATTCAGGCCAGTGCTACATGAAGGGCTGCCAGCCCCAAGCTATGCCACTAACTCCAAACAAGCAGCACTCATGGAAAACAACAAAGCTAGAGTTCACTTGGAATAAGCAAAAAACCTTTTAATATTTAAACATCCTCAATAGAAGAATGACACAATGATAATTAACACAGCTTGAGTAGCTGACCCAGTGCTTCAGCTATCCCAGCCTTCCTCAGGGGGCATGGCAGGAGAGTTTTAAAGCATGATTTAAATAGTCAGACTGCTGTGACATCATACATAAAAAGTGCCCAGTAAAAAGTGCTAATCTTCACATGTACAAATAAGGTAAGGGGAGGAGCAGGGAAGAAAGGGGCTGGAAAAGCAGAGGAATGGGACATTATGCACAATTCATAATGCATACAATATGCAGCACATAAATTCATATAAAGAATTATAGCACAGCACGACATCAAATGGCTGAAGCTCCCAATTAATATAAATTGCATAAAAAATGACAGTTCTTTACCATTAGCAAAATAGTGGCACAGCCTAACAGCATCCAATTTTGAGGCACTAAAGTGGAGTTCTGAAATAAGCATTACATTCATAACATGACTGTCACTCAGAACTTAAGCAGCACTTAAAAATATTTTCTAAATAGCATGGCTTGAAAAGTCTTACTGCTGTGACATCAAACATGAAATGTTCAATATAATGTGTTAACATTTACACGTGCAAAATAGAGGGGGGAAGAAGGAAAGTGGGACAAGGGACTTGGGATGGGGAAGGGTGAGTGAAGTAGGAGGTGAAAAGGGAAGGAAATGTACATTTGTCACAATTCATACAACATACAATATGCAGCACATAAATAAATACAAAAAATTACAGCACAAAAACCCACCAAAAGGCTAATGGTCATAATAAATGCAAATGTCGTAAATTAAGAATTCAATGGTGTTTCATTACTGTGATGTTAGTAGAGCATAATTATGGTATAGCCTAACAGCATCCAGTATTAAGGCACTGAAATCAAAGTGGTGCTTAAAAGACGCATTAATTCATAACATTCATTTCAGTTAAAGTTGCAGCAGCACTTAATAAATCTCTAGAAAGAGTCCCTTTAAGACAGAATGCAAGGTACTGGTAATGTTCACATGCTTAACCTGTAAATGCATTACCCTGCATACTTGATTCAGGGGATAGACATGTGGTCCTTTCCAGTTTGCAGAGTAGAAAAAGTAAGAAGATACATATACCTGTAGAGAAAACAGAAGAAAAGTTTAAAGTTATGGCAACAAAAATGGTCTTAAATCCCATTGTTCATTGAAACCAACAGGTTTAACACTTTACGACTTATATATCCAGTAGTTTTCTCTTCTTAACTGATTCTGTCTGACCTCCTCCCCCCCCCCTCCATTTTTAGGAGGCGCAACCCACTCAAATCCCATGAACCTTAGACTGTCGGGGTCAAAGCCATGCTTCTCACAGAAATGTACACCTACTAGTGTATCTAATCATTTGTTCCCAATAGATCTAAAATACTCTTGTATTCTAGTTTTTAGGTTGCACACGGTTTTTCCTACATACTGTAAATCTTTTTGTTTGGGCTCAAAAGAGCATAAACAACACAAGCGGTACTGTAGGTTACACACTCCCTTATATCCATTTTCACTGGGTTCTGAACCTAGGTGGAGCTCACTAAATGATCCTTTACTGTTTATATGCTGGGGTGAGTCCTCTATAGAATCTGTGGACTCTTAAATATTTAGGGGTAACTTTAGCGCTCTGACTTTTTCTGTGCATATTAGCGAAGCTTGTCATTCACTTAACTGTATACTGGGAATTGCCTATAGGGCACCTGCTATATCAAGGGGTCTGATTTTGTCCAAGCTTACCTTTTTCTTCCTGACTTACATCAATGCCAATGAATATGATTTATGTAAATGAGATGAAACATATAATAATGTGTATAGGTTTGTTTTACAAACTAAGTGCAGCACCCATCATTGCTGCCTGTCAAGAACTGAGTCAGCTTTCTCATATTCAGAAGCATCTTTATGACTTTATTTATTTATTTATTGTGATCTTGGATAACTCCTGTGAGTGGATGCTTGTTAATAGGTTCCACGTCAGTTACATAAGGGAGCAAGGAACAAAGACAGGGGACAATACAGTATGCATAGTAGGTACAAAATTCCAGACATAAAGCAATGGGGGAGGTTTAATGAGGCACTGTACAATGTATGCCAGTGTCAGGATGAAAAAACAGACAGAGTAGGGAGTGGGAACATAGGGAGAGGGAGTGATGCTGGGTCAGTGCATATAGGACAGGTTGTGAAGTGGGAAAGGATAGGGCATGGTGCAAGGGGAGCAGTACCCAGAAGGAGGTAGGGTGATAGTAGAAGTGCTGTGGTTGGGCAACCCAGAACAGACCAAGGTGGTGATTAAGTGCTGGTGGCGGTTTACTGCTGCATGTAGTGGTGTTAGTGGGGGAACATGCAGTTTCTCAAGTCAGAGAGGTGCTGGTGCAGTCTCTGTTTGAAGGATCCAATCATTGGTGCACCACAGATGTCTGAAGGAAGCTCATTCACCCAAGGGGCTGTGTGTTTTGAGAATGTGCATTGTGCCATGGTAGTGAGGCATCTGGGTGCATGGAAAACTTGAGTGGTGGAGCTTCTGGTATGTCTGGTCCTCAAAAACAGAGATAGTAGGTCCTGAACCCCTGACGGAAGCAGTTTTAATGAAACTTTTCTGGCCAGAAGGCAGGTTTGGTACCAGATTCTGTCATTCAGTTGAAGCCTGCCAGCCCGAGTATAAAGGTCACAAGTGTGTGTGAGTCTCAGTGAACCTGTGAGTAGGTGGCAGGCTTTGTTTACAGCAACTGCAATGTGTTGGAGGGCCAAGTCAGTTGCAAATCTGTAGACAGCCAGTCCATAATCTATGATGGAGATGATAAAAACTGCTGATTGCCAGATTCAGTACTTCGTGAGTTAGAGAGTGTCTATGCTGGTAGAGGATCTTGATTCTTGTATTGATAGCCCTGGCTGTGATATCAATATGCTGGGAGAAGGTAGGGAGGAATCTATTGTTACACCCAGGTATTTAAAATTAGGAACTAGCTCCAGTATGGTGCCGCTGTCATTTCTTATTGCCAGGGGGTAGTTTTTAAGCTTGTTTTGAGCCATGGAGTAAAGCATGGTCTTAGTCTTTTTATACTTCATCACCAACCTTTGTTCCTTAAACCACATTTCTGCAGAAGCAAAGCCTCTTTGCAGATCTGCCTCAAGAAGTTCTGTGTGCAGGCTGCTAGTAAAAATTACCACATCATCAGCATATAGGAGCATATGACAGTGACAGGTAGCCAGGAAGTTGTTTAGGAACACACTAAATAGCATTATAAAAAGGGTCTGAGAAATAGAGCTTTCTGATTGGTTGTAAACATTCCATCAGCTCTATGTTAATATTTGATGAACATATATGTACAGCCTAGTCATATGCTGAACAAGGTTTAACACTATTTAAAAAAACATTTCTATTATAATAGCAATAAGGCACTCCCAGGGGTTATGTTAATGGTCAGTTAATCACCCTCTAGGGGCATGTAGCACTCAGCTATGCCTCATGCCACATTACACCCCTAGAAGGTGATTAACAGACCATTAACATAACCTCTGGTCATGCCTTATTGCTTAAAAGGCCCCAGAATTGACCCTCATGGTACTCCAGATCTGACAGTCCAGCTGTCAGAAAGGACTTCCCCAATCCTGACTTGCTGGGAGCGGTGGCTCAAGTAGCTGTTCAATAAGTTCACAGTTTCTGGAGCAAGACCAATGCCAGATAGTTATTCAAGGAGGAGCACATGATGCACCATATCAAATGCCTTTGATAGGTCAATGAAGGCTGCCCCTACCAGGTGGCCATGGTCTAAGACATTATGGGTGAAACCTGTAAATTGGAGTAAGGCTGTATTGGTACTATGGCCGCCCCAAAATCCATGTTGCTGCGGACATAGGAGTTGGTGTTGGTTAAAGTGTGCAATCATCTGGTCAGCCACAATCCATTCAAGGCCCTTGGAAAGTGGTGGTAGTAGGGAGATAGATATGCAGTTGCTATGTAAGGTCCGATCCCCACTTTTGTGTACTGGGGTTACTGTCACGGATTTCCAATGTTGGGGGACTCTGAAGTGGCAGAGGGAAAGATTAATTATTTTGATGAGTGGTCCCAGGAGTTCATTTAGCACCAGGTGAACAAATTTAGGGTTCATGGAGTCTCCACTGAATGTAGATTTTCCGAGTGCCTTTCTAGAAATGTCCTAGCATCTGTTTCAGATACCTCTTTGAAGCAGAATAGTGGCTGGTTTGGAGGTGGTGTAGGCATCTGCTGAGTGGTCCTTGGGTTAGGGGAATTGAAGAAGTCCTTTGGGAGCACTACTTAGGTCAGTGAATGCATGGTTCAGGGAGTTGGCAATAAGCAGGGGGTCCAATGTTGGTGCACCATCCACTGTGAGCATGGAAGGGGGAGTTTTAGGGCCTTTCCCTGTGATATCACTAAGGTTGGCCCAGAATGCAGGGATTTATTTAACTCTAAAAATTGATTAGCGTTTTGCTCATAAAAGTGCTAAATCTTTGTGAAAATGCATAGCTCTTGCCTCACTGTGTTTAACAAACACAGCACTTCTAGAAAATCTATATAAATACTTTCTGTACAGTTAGTACAG
This sequence comes from Neoceratodus forsteri, assembly GCA_016271365.2. Taxonomy (NCBI): domain Eukaryota; kingdom Metazoa; phylum Chordata; order Ceratodontiformes; family Ceratodontidae; genus Neoceratodus; species Neoceratodus forsteri. The sequence continues at coordinate 684,894,203 of CM028134.1, forward strand.
TCCAAAGAAAAAAACTGCTAATCAATTATTTAAAACCCTGGAATGACTTGCTGCTGTTCCATGTGTTACTGAGGGCTTCTTTGTAATAAGTGCTTTTTGCATAGCAGATTGCTTTTATGCAGACATTGCTGGCCTTCTTGTATTGTTGAATATTTGCAGCAGTGCCCTGAGCTCAAGTTTTTGCCAGAGGGGATCTTTTGAGGCAAGTTGCTCCAGAAGTTGTGGTGTAATCCAGTGGTTCAAAGACCCTTTGACTCTCTTGTAGTAACTAGTGCGTGTTTGTCACATACGGCATTGAATTTTGACACAAAGATGTCCAAGGCCATATCCACCTCATTGGTATCATATAGGTCTGTCCAGTCTTGATGTTTTAGGTCTGAATTTAGCTGTGGGAGGTGGCCTTTTAGGAGCATCCTGTTCTTTATTGTTCTGATGGGAGGCTTGCAGTAATTGTTATTCCAGGTGCATTTGACAGGGGAATGGTCACTCATGGAGTCAGGAAGGACAGTGAGATCAGAGATATGTGAAGGACGGTTGGTGAGCACCCAATCCAGCAGGGTGCTGGTGCTGGTCTTGTCGGTGACTCCACCAATTGGGAGAAGTGGATTGCAGATATGGTGTCCTTGGTAGGGGCGAAGACTGGGGAGAGTCAATTGATATTAAAGTCTCCTAGCAATACTATTTCAGTGTTCAGGCTCAGAGAACTGATGTAATTGAACAGGTTGCTGGTGCCATCCATGGTCATTTTAGGTGGAATATATATTGAAATCAGAGTAAGCACTCTGTTGTGCACCCTAAGAGTAGTTTTAAAGCTAGTGCTTGGAGGTGGTCACTGCTGCATGGTGGGGATAAGGTATGCCCCTGGAGAGGGTCTTTGGTGTAGATGACACAGCTGCCCCCTCTTTTTGAGAGGCGGTCCTGTCAGAACAAGGTGTAACCAGGCAGTACAATGGCAGTGTCTTGTATCTTTGGGGATAACCAGGTTTCTATGATCGATAACACATCAGGGTTATGATGAGAGACCCAGACCTTTAGGCTGCCCATCTTGGGGAGGAGGCTGCAAATGTTTATGGAGGCGACCACAAGTCCAGTGGATTTTCGTTGGTAGACACTAGAGTCATGTGGTGGACCAGGATTGGGCTGCACATATCCTGACAACAAGACATTAATCTATTTATTTATAATGTCATGCATAATCAGAGTCCAAGGTTTATGGCACAAATGCTAAAACCTGTATCTTTATCACGCTCTTTAAGATCAAGTGATAATGACTTGTTTTTTCATTTTGTTAAGAGTCAGCAAGGACAGAGGGCTTTATATATATTGGTTCCTCTTCTTGTAATTTGATTCCTATTGAAATAAGATGCTCTGTTGCTAAGTACATGTTTGAAACCAATGTCAATAATCCCTTGTTGGTTATGTCTGAATGCAAATATAATTATGTTTTTTCTTGTGTTTTTTTTAATATGTATGTATTAATCTGCTTTTGCTTTATTGTGCACTCAGATAATTCCTGAAAGTAGGCCACTGGTCTAGTAAACTTACCTGGTTAGCTAAAACTGAAATAAATAAACCCTAGTAACATGTTTTTTTTTCAGGTTTTCTCCCTCACTTTCCACTCTCTAATCATAAGATGGCAACACGCAATCTGCTGGTGGCCATGGACACCTCAGCAGTCCCTAGGGGAAGCCTGCTTCCAGGCCATCCAGGAGGCTTGTTGAAGTGACTGAAGTAGCACTCTCCTCTTCCTAGGCTAGGAAGATCTTTTATAAGCAGCACTATCTCCCTGCCTCAGCAATCTGATCACTTGCACGCCTGCTCATAAACCTGGATCATTGAAACAATAGTACAAAGGACTGAAGAGTGAACATCAGTAAGGACCATTTTAGAACTGAAGTGATATATTTTGTGCTCCTTCTAAGCTCCTTCATTGTTGTCTCAGTGCATCAGTGTTCTACTACAGAACTCTGTGGTTGGAAGGAACATAAACGATATCATAAAGTTCTAAAATTGTATTCAAACATATATCAGAAATGCCCACTACATTTTCTAAAAGGCCAGTAAAGATAGAACATTAAAGGAACACTGTCAATCCCCTTAGCATAAATGTGTCCCAGTTTAAACAATCTCTGGTCAGAGCTAATACAGCTGCAAAATAATGGTATTGATGCAGCCAAAAAAAGTGGGAGGCTGCTTCAGACCCAAGCAAAGCTGAAGATTTCATTGATGCATGAAAGGGGGCAGATGTGCGGGGTGCTTTGGGATGTGTGCTATAGGAAGACTGCCCACCTACAGAAGTGCAGGGCTTGGCACCTTTACTCTTTATACAGTCACTCATTACACATTCAGTACACATTCAGTTTTCACACTTTCACTCTTCATATATTCACTCTTTTCATATTAACTGTTCACACATTCACTCTTGACACATTCACTCATGTTTTTTTTTTAATTTTGACCCCAAATTTTTAAGATACTAATTTTATGACTGCCCTTATAAATTGCCCAAAATGTCATATTGCACTACAAGTGCAAAAAGAGATCTCATCCAGGATTTAAGAAATGACAAATGTCTTGTTTATGAGGTGGGGTAGAAAATTGGGTATGTTGAAATTTTGGAATCAAAATATTGAAAATTAACAAACTTACAACTGAACATTGAACTACTGCAAAGTTCTGTCATAAGCTGGACATTTTACTGTATTTGTACACCAAATGTTCAGCACAGCTGTCTTATTACTCCGCCTCATGAACCCCAGAGATGATAGTTTTCAAATCCCCGCTGAAATGTGATACCACACCACACCACTGAAATGTCATTCTGTGCCACAGGTGTGAAAACACATTTGGCCAGGATTTGAAGAATCACAGCTGTCACATTCATGAGGTGGTGTGAAAAAATGCCTATGCTGAAAATTTGGGGTCAAAATATTTAAATTTACCAAAGTTACGAGTGAGTGTAGAAAAATGTCAACATACACACATAACTGCACCAGTTTTACATATTCTGACCCCAAATTTTCAACATAATCTTCATATGACCCCACCTCGTGAACAAGAGTGGTGAAAATTTTGGGGGTCAAAATATGCACAAATGACAAAGTTATGCATCAAAGTTCAAAATCCCCTTAAAATACATTGAACTACACTTACTCTAGTTTCTCATATTGCAGTCAGCAGTTTCAGAAGCAAGACATGTCTTCCATTGGAGAGTGGATCCTCACCCTGGGACATGTTCAGATGAGAGAGAGTGTGTGCGAAGGGTGTGGAGGTGATAGGGGGTGGTGACTACTGAGTGGAAGGTATGGGTGGCAAGGGTCAGATTGGCGAAGCATCATTTTCTTTTTTACAGGTTTAAAGACCAAAAAAAAAAAAACCATTGAGGGACCTTTTTTTTTTTACAGCTCACACAGTGAAAATGAATATGGGATGGCAATCGGAGGGTGGGGGTGACACTAGACACCAGGAAAACATGTGACTAGACAGCAGGGAAAGATTTCCATACAACGGGGATAGTGATCAGAGTGCGGGGGTGCCACCAGACACCAGGGAAAGATTACCATACAACAGGGATAGTGATTGGGGGGGTGGGGGTTCCACTAAACACCAGGGAAAGATTACCATACAACGGGGATGAGGAGAGGAGGGGAGGGGAATGCCACTAGACACCAGGGAAAGATTACTGTGCAATGGGGATGGAAATTGAAGAAAAGGTGGTGCCAATAAACATCATTAGCATTTCAGTTCTACTAAGAATGGAAGCTGATAAAACAAACAGCAACATCAAATAATTTTACAGAAGGTTATCACTCATAAAATGTGTGTTTTTAACCAGAAATAATATGATGCAAAAAGGATTGACAGTGTCCCTTTCACAGAATTGGGACCTGTATTTTACAAGCAGCTTCTACAGGGATGAGTGACTTACACATGCATCACAGTTCTGCTTTAAAGGGACACTGTCAGCATTTTTTTAAATTTTCAGAATCTACCTGAATATTAGCCCAGTTGCCATCCCTAGGTCTACAAATGGCATAAATGCCCCAGGAATTGCCTCAAAGTTACATTTATTATATTTGTTTTATTCAACATTAATATGAAGCAGCCAGACCTGAAGCCCCACTGGCCATTACTCCTGCACTTCCACAATTACAATATGGTGTTCAGCCACTTGTAAACTCGTTCATGAATGAGTTGGTAGTTTTTTTAGGCAGATAAGTAAAATACAGAGTGCATCAAAATGGCTGTAACTGAAGTTGACAACGTTACTCCCCCTTCAAAACAAGCACTCTAAACAGTTAAATCAGTTGTTTGGAAAGTGAAGCCTTGACTCCAGGCATGTGCATTACTGTCAGTGCTAATGGGAAGTGCAGAAGTAGTGAGGAGATGAAACCAGTGGAGATAGGTGAGACCCAGATAGAGGCCCGACACATGGATGGTAGGAGTGCCAAGCTGGGGAGGTATCAGGACAATGGGTAACAGGAGCAGGTGGAGGGGAGTTCCAATCGGTGACTAAGGGAGCCAGGAGAGGTGGGAAGGGGGAGCATGGATGGCAACAGGTTCCAGAGTGTGGGAAGTCAATTGCAGAATGTAAATTACCCAGCTAAAGAGAGAGGGAGAGGAGTGCAGAAAGTGTAAGGATCCTTGGAGTGCAGGGAGCATGGGGAGATAGTAGAGAGCAGTGAGGAGTGGTAAGCTGGAAGAGAACCAAACCAATATTTGGATATTAATAAGGTACTATGAGACTGATGATGTAAGGGTAGGGGAGGATGGATATGGAGGAGTAGAAGCAGTGGTGAGTATGAGGAGTGGAGTCTGTAGCAAAGTGGCAAAAGGAATTACATAGGGTGTCCAGTCTGGCAAGGGAAGTGGAGGGGTGATGCCATAGACCACATCTTCATAGTTGAAGACAGGGAGCACCATTTTGGTAACAAGCTCCCTGCAGACCTGTGGAGATAAAAGGTATTTTTTGTGGTACAAGACACCAAGTTTAGGGCGGAGTCTTGCATGAATGGCATCAATGTGGGTTGAGAAGTCAAGCTTGCTGTCAAGCCACACACCAAGGTACGCACAGTAAACAGTTAAGCAATAAGGCATGACAAGGTGTGTGTTATCGTGTAATAACGTCACTCCTGGGGTGGGTTGAAGCACAAGGCAAAGCTGAGTGCTTCCATCACCCCAGGAGTGATGTTATTACACAATAACACACACCTTGGAGTGCCTTATTGCAATTATACAATGGCACGATGTTATACAAAATAAAAAAAAATATTTTAAAAACGTTTTAGTAGATTTTTAGTGTGGCAATATATCTTTGTTTCTGAAACATAAGAGCCTGACATCTGCCAAATCCATACAGTGATGTTATTGTGTAATAACATCACTGTCTCAGGTGCACATTGACCAATCAGAGTCCAGGAAATTTTCTTGCCATTGTATAATATGCAGTATTAAATGAGCGGGTGAATTTCACTCTTTCTCACCATGTGTAACTGTTCATTTATTCCGTTTCGTATTATATTCATAACAACACGTGACATGTCCAATTTATGCCCCGCATACATTAATATATCATTTATAATGTTCCTGGGCAACTCTTTCTTCCCCCTTGAGCCATTACTTTGTTTGCCTATGGAGCATATACTTCAAACAGTAAAAGACCATGAAAAACCAAAGCTGTGAAACATTCCAGTGTGTCAGCAAACCAATACCTCAGCTTTCTTTCCTTTTTGCCAGTGAGTGGCGCTAAGTCCACATCTGACAAAATGTTCCTTTGCCAACTGTGTGTTATTTGAACACCAGTAACTGGTGTTTGTACCTGATGAGCCAGTATTGGAGGAGGAGCTTGTACTGGTGCTTGTACCGTAGGTCAGGCTGGCATTGTGTCAGTAGGTTGGGCTGGCATTGTGTCTGCTTCTCATCCTACTGCATCCATTGCATCTGGCTTTGATTCCAGCCCTGCTTGCACCATGCCTACAGCAGATGACAGAGTCTCTGTTTCTGCTGATCCTCCCTATGTCTGCCCTTGGGTCATATTGTTGCCCTCATAAAGACATGTGCTGATGCTAAACTATTCCATGGCAGTCTAGGTCTGTGGCATTGCCAGCCAAATGTCTCTTCAGTTCTCTGCACGTCTCATTCATCATGGTTTGCAGCTGTATTTGTCCTGTACTTGTCTGTACCAGAGCATCCCTCATGTTTTTTCAATCCTGCTGTGCTTTATGTAGACTTTGGCACATAAAACACTGGAACCTTTGGCATGGTCTCCCTCTCTTGGATACTTATGTGGGCCTTACAATTCCTATTTTCCCTTGCTGTCCAATGATTGGATAGCCACATCCTGATGTACCCTGTTTCTCTGACCATCTCTGGCACAGGTAGTGCCACTGCTTGAGTTTCTGGTCAGGCTCAGCTACTTCCATGTCCAGATTTTACTGCTCCAAGTTAGTCTTTTGTGCTTTGTAAAATGGAAACTCCTCATCCCTAGCAATTATATCACACTGTGTAGAAGACAAAAATTGTACAGTATGTTTAGTTATCGCTCACACAAACTACTGCACTGGTATCTATTCAAACACTGGCTCTAAGAAGTCACATTTTTGCCACCCAAGGTATCAAATCAATCCATTTAAAATACAGTTAAAATGAGTATTTACTTATGTTGTTGTTTTTTGTGCATTTCTTAAGAATTGTATTATGCACTTTGCTGGTGGTGCAGTTTTCTTTTCCCACTCATTTTATCCTTACTTTGTTGATTGGGGCCAGCCCAGTGAATCAGTGGCAGAGCTACTACCTACCATGCCGGTAAGTGGGCTTCAGGTGCAGACTCTGGTCATCAGAGGTCAGCCAGGGGAGGGAGAACTGAGCATCCAACACACTGCTCTCCTCGCTCAGGGAGGGATATTTGGACATCCTGCTCAGTGGATTCCACCTGGTGCAGACCAAGTGGTGACATATCAGGAAGTCACAGCAACATGGGTGCTTGAGGCAGCTGGACATGTGTAAGCGTGTGTGTGTGCACGTGCACAGAGGCACATAAATACATTTCTGCCATTGCACCAGGTGTCTTAGTGGAATACACAGCAGGAAAATCCTCCAATGGCAGGCTGACATGCCACTCCCCTTTAGGCTCTGCAACACTGACTGGGGAGGCTACTATCCTGATGAATACACTGGGGGGGGACACCCTCCTCTGTGGCCCCACCATGATGGAGGGGTGATCCATAGGGGATTATCGGAGCTGGTAAGTCCCAGGAAAGGTGGTTAAGGAACTGGATGGGCTGGGGTCTGAAGAGAACTGTAGGGCAGATCAGGTGATAAAATATATATGGGGAAAAATCATTGCTGCCCCAGATCTGGATGCCATCTTCAATACCTACAAAGTCTTGCAGTGCAGTCTGACAGCAATTTACAAGCACCCCAAAACCTCCATAAGTAGTATTCCCCGAATCGAACACCCAGTATATAACTGTGATTATTTCACGCCTTTTATATATCATGGACAAGCCACACCTACACACATCTCAACATCTGACTGATGTGCCCTGACATCTGCCACATCTAACTGGTGCCCTCATGTGTCACTTCAGGGACACACCTATTCTCCATGTATAAATTCTATACAGTGCTGGGACATTTTATTCAATCTCTTGAAGGTTCATTTGAAGACTGAGACACTTACACCTTCACAGTATCATTATCACCAAGTACCGTATATCTTCAAATAGAAGCCATGCCTTCTATTAACAAACATCTGTTTTCAGCCATGGCTTTTATTAGAGAGTGGCTTGCTTTGAAACACCACTAAAATTGCCCTGATCATAGCTTTTAATAAAACCTGTTGTCACTGCCTCTTTGATCCTGTTGGTCTCTAAAAACAATGCAACTTTTACCTTTTAGACAAGGTGTCCTAGGATGGGTCTTTGTTAGTTGAAGCACTGTGATCAAGGTATTAGTTAGAAGGTAGAATGTTGTTGTAAGTATACTTGGCAGCTAAATAAGTTCTGCATGAGTGCCACTGTAAGTCACAAGTGCTCAGTACTGTCAGCATCTCTACCACTCTCTGTCTTGTACGCACTGCTACCAACTACCATTGCCATCCTCTGGAACTTTTTATTTACATACACATATCCTCCTGTTTGAACTAAACCCAGTCTATAACAATACTTGTAGGTTTGCCCTGATGACTCCTTATTCCACTTACTACTGCTCTTTACAAGTCCCTCGGCTGGTTCCCCCAAGCCTGTTGGGAATATCTGCTTGTTGCCTCATCAGTAAATCCCTTCAGAGCACAGAATCCTCCCCTTTTAAATTATGTCCTCAAGCCCAAGCCATGCCACCACAGCCTCAAGTCCTCCACACAGCTACTCCTGCAGCATCCCCAGGTTGCCACCGGTATGAGTAAAAAGGCTTCCTCTGTTTTTGCCCCTTGTCACTGGAACAGCCTGACAATCTCATTCCACTTTCTAGGGATGCACTCCCTAGTCAAACATCACTATAGAGCTGCCAGTATGACTGTTTCAGCATGCAAATGCACCCCACTCCGATATCGTTAGCTCCTGCAATTTTGGATCATCTATACATTTGTTTTTTTTTTTTTGCTATGAAATTGTGCCTTGCTTCTGTATTAAATTGTTTGTATTAATTTATTTATTTATTTACTTATTTATTTATTTCAAAAGTTTTACCATGAAAGATATACTGAGCTGGTATCAGTTTGTTTCCAGATGTGTCCGTGGAAGAGGAGAGAGAGGATAAGAGAGCATAGACAAAGTATAAAATAATGCAATAAATTGGAAATAACCAAAATATGCAGTCTAAGAACACTTAAAGAATAAATTGTCAAACAATAAAATTCCAAAAGTAAACTGTGGAAATGGGCAAAAAAACATCAAACAGAAGCAGCAACAAAAAGAAATAGGGAGAAATGACTGAACTAAGGGAAGACAGTGCTGATGTCAGTGTTGGTAGAAGGCAGATGAAAAGGAATTCACACCACCATCAGAAACAACTGCAGGACTGAATAGAGAACTCATGGAAGGCAGATTTCAGAGCAGGGAAGGAAGGAGCAGAGCAACCAGATGGGGGAACAGAACTCCATAGTTTAGGGGACCAGAATAAGATGGAAGCTTGGCCAGCAGTAGATTTCACTTGAGGGAGAGCAAGACAGCAAGAGCAAGCATTGTGAAGGGAGTAAGAGTAAGCAGAGAAGCAAGATAAGAGGGAAGAGACCCAAACCAATTTTTGGAGATTAAGGAAACACAGTGGGAAAACTGCCTGACTTCAAGAGAGGGGAGGAAGAGGGAAGACTACAGAGGACAATGGTGAATACAAAGAGGTTTATCAAGGGCAAAGGAACAGAAGAAGTGAAAAAGAGGGACTTTGGAGCAGCACTATAAACAGTATCACCATAGTCAAAAATAGGAAGAATCATCTTTATGAGGATTTCTCTATGAGCAGGAAGCCGAATACTATGCTTATTTTTGTATAGCTTTCCAAGCTTGGGGTGGGGTTTCTTATGGCTAGCATCCACATGAACAATAAAATTAAGATGGTGATCAAGCCAGACCCTGAGGTATTTGAAAGATGAGGCATCTTCAATAGATGCACTATCAATGGTACGCAAGGAGGAAGGGGGAGAAATTCTATCAGGTCTGCCTGGTGCAAAATGTCATGGAAACTGGTTTCTTAACATTGAGGGATAACAGGTTTTCACAGAACCAAGGCAGGATGTTTTGTTAAAGTCCACTGGAGCTGGTTCATGGGATCAAGGCAGAGGAGCCAGAGGAAAAGAATACCACACATATCACTGACACACATATGAATGGACACAGAGGTGCAGACATTGAGATGGTCATTTAGAAAAATGGAGAAAATAATTTGGCCAAGGACCGACCCTTGGGGGATGCCTGAGCTAATAGGGAGGGGGGAAGGGAGTCTCCAATACTGACAGCTTGTGACTTACTCTCAAATAGGAGTGGAACCACTCAACTGAGGAAGCTGAGAGTCCAGCTACCTTAAGATTGTCCAGGAGAATGGGATGGGCTACAGTATCAAAAGCTTTGGCTAAATAGACAAAAATGGCAGAGGTGAAAAGGCCTTGATCCATGCCAGAAGGATAGTTTCAGTGGGCCGGAGGAAAGAGGTGGAAGTGGAGTGTGACTTTCTAAAGCCAGACTGGAATGGAATCAAAAGGGAAGTGTAGTCAAAAAAAAAAGAGTTGGGAGAGAGCAAGTTGTTGCTGGAGTCTAGCTAGAGTGGGAAGGAGAGAGATAAGATGGAAATTACATGGGGAAGAGAGGTCACCCCCCCCATTGGGAAGGGGAATAGGTAGTGCAATTGCATGAGCAGAGTGAAATAGGAGTCTAGTATTAAAACCATCAGGGTTCCCACCCTTATGAGGATTTACAGCCAAGACAGCCTTAAGAGCAACATCAGGGGTAATGAGAAAAAGAGAAAAGGAAGGAGTTGGGCAGTAGGACAAGTAGAGGAGAATAGTGAGAGGGAATAGAAAAAGAGAGAGAGAGGGAGTGGAGAAGGAGGAAGAGATGCAAGAACAGGCACAGGAGGTGAAATAGGAATTGAAAGATGTGGTAACTGCAGCAGGATCAGAGATAAAAGTACCACCCATCTTGAGTACAGGGAGAGGGGACTGGGTCAGCGAGGATAAAAGTGAATGAATTACCTTCCAGAACTTAGATGGGTGATTAAAATTGTTCTGGAGAGTGGATGCAAAGTGTTCAGACTTCATAAGCCTAGTAGCTTTATTACACACATCACGAAGGATACGGTAATTAGTTAGGTCAGAAGTTGAGCCAGATGATTTGTAGGTCCTCCAGGCAAGGTCACACACATGACGACAAGCCAGGAACTCAGCTGACAAACATAAATTCAGAGGTGAAGTAACTGAGGGCATTGTCCATGTTACCAGCTGTAGAAAAAGGGGACCAGTCAATGGCTACAAGGTCAGCATGAAGGTGAGACAAGTCCAGTGAATGAAATGGCCTGATCTTGATGAAATTATGGGGAACTTTGAGACAATGAATCTTGCGCACACAGTTAACCATATAGTGGTCACTGAGGGCATCATGGAGGATGCTAGCATCTACAATATGAGGGTATGGGAGGAGAGGACCCAGTCCACGAGGGAGTGATTTAACATTTTAATTAAGGTGAGTAGGGACAGAAATTTGCTGAGTTAAAGGGAGGGATTTAACACAGACAACATTTATGAAGAGAGGGGGAGAGGCAATTTAAATTGAAATCACCTAGAATATGTAACTCACCAGAGGAGGCATGGGAAGAGTTGGAGGTAAGTAACTCAGTTACTGAAGGTGGGGATATGACAGGACTGCTGTAGACACTAGCAATAAATATAGGTACAGAGAAGGGGAGGGAGAGTTTGAGAAGAAGCAACTCACAGGCAGAGGTGAGTAAGATGGAGAGCACAGACTCAAACTGAATATTTGAGGAGAGATAGATGGTTATGCCACTTCCTCTCTTTGCTTGATCGTGATGAATAATAGTAAAACCAGTGATGGAAACACAGGGATCCTGGAGGCCAACCAAGATTCTGAGACCACCAACACATTAGATTTAAGGATGACCATAAGTGGTTGCAACAGGTCAGTCTTAGGGAGAAGGCTGTGGATATTGACATAGGCCACTCAGAAACCTTTGGGGAGAGTAGAGAATAGGAAAGGGTCAAGGTTGAGCTCAATATCACCCGCAACTAAAAGCAGAAAGGAAATTATGAGCTTTAGAGAACCTATGAAATGCCTATAAGAAGAGAAGGGTAGAGTAGGAAGAAAAGGAGTTATGGAGGTAGGAGGGAAGGAGGAAACTGAGTAGTTTAAGATGAAGCCAAGAAGATGAGAGGAGACAGTTGCCATGATATCAGGAGAAGGGAGACAAGAGATTGGGAGAGTGAGTGAGCATGAAGAAGGAAGGATAAAGGGGAGGGGGAGGTTAGGAAAGATGGAAGGCGGGAGAGATGTGAGGGGGAAACAGGAAGGCAAAGACAGAGTGATAAGAATAGCATAGTTGAAGTGTAAAGAAGACAAAGCAAAAAACACTGCAGTGTACTATTAGTAAGAGGGGAGTGGTCGAGTTTTACTCCAAGGAACAAAAGCTGAGTGAGTGCAGTCTACCAAGTGGGAGACAGAATTAAAATAAATCCAAGGAAGCCTAGGATGAGCAATTTAATCTAGGACTGGAAGGAAGTGCTTAACTAACCCTGTGAGGAGAAACACAAGTAAAACAAAAATGGGGAAAACAGAATGCAATATACAAGCAATAAGATGCGACAAAGTGTGGGTCATAGCCTGATAAGAGCTTGTGCTGAGTGCCTTTAGTACCTGGGAAGTGCTCTTATCAGGCCAGAACCCACACCTCGGAGTGTCTTATTGTGCTTATAAAATGGGCCCCCCCCAGTAAAAAAGTTCATAAAAAACACCTTAACAACGGTAAATAAATAAATGTAGTAAAAAATGTGATCATATGGACACAAAATAACAAAAAGTAGTCCTTGTCATTGTTTTGCAATGGAGAAACTTACTAGAGGGTAGTGGTGTCTGTCTTTCCCTCCACAGACACAGACACACAGACACACACACACACAATCCGGCACAATATGGTTATTTTACTTTTTTATTAATATTATTATTAATTTATTAATTTACATTTCTTACTTTCCCACTACTTTGTGATTACTGATGAAATGCACAGTCAATTTCACTGAGACCAAGCTGGAGTGTGTTTCATATCAGCTGCCATAGTTAGTCGTTTTTGCTTACTAAGGCTTCCGTGAAGATAGTGCTGCTGTATGAGCGATGCCAATTGCTCCGTTTTGAAAAGAGAGGTAAACTTGACTGCTAAATCTGAAACACCATTCCACCTGGTTGATTGTCAGAGGAGCGGGTTTCCGTTATCCTTTGAAACCCATGTCTCGGCGGCACGAGCGATTATCATTGGATTGGGAGCAGCTTTCAGTAGACAAGTAGCAGAAGTGAGATTTTTGTTTTAAATCAAAGGGAAAGGCATAAAAAAATTCTGTGCAGTGAGCAACACAGGTGCAACCATGGCTACGACATGGCTTTCAAACCACAAAGGAAACCCATTAGGATGATACTAAAGTAAAGATGAGAGTGCCAGTTTAACTGTGTGAAAATCTGTTCTTGTTTTATTTGATGCACTGGTTGTCAGGCTGTCAATGTTCCTAAAGTGGTAAAATGATATCTCTGCAGATAAAGGTATTGATTTTTGACTCTTGGTGCAGGTTGTGGTGGCGCTCTTCCATTCCATCTTTGGCAAGTTAAAGTCCCCCACAATTACCACCTACCCCTTCCCCACAGCCACCTTAATTACAGACTCCAATTCCCTGTCCCTTTCCTCCTTCTAGTTAAGTGGTTTGTAAACCACCTCAGTCTTATCTTCTTTCCCCTAGTGGGTTGCAACTGCACTCATGGCACCTATTCTTTCCCCTCTTCAGACACCTCCCTCATACATGGTATTCTTTCTCTTACATATACTGTTACCTTACCCCTTTCCTACTTCCTTGTCTCTTCTATACAGGTGATACACAGGGATTGAGAGGTTCCAGTCATGTTTTGGGGTAGCCCAAGATTCTGTCACTTACCAAAATGTTCACCCTCTTCTCTGCCAACAATGCCTGCAGGTTATCTATCTTTTTACCAAGGCTTTGTGTGTTCAGGAACACCACCCTCCACCAAGAATCTGAGCTTCCCACCCCTGCCCCAGCCTGACTGTCCTCCTTCCTGTTCTTCTTTGTCTGCTTTTTCCACCCTTTGCTCATCTCTTTTCTCCTTTAGTTTCCCCAAAATGATTACCTCTGTATGCATCACTATCCTGCAGTCAGTCTCCCTTTACCTATAAACCCCACCATCTCTGTTGCCTACCAGTATGCTGCCCCTCCCTCTCTCCCAAACCTTACTCCCAAATCAACCTGCCTGAATAGGGTAGGAGGCCATCACCTCCCAGAGACTCAAGGTCCAGAGACTCATTCTGCCCCCCCTTTCCATCAGTTTAAATTGAGGCTCTTAGTTATGTACTCCTCCACTCTGTCCCTAAGCACTCTGGAACTCCTGCTAAGGTGTAGCATATCTGGTGCATATAAAGTTTTGTCATTCCAAGTCCCCTCCCAACCTCCAATGTAACCACAACTTTCCTTCTTACACCATCCTCGTAGCCAGCCATTAAAATCCTCTATCCTCCTCTTCCTAGCTGTGCTGGCTCTAAGTATCAGTAACACCTCAGAGAAGGCTACCGATCTGGTCACCCCCGCCCCCACCCCACCCCACACACACACACACACAGATCCTCGTCACTTCCCTGAACCTTTCCTGCACCACCTCCACCTCTTCTCCAGCTAGGCTGTTTGTCCCTAGATGGATAATCACATGAGGTTCCCCCAAGCCCCTGCCCAAGCTAAGCAGTCATTGGGCACACCTACTTGGTCATCAACCCTGGCATGCACACCACCTTCCTACCCTTGTGTGCATTCCTTTCTGTCCCCAGCATATTTCCTTTGCTATTGAATCCCCCAAGATTACAACTCTGCCTCCCCCTTCTCCCTTACTTATCTCCCCCACCACCCATACTACTCTTCCCTCAAGATCCTCCCCTGTCTGTCTGGTGCCCTTCAGCCATGCTCTCCAATCTTCCCCCTTGCTACTCCCACCCCAGACTGACCATCCCTCCTTCTGCTCCCACCAGCCACCCCTCTCCTTTCCTCCCTCTGCTCTGTTCTGTCCCCTTATACTCACTATTCTCCCTGCATTAATCCTCCCCATCCATCCTCCTACTCCCCCCCTCCCTGCACCTGTTCCTCCCTCCCTAATCGACTGTCCCCTTCCTCCACTACTAGTGTGCACACTACCTTCCCTCTCCCCTTGGCTAACCCACTAGGCCCCCTGATCTGAAATGGACCCCTCTCCCTACCTCCATCACCCTCCTCCCCAACCCAAGTCAGTGAAAGGAATCTATTCTACACTGGAACCTCACTAGGTACTCCCACTCCAGTCTCCCCCTCCATGACCTACTCATACTTCCCACCTCTCTCCACCCCCTCTGAGGTGGGGAGGTCCAAGGCATCTGTCTCTGCCCCTCCTCAACCCTCCCCTGCTTGCCTCTCTCACTGGGGCTATCCCCCTACCTTCCTCCCTACCCCTTCCCCCTCCCTCACAAGCTTTCTTAACTTTAAGCTGCCTCACCTCTGCCAATAACTGAGTCAGGTTTCTACACACTGGACAACCTCTTACCTCCCACAGCATACCCAGGAACACTGCAACCCCGCACCCGCTACAAGACACCACCTACTCCTATCCTTCTGCTGTTTGTACATGCTCCCTCTCCCCACCTCATGCCACCTATTTGAGTCCTAGTCTCACCATTATACAGATATGGTAATCTTTCCCCCCTCTGTACAGTATTTAGCAACCCCCTCCTGCAACATTTATGTGAGCCTACCCTAGATTGGGTATAATTGCAACCCCTCAGTTTCCTTTGTTAGCTTACCCTAGGTAGAGTTTAAATGCAATCCTTCTGCTCCCTTATTATGTGGTCCTACTCCTGATAGGGAGATCTATAGTCTCCTATACTCCCTCTGTGGGCCTATTAGATTGGGTGTCGTATTACCACCTGTGTGTATTTACCTTGTAGGTCTAACCCCAGATACGGAGTACTACCTACTCCACTGTTCTGGACCTCTAAAGCTCCTCTTAGTACTACCTTCTCCCACTCCCACTCCTTACCTTGCCTGCTCTCTGCTGAACAGAATGGCCTACAGTCCCCTTGTGGATGTCCTGTGGACATCCTGTAGATTCCCCTGGACAACACTTTGACAGATGCCACACTCTTGCTTCATGGCACTCATGCTGCGGGGTCACTCACGCGAGGGGTCACTTGGCCTTAAGGGTGTTTTATAGGAACTACAGCCTCCATATTAGAGGGTTGAAGTCACATGGCCTGCTGGGACAGCCAATGTTGCTGGCTGGTCCTGCTAAACCCACCCTCAACCCTCCCACTGCTGGCATCCTCTATCCTCCCATTTCCCACTGTTCCCACAACTACAGTCAATACATTTTTGTTTTGTTTTGTTTTTTTTAAATTAAAAGCAAGAATATTTCAAACAATCCCCCAGCACTTAACTCCCTCTGCCGGATCTGAGTCCCACTGTACTCTTGGCTGCATTCCCAGAAGAAAAGATGGAATGAACTACAGATTCTGGCTTTTTAATCCTAAAGAGCTACAACCTCCCTATTGAAAGGCTGCAGCCGCATGGTCCGCCAGGCCCACTAATGTTGCCGGCTGATCGGGCTGAACTCCCGCCTTCAGTCCTTCCATTGCTGGCTTTCTCCCTCCTGTCATCCCCCACTGTCCCCATAATTACAGCAAACACATTTGTACTGTGGATGTTCTAATTCCTGCATTCATTTTATTTTACAGACAATGATCCAAACCACACAGCATCAGGAGTCATTATAAAGGAGAAGGGGTGAACTGTGTGTAGACACCACCTAAGTCTCCAGATCTGAACCTGATCAAAAAGGTGTGGCATCAGATGAAACACTATATAAGGAGAAGGGCATAACCACAGAAGTGTGCTAAGGTGGTATGGGCGATCAGACACTTCTGGAGGACAGTGCTGACATTCAAAGACTGCAATAGATATAAAGATCATATGAACAAAGTCATGCCAGCTGTTATTTGTGCTAATGATTGTGCCACTGCCATGTAACAATTATTAAAATTACCTGTGCTATGAAACAGATCCAGAAACAGATGATTTGATACCTTTTATTGGACCAACATGGATGTTACAGAAAAGAACAAAGTGCTTTAGCTTTCAAACCAACCAGGTCCTTCTTCCAGAAGCTTTTGTAGCTTTCTGA
This sequence comes from Neoceratodus forsteri, assembly GCA_016271365.2. Classification (NCBI taxonomy): domain Eukaryota; kingdom Metazoa; phylum Chordata; order Ceratodontiformes; family Ceratodontidae; genus Neoceratodus; species Neoceratodus forsteri. Next base: position 684,911,113 of record CM028134.1, read on the forward strand.
AGAGGACCTGAACTTAATTTAACTAAAACACTTTTCTTTTTACATCCATGTTAATCCAATAAAAGTACCAAATCATTAGTTTCTGGATCTGTTTTTTTAAAAGGACCAATACGGCACCTACAACATTTCTGTGCTATGAAGACATATTTAAATCAAATACAATTGTAAACCTCAGCTGTGTCTGTTATTGATTCCAAACCACAGAGAAAAATATTGTTTTATCCCTGCCCAACACAGCAGTGATGTAATCCCTTTGAAACTCAGCTAACACAAGAGGTGTGAAAGTAGCTGGCAGTATAGCCTAGAGGTTGGAGTAAAAAGCTGTGAACGAGCTTGGTTCATTCAGCAGACCTTGGTTTGATTCCCACAACCTCCAGTTGCACACTGTGTGACTCTGAGCAAGTCACTTAACCACCCAGTGCACCCAGTTCACCCCTGAAAAGAAGGCACTTGTGCCTAGTGGGCCTTACCTGGTTACCAAAGACTAAAATAAATAAATAGCTTGGCAAAACCAGGATGTGAGGACAGGATGTTGAAGGTAGGCACGCCTGGAAACTGCCTGTGAAAGAAACAAAGGCATTTTTAATATAATGATGTATGTGGGGAGGGAAAGTGAAGTGCTTTGACTCTGAGTTCACTTGGAAGGCACTCACACAGGTAATACAATGATGTGGAGAAGTGACGTACACAAGGAAGTGAAGCATGGAAAAAATGAGAACAGTTCTATTCCAGTAGAAACAAGGCCTCTTAAAATTTTGTACGACAGTCCCTGCACCTCTGTGAAATGTTGATGTGTGAGTTCACACACTGAAACGAGTGCTGAGTCCTTGTTATGATGTGGACCATACTATTGTATAAGGGCCAGTGTCCCACATATTTCCACATCTTGAATGTCTGACTTAACAAAAAAATGTTGTAGGTGCCATATTGGTCCTTAAGAACAGATCCAGAAACAAATGATTTGATACCTTTTATTGGACCAACATGGATGTTACAGAAAAGAACAAAGTGCTCTAGCTTTCGAACCAATTAGGTCCTTCTTCAGAAGCTTTAAGGCAGTTATTTTGAAAATCCCATACTATTAACACCAGATTATGTTGAAAAAACAGAAATAATTCTCATTAGTTTAACATATACTTTTAAAACATAACAGAAGATTACGTCAGAGAAGCTAATTAACACCAGTATGCTTTTAACTGAGAAGCCTCAGAAGGGTAAAGGTTATCGAGAATTCTCAACAACCAGAGAGTTCTTCTCACATAAATTTTAAAATGTCTCAGTATGCTAAGAAAGCATTCTAGTGATAAAAAAAACCTTGGGATAGCAAAACAAAAAAAAAAACATGCTTATTACTATATCATTGCAGGACACCAATGACATGATGATCAGCCTGACCAAGGTTCTGCTAGGTGGGGTAGCAATGGATGCTGTTAGCTAGAGACCACAGATAGAGAACGAGACCCTGCTACTGCCAGTGCTCAATAAGAGGGGTCAATCATATCTGGATCCCTATGACCAGGAGTGGGTGGTTGTGTCACACCAGGTAAATACAGTGTAAAAGTGTCAGGACAATTACTGCACAGTGAAGCATGGTACAGTATGACAGTGCTGCTATTATTTGTAACAATTCTAATTAGGTGGCATCCTGTCCATTTTTGCCTTTCAGATCGATAATAACAGGAAGGCTGTAATCACCATTTTCCACTCAATGCCATGAGTATGGTTCCATCCTACCCATCCCTCTTTCATATTTGTACATTTGTGTAAAAAAACAACACCCTGTGGATTTGATCTAGTGGGTAATGACATCACCAAGAGACACATTTGCAGCATGCAGTATATTTTATTATCAGTCATGCAAAATACAGGGAAAGTATGATACATGTCTCCCTGGGAATCAGAGGTGCAGCATTCCAAACTTAAAGTGCGGTCTCTGAATTCACAGGAAACCCTTTACAACCCTTCTTATACACATTCCTTAACTGACATTATCTGCTTATAAGGACACACACAAATAGTCATTCTTTCTCTCCACATAATACAGTCTTGTTATGCATTACTATAACCTTATGTATTACTATAACCTTGTGCACCCCACACTAGCAAGAAAACAAGCCATTCTGCCTAAATCTGCATGTCTACCCTAACAGTCCATGCATAGTCTTCATCAGTTTTGCATAATCATAAACCCAGCTATATGGCAAACAGAACTTTTTGTATTTCCATCAGTAATTATCTATCATGAAATAGGTGCCTAGGCAGATCCTGAAGCTTTATGCAAAATTAATATTTCCTATTTTGTCTTTCAAACATATTCTTGTTGACTTTTCTTTGTGGTCAGGTGGGTATGTGTGGAACTAAGGTTTTCCTTAATTTCCCCATCCTTCCTATAATTCTTTTCCACTTTCCTCTATTTCACAGAGGGAATATTCATATGGAATTGTTGTTATCAGAAGTCCAGGTACTCTTTTCTGTTCTTATTGAAAGATGTTTTAAATATTTTTCCTCTTTATACATGAAGTGCTTGTAACCCCCCAAATTCTATTTACAAATACTGTCATACTCAAAGATTATTTTTAGGGTTCTTTTTTGTATTTTCTCCAGTTTGTCTTTCTCCTTTTTTGTTAGGGATGAGTTCCACAATATCCCCCTATATTCTAAAACTGACCCAACCACTGTTTTATGCACAGTTCATGGTCATTTGTTGATACCCCAACCCTTTTTAACACAAAAAGAAAATACTTTTGTGAGCTGGAACTGTCACTGAAGTGTGCAAGCTGAACTGTAGCACATGGTTTTCTCATAGAGAAAGCCAGCGCATGTTCACTGTTATTACCAGTGGTTATAACAGCAAATTTTAACCAGGTTTCCCTGTGGGAACAATGGAGCCAGTTATTGTAATCTTTTCATAGCTTTACCTAGTATTTTCTTAAGTTGCACACCCCAAGTTAGGTCATCTGCTATCATGACTCCTAATAAGGACATTTCATTTTCCCCGACTATGGTTTCGCAATTGGTCTTTGCAACATTCACTTTGAGTCCACTTGTTTGAATCCACAGCCTAATTCTATCCATGATTACATACTTTTAGCTTTGATTCTCCAGCATAATGCACTCAAAATCTGTAGCATCACCTATACTGTATGTGTAACCATTCCTACATCCTCCACCAGATCCTTTATTAAGCATTAAGGCATGACCATCTGTTAAATCTAACTCGGGGGGGGGGGGGTTCATCAGCCATAGCAAAGTGTCTTATGTCCCTAGGGTTACATTAACAAAGGCAACCCAACTCCTAAAGTGCTTTAATACTATTAAACTAAAATGTTTTTATTTTTTGTAACTTATGGTTTTAAAAGTTAAATTGTAAGGAAGGGATTTTCAAGGCTCCCAACACAGCTGCAGGAGCACAATCCGCCTGTGTCTGCATCAGGGGCCTGCATCTGCAGCACCCATGACTATTTTCAAACGCTGGGGGTAGTTTATGACAGTGTGCCATGATTTGCAGTGCCTTGCATCAAAATATGATGCCAATCAGGCTTTGCAGTCCCTTGCATTATTTATTGCTGCAAGTGTGGGAAAAAATGGCATCCAACTCTCAGATGCTCATCGGGCATATGTAAACCTTGTAACTGCTGGTCATCCAGTGTGGGCATATGTCCATATTACAAACAGAGTTAGTGGATCCGTGACAGTCTGCTTTGAAAATATTGTACCAACTATTCTATTATACAGGAGGCTTTCCAATCAAAAATGTACCTCAGTGGTGAGGGGGGATAAAACCTTTTACAGATACATCAGAGAAAAAAGGAAGACAAAGGGAGGGATAGTAAGGCTGAAAGGAGAGGACAGGTGTAGAATGGAGGATGACAACCACAAAGCAGACATACTGAACAGATATTTCTGCTCAGTCTTTACAGAGGAAGGGCAAGAAATGGGCCAGAAAGGAGTAGAAAGGGTAGGAAGGGCACAGAAATGGATACAAGTCCTTTTCCAAGGGAAAGGGTCCTAAAAGAACTGGAGGAATAAGAATTGATAAGGCTATGGGTGTGGATGGGGTACACCCCAGTGTGCTGAGGGAGCTAAGAACAGTGGTGGCAGAATCTCTGGCAATTCTGTTCAACCTGTCACTGGAAACAGGGGAAGTACCCAAAGACTTGAGGGGAGCTGATGTAGCCACCCTATATAAAAACAGAAATAGAGAAGAAGCAGGAAACTAGATGCCAGCCAACCTGACCTCGGTAGTGGGGAAGATCATGGAAACACTACTGAAGGAAAGAATAGTGGAACTCTTGGTTGCCAACAGTTTACAGGACCCAAGGCAACATGGTTGTACTGGAGGGAGGCCATGCCAGACTAACCTCATTGAGTTCTTCGACTGGGTGACAAGGGAGGTGGATCGGGTGGGGGGGGAGCAGTGGATGCAACCTACCTGGACTTCAGCAAGGCCTTTGATACAGTGCTGCATAGAAGGCTGTTAAACAAGCTGGAAAACATGGGAGCTGGTAAGATGGTGGTGAAGTGGGTGGAGAATTGGCTAGATAGCAGGACACAAAGTGTGGTGGTAAATGGCTGTCACTTCGCAGAGGGAAAGGTGACCACTTGGGTTTCACAGGGATCAGTACTGGGTCCAGTCCTCTTCAATATCTTTATCAGTGACATTACAGAGAAGCTAGAAGGGAAAATCAACCTGTTCGCTGATGACACAAAGCTCTGCAACAGGGTGGACATGCCGGAGGGTGTGGAGAGAATGAGGAGAGGTCTGCAGAGGCTTGAGGACTGGTCAAGGGATTGGCAGTTGAGATTTAATGCAAAAAAAGTGTAAGATAATGCACATGGGGCACAAAAAAACAGGAACAACATATCAGCTGGAGTGGAGGATACAGAATGCTCCATGCAGGAAAGGGACCTAGGGGTTATCATCTATGATGACCTCAAGATAGGGAGTCAGTAGGACAAGGCAGCAGAAAAAGCAGACACAATGCTTGGGTACATAGGCAGAGGTTATCACCAGCAGAAAAATGGAGGTCATAATTCCACTATGAAGGACATTAGTGAGGCCACATCTCAAGTACAGTGTCCAGCACTGGAGACCTTACCTACAAAAGGACATAGACAGGTGGAGGCAGTTCAGAAGAGGGCAACCAAGATGGTGAAATACATCATAAATCCTATAAGGACAGGCGAAAGACTTAAACATGTACTCCCTGGAAGAGAGGAGGATACGACATCCCTCATGGGTAGGAACAAGGTGCAGGAAAAAACAAATTTTCAATGAAAAAGATGGTCCACGACTACGGGACATGGGATGAAACTGGAGGGAGAAAGGTTCAGAGGGAACGTGAGGAAGTACTTCTTCACAGAGTGTGTAGTGGACAAATGGAACAGCCTGCCGGAAGAGGTGGTGGGGGCGGAAATGATTACAGGATTTAAGAATGCACGGGATAGGCATAAGGGGATCCTGGTAGTCAGGGGAAGGGGGCAACCTAGTTCCAGGGAAGCTTGAAGAAGCACAGTTAATCGCATTAATGGGCAGACTGGGTGGGCCAAAGGCCCCTATCTGCCGACAACATTTATGTATCTATATACCCTCTTAGAATGTGTCAGCCAATCAGAATGCTCCATTGCCATATATAGTTTTATAATTAAAATTATGATATAAATTAATTAAATGGAAGGGGACCAGGTCCTGTTTCCTGTGTGACACTTCCTTTTAAAACTCCTATTCTGATTCATATTGATTGGTTTTTTACCACTTGAGTATGTTGAAACAGAAAGGCCTCTACCTGTATTATCAAAACAGGATATAGGTATAGTTGGTCCTTGTTCTGCAAGGATCTCCATCCTTGCCAAAATGTTATGTCACAGTTCAAAGGTAGTGGAACATTATTGTACCCTTCTGTGGTATAACAACATTTCAGTTGATCGGAAATTGTCTCATGCCTCCTGTTTTCTCGCCTCAGAACTGCAGTGAACACAAATCAGTTGAAAAGCACCACAGTGTGGGCTGGCAGTTTTTACTTTTATTCACACTTAAATGCAGTCAATGGATCGCAAAGTAATTTTGATCCCTGCTTTTCAAAAAAAAAAAAAAAAGATACACTATAAAAATACTGATGGGTTTTTAATGACATCAGACCTCTCACGCTTCACTCTTGAGATCTAATGAGGGTTTAGGCCAGGGGAGCACAACTAGCATGACTAGCAAGGAGGAACTAAATGGAGACAGGAAGGAAGGGAGGATGAGCCAGGCTAGTTTAGCAGATGGGGGAGAAGGACCAGTTGCGAGCAGTGAGGGGGGAATTAGCAAGGAACAGAAGGATACTCAGGAGGAGGAGGAGGCATAGGATTGGAGAGGAGGGGTGGCCATGGTAAATAAGGAGGGTGGCATGTGGCACCCAGAAGGGAGGAACACGGAGCCAGCTGGGTGGAGGGGCCGTAGAAAGGATGAGGGACATGGAAGGGAGGAATGGAGGAAAGGAGTGGTCAGAGTGCTCCTGCTGGGGATTCTATGATCAGGGGTATCAAATGGGATAGGGAGGGAGAGCCTGGCCAGTTAGAAACAAGATGCTTCCTGACTAACGTGTGCCATGGCCAAGCACGAGGTATATCAGCCAAAGGATTAGGGGTTTCCAGACATACTGGTCCACCTGGGTACAAATGACATTGAGGAAATAGCGAGCTAGAGATACAGGCAAGATTCAGGGAGCTCTGCCAGGGTCTGTCATGACATAGGATGCACAGTTTCTTCTCAGAAATCCTGCCAGTGCCAAGGGCTAGTGGGGAACACAAAAGGAAAATTAGGGAGATAAACCAGTGGCTCAGGGAGTGGTGTGAGGCCAGAGGGTATGGGTTGATGGGGATTGGGGAGACCTGGGAGGATAAGGAGCTGTATGCTAGAGATAGACTACATCTCAATTTGGAGGAGGGAATCCTTAGTTGAAAATAGAGGGTTCATTGGTGAAAAGTGGGGTTTAAACTTGTGAAGGGGGTGGGATGGGAGAAAAGGCTGTCAAGGGGTGCCGATAAAGGAGGGACTCTGTTCCACCCCTGGGGACCAGGAGGATTGCAGGAAAAGGCCAACTGGCAAAGTGCAGACCAGGGAAAACAGAATCTTCATGGGAACACGAGCAGGGAAATGGAACTATAGGAAAGGGTGGAAGGTAGTCCTGCTAAATGCCAGGAGCTTGGGCAATAAAATGCCTGAGCTCCAGGCGATGCTAACTGAGGGAGCAGTGGATGTGGACGGTCACTGAGACTTGGGCCACTGCAAGACATGACTGGGACCTGAACCTGGAGGGATACACTATGTTCAGGAAGGACAGGGGAGGGAAGGAGGGTAGCAATGATAGTCAAAACTGCATTGGCATAGGGGGGAGAGGCGGAGGGAACCGTGGAGGTGATTTGGGTCACCTTGATAACAAGGGGGGGCAAGAGAGTAAAAATAGGAGTGGTGTATAGACCCCCTGCCCTGGTGGAGGAGCTGGAGGACAGTCTGGTGGCAGATGTTGGGAGACACTGCAGACTGGGCAGAGGAACGGTGGTGGTGTTGGGGGACTTAAACATGCCAGGAACAGACTGGGAGACTATGACATCCTCTGTGACCAGGGAACAGAGGTTGTTGGATGTCTTTCAAGACGCGTTCCTAACTCAGCAGGTGAGGGAACCGACCTGGGAGGCACGGGTACTGGATGTAGTCCTGGCAGACAGTGACCAGATTGGGGGCCTGGAGGTAAGGGACCCATTGGCGGGGAGTGACCATGCCACAGTCTGGTTCTGCCTGGACCTAGGAGGGGTAGAAGGCTGCACAAAGACGGAAGTAACCGACTTCAGGGGGGCGGATTTTAAGGAAATGGGAAGGATCCTTAAGGAACATTTGGATGGGATTGGGTCAGACATGGACGCTGATAGTAGGTGGAAATCATCAGGAGAGGGTGCAGGATGCTACCAGCACCTGTGCAAGAGTAAGACAAAATGTGAGGACCCAAAAACCCTGTTGGTGGACCAGGGAGGTCCAGGAGGTGGTGCGGGAAAGAAAGCAGCCTATAAGCAATTCAAGTGCTCAAGGAGGAAAGGGATCGAGGGAGTACGAGCTGATGGCTAGAAGGACCACTAGGGGGTGAGGGGCTAAGGCAAGGAAGGAGCAGAACCTGGCCAGGGAAATTAGGAGGGAACAAGGGTTCTTTAGATACATTGGGGAAAAACGAAGGGTGAAGGGGCAGATTAGCAGGATTAAATCAGGGAGAGATGGGCACAAGACCCGGGGAGCAGGCTGAGGTACTAAATGAGTACTTCACCTCCAGTTTTCACCAGGGAAAATGGGGTGCTGCATCATACATGGGAGGAGACAGAGATACTGAGGAGGGGGGACCCCAACGCGATCGGCAGGTCTGGGGAGAGGGAGGCATCACTGGCAGGTGGGGAGGCTAAGCAGGAGAAGGGTACCGGAGTGGAAATCACAGCAGAGAGTGAGGAAGCCCTCAGCTCCTTAAGACGGAGAAAGCACCGGGCCAGAAAAATTACATCCCAGAGTGCTGAAGGAACTTGCAGATGTCCTGGCAAAACCCCTGGCAGAGCTTTTCACCATCTCTCTGAGGACAGGGTGGGTGCCCCAAGACTGGAAGGTGGCGCATATAGTGCCTATCCACAAGGGGGGATCAAGGGAGGTGGCAGGGAACTACAGGCCTGTCAGCCTGACATCGGTGGTGGGCAAGGTGATGGAGGGCATTGTCAAGGAGAGGCTAGGGGGGACCTGGATAAGTCAGGGTGCCTGGACGATAGACAGCATGGATTCATCCCGGGGAAATCGTGTCAGACAAACCTGGTGGAGTTCTATGACTGGGTGACAAGTGCCTTGGACCTGGGTAGACCAGTGGATGTCCTCTTTCTAGACTTCAGCAAGGCATTTGACTCTGTTCCTCACGTGGGTCTGTTGGATAAGCTGGGAGAAATGGGGGTGGGGAACCAGATGATCAGATGGATAGGCAATTGGCTCCAGGACCGGACCCAGAGGGTCGTAGTTGGTGGGATAGTCTCATCCCCAAGGAGGTGCGTTAGTGGGGTCCCACAGGGATCAGTCCTTGGGCCCCTTCTGTTCAACGCCTACATATCTGACATAAGGACAGGAATCAGGAGTGAGATGAGTCTCTTTGCAGATGACTCGAAACTGGGGGCGGTGGTGGATGGGGAGGAGGGGAGGGTGGCCCTACAGGGGGACCTGGAGGCTCTGGAAAGATGGTCTAGAAAGTGGAAGCTGAGGTTCAATGCAGGGAAATGCAAGGTACTCCACCTGGGGGCCAGAAACCAGGCCAAGTGTACACCCTGGGGAAATGCTACAAGTCTCGATGGCTGAGAGGGACCTGGGGGTGGTGGTGGATGTCAAGATGAACAACTCTGAGACTTGTAGGAGGGCAGCAGCTAAGACCAACAGGATGCTGGGATGCATCGCTAGGGGATCACCTCCAGAAGGAGGGAAGTGATACTCTCTGTATAACTGCTTGGTGAGGCGCACCTTGAGTACTGCGTGCAGTTTTGGAGGCCACACTTAAAGCGGGACATTAACCTCCTGGAGAGGGTCCAGAGGAGGGCAACCAAAATGATTTGGGGCTTGGGGACAGGACCTATGAGGAGAGGCTCAAGAGCTAAATATGTACACATTGGAAGAGAGAAGGGACGGGGGACATGATAGAGGTCTTTAGGTACATGAAGAGGATAAATAGGGAGGAACAGTCGGGTGCTTCAAGGAAGGAGGAAGCCACTAGAGGCATGGGTGGAAGCTGGAGGGGGAAGATTCTAGGGGAGAAAGGAGAGGTGCTACTTCACTGAGAGGGTGGTGGAGCCATGGAATGCACTGCCTAGGGGCTAGTGGAGGCAGAGACAGTGGAGGGGTTCAAGAGGGGGTGGGACAGGTACAGGGGAAGGGTTCTGGAAGCAAATTCCAATGCAGCAAGAATATCCGGAACTGGGAAGGGAGAAGTCAGAGAAGGCGAGAGGGACAGCAAGGTCAGCACCCAGGCTGGGGACTGACCAAACGAGCAGACACAAAAGACCGTTAGGCCTATTCTGCTGGCATTTTAGTATGTTAGTATGTTAGTAATGTAACTGGAACCTCTCTGAGGCAACACAGGCTTGTTGTGCATGTTTGCTTTTCCACTATACTTCATGTATCTTGTACTTCCACATCTCCTGTAACAATATCTGATGACTGATTATATTGAACATTTTTAATGAATCTATCATGTTTTGCATCACTCCTTTTGATCCACACATTCATGAGCATGGTGCAACAATTTAAATTTAGCTTGAATTGCTGATGTTCTTGCCTATGACCCAAACTGATTTTGATCCAAGACTTTTGTTGAATTGTACAGATATCCACTTATAAATTTCAAGTACACTTTGGCAGTTTATGGGGTTAAAGATACTGAACAAGATTCTCAAACATTCAGCAGGCTTTGCATCACAATTCCATCACATTCTCTCTATGTGCACTTGAAAGCTAAACTACGTAAAATGCTCTTTAACATTCAGCCACTTTTGCTACAATCTGCATTAATGTAAATAACACATGCATCAAAAATATTACACATGCATCATTTTTTGCCATAAACTACAGAAATTGACATAAAAGGGTCAAAATATTTAAAATAGCATCCAGCCATTTTGGCAAATGTGACATGATGCAGGCTATGTCTGAAATTGGAAATTGTGCCTGCATCATGCCTTTTGAAAATCCAGCTCATTGGCCATAAACTTTGAAAATGTCTTTTGGTAGGTTTACTTTTGGTACTGGGTAACATTCAGTGCCTTCTGTATGTTATGTACAAGTCCTTCAGTCACTGACTTGTTAAAACAAAATCTAGCCAGAGCCAATATGGCTGTGGCAAGCTTCCAAAGCACTGGAGAGCTAGGGCCACCAGTGCCGCTGAGTGCCATCTGCAAGATGGCGGCAGTGATGCAACTGTGTATGTGTGGCATTTACGCATGCGTAGTTATGATGAATGGCATTCTGCCATTCCCAAGATGGCAGATCCAGCTGAACTGCACATGTGTGTGAGGTTCACATGCACAGTTCTTGCACTGGAATGCAGAAGTAACAGTCAAAATAGTGCAGTTGTTACTCCATAGTGGTTGACCGTGGTGGAGTGTTCCCAGCTCTGTTGGACTTTCAGAAGGATACTTCCAAATGTCCAATGGAAGCGTGCCGTTGTCGGCCATTTTCAAGCTACAGAAGACAAAACAGCTGTAGGTTCTGCCCACAGAGGTAAAAAGCTTACACATTTGGTACACATTCTCATTTAAAAGAAATTCATCAGGCACAACCAGTTTTGTTTTTATTTGTAGATCTTTTTCTCATTCTAGTTGCCAGTCTTGTCTGGCTGCACCCCTACCGAATCACCGACCTTCTCACGGACTTACGGGTTACTCACCACTTACCCAGGATCACAACATGGGTGGTCTGCCATGTCAGTTATACAAGAGCATGCAGGGGGTGGCAACATGGACGGTTGGCTGGCTTTTTTCTCTGGTGTCCTGTTTTTCCCCAACCGCACATGCCTGCGTTAGTGACTCCTCCCCTTTCTGATTCTCTTGACTGTGTTGCCAACTGGTCTCCACTAGTCAGCAGTCATGCTGTGGCAGCAGCTGCCCCCCCCCCACTGAGGAAGTAGAGCAGTCCTTGGAACCCTCAATTCTTCCTCCCTTACCAAGCCAACAACCGGCCACACTTATTCCTGAATGAGGGTTGCCCAATGTGCTATGGGGCAGGCGATCACACAACATGTTTTGTCCATTATCCTTCATTCTTACTACTGTATATTGTTTGGTTATTTGGAAGGAGGCTGCACGTTTACTCCCTTTCCCCAAGGCTTTAGTTTTTTTTCACCAATTTTTTAATATTGTTCTCAATTTAGCAAATTAATTTTACTTATTTCTTCCTACTCTGACATTTTCCTGATTGAATAATGAGCATTCCAACCTGTATAAATATGTCAATATGAAGTAGACTGGATCTCTTTATCCTGATCACATGCTCAATATCCACACACCCACCAATAGTAGTCATTCTTTTCCCTCTCATTTCCAGAACTTGCTCTTGTCTCAAAATTTTCACATCTCACCTCTCCCAAAATTTTCTCACCCAAAACCCTACCCAAAATTTATGTCCCTTACCCCTCCAAAATTCTGTACACCTTGGCTGTCCAAAAATGTGTACCACTCCCAAAATGCTCACCCTTCACTGCTGCCAAAATCTGGAGCACTTACACCCTGCAAAATTTCCACCTGTTACCCTCTGAAAATATGAATTCATTTTCCCTCCAAAATTTGTACCTCATGCCACTCATAAAATGTAACCCCTTATGCTCTCAAAATCTGCACCTCTCACCAATCTTGAAATTTGTACCTCTCAACTCTCACAAAATTTCTCCCATATCACTCTTTATTTAAGCCACTTGCCCATTTCAAAATGTGTACACCTCTTGCATCCCAAAACTTGCACCCCTCTCTTTTCCCAGAAATTTGCACCCCACCATTCTGAAGACATGCTACCCTTACCCTACCCAAATTAGCACACCTCAGCCATCAAAAGATCTACATCCTTGGCCCCTCCTGCAACTTGCACCTCCTCACCCTCCCAAATTATTCACCCCTCAACCCTCACAAAATGTATACCCCTTACCCATCTCAAACTTCCAACCCTTACCTATTCTGAAATGTGAACCCCTCCCCACCCAATATATTTACCCTGGCCTTGCCTGAAATTTGCACATCTTACCCTCCCAACATTTGCACCTCTCCCAGAATTTGCACTTCTTAACCCTCACAAATTTGCATCCCTCAACCCTCCTAACATTTGTATCCCTCACTCATCCTGAAATTGAAACTCCTTTGCTGTCCCAACAATGTTATACACAGTAGGTAGGGATTTTTTATGGCAGACTAGGTGGACCAATGGGTCCTTGTCTGCCAACAACTTCTATGTTTCTATGTTATCTCTCGGCCATCCCAAAATTTGCACCCTTGCCCCTCTAGCAGTTTGTGCACATTACTCCTCCAAAAAGTTGCACCCCTCTTAAAATTTGCACCCCCACTACTGAAATTTGTGCTCCTCAGCACTCAGTATTGTGCCCATCACCCCTCTTAAACTTTGCACTCCTCACCCCTCCCAAGATGTGTATCCCTTGCTCTTCCTAAATTTCTACCCCTAGCCCCTTAGAAATGGGCGCCCCTTTTTACTTGTAAAATTTGCATTCATACCTCTGCCAAAATTTGCACCTCTTACCATTCCTAAGTGCACCCCTTATGATATTTGCACGTTTCCCCTCCCCAAAGTCTCACCTCTCACTCCTCTTAACGTTTTTACCCCATACCTCTCTTGAAATTCACCACTCCCAAAATGTGTACCCCTCACCCCATTTGAAATGTGTGCACCTTTCTCCTGTCAAAATCTGCATCCACCTCCCAGATCTTGTGCCCCATACTCCTTCTAATATTTGTACTCTTTACCACCTGAAATTTTTACCCCTCAGAATTCCAAAAAGCAGCATCCCACTCCACTCTTAAAATTTGTGTACACCATCCCTCCCCAAATTAGCTACTCTCCCAAACATTTCACCCTTGCCCTTCCCCTCTCACAATTTGTGTCACTCCAAAAATGCGCCACCTTAAATCCTCCTAAAATGTATACCCCTCACAAAATGCAAAAATGTGCACCCTCAGCCCCCACTGAATTTGTTTTTCAACCTGTTTCCAAATTTTTTTTGCCAGCACCCCTTTCTAATTTGGCACCCTACAGCATGCCTTATTTTGGCACAGCAAACCTCTCAGAATATGAAACTCCACACCCCATCTAAAGTTTACACCAGTACCTGCTTCAAATTGTTATCCTACCCTTCACAAAATATTTACCTCACACTATGTACATCTGCTGCTAGTTTCAAGCTCTAACCCACCCCGTTATCACATATTAAACACTCTCCACAATAGTCAAAAACCTTGCAACTACTTACTCTTTGGAAGTTTCATTTTCATTTGTTTTAAAACATAAATGTATTCGGACTTATTTTTTAATTGGAAGGAAGGATTTAGGGTGGGAATCAGCACAATAAAAAAAGACAAATTTGGGAAGGGTGTGGCAATAATGTGGACAAATTTTATAAGCACAAGAACACATTCCAGGATTTTACAGGTGAGAGAAATCGGGCATTATGGTAAACTGAACAAAAGACCTATTGCAATAGGTACCAATTAAAACTTATTTATTTCATTAAAAATAAGTGCAAAGTCCAGCAGCACCAAAGCATCAAACCCCCAAACAACCTGCCAATGTTTTGCATAATACCCATGCTTTTTCAAGGCTTGGCTTACAGGTATGAATTTACCTATTATAAGGCACCTGCTTAAAGGTATATACCCCTATTTTTTTACACCCATATGTCCATTAAAATACACACACCCCACTAAATCCAGCATAAGATTAATCATACAGTACAGTCTATATAAGCAGAGATTTAAAAACATCAGAATAAGTGAAAAATATAAAACATGCACATATAATGCCCAGAAAATACATACATTTTACCATTTTAACATGTTTTTCATTTTTCAAGAATAGCACTAGGCTGAATGCTTCATTGAGTCCCTTGTTACCATTAGCTTGTAACATATTCTGCCGCTTTCTTTCACAGTGCAGCAACATGTTGTCCAGATCCCCCCCACCCACTATCCAATTTTACACCTTCCAATCCTTACAATACAAAGGAATGTCCCTGTCCCCTTTGCATGATGTGGATAGTGAGGTCATTAGTCCTGTCTCCCTTTAAGAGGCTCCTGAGGTGTTCAGAAATATGGACCTTGAAAGGTCTCTTAGTTTTGTCCACATAAAAATCTTTGTAACTGCAGGTGGCTACATACACAATGTTCATTGTACTGCAATTAAAAAAATCTCTATTTTTGAAATATTGTCCTGTAACAGGATGTATGAAATCAGTACCTGGGTTCAGATTTTTGCAAAAAGAGCAGTTACCACACATGAATATCCCTGTTGGTAATGGATTTCGCACTTGCATATCCACAGCCTGCTATAAGCTGTTCATCACATAGCTTGCAACTTTCCTTATCCATCGGTACACCAGGATTACACCGGCAGGGGATTCTGGACAACAGTCTGTAGTTTAGGCTCTGTTGTTAAAATGTGACAATTCTTTTCTAAAATCTGTCTTATTGCATAACTTTGTGGTGTATAATCTGTAATGAAGCTCAAGCAATTGTTACTGTTCTGTCTTCTATTATTTCGTAACAGTTCCTCCCTTCCCATTTCATTCACAGTTTCTTTTGGCTTTTTCAACACAGTTAACAGTATAACCCCTATTATAAAAATAATTACTCAGTTGTACTGTCCCTTCTAAATACTCATGCTGATCACTTTTCTTTTTAACTTCATAAATTTCCCCTTTGGAATGTTCTGAATTAAATGCCTGGGTGACAGCTATTATATAATAATAGAGCATTCCAGTCTGTATTTTTTCTAAACAGGCTAGTCTTCAGACCAACATTTCCAATTTTTCCCACCAATAAATCCAGGAAATTGATTTTGTTCTAATCACTAGATACACTAAACTTAAGATGTTCATTTATTTGCTCAAGATATTTAACAAATTCTATCAATTCAGTGAGGGGCCCACTTCCATATCAGAAATACATCATCAATAAAATGATAGTATGTGACTATGTTTTTTAAAAAAAGGGTTACATCATTCAGACAATGCAGATTGTTACTCACACTGGGCTAGATAAATGTTAGCATAATTAGGGGTGAACGCCACCCCCATCGCTGTCCCCTTCACTTGCAGATAAAATTCATGTTTGAAAATAAAAGTAGTAAAACATAGAACCTTTTCAGTTAGCATTAACAGAACTTCTATAAACACCCCAGTATAACCTGTTTTTTCATACTGTGCTTCCGGCAATGGCTCTGTTCCTCCAATATGGGGAATATTTGGGTATAATGAATTAATGTCTAATGTCAATAAATAGTGATCCTCAGTTACCTGGAGGTCCTGAATAACTTGTAGCAAATGGGTAGTGTTGCAAATGTGAACTGACCACAAGGGGACCAACATCTTAATGTGTTTGTCCACATAGTGGGCTAGTGGCTCAGTAAGTGAGCCAATACTGGCCATAATTGGGTGTGCTAGGGGATTAGTTAAATCTTTGTGAATTTTAGGCAAACCATAGAGTGTTGATCTCACTGGGGGGGACTGTTAAGAAATCATAAGTATATTTATTAATAACACCACTAGTAAACACTTCATGCAGATAAATATCTGTGTCCTTTTTATGTTCGCCATGCACACAGCAAACATCTTGCTATGATAGTGCCTTTTGGAGGGTGTGACACTGTCCATCCAATGCAGAGCAGTGTTTAAGGGGCAAGTCAGTGGCACACCAATCATCAGGTAGGCTGATATTAACAGAGTTTTGGCTTACTGGGAAGAGATGGCATGTACTTGAAAAGGAAAAGCAGACCCAATCATGGGTCAGGTCTTCCCTTTGATCTTTGCCACCCAGCAAGCTGATCTGTCATGACAGCCTGCTGAGGAATTTGAAACATCCAGGAATAGCCTCACTGTTGCAGATGCGAGCTTTAACAACTGGTCTGCCCACCCGACCCTCCCTCTCAGCACCCACCACACCCCCAAACATAACACTGACCCTGGGGGGTGCCCAATCCCCCAGAGTCACCACGCCACCTCCTAAGTGAAACCCCAGTGGTCCACTACCACACAGCTCACAACACACGGTCACATCTCTAAATGGAGCTGAAGCACCAGAAGGTTTGGTCAGGGCTCAGCACACCCAAGTTCAGCAAAAGACTTTTTAAAAGTATTAAGAAAGCTGAACTCAGGAAAGTTCATGCTGACATGAAACAAGGTCTTCAAGTTATAGAAACTGGGGTATTAAACTCAAGCCACAATACGCGGCATACGCAAATGCATATTCTGACCCGGTATCACGGCTTAAGTTAAAATACCCTGATTTCTATCTGTTACTGCTGCCTCTGTAACTGTCCTACCCACCTATCCCTCCCTTTCAGCATCCACCACCCCAAATCCCCTCACAAACATAACACTGACACTGGGGTGCCCAATTCCCCAGTGTTGCTGTCCCACTTTATTGCTGCTGCCCTTTGTAACGATCCCCACCTACCCCACCCCTGGCGTAACACTGACTTGCAGTTGCCCTGTCCCCAGTGCTGTGACCTGAAATAAAGAAAACCTTCCTCATATTTTTTAAAGAAACACTGTAAAATAAAACAATCTATCGATGCCTGTTGCAACCTACTGTCCCCCCACCCAGCCCTCCCACTCAACACCCACTACCCCCAAGCCCTTACTTACCCACCAGAGGTCCAACACCATAATCTTCTGTGGACTGCAGACACACCTTCACTATTCAAAACTGGACTGCAAACTGAGAAAACAGGTATGAGGGTCAATGTATTTCAATGAGGTTGCATAACTTCACCATTATTGCCCCAAATTTTCAGCATGCCTTTTTTGAGACCCCACCTCATGAACAATTGCAGTGAAATTAGGCAAATCTATCTTGAAAGATGGTTTCACAGTCCCTGTGTTAAATCACCTTTCATGCAGGAGTTGAAAATTTTCTCTGCCCTTGTACATGAGGCAGGGCCATAAGAAAGTTATGTTGAAAATCTGGTGTACAAATATTTAAAAACAACAAAGGTATGAGCCTACGTTGAATTTTGCAAATGTAGCCTCATGACTTTGGTAATTTTTAATATTTTTATCCCAAATTTTTAACATAGCCATTTTGTTACAGCACCTCATGAATGTGACAGCTGTCATTTTTCAAATCCTGGCCAAAATATGTTTTTGTGTCCAAAAAGGTGATTTTGCAGTTTCTGTGTGACAACAGCTTTCAGACAAGAGTTTAAAAATTCTCTGCACTTGTTCATGAGGTGGGGTCATAAGAAGGCTATGTTAACAATTCGGGACAAAAATATTAGAACATAACAAAGTTATGAGCCTGCATTGAAATTTACAAACACAGGCTCCTAACTTTGGTAATACATAACCCACAAAGTGCACCACAATCCACCTAGTACCCCAGGGCTTCTATACTAGTAGTGAACATCTGGCATTGACAAATGCTTATTAAAAACAAATGTCATATCCTTGGACAATTTTTGATAAAATTCACAATTTGATAATTGTCTAGTGAGTTCAAATTCATACTTTGTCCAAGATCACAACAGACCCTCCCTTATTAGCCAATTTTATTTCAATCTGGTCATACTTGGCTAAGTTTAATAGTGCTACCTTCTCTTCTCTCGTGCAGTTATAAAATCTCGCCCCTAATTACACCAACATTTATCTAGCCCTGTGGGAGAAACAATCTGTGTTATCTGAACAACGTAACCCTTTTTATAAATATATAGTCACATACTATCCTTTTATTAATGATGTATTTCTGATATGGAAGGGGACCCTCACTGAATTGACAGAATTTGTTAAATATCTTGAGCAAACAAATGAACATCTTAAGTTTAGACTGTCTTGTAACAAGAACAAAATCAATTTCTTGGATTTAATGGTGGAAAAAATGGAAATGGTGGTTTGAAGACTAGCCTATTTAGAAAAAGTACAGACAGGAATGTGCTATTATTATATGATAGCTGTCACCCAAGGCATTCAATTCAGAACATTCCAAAGGGGAAATTTATGGCTCTAAAAACAAATACTAGTGACCAGCATGAGTATGTAGAAGGGACAGTACAACTGAGTAATTATTTTTATAATAGGGGTTATACTGTTAACGGTGTTGAAAAAGTCAAAAGAAACTGTGAATGAAATGGGAAGGGAGGAACTGTTACGAAATAATAGAAGACAGAACAGTAACAATTGTTTGAGCTTCATTACAAATCATACACCACAAAGTTATGCGATAAGACAGATTTTAGAAAGGAAGTGGCACATTTTAGCAACAGAGCCCAAACTACAGACTATTGTCCAGAATCCACTACATATGGTGTACTGACGGGGAAGGAATGTTGCAAGTTATGTGACAAGCAGCTTATACCAGTCTGCGGATATGCAAGTGCGAAATCCATTAACAACAGGGACATTCATATGTGGTAACTGCTCTTTTTCGCAAAAATCTAAAACCAGGTACAGATTTCATACATCCTGTTACAGGACAATGTTTCAAAAATAGAGATTTTATTAATTGCAGTACAATGAACATTGTGTATGTAAGGCAAGGCAAGGCAAAATTTATTTAAAAGACGCCCAATCTCTGAGGCTCTGGGTGCCATACAAATTTTAAACAGAATTTTAAAAAGCACAAAATTTAAAACACAAAATTTTATACAGATTGAATAAATAAATCTAATACAATCACAGTCTTTACTGTATATACTAATCTAACATTCAAAAGCTTGGGAAAAAAGAAAAGTCTTTAGGCGGGCCTTAAAAATATTCACTATGGGGGCTTCCCTGACCGAAGCTGGCAAAGAATTCCACAGAACGGGAGCCGCAACACTAAAGGCTCTATCACCAGCTGATTTTAGCCTCATTCTGGGAATGGTCAGGAAGCCACCACTAGAAGATCAAGAGGGTGGGTGGGGAGGGTAGGTGACAGAAGGTCAGACAGGTAACCAGAGCCCTGCCCGTGTAGGGTCTTATAGGTGAGAAGACCCACCTTAAAGAGGACTCTCCACCTGACTGACAGCCAGTGCAATTCGTGATAAACCGGTGTAATATGACGAAACTTTGCTGCCCAGTCACAACTGGGCAGCTGCGTTTTGCACCAGCTGCAGTCTGCAGAGAGATCCTCCTGTGACCCTGAGATGGAGCACGTTACAGTAGTCAAGCCTAGATGTGACTAAGGCATGTATCAAGGTAGGGAGATCCAGAGGTGGAACAAGGGGCTTAATTCTGGCAATGTTTCTGAGATGTAAAAAACAGGTATGAACCGTGGAGGATATTTGAGCCTCCATGGTTAAGTTCCTGTCCAGAATCACTCCCAGATTTCGCACCCAAGAGGAGACCTTCAATGACACAGCTCCAAGGACAAGCCCAGTTTCTGAGTCAGAGGCCATCCTATCACGAACTCTGTTTGACTCCACTACCAATACCTCCGTCTTGTCAGGGTTCAGTTGCAACCAACTGGAGGCCATCCAGTCGTTAATCTCAGCCAGACAGATGTTAAGCACATCTACTGCATTAGATGTTTCTGGGGCAAAGGAAAAATATAGCTGAGTGTCATCGGCATAACAATGAAAACTCAAACCATACTTCCTAATGATCCCTCCCAGGGGCAGCATGTACACTGCGAACAACACTGGGGCCAGTACCGATCCTTGAGGGACTACACAAAATAGAAGACTGGGTATAGATGAAGAATTCCCCATCATAACCCGTTGTCTTCTGTTGGTAAGAAAGGACTCAAACCAGTTGATGACAGTACCGGTGAGTATGTAGCCACCTGCAATTGCAAAGATTTTTACATGGACAAAAGTAAGAGACCTTTCAAGGTCCGTATTTCTGAACACCTCAGGAGCATTGTAAAGGGGGAAGGGCTAATGCCCGCGCTGTCCCCATTATGCAAAGGGGACAGGGACATTCTTTTGTATTTCAAGGATTGGAAGGTGTAAAACTGGATAGTGGGTGGGGGGGGAATCTGGACAATATGTTGCTACACTGTGAAAGAAAGTGGCAGTATAAGTTACAAGCTAATGGTAACAAGGGACTCAGTGAAGCATTCAGCTTAGTGCTATTCTTGAAAAATGAAAAAATGTTAAAATGGTAAAATGTATGTGTTTTCTGGGCATTATATGTGTATGTTTTATATTTTTCACTTATTCTAATGATCTTAAATCTCTGCTTATATAGACTGTACTGTATGATTAATCTTATGCTGGACTTAGTGGTTTGTGTGTGTGTGTGTGTTTTTAATAAACTTACAGGTATATAAAATAAGGGTATATATCTTTAAGCAGGTATTTTATAATTGGTGAATTCATACCTGTAAGCCACACCTTGAAAAAGCGTAGGTATTAACGTGGAATGTTGGCAGGTTGTCTGGGGATTTTACACTATGCTGCTGCTGGACTTTGCACTTATTTTTAATTAAATAAATAAGTCTTAATCTGTACCTATCACAGTAGGGCTTTTGTTCAGTTTACCATGATGCCCAACTTCTCTATCCTGTAGTTCACTTTTACTTCAGTGGCTCCGGTTAAGGTTTATGTTTCCACCTTCTTTGCTACATTCCAGGGTATGCATTGGTACTGTGATATATGCACTTCCCAGGAGGTTAAATATGAACATATGAAAATGCCAGCAGAAACAGGCCTCACAGTATATCGAGTCTGCTCGATTGTGCAGCTAGCCCCTCAACTTGCAGCTGCCCCACACTTTCCTGTCCCTCTCACAGTCATGCCCCTCCACTCTGTCCCATCCCCTCTTGAAACAGACCACTGTTCTACAGGAAACCACCTCCTCAGGTTGAGTGTTCCACTTGCCTACCACCCATTCAGTGAAAAAATGTTGCCTGATTTCCCTCCTAAATCTACCCCCTCCAACCTCAGTTGATGCCCTCTTATATCCCTTCCTCTTCTGATCTGGAAAGTCTGTCCTGTATTAGCCTTGTTTATCCCCTTCAGGAACTTAAAGGTCTCAATCATATCTCTCATCCCTTCTTTCCTCCAGGGAATACATGTTAAACATGTTCAACATTTTCTCGTAGGATTTCCCCTCTAAACCCTGTATCATCTTAGTCACCCTGTGCTGCACCCCCTCCAACAATCTGATGTCCTTTTTCGGGAACAGGCACCAGTACTGCATGGAGTATTCCAGGTGCAGCCTAACCAGTGACCTGTGCAGGGGAAGATTCACCTCACTATTTCTAGAGGAGATTCCCCTCACTATATAGTCCAGCACCTTGTTGGTTTTCACTGCTGCCTTCCTGCACTGAGCCGAGTTGTTCATATTCCCCATTATAATCACCTCCAGATCCTTTTCCTCCTCTGTGCTCCCCAACTGTACCCCCCCAGCTGATAGCTCTTCCTCTGGCTCTTAGCTCCGAAATGCAGCACTTTGCACTTCTTGGCATCGAACCCCATCTGCCATGTTTCCGACCACTCCTGTAGTTTAGTCAGGTCTTCCTGCAGTCCCCTCCACTCCTCAATGTCATCCACCACAGCTCCCATCTTGGTATCATCTGCAAACAGACTGATCTTACTTTGGGTCCTGTGTGAGACATCTGCTATGAATATCCCAAACAGCACTGGTCCCAGTACCAGTCCCTGTGGCACACTGCTTGTTACTGCTCTTGGTGATGAGAGTTTCCCCTCCATCACCATCCTTTGCTGCCCGCCCTTCAGCCAGTTAGTGATCCATTTGATCATCTTAGTACCCATCCCTACATATTCCAGCTTCCTCCCTAGCCTCCCAAGTCTAAGTACAGGACATCCACTGCATGGCCATTGTCCAGTTCCCTGGTCACCACATTTAGTACTCAATCAGGTTTGTCTGGCAGGATATGCCTGACACAAACCTGTATTGTCACCTGTCCTGGAGACCATTGTCATCTAAAAATGTCACCAGCCTCTCTTTAAGGATTGTCTCCATGAGCTTTCCCATAATTGATGTAAGGCTCACTGGTCTGTAGTTACCTGATTCATCCTTTGGGCCACCTTTGTGAATGGGTACCACATGGGCCAACCTCCAATCCTGTGGCATGCGTCCTGTGTCCAGAGAGGTATTGAACAGGTCAGCCAGTGGTCCTGCCAGGCACCCTACCAGTTCCTTGAGTACCCCAGGGTGAATGCCATCAGGTCCCAGTGCCTTGTCCACCAGCAGTGCCCTCAGTCCTTCCAGTACCCTGTCCTCTGTAATTTCTCCATCTGTCACCCACCCGCCCACCCCATGTTCTCTGTAATTTCTCCATCTGTCACCCTCCCCCCCACTCACTTGATCACTCTCTTGAGGTATCTGTCCCCTCCTTCTGTGAATACAGGGCGGAAGTACTCATTGAGTGCCTATACCTGCTCCTCCCCCTTTCTCTACCCATTCCCCATCCTTCTTAATTCTCACTATCTGGTCCCTGTTCTTCCTTCTCTCACTAATGTATCTGAAGAAGTCCCTCTCTCCACCCTTAATGCCCTGTGCCAGCCTCAGCTCTCTGGATGCCTTGGTGGCTCTGACTAGTCTGGTAACCTCCCTGGATTTCTTCGTATACTTCTTCCTGTCGCCACCCCTTCTGATCTCTTAAATCTCTGAAAAGCTTTCCTCTTGGCCCTCACCCCCTCCATTACCTCCTGGATCAGTCAACTGGGCTCCTTTGCCCTTCCCTTCTTGCTTTGTGCCCTTGTGCCCTAGTACATGTCCCAGTAGCCGCCGCCAGCCCTGCTTCACATAGAAACATAGAATTTGACGGCAGATAAGGACCGCTTGGCCCACCCAGTCTGCCCATTTCCCTACCTACTGGATAAGCTGCAGATCCTAGTTAACCAGCAGCCTACTTCTTCCTACCCCAACCCCCCAGAATTGCCTTATGACTGTCCATGCATGCTTGAATTCCACCACTGATTTTGACTCCACAACTCTCCGGAAGGCCGCTCCATGCATCCACAACCCTCTCTGTGAAAAAATACTTCCTTAAATTACCTCTGAGCCTCCCATCTTCAAATTGTGCCTCTTGTTCTTGCACACCTCTTTTTGAAATATGCTACCCTCTTGGACTTTGTTGATTCCCTTGAGGTACTTGAAAGTTTCTATTATGTCCCCTCCTCCTCCTTTCCTCGAGGCTATACATATTAATCTCCTTAAGTCTCTCTTCATATGTCTTCCGTGCAGACCCTGCACCATTTTAGTTGCCTCCTCTGGACAGCTTTCATCCTGTCTATGTCTTTGCGAGATTGGGTCTCCAGAACTGCACACAGTACTCCAGATGGGGTCTCACCAGCTGTCTGTACAGAGGATAATAACTTCCTGTTTTCTACTGGTGATGCCTCTCCCTATGCATCCCAGTATCCCCCCAGCCCTCCTTGCTACCCTCTCACATTGCTTGCCCACCTTTAGGTCATCTGATATGACTACCCCCAGGTCCCTTTCCATTTTTGTTGTTGTTAGTATCTCACCCCCCATTGTGTACTCTTCCCCTGGGTTTTTGTTTCCCAGGTGCATTACCTTGCACTTCTTAGCATTGAATCTAAGCTGCCATACATTTGACCATTCCTCTAACCTTGCCAAGTCCCTTCTCATCCTTTCCACCCCACCCTGTGCATCAACTCTGTTGCAGATCTTAGTGTCATCTGCAAAGAGACATATTTTCCTTCCAGTCCTTCTGCAATGTCGCTTATAAAGACATTGAAGAGGACCGGTCCCACACTGAACCTCGGTACCCCACTAGTAACCTCCTTTCTTCTGAGTGGACTCCATTTACTATTACCTCTGTGTCCTATTCTCCAGCCAATTCTTTACCCAGGCTGTCATCTTGGGACCCACTCCCAGGCTGGCTAACTTGTATATTAATCTTTTGTGTGGGACTGTGCCAAATGCCTTGCTAAAGTCTAGGTAGGCCATGTCCACAGCCCCTCCCTGATCTACTACTTTGGTCACCCAGTCAAAGAAATCTATCAGATTTGTCTGGCATGACCTTCCCGCTGTGAATCCATGCTGCCTAGAGTCCTGTGCCCTCTGGCCTCTAGATACTCGACAATTCTTTCCTTCAGAAGTGATTCCATCATTTTCCTATCACTGTGGTTAAACTAACAGGTCTGTAGTTTCCTGCTTCTGCCTTGCTCCCACTTTTGTGAAGGGATCACATCTGCCCTCCTCCAGTCCTCGGGTACCACTCCATCCTCCCATGATTTGTTAAAAAGGGTAGTCAGTGGTGTCACTAGTTCTACCCTTAGCTCTTTTAGAATTCTGGAATGAATCCCATCAGGCACCATTGCTTTGTCCACCTTCAGTTTTAAGAGTTCTTTCAAAAACCTTTCTTCTGTAAATGGGCTGGTATCAACTTCTATATCCAGAGTTTTACTACTGTTTGTTTTATGTACCTCCCTCTCTTCATTTGTAAATACTGAGCAAAAATATTTGTTTAGTATCTCTGCCTTTTCACAGTCTCCTCTGCCCACCCTCCCCCCTTTATTAAGCCTCACTATCCCTCCCTTGGTCTTCCTTTGCTCCCTGATGTACCTCTGATGTACTGCTTTAATAATATCCCACTTCTGATTGGCATCCATGGTTGGTTGGATTCCCTCCAGATGATTTATCAAAATTTCCCCCATGTTGTTAAAGTCTGCCCCCCTAAAATCAATCACCCTGGTACCCGAATCTCCAGTTTGCTTCCCCATTCTGAGCGTGAACCACACTGAGAGGTGATCACTCCCAGTCAGAGGATCCTCCACCTCCAGGTCCCTTACGACCTCCCCGTTTGATAGTACAAGTTCCAGAGTCCTTCTCAACCTAGTTGGCCTGAGTACCAACTGCATCAAGAAGCTATCCTGAAATGCCCTCAATATGACCTGCTCCCTTGCACTTGTGGTGGTTGGTATGCTCCAGTCCACCCCAGGTAGGCTGAAGTCCCCATCACCACCGTATCCCCCTTCCTGCAAACCCTCCTAATTTATTCTACCAACTCCCTGTCCAGCTCCTCCCCTTGAGTTGGTGCCCTATAGACTATCCCCATCCTCAGTTCCCTACTCTTTGAGTCCTGAAACTACAACCATAGGGCCTCTGTATCGCCTTCCTCCCTCCTCTTCCCGTATGCATCTTATTCCCTCTTGTACATAGATTGCCACCCCACCACCTTTCCTGTTTGCCCTGTCCTTTCTGAATATCCTATATCCTGTGATCATCATATCCCAGTCCTGGTACTGGGTGGCTCAAGTTTCTGTTATGGCTGCAATGTCCACCTGCCCCACTGCCAAGACAGCCTGTAATTTGGCTGATTAGTTTCCTAGGCTCCTTGTATTCAGTAACACCACCCTCCAACCTGTTCCTTTCCCATCCCCACTTAACCCCCCCTTTATCCCTGCCCTGATGCTCTCTCCTATAGCTTGGGAGGTAAGTTCATATGGTTCCCCGCTCTGAAAACCCTGCCTACCAGCTGTCCACTTGCCTCCCCCACTTCCTAGTTTAAATCTACCCTTGTTGCTATGTATCCCTCTATCCCCTGCTTTAATACTCCCTTCCCCTCCCTGCTCAAATGTAGCCTGTCCCCTATGTACAGGTCATTATTGTCCCAGGTTCTGCCCCAGCCAACTACTAACTCATACCCCTTGGCATGACACCATTCTTGAAGCCAGGTGTTGAACTCCCCTATCCTTCCCTTTCACAGGGTACTGGGAGCACCTCTGAGAAGGCCACTGATTTCCCCACCTCCTCACACAGCCTTCCCAGTTTCTCGAACCTCTCCCTTACTACATCCATGTCTCCCCGGCCAGGTCATTTATACCCACATGCACCACAACATGTGGTTTATTCCATCCCTTCCCTGTGCACTTGAGAATGGACTGCCCCGCCCTGCCTGCTGTCAACCCAGGAACAGACTCGACCCATATGAGACTATGTCTTTCCCCTTTACTGCCCCATCTGATCCCTTTCAGTATGGAGTCCCCCAACACTAGTACACCTCCCTCTTCATGCCTTGTTCCTCCTCTCCTCCATTTACCTCTTTGTCTAATACTAGAGTCTGCCCTTCCTTGCCCATTTACATCTCTACCTTTCTCCTCTAAGACTCCTCCACCTTCCCCCCGACCTGTTTCCCCCATCCCCCATGGTTCCATGCTATCATCCACCTCCCCCTTCTTACATCATCCCTGGCCCCCTTTGCTATGCTGCCCTTATCTGACCTATCAGCACTGCCCCTCCCTTCACCCCTGCCACGCCTTCCATTTCAGCCATGTCCCTCCTCCTGCCACCTCCTCCAAATGCCTGACCCTGCACACTCCTTTCTCTTTCCCCCTGCATCCCCTTCTGGAGCTCCCTTCCTCCCTCCACCATTGTGGACAGCACCACAAACCTAGTACCTGCCATCCCTGTATTGCCATGTGTCGGCTCCTTTCCCCTGTCCCGTGACCCACTTCTAACGCTTGACCCCTTGTCCGATGTGATCCCGCGCCCCCTTCCTATCCCCTCTCACAACCTGATGTTCTTTCCCTGATGTGCCCTCCTGTTACTCCTTGGGAGAGGCCCTCCTGCCCCTATTCCCACTCCCCCTTCCCATACCCTCTCCAACTCTCCACCTAGCCACTGCACTCTTTCCTCCAAACTCCTTAGTCTGTGGCAGATTGGACACCCTCCTAATCTCCATAATATGTTCATCCAAACAGCTGCCCCACACCTCTTGCAGCCTGCTATTCTACCTATGATGCCCCCTCTTATTTCCTGCTGCCCCATACCTGCCACTGCCTCCATTATAGCTGTTCCACCCCCTAGTGTGTCCCTCCCTGTAACGCTCCATTTCCTACTTCTATTTTGCTATAGCTCTTGTACATCAATGATGGTTAATGTTGTCCCTAAAGCCTCCTTTATTATTTAGACCTACAAGTGTACCTCTCCCTAATCTACAATGCACCCCCTTCTGACTAACAGGTTTCCCCTGCCTGGATACACTCCCAGGCACTCACCATCTTGCTGATGAGCTGGGAAGGTTAGTGACTGCACCTGGCCATGCTATCCACCATGTAGAATCCACCAATGGCCGAGCAGCAACACCCCAATATAGCTGGAGTATCCAGGGGAGGGTGGGTTTAGGGCCTTCCCCGACTCTCGTGAGAGTCATCAGTTCAGCCCTTTCCACCAGAGTCCTCGGCTCTTCTCTCGTGGCTCTCACAGATTTTCAGTTAAAAACAGTTCAAATCCCAAACAGCACTGAATAAACCCCCAGACACATGATCCCTCCCAGTACAAGCTAAGACAATAAAATCAAAACAGCAGGAACAAATACTTCCCTTTTTAAATTATCTTCCCTCAAACAGCAGGAACAAACCTTGTCTCTAAGTCCATCCTCCTTCAGGTTCCAAATCCAAACTGAAAGAATTAGCTTAAAATGGCTCCTGGATAGGCACCCTTCCCCCAGCCTTCCTCCCACAAGGCTAAATATGTTCCTTCTGCTTCCTGTGTAACCACACATAACAGATCTGCAGTCAAGAACATTTCAAAACCCAAACAGCACTGAATAAACCCCCAGACACATACCCCCTTTCAGTACAACCTAAGACAATAAAATCAAAACAGCAGGAACAAATACTTCCCTTTTTAGTGTATCTTCCCTCAAACAACAGGAACAAACCCTGTCTTGAAGTCCGTCCTCCTTCAGGTTCCAAATCAAAACTGAAACAATTAGCTTAAATACACTCAGCAATACCCTGTGCCTCACAGTGCACCCAGGGTATGCATATACCAAGTTTGCAAGCACACCCTGTCATGTATTACTGTTTACATATACAATGTGCTAGTGACTCTGGTGGGATTTGAACCTGTAATGTCCTGCTTTACAGCTCAGCATTCTAACGAACTGAGTATACCATCTTCTCTAAGTGCTGGTTCCTTGTTAATATGGTATATAAAATGCTGCTGCTATAAAAGGTGTACAAACCAGTTTTTCAAAAATTCTAGTTCCTCTGAATTTTGCCAGTCCTAATAATTCAAACTGAAATGATCCCCCTTTTACAATTTGACTGAAAAAAACCTCACAGTGTGCAGTTTGCTGTCTTGAATGCTCCTTTGTGACCCAATCGCACTCGGGTGTAGCTATATGATTTGCAGTGCTATCTCAGATAAGCAGGCATCTCAGAACAAAGAAGATTGTGTTGATGTCCCAAGGCATAAAAAAGGATCAAGCTGCAGTCTGAGTAGCACAACAGCACTTTTAACACCAAATACTGCCATTTTTGAGAAGGGTGACCGCACTTTATTTTATCAATTGTCTCCGCTAGATTACTGCTGATACTGTAGAGACTAGGAGTAGGAATTTAGCATACAGTCATCCAGGAAGCAGGAATGTGCACCCCTTGTAGATGGTGTATACACACACACACACTCACAAAACACTTGTCTTCGGGGAAGATACATATTTCATAATTTCTCTAATTTTGCTTCTAAAGCTGCGGATGAAATGTGAGTGTACAGCAGTTTCTTGGGGGAATTAATAATATCCTCTTTGGTCTTCTTCTCTCTCTCTCTCTCTCTCTCTGAAACTGGGAGGGTGCTGTATAATCTGTGTAGGACTCAACATTTTGTTAAGAAGTTAGTAATGTTGTCAAGGGGGTAGCATTTTTTCCTGAAATAAATCTAAAGTGATCCTTTTTGAAATGCAGAGTCTGTTAAAACGGTACCGTCTTCAGGCCTAGGGGGTAGTAGGTATTACTTTGCTACACAGCTGGATCCACAAATGCTTATGATTTAGCATTAGGACTTTATGGAGTTGAAATTACATCTTACTTTCTCTGAAACTGGGGAGAGGCTTGTGTGTTAACAGCTGTGCCCAGTGAATTATCATTAAACAGCCTTTATACCTACTCACCTCACCCACACAGACAGTATTTCACAAGAGTGTTGTTTTTAGTGTGGGGGGGGGCTAATGTTTTTTAAGAAAATGACATGCTACCAGCTGGTTCAATTTTCAGACAGTTGTGCAACTCTTTGCTACTGTACCTACAACTATCCTACTGTATATTAATCTCTCTCTAATGTGTTGACACCGTAGATCATATTCAGTAGGAGTAAGAATTTAGCACACAGCTGTTCCAGAAGCAGAAATGGGCTCCTCTTGTGTGTAATGTGTGCATACACTACTTTAGTCTTTTGGAGCGTTATATTTCATTATAATCTCTCTGTTTCTGTAGGGATAGCAGTTTTGTCAGAGGTAGTATTTCCCTCAGGAAAAATGTAGAGGACCCTTTTAAAGTACAGATTAGGCTAAAACTGGTACTGTTTTCAGGCGAAAGAGTTAGTGGGTATTGCGTTGTTACACAGCTGGATCCACTAATGCCTATGATTTAGCATTAGTAACTTGTGGAGATAAAATTAAATTTCTCACTTTCCCTGAAATTGGAAGCGACTTGTGTGTTAACAGCAGTATCCAGCCATTATCATTATTCATCCTTGATGCCCACCCACACGGGCTGTAAATGTCCACAGGTGCTGTTTTATACTGCGGTTCAGGGGATGAGGATAACTTTTTTAAGATAATGACCTACTACCTGCTGGTTACATTGGCAGACAGCTGTGCAACCCTTTGCTGCCTACAACTTTCCTACAGTACTTAAATGCCCCTCTATCCCTGGAATTTGTGTCGCTTTACGTGCCCCAGAAGAAAAGCACAGAACAAGTCCTGTTTGTGGCAGCGATATCCATGTAGTGTAGTTATTGGCAGAGCCAAATCTAGTGCTCCAGAAACAAAGCAATAACAATAATAGCTAGAAATAGTTGGTGCATGAAATGGCACTCCTTGTATGGCTGCAGTAACATAGGGCTTCCCCCAACTTCTAATTTAAGTGACAACCAGAACCACAACTACCAGTCTGAATTTGCAGTGCCTAAAAAGTCCTATCCGCCACTTACTCAAAAGCAGCTATCTTGGCTCTCAGCCCCAGTGGGCAGACATTCATAGGAGTAATGATTTTATAAATGTTCTATTTCCAGTTTCAGTCTGCAATAACACATAAAATAAATGGAAACAGCTAGACACATTAACTGTTTTAAATGTATGCTGACAAAATCAAACTGAACATTAAAAATGTTCTACGAATCCTTTAAAAAAACAGGTTTCAAACAATATATATATTTTTTTTCTATCTTTTGTTTCTCTTCTGCTGTCCTCTGAAGCTGGCGGACTCCCCGGCCCCATTATCAACCTTCTTTGGGAGTTACTGGTTAACCAACATTTGCACATCACTACTGCAGGTGGGTGGCTTGCAATGTCAGTCATGTGGTGCCTGTGGGGAGTGCCAACCTGGGGCATTTTCTTTTTTAGTTTCATCCCCTGGTTGCTGGCATGCAATGACACACCTGTATGCCAGCATCCACCAACAGCCTTTCCCCTTGTTGCTGCCCTTGGCAGGGCAATCATGTGACAAGAATCAGAACCCCCACCCTGAGGGAGGAGAGCTGTCCATGGGATGCTTAATATGTACTTGGCCGGCCGGCCGGCCCGCAATGACCCATGCTCATTCCAGTACACAGGTCACCGGTGTCACAAGCGGTAGGTCTGCTGCTGTACTGATAGACCAGCTAGATGAGCCTTTCTCTAACTTAAATTGCATACATTCTTCAGTCTTAAAGCAGGCAAGTCCTTCAGTTTAAAAGTGGATACCCAAGTGGTAAGTATAAAAAAATTAAAGAAATAATAGAGATACATTTATTTTTTCTATCTATATACATTTTATAAATTTGACATAATCTAGACCCTGACTGAATTCAGCACTGATATTGGCATTTGTTATAATCATATGTTTATAAACTTTCAAATTGAGGTTTTGGGGATATATATATATATATATATACACACACACACATATATGAATTCATAAAGGGTTTAAAGCCGTATAAAATGCCTAACTCTGGTTAAGCAGCATGCAGCAAAATAAAACGGAATTAAAGGTACACTCAAGGGGCATTCAGAGCCAATTCAAACAGATCTGTTGTCTTCCCAAGATTTATCAGAGAGGATTTAGAGCTCAAGAGGGAGGCAACAACATCTTGCAAGTAATAAAGTAAAAAAGGAAAAGACATACCTAGTGTTTTTGTGTACAGTTTTTATCTTGCATGGAAACCATAGCTTGACAACAGCTCCATCGTTGGTACATCAGATTTCAATGCTGAAAAACACCTGCTGTTTTAAGCAAGCAGGCATACATTGGGGTGGATGTATGTATACATTGCCCTGTATACTTCAGACCACCCTTGAGCCTTGCTATTTTTAAAATAGCATCTGTATCAGCTATGAAAATAACCTGAAACAAAACAATAGGGAACCCCTCAGGTACATCAGTAGTTCCAATGACCAACCCATTTCCAGTACATCAGCTCAAGGTTTGATCATCCATTTATTCAGCTTCTGATAGGGAGTGCACATTTACTTTAAATCCTGTTTTTCTTCCTATCCAATGGGAGTGTGTGGTTTTCAAAGACAAATACAGTGCTTTATTCACACAGCAGTATAGCAAAAAATGAGAACAAATGATTTATATCTATTGTTCCTAGAGTTATCGCACCAACTCCAATTTATGAAAGCTGTAAGACACAATGGAGCGTTGGTTGTGCTAATTTTACCACACATCCAGGGGTGTAGTAAGGCATGAGGCCACACGCCAAGTGTCTTCAGCCCTTGGAAGTGTGGTAAAACTAGTACAACCACAGTTGCCCCAAAGTATGTTATTGTGCCTATCAAATGGATCCATAGATAACACACACTAAAACGTTTAAAATACAGAAACAATACAATAAAATATTGCTAAAAAATGTAAAGCAGTCCCTCCATGAATAATTTCCACCTGTTAGTCATTTGTCTTTCTACACATTCAACACATGGGGCCTGATATTCAGAAGTCTGCACGGGTACTGACTGGTGTTTGCCACACAAACTGGGCTTTGCACTGAAGCCCAATATTGAAAGGGCTCTGTTGCTCTGGCAAACAGGGGTAGTACCCATGCAAACCAAATGAGGGTATACAAATAGTGGGGTGGGGACAGGAATATTGGCACAAGTCGATATTCAACGGATCTGCATGATGCAAGAGGGTTTGCATGGTCCTTTTGTGCCACACAAATACCGCAGATTAAAACCTCCTCATGTTCTGTGCAGCCCTAGTGGCTACCGGAGGTAATGCATCCAACCAGCCAGTTAGCCACTGGAGAGGCATACCCACCCCATGCTCCGCGGAACCCCCATCCCCGATCCCTGGTGCTAGTGGTCCCCTCCCTCCCTCCAATCCCAGCCCCATAATTAAAAGTTAAATCCCTGGTGCTAGTGATCCCTCCCTCCCTCCCTCTCCCTCTATTCCCAACCCCAATGTAAAGTTCTTATTCCTGGTGGTAGCGGTTTCCCTCCCATCCCCGTCAATCACCAGCCTGGAAATAAATAACTCTCCCTGGTATCCAGTGTTCCCCCCATGGCATGGTGCTGCAGGTACATACAGCAACTAGAACAGCCCTCCTTAAATCTCCTCGGCCAGCCGCCATATGTCCAGGTAAGAAGTGCATCTCTTATTGATAGGATTGGGTGCTTCACCCTGTCCTATAAATAAAAGGTGTGCTCCCTGCCTGGACATGTGGCAGCCATCTGAGGAGGTGTGAGGAGGGCTGTGCCAGTCACCATATGTACACGCAGTACCACAGATACCAGTCAGGTGAGTGGGGAGGTGCCCAGTGCCATATAGGGGGGAAACACTGGATGCCTGGGAGGGGTTGTTTTTATTTCCAGGCTGGTGACTGGCAGGGGTGGGGAGGGAAACCACTACCACCAGGGATAATAATTTTTATGTCGGGGCTGGGATTAGAGGGAGGAGGGACCACTAGTACCAGGGATTTTACATATAACTATGAGGCTGGGATCGGAGAGATGGAGAGGACCACAAGTACCAGGGAATTAACTTAAAACTACAGGGCTGGGATTG
Source organism: Neoceratodus forsteri (assembly GCA_016271365.2). NCBI lineage: Eukaryota > Metazoa > Chordata > Ceratodontiformes > Ceratodontidae > Neoceratodus > Neoceratodus forsteri. The sequence goes on from CM028134.1 coordinate 684,944,771, forward strand.
GAAGAAGAGAGGAGACCAGTAGCACCAGGGATTTTACATATAACTATGGGACTAGTATCAGAGGGAGGGAGGGGACCACCAGTACCAGGGATGTTAATTTTTAATATGGGGCTGGGAATTGGAGGGAGGAGGGACCACTGGCACCAGGGATGTTAATTTTTCATACAGAACAGGGGATAAGAGGGAGGGAGGACCACTAGCAGCAGGGATAGCCCAGCTATCATGAGCGGTGGTGGGGGGGTGACACTGCACTACCTGCCTCTGCTACCTAAGCAAATAGGCCCATAATGGGCATGCAAATGGCTCCTTAGCATCTTGCATGCCCAATGGCTCATTTGCATGGGCACCTTTGAAAATTGTTAATAGCACTCCAATGCTATCAACTCCTGAGCTGAACTTCGGAAGCCATGTCGGGGTGCCACTACCTGATGTAGCGCTGTGTCGACATGGCCCTACACTCATTCGTGTAGCACCTGAATGACTACAGCATCCTCAGACCCCTGGGCAATAGCAAAGTGCAGCACAATCATTTGCACTATGCTTTGTGCCTTCCTGAATATCAGGCCTCTGGTGTTTTTATCATGGAATACAAGAATTCAAAATTCTGCAGTATTCCACTAGTAAAATGCTCCCTCCTCCTCCTCCTCCTCCCACACACATGGAATGGTAACATGCAATACATAAATTCAAAATTCTGCAGAATTCCACTGAAAAACAGACAGACAGGCACACACACACACACACACACACACACACCCCTCAAGTGGAGCCAGAACCTCAGTTTCATCTGTTGCAGAGTAAGGAGCAGGGAGTTCTCTGACAAACTGTTAAGGGTAGGAGGGGGATTTTTCATGGTCATTAAAGAAAGATGTGAAATTTATGTGTGTAAGGAGGGGGTCATGAGTAGAAAGAACATTCAATTATTCAGCTGAAGGCTGTGAAATCAAGGAAGAGCTGGTACTGCTGGTGAGAAGAGTAAAATGTTAGCCACACAATTTAAGGTATAAAATGAATATTTATGGGTATCTCAGTTATTCAGATACCAATTGAATTATGGGGACTAATATCAAAATTCAGAAAAAGTGCACACTTTTTTATTTTATTTTTAAAACCGTCATGATTGATATTAAAAAAGTATATTGATATACTGTATAGTTATGGAAAAAGTATATTAATATTTATTTTACAAAAAAAGTTCTGTCATGATGTAAATATGTATAATAATTGGTCATCAATTTTTTCCTGTAGAGTAGACTAGTTGATATTTCCTGTAACAACCGGCTGCTTGTTATGAAATTCATACGCCATGCCACTCAACTGATGCCGCTCCTGCATTGGCTCAAGGAATAGATGTGGGTGGGTTGTACAATCTTTGAAAGATGGCACTCCGTCTGTCACTTTATGGGAACCTGCCACAAAAAGAACATGAACATCTCTTCTTTAGTTTTAGTTTAAAATGCATCTGGTTGATCCAGCCTTGTACCCTACTAAATATCTGGTTGATCCTGCCGTCTGACCATTTTGGCACTGGAGCGTGCCTAGGAAGCGTCATCCTAGACTCAATCTCGGGATGACAATCTGTAAGTAAATTTAAAAATAAAGAGCATCAGGCGCAAAATAAAAAAAAGAAAAAATGAAGAAGGCAGCATAAAGAGGGCATCGCAGTGTGTGTGTGTGTGTGTGTGTGTGTGTGTGTGTGTGTGTGTGTGTGAACACTAAAGACAGGCTGGAGTGAGTGACAGAGTGCGTGTGTGTGTGTGTGTGTGTGTGTGTGAAAAACTGCTGCTCAGTATATTATAAAAAATAAAAAATGGGGAAGTGTGTGGGATACTCAAGTTTAATGCACACCCTTGGTGTGGGATGCTTTAATAAACCCCTCGGGCTTTGCCCTCGGGGTTTATGTAGCATCCCACACCTCGGGTGTGCATTAAATTCTTGTAACACACACTTCCCCATCATTTATTCTCTATATATCAATATAGTTAAAGAAAACTGCCTGTTTTTAATCTTGATAACATAATTACAGTGGATTCCACTTAAGTGCACTTCGGATTAATGCACATTCCGTTTTAGTGCACATCTTTTTTATTTCCGTTTTTTCCCCTATATTTTCAATGTTACAAAATCTACCTAAGTGCATGCTGGATAAGTGGACTTTTTGGTTAAACAGATTTACTCCCAGTTCATTATCACACCTTTTCAAGTGTAATTAACGCGGTTTAGTCCACAGGTTTTTGATAGGTCTTCTGATGGGGCTTAATTAGGTGTTGCAGCTGCATTTAACACCTCCATTCACCTCTGTTTACACTCCTCTCCATTCAACAAGCAGAAAGCAGCATGGAAAGAAAGAAAGTAAGGCTGACCCTTAAGCAGAAATCTCAGTGCTCCAGTGCTTGGAGCAATCTAATGTTAAACGAACAGATGTGGCAACAGAGTTTAGTATGGATGTGTCCACCATGACACGAATGGTGCAAAGCAAAGAAAGGCTGCTATCCAACTAGGAGCGTTCCGAGAATCAGAGCCACAAACACTAACATGCAGGAAAGAGTGAGGAGGTAGAAGCAGTGTATATAGTTGAGTAGCAGCAGAATCTTGGCTATAATGTTTCAATTTGACATATTTTTTGGCAAATAAAATTGTTATTGTGTTCACAGCTCTTTAATAAAGCCACAAAATGTCAGCTTCACGTCAAGTTCAGGTAAATGCATGTCCCGCTTAATGCACATTTTCTCCATGCAAAATGGGTGCACCTTTAAGCGGATTCCACTGTATTACTGTTACATAATAATGACACTATTTCTTAACGGCTTGACTCCCAGCTTTCATTTGAAAAAAAAATTAAGTTTCTAACCAAATAGTCCCAGAGTTGGACTTTTCAAAATATATTTTCTTTACAATGTGATAACTTTGGAATTGTTAGGGGTAGAGAATTGTTTTTAATGAAAGCTTGGAGCCAGCCAGGTAGTTCTACCATTAATATATCACTACAGTGACCATATACCGATATAATAAAACACAGTGTGTCATATCGCTATAAAAAACAAAACAACATAAAATGGTTCTCTGCATTTTTAAAGTCTTATCATGTTTATCACATTATACTGATATGTGTAGGCATGTAGCAGCACATGAGAACCGTATAAACTGTTCAAATGTCACAGCTTTCAAAATGTAATTTCAAACATTATAAAAATATCCTACAAGACTATTTTTCGAAATGATTGGAAGATACTAGTGGTTGTTCTGTCTAAGAATAAAGACATTCTTTTCAAGTTTGCTTATTTTGTTTAATTTAAGGGAGTTTTATTTGCAGGGCCTAGTTGAAGGTTTTAATATAGGAGTAAAGGTGGCAGTCATGTTTGTGATGGAACTCAGGAATGAGTGAAGTGGCTCAAGAATTCTGTGAGTTACCCAAATTCCAAATACCAGTACCTGAACTTGTTCAGACCTGTGCAGTTGTGGGGAATTTAAGGGGAAACATTCATGTACAGTGACTGACATAGTTTGAAAGCCCATGTAAAGATCTTTCAAATGAGGTATTGGGCTCAGCTGTGGCTTGAAGCACTCCAGAGATATAGACAAATGACTATCTTGAGCACCTCCCATATACAGTATGCGCTCGGTCAGAGTTTAGTCAGCGGCTGGCCGCGGTGGTGAGCGGTGGGTTGTGCCAGTCACCGGCTGGGTTATGGGATGGGGGGAGTGGGGTGGTAGGGCACTGTGGGGTGGAGGGTGGGGGTCCACTACACCACCAGGGATATTGGGAAGTACCAAAATGGGTTACCAGGCTTTGGGGATGAGGCAATCCACTAGACCACCAGGGATATCACTTTACATATTGCGGCTGGGGAGGGGGGTCCGCTAGCCCAGCAGGGCATTAACATGCATATAGCTGGGGATCAGGGCTGGGGTGGGGGTCCTCTAGCCCACCAGGGCTTTCAATGTCTATTGAGGAGTGGATCAGGGCTGGGATGGTGGGGTCAGCTAGCCCACCATGGATTTCATTTACCTATTGATGGGGATCAGGGCTGGGGCCATAGCACCCAGGGACTGCTGTCCATGGTGCTATTTGTAGTGCTGCCCCATGGTTTGCGGCACACCTTCCGGGTGTGCCATCTTTGTCACAGTGCCGGTTGGTGCAAGCTGTGGGATTTTGCCAGGGACCCTACCTGATTGTGAATCGGGAGCAGGGTCCTTGGCACACCACAGTTGGTGCAAGCTGCGTCTGCAGTTATCGACCTTTGTGAATCGAGCCCAATGTACTTAGGCACAGCTTGTTCCTTGATGACATCACAATGTTCTAAAAGTGGCTGCAATATAGTATTAACATTGAAATGACTCAATTGTCTATATCTCTGGAGTGATTCCAGCTACAGACAATCCTAATGCCTCATTTGAAAGATATTCTCAAGGGCTTTCAAACTATGATGGCCACTGGACCTGAATGTGTCCCTTTAAGATATGAGTCTCAGAAATTGTTTACTCGATCAGAAAGTAGGAAACTTCCAACCCACTGTATAATATTTGCTAACCAGAATCCCATGGGATACATCAAATATGTAGTGGAGACTGGCTAAAATAAATTATTTCTCCTGATTTGTTGCCCTCTGTGGGAATATCTTCCATATGACATCCCAGTCTCTCTACCATTTTATCCATCAATTCCATTAAGTTTTGAGTATATGGTGAGAAGAAACAAGCCTAAGGAGGTTCTAGAAACACAAGGTATTTTCAAAATTCTTTAGCTATCTATGTGTTTAGACAGAGGGCTAGGTTTTCAGAAGGTTGCTGTCTACTTGGAGCACCTTTCTGATGCAACTGCTGTAACTACACCCTAGAAAGTGGTCTTTTGGGCACAGTTACCACAATTTGCTGCAAATATGGTGCTGCACGTGCATTTTGACAAGTGATGCAAATCACAGACTGATTCATAAAAACTTGTGTGCCTTTACAATTGCACCACACACATTTTGTTATAAAAGATGGCTGTTGACTGGACAGAAGCTCTCCTCTTGTGTCGCTGTCTCCCCCTTGAATATCCAACCCATAGTCTTTTTTTTTTAAATAATTTATGCTTTCTTATACCTCTGCCCCCCATCCCTGAGTTGGTTCCAACTCCAGTCCCTGGCATCTCTGTCACTTACCCTATGGAATTTCCAACCCCAGGGTTTTACTCTGCCCGCTCCGTGGTTGGGTCCAGCCTAGCCAGGTCCAACCCCTCGCCTCCTACTAGACATGACAGCAGAAGTTCCCAGGGTTCCCTTGTGGCAGGCAGTAGCTGAAGTGAGGGCCAAAATGTGCCTAGGTCAATGTGTGCAAGGCAGACCTTTTTCTGCTTATCAGGTACCATCCCCTGGGATGAGGGCCAATCAGAAGCACACAAGTGAGCTTCATGCACACCTCAGCTGGTGTCCCCCTTCCTACTCTCACTGCCTACTATACTACCATCTGTGGTCATCAAGGTGGCAGTGTTGCAGCAGGAATAATAGTGCTCCCTCTCCAGAGGAAGAGAGGGTCCTCTGGGATGCTCGATCTTCTGTGCCACCCCCAAGCTGGTCAGTGATGGCAAGAGCTAAAGAGCTCCTTCACAAACTCGAGTAGCTGGCATCATGAGTGGCAGCTCTACCACTGTGCCAACAGACTGGCCTGACCCAGAGATTTTTAACATTTTATTTGGGGCAGAAACAGAATAATTTTTTCCCACAAGCAGAGCCATCTCTTTCATGATTTCTTTCTTGTAATCTACCACTTTCTGTACTTTTACATTTGTTTTAACAGGCTTTGAGGTAATGTCATCGAGTTTATCTGCAAAAACTGAAATCACAGTTATAGATGTAAGTGCTTTGTAAGCGGTATTTACCTTGGACATCAAAGTGATATTTGCTGCAGGTGGTAATGCTGCTAACTTTGAATATGAAGACTGCAGAACATTTTCACTGGTTCTAAGCCACTTTGCAAATCACTCACTGCTCTAATCAGCGATTTCTGAGATGCTGTAAGTAGGGTTTCAGTTGGCAGGAGGTTGAAAGAACCCACATCCGTTGCTGTGGCAGCTGCTCTGGAGAGTTCCATCAGGTGTTGCCTTGGCACAATTTTTGTAGCCATCAGTCTGTCTATAGGCCCAGGTGCAGAGGCTTCAGAACTTGTGCTGTTTTAATCCCCTTGCTTTTTAGACTTCTGCTTCATTAAAACAGTGGAATCTCTTTTCTCACTGTAATGTTTTGCCTTTTTACCCATAGTGGGTTCTAATACTAAACAGCTCAAACTTGTGTCAATTTATCAGCACCATCTTGGGTCTCAGCTTTGAAAAACATGTAGTTTCAGACAATCGACATTAAAAAAATGAAAGTTACACACTTACCATAACTATAGATATTTCAGAATATCCTCACCATCGATTACCAATTAAGGGTCTGGGCTGGAGGCACTAAGATACTGCTAGAGCAAAACATTTAGCTAGGGACCACCCACAGCTACTGGGCATGGCACCTACATACCCAAATGTGTTGTCATATGCCAGCCAATAACTGTTGCCAGCTGCCTCACCAACCTCAGTTCTGTTCGCCAGGAGAAAAAGCGTGGAAAATAAAGAGAGAGAGAGAGAGAGAGATAAAAATGTCTCTAGCCCAAAGGGATAGGGGAAATGATATAGGAAAAATAAACAATAAAATAAAACCCAACTAACACCCTTTGAATAGAGAAACAAGCTTTTGTCAATGTGGAATGTTTGTTGCTGGTATAAACCTCTTTTTTTTTTTAAATTTTGACCTCAGCTTTTGAAGATACTTGTTTTAGGATTCATCTTAACCTCAACTTTTGAAGATATTTGTTTTAGGATTTGTCTCATAGACATGACATGCACCATTTATGGTATATTGGTCAAAACGTAATTTTGTACCAGGGGTATGAAAACACATCTCATCCAGGATTTTAAAAATGACACGTCACACTTATGAGGTTTTGTGGAAAAAATGGTTATGTTGAAAGTTTGGAGTCAAAATATTCAAAATTAGTGAAGTTACAAGTGAATGCTGAAATAGTGTAATGTTCAGTCATAACCTGGGCATTTTACCATATTTGTACACCAAATTTTCAGCATAGCCTTCTTATTACCCCACCTAATGGATCCAGCAGGTGAAGATTTTCAAATTCTCGCCAAAATGTCATTCCGCGCCACCGAAACGTCATTCCACACCACAAGTATGAAAACACATTTTGGCCAGGATTTGAAAAATGGAAGTTGCCACATTCTTGAAGTGCTGTGAAGAAATGGCTATGTTTAAAATTTGGGGTCAAAATGTTGAAAATTAGCAAAGTTACAAGCTTGAATTTGTAACTTTCAATGTAGGTTCATAGCTTTGTTGTTTTTTTTAATATTTTGCCCCAAATTTTCAACATAGCCTTCTTATGATCTCACCTCATGAACAAGTGTAGAGAAAAGATTCAGCTCTTGTCTGAAAGGTGATTTTGTACAGCGACTACAAAATCACCTTTCGGGGCATGAAAACACATTTTAGCCAGGATTTGAAAAATGACAGCTATCATTTTCATGCGATGCTACAAAGAAATGACCATGTTGAAAATCTGGGGTCAAAATATTGAAAATTACCAGAGTTACAAGCCAGTGTTGGCAAATTTCAACATAGGCTCATAACTTTGTTTTTTTAATATTTTTATACAAAATTTTCAACATAGCCTTCTAATGACCTCACCTCATGAACAAGGGCAGAGAAAATGTTCAACTCCTGTGCAAAAGATGAATTCATGCAACAACCGCAAAAATCACCTTTTGGGACAGTTTTGCCTAATGCTACTGTAATTGTTCATGAGGTGGTGTCCCAAAAAAGGCATGTTGAAATTTTGGGCAAAAATATAAAATAAAAATGACCAAGGTATGCCACCAAGTTCAAAACCACATTGAAATACATTGAACCACATACCTGATTTCCTCAATTCATGGTCCGGCTTTGAAGAGTGAAGGCGTCTCTGCAGTGCAGAGATGATTAGGGCATGGGACCTCCTACTGGTAAGTAGGGGCTTGGGGGGTGGAGTGTGCTGTGTGGGAGGGTCAGGTGGGGGGGCAACAGACAACAATGGATGGTTTTCTGTTTTACAGGGTTAAAAGAAGAAAAAATGACAATGGATGGTTTTCTATATTTTAGGTGATGACAGTGGGGGATTGGGCACCCCCAGTGTCAGTGCTATGTTTATGGGGGGTGCTGAGAGGGAGGCTTGGGTGGGGGGACCAGTTATGGGGCACATAAAATAAAAAAAAGTATTAAGAATGGCACTGTGGGATTGGGCACCCCCAGTGTCAGTGTTATGTCTGGTGGGGGAGGTGCTCGGGGGGGTGGAGGGAAACAGTTACAGGAGCACCAGCTACAGATATCAATGGACGTTCTTCTGCATTATAGACATACCTGATTTCTTCAGTCCATGACCCAGCTTTGAAGAGTGAAGACATCTCTGTGGTCCAGAGAAGATCAGGGCATCGGACTTCTGGTTGGTAAGTAAGGGCTTGTGGGGTGGAAGGTGCTGAATGGGAGGGTCAGGGGGGAACAACGGTGCAACAGACAATGATGGACAGTTTTCTGTTTCAGGGTGAAAAGAAAAATGACGAGGGATGGTTTTCTATATTTCAGGTGATGACAGTGGGTGATTGGGCACCCCCATGTCAGTGATACATTTATGGAGGGGTGAGTGATGAGAGGGAGGGTCGGGGGGAAGGTTGCAAGGCACAATCGTGCATAAAACAAAAGTAGTGACAGCACTTTCTAGATTAGAATTTACCGAGTGTCAGTGTTACATTTGTTGGGGGTGCCTGAGGGAGGGTCGAGTGAGGAAACCATTACAGGGCCCAGCTATAGACATTGATGGGCAGTTTTCTTAGTTGCAGGCCCTATAAAAAAAAAACTACAAGATGGACACTGGGGGATTGGGTACCCCCAGTGTCAGTGTTATGTTTGGGGGGAATTACAGGGGCACCAGCAACAGACATTGATGGATGTTTTTTGTTGTCACAGGGCTTGAAATAGCAGCTACACACTGGTAAAGTTTGTAGGAAACTTCAGTGTGCAGCTGTAACTGTTTTGAAAGCTGATCAGCTGTTTGCTGACCCAGTTTCATGCAAATCAAAGATCCGCAACCCTCTCTGATTGGACAGGCTTTGGTCCTTTGTAGTATACACAGTTTCAGCCCACCAAGCTGAGAGTTGCATCACAACCACAAGGCGTGGTCATTGGTCTAGACTGCCAACCCCTTGTAGTTGTAACTGCAATGGGCTCGGCAGTGACACACCTCCGAAATCCCATTGTTCTTATCAAGTCTTTATTTATTTAAGTCTTTATTTAACCAGGCGTTCATCATTGAGCAGAAGCTCATTTGCAAGATGGACCTGGGTGGAGCATGAACAATTGTATATACAGGTCAACACAGGTATTTACAAGGCAATACAGATAATACTCGTTACAGAGAGGAAGAAAAAGAAGTTCATATGTACATAGAATTATACAGATATCGTACAGATTACATGGTATTTACATACACAGAAGTGTCTATAGGAAGATAAAGCAGGTTATCTAAGGTTGCAGGAGGAAGTAATAGAAGAAAAAAATAAAAATAAAAATATACACCAGGTAGAGGTGAAGGAAGGGAGGTAGGGGAAGAAAGGCTAGGAGGGCACGGTGCACAGAGAGGAGTTGGTAAAACGGGATGTAGAGAAGGTGGATGGAGAAAAGGAGTATGTGTGAGCCCCGGGATTGAATGCTATAAAGTACGGGGCATGGTAGGATGTCACAACCCAGGGTAGTGAGCTCCTATCCGAGGTTGGGAAAGGAAGAATAAGGGGATGGACGGGCCTAGTGTTGATAAGACAGGGGGATAAGAGAGAGAACAATTAGGCTGGTGAGGAGCAAGCTGGGGGGTCAGTACTTAAAACTGGGTCTAGGCGTGGCTATATACCAGTGCAGACACCGGTACTGGGTCTGAGTGGGTGAAGCAGTTACATACTTCTCTGATTGTATGGAAATAAAGCATCTTGAAGGCATTTATACCGATTAGAGTGCTTAATTTGAGGGGTTTTTGTAGATCGTTCCATAAGGTAGGTAGCACGAAGCTTATGGCTGCCCTGCCGAAGCGGGATTTTGCTTTGGGTACTTTAAGTGTAATAGCTGAGTAACTTCTTAACACATATTTCCCAATTATACTCAGGGGAAGATAGCAGGAGATATAGTAAGGCAGCTTATTAGAGATAGCTCTATAGGTCCAGAGAACGGTGTTTCTGTGGCACCTGAACTTTAGTGATGTCCACTCCACTGCCGCATATAGGGTGTAGTGATGCGTGTCGAAGGGGAGTCCCGTTATAAACCTCAGTGCTCAATGGTAGAGTGTGTCCAGTTTAGACATGTAAGAGTTGGGGCATTGGCTGTAGAGTAAATCAGCGTAATCAACCAATGATAGGAAAATGGATTGGACCAGTTGTTTCTTGGCATCTCTGGTGAGAAATTGGTTGATTCTAAAAAACAGTCCAAGCCTTTGCCGAAGTCATTTTAGCAAGTTCTCGACATGTTCAATGAAGGAGAGTCTTTGGTCTATCCAAACTCCCAGATACTTGAATTTTGTAACAAATTCTAGTTTTTCACCTAGAACTGTGGTAATTTGGGGAACTGTCCCACTGGACACAGGGTTAGCTGTATGGATAAAAGGGGAAAGGACCATCGCTTTAGTTTTTTTTGCATTAAGGAGTAGCTTTTTTGGAGGAGTTGGCTTTGCAAAGGTTGAATTCTGACTGTAGGTCATTGCAGGCAGCTTCAGGTGTTGGGCGACTCACGTAGAGAACTGTATCATCTGCAAACAGAAGGATGTTGGCTTCTTTTATACAGTAGTCGATGTTATTAATGTATATTGCAAAAAGTAAGGGCCCTAATATAGAACCTTGAGGTACCCCTCTTTGCAGAGTTTTTAAGGGGGACAGGCCTCCTTCGGCTTTAACTTGTTGAAGGCGCCCTATAAGATAGTCAGTATACCAACGCAGAGAGGAGGGGTCCACACCTATGGTTTGAAGGGAGGAGAGGAGCAGACTATGGTAGACGGTGTCAAAAGCCTTGCTTAGATCAAGGAAAACAGCACAAATAAAGTTTTTGCTCTCAAGATTACGCTGCCAGTCGTTAGTAACTTTGGCGAGGGCTGAGATAGTGCTATGTTTAGCTCTGAATCTGGACTGCATAGGATTTAGCAGTTCCCTAGACTCAAGGTGAGGCCTCAGCTGTGCATTTACAATTTTCTCTAGGAGCTTGGACAGGACCGGAAGGAGAGAAATTGGCCTGTAGTTATTGAGATCGCCAGGGTCACCTGATCTTATCCCAAAACATTTGGTGTGCAAGCCCAGCAAACATAAAAATGAACACTAGGTGGCACTAGGCAGAAAGGTCAATGGCCTTCCTGACTGTCTCAGTCTGTGGCAGTGTAGCTAACAGTATGCTTAGTTGGAACTAAAGGTTATGGATATAGGTCGCCATATCTGCAGAAATGCACATTAGGGCAGATTGATTCCTTCCTTCCTTCCTTCCTTCCTCCCTTCCTTCCTCGGGTGGCCACACATTGGACTTAGTTTTTTTAGTAGGTTTGAATATTACTGACCTCTATGTTGATCTGGTTATTTGGATGGATCACAGCACTGTGGGGTTCATGTTTAGGGCCCCCACTCCAGATGGTTCTGCCCCTGTGGAGATGGTCTGGTACCACCCATTAAGAGGAGTTTCCTCTATGGAACTGTCAGCAGTGCTGGACCTATCAAATGTTGGGGCAGCTTGTCCAATTGGGCCGGAGGAAGCAGTGGTGGCCTATAATGGGGCTGTGATTGTGGCCTTTGACTCAACTGCACCCATTCATGCCTGCCCCTTGTCTACTCACCAGAGACCTCCTTGGTATGATGAGGATCTACAGAGTTTAAAGACTAAGGGGCAGAAGTTAGAGAGGTGCTGGAGGAGATCTGTCTGGATGGAGGACAAATTGGCCCTGAGGTCGCATTATGCTGACTATCGGGGGGCAATCTCCTGAAAGAAGGCGGGGTTTCTGTCTAGGGAGATTGCTGCGGTGGGAAGCAGACCAGTTCAGCTCTTCCATATGGTAGACAGACTTTTACATCCTGTCTGTCTCCATGCTGGAGGAGCAGGTTCTAGCACTAGGTGCGAGGAATAGGCTCTGTTCTTTGCCGACAAGGTGTCCTCTATCAGGGCTGAGGTCTCCTCGAGTATCTCTCGAAAGGGATGTGGTGTCCGGCCTGAGTTGTGCCGAAACACTCCTCTTGTCTGGGATGAGTTTGAGCTGGTTGGGGTGGAGAAGGCGATAGTGATGATCTCAAAGCTGTGGCCTACTCATTGTGATCTGGACTCAGGTCCGACCTGCCTTTTGGTTGAATGTTCAGACCAGATAGGACCTGTGGTTGCTGGGGTTGTCTGGAGTTCATTGAGGAGTGGGGTCTTCCCATTGTCCTTGAAAGAGGCTCTGGTTAGACCCCTTTTAAAGAAGCCCTCTTTGGACCCTGACTGCCTTGGCAACTACAGGCCGGTCTCAAACCTCCGGTTTTTAGGGAAGGTTATAGATAAAGTGGTGGCCGTTTAGCTTGAGAGACATCTCGCATCTTCTTCTTCTACCTATGAGCCTTTCCTGTCAGGGTTCTGGGCGAGGCACAGTATGGAGACTGCCCTGGTAAGGGTGCTTAATGATCTCCTGATGGTGAGCGATAGGAGAGCCTGTACTATCTTGGTTCTTCTGGACCTCTCTGTGGCATTTGGCACCGTGGACCATGAGGTGCTATTTGACTGCCTGCAGTTCTGGTGTGGCCTGTCCAGTAATGTCATCAACTGGTTCAGGTCATACCTGACAGACAGAGTGCAGAGGGTAAAAATGGGGCTTGTCTCATCTAGCCTGAAGCCTCTGCGCTGTGGGTTGCCGCAGGGGTTGGTCTTGTCACCCTTATTGTTCACGGTGTACATGCTGCCATTGGGGGGGCATTATCAGGTGGTACGGGTTTGGTTTTTACTGCTGTGCAGATGATACCCAACTGTACCTGTCCTGTGCACCCGATGTCCAGGTGTCAGACTCCATATGTATCAGATGCCTCAAGGAAATCCAGTCATGGATGACTCACAACTGGCTTAGGCTCAACCCAGACAAGACTGAGGTACTGGTGGTGGAGCTGGGTCATTGTGGAGGGGGGGGATTGTCCCCTAATCTAGTGTTGAGGGGTGTTCCTCTTGTCCCTTCTAGACAGGTGAAGGATTTGGATGTGATCCTTGATGACAGCCTGACACTTGATGCTCAGGTGTTGGCCGTGGTCAAGTGTTTTTTTATCATCTTAGGAACACTGCCCAAATTCGAGCCCTGATCCCTCCTGAGGACTTGCCCACACTGGTACATGCTTTCATAACTCTTAGGCTGGATTACTGTAATACCCTGTACCTTGGGTTATCTGGAGGCAACCTCTGCTGGCTGCAGCTGGTGCAGAACGTGGCAGCGAGACTTCTGACTGGGGCAAGGAGATGTGAGCATATTACCCCAGTCCTCCGTGGACTGCACTGGCTGCTAGTCAGGTGGAGGATTGTCTTCAAGATAAGGCTCCTTACCTATAGGACTCTGCAAGATGGGGATCCCGCCCATCTGCAAGATCTCCTTTTCCCTTACCACCTGGCCCAGATGATCCGTTCTGCCAAGGGAGGCCTCCTTGGGGTTCCCAGGGTTAGGTTGCGGCATTTGGGAGACAGAGCATTTGCTGTGGCCGTGCCAACTCTGTGGAACTCTTTACCTGATCATTTGAGGGGGGCTCCCTCGGTGGAAGCCTTTAAAAGGGTACTAAAACATACCTGTTCCAACTAGCTTTTATTGATTGATTGATGCTGCCTTGAATAGGTAGATGGGAGTCTGTATTTAAAATGATTTTATTATACTGTATGTGTTTTTTGTTGTTTTTAAAAAATTGTGTTTTGTATCTTGGTTTTTATTTTACAGTGCCCGGAGTCCAAGGAATTGGATGCTTTATAAATAAAATGATCTATCTATCTATCTATCTGTCCATCCTTCCCATAGTATATGTCTGAGCAAAATCTGCCTCTGAAGGATGATTACAGGTGAGGCACCATGGCCCCGATGGTGTCTGCAGTACTTCAAACCCCAAGAAAGGGTGAGGTACATCACCTACAGATCCTGTGGGTGCACATTACCATATGAGAAGGTCCCTGAGAATGGCTGGGTTGGAGGCAGGAAGCCTCCACACTGATGTGGGTGCATTCTCAAAGGCTCTAGGCCATGGAGGAATGACAGCAGTGTTGAGACTGGGAACGCCGAGTGGTCCCAACAGCAGGACTGCCAGATTATGGCTTGTCAAAGCATGCAGTTTGAGTCCCTGGGGCATTTTCACCAAGAACTGCTGGTACAAAGCATATTCAGCAGCTAAAGGAAGATGGAGAAATGATTCATTGTCCTCCAAGGAAGGCGCTGATGAACAAGAGGTGCCAACTCTGGGTATCATTGGTGCTGCAAAGAAGGGCCTGTACTGGGCCCCATCAGTTTCCCTATGCCAGCTCTGTAAGGCACCAATGAAATCCTGGTATTGCTCCTGTGTTCACAGCCTCTCAGGGCCTATGAACAAAGGCATCCTCTCTAGGATGTGGTGAAGTCCTGCTAGAGTGGGTTGAAACTCCTGACCTCAAGGGCCTCAACCTTGGCTGCTGAACTGTGTAAGGACCTTGAGTGAGGGTAAGGCCTAGCAGATTTGCCTGAAGGATGTCCTCCTACATCTGAGAAGTGATCCAATTGGTTCCCATGGGGGAAACCCCCAGGTGAGGAAAGCAGAGCTGTACAGGTCCCACAGGCAACCCCAGTCCTCACCAGTGATGGTGACGTTGAGCAGCTCCAGAGAAAACTCCATCTCTGGACCATCATCCGACCCAGAGTCATCTCCACCTCTGGCACTGGGCTCAGGATTGCTGACAGCCTCAGAGACAGGGTCATCACAGGGTCATCACTATTATCATGACCAGCATCACCCTCAATACTTTGCTCAGTGCCGACTTGATGTCATACTCAACGCCATCACTCTCCTTGGTGTCACAGGCGATACCAGTGTCAGAGACGACCTCTGAGATGACACTGTCATCTGCACCTCACTTGGAGCCGGATCCGCACCATAACTGATGCCAGCTCTGTCACTATGTCTGAAGAGATCACCTTCCTCCGTGTTGCTAGTGACACCATGAGTGGTGACAACATCTGAACTGGCAACACTGCAGACAAGAGCCTCAGTGCCAGTTCCTATCCTGACACCGTGAACAGTGTCAGAAGGAGGCCCAGCAGCATCCCTGGTGCCACCCACCTCTTCAATTAGAATGATGACAACAGTATGGGCAACACCAGAGGATGATGTTGAGATGTCCACTAGTATAGACTGAGCATATAGCTAAGGCTTCACCAATGGAGCGTCTGCTGCTCTGGGTAGGAAGAATGTGGAGTGTTCGCAGTCGACCACTCAGAAGGAGTCAACTGTCCATCAGATCAATCCACTGGCATTTCTGATGCCTCAGCACAGTGAGGTAGCGCATAACTCTGTACTTCCACGGAACCCGAGGTCCATGGAAGAGATCCAGGGGAAAGGCCTACTGAACTGATTTTGGGCATATGCATGTGAGGCCTGCCTCCAAAGGTGGGGATCAGATGCCTCCACCTCAACATGGGGCTCTCAAGGGTTCCACAGTCCACAGAAAAGCAGGTATCACACACATCCAAGTCATGCTGCGGTCCAAGACAGGCCACACAGGATTGATGCCGGTCCAGAACAGCCACCAGTTTCCCTCAGTGGTAATTACACATAATGGGCAGCTGTTAGACTTTCTTCGACAGCCTGACCACTTTTTTTAATTGAACTTCGGCATCACTGTAAAATAGTAAAGAGAGAGGACACTGCAACAGAGAAAAAAGTATGGTGACACAGTAAAATAAGCATTGACAAGGTGAATTGAGGAGCTGTGATCTCACGCTGTGCACTCAATGGCAGGAAGAACAAAACTAAGGTTGGTGAGGGAGCAGCAACGGTTACTGGGTGGTGTACAACATCACATTGGCGCACAGGCGCTATAGCAAGTAGCCATGGCCAGCTCCCTGAGCAAAAATTTTGCTCCTGACAGGTCCTAGTGCCTCCAGCCCAGACCATTGTGACAATGAATGATGAAGATTGATTCTTGCAAGATCTACTGGACCGCTTACTCTGCAGACAGTTGACATCTTGTATGGCAGCTCCAAATGGAATATTCACTTCAGCAGCATCAAGTGACAATGATACTTAAATGTATGCTAAGTCACTCTAGGAAATTCAAGTGGTTCATAATACAAGTATAGTGTGGGTGTCTCTTATTGGAAAATAATGCTTTCGTGTGCTGTTTTGGCTCTTAGAATAAGTCAGCTTCACTTTACAGTCCTCTCACCCAAAAAGCAACAGAAAATCATTTTTTAATCTAACCCCCATGAGGGGCTTACTTTTAAGGATACCGCTGCTGATAAAGCAAATGCAGCAGTGCTCCTGAATGAATCTTGAACTCCTGATTGTTGCTCTGACCAAACAGACATGAACCCAACTGTGCAGGACTCGTATGGGCCTGAAGTATTGTCAAACGGCTGTAGTATTGTAAATAAAGACTTTTTGAGACGGACCAACTATGAACTACAGTTTAAGCAGCCATCTTCATCACCTCTGAATCAATGACAGAATGGCCTTGAGGTCAGAGAGTGACTGAACAGCCAATCAGTCTCTAGAGCCTGCTGGAGCTGTCACAAGGGGTTCATGGAATTGAAAGGACCACATTAATTCAGGTGCCCCTGAATTAGCCAATCGCTGGCCGCCAGCTGAGTAATGGACTCCAGTCTTGCTGTGAGCTAGTGACAGCATAGAACACCAACCAATAGCTGGATTTCCCCAGCAAATAGCAGGGGCTGTTCCAGTACTGAGTCAGTCTGTGCAGAGCCATTTAGGTAGACAGATATGAGAGCGGAGTATGAAAGAGACAGATCATACATCTGCCAGAGCAAGCAGTTTTCCTGCAACTACATAAAAGTGGAGGTAATCACCTGCTTGCACAGCACAGAGTGAGAGACCAATGAAGGAGGCCAGAAGAGATGTTAGTGTGGATAAGCCCCCCTACGATTACTCTCCAGGCATTTGGAAAGACTTTTGCTGCATCACAGCACCCAGCCAAGAATAATTGGCTTTCAATTCAGTATCACATTGACTTTAAAACACTCCTACATTTGGAGCCAGCTGATGGCCCAACAGAAGCATGCCATGCAAATATGCCGGTGACCTAGGTTTGGCAGCAAGTCTGATGGCCGGCAACTAGGCTGGGAGTTTGCACTGCCAATGGCAGTGTGTCCACCCAGGGGGAGGGAGGCGGTACACGCTGGTGCTGCTGTGGGTTTCTGCTGGTGAGTCAGGGTGCTTGCTCTCCCAGCTGGAGCATGCTGCATGCTTTCAAGACAAACCCCACCACATACACGCTGGCGTGCCACCTGGAGTAAAGGTGAACACGGAGAAAAAACACTGGCTTAGGCAAGGTAAAGGCCAGTCCCTCACAGGCACCACATCACTGACCAGGTATCCTCCTCCACTGCCCCAGAGAGGTACATACCCAAAGGCCCCATCATGAGGCAAGCCACGTGGGATGAAGGTCAGAGTAAATACTTGTGGGAAAGTGGGCAACAGGGCTGGGGGAGCTTGTCGGATAGGGACAAACCAGTGAAAAAGGAGGTAAACTACTAATGAAAAAGAAAATCCTCCTACTTGTATTTAAATGCAGTAATGGACTCGCTCCTCCATATCTAGCAGGATCATTCACCAATGCACCATCAGTGATCTTCTTATGCACAGCTTTTTACTGTCTCCATCTCAAGAATGGCTTCTTTCAATGACAGGACATTCTCAGTCTATAGTCCTCACCCTGAAACAGGCTCACTGGGAAATCTGATCATGTGCTGACCTTGAACAACTAAAAAGCAAGCTAGAAACTTATGTTTACCAAGTAGCTTTTAATGCTCCTTGATTACGTTTTGTAACCACTGTTCATATTGTTCCTCAAATTTCTTCTCAGACTACCAATCTGGCTTCTGCAAAAGACACTCCACTATCTCCTCTGTCCTCCAAGTCTCTAACTCTATCTTCGCTGCTATGGACTGCGGGCACATCACTGCAGCAATTTTTATAGACCCCTCCAAAGCTTTCGACTCCATCTCCCACCCACTTCTGCTACAAAAGCTCCACAGAGCTGGTCTGTCATCCTCCACTGTAAAGTGGTTTAGTTCCTGCCTCTGTGGTAGCATGCAATCAGTCTCGGTAGGCAACTCTATCCCTTCCCTTCCCCATCCTCTCTGGAGTACCCCAAGGATCTAGTCTTGGTTCAATTCTTTTTTCATTATTTATCAATGACCTTCCAACTGTCTGCCAGCACTCTAGTATCCACCTCTATACAGACGATATAATCCTTTTCACCTCTGGTCCTACCCCCAACTCCGTCCACCCTAACCTCCAATCCGACTTCAACCATGTTCTCCATTGGTTTCAAGATGACTCTCTAAAAGTCAATACCAAGAAAACCATCTCCACGGTTTTCTGGACCCCTCACAAGCTGGCTAAGCTGCACCTCTGCCCCTCCTTCACCACCTTGGATGGATCCACCCTTGACTCTGTAACCTCCTATAAGTACCTGGGCCTCTGGCTCGACCAGCACCTTGACTGCTCCATCCATATCGACTCCATATGCACAAAGTTTCACCCCAAACTCAGAGTACTCTATCGGAATAAGGATTGCATCCCCCTTCACCTCCACCACATCCTGCTCTCCAAGACCGTCATCCCCTTGTTCAATTACAGCAACGTTATCTATGCTTCGGCCACCGCCACCACCCTCTCCCACCTAAATATCCTCCCTCCACTCCTTCTGCCACTTCACTATCAACTTCCCACTTCGGAATCATCATTGATCTCTCCTCTCTTCCTTAAACCTTCCCTTCCTCTCACACAGAAGACACATCCATTCCTTAACCTTCATTGCCAAGTACTGGCTCAAACTCCTTCCCCCTTACCTCACCTTCACTCTCACTCCTGCCCCATTACCTTCTTACTCCCTGCATTCCTTTCACCCCCGCACCGTCTCCATCCCTCATAGCCAGTCCTCTTTAGGCCTCTCTGCCTTCTCATCCCGTCTCCTCTGCCTCTGCTGGAACCAACTATCCCCAGCCTTCAAGACTCCCCCTCATTCCCATTCCTCAAGCAGCAAATAAAACTCACCCTCCCCACCCTGCACCTGCCTCCCCCTGAGCATAATTCTGAAGCCATTTCTGTCCAGTCCAGCTGCTTTGTAAATAATGCATAGCTGTATTGATTCACCCATGCTTAGATCCTCATTGTATACAGGTCAAACTTAGTATATTAGTATTAGATTAGTCCTCACTATTGCTATGTGTTACAGTGATGTGTCTACATCTTCAACTGCTTATATGATGCAATTATTTATTCTTCTATACCCCTATTTCCCCGGGTTGCACCTGGAAACAAGCTCTGGCTCAGTGTGCTCTTCCCAGTTCTCTACTTTTAAATACATAAAACAAATGTGTATTATTCAGTGCCCTGAAACAGTTAAATGGTGCTATATAAATCACATTTATAAATATTATTATCTGCACCAAGGAGAAATTCTGTGTCTGCGAAGTCACCCAGCCAGCAACACAGCAAGGGGCTGGTTGTACCAGCACATTAGGGACTGCATGCTAGGACTTGATGTGCTGGTCTGACACGGTGGAGCTTTATAGGCTGAAGCTGCCCCTGGGACTTTCTGATGTCATCATCTGCTACATGTGGAGAGAAGAAGCCTGTCTGAACCTGCAAAGGGAATGCGCACACCAAAGCAGAGGCCTGAGACCAAGAGGGAGTAAACCCATCAGAGAAGGAGCTTGTTGCTACTGCAACACTATACCCTGCACACTGAAGAAGACCCCCCCGGTCTGGGTAAACCATGAGTAATTTCAAGTTTTTGTCCTTCCAGTATCATCACTACTGTTTCTTACTTTATTTGGGAAACCATTTAATGAACTAGCCATCTGGCCACAAAGTACAAACACTTGGTTTGAGTTTAAGGTTTTGTTTGTGACCAACAAAGAAAGTTGTTTAAATTTTAAAGTGTACCATCGCAAGATCTCAGGTGATGACCAATAACAGACCTGCACATATTCTGCAGTTAAGCACCCAGTAACTATCAAGGGAGTTCCCTAGTTGCACGTGGAGGCATATACTGGTAATTGTAAGGGTAGTGAAGCCTAGACAGTACAGTCAGCCATGTGGGACTAAAGTGTGTGGTGTGGGAGAGAGTTACTGCTTAGTCTGGCTGAGCCTAGGAGTGCAATAGAAGTACAGCCACTGCATACTAATTTAGGCAGAGCTTAGACGGGCACCAAAAGACCAGCTGGTACTGTACAACTACCTCAGTTGCTTAACTTTTTTCCCTGGGACCTAATGCTGATCCCAAATAACAACCTTTGTTAATTTGTTCATAATTATTGCCTGGGCGTAAATCATTCATAAAGTATCAGTATTGCTTGTTTTGTGGGCAGCTGTTATTACTCTGTACTGGTTCATAGGTGAGGTGATCCTGTAGGGTATTACTGCATCCCAGAGGGTTGTACCACACTTATAACAAGCTCACTTAAACCTTTCTTGGGATAAAGGCACCACTGTATTTATATCTTAAATCTTGAATACC
Organism: Neoceratodus forsteri; assembly: GCA_016271365.2. Taxonomy (NCBI): domain Eukaryota; kingdom Metazoa; phylum Chordata; order Ceratodontiformes; family Ceratodontidae; genus Neoceratodus; species Neoceratodus forsteri. The sequence goes on from CM028134.1 coordinate 684,965,566, forward strand.
AAGCCCCCAATCTAAAGCTTAACAACCCACGCCAGTCAATCTTGTTGAGCCCACAAGGCAGCAACAGTAACTGACAACTTCTATGGTAACCTAGTTACATCTTTGGAGTTATCACTGAGATTTTCTGTTTACCATCCAGTCACCCACATGGACCTCCACTGTGCTGGACAAAAGTCTGGCTCCCCCTGCCCCTAGAAAATGTTGAAAACTGAAATTACCTTTCTGGAGGTTGAAGGATGGTGTTGTGCCGAGGGTTTTAAATTACCTTTCTGGAGGCTGAAGGATGAAGTTGTGCTGAGGGTTTAGATTCCCATTAAGTGTGGGAGGCATCTTCTTTCTTGACAGAGGTGCCCTTGGCAAGTTTGACCCTCTAATGGACCGACATCAACTCAGTTTACTGCTCTGATGGTAACTCTGCGGGCAGACAAATCAATTCCAGTGGCAGTTTGACCTCCATTGAGGATGACTGACCAAACTGACCATCTCATAGAGGAGACTGCGAACAGTTCCTCAACTGACAACAATCCTATGAAAATCGACTCCTCCTTGTGCTTTCTGTGATAAGACGGAGGCTCACCTTCAGAAGTGTGGAGAAACAGAAGAAAGCATTTAAACCTTGATCTTCTGAGGAGTCAGGAGAGCCAACACATACTCTTGCTCCATTAAATTTCGACAAATTAAAGTACTGGTTTCCTTAGTGTTGTGAGCTTCCATTTACATAGTTGAGAATGTGTCCCTCATTTTGAGGGCCAGTGTCCCACATTGTCCCTCATTTCAGTGACAAAGGCTGAGAGGTATAATGTTTACTAGTTTCTGCCTCACTGCTCTCCTCAACATTGAGTCAGCAGTAGCTCCCAGTGAACGGAGCTCAGCACCGGACTCGTTGTGGCACCAGCCAATCAGGCACTTAGGGGAAGAGTTTAAACGTGAACATCAAGCTTTTAGCAAAGGACTTGCTGTGTGGCTTCTTTTCATCATTCTGCCACAGCTCTGTTTCATCCTGAAAGGGGGTTTGCAGGTAGGGTGATCAACTTGTTTCTGCCTCACCCCTCTCTTCAACATTAAGCCAGCAGTAGCACGTGGTGAATGGAGCTCAGCACTGGACCCATACCTCTCAACTGTCCCTGATTTTCAGGGATGTCCCTGATTTTGCCTCAAAATTTTACTCTGACCCTCCTAAAATTTGTGCTTCTGTGGCTAAACAGTGGGGATTTTAAGCACAAAATAATGTCAATTATTAAAGTTACAGATGTGTTTTTCTTTAGAAAATGCATGTTACCCTAAGCCCCATATTCTACTAGCTTTCTGGGTGGATATCTTTAATTCTAAAGATTTGTCACTGATTTTGGTCCTTCGTCCCTGATTTTTTTAAGCCTTATCCCTGATTTATGAGGCAGGAGGTTGAGAGGTATGCTGGACCCATTGTGGTGCCAGCCAATCAGGCACTTAGGGGAGGAGTTCAATCTTCCTTTATCTCTACGCCCTGTAGTCAAGCAGGCCTCCACTTGCAGGCAGGAGTTCTAAGGACCACAGGAATAAGGTCATCATGGAGTCTGCCCGGAGTCAGCCATTTGGCCAGCCACGCTACTCCACAGACTACCAAAGTAACTGTCCTATCCTTGTCCTTGGTGTTCTCCATTACATCCACTTTGCCTCCATGTCTGGGCTCATTGCTTATTTCTCCTAAGTTTTTGTTTTCTATTCTAGTACCTGAATCCACTCTCGAGTGTTTTAAGTATGCACTCCCCATATTGAGCATACTGGTTTGGTTATACTATGATGAATATCTACTATAGCTGTGTTATTATGAAATATACTAGTACCATTTATTTTTCTAATCTTGCTCCATTTGTAGGTTATGTAAAGTGCTCATAGTGTGTGACTCCTAGCAACTCCCTATCAGAGTAGTCTATTTATTATTATCTTACCATATTAAGTTTTGTTTTCCCAAATCCACATTATTTTATTGTACGTTTTCAGTTGTTTCATTGTTGTTCCCTGATCAGCTTGTTTCTCACTGTTGCTTAGATTGCTGATCTATTGTGACTGTGTTGCTGACTGTTTCATATTATCCACTACCATGTGCAGTCCTGGTCCCCCTCCATCTATGTCCTCAACCTCCACTGAAGGCATTTGCATTTTTCATCTGAGTGCTAGAAGCCTTCACCCAAACCCTGACCTCCTTTCTGTCTCCTACAACATACTCCAGATATCCTCTGTATCTTAGAGTCCCGACTCTCCCCAAAGGATTCCAGACTCTAGTCTATCCCTCCTTCCCTCCCTGGGTTCCTTCTCTACAGGCAGGACCGAAGAAAATGTGAGGGAGGTGTTTCTATCTACATTCAACAGAGCCTTTACTGTTGTCTGGTTTTCGTGGAAGCTGTACCCTCCCCTACGAATTCCTACTCACCAGGATCACATTCACCTCATCCCTTCCTGTCTATACTGGGGTCTACTATGCCTCTCCTAAGATCGCACCAGCTTCTCTGTTCGAGTCTTTCACTAACATATCTTCCTTCTTTTCCTCCTCCTCTGGTGAGCTCATTCTCCTTAGTGACTTTAATGTGAAATGGCTTTCACCTATGTTCAAAGCTACCATCCAAAGGTCGAATCTCTAAATCTACTTGATTATTTCTGAACCCACCCGGATTAATCTCACTCATCTAATCATACTCTACTAGACTGGGTTCTGTCTTCCCAACCCCACTGTATTGTAGCAGCTGGTACCTTACCTAACACCTTTAGCAACCATTGTATCATATTCTGCACCAGGAAAATATGCCATCCACCACCTGCCCCAAAATACATTTGGTCCAGATGTCTTCACTCGCTGATCATAAAAGCTCTCGAGTGATCTTGCTGTATCAGATTGGTCAGCCATTCCCCATGCCTCGCACATTAATGCGGCCCTTTCCCTTTTTATTTCCAAATTTTCCAGGGTTAAATTTTCCCATCTCCCCTGGATCTCCTCTGAACTTATCGATTTGTGCAAGTTCCATGACCTTGCCTGGACTAGATACAAAATTTCACTCAGCCTTCCTAATCTTCTCCATTACAGAGCCCTGAGAAACAAATGCAGCAAGGCTGTCCAGGCAGCTAAATCAAATTATTTTAAATCCCACCTCCAGAGTAACCTTATCTCCCCAGCCAAATTTTGGGAAGTAATCCATGCACTCGTTGACACTCTGACTCAGTCTGCACCCCCCCCCCGCCATGAAGATTAATGACTTATTGCTGTCTGACCCTTCCTCTTGTTACTCACTTCAATGAGTTTTTCGCCACTTGTGCTCTTCCCTCTCCCCCGGTACTGGTCTTCCCCTATCATTGCCTGTACCATGCTCTTCTCCATGTCAATCCACATTATGTTTCCACTTTCCCCCCATTACCATGCATGAAACTTTGCTTGCCCTCTTCTCCCTTAATCAGTCCAAGTTCAGCCCGGATGGGCTTGATCCCAAACTTCCCTACATCTCCTCTCTCTCCACTGACTCAGCTGTTCAATCTCTCAGTCTTCTTCAGTTCTATTCCTCAGGCCTGGAAGATTGCTTAAGTCCTTTTGCTTCACAAATGGGGGACCCCTCTCTCCTGGAAACTATCATTCTATTTCCCTCCTCCCCTCCCTAGCAGCACTGCAACAGAAGCTATTTTACTCTAGATTTCTTGACTACCTCACCTCCTCCAATTTTTCTCTGTCACTGTCAGTCTAGTTTCCACAAGCATCATTCCACCATCTCTTCCCTGCTGCATGTCGCAGACTCCATCCTTTCTGGGTTGGATCAGGGGCATATCATAGCTGCCATTTTCATTGATCGGGCAAAAGGCTTTGGCTCAGTGTCCCATTCACTCATTTTTGGATAAGGTGAGCTTGTCCTGCCTCTCTGGTTCTGCTACTGACTGATTCTGGTCCTACCTTACAGGCTGGCAGCAGTCAGTTCAGGTCATCTACTCATTCAGGCTGGAATCCCATAGGGTTCTGTCCTAGGCCCCATCCTGTTCTCCATTGTTAGGATGATCTGCCCTCTGCCTGTGTTAACTCGCACATACACATGTATGCTGATGACACAGTCATCTTTTCTTCTGGTCCTTCTACTACTTCAGTGGAAAATCTACTACAACAGAACTTCAACAATGTACTGCACTGGTTCCATTCTAACTATCTCACAGTCAATACTAAAAAAGTGGTGTCTATGACCTTTCTACAAGCTAAAAATTGGTGAGGCTCTCAAGACCACCAGTCTTCACTATGCTGGATGGCTCCACTCTCTATGTGGTACAATCCTTCAAGTACTTTGGCGTGTGGCTTGACAGTAAGCTTGACTTTTCCTCCCACATCGATGCTGCCAATGTGAAACTCCACCCTAAGCTTGGTGTTTTGTACCAAAATAAAGACAATCTATCCCTGCCAGTCCACCGTGAGCTGATCACCAAAATGGTGCTACTGGTCTTTGACTATGCTGATGTGGTCTATGGTAGTGCCCACTCCACTTCCCTAGCCAGACTGCACACCCTCTGCAACACCTTTTGTCATTTTGCGACTACCTCCTCTTCCCTTACCAACCACTGCTCCCTCCACTCCTCTCCTTTCATCCCCCCCACCCTCACGTCACTAGCTACATAATATTTTTTTGCATCTCCAAGTACTGTTTCAGCTCCCTGCCACCATATGCTACCTCACTAGTCTCTCCAGCTCCATGCTCCCTTTGCTCTAGGGACCAACGTACTTTCTCTACTCCTCACCCCTGTTCCTTTACTGGACAATCTGTCCTCTATCATTTGCCACTACTCTGGAAACAGCTCCCTCATTCCATTCAACATTCCACCTTACTGGGGTCCCTGAAGCATCAGCTGAAACTCCTCAATCTACCTACTTGCTCCTGTTATGACTGACTTTATAGTGCTTGATGACAATCCCTAATTAGAGTATGCACTAGCACTTCTACAACACATGTTGCACTTTATCCTGCTCCCCATTTGTACCATTTATGGAAGGGGGAATTGTTTAACTAGGAAGGGCACACTAAGCCAGAGCTTGTTTCCAGGTGCGACATGGGAGCACAAGGAAGTTGAGTGACTTGCTCTGGGTCACACAGTATGCAAGTGGGGGCTGATGGGATTCAAACCCAGGTCTCCAGATTTGCAGCTCAGTGCCCTTAAACACTACGCTATACTGCCTCCTTATGTACTGTATGCATTGCTGATTGTCTGCACTTTATCTGATTTTTGAATAGTACTGTACTGATATGCTGTTTACTCCAGTAACCCTTTCCCTGGGTCACACCTGGAAACGAGCCTTGGCAAAGTGTGCCTTTCCCGGTTTCAAATTTTTAAATAAATAAATACTATTCCATGGAAATCACATGAAGGAAACAAACTGCTCTGGTCTTCATTCAAAAACATGTCCTTTAGATGCCTTATTATGAAGAGTGATTACTTTATGAAATTATTTCAAATGTTTTACTACGAATTACATATTAATCTGGTAACAGCTCATTTCCAGCTGTGCCCTGGACAGAGGGGATGAGGGTGCAAACAGTGCAAAATAGCAACACAATTAATAAAGTGTACACATAACTTAAAAACAGCACAGTAACTGCAGTGGTAAAAACGTAAAGCAGTTACAAAACAGAGGGGATAAGCAGTGCAAACCACAGCCATGATACGAACATATGAAAATGCTAGCGGAAGCAGGCCTTACAGTCTATTGAGTCTGCTCGATTGTGCTGCTAGCCCCTCAATCTGCAGCTGCCCCACCCTCCCCACCCTCTTCATCACAAACACCCCACCCTGTCCCAACCCCTTTAAAGCTGCCCACTGTTCTACAGGATACCATCTCCTCAGGCAGAACATTACACCTGTCTACCACTTGTTCAGTGAAAAAATATCTCCTGATTTCCCTCTTGAATCTTCCCCCTTCCAATCTCAGCTGATGCACTCTTGTATCCCTTCCTCTTCTAAGCTGGAAAATCCCTTCTGTATTAGCCTTATTTATCCCCTTAAGGTATTTAGAGGTTTCAATCATATCCACCCATCCCTCCTCTCCTCCAGGGAATACATGTTCAGCTCGCCACATCTATCCCCACAGGACTTTCTCTCCAATCCCTGGATCATCTTGGTCACCCTAAGTTGCACCCTTTCCAATAATTTGATGTCCTTCTTCAGGAATGGGCATCAGCACTCCAGGTGCAGCCTGACCAGAGATCTGTACAAGAGAAGGATCACCTCCCTATTTCTGGAGAAGAGTCCCCTCGCTATACACCCCAGCATCCTGTTGGCTTTTGCTGTTGCCTTCCTGCACTGAGCAGAGTTGTTCATGCTGCCCGTTATAAGCACCCCCAGATCCTTTTCCTCCACATTGCTTTCCAGCTGCACCCCTCCCAGCTGATAGCTCCTCCCCTGGTTTCTAGCTCCAAAATGCAGTACCTTGCACTACTTGGCATTGAACCCCAGCTGCCATGTTTCTGACCACTCCTGTAGTTTGGTCAGGTCCTTCTGCAGCCCCTTCCACCCTTCAATGTCATCTACCACAGCTCCCATCTTCGTATTGTCAGCAAATAGACTGATCCTACTCCGGATCCCGTGTGAGATATCAGCTATGTATATCCCAAACAGCACTAGTCCCAGTACCAGTCTCTGTGGTGCCCCACTCATCACTTCCCTCAGTGATGAGAGTTCCCCCACCACCACCACCACCACCCTCTGCTGCCTTCCATGGTGATCGGTACAGATTAAATGATGCCAATGCAGCAGAACAATTACAATAACCAGATTAGGAAATATTGTACAGTCATGGAAGGGGGATCCCTGTGGCAGTGAACCACAGCAACTGACATTTGTGCAGTTGGATAGGGTTAGAAGAGGTCAGAGGCCCTTACGGGAGTGAGCCAGAAATCCCTGCAGGATTAAATAACAATACTTAAGAAACAGAAAATAAAAATGATGTACCTACCATAATTCTTGATCTTCCTGTATATCTTCACCATTCATCACTGGTGGGTGTATGCTGGACAGCAGCACCCCGTGGGACCTTTTTTTTTCATAAAGGGGAGGAGCTGGTGGTGCCACCCATGAGGCCGATGCACTGCGTGATGCTCACAGGTTGGCCAGAAAAGGCCGTTAGCTCCTCCTCCTCCACCTCAGTTCTGCATGCCGTAGAGACAGAAGGAAAAAGAGGATAGAGAAAAACGAGGCCGGGGCAAGGGAGCCCAAGGGACAGTAAAAGGAAAAGATGTAAACTGAAAAAGGAAGAGGCTGGCCAGAGGACAGAGTAGAAGGAGGACCTGGAGGAATGGGCCCTAACGCCCCAGTACCTGGATGGCCATAAGCCTCCGGGACTGAAGGAAAGAATCAGAAGAGAAAGAGATAAGAAAAGAGAATGAGAATGGGAGGGAGGGAGAAGGAGGGAGGAGGGACCTGATTACTTTCATTCCTCGATCAGCTCAGAGCACTTGAGACACCGGGAAATACCCCCCAGAGGTGGGTAGCCAGCTGACCAGCAGAAAGTTGCCATAGGGTTCGTAACTTGGGCTAGAAGTTCCCCGTTAGGGTCACAGTGCGCAATCAGGAAGCGGAGAAGGTCCCTCCCCTCTCCTTCCACCCCCCAAACTGGGCTGTAAACCAACCCCAGCCAGGAGTCTGCACTCCCCCCCCCCCCGCTACTTCCAAAAAGAGAACTCACAGGGTTCAGGGGTGAGGAGTGCCAATCTCACCCATTCAAACACCCTGTCTCTAAAGGAAGGAGGAAGATTGAAGGGGTAGCAAGTAAGAAATAGAGAGGGGAAAAAAGGGAAGGGGGAGTCCCTGCCTGCCCCATTCCCTCTCCCATCCTGGGGGACCCCAAAGGAAGCCAGCATGTCTCATGGATGGACCGGTCCTGGGGGCTCCCCCAGGAGTCTCCCCACAGAGTTCCTAATTTAGAGGCCCTACTGACCCTCCTTCCACCTCAGTCCTCTCCGCCACCTCATGGGAGTGAGGGGAGGCTCTAAGCTGTACAGGGAACACTTTACTGGCTCCCTGACAGAGGAGGGCAAGCAGGGAGGAGGTATCACCCAGGGACTGAGGCCTTCTGAGTGGAAGGAAGGTGGGTGTCAGTGATGAATGGTGAAGATGCACAGGAAGATCAAGAATTATGGTAGGTATGTAATTTTCATATCTTCCTTGTGTCAGTCTTCACCATTCATCACTGGTGGGTGAGTTCCAAACCCCCCGAGGGGGGGTTCAGCACTTCCCTGAGAGACAGGTGTCCCTCAGCCTCCAGTGGGGGAAAACACGGGAGCAGGAGACCCACACCAGACCAGTTAGGTCTGTGACTGGTCAGGGCAAGGCAAGGTCCCCCGTTCCCTGGGGGAAGGAAGGCGGCCCGGCAGATCCCACCTCGTCCTGTGGGAGAAAATGTGGGTCCCGCAGAATGTGAAGGCAATCACCCTATGCCGGGCCAGCGGTGATAGCCTTGACAGGTGAAGCCATGCCCTCCACCTGATGCAAATCATTGTCCTCACTAGCCATGAAGTGACCTCACTGGTGTCGTAAGATGCCCTTGCTTGGTGCCTTGCTAGCTCCAGGCCTATTGTGGAGAGGGCTATGGCCTGCCTGGCTGTCTCTAAATCAGCCAACGATGCCAACGTCTGACCCAGCATCGCCCACAGATGCCTGTTATAGGCAGCATGGTGTGCCTGATGAGTTGCACTAGAAAGGATTACCAGCACCGAGGAGAAAACTCTCTTCCCAAGGTGGTTGAAATCTGCAGAGTCCGGATCTGGGGGCCGGTCATGGACCAGGCACCTATGCCTGGTAGGGGTGTCCAGTCACATCAGTCCCACAGAGGGATGAGGAAATGTACCTGGAGACCCCTGGGGCACACAATATCGGTGCTGGCAGCCTGAAGGGGCTGGATCTGGGGTGGACGGAAGCTGCCAGGTGCTGTGCAATGCCTCCTGGTAGGGTATAGGCCAGGAAGGGACCACCAAGTGGTCCGCACTGTATTCACCTAGAAAAGCACACGTCATATGCTCGATGTTGCATCTTACCATGTAGGAAATGTGCAGGTCCTTGACCAGCCTCATGAGGAAGCATTGATATTCCATCCGATCAGCATCAGAGGACAGGTGGACAGAGATATCCTCTCCCTCAATAGAGGAAAAGGAGGAGGCTGAAGAACCTGTAGATTCAGACTCTGGCTGTGGTGGGGGAGACAGCTGAAAGACCTACTCGTCCATGGCCCTGACGTATCTTGGGAAGTCTGCAGCCTGAGATCTGAACTGTTCCTAGGTCAAGGGTTCTGAAGGACCCACATGGCCTGGGAGAAGAGGGGCTGGACACAGAGGCAAGGGGGAGAAACCTTTCACAGCTAATGAAATGCCTCTGCCAGGGCTAGGAGACCTAGCAGGCAATCCCGGACTATGAAGGGATCCATAGGTCGGATCAGTCAAACGCAGCTCAATCAGGCCTAAATGGTCAGAACTGAGCCCTGTAGGGGAAGCACCCCTATGAGGGGACCGGGCCACATGTGTCCAGAAGGGTGGACCCCAACCCCACCCAGCAAGGACTCCCTCAAAGGAGATGAGGGAGAGAACTTGGGCTCAGCACTGTGGCTCCTCCCTGAGCCCCAAAGGGCTGCAGAGGAGTGCTGTAGCTCCTCACCCAGGCCTCTCAACCCTGCCAACTCTGAGGAAGACCTCTTCCTCATACCCTGTGCCTTGGACCCACCCAGTTCCACAGGCTCCCCAAGGAGAGCCACAGAAGAGGGAGTTCCAATCCTAGTATCAGCAGAAGTGACGGCATCGGGGACAGCAGCTGACCCTACTCCTGACACCTGGACCACCACGTCCCACCTCACTGCAGGAACCAGCACTGACTGTAGCCACTGGGGCCATGTGGAGGGGCACCTGGGAAGGCACAAGGGTCCTAGGCCCTGGAGAGCCCACCAAATCTGAGGAGTTAGGTCACCAGTCCGGATCAGCCTCTTAATCATCCGGCTCCAGAGAGGAGGAGATCCAAAAGACCTCAAAACTGGTGACCCCAGGGGCCCTCCCACCCTCAGCACAGTGAATGGCGCCACAGGCAGACCTGCTGGACCCAGCAACAGTGGGCTTCGACACTGGGGTAGCCTGCACCTTCAAGAAGGTGACTGCCAGGGCGGTGCTCCCCATCTGGCTCCGGGTGGAACCAGACCGGCCCTCTGGCACCACAGAAGAGGCCTCCTCCATGGCAAGGTTCAAGGAGGAGGTGGCCCCCTCACTGGACCATATAGGCCCGTGGGGCTCCTGGAGGAAGGTGTTTATTTGCATTTTGGATCCCCGGCTGTTTACCTATCCCCCGAAGTTGGCAGAGCTCTGCCGACTTTAAATGTGTGGTACTGAAGAATGCAGTGGTCCATTAAGAGGCAGGCATCACAGTTGTCCATGTCATGCTGAGGTACAAGGCAGGTGAGGCAGACATCATGCTGGTCCATCTTGGAAAACTGACGGCCGCAGGGACACCAACGCATAGGAGGCCGGCCCGCTTTCGAAGAGCGCTTCTTGTCCCCCGAACCTGGCATAATGCGAACAGAAAACTATAACAATAAACAGACAAGGCTTGACGCAATTTAAAATATAAAAAGGAAAGATCTTACCAGATTTCCACAAATGCCGCTGAGCAATTGGAATGGCAGAACCGAGGCATCAAAGTTTGACTGAGGCAGCGCTGATGGCATTAAATGTGGCCCCGGAGAACTGAAAGTGCGGTGCCATGCCGAAAACTAGGCCACTGATGCAATGACATTTATTGAGCTGCAGGCAAGGTGCTGTTTCAAACGGCAGGAGAAACAGAACTGAGGTAGAGGAGGAGCTAATGGCTGTTTCTGGCCAACCTGCGAGCGCCACGCAGTGCGTCGGCCTCATGGGTGATGCTGCTGGTGCCGGCTTCTTCCCCTTAGAAAAAAGAAGAAAAAAAAAGCTCCCGAGGGGTGCTGCACTCTGGCATACACCCACCAGTGATGGATAGTGAAGATCATAGAATTTGTCAGCAGGAAAGGACTGGTTGGCCCACTCAGTCTGCTGAGATATTCCCTGTATAGTACGTCCCCGCTAACCTTAACATGTCTCCAGTGACCCTCCTCCCTGCCTATTTACTAATATCTCTGGTCTATCCCACCCATGCTTGAAGCGCCTCACTTTTTTTGCCTCCACCGCTTCTCCTGGCAGTCTATTCCAGGTGTCTACCACCCTTTCAGTTAAGTAGTACTTCTTCACATCCCTCTTAAACTCCCCCCACCGCCAGCTTCCCTGCATGCCCTCTGGTCCTGCTGCTCTTTCTCATTTGAAAGAGACCCCCCCACACATAGCCTGGTGGTGCTGAGAGTTGAGGTACTGGATGCCACACCTCACGCCGGTGACCCGGGTTCGGGAACAGACTCGAGTCATCGGGGTCGGCCACAGGGAGGAGGATTGAGCATCCCTAGGACTGCTCTCCTCCTCTGGGGAGGGACACCCACGAAGGCGCTGGGTCCTGGCAGTGGCTAGGGGGTAGTGCCTTATGGCCGCATTGACGGGTCGCACAAGCAGATGTCCGATGTGCGGTGCGCGGAGCCGCTTTACTGCAGCATCACTGCGCCCTGCATACCCATGCTGTGGGTGGGACTTAGGGGGACAAACAGCCCAATCCTCTGGGGCTCAAGAAGGTCTTCTTCGGTGCTGCACCAGATGCTCCTAGGAGCTCCCTCTGGTCCTGACCCCTTGGTCTTCCGCAATGGGGTCGACAATGTGGCCTAAGAGAGGGAGAAGGTGAGTAGGTTGAAGTTCAGGTACAGCGCCTAATGCAGGAGCCACCAGTGACCGGACTGGAATGGGGAACCCTAGGACCACCCCAGTAGATGAGGTAAGGCACCTAAAGAAACAAACAAACAAAAAAAAAAGACATCCCCCCTTCTGCATCCTGTTCACTCCTATGAGGTACTTGTAAGTCTCTATCATATCTCCTCTTGATCTCCTCTCTTCCAGGGTGTATATGTTGAAATCCCCCAGTCTCTCCTCTTAGGGCTTTTGGTGCAACTCCTTAGTTGTCTTCCTCTGGATTGTCGCAACCCTCTCTATGTCCTTTCTGAGGTGAGGCCTCCAGAACTGGACACAAAGATATGTGCAAAAGTGGACAGTGAGAAAGTTAGGCAGGGACTTGGGGAGCATCTAGCTAAACTCGAGCAATGGTCAGATGTGTGGCAGCTGGGGTTTAATACTAAGAAGTGCAAGGTTGTGCACCTTGGAGCCAGAAACCCCAGGACCAGCTACTAGTGTGTGTGTGTGTGGGGGGGGGGGTTAGGTATCAAATTCAGGGGAGGAGAGGGACCTAGGGATACTAGTCACCGGGGATATGAAGGTAAGAGCACAGTGCAGGAGGCGGCAGCAAGGGCAAATAGGATGGTAGGGTGCATTGCCTGGGGTATCACCTCAAGAAAAGAGGAGGTTATCCTGCCCTTGTACAGATTGCTAGTGAGGCTACACTTGGAGTACTTTATGCAGTACTGGTGCCACTACCTAAAAAGGATGTAAGATTGCTGGAGGGGGCGCAACACTGGGTGACAAAGACAATCATGGGGCTAGGGGAGATGCCATATGAGGACAGACTGTGGGAGCTCAACATGTACTCCCTTGCAGGACAGAAGGGGAGAGGGGCATGATAGAGACCTTTAAATACTTCAAAGACATAAACAGGGTCAGAATGGTAAGACTTTTCTGCTTAAAGAGAGGACGGGTCAAGAGGGGCACAGTCTGAAGTTGGAAGGGGGAAGATTCAGGAGGAAGATGAAATACTTCAAAAAGAGGGCTGTGGCTGGGTGGAATGCACTGCCAGAGGAGTTGATCAAACTGAAGACAGTGGACAGTTTTAGGCAGGGATGGGACACAGTCAGAGGCAGGTTAAGTACAGATGAGAACAAAAAGGGGAAAAGTCCGGGGAGAGGAGATGATGGAAATGGAATGGGTGGATGAGTGGGGGCAGCTGCAGGAGTATTAAACTGCGAGCTGCACACTTGGGCAGAATTGATAGACCTATGGGCTTTTTTCTGCTGGTGATTCTGTATGTTCATATGCACTCCAGGTGGGGTTTCACCGGTGAATGATATAGTGGCAACACCACCTCCTTCCTCCTGCTGGAGATACCCTGCCCAGTGCACCACAGCATTCCATTAGCTGTACCCAAGCTTTGTCACACTGCTCTGCCTCAGTGAGGTCATCAGTTATGATAACTCCAAGGTCCCTTTCTTGCATAGTGACTGTCAGTTCCTCCCCCATCCTACACTCTGTATTCTATACTCTACTCCTGGGTTCTTATGCCCTAAGTGCATGACACTGAACCACAACTGCAAAGCACTTGGCCATTCTTCAAGTTTCCCACGATCCAAGTGCATTCTCTCCACCCCCTCCTGATTGTCCACACTATTACAGATTTTGGTACTATCAGCATAAAGGCATACCTTCTCTTGCAGTTCTTCTGCAATATCACTTATGAAGACACTGAAGAGGATTGGTCCCAGTACTGAGTCCTGAGGCATCCCACTAACCACTCTCACATCATTAGAGTGAGTGCCATTAACCACCACCCTCTGACACCTATCTGCTACCCAGGTTCTAACTCAGTTCACCACTTTGGATCCCACCCCTAGGCTGCTCAATTTCTTTTTTTTTTTTTTTTTTTTTTATGTAGGTTTATATACTACTTCAGCCTGCTGGCAGGGTTCTGTCCCCACCAGTCTCCAGTCACCACCTTGGCCCCCCCCCCGAACCCCAGGCTCTGTATCCCCCTTGGATTACCCCCCGAGGTGGGGTGGAAGGGAGGAGGTCCATCCTCCCCCCTCCTTCCAAGCACTATCCAGCGTGGGCCCAAGAGCTCTGTGAGGACAAAGCATTGGAGAATCAGAGGGGCCTTTCATGAAGCTGGCAGCCAATTTTTCCTGTTTTTTTGTGGTCCCTCCCTATCACAGCCATGGAGGCGCACGTGCATCACGATGCCATGCTACCTGTTTCCCTGGCTCTGGACTGCTACCCCCATCTTCCACCAGGGGGCAGCCAAGGGGTAAGACAACATACCCACCATTCCCTGGGAGAGGAAAGCTGTCATCAGACGCTCAATCCTCTCCCTCTCCTGCTGACCCCCGGCGGCCCATGCTTGTTCCCGAACATGGGTCACTGGAGTAATGCAAGGTGTGACATCCAGTGTCTCAACCTACAGCACCACCGGGCTGGCGGCTGCTCAATTTTTTAATCAGTTTCCTGCATGGCACAGTGTCGAAGGCCTTGCTAAAGTCCAGATAGGCCACATCCAAGACTCCCCTGATCTATTTTTCTGGTCATCCAGTTGAAGAAATCAATCACACTTGTCTGGAATGACCTCCCTACCATGAATCCATGCTGCCAGTGGTCTTGCAGCCAACTGGATTCAAGACACTCTATCAGCCTTCCTTTAGCAGGGTTTCCAATAATTTCCACTGAAAGTGGAGAGAGACTGACCGGCCTATAGTTGCTTGCCTCCTCTGTACTGCCACTCTTATGTAGAGGGACCACATCTGCTCTGCTGCAGTCATCTGGAGCCACACCTGTTTCCAGTGAACTGTTGAATAAGGCCATCAGTGGATCTAGCACCTCCCTGAGTTCCTTTACTAACCTTGGGTGTATCTTGTCCGGTCCCATAGTCTTGTCCCCCTTCAGGACTCTTTCCTCTGAAAATGGATTAGTGTCCACCTCCTTTCTCCATTCCTGCTGCTCCCTGGTGGTCCGCCCCACTCCCTCCACTGAGAAGGCTAAGCAGAAGTACCTGTTAAGGATGTTAGCTTTTTCTTGTTCTGCTTTTTCACAGTCTCCTCAACCGCCCTCCTTATCTTCACTATCTGTCCCCTTGTTTTGCTCTTCTCACTTATGTACCTGAAGAAAGTCCTCTGCCCTTTAGCTGCCCTTTTGACTATCCTTTTATCTGTCTGTGCCTTTCCTACTTCCCTCTGTAACCTTCATTTGCTTACCGGTACTGTTACTAATATTTTTATTATATAGGTGTTTCTGGATGGTGCAATTATTGTATAAAGCCACTTTTAAAACATCTGACTATCCTATAGCCTTTTTAAATGTGGTATTATGTTTTAATATTGTAGGAATTATTTCTAACAAACAGACCCATTTCTGCGTAACTGGGTTAAAGAAATAGGTAATTGTTTGCTGAAGCAAAGGCATTTCTGTTATGGTAAACGAATCTCTTACTACTCCATTAACTTGGTTTGAACTTCATACGATTTCTGATTGCAGGTGTTTCTGTTTTAACTTCCTTCAAGAGTAAGGTATTTAAAATTATACATAAATTCTCAAACTCTTAGAACATAGTCTCAGTTGGAGGGAAGGGAACTGCTAATCATCCTTACAGTAGGTGGCTCAGGAGGATGTGAATTGGGAGGTTTGGCTTAGGTAGAAGTGAAGCAGGTGTCTGCATTTAGACCTCCCTAGCCATTTTACAAGAACACTATAAAAGGACTCCCTCATAATGTGTCCAGCAAGTGAGAGGAACAGTGAAGGAGTGGAGCAGGTGTAAGACCGGCACCTTAGGGGTCAGCAGGTGACAGCAGAAGGAAACAAAGAAGCAGGGGATTCTACCGTTCAATTAAGGTAAGGGGCCTGTTCACTCCTGCTACTGCATTCACTGCTGGGAAGGGCAAAAGGTAAAGGGTAGGCTTAATCTGGGAATAGCAGCAACACCCTATCTAGGGTAACAGTATAAGGGGAAGTACAAAGGTACAGGGGAACACAAATAGCAACACACAAAAAAAGGGGAAGGTGGGAACAATGTGTCAGGGGTAAGGGTATATAATTATTTCCAGGTAACTCAGAGTATAGAAACTGGGAATGATAGGAATGATTCAGTGCAGTGGCTGTTGTGTGTCAGTTTTCAGACAGACCTTCTGAAGAGTGCACTGCTGCCCCATCTGTGTGCACCTCTCTCTATGGTGGGGGGAGGAGAGGGCTCTCTGCACCAAGACTTTCAACTCATTGTTGAAGGAATGGTGCCAGGAGGAGGGGTTTTCCTACATTGGGGACTGAGCGCATTCACCTGGCAGATAAGGGCCTTTGCTGAGATGATGGCCTGCATCCATCCAAGAGGGAACCACAGTCCTCAGTGGACAGTTTAGATGTTATCTTGATGAACATTAAAATTAGCCAAGGGGGGGTGGCAGAAGAAATTGGGGAGACAGTAACTGCCCCCACCCCCACTCCCACAGGCTGAAGTAGAAAGAGGGAGAACTCAAGGGGAATGGAATCCTCCAGGGTGGACATTAGTAAAGGAAGCAGGGTGTTAGAAATGAAGGGGAATGGGAACAGAAGCATTAAAAAGAGAGTGGGGAAGGAGAGAGGGCAAAAAGGAAAGAAAAGGGTAACAAGCAGAGTAGTAACAAAATCTGGAAGGCCAGGTGTGTGAATGCTAGAAGTCTAGGAAATAAGATTCCGGACCTAGAGGCCATAATGACAGAGGCCAGTCTGGATGTTGTGGTCATTACTAAGTAATTACTGAAAACCATGACTAGGACATGACCTTACCAGGCTATACTCTGTTTAGGAGAGACAGTGTGGGAAGAAAAGGCGGTGGTGTGGTGATTTATGTGAGGGAATGCATAAAATCAACAGACATACAGGGAGGAGAACAGTTACTGTGGGTCGCCCTAGAGATGGGGAATGGAGCCTTTGGTAGCAGTGGTGTAATCTACAGACCTCTGGCACTGAGGGAGGAGTTAGATGAAGTACTGGTGGAAGCTATTGGCAAGATGACAGAAAAGGGTGAGGTGCTGCTGGGGAGGGGATTCAATTTTCCAGATGTAGATTGGAACTTCCGGGCTGCGGCTTCAGTTAGAAGCAGAGACATCCTGAACTCCCTGCAGGGGGCGCTCCTCAGGCAACTAGTCAGTGAACCCACTTGTGATGGGGCAAAACTGGTACTCACTAACAGGGACAGTGTTGCAGACGTCAAGGTGGGAGGCCACTTGGGGAACAGCGATCTCCATAAAGTATGGTTCAATATAAGGATAGCTAAGGAATTAAACAACACAAGGGTGAGGTTCCTGGACTTCAGGAGGGCATATTTTAAAAAGATGGGCGAATGCCTCAGGGATGACCTGGCTGAGGTGGAGGAGACCTGGGTGGGGTGGAAGAACAGTGGGCAAAGCTAAACTAGCCATAGGAAAGGCAACAAACCTCTGTGTCAAGCAAGTGAGCAAAAGCAAGAGGAAAGAGAGTCCATTATGGTTCTTGAAAGAAGTGGTGGAAAAGGTAAGGTAAATGCTAAAAGGATAGTATTCAGAAGGTATAAGGAGATGCAGAGAGAGGAGGATAGGGAGGTGCATCATGGGAAGCAGGGAGAGCAGTAAGGAGTGCAAAGGCGCAAACTGAAGAGAGAATAGCCCAGGTGGTGACAAAGGGGGACAAGACATTTTTTAGGTATGTATGCGAAAGGAGAGAGACCAGGGTGGGATCACATGATTAAAAGGGGGGGCAGGCTGTGCAGAGGGGGCCAGAAAAGGAAGACATCCTGAACAAATACTTTTGTTCAGTGTTCACAGAGCAAGGAGCAGGGAAGGGGGCAAAAAAATACATAACTGGAGGGAGGGAGGTAGACACTAGTCCATTTCCAGAAGAGTACGTCCTGATGGGACTCTCTAATCTGAAAGCAGACATAGCAATGGTGCCAGATGGGGTGTGTCCAAGGGTATTTAAGGAGCTCAGGTACTGGCTGCACCTCTGACAGTCCTATTAACCAGCTCACTGGAAACAGGAGTGGTTCCAGAGGACAGGAAGAGGCAGATGTAGTCCCACTTCACTAAAGTGGCAGCAGGGAAGAAGCTAGCAGTTACAGGCCAGTCAGCTTGACTTTGGTCATAGGAAAGTTAATGGGGTCACTGCTGAAGGAAAGGATTTTGAAATATCTGAAATCCAGTGGGTTACAGAACATGAGGCAGTATGGATTCATGGGCGAGGAGGTCATGTCAACCGAATAGTGCAGTTATGTGGATCTACGACGCTAGTGCAATGACGAATACAGCGACAGCAGTTACAGCGACAGAACAGCCATGACCGCAAGCACACCACACATACAGACAAACCAGTGACAATGGCAATGTCAACAACTCCCATGGCAACCGGAGCACTGACCCATAACCAATGGTGTTGAACCAGCAGCCCCCCCCCCAGAGTGTGGCACCAGGCCCCCCCCCCCACCACCACCAGAGTGCAGCACCAGGAAGCCCAGACCCCCAGAATGTAGCACCAGGCAGCCCCCTCCCACTCAGTACTGCATCGAGCAACTGCCCACCCCTGTCATCTGCCCACGTGATACAGGATGCTGCCCCACGGTGACCAGCACAGTGACCGGCACAACAGAGACAGGGGCAATGCTGAAGGGCTCTGATTTAATGTGCCAAGTATACAGCCAGCTGGACATGACAGTGCTATCACCATTCCCCCACCTCACCACTACCACCAGGTACAGTCCAGCCAGGCCCCAGGCATGCACCAGTCCATGCCCCAAGGGACATTACACCTGTAGGCGGATGTTCAAGGCAATGCCCATGAGGTAGTCCCACAGCAGCATTGCTCGTACTGCTCCACTATCTCCATCAGGCGCTTACTGCTATCCAGTGCCTTCCTCCTCGATCTGCTGACAGCTGTGCCACGCACCACATGCTGCATCCTGAGCTCTGTCAGCCACTGCTGACCCCGGAGTACATCAATGAACTTCCACATGGTGGTATAGGTCGCCCTAATCAGGGAGTTGAAGCCCCTGTGCCAGCATTCGATGGAGTTTATAGTCCATGATGCCCATTCCCATGCCACCGCATAGCAGTTCCAAAAGTTAATGGGGTAGGTTGGCGACCACTGCACACCACTCTAGATGGGTCGTCCCAGCCAGGTGTCCTCATAGTAGTCGAGAAAGGATGCTAGCTCCACCTTGTAGGACACAAAATTCCCAGGCATGCAGCTCCTCGAATGGGCTGAAGATATTGGCTAGGGGCAAGAAAGCCAGTGCTGCCAGCATGCAGATGTGCATGGTGAACTCATCATTTGCCACATATAGCTGGGCAAGGGTGCCATGCTGCTGCAGCTTTCTCCACAGGCACTGTGAGAAATGGAAGAAGCAGCCACTGAGATGGGCCTGGGGAATACAAGCTTCACTGCCTTGTAGGCAACCAGCTCGTAGTCAATCATGATTGACAGTGGTTGTAGACTGGGACACAGCTCCAGCAGTTTTTGGAAGACTGCTGTGTAGCACCCCACTATCCGACTGGCCATGAGGACGTACACAGCTGGCAGCACTGTTGCCATCTCCACCCCATGCAGGCTGTACAGCTGGTGGAATAGGCGGGGGCTGCTCTTGAATGTTTTATCTGCATACCAGGCTGTGCACCAGGTCAGGTACTCAAGGTTTTGTCTGGTGCTGAATATCAGGTAGCGCGCATCCCCTCCGCCTGAGTCATGCAGTAGAAAGGGTTCCCCAGCATCCATGGTCCGGGCGCGCAGTCCCAACAGCAGTGTGGGCTCCACTAGTGTGTGCTGTACCGTCCTACAGGCCCCCTGGATGACCCGCTTCAGGTTGCCCATGGGTGGCAGGTGCCCCCAACCGTATCTGTGAGTCCACTGCAGCAGCAGCCACAACCTGCTGGGTGATCTCCATCCTCTCCACTACCCGCTGTTTCATCACTGCATGGACTCAATGGACTGCTACGCTGGCACTGTTGGGCTCATGGTTTTGCCACCTGGTGAGCGTTACGTCGACACCCTCCACTGTCCTTGCCTGCCTGAGGCATCTCCCAGTGTGGTATTCGACGCACTTCCAGTACGTCCCTGCACACCTGGTCTGCTCCCGCTGGTACAGGTATCCCCCGGAACGCCAGAAGATACTGCCATGGGCACTCTTGACATATTCTAGTGGCATGGCGCCGCGATCTATATGCGACAGGTGCTGCTGCTCCCCTTCCCCCTGGTGTTCCATTTTGATGCCTGTCACTGTGAGCACCCATGGGGTTTTGCATGGGGTGTCAATCAGCTGTGCCTCTCATCCTGTGGGGGCTCATTGAGTCCCACCTGCTGCGGGTCATCACGGCGCACCTGTGAGTCAGCCATCACTGTTGAGGTTCACATCCACCTAGGGAGTCGCACTTTTCTCGACGTGCCTGTGCGGCAACTGTTCTCCATTCCATAGAGCAACGGATCACTGTGCTGCAGCTGCCACTAATGCATGGCTCACTCTGTTGCTCCCATCGCTGTGCTGTCCCTGTCAACGGTGCACACTTCGTAGCCTGGACTTCGCTGTTATCATTTCGCCATTGGGGGTCGCTCTTCGGTCTGCATACTCAGTTATGTGGGCACTTACTGTAACAGTAGATCTTCAAGAGACTGTCTTGCAGCAGGTCACTTATCTAGGAACATCCAGCTGCAGGCACTGAATCCAGCCAGAGGATTTCACCAGCAGTTGACCTTGGACCACCCACGATGACGTCACGTGCTGTGCTATAGGGTATATAAGCGTGGGTGGTCCCAGATCCTCCTCAGTTGTTTTCCCATCATGACCGCGTGCCTTTTTGCAAGGATGGGGCAAAAAGGAGTAAGGCCATCAGGAAATGGAGGGTAATGAGTACCAATGCCCATAGTCTGGGCAAAAAGCTCCCTGAACTGGTGGCCTTGATGGAAGAGGGATGCCTGGATATTGTAGCAGTCACAGAAACATGGTACACAGAGAACCATGACTGGGATGTTAACATACCAGGGTACACAACCTACAGGAGAGCCAGGGAGGGTAAAAGAGGGGCAGGAGTAGCTCTCTATGTAAGGGAAGGGATAAAAGCAATTGAATAAGAGAGTGAACAGGGAGGAGAAGAGGCACTGTGGGTCAGCTTAGAGACTGGAAATGGCACCACAGTCTGCAAAGGGGTTGTATACAGACCCCCATGTCAGGGGAAGGGAATGGACAAGGATATGATAGAAGGTATTCTTAGGCTGGCAGAGAAAGGGGAGATACTGTTGATGGGAGACCTGAATATGCCAGATGTTAACTGGAGCACATTTGCTACAGCCACATCTAAGAGCAGGGCCATTCTCGATACTCTACAGGTGGCATGCCTCAGACAGCTAGTTTTGGAACCCACTCGGGAGGGAGCAATCTTAGACCTTGTACTCTCAAATGGGGACAGTGAGAGGGTCTCAGATCTAGAAGTGGGTAGCCATCTGGGAACAAGTGACCATCAAACAGTGTGGCTCACGATAAACTCAGCTACAGAGTCATGCCATACAAAAGTGAGGGGACTGGACTTCAGGAGGGCTGACTGGCAAGATTGCCTTAGAAAAGCACTAGCAAACAGGCAAGAAGGAGGGGTGCAACAACAATGGGGAAACATCAAATCTGCCCTCACAGAGGCAACAAGCCTTTGTGTGAAGCAAATAAACAAATCAAAATGAAAGAAAAAGCCACTATGTTTCTCAAAAGAGGTGGTGGGAAAGGTCAGGGAGAAAAAGATAGCATTCAGGAAGTATAAGGAAAAACAGAAGGAGCAGGACAGAGAGCTGTACCAGTTAAGGCAGAAGGAAGCAGGAAGGAGAGTCAGAATAGCAAAGGCCCAAACTGAGGAAAAGCTAGCCAACTCGGTTAAGAAGGGGGATAAAACTTTTTATAGGAACATCAGGGAGCGTAGAAAGACAAAGGGAGGGATAGTGAGGCTGAACAGATGGACGGTGGGTGGGCAGAGAGGGACAATGAAAAAGCAGGGATACCGAACGAATATTTCTGCTCAGTATTCACAAAAGAGGAGATGGGGGAGGTGCCTAATCCAAGTAACAGAAGCACTCTGGATAGGGGGGTCGATCCCAGTCGTTTCACTGAAGAAAGGGTTCTGAAAGAACTCCTAAAACTGAAAGTGGACAAAGCAATAAGGCCTGACGGAATTCACCCCAGAATTCTAAAAGAATTAAGGTGAGAAATAGTGAAACCACGGACTACCCTTTTTAACAAATCAGGGAGGCTGGTGTGGTACCTGAGGACTGGAGGAAGGCAGATGTGATTCCCCTTCACAAAAGTGGGACCAAGACAGAGGCAGGAAACTACAAACCTGTCAGTTCGACCTCTGTGGTAGGGAAAGTAATGGAATCACTTCTGAAGGAAAGAATTGTTGAGTACCTTAGAGGCCAGTGGGGGCACAGGACCCACGGCAGCATGGGTTCACAGCGGGAAGGTCATGTCAGACAAATCTAATTGATTTCTTTGACTGGGTGACCAAAGTAGTAGACCAGGGAGGGGCTGTGGACATGGCCTACCTAGACTTTTGCAAGGCATTTGACACAGCCCCACACAAAAGATTAATAGTCAAATTAACCAGCCTTGGAGTGGGTCTCAGGGTGGTAGCCTGGGTAAAACACTGGCTGGACAACAGGACACAGAAGATAATTGTAAATGGAGTCCACTCTGAAGAAAGAGGGGTTACTAGTGGAGTACCGCAGGGTTCAGTAGGGGGTCCAGTCCTTTTTAATGTCTTTATAAGTGACATTGCAGAGGGACTGGAAGGAAAAGTATGCTTCTTTGCAGATGATACAAAGATCTGCAACAGGGTTGATACACAAGGAGGCGTGGAAAGGATGAGAAGGGACTTGGCAAGGTTGGAGGAATGGTCAGAATATGTCAGCTTGGATTCAGTGCAAAGAAGTGCAAAATAATGCACCTGGGAAAGAAAAACCCAGGGGAAGATTACACAATGGGGGGTGGGGGGGAGGTAGTAACAACAACAAAAATGGAAAGGGACCTGGGGGTAATCATATCAGAGGACCTTAAGGTTAGCAAGCAATGTGAGAAGGCAGTAGGGAGGGCTGGGGGGATACTGGGATATATTGGGAGAGGCATCACCAGCAGAAAACAGGAAGTTGTTATCCCTCTGTACAGACAGTTGGTGAGACCCCATCTGGAGTACTGCATCCAGTTCTAGAGACCCCATCTCCGCAAGGACATAGACAGGATAGAGGCAGTCCAGAGGAGGGCATCTAAAATGGTGCAGGGTCTGCAAGAGAAGCCATACGAGGAGCGACTAAAGGAGCTTAATATGTATACCCTTGAGGAAAGGAGGGAGAAGGGGGACATGATAGAAACTTTAAGTACCTCAGTGGAATCAACAAAGTTCAAGAGGGTAGCATCTTTCAGAAAAAGAGATGTGCAAGAACAAGGGGACACAATTTGAAGATGGGGAGGGTTCAGGGGCAATGCGAGGAAGTATTTTTTCACAGAGAGGGTGGTGGACCCATGGAACAGCCTTCCTGAGCAGGTTGTGGGGTCTAAAACTGTGGGAGAATTCAAGAATACATGGGACAGACATAAGGCCATTTTTATGGGGGATAGGAAGAAATAGACTGTTGGTTAACTAGGATCTGCAGCTTATCCTGTAGGTAGGGAAATGGGCAGACTAGGTGGGCCAAGCGGTCCTTATCTGCCGTCAAAGTCTATGTTTCTATGCCATTTGGAGCTTGTGGTAGGCCTCAGAGGGGAACCAAAGAGGAAGTAGGAGCGCCCTGCATTTATGGGAGCAGCAGCTGTTCTCCCCCCTACAGGGGGAATCTTCAGTGCGAGGTAAGGGGGTAGGAGGGAGGGACAGCTTGACCTACTGCAAGAGTTTCTCTTGAAGATCTAATGTTACAGTAAGTACCCATGTAACTCTAAAATTTTCTTTGAGGAAATCTCTTGCAGTGGGTCACACATCTATGAATCAGTCACTAGCAGTTGGGAGGAGAAGGATGGTGGACTCATGATAAGAAACCCTGTAGAAATGCATGACCAAAGCTGGCTCGTCTTTGGAAAATATGTCCAGGCTGTAATGTTTGGTGAAAGTATGGACCTTCGACGAGGTAGCTGCTTCACAAATCTCCACGGCTGAGATTCCTTTAAAGCAAGCTACTGAACTAGCCATCCCTTGTGTGGAACAAGGTTTCGACGACTCCAGGAAGTTCTTTGACATATTTTTTGTAACAAAATATGATGTAGTTGGCCAGCAATGTGGAAAGGCACTGCTTAGAAACTGGATTGCCCTCTTTAACCGGGGCAAAGGAAACAAAAAGCTGCGCTGTCTTGTGTATATCCTTGGTATGAGAGAGACAGTATCTCAGTATTCTATGTACATCCAAGGTGTGGAGCAATGCTTCCCTTGGATTTGGTGTGCTTGTGTAATTTACCAGTAGTTGGATCGATTGGTTCAGAGTGACTCTGAAACCACTTTAGAAAGAAAATAAGGGTTTGTGCATAAAGAAACCCTGTCTTTATGAAAGACTAAGTAAGGCTCTTTACACATTAGCATCCGTAATTCAGAAATGCATCTTGTAGATGTGATTGCCACTAAGAATAGGGTTTTCCATGACAGGTAACTCAACTCTCATGAAGCTGCAGGTTTAAAGGAGGGGGACAGCGTGAGTTTCTCTAAGATAAAGTTTAGATTCCATGGAGGCAGGGGTTTTCTCACTGGTGGTTTAAGATGTAGTACACCCCTTAAAAAGGTCTTCATGACCTCTAATTGGGTCAGGGGGCAGTCAGCAACTGGGATATGGAAGGCAGAGATCGCCGATAAGTGTACTTTCAAGGAGGAGTACTTTAAACCAATGTTGGAGAGTGACAGCAGGTAGTCAAGGACTCGTTGCATAGAGAAGGTGTATGGATCCACCCTTTGGTCGGCTGCCCACAATCCAAAATGCTTCCACATCATAGAATATGTAGCCCTGGTTGATGGTTTTTGGGCTGCTTGCAGGACTTCTGCAACCTGGGGTGAGACCTGAAATCTCGCTAGAGTTATGTCCTCAGGAGCCATGCAAGGAGAGGAAGTGAATGGAAGTTGGGATGTACCAGGGTTCCCTAAGCTTTTGTGAGCTGGGTAGAACAGATGGGGAGGGGAATGGGATCTTGGACTGCTAACAGTTGTAGCAGGGGGAATCATACCAGTCGCAGCCAGAGTAGGGCTATGATGATCATGGCTGCATGATCCTGGAGTGCAGTTTGAGTAGCACTCTTGTATAAGTGGGAATAGAGGAAAGGCGTAAAGAAATCTTCCCATCCAGGAAAGTGATAAAGTGTTCAGCCAGACAACTCCAGGACCAAGCTCTAGAGAGCAGCATCGCAGCAATTTTGCATTGTAGGGGGAGACGAAGAGGTCTAGTTCTGGGCGATCCCAGTGGTCGAAGAGGTCTTTGGCCACTGACTGAAGGAACTCCCATTCATGTGTGCGGGTCTTGGAGCAACTGAGAGCACCTGCTAGTATGTTTCTGTAGCCTGGTGCGTGTACTGCAGTGAGGTGTAATCCACGCTCTATCGCTCAGTACCAGACTCTCATCGCTTCCCTGCATAGCTGGTAAGAGTGACTGCCCCGCTTGTTCAGGTAGTGGACCACTGTACTGCTGTCCGTCTGCATCAGAAGGTTGCCTGACAGTAGTAGATGTTGAAAAGCTTGTAAGATAGAGAACTGCATGCATCTCTAAAATGCTGATGTGGAGATAGGTTTCTGTTGGAGGTTTTATGTGAGAATGGCAAGTTTTTTACAGCACTGACCACAAAGACCAAACAAAACATTGCCCAACGTCAGAAGGGCAACTACAATAACACCGACAACCAAAATGGTGACGGTAGCTTATATTCGTAACATCAAAAAATAAACATGTTTATGCGGAGGGCAAGCCACCCACACCCCCCAATTTAATGATCATCAACTAGATGGGGAAGGGCAGACATAGGGGAAAGCAGAAAAAAAAAATTCTACCCCAGCCAGACCTGAACCTGGGTCCACCAGCTCCAGTGGTGGCAACTCAAGCCACTACACCAAACAGCCAGCTTGGCAGTGCCTGGCCGAACACAGCTCCATAGCCTGCTACAGTGAATGTAGCTCACTGCTACACTCACTATACATGACTCCTTGCTACATTCTGCAACTCACTGTTCATACGGGTGGTCAGATTGTGAAAAGGGACTCCCCATTAAGGTCATCCACCACTGGTGAACTCATCTCACTGGGGTTTAGACCATGGTGTCCACATCGAGATTGTCTGTCTTCTGGTCCCACTGCAGTCGCAGAGTCCATTGTAGGATGCACATATGCAAATGGGTACGGGTCACCCTGGGTATTGCTGAAGCCATGTGGCCCAGTAGCCTGAGGTAGCAGCAGGCTGAGACATACCTGCTCTTGCTGATGTGAGACGCCAGGTTGATAAGCTTCTCTGCTTAATCCTGAGGCAGGAATGCAGAGCCCTTGGAAGTATCTAATATGACCCCAGTGTACTGGAGACATTGACATAAGTCCATCCTGGATTTTGGAATACTGACCGATATGTCCAAGGAGAAAAATAGCACAAGTGTTTGGGAGAGGGTTGCTGCTAATTGGTGTGTTGATGAGGCCTTCAGGAGCCAGCTATCCAGGTACTGGAAGACGTAGTGCCCTGCTCTTCATAAGGCTGCTGCCACCACTGACGGGCACTTCAAGAATACCCATGGGGCCAATGACAGGCTGAAGGGGAGTGCACAAAGTTGATAATGGTGTCGCTTGAACAAGAAGAGAAGATATTTTCTGTGAGCTGGGTGTATCATTATATGTAGGTATGCATCCTTCATGTCTAGAGATCAGAGCCATTCTCCCTTGTTTGGCAGGGGGAGAAGGGCTGGTAGTGTAACCATCCTGAATTTCTTGTATTGTATGAAAAGATAATTGTCTGAGGTCTCCCATCACTTTTGGGATGAGAAAAAAGTGGGAGTAGAAGCCGTGACCCTCCTGGGGAGGGGGAACTGGTTCTATGGCTTTTTTGTGTAAGAGTGCTTTGATCTCTGCTTGTAGAACTGCCTTGTGATCAGGTGGGTAGGTGGTTTGTTTTGGTGGCAGATCGGGGTGTGTGCATGTCAGGTCTAATGTATGACTGAACTTTTTTAGCTGGAGAAGCCAGTCATCAGTTGTCATTGACAGCCATCCCTGAAGATACAGGGAGAATCTTCCCCCTACCTCCGAGGGTTGAGACCCTAAAACCACGGACTTGAAGGAATCCTCACACTGTAGCAGGTCCCTGGGGAGGGACTGTGGGGGCTGGGTGGGTGAACTTGGTGGCGGGAGTAGGTCCCAGCTGAGAGACACCGGCCTTTCAATTGGTGGGATGTTTGGAGGCAGGTCTCTGTTTGGTGTTGGGCTTCCAAAACGTGCTTTTATAAAATGGTTTCAACGGAGTGTGGTACAAAGAGGGTACTGATTTCAGGGTATGTCCAGTCAGCTGCAAGGATGTCAATATATCCTGAGTGGGGGCCCCAAAGAGTTTGTGACCTGTAAATGTAGCATTAAGTATGGATTGTTGGACATCTGGTGCAAATCCAGAGACCTGTAGCCACAAATGTCTCCTCAAAGAGATGCCAGTAGTTTACGCCCAAGCTGCAGAGTTGACAGCATCCTACTACCTGGCCACCCTCCCATCTCAAACTGAAATAATTGTACTTGGGGATTTCAATATCAATTGGTTAGACAAGGCCTCAACACCATTCATCGATGCAGCCACTGCTCAAGACCTAACACAAGTAGTCACATTCCTCACCTGACAACCAGCGCACAGGGTCTTCTTCACTGCTAGACCTCATCTTCACCAACCACCCTCACAAAATCACAAGTGCCTCAGTTCTCCTGAACGCCCTTAGTGACCATTCTCCAGTTCTCTGCTCCTGGACAGGTAAAATACCTAAATCTCCCCCCAAAATAATCATACAATGTAAACTTGGCCCTGGAAAACTTGCCTGTCTTAAAGCATATATCAACACCATTGATTGGTCCCCCATAACGAATACCATCAACCCTGACAGAGCCCTCAACTTCTTCATCCTCTCCTTCAACACTGTATGTGACAAATTTGCCCCAATTTCTAAAAGGTGATCAAAGGCAATCTGGTGCTTGACTCATTGACCACCTCCCAGCACTGATACGGCCCAGAGATTCATTATGGGACCTCTCTAATGAGTCTGGCCTCCCATCAGGTAGACAAAAGTATAGAGAGAGAGACCAGGAACAAATGCACGTGGGCCCTGTGCAAGGCCAAAGCCGAGTATTATAAATCCTCCTTAACATCTACTTGGGGCGCTGGGCAAAAATTCTGGAACAACATTAAGGATATCTGTGGTAAAGTCCCCAACTCTGTCCCAAATCAGATAATGGTAGATGAGTGCCTGACCTCAGACCCTTCCAGTATAGCCACAGCCTTCAATGACACCTTCACAAACCTCAGCCATGTTCTCCCTTCTAATTTATTTGACCCACCCCCTACAGCTCCCCTTCCCCACAATCACCTTTTGCCTATGTGCATTTCTCCCAAAATCCAAGCTGTATCTCAGAAAGCAGTGGCCCACTCTTCCTACAGCAATAACACCTTAGACTTGGGATTTCTCCGGCTCACCCTCCATGAGGTACTAAACCCCCTCACCCATATTCTAAACTGCTCCTTATGTCTAGGGAAATTCCCCGCTAGGTGGAAATCTCTTCTATCACCCCTATTTTTAAAAATGGGGACCGTACCATCATCAATAACTACCGCCCCATCTCCATTCTCCCTCCCCTGTCCAAGGCCCTAGAGTGGATCATCTCCAATCAGCTCACAGACCATCTCAGCAAGTACAACCTACTCTGCAAACAGCAGCATGGCTTTCAGAGAGGGCACAGTACTACTACTGCCCTTCTGGAACTTACCACACACGTCCACTTTGCTTTGGACAGAGGCCATATTACTGGTGCTATCTTCATTGATTTCACTAAGGCGTTTGACACCGTCAACCACTCCCTCTTATTTGCCACCCTCTCCAACATAGGTTTCTCTTAAGACACTCTTGGCTGGTTCTCCGATTACCTCTCGAACTGTTACCAGCAGGTCAAAATTGGTAACACCCTATCAAATAGGCTACCTGTCCTCTCCGGTGTTCCACAGGAGTCCCTCTTAGGTCCCCAACTTTTCAGCCTCTTCCTTAACTCCCTCCCCAAGTCCTGCCCTGGCAACCTGCTACTTTACGCCGATGATGCTGTGCTCTATTCCTCCAACTCTGACCCCATGGAACTCCACCATTCCCTGCAATCCTCCTTGTGTTGCACTGAAAATTGGTTCTCCTCTCAGCGCCTTATTCTCAACTATAAGAAGACTGAAGTTATGCTTTTCGCCCACCCTTTGAACTCCTGTAAAGAGCATTACCCTCAAGTACTGCCAATCTGACCCCTCTGGAGCTAGTGGATTCCTTTAAAAACCTAGGCATCACTCTAGACCCAGCCCTTAATTTCCACCAACATATCCACCTCCTGTTCACCACCCTTAATGTTAGGCTCGGGTTATTGTACCACTTCAAACATTGCCTTACTCCTGATGCCCTTAAGCTCGCTGTCTCCTCCTCTGTCCTCTCCCTACTCGATTATGGTATACTGACCTATATTGCAGCAAACACTTTGGCCCTACATAGGCTCTGTGTATCCCTAAATAAAGCTTGTTGCCTCATACTGGGATGCGACCATGTGATCCACACTTGTTCACTCTATAATGCTACCAACTGGTTAAATCTCAACAATAGAATCAGGTTCCACACTTGCTTCATGGCTAAAAAGATTGCCCTCGGTCTCTCCCCCCTGGGCTAGCCCCCTTAGTCCACCCAGCTCTGATGCTTAAGCACACCCCGTAGCTCTGAAAAGTGACTCCTCTCAGTTTCTCACTGCTGTACCTCCCAGTTCCAAAGATCTTTCAGCTACAGGGCCCCATCTTGGATGAACAGCCTACCCAATTCTCTTCTGAATGAAAACAGAATTGGCCCTTTTAAAACCAACCTTAGGGCCCACCTTAAATCCTCTAATACCTGTGATTGCCACTGATCCTTGCCTTTCTCTCACCCTCCTTCTCTCCCCTGACAATGGCCTTGGCCTGCTTACCACCCTACCCTATGACCTTCTTTGTGTTGACGACTGCATTATATACCTGACTATAATTGTATTGCTAAGACTTGTACAAATTGATTCCTAGTAACTACCTGTTAGCCTTCACTGTTATTTGTAATCTGCGTGACTGTGTACCTTGTTGAACTACTCACTAATGTCTGTTCTGTTTTAATTTCTGTGAAGTGGAACCTTTGTAAAGGAGTCTCTAACTCAAAGGTATATCTGAATACTCAAATAAAATAAATAAAAATACGCGGCACGCAGCAAGTGGCAGCTCACCGTTGCTGCAGTCTATAACGGGTTAGTCAATTCCTGCTTGGATGCAATCTCTGGCAAGGTGTGCGCAGAAGCCTGAACTTCCTTCCAGAGTTCCTCTTGATACTTCAAAAGGTGGCCCACACAATTTAAGATGTGCAAGGTAAGGGTGGAAGAGGAGAACATCCGTTTGCCCATAGCATCCAGTCTCCTAGACTCTTTGCCTGGAGGAAGAGCGCTTAAATGTTTTGGTCATACTGGCCTATCATGGACTGCATTGATCACCACGGAGCCTGCTTGTGGAGGTGCAGTGAAATAAGGGTGTACTGCTGGAGTCTGATATATCCTATTGGCTTTCCTAGGGGCCAAGGGAATACTGAATGGTTGCTGCCATGCTGCCAGGATAGTGTCTTCATAGGTCTCCATCAGAGGTGGGATTACCAAAGGAAGGGTATCTGGTAGTCCCAGGTAGTGGGCCAATTTTTGCCTAGAGGCGTCCTGTTCGCTGTCCTCAAAACTGAATGTTTTTTGCAAATGTTGCATAATATCTGTAAAACTGGGGTCTTCTGGAGATGAACAAGGGAGGTATGGAGTTGTGTTCTCACCTGGCAAGGAAGCTGTGAATACTGAGGATGCAGTGACCTCATCCATTTCTTCTTCCTCTTCTTGCTCCTCTTGACCCCAGTCCTGTTCATATTGTTGTCCTTCCAGATCAATGCCAGGGGAAGGAACAGGCAAAGCTGGGGAGGCACTGGCCATAAGGGAAGTAGAAGGATGCCTTGGTAGGACTGGAGCCAGAGCTGGAGAAGGTACACTTGCAGTGGCAGAGGCCATCTGAGTAAAATCCAGGACCGTACTTACCAGAGCCTGTATATCAACCATAGCCATTTAGGCTGGCATTGTTGTGGAAGGGGCCATATTAGTAGGCCTTATTGGGGTTACTGAGAGAACTGGTGGTGGCTGAGTCACCAAATTTGTGTTCGGAAAATGGCTCATCAACGAGGGAGTCAGCTGAAGCAGCAAGTGCCCATCGGGAGTCTGCATCATCGATGAGGCAGTGATAATTGATGGGTCAGAACAGCCGATCCCAGGAGGTAATGGCCATCTCCTGGGGTCATGGTTCATCAACAACCAAGTATGGCCTGAAAGGGGGTTGTATTAAGTCCCCAGAGATGGTGGAGGCAATGGTGGGAATTGGATTTTTTGAGTTCCCGGAAGTATCATTGACAGGAGAATCATCGACAGGCCTGGAGAAGCAGGCGGGCCTGCAGTTGTCCACGAGGGCCTGGAAGATTGCGTAAGGCCCATCAACAGAGCCAAAAGAATGGCTCTGGTATTTAAAACTGCTTATGGTACAGTGCTAGGCAGTGAAGTCATTGACAGAGATGATGTGATCGGCAGAGAGTGGTGTTTTCTCCGATCACGGGAGTGCTTATTCTTCTCCTCCCTGCAATTAGACTTCCCTGTCGACGAATGTTCCAGTTTTGAATGGTGGGAACTGGAGGAGGAGGAGGAGGACAACAAGCAGGATCATTTTGACTGAAGTAACCATTCTAGGAGGGAGATTTTTTGCTTCATCAGGTGCTCCCTCAATGTTTGAAGACATTGTCATTTAGTGGCCTTATTAAATTGTTTGCACAAAGTGCAAGCAT
Organism: Neoceratodus forsteri; assembly: GCA_016271365.2. Lineage (NCBI taxonomy): Eukaryota > Metazoa > Chordata > Ceratodontiformes > Ceratodontidae > Neoceratodus > Neoceratodus forsteri. The sequence continues at coordinate 684,997,402 of CM028134.1, forward strand.
GAGTATTGTGTGAGGGTCTCAGGCAGTGCACACAAAACTTGTGAAGCTCTTCTGTTGCAATCTTTTGTTCACAGGCACAGAGCCTAAATAGCGAGTTCGAGGATGACATTGAGTGGTTGAGGACGCGATGAGACACCACAACGTGCCTATCATGGCTTACCTTCAGTGAAATCATTTGACTGTTGCTATACTTCTTCAGGATGTGTAGCATGTAGGTTGGTAGTGGGAAAAGAACTGAGGAGGATCTGGGACCAGCCACACTTATATATCCTATAGCACAACATGTGATGTTGTTGTGGGCGGTCCCAGGTTGACTGCTGGTGAAATCCTCTGGCTGGATTTGGTGCCTGAGGCTGGATGTTCCTAGATGTGTGACCTGCAGCAAGAGATATCCTCGAAGAAGATCTGATGATTGCTATGACTGGGTGACCAAGGAATTGGATCACTGTGGAGCAGTGGGCGTGGCCTACCTAGATTTCAGTAAGGCTTTCAAAACCATTCCACATAGGAGGTTAGTAAGTAAGCGGGGTAGCTTAGGAGTGGGTCCAAAGGTGGCAAACTGGGTAAGATATTGGTTCGGGGATAGGCAACAGAGGGTGGTGGTAAATGGAGTTCACTCAGAGGAAGGGAGGGTGACCAGCGGGGTGCCTCAGGCAGTGCTGGGACCAGTCCTCTTTAATTTCTTTGTAAGTGACATTGCATGGAGCTGAAAGGGAAGGTCTGCCTCTTTGCAGATGATGCCAAAATCTGCAATAGGCTAGACACTCCATGAGGGTGGAAAGGATGAGCAGAGACCTGAGGAAACTCGAGGAGTGGTCAAAAGTATGGCAGCTGGGTTTCAATGGGAAAAAGCGTGAAGTAATGCACTTGAGGCACAGAAACTCAGAGGCAGAATACAAAATGGGAGGAGTAGTACTGACGACCACTAAGCAGGAAAAAGACCGGAGGTGATCATATCGGATGATCTAAAAGTGGCCTGACAGGGCTGTTGAGAGGGCTAGTGGGATACTGGGGTGCATACAGAGGGATTATCTCCAGCAGAAAGAGGGAGATGGTATTGCTTCTGTATAGATCACTAGTAAGACCCCCAACCTACAGTATAGAGTCCATTTCTGGAGACCACATCTCTGGAAGGACATAGACAGACTGGAGGCAGTCAGCAACTAAAATGGTGCAGGGTCTGCATCAGGAGCCCTACGAGGAGAGACTTAAGGACCTAAATATGTACATCCTGGAAAAGAGGAGAGAGGGGGGATATTATAGAGACCTTTAAATAAGGTACAGGAGGGAAGTATTTAAAAAAAAAAAGGTGCTGAAGGGCAAAGGAGAATGATAAGAAGCTGGAGGGTGGTAGATTCACAAGAGATGTGAGGAAGTACTTAAGTGGTGGATTCCTTGAATAGTCTTCCAGCAGAGGGTGGTGGGGGCAAAAACAGTGGTGGGTTTCAAGAATGCATGGGACAGGCATAAGAGAATGTTAGGGAAAGGGAAGGGTGGTGAATGGGCTGGAGGTCAAGTAGGATCTGCGGTGATACGAATAGGCAGGGAAAAATAGGCAGAGTAGGTGGGCCAAGTGGTCCTTCTGCCGGCAGATTCTATGTTTCTATGTAAACTGCACATAAACTTCAGATGTTCATACAGTACTTTGTATACATGGGATTAAGAGTGGACTGTTGATGTGATGTGGAAAGTATTGTAAGCCAGGTCGGTGGCGCAGAGGGCTGAGGCATTCTGCCTTACCTCACGTCACGCCGGCGACCTGGGTTTGGGAATGACCTTGGGTCTTCGGGAGCAGGCAGGGGGGAGGGAGCAGGACTGAGCAGCCTAACAGTAGCTCTCCTCTCCTCTCCCAGGGAGGTTGTTGTCCCCCCATAGTTCCACCACCACCAGGTGGAGGTCCAGTGACAGTGCAGATGAGAGGAGGCGGTACATAGGGAAGGCGTCTCGAAGCATGGCATGCACGAGCGTGCATCCCCACGACAGGGGACGGCCAAAAATGGGTAAAAGCTTACAAAATATACATTAAAAAAAAAAGTGGCCGGCCCGGTGGCACTGAGGGCAGAGGCGCTGGTTGCAGCACCTCGCACCATGCTGATGATCTGGGTTTGGGAGCGAGCATGGGTCGCCAAGGGGCTGGCAGGGGAGGAGAGGGTTTACGCGTCTGAAGCACTGCTCTCCCTCTCCGGGAAGGGGGGTCCACAATGGTCGGTGCCCGACTTCCCCCCAGTTGAGGCTGGGGGGGGAGCCGCACGCAGGGGAGAAGTCAGGGCAGACGCCTGCATGGGGGTGCATGTGGACGTGTGCATGTTCATGACCACCAGCATCACTGCATGCCCACCAACTCTAGGGGAATCTCACAACAGGAAAAAAGTGGCGCCTCCTGCGACTTGATGGCCGTCCACGAGTGTTCATCGGGACACTGGCACCCAAGCTGGATCCATTCTGGTTAGGGATTTAGGGGGCTCCCTGCCACCCCACTGTGGAAGGTAAGCCGCAGAGTTAGGGTATGTCAGCGGTCCCGGGCGAGACAGATGGCAGCCGGATCCCAGCTGACAGGGATGCGAGAGAACAGCTGGGGTGCAGCGAGGCGGCCACAGGAGGATAAATAATTAATAAAAAAAAAAGGACTGTAATCCCTGGCTATGCAAATTCCACATTAGTTGCCTTTGAGTCCTACATGCTAGTTTTCATTACTGCTTCATTATCTGTTACTGTAAGCCTATATTGCAGAACTATGAATCATAATAACTTAGCAATAGCATGGTATTTTAGGCAGTCAGTGGACTAAAAATATTTAGTCTAAAATTAAATCACAACTTTATGCAGCGCTGCCCACTTGACACAGCTGCATGCAGTCTGCTTGAGGGAAGCAATATGTACATTTAAAATATTTCACAGATGTCCTGCAGATATCAAACTTGTACTTTAATGACTTTTCAGTACAAAGATAGGAGCAGCTTCAAACATGATCACACCAGTTTAGGAAAGAAATGAGAGGGTTTAGGTGTCTTTTAAGAGCTAATAATAAACCAAAGGAGAGTTTCAATTGAACATACTAAACAGCCTTAATACACTTTATTAATTTTATTTAATTAATACACTTTTTTTTAACTAGGTGTTCCTTAACAGTTGCTGAAATCTACTTCAGGATTTAGTTGTTGCAGTAAAAAGCCTCTATAGCTGCATACCTATTGTAATTGACATCTAACTTCTGGCTGCTGATTTATATGTTATTGCTGCAGTTGATATGATGATAGTTATTTTAGTTAAGGGGTACATAAATCTTGTTTTTTTTAGACTTTGTAATATAACTGGAAATCAAGGCCGGCTGCAGAGGCAGCGGTAGCTCTACCGCTTGTGATGCAGATGACCCGTATTCAGGAGTGAGCCTTGGCTGTTGGAGGGCTGGCCAGGGAAGGTGGGTTGAGTGTTCCCTCATGATGTTCCCCACCTTGGGGGAGGGAGGGAGGGTTGTCTCTCCGGTGCAATACAGCCAACTGGGTGACCACAGGTGGCGGTGCAGCTAGAGTATAAACTCGGAGATGGTGGATACCAGAGTGTGTGCACACGTCACATGCGCCAATGAAGTCACGGAGTCCAGGAAAGAACAGGGAAAACATCCCTGAGTGGCGCAGGATGATAACTGCCTTGCATCACTGACCACAGCACTCTCCTGACAACGCACTCTAACTCCACCAGGGGTAGGGTCCCCTGACAGCCCCACCCTGTGGGGCAAGACTGGGAGGAAAATGGGAGAGGTTAATCCCTGAGGAGGTGGGTGACAGGGCTTGGTTGATGGGGCTGGTCAGGGCAAAGTGTGAGGGAAGTACACTAAAAAAAATAAATAACTGGAAATGTGAGCATACATGGAGTTGTTTAATGTTCCCAGTGCATTATTTCACATGTTTGTTTTAAAATAGTCCTAGTTTGTCTTCAGTTAGGATCACTTGTTAATGATCAGCTGCAAAACTAAATTACTTGAATACTATATCCTTCCAAATGTGCACCCTATCTCATGTACCCCTTCCACAACTTGTACTTTTAGTCAATGCCTCCCAAAATGTTGTCTTTACCCCTGCACTCCTCCATAAATGTTCACTTCTTATACATACACACACCATTTACCCAGCCTGAATAGTATATTACCCTCCCTGTCCCACCAACTAAGGATTCTCTTCACCCACCTAGGGATCTGTCCTCAGTAACCTAAATGAAGTCCCTGACTTACACAGCTACCCCTCCCATCCCTCTAAAACAGGTCATAGCCAGGTACCATAAAGTCCCAACTATGGTTCTGCATTGCCTAGGTTTCCATGATGGCCAGGATATCCAAGTCTTCAGCTGCCATCAGAGCCTGCAGAGGCAATCTAGCAAGGAGGGATTACCAGGGTAGGGTAAAGAAAAAATGGGGTAAATTAAGGGAAGGCATAGTGAAGGCAGCAAACCTCTGTATAAAGGAAGTTAGCAAAAACAGGAGATAAAAGAAACCACAATGGTTCTCGAGGAAAGTGTCTGCAAAGGTAAAGGCTATTACAGTAGCATTCAGGAGGTACAAAGAGATGCAAGAGGGAAGAGGTTAGGGAGGAATAATACGTAAAGCAGAGGGAAGCAGGGAAGGTGGTGAAGGGTGAAAAGGCACAAACAGGGAAAGGATAGCCAAAGGGTCAGTTAACAGGGATAAGATTTTCTTCAGATAGAGAAGTAAAAAAAAGGAAGACAAGGGGATGGATTGTGAGGATAAGAAGGGTAGGCAGAGACTTTGCAGAAGAGGATCAGGAAAAAGCAGACATCCTGAACTGGTACTTCTACTCAGTCTTCACAGTCGAGAGAGAGAGAGAGAGAGAGAGAGAGAGAGAGAGGGACACACCACGAAGAGGCAGCAGGACCAGAGGCGGGAGGTGGACACAAGTCCACAGGAGAAAAAGCCCAGAGAGGACTTGCAAATCTGAAAGTGGACAAGGCTATGGTTCCCGATGGGATACATCCAAGGGTACTGAGGGAATTCAGGAAGGTACTGGTTGCACCTCTGACAGCTCTGTTCAACAATTCACTGGAAACAGGAGTAATTCCAAAGGACTGCAGGAGGGCATGCCAGTCAGTCTGACGTCAGTGCTGGGAAGTTAATGGAAACACTATTAAAAGAAAGGCTAGTGGAGTATCTTCAATATAGCAGGTTACAAAACCTGAGGCAGCGGATTCACAGGGTGGGAGGTAGGGGTTCAAGTCAGGCATACCTGACCGATTTACTGAACTGGGTGACCACGGAAATAGATCATGATGAGGTGGTGGAGGTGGCCTATTTAGACTTCAGCAAGGCTGTAGACATCATACCACACAAGAGGATTATAAGGAAACTGTGCAGTTTAGGAGTGGGACCCAAGGTGGTAAACTGGGTAAAACAATGGTTGGATAGGCAGCAGAGGGTGGTGGTAAATGCCACTCACTCTAATGAGGGAAAAGTGATCAGCAGGGTGCCTCAAGGTTCAGAGCTGGGACCAGTCCTCTTCAATGTCTTCATAGGCGACATTGCCAAAAGACTGGAAGGGAAGGTATGCCTCTTTGCAGATGACATCAAAATCTGCACTAGCATAGATATTCCATAGGGGTGGAAAAATGAGTAGAAATCTGAAAAAAATCAAGGAATGGTCAAGGTTATGGCAGCTGGGTTTCAATGCAAAACTGCAAAATCCTGCACCTAGGACACTGAAACCTAGGGGCAGTGCATAAAATGAGGGAGAGAGAGGTACTGGTGATCATAAAGCAGGAAAGAGACCTTGGGATTATCATATCTGATGACCTCAAGGTGGTGGACAGCACGACAAAGCAGTAGGAGGGGCCAGTGGGATGCTGGCATGCATAAGGAGGGAATCACCAGTAGGAGAGGTGGTGCTGCCACATTATCGATCATTGGTGAGGCACCACCTGGAATACCGTGTCAAGTTCTGGAGGCCAAATCTCCAAAAGGACATAGGGTAGAGGCTACCCAGAGGAGGGCAACTAAAATGGTGCAGGAATTGCATCAAAAGCACTATGATGAGACACTGAGGGATCTCAAAAGGTACATCCTGGAAGGGAAGAAATGGGTGGACATGATAGAGACCTACAGTATAAGTACCTCACAGGGGTGAATTAAGGTTTTTCAGAGGAGAAGATGCACCAGGACAAGACAGCATGCAATGAAGTGCAAGGGAGGAAGTTTAGGATGGATGGGAGGAAGTACTTCATCATGGAAAGAGTAGTGGACGCCTGAAACAGTCTACCAGCAGAAGCGGTGGGAGCAAAAACTGTGGGGGGCTTCAAGCATGCAAGGGATAAGCACAGAGAAATCTAAGTAGAAAAGTAGGTGGGGGAGTAGTCGGAGATCAAGTAGGTTCTGCAGTGACAGTATAGGCAGGGACAAAATGGGAAGACTAGGTGGGCCAAGTGGTCCTTATATGCTGACAAATTCTGTTTCTTTGTTTCCTCCATGTTATTGACTAGGATCTGGGCATTAGCACACAGCATTTTCCACCCCTTTGCTGCATGACACTTAAGTCCATCACTAGCCCCTCAGTTTCCCCATCCATACCTTGCTTCCACTCCAGTGTACCACTCAGAGATTGGGACAGCCTGCTAGCTCCTCATATGTATGTAAGAGTGATGTAAACTAGCAATTATCATGCTCTCACCTAGTTAAAATACCTGCAATACCTTATCATTGCACATCCTAGCTCACCACTTGACCTGCATTTTCTCTTTGTTTTAGAGGATTATGTACTGAGGTCCATAAATTTATCATTTATTGTTACTGTTCTTCCTTTGTAGGCCCAGCTGATGTGCAGAGTCAACATTATGAATGATCAGGCTCTGTTGTTACTTGTTGTTTTCATATATAACAAGGATTTTGACACCTCAAAAACAGGGATTTTTAAAGGTTGCTGTTTCTTTGCCACTTCACTGCAAACAAACGGTTAGCACTTTTGGCTTGAAATTTGCGGGGTAGAAAGTAGGTGTCCCAGAGATGTGATTTATGCTGGTTTAGTGTGAAAATTTACTTCAGTTACATAGTTATTGCATTCTGAAGTTGGGAAATTTCCTATAGGATAACACTGTGGTGAATGTGGTGCATTTCACTGCCTATATCTCGAAAACGGTTCCAGATACAGACTTTTTGCTAATCGCAGCTTAGTACACCTTTAGGTACTTAGCAGACATGCAGGTTACCAGTCTATCATTACAACTGCAGTGGAATATTTTCCAAGGTTGCTATGGTTACTGAGATATTTCACCATTTGCAGCACAAGGCTTTCTTGGAATGTGTATAGGGCTGTGCTGCATCTCTACAATTATAGGTAGGTGGGAGCACAGGGCCCTCCACATATGGATACCATTATGCAGTAATCAAGACTGCTGGGCCATCCATTATGCAATACTGGGAGTGCAGAGCCCTAGGGAGATGACAGTTCATTACAATGTCTGTGCACTTATACCATGAGAGTGCAGGGCCTGGAGGGCCCTGTGCTCCCAAAACCATATAAGGGTAAAATTACACTTTCTCAAAAAGTAAGGAAATTAATTGCAAAAAAACTTTGTTAATGCATCAGTTAGGACTGAAGCGACAAAAGTAGGGAAATGAGGCGTTAGGGTTGACACCCTAACATCCCCTCCTACCACCCACTCCCACCCCTACAGACAGACAACAGGTGACGGGTGTGCCTTGGTCATCAGGCCCAACTCTCACCCCATTCTCCTATACTGTACCATGTCAGCTTTCTACACATGGAATGGGATGAAAGTTAGGCTGACAACTCCAAGGCACACCCCGTCACCTGTTGGTCTCTGGAGGGTGGGGTGGTAGGTATCAATCTCTAATATATATATATATATATATATATATTTTTTATTGCAAAACTCAGTTAATGCATCAGGTAGGGTTGTTTCCACAGTGACAAAAGTGTGGAAATTCGATGTTAGGGTTACCACCCCACCACCACACTCCCATCCTCAAACTCCTAACTCTGCATTCCCCCCAACACACACACATACACACACACACATATCCAAGCAGTACAAGACACATCCATCATCATGGTCCAGCAATAGTATGAGTTCTGCTGCCATCAGAGTGCCTTGTGGGTACACACGCATTCTGGACAACCATGTGAGTTGGCCCACAGTAAGTATTTTGCTGTTATAAACATAAATAAGATTTAAGCAGATGCCTATATTGCAATTAAGAAATGATTAAACACCCAGTATGTTATCTATAGATAACTGTATCGGAAATAAGAGTCTGGATAACCCTAGCAACAGTCATTGGATGTTTACATATTTTTTTCTGATAGAGTGAATCAGGCCTAATAAAAAATGGTGGTAAAAATAAAAGTAATGTTTTGTAGTATAGTTTACAAGCAACATGAGACAGCAACAGTTGTAACAACCAAAGCTAACCATAACATGCTGCTAATGAGTATTTCCAGGTAACGCAGCAGTATTACAACATGTGATGGTGCTAGTTTCATACCTGAGCAGTATCTGAAAAGTACTATGTATGTGTCAGCGTTGTCTGTAGTGTCACCACATGCCTATGTGGTAGCAGTGATACCTGCAACGAGCCAATCATAGAATTATGATGCATAAAAATCAATATTTAGAAAGTCTGTGCAGATTAAGTTTCACTGTACGAAAAGTTATACCAGCTATAATGTGTCATACTGTGCTGGCAGTATAGGGTTGATCAAACTGTATTTGTTTTTTCATTACATAGTGTTATGTGAAAGGAGTACAGTGTAGTGATTATTGTACTTACAGATATGACTGACTGGTATAGTGTCTTACAGTCTTGCATGTGTCTTGCATATATGTGTGTGGGGGGTGGGACGGGGAATGCGGAGTTAAGGGTTTGAGGATGGGGGTGGTGGTAACCCTAACATCGAATTTCCACACTTTTGTCACTGTGGAAACAACCCTAACTGATGCATTAACAGAGTTTTTTGTAATGAATTTCCCTTATTTTTGAGAAAGTGTAATAGAAATAGTAAACGGTATGTGTTGGGAGCACGGGGCCCGAAGCTGCCCATTTCTGCATTATCATACTCTATGTGTTTGTGGGAGCGCGGACCCTCCGGGCCCTGTGCTCCCACTTACACATAAGCACAGAGCCATACAGCAGCCCTATAGGCCAAAGAACCTTGTAACACAAATTTGCCAATATCTAGGAAACCGTAGCAGATAGAAAAAAAATTCAAGTGTGGCTGTAATCATGAGAGTGACATAAGTTGACCGAATCCATATCTCACATTGTGTTTGAGATACGGGCAGCAAAAAGCGCTGTGAATGCTAACTCTGTGGGCGTAATAGTGGGCCTCGGACATGAAAATGAGCAATTGGAACACTAATTCCCAAATATCTCAGTAACCGTACAAGGTAGAAAAAATTCAAATTTCATGTTATTTATGGCCTTGCAGCCTAGTTCTGCAGGATGTTTGCGACAAAAATTCCATGTCTCGAACCGTTTTCAAGATGCGGGCCCTGAAAGGCGGCAAAGGAGCTGCAATGTTATCCTATGGGAAAATTTCTGAACTTTGGAATGCTGTAACTTTGGGCCCCTGTAATGTTTTGGCACCAAAATGCACATCTGTGGGACCCGGGCTTGCCACCCTGCAAATTTCAGCCCAAAACACCCAACCGTTTTGTTGCAGGAGAATGGCAAAGATTTGCAGTTATTTTGAGAATACTTTTGCAAATTACTTTCGCAAATCACGAATGTTTTGCAAAAAAAGAAAATCACAAAACGTTTGCATTTGCGAAAGTACTTTTTCCTTGAAGTTGGAAAATGCATTTCTAGGGGGGTTAACCCCCCCAAAAAAAAGGTAGGGCTAGCATCCTCAGGACCCCACTAGGTAAACACAACAATTAGTGTTTACCTAGAGGGTCCCAATTTTAAATGCCAGGCATTTTTTCTGTGTCACTAACTGAAAACGAGATGGCCAAATCACGAAGGTAAAAGGGTCATTTACGAAAGTAAAAACAGGCATTTGCGAAAGTTTTGTGATTTTTGCTAAGTTTTCCCATTGACGATAATGGGACATTTGTTTTTTGAATAACTTTTGAATGGTTTAATATTTTTTCACCAACTCTTCAAAAGACACATCGGTGGCCAAGACTGCATCTTCCCTGAAGATTTCGGACCGAATGGACAAACCGTGCAGGCTGTGGGCACAAGCAAAGAAATGTGCAAAAAGTCAATTTGTCTGCGTTTTTTGGCATTCTGTAGCTTTGCAACTGTATATCCAACTGTAACGCAACTGGCCATATCCAAAGAGCTATGGTACCAGACTGCGCATGCAAATGTTCAGGCAAATCCGTCATACAGTGGCAAAGTTATTAAGTTGCAAAATGTGAGGTTTAACATTAAAGTGCTTACTCAACCCTAACTATAGTGGCACATATATATCTATTATACTGGCACGGTAGCACCAATATAGTTAGGGTTCATTCGAGCATTTAATGTTAAAGGCCAATTTTTGCAGGGTTCAACAGATCTGCTTGAATTTTGCAAGCATCTTTAGAAGGGATGGGTCTATTGATAAGCTAAATTTGGTTTGAATCCCTTGTGTGGTTTCTGAGATACAGAGTGTTGAAAAAAAAAAAAAGATTTTTATGTTTTGGGCTGTTTTTTGTCAACCTGCATCTCAGAAATGGCTGTAGCTACAGTGCTGAAAGTTTGCAGGGTAGAAACCTTTGGCCTCACAGATGTGCCTTTTGAAGGTTTGGTGGAAAAAATATTAATCCATTCCAAAGTTACTAAACTTTGTTTTTCCCATTATTTCCTATGGGCAAAAAATAGATGTCCCTGGCGGCATAGGATTCTATGTCGGAGCAGCACTCCAGCATAGGATTTTATGCCGACGTTTAGTAATGGGCATACGATTCTATGTTGGAGCAGCTGTCTGGCATAGGATTGTATGCCAAAGTATCTTGCTGAAGGGTACAGGTGCAGGTCAGCATCCCCACCCCTAAAACAACTGTGGGACACTGGGGAGCCCACTCCCAGTGTCCCCAAACTGCCCAGTACTGTGGGACACTGGGAAGCCCGTTTCCCAGTGTCCCCAAACCGCCCAGCACTGATGCACAAGCCCGCATAAATGATACCTCAATGCAGGATTCTGCATCGAACTGCCATGTCACGATGCAGAATCCTGCATCAGTTCATCTTCATCCCAGTAATATGAGACACTGGGAAGCCCACCCCCAGTGTCCCAAAAATCTGTTTTTTTCCCCTGAAAAAAAGAAAACAGTTCCCCATCATTTTTTTAATTCGATGCAGAATCCTGCATCCTGCCATTTTCAATGCAGAATCCTTCATCAAAGTGTTCACTTTTATCGACACTGGGGTGCCCAATCCCCGAGTCGGCATTTATCCTCCCCTCCACTACTGTGGCACACTGGGGAGCCCACCCCCAGTGTGCCAAAATAATTAAATTAATTAATATTATTTTTCCAACACCGGGATGCCAACTCCCAGTGTCGGATGTCTCCCCCGAGCCCACTTCCATTGCCGACGGGGGTGCCCAGTCCCCCTGTTAGCATTATGTATACCCCAACTCATGTGGCACACTGGGAGCCCACCTCAGTGTGCCCACACTTACTTTTTATTTTTTTATAAATAAAGAAAACCGTCTCCAATGTCTTTTTTTTAAACCTGTAATAAAGAAACGCTCCCTCATCATCTCCCCCTCCCATCCCCACCCTCCCACTGACCACCCACCTCCCTTACCAACTTTTACCCATACTTATCTCTGGAGGTTGAGAGCAGCAATCTTCTCTAGACAGGGATAAGTCTGCACTCTTCAAGGCCCAACCGCAAACTGAGGAATCAAGGTAGGCTCTGTATTATGGCTGTCAATGGGGTTTTCAACTTATGTTGATATCTCAGCCATTTTGTGAGGAATTTTTATGCCAAATTTTCAACACGGGGTTCTTGGGGCCCCACCTCATGAACACTGTCACTGTCATTTCATTATTTGGTCCCAAAAGGTGATTTCTTGGTTGCTGCACGGAATCACTTTTCTGGACCGATTAACAAAATGACAGTGCCAGTGTTCATGAGTGGAGGTCCCAAAAAGCCCATGTTGAAAATCTGGCAAAAATTCTAAAAAATGACTGTTACGGTAGCATTAGTTGATGAGTTTAAGGTGGCATCTAATGCTGATTAATGCATGGTTGAGGGTTGTGGCCCGAGGCTGCAGGCCAAGGGTTGTACAACAGCCCAACCATACATTAATCGCATTAGATGCCACCTTCGGAGTGGCTTAATGCACTTGTAACATGGCAAGTGTTCATTTACTACTGTTTACATTTACAATAATATGCCACATACATCAACAGGTACTTTTTACATGGTTTAATACAGTATTTTCTGTTGCTCAACACTGTACTTTCTTAGTGGACATCTATGTCCTGGGAGCACGTGCACATTCACAAGGCAGTATCTTTTTATATTGGGATTGCTCTTTCCTGCACATTTACAACAATTGACTAAAAGCACTGTGCCGTTACATGTAACGTGCCACGCTACCTTTCCTTGCTATCTAGACGGCTGTTTTCGCTCGTTTATTGTGTTACTTTTTATCCTTCAGTAGAGGATTGTGGGAACATACCTAATATTTAGATATCTCGCATTTCAATTCATTCAACATAGCAAGGTATGCAAATATTGTGTATTTTCCCACAATGCACACATTTGTACAGGTTTCTGCTCCCAACAACTGCTCAAGCTCACAGTACCAGTATCGCTGTGATGGACCTTTTCTGCGCTTTCTTGCTCTTCAAGCACTAAATTGCCTTTCTCATAGTGCTCTAGGGATGTGACCTACTTGCTGCGGTGCCATTCCACTACGATCCTCGGCAGGATAGATGCCTCTCCCACTCGCTCCCCCTGGGTTTATTCAATATCGCCTACACGTGCACTCCATCTTTCTGGGGCTCATGCACAGAAGTAGCACTCCTGTGATGATTTCCTCTGCGCGCTCCCTTCAGCCAACCACGGCATATATAGGTGGATTAATCCCGCTTGGTGTTATATCAGCTAGCCGATTGAGCCAATTGGCTTTGTGTGTGCTCCTCTTTAACATGTTACAAGTGTGCATTACGATTCTACGATGCTCGTAACTTCACCAATTTTTAATATTTTCTCTCCACATTTTCAGCATTGAGATTTTTTTCACACCTCCTTATGAACAGTACAGCTGTCATTTTCACATCCTGCCCGAAATGTGTTTTCGCATATTGGCGCAGTCACTGTGTGAAATCAAGTTTTGGGATGTACTAAGGAAATCACAGTGACACTGCCCATGAGGTGGTGTCCCAAAAAGGTCATGTTGAAAATTTGGTACAAAAATACCCACAAAAGCCAGAGTTATGCAGTCATTTAAATTTCACTACACACGTGCATGATTTTAGCAAATTTTAATAATTTCTCTCCAAATATTCAACATTGCCAGTTTTCATACCACCTCATGAACAGTATACTTGCCATTTCTCACATTCTGCCCAAAATGTGTTTACACAGCACTGGTGCGGAATGGCACAGTTGCTGCACGAAATCACCTTTTGGGACTAAGTAACGAAATAAAACTGTTAGTGTTCATGAGTTAGGGTCCCAAAAAGGTCATGTTGTAAATTTGGTACAAAAATACCTAACAATGCCTGATGCACGTGAGTAACATTGGCAATTCGTCATATTTTTCACTTCAAATTTTCGACATTGCCATTTTTTTACACCACCTCGTGAGTAGTACAGCTGTTAGTTTTCAAATCCTGTGAAAAATGTTTTTCCACACCTGTGTCATGAAATGGCGTTGCACTTGTGCAGAACTGCACTTTGGCTGGGAATTGAAAATGTTCTGTACTGGGTACATGCGGTGAGGTGATAAGGTTATGTTGACCATTTTGGGTGAAAATTATTTAAGATGGCACAGTTATGACTATTTGCTGCAATTTCGCTATGCCTTCTCGTAACTTAATGTGTGAAAGCACACTGGCCGGACAGCCCCGTGTTTCCACAGCCCTGCACTCCTGCAGCAAAATAAAGATGCTACTATGCTATTTCAAAAAGTAAGGAAATTTATAACAAAAAAACTTTGTTTAAAGGCTAGTTAGGGTTCTCCACATACTTTCACAACTAATGTGATACAGGCAAGGAAACTGGGTGTTAGGGTTTACAACTGTAACACCCATCTCCCACCAAACCCTACCACTGGAACTGCACCCCCACCCTCCACACACTAACAAGCGTCAGTGTGTGACTTAGGGTCATGGGTCCCACCCAACCCTAGCAACACCACCCTCACCCTCCACACACCGACAAGCTTTGGGGTGTGCCTTAAGATCGTAGGCCCCACCCCACCCTACCATTGCAACACCACCCTCACCCTCCATCAAGTGTCGGGTTGTGCCGTAGGGTCATGGGCCCTAACTCTCATCCCATTCTGCTATACTGTACCAGGTCAGGTTCCTTACAGATGGAATGGGGTGAGCGTTAGGGCCCATGTTCCTAAGGCACAACCCGATGCTTGTTGGTGTGTGGTGTGTGGAGGGTGGGGGTGGTGTTGTGATGGTAGGGTTGGGTGAGGGGTGAGACCCACAACCCTAAGTCACACCCCGATGCTTGTTGGTGTATGGAGGTTGGGGGTACCGTTCCAATGGTAGAGTTTGGTGGAGGAGGGGTGTTACAGTTGTAAACACTAACACCCAATTTCCTTGCCTGTATCGTATTAGTTGTGAAAGTATGTGGAGAACCCTAACTAGCCTTTTAAACGTATTTATATATATATATATATATATATATATATATATATATAAATATGTGTGTGTGTATGTATTGTATATTTTTTTTAAAATGTTTAAATAAAAAGTATAAAAACAAAATACCTGCAATAAAGGCATCAATCTTCTGCCCCATGCACTACCTCCCTCACTTTTGGGATGCAGGCTATCTTTTTTAAAGAGCCCCTCCAGGTGAAGCCTGGACAGGACCTTGTACAATAACAGTATTAGTCCCTCTGTTCTGCAAGTCACCCCACCCCATGCACCCCAGCATTCTTCCATCCTCCTTGCCACTGCTTGTCATGCTTTAGCTCCTTGTCTATTAGGACTCACAGATCCTTTTCCTCTCGTACTGCAGTGAAGGAAGCCCTGCATAGTGTGTATGTCCCGCATCTGTTTTTTCCTTCCCAAATGCAGCATGTTGTAATTGGCTACATTAAATCAATGACTCCAGGAGTCCTACCAGTTACATAGCTTGTTCAGGTCCTCATGACATTTCTCCCCATCCTTCAGTAGACCAGAACCCTGACCACCTCAGTGTCATCAGTGAACATAAGCAACCTGCAGGAGACTTCAGCTACCAGATCACTGATGGAAATGTTGAACAGCAGTGACCCAGGCAACCACTTCTGAGGGACTCTACCAAGTACTGCTCTCCACTCGGCATAGTGTCTGCCCACCACAAACCTCAGCTTTCTGTCCCTAAACCAGTTAGCAATCCACCTTTTGTATACCACACCAGTGTACTCTGATCAGAAGCCACTATGTGTCAGTGCATAAAGGCTTTGCTGTAGTCCAGATAAATGATGTCTATTCTGCTCCTGTCCACCCCCCCTTCAAAGAAGGTGATCAGGTTGGTTTAGCATGGTCTGCCCCTCATAAAGCCATGCTGAGAGAGGATGAGAATCTTTGCCTCCACTATGTGCTTCATTATTCTGTGTTGACTATGGATCTAAGAGCCATGCCCAGCACTGATATTAGGCTGACTGGCCTGTAGTTGCCCGGGGTTAATAATATGACCTTCTTGAAGATGGGGACTACACTGCCCACTTTCTAGTCCTCTGGGACCATGCCTGTCCAAACACACTCTTGAAAGATGACTGCAAGCAGTCATTCCAATTTTTTCATTAGCCCAAATATAATCCTGGTGTGTATCCCACCTACATCTTGGGACTTACCTTGCTTGATCTTTGCCAGGTAGTCGGTACAAGGATGGGAGTGATGCCAGTCAATGAATCAATATGTTTATATGGGTATGGTAAATGTCACTGCAAATGTAAGCATTTGTGTACAGTCTCAATTGGTCTCCTACTTTTGCAAGGGAGAAACACCCACTCGAACTCTGGAGTCAGTTCCCAAAAGGCAGCAGGATTGGACTTACGGAAGGGAATGCAGAAAAGCATGAGTTTACACAAAAAGTAGAAATGAATTATTGTAACTGGAAATAATATCTGCTGGCAGGGTAAGGCTATGGAGACATTTTCTGTGGGTAAAAGTCTCTAACCTTTTGCAGAAATACAGAAGATTAACTAGTGGAAAACAATTGAGAATGGCTGTCTGTGGCCTATCAGCAGTGCTATAGGTTCTCATGTGGGCAGCGTGGATTCAGGAAAGGGCTTAGGATTGCTTAATCGGGCAGCCCGTGTTAGGAAGTGCTGCCTGGTTATGAGACTGGGGGCTACCTTGACTGCTCCAGGGGGAATCCTGTAGCGGGCCAAAAGAGTGATCTGATTTACTGTGTCAGATCCACTATGGATAAATGGCATGCACATGTTGCCAGTGGAGGAGAAGGGCAGGAAAGGGGGGGGGCTACTTATCGTAATGCCAGATCTTCAAGGATATCTTTTATTTTCATATAGATTTTTATTAGCTTTTTTCCTCATTTTCTCCACATCGCTGTGGCCCTGGTGTACACGTGTGGTGTGGAGGCACACATACACCACGCCATGCCATGGGGCACCCCCCTCCCACCTATGCTACCCACCAAATCTCCACCTGATGGAAGCAAACTACGGGGGGGGGTTATGACCACCCCAGGAGAGGAAAGCTGCCTTTCAGCTGCTCAATCCTACTTCTTCCCTTCCCCTCATGCCGGCTCCCTGACGACCCAAGGTTGTTCCTGAACCTGGGTCATCGGCGTGGCGTGAGGTAAGGTGTCCAAGCGCCTTAACTCTTGGCACAACCAGGCCAGCCAAGGATATCTTCTCCACAGAGCCAGACTTTTAAGTCTTAGCCCAGAGGCACCAGGACCCAGTGGGAGTAAATCTTTTGTAGTCAGAGCACCAGCAATAGTGCCAGCACTAGTCCATGTGCAACACCACATGCCCGAGCCAATAACCGTTGATGACATTCTACCTCAGTTCCTTTAGCAAGGAGAGTAAGGAACACGAACCCTGCTTACAAGTATAGTAAAATGATATAACAGAGAAAAGGAACAACTAAAACAAGCATTTGTCAATGCCGAATGTTTGCTTGCTGGCACTGACATTGGTAGTGTAGAAGTTACAGAGCTGCATAATAGGAATGGCAGCGAAGTATTGAACTGAAGCCAACCCCACCACCACCCCCCTGCAGAGAGTGGCAGGCATTGGGGTGTGCCTTTGGGTCGTCAGGCATAACGACCATGCCATTTCACCACACCCTACCCTGCAGACACTGACAGGTGTCACGGTGTGCCTTGGGGTCTTTGGCCCTTATGCGCACCCCATTCCATCAGGAAATACAGTGAGATGGGTGCAGTATTGGAGAATGGGGTGAAGTTTGGGCCCGAAGAGTCTGAGGCACACCTTGATGCCTCTCTCTGGCTGCAGGGTGTGAGTGGGGTGGAATGGTATGAGCATGACAGGCAAGAATCCCAAGTCACACCCCTGATGCCTGTCATACTCTACAGGGTGGGGCGTTATGGTTGGAAACCCTAACGCCTCGGGCATTCGTTGGTATTTTCACTCCAAATTTTCAACACGTTTTTTTTGTGACCCCCACCTCATGAAGAGTGGCAATATCAGTTTGTTAGCTGAAAACTGCTTTTGCACAGTGACTATGGCATTTGGCACCACAGGTGCAAAAACACATTCCGAACAGGATGTGAAAAATGACAGCGGTACTGTTCATGGGGAGGTGTAAAAAATGGCAATATTGAAAATCTGCTGTGAAAATCTTAAAAAAACTGGTGAAGTCACGAGCGTGCGTAGAAACTGCAGAACGCACACCCGTAATGTAACTAGTTTGGGGATTTTTTTACAGTAGATTGTTAACACAGGCGTTTTGGGACCTCCGATCATGAACAGTGTCAGTGTGATTTTCTTTACCTCTCCTGAACAATGATTTCCCACAGCGACCACGCATCTCTGCACTGAAAGTGTGAAAACACATTTCGGCCATGTTGTGGAAAATGACAGCAGTACAGCTACCATTTTTCACATCTCGCCCAAAATGTGTTTCTGCACATGTAGCGCACAATGGTACAGTCGGTTTGTGAAAACAATGTTTGGGACAGATTAAGAAAATCACAGTGACACTGGTCATGAGCAGAGGTCTTAAAATGGCTATGTTGAAAATTTGGTGACAAAACGCCATAAAATGACTGTGTTACGAGTGAGCATTGTGCACTTTCCATGCACCCTCGTAGGTTCATGAATTTGTAATACTGTATTTTCAGTCCAGATTTTCACCAGTGGCATTTTTCCACACCTGCAGAAACACATTTTGGGCGAGATGTGAAAAATGGTAGCTGTACTGCTCATAAGGAAGTGTGGTAAAATGGCACTGTTGAAAATCTGGTGTGCAAATATTACAAATTCGTAAACTTGCCAACGTGTGTAGGAACTGCGCAACATGCGCTCCTAAAACAGTCATTTTGGGGAATTTTTTCACCAAATTTTCAACACAACCACCTCTGCTCATGACCAGTATCACTGTGATTTTCTTAACGTGTCCCATACATTGATTTCACACACAGGCTGTGCCATTGTGCGCTACATGGGCAGAAACACGTTGTGGGCGAGATGTGAAAAATGACAACTGTACTGCTCATAAGGAGGTGTGGTAAAATGGCAATGTTGAAAATCTGGAGTGAAAATATTGAAAATTTGCAAACTTACGAGCGTGCATAGGAACTCTACAGCATAGCTACATAAAACAGTCATTTTGAATTTTTTCACCAAATTTTCAAAATAGCCATTTTAAGACTTCTGCTCATGAACAGTATCACTGTGATTTTCTTAATGTGTCCCATACATTGATTTCACACACCAACTGCGCCATTGTGCACTACATGGGCGGAAACATGTTTTGGGTGAGATGTGAAAAATGACAGCTGTACTGCTCATAAGAAGGTGTGGTAAAATGGCAATGTTGAAAATCTGGAGTGAAAATACTGAAATTTCGCAAACTTACGAGCGTGCATAGGAACTGTGCAACACACGCTCGTAAAACAGTCATTTTTAGAAATTTTTCCACCAAAATTTTCAAAATAGGCTTTTTGAGAGCCCACCTTATGAACACTGGCAGTGTCGTTTCATTAATCATTCCAGAAAGGTGATTTCACACAGTGGCTGCAAAATCACCCTTTGGGCCCAAGTAACACCATGACAGTGCAAGAATTCATGAGGAGGGGTCCCAAAAACCTCATGTCGAAAATTTGGTGCAAAAATTCCAGAAAATGCCTGAGATATGCAACAAAGTTGAAACCCCCCTATCTATCCCATTATACAGCTTACCGGCATTTCCTCAGTTTGCAGTCAGCTTTGAAGAGTGCAGATGTGTTCTCGGTCCATCGATTGTCGCGCCCGGACTCCAGAGGTAAGTATGGGGTGGGGGTGTGGGAGGCTAAGTGCACTGTGGGTGGGTGGGGGTTGTGGGGGCAGGGAGACTGCGAGGACAGTTTTTCTTTACAGGTGTTTTTTAAAAAGACAACTCAGGACATTGCCATGCTGGGGTGGGCTCCCAATGTGGCAGAAGGATGGCTGGGCGTGGAGCCGGCGGAGGGATTGGGCACCCTGTCGGCCATGGCATCTGTTGCCACACTGGGATGGGCTCCAGCGTGGCACCCTGTACTCGGGGACAGTGAAGCCGACAGGGATGGGGCACCCCCGCCGGCGGACAACATTGGGGGGTGGGGAGAGACAGTGGAGCCGACAGGAGATTGGGCGCCCCATCGGCCATTCATAATTTTACAGCGCTGGGGTGGGCTCCCAGCGTGCACACCTGGATCGCTGGGGGCATGGAGCGGACCCCTGACGAGGATTGGGCACCCTGTTGGCCATAAAGTGTGGAGGGGAGGGAAGGTGCATGAGCACGCGAGTGTGCGTGCGCACGTACGTGGGTGGGAGGGGAGAGCTCTGCTCACTCAAGCGGAGCTCTCCCTTTTAACTGTATGCCACTGCATTTTCCTGCTGTCATAGACAGCTGGAGCAGTGATTGGCGCTCTGCGACTCCGCCTGCAAATACACTGACTGAATTGGAAGAGGCTGACACACCACTGGAAAACTCGTATGATGGCACTATGTTTCTTACACATGCGTGCAAGCAAACATAAAAATGACTATCAACCTAAAAGAAAAGAAGGGAAAAGCACTCCTTCTCTAGACCCTGCCCCCCCTCCCCCTTATGAATCAGGACAGGTCAGCAAATAAACATAAAAAGGAAACAACCCTGAGACAGGGCTCAGGAGGGGTAAAAAGATAAGAAAGGGGCTACCCTGGTGATTAAGCAGCAGCATACTGCACTTCTGTGCAGGTGACCTGGGTCCTGACTTGGGTCACCACATGGGAGAGAGGCCAGGCTGTAGCCAGCTGTTGGAAGACACCGCACCTTGGCTAAGATGGGTTGGCCACAAGTTTCAGCACCACAGCATACCTCTCTGGGTGGGCCTGGGAGTTTGCTATTTCCACAGGGGTATACTGTGCATGCACATGGCTGACAAAGGCACTGCTCACTGTCCTCTGCTTGAGTTTTTTCCAGTAAAACCGTAAGTCTGCATAATTATTTTGCATTAGCATGGACTTTGTTGTACTGACTGAGTGCGGTCTCTCCTTGTGTCTGCAGGTAAGTGCAGCCCCCTTCCCGATATCTAAGGGTATCCAGATGGTGTATTGGGGGGGGCACTAGACAACCAAGAAAACACAGTCCAAGAAAACAGAATATGCTCGTTACCTAGTTCTTCTATTGTTGTGAGTTGGCTATGCAGGTTGAGGAGCAGGTACATACTTCACATCGGTTGGGATAACTGCAGGGGCAAGGTGGTTAGCAGGCAACAACAGTAGCACACATTTTGTTCAGTGAATGCAATGTCCACAACCAGATTACTTGGCACAACAAACTGATATAATAATAAGAAAAAATTGATAGGCCACTCCATGGACCATGGGGGTAACAAGTATGGTGGGGGTACTTCATGGGTATAAACCCGACAATTACATCTGCAACCATCTCTTTTTCCAACAGATTGATTTATGGCTTTGCAGACATTCCCTCAAGCCAAAGGCTACACTCCTGACAGCAGCACAAGACGGTGGGCTGGAACAGGCCACACTTAGAGGTATTTCAGACTTGCAGACTTTCAATTCATATTCCTTCCCTCTATATTCTTAACTCATTTGCTCCCAGTGGCCATTTTGGGTCAGATCTAACAATGGATGGTTCTGACACCATATGGTGTCCATGGGAACAAATGTGTTAACACAGGCACTTGCTTACTTTCTCTTCTCTTAGTCTCATCAATACTTAAACTGAGGTAGCAACTGTGACAGCATGAGACGTTTCTACTGTACCAATCCCATTTCCTTACTTGCCTTGCTTTGCCTTGTTACGCAGGGGTTGCTTTAAAACATAGGGGGCTATGTTCCTACTGAGAGGTCTTACAATTTGTTTACAATGGTGTTCATTTTAGCAGGAACACACCACTGAAGACCTTCCCACGACCCAATCGCTGATGTCACGCACCTGGTCTGGCCTCCCAAGGGAATTCTGCACAATCCTGGCCTTTTCAGAAACCAATGGCACTTTCCACTCATGCAGCGATTCCAATGTCAGGACTGCTTTTAACCAGGGGAATGGTTGCTGTGCCAAACAGAGCACCCAGATGACCTGCCACCCCATCGGGGTCCCAACTAGTCTCTCCCCACATAGAACTCTTTCTGACTTCATAGATTGCACCCCCTGAAAACACAAACACAGTGGCATCCACTGCCCGGGAGAAAAGGGGTAGACTGTCACCACTATGCCCTCAACGATTCAGGCTGCCACCTCTGGATCATGCCCCAGGCCCCACCTACAAGAGCAGGCCTGACCACAGAAACTCACTGGCTCTCAGGCTGCACCTGCCCACAGGTGAGACTTCTTAGGAAACAGGGCCCCGATCGGTGCTTGCTCTGTCAAGATGCCAGAGATCACATGGCGGGCCTTCATATTTCTGCTTCTCTGGGCTCCGGCTCCCAAACTACACTGACAGGACCCAGACTTGTGCTCCACTGTTCCCCATCACCCATCACACAGCCCAAACCACCACACTTCAAATGCAGATCTCCAAGGGAGGAGGGCTAGGGTGGCAAATGGCCCATCCCGGCCCCGCTGTGGCCCTCTGTCTGAACTAGTGGGCCCAAAACCTGACTACTCCTCTTCTTCTCCTCCTCTTTCCTTCCGGCCTCCTCTTGATGCCCAAACCCCCCTCTTTATACCCTAGGGGGTGGGTCCTACAGCTGGCAACAGACAGACCTACATCCCAGACCTAATGGCACCATTGCTCCCATTTCCTAGCTACACAGTTTAACTAGTAAGCTACTAGAGGGTGCTTATACTCACACACACAAAAACACACACACACACAAAACGTTCGCCTCCTGGTGAACAATGACCAGGCCACACCACTGACCACCATAGGAGAGAGATGCACACTCTCCCTCCCCCCAAGAGCCAGGCCAATACTGGCCACGCCACCAGAACAGTGGGAATTCATATACTTGAAAAAGGTCCTTACTTAACCTATACTGTAACATCTTACTGGGGCATACTGGTGACCCACCCGCTGGTTCCCATGGTCAGATTGCCAGGTACTGCAGTGGGGGCGTCCCTCCCCCCACTAACACTATACAGTAATCTTCCTAACAAACTTAGTTTCCAAGTTAATAAGAAGAGTGCTGCTGCCTGGAATAGGACAATAAACACAGGTTACTCACCTGTAACAGTAGTTCTAGGATGGTATATGTTGTTCATCCACACTTGTTGGCATGTCCCTTTCCCTTTAAATTTTGCTGGAAGGTCTAAAAGCTGGCTCCTCCCACCCACCTAGGTGGTACAGGTCTCAGCTCTGCCTCATGATGCCTGATCATGCCTGCTGGAAGCAAAGGTTGGGCGTCGAAGCTGGGGAGGTCGGGTGGGTCAGTGTGGAGGAACAACTTATACCACTCCTAGAAAGTACAGTTACGTAAGAACTTACCGTAACAGTAGATCCTCTGAGGACTGTCCCTTGCAGTAAGTCATTACTTATGGGACTATCCACCAGGTGGCGCTGTCACACGGCAGCTTCTTCTAGCAGTCTTCTGTGGGGGCCGCCTACACAACATCACTTCCTCTGTATGAGTATAACAGTGGGCGGCCCCCAGTACCTTCTGTTCACCGTCGGCTTCGGCGAGCACGGCCTGCACCGAGGTAAATGAGGGCCAAAAAACAGAACAGCGATCCCACCCAACATCCTGAGTTGCAGAGATTCGAGGCAACAAGGCAGGGGGACAGAGGGCAGGGGACTTACTGCAAGAGACAGTCCTCGGAAGATCTACTGTTACAGTAAGTTCTTACATAATAGTACCATCTTCTACAGACTGGTCTCTTGCAGTAAGTCATTACTTATGGGAGATTACCAAGCTGTAAAATTCAAATGGGAGGAAAGGCAAGGCTGGAAGCTGGGCCAAAGGGCATGCCCAATGGTTGAGCCCTTGCAAAACCCAGTTGTCCACGATGCCAAAGAAGTAAATTTCACAGGAAATATGTCAACTTCAACCTCACCCGCTCTGGCAGAGAGGCCAAAGGTGGAGCAGACAACATGTATGGTATTTAGTAGAAATGTCAACTTAAACCTCTTCCGTGCAGACAGATAGGGCAATGATTAGGCAAAGACAACTGGCATGAAATCGTAGAGAATTGTCAACTCAAACCTCTACCGTGCAGGCAGGAGGCATGATGTAGAAAGAACTGTAGGTGGCCAGGCACAGTGATTCATCCTGACGAGGCAGAGGTCGACAGGCTCTGGCATAGAGTCAAATCCAGTAGAAAGACAAGTAGAGCAGATCAGAAAGTAGAATGAGGAGCACTGGGGAAAAAGCAGCCCAGACAGTCAGAGGAAGGAACAACTGAAGGGCTCCAGCAGGGAGAGCAGCAGGAGTTCCAATTAGATCCGCATGGAGGAGTGAAGCGTCCAGTCCAGGAGCAAGCCTCCAAGAAAAGGGAGAGAGATCCCTGGACACCTCAGAGGCCTGCAAGAGGAGATGGGGGAAACCCTGAAAAGCGGTTTAAGGCACAGAAGCGGGTTCTACCCCATGTGAAGGGTGGCATGCAGTGGAGGGGCAAACTGAGCCACCCCCCTGAAGGCCCTACTGTGGTCCCGAGAGGCACCCCGGTAGGAGAGCTGGGCATGAGGTGGCCCACCCGCAGGGGCATAGGGGTGGGATCTGGGGAAGGGATAGAGGTCCTGAACAGACCAGAGAGTATGCCCCGAAGTCTGAAGGGAATCCAGGATGGAAAAATGGGCATCGGTGACCAACAGCTGGATGCCAGGTGGCAAACCCGAAACCTGCATCCAGGTGAAGCGCCGAAGGGTGACGCCGGAGGCCGAGAGGTGGGCCGATGGGTCAACCGCATCAAAGCATGCATGGAGCAAATGATGGGAAAGGAAGGGCATGGCAGACAGCGGCTGAGCTGATCAGGGCTACGAGGGGCAGGCTGAGTGGAAGCAGGATGAGACCAAATATGAGACAGTGTGTGAAAATACACAGGAATCAAAAGCGTTACAACCATGGCAGGCTCCTTGGGAACGTCAAAGTAGGCAGCCACATCCCAACAAAAGGAGTCCTGATCCGCAGCAGGGAAGCCAAAAGTATGCTGGATCTGCAGCATGAGCTCCATGAAGGAGGGATCTGGGAGAAAAGAGGGATCAGGGGGTTCAGGCGGGGCGGCCTCCAAAAAGGAGGACGCGGACGGGGGGAAACCAAGGTCCCCATGGTCCGAGAGGTCTCCCCAGGAACATCTCCCATAAAAGGATCCCCCATCCCAGAATCCCCATAAAGGGAGTCCATATAAATGGGAAGGGGAGAAGACCAGTCAGGAAGCACTGGATCCGGGCGCAGGCACCTGGACAGAGGGGAGAAGGAACAGGATGAGGCTGGATCCTGGCCCATGGACCGTAGAAGCTCCAGCACAATGCGGGCGATGCCCAGCACTTGTGATAGGGAGAGGTCCAGAAACAGAGGGTGCCCAAGGGCAGAGCTAGGAGGAGGGTGAGCCATCCCAGGAACCACTGATCCCAAATAGCGGGGAAAGCACTCCAACCCTTGTGGTCCGGGACCAGCAAAGGGGTAAGGGACTCACGGTTGGGTCTTCTCAGTGGGGCCAAAGGTCCAGGAAAAGTCACATCCTAAGGGTGTAAAACAGACGACGGGGGGGGGGAACCCCTAGGATGCCAAAACAGGATGCCAGGATGAGCGGGGGGGTATTGGAGCAAAGCTCTGAGAAGGGGGGTGTCCCGGGGTGGGAGGCCCTTATCACCACAAGAAGTATCCCTGTTGAGGAGGAGAGGCTCCTCTGTAGATGGTGGAATCATTCCCGTCGATTAGAGGCAAGAAACAAGCCCCTCCATCAACGGTGGAAGCTGTCCCGTTGACAAGGCATGCAAAACATGCTGTTCCATTGATGGGAGAGGCTTCCTCATCTACAAAGAGAGCCCCATCGACGGAGAATAAGCCTCCGTCGATGACAACAGCAGAATCATGTCCCATCGATGAGGGAGAGCAAAGAACACATGTCATCGACGGGGGAAACATCCCCATCGATGAAGAACGTCCCGTTGATGATGCAACACAGCCCGTCAACGGGAGACATTCAGAAACAAGGCCCATCGAAGATAAAACAAGCCCAGCAGGCTCAGTCAATGGGGGAGCAGTCCTGACGAGGAACACTCCATCGATGATGGAGGAGCCACCGTCGATGGAGTAAGGTGGAGGGAGTGTGAGGAGTGTGAATCCTGCTCCCTCCTATGCCTGAAACAAGTGCCCTTGACCGGGGAGCCTTTAAGGTGGCCCCCCAAGGTCCATTCCAGCCTGGCTGGATGATCCGCCATGAGCAAGTCCCAAGGCCCAGCAAGAGAGCCTGGGCCAGGGAGCAGCAGGGGTGCTGTGAGCAAGGAGGGCAGAGGTCACTGTGAGGAGCACAGGCCTGGCCTAGTGGAAGTAGAAGAGCCAGGGCCTGGGAGTAGTACACATACCCAGGACCAGATGCAGGAGCCGGGGGGTGCAGCGAGCGGTACACAAGCCCAGGTTCTTAAAGTAGAAGAGCCAGGGCCTGGGAGTGTTCCACAGACCCAGCAGAGAGAAGCACAATTGGGCTGGGCTGTTAACAGCAGCCCTAGTGAATCCCCAGACCCAGCAAGAGTGCCTGGGCCAGGAAGCAGCAGGTGTACCGGGAGCTCTAATGGAACACTGGGCCTGCTGTATGAAAGAAGTCCAGGGGTACTACTGTGAGTAGGTCACAGGCCTGGAACAGAAGGTAGAACAATCGGTTCAAGTTCGAGTCAAAGACTGCAACCCAGGAGGTCAGAACAGCTGACTGTGTGAGCTGAAGCCGGCAGGAAAATGAACAGAGGGTACTGTTGAGACGGGGTAGACTCTGACCCCATGATACTGAAGATGGGCTGCCACTAGTGCTATGCATTTGGTGAAGACCCTGGGGGCTGATGACAGGCCAAATGGCATGGTTTGGAATTCATAGAGGGTTCCTGCCACCCTGAAGTGGAGGAACCTTCGGTGGGGCAGACGGATCAGGATGTGAAATAACGCGTCCTGAAGATCCAGTGAGCAGAACCACATGCTCTGCTTGAGGGATGGTATGATCTTGGACAGAGTTACCATCTGAAAGGTGTGCGACCTGAGAAACTGATTCAGTTTGTGCAGATCTAGAATGGGGCACCAGCCCCCCATCCATTTCTGGACCAGGAAGTACCTGGAAACCAAACCCTAGGCTGACAGATGGGTTCGCGACCCTGACCACTACCTCCTTGCGGAGGAGTTTGGCAATGTCGTCGCTGAGGGACAACAGAGTATGGGCGGATACCTTTTCCTCCCATCGGGCGCGGGCTTGGCTTGCGGGGTACTGCTTAAATTGCAGAGGCAGAACCTGACCAACCACTTCCAAGACCCACTTGTCCGTTGTGACAGTGGACCAGGCGGAAAGGAAGTGGTAGAGCCGGACCCCCACGGGAGGACCTAGAGAGGTCATGATGGGCATGGCGGGGGTGACTGCCCCATCCTGTCACTGCACAGGCTTGGAGGATGAAGAGCCAGAAGTGGGGCCACCGTAACCTCTACCTCTGAACTTACAGTTCGCTAAAACCCCGGACTTGGGATGAGGGTGCCAAGATTGAGCCTGCTGCTGCTTGGCCGAGGCAGAAGGCCAATAGGACTTTTTCTGTGATTTCTTAGAAACTTGGGGTTCTTTTTGGGTGGAATTAACGGAGTCCAAGGTAGTATTGGACTTCTCGATACACTGAAGGTGACCATCGACTCCTGGACTGAACAAGTTGGTACAGAAGAAGGGAACATCTGTCAGTTTGTGCTGGGTGTCTGCTGTAAAGGTCGAGACCCTCACCCAGGCCCTGCAGCACATGGTGATTTCAGCTGCCACTGAACGGGCACAAGAATCCTCTATGTCCAGAGCCATCTGGAGTTGCTGTTTAGCAATGGCCTGACCCTGATCACGGACATGCTTGACCGTGATCTGAAGGTCTGTGGGGAAATGAGGAAACACCTCATCCAGGGAGCCCAAAAGGGCATGGGAGAAGTGTGCCATAATAACAGCTGAACTCGCCTATCGGAGATCATGCGGGGAAGCAGCAAAGACCTTTCTGGCTGCATGATCCAACTTTTTTGACTCTTTGTCCAGAGGTCTAGCCCTGTCTCCCAAGTTGCCAGAGCGCCTGAATACAGAGTCGGTCACCAATCCCTCGGCCAAGGGATGCTGTATAAACACCGAGAGGGCGCCGATGGGAATTGGGTATTTGAGGGCCATATGAGCGGAAAGTGCAGGGCAGGAGGCTGGATGTTGCCAAAGCTCCAAGACTGGACCAACTATGGCCTTGGCTACTGGGAAGGCCTCAGATGGGGAATCTGGCCCATTTCTCAACAGGCTCTAAAGGCATCCTCGTTGATTCGGAGATGAGACAGAGGATGCTCATGAAGAACATGGGACCCTCCTCAGTTGACAGACTCATCGAATCGTTGTCACACGGACATGAGTGCAGGTCAGAATCCTCGGACCCTGAGTCCAGGTAAAGCGGTCGACCACCGGAGTCACTCTCGGCCCGCTGTGGACATCAGGAGTAAGGGTGACTGACAGCCTGTGTGGGAGACCCTGATTGGGTCAGAACTCCTTGGCAGGAGCCCCTGACGGAGGCTGCTTAGGTGGTGGCTCCACCAAGATAGGTGGAGAGGCCAGCTTTGGCTGAGCCAGGAGGGTCTTTACCAGTCCGTTGGCGGAGGCCAAGTGATGGCCAGAGTAGAAGCCAGGGTCAACTTCGGACTTGTCAGCATGAGCTGTTGCCACATGAGGTCCTCATAGTGATGACGCAACTTGTGTCGAAGTCTGTCCTTACCCAAGGAGAACAATGAAGAATGGTAGCAGCACCGCTTCTTGGAACACTGCATGTGGGATTTCCTCGGCCTATCAGTCATGGGGGTCCGGGATCTAGAAGACGACCATTGGAGGGACTGGCAGAGCTTCTCAGAAGAAGCCGGGAGAACTGCGGCTCTTCCAGATCGGGGACCATGACCACAGTGGGAGCACCAGCAAGCTGGGTCTCGTCGGTCGGTAGGACCGGAGTCCTAAATAAAGAATTGTTGGCTTCATCAGGCAACAATAGGTTGACAGGGTCGATTATAATTTCGACCTGGTTGTCGTTCTGCATCTGAGCTGGCTGGCCTGATGGGGTACAGTGAAACCAGCGTCCGAGGTCACAATTTCGACCAAAGTCAAGATAGGAGACTCCTGTAAGACTGAGATCTCTCTCTGTTCTAAGAGCATCGACATTGCGAAGACTCGTCTCTTGGCTCCAAGTCCTTTTTACAAGACCGGGAGGTGTGTGAACTGGAGGGGCCCTCCCCTTTCATAGGGAGAGACTGGCACATCTCTTTGAAGGAACCAGAGAAGGAGGTGCCCAGTCTGAGTGAAACAAAAACCGACAATGAAGAGGATTGCTCGACGGCAAAAGCCACCTCCTCTTCGAAGGCCTTCATCTGCTCTAGTTGGTCAGCAAATCCCGCAGCCGCAGAGATCACATGACGGGCATCCTTAGATTTGACCAGCAGGTGCTGTTTTTCCAGTCATCCAAGCTGTAAACATGCAAGATTATCATTCAAAACCTGTGGATGGAAGGCACAGCAAAGACTGCAGACCTGAGGGTCATGCACATGGCCCAGGTAGCAGACGCACGTGGAATGCAGATCGGTGTTGGCCCTTTTGTGCCCGCAAGGACACTGGCAGAACCTGGGCAAGGACTTGGCCTCCACTGTGGTCGCAATCATGAATTTACATGGAGAAACTCGAATGAGTTTTAATTTTGGTAAACAAGTCTACGTATTAAGTGCCAAGGCCTACTCAATGCAGAGCGATAAGGAGGGAGTCTGAATCTTCCAAGCGGAAAGGAAGATCTGGCATCATGGTGTGGAGCCAAGGCCTATACCACCCAGGTGGGTGGGAGGAACCAGCTTTTAGACCTTCCAGCAAGATTTAAAGGGAATGGGACATACCGACAAGTGTGGATAAGAACAACATATCCACATCCCTAGAATACACAGTTCCCATTAGTATGCATAACCATAACATTTGCAATGACAGCTTGAAATAGATTTGAAGCCACACACCACACTCTAACCTACTACACTAAAACCTTACAGCGTTAAACATTCTAATTTGAAAGCAGTCATCCAACCAATCACACCCAGACTTGCATCCATTTGCACACCAGCTCACCCAGTCAACAGCCAAACCTCAGGCACACATAGAAACATATAGATACATAGAATTTGATTGCAGATAAGGACCGCTTGGCCCACCCAGTCTGCCCATTTCCCTACCTAATGGATAAGCTGCAGATCCTAGTTAACCAGCAGCCTACTTCATTCTACCCCCACCCCCTAGAATTGCCTTATGACTGTCCCATGCATGCTTGAATTCAATCACTGTTTTTGATTCCACAGCCTCCTCTGGAAGGCCATTCCATGCATCCACAACCCTCTCTGTGAAAAAATACTTCCTTACATTACCTCTGAGCTGCCCCCATCTTCAAATTGTGCTCCCTTGTTCTTGCACACCTCTTTTTTTGAAAGATGCTACCCTCTTGGACTTTGTTGATTCCCTTGAGGTACTTGAAAGTTTCTATCATGTCCCCCTTCTCCCTCCTTTCCTCGAGGCTATACATATTAAGCTCCTTAAGTCTCTCTTCATATGTCTTCTGGTGCAGACCCTGCACCATTTTAGTTGCCCTCTTGGGTCTCCAGAACTGCACACAGTACTCCAGATGGGGTCTCACCAGCTGTCTGTACAGAGGGATAATAACTTCCTGTTTTCTACTGGTGATGCCTCTCCCTATGCATCCCAGTATCCCCCCAGCCCTCCTTACTGCCCTCTCACATTGCTTGCCCACCTTTAAGTCATCTGATATGACTACCCCAGGTCCCTTTTCATTTTTGTTGTTATTAGTATCTCACCCCCCATTGTGTACTCTTCCCTTGGGTTTTTGTTTCCCAGGTGCATTACTTTGCACTTCTTAGCATTGAATCTAAGCTACCATACATTTGACCATTCCTCTAACCTTTCCAAGTCCCTTCTCATCCTTTCCACCCCACCTTGTGCATCAACTCTGTTGCAGATCTTTGTGTCATCTGCTAAGAGACATACTTTTCCTTCCAGGCCCTCTGCAATGTCGTTTATAAAGACATTGAAGAGGACCGATCCTAATACTGAACCCCTCGGTACCCCACTAGTAACCCCCCTTTCTTCACAGTGGACTGTATTTACTATTACCCTCTGTGTCCTATTCTCCAGCCAATTCTTTACCCAGGCTATTATCTTGTGACCCACTCCCAGGCTGGCTAACTTGTATATTAATATTTTGTGCGGGACTGAGTCAAATGCCTTGCTAAAGTCTAGGTAGGCCACGTCCACAGCCCCTCCCTGATCTACTACTTTGGTCACCCAGTCAAAGAAATCTATCAGATTTGTCTGGCGTGACCTTCCCACTGTGAATCCATGCTGCCTTGGGTCCTGTGCCCCTCTGGCCTCTAAGTACTCGACAATTCTTTCCTTCAGAAGTGATTCCATCATTTTCCCTATCACTGAGGTTAAACTAACAGGTCTGTAGTTTCCTGCTTCTGCCCTGCTCCGACTTTTGTGAAGGGGAATCACATCTGCCCTCCTCCAGTCCTCGGTACCACCCCATCCTCCCATGATTTGTTAAAGAGGGTAGTCAGTGGTGTCACTAGTTCTACCCTTAGTTCTTTTAGAATTCTGGGATGAATCCCATCAGGCCCCATTGCTCTGTCCACCTTCAGTTTCAAGAGTTCTTTCAGAACCCTTTCTTCTGTAAATGGGCTGGTATCAACTTCTGTATCCAAAGTGTTTCTACTGTTTGTTTTAGGTACCTCCCCCTCTTCATGTATACCTCTCTACACATTAAAACTTGAAGGGGTTTCGAGGGGCATATTCCAATCCAGCCGCCTCCTAGCAAACATTGCTAAGTGCTAAATATTAACCACAGTTTTCTCTTTGTTTTTCTTTTCAGAACACAGAACATTAAATTTAATCTAAATCAGAAAAGTGTCATTTATATAGGTGAGTTAGGAGTCAACCCTTAAGAATATTTAAAACTTAACAGTAACCATGAGGGGTTGATTTCACCCAGCCTCCAGCACTGGGGATCCAAGGTTTGTCAGTTCTGTTCTTCCCCGATGCACAGGCCAGCATCGAGGGAGAGGGGGTCCAGTTTAGTTCAGTCTCTGCAAAGCAGTCTCTTTAGGTCTCTCTTCTTCCCCCCGGAAAGGACAGCATTAATTTAATACGTCAGAAGCAAAATACAGTTTGGGATCCGGCTTAGTACATTCTTCTCCAAAGTCATCCTCATAAATGATGTAGCACTTTGTTCGCTGCTCCTCAGCATCCTGGAACATCACAAAGGTCTTGAACAGAGTCACTCCAGTCCATACCATGGATAGGTACATCTGCTATGGCCTTTTGTTCATGTCCAACCAGATCCAGAGCACTCCCACGGCTCTTCAGTTTGACTTTATCCAGGGTGCCCTGGAACACCCAGTCCTCTATCTTTTCCTCAGTAACATCCCAGATTTTCTTACACACACAGGGCTAATTTTCCCAAGGGTACTCCCCTCTTGATCTTCTGGCGAACCCATCGCTCAGCCTGTGATCAGTCTGGGATGCTCCGTACACTGGTCCGAGGGACAGCACCAGGCAGCAACCAACTCCCGAGGTGTACTTTAAGTAGCAGGGATCAGTGGGACAGAGAGTGTCCATATCCTTTCTGCGCTGAACACAGGCTTGATGCAACCAGGGTATGTTGTCAGGGAATTTTTGACTGGGGAAATGGTAAGGCTTAGGAATGTCCTGCTCCTACAAAGTGTAGTCGAAAGTATAGGACTTGGCCTGAACACCCAGCAGAGAAGGTACAGTGTCCACTCCCCTCCTGTTCCTCAACTGTACTGGAGTCTCCCTCTGAAATTATCTCTTCCATCTCCACATCAGGGCATTGGACAACTGTGGCCTCCACAGCAGGGAAGCGGAGTCCTCTGGAGCTCTTCATGGTGCATGCCACCAAGGGGTGTGGGCCTACCGCAGGGGACTATGATGGTTCAAGCCTCATTGCTACCCCACGGCCTCTCCCTCTGCTATGGGGAGGGTCAGGCACTGCAGGGGAAGAAGGGCTAGGAAGACAGCTATCGCCCCTTTCCCCCTGAATCTACCTCACAGGCAGCAGCCCCCACCTCCCCCCAGTTTTCCAAACTGGAAGAAGCAGTGCTCACCAGAGCAGAGGTGGTGGGTCAACTCCAAGCAGGCTGATATTGGATGGCTGGCCAAGCTGGAAGAGATGTGCCACTGCTGGCACAGTCCATGCATACTGGCAAAACTTTCTCCATGCCTCTTAAATGGTGGCAAATTAGGCACATCTCCTGAGTTCCCCCTTTCTGAGCCAAATCCCAGAGCCACGAAAGTAATGAAGCAGGAACGAGAACCATCCAGTTTCCATCTCCTGAAGCTTTAGCCTTGGGGCGGGGGGGGGTTGTAAAGAGTTTTTTTCAGCTGGAAGCTCAACTTTGCAAGAGTACAAAACAAATGAGCTTCTCCTCTCCACTGACATATTTCTGGCACACTTCACATGGGGCTCGGCAAAATGGCACTCCCACTCCTTGCAACGTGACCTCTGGACCCAGCCTGGCCACTGTCAACCAATAGTAATGGATCACCAAAGTTCTGCATACATTAACTGTAATCTAAACAGTCCATACTGGCAAAATAGCACTACACATACGCGCGAAGTTGCACGAGTCCAAAACAACATCTCCACACTTCATAATTCTCCCCTGCAGCACCCCAAAGGTTAGTCCAGGCACAAAGCAAGCTCCCCAAACATTTTCAAGATCGTGGACGAGCCCCCACATTGCAAGCCCTCCCTCCCGATGTCTAGAGGTATCCAGATTGTATCTTAGTGGGAAGGGGGCACTGTACAACCAAGAAAACACAGTCCAAGAAAAAAAACACAGTCCAAGAAAATGGAAAATGCTCATTACCTGGTTCTTCTATTGTTGCGAGATGGCTTCGCAGATTGAGCAGCAAGTACATACTTCACATCGGTGGGATAACTGCAGGGGCAAGGTGGTTAGCATGCAACAACAGTAGCACACATTTTGTCCAGTGAACGTAATGTCCACAACCAGATTACTCTGCAAAACAAACTGATTTAATAATGAGAAACAATTGATGGGCCACTCCATGGAGCATGGGGGAAACAAGTACGGTGGGGGCACTTCATAGGTATGAACCTGACAATCACTTCTGCAACAATCTCTTTTTCCAACAGATTGATGTATTGCTTTACAGACATTCCCTCGAGCCGAAAAGGCTACATTTCTGACAGCAGCACAAGATGGTGGGCTAAAACAGGCCACACTTAGAGATATTTCAAACTTGCAGACTTTCAATTCATATTCCTTCCCTCTATATTCTTCCTTCACACAGGCACTTGCTTACTTTCTCTTCTCCTAGTCTCATCAATACTTAAACTGAAGTAGCAACTGTGACAGCATGAGATGTTTCTACTGTCCCAATCCCATTTCTTTACTTGCCTTGCTTTGCCTTGTTACACAGGGGTTGCTTTAAAACCCAGGGGGCTATGTTCCTATTGAGAGGTCTTACAATTGTTTTAAAATGGTGTTCATTTTAGCAGAAACAGACCACTGAATACCTTCCTGAGACCCAGTGGCTGATGCCACACACCTGTTATGGCCCCCTTAGGGAATTCTGCACATTCCTGGCCTTCCCAGAAACCAAAGGCACTTTCTGCTCATGCAGCGATTCCAGTGTCAGGATTGCTTTCAACCAGAGGAATGGCTGCTGTTCAAAACAGAGCACCCAGAAGGCCTGCCACCCCGTTGGGATCCCAAACAGTCTATCCCCACCACAGCCCTCTGGCTGAACAAGTGGGCCCAAACCCTGACTTGACTACTCTTCTCCTCTTCCCTTCCAGCCTCCTCTTGGGGCCAAAACCCTACTCTTTATACCCTAGGGAGTGGGTCCCCCTGCCGGCAGCAGGAAGGCCTACATCCCAGACCTACCGGCACAATTGCTCCCATTGCCTAGCTACACAGTTTAACTAGTAAACTCCCAGAGGCTGCTTACACAAGGTAGAGCAAAAACCTATCCTGCTTGACTTCTGCAGGGAATTAATATTTCTACCATAGCTGAGAGGCATCTGTGTATGCACTCCATAATGTTGCATAGAATAGTGACGGTGTGGTTGAATTTAAGTAGTCATCAACTGTCATCCTACAAGGGCACTCTGAACTGAGAAGTAAGACACAAGAAAGTACCCCAATGAGGCTGTACCTTACTTGTCAGAGCAGACAAAGGGATATATCCCTCCAGAGCAGAAAAGAAAAAAAGAAGAGGATGGGAAGAAAAAATTACTTGGCCTACTAATATTGTTTCTTCCAGGGGAGCCCTTAGTATGCTTGAATATAGCAGTATTGTCAGCTGGGTTCAGCTGCCCCGGAGGTGGTGCTTATGCTACTGATGGCTGGGCACTAGTCACTCAGAAAGCAGTTGAAGACTGCTGCCTGTAGGTGCTGCTGCTAGTGAGTCAGATTCATTTTGAAGCCTATGGGGCAAAAGGTCCCAATTCCTAACCCTATTCCAGAGTAGTAGAAAAAAATTGGAAAAAGAAACAAAAGGAAAAAACTAAAGGCAAACCATATACCACTGTGACACATGACATCAGATATGCCCCTCAGTAAGTAAGGACTGCAGAACCGATTATAGTCAGGTTATGTGAGGGGAAGATGGGTGGGAGGTTAAGCATACTGAGGGATCCCCTGGAAGAAACAATATTAGTAGGGTAATAATTTTTTCTTCCCACCCCAGGAATCCGTCAGTATGGTTGACTATAGCAGACTACAAAGCAGTGTAGTTGGGAGGAGAGAACAGAACTTACTTTGGAAACAGGTTCTGCAGGACTACAGCGCCAAATCTGGCATCTGATCTGGACTGTACATCCAAGCAGTAGTGCATTGTGAAGGTATGTACAATCTTCCAAGTAGTTGCTCTGCAGATATCAAGTAAAGGTATGTCCCTTTGCACTGCCACTAAGGCTGCAGTGCCCCTGGTGAAGTAGGCTCTGAGGCCTTGGGGTGATTGTCTACCAGCCTTACTGTAACAGAATTGGATGCAAGAGACAATCCAGCGAGAGATACTTCTCTTAGAGGCTGGTCTACCCTTGCCCACTTCACCATCGGTTAGGAACAGCTGGGTATGAGAGGCCGTGAGCATCTAAGTCTGCTCCAGGTAGCAGGTCAGCACCCTTTTAACATCTAGGCTGTGCAGCCTGTGCTCACCAGGAGTGGATTTGTCTGTGAAAAAGATAAGGAGAGTAATGGATTGGTTGAGTTGAAATTCACAGACTACCCTGAGAAGGAATTTTCTATTAGTAATGAGAAGTACTTTATCCCTGTGGGAGATGATGCAGTTAGGTTCAGTGCAGAAGCGATGGCCACTAGGAATACTGTTTTCCAAGTGACATACTTTAGATCTCCTGTAGCCATAGGTTCGAATGGAGCACCCATTAGTTTGGCTATACAGAGGTTCAAGTCCTCAAGTCCTCGGGGGGACAAGTTCCCTAAGTGGGAGTTGACAGTGCAGCAGGTTCTTAAATAATTTTCTGAAAATGGGATGAGAAATTATAGGTTTCTCTTTGCCTGCAGAAATGTATGCAGGTCATGTGGAGGTCATGTGGCCTAGGAGCTTGAGAAAATGCATGGTTGGCCTTGGCTGGCTGAGAACAAATGAGTCTGCCAGGGTCTGGAGGTTTTCTAATCTGTCTAGGGGAAGCAGAGCTTTCCCTTGCTGGGTGTCCAGCTCTGCTCCTATGAATTCCAGGAGTTGGACTGGTTCTAGCTGAGACTTTTCTGTGTTGATCAGAAATTCCAGTGACTCCAGGGTGAGCTGAGTGAGTCGTAGAGAGTGCCTGAGCTTTTGGGGAGACTTGTCTACTATGAGCCAGTCATACAGATAAGGAAAGACAGAGACCCCTTGTCTTCTTTAATGGGCTGCAACCACTGCGAGGCACTTGTGAAGAACTTGGGGGGGGGTGAGGACAGGTCAAATGGTAGTACTGCAAACTGGTAATGGCCTGAGGGCAGTCTGAATTGGAGATACTTTCTGCGAGAGGGCCTGATTGGGGTGTGAAAGTAGGCGTCTCTGAAGTCCAGGGAGGCTAGCCAGTCTCTCTGTTGTAAGGAGGGGATCACTACTGACAGAGTGATCATGTTGACCTTGGAATTAAGCAGATGTTTGTTTAAATATCTGAAGTCTAGAATGGGTCACCAGTCTGCATTTTTCTTTTGGGCGAGAAAGTATCTTGAATAGAGGCCTTGTCCCTACTGGGAGGGGGGCACTCTTTCTATTGCATTTTCTAGCAGGAGAGATCTGACCTCTGACTCCAACAGAATCTTTTCTGTGGGAGTTAGAGGCTTGAAAAGTACAGTTCCGTAAGAACTTACCGTAACAGTAGATCTTTGAGAGGAGCACTTGCAGCAGGCTATAACATTCAGGACTATGCTGCAGGCACTAGGAACCTCTGGAAACATTTTCAGCCAGCAGTATACAGCAGAGACCGCCCCCGATGCCAACCCTGCCCCGTCGGCCCTGATACAAAAGGGGGCGGACCCAGCTCCACCTCAGTTCTCCCACCAAGGCCTGCAAACAAGCCCTGACAAGAGAAGGAGATGAAGCACATAGAGGAGATGTAAATGAAGATGGATCTGCACATCTCGAGGGGGAAGGCAGGTGGGAAAGTAATGCCTGCTGCAAGAGCTCCTCTCAAAGATCTACTGTTATGGTAAGTTCTTATGTAACTGTACTATCTTACTTCAAGTGGGAGCTCTTGCAGCAGGCTATAACACTCAGGACTGAATACCAAGCAGTCCCACGCCAAGAGGTAGATGACCCTGGGAGGTGGAATATGCTGACTCCAGAAGCCTTAGGACAAAAGTCCTTGCAAAACAGCCCCACCGAAACTGGCTCGGCATCTGGAGACGATATCCAAGCTGTGATGCTTGACAAAGGTATGCACTGAATTCCAGGTAGCAGCCACACATATGTCCCTGATAGAGACATTTCTCAGGGAGGCAAAGGAAGCAGACACTCCTCTGGTGGAGTGACCCCTAACCAGGCCCAGTAGGGGCTTATTGTGTCTTTCATAGAAGAAGGAGACGCAGTGGACTATCCACTTCAATATCGTCTGCTTGGTCTTGGTCACCGGTTTGCCCAAGCATTGTGGTGCAAAGGCCACAAAGAGTTGCTCCGATTGACAGTGCGTAGCTGTCCATTTGAGGTAATACCTCAAAGTTCTGTGGACATCCAGTGTGTGAAGGAGAGCCTCCCCTCTATTAGATGGGGAAGGAAAATAGACTGGAAAGTCAACCGACTGGTTGAAGGTCAACTCCGAGACCACTTTTGGAAGAAACTTAGGATTTGTTCTAAGGGAAACCCTTTCCCTGTGGAAAATCAGATACGGCTCTTTACACATCAGAGCCTGAAGCTTGGAAACTCTTCGAGCTGAGGTAATAGCAACCAAAAACAAACCTTCCAAGAAAGAAAATGCAGCTCACAATCCGCTGCTGGCTCAAAGGAAGGGAGGGTGAGCTTCTCCAACACAAAAAGGAGATCCCAGGGTGGGATAGGGTCCCAAATGGGAGGTCTCATATGCAAAATTCCTCTCAAAAAGGTGTGGGCGACATCCAATTATGCAGACGCCTTATCTCCAATGAGAGCATGATAGGTGAAGACAGCCCACATATGCACCTTGATAGAGGAGTAACTCAGGCCATGTTGGTACAAGGAGAGGAGGTACTGTAACGCTGAGTTCACTGGACAAGTGACGGGTCCAAATGCTGTGACGAGGTCCATAAACAAAACGCTTCCACTTCATAGCATAGGCAGAGCGGGTGGAGGGCTTCCTCGCCTAAACTAGGACATCTGCCACTTCCTGGGAAACCCCGTATCTGTGTTGAGCTATGTCTGAAGGAGCCAAGCATGTAGGTGTAAGGAATGAAGGTCCGGATGGACCAGCGACCCCTGTTCCTGGGACAGCAACTGCGAGCATATGGGCAGTGGAATTGGAGGTTCCATGGATAACTGCTGCAGGAGTGGGAACCAAATCTGCCGAGGCCATCTGGGGGCTACGAGAATCATTCGGGCCCCTTCTGCCTGTAACTTTAGTAGGACTCTATGAATGAGAGGGAAGAGTAGGAAGGCATAAAGAAACCTCCCTGCACAGCAGAGGGATAACGCGTCTGGCCAGAAAACTCCAGGCGCATGCTCTCGCGAGCAGAACATTGGCAGTTTGGCGTTGCATGGTGACGCAAAGAGGTCCAGCTCTGGATGACCCCACTTGTCGAACAGCTGATCTGCCATGGACTGTAGCAGCTCCCACTCGTGTGCTCTGGATCGAGACCTGCTTAAGCTATCAGCCAGATCGTTCAGGACACCTGGAACGTGCACTGCGGACAGCAGAATGCGCCGCTCCAGCGCCCAGTACCAGACTCTCATCGCCTACCTGCAAAGGGGATACGAATGAGTACCCCCTTGCTTGGTGATGTAGAAGACGGCCGCCATATTGTCTGTTTGAACCAGAAGACAGCCTGGCACCAGGTCCTCTTGAAAGGCCTGTAAGGCATAGAGAACCGGTTGCATCTCCAGTACATTGATGTGAAGGGATCGCTCCTTGGGTGAACAAACCCCTTGCGTTTGATGAGCACCCAGGTGCCACCCCACCCCAGGTCTAATGCATCTGTCGTAAGAGTCTGACCTGGTGGCTCCGGACGAAAGCTGACCCCTTTCTCCAAGTTCTGGGGGTCCATCCACCAAAGTAAAGTTCTCCTGACTGGCTCGGTGATCCTGACCATGAAGTCTAGATCATTGTAGCCTTGGTCCCACTGTACCTTGAGCATCCATTGTGGAATCCACATGTGGAGGCAGGCCAGGGGAGTGACAGAAATGGCCGCCACCACATGCCCCAGTAGCCTGAGGAAGTTCCATGCTGGAACTTGAGGAGTTATTGAGATCCCTTTGGCAATCTCTCTCAGGCGATCACCCCTGTCCTGGGGAAGGAAAGCCATGCCCTGGATAGAATCCAGGACCGCTCCAATAAAGATGAGCTTTTGACTGGGCTCTGGGGATGATTTTTGTAGATTCAGGCTGATCCCCAGCTCTCAGAGTATAGGTGTCTCTGAGGACGTGAAGTAGGCTTGACTTTGATGGGGCTGTAAGTAGCCAATCGACTAGGTATGGGAAAATGTACTGCCCCATGTCTCTTAGAGCCGCAGCTACCACTGCCAAGCATTTTGTAAAGATTCGCGGAGTGGAAGAGAGGCTGAATGGAAGAACTCGAAATTGGTAGTGCTCCCCTTGGAAGTGGAACCTCAGAAACTTCCTGTGGGGAGGGAAGACCCCGATATGTATATATGCATCGTGCATATCTAGGGAGCAGAGCCAGTCTCCTTGGTGCAGAAGACGAAGTAGGCCTGGGAGGGTCACCATCCTGAACCTTTTGTACTCTATAAAGAGATTGAGAGAGCTGAGATCCAGAATAGGATGAAGATCCTGTGTCTTTTTTGGCACCAGGAAGAAGTGGGAATAAAACCCCTTTCCCCATTGATGCAAGGGGACTACCTCTATTGCCCTCTTCTGCAAGAGGGTCTGAATCTCTCCTTCTATTAGTGGGATGTGAGAAGGAGGATAATGGGAGTACTTTGGCGGAGTATTTGAGGGAAACTCCGTGAACCTCAGTGTGTGTCCTCTCCTGATGATATCTAGGACCCATTGGTCCACAGTGATTGACTTCCACCCTTCGAGATGAAGGAATAAGCGGCCCCTGACTGTCTCCCTTGAGTCTTCCTCTGGAGGGGGGGCAGAAGGGAGTCATTGGGCTGAGCCAGGCGTAGGCACAGAGGTCTGGGAGGACTTGGGCCCATGGGTAGGAGCGCCTCCAGGCTGCTGGTTACTGGTTCTCCTACGGAAGCCACCTCTCTGTCCCAGCTGATTACCACGGGCATGACCTTGGCCACCTGAGGGCTTATGAAATGGCCATTTTCATTGCCTTCGCTGGTCGCTGCAGTACATCTGATGGACCGACCAGATGGACTTGCCCGACTCTTGGAGACAAGAAATCAAAGCTTCCGTCTCCTGCCCAAACAACACGGTACCCTGGAATGGTAAATCCTTGATACCAGACTGCAGATCCTGGTGAAAGCCCAAAACTCTCAACCAGGTGTGGCACCGGAGGCACACCCGGAAGCGGCCGCTTTGGCTGCCATATCTGCAGTGTCATACGAGGCTCTCAGGACATGGGAGCCTATGTCAG
This sequence comes from Neoceratodus forsteri, assembly GCA_016271365.2. Classification (NCBI taxonomy): domain Eukaryota; kingdom Metazoa; phylum Chordata; order Ceratodontiformes; family Ceratodontidae; genus Neoceratodus; species Neoceratodus forsteri. The sequence continues at coordinate 685,038,611 of CM028134.1, forward strand.
AGCCCGATTTCATGATGTCCAGAAGTTCCGTCTTCTGATCAGAATCTGGCATGGCCTTCAATAGCTCTTGTCCCCTATCCCATGGAGCATTCTGGTACTGGACCATATGTGTCAGGAAGTTAAGGGACCGGATGGAACAGGTGGAGGCAGAATAAACTTTCTTGCCCATATGGTCCAAATACTGAGACTCTGGATCGGAAGGCTGTGAGCTAAGGTGCTTTGGCTGCCTGGATTTGTCATGGGCAGCTGTGATCACCGAGGAGTCCACCTGAGGGTTCTCTGCTAGGAAAGCTTCTGCCCTCAGGGCCTTATACAGCCTATCTGACTTCTTAGGAGCAGCTGGGATGGAAGCTGGACGTTTCCAGGTAGTCCGCGTGAGGTCCTGGAAAGTGTCCACTAAAGGAGGGACCACGAGTGGTTTCCGCTCCTTCTGCCTCAGGTATTTTGCCATTCTCCGGCGTTCCAGATCCAGGTCCTCTGTTTCCCACTCATTGGAGGCTTGGATGTGCCTCATGACGTCCATGAAGGTTGGATCATCTGGAGGCGAGTGAGGCTGGTCCTTCTCTCCAGCGGACCGCTCTAAGCTGAGAGAGGAAGATGACAAAGATGAGGAAGAGGGAGATCGACTATACCTTATGACCAGACTCCCTCTGTCATTGGTAAATGGAGGACCGACATTGGTCCAAAGACCGACTCCGGTCCCGAGACCGGCGATGGAGCAAAGACAGACATCAGTCAGAGGACCGACGTCTGGAGCGCTCTTGTCTAGAAGACTGAGAAGAGCTGCGTGAACAAGACCTGGACTGGTGACGGTCTCCAGAGTCTTTGGAGTGTCGTCAGTGGTCTCCAGAGTGGGCATGGGAATGAGCCCTAGGAGGAGGTGTAGGCAGTCGCTGCGGGGAAGGCTCACCTCCTGGCTGTGGTTTGCCCGCTGGGTCTGATACCGGTGTCTGGGCCGGCGACAGGGGAGATCCACTTCTGGACCAGCCCCCACCAAAAGGAAAATAGCTCCTGTAGCTCGTCCTTCAAAAAAAGCTCTGCCCGGAAAGGGAGTATCTGGGACGTCGGCCCACGAAGGAGAGCCCTCCTGGGGGCCCAGGGGGGAGGAGGACTTGGGTGACAGGGATGTTGCCTCTTCCATGGCCGATCCCTCACCCTTCGTCCCTTCAACCGGCATCGGTGGTAGTACCAATGACAGGGTGCTGGAGAGTCCTTTGTCTCTGGAGGCGCACCTTTAGCAGGCGGTGCCGGTGCCTTGGGAGGTGGGGCCGCAGCTTTCACCTCCAAGGGCTTGGTGGTAACTCTTAGTGGGGTTACCTTTGGCTTGGCCGGCTTCTCTCCCAAAGTCCAGCCTTGGCCTGCGATGACTTGGGATGCTCTCCTGAGCCCGGGGAAGGGTGGGCCTTCTTGGGAGAGAGCCCCGAGTGAGACCAGGACCGCAACAGGGACCGGTGCCGGGACCGACTACAGTCTTTCCAGTGTCACTTGGATTTTTCTTTTCACTTCCCCTGGGAGGAGTGCAGCTCCATCTTCTTCTCTAGAAGAAAAGCCTTCAGGGCCTTCAGACGATGGATCCATGTCTGGCTGGTAAATGCCTGGCAGGCGGAGCAGGCCGCAGTGTCATGGTCCGGCCAGAGGCAGAAAACACAGCTTCTTTGACCGTCTTTGGCAGGTATCTGCCTCCCACAATCGCACTTGTTCTGATGGGGTTCAGGTGAGGCCGATGATGGTGAAGACATCCGTCGAAGAACTGCAAAAACCGTCGGAAATGGCCTGTCGACGGTATACTTGAAAAAAAAACATAGAAAACGGTAGCAAAAAGCGGGCTTTTGAAAAGGTTTTTAGCTGTTCCTGGCAAGCTGGAAGGAGATCTTTCTCTTCACGTGCGTGACGCGGCGGGAAGAGAACAGAGGTGGAGCTGGGTCTGCCTCCTTTTGTACCAGAGCTGACGTCGGGTGTGGTCCCTGCTGTATACTGCTGGCTGAAAATGTTTCCAGAGGGTCCTAGTGCCTGCGGCATAGACCTGAGTGTTACAGCCTGCTGCAAGAGCTCCCACTCGAACTAAGATTTCCCATTTCCCTGCTGTATGGGGAATTTCTTGAACTGCTGGGTGAGCCCCTGACCCACCACCCACTTGTCTGTGGTGATGAGCTGCCACTGATGGAGGTAGTGGGTCAACCTTCCTCCTACTGGGAGAGGGGAGGTGACCTGGGCATTATCATCAGGGGGTTTGTTTGGATTGGGCTTTAGGCAATGGGGCAGAGGCAGTATGCTTTTGAGCTCTTCTACCTCTTCCTCTGAAGTAACCTCTCATTTGGGAGTAATCCATGGGCATGGGATAAAAGGCTCTGGGGTAGTAACCACTGCCTTTGCCTCCTCTTCCCTGGGGCCTATAAGAAGTGGAGGTTTACTCTTTAGCTGCATTACTCTTGTAGGTGGTTTTGTATTCCTCCAACTTTTTCATGTATGCGTCTGTTTTGCCCCCAAAGAGAGAACTGTTCTCCCAGGGGAAATCCATAGCTTTAGTTTGAGTATCCAGAGAGAGAGGTTGGTAGTTCTTAACCAAGCAAATCATTGGAGGGAAATGGCTTGGGTCATAGATCTGGAGGTGGTGTCACTGGCATCCACTGCCATATGAAACTGGTACATCGTGGCATCCAAGGCGGTTTTGACAGTTTCCACCAGGTCCTGAGCAATGTTGTTAGAAGCCTTCTGGCTAATAGCCAGGACTGAGTTCCACATAGCTTTTTATTAGGAGCCTTCTGGCTAATAGCCAGGACTGAGTTCCACAAAGCCTTTTGGTACTGTGTTATATATGCCACGTACATAGAGAAGCATAGCAGTAGAGAGGGTGTAGTAGACTTCTTGCCTACGGTGTCCAGTTTTCTGGACTCTTTATCAGGAGGCTGAGAAGAAAGAGGCACTTTAACCTTGTCACAGGCTGCAGACTGTACCACGCCTTTGTGGTCAGGATGAGTGCAGACGTACTCAGCATTAGTTTTGTTTAGCTGGTACTTCCCTATTTTTTTATCCACCCCAGGAATGGAGGTGGGGTTCTGGAGCAGTTTGAAAGTTGCCCTGTGAAGGGACTGATGAACTAGAAGAAGCAGCTTCTTGGGAGGAGGGAGACCCATCATGTCCAGAAAGTCTGCCTCTTCAGTAGTCTCCTGTATGGAGAGGTCCACGGTGTCCACCATCTGCTGGACAAATGTGTAATGGGAGGAAAATTCCTCCTGACCACGTGAAGGGAAGCCAAATTCCTGGTCAGGGGACACATCAGGTTCTATGCCCTCCTCCTCCTCACCATCATTGCCTTCCTCATCATAAACACCCTGGCCTTGGTCAGGGTCTGTGGGAACAGGCATGAAAGGACAACCTGGGACACCAAATATATTTCCCATAACTGGAAAGGTTTGATAACATTGCCAAGTCTTTGCCAACTCCTCAGGAGAAGGTATATTTTGTTGTGTCATTGGCATCTCCCTTTGCTCTTCAGCGGGAGGGGCAGTGATATGTTTTTCTTTTTGTCCGGCTCCGAATCAGAAACCTGCTCAGAATACCTCTTCTGTTTGGCTTGGTCTGAGTTATTTTTGTAAGACTTATTCTCTAGGGGGTCCTTAGAGGTCCTATCTTTAGATTTATGCTGAGAGGTGGAACCCTCTTCAGAAGGCTTATTAAGAGCATGAGGCAGACTGAGAAGGCGTCATTTCTAGTCTTTTTCTCTTTTCTTAACTGTTTTAGAGCAAAATTTAGTGGAAAGTTCAGAGTTATGATTTGGAGCCAAACAATTTACAGAGATCGTGGCCATTTGCCTTGGCCACAATTTGAAAACACTTAATGCAAATTTTAAAACCTGTAGGTCCAGTTCTCTTTTCAAGTCCATCTGACATATCAAAATCATCAGAAGACTAAATATTTAATTCGCAATAGAGAAAAAATAAAAATTTGCAGTCAGTTCCTAAGTGCAATGGAACCGTGAGAATTGGTTCAAAAATAACACAATATAATAGAAAAGTTAAACCTAAACGCAGTTCCCTCAAAAACAAGGAACCAATAAAAAAATGAAGTTAAAATATTAAAAACAGAAAATATTTGCCACAGAAAGTAATTTTCTAGTCAAGAAATAAAGCACAGGAACTGCGGTGAAAACCCCTGTCCGGGGAAGACTTCTCAGTTCCTGGGAACAGATGGGAACCAAGGAAAAACAACAAAAAATAGTGAAAAAACACTAAAAATCACTAAAGGCACAGAAACTGCAGAAATAAAATGACTTTAATGAAAATAAATTTCTTAACGTGATGAGAAAAGGAGAGCTCCGGGGCCAACTTGTTCCAGTAGGTGGAGAAATTAATCTGACTCACTAGCAACAGATCTACAGACAGCAGTCAACCACTTTCTGATTGATTAATACCCAGACCACCTTCGGGGCAGCTGAACCCAGCTGGCAATACTGCTATAGTCAAGCATACTGAGGGATTCCTAGGGTGAGAATGGGCAATCAAGCTATGTATCCTGAGCCCAAAGCTATTCGCTTCTGCTCATCTAGTTAAATTAAGGTTTCTCTCAGCATATTTTATTTTTTTGTATGTATTTTTATTTTATCACAAGACACAAAAACAGAACCATGCCCAACGTGAGCTGGTCAAAAGGGAAAAAAAAACAGTAAGAAGGCACTGGTATGCACCAGTCCACGGGACAGGTTGGCATCAGTGCCCTGCCACAGGTTTATTTCATGAAGCTCGAGTCCCTGGCTCTAGGCACCCATGAGACAGAGTGAGAGAGACAGATCAGAATAGTGGACAGGGGAGTGCAACTCTATGGAGAAGATATTCTTGAAGAGCTGGAGTTTCATTAAGTACAGTAACTCCTATCTTCAGAGAAGCAATCTTCTCCACAGTGCCCAACTCTTCGGTTGAGTAGCAGGCTTCCTACTTAATGGGAAGGACAAGGCTCAACCCTAAGACCACAGACCTCTGTCCTCAGCATGGGGAGAATTGAGGGGAACTGCACAGATCATCATCATCATCTGGGGTAGGACGGAGAGTACAGCTGGTCTTGGGAAACAGTAGGTGTAGCTAGCTCTGACAGCTGCTGCCCCACCTTTTGAGGGGAAAAAAGGTAGTTATCCTGGAACTGGGCATTCAGGGCCTTGCGGCAGGCAACTGAACCTATCTAGGAGAGGCAGAGCTAAGACATTTGCCAGAGACTGATGGCTGATACTACAGAAAGGGGAGCCACCTCAGAAGGGTCGTGCAAAACCCTCGTCCAGTGCTCAGCAGCTTTCATATCCTTAGCAAAGCCAAGACAAGGCTCACACCTCATCACCTTCAGGCGTCTCAGGTAGCACAGTGTGCATCTCAGCCCACAGACATCGGTGCTAGGCCACCATGTGTGCCTAGGTAGATACTACAGTTGGGCAGAACTTAGCTGTAGTAAAACTCTTCCTCCACTAGACATCCAGCTGCTTAGAATCCTGCAATGGTGGGTATGGTTTAGTTACTAGAATGGGTTTGCTGCCCATCGGTGTCAAGAGAGATGTCAACCCTGGCAAGGGGTGACCAATATCCCCAGGAGATCCATTTGGAGATCACTATCAAGTTAGGAGGCCCCTCAGAGGAAGATTGTGGAAAAGAGATGTCACCAGACTGCCACAGTTTACTGGGCAATGTCAAGAAGCCCAGCCACATGGCATTAGGATTTCTGTCCACAGATAGGACCAATCCAGCATCTCCTGCATCTTTCTCATGAGTTACTGATGTAAGTTGCTTTCCAATCTTTTTAAAGTCAATCTCTTCTATACAGACCCCCTCTTTGGTTGAGTACACAGCAGTACCTTAAAAAGGAAGGCAGCTATGGACAGAGGGTGAAACGGACAAGGGCACAGAGACATCTGGAAGTTAACAGTCTAGAACATCTGAAGAATTAAGAGGTCCCACTCTCAGCAGAATTGGAGGAAAACTGATGGGCACTAGACCTAGAAGAGGCAGGGCAGGTAGAAAGGAGACCAGGAGAGGGGCGAGGTGAGGCTCTGTCCAAAGGTAAGCAGCTGAGGGTGAATAAAAGGTCCTATCTTGAAAGAAGGAGTTGATCAGCTTTCTTCTGGAGAGTGATCCCAGTCCAGAAAAATCTCAGCTGAGCCTTTTCACAGGTACAGATTGCAGTAGCTGCTGTCCTGGAGGGAAATTCTGAGGCATCATAAACTGACAGGATGCCTGGAGGCCCTTCTTCTCCTAGAAGTTACAGTAAGTCAAGGAGTGCCTGAGATTTATCAAAAGGAGGCAACAAAAGGAGTCTGGAATATAATAACTCCCATAAGTGGAGCTGGAAAAAGGACATGTGAAACCAGAAAAGAAAGATAATAGCGAATGCCATGGTGGAAGTGAAAAAACTTCCTGCCAAAGGCATCAGTGTCTTGGACAGGGGAAGCTGGAGCTCAGAGCTCACTCAGGATAGAAATCCATTCAGAATTCTCTTGCTAAGGTGGCACGTTGCCTAGCATGGACAGCCAGGACACCGTGCTTTGGTAAAAGTATGCACTGTAATCCAAGTTGCAGCACTGCAAACTTCCCCAATAAGCACCGAATGGTATTCTGCCAGGGAAGCAGCAACCGCTCTCATGGAGTGGGCTGTACCTTGCCCTTTAGTTTTACTTGAGCCAGGCATAGCAGTGGCAAAAGCAATTTACAATCCAGGGTGAACACACCTGATTGCGACAAGCTGTCCCTTGCAATGAGGGCCGAAAGAAACAAAGGGCTGTGTGACTGTCTGTGGTCCTTAGTCCGGTCTAGGTAAAAACCTAAGGGTCTGCTTTACACCCAGTGAGTACAGAGTCCTTTCCCCCTTAATCTTTTTTGCAGTTAATCCTTTCTATTAAAAATGTTCCAAGAAAAATGAACATAATATCATAGAGTGTGTGTGTGTGTGTACAGATACATTGCTTAGCATACATTATCATACATGAATAGAGAATCAGCAAGTGTACATTGATACTATGCACACCAAGAATGACTCATATTCACTGTAAGTAGGGGGAGGGTGAATTATGAAACTACTTGAGGTCGATTGTGCAGAGGGGGAAGGCATAAGGATACCATATATTATAATAATGATGCAAAGTGAGACATTCTAGAAAGTACTGCCACCTGTTGGAGTGAGTGGAGCCATTCTTGCAGCTGAGGCACATCCAAAGTTTGCCGTCTAGTGCATAGTATGCATTTTTCTTCTACCCTGACCTGGATGCTGCAGAATGCTAAAGGGTCTGTATAGGAGATGGGAGACGGGATATACCTAATAACAACATCTGATGCGTTAAAGGAATGGCATTTCCTACTACAGTTTGCAAGCTGCTAGTATTTCTTTCCAATAAAGTTTAATGGAAGGGCAGCTCCACAGTATATGGAAAAGGTCATCACCAGGGGAGTTAAAACATCAGCAAGAGTCATGAGGGAGGAGACCCCTCACTCTTAGCTTAACTGGAATATAATATACCCTATGGAGGATCTTGTTTTGTATTAATAGGCTTCTGCTATCTGAGCAAGTGATGTGAGCCACTTGCCAGGAGGTTTCCCATTCTTGTGGTGTGATGGGGGATCCTAGGGCAGATACCCAGTAAGTGCAAACATTTTGAGTATGATCAAGAATGGCTCTGTGGATTTGTGAGTATATTTCACTCACCCAGCCTTTTGTTTTATTCAGCCAGAATTGGATGTCTAAACCTGGTATTGGTGTATCTCACTGGTGGAGAGGTTAAAAAGCTGGGATAGTACACCTCGAAGATGTAAGAACTTTCATAATTTCATCTTGGAGAGAGAATAATGTAGTTGTAAGTTGCTGAAGCAGTCAAGCAAAAACGTGTCCAGAATCAGTATGTCTTTCAGGTGTGTTACCTCCTCGCATACCTAGGTAGGCCAGTGTATAGTCTGAAAGTTTATACGTGTAACCACCCAGTCCCCTGAGGTTACTAGAATCCAATCAGTACTAGAATAAGTAGGGTCTCTGGGCAGCTTGTAGAGTTTTTTTTGTTTCAGAAACCTCTGCACACAGTTCATTGTTTACTTAGCTAGGCTAGGAAGAAAATGAGTGATGTCATTTAGAACTCTCGCAATAGCATAACCCTGTGTCAGCTGCAGTGGAGAGAGTTTAGAATCTTGGGTTCAGTTGGTCTGTGAGCAGTGTAGTGTCCAGAGTGGAGCTCTAAGCGTAGAGGTGCCTGCCAGCCTCCCTCAGGCTGGGTGAAGGACCTCTGGTCATTTTTCTCATCCTAGAGAGTGAGACAGCAGTCTTTCAACAGGAAGTGGTAGGGTTTTAAATAGCTAGTATAACATAGCAAAAAGCCACGCAAAACGGGATAATGCTAACCATTTCCAAAAATGCATAGCAGTAGATTGATAACCATTTTTTTACAGTGAGTCTATGGTACAGTATACAAAATGAATACAATTATATATATATTTAAGTTTTGCTAACCATTCTGTGCCAAGTGCTATACATTTTTACAGCTGATTAGCACTTTCACATGTAAAACTGCTAATCAATTTTTTCAACTTATTTAATACCCTAAGTAATAGAGACCTGTGTCACAGGACCCCAGTGGGTCATTTCTGTGAAAATGAAATGGAACAGAGAAATCAGTAGGTCCAAGGGGCAACCCAGTGAAGGACTAGAAGATTGTCCCGCTACCCAGAGCAGGAACTGAGAGAGTTCATAACAAAAGGCTATGGATTCAAGGGAAGGAAGTTTTTTTTCTTTCATTCAAGCCTGATGTCTGTAACAGAGGGACAAACAAACCGTGAGTACAGTAACACTGGGAGAATTTTGAGAGTCATCTAGTGGTGCATGTGCCCAACGCAAGGCTAGATTATACCACTCAGGACCCCAGTGTTAGCCGGCCCGGTGGCGCTGAGGGTTGAGGTGCTGGACACCACCTCACACCATGCTGGTGACCCGGATTCAGAAGTGGACTTCAGTCAGCAGGGAAGGAGTAAGATTGCACGTCTGGAGGACTGCTCTTCTCTCCTCGGGTAGGTGGTGTGACGCTTGGCCAGCTGGTTATGATTATTCTATGATATTTGTAATATAAAAATATAGTATGTAATTATCTCACATAAGACAGTCTGGGCTTCCATGGGTGCGTTCCCCCCCCCCTTCCAGGTTTCAGTGAAGCTACAGGATATGTAACTGACCAGATCTCTGTAATGTAATTAACTTCCTTGAGAAATTGCATTTCATGGCCTTTTTATGACCTCATACCTTTGAAGCTGGGAAACTAAAATATACATTTTATTACAGGACAGAACATCATTTAGCTCATTCCTGGTGGCTAATATCACACCTAGGTGATGGATTTCAGGGTTGTAAACCTCAAAGGAACTGATGGATCAAAGACTCATAATTTGGGAAATGAGTTTTTGCTGATGTCACCTTATTTAATATACCTCCTGATAGGATATCATGTTTGTATTTTTTTATATTCTAAAAGGAGGAACTAGATGACTCGTAGAAGGGGTGTAAAGAAACAGAGGTAATCTAATACTTGTGTCTGAACTGTTGGTCATATACCATCTTGGGACTCTAGAGAGACATAGCTCTCTGATTTAACTTTATAGGCACTTAGAGGTAATACATTAGATTGAAAAGGTCTCAATGCATTGTGGTAGGAGTTTATGTTTTGTACTTTTCCCTTATTCTTTTATGTGATTGTAAGCGCTTTGATATATTATTCTGTGTTTACATTTTTTTCATATTATTATCATCGTTTAGTAAAGTACCTTTTTATTTAAAAGACTACCTGGGTGTCTGCTAGTTCTTTTTGCATGTGACATATAGAGGGTTAAGTCTGACAAAATGGTTTAACAGCTTGATGGTGTTCCTGAGCTTGAGTAAAAAGGTAAGAATATATCTCAAGTCTCTTATAGAGTTAAAAAGGTTCATTTTGGAAGCCTGGCTGGGTTCCCCTGATGAAAGATTGTACCGCAATCCCCAAAGAGGGTACATACCCGAGCCTGTACATTGGGTACGCTAGCATAAGGTTCACAGTTTGAATCCCCCCAGAACTTGAGACTAAAGGTGATTTGGACCCAAAAGCAGACAGGAGGGTTACCCTGTCTGTTACCTGTTCACACTATTGCGCGCGGAGGTTGGCACTGTAGGAGCAGAGGACCTGACCTGCTGAGTGCGTTTGTGACAGGTGAGTTCTGCTCCCCGAAGTAGCAGCGAATCCTGGGGTCCAGTGGAGTGCTATAGTCTGTGTGGGCACGTAGTAGGGTTTGGGCGGCAGTGGACATCCTTCACTCCGGCATGGAAGCATGCCTGGCATGAGCAGGATGCCATTTCACATCCACGCCCTTGCAACACAAGCAGAAAAAATGCCCTGCTCCCTGGATAGGTGATGGCATCCTCCAGTGCCCCTCAGACTCACTTCCAATGCCGGCATCATTTCACCAGCTCTAATGATCCCCTCGTCTGCTTTGGCTCCAGCAAGAGGGGTCAGTCATCAGACTAGGTAGGTAGGGGAGTTTCTGTCCCCGATTTCTCAGAGGAGTGGGCTTTAGGTGGGAGGTAGCACTGTTGGCGGTGAGAGGGCATCACCTGAGAGAGTTCCAGAGGTTAGCAGTGCTAAAAAGTCTAGAAAAAAAAAAGACCTAAGTGTCACAACAAAGTTGTGCTGAATATAAATGTAATTTCTGTGTAGAGACCTTTAGCAATCCATGTGGGATTGAAGGATCCAAGGTGTGTCCTGGAAGGAATGGCACAGGCTGTCTGGGGCCAGGGTGGGTAGACCCTCACGTGGTGCCTGGGTCAGGGCTAAGTGGTTATCTGATGGGCACAGGTTATCCTGCAGGTGTTAACTTAGCCCATCTTGTCAAGAGGATGTTTTGTTTGAGTTAAAGTGTGTGGCAACCCCCACGTAATAGACACTTAGAGAAAAGAAAGTCCAGAGACTCCAAGAAAATGGGATGGACAGTTCATTCTGCAGAGAGGTTTGTTTGAAATGCCAGTACTGCCTGTTCTGTGGAAAAGCAAAGTATTCTTGACTGCATCTGTTGTTTGTAGAGACAGTTCTAAATTTGGGGGACCACCCAGTTTCCACCTACCATCTGTAGAAATAAAGCCATATGATACAATCCCAATTTTCTGGTATTGGACATTCCATCTTTGAGTCCGAGTAAAATGTTTATGGGGCCCCCTCAGATAGGACACATAGTATAGCCCTGGCATCTCTCTTCCAGAACTCAGTGTAAATACAAATGTTATTTTGCACTCTAACCCCCTGACCTTTTAGATGCCAAGCCAGGTATTTACCCTAAAGCCAGGGGTGGTGCCTTTGTTTATGCCCACTTGTAATCTGTCACCTTACCTGTATACAAATTGGGGGAGTCCTGGTTGCAAGATGCCACTCTTGCCTAAGGTAAGGGTTGTAGAATTGAGGGCTCATCCAAAGATCTTGGGGGAGAGGAAAAAATTTGCCATGCCTATGTAAATGCTGAGGGTATATCTGTGGTCTGTTCTGTCTGATGGCAGTGTGCCACAACAGGAATCATTGTGAGGAAGGTTAAAACTGTGCCAAGTAAAATGCCATTCAAAGATTTTCTGCCTATGACTCTCTGTGGAGAAAATGTGCTGTTTGAGTGCTTGTGAAAAAACTGTGATGCCAAAGACTGATGTGCTGAGTAATGTGTACCCTGTCAAACAAAGTGCTTAAAACTGTAAAAAGCAAAGATTTTCGGCCGGCCTGGTGGTGCTGAGGGTGAGGCACTGGACGTCACACCTCGTGCCATGCCAGTGATCTGAGTTCGGGAACAGACTCAGGTTGCTCGGGGGTCAGCAGGGGGGAGAAGAAGGATTGAGCATCCGTAGACAGCTCTCCTTCCTCGGGAAGGGGAGACAGTGCAGCGCTCTGTGGAATGACACACGGTGGTGGCTGGGTGTCGGCACAGGCACGTCACTCAGACAAGGGAAGGGCTACAGACTGCAGCTGCAGTAGTGAGCCATCGCATTGGTGGACTCCGGGAATTGCTTAAAAAATTAAAAACAAAACTTTAAATTCAGGCTCCTCCTGGTTAGCGACTGCTTCAGTGGAAGATTGTGATTGAGCGTGGTGCCGATCATAGACTTAGATAGCTCGACCAACACCAAGTGTCGTCAAATCGGTAGAAAAGCCGCAACATCCATTGGAGGGAACCAGCTACTTCTGTAAGTACCACGTGTATGGTAACCAAGTAAAGACAGTGAACAGCTGGTGTGTGTGCAAAACAGATCAAGTGCAAAAAGTCAGTAAATGTTGAACAAAGGAAGTACATTTAGGGCAAAGGATGAGCAAGTAGCTGTAGCAGTAAAAGCAAACAAGTTGTGTTAACTGGGCAGTTCTGGGAAAAGTCGCTGAGAGTGTGTGTAAAGATATGATAGACTGTGCTGAGTTAAATACGATTTCTTGAGTCAAGTTACAAGTGTGCAAAGTAAAGAGTAAATCACTATGGCAGAGAACCAAATGCAGCCAGAGTGCAAACAACAATGTGGTTATGATGCAGAAAAGTTTCAATGGCCATGTTGGGGTGTAGTCTCAAAGCAATGTAAAAAAAAGTAAATGGTTAAAAAAAAGTAAGAAAAGAAAAGAAAGAAAGGCAGTGTGTGTTCTGTGCAGGGAAAGGTACTGTATCAGGTGACTTTGCTAAACCAGTAGGAGGAAAGAGAGCTTACCTGGGGGTGTGGTTTAGACACTAGAAAAGCAGGTGAGTCAAATTACAACTTCCTGTTGCTAGCCTTGCTTGTAGAGCAGAAAGCAGCTAACTAAAAGAAGCTACATTTTCTTCTTAATTTAAAACTTATATCTCAGTAGGAGTCAGTGTCAGTTAAGATTAAGTAGATAACTTTATTAGAAGTAGAAGGGTCTTATTTAAGGTTAAAAAGTAAGAAAAGAAAAGAAAGAAAGGCAGTGTGTGTTCTGTGCAGGGAAAGGTACTGTATCAGGTGACTTTGCTAAACCAGTAGGAGAAAAGAGAGCTTACCTGGGGGTGTGGTTTAGACACTAGAAAAGCAGGTGAGTCAAATTACAACTTCCTGTTGCTAGCCTTGCTTGTAGAGCAGAAAGCAGCTAACTAAAAGAAGCTACATTTTCTTGTTAATTTAAAACTTATATCTCAGCAGGAGTCAGTGTCAGTTAAGATTAAGTAGACATATAACTTTATTAGAAGTAGAAGGGGTCTTATTTAGGGTTAAAAAAAAAAAGAAAAGAAAGAAAGGCAGTGTGTGTTCTGTGCAGGGAAAGGTGCTGTATCAGGTGACTTTGCTAAACCAGTAGGAGGAAAGAGAGCTTACCTGGGGGTGTGGTTTAGACACTAGAAAAGCAGGTGAGTCAAATTACAACTTCCTGTTGCTAGCCTTGCTTGTAGAGCAGAAAGCAGCTAACTAAAAGAAGCTACATTTTCTTCTTAATTTAAAACTTATATCTCAGTAGGAGTCAGTGTCAGTTAAGATTAAGTAGACAGATAACTTTATTAAAAGTAGAAGGGGTCTTATTTAAGGTTAAAAAAAGTAAGAAAAGAAAAGAAAGAAAGGCAATGTGTGTTCTGTGCAGGGAAAGGTACTGTATCAGGTGACTTTGCTAAACCAGTAGGAGGAAAGAGAGCTTACCTGGGGGTGTGGTTTAGATACGAGAAAAGCAGGTGAGTTAAATTACAACTTCCTCTTGCTAGCCTTTTTTCTTACCAATTGGCCTTCATCCCACCCACTCACCCAAAGCCAGATATACTTTTATAGCCACTGGATTTAACTGTCAACAGGAACTTCCTGTTTGGCAGTAGGAAGAAAAGGGTCATAGAGAAACATTGGTTTTGTCAACCCTGAAGTAGAAAAAGTAGCTCACTCTCCCCCACTAGCTGCTGGTAGTTTGATATTGAGCAAGGAAGAAGGAGACTACTGAAGAAGATAGGAAGTTGCTGTCCCAGAACAGGAAGGGTGAGAGTTGTAAGGAGAGGAGAGAGTAAGCATCCAGAGAAACAGTAGAGAGGACACAAAATAAGACATGATAGGAGTGGTGAAGTGCAATGGCTGTGGGGCAGCAGTGTTCCGGGAGACATTCTGGAGGCTGCGATGCTGCCCTATTTGCAGGCACCTCTCTGGTCTGAGAGAGGAGGTTGCCCGTCTCCAGGCTGACCTGGCTGGATTCAGAACCTCCTCCCACCCAGGGACCACCAGGGCCAATGTCACTACCTCAGAGGTTGCCAAGAAGAGGAGTGGCTGGACCAGGGTGGGCTCAAGGAGGAGAGGTGGTGGAACAGAGTTGCATCCCTCCAGCTGTACCTCTTCACAATTCATTCACTCTTCTGGTGGATAGTGGTTCCTCTATGGAGGCACCTGCAATGGAGACCAAGGAGGATGCTGGGAACCTTCACAAAGGAAACCCAAGGAGGGTGGCATTGGGACCCCACGGAAGGAAACAACTCCTGGTGGGGACTCAATCATTAGGGGTAGAATTGGGGAGGATGGGAGAGGAGGTAGGTGCCTTCCTGGCGCCACGGCTTGGAGGGACAGAGGCAGATCCTCAGGATCGTGGGGAGGAGCTGCACGAGGAGGGAGGGGAGCTGGATGTCATTGTCCACCTGGGGACAAATGACCTGGCTAGGAATGGGATCAGAGCAGTGCAAGAGGAGTTTGTAGAGTTGGGAAGGGGCCTTAGACAAGTAGCGCATACGGTAACCTTCTCGGAGGTGCTGCCTGTCTATGGTAAGGGAGATGCTAGGGCACTTCTCACCAGGGAATTCAATGAGTGGTTGAAAAACTGGTGTGGAGCTCAGGGTTTTGGCTTCATTGGGGACTGGGGAGCCACCTGGAGGAATGCAGACCTATACTGGTGCGATGGTCTGCATCTGTCCAGGGGAACCAGGATCCTAGGTGAGAGGTTTAAATGCTTCATTGGCAAGCATTTAAACTAGCCAAGGGGGGAGGCACTGAAAAGGAGCTGAGAAACAGAGCCTCCCCAACAAAACATGGTGATTAGTGAGGTAAACACCAAGGTACAGAAGTTATTAGGGAGCAGAACAGATTTAAATGTAAAAAGAGGCAAAGGCAGTAAGGACAGAAATGGGGCTAAAAGGGGTAAGGCTATCAAAAAGTGGAGGGTGATGAGTACCAATGTCCGTAGTCTGTGTAATAAGCTCCCTGAACTAGTGGCCTTGATGGAAGAGGGTTGCCTGGATATTGTAGCAGTCACAGAAACATGGTACACAGAGAACCATGACTGGGATGTCAACATACCAGGATACACAATCTACAGGAGGGACAGGGAGGGTAAAAGAGGAGGAGGAGTAGCTCTCTATGTAAAGGAAGGGATCAAAGCAACAGAACTAAAGAGTACACAGGGAGCAGATGAGGCACTTTGGGTCACCCTGGAGACAGGAAATGGCACCACAATCCGCATGGGGGTTGTATACAGACCCCCATCTCAGGGGGAGGGAATGGACAAGGAAATGATAGAAGGCTTTCTTAGAATGGCAGAAAAAGGGGAGATATTGTTGATGGGGGACCTGAATATGCCAGATGTTAACTGGAGCACCTTTGCTGCAGGCACATCCAAGAGCAGGGTCATTCTTGATGCCCTACAGGGGGCATGTCTCAGACAGCTAGTATTGGAACTGACTCGGGAGGAAGCAATCTTAGACCTGGTACTTTCAAATGGGGATGGAGAAAGAATCTCAGATTTAGAAGTGGGTAGCCATCTGGGAACAAGTGACTACCAAACAGTGTGGTTCACGATAAACATAGCCATACAATCAAGCCATACAAAAGCAAGAGTACTAGACTTTAGGAGGGCTGACTTTGGGAAAATGAGAGAGTGCCTCAGAAAAACACTAGGAAACAGGCAAGAAGGAAGGGTGGAGGAACAATGGGGAGTGATCAAAACAGCCATCACAGAGGCAACAAGCCTTTGCGTAAAAAAAAAATCAATAAAACACAACGAAGGAAAAAACTGCTATGGTTCACAAAAGAGGTGGCAGGGAAGGTTAAGGAGAAAAGGGCAGCATTCAGGAAATATAAGGAAACACAGAAGGAGCAGGACAGAGAACTTTATCAGTTAAAGCAGAAAGAGGCTGGGAAGGTAGTCAGAATAGCAAAGGCCCAAACCGAAGAAAGGATAGCCAATTCTGTTAAGAAGGGGGATAAGACCTTTTATAGGTACATTAGGGAGCGAAGAAAGACCAAAGGAGGGATACTGAAGCTTAATAAAGGGGAGGGAATGTGGGTAGAGGGTGACAGTGAAAAAGCAGGGTTACTGAACGAATATTTCTGCTCAGTATTCACAAAGGAAGAGGAGGGAGAGTTACCTAAACCAAACAAGAGAAACACTCTGAAGACGGGGGTCGATACCAGTCCATTTACAGAAGAAAGGGTTCTGAAAGAACTAATAAAATTGAAGGTGGACAAAGCAATGGGGCCTGATGGGATTCACCCAAGAATTCTAAAAGAACTAAGGGTAGAACTAGTGACATCACTGACTACTCTCTTTAACAAATCATGGGAGGATGGGGTGGTACCAAGGACTGGAGGAGGGCAGATGTAATTCCTCTTCACAAAAGTGGGAGCAGGACAGAGGCAGGAAACTACAGACCA
Source organism: Neoceratodus forsteri (assembly GCA_016271365.2). NCBI lineage: Eukaryota > Metazoa > Chordata > Ceratodontiformes > Ceratodontidae > Neoceratodus > Neoceratodus forsteri. The sequence goes on from CM028134.1 coordinate 685,055,216, forward strand.
GTTAGTTTGACCTCAGTGGTAGGGAAAATGATGGAATCACTTCTGAAGGAAAGAATTGTTGAGTACCTAGAGGCCATTGGGGCACAGGACCCGAGGCAACATGAATTCACGATGGAAAGGTCGTGTCAGACGAATCTAATAGATTTCTTTGACTGGGTGACCAAAGTAGTAGATCAGGGAGGGGCTGTGGACATGGCCTACCTAGATTTTAGCAAGCATTTGATACAGTCCCCCACAAAAGATTAATACACAAGATAGCCAGCCTTGGAATGGGTCCCAAGGTGGTAGCCTGGATAAAAAATTGGCTAGACAACAGGACACAAAGGGTAGTAGTAAATGGAGTACACAGTGAAGAAAGGAGGGTTACTAGTGGGGTACCGAGGGTTCAGTACTGGACCGGTCCTTTTAATGTCTTTATAAGTGACATTGCAGAGGAACTGGAATGAAAAGTATGTCTCTTTGCAGATGACACAAAGATCTGCAAACAGGGTTGATACACAGGATGGAGTGGAAAGGATGAGAAGGACTTGGCAAGATTGGAGGAATGGTCAAATGTATGGCAGCTCAGATTTAATGCAAAGAAGTGCAAGATAATGCACATGGGAAACAAAACCCAGGGAAACATGACACAATGGGGGTGAGATACTGACAACAGTAAAAATAGAAAGGGACCTGGGGGTAATTATATCAGATGACCTAAAGGTGGGCAAGCAATGTGAGAAGGCAGTAAGGAAGGCTGGAGGGACACTGGGATGCATAGGAAGAGGCATCAATAGTAGAAAACAGGAAGTTGTTATCCCTCTGTACAGACAGTTGGTGAGACCCCATCTGGAGTACTGTGTGCTGTTCTGGAGACCCCATCTCCACAAAGACATAGATAGAGTGGAGGCTGTCCAGAGGAGGGCAACCAAAATGGTGCAGGGTCTGCACCAGAAGACATACAAAGAAAGACTAAGGAGCTTAATATGTATACTCTTGAGGAAAGAAGGGAGAGGGGACATGATAGAAACTTTCAAGTACCTCAAGGGAATTAACAAAGTCCAAGAGGTAGCATCTTGCCAGAAAGAGATGTACAGGACAAAGGGGCTAATTGAGAAGATAAAAGGGGATGGCTCAGGGGTAATGTGAGGAAGTATTTTTTCACTGAGAGGGTTGTGGATGCATGGAACAGCCTCCCTGAGGAGGTCGTGGAGTCAAGAACAGTGGGGGACTTCAAGAATGCATGGGACAGGCATAAGGCAGTCCTAGGGGCGGGTAAGAGGAAGTAAGCTGTTGATTAACTAGGATCTGCAGCTTATCTGTTAGGTAGGAAAATGGGCAGACTAGGTGGGCCAAGCGGTCCTTATCTGCCGTCAAATTCTATGTTTCTATGTAAACAAACAAGCAGCGCTATGTTGGGGCAGGATCCTAATGGTAAAAACAAGCAGAGTGTGTGCAAACGTCTTGAAAAACAAAAGCAAAACCAGAGCAGTACATTTCAGCACAAGACAGAGACTTTTTTTTTTTAAAGATCAAAGTTTATCAGTGAGCAGAGTTCAGATGAAGTAACCTTGGACTTGTGTATTGTTTTCCAGAGCAAAATGGCTAGCAAAAAGACAGGGTATCCGCTTCATACCAGAATCTGGATAGCCCACAGAGAAAGAGATGTGGAACATTTTGAAAAATTGTATGGATGTGAAGGAGCACCAATAATGTTGCATTACCAAACTTTGCAGTAAATGTATGTGTGATCTGCATGAAAACTGGGAGAGATGTTTTGATGAGTCCTCTGTGCAAGAACTATAGAAAACAGTCCCACTGACCTCCACCCTCCTCCACGCCCCCCCCCCCATTTCCACCAATTCTCGTGCCTAACTAACCCCTCCTACTGCTCGCCTGGTCCTCCATGCCCCTACCTCTGCCTTACCCACGATCAAAGGCTCTTAGCTCAAGGTTACTGTCAAAGTTGGAACCCGGCCCCCTTTTATTTTTATTTTGTTTTTTTAAAGACACCACAAGGCACTTACATTCTCTTTCCCTCTGATATAGAAATCTACTGCAGTAGTGCTTTTTGCCGTCTCTATTTTTACCCTTCTATCATAATGGGGTGGCCTCCCATTATGATTTTGTCTTTCGGATGAGACATTAAACCGAGGTCCCATCTGCCTGGATTGGTGGTAGTTCAGGTGGATGTTAAAGATCCCATGGCACTTATCGAAAAGAGTAGGGGAATTTCCCTCATTCACTAAAAATACCACTAACAGCTTAATCTGGTTCAAGGTCAGTTGGCTTCATCTGTATCTCCCTCCCTCGCCCGGGTCGTGCCTGAAAATAGGCAGTATTTGTCTAGTGCACTTACCCGGTCAACAAAAACTAAACTAAAAAAAAAATGATATATTTTCTAAACTACCCCACTTAAGTTTCCTTCCCTTGCCTTTGTGATGTAGTTTTACCGTAGGAATTTATTTTCTTCCCGGTACTCTTAGATAAAGCAAGATAGATGGCTCGAAAACAGAGAGCCGCGCTGCGGGTTGAAACAAAGGAGTTATGGTAAACTCCATGAATACCAGCTAGATAGGGCCAGGTACATAAGTAAAACAGGCTTTAATACAGACGATAGGTACAGGGACACCTGTACATGCCTGTACTTGTGGTCAGAAGTCATGGTGAGGATTAGATGTGCTTAGTCCAGACAAGCGCCTTTACATTAACGAAATAAAAAGGCATGCCAGCTTTCCAGCAGCCACAAAAGTAGGATATAGGTCTGCAGGGAATAGCTTGGGTGTTTTTTTTTTTTAGGAAGGGTGTTTTTCTTTTATTGTATTACTAATTTATTTACTTTGTACCATTTTCTGTACCTGACCAAACAAAAGGAGCAAAGCCTGGTACAGTTTTTCTAGACTGTTTCCGACCTGTTTTTCACAGGTTAAAAGCAGCCCCTCGACTTGAGAAATAAAACGTAGTGTATACATGAAGGAAATAAGACTTTTTGTGCTGGGTTTCTCAGTTTAAAAGTATAAAAGAAAGTTTTACAGTGTAAATGAAAAAGGGCTCTGTTGTGTGTACGTTGGGCTAGACCACAATAATCATGTAATAGCCCATAATATGTAAGGCGCCCGGAGGAACGTTTCAGCTACAGAAACAAGTAGTTAGAAGAAACTAATAGCAGAACTTAAATAAACAAGAATTCAGTTAACTAGTATTTCTATGTTATAAACAAAGTTTATACAAATAAAAGCCTTCTTGTTTATTTGAGCATGTGAATTTTCTAAACACACTGTTTCATGCCATACGTATTGCATTCTTACCCCACCCAGGTTGGTCCTGTCTGTCACAGCACTGCACTTCTAGGGGTCAGCGGCCCTCAAATGAAACCTCTTTATAGTGTTCTGTGGTCTAAGGTCACCCCATTATGGGAGGGGCTAAGACCAGTAACAGTTAAACTTTTTCTAATTTTTTTTTTCCGTGTGTATAGAGGGATGATTTAATCACAATCTGAATTGTACTATTATTTACCATAGGTTATAGTCATGCAGATCCCCCTACTCTGTGTATTAGAGCAGAAAACTGATGTATTAAAATAGGGGGTGGATCAGCTGACCTATGATGTAAGCGTTTTCTACCTATATAAGGTGGATGTTTTCTGATCTAGGTTAGATAGTCTTTGAGCACAGAGGATAGTAGAGGCACTGAAGGCAAGTGCCGCTACTCTGTGGCAGTACATTATAGTACTGAAGTTTCTCTGGGTGAGAAAAGCCAATTAGTATTTAGTTTAAAAGTCTTTTATTTTGAATTTTTATTACAATAAATTTCACACACACTGTGTTCTTCAAGAAACTGGTGTCATTGACTTATCACTTCCCATGCACTCTCACAGTTGCTTCTTACTCTGGAGAGTGCTCTCCTGAGTTTTTCCCCTTGACCACTACTGGTATAAGGTCATCTTTTTGCTTGTGTATACTATGGTAATCCTGCATCCCTATGCAAATGTGTTGCTTGTATCTGATGCGTATGTATCCTATGTGACTCATGTATGTATCCTATGTTTTCTGTAGCTTAAGTGCTTGTATCCCATGTTTTTGTATCTTATGTTCTAATGAAGTGGGACCTTTGTAAAAGAGCTCATGCTCAAAGGTAGTTTCCAAATACCTAAATAAATAAACAAATATGTGTGTATGGAAAGTGGTACTGTGCAAGCCAATACCAAAACAGTATGTCTGGCTCCGACGTGGACCCTTGGAGAGGGCCCAGCCTGTGCATTACAGAACACAGCTGCATGCAGGCAGGAAGAACCAGAGGAGCTAGTGAGAGAATTTTTTGAGGGAGTGACTGGCAGTGTCAGGCAGAGATAGACTTTTCAGCCCAAGGGGAGGTTGAGAGGGACCAGCCAGAGACTGAGTCCATGGATAGCAGGCCCAAGTCTGAGTTTGACTGGAGAGGATAAAATGGAGGAAGCCTTACACTGGGAGGCAACTGCATTGGAACATAGTGAGAAGTGGACAGTATCAGGGGCTGAAACAGCTGTCAGCTCCTGGGCAGAGCAAATAGAAAAGGAAGAAACTGAACAAGTTTGTAAGGCAACTGGTAGTGAGAATGGGCTACAAAAGGCCCTAACTGCAAGTGAGCCACCAGAGACTGTACAGGGCTCAAAAGAAATGGAAGTGAGTACAGGGATGAACTGCAGTTTCCCTGACTGGAACATCCAAGACTGGATTGACCAGGTATGGCCTCCCCCAAGCCAGGCTGCTGATTTAACTCTGCCCAAAGCAGCAAAGAGGAGCGCCTGGTCAAACACAGGGCTGAAGTAGACTACAGACTAAAGTATCCATTTTTCAAAAGATGGATGCAGGAAGCAACTGAGGACCACAGAGAAGAGTAATAGCTGGAAGAAGCTGGAGCTACCCTTAAACCTGACATGTATGTTTGTAGGCATCACAATTATCCAAGACAGACTAAAGTTGTGGCGACTGGGTCTTACTCTCCATCTTGATTCTGTCAGAGTGACTGACAGAAATGGAAATGAGACAGTCCACACTAAAAGAACTGTTTGTCCTGATAAAACAGTAATTTATGGTCCTCATCCCAAGTGGCACTATCCATAACAGTACCTGGAAAATCCAGCAAGTGAATATGCCAGCTTGAAAGCAAACAATACTGGAAGATGCCGGAAGTCGAGGACCACCACTCAACTCTGCAGGCAATCAGCCAAAGAAAGAGATCTGAAGACCAGAGTCAGTGTCCCTCCTGGGATCAACAAATCAGTCCCCCCTCTGGGAGCAACTAGAGATATTGTGCGGGCAGTTTCTTCCTTGATCAGCAGCAACTAGGTCCAGAGGTAATGTGGAACAGCCTGATCTGAAGATTTGTCTTCAGCTCAGCCCAGATCGAGAGAGATGATGCAGAATGTCAGCCTGCACTTCAGGATCTGGTAGACCCAGATTTTCTTCTTACTTGTTATGTTATGACTTTGCCCATTTAAGAGGCTATGCCCTTAATCCATTGGTCCAAGAGACACCTGGATCTGGACTAATGGTTCCAGCAGGCCTCAAGCCGATAGCAAGAACAGTTATGAGTAAAATGTTTATGGGGCCCCCTCAGATAGGAGACATAGTATAGCCCAGTCATCTCTCTCCCAAAACTCAGTGTAAATATAAATGAGCCACATATTTCCCCTAAAGCCATGGGTGGTACCTTTGTTTATGCCAACTTGTGGTTTGTTGTCTTCTCTGTATACAAGTTAGGTGGGTCCTGGTTGCAAGATGCCACTCTAGACCAGGCTAAGGGTTGCATATGGATGAGTGGGTTATCCCAAAGCAGGAGCCAAGGCTTTGGACTTACAGAGCATATAATAGTTCTAGACTACCATTGCCAAGCATGTATGGATGCCAGTATATTGATCCATTGATGGAGAGGACAAGGTTGGGGAGTGTATATGTAAGTTAACGGAGGGGTGGGTGAACATAATATATTCTCTATGTTGAGACATATGGGGGGTAGTAGAGGGGGAGAACCACTGAAGTTTGAGCTCCTAGGAAGGCCTTGTGATATCCTTTGAACCAAAAGAGATTCCAACTCCCTTTCATCCAATGAGCCCATATTTTGGCGCTACTAAGTCTCGAGGTTGTGCCATCTTACAGAAAGGACTCTATTAGTTTGTCAGTCTTCATAAACCAGGTTGGAGCTAAGTTAAGGGGAGGTGGGAAAGGCAGTGAAATATTTTGGGGGTTGCCATAATTTTGACCACAGAAAATGAAGTTAGGAACGTAATCAGGCAGACTTATAGCCTCATTTGGATGGAAAGTACAGTTACGTAAGAACTTACCATAACAGTAGATCTTCGAGAGGAGCTCTTGCAGCAGGCTATTACTATTAGGACTAATGTTGCAGGCCTTAGGACCCACCAGAAAACTCTTAGCTAGCAGTACCCATCAGGGCCCACCCCCTCACCCACGTCGGCTCCACCCCATCAATCATGGTACAAACGGGGGCGGTCCCCAGCTCCACCTCAGTTCACCCGCCGAAGACCAGTGAACAGGCCCCAATAGACGAACCAGGCGAAGCACGCCCATGCTATGCTGAATTCTCCAGGGGGAAGGAGGGTGGGAAAGCAATGCCTGCTGCAAGAGCTCCTCTCAAAGATCTACTGTTACATTAAGTTCTTATGTAACTGTACTATCTTACTTTGAGTGGGAGCTCTTGCAGCAGGCTATTACCATTAGGACTGAATCCCAAACAGTCTCGCGTGAAAGAAGTGATATGCCCCGGGAGGAGGAGGATGACTCAAACAGCATGGCCTACACAGGCAAGAAGGTAAGCTTGTCAGGAGAGCAATCCTTGGAGGACCGCTAGGACGAACCTGGCCCGAAGCCTGGAAGCTATGTCCAGGCTGTAGTTGCTGACAGAGGGGTGCACTGAACTCCCAGTAGCTGCTGCACAAATGTCTCTTATGGAGAAATTTTTCAAGGAAGCAAAGGAGGTAGCACTCCTCTGGTAGAATGACCTCTGACTGAACTTGGAAAAGGTCTACTGTGACAATAGACTATACAGTGGACTAACCACCTTGATATAGTCTGTTTAGACACCGGTTTGCCGAAGTGTTGATGTGCAAAGGCCACAAACAGTTGCTCCAATTCGTGACGAGAAGCCATATGCTTCAGATAATACCTCAGTGCCCTGTGGACATCCAAGGTGTGTAGCAGAACTTCCCCTCTGTTGGAAGGGGTAGAGTAAGGAAATGTAAGGTCAAATGACTGGTTGAGGGTTGACTCAGAAACCACTTTGGGAAAAAAATTAGAATTTTTTTGAATGGAAAACCTTTTCCCTGTGAAAAATCAGATAAGGCTCCTTGCACATCAGGGCCTGAAGCTCGGCAACCCTTGAAGCTGAAGTAACAACAACCAAAAAAGACACCTTCCAGGAAAGATAACGCAGCTTGCAATCTGCTGCAGGTTCAAAAGGAGGGAGGATAAGCTTCTCCAACACAAAAAGGAGATCCCAGGGGGGTACTGGATCTGTAATGGGAGGCTTTATATGTAGGATGTCCCAGAGAAAGGTACAGTACATGTCTAGTTGGGTTAAAGTTCTGCCATCCACCAACGCGTGATAGGCAGATATTGCCCACATATGCACCTTGATGGAGGAATAGTTCAAGCCTTGATGCAACAAGGAGAGGAGATACTGTAAGGCTGAGTTCACTGTACAGGTAAGCAGGTCCATGTGATGGGAAGAAGCCCAAAGGCAGAAACGTTTCCACATCATAGCACAAGTAGACCTAGTACAGGGCTTTCTCACCGAAATGAGAATGTCCACCACCTCTTGGGAGACCCCACACCATGTCTTCATTATGTTTGCAGGAGCCATGCATGAAGGTGCAGGAACTTGAGATCCAGATGTACCAGTTTGCCCTGGTTGAGACATTAACTGCAAGCATCGTGGTAGTGGAATCGGAGGTTCCAACGTCAGTCGATATAGTAGTGGGAACCAAGTATGCCATGGCCATACTGGGGCAACCAGAATCATTTGAGCCCCATCGGCCTGTAGTTTCAAGAGGACCCTCTGGATTAGAGGGAAGGGAGGAAAGGCAGAGAGGAATCTCCCTGTCCAACAAAGGGACAATGCATCTGGCCAGAAAGCACCAGACGCGTGCTCTCGTGAGCAAAAACTTGGCAGTTTGGTGTTGCATGGGGACGCAAAGAGGTTCAGCTCTGGAAGACCCCATGTGTCAAACAGCTGGTCCACTACTGACTGGAGTAGCTCCCACTCATGCACCTTGGACCAAGACTGACTTAGGCTGTTTGCCAAGATGATTTGTATGCCTGGAACATGTACTGTGGTCAGATTGATGTGATGTTCCAGGGCCCAATACCAAACTCTTATCGCCTCCCTGCATAGGGGGTATGAATGTTTTCCCCCTGCTTGTTGCTACAGAAGACAATGGCTGTGCTGTCTGACTCAACGAGAAGAGAGTCTGGCATTAGGACCCCTTGAAAGGTCTGTAAGACACTGATGGCCCCTCTCATTTCTAGGATGTTGATGTGGAGATTGCACTCTTCTGGAGACCAAGCGCCCTGTGTCTGGCTGTCTCCCAGGTGCGCTCCCCAACTGAGTTCGGAGGCATCTGTGGTTAAGGTCTGTCTCGGTGGCTACTGCCAAAAGGAGACCCCTTTTTCCAAGTTGGAGTTTAGCCACCAGACAAGAGTCCTCATGACTGAGTCCGAGATCCGGACCAGCTGGTCTAGACCATCGGAGCTCTGGTCCAATTGCACCCTGAGCATCCACTGAGGGACCCTCATGTGGAGGCGAGCCAAAGGGGTTACAGGAATGGCCATCGCTATGTTCTCCAGAAGCCTGAGGAAGGTCCTGGCTTGGACCTGGGGGGTCATAAGAACCATTCGGGCTATCTCTTACAGGTGATCGCCCCTTTTTTGAGGGAGGAAAGCACTGCTCTGGACAATGTCCAGAACCGTTCCTATAAAAGAGAGTCATTGGCTGGGCTCTGGGGATGATTTGAGAAGATTAAAGGTGATCCCCAGCTCTCGGAATAACGTATAGGTGTCTCCAAAAGTGCGTAGGAGGCGCATCCTTGACGAGGCTGCCAGAAGCCAGTCGTCCAGGTAAGGGAAGACATAATGACCCTCGCACCTTACAGCCACAAATACTACTGCTAGGCACTTGATGAAGACTCAAAGAGCAGAGGAGAGACCAAACGGTAGAACACTGAACTGATATTGCCTCCCCTAGAAGCGGAACCTCAAAAACTTCCAGTGGGTAGGAAAGACCCCGACATGCATGTATGCATCTTGCATGTCCAGGGAGCAGAGCCATTCCCCTTGGTGCAGCACAGCAATGAGGCTTGGAAGGTTCACATCTGGAACCTTTTGCATTCTATACAGTTGTTTAGACAGCTGAGGTCCAGGATGGGCCGAAGATCGTGTGTCTTCTTTGGGTCCAGGAAGAAGTGAGAATAATACCCTCTTGTTTGTTGCCTCAGAGGAACCGGCTCTGTTGCCCTTTTCTGCAAAAGGGCCTGAATCTCTCCCTCTACGACTCCAATGTGTGAAGCAGGATAATGTGAGGACCTTGGTGGTGTCTCCAGGGGGATTTGTGTGAACTCCAGCATATGCCCCCTCCTTATAATGGCTAAGACCCAAAGGCCTGAGGTAATTTTGCTCCATCCTTCCAAGTGAAGGGAGAAGCAACCCCCTACTGCCTCCCCATGTGCCTCCTCTGGAGGAGGGAGTTCAGCAGGGAGTCATTGGGAAGATCTGGAAGTAGGCAGGGAGGGCTGTGGGGGACTTTGGGCCTTGAAAGGAAGTGCCCCCGGCCTGCGGGGTTGTGGCCTTCCTTTTGAAACCTACTCTCTGTGGGAACTGGTTGCCATGGGTATTTTGTCCTGAGGACTTCTGAAATGGCTGTTTGTGGAAACGTTTTTGGTCCCCCTTGTAGAGTTGCCAGATGGACCAATTCGACTTCCTGGATTCCTGGAGGTGAGAAATCAACTTCACAGTCTCCTCCCCATATAAAACCTCCGTTCTGCAGATTCTGGGTGAATCCGGAGACTCTTAACCAGGCGTGGTGCCTCAGTCAGGCGCCGGAAGCCGCTGCCCTTGATGCCGTGTCTGCAGTGTCGTACGAGGCACGCAGTACATGAGTGCCTACGTCCGAACCAGATTTTAAGATTTCCATTAGCTCAGTCTTCTGAGCTGAGTCTGGCAAGGCACTGGTTACTTCTTGGCCCTTCCTCCATAATGCATTCTGGTACTGACCATATGCATTAGAAGTTCAGGGACCTTATGGAGCAGGTGGATACTGAATACACTTTCTTGCCCACCTGGTCCAAATATCTGGATTCCTGATTGGGAGGCTGAGAACTAAGGTGTTTTGGCTGCTTAGATTTGTTATGAGCAGCCACTATGACCATTGAGTCAACCTGAGGGTGTTCCACCAGAAAGGGCTCCTCCCTCGACACTCTGTACAGCCTATCCAATTTTTTATGAACTGCCGGGATCATGGCTGGATGCTTCCAGGTAATAATGGTAAGGTCCTGGACGGTATCCACTAAAGGAGGCATTACCAGTGGTTTAGGCTTCTTTTGCCTCAGGTACTTTGCAAGTCTTCAGTGTTCAAGATCCAGGTACTCTGTCTCCCATCCATTGGAGGTCTGGATATGCCTCTTGACGTCCATAAAGGTTGGATCGTCAGAAAGTGAGCGGGGTGTCTCCTTACCATCAATAGAACCCCCAGTTTCAAAGCGGGACCAGTCCGAAGAAGAGGAGGAAGAGGAAGACTGGCTCCTGCTAGAATGAAAAGAAGTTGACCCCTGTCTGGATGGGCTTCATCCCCTAGAGTGTTGGCCGCTGACCGACCAACGTCTGCTATAGGACTGGTGTCGGCTCGGGGACCGACGATGGAGCAGTGACCATCGCCTGTCTGTAGACCAGTGACGGCTGCAAAAGCACCCAAGGTGGCTGAGAGACCTGTGGCAGCTGAGGGACTTGCTCTTGGTCTGAGACCAGCGACAGCTAATGGACCTGAAACAATGCTGTCGATGGTCCCTGGACCGTGACCTGACCACCGAGAGGGAGTGAGACTTGGAAAGTCTGCGCCGTTCACCTGGAGAGGGTTTAGATGGTGGTGTCTGATGAAGGTCCTTGGTTCCCTGAATGTCCGGCCGGTTGGGAACCGGTGTCTGGTCCAGCTTCAGGGAGCAATGTCCTTTTTAACTTGGCTCCACCAGAAAGAAAAGAGTACTGTCAATTCTTCCTTGTTGAAGACAGAAGCTGTAGTCATTGTTAGGGGGGACAGACGAAGCCGGAGGATCCAGAAGTGCCTTGGTGGAAGCATCTGAAGAAGTGCCCTCTGGGGTTGAGGACCTGCAAACCGGCGACTGTACTTTAGCCAGTGCAGTCTTTTCTGAAGGTCAACCGGCACTGAACTTCAGGGCTGGCACTGTGGCCGGGGTCTTGGCCTGGACCGGATCTGGTTTGTCTGACTTAGAAGGGCGGGACCCCGATGGGGTCTTGATCGGGGGATACTGGTCCTTTGGCAGTGGCTTACCTGAAGCCCCAGGTAAAAGTGAAACTGGGGCCTTTTTCAGCGGGTCCGAGGCTTGTGCCGAAGAAGAAGCCTTTGAAGAATCCCCCCCCCGAGGCCGAAGGAAGACACAGCGGTGCGATCGTCGCCTTTCTGGGAGTCTTGTCCGAAGAAGCCCCCGCTGGGGCCGGTGTCTTGGCGGGAGCTGAGGACTTCATCCTGTCTTCGGAATGCGCAGAGTGGCGCAAATGGTCAGAGCCGCCCAAGCCCAATGAAGAGGCCTTCTTGTGGGGGAGAACATGATCTGGAATGTGGGTGGGACCGACTACGGTCCTTCTCATGGGACTTGTGGGATTTGTCCCAATGTTTAGGTTTCTCCCCGGGGGACAGCTCTGCATGGCTTGGACCTGTTTTTCCAGAATGAGGGCTTTAAGGGCGTTCAGATCCTAGTCCTGCTGGTAAAGCCCTTGCAGATTTTACAGGCTTGAGAATCGTGGTCTGGTCCCAGGCAGAAGATGCAGGCCTTGTGGCAGTCTTTCAAAGGGATCTGGTGGCCACAGGAACACTTGGATTTCTTAGGCCCGGAGGATGAGACTGTGGATGGAGAAGACATGCAGCGGTAAGAAACTGACAGTAGACAGTTGACTTAGAGAAAAAACTTCACTAGAACTGCCAAAATGAAACTAAGGCTTCCCATTGAGAGCGGGTCCATGGTGGGAAAAGAACGGAGGTGGTACTGGGGACTGCCCCCTTTTGTACCGTGACTGACGTTGGGGTGGAACTGATGTCGGAGGGGGGGGCCCTGTTGGGCACTGCTACCTAAGAGTTTTCCATGGGTCCTAAGAAAAAATTACTCACCTTAGTAATTGTGTTTCTTCTAATGGAGTCTTGCTGTATTCTGACAATCTGCAGTTAGCTCTAGCCTTTAAACTGCCCCGGAGAGTAGAGGGTTAATTTTCTATGCAGTGGACAGAACGTTGAGCTCGAGCTCGGTTGAAGTCTCTGTCTGCAGCACTTTGAAACCAACTGTCAGATTCTTATGAGCAAACACTCACTGACTATGTGAAAGTTGTAAAATTTTTTAACTAGCCAACTGGCAACAAAAAGTTTTGGATTCCCAAAGGAAGATTCAAGTCAGGAAACCCAAAACCAAAAACCTATCCAAAATAAAGATTATAATACGAGCACTCAGGTAAAAAGGAAGGTGTGCTGAAGACACCCCTGGGGTGCAACACTGCACTTGCCCACCCACTTACCAAAAACAGGTTCTGAGAGGGGAGGCAGGGAGGGAGATCAGAATACAGCAAGTCTCCATTAGAAGAAACACAGTTACTAAGGTCAGTAATTTTTTCTTCAAACAACATGAAGTCTTGCTGTATTCTGACAATCTGCAGACTTCCAAGCAATACCTCCATGGAGGAGGGACAGAACCTACTTTGGGAATAGGCTCTGAAGTACTGCTGTGCCAAACCGAGCATCACTCCTAGCCTGGATATCCAGAGAGTAATGCTTGGTAAAGGTATGGACTGTTTTCCAGGTGGCTGCTTGACAAATTTCTAACAGAGGGATATCCCTGAGCAGCCAGGGAAGCAGCTGTACCTCTTGTGGAATGAGCCCTCAGGCCTGAGGGTGGAATTTTTCCCAGTTTCTCATAGCAGAATTGTATACAAGAAACAATCCACCTAGCAATAGTTCTCTTGGTGGCAGGTTTGCCCTTTCCCACTTCCCCATAAGTGAGGAACAATTGGAGGGAATCAAACTTGTGACCCTTGGTACGCTCTATATAGTAGCTAAGGGCTCTTTTAACATCTAAACTGTGTAGCCTCCACTCTCCTGAGGAGGAATGGTCGGTGAAGAAAACAGGGAGAGACATGGACTAATTCTAACGGAAGTCTGAAACCACTTTGGGCAAGCACCTCCTATTGGTTCTAAGGACCACTTTATCTCTATGGAAGGAGATAACACCAGGTTCCACTGACAGGGCTTGCAATTCACTGATACATCTGGCAGAGGTAATGGCTACCAAAAACAGAGTTTTCCAAGTCAAGTACTTAAGCTCTGCTGAGGACATAGGCTCAAAAGGGGGTTGCATAAGTTGAGCAATGCAACATTTAAGTCCCAGGCAGGGGCAGGATCTCGAAAGGGAGGATTGGTATGAAGCAATCCCTTGAAAAATGTACAGAATACATGGTGAGGTGACAGTGAGGAAGGCTTTCCCACAGAAAAGCAGAAGCAGCTGACAAGTGTACCTTGAGGGTAGCTGGTCTAAGGCCTAGACCATTAAGATGGACCATATAATCCAGAACTGTAGGCAGTGCAGCGGTGTCAGGAGATATATGCTTCTTGGAACACCAAATGCTGAATCTTTTCCATTTGGAGTCATAAATCTTTCTGGTGGCAGGCTTTCGAGAGGCTTTGAAAATATCCAGAACCCCTTGGGACAGATGAAAATCTGCATACTCTAACTCTTCAAGAGCCATGTCTTGAGATTGAGGGACCAAAGACTGGGGTACCAAATCCTCCCGAGAAGAGGTTAGCAGGTTGCAATTCCTGGGAAGAGACAGGGGAAGATGGACTGCTAGGGACAGTAAGAGGGGGTACCAGGGCTGCCTGGCCCAATCTGGAGCAATCAGAATCACTTTGCAGGGTTGTGACCTCACTTTGACCAGAACCTTGAATAGCAAAGGAAAGGAAGGGAAGGCATAGAGAAATTTCCCTTCCCAGTTCAACATCAGAGCATCCAGAGGGACTGAGCCCAAGACTGGGGGTCTGCAACAAAACAGAGGAAGTTGGTGATTGTCTGGGGCTGCAAAGAGATCCATCTCCGGATGCGCCCCACCTTGAGAAAATCACTTTTAACACCAGAGGGTCCAGGGACCACTTGTGATGGCCCTGGGAGATCCTGCTCAGCGCATCTGCTAGCACATTGTCCTTCCCTGGAAGGTGGACTGCTATCAGAGAGGTCTGCAGAGAATAAGCCAGGGACCACAATTTCATGGCTTCCATGCACAAGGCCATGGACCGAGTGCCTCCCTGCTTGTTGATGTACCACATGGTGGTGGTGGTGTCTGTTCTGACCTGAACCACCTTGTTCTGCACTGACTGAGAGAAAGCTTGCAGAGCCAGAAAAACTGCCCTGAGTTCCAGGAGATTTATATGAAGAAGGGATTCCCGAGGGGACCAAGTCCCTGGGCTGTGAGAGCCCCCAGATGGGCTCCCCACCCCAAAAGGGAAGCATCTGTGGTAAGGACCACCAAATGAGACTGAGTAACAAATAGGACCCCTTGCCTTAAACTGTCCTGATCCTTCCACCACTGAAGAGCTTGGATCAGTGTCCGAGTCACTGGAATCAGTTTGGTAAGAGGATGCTTCCTTTGGGACCAAAGGCTCTCAGATGGAATTGAATGTCCCTCATCTGGAATCTTGTCCCTTGGACCACTGCTGTAGAAGCTGCCATGTGGCCCAAGAGCTGAAGGAAATCTCTTGCTGGTCGGGACACCTGAAGGCTGAAGGAAGAAGCCAGTTCTTTAAGAACTCTTGCCCTTTCCAGGGGAAGAAAGGCTCTTGCTTTGACAGTATCCAGCTCTGCCCCTATAAAGGTAAGAAGCTGCACCAGTTCGAGAACTGACTTGGGGAGGTTGAGAAGAAATCCCAGGGAAGTGAGCACTTGATGGGTCACTTGGAGGTCTGATTTGACTTGGTCTGGAGACTGACCCACTAGGAGCCAGTCGTCCAGATATGGAAAAATGGAAATATTTTGCATTCTTAAAAAGGCATCTACTACTGCCAGGCACTTTGTGAAAACCCTTGGAGCTGATGTTAGACCAAAGGGCATTGCTTTGAACTGATAATGGCCTGAGGGCAACTTGAACCTGAGGTACTTTCTGTTGGAGCAACTGATAGAGATGTGAAAATAGGCATCTTTGAGGTCCATGAAGGCTAGCCAGTCCCCCTGGCCTCAGAGAGGGAAGAATTATTCCCAGAGTCACTATCTTGAACTTTGGTTTTAAAAGATGTTTGTTTGGGTATCTTAGATCTAGGATGGGTCACCACTCCTCTGTCTTTTTTGGGGTAAGGAAGTACCTGGAGTACAGACCTTTGCACCGGTGTAGGGTATGAACTCTCTCTATGGCTCTTAAGGCCAGAAGAGATGAAACCTCTACCTCTAGGGCAAGAGTTTCGGAGAGACCTGCAGGTGGAAAAGATCTAGCTCTCATCTTCGGAAATATTTTGAAGCCGAGAACCAGTCCCTGGCTTACTACTTCCAGGACCCACTTGTCTGAAGTAACAGACATCCAGTCCTGGATGAAGTAAGCCAGCCTGCCCCCCTACAGGGATAGGAGAGTCAACCCGGGCAGACCCATCAGAGTGTCTGCTTGGCAGGGGCCTTAGGCTGAGGAGTGGATGTAGCCCTGCTCATCCCCCTTCTGCCTCTCCCTCTGAAGAACTCCTCTGTGAAAAGAGAGAAGAGGCCTGTGCTTGGTAGAAAGGCCTATGAAAAGGCCTGCCCCTGCCCCTAGATTGCTGCCTTTGAAGAGTTGCCTGTCTCTCCTTGGCCTGAGCACTCCTATAAGTGGTCCTGTACTCATCCATTTTCTTCATGTAATTCTCTGTCTGCTCCCCAAACAGAGAATTACCCACCACAGGGAAATCCATGGCCTTAGCCTGGGTGTCCTGTGAGAGGCTAGTACATCTGAGCCAAGCCATCCTCCAAAGAGCCACAGATGTAGCCATGACTCTTGTTAACACATCATTGGAGTCCACAGCAGCATGAAATTGTACCTTTGATGCCTCAATCCCATCAGCAGCCACCTCCTCCAGCTACCTGGCCAGCTGGGGTAGGCATGTTTAGCCAGTGCCAGTACAGTGTCCCACCTGGACTTCTGGTAACTGGCTGTATAGACCATATAGTTAACCTGCCTGAGTCCCAAAGAGGATGCCATGTACTGTTTCTTTGCCATGGCATCCGTCTTCCTGAAGTCTTTCTCTGAGGGGTGTGAAGCCAAGGGAATATTTGCCTTGTTTCAGGCTGCAGCCTGCACTACCCCAACATGGCTGCATTGCTGGTAGAAAAACTCCGTATCTGAGCCTGAAAAGGTGTACCTCTTGTCCATCCATCTGTCAACTGGAGATAAAGAATTAGGAAACTTTAGGATTTTTTGTGTCTGCTTCCCAAAGGACTTATGAAGAGGAATAGACAGTCTCCTGGACTCTGGGATGTCCATCATTTCAACAAAATCAGGCTCCTCCTGATCCTCCACAGCCTCCTGCATAGGAAGCTGGAGGGTTTCAGCCACTTTTCTGTAAAACAGATAGTGGGAAGGGGACTCAGAAAGCCTAGGAGGGGAAACACCAGAAGGTCTGTCTGGGGAGATGTCCGGTTCTACAGGCACATCCAGACTTTCACCATCATCTTCAAAATCCCCCTCCTCCTCAAACTCCAGTTCATAAAAGTCTTCAGGGGTATAATCTTGAACCAGGGGAACTGATCGAACCGAACCCCTGCCAAAAGGTGCCAGATCGGTTGGAACCGGACGAAGTGATTCAACAATCCGAATCACTCTGGCTATTTCCTTGGCGGTTGGAACATGAACCTCCAGATCCGAACCAGTCGATTTCTCTTTGCGTTTTCTTTTTGTAGGAACCAATCCCTCAGGATCAGCTCTCCTCTTGCCCGAAGAAGTAACGCCCTGGTCAGAGGGCACTTCTTCTGGTTTGGTCGGAACCGAACCGGGCTGGCCATCTGGGTCAGTGGACTTCTCGGCTTCCTTTTCCCTAAGTCTACCTAATCTTTTTTCCAGGGTAGATTTAGGAAAGTTTTTACATATTTGGCAGTCTGTATCGAGGCAGTCAAACCCCAGACAATAAACACAGGTGGTGAGGGGATCGGCCTTAGCAAAGACCTTCCCACACTCACTGCAGTGTTGAAACCCAGGGGGCCCATTTTTTTTCTTGGGTTTCTCAGACATGGCCAGCCTAACCAAACTTACCCTTTTTCGGCAACCGCCAGGCAAGACTCCCTTATTGGTTTCTAACCGTGTTACGGGTATTGGAAAAAAACGCTGAAACATTTTTTTTTTTTAAACCGATAAGGACCGGTAACCACACACTAAGGAAAAAACACAAGAGTTCAATATAATGGATCAGTTCAGCCGAACCGATCGAAAATACAAGTTTACGATTTCCACAAATAAACAGAGAAACTATCTAAAGTATTCACGGTACCACAGACAGAGCCTGAACAGACAATGCGGAAATAAATTCAGAATGAAACCGACAACTTTAACCGACTTTGAACCGAGCAGAAGGAGAACTCTCCGGAGCGACTGTTCAGTGAGGTGGAGTAAAATATCTGACGGTTGAGTTTCAAAGTGCTGCAGACAGGGACCTCAACCGAGCTCAAGCTCAATGTTCTATGCACTGCACAGAAAATTAACCCTCTACTCTTTGGGGCAGTTTAAAGGCTGGAGCTAACTTCAGATTGTCAGAATACAGCAAGACTTCATGTTTTTTGAAGGCCTGTGGCATTAGTCCTAATGGTAATAACCTGCTGCAAGAGCTCCCACTTGAAGTAAGATCTTCAGACACCGCCTTAGGTAGAAACTAGGGGATTGTACAGAGATATACCTTATACATTTGGAAAACAGCATACATTCTCACTGTCTACCTGCAAAGAGGGTAAATGCATGCTCCTCCATGTCTGTTGATAATGCATGAGAGACTTATCTGTCTAGAGAACTGTCTTTTGGTGGACTAAGTCCACCAGGGTTTTCAGGTCGTAAACAGCCAGATGCATCTTCGGCACTTTCATGTAGAGATGTGTTTTTGATGAGTCCCAGACCATTTGTGTTTGAGATCCTGGCAGTGGGTTCCCACCCAGCTTGGGGGGGGGGGGATCCATGGTGAGGATCACCTCCAGTTTCAGTGCAGAGAACTGGAGCCCTGGAGGAGGTCTTTCTCCACAGATCCTGAGCAGGGACCTCATCCGAGAAGGGTAATACTGAGGGCATGAAGCCTGAGGTTACTAGGGCATGAATATATATTGAGTCATTCTTATGTGCAGCCTTGCTAGTGGGACTGTCGACACCAAGGGTGCCATGAGTCCCAATATGCACTACATGGAATGGCATTCCCTGATAAGCATGTCATCAGTAAGAATGCCCATACTCAGTTGTCTGGAACTTGGGTCCCTTTCTTAGCAGTTCCTATAAAGAGTACCACCCCCATAGATGCAACATGGAGCTGGCACAGAACACTACTCCATGATGTAACCTGCCATCTGAAAGTAATGAGTTCACATTGTCACCTGGAAGCCAGGGAAACAGTTGTGAACAGGGGCTTCTGGAATGAACTAGCAAACTCAGTAGTTCAGAAATATTTACACCGAAGCAGTCTTTGCTGCTTGCCCCGCATCGAGCCTGGGTAAGCCCTGCAAGAGCACTCCAGTTATAACATATGAAGGCAGTGCTTGTAAGGAGCACCATAACACCAAACCACAGATAATGGTGTTTGGGGTTTACCAGGATGTGCTGGAAGCATTCTATATGTTCAACCGAGACAGCCAGTGCTGTGGCTAACAACTAAGTGTGGACTCCAGAGGCTATCCAGATTTTCTTCTGACTCGAGAACACAGAGTTCCATAGCTCCCCAGGAGGCATACTCGTTGCTGCTACAAGCTCTAAAAATCAAACTCTGAGGGAATCTGCTGCAGAAGCGCTTCCAAGCAGTTATTCACAAGCAAGAGAGACACAGCCTGAGCTGCAGAGCACACTGATAAAGTCCACTTAGAGGATAAGAACAGACTAGTCCTTGGTGATGCATATATCTCCTCTACCTGGCACAGCAGGAGAGGGACAGTCTAAGGGCAAGGCAGACCCAGGACACAGTATGCAAGGTACATGAACTCTCCAACTGGAAGCACCTTGTCTGGTCAAAGTCACTGACTCGGAGATAGAGGAGTTCTGAGCAGTGCTAGCTACAAATCCTCCCGAGATGCCTAAACAAGTGTCAACTAGGCAGCGCTGGCCCTAGTTATTCTGGGCCCTGTGCGAACCTTCTTGCTGGGACCCCATATCAGAAGCCATGAAGACCCCAAGGAACATCCTCTTCCCTATCATGGCCTCCCTGTAGCTTCATTTTTAGCTAGTTTTGTGCCATTTTTGCACTTTACTTAAATTAGTACACACAGGACCGGGAAGAAGGAGACGGCCAACAGGACAGCTGAGTTTTTGGGGGGCCCCTCTGCTCTAGGGGCCCTGTGCAAATGCACAATTTGCAACCAGGGCATCTCCAGCAGAGGACAGTCAGAATCATTACTAGAAATCACCAATAATGATGTTGACAGGAAGGCACTTCCTGAAGGATGGTACCAAAAATGGTGTTTGCCTTGATTTTTCTGGTGACATCTCAGTACCGATGTGGCCTCGAAGGCTCCGGCATTGGCACTGACCATTGCACCACATGCAATACCGGTGTTCCAGTCGGCCCCAAATAGAGGTCTGTCTAAGACAGCAGGGTGTGGATGGTGCTGAAGATGGTGTCTTCACAAGCACTGACTTTTTGTCCAAGAGGATCAGACCTCAGAATGTTCACAGCCTGAGTGCAGCACCGAGCATCACACCAATTCTGCATACAGCCCTGTACAGAGGTCCTTCTATGGCACCAAGGCTGAGAATGACACTGACACCAGTGCCAAGCTGGCCCCAAGGGGCTTAGACGCAACAGCAGGTATGGCACCACACATGGCACCAGTGTCATAGATAATCTCAGTCACCTGTGCACAAGGGTGGATTCAGTGCTGACAACAATACTAACGGGGTCCTCTGGCATCAAGGCTGACCCCAATGGAGTTAAGATTGATGGAGTCACCAAACAGGGTGGCACCAGGCATGTAACCAGAGTCATAGTTGGCGTGCCCATGACTGCCGGTGGAAAGGGTAGCGCCTGCCCCAATCCAATGGCATACAAGTCATAAGAATGAAGCAGACACTGCTTACAGCACCATCACCCTAATGCTGGACTACTACTCAATGCCCAAATGCACACTTGAGAACTCTTCCGAAGATAGGGGGAGGCTTGAGGATGGAGACATCAGGCCCACAGGCCTCAGAACATTCGATGCCATCAACAGGGACGGCAATGGAAATTCTGGATCAGTGGGCTCTGGACATCTTTTCATACAAGGCCCAAGTATGACCTTGATCTGTATCTAGCCCCCTCAGAGAGAACAGGTCAAAACTGGACGGTCAGCAGAACCTGCTGCAAATGCATAAGCAGGATCTTTGAATGTCTTTTGCAGCACTGAGAGGACTACCCTCCCTCCCAGGCCCAGGACAGTCTGTTGCCAGTACACTGGCCCAAAGAGGAGTACTGGTCAGACATAGTCCTGATGCCATAGTGACTAGCACATACAGGTTCCTCACCTTCCATGGGTGTTGACCATTTTCCACAGGGTAGGTTGAAAGAAACTATTTGTGTGTGTTATATTAAACTGACACAAAAATAATAAACTCTAGAACCCAAGAACTGAATGCTGTTGTTGTATGGATGGTAAAATGCTAGCCCCAACAAGGAGAGTAGCGCTGCTACTGGTCCGCACTTGATGGCAGGAAAAAGGGAACTGAGGCAGTTAGAAGCTGGTGCCACTGTACATTAGCAGGCATGTGCGACAACACATGCACAGGGTCTACTTGCACAGCCAGTCCTCCAAAAAAGTTCCGACTCCCGTGGGGTCCTAGCACCTCTGGCAAGACCCATTAGTGGGAATCTATGGAGAAGATTGATTCTTGGAAGAGCTGCTATTCTTAGCTACTCCTCAGCTTGCATCTCTTGTCACCATTACAGGGCTGTCTACTGTACCTGGACTTGCAGCTGCTTGCTTGGCTCCTGAGGATGTAGAGCTGGCACAATTTGTCATGTCCCCTGATATTTCTGCTATCCTACTGGCAGCACGAAAAACATCTACCAGACACACCCGCTTATTAAAGTGGAAATGCTTTAGCATTTTGTCGTCAGCCTAAGTCTCTGAATTCAGAGCTGTTCATTGACAGAACTGTTCATTAGAGACAATAGTCAACAGGGGTGTTGGAAGTACGGG
This sequence comes from Neoceratodus forsteri, assembly GCA_016271365.2. Classification (NCBI taxonomy): domain Eukaryota; kingdom Metazoa; phylum Chordata; order Ceratodontiformes; family Ceratodontidae; genus Neoceratodus; species Neoceratodus forsteri. The sequence goes on from CM028134.1 coordinate 685,076,823, forward strand.
AATCTTCAGTGTAAATAAGTCTGGTGTAGTATACTTCTCGTAGAGGAAGATAATGGAGGAGACACCATCAATCTCCCTCACTCTTAGCATAGCCAACAGCATTAAAGGAAAGTGGCAAGAACTACACCAGGACTTGTTTCTTTTGTTCTGTGCAAAGGCACTTTTGAGCAGGAACATGACGTGAAGCGTGAACAGGGCCAATCCCATTTCTTTTTATGACTCCAGAAGGACTGGATATCCTCCCAGGCATGAAACTGCTTGGAACAGACACTCTCCTGAAAATCTGTGAGGTTCTGAAGCAGCCATGCTGCTGGAGCAACTGGCCTTTTTAGGCACCCTATCTGATAGCTCCAACAGGCATCAGGAAATGATGAGGTGTTGGCATTGCCAGTGTGAATAAGTATGGTATAGTATAATCCCTTGTTGAAGGAGATAAAGGAGGGGATACCAGCACCTTTTTCACACCTAGCAGAGCCAACGGTCTTGAAGGAGAGTAGCAAGAAGTAGACAGAGACCTGTGTCTTCACTTCCATGTAAAGGAAAGGTTAAGCAGTTCTAAGATCCCAACGCTGAGTGTGAGCAGGTTCAAGACCATTTCTTTTTATGACCCCAAGAAGACTACATATCCTCATTAGGCATCAGACTGGTCAGACATGAGGCACTCCCGGAAAAGGAGCTGGGGTCCAAAGCAGATTCTATTCAGATGCCCTATCAGACATGTCAGTCACCAAATGCAACAGTTGAATGAGGCAGAACTGTGAGAGAAACTTATGAAAGTAAAATACCGAGACTCAGGGTTGACAGTATATTAAATATGTGACGAACCAGACTAGAACACTATTGGCAAGCAAAAGTACAGTTTTGTACTTACCATAACAGTAGATCTTTGAGAGGATCTCTTGCAGCAGGTACTACTTTTGGAAGCCCACCAGAGGGCACTCTTCTAGGCAGCCACTTTTCTCCAGCACTGCATAGTGGGGGCCATCCACTCGTGATGTCATCACTCTTTGCAGGTATAAAGGAAGTTTGTAGGCCCCAGTATCCTCAGTTCCCCATGGACTACCAGCTCACTGAGCATGGCTCTGAGGGAGAACTGAGGAGGCCCTCTCTTTGTGAGTAGTACATAAAAATTGCTCTCTCCGAGGAGAGGGATGGAGGGCGGGAAGGTACTTACTGCAAGAGATCCTCTTGAAGATCTACTGTTACGGTAAGTATGAAACTGTACTATCTTCTTCGAGGGTATCTCTTACAGCAGGTACTATTTTTGGGATGATTCCCAAGCAGTCCTTGTAAGGACAGGAGGTTGTCATGAGAACAGTCCTTGGAGGATGGCGTAGCCAAAGGAGGTTCGGCGCCTGGAGGCAATATCTAGATTTTAATGTTTTGTAAAAATATGGATAGGAGACCATGTAGCTTCATCACATATATCTGAAATAGATACCCTCCGAAGCAGGCTCCTGAGGTAGAGAGGGCTCAAGTAAAATGGGCACGTACATTGCCCGGTAGTGGTTTGTGTGCTTTAGCATAACAGTACGTGATGCAAAGCGCTAGCCAGTTTAATAGCGTTTGTTTTGTCACTGGCAGTCCCTGTTTTGGTGGGGGGGAGGGGCAAAAGCCACAAAGAGCTGTTGTGACTTTCTGGTGGGCTTGGATCTAGTAATATAGATCTTCAATATATGATGTACGTCCAAGTTGTGCAGTAATTGCTCCCTTAGGATGGCATGGTTGGGGAAAAAGACTGGTAGATTTATTGATTGGTTTAAGGTGAAATCCGATACCAATTTTGGGAGAAAGGCTAGACTGGTGCACAGTGAGATGCTGTCTTCATGGAAAATTAATTAGGGTTCCTCAGACATAAGAGCCTGCAGTTCAGAAATGCGGCGAGCTGAGGTGATGGCTACCAGGAATAATGTTTTCCATGATATCGCATATCTGAGGACTCAGCCGGTTCAAATGGCTCTGTGGTGAGCTGCTTGATCACAAAATTAAGATAAAAGTGGGACTGGTCTGTGGATAGGGGGTTTCATATGAAGCCTTTCAGGAATGGTCTTGTGAGGGCCATCTATGCTACTGTTCTATTTCCAGTCTGTTCATGGAAAGTTGAGATGGCTGCCACAGGGACCTTGTTGGAGGAGCATCTCAGGTTTTGTGTGGACAATTCTGTGAGGTACTCTAGTATCTTAGAAAGGGGGCATGAAAAGGGGTCAATTGACTTTTTGGCAGCCCAGTGGGCAAAGCATTTCCACTTGTCTTGATAATACTTCCTTGTGGAAGGTTTTCTTGCTAATAATAGAATCCGGGCTACTTTTTCAGAAACATTATGCCTGTTTATGAAGATGTTTTCAGGAGCCAGGCATGTAGGTGCAGCGCTCATAGGCTGGGGTGGAAGATGGACCCTTGCTGTTGGGTCAGCATGTCCGGTGACAGAGGCATGGGATCCCTGATTGCCAATTGTTGTAGCAGGGGAAACCAGACTTGTCTGGGCCAGAACAGTGCAGTTACAATCATTGTTGCTGGTTCCCTTTGCAGCTTGAGCAGGCCTCTTTGGAGAAGTGGGATGGGGGGAAGGCGTACAAGAATTTCCCCATCCACAAGAGGGACAGTGCATCTATAGTATGAACAGTCTTGTCTGGAACAATGGAACAGAAGTGAGGTAGCTTGTGGTTCACTGGGGAAGCAAAGTTCCACCTCTGGGATTCCCCATTGTTGGAATATGGTCTGGAGGCGAGATCACTTGATGGCCCACTCGTCACCATGTGAATGCCTGCTTAGGTGGTCTGCTACGACATTTTGTACCCCTGGTACATGAACTGCTATGAAAGTTAGGTTTTGTTGGATGGTTGTGTGCCACATGGCACAAAAGTTGGGATCTGGTACCTCCTTGTTCATTGATGTAGTAGACCACTGCTGTGTTGTCTGACTGTATCAGTAAAGGACCTGCTGATAGGTATGGTTGGAATGTCTTTAGTGAGAATCTTACGACTGATTTCTAAGGCATTGATATGCAGCTTTGTTGTGGCTATGTCCCATTTGCCTTGGGTTTGATATTGTGCACCCAAGACAGCACCGCAACCTGTGAATGTGGTCATGGTTTGGGCAGGTAGTGGCATTTGGAAGTGCATTCCTTTGTCCAGATTGGAACAGTTTGTCCACCACTTGAATGTTGTGCTCAAAGCGGGGGTGACCTTGATCCGGTCCTCTAGGTTACCTATATGTTGATGTCTCTGTGTTCTGAAGGCCCACTGGATCGGACACACGTGGAGTCAAATGTGGGGCATGGTGGTAATGGCTGCCACCATGTGTCCTAAGACATTTAGAAGTTGTCTTGCCGTGACCATTGGGACTGAGCTGTACTTGTTTGCCAGAGATATCAGGGCTTGACGTCTGTCTACTGGCAAAAAGGCCTTTGCTGTCATGTTGTCTAGAATGGCTCCTATGTACTCTAGTCTTTAGAGTGGAACTGTTTGGGACTTGGGCAGGTTTACTGTTATTCCCAACTGGTCGAAGAGATGCAAGGTTGCAATCAGGGACTGGATGAGACCTTCCCTGGTGGAGGCTTTTATCAACCAATCATCCCGATAGGGGAAGACAAAGTGGCCTTTCCTCCTGAGGGCGGCAGCCACCACTGCTAGACATTTCGTGAATGTTCTGGGTACTGATGAGAGGCCAAATGGCAGCGCCCTGAATTAATAGTGCCCCCAAGCAGGTTGAAATGGAGATGTCTGTGATGTGCTGGGTGTATTAAGATATGAAAGCATGCATCCTTCATATACAGGGCACAAAGCCAGTACACTTGGTGTAACGGGGAGGATGGTGGGTAATGTTATCATATGGAATAGTTTGTATTGGTGAACTTGTTAATGCCACGTAGATCCAGCACTGGATGCAGATCCCCTGTCCTTTTTGGAATGAGGAAGAAGTGGGAGTGAAAACCCCAACCTTGTTGAGTTGTGAGGACCTGTTGGATTGCCTTTTTCAGTTTTAATGCTTGCAACTTTTCTAACATGATGGGGATATGGTCCCTTGGGTAGGTAACTTGGGGCAGTAACTTGTGGTGGTGGGTATGTAGGTGGCCATTCTATAAGGTCAAGAGTGTGACCTGATATTGGGATCTGTAGCACCCACTTGTCTGATATTATTCATGTCCAGGCCTCTAGATGGCATGAAAAGTGGGCCCCCCCACAGTCTCTGAGGACTGCTGAGAAGGGTTGGGGAGGGCCGGAGCTGAGTCAGTTTGAGATAGTGAAGCCACCCCTTGTACTGGGGGGGGGGGAAACAGCGGCCACCTCTAGAGCTCATAGAGATAGGTCTGCTTGATGATTGAGACTGTTGTTTACCTCTGTAATATTGTCTGCCTGTACCCCTTTGAAGCCCTGTGTGGTGAAACTGGTAGGGCTGTGAGTATCTTCGCTATCCTGAGGGTTGGGGAGTATGGTACGTACCATGCACTGACCTATGAGTACAGCCATAGGTTTGCAAATCGTTAAGAACAGTTTGCGTGGTTGAACCAAATAATTTTTCCCCATTGAAAGGTGCATTCAGTATTTTATTCTGGACATCTGGGGTGAAGCCCAAAACTTGGAGCCATGCGTGATGCCTGAAATTGATCCCTATGGCACAAGATCTGGCTGAAGTATCCACCACATCATAAGCTCCTTCAGAAGGTGGGGTTCTGTCTCTATGTTTGTGTTTAGAGCTATGTTTTGAGGTCTGGGATCCCGTTGGGGAAGATGAATCATGGTGCCAGTGTTGAAAGTGACTAACAGTTTGTCCTTTTCTTCTGATTGAGGCAGTTTGTGTGCCATCTCAGTAGCAGCTGCCCAAAGGGTTTTTTGTTACTTGTGCATATGGCCCATATAGTTTATGGCTCTTATATTCAGTCTAGCCCCTTGATAAACTTTCTTCCCTATGTGGTCTAGACGTCTGGACTCCTTGTCAGGGGGTAGTGAGCTCAAATGTTTGGGCTTTTTGGTCCTACCGTGAGCTGCGTTGATCACCACTGAATCTGCTTGTGGTGTCGCAGCAAAATATGTATGGTCGATAAGTGCCTGGTATAGGCAGTTGGCCTTTCTAGGTGCTGCAGGGATGTCGGTAGGCTTGTTCCAGGCGGTCAATATCACATCTTGATAAGAGGGAATCAAAGGCGGGACTACACTGGCTGGGTACTCTGGGAGTTCCGGATAGTCTGCCAAATTTTGTCACTGTCTATCTGGTTCCCTTGTGGTAAAACCAATGGGTTTTTGGATCTGTGCCATAATTTCTAAGAAGGCTGTCATCTGGGGGCGAGACCTGTGTAAGGCGGTCCTGGTCCACTTCAAGGGAAAACATAGTGGAATTAGTAGAGGGTTGCCTCAAGCCATCCTCATATTCATCTTCCTCCTTGTGAATAGACTCTTCCTCCAAGGAATGGTAAGATGGAGACTGTGAGGGGTCTCTTATAGGCACATAAGGGCCTCTGGCCAAAAGCGTTTTGGTGGAGGAGACGATGAGGAGGAAGGTGCAGGTCTGGCTGGTTTTGATGGCTGGCAAGGCTGTAAGCCTTGCATGGCTTGTAGTACTGTTTGTACCACCATGGCCACATCTATAGAGGTAGTATTAGCTGTAGGCTACTGAGGCAGCCCTGGAGGTGGGGGCACCGTGGCCCATGAGCTGAGGGGTATGATGGAGGAGATGGGGTGAGGCTGTGGGTACAGCGGAGTCCCTGGCAGGGAGTACTCAGATACCCTAGCTTCCATGTTCATTTTCCTGTGTGTTGCCACTTGAGAAGGGGGTGGCAATTCTGGGAGTACTAAAATGGAGAATCCCTTCTCCTTTATAACATAACCCTGGCTCTCTCGATGGTCTCGTCAATAGGGACTGAAAGGGTGAGGTTTACAAGTGATGAAATGAAGGTGGTTGACGGGGAGGCTGAACGGGCCTGTCTCAAGGACCACTGCGCTGTCGATGAATGGCTCGTAGCCGTGGAAGTGACTGGTGAAGTTACGACAGCCAAGGTAGCACTGAGCACTACTGACGAGAGGACTGGCAGAGCCATTGTCGACAAGGATTTAGGTTTTTCCATTGAAGGTTTTGAAACCACCATCGACAACGGCCCAGGGGTTGTCATTGTCATCAAGGAGTGGGACCTTTTTCCTTCAGAAGATGGGGTTCTGTCTCTATGTTTGTGTTTCGAGCTACGTTTTGAGGTCTGGGATCCCATTGGGGAAGATGAATCATGGGGCCGAGGCCCCTTCTCGAGCAGAGCAATATTCTGTTCCATGAGATATAATTCTATCTCCTGGAGTTGCATCAAGTTGCCTAGTTGAATTCCCTGCAGATGGAGCAGTCAAGGATGTTGTGTGAGGCCCACCCAAACACCACATGTAGACTGGAAGCTCGTCTTAATTGGTAGATTTTCCTGCCACAAGGGCACTTTCTGAAAAGAGATTCTGACTGTTTAGACATTCAGATAAAGTGCATTTAATGTGAATGGCAAGCCGTTCGGTGTGTTCTTGTCGTCGTCATCATCCATGCACTGAAATTGGAGAGCTGGCATGCTGCAAGCTGGTAGACAATGGGATTAGAACTGAGGATACTGGGGGCCACCCACTTCCTTTATACCTGCAAGAAGTGATGACATCACAAGTGGGCAGCCCCCACTATGCACTGCTGGTGAAAAGCGACCATCTGGAAGAGCGCCCTCTGGCGGGCTCCCAAAAGTAGTACCTGCTGCAAGAGAGATACCCTCAAAGAAGATCTAAAGTTCTGGTCCACGTTGAGGAAAGCACTTCCCTTCTATGGCAGGAAAAAAGGACCTGAGGCAGTTTAGGCTGATGCCACTATGTATCTATGTATACTGCATACACACATATGAAGCTGGGTGCCTGCAGCCCTAAACATTCTGGTTCTTGTGGGGTCCTGCTGCCTGCAACTCTAAGACCATGCATGTGGCTCTATGTAGAAAACTGACTTCAGAAATATCCACCTTTCCAGCTGAATCTCAGCTCTGGTCTCAGTTTCAGGGCTGTCTGCTGCACTCTGATATCTAGACCCTGCAGCTGCACGCGTGACTCCTAAGGATGTAGAACTGGCACAGTCTGGCATGTCTGTTAAGATTCTGGCTGGCTTGCTGGCAGCCCAGAAGCCATCTAGCAGGTACACTTGTTCCTTACATTGCAAATGGTTTAGCATCTGGGGTAAGTACTAATCTCTGGATCCTTTCACCTGTCCTCTTAAGAGTTTTGAAGTATCTGCCCTTCCTGTCCCAGTTAGGGCCTCAGCACTCCCTCTGCGGAAGTACATACGTCATGCATTCAAAGGTGGAAAATCTGTCTCTCACCTTGAGATATTCTTGCAGATCTTTTAAGGGTATTCTGCACACTAATCCACTGATCTACAGGTCTGTTTTGACATGGAACATTAACCTGGTTCAGTTTTCTTGACCAGGGCTCTGTTCAAACATGACTTCTCCTGCAACATGAGGTTACTGTTCTAGAAAAATAGAACTTAACAAAGATGCTCCACTGCAATCTAGTGCTCAGTTTAAATCAAGTTTCAATAGGAACAACAAAAAACAGCAGAGTCTTAGCTCTGAGTTGCAAAAATGAACACATTTAATAAATATCATAAAAATATAACTATCAAAGATGTGCAGCTTACAGTAAAAAATTCCTAATGGCCCAAACTGTGTAGGATGCCGAGGTGCTCACCAGACTAGCCCCTATTAGTTTTGCGCATGTGCGCTTCCTCAGGGAGATCGGGCCATCGTACAGTGATCATTTAAGTAGAAAATTAAAGTGACAGACCCACATGTTGAAGTGACATGAAACTTACATGTGGACACAGTATTAAAAACATAAATACATATTCACACCGCTGTTTGCTTCTAACAAAAGGGACACGACAGAGAATCTTCGAAAATATGGGTTAAAGTGACACTGTCAACTCCCTTAGGCCTCAAAGTGTCCCAAGTTTAAGAACAAGTGTTATGGCTGTTTCAAATTCTGTAGAGCTGTTGATGTAGCTGGGTGTTTGAATTTGATTCCTTTTTTCCATTTAAAAAGTGGAAAACAGATTGCCCATCAAACTGGTGTTACCACACAAAAACATGTTTGTTTACATTCCTTGATGAACTCCGACTGCATCTTTGCTGGACATGGGAATGCTCTTATCACAGTCTAGCCACTCATTATGCAGTAGGAGGAGACAATACAAATGCATCACAAATTTCTGCACTGTTTGGGCGTGTTCCTAATGTTCAGGAAGAATGCAGTAAGTGTAGAGCAAGGATTTGAAACAACACAAGGTTGGGTACAACCATACCATTAGCATGCATTTCAATTCTGCTAAGAAAGAAGGCAGATAAAATAGTCAGCAACATCAATGAATTTTAGAGAAGGAAAGCAATCATAAAATGTGGGGTTTGAACTAGAAATAATATGGTGCAAAAAAAAAAAGGTTGACAGTGTCCCTTTAATCCCTTCATAATTTACAATAAGGTATCTCAACCACAAAACGTCCAATAACCAAAGTTCACATATTAGGAATAAGTCCAATTTTCTATAGCCTTTCATAAAGTGGATACACTGCGTCCATTTAAAGCAGCAGTGCATGATAGTGGTGAAAATTTTAAACTATACTTTTTTATTCTATTTTAGATTGTCACTTATCCCATGACTTGTATGATATCCTTCTTTCCTCATTTTACTTCTGCTTTAGCATTTTTTTCACGTTTGAAATAATAAAAGGAGTATTCCTTTTAATGCGGCTCAAACCAGGTTCTCATTAGTATTCTTAGCTGTTTTATACACCTGTTGTCCTATAATGTCAGAAAGCAGTGTCTGATCTTAAACAAGATATGCTGAAAAACAACAGAAAATACTGGTGAAAACCTGGTCCATGCCATATTAAAAGGAGTGCTTCTTTTCTTATATCAAGTGTAAAAGTAAAGTAGTAAAGCATACTCAAAATGGGGAGAAAAGGGTATCATTCAAGTCAGAAGAAAAGGGGCAATCTAAAACAGAAGAAAAAAGTATAGGTTGAAATTATCACTGCTACCATGCACTGCTGCTTTAATTTCATCCCAGATTTGGTGATTTTTATCACATTTCTGATCCACGGTGGTGAACAGTCCCACTTTGAAACAGGATTTTTTTTAGCTGGCTGGGGCTATTAGAGGACAAATAAGACAGCAAATTTGCATTAATTAAACATATACTACAAGTAAATACAAAAGAGGAGAAAAGGAAAAAGAATGTCTAGCAACAAGGAATAAAAGTGGTGGAATGGGCCAAGGATGGAGACATAACGTAAACAAGAGTGGGTACATAGGAAACCAAATGAAACTCTGAGAAAAAATACAATAGGCTACAGAGTGAAAGGGGTTGGGGTGGGGCATATCGGCACACTCTGCTTATCATATTGTGGCAGCTCTGCAGGGTGTCTGGCTTCAGCACTGGGTTACGGACTAGGCATCCAAGTCAAAGCTGTTTAACCTGTCTTTTGAAGGATGGTTATTTTTTAGCCCTGGCCTGGATGTCATTCTAAAGGACATTCAGGATAAGAAGGGGCAACTTCATGCGGCAAGACACCAACAAACGACAAACCCCATGTCAACAGGATGGAGGTTTGCTCAGCAGTGACAGTCCAGAGGCTGTTTTCAACCCTTTTGGAATTCTGGACACCAGAGGAATAGGGAAGCCTATTCCGGATTTATACGCAACAGTAACAGAGGATCCTTCACCTACAAACACAGTCACAATGGAGGTTTGGAAAGAAGAGGAGGTAACTCACAATGAAGGTACATGGGCCTATTTCTGCCCCACTTTTCTTGGTGGAAGACTGCTGAATTTTTACCAGTGATGGGTCAAGCTAATGTCAGATACTTGGGTGTTAAGAGATTCTGGCTATGGGCTATTCCATAGAGTTCTCTACAATATCCACAAGAGGTTGTTTCCTGCAATCTCCGGTACCTCAAAATCCAGTGAAAAGGCAGGTGACGATCCAGACCATAGATCGCTTGATACAGATCAAGGTAACTGTACCAGTTCCCCCGAACAAAGAGGGACTGGGATTCTACTCAGTTTATTTTGTGGTTCCCAAGAAGTTGATGGGTTTCTGACCAATTCTGGACCGGAAACACTTAAACAAGTTTGTCCACCACTTAGTCTTCAAGATGGAGTCCTTGTGATCCATCATATGGGCCGTCCAACTGGGATATTACTTAGCTTTAACAGATCTGAAGGATGCCTAGCTCCACATTTCCATTTGCCTTTTGCACAAGACAGTTTTGAGGTTCGTGGACCAGGGACAGCATTCCAGTACCAAGCACTTCTTCGGCCTGTTGACAGTGCCCAGGGTATTTTCAAAGATCCTGATCACGCTAGTGGTGCAATTGAGACAGAAGAGACATCATGTATACTCCTATCTGGATGACTTGCTCATTTGAACACTGACTGCTTGGATGGTGGAAAGGTCAGTGTTAAAGACCTTGGAGGTGATGGAGACATATGGTTGGATCATCAATTAAGAGCTTCCCGATCCCATCTCAGAGATTGCAGCATTCGGTGATGGTGTTCCAGACAGAAGTGAGGAAAGTGTTCCTTTCTTCATCCAGAAAGAAGACCCTGAGGTAAGAAGTTCAGTGGCTGAGAAGCCAATCAATGGCTTGTGCTCACAAGCTTCTCCAGATTCTAGGTCTGATGACTGCAGCAACAGAGCTAGTGCCATGGGTTTGGTTGCATATGCAGCCTCTCCAAAACAGGATGCTGGAGGCCTGGTCACCAGCCTCGGAAGACTACCAGTTTCTGATCTCACTACCTCAATTGATAATACAGATGCTAGCTTGGCTGAATTACCTTGAGAACCTCAGCAAGGGGTCTCTCTTGGAAGTCCCAAAGGAATGGATTATGATTACCAATGCCAACCTGCTGGACTGGACAGCGGTCCTGGACCAAACCAGCCCTGGGAGTCTGTAACTCCCTAGGGCAACAGCTTCAAATCAACAAACTGGAGATGGGAGCAGTATTTCTTGCCTTGCTTCACTTCCATAATCGGGTACAGTCCATGGCCATAAAGGTACAGCCTGACAACGGTGCCATCGTGGCATACGTAAACAATCAAGGAGGCAAGAAAAGCCAGAAGATGCTAGCGGAAGCAACTGAAGTACTATTGTGGGCACACGAAACCTCTTGAACCTCTCAGCAGTTCATCTAGCAGGGGAACTGAATGTGTAGGTCGATTGGGTGAGTCAAGAGTCAGTCCATCCAGGGGAATGGACTTCGAACCCAGAGGTGTTCCAGCTTCTGTGCAGATTTACCTCTTTGCGCCAAAAGAAAATGCTCAAGTAGCAAAGTTCTTTAGCCAGTACCGGTGTCCTCAGCTGGAGGCAGTGGATGCTCTATGCCAAACATTGGATTTCCTCAGATCTTACTTGTTCTCCCTGCTACCATTACTTCCCATGGTAATTCAAAACATAAGACACTCAAGAGTAAGCTTCTGCTGATAGCCCTAGAGTGGCCAAGAAGACTGTGGTTCTCAGATCTTGTGAATCTAGCTTAGCAGGCTCCATTTCAACTCCCGCTTTGGGGGGACCTTATATTTCAAGGTCCCCTTCCGCATCCCAATCCAGAGGCAATGCAGTTAGCAGCCTGGCTCGAGAGGAGGAGACTGTTAAAGCAGTGTTTCTCCAAGAAAGCAGTGGATACACTAATGACCCCAAGGAAGGTTTGTACGTCTGCAGCTCATGACCACATGTGGAATACCTTCTCTAGTTGGGCCAGAGAGAGAGGTATCAGGCCATCTAAGGCTATAGTTCTGCAGATATTGGATTTCTTGGAGGCAGGCATAGACAAAGGTCTCATACTGAGCACCTTGCGAGGTGTCTGCATTTGAGGCAGCGCTGGGAACATCCATGGGTTCATCTCCGGGAACCAACTCAGATGTTATCAATTTCCTTAGGGTGGTCAGCAGAAGTGGTTTCGATCTCTGGTGCCACCATGGGGCCTGAACCTGGTGTTGAATGCTCTGTGCAGGGCACCTTTTGAACCCCTTTCGTTAGTGCCTTTGGACAGTCTGTCCCACAAGGTGTGTTTATTAATTGCAATCTACTCAGTCAGAAGAATAGGAAACTTTAGGCACTGCACCATAAAGAGCCTTACCTTATAATGCATAAGGAAAAGACAGTATAGAGGATAGTCCCATCCTTTGTGACTTAGACCTCTACAGCCTTTCATGTAAATCAGGAAGTCTGTCTGCCATCCTTCTGTCCCAAGCCAGCAAATCTGAAAGAGACTGAATTACACAAGCTAAATTTGCACAGGGCAGTCAGCACTTACCTAAAGAGAACAGAAGACTTTAGAAAATTGGAAAGCTTCTTCATTTTCTTTGGGGTGGCAGAGAAGGGTCAGAAGGCTTATAAGGCCACCTTGCCTAGGTGCGTAACGGCTTGTATCACCAAGGCATATGCAGCTAAGAAGAAAGCTCCTGCTCTCATCAAGGCCAGTCCGCCAGGGCACTTGCTATGTCCTGAGCAGAGAGAGGAGAGGCATCAGTGTTGCAGTTCTGCAAAGCGGCAGCATGTTCCTCGTTCACACATTTACTAAGCACTACAGACCACAAAGTTTTACAGGTGGTGGTTAACAGATGATTATTCTAGGTCGCTGTATGGGTTATATATGGGACAATAAGTCTCCCCCACCCTGATTAAGAATGGATACTGCTTGTTAGAACCCACATGTATTAACTTCCCACTGACAATATGGAGTGATACAGAAAGGAGAAATTCCTTCATACTTAATGTAATTTCCTTTTCTGTTAGCTCCAACATTGTCAGTGGGGCCTCTCTCAGGGGCCCCTGGCTTCTATTGGAGAATATTGTCTGATATATCTAAGGATTTTGGATTTCAGCAAAAATGGCTTGTAAGTCATTCAGTATTTACATTCAGCAATTTTGAACTTGAGATTTGTGGTTCAGTCAGATTACCAAACAATTATTTGGATTTGGTAATAATCAAAAAAGAAGGTGGATCAGTTAAAACTGAGCTTTACAGGACGCCAAATGATTGAAATAGTATTTTACATGCCTCCTGCTGCTATACATGCCACACCATCGGCAACATCCCCAAATTGCAATTTTTATGTCTCTCTAGAAATTGTAGTCAGAATTCTAATTTTGAGCAACAAGCTGAAGTTATGAAAGTAGATTTCTGTCCTGTGGGTATAATTCAGAGGTAGTACAGAGGGCTAAAGAGTTTGCATCCCCCTCTAACATAATCTTCTACAGGATAGGACTAGAAGAAACAATACTGTGAGATCCTTGAACTTCATAACAACATATTTAGTACAATCTGGAAAGACTAGGGAGATTGTTGACTAAAAATTCGGGCATTCCAGCCACTGAGCATCTATTGTTAGGGGAGGTATTAGAGGCACCTAGGGTAGCCTATAAACGTGGCCAAAACATGGCAAATAAGTCAGTCCGTAGTCTCCAAACTACGTGGCTACCAGCCCCTCCAAAAGGATGTTTTCAATGTTGCCATTGTCAGTATTGCCCTTCGACTGAAAAGACAGCAACCTTTAAAACAAATTGTGAAAGTGTGTTTAAAAATTTGGAACTTTATGAACTGTTCCAGTACAGGGGTGGCCTATCTAGCAACTTGTTCATGCTCTGCTTTTTATATTTATTTATTTATTTATTAGCTTTTGGTAACCGGGTAAGTGCGCTAGGCAACAATCCTGCCTATTTTCAGGCACGACCCGGGAGAGTACAAGACAAAGATGCCAACAAATTACAGTGATACATCATGACATAGTAACATTAAAGAAATTATTAGATTGCAGCAAAAAATAATAAGAAAAAATAAGAAAAAGGAAAAATATAACAGCAGTACACAGTGGAAAGAACAACAAGTTGGATATAGGAAAGATGAAAAGGGCATTCAAAGTCAGGGTAGGAGAACATTTAAGTGATATTAAAAATCGAGATAGTAATAATGCCCTCAACAAACATCTGCAAGAAGTTCGGCATACAGATCAGCATTCCTTCATGTTTTGAGCAATCGAAAGTGTCATTAGGTCCAAGGGCAGGGGACCTTGACACTCACATTTTGCAGAGGGAATCTTATTGGATTTTCTCCTTGAGTGGTATGACGTAGATTGGAGCCTTCTTGCTGCAGCTTCAGTTTGAAGCAGGGAAGTCTTAGACTCCTTGCACAGGGTGTTTCTCAGGTAATTAGTCAGTGAACCCACTCGTGATGGGGCAATACAGGACTTGGTACTCACTAAAAGAAACAGTGTTGCAGATGTGAAGGTGGGGGCCAGCGGAGGACCAGTGATCACCATACAGTGTAGTTCAATATAAGGACTGCTGTGGAATCAAATCACACAAAAGGCGAGGGTCTTGGACTTGAGAAGAGCAGATTTTAAAAAGATGGGTGAATGCCTCAGGGATGACCTGGCCAAGAGATGAGCTGGGTGGGGTGGAGAAATAGTGGGAGAAACTAAAAGGGCTACTGTGAAAGCAACAAACCTCTGCGTCATGCCAGGGAGCAAAAGAAAAAGGGAAAAGAGACTACTATGGTGCTCAAAAGAGGTGGCAGAAAAGGTAAACACTAAGAGGGTAGCATTCAGAAGGTACAAGGAGACACAGAGGGAGGAGGAGGATAGGGAGGCATATCAGGAGAAACAGTGAGAAGCAGGGACAACAGTAAGGAGCATAAAGGCACAAACTGAAGAGAGAGACTAACCAAGGCAGTAACAAAAGGGGCCAAGACATTTTTTATGTATGTAAGTGAAAAAAGGAAGCCCAAGGGTGGGATTGTAAGGTTAAGAAAGGAAGAAGGAGACTGTCCGGGGACAGAAAAGAGACATCCTGAACAAATACTTCTGTTCAGTGTTCACAGAGGAAAGAGAGGGGAGGCTACAAAAATTTAACAGGAGCATTGGAGGGGGACACTAGTCCATTTTTGGAAGAAACAGTCTTGAAGGGACTCAAAATCTGAATGTGGATAACGCAACGAGGCCAGATGAAGTCCACCCAAGGATACTGAGGGAGCTCAGGGAGTTACTGGCTGCATCTCTGATGGTCCTAACAGCTCACTGGAAACAGGAGTAGTCCTGGAGAACAGGAGGAGGGCAGATATAGTCTCACTTCACAAAAGTAGTAGCAGGGAAAGAGGCTGGCAATTATAGGTCAGTCTGCCTGACTTTGGTGGTGGGAAAGTTAATGGGTTCACTGCTGAAGGAAAGGATTGTGGAATATCCTGAATCCAATGGGTTCCAAGACCTGAAACAGCATGGATTCATGGGGGGAGGTCATGTCAAACGAATCTGATAGGGTTCTTTGACTGGATGACCAAGAAACTAGATATCAGGGTGGAGTGGTGGATGTAGCCTACCGAGATTTAAGTAATGTAATCGATTTGACATTATCAGACTTCTGGAAATACATGTTACTGTTTGAAATGTGTTTGATCAGTTTGCATAATTGGTTTGCAACCTTAATCCATCCTGATATATTGTAACTGCATCCTGTTCCTTGCCAAACTCTTCTACTTTTTGTACTACATTGTATTTCATTATTGTATTGCTACACGACTTGGAGCCTTTGTAAAAGAGCCTTTCTGGCGCAAAGGTTGTAAATCCAAATCTGAAAAAAATAAGATAAAGTAAGGGTTCAACACTGTTCCACGTAGGAGTTTAGTAAGCAAGCTGGGTAGCTCAGGAGTGGGTCCAAAGGTGGTAAACTGAGTAATTAAGGGATAGGCGGCAGAGAGTGGTGGCAGATGTTCATTCGGAGGAAGGAAGGGGGACCAGCGGGTGCCTTATGGATCAGTGCTGCGACCAGTCCTCTTTAATGTGTTTATAAGTAACACTGCAGAGGAGCTGGAAGGAAAAGTCTGACTCTTTGTAGATGACACCAAGCTCTGCAACAGGATAAACACTCCAGGGTGGGGGTGGGGTAGAAAGGATGAGCAGCGACCTCAGAAAACCCAAGGAGTGGTCAAGGGTATGGCAGTTTGGTTTCAATGCAACAAAGTGCAAAATAATGCACTTGGGGCACAGAAACTCAGGGGCCAAATACCAAATGGGGGAGGGGTTGTATTGATGACCACCAGGCAGGAAAGAGACATGGAGTGAGGTAATCATATCAGATAACTTAAATGTGACCAGGGAGTGCAACAAGTCAGTTGGGAGGGTGAGTGGGATGCTGTATTGATTGCTGGTAAAACCTCACTCAGAGTACTGTGTCCAGTTCTGGAGAACACATCTCAGAAAGGACACAGACAGAGTCGATGCTGTCCAGAGGAGGGCAACTAAAATGGTGCAGGGTCTGCATCAGAAGCCCTAAGAGGAGAGATTAAAGGACATGGGGCGGTGGGAGGGAGATATGATAGAGACCATTAAATATCTCATGAGAGTAAATGAGATACAAGAGGGAATTATTTTTGCTTAAGGACAAGGGGTCATGATAAGTGGGGGTAGATTCAGGAAAGATGTGAGGAAGTACTTTTTCACAGACTGAGTAGTGGATTTCTGGAACAGTCTTCCAGTGGAGGTGGTGGAGGCAAAAACAGTGGTGAGGTTCAAGAATGCATGGGATAGGCATAAGGGAATCTTAGGGGAAGGGATGAGGGGTGAATGGGTGGGAGATCAAGTAGGATCTGTTGTATACTACAGGCAGGGAAAACTGGGCAGATTAGGTGGGCCAAATGGTCCTTATCTGCTGGTAAATTCTATTGTTTCTAAGAAAGCAGAAGGTCTTGATGAATCTATTGATATAGTCCCATTCTTGTAAACAAGCATTTGTCAATGCCGGATGTTCGCTTGCAGGTATTTGCAGTGGTGTTTGGCACGTATGGTGCTCTACCCTAATGCCCTGTGCGATTGCTCATATTTGCACTACAAATTTTCAGCATGACCTTTTTGTTACCCCCACCTCATAAAAGCATTTAAGACCTCTGCTTATGAACAGTACCACTGTTATTTTGTTAATCTGTCCTGAACGTTGATTTCCCACAGCGACCACAACATTCTGCTCCACATGTGCAAAAACACAGTTTGGGCAGGATGTGAAAAATGACAGCTGTAGCATTCATAGGGAGGTGTGAAGGGATGGCAATGTTGAACATCTGGAGTGAAAATACAACAATTTCTCGAACTTACGGAACATAGCATGGATACTGCGCTAATGAACGCCATAACACAGTCATTTTGGACTTTTGTCACCAAATTTTCAACATAGGCATTTTGGGACCTCTGCTCATGAACAGTGTCACTGTGATTTTCATAATCTGTCCTGAGCATTGATTTCTCACTGTGACCACACCATTATGCGCTGGATGTGCAAAAACACATTTCAGCCAGGATGTGAAAAATGTCAGCTGTACTGTTCATAAGGAGGTGTGAAAAAATGTCAGTGTTGAAAATCTGGAGTGAAAATATTTCAAATTCTCGAAGTTACGAGTGTGCATGGAAACTGTGCAATGCACGCTCATAACAGTCATTTTTTTGACATTTTTTCACCAAATTTGCAACATAGGCTTTTGGGAGCCCACCTCATTAACAGTGACACTGTTGTTTAGTTAATCAATCCCAAAAGGTGATTTTGTGCAGTGACCATGAAATCACCTTTGGGGACCAAATAACTCACAAGACAGTAACTGAATTCATGAGGTGGGGTCCCAAGAACCCCCTGTTAAAAATGTGGTGCCAAAATTTGCAAAAATGCCCGAGATAGCCACCTAAGTTGAAAAAAAAACAAAACATTTATGCCATTATACAGCTTACCGTCATTTCTTCAGTTCGGCTTTCAAGAGTGCAGACGTGTTCCCACTCCACTGAAGATCATTGCGCCCAGGTCGGAGGTAAGTATGGAGTGAGGGGAGGTGGGGTATGCAGAGGGTGGGTGTGGGTTCGGGAGGGGACAAGACACAGTGAGGGATGGTTTCTGTTTTCACAGGTTTTAAAAACAAAAGATGTTATGGGACAGTTTTCCATTTACAGGGACAATGGGCATGCTGGGGTGGGCTCCAGCATGTCACCTGGGTGTTTGTTGGGGGGGGGGGCCTGGAGACAATGGCAACTGGGCACTCCGTCTGCACATACAATGTGTTTGGTGGGGGCAATAACAAGGGAGCAGGGTAGATGGCAGCAGAGGGAGGAAGTGGGAGGGATTTTATTAGCAGCCAGGGAAAAGGGTGACGGCAATATGCTAAATACACACACGTTACCACCGCTGATTGCAATGGTGCTTTTCTTTTAACTGAAGACCACTGCAGCCAAACTGCTGTCATAGACAGCTCATGCATCCATCGGTGCAGTAGGGTTACACAAGTTACACTGAGCACTGCATTGGACAGGAGGGTCACACACCTTCAAAAAGTCATACTGTCCCAAAACGTTCCTTGCACATGCATGCAAGCGAATGCAAAAATCAACAAGCATTTGTCAATGCCGAATGTTGCTTGCTTCTATGTGCTGTTTAGGTATTTGGAAGTCATTGGAGTGCAAATATTGAAAATTCGCGAACTTACGAGCGTGCATAGGAACTGCGCAACGCACGCCAGAAAACAGTCATTTTTAGAATTTTTCACCAAATTTCAACATAGCCATTTTAAGACCTCTGCTCATGAACAGTGTCACTGTGATTTTTCTTAATGTGTCCCATACATTGAGTTCGCACACCGACTGCGCCATTGTATGCGCTACATGAAGCGAGTACGTTTTGGGCAGGATGTGAAAATGACAGCTAGTACTGCTCATAAGGAGATGTGGTAAAATGGCAATGTTGAAAATCTGGGTGAAAATATTGAAAATTCGTGAACTTCTGAACGTGCGTAGGAACTGTGCAACGCATGCGCTTTAAAAACGGTCATTTTTGGATTTTTCCACAAATTTTAAAATAGGCTTTTTGAGAGCCCACCTTATGAACACTGGCAGTGTTGTTTCGTTAATCATTCCGGAAAGGTGATTTCACACAGTGACTGCGAAATCACCCTTCGGGCCCGAATAACGCCACGATAGTGACAGCATTCATGAGAAGGGGTCCCAAAAACCCCATGTTGAAAATTTGGTGCAAAATTCCAAAAATGCCTGAGATATGCAATAAAGTTGAAAACCCCTATCTATCCCATTATACAGCCTACAGGCATTCCTCAGTTAGCGGTTGGCTTTGAAGAGTGCAGGCGTGTTCCCGGTCCACCGATGATCGTCGCGCTGAGCTCAGAAGTAAGTATGGGGTGGGGGTGTGGGGAGGCAGGAGTGCGCAGTGGGTGGGTGCGAGGTTGTGGGAGGGGTGGGGAGACAGCGATTGAGCGTTTTCTTATTTACAGTTTTTTTTATTCAGGCGAGCGGGACGTTTGCCACGCTGGGGTGGGCTCCAAGCGTGGCAGCAAAGAAAACTGTTTGGGGGGCGTGGAGCCGGCCGGGAGTTAGGGCACCCCATCAGCCAAAACAAAATTTGCCACGCTGGGGTGGGTTCCCAGCATGGCACCAAAGCTTTGGGGGGGCGGGGCGCGTGCAGACTTGGACGTATTTTGTTTCGGCAGCTCATACAGAGGCGCTGCCAGCACTGATCGCAGCGGTGGTTTTCTTTGAAGTGAAGACCACTACTGTCATACACAGCACCCACATCCATTGGTGCAAGACCGCCACGCATGCTCAACGGAGCAGTGGATTGCACAGGACAGTCACACCTCCAAAGTGTCCTATTCTCCCAAGACGTTCCTTGCGCATGCGCGCAAGAGAACGTAAAAATGGAAGTAATGGACAGATGAAAAAATTGTGTATAAAATGATTTAGTTTTCTGTAGAGATGTATTTTTACATTCTAATCTTGTTTCCCTCTGTTAATATTCAACATCCCATTCTTTCCTTTTGTGTTTCCACCTGCTCCACGTCCCAGCCTCTCCCCATTTTCCATTCCTTACTCTATTGTCTTTTTCTCTGGTTTTCATTTGGTTTCCAATATACCTGCTGTTGGGTAGCTTATGTCCCCCATCCAAGCAGTGCCCCTACTTTTATTCCTTATTGACAGAAATTTCTGTCTCTCTTTCCACATGTCCATTTTTGTATTTACTTTTAGTATATGTTCAGTTAATACAAATCTGCTCTCTAATTTGTCCTCCTATAGAATGGCCCAGGTCAGTCAAAAAAAGTCCTGTTTCAAAGAGGAACTCAAGTGCTATGTAATAAAAAATTGCTGAATCTGGAATGAAATGAAATGGAGGTGGTGGGTCCACTTTATGAAAGGCTACAGAAATTACATTTGCTCCTTATATGTGTACTTTGGGCATGGGGGTGTTCTGCGGCTTAGATTCCTTACTGTAATTTATAAATGAGGGATGAACCCATATATTGGAAGGTTCTCTTTCATGTCCATAGAAACATAGATTTTGACGGCAGATAAGAACCGCTTGGCCCACCCAGTCTGCCCATTTCCCTACCTAATGGATAAGCTGCAGATCCTAGTTAACCAGCAGCCTACTTCTTCCTACCCGCCCCTAGAATTGCCTTATGACTGTCCCATGCATGCTAGATTCCACCACTGTTTTTGACTCCACAACCTCCTCCGGAAGGCTTCCAGCCATCCACAACCCTCTCTGTGAAAAAATACTTCCTTAAATTACCTCTGAGCCCCCCTTCTATCTTCAAATTGTGCCCCTTGTTCTTGCACACCTCTTTTTTGAAAGATGCTACCCTCTTGGACTTTGTTGATTCCCTTGAGATACTTGAAAGTTTCTATCATGTCCCCCCTCTCCCTCCTTTCCTCGAGGCTATACATATTCAGCTCCTTAAGTCTCTCTTCATATGTCTTCCGGTGCAGACCCTGCACCATTTTAGTTGCCCTCCTCTGGACAGCCTCCATCCTGTCACCTAAGATGTCCTGTTTTGTTACAAGAAAACAGCTGTCTCAGTTTGCAATTATGTTTTTAACACTGCATCCATGTGTAAAGTTTCTCGTCCCTTCAACACATGGGTCTGTCACTTCATTTACATAGAAAATTAAACACCTTACTATGGACTGGCTTCCCTGAGGAAGCGTGCATGGCTGAAATCAGTCGGGCCTAGTCTGGTGAGCACCTCAGCATTCTGCACTGTTTGGGCCATTTGGAATCTTTATTGTAAGCTGCACATCTTTGATTTATTTATATATGTATGATATTTAATAAATGTGTGCATTTTTACAAGTACAGAGCTGACTCTTGGTGCCATTTTTTGTTGTTCCTACTGTTTTGGGAACCCTGTTTTTGGGGGCAATCACCTTGGCACACTGGTTGTCTGAACTTCAGGCTCTGGCTGTTGACCCCCTCCATCTGACTTTTCATTCAGAGAGAGTGGTCCTTAGGACTCATCCTAAATTCTGCCTAAGGTGCTGTCTGAATTTATTTTGAATCAGCACATCCGTCTTTGCTCTATGGGAACCCTCAAAATCAGGGAGGTGCTTCTGCCTTCCCTAGATGTCCACAGGACACTCACTTTTATCTAGACCCCACCAAGGATAGTAGCAGTTCACGCAGCTGTTAGCGTCATTTGGCCTGCGTATACTCGGTAAGCGGGCACCTAACCAGTGTCTCCCCCAGTGGATATGCTGCATTTCGCTATGCAAGGCCTGCTGTCAGAGTGGGGCTGTGCCCCTCTGTTCAATTACCTGTACTGGCTTGTACTCATCCACTGTGTACGGCACTATGTCGGAGATATCCTTTAAAATAGGTTTGTTAATTACCAGTAACAGTAAATCTTTGAAAGAATCTCCTCCACAGAGTCGCACCGTTTCCTAATCTTCCATTCCTGGCAAGGGGGACTGAGGTGTTCCTTGCAAATCACTTGATGAACTGCCTTTCAGTTGCTCAACTGTTTCAGTAGCAGGCTCTAGCAATCTTCTTTCCCTGCCTCCCCTGAAGGTATGTAGTCCTTCGTCTTGTCAGTTCATAATTGCTGGAACTTGTTTAGAGATGGGAACACCATTGGATATGGACACCTACATAATAAAGGTGAAGTTGAGATGTCCAACATGCACATGTGGGTCGTATGAAGAAGTGAGTGGCCTCAGCTCTGAAAAATCTCCTGCAAGGTCCTGACACTCTGCTTATAGTCCACTGTGTGTGACTCTCTGGAGGAGACTCTCTTGAATATTTATTGTTACAGGCAAGTTATGCTACAAACAACCTCTAGAAATTCCAAGCTATTAAGCAGAAAAACAATGGGAGAAAATAAGGCCACAGATAAAAGGAAATAAGAGAACGATTCGGACACACTGACAGAATGAACAATAGGCTTCTCAAAAAGAGGGGTGACTGGATATAACACTGGTAGATTAGAATAAAGATTAGAAAAAAATGAAAATAGCTGATTCTGTGCAAAACTGTGTCGACAGCAAATCAGATAATTACATGGCATAATCTGCATGTGTGTAGAAACAGCATGAGTTTCAGAGTACAAATCCAAATACTGAGTGACTGGTCGGTTTGGAATCTGTCTTCATTTAGTAGCAATACCATTCCTGATTTTGGTTACTGTATACAGGGAGGAATCCTTCACAGTAATTAGTGAGCAAATGCCCTACTGCGTGAGTGCAAGAAACCAGAATATAAGCCTTCACACCAATAAAAACACAGAAACATCAAATGGGATTGGATATTTGTAGTATATTTACACAAATAAAACATGTACTATTAAAATCCAAACTACTTACTGCAGTCAAAGAGGGGGGCTGTTCACAGTAAAGTATTAACAAAAGATGAAAACATTTTCTCCCAAACTAATTTTTTTTTTTTTTCCCTGCCCCTACCGTAATATCTGGTAGTCTCCTTCTAGGCTGACTCCAAATAAACCACTAAGGGATGCTCTTTAGCGATGAGTGCTAGATCTTCTACCTAAAAAGTGAACCCACTGCCTTTGAGATGTACAGCCCTCTACTAAAATATGTATCACTGATCTTTAAAATCTTCAGTGCTCTTAATGGGGTGCTGGAGTTTATTTTGACCACAGGGAATACTGTCCAGCCCCCCCTTCCCCAAAACTGCAGATGTTGAACCTGTAAGTCATCCTTTTTCCTGTATATTTTTTTTTAAATACTACTTCAAATTCTGTTCTTGCTCCATTTTAGTAAACTCAGTGGGTGTTTCTGATTTTCATACTGATTGTCAGCACTATTTTATAACTGTAATGTAGTTTATGTCCTAGCCAGCCATAAAGCTATAGTAAAGCACAGATATACTGAGCCGAAATGAAAAAGCTGAGCAAGGACATAAGTGACATAATGCAGTTCTAAAATGATCTGTACCCGCAGTGTGTACTTCAGAAACACTCACTGCGTTTACCAAAAGGTCAACAAAAGTGGGACAATGATTAAATGTGGTCCAGTATTTGAAAATCACCTTGTATAGAAAAGCAAGGATTACAGACAGATCTCCTGTAAGTCTCTTTCCAAATTGCAGAAAACATTTTCCCTAAGTACAAGTCTCCAAATTGTGAACAACTTTTCAGCAACTTTGGGACGTAAGCTAAACCAAACAAACCCAGCAGATGGCCAGAGTAACCACCTAGCAAAAACATGAAGCACTGAAAATCAAGAACAAAATACTATAACTTCTTGTACTTTTTAAACTGAAAGAACAAAAAAGATCAGCACTGGCTAATACTGCACCAAAAACATCTAACAGTCGTCAATTCCCCCAGAAACCCTTAGACTTAGGACCCACCACACACTTGCACCTCCCCTTCCTGGCTCACCAATAACTTGCAATTTGTCCCCCACCAGCACAGGAAGATGTACCTATTGCAGGTTCACTAAAATGAGGCAATCCAGGGAAATACCCTTAGGGAGGCCCCACTATTATTTTTCCCTGTAAGTACCCCAGCTCAGGAGACATCAACATGCTAGTTCCATTTACGAGCATGAAATAGCACGCTGTTGGAAAGCTGCCAGGTGTGGCCACCTTCCTATAGCTAGGCTGGGTTCTGCATATGCTCTCTGGGCCAGCAGGGGAAGCTAGTCACTTGTCACATTTAGCTCCACCACTCACTCAGAGGAGTAAAGCACTCCCCTGGAATGCCTTCCCAATCCCCTGTGTCCTATCCCAGAAGTCCCAGGTTCACAACCTGACCCCAGGTCTCCCACACGGCAAGCAGCAACACTGCTGCAGGACTACCTGGCTGCCCTGGGGATACCACATTTTAAATGCTATGAAACGTGTCCATAAAGTGCTTTTCACCCTTTAGCAATAGGTCTGTTTAGAAACTGCTCCAACACAATGCAAACATTAGAATGTCTCTGTGGAACTAGTAGAAATGTACATACATGATGAGTAGTGCTACACCTGATGTGTAGCACTTGGCAGGTATGCCGACATGTCTACTCTCCAGTGGCTTCTGGAATGAGAGGTATACTGTTGCAAAGCCTCTGGGCTAGCCTTCTCACTGATATTTAAATACTTCTTAAAACAAAGCATTTGTGCCTCATTTCTGTTTCAGGGTACAAGTTTCTGAGTTGGTGACAGAGGTTCTGTATTATGTACACAACATTCTCATATACTTCATGCGTACCCTTCCAGCCCAAGCTTCGTACAACTATAAAAAAGAATATCATCTAAGAGCTCTGATTAGTCACAAGCTGTTACTTTCCTATGTTGTAAATGAATACAGTACCAACAGAATATAAATGAGTGCTGGCTGGCTCAGCTAGCTCTGCTATTGTTTTTCAAGAGTGCATACTGGGGCCTCACTGCTGACCGCAGACAACCCATTCAAATTAATGTTGAAAATGATCTCATGCTATTAGTTTCAATGAATCTGGGTCTGAATTATAGCAGATATAAACATCTTAGTAACACTTTACTGTAAACTCATCCACATTATTCTGTACAGTTGTGATTACAGTCAAGGACACAATAATCTATTTACATCCTGATGTCCAGTTATTAATATCTACACACCTTCATTTTCTACACTGTTGTGTTCCATGCTCCCCTGAGTTTGAAATCAATATGGAATGGACAGTAGAAAGATTCAGTCTGTTCTAGGTAGGCAACAATAAATAAAAACGAACAGTTTAATATTACATACAAACAAAAAGAATACAAATGAAAAAACCCTTTCTAGCATTACATGTTATTTGACCAAATGCAATATGCCCTACCACAGTCGTTGCAGTACATTCTTCAAGATACAGCATCCTTGTGTAAGGGGTACTTCAGGTTTATTTCAAGTGCATGAGTAGCCCCCCACTTAAGACTCAAGACTCAAATCTCAAAACGTGCCTGATGCTTTTAGTACACTGCTATTTCATCTATGTCATACAAGGATGTGAATCCCTCGCTAATGGCGTGGTAGCATGACTACTTTGTGGAAAGGTTTAGGAGTCAAAAACTGATGGACAGAAACATTGAGGAACATTTTAGATTTCGTCCCTTACATATCCAAGTGCAAATAACACCATTTACTTGAAAAAACAGTGTATATCCAAGCGTATACTGCAACTGTGGCAGCTAATATACTCTGGTAGGGCACTGTAGTTACTTTAATTGTAAGAAGGCAAGTTGGCTAATATGTGAAGGTTACAGAAAACCTGAAATAAATTGTATACTGTATTGTATGCCTGTAGTCAAGTATGACATGACCTGAATATGCTACATTTATTTCCACTCAACAATACCGCTTTCAAATAAGATGTTTTGTATTCACTGTATATAAAAACATAATACATAATTTTCACCAGAACGTGAGAAATGCACTGTCGCCAAAGGAGCAACTTTTATCCTAACTACAGGTATTATGTACATTGTAAACTTTGTCAAAGTATAATCATGTACTGTAATTTCAGGCCCTCAAGCATAAGTCCATTTTCTGATTAAAGCAGCACGTGAGTCGACCCTCCTAGCTGCATACGGTCATATTTCCGAGAGGAAATGTGTGCACAAGTACTGCTGTGCTACCGCATGGTATGATAAACACATGGGACACGAAAACCTTGATCTTTATAACATTCCACCATGGATGACTTTGAATTTTCTGACAGATCCAGGAGGACAGTGTATTTATTCTTCCAAACTTTTCATTTTGAAGTAATTCCTTTTCAATGAGCTGGGAACTAGTTGAAAATCAGAAATAAATTTAGTAGTTTTTTTTACAAACTGTGGTGGAGAAATGCTGTTTCCAACATTTGCACCAATACCATGATTTTCAAAAAATCTCTCAAGTACTGCAAATGTTAACTGTAATGCAGTTTTTGAACAGTAAGTGTGATACAAGACACTGCACTAAAACTCTTCTTTCACGTCCTTTCATTGCTCACAGAAGATACATTTTTGTTATTTGAGGGAGAGCAAATGATTTTTAAGTCCATATAGTATGTTAATGTAGAGCTAGTATCCATAATCTTCTTCTACCTCACAGCCATATTCTGAAAAACAAAAACAAAACAAAATGAATACAATGACTGTGAAAATAAAATGTTGCAAATAAATACATTTACTTTTATGTGTGACAGGCTTGAAGCAGAAATAAATCATTTATTTCCATCTTAGGTGTGTCATCAGCATTTAATTTCCACTTTAGGGTAGTCACAAAGGAGCTCTTAACTATTAGGAGAATAGCTTGCACAATATTGGCAACTGCTGCTGTTAAAAACAGAGCAGCAAAATCAAACAGAAAGAGTAAAATCTTACTTGCAAGAACTAATCTTGTCAGACAGGCACTGGCGTATAAATGACACCACGGGCTGACTGAAAATATCACAATTATTTTTATCTGCAGGGTTTCACCTCTACAGACCTTACTCATGGCTCTGTCACTCGTGAGGCCACAGAGAACAAAACCTGCAGATAAAAATAAATGTGATATTTTTAGCCAGCTTGTGGCATATCCCATATATGTTTATTACATCGTAAACATCCACCACTATTCTAATTTGTATAAATCATGATATAATTCTTAGCAAATGACAATGATGGCAGAAAAAGACCAACGGTCCATCCAGTCTGCCAGAGTTCCCTATTTAGCCCTGGGACCTACTGTCCCTCCAGTGCCTAGACCTCCCCAGCCTCCTCCACAATATCCACCCTGGTTCTACCACCCTGAGCACCAAAATACCCTTCCAATCAAGACTGTTTATTTCTAAACATTCCATGTACCTTTATAATCATAAGAGGGTGTCTCATGCCAATAGTTATAAAATTCTGAAGGTTTAAGTTCAGTTGGCATAGTCTACATTATGTACATGGGGTCTCCCAGCTTCTGCACAGTAAAATGTTTTGATTTGAAGTCCTCTGTGTGGCAGAACTGTTCAGCTTCACGGTTCTCTCATCCAAATTCCTGGAGAATTCACGTGTATAACCATAAAAGACACAGTAACGATGCATATAAACACATACATTAATTAAAAATTAAAATGGTTCCACTCCATTATCAAGTAGATACAGTATGGACAGAGACTGCAGAAAGTCAACTTTTGAGGTGAATATGAGAGTATTCAAAAATACACTGCTCTCAATTCCAAAGATGGACCATCATGGAGGTTCTTACTGTTATAAAATTGTTCTGCTTTATTTAAAACATTTAAAAACAGAGGCTATATAATTTGTCATTTCCTTTTTTGCAGGAAAAAAATTCCTAAAACAAGACTGGCAGCTCTGGAGCAGAAGCATCTGATAATGTTCTTTCTAGTTCTGCGTATGATTTTTTTAGTTCATGATTGACCCATATGATTGATCTATATGGTGACAGCATTTCCTCAACATAATATTTTTCCATAACTAATCAGTAACACTGTAAATGAAATAAAAATACAAAGGATCACCCAGTTCTTCATGTGTGATGACCAAGTACCCCAGTGACATAGAATACAATTTAACATACCATTTCCTCCCATTAACTGTAGAGCGCTGACACAAAATTCTTCCTCTTCCTCCTCCTCTTCATCAACATCATCTTCATTATTGTATGCTACTGGTCCACTCTCTACCACTACAGATACTGGCTTAGCTGTTTCAAGAATGACTGGCTCTGATTTGGGAACTAGTGGCTGCAAATACAAGATATTAAAGATTATGCACAAGTATTCTGCCGTATGTAGTCATTATTTCGACTAGTTGTCAAAGTTCTATAACAACAGGATAGCTTTGATTATACACCAAAATCATCGGGTGTAATTCTCTGTTATAAACAAATGTGTTGTCACACTCGTGTACAATGGAGCAGCAAACAGCTGCAACCAATTAACTGATAAAAAACTACTTTTGTTTTGTCCTCAAAGCAGAGAAATCATGTTATTTTAATTGCTGGTCATCATTTTTTACATATGGATAACCATGGTTTTATCCCACATTACAACTGCCCAGTTGCTATTTCGCATTACAAGAAGGCGGCTGTAATCAGTGGCTGTCAATCTAGCTGGTGCTACAGTCAGGACGAGCTAACCAAACTGTTCCCAATACTGCCAACTTAGTCAACCCAATGTTACAAAAAATGAAGACCAGTAATTAAATAAAATAAAACGTGGGTGAGTGTGTGTAAAACCAGAATTTTACACACACCCTCGGTGTGGGATGCTTTTATAAACCCCTAGAGTTTCACTCTTGGGTTTATGTAGCATCCCACACCACGGGTGCGTAGAAGTCTGGTTGCACCCACCCAACCATGTATAATTCTATATTTCCAATGCAGCTCACATTATTTGCACTACAGCCTTGTTCCAATGGCAAGACAGAACCCATAGTATAAATAGGACATTCCATACAGCATCCAATAATATGTATTTTGTTCATTCTGGAATGCTACAAACAATGCAACCTAGCACTGTGGCTTTACTTTGCTCAGCCACTCATTCCTAGGCAGCATTGTTGGCAACATACCACACTGAATAAAAACATTATTCCTGGATTCCCTATGAAATATCCCCAATTTAGGTGTGTAAAAAACTTGTCACATACCACTTTCCATGTATTATTATATATGCATTCTATATAGTTGGTATTTTAGAGAGAACATTGCAGCATATTCTCTCTGTGAAGAAGGGGGATAAAACTTTTTATAGGTACATTAGGGAGCGAAGAAAGGCCAAGGGAGGGATACAGAGACTTAAAAGGGGAGGGAATGTGGGCAGAGGGTGACAGTGAAAAAGTAGGGATACTGAACAAATATTTCTGCTCAGTATTCACAACAGATGAAGAAGGGGAGGTGCCTAAACCAAACAAGGGAGAAACTCTGAATGGGGGGTCGGTACCAGTTTATTCACAGAAGAAAGGGTTTTGAAAGAACTCTTGAAACTGAGGGTGGACAAAGCAATAGGGCCTGATGGGATTCACCCAAGAATACTAAAAGAACTAAGGGTAAAACTAGTAACACCACTGACTACTCTCTAACAAATCATGGGAGGATGGAGAGGTACCTGAGGACTAGAGGAGGGCAAATGTGATTCCACTTCACAAAAGTGGGAGCAGGGCAGAGGCAGGAAACTACAGACCAGTTAGTTTGACTTCAGTGATAGGGAAAATAATGGAATCACTTCTGAAGGAATGAATTGTTGAGTACCTAGAGGCCAGTGGGGCACAGGACCCAAAGCAGCATGGTTTCACAGCAGGAAGGTCATGTCAGACGAACCTAATAGATTTCTTTGACTGGGTGACCAAAATAGTAGACCAGGGAGGGGCTGTGGATATGGCCTACCTAGATTTTAGCAAGGCATTCAACACAGTCTCACACAAAAGATTAATATACAAGTTAGTCAGCCTTGGAGTAGGTCCCAAGGTGGTAGCCTGGATAAAAAAACTGGCTGGACAAGAGGACACAAAAGATAATAGTATACGGAGTCCACAGTGAAGAAAGGAGGGTAACTAGCGGGGTAACAAGGGTTCGGTACTGGGACCGGTCCTCTTTAATATCTTTATAAGTGACATTGGAGAGCACCTGGAAGGAAAGGTATGCCTCTTTGCAGATGACAGGGTTGATACACAAGGTGGGGTGGAAAGAATGAAAAGGGACTTGGCAAGGTTGGAAGAATGGTCAAATATGTGGCAGCTCAGATTCAATGCAAAGAAGTGCAAGGTAATGTATCTGGGAAACAAAAACCCAGGGGAAGAGTACACAATGGGGGGTGAGTTGATAACAACAACAAAAATTGAAAGAGACCTAGGAGTAATTATATCAGATGACCTAAAGATGGGCAAGCAATGTGAGACGGCAGTAAGGAGGGCTGGGGGGGATACTGGGATGCATAGGGAGAGACATCAATGTAGAAAACAGGAAGTTGTTATCCCTCTCTACAGACAGTTAGTGAGACCCCATCTGGAGTACTGCGTGCAATTCTGGAGACCCCATCTCTGCAAACACACAGACAAGAGTGGAGGCTGTTCAGAGGAGGGCAACCAAAATGGTGCATGGTTTGCACCAGAAGACATATGAGGAAGACTAAAGCAGCTTAATATGTATACCCTTGAGGAAAGGAGGGAGAGGGGGTACATGATAGAAACTTTCAAGTATCTCAAGTGAATTAACAAGGTACAAGAGGGTAGTATCTTTCAGAAGAAGAGATGTGCAAGAACAAGGGGGCACAATTTGAAGATAGAGGGGGGATGGCTCAGAGGTAATGTTAGAAAGTATTTTTTTCACTGAGAGAGTTGTGGATGCATGGAACAGCCTTCCTGAGGAGGTTGTGGAGTCAGGAACAGTGTGAGAATTCAAGAATACATGGGACAGGCATAAGGCAATTCTAGTGGGCGGCAGGAGGAATAAGCTGTAGATTAACTAGAATCTGCAACTTATCCATCAGGTAGGGAAATGGGCAGACTGGGCGGGCCAAGCGGTCCTTATCTGCCGTCAAATTCTGTGTTTCTTACCAACTGTACAATCACTTACAAGACCCTGCATATACTGCAATATATAGTTGTTCCTCTTGAAAGGTTTTCTCTTACCATGGTATTATTTAAGTATGACACAGTGAATATGGTAATATAGATTTACATTGTAAATGCCTCGATAGTTACTGTACTGGCTTTTTGACACAGATAAAGAGAAACATATAGTACCATCTCTCTCAGTTCCTGATAAAATGACCCTAGCACTGCCATGGTGTGCAGCAGTACTACTACTGCACATCATAATTTATTGACCTTGTTACAAGATCTGATGGGTGCAGTTTGGAGTTCTGCTCCCACTGGAATAAGACACAGTAGGTAAATCATTGACCTCATCTGTAAGTAATCCTGCTAAGACAGTAAAGCATTTAACCCCTAAAACAAACTGAACACAGAAGAGTGTTTTAATATTTCTCAGGAACATGTGATGCAGTGACCAAATGACTCCAATCAATGGAAAGGCAAATATGTCTTGTTATGCTAGGCGAGAGAGACAAAAATGCAGTAGTTTAGAAAGATCTTACATACTAGAACAGTATATTATTTGCAGAAAACTTCCATATGGACTGAAACTTTTAAAAGTCTTAAATGTGTAATGACTTCCTGTGAAGGGTTTACTTGATTTTTTTAAATTCACAATGGTAATTACAGTATGACCTCTTCCTAATTATCAAGACCACTTCCAGGCTGTAAAAAAACAAGAAAATGTGCTGAGTTTTAGTAATGAGCAAGTATAAAGCATTAAATGGATTTCCCAGATAATGTATTAAACTGTTTCTGAAAAATTAAGGCAGATTTTAATTTGCATGAAAAAGCACTGCCTGTGAAATCAATTTCAAGAGAAATTCCTGGATTCATTTCAAACTTAAATAACCTAACTTTTACTCGGATGTGAATAATAATTACGGCATGATAAGCTAACTACCGTGAACTAGAAAACTACATTAGACAAAAAAAAATTAAATATGAATTACATGTAAATTATTTGTGGAGTTCCAAAAATTAACATATAGTAAATCTGATACAAAAAGAAAATGACAGCTTCCCCAGCTGTGTTGCACGTGCAGAATTAATTTCCAATTTTTTTTAATTATTCCTTTCCCCCCCCTCATCATTGATGTTTCCGCTTCTACCCTGACTCCCAGCCCTGCCCCATCCCTACTCAGCCACTTACCTCCCACCTCCAGTGCCTGAGTGCAGCTCCTGCCCTGTGGTAGTTTCTTCATGGGGGGCTATTCAGCTGTTCCCTTGGGCCCTCCTGTGTGGGAGATGGAGTGGCCAGTTGGGAAGGTGGGCCCCAAGATCTCTGGTGTCATTTTGCATGCTTTGGGATATTTCCACTTCTTTGCAGCTTTCCCCACTCAGAAGCTAGTAGAAAGGGTACCATGTGCACATGTTCACACATACGCATCGTAGCATGGGGTGGGGTGAATACCCCGCAAATAAAAATAGCACGGTCAACAACCCCACAGGCAAAATGCCTAAAACAAATATAAGGTTGATGCAAACACTGACCGATACCAAAACACTGTGGCCACAATACAGCCACATAGCACAACATTAGAGTTATCTTTTGGGGGGGCTCTGCCCCCCGACATGGGGGGGGCACAGCCCCCTACACGCCCCCAAATTAATATAATCAACTCAGAGGGGGTGTGGCCCTCAGGAATGGGGAGAAACCTGGGAGGGGGCAAAATTTGTTTAAAAAAAATATATATGTGTCCAATATCAGGAGATGGGGAACCAAACCCTGGTCCCCAGGTCTCCACCGGGCCAGGTGCTACTGTCTTGGCCACTCCACCACAGGAGCAGCTCAACCTGGCACCACACCTGAAGCTACTTCAGGCCTTCCTCCTCTCCGCAGACAGCGATGGGGTAGTGGTAATTTACACAAGCTATTCTACCCCTGTCACTGCCATTGTTTTTGACCTTTTAACAGTGCAGTTTATACCATGTTATTATGGCAGAGCTATACTGACTTGGTACCTCGCTGCACACGGTGTCACTCAGCATCCTCCCTCCCCACAAGCTGCTCCGACTACACTGTCATCAGTGGTCACCCAGGTGGCAGTAGTGCAGCGTAGCATGCTTCGATCCCTTTCCAGAAGAGGGCCTCTTCAGGGACACTCAGTTGTCCTCCTCTCAGCCAGACCCCAGTGTTCTGGGCCTATTCCAGAGCCCAGCTTGCTGGCATTGTGAGCAGCAGTTCTATCACTGTGCTGATGGGCAAGCTTTCCAATTCTGCTTTTAAATCGTGGGCCAAGGATGTGGCTTCTACACAGGGTATGTCTGCAGATCCGAGCCTTCCTATGGGTGTGCTGTGAGGTTGGAGGGAGGAGGAAGGTATGCAGAAAACCCAAAGAGCCTTGTTCCTTAAGTGGTGGATTTGATTTGACCCCACCAGACCTCTAAAACATATAGAAAAGTAATTAAAAATCCACCCCCATTGATATCATCCTCACTGATATCATTGGAACGTACCCAGTGCTCTACAAACTATGTCGCTATGATGGAAAAGGGGACCAGAACCATGTATACACTTGGTTAATTTGTTCTTTTCTGAATATGTATCTGCTTCAGGTACAAGATGACTACCAGATCACATGATCACATAGTATATGCCAGCTTTTATCATCCAGGATGGAGGGTCTGATGAGCATGGGAAAGTTAACAGGAAAGCTAGGGAGGAGGCAATAAAGCAATAAACCTGGTGGGGAGTCCTTCCTGGAGATGTTCCCATGTTAGACAAAGGACCCAGGTGCATTTCATAATGTTAGCTGATACATCTGAAATCCAGAGCCCTGCAGCTAGAAGTCTGGTAAGAAAGACAGCTTAGGGAAAAGTATCTTCTTCAGATAGCAGCAAGTAAAGACATAGGCTTTAGGTAAGAATAGCTTAGACTTCTGCTGTACACTATCCATCTGTTCAACCTGGTTTTATTTTATTCTTCTTACCAAATGTGCAACCCTTTTGTTTTCCTGTAAATATATCCTGTTGTAAATACTCATAGTCTTTTAGTAAAGCTTCTATTTTTATAGAATCAGTGACTGCTTGTTTTACTTAAAAGGGTAATTCTACCATTTCTTCTAGACTCTGTTGGCAGTCCATTTCTGAGGGGGCACTCTACCCATAGTTACTGTGTTTGACCTTCCTGACCTTGAGCAAGGATGAAGTAAACAGGTTTCCTGGTTCCTGCAGGTAAAAACCATGGTGGTGGTGATGAACTTGAAGTCACTGATGTGGGATTTTTGTGTCACATTAATAGTGCTGGGATAGGTGTGGCAACTGGCACCAGTGCAGTGCAGAGCAGTGTACAGTGTGCTTTTCGGTGAAGCAGGAAATCTGAGCCAGAGAGAGAGAGAGAACACACTGGTGATGGAGTGCCAGCAGAAATATATCTTAACAGTCACGAAACAGGATTTCAAAAGGTTGCATTGTTTATTACTGTTTTTTTTATTTTTTTTTTATTTCTAGACAGCTTAGTGCAGCACAGTCAGAGAATATGAGCTCCTCAGGCTATGGCAGATTTCACGTACAGCAGCTCTGTCAGCTGTGCGCAGTGAGAGGAATTGTCTATGAAGGCATGACAAAGACTGCACTCATGGAAGCCCTGTTGGCACATGACCAGCTGTAGGAGGGCAGACAGTCTCAGACAGACATGGCCCAATACCTGGTCAGCAGGCGGTTGCTGAGAACAGTGACCCAGGTAGCGAGACTGAGGTCACAGCAGCTGAGCAAGGGGGCACCTTATGGCACAGACTGGGGGAGCTGTGCAGCCCAATCAACCTCAGCTTGAGATCCTGAAGGCAGAGCATGCACTGCAGGATGCTGAACTGCAGAGGGCAAGGTTGGAGGCTGAAAGGGAGAAAATAAGGCTGGAGGTAGAGGAAAGGGGAAAGATTTGCCAGAACGAGATCCTTATGCGAGAGGAAAGGAAGAAGATTCACCAGCATGAGATCCTTATGCAAGACGAAAGAGAAGGAATGAGCAGAGCAAGAGAGAGAGAACGAGTAGAGCGAGAGAAAGAATGACAGCATGAGATTGAGATGGAGAAACTGCGCCAGCAAACAGCATGGCAAACCATAAGTAATGGCAAAGGGGGTTCAACCCATGAAGCCACAATTAATTCTAAAATGTTCCCACAATACCAGGAAAGGGACTATCTGGATTATTTTTTAAAATCATCTGAGAGGGTTTGTGGGCAACTGAAACTAGACAAGGCTTTTCGGATGACCCATCTGACCCCATTGCTTACTGGCCGTGCTTTGCATGCATTTGCTCGAATGGATGATAATGATTGCATGGACAATGATAAAATTAAAAGAATGTTACTAAAACGTTTTGAACTGACTCTTTAGGCTTATAGATGGAAATTTAGAGTTAAGAAAAGGCCCAGGAGACAGCTATGTAGAGCTGCAAGTCCAAATGTGTGCTTATTTAGATAATTGGGTAGATGGGGCTAAGGCAAGGACTGTAGAGCAAATTAAAGATTTAATTGTAAGGGAACAGTTTCTAAAAATTGTACCTGATGACCTGCACATTTGGCTACTGGACCAGGCATGCAACTCCACAAAGGAAGCAGCAGAACGTGCGGATTTGTATGTGGCCAGCAGACCACATTTGTAGCACAAGAACTATTGGGGGGGAGGGCACATGATTTTAAGGGGACCCTGGGAGGGCAGCCTAAAGGAAACCAGCCTGCACCCAAGCCCAAAACAGAACTCGCTGGTTCTAAGGGGAACAAGGAGCCAGGGGCACAGGAATGCTGGATTTGCCAGAAAGTGGGGTATCTATTCTATGACTGCCCTAAAAACAGGAGTAAAGGGCAAAAGCCAGGAGGAGGAGGTGACCAAGACAGTACACTGCAGTTGGTAAACTGTGCACACACTGCAGTGCCACTAAACTCCAGCAAGCATAAGACCCTATTCTAGTCAATGGGACAGTAACACAGGGGTTGAGGGACACTGGTGCCTCCATCTCCATGGTGAGGCAGGATCTGTTCTAGACGGAGCAGATTCTGCCAGTGCAATTCTCCAAGATTTGGGGAGTCACGGGTCCAGTGGTCCAAGTACCTATGGCTCGGGTCTTCCTGAGCTGGGAGAGTGGCCATGGGGTACAAGAGGTGGGAGTTGTACCCGATCTCCCTGTGGATGTGATCATGGGGAATGATTTTGACCACAGGGAAAATCTAGTATGTGTTACTACCCATAACCAGGCAAAAGGGCAAGCTTCTGAGGGGGAGGAGGGGGTGACACAGCCTGTGCAGACCCATCCCTCAGCAGCTGAGGAAGTGGCTAGTGTGGGTGAAGGGCTAGCTAGGAGAAGCAGCTCTGAGTCCCAGCTGCAAACAGAAGAGGTTGCCACCAAGGGCAAATTTCCTCCTGAAGGGGAACCAGGGAGGGTCAGATGGGAGGAGCTGGGCAGGGCACATCGAGCTGATTCTATCCTCCAAAAACTGGGAGAGTTAGTGCTGAGGCCTCTCAAGGGAGTAAAAAGTCAAGTTTATTGGGAAAATGGGCTGTTGTACAGGGAGTGTACACCACAGAGGGAGCTAGATGGAGAGGTACTCCAGCAGCTGGTAGTCCCGTGGGACTACTGAAAGCAGCTTCTGGCCCTGGCCCATGATATTCCTTTTTCAGGCCACCTGGGTATTAACCACACAAAAATGCGGCTTGAAAACAACTTCTTTTGGCCAAGCATATACACAGATGTGGCAAATTACTGTCGGACTTTTCCATAGTGCCAGTAGGTTGGAAAGGTCAGGGACAAGGCTAAGGCAGCTTTGGTGCCCCTGCCTATTATCAATGAACCCTTTAAGAGGGTAGCCATGGACATAGTGGGGCCCCTAAGTACCCCAAGTCACACAGGCAAATAATACATACTGGCTGTGGTGGATTATGCAACCAGGTACCCTGAGGCAGTGGCAATGTCCTCCACTGAGGCAGAAAAGGTAGCTGATGAGCTCCTGGGAATCTTTAGCCGAGTGATACTTCACCAGGAGATTTTGTCAGATCAGGGGACAAATGTCATGTCATCTTTAATTATCAGTTTGTGGGAAAAGTGTGGGGTGAAACAGCTTCGTGCTTCGCCCTATCACCCTGAGACAAATAGCCTGGTCGAGCGGTTCAATGGGAACCCTAAAACTATGCTTAGGGCATTTGCTGACTAGCACAAAAGGAAGTGGGACAAGTATTTGCCCCACCTCCTGTTTGCATACAGGAAAGTTCCACAGGAGTCCACAGCATTCTCACCCGGCAAGCTCCTGATTCGTCACAGGGTGAGGGGGGCCCCTAGATTTAGTCAGGGATGAATGGGAAGGTAACCATGCCTCCCAAGGGGAGTCTGTTGTGGAGTACATCCTAAATTTCAGGGCCAGGCTTAAGAAGCTCATGGGGCTCGCCCAGGAGCACTTGGCCACTGCACAACAGCAACAGAAAGCCTGGTACGACCGTGGGGACAGAGCCCAGGAGTACGAAGTCGGACAGCGAGTGATAGTACTTGTCCCAGTCCGACACAATAAACTGCAGGCAGCATGGGAAGGCCCATTCTCCATAATCAGAAAGCTTAGTGATGTTATCTGCATAGCAGGGCTGCCTGACAGAAGGTATATCATGTGAACATGATGAGGCCCTACTATGACAGGGAGGAAATGATCCTCGATGTGTGCAGTGTGCCAGTGGAGGGGAATGAGGCTGATCCTCCGGTGGACCTCCTTGGGGAGGCCCGGGAGGGATCCTCAGTGAATAACCTCACCTTCTCAGGGAAGCTGACACCGGCCCAGGCCGAGGAGATGAGGGGGGTGCTACAAGAATTTAGGGACATGTTCACAGGGAATACAGGGTACACCACAATGGCTGAACACCACGTGGACACTGGGGCCCAAGTTTCATTGAGGCAGTTCCCCTACAGGGTACCTGAGGGGGTTAAGAAGGCCATGCTGGAGGAACTCAGGGAGATGCTGACCTTTGGAGTGATCCAGGAGTCCAGTAGCCCCTGGGGCTTCACCTGTGGTCCTGATCCCCAAGAAGGATGGTACCACACGATTTTGTGTTGACTACTGGAGGCACAACAGCTGTACTGAGTCTGATGCCTACCACATGCCCAGCATGGATGAGATCTTGGAACAGATGGGGGGAGCCTGGTTCTTGACCACAACAGACTTGATGAAGGGCTACTGGCAGGTGCTGTTAACCCTCGCAGTCAGGGAGAGGTCTGCTTTCATTACCCCATATGGCTTATTCAAATTCAGTATACCACTTGGGATGAAAAATGCACCTGCAACCTTCCAGAGGCTTGTGGATCGCATCCTGGCTGTGGCAGGTGAATATGCACTGGCTTGCATGGATGACATCACCATTTACAGCCAGACATGGGAGAATCATGTCTGGCACGTGAAAGAGGTGTTCCACAGACTGAAGGCCGCAGGACTGATAGTTAAAGTGGAAAACCACTTTGGTTCTCAAAAACAGTAGCAGAAAAGGTCAGAGCCAAAAAGTTGGGCTTCACGAAATATAAGGGAATGCAGCGGGACGAAGATAGGAAGGCATACCAACCTTCCATAAAGGCCCAAACCGAGTAAACACTAGCACAAACAGTAAAAGAAGGTGACAAGACTTTCTATAGATACATTAGTGAAAGGAGAAAGTCCAGAGGGGGGTATTGCTAAGATCAAAGGGGATAAGGGGGAGTGTGAGGAGGAGGACGACCAAGGAAAAGCATCTATCTTAAACAGATACTTCTGCTCAGTATTTACTGAGTAGAAGGTAGGGCAGGACCCACAGCTCAGCACCATGGACACGGGGGAGGGAGGGAGGTGTGCACTAGTCCCTTCACAAAAGAAAGGGTCCTACAAGAACTCGCTAAGCTCAGGGTGGACAAGGCAATGGGACCTGATGGCATACATCCCAGGGTACTAAAAGAGCTAAGGGTGAAATTAGCAGAGCCATTATCAGAACTGTTTAGTGAGTCTCTGAGCACAGGAGAGGACCCAGAAGACTGGACAAGGGCTCATGTGATCCCGCTCCATAAGAGTGTTAGCAGGGAGGAGGCAGGGAACTACAGACCAGTCAGTCTTACCTCAGTAGTGGGCAAGATTATTGAGGCACTCCTTAAGGAAAGTATAGTGCAGCACCTGGAATCCATAGGAGCACAAGATCCAAGACAGCGTGGGTTTACAACAGGAAGGTCCTGTCAAACTAATCTCATAGATTTCTTTGACTGGGTAACCAGAGTGGTGGACCAAGGGGGAGCAGTTGATGTCACCTACCTTGACTTCAGCAAAACTTTTGATACTGTTCCACACAGAAGACTGATTAATAAACTGGGTAGCCTCGGGGTGGGTCAGACGTTGGTCAAATGGGTGGCAAACTGGTTGACAGACAGAAAACAGTGTGGTGGTAAATGGTATACAGTCAGAAGAGATGCAAGTCACAAGTGAGGTACCTCAGGGATCAGTCCTGGGGCCAGTCCTCTTCAATATCTTCATCAGTGACATTGCAGATGGACTGGAGGGTAAGGTTTGTCTGTTTGCCTGAAAAAGTTCTCTGGGCGGATGACTGCAAGTCTGCCTTCTAATGGTTGAAGGAGGTATTATGTGGGTCATCCGTGCTTGCTAGCCCCAATTATGTCTTAAAGTCTGTAGTACACATGGATGCCTCGGACCATGGACTGGGTGGCATCCTGAGCCAGGTTACACTGCAGGGGGAGAAGCACCCCCATAGTGTACCTGAGCTGGAAGTTTCTGCCCAGGGAAGAGTCATATGCCACAGTGGAGAGGGAATGTCTGGGGATAGTGGGGGCCCCTTAGAAGCTGCAGCCATATCTGTACAGGAGTGAGTTCACCATGGTCACAACCCTTTGACATGGCTCCATGGGACTAGTGGGTAAAACACAAAGTTATTGTGCTGGAGTTTGGTACTACAGTCATACAATATGATCATTCAGTACTGAAATGGGGCGCAGGATGCCAATGCAGATGGACTGTCGAGGCAGGGCTAAGTGCATGGCTTATTCCTTTAGGCACTCCCCAGGCCCTAAATGAATGGCTGTGTCTCTTAGGGGCTGCCCAAAAGAAAGACACCCTCACTTCTTAAAGGGGAAGATGTGACGGGAAACGGGACCAAAACCATGTATTCTTTTGATTCATTTATTCTTTTCTAAACATGCATCTGCTTCAGGTACAAGATGGCGACCAGATCGTATGATCAAGCAGAATATGACAGTTTATGTCAGCCAGGAAGGCGGGTTTGATGTTCTCATGGGAATGTTAACAGAAAAGCTAGGGAGGAGGCAATAAAGCAATAAACCTGGTGGGGAGTCCTTCCTGGAGATGTTCCCATGTTAGACAAAGGACCCAGGTGCATGTCATAATGTTAGCAAGGAGGTGTTTAAGGGTGAGGACACACACACACACACACAGATTCTCTCTCTCTCTCTCTCTCTCACACAAAGAGGGCTAGGACAACATGAAACTGTCACTCAAAGTGAGTGAGACCCCTCCCCATAGGAGTAAGAAATATACTGTGGTGCTATAAGAAGGCTCTTTCTCTTGGATCTGGTACGTCTGAAATCCAGAGCCCTGCAGCTAGAAGTCTGGTAAGAAAGACAGCTTAGGGAAAAGTATCTTCTTCAGATAGCAGCAGGTAAAGACATAGGCTTTAGGTGAGAATAGCTTAGAATTCTGCTGTACACTATCCATCTGTTCAACCTGGTTTTATTTTCTTCTTCTTAGTAAATGTGCTACCCTTTTGTTTTCCTGTAAATACATCCTGTTGTGAATACTCAGTCTTTTAGTAAAGCTTCTATTTTTATAGAATCAGTGACTGCTTGTTTTATTTAAAAGGGTAATTCTACTATTTCTGCTGGACTCTGCTGTCCATCTCTGAAGGGGCACTCTACCCACAGTTATTGTGTTTGACCTTCCTGACCTTCAGCAAGGAGGAGGTAAACAACAGTTTTCCTGGTTCCTGTTGGTAAAAACTATGGTGGTAGCGGTGAATTTGAAGTCCCTGGTGTGGGAGTTTTGTGTCACAGTTGCAATATGTTGGAGTGCAGGGGCTGTGCTGGGGCAGGGCTTCACAAAATCGGGAACAGGAAGTGGAAGGGATCTGGTGGCCAGCTCCTTCAAGCCAGGAATTATGATCCCTTCCTCTTCAAATATTGCAAGCAAAAACAATTTTAAATATGGACTAGAACATAAGAATTTGCCAGCAGAAGGAGACCGTGTGGTCCATCTAATCTGCCTGGGTTTTCTACCCCACTATCAATTTGTTTTGCTAAGGTGACTATACTGTCTATCCCATGCCTCTTTGAATTAACTGACGGTCTTGGCTGCTGCTATCTCCGGTGGCAGGCTGCTCCAAGGGTCTACCACCCTCTCCGTGAAAAAGTACTTCCTAACATTTGTTTTGAATTTAGCTCCCACCAGGCACATGTTGTGTCCTCTAGTGTCTCTCTCTCTCTCTGGGTACGTTTGTCAGTCCTTCTCCTGCTAGTCCGTGCACGGGACATTGAGCTCAATCCTGGTCCTCCCTACCCTACCCCTAATCAAACTCAAATGTCTGTCACACAATCTTACCCCAAAGGCCTAAAGATCGCACATATGAATATTCATAGCCTTCACCCTAAAATGGCTGAACTGCAAGCATGGATCATCCATACGACCCCTGACATCCTATGCATCTCTGAATCCTGGCTGAAGCCCACTATCAAACATGAGATGGCACTACAAGGATAGCTGTTTTAGGAGGGATAGGCTGGGCAAAAGGGGTGGTGGTATCCTTCTCTATACTCGGTCTGATCTGGATACTATTGTGCTCCCTGATCCTGACTATGGATCTCAAAAGCTGTGGGGTCCCTATTTCTCTCCCTGACCCTAGGTGATGTTAAGAAGTTTATTACTGGATGTGCCTATCTTCCGCCCAATAAGGCTTCCCTAGGCCGTCCTTCCTTCATCGCTTCCCTCACCAATCTCCCTCATCAAGACCTTGTGCTGTGTGATGACTAATAGTGACTGGCTTGGCCTCGCTGCTGACAAATTGCGTTCTTCACTAGCTGACTCTAACCTAGCCCAACTCATCCTGGACCCTACTCACATCAATACCAAAACTGTCAAACACTCCTTGCTTGACTGAGTGATCACTAACTGCCCCCTGAAAATTAAAGCTGTGCAGGTATGCTCTGATTGCATAAGTGATCATTCTCCCACTCTTTATATCTGGAGGAATAACTGCCCTAACCCCCCAACCAAAAGATCTCTCTTGTCCGTGACATGTTCAAACTTGATACTGATAGCTTTACTGATACTATTTGTAATACTGACTGAGGACCTATCAAAACCCTCCCTGATATCAACCGAGCTCTGGATTTCTTTATTTCCACCTTTTCACAAATTGTAGATAAGCATGCCCCCCTGAAAAAATGCAGGAATAAGGGTGTCAAGGCCCCATGGCTCAATAAATACCTCAGGATACTTATGACCTCCCGTTACCATGCCTGGTGTACCTACAAAATAAGCGGTCTGCTTTCTGACTGGCAACTATACAGGCAAGTCAGAAATAAATACAAAAACTCCCTACATAAAGCAAAACGCCACCATATCAGTCGCTGCAGACTGAACACCTTTGCAGTCCAAAAGCTTTCTGGAGACAGATCAATTCCTTGGTCAAAGGGAAAGCCACTGAGCTCCCGAGTTCCCTTACTGCCCAGGGCACTACCCATACTGACCCCCTATCGATAGCCACTGGATTCAATGAGTTCTTCACGGGCCTTGACAGATACACCTCTCTCTTTAAAACCTGCCCATTGCCTCCCTCAGCCTCGATCACACCCAACTTCCTAGGGACTCATCCCTCTTTTCACCTGAAGCTGGCCACCAACAAGGAGGTCCTAAGGCTTCTTGCTAATCTGAAGGCTGAGTTCGCCTGGTTGTGACACCCTTGAACCGAAGTTCTTCAAGCTATCTGCACCTGCCCTTGCTCGCCCAGTACATAACCTTTTTAATGGCTCCTTTCTTTTAAGTACTGTCCCTGACAAGTGGAAGGTAGCGGTAGTCATACTCGTGCATAAGGGGGGACACAACCCGGTAGCTGAGAACTTTAGACCAATATCCATCCTATGCTCCCTGGCTAAAATGCAGGAACGTATAGTTTATAATCATCTGCAGCGTTATCTAGAACACCACAATCTACTCTCTCCCTACCAGCATGGATTCAGGAAGAATCACAGTACTCTCACAGTCTTAATTAAAGTAACCACGGACATAATCCAGGCCATGGATCAAGGTTCTGCAACGGGTGCCAACTTTGTTGACTTGACAAAAGCATCTGTCCTTGTGAATCATGGTGGTCTGCT
Source organism: Neoceratodus forsteri (assembly GCA_016271365.2). Classification (NCBI taxonomy): domain Eukaryota; kingdom Metazoa; phylum Chordata; order Ceratodontiformes; family Ceratodontidae; genus Neoceratodus; species Neoceratodus forsteri. The sequence goes on from CM028134.1 coordinate 685,120,003, forward strand.
ACAAAGGCTTCTTGTACTTGGTCTTGATAGTAGTGCCCTGGGTTGGGTCCGCAGCTATCTGTCCTGCCAAACCCAAAGGGTTAAGTAGGCAGGTGCCCTATCCACCCTCAGACCCGTAACTCATGGGGTGCTGTAGGGCTCTATTCTTGGGCCTATATTGTCCTCCCTTTTTATTGATGACTTACCCAGTAATTGTGGTGGTGCATCTGTGCACCTATATGTGGATGATGCCATCATTTACCGCTCATCTCCTGATATTAATCAAATAAACAATAACCTTGCCTCTGACTTCTCTGACCTAGAAGGCTGATTCAGGCATAATCATCTCATCCTTAACACAAAAAAAAATAAAAGTATGTTATTCTTGCACCCATCCTCCTCCCCTAGTACCCTGCCCCGGCTTAATATCTCATCACTGAATGGGGATGCCCTTGAATCCATCCATACCTTTAAATACTTGGACATTACACTCGACTCCTCTCTTTCCTTTAATATCATGCATCTATTATAGTTAAATTCCTGACCCAAACGTTAGATCTCCACTACCGTATCCTTACCTTCCTCACCTCTGCCTCCTGCTTTAAAAGAGATTCTTCTTCTCTTCTCTTCCCCCCTCTCCTAACCTATGGTGCTCCCTTACTACTATCTGCCAAGGTCACTACCATGTCACAGGCTTATCACAGAGTAAAGGTTCACCCTGGGGGTCAATGCCGTCATCATCACTGTGACATCCTTTCTTCCTTAGGATGGCTACCGTATGAATCAAAACTGAAGTATACCACCCCAAGTCTCATGCATAAGTTGGTCCATAAATTTACCCTGCCCTGCCTCAGTAAGATTATCCACCATAGATAAGCCCCTCAAGCTCTCAGATCTGCCTCCCTCCCTCCCCCTTCTCCTGCGTCCTAACTTGCATCTAGCTACAGCTCGTAAGTCCTTCACTTTTGCTGCTGTGTCTGATTGGAACTCCCTCCCTCCTTCTGTCCTATCATGTCTCTCTCTTCCCATGTTCCAATCCAATGTGCTCACCACTCTCTCTGCTGCTGCTTCATGCTCCTGCTTCCGATGATGCCCATCCTACTCCTACCTTGTTGTTTTCCCTCCGCTTCCTTCTGCCTGTCTACCTACCTATGCTCCACTCCTCTGCCCTCTACCCAGACTCACCTTTTTTACCATTTTGTATCTGTACCTATGACTTGTCTTTACATGGTTATGCATAATAATCTTTTACATTTTATGTGCCTAGCCTGTTAGTTATTTTATATGGTTGCCATTACTGCATTTTTTTTGCTGTGCTGATATTTATTCTGCTCTGATCTGTGTTTCTGCTATAATTATCATCCTATGAAATTGTACTGTACTTGGAATTCTCTCCCTGTGAAATTGTTCTGTACTGTACTTCACTGGCTGTTCTCCCGGGTCGTCCCTGAAAATGGGACTGCAATGTCTCAGTGGACTTACCTGGTTACCAAAATTCAAATAAACTAGTATGTGCAGCCCTGTTTTCCCGGAAGAGATTTCTGTTTGTACTGTGTTGATCCCTTTAACAAATTTAAACATCTCAATCATGTCTCCTCGGTTCCTCCTCTGCTCAAGGAAGAATTAATTTAGCTGGCTCAGCCTAGCTTTTTACGTTTAATGGTGCAGACCCTGCACCATTTTGGTGGCATGTCTCTACACAGTTTCCAGATTGTCTATGTCCTTTTTTAGGCAAGGTCTCCAGAACTACACACTGCACTCCAAGTGATGTTTCACCAGGGACCTGTACAGCAGGAGGATTACATCACGCATCCTACTGGTAATATCCCTACCAATACATCCGAGGATGCTGCTTGCCTTTAGTGCTGCTTTTTCACATTGCTTTCCTACCTTTAAATCATTTGCGATCATGACACCAAGATCCCGTTCCAGCTTTGTTTCTTCTAGTAGCTGCCCCTCCAGGACATACTTCACGCATGGGTTCCTTCTACTGGTATATCGACACTACCTTGACCACTTTACTGTGACCCACACTATAGTGACAAAAGCGCCAGGTTGCTGTAGTGTAGGTGCAGGACCCCGGCACTGCTTTCTGGGGGTATTGCACCCTTCCCTGAAGAAATTCCGACTTGGAGTTGATTATCTAAGTAGCGAGGGTGCAGAGGAAGAGACCCCCACATGGGAGGTATGGGGGCAAAACCCCCTGAAGAAAACAAAGTTTAATGGGACTCCCTTTATGCCGACCTCAAATGCAGTCGACATAATGGAGTCGCTGTAACGTCGGACTGACTGTAATAGAGCCCCTTCTACCCGAGTGCATGACTTTACATTTTCTGGTGTTGAATCTCAACTGCTAGTTCCTGGACAATTCCTCTAGCATCCTGAGATCTTCCTCCATTTCTGTGGTCCCTTCCTGTGTGTCCACCCTCTTGCAGAGCACTGTACCATCTGCAAAGAGGCAGACTTTCCCTTTCAGTTCTTCAGCGATGTCGCTGATGAATATGTTGAAAAGGATGGGGTCTAGTACTGACCCCTGCAGCACACCACTTGACACTTCCCCTCTTAGGACAAGGTGCCATTTACTATAACCCTCTGTGTCCTGCTCTGCAGCCAGCTTGTGCTCCAGCTAACTACTTTGTGACCGATGCCAGCTTGCTCCAGTTTGTTGGCTAGCCTTTTGTGTGGGACTGTAGCAAAGGCTTTACTAAAGTCGAGATACACCACGTCCACTGTTGCCCGCCCCCGGTCTACTCTTGTAACCCAGTAGAAGAATTCTATCAAATTTGTTTGGCATGGGCATCCTGATGTGAAGCCATGCTGTTTTGGATCAAGTTGTCCACTTGCTTTCAGGTACAGTAGTTCATTACCCTTCCTTAAGCAATGCCTCCATTATTTTACCCACCACTGAGGTCAGACTTACTGGGCGGTAGTTTCCTGCTACCTCCCTGCTACCACTCTTGTACAGTGGTACAGCTGTGGCCCTTTTCCAGTCCTGTGGTACTATCCCCTGTTCCAGTGAACTGTTAAACAGTTCAGCAAGTGGGGTGGCAAGTTCATCCCTAAGTTCTTTTAGAACTCTTGTGTGTATTCAGTCAGGACCCATTACCTTGTCCACCCTTATTTTAGACAACTCCTCAAAGACCCTTTCCTTCATAAAGGGGGATATGTCAGCTCCCCTGGTACAGGGAAGTGTCCTGGCTGGTGCTGGACCATTACCAATGCCTTCCTGTGCGAAGACTGAGCAGAAGAATTCATTGAGAACTTCTGCCTTGTCTTTGTCGTTTTCCACCAAGTGTCGTTCCTTGTTTGTCAGCCGTGTTATTCCTCCTTTGCTCTTTCTTTTTCTCGAATGTATTGATAAAAATGTTTTGTCCCCCCTTTTCCTTTTCACTTCTTGAGCCAGTTTTTCTTCGGTCTGGCCCTTTGCCACCCTAATAGCTTTCGCGGCTTCCTTGAGTTTCTCTCTGTAGGCTACTCTATCCTTTTCAGACGTGGTCTCCTTGTACTTCCAAAAAGTTCCCCTAACTATAGTAGCTACCTCTTTGGAGAACCAGAGGGGGTTCCTTTCCCTTTTGGACTTGCTGATTTGTTTAGGGCATATTGCTGTGACTGACACTATAGAATCTTTCAGCTTTGTCCATTTGTCCTCCACATTCCATGTGGTATCTGTTGCCAGCAGGGGTTTGATCCTTTCCCTCATTTTCGGGAAATCTGCTTTCCTAAAATCAAGCACCTTGATTCTGGAGTGGCAGGGGTCCTCAGTCTTGCTAATGGAGAACCAGTTTGACCAGTGGTCACTGGTACCCAGACTGATCCCCACTTGTATGCCTGGCACTGTTAGTGAGTACCAGGTCCAGGACAGCAGAATCTCTGGTGGGAGAAACCACCATTTGATTCAGTCCTGCCCCCCCTCAAAGCCATGAGGAAGTCTCTACTCCTCTCTGAGGAGGCTATGAAGGTGGACCATTCTACATCTGGTAGATTGAAGTCCCTGACTAGCAATAGCTCGCCTTTGTCAGCCATCCTCATTATATCTTCCAGGAGAAACTTGTCCTTTTTGAGCTCCTGGTTTGGGGTCTACAGATGACTCCAACCCTGATAGGGTTCCTGTTTCCAGCTCCAAGAGTGATCCATAGGGCCTCTGTCTTGCCTTATGTTCCCTGGGTCTCAGCAGCATTTATCCCTTCCCTGATATAAATAGCAACCCCCCTCCTTTCTTACCTATGTAGTCTCTCCTGAAGAGAGTATAACCAGGGATGGGGAAGTCCCAGGTATGGTTCTCTGTGAACCAAGTCTCCATGACAGCAACCCAGTTGAGGCTGGTCTCAGCCATCATTGCTGTGAGATCTATGATTTTGTTTGGAAGACTACGGTCAATGACACACATTGCCTTCCAGTCTTGGTTTGTCCAGCTTGCTGCGCAATTTCTCTGCTTGTGGTTTGTGTCCCTAATGTTTTGAACTTTCCCATCATGTTTGGAATGCCCATGTGGAGTTGTGACACACGTGGTGCTTTTGATGACTTGTTTTGGTTCCGATCGATTTTCCTTACAAGAGGGAGGGGCATTCGTAAGCTCATATGATGCAACTGTTGCTGATGCCCCTTCCCCTCCCTCTAGTTTAAATGGTTGATGAAGATGTCGAGTTTCTGGCCGAGAGCATGTGTTCCCTCTTTTGTAAGGTATAGGCTATCGACTCTAAAGAACTGCCTCTCCCAGAAGTTCTGCAAGTTTCCTACACAGCCATAGCCTTTTTTCTGACATCAGTTTTTGAGGCAGGTATTAAGTTCGACGATGTCCCTATCTCCTATCTTCTGCTTGTTAGCCCCCTTGCCCCACATAGACAGAATTTCTGAGAAGGAGACTCGGGATGAAAGGGAAGTGAGTGTTTCTCCTAGAGTAGTTACATGCTGCTTAGTCTCTCCAACTAACCATCAGGCCAGGTCGTGTGTACCTACATGGATGAGAATGTGCGTGTTTCGCTTGGTGCTACATACAATTCCCTCAATCCTGTTTGTGTCCCTCCACGCCAATGTTCCTGAGAGGCATCTAACCTCAATTTCTGTTTAGCCACTTTGGTGGATGTGCAACTCTACCCCTCAGATCATAAAGTCACCTATTCATAAGATGCTCTTTTTATTTTGCTTGGAGGCTTTTGTTGTGGTCTGTTTGTCCATGCGTTGTGCGAGGGTCCTCTCCACTGTCATGCCTCCCCTGGCAGTAGGCTTGGATGACAGTGGAGAGAGCCTATTTTTCAGTTTGATTGGTGGTGGAGTTATTTCGCGAGAGTTATTTCGCTGCACTTTCTGTTTTCCTACCAATTGCCAGCGCCCTGGTCTGCTAGCTCTCTGGGGAAATGGTGTTGGTGGTTGCTGCTTAATCCCAGTGCTGCACAGAATGGGCGAGTTGCACCCTGAGAAAATATATTTCAGCATGAGCGGCGTGTAGTTGAGTGCATCGATCATTTAGTGCAGAGCAAGTACGACAATGCCCCGCCTGCCTCGCACATGCTCTGGTGATGAGGATCCCACAATATCTGCAGTTGATGTTTAAGTCCAATTGAGGTAAGGCAAAAGTGGGGGGCTTGGTGTAAGCTCTGAAACTGGTGCTCTTTATGGGGTGACCCAGGTTTTGGATACCATAACATAGAAACATAGACGATGATGGCAGAAAAAGATGAACAGTGCATCCAGTCTGCCCATATTATCCTATCATACCTCAGGACCTATTGCCCATGTGGCATCTTCACTTACTCTATATGTTCCCTCTTGTTCTCCATGTTCCACCTCCCTTGTCCCTCTGAGTAGGTATGATACCCTTGACTTTATCCTAACCTTGTTCCAAGCTGTTTACGGTTTTGGCACCCACTACCTCTGCCTTCAGACCACTCCAAGGCTCAACCACTCTTTCTGTAAAATACAGTACTCCCTTGTTATAATGAACACTTCTGGATTCATCTGAACAGTTCATTATAACAAGGGTTCATTATAAGGAGGTAAACACAGGTTACTCACCTGTAACAGTAATTCTAGGAGTGGTATATGTTGTTCATCCACACTTCTTGGCATGTCCTTTCCCCTTTAGATATCTTGCCAGAAGGTCTAAAAGCTGGCTCCTCCCACCCACCCAGGTGGTATATCCCTAGGCTCCACCCCTTGATGCCAGATCTTGCCCGCTGGAAGCAGTGGTTGTGCATCGAAGCCTGGGGAGGTCAGGTGGGTCAGTGTGGATTAACAACATATACCACTCCTAGAACTACTGTTACAGGTGAGTAATCTGTGTTTCTAGGGCTATGGATATGTTGTTCTTATCCACACTTCTTGGCAGACTCCTAGTAGCTCTCTGGGAGGAGGGAGGCAAGGCACACTTCCCCTACTTAGGAAATAAAGACTGGAGAACTGCGGCCCCAAAACCAGCATCCTAGCGTGACTCTAGGTCAATGTGGTAATAGGAAATGAAAGTATTTGCTGACTTCCAGGTAGCAGCCCTGCACATTTCCTGGATAGGGAGGTCCCTAGAAGCAGCCACTGATGCAGCAGTATGGTGGGTGGTATGAGCTCTTAGTCCTACGGGAGACTGCCTACCTGCCAACCTATAGCAGACACCAATGCATGATGTAATCCATCTGCCAATCGTTAGCTTGGCTGCAGGTCTGACAAACAGCTAGCGAACCTCTCCCCGAACTCCGGCCATGCGCTCTTTATAAGACGCGCTCATCTCAGGTTCAAAGTATGGAGTCTGTATTTGGCCTCTGAGGTGTAATTGGTGTAATACCCCAGCAGAGTCATCACCTAGTTCAGCTGAAACTCTGACACAACCTTCAGAAGGAACTTTGGGTTGTGGTGCAGGACAACCTTGTCCCTGTGGAAGACCAGATAAGGAGACTCAACAGAGAGCGCCTGGAGCTCCCAGTCCTTCTGGTTGATGTAAGAGCCACCAAGAAGGCGGTCTTCCACGACAGGTGTGACATCTCACTCTTGTGCATCGGTTCGAATGGCTTGCCCATGAGCTTTGCCAGTACCAGCAGTAAATCCCATGGTGGTGGTGGTTCACGCACCCCGGAAGGGAAATACGGTCGAGGCCTTTGAAGAAACACCAGACCACCTTCTCTTGTGCCACTGTCTGCTGATCGGCTCACGCCCGGTATGCAGAAATGTCTGCCAGGTGCACCTTAAGGGTCATAGACTAAAGACCCCCTTTGTAGAGAGAGACCAAAGGTAGTCAAGAATGCAGCCATCTGACAGGACAAAGGGTCCAGGCCCTTGCCCTGACACCAAATGGAGAATCTCTTCCACTTGAAGGCATACCACTTCCTGGTTGAGTCCTTCCTAGATGCCTCAACTACTGTGAGGACATCTTCGGAGAGACACAAAGCCTGAAACTCTAGCTGCTCAGGAACCAGGCTGTCAGGTGCAGGGAGTGAAGGTCCTGGTGGAGGACCTTCCCTGATTGACTGAGAGCAGATCCGGGCATAATGGAAGATGCCTTGGGTGCCTGATGCTGAGGCTGAGGAGATCGGGGTAACAAAACTGGTGGGGGCCAGTCTAGAGACACCAGGATCACCTGTGCCTTGTCCCTCTTGACCTTGAGGAACACTTTGTGGATCAAGGGAAGTGGAGGGAAGGCATAAGAGGCCTGGGGTCCACGGCCTCAAGAAGGCATCCGCCTGCAGTGAGCCCTGCTGAGGGGGGTGGCACAAAACAGCCTCAGCTTTGTGTTCTCCCTGGAGGTGAACAGATCCACTTGAAGGGTGCCCCACTGGGAAAACAAGCTGTGTACTACCTCTGGATGGAGAGACCACTCATGGAATGCCTTGCCCACATGGCTGGGGGTGTCTGCCAGCTGATTTGAGGCTCCTGCCACGTGGATGGCTAGGAGATCCTCCTCCAGTCAGCTCAAGAAGGTCCAGATGTGGAGAGCTTCCTTGCACAGAGGCCGGGAGTGCATGCTGCCCTGTTTGTTGAGATTGTACATGGTTGTGGTCTTGTCCGTCTGGACCTGAACTACTTGACCCTGAAGGAACGGAGCGAATGCAGTCAGCACCAGCCGAACTGCTCGTAGCTCCAGTAGGTTGATGTGGCATCAGAATTCCTTGGGGGTCCAGACCCCATGGACTCTGTGGTCCCCCATGTGGGCACCCCAGCCCATGAGAGAAGCATCAGTTGTCAAGATGACTGTCAGCACGGGGTGGACAAATGGGATCCCCACCTGCAGATCCTTTAGGATGGTCCACCATTGGAGAGCATCCCACATCTTCTTGGTTACAGTGAGAGCTAGTCGAAATGACCTAGTTTCCGAGTCCACTGGCTGGCCAGCTCCCACTGAAGGAAGCACATATGCCACTGGGCCCATCGGACCATGGAGGTGCAGGCTGCCATGTAACCAAAAAGCCACAGGAAGTCCCGGGCAGGCACAAGTACCCGACCAGAAATGATTGGGCAAAGGAGGAGAGAACCTCCACCCTGTCCACCGGGAGTCTGGCTCTGGCTCGACAACAGTCGAGCTCTGCCCCGATAAAGCAGATCACCTGCAAAGCCACGAGTTCCGACTTGGCCTCACTGACCAGGAGGCCAAGGTTGATGCAGGTCTGGAGGGCCAGATCCCTGGACCTCTCCACATTCAGTCTGGAGGGACCTGCTATAAGTCATTTATTCTGATAGGGGACCCCTCGACGACAAAGATGGGCCGCCACCACTGCATTGCATTTGGTGAAGATCCTGTGTGCCGATGACAGGCCAAATGGCACGGCTTGAAACTCATAAAGGGTTCTCTCTGCCCTGAATCTGTGGAACCTTTGGTGTGGCGGATGGATCAGGATGTGGAAGAACACATCCTGCAGATCCAGGGAGCAGAACCACATGTTCTGCTTCAGAGATGGTATGATCTGAGACAGAGTTACCATGTTGAAGGTGCAAGACCTGAGAAATTGGTTCAGGTCATGCAGATCTAGAATGGGGTGCCAGCCCCACCCCATCCATTTCGGGACCAGGAAGTACTTGGAAATGAACCCTGGCTCGACAGGGGGATCTGCGACTCTGACCACTGCCTCCTTGCGGAGGAGTTGGGCGATGTCGTCTTGGAAAGCCGACTAAGTGTGCACAGATACCTTCTCCTCCCGTGGGGCGTGGGCTCGGCTTGGTGGGTATAGCGCGAATTCCAGAGGCAGCCCCTGACTGACCACTTCCAAGACCCGCCTGTCCATTGTGACAGTGAACCAGGTGGAAAGGAAATGGCAGAGCCAGACCCCCATGGGAGGACTCAGAGTGGGCGTGACGGGCATGGGGGTGGCAACCCCCATCCTGTCACTGTGATGGCTTGAAGGAGGATAATCCAGCCGAGGGACTGCCTGGACCTTTCCCCTCCAGGCTTATGGGCTGCCAAAGCCCCTGACTTGGGCTGAGGGCACCAAGATTGAGCCTGCTGCTGCCCCGACTGGTACTGGGGCTGCTTGGCTGCAAAGGCAGAAGGCCGAAAGGGCTTATGCTTTATGGTTTAGCATTTTGGAACCCTGAGATTTCTTCTGGGTGGAAGCAATGGAGTCCAAGGTAGCACTGGACTTCTCGATGTGTTGAAGGTAACCAGCAACCCCTGGACCAAACAAGTCAGTACCAAGAAGGGAACAACCACCAGTTTGTGCTGGGTGTCTGCCATGAAGGTCGAGACCCTCAGCCAGGCCCTGCGGTGCATGGCGACTGCAGCCAACACCGAATGGGCACAGGAATCCCTAATGTCCACAGCAGTCTGGAGTTGCTATTTTGCCACAGCCCGACCCTGATCCAGGACCTTCTTGACCGTAGTCTGAAGGTCCCGGGGGAGGAAGCACCTCATCTAGCGGGCCCAGGAGGGCATCGGAGAAGTGTGCCATGATGACAGCCAAACTCGCCTGATGAAGACCATGTGAAGAGGTAGCACAGACTTTTCTGGCAGAGTGGTCCAGATTTCTGGACTATTTGCCCGGAGGTCCATCAGTGTCTCCTGAATTGCCCACCCGCCAACACACAGATTCGGTCACCAACCCCTTGGCAGAGGAGTGCTCTGTGAACCCAGAAAGGGAACCACTGGGAACCATATACTTGTGGGCCATCTGGGCTGATGGCACAGGGCAGGAGGCAGGGGTGCTGCCAAAGCTCCAGGGCCAGGCCAACAATGGCTTTGGCCACTGGGAAGGCCTCTGTTGGAGAATCCCCTTGTTTCAGAATGTCTGTCTGGGGATATTGAGCCCATTTCTGAACAGGGTTCTAAGACATCCCCGTGGATTCGGAGATGAGACAGAGAATGCCCATGAAGGACGTGGGACCTTCCTCCTTCGAGAGACCCCCCCAAGCGAATCCTCGAACGGACGGGAGTGCAAAGAGGAATCCAGATAGATCAGCCAACCACCTGGGTCACCTTCGACCCACAGTGGACGGTCGGGAGTAAGGGTAACCAACAGCCTATGCGGGAGGCCCTTGGCGGGCCAAGACTCCTTGACAGGAGTCCTGGAGAGAGGATGTTTAGTTGGCAGCTCCACCACTATCAGCAGAGAGGCCAGTTTTGTCCAAGCCAGGAGGGCCTTCACCGGTTCCGCAGGTGGAGGGACGTGTCGACTGGTTCCGGAGGAGTCGGCGACGGCCTAGAGGGTGACAGCCATGTGATGGCCAGCGTGGAAGCTGGGGTTGACTTTGGGCTGGACAACACCAACTGTTGCCACACAAGATCCTTGTAGTGTCGACACAATTTGCGCAAAAGCCTCTCCTCTTCCGAAGAGGACGAGGATGAATACTGGTGATGCCACTTCTTGGAATGCTCAGAATGGCACTAGTGAGTTTTCCTCGACCTGTTGGTGAGGTTGACCAAGACCCAGACCTCAAGCGGCAGAGGTGCTCAGAAGGAGCAGGAGAGACCCGCAGCTCCTCCAGGTCAGGGACAGGGACCGTAAAGAGGTTCCCAGTAGGCGGAGTTTCCTCATTGGTAGGTCCAGGTAGGACCAGAGTCCTGAACAAGGAATTGTCGGCCTCATCCAGCAACAATGGGTCAACAGTAATTTTGACCACGTCGTCGTCCCGTGTCTTAGCCATCTGGCCTGATGGCGGTACCGTGAAGCCAGAGGCCGAGGTCGCAATTTCGACTGAAGTCAAAAATGGAGATTCCTGGGAATGAGATCTCTCTCAATCCCAAGAACGTCATCGACAAGACTTCTCCTTCTCTCTCTCTCTCTCGACTCCTTGGAATCCTTCTTACGGGAACGGGAACTGTGCGAACCCAAGGGGCCCTCCCCTTTTGTTGGGAGAGACTGGCACAACTGCTTCAAGGAGCCTGAAAAGGTAGAGCCCAGTTTGAGCGGTACGAACACCGATGCTGAAGAGGAAAGATCAGTGGCCCGAGCCACTTCTTCATCTAAGGCCTTCATTTGCTTGAGTTGTTCAGCAGATCCTGCTGCCACGGAGACCACCCAACGAGCCTCTTTAGATTTGACCAGTGGGTTCAGTTTCTCCAGTCAGTTGAGCAGTAGATGTGCGAGGCGATCATCGAACACATTCGGCTGGAACGAGCAGCAAAAGTCGCAGGTCTGGGTATCGTGATCCTGACCCAGGCAGTAGACCCATGTGGTATGTGGGTCAGTGTGAGACATCTTCTGCCTGCAGGGGCACTGAAAGAATCCAGGTGGGGACTTGTCCTCCACTGCAGTCGCACTCGTAAAACGATGCGGTGAAAACGTGTTTAAGTTTTGGTAAGTAATCCGAAGATTAAGCGCCAGGGCCTACTCAACGCGGGAGTGATAAGGAGGGAATCTTAATCTTCCAGCGGAAAGGAAGATCTAGCGTCAAGGGGTAGCCGAGGAATATATCACCCCGGTGGGTGGGAGGAGCCAGCTTTTAGACCTTCCGGCAAGATATTTAAAGGGAAAGGACATGCCAAGAATTGTTGATAATAACATATTCACATCCCTAGAATAAACATTTTACTGCAAATGCACTAGAAAGGCAGCCCCACATAAATCTGTGAGCCTGTTAAATCTATGCCTAATACAGTACAACTCGGCTCTCTGCTCTGCCACACAGGAAACCAGAGCGCAAGTGAACCAGTTTGTCCTTTTTTTCCAGAGCCTACGTAACTCGCGTCTCTCCGTTCAGCTCACCATTCAGTCCTTTGCTCTCCCATACAGGAAACTGGAACACAAGTGAACCAGTTCATCCTTTTTTTTTTTTCCCAGAGCTAATATAACTTGCATCTATCCATTCAGCTCACTGGTTCAGCTCTCCATTCAGCCCTCAGTTCCGTCATACAGGAAACCGGAGCACAAGTGAACCATTTTGTCTTGTTTTTTCCCCAGAGCTAACATAACTCATGCCTCTCCGTTCAGCTCTTCTATGACTGGAGTGCAAGTCAACCATTTCACCGTTTCTTTTTCCTCCTGTCAAACACTCAGACAGAAGCAGCAGTGGCTGCATACAACTCACAGCTCTCCATTCGGCAGAGAGCAGGATTATGAAAAAAGCAAGCTTGGCTTTCTTTTAAAAAACAGCCCATCAAGACAGGCAGACTTGATGTACAGCAAAAGGCAACAAGAGACTGCAACGTGGAAGTAGTAGCAGTGGAAGACCGCTGTGATGGCTGTTTTCCACAAAACTGTTAGTACTCACCCATTGGTGCATACTTGAGAAACAGTGGGAGCCATCACACCTGTTCGCTATAAGCAGGATTCGTTATAACGAGGGAGTACTGTAATACTTCCTTGCATCCTTTTTAAACCTCCCCCCATTCTCCACTTTTGAACTTGTGTCCTAACTTCTCTGTTCCTGGTAAATAGATGTTCTCAGTTCACCTTGTTTATTCCTTTCAGGAACTTGAAGGTCTTTATCATGTCCCCCGACTGGTTTTGAGTGCCTTTAGCCGATCTTCATAGGTTCTGGCCCTCAATCATCTTGGTCACCCTACACACTGTACTGTCTCTAGCCTGTCCCTATTCTTTTTCAGGTGGGACTCTAGAACTGGGCACAGTAATCCAGCTGTGGCCTCACCAGTGACCTGTACAGAGCTACCAGTACCTCCCATTTCCTGCTGTCGAACCCCTTCCCAATGCACCCTAGCACGCTGTTAAATTAGCTGGTTTGTTTAAGGGAGTCACTAATGATGAATTCAAAGTCCCTTTCCTCTGATGTTGACTTTTTTTTTCAGCTTAACCTCTCCCATCCAATACTCTGCTCTGCTCTGGGGTTTTTGTTCCCATTTTATTTCCAAAGATTTGCCAGGAAAGACATACTGAGCTGAAATAGCTAGACTCCAAATGAGTTTTTTTTTTTTGGGGGGGGGGTTAAAACAAATAGGTTACAAAAATCAAACAATACAAGTTAACAATAAATAGTAACAAAAAGAACAAATTGTACAATAAAGTGCAGATGGCAGCACAACAGTAGTCTGAACAATACACAAGCAGGTTCCATAATAAAAGTACAGATGGAAGCCAAAACCATAGGGTAAACAGGGTGCTGCTGAGAGCAAGAGATTGGGAAGAACAGTGTGGGTAAGGGGAGATGGGGACTGAATTATGGCAGAGGCAAAGAGGGACGTGGAGTTGTGGGTGTCAAAAATACAGCCTAATATAATTCAACAAACAATAGAACATAATGGTAATTCAGACACTACACCTCAAAGTTTGTGGGGCATTATCAAAACTACAGTAAGAAGGAAGCTCATTTCGATCTAAGTACACAAGAAAAAAGAACGACAAAAACAGCTAGATATGCTGATGGATCAATCGAGAACATTTGAGTCTGAGCAGAAACAAAAATGGACCACACAATACGAGGCAGAGTTTAAAACACTGAAAGATAAAATACAGAATATACAAAAAGTAGAGACTGAAAAAGCCCTCTGGTATCTAAAACAATCATACTATGAGAGGGGGGAGCCAGAGCATCTAGATTCCTGGCTTTTCACCTCAGACAACAGGTCGTTAAATCCACAATCACTAAAATAAAGCACCTTGTAACAGGCCAGGCAACCTACAGGAGAGAAGAGATTGCTGAGGCCTTTGTATCTTATTACCACTCCCTCTACCAGCCACAAACAGAATCTTCCCCTACTGAAAAACAAAGCTTCCTCCGGGCCTTAAAATTACCTACATTACCTCCAGAACAGACCAGTCTTTGATGGCCCCAATCTCCCATCTGAATTGTAAACACTACAAAAATCTGAAACCAAGGAAGTGTTCAGGCCCAGATGGCTTTGGGAATAAATTTTACAAGTCTTTTCAAAAGAACGAACGTTGTACTTGCAGGAGACCTACAATGACATCTGGAAGGAGAGGGGTGTCTTACCTCCATTATGCCACTGTAACAGTTCTTCATAAACCTGGCAAGGACCCTGTGGAATGCGGTTCATACCGCCCCATATCCCTTTTAAATGTCAACTATAAGACATTTATTCCATCATCGAGGGCTATCTCAACCAGCTTCTTCCCCAGCTTATCCAACTTGACCAGATGTGTTTTGTGATGGGCAGGCAAGCCCCAGATAATGTCCACTGCACAATCAATATTACAGACACAATTAACAAAACTCCCATACCTGCATGGGTGATGAGCCTAGATGCAGAGAAAGCCTTTGATAAGGTTTCTTGGGAGCTTTCTCTTCCTTGTCTTAGATCACTTTGGCTTCCCACAGTCCTTCATAGAAGGGATTAAAACACTATATACAGCCCCGCAGGTCTATGTGAGGGTCAATGGAGGGATTTCCAGCAGATTCCTTATAAGTTGGGGCATCCACCAGCGTTGTCCTCCATCTCTTCTGCGTTTTGTCCTCTATATTGAACCTCTAGAAAAGGCGATAAGGGAGGATACACGCGGGGATAGAGGTGGGCATCTACATCCATAAGATATGGTACGCCAATGATGTTCTTTTGTATCTCTCTCAGCCAAACACGTCAATACCACGGCTCTGGGCACTCCTGGTGGAATTTTACCATAATTTATTTATTTTTTTATTCTTTTTATTCTTGCTGCCTTACACTGGACTCTTTCCAGAGGGTCGCTCAGCACTGCCATGTTCCCGCCCACCTGAAATCCTCCGTTCCCTCCTCTGTGGCCTGTCTCTCCAACTGTTACCCACCCAAACCCTGCCCCCCCGGCTCAGAGTCCCTCGAGGGGAGGAGAGCCAGAGGAAGGAATGGAAGGACCAGGCATTGGGCCTGGTTGACCGGCCCCTGTACCCTCCTTCACCTGCTGGGAGGCAGGGTTTTTTCTTTGTTTCGCCCCTTGATGCAGCCGTGCAATGACATCAGCGCAGGGTTGCCCGCAGATGTCCCGCAGACACTAGACCCCATCTACTTGTTCTGGCTTCTGAGCGATGCCCCCAGCCTCTGCCAAGAGCCGCCACTGAGGAAGGAATCGCTGGAACGCATACCAGGAGAAGAGAGAAGTCCTCCAGATGCTTAATCTCCTCCTTCCCCTGCCGACCCCCAATGGCCCAGACTCACTCCCGAACCCAGGACACCGCCGTGGGGCGAGGTGTGGTGTCCAGCGCCTCAACCCTCAGCGCCACCGGGCCGGCCAAATTTGACCATCATGCTGGCTCTGCCCTAAATAAAACCAAGACAGAGGTGCTCCACTTTTATTACAAACCATCACCGAATATCCTTAGATTGCTACCATTAAATTGGAATGCCCCCCATATTAAATACCTTAGGGTGCAGCTACCTAAAAACTTGCATAACATATTCTCCATCAATTTTGACCCCTTAACTAACCAAGTCTGCCACAATATTGGCAAATGGTCCTTATTAAATTTCCCTATGTATTCCCGCATTCGGTCGGTGACTATGAGCGTGTTGCCCAGGTTCCTATACCCCTTCTAATGCCTCCCCATTCACATTCTGAAGATCCAATTCCTGACCTGGCGCAGGATCATTTATAAATATGTATGGCACTCTAGGAAATCCTGTATTAATTACCATATCATGCAACAGGATAAGAGTAAGGGAGGCCGAGCAATACCGGATTTGGAGGATTATCATCTGGCAGCTTAGTTACGGCCTGCTCTCCCCTTGTCCACTCCCACCTACCAAGTTAACTGGGAAAATATGGACTTGCAGGAGGAGGGAGGTGTACCTCTGGGGGCAAGGGTCATGGACTCCCGATTTCAAACTAAAAACAAGGACATCTCTCTTATGTCAGTTTGCAATACATTGAGGGTAGCTTATAGAACCTGGGAGAAATACGATCTCACTCATGCACTGTGACCGCCTACAGTGGTTTGCATGGAGTGACTCCTTCCTGCCGTTGAAAATGGATCCTACATTTGGAAGGTGGGCTGCATAGTATGGGCCAACTGTTGTCCGGTGGGGTGGTGTTTGATTTTCACACAATAAAAGAATCTTATCAGTTAAATAATTCTTAACATTTTCATTATTTACAATTAAGAACCCACATCAAGGGTCTTCAAAGGTCTCTTCAAGATCCTGCCTGCCCCTCCTCCTTAATTGGGATGCTCCAGGATATCTTGAGGAGGAAAATTTCAGAAGGCTATATATCGGTCATATATAAGGCTCTTAGGAGCCTGTATAGTGATTGTATGGCCCCTATGAAGCAGAAATGGGAACAAGAAGTTTTTCTCACTCTCCCCTGTGGCAGGAGTTCGAATGGGAAGGTCAGGACACTCTACTTTTAAACCCCTCATAATACAGAGCAGATGGAACATGGATCGTTCTCCGGCATGTTGGAGAAAGTGTGCTGAACCTAGAGCACACCACTTCCATGTATTCTGGCAACGTCCCATCTTGCAGCCTTACTGGCAGCAAATAATGGCTTTGATTTGTGAGCTGTTCTCCACTGCATCTCCCCCTTGGCCCGATACAAATGGTTTTGGGCCTGCCACCACCTGATCAGACATATTTATGGACCATTCTCCTTGCAGCAGCATGCAAAGCAATAACCCATAAATGGCTTGTGGCTGACCCTCTGTCGTCCCAGCAATGGCTGTCCATTCTATAACAAGTTCAATCAATGGAGGAGCTGATGTATAAGGTCAACCTAAAATCTCACATATTGATATGCAGATGGACCTGATGGACTCTCTGGAGGGATGCCCTCCCTGGGGACCTCACATAAACCATTGTCATGTGGGTCCACTGGTCATCCTCTCATGATTCAACTCAGACGTATCCTGGCCTTCTGGGTGCTCTTAAGGGGGATGCCTCATCAAAGACTAGAAGAAATGCTGAGTTATTACAATAATATATACACCCTTGAAAAGACCTATGTAACTTTTAGGAGTAACACTGATATGTCTGAAATATAACATTGATGTTACTAAACAAACACACATGTAGTTTACCTGATTGTTTATTTGACTGCTAGACCTCTGTATACATAGTATGTGATATACCCAAGCTTTTTAATAAGCTTGAATTTAAAAAACAAAACAAACAAAAAAAACAGCCTGAGTCATGGTCAGGGACAACTGCAGGTATGAGAAGGGTATTTATAAGGTGCAGACGCAGGAAATGGAAACTACGTGCCTACCGTAATTCTTGATCTTCTTGGACGAAGCCTCCACCACTCATTCACACTAATGGGAGTTCGCCGGAGGCGCTAGGACCCAGCGGGAGCAAACTTTTTCAAGAGGGCTGGCGCATGAGATGGAGCCATGAGGAAGTGGCACCGCGAGCCCCAGCTTGTGCAGTAATGACTATCTCAGCCTCGACCCTCCAACAGCCTCAGTACCTTTTTTCCCCCAAGGAGGTGCAGCATAATTAACCTAGAAGAACTAGCCTAAAAATTGGACATAAGATAGTCCGAATGACCCGTGTAAGAAGGGTCAACAATAAAGTCTTCATAGCCCAGCCATTGAGGGAGTGAAGACCATAAACAGAGAAATGAGCTTGGGGCATGGTGGATGGGTGTGTGAATGAGTGGTGGAGACTTCGTCCAAGAAGATCAAGAATTACGGTAGGTATGTAATTTCCATATGTTCCCGGACATAAAGTCTCCACCACTCATTCACACTAATGGGAGAGTACCGAGCGAAATAATCCCCCCCGAGACGGGCGGCAGAAGATAAAGAGCTCACATGCTTAGGACAGAAATCTGTTAAGAATGGTCTTGCCAAACGACAGATG
This sequence comes from Neoceratodus forsteri, assembly GCA_016271365.2. Taxonomy (NCBI): domain Eukaryota; kingdom Metazoa; phylum Chordata; order Ceratodontiformes; family Ceratodontidae; genus Neoceratodus; species Neoceratodus forsteri. The sequence goes on from CM028134.1 coordinate 685,138,076, forward strand.
TCATCTGGCATGGACATCTAAGGCGTAATGCTTAATGAAAGTATGCACAGAGCTCCATGTAGCCGCATTGCAAATATCCGCAATGGGCACATTACGGATTTCTGCCAGATATGCCGCGACTTCTCTGGTAGAGTGAGCTTGTACTCTGCCTTCCAGCTTGACCTGTGCCGTAGAATAGCAGTGGCAAAGGTATGCCACCAATCACGCTGAAATGCATCTGATAGCGACAGGTTGACCCAGTCGGGTCTCACTAAAGGAAACAAACAGCTGTTGAGCCTTGCAAATTTCTTTTGTTCTACCTAGATAGAACCTCAGCACTCTCTTAACATCCAGTGAATGAAGTATATGTTCCCCTTCATTCTGGACGTTCGCACAGTAGGTAGGAAGGACTAAAGGTTGGTTTAGATGGAATTCTGAGACAACCTTAGGGAGAAACTTAGGATGAGTCCTAAGAACTACTCTGTCCTTGTGAAATACAGTGTACAGGGGGTCTGTGACCAGTGCATGTATTTCAGAAACTCTACGGGCCGAAGTAATGGCCACCAGGAAGGCCATTTTCCAAGTGAGGAACGTCTAGGCTCAAGTAGCTACAGGCTCGAAAGGTTTACGAGTGCGCATGTCTAGCACAAGGTTAATGTCCCAGGCTGTGACTGGACGTCTGATAGGAGGTCTAGTATGCAGAATACTCTTAAGAAATATCTTAACTACAGGCAACTGAGCCAGTGACATGGAAAGTACCGGCTTGTGATATGCCGAAATGGCACAAAGATGAACTTTGACTGTGGAGTACTGCAGACCTGTATTTGAGAGGTCTAAAAGATACTCTAAGACTTTATTCAGTGGGCAGGAAAAAGGGTTCCAAGAGGAGTTTGCACACCAGATAGAGAAACGCTTCCATTTGGCTGTGTAGGTTTTTCTAGTGGCTGGCTTACATGCAGCCAAAAGAATATCTGAAACTCTACAAGAAACATTGAACCTATTCATCTCTATCTCTTCAGGAGCCAGGCATGAAGGTGAAGCGACCTCAGGATGGGATGGACCACGGTCAGAAGGGAAGTGTCTTTGGGTGGGTGGGTGGGGGGTTCCAACTGACTGTTGAGTAGCAGAAATCATATCTGCCAAGGCCAAAAGGGGCAATGAGAATCATTCTGCTCCCCTGAGACTCCAATTTGAGAAGTACCCTCTGAATTAGGGGAAGAGGAGGAAAGGCATATAGAAAGCGTCTTGTCCACTGCAGCCTGAACACATCCTGACAGAAAATGCCAGGTCCTGGATTTTTTTTCTACTTGCTATTTATGCTCCTGCCCTGCCCCCTAGACTCTACCATCTCGGGAGTCATTAATTGTGTCTGCCCCAGCCTCATCCTACCTGCACCACGGTATTCCCTCCATGTAGCCTCAGACTGCCCCACGGGCGGGGATAGGGATGGGGCGCCTACACTCCTGAACTATGTTTATTTCGTCAGGGCACCAGACTGGGACAGGCAGGCGGGCTATGGGGTCTGCGCTAGAGTGCTCCATTTGCAAGGAGCCTAGAGGGCAATTTGCCAGTGTTCCTGTGTTGGCATGCGCCCCCGACGTCAAGGCCCTCCCCTGCTGACGTCGCCATGCATTTACCCACATTGTGAGACAGGGAACTTGCTGCACCCCTGGCCTCCGCCAGAGGGCAGTCAAGCTCCGACCCTTGGGGTCCCCTCCCTCCCAGGACAGAACAGTTGTCCTATGGATGCTCAATCCTCTCCTTCTCCTGCTGACCCCTGGTGGTCCGGGCTCGTTCCCGAACCCAGGTCACCGGTGTAGTGCGAGGTGTGGCATCCAGCGCCTCAACCCTCAGCGCCACCGGGCCAACAGGTTCTGGATTTCTGGAGCAGAAGACAGGCAGTTTTGTGTTGAGTAGGGACGCAAAAAGGTACAGGTCTGGAGTTCCACACTCTTTTTTTAAAGAGTGACTGAATAATGCTTAAGTCGAGAGACCACTCGTGAGGATCTGTGTCCGTTCTGCTGAGTCGGTCTGCCAGTTCGTTTTGTAGTCCTGGCAGGTAAACCGCCTGAATCAGAGCTTTGTGTTCCAGGCACCACTTCCACACTCTCATTGCTTCCCTGCATAATGGGTAAGAGTGTGCGCTGCCCTGTTTGTTGATGTAGTACATCACTGCTTTGTTGTCCGTTTGAAGGAGAATGTTCTTGTGACAGAGTATGTCCTTCAAGGCTTAGACTGCATAGAGGACGGCTCTCATATCCAGGACGTTTATGTGAAGTTGGGACTTGTCCTGAGTCCATGTACCCTGGGTGTGGAGATCCTGGCAGTAGGCTCCCCAACCCATCAGGGATGCGTCCGTGGTAATGGAGCTCTGATGATCCAGAGGGGCAAAGGGATATCCTTCCAGAGTTTGTCCTCCTGTGACCACCAGGCAAGTGACCTCTTCAGAGGTTCTGTCACTTTGATGAGAAAGGACTGAGGGTGAGTCGGGGACCACTGAGTACTGAGCATCCACTGAGAGGTTCTCATGTGGAGACGAGCTAGGGGTACAATGAACACCAAGGATGCCATGAGGCCCAGCATCTATTGCATCGAGATAGCTCGAACCGAGCTATGTTCCCCGATGTAAGGGGCCATCTGTAAGATATCGCTCCTTCTGTCCTCTAGAAGAAAAGCCTTCACACAGGAGGTGTCCAGAAGGGTTCCTATGAAGAGGAGCTTCTGGGAGGGCTGCAACTGCGACTTGTTGAGATTCAGCAGGACTCCCATGGATGTGAAGAAGTCTGAGGCCATGGCCATGACCTCCAGAGTCTCATGCCTGGAGGGACTTGCTAGGAGCCAGTCGTCCAGATATGGGAACACTTGTATTCCTCTTTTCCTGAGGTGCGCAGCATGAATTGCACAACACTTTGTAAAAACTTGAGGTGCTGAGGATAGCCCAAAGGGCAGGACTCTAAACTGATTGTGTTCACCCAGTGCCACAAACCTTAGGTATTTGTGGTGCTTTGGGTGTATGAGAATGTGTTGGTAGACATCCTGCATGTCCAGGGAGGCTAGCCAATTGTGTCAATGAAGCAAAGGTAGCAGGGTACCTAGTGATATCATCTTGAACTTTTCCTTGTGAAGGAACTTGTTTAACTTTCTGAGATCCAGAATAGGGTGCATGCCGCCAGTTTTCTTCGGGACCAGAAAGTAATGGGAGTAGAAACCTGTGTTTCATTGAGCCAGTGGAACTATTTCTACTGTCCTGTTGTTCAGAAGGCCTTGTACCTCAGAAGCAAGAAGGTCTGACTGTACTGCCGACAGCCTGGGCTGTCGTTTGGGAGGATGATCCAGAGGGGTTTCCAAAAAACTGAGAGAGTACCCCTCGTGTATTATCCGGAGGACCCATCAGTCTGATGTTATAGATTTTCCACTGCTGAGGAGGAGTCTCCCTTGGACAGTTGAGGTGGGACCTGGGCCAGAAACTCAGAAGGTGGCACTGGGCATTTTGGGCCCTTGCGCCTTCTGCTGCGCTTTCTTTTGTGGCTGAGGGATGTGGTTTTTGTTAAAACCTCATCTGCCTTTGCCCTGAAAGGACAGACTGTTGTGAAATTGACGCTTGTTCGCCCCCATTCGGGAGGGGGTGGGTGCAGTTCTAGCTATCTTAATGGCAGACCTAGTCTTCTGTGTGGCCTCCAGAGCTTGCTCCACCTGAGGCCCGAACAGATGCATATCGTCAAACGGTAAAGCCATGACCTGATGCTGGGCGTCATTCGTGAAGCTCGAAGTACGTAGCCAAGAGTGGCAGCAGATGCAGATGCCAGCTGCCACCACCTGGGAGGCGGTATTGTAGGCGTCCATTGCAGCTTTAACCTGTTGGTTATTGGATTCGATACCCCTAGTTATGGTCTGGAGTAGCTCTGAGTTAACTTCCGATTTGGGCAGAGCTTCTACCATTTCTTTGAGGGAATGCCAAAGTACATACTCATATTGAGAAAAATAGCCCTGGTAACTGGTAATCCGCATACCCAGGGTTGAGGCAGCAAAGACTCTCTTACCTAAGGTGTCTATCTTACGAGATTCTTTGTTTATAGGATGGGCTGTAGATTCCTCAGGGAGGACAGCCTTATTCTCTGCCAGGACCACTATGGCATCAGCAAAGGCTTGTGAGGCCAAGATGAGGTGATCCTTGGGAGGGGCATATTTCCTGTTTATGGACTTGGCCACAGAAGGAATAAGAGCAGGATTTTTCCACAACATCTGTGAAAGGGTCTCGAAAGAGGGCTGTACTGGGGGGGGGGGGTTAAATCCATAGGGATCTCTGGGACATGAAGATATTGGAGTGGCAAAAGCCTCCCAGGATCGATTTCTGTAGTCTGGAGAGAAAGAGTAGAATTTAAATATTTGAGCAGAGACTTAAAGGAAAGGTCTTCAACCACAGGCTCTGCAGAAGGATTCATCCCTGCTCCCAGGGCAGTGACATGAACATCATCACCCAGACAAAGATCTGGGTCAGGCTCAAAATCATCTCCTGACAGTCCAGGGGGGACTGTATAGACAGGAAAGGAGTGAAAATCAGGATGAAGAACAGAAGAAGAAAGAATCGGAGTCGAGAAGCCCCGAAGACCGTCCGGCACCACACCAGTCCCCGGGCACACAGAGAAAATAGCATCGAGAACAAGGACGACGCTAGCCGGAGTGGCACCGCATACGGCGTCAATAGGTCGGCGGCGCAGCCGACAGAGCCCCGCACTGCACGGCACAAACAGAGTCCCTGCTGCACAATGGCACTGACAGAGTTCTGGTGCCGCACACCGCACAGACAGAGCCTTCGGTGCCGCACATGGTGCTGACAGAGCCCCAGGCACCACGGACGGAACTGACAGAGCCCCCGGCACCACGGACGGTGCTGAGAGGGCCTTCGGCACTGCAGATGATGCCGAGAGGGCCCGCAGCACTGCAGACGGCGCTGAGAGAGTCCCAAGGGTCTGAAAACTGCGATTTGAGGAAAAAGAGGGAAAAATGGCAGGAGACAGAGGCATTGGTGTGGACCCCTGCGCCGCAGCCATGTGAGGGGGATAAACACCAGAGCGTCAAGTCGATGGCACCAAAGAAGGTGCCGTGAGACTAGGAAGGCCCAACTGCCTTACCCATCTGCCTGAAACCGAACGGTCCAAAGGCCCTGGCATTGGACTAACTGGCCCGGGCAACTAAACCAATCTCCGAGCCCACTGCTCCATAAGAGCAACCCACTGGTGAAACTGCTCATCGGAGGCTCCTCCAATAGGCGGAGAGGGGCTCCGATATCGAGGAGGTCGGCTACCAGAGACAGAAACCGGCGACTCCGACAGAGGTGGAGACCAGCGGCTGGCCCTAATAACAGACCGTCTACGCGCAGACACACCAGAGGGCGACCTCGAGTGATGCAGTTTCTTCTTCGGCCGATGTGTTGAAGAAGAACTAGAGGTCGAATGGCGCCGAGAATGGGACAGTTTCCTTTTATGCTTTTGGGGGGACCGCCCATCCCCCTGAGCACTGGACCATCCATTGTCAGACCCCCCTCCGGGGAGGGCAGCGGATCGGACCCGGCCCGGCTGACTGAACAGCTTTCATACAAAGTCTCCCTACCGTCACCTGATCTGCTCATGGTCGACTCCATCAATGGAGGGCTGAAGACTTCTGTTGTACAATTAAAATATGTAATCGGTACTAATTCGAAATAATTCTACAAAACAAACTGAACTATTGCTGCTAGTGAAGTTTAACTCCTGGCAGGCGAGTGATGTCGCCACTGAAGCGCACTCGACGGCGGAAAAAAAGGAACTGAGGCAGTTGGAGGTTCAATGCCGAGACAGTCATTGCCGCAAGAGCCGGGGCTCGTGCTGCCGCTTCCTCATGGCTCTATCTCAGGCACCGGCCCCCTTGAAAAAGTGTGCTCCCGCTGGGTCCTACAGCCTCCGGCGAACTCCCATTAGTGTGAATGAGTGGAGGAGACTTTATGTCCGGGAAAATCTATTCCATGTCAAGGAAGGTAACAGAACAAGGGGGCATGATCCAAGACTGAAAGGGGTAAATTCTGGACCCGCACGAGGAAGTTCTTCACTGACAGGGTAGTGGACACCTGGAACAGCCTACCTCCAGAGGCGGTGGGCACAAAAACGGTCGAAGGGTGAAAAAGAGTCTGGGACAGGTACAAAGTTATCATTCACCAGGGAGAAAATGGGGGAGGGGGTTAGAAAGTATTTACTGGGCAGACTACATGGACCTTGCGGTTCCCTTCTGCCATCATCTTTTATGTTTCTATGTATGTTTCTATTCACAGAGGAGTGATTTAAATGAGTGGATGGAAGAAGCAATACAAATATTAGAGGGAGAACATGCCACTTCTTGGCACTGAATTTCGGTTGCCATACTTAGCAGATCTCTCTGCAATTCCCTTATCCCCTCCATGGTATCAACTCTGCCACCGAACTTAATGTGTTAATGTGCGAACAGACACAAACTTCCCTGGATTCCCTCTCCTATGTTGCTGATGAGCACACTAAAGAGGACTGGGCCTTGGAGAGATCCCTGTGGTACTCCACTGGTGACCTCTCTTTCAACTGATCTGACCCCATTCACAACAACTCCCTGCTGCCTCCCCTCCAACCAACCCCTTGCCCACCTTACTATTTCCTTAGCTGTTCCCAGGTCTCACATCTTCTTTGTGGCACCAAGTTGAATGAGTTAGTGAGTAGTACGACTACCAATATGTTTAAGTCCAAATTAGTCAACTTTCATAGAGATTCAGGAAACCTATACAAGTATTAAACCTTAAAGTAGCGAGATTAATGGACGAAAGTCTAACCTAAGCTCTGTAAACTCCTATGATACCTTTGTTAAAGTCGAAGCAGAGTAAGTCTACTGCATGCCTCTTGTCAACTTCACTGGTTACCCAGTCAAACAGTACTACCAGACTGGTCTGACAATATCATCCTGCCACAGACCCATGTTGCTTACTATCCTGAAGCCCATTTTTCTTGAGGTATTCCACTATGTCCTCTCTGATTAGTGTCCCCATCAGTTTCTCTATCACGGAGGTAAGGCTGACAGGTCTATAGTTACATGGCTGCTCCTTGTCACCTCCCTTGTGCAGTGGAACTACAGCCCCACCAGGGGTTCTACTAACACCAATGCCGGTTCCCTTAGTACCCTTGGATGCATCCTATCTGCCACCCCAACCCTGTGTATGTTATGGGCTGCTAACCCTTTTCTAACTATTTTGCTAGTATAGTTCTGCAGCCTCATTTCTGGGACCCCTCTATCAGCTGCCTTTATCCTGCTCTCTGGCAAGGGCCCACTGTTCTTCCTAGTGAATACTGAGCAGAAGTAGTCTTTCAGCAAGGCTGCTTTCTGCCCTTCTTTCTCTATTACCTTGCCCCCTTCTTTTAGGCTGACAATTCTACCTCCCATTTTTCTTTTCCCTTAGCTATCTAAAAAATCTGTTTTCCCCTCCCTTGATCCCCTCGGACTACACAGTTCTGTGTCTGTCTTTGTGATCTTGACCGCCCTCTTGATCTCTTATTTTTTTCCTGATACTTATCCCATTTTTCATCATCCATTTTTTTTTTTAACCTTTTAAAGCCCTTCTTTTTGGCCACATTGCCTCCCTGACCTTTTCAGTGAACCAGATTGGTCTTACACTTGTTTCTCCTGACAACTGCTCTCATGAATGTTTTCCTTGCTTCAAGAATGGCCCCTTTTATAACCTCCCTCCATCTTTCTTCCACTCCCCTGATGCTGTCTACCCCAGCTAACCTGCAAAAGGACTGATTCCCTCATTTAAAGTCAGCCCTTCTGAAGCCTAGCACCACAGTCTTAGATGAGGGCTTACTGGTGCCTAGGGCTAACTCAAACCACATAGTATTTTTATAATATAATAGTAAAAGTCAATGCAAGGGGATCATAAGGTAGGAGGCAAAGTCAAGTGCCTTATGCTAATAGGGTTAGACTACCAAAAGCTTAGAAAATGGGTTGAAAGACATCTTGAAACCTGATTGGCTGACAGCAGCTACAATGCATAATTGTTATCAGGTAACAGAGCTCTAAAAAAAAAAAAAAAAAAAAAAAGAAAGAACTGGCACTATTCCTACATAAGGACTATTTCACATATAAGATATATTCTTTAAATGCTTTAAAATACTTTTTTAAAACTTTGTTACTGCAAAAGTCCATTTTCTAAGTGCAACAAGACCCTTCAGGGAGTGGGGTGTTGGGGGATACCTGCACTTCCAGGGACTGTTAAGCCCTCCATGTGTAGCACTGGGCCTCACTATGACCTGGGCGTGTGGATACCCTCCAGTACCCCACACCCTTTCAGGACTTGTCACTTACAACTAAACCCCTGAAGTGCCTTAATGCTATTATTATACTATTATTAAATTCAACTTATTTTAAATTAATATTTTATAACCTAATTGTTTTATTGCCTATGAAGTTTTCCAGCTAACATACCCCTTCTATTTTGCTGTCAGACAGTCAGCTTGTTCCATTTCTAGTCAGTATTTTATAATAAATAATAATATACATAGTAGGGTAGCTCAGTGGTTAGAACACTGCCTTGGAAGGGAGATCCCAGAATCAGACATTACCAGAACCGAATACTCTCTGTGTGACCTTGGCAAGTCACTTAGCCTTCTAGTGCTTAAGTCCAACCAACTGCAGAAACTGGTAAAAACAGGACCCTACTGGAAATGAGATGTTGCATCTCGGCTGGATTATCTGGGGGTAAATATATTGTTAAAAACAAAAAATAGTGCTACTAGTAATACCTTGGTGGACTCTGGGAGGGGTTGATAGGCAGGAGGGAATAAAGTACAGTTACGTAAAAACTTACCATGACAGTATATCTTCGAGAGGATCTCTTGCATCAGGCCTCACCTATGGAACTTATAGTTGCCAGGCACTAGGACCACATGGAAATTCTTCTAGCTAGCAGCGTACATGGAGTGCCCATGGCGACATCAGAGGCAGAGACGTCCCTCCCATATAAATGTGGGTGGCCCCACACCCTCCTCAGTTCTTTTCCTGTAGGACAGGAGTTCTCACACTGCCATAATGAGCCTCCCCCAAGCCTTGGAAAAGATCTTGAGCCTCCCCCTAATAGAGAAATAATTTTGAGCCTCCCCATAGTTGGAACAACGATCAAACTTTGCACATTACAGGACGAATACAATGAAATGCATTTGAGTAGTTGAGTTTATGCTCATTTTATTGGTGCTATTATTCTCCCTCTCTATAAGCCCCCTCTCCAGGTCAGCCTACTTGCCCCACACTTCTGAGTTTTGGCCCTATTTTCCCCTTGTTGCAATACCTCCATGAGTCAGACTGTTTTCTTTGTCAGTTTTACCCTGCTTTTAAACACCTTCTCAGGGACCATTCTGCTCCCTCCTGGCTTTGCTCCTAGTATCTCTCTGCTTAGCCTTTGTATTCATGCTTTTCTGTAGCCAGTATAATGGGTCAATTGTTATCTTTTTCCTATTAATTTGTATTATTTTGCATTTTGTTTTGCACAGTTTCCAAGAATTGTATTTCCTCCATTTAGCTTTCCCCCATGTCATACAAGGAAACAAGTGTTTGAGCGTGTTTTCCTGGTAACCATTTTGTACATAAATTCACATGCCACTATTCGCTTTCAGTTTGCTGCATCCTTTCACGCAAAGCATCCAAAACTTGACATTTAAATATAGTACATTTTAAGGCTTGCTTGAGCCTCCCCTGGAACAGGTTGGGGCCTCCCCTGGGAGGCTGGCCTCACCATTTGAGAAACCCTGCTGTAGGAGATCCCATACAGAGTATCACCGACTGGAGAACCGAGGGTACCAGAGGCCAAGAGGCATGGAGGGTGATGGCAGCATGGCCTGATGCAAGAGATCCTCTTGAAGATCTAGTGTTACAGTAAGTTCTTACATAACTGTACTGCCTTCATCGAGAGCATCTCCTGCATCTGGCCACACCCATGGAACAAGTTCTAAGCAGTTAAAGACATAGAGACAATCTGGGTGTTTGGAGGTCAGAAGTTTAAGACAGGAGGCCCTGAAACACCGCTAGGCCGAAGCCTACCCTTCTCCTCGAAGCAATGTCCAGACTGTAGTGTTTAGTGGAGGTGCGGACCGTATCCCAAGTTACAGCAGCACAGATCTCTGAAGTTGAAACGTTCTGAAAGAAGCAGCTGAAATGTTCCTGAAAGGTAACAGAAGTGGCCATACCTCTGGTGAACTGACAATGAACACCACCAGGAAGTTCCTTACCATACTTCCTATAACAAAAAGTAACACAGTTGCCAAACCATTTGGACAGGCACAGTTTAGAAACTGGTATGCCCTCCTTCCCGGGGGCAAAGGTAACAAACAGCTGCGAGGACTTCCTGCAGTCCTTCATACAGTGTGTACAGTTACGCAATATTCTATGTACAACAAGAGTATAGTACAATGCTTCCCCTGGACTGGCATGCTCTGGGTAATAAACTGGCAGGTGGATAATTTGATTTAGGGTAAACTCAGACACCAACTTAGGGAGAAACTTTTCATATGCAAAGACATCCTGTCTTTGTGGAAAATCAAATAAGGAGACGCACATCAGAGCCTGAAGCTCGGAAATCCTGTGAGATGAAGTAATGGCAACTAAAAATAACGCTTTCCACGACAGAAAGCATAGCTCACAAGTCGGCTGGCTTCAGAGGAGCCAAAGTAAGTTTCTCCAACACAAAATTTAAGTCGCAGGTCAGGACTGGGTTGCAGATGGGAGGCTTCGGATGAAGAATGCCTCTCAGAAATGTACAGGATACCTCTAGTTGTGCCACCGTACAACCATCAACAGGCACATGGAAGGCAGAAATGGCTGACAGGTGCACCTTAATGGAGGAGTATTGCAGGCCTGAATCTGATTAGTACCCTCTGAATTAGAGGAAAGGCGTAGAGGAACCTCCCTTTCCAAGAGAGACAATGTGTCTCACCAGAAAGCATCAGGCCCTGGAGTGAGCGAGCAGAAATGTGGCAGTTTTGCATTGAGAGGGGATGCAAAAAGGTCCAAATGTGGGTGCCCCCATCTGCTGAACAGGTCTTCTATGATAGAGGTCAGCAGCTCCCACTCATGCATCCGAGACTGCGACCAGCTGAGCCTGTTCGCCTGGATGTTTTGAACACCTGCAACATGGATGGCCGACAGTTCTAGGCCATGTTCTGAAGCCCAGTACCAGACCCTCATCGCTTCCAAACACAGAGGAAACGAATGTGTCCCCCCTTGTTTATTGATGTAGTACACTACACTGATGTTGTCCATCTGCACAAGCAGATGACCCGGGGACAGATGGGCCTAGAAAGCTTTTAAAGCATATAGGATGGTCCTCATCTCTAGGATGTTGATAAGGAGGGCAGCCTCCACTCTGGACCACATCCCCTGGTTCCAGTGAGGCCCCAAATGTGCCTCCCAGCCATATCCCAAGGTAACAGAGGTGAGAATCTGCCGAGGGGAAGAAATTAGGAAGGGAACCCCTCTCAGTAGGTTGCTGGGTTCCATCCACCTTAGCAGCACCTTCTTGCAGGGAGAGGAGACTAGGACCTGTTGTTCTAGGTCATTAGTGTGCTGGTCCCACTGGACTCTCAATGTCCACTGGGGGATTTGCACATGGAGCATGGCTAAAGGCACTGTGATAACTGCTGCAGCCATCAGGCCTAAGAGTATGAGGAAGGTTCTGGCTGTGACATATCTGTGTTCTAAAGAAGCTGGGTCTGGGCCATCAGGCAGTCTTCCCTGTCCTGTGGCAGGAAAACGAGGCCCTGAGCTGTGTCCGGAACTGGCCCAATGTACTGGAGGCACTGACAAGGGGTCATGACTAACTTGGTCAGCCTGACCCGGATTCCCAGAGCCTGGAAAAGGTGTCTGGAGCAGTAGCATCCTGGACTGTACCTTCAGCAGCCAATCGTCCAGGTAGGGGAAGACGTACAGCCTCTCCCTCCTGAGAGCAGCTACTACCACCACCAAACATTTGGTAAAGACCCACGGCGCAGAAGACAAGCCAAAGGGCAATGCTCAGAACTGGTAGTGCTCATCTGGAATTGGAACCGAAGGTACTGCTGGTGGGAAGCACACACCTTGATATGCAGGTATGCATCCTGTATGTTGAGGGAGCATATCCAGTCTCCCTGGTGCAGCAGTGGCAGCAGGCCATGCAGTGTCACCATCCTGAACTTCTTGTAATGGATACAGAAATTCAGGTTCCTCAGTTCTAAGATGGGCTGCAAATCCCCTGTGGATTTGGGGACCAGAAAGAAGTGGGAATAGAAGCCTGTTCCTCTGATCTGGGAGAACAGGTTCGATGGCCCTTTTTTGCAGCAGCGTGCAAATTTCGTCCAGCAGCACTGGAATGTGGTCTGAAGGGTAGCTTGAATGAACTGAAGATTGATCTCGAGGCCACTCCAGAAGTTCTAGAATGTGGCCTTGCTCCATGAACTGCAGGACCCAGACATCTGTTCTGATTTCCCTCCACCGGTCCAGGTGGAGGGAGAAGCACTCTACCACTGCCTTCTGCAGTGCTGGAGGGTGGGGGTATGACAGAATCATGCTGACGTAGCCCCTGTGGCCATGGCTACACCACCTCCTCTGGGGGTCTTCCCAGTGGTGGAGTTAGGGGCAGGGAGGGCCGTTGCTGCCAAGAGCTTGCCTTGGGTTTTGGAGACCTGCTTGGGCTTATGGAATGCCCAAAGAAAGGGCACCCTCTGGCCACTTTTAGGCTGGGTGTGGTAGAGGGCACGATATTACATAGGTCTGTTTGTCAAAAAAAAAATGTCCTGCACATCTGCCCCGAAAAGCTTGTACCCTCTAAAGAGGGCATTCTGGATGGACTGTTGCATGTCTGTGGCAAAGCCCAACACCCTACATAGAAACATAGACTTTGACGGCAGATAAGGACCACTTGGCCCACCCAGTCTGCCCATTTCCCTACCTACCGGATAAGCTGCAGATCCTAGTTAACCAACAGACTATTTCTTCCTACCCCCCACAAGAACTGCCTTATGTCTGTCCCATGCATTCTTGAATTCTCCCACAGATTTAGACCCCACAACTTCCTCAGGAAGGCTATTCTATGCATCCACCACCCTCTCTGTTAAAAAAATACTTCCTCACATTGCCCCTGAGCCTTCCCCCCTCTATCTTCAAATTGTGACCCCTTGTTCTGGCACCTCTCTTCTTCTGAAAGATGTTACCCTCTTGGACTTTGTTGATTCCACTGAGGTACTTTAAAGTTTCTATCATGTCACCCCTCTCCCTCCTTTCCTCAAGGGTATACATATTCAGCTCCTTTAGTCTCTCCTCGTATGGCTTCTCTTGCAGACCCTGCATTATTTTAGTTGCCCTCCTCTGGACTGCCCCCATCCTGTCTATGTCCTTGCGGAGATGGGGTCTCCAGAACTGGACGCAGTACTCCAGATGGGGTCTCACCAACTGTCTGTACAGAGGGATGACAACTTCCTGTTTTCAACAGGTGATGCCTCTCCCTATACATCCCACTATCCCCCCAGCCCTCCATACTGCCTTCTTACATTGCTTACTAACCTTAAGGTCATCTGATATGATTACCCCCAGGTCCCTTTCCATGTTTGTTGTTGTTACTACTTCCCCCCATTGTGTAATCTTCCCCTGGGTTTTTGTTTTCTGGGTGCATTATTTTGCACTTCTTTGCATTGAATCCAAGCTGCCATACTTCTCACCATTGCTCCAACCTTGCCAAGTCTCTTCTCATCCTTTCCACGCCGCCTTGTGTATCAACCCTGTTGCAAATCTTTGTATCATCTGCAAAGAGGCATACATTTCCTTCCAGTCCCTCTGCAATGTCACTTATAAAGATATTAAAAAGGACTGGACCTAGTATTGAACCCTGCGGTACCCCACTAGTAACCCCTCTTTCTTCAGAGTGGACTCCATTTACAATTACCTTCTGTGTCCTGTTGTCCAGTCAATGTTGTACCAAGGCTACCACCCTGGGACCCATTCCCAGGCTGGTTAATTTGATTATTAATATTTTGTGTGGGACTGTGTCAACTGCCTTGCTAAAGTCTAGGTAGGCCATGTCCACAGCCCTTCCCACGTCTACTACTTTGGTCACCCAGTCAAAGAAATCAATTAGATTCGTCTGACATGACCTTCCCGCTGTGAACCCATGCTGCCTGGGTCCTGTGCCCACTGGCCTCTAGGTACTCAACAATTTTTCTTCAGAAGTGATTCCATCACTTTCCCTACCACAGAGGTCAAACTGGCAGGTCTGTAGTTTCCTGCCTCTGTCTTGTACCCACTTCTGTGAAGGGAATCGCATCTGCCTTCCTCCAGTCCTCAGGTACCACACATCCTCCCATGATTTGTTAAAAGGGTAGTCAGTGGTGTCACTAGTTCTGCCTTAATTCTTTCAGAATTCTGGGTGAATTCCATCAGGCCACATTGCTTTGTCCACCTTCAGTTTTAGGGTTCCTTCAGAACCCTTTCTTCTGTGAAAGGACTGGGATCGACCCCCCTATCCAGAGTGCTTCTGTTAATTGGATTAGGCACCTCCCCCTCCTCCTCTTTTGTGAATACTGAGCAGAAGTATTCGTTTAGTAGCCCTGCTTTTTCACTGTCACCCTCTGCCCACCCACGTCCATTCTATTCAGCCTCACTATCCCTCCCTTTGTCTTTCTACGCTCCCTAATGTACCTATAAAAGGTTTTATCCCCCTTCTTAACCGAGTTGGCTATCTTTTCCTCAGTTTTGGCCTTTGCTATTCTGACTTCCATCCCTGCTTCCTTCTGCCTTAACTGGTACAGTTCTCTGTCCTGCTCCTTCTGTGTGTCCTTATACTTCCTAAATGCTACCTTTTTCTCACTAACCTTCCCCGCCACCTCTTTTGAGAACCATAGTGGCTTTCATTTTGATTTGTTTATTTGCTTCACACAAAGGCTTGTTGCCTCTGTGGTGGCAGTTTTGATGTTTCTCCATTGTTGCTCCACCCCTCCTTCAAGCCTGTTTGCTAGTGCTTTTCTAAAAGGCACCCTCCCATCTTGCCAAAATCAGCCCTCGTTTAGTCCAGCACCCTCACTTTTGTATGGCTTGACTCTGTAGCAGAGTTTATCATGAACCACACTGTTTGGTGGTCACTCGTTCCCAGATGGCTACCCACTTCTAGAGCCAAGATCCTCTCACTGTCCCCATTTGAGAGTACGAGGTCTAAGATTGCTCCCTCATGAGTGGGTTCCAAAACTAGCTGTCTGAGGCATGCCATCTGTAGGACATCAAGAATGGCCCTGCTCTTGGATGTGGCTGCAGCAAAGATTCTCCAGTTAACATCTGGCATATTCAGGTCCCCCATCAACAGTATCTCCCCTTTCTTTGCCATCCTAAGGATGCCTTCTATCATATCCTTGTCCATTCCCTCCCCCTGACATGGGGTCTGTATACAACCCCTGTGCGGATTGTGGTGCCATTTCCAGACTCTATGGTAACCCACAGTGCCTCCTTTCCTCCCTGTTTACTCTTTTGTTCCGTTGCTTTTATCCCTTCCCTTACATAGAGAGCTACTCCTCCCCCTCTTCTCCCCTCCCTGTCTCTCCTGTAGGTTGTGTACCCTGGTATGTTAACATCCCAGTCATGGTTCTGTGTGTACCATGTTTCTGTGACTGCTACGATATCCAGGCATCTCTCTGCCATCAAGGCCACCAGTTCAGGGAGCTTGTTGCCCAGACTATGGGCATTGGTACTCATTACCCTCCATTTCTTGATGGCCTTACCCCTTTTTGGCCCATCTCTGTCCTTACTGCCTTTGTCATTTTCTCCATTTACCCCTGCCCTTCTCCCTATCGACATCTCTATCTTGGTGTTTACCTCACTTACTACCTTGATGTTTTTTTTTGGGGGGGAGGGGCTAGGATTTCCCTGCTCCATTGCAGTGCCTATCTCTTGGCTAGTTTAAATGCTTGCCAATGAAGCATTTAAACCTATCACTCCTGGTTCCCCTCTGGGACAGATGCAGACCATCACGCTGGCATAGGCCTGCATCACTCCAGGTGGACCCCCAGTCCCCAATGAAGCCAGATCCCTGAGCTCTGCACCAGTTTTTCAACCACTGACTGAATCCCATGGTGTGGAGCACCCTAGCCTCACCCATGCCATAGACAGACAGCACCTCCGAGAAGGTTACCGTGCATGCTACTTGTCTAAGGCCCCTCCCCAACTCCACAAACTCTTCCTGCACTGCTCTGATCCCTTTCTCAGTCAGGTCATTTGTCCCTAGGTGGACAATGACATCCAGCTCCCTCCCCTGTTCAGCTGCTTGGCGATCCTGAGGATTTGCTCCCTGTCCCTCAAGCCATAGTGCCAGGCAGGCACCCTACCTCTCCTTCTTCCCCAGTTCTACTCCCCCAACAATGAAGTCCCCCACCAGGAGTTGTTTCCTTCCCCTGTGGGTCTCCTTTGTGAAGGTTCCCAGCATCCTCCTTGGTCTCCATTGCGGGTGCCTCCATAGAGGAACCACACTTTGCCAGAACAGCATATGAATTGTGGAGAGGTACAACTGGAGGGATGTGCCTCTGTTCCACCACGCTCACCCTCCCTGAGCCCAGTGGTCCAACTTCTCCTCTTTCTTGACAATGGCAGTGGCCCCTGGGTGGGAGAGGAGGTCTCCCAAATCCTGGCCAACTCAGCCTGGAAATGAGCACCCTCCTCCCTCAGCCCAGAGAGGTGTCTGCAGATGGGACAACACCGCATCCTCCAGAACGTCTCCCGGAAGACTGCTGCTCCACAGCCACTGCACTGCACCACTCCCATCATGTCTTACTTCTGGCCACTTAACTGTTTGGAATATTTACTCTTTCCTCTGTTTATTTTTTTCTCCCTACTTACTTACTGCCTCTGTGCCCTTTAAGCTTCTGATCTTCCTGTTCTGAGACAAGAAGTTCCTATATTTCTCAGTAGTCTCCTTGGAACAGGGTCATAATGTTGCATGGCATAAATCGCGCAGTATTGCCAATGCAGCGATTTATGCCATCATGACCTCTTTTTTCTGTGAGAGACACCTCTATTGAGGGCTGCCCCCACCTACCCACTAAGATTCTCAACTCTGGGGGTCCAACCCGGAAGCACTAAGTGTTGAAAAATAAAATGACCGGAATCAAACCTCGTCCCAGGCTGAGTGCCTGGGTTCCTGCTGCTGTGGCTCTGCTCAGTGAGCCATGGCAGCTGCTCGGCAGAACCCACTCCCAGCAGAGGTCTTATCCTCTGCCTGGGAGTGTGTGAATGGTGCAATACCGCGTACAGCAGTACAGGCAGTATTGCACCATTCACTGTCCTAGACAGCGCTCTTACAGGTTTAGCTATAATGTTGTACGCTATTAAGCATACGACATTACAACCCGGTAGGAGTCTCCTTACTTACTTGCTCAGAGTCAGACCTCCAGCAGCTAGGTGGAGGATGGAGAGCTACTCTTTTCCTTCTAGGATGGTGGGTCTTTTGTGGATCTGTGATCACTCACTTCCTGCTCCCAAACAGGAAGTTCCTGTTGTCAGTCAAATCCTGTGCCTATAAAAGTAGAACTGGCTTAGGGTAGGGGGGTGGAGGGAAGGGAAAGAGGGCAATATAGCCCCGGTAGAGAAATACAGGTTACTCACCTGTAACAGGAGTTCTAGGAATGGTATATGTTGTTCATCCACACTTATTGGCAGGTTCCTTGCCGCTTTAAATCTTGCCGGAAGGTCTTCAAGCTAGCTCCTCCCACCCGGGTGGTAAAACCTCGGCTCCGCCCCATGGCGCTAGATCTGGCCGCTGGAAAGCTCAGGTTGTCGCGTCGAAGCCGGAGGAGGTCGGGTGGGTTAGTGTGGATGAACAACATATACCATTCCTAGAACTCCTGTTACAGGTGAGTAACCTGTATTTCTAGGGACATGGATATGTTGTTCATCACCTTGATGGCAGACTCTAGCAGTTCTCCGGGAGGAGGAGGCAGCGCACACCCCCTAATACTTGCTAGGGGAAAGATTGGAGAACCGAGGCCCCAAAACCAGCATCCCGGTGTGACTCAAGGTCGATGTGGTAGTGGGAATAAAGGTGTGTGCTGACTTCCAGGTAGCAGCCCTGCAGATCTCCTGGATAGGGACATCCCTGGAAGCAGCCACCGATGCAGCAGTATGGCGGGTAGAATGAGCTCTTATCCCTCTGGGAGGCTCCATGCCCGCTAACTCATAGCAGAGATTTATGCAGGAGGTGACCCATCTGCCTATCGTCCGCTTGGCTGCAGGGTCTGCCAGGTGCGGCTTCAGCGTGGGTGACAAACAGCTGGCGAACCTCTCCCAATTTCAGCCGTGCGCCCTTTATAATAGGCGTGAGCCTTCTAGGTCCAGGTATGGAGCCTATATTCGCCTCGAGGTGTGATTGGGGTAGAACACTGGCAGAGTCAATACCTGATTAAGGTGAAACTCCGACACCACCTTCGGAGGAATTTCGGTGGGGCGTAGGACAACCTTGTCCCTGTGGAAGACCAGGTAAGGAGATTCGATGCTTAGCACCTGGAGTTCTCCCATCCTTCTGGCTGACGTGATAGCCACCAAGAAGGTGGTTTTCCACGACAGGTGGGGGAGACCACACCTGTGCATTGGTTCGAATGGCTTGCCCATGAGCTTTGCCAGTACCAGCAGTAAATCCCACGGAGGTGGGGGTTCCCGCACTGGAGGGGAAATGTGATCAAGGCCTTTGAAAAAGCGCCCGACCACTTTTTCCTGCGCCACTGACTGCTGACCGCCCGCGCCTGTAAGCAGATATGGCTGCCAGGTGCACCTTAAGGGTCGCACCTAAGCCCTTGACTAGATAGGGACCATAGATAGTCCAAAATGCTCACCACAGGACACGAGAAAGGGTCCAACCCTTTTTCCCGACACCAAATGGAGAACCTCTTCCATTTGAAGGCATAGCATTTTCTGGTCGACTCCTTACGGGACGCCTCAACGACGTTGAGGACCTCGTCGGAAAGACCCAAGGCCTGGAACTCTAGCCGCTCAGGAACCAGGCCGTCAGGTGCAGGGATTGAAGGTCCGGATGGAACACCTTCCCCTGATTGACTGAGAGCAGGTCCGGGCGAGCTGGAAGCTGCCGCGGAGTCCTGGAGCTGAGACTGAGGAGATCTGGGTACCAGAACTGGCGAGGCCAGTCTGGGCTATCAGAATCACCTGCGCCTTGTCCCTCCTGCGCTTTCAGCAGGACCCTGTGAATCAGGGGAGCGGGGGAAAGCGTAAAGAGCCCGGGGTCCACGGCCTCGAAAAGGCATCCCCTGCAGCGAGCCCTGCTGAGGGTGGGCATGAAACAGCCTCAGCTTCGCGTTCTCCCCGGAGGCAAACAGATCCACCAGAGGTGTGCCCCAGCGGGAGAACAGGTCTTGTACTATCTCCGGCAGGAGAGACCACTCGTGCGATGCAGCCCCTATCCGGCTCAGGGCATCGGCCAGGGTGTTGGAGGCTCCTGCCACATGAATGGCCAGGAGATCCGCCTCCAGGCTGCGCACTAGTGACCAGATGCGGAGAGCTTCCTTGCATAGAGGCAAGGAGCGCGTCCCGCCCTGGCGGTTTGGATAGTACATGGTGGTGGTATTGTCCGTCGGACTCGGACCATGACCCGGAGAAAGCGGGCAAAGGCGGTGAGAGCTAGGCGGACCGCCGCGAGCTCCAGCAGGTTGATATGGCATCGGGACTCCCGCGGGACCAGAGACGTCTTTCGGTGTTCCCCAGATGGGCACCCAACCCATCAAAAGGCGTCGGTCGATAGAGACCTGCGTCGGCTCGGGCGGACTCAACAGGATACCCTCCTGCAGATGGGACGGAGCGGTCCACCACTGGGCGTTCCCACATCTCCTGGGTGGCCACACGGCGCTGGTCAGAGGGTCGCACGCTGTGACCACTGGCGGCCAGACCCCACTGGAGGGGGCGCATGTGCCAGCATGCCCAACGGACTACGCTGGTACAGGCCGCCATAAGACCCAGGAGTCGCAGGAAGTCCCGGGCAGGGCGCGATTGCCCAACCAGAAATGATTGGGCAAAGGAGGTAAGAACCTCGGCCCTGTCCGCCGGGAGCCGTGCTCTGGCTCGAAGAGAGTCGAGCTCTGCCCCGATGAAGGATATCACCTGCTTCGGCTCGAGTTCCGACTTGGCCTCGTTGACCAGGAGGCCCAGTTGAGAGCAAACCGGAGGGCCAGATTTCTGGACCGCTCCACCTCCAACCTGGAGGGGCTGCTATCAGCCAATCGTCCAGGTAAGGGTACACCGACCCCTCGAGCCGCGAGGAAGCTGTCACCGCTGCAATGCATTTGGTGAAGACCCTGGGAGCTGAAGAAAGGCCGAAGGGCATGGCCTGGAACTTCGAAGAGGATCCCTCCGCCTGAAGCGGAGGAATCTCTGATGAGACGGGATGATAGGGCGTGAAAGAACACGTCCTGAAGTCCAGAGAACAGAACCATACGCCGTGTTCCAGAGATGGTATTATCTGAGCCAGAGTGACCATTCTGAAGGTTCGAGACCTTAGGAACTTGTTCAGGTCGTGTAGATCTAAGATGGGCGCCAGCCACGTCGTTCGGGACCAGGAAGTACCTGGACACGAACCCTGGTTCTGGTGAAGGGTCCTCTATCTCTTTTATCACCCTTTTCTGAAGGAGGAGGGCGATGTCGGCTCGACAAGCCTGTAGAGATTCTGGGGACCCCAAAGCCCCCCAGCGGGGCGACGGCTCTGAAGGGTGGAGCCTGCTCGAATTCCAGAGGCAGGCCTCTTCCCACCACCTCCAAACCCACCTGTCCGTGGTAACAGCGGACCAGGCGGAAAAGAAGTCTCGGGGACCGTCCCCCAGGGGAGACCAGGGGGTGTGGGGATGGGGTGACACCCCTCAGCCCGTCATAGCAACTTGGAGGAAGGACCGACCTGGGACCACCGGGCCTTTTCCTCCTGCTTCCTATTAGAAAGCCGATGGCTTGGGCTTGGAATACCAAGGTCTAGCCTGCTGGCCCCTGACGCTGTTGTTGGGCGGGCGTGTGGCGGTGGTAGAGGACGAAAGGACTTAGGCTGGGGCTTATGACCCTTGTCCCTCTGGGCGGAGCGGCAGAATCAAGGTGGCATTGGATTTTGATCCTCTGAGGTGGCCTTCCACTCCAGGGCGAACAGGTCTGTTCCCAGGAAAGGAGATCCGCCAGCTTGTGCTGGGTATCAGCGGTAAAGGTGGATGATCGCAGCCACGCCGCGACGCTATGCCACAGCGGCCGCCACTGACCGGGCACATGAGTCTCCTATATCCAGAGCAGTCTGGAGCTGTTGTTTGGCTACTGCCTTGCCTGATCCGCACCTGCTTGACCGTGGTCTGCAGGTCAGCGGGAAAGATGAGGACCCGCCTCATCAAGGAACCCAACAGGGCATGGGAGTAATAATAGCCATGAGGCGGCCGAACTGGCCTGCTAAGGCCGAGAGAAGAGGCAGCATACACTTCTCCTTCGAGTAGTCCAATTTCTTGGACTCTTTGTCCGCGGCGGTTTGTCCACGTCCTGGCATTACGGGACGCGGAAAACACTGTCCGTGACCCAGCCCTTCAGCGAGAGGTGTTCAGAAAACCCGGACAGAGAGGCCAGTAGGGACCGCATGCTCCTGGCCATCCTGGCCGTAGGCGCAAGACAGGAAGCTGGAGCGCTGCCAGAGTTCCAGGGCCGGCCCAACAATGGCTTCGCCACTGGAAAGGCCTCCGTGGAGAATCCCTCGGTCCAGAATCTCGGTGAGAGGATATCTGGCCCGCTTGGATACGGTTCAAGCTTCATCCCAGTGGATTCTGAGATGAGCCTAAGAAGTCCTAGGAAGGGCGAGGCTACGTCCACTGACTGCCCCAGAGGACTCCAAGTCAAGGCGCTTGGAGAACAGGGAGGAGTCATCCGACTCCGACGAGTTGTCGAATAGCTGCCTGGAGCCCAGCCACCCTCCACTTGCCGAGGCTTGTCAGGCGTGAGTGACCGATAGCCTACGGGGAGGCCTTGGGCCAACCGCTTAATCTTCGGTCGGAGCCCCAGCTGTCGGCTGAGGTGGAGGCGGTTCCCACAATTGGTGGGGCTGCGAATAGGTCGGACAACTGGCCTGGAAACAGGTTCCTCAACCACTACCTGGTCGGTGGCAACCACTTAATGGTTGGAGAAGAGCCTGAGCCGCTTATTGGGCTGAAAAATTGCCATGAGTTCTCGTTCAGTGCTACTGGCTTCCCTCCTCGGCCGGGGAGGAAGAGGAGGGCGCGCGCTGCCAACATAACTGCCTGTGTCACGGAACCAGCGTCCGAGACCAGACCGAAACTTAGCTAGCCGAGGTCTGGAGGCGGAGCTGGTGATCGGCGATCCTCGGTTCGGTCGGCAAAACCGACGGCTCCTGATTCACCGCACGGAGAGCCGACGATATCCTCAACCCTCACCGGGGAACTGGGAGGAGGAATCTCGGCTTCTCCAGCCGACAACCGTCTTAATCGGGTCGAGAAAAATCTCGACCTCGGCTAGCGGAGTCTCAGTCACCTGGCCTGACGGGGCACCGTGGAAGCTTAGTGGCCGAAGCTTAGAATTCACCAAGTCGATTGTCGATTTAGAGGAGGGGATCTTTCCCGCTCCCAAGAGCGTCGACTTATGAGACTTGTCTTAGACTTCTTCGACCGATGAAACGGACTCGAAGAAGTAGGACCCTTCGCCTTTAGTTGAGAGGGTCAAGCAAAGCTCCTTAAAGGAAGCTGAATATGAGGACCCGAGCGATAGAGGGACAAAGGCCGCAGAAGAGGAAGCCGCGGCCTGAGCCGCCTGCTCTTCGAAGGCGACCAACCTCTCTAGTTGTTCGGCGGATCCCGCAGCCGCGGAAACCGCCAGTCGGGCCTCTTTGGATTTGACCGGAGGAAATCTTCTTCGGGACGCCCAAAGTAAGCGCGGCAGCGTGGTCCTCGAGGACGACCGAGAAGGAGGGAACACAGGTCGCAAGCTCATGTGGTCGTGCTCCTGGCCAGGCAATAAACGACGTGGAGGCGGGTCCGTCCGAGACATCTTCTGCCCACAGGAACATCTCCGAAATCCGAGTCGATTTGTCCATCGCAGCCACGACGAAGGAAGAAGACGAAAGTTATAAAGGGTTTTTTAAACCGAAGGTTTGGCCCAAAACTTAATCGCAGAGCGTTAAGGAGGAACCTGAGCTTCCAAGCGGTAAGGAAGATCTGGCGTCATGGGGCGGAGCCGAGAGTTTTACCACCCGGGTGGGTGGGAGGAGCTAGCTTGAAGACCTTCCGGCAAGATTTAAAGCGGCAAGGAACCTGCCAATAAGTGTGGATGAACAACATATCCATGTCCCTAGAAGTATAGTTATAACAGCAGCTCCTTCCTCTTTGTGTTCTCTGCCTGTTCTCTGGCAGAAGCTAACTAGGGCAGTTTTTATATCTGACTTTAACCTGGCTTCCTTCTAGCTAAGCCACTCCCTCCACTTTACAGCTCTTTCTATACTTAGTTAATTGCACAGATAACAATTCCCTTCAGTCACCTGAGACAAAAACCTAGATAACTGCACAGATAATTCATTTCAGCTAACTCAGACAAACACACTAACCCTTTTTTGTTTGGTCTTTACCCTAAATTAAAGGTCCCAGTTCTAGTTCTTTAGTCCCAGTAGAGAAGTATAATTATAACAGCAGCTCCTTCCTCTTGGTGTTCTCTGCCTGTTTTCTGCCAGAAGCTATCTAGGCAGTTTTTAAATCTGGCCCTGAATCAAGAATGCCTTCTCAAACAGATGCCCACTGCTGCAGCCCTAGCTGAAGCATCAGAAGCATCACAGGCGGACCTCAAAAGGTGCCTGCTAACGTCAGCCCCGGACTGAAGGGCCTTAAGCAGTTCATGCCTCTGGGGACCCTCCAGGAGGGTGTGGGCAGCAGCCTTGGCCTTCTTTCAGAGGGTATTCTGAAATTTAACCATGTGGGTGACATAGTCCAAGACCTTAATGGCCAACGTAGCTGTGGCAAAGGTCCTCTTCCCCATGAGATTCAGCTTTCTGGACTCCTTATCGGGGGGCAGAGAGCTGAGCTGCTAGGGCTTCTTGGTCTTGTATGGGCAGCATTCATAACCACCAAGTCTGCCTTAGGTGTTTCAGCAGAGTAAGGTTCTCCTGAGCGAGCCTGGTATAATTCATCCACCTTCCTAGGCATGGCAGGGATTAAGCTGGGCCTGTACCAGGCAGCCAGAGTAATATCTTTGAAGGCTGGTATTAGGGGAGGGATAATAAGTGGAGAAGAATCTGGTAACTCCAAGTAGTCTCTCAGATTCCTCCTGGTGACAACCTCCTCCTCGGCATCAAATGCCAGCCCCATCTGTAACTGTCTCATCACAACTAAGAAAGAGGGGTAATCGGGGGACCTCAACTTAAAGCTGGTTGAGTCCTCACCCCTAGAAGATACAGTGGAGTCAGAATGGGGGGGGGGGCTGGCAGCCCCGTCACCCTAGTCCTCATCATCACCCACCTCCAATCATTGGGGAGAAGGTCAGGGTGGTATTCGTCCTCATTGCTGGGCTCTGAGATGAGCACCGCTGATGACAAAAAATGGCAATTACGAACCTACCATAATTCTTGATCTTTTTGGACGAAGTCTCCACCACTCATTCACACTAATGGGAGTTCACTGGAGGCGCTAGGACCCAGCGGAAGCAAACCTTTTCAAGAGGGCTGGCACCTGAGATGGAGCTGTGAGGAAGCGGCACCACGAGCCCCGGCTTGTGTAGTAATGACTATATCAGCGTCAACCCTTCAACTGCCTCAGTACCTTTTTTTCAGAGGAGGTGCAGCATAATTAACCAAGAAGGAATAGCCTATAAATCACACATAAGATAGTCCGAATGACCCATGTAAGAAGGGTCAACAATAAAGTCTTCACAGCCCAGCCACTGCGGAAGTGGAGACCACAAACAGAGAAGTGAGCTCGGGGAATGGTGGGTGGGCGTGTGAATGAGTGGTGGAGACTTCATCCAAGAAGATCAAGAATTATGGTAGGTACGTAATTTCCATATCTTCCTGGAGATAAAGCCCCCACCACTCATTCACACTAATGGGAGAGGAACGAGCTAAATAATCCACCGAGATGGGCGGCAGGAGATAAAGAGCTCATGTGCTTAGGACAAAAGTCCTTTAAGAATGGTCCTGCCAAATGACAAATGTTGTCTGGCATGTACATCCAATGCACAGTGCTTAACGAATGTATGCACTGAGCTCCAGGTAGCCACATTGCAAATATCTGCAATAGGCACATAACAGGTTTCCACCAGAGATGCCGCGACTGCTTTGGTAGAGTGAGCGTACACTCTGCCTTCCAGCTTGACCTGTGCCATAGAACATCAGTGGCAAAGGCATGCCACCAGCCATGCTGAAATGCATCTGATAGCGACAGGTTGACCCAGCTGGGTCTCGCTGAAGGAAATAAATAGTTGTTGAGCCTTGCGAATTTCTTTTGTTCTTTCTAGATGGAACTGCAGCGCTCACTTAATGTCCTGTGAATGAAGTGTACGCTCCCCTTCATTCTGGAAGTTCGCTAGGTAGGAAGGACTAAAGGTTGGTTTAGATGGAATTCTGAGACAGAGAAACTTAGGGAGAAACTTAGGATGAGTCCGAAGAACTACTTCGTCCTTGTGAAATACAGTGTCTGTGACCAGTGCATGTATTTCAGAAACTCTATGGGCCGAAGTAATGGCCACCAGGAAGGCCGTTTTCCAAGTGAGGAACTTCAAACCGCAAGTAGCTACAGGCTCGAAAGGTTTACGAGTGAGCATGCCTAGCACAAGGTTAATGTCCCAGGCTGCGACTGGACGTCTGATAGGAGGTCTAGTATGCAGAATACCCCTAAGAAACCTCTTAACTACAGGCAACTGAGCCAGTGACATGGAAAGTACCGGCTTGTGATATGCCGAAATGGAACAAAGATGAACTCTGACTGTGGAGTACTGCAGACCTGTATTTGAGAGGTCTAAAAGATACTCTAAGACTTTATTCGGTGGGCAGGAAAAAGGGTTCCAAGAGGATTTTGCACACCAGATAGAGAAACGCTTCCTTTTGGCTGTGTAGGTTTTTCTAGTGGCTGGCTTATGTGCAGCCAAAAGAATATCTGAAACTCTACGAGAAACATTGAACCTATTCACCTCTATCTCTTCAGGAGCCAAAGGTGAAGCAACATCAGGTTAGGATGGACCATGGGACCCTGGGTCAGAAGCTCTGTCTCAAGGGGAAGCATCTCTGGGGGGGGGGGTTCCGATACACTGTTGAGTACCGGAAACCATATCTGCCGAGGCCAGAAGGGGGCAATGAGAATCATTCCGCCCCCCCGAGACTTCAATTTGAGAAGTACCCTCTGAATTAGGGGAAGAGGAGGAAAGGCGTATAGAATGTGTCTTGTCCACTGTAGCCTGAACGCATCCTGACAAAAAACGCCAAGTCCTGGATTTCTGCAGCAGAAGAGAGGCAGTTTTTCGTCGAGTGGTGATGCAAAAAGTTCCAGGTCTGGAGTTTCCCACTCTTTTTTTTTTATGCGCCT
Organism: Neoceratodus forsteri; assembly: GCA_016271365.2. Classification (NCBI taxonomy): domain Eukaryota; kingdom Metazoa; phylum Chordata; order Ceratodontiformes; family Ceratodontidae; genus Neoceratodus; species Neoceratodus forsteri. The sequence continues at coordinate 685,164,634 of CM028134.1, forward strand.
CCCACACACCCCAACCGGCCACTCCTTCGGAGCGCCAGCGCCTTCCTGCCACCCTTCGACCTCCTGCCACCTTCTCCCAGCCCCAATTGCAGCCTATCTTGGGTAGCCCAGAGGGTCCTTCTCTTCCGGGGGGGAATGGCCTTACGGCCGACATCGCATCCCAGGTGCTGCGGGGCTGGATCCGGGCTGGCTCCGGGGCTTTGGGTGGCAGGGGCCAAGGCGCTTGTCATCCGGTCTGAACGGGGCGTAATTTCCGTTTTCTGTGCCCTGGCTACCACAGTTCTCAGCCTTGCGTAAGCACGCAGGGTATTCCTGGGGTGGGGGCGTGCCATGGGCGTATTGAGGCAGCACGTCCCCAAGCTCGCAACCAATCTGCCCGCAGGTCCCCAGGCAAATCCCACCCCCCAGAAGGGAAGCGTCCAATCGATGTTTACAGAACCCCTCCCTTGCCGGTCTCTGCTCCTGGTATTCGGGCTCGGGCGCGAACCCGGGTCGCCAGCATGCGGTGCCACGGAGCCTCCCCACTCTTTGAGGAGTGACTGAACGACGGTTAAATCAAGAGACCAATCGTAAGGATCCATCTCCATTCTGCTGAGATGGTCTGCCAGCTTGTTTTGTACTCCTGGCAGGTAAACCACCTGAATCAGAGCCTTGCATTCCGGTCACCACTCCCACACGCTCATTGCTTCCCTGCATAATGGGTAAGAGTGTGCGCCGCCCTGTTTATTGATGTAGTACCTCACTGCCTTGTTGTCCATTTGAAGGAGAATGTTCCTGTGATAAAGTATGTCCTTCAAGGCTCTGATTGCATACAGGACATCTCTCATTTCCAGGACATTTATGTGAAGTTGGGACTTGTCCTGAGTCCACATGCCCTGGGTGTGGAGATCCTGGCAGTGGGCTCCCCAACCCATCAGGGATGAGTCTGTGGTAATGGAGATCTGATGATCCAGAGGGGCAAAGGGATATCCTTCCAGAAGATTGTCCTCCTGCGACCACCAGGCGAGTAAGCTCTTCAGAGGTACCTTCACCTTGATGAGAAAGGACTGAGGTTGGGGATCACCAAGTACTGAGCATCCACTGAGAGGTTCTCATGTGGAGATGAGCTAAGGGTACAGTGAACACCAAGGATTCCATGAGGCCCAGCAACCACTGCATCAAGATAGCTCGAACCGAGCTGTGTTCTCTGATGTATCGGGCCATCTGTAAGATATCACTCAATCCGTCCTCTGGAAGAAAAGCCTTCACACAAGAGGTATCCAGAAGAGTTCCTATGAAGAGGAGCTTCTGGGAGGGCTGCAACTGCGACTTGTTGAGATTCAGCAGGACTCCCATGGACGTGAGGAAGTCTGAGGCTGTGGCCATGGCCTCCAGAGTCTCTTGCCTGGAGGGACTTGCTAGGAGCCAGTCGTCCAGATATGGGAACACTTGCATTCTGATTTTAATGAGGTGTGCCACGAGAATTGCACAACACTTTGTAAACCTTGAGGCACCAAGGATAGCCCAAAGGCCAGGACTCTGAACTAATAGTGTTGACCCAGTGCCACGAACCTTAGGTATTTGTGGTGCTTTGGGTGTATGAGAATGTGTTGGTAAGCATCCTGCATGTCCAGAGAAGCTAGCCAATTGTGTTGATGAAGCAAAGGTAACAGAGTACCTAGTGATATCATCTTGAACTTCTCCTTGTGAAGGAACTTGTTTAACTTTCTGAGATCCAGAATGGGGTGCATGCTGCCGGTTTTCTTCAGGACCTGAAAGAAATGGGAGTAGAAACCTGTGTTTCGTTGATCCAGCGGAACTATTGCTACTGCCCTGTTGTTCAGAAGGCCTTGTACCTCGGAAGCAAGAAGGTCTGACTGTACTGCCGACAGCCTGGGCTGTCGTTTGGGAGGATGATCCGGAGGGGTTTCGGAAAGATTGAGACAGTACTCCTTGCGGATTATCCAGAGGACCCATTTGTCTGATGTTTCTGATTTCCACTGAATGTAGAACTGAGTCGGACGTTTTCCTACCGCTGAGGCGGAATCCCCCTCGGAGAGCTGAGGTGGGACCTGGACCAAAAACTCAGAAGGTGGCACTGGACACTTTGGGCCCTTGTGCCTTCTGCTGCACTTTCTTTTGTGGCTGAGAGTTGTGGTTTATGTTAAAACCTCCTCTGCCCCGAAAGGAATGACTCTTGTTCGCAACCCTCGGGAGGGGGTGGGAGCAGGTCTAGCCGTCTTAATGGCAGACCTAGTCTTCTGCGTGGCCTCCACAGCTTGCTCCATCTGAGGCCTGAACAGGTACATACCATCAAAAGGTAAAGTCATGACCTGCTGCTGGGTGACATTCATGAAGCCTGAAGTACGTAGCCAAGAGTGGCGGTATCGTAGGCATCCATTGCAGCTTTAACCTGTTGGTTATTGGATTCGACACCCCTAGTTATGGTCTGGAGTAGCTCTGAGCTAACTTCCAATTCAGGCAGAGCTTCTACCATTTCTTTGAGGGAATGCCAAAGTACATACTCATATTGAGAAAAATAGCCCTGGTAACTGGCAATGCGCATACCCAGGGTTGAGGCAGCAAAGACTCTCTTACCTAAGGTGTCTATCTTGCGATATTCTTTGTTCACTGGTCAAACTGTAAATCCTTGAGGAAGGACAGCCTTATCATTCTCTGCCAATACTACCATGGCATCAGCAAAGGCTCGTGAGGCCAAAATTGGGCGATCCTTGGGAGGGGTATACTTCCTATCTATGGACTTGGCCACGGAAGAAATGAGAACCGGATTCTTCCACACCATCTGTGAGAGGGTCTCAAAAGAGGGCTGTACTGGAGGGTTAAATCCAAAGGGATCTTTGGGACATGAAGATATTGGAGTGGCAAAAGCCTGCCAGGATCAATTTCTGTAGTCTGGGGAGAAAGAGCAGAATTTAAATTTTTGAGCAGAGACTTAAAGGAAAGGTCTTCAACCACAGGTTCTGCAGAAGTATTGATCCCTGCTCCCATGGCAGTGTCATCAACCTCATCACCCAGGCTAAGATCTGGGTCAGGCTCAAAATCATCTCCTGACAGTCCAGGGGGGACTGTATAGACAGGAAAAGAGTGAAAATCAGGAGGAAGGACAGAAGAAGAAAGAATTGGAGTCGAGAACCCCTGAAGACCAGCTGGCACCGCACTAGTCCCCGGCGCGCAGAGGAAAGCGGCACCGAGAACAAGGAAGGGCGCTTCTTGACAGCGCCGATGAAGCCTCTTGCGCGCCATGCACAGTGCCGACAGAGCCCCCGGTGCCGCACGGCGCCAAGAGAGCTCGTGGTGCCACGGATGGTGCCGAAAGAGCCCCCAGCGCCACAGACGGTGCTGAGAGAGCCTGCAGTGCCGCAGACAGTGCCGAGAGAGTCCTAGGGGTCTGAAAACTGTGATTTGAGGTAAAAGAGGGAAACAATGGCAGGAGATAGAGCCATCGGTGTGGACCCCTGCACTGCAGCCATGTGAGGGGGATAAACACCCGAGCACAGAGTCGACGGCACCAAAGAATTCACTGCATGACTAGAAAGGCACCAACCGCCCTACCCGTCCCTCCGAAACTGAATGGCCCGAAGGCCCCGGCATCGGACTGACTGGCCCGGGCAACTGGACCAACCTCTGAGCCCACTGCTCCACAAGAGCAGCCCACTGGTGAAACTACTCATCGGAAGCTCCTCCAATAGGCATGGAGGAGCTCTGGTGTTGAGGAGGTCAGCTACCAGAGACAGAAACCGGCGACTCCGACAGAGGTGGAGACCAGAGCTTGGCCCAATAACCAACCATCCACGCGCAGACATAGCAGAGGGTGACCTTGAGTGATGCCATTTCTTCTTCGACCTATGTGTCGAAGAAGAACTTGAGGCCGAACGGTGCCAAGAATGGGACTGTTTCCTTTTATGCTTTTGGGTGGACCACCCATCCCCCTGAGCATTGGACTGTCCATTGTCAGAACCCCCCCTCTGGGGAGAGCGGTGGACCAGACCCGGCCCAGCTGACTGAATAGCTTTCATATGAAGTCTCCCTATTGTCACCAAACCCGCTCATGGTTGACTCTATCAATGGAGGGCTGAAGACTTCTGTTGTACAATCAAAACATATAATCGGTACGGATTCGAAATAATTTTATGAAACAATAAACTGATCTACTGCTGCTAGTGAAGTTTAACTCCCGGCGGGCGAGTGACGTCATCACTGAAGTGCACTCTACGGCGGGAAAAAAGGAACTGAGGCAGTGTGAGGGTCGATGCAGAGACAGTCATTACCGCACGAGCCGGGGCTCACTGTGCCGCTTCCTGGCAGCTTCATCTCAGGCGCCGGCCCTCTTGAAAAAGTTTGCTCCCAATGGGTCCTGGCGCTTCTGCCAAACTCCCAATAGTGTGAATGAGTGGTGGAGACTTATGTCCAGGAAGATCAAGGATGAACCGGGAGCGTGGTGCCAGCAAAAGTGGAGGTGCAGGAACAGGCCTGGAAGGTCCTGGCATCGTCAGTCCGGAAGGGGGAGGAAGATGGTGCATAAACTTCAAAAAGGAGTATAGCATGGCCAAGACATAGATGATAGGTGGCATCGGAATGCCTAGTGGCGCCAGCAAGGGGGCCTGGGGTCTCGGCACCGGTGTTATGGTCTGTGGCCTCAGCAGGAGGGGTTGAGGCCCTGACATCAACGATCAGCTTGGGACATTGGCAGGGGAGACTGAGACCCCATAAACAACATGGTAGCCTGTGGCGACGATGGGGAAGGTGGAGATCCCAACGTTGAGAAGGAGGCCAAAGAACAGGCAGAGGAAATTGTCAGGGAAGAAGGTAAGCCAGATAACGACATGACGCCGCCAGTTGAATCTGAGCCAGCAAAGCTCCCTGTCTGGAGGCCTGAGAAGAAGAAGAAGGGCTGGAACAGCAGTGGCTGAAAGGTCATTGGGGGCGAGAGGAAGCCCAATGCCAAAGAGCCACTGCCAGCCAAAGTGAAATTGTGGGAAGAGCTACCAATGCTGACCCCGTGGAAGATGGGGTGTGAGTGACAGAAGGGGTTGCTGCTGAGGCGGATGATGACCCTGCACTGGCCGATGCATGGAAGACATGGAGGACCGGTTCTTGTCCCGGTGTTTGTGGTTCCTGCCTGACTTGACTTGGGCCTTAGAGGAGCGAGAGCCCATGGACTGCACCAGGGAGGCAGAGGAGCTTGGAGCTCCTACTCTATTTGGGTGACCTGTTGCAGAAGGAAGTTTTCGAGGGCCTTCTGATGACGATGATTCGTGGCTTGGTTGAATCCATGGCAGATCTCGCATGCCTTAACGTTGTGGTCCAGGCCTAGGCAGAGTATGCAGGTATCGTGGTCGTCCATACTGAAGATCTTCTGGCTGCACTGCAGTAGCAGTAATATTTCTCAGGACTCTTAGGCATAAATGGAAAAACTCCAAAATCACTTTAAAATAAAGTGATTACTAAAACTAGGGTGAGAAAAGAAAGGTAAGCAGAACATTTGGCGGTCAGCTGAAGTGGTGGAGTCTCCCTGGAGTCTGACATGCAAAGGTTGATGGCGGGAAAATAACTGAGGAGGGTGCGGGGCCACACACGTTTATATGGGAGGGATGTCACTGCATCTGACATTGTCATGGGCAGCCCCATGCAGACTGCTAGTGAGAAAAGTTTCTGTGTGGTCCTAGTGCCTGGAGGCTACAAGTTCCATAGGTGTGGCCTGATGCAAGAGATGCCTTTGATGAAGATGTATGTGGTCACCTTCAGACTTGCTAATCTAAAGGTGGACAAAGCACTGGGGCCAGGTGGGGTGCATCCAAGGGTACTGATGGAGATCAGGGAAATACTGGCTGCACCTCCGACAGTTCAATTTAACAAATCATTGGAAACAGGAGTAGTTCCGGAGGACTGGAGGAGTGTGGATGTAGTCCCACTACATAAAAAAGGTAGCAGGGAGGAGACTAGCAATTACAGGCCGGTCAACCTGGCATCGGTGGTGGGAAAGTTAATGGAATCACTGCTGAAGAAAAGGATTGTGGAATATCTTGAATACAGTGGGTTACAAGGCCCAAGGCAGCATGGGTTCACAGGGGCAGAAGTGGTCATGTCAAACGAATCTGATAGATTTCTTTGACTGGGTGACAAAGGATTTAGTGTGGCAAAAAATCCATGTGGGACATGGCTAGTCCCAATTTCAGTGAAACAGACTGAAAAAATACCCAAGCCACCTGTTGTCAGATAAAGTAAATAAGATGCTTACCTCACTTTTTATGTGAAGCTAAAAAGTAGTTATGTAAGAATTTACTGTAACAGTAGGTCTTCGAGACAGGCTCTTGCAGCAGGCAACACCATAAGGACCGAGATGTCCGGTGCTAGGGCCACATGGAAAAATTAACTAGCAGTGTCTGGCGGGGGAACGCCCACCCGGCGTCATGTGGCAGATGTCGGCCCGATGCTGTATAATGGGCGGTTCCCCACGCCCGCCTCCAGTTCTGCTGGAGACCTGTGAAAAGGTACGACAAGAGAAGGAGTAAGTCCCTGAAGCCACTAGAAAAGGCTGAATAGAAAGAAGTAGCAGCAGGGAGAAGGAGGGAGGGAAGCCTTTGCATACTGCAAGAGCATCTCTCAAAAATCTACTGTTGCAGTAAGTTCCTACATAACTGTACTATCTTACTTTGAGAGGGCTCTTGCAGTAGGCAACACCATAAGGACCAAGTCCCAAACAGTGTAAGTCAAGCAAAGACTAAACACAGGAGGCAGGAAAAGGTCTGCAGTAGACAGGGAGCTAAGAGAGAAGGCCCAGAAGGACGGCCAGTCCAAAGCCTACTCTGCGTCTAGAGGCAATGTCCAAACTGTAGTGTTTAGTGAAGGTGTGAACAGAGCTCCAAGTGGCTGCCGCATAGATCTCTGTGGCAGAAACAGTTCTGAAACAAGCAGCAGATGCAGCCATGCCTCTGGTTGAATGCCTTTTGACTTTCCCCAGAAGGGGTCTATGGTACTTCTGATAACAGTACAGAATGCAGTTTGCTAACCATTTGGGTAAACACTGTTTTAAACTGCAGCGCCCTCTCTTTTGGGTGCAAAGAAAACGAAAAGCTGATCCGTTTCGCGGAGTGTCTTCGTCCGATTAGTGCAATAATGTAAAATTCTGTTCACATCCAGAATGTGCAGAATTTCCTCCCCTTGATTGGAGTGCTCAGGATAATACACTGGCAAGCGGATGGTCTGATTTAAAGTAAACGCAGAAAAAACCTTGGATAAAAATGTAAGATTTGTATGCAGAGCCACCCGGTCTCTGCGGAAAATCAAATACGGCTTCTTACTCATAAGGGCCTGAAGCTCGGAAATCATTAGAGTATAAGTAATAGCAACTAAAAACAGTGCTTTCCAAGACAGACAGAGCACAGGTCACAACTTGTGCCTGGTTCAAAGGGAGGCAGATTGAGTTTCTCAAGAATAAAGTTCAGATCCCACAGGGGAGCAGGGTTCAGAACTGGGTGTTTCATGTGGAAAATTCCCTTCAGAAAGGTATGGGAGACCTCCAACTGAGTCAAAGTTTTGCCTTTCACCAGAATGTGGTAGGCAGATATGGCAGACAAGTGGACCCTCAGCGAGGAATAACTAAGTCCCAGGTCGGAGAGGTGCAGGAGATACTCTAAGACCTGAGGAACAGGGCATGAACAGAGGTCCAACTCTTGGAGGCTGTCCAGATAGAGAATCTCTTCCATTTCATAGCGTAGGTGATTCCTGTAGATAGCTTTCTGGCCTGTACAATGACTTCAGCTACTCTGAAGGAGACCCCAAAGCGAGAGACAGCTATGTCTGAAGGCACCATAGCTGAAGGGACTTGAGGTCTGCATAGACCAGCCTGCCCTGATCCTGAATCATAAGGTCCTGGCAGAGGGGAAGAGGAACAGGAGGCTCCATCGCTAACTGCTGGAGCAGACAGAACCTATTTGGTGAAGCCAATATGGAGCAATGAGAATCATCTGAGCTCCCTCCACTTGCAGTTTGAGAAGGATCCTTAGCAAGAGTGGGAAGGGAGGAAAAGCGTACAGGAAAATCCCTGTCCAGCAAAGAGACAGCACATCTCACCAAAAGACACCAGGTCTGGGAACGAGCATTCAAAAACTGGGTAGTCTGGCACTGTATGGGGAGGCGAACAGATCGAGATCTGGATGACTCTAGAGGTCAAAGATGTCCTTGACCACCGACTGACGCAATTCCCATTCATGAACCCTTGCCTGGGTGTGGCTGAAACTGTCCACCAGGACATTCTGGACACCCGGGACGTATACTGCCCAGTACCATACTCACATCGATTCCCTGCACAAGGGGAATTACCAAGTGCCTCCCTATTTGTTTAGATAGCAGACCACACACATGTTGTCCGACTGGATCAGGAGTGGTCCCGGGAGAAGACACAGCTGGAATATCTGGAGGGCATACAACACAGCACGCATCTCGAGCACGCTGATGTGTAGTGAGAGCTCCCACTGAGACCAGGATCCCTGGGTTCTGCGATCTCCCAGATGCACTCCCCAACACTCACCCGATGCAAGTGTCATCAGGGTTTGAACAGGTGGTAGAGGCTGAAAGGGAACCCCCCCCAGCAGAGATTTTCCAGACCCTGCCACCAAAGAAGATCCCTTTGCATAGGGTTGGACATCAGAACCCTATGATCCAGGTTGTCCGACCTTTGATCCCACTGTACTCTTAGCATTCACTGCATTACTTGCATGTGGAGCCAGGCCAGGGACACCATGTGGAAAACTGCTGCCGTGAGACCAAGAAGTTCCCACCCTGTCCAAGGGGAGCAAGGCCCGACCCTGGGTAGTATCCAATACCACCCCAATAAATTGGAGGCACTGGGAAGGTGAGACTTGGGGTAATTCACTGTGACCCCCACCCTGTGGAACAGGTCCAGGGTGACTGCCAGTGAAGCCTCTAGGCCATCCTTTGATGGGTCTGACAGGAGCCCGTAATCAAGGTACAGAAACACACAGTGACCCTGACGCTGTAAAGCCACTGCCACCACCGCTAGGCACTTAGTGAACATCCTGGGTGCCAAAGAAAGGCCAAAGGTGAGGGCTTTGATTTGGAAATGCTCCCCCTGGAAGGTAAACCTGAGGAAGCAGTGGTGAGCTGGGAAGATAGGGATATGTAGGTATACATCCTGCATATCCAGGGCACAGAGCCCGTGTCCCTGATGGAGCACTGGCAACAGTCCCAGGAGGGTCAGCATGCGAAACGTCTTGTATTCTATGAAGAAGCTGAGCATGCTGAGGTTCAGTATCGGCCAGAGGTCTCCTGTCTTTTTTGGGACCAGAAAGAAGTAGTAGTAATACTCTCTTTCTACTTGGCTCTGAGGAATGGGTTCTATGGCAGACTTTAGCAACAGAGCCCAAATCTTCTCTCTGATGAGTGGAATGTGACCTTTCGGGTAATGAGAGTAACCTGGAGGATTTTCTGGAGGTCTCTCTATGAACTCTATTGTATGACCTTGGGCTATTAGCTGAAGAAAGTGCAGTTACATAAGAACTTACTGTAACAGTAGATCTTCGAGAGGAGCTCTTGCAGTAGGCAACACTGTTAGGACTAAGCCACCAGACACCAGGACCACACAGAAAAATTCTAGCTAGCAGTACCAAACAGCGACTGCCCCTTGATGTCAGCACATTGACATCCATTCGGCTATAAAGGGGCGGTCTCCCACACCCACCTCAAGTCTCTCCCCCCCCCACCGGAGACCCTGGAGTAAGGTTCGATAGGAGAAAAAGAAGGACTCCTCAGGCATGAATTGGCTAAGATAGAATGAGAGCAGGGGGATGGAGGGAGAAAACAAAAGTGCCTACTGCAAGAGCTCCTCTTGAAGATCTACTGTTATTAAGTTCTTACAAAACTGTACCATCTTACTTCGAGAGGCAACACCATTAGGACAGAGTCCCAAGCAGTACCAGAAGGAAAATATCCGGGAGGAGGAGAGATAGGAAGACAACCTCAGCCAGGGAGCTGACCTCTGACAGGAGGTCAATGTCAGAAGGACACAGGCCGAGTGTCTGAAGAGCACTCGAAAAGGAGTGCCTCCAACCGGGCAGACCAAATAAAAGAACAGGTAACAATACCTGATTGACACCGAGTCAAATAAGACATTCTCCAGCCAGATCTGACCAGTGGTTGGGGAGGAGAAAAGGCAAGCAACAGGAGCAGTCATCAGTCTCCTTCAAAAAGCCAAAAAGAAAAGGAAGAGGCCATAACTGTATCTCCCTTATGGCTAGAAAAGGGTATCAAATAGGAATCCTTTCCTGGCTCTGGCTACAGTACCTGAGCATGACACAGGGAGAGGAAGAAAGGGCCATGCAACCCGCATGGCCAAACCTCATAGTCTTGGTGATGATCTTAGAAGGCCACCAAACAGGCTGAGGGGAACAATCCCTTAGAAAGGGTGACACTCAGGAGAGGAAAGGGAAGGAGAGGTAATCTGGAGGAATGCCTCACCTTCCTCCAATGGAGCCCATAAAAGATGAGGCTTGCTTTGATCTAGCAAAGACAGGAGCAAGAAGGTCAGAAGATGGTCAGGACCGAAGGCATCCGACCAAAAAGGCTCAATAAGACCAAAGAGATGCCCATTCCCAAGTGGGGGAATGGAAATTCTAGACAGAAAAGAGGGGAAGTTGTCAAGAGGAAAAGTATCTCCTGAGAGGGAGAACCCTATCCCCTCAACAAGCCCTCTGCTCCCCCACATCTCGGGATGAAGAAATCTAATCCACCGCCGGACTGGTGAACGTCCAGTGGGATGGCCAAAACCCCAATAAGCCAGGGGCAAAAGACCAGCTGTCTGCCTGGGGAAAGTTTTTTTTTTGTTTGTGGGGAAACATTGTCCCTTAAAAAGGGGTGGGGTCTCAAATACCCAGATGAACTGACAATCTATCTGCACCAGGTAGGTCGCCAGCCAAGTCCCACAGATATCGTGGGGCAAAAGAAATGGACCTCTGCTAACAGGGATAGAGGAAAATCTGCTATCCATCCTGAAACTAGCACCTGCGCGGAAATGCAGGGGGCAAGTAAAGAACAGGGTTGGAAGCCATAAGCGGGGGGGGGATTCCTGAATGAGGGAGACCCTGCAGCTGGAATGGCCCTATAGGCTCCCACAGAAGACCCATGGTATACCGAGGTCCATCTCAACGTCCGAGAACAGGGGACGTCCGCCGGGACGTCCGAAGTACCCAGCAACCAGAAAGAGCCGTCCAACGACAGTGTAACATAGGATTGAAACCAACAGAGGCAGTGAGAAGATGGCCAACTGTTTATCAAGTGGCAAGCCCTGTCAGGGTAGCGCAATCCTGAAAGTGGGTCCACTTCAGTGAAGGGACTGTTCAGACCAGAAGGAAGAACTGAGGCAGCCAGACAACCTTCCAAAAATTTCCAGGTTCTTTGGCTGCTGTTGGATAAGAGGAAGAGATCCTGGAACTTGTTGGAAGTTGGGAGATGTATACAGCCTAAGAACGGCTAAACCCTATCGACAGCTCGAAGCCACGGGGATCACAGACTCACAAATGGCTAATAGTGTCTCCCCTGCCATGGACCAACAAATGCCTGTAAACCTTGGCGAGGACGTCGGAAAGAACCACGATAAGCTGGAGTTTGTTTTGGTTTTTTTTAAATGGGGTGGGGGATCTTTGCTCCCCCTTAAAAAAAGGGAAAACTCCCGATGCACCCCAGGGACCATAAGGACCCGAGAAACGGCGTTTGGGTCTTCCATGTCGAACCACAGGGGTAGCCGATGCCAGTCCTGGTTTGCTATGAGGAGGAGAGAATTTCTCTGTCCCATAAGCTCGGGGATAAGGGATCTCGGTTACTTGACTCACCAACCCAGTGATGGTGGGCAGGGGTAAGAGACTCTGATAGTGAGCCCCTAAAATGAAGAAAGGAGGCCCCAGGCTCAAAAGAGAGGGCCGAAGGCAACCAACAAGTAAGGAGGCCCAAGGAGATAGCCTAGAAGTCTGCCGAGAAGTTAGAACTGGAGGAAGTTTGTCCGACCCCGGCACCCACCCAGGGGAGCTCCTGAAAAAGAGGAACCTTGTAGAAAGATTTCAAAGAAAAAGGGCAGAAAGGTCTGAGGGTATGTGGGAGGATCCCTCGACCTGTCAAAGGAAACCCTCCTTTCCCAGAATCTTCTTAGAAGACCAAAGGTGGACAGGAAGGTAAAAGCTGTTGAAATTAGGGCAATGGGTCCAGCGTTGGCGCTGGGGCGTCTACCGCTCTGTAGGTCTTCGCAACTGATGCATCCCCTGAAGCTGTGGTTGATGACAGGGTCTTACACTTGCCCCTCCTATCCGTACGTCGGCTGTGATGTCCAGGAAGATTGTCGGTATGTATGTGTGAGCCGCACCAATGACCCTTGGATATGGGTCAAAAAGGGGCTCCCAAATCTTGGAAGGAAGCCAAGAGAGCCTGAACATCTTCCCTGAACACCACAGGGCCTCGGAAAGGGGCATCTAAAATGGAAGCCTGGGTCGCAGCGTTAAGGTTTGTCAGACAAGGCCAAGCATGACATCTGAGACAAATGGCGGAGGCAGCACACCAGGCTGTTGCATACACTGTATCATATCAGGCCCATAAGGCATAGAACCCCACATTAGATACTGAGGTAAGATGATGTTCCAATTGAGGCTGGGTATGAGAATTGCCAGCAGAACTTAACAAATCGACTTGACCCAAAACGGACTGTTGGTGTACCAGCATGTGGGCCAAATAATTCTGAGCTCTCAAGGCTAAGGTCGAGGAGGCATAGACCTTATGGCCTAAGGAGTCTGGAACCTTGGACTCCTGGTCCAATGGGTAGTCCCGAAAACTCAGGCTTGCTCCCATGGATGGAAGTCCCTCAAGTACAGAGGGGTCCGCCTTGGGCTGGGAGGTGAAGTGTTCTTTACCATCCGGGGCGTGACCAGCCTTGCACGGGGTGGTCAGAACCGATGCTGTTTGAAACCACACTGTGGAGGATACATTGTCATGGGGGGGGGTTACCAGGGGTGAGACCACAACTGCTTCAGGAAGGTGCAGATGCTGCGCAAGGCGCCGCCACTGGGAGTCTTGATCTTCTGTGCACCACCCCTGAAGGACTTGTATCACCCTCATCATCTCAAGAAAGGAATAATCTTCCAGGGGTGATCTGGGTGTATCCCGAATCCAAACTTCTTCGGGGGATAAGAGCGGAGTAGGAGAGCATGGGAAATCAGGAGACCACATGGAAAGACTGCTCTGAATCCACTGCTGAACCCGGCGAAGGGGAGACCCCGGGGGTTACTTACTGATCCACTACCCGATATGAACCCCAGTCCAGAGGTGAGTTGTCTACACCTGAAGGCTGGGCGTCCCTTCTGGGGGGGGAGGCGAAGGCACCATGGACTGAGAGGCCAAAGTAGGCCTTGGAGCCGACACCCACCATGCGATCAATAAGGCTCCATATTCCATCAATGTCTGGCAGAGGAGTGCCGGCTGAAAGGCGCAAGTTAATGCCAGAGAGTGCATCAGAAAGTCCTGTGTCTGACCTGATGACGTACTGGCTGTACTCTGAGCCCATTAAAAAGACAACATGCGAAGGGTCATGTCTGCGATGGCACCTGAATTCGTGTCAGAGGTTTAAGCCGGCTGTTTCAGCTTCTAGAAGAGTGGCTGATGGGCCGAGCCCAGAGGCCAAAACCTCAGGAAGCTCCACAGGCTCCAAAGCAGACTGAGTTAAGCCTGACCAGTCTGGGGGACAGTGGACGTTGTGGCTTGAAACTATCAGGTGTTGGGTCCCTAGCGGGAGGATCGGGAGACAAGGGCCTCACTGGGGACTGAAGGGGATGGGGAAAGCCTGGGAGGCTTCCTCCAGACAGAGCCCAGAATCTCGGTGCCCCAAGGGTGGCTGCTCCGCAGAAGAAGGCTATGGCCCAGAGGGTGACAGCGGGCATCAGTCCACTAGGCCATCACCAGACGCTGGCTCAGGGTCTGGTGAAGACACTGAGGCCAGAAGGGTGGAATTAGCCGCAGCCTCACCCTTAGCATTGGCCTGGCCACCTGCGTCAGGTCCTTGCACTAGGACCAGACTGGGTAGCGGAGGAGGGGGCAGAGGAGGCGAGTCCATTGGCAGCCCCACAGGAAGGAGGGCTGGTGCGGACAAAGAAGTCAATCCCCCCCACCAGAGGAAGACTCTGTAGCTGTAACAGTTCCAAGAGAAGACTGTGACTCCAGGGTGGGACGATCCCAGTCCCGATGTTTCTTGTGCTTCTTTTTCAATGATGACAGAGGATCCCCAGAAGTTCCACCCATGGAACGGGACTGCAGCTCTCTATAGGGTGGCCAGCTTCTGCTGCAGGAGGTGAGATTCCAAGACTTTCTGCCTCCCTTTCCACATGACTGATTTAAACTTTTGGCAGGCCTGGCAGGCTTTGGTGTCATGGTCTGGGCCTAAGCAGATGACACACGTGAAGTGGCCATCCTTTTCCGGGAGCTGCTTTCCACAGGCGTACTTGGAGTTATGGGTATCGGTAGAAGAGTGCGGTGATGGCATAAGGTCGAAAAGATAACTGGTAATACTAAAACCAAAAACCCAAAGGAGAAAGAAAAAATGGTGGTCAACTGTAGCAGCGTTGATCCGAGAAGTCCAACGAGCGCAGGTCAACAACGGGAAAAGAACTGAAGTGGATGTGGGGGACCGCCCCCTTTATACCTGAACAGACGTCAACATGCCGATGTCAGAGGGCGGTCCCAGTTTGATACTGCTAGCTAGAATTTTTCTGTGTCGTCCTGATGCCTGGCGACTTAGTCCTAATGGTGTTGCCTACTGCAAGAGCCCCCTCAAAGTAAGATCCCAAGAGTTAGTCGTGATTGCCTCCCACCCGGACAGGTGACTGGTGAATCTGTCCCAGACTGGCTCCTCCAGAACTATAAATGGAGGAGGGGTGTGGACCATGAGTCAAGAGGTGGAGGAAGGGTTGGGAGTGCCACCTCAGAGGTCAGAGCGACCTGGGAGGTGGCAGCAGAAGAGGTAGCCGACTTTGCCCTAATGTTTCATGCGCATGTTGCCTTTGTCTGGCGCCTTCGCTGTCAGTGAAATGGCTGTCGAGACTTGGGATTGGTGTGATAAGAGGGACTGCACCGAACAAAGTGCCTTCTCTTCCTCCTGCAGGTCAGTCATGATGTCCTGAACGTCCCCTCCAAAGAACAGAGAGCCCCTGAAGGGGTTTCCATGATGGATGCTTGAACATCCTGGGTGAAACCAGATACCTGCAGCCAGGAGTGTCTGCGCAGACAGACTGCCGTTGCCCTGCTTCTGGTGGAGGCGTCAATGGTGTCGTAATCGCTCGTTGGGTGTGGCGGCAGGTAATCTCTGCCGTCTTAACCGTCTCTTCAATTCTGGTCTTGGCTTCAGAGTCTGGCAAGGCCGCAAATTCAGTTTTCAGTTGACCCAGAATGGCCTTCTGGTAGCAAACCATGAGGGCTAAAAATTCAGATCCTGCAGGGCCAGAGTAGAGGATGAATATCTCCTGTGACCAAACTAGTCAAGTTGCCTCGGACTCCTTGTCAGGAGGGGAGGTACTCATATGCTTAGGCTTAGTTGAGTGGTTGTGTGCTGCATTGATAACCACCAAATCAGCTTTAGGGTGGTTGACCAAATGTTTTTTCCCCTCAGGGGCATGATACAATCTGTCCACCTTATTGAAGATGGCCACGACCGACAACGGTTGTTGCCAAATCGTGGTGACCAGATCATCGTGGGGCCCCGTCCAAGGGGGGTTAGCTCCGGAAGGTCAAAGTGCTCTGCCAAGCTCAGACGCTGAGGATCCTGCTCCTCTGTCTTCCAGCAGTTGGCCTCCTGTATTTTGCAGAGGATGTCCATGAAGGAGGGGTCCTCTGGGGGAGATTTAGGGGTCTCCTCAGGCTTGGGATCCTCCGGTGGAGGGGACTAGGAGCCCGAGAAAGAAGAGGCAGAGTCCGAATCAGAGTCTCGCGAAGGGCTCCTGTCCAGGGACAGGGACCTTCGCTGGGGGTCCTCTTTGTGAAGACCAGCCCACCCACGACCCTGGTCCTCTCCCACGGAGGCACCCAACGTGTGTCCGGAAATGGAGGGATTTGTCTCAATAGGCGAGAGGGAATGTGGAGTAGGGGCCGACTGAACCGGTGTGGGAGGCACAGCTGGCTAACATCGGTCCAGCTCAGACACGATCTGGTGTTTGGTCTGTTACTCCATGAAGCAAAGAGAGCATCGTAATCCACCAGCGGCTGTGGAGAAAGCAGTGGAGGATGCTGATAGACTGGCGTCGATACCACAATGGTGGATAGCCTGGCGTTGGGTACCCTGGCGTCTGGTACCCGGATGTTGGATACCCTGGCGTTGGATACCCCCACGCTGGGTAGCCTGGTGTTGGGAACCCTGGCATAGGAGACCTGGAGTAGGATACTCCAGCATCTGGTAACCTGGAGAAGGACCCAACAGTGGGGCTGAGGGACCTGGTTGAGGCCCCAAGGGATGCCAGAAGGTTCAGGCTGAGTATCCGTCTGTGCATCTGCGGGGGGAGCCGGCGTTGGACCCATGAGGGAAGGGGGCGGTGCCGACGTCGACCCTGGTGGAGCGACAGGCGTCTCCAGAGTCTGGGGTGAGGGAGGGGCCCCAGATGGAGGGATCACAGGCAGAGTGGCCGGAAGGCCCCTGGGAGGGTCCAGCATAGGGCGGCCCGGCGCTGGCTGGGTGATCAGATCAGCAGGTGGCAGTTTCTCCGGCTCCAGGTGGGGGGAGTGTGCAGGCCCCGCCAGAGGAGACAAAGGGTTGTCCCGAGGGGGTGGGAATTCCTCCTCGGGACGACTCACGGCCGGAGCAGCAGCGGGCGTGGTCCCAGAGGACCGCATCAGACCTCAATCGGGTCCGGACGTGGAGTGCCGTGGCTGTGCTGGTGGAGCCAGAGTCCAACTTACCAGCCGACCCACCCAACTTAGTCACTGGCTGAGATTTGAAGGACATAAGGGTGGGAGTAGCCTCTGAATCCCTGGAGGTCCCTGCTGGAACCATTACCAGCTCGGGGGGGGGGGCCAAGGCTGCTCTGAAGCAGGAGGAGCAGGTTTGGCCTGAGTGGCACCTCCCTTATGGGTAGAGGGCAGCTCGTCGGCCGCAGCCTCCTAAGAGGATCACGGCTTAGAGGGAGACCGATCCCAGTCCTAGTGCTTGTCTTTGTCCCGCTTGTGCTTCTTCTGCTTGGAGGAGTGGAAGCCAGAAGAGCCCCCAGGAGATGAAGTAGCCCTCTGCACCTGCTGCAGCTCATTTTCCATCGAAGCCAGTTTTGTTTCAAAAGATGGGCTTCCAGGACTTTATGACGGCGCATTCATGTTGCCTAGTTGAAGGTCTGGCAGGCCTCACAGTCCTCGGTGTTGTGGTCATGCCCCAGGCAGAGGAGACACAAGGTATGGCCATCTCCGGGATCTGCTTGCTGCAGGCACACTTGTTCTTGCGGGAATAAGTAGAAGAAGAAGACATGCACTCTAGTATCGAAAATATAAATTTTTTGTAGAAAATAAATTTCGAAAGATATACTTATCAAAAAATGGTGGTCGAATGTAGCAGCATTCCGTGAGGTCCGATGTGCGCAGGTCAACGGCGGGAAAGAGCAGGAGGCAGGAGTGGGGGACCACCCATTATATAGTGTCGGGCCGACGTCGGTCATGTGACACTGGGTGGGCGGTCCCCCGCCAGACATTGCTAGCTAATTTTTCCATGTGGTCCTGGCGCTTGATGGCTCAGTCCTTATGGTGTTGCCTACTACAAGAGCCCTCTCGGAGCAAGATCCTTTACTGTGTAACACAGCGTGGATGGAAATCCCATAGCAAAACAGTGCACAGTGCTCAATAGCGGTGACAGTATTACAGCCAAAATGATAGCTAAAATAAATGTCCATCAGTACTTAGAAAAGTGCTCCCGTAGTAAAACTTATGACTATGCGGTCGAATGTGCAGCTATCGCACACTTGAGTGTATGCACGTACACTGACGTTTTGGCACAAGTCTTCCTCAGAGCTGACTGGCACACGTCTCTCTCCCTCACAGATAATCAGGACTTATGAATGAACACAGCAATGGAACACAGAGCATTAAGATGCATTAAAATGCATGCACTCTTTTAATGCTTCAAAATGCTATATATTCCAATGTCGTGTTATAGTGAAGTGCCTGGTTTTGTCTGTTGTGGGTTTGTATCGTATGTCTCTGAACTGCTAAGTGTTTTAGATGCCTGTATATGTTTTTATATTATTGATCGTTTAGATGTATTTTTGTCTGCACTGTTGTGAGCTGACCGCTACATAGCACTGCGCACCTCATGAATATTCATGAATCCCAATTATCTATGAGAGAGAGAGAGAGATGCGGGCCAATCAGCTCTGAGGAAGGCTTACACCGAAACGTCAGTGTATGTGCATGCACTCATGTTTGCACTAGCTGCACATTCAGCCACCTGGTTGTAGGTTTTACTGTGGGAGCTCTTTTCTAAGTGTCGACGGACATTTATTTAACTTACTTTTCGGCTGTAATATTGTTGCCGCTATTGAGCACTGAGCACTCTTTTGCTACGGGATTTCCATCCATGCTGTATTACACAATAAAGGTTTTAGCTTCACACAGAAGTGAGGTAATTGTCTTATTTATTTTATCTGACAACAGGTGGACTGGGTATTTTTTCAGCCTGTGCCACTGAAATTGGGAATAGCGACGTCCCACATGGTTTTGCTACATTAGCTTGATATTTATTTATTTTATTTATTTATTTCAGATTGCAGATTAATACCTTTGAGTCAGGAGGGCTCTTTTACAAAGGTTCCATGTCAAATGGAAGAGAGACAAATTCACACAAATATGTTACAGAACATTCAGAGTACACAATAGGTTACAGAACATTCGGCGTACACAACAGGTTACAGGCTATACAGGTAGCAGGCAAATAGGCCTCAGTTAAAAACATGGAAAGGAGTCAAATAGATGTTAGTCACAAAGCAAGGTGGGAGCAGCCTGAGGGGGCTTTGTCACTGAATATGGAAAGTGGGGGTGAGGGGAAGAAGCAGGGGTTGGGGGGTAGCCGCCTTAGAGCTTTGTCAGGGAGGGGGGTGGAGAGAAGTGGATGGGGAAGTAAGCAGTGGGGTGAAAGGATATGAAGGTGAGTAGTCACGGAAATTATTACTTGCAATCACATAGGTTCTTTTGGGCCAGAAGTGTTAGTAGTTCTCTTTTAAAAGGTCCAATTTTTGTGTGCTCCAGGGTGGAAGTATGGAGGTCATTAAACCAGGTGGGCCCACGATAGGAGAGTGAACACTGTGCAAAGCAGGTTCTTTTGAATGGGACATGAAGAACACCCTTGGTAGAGCTCCTGGTGACTTTAGAGGAGTTGGCATGCTGGAACATTGTGGCGGTGGAGTTGGAAGGGAGTCCAAGTAGGGCTTTTTTGCCTATTAGGCAAGCTTGACACTTCGCCCTAAGGTGTAACAGGAGCCAACCAGTAGAGGAGTAGAGGGCGCAAGTATGGCTTTGGTGTTTAGCCCCCAGGACCAGGCGGCAAGCCTTGTTGATTAGTACTTTTACTCGATTTAGGGCTGAGTCACTGGCAGCACTATAAATGACGAGGGCATAGTCAATGACCGACAGAATTGAGATCCGAGTAACTAGGCTTAGAGCCTCAGGAGTCATGGCTTGCCTCTGCCTATAGAGGATTCCTAGCTTAATATTAGCAGATTTGACAACATGGTCTATATGGTGCACGAAGGAGAGAGTGTCATCAATGTGTACCCCAAGATATTTAAATGTGGAGACTTGTTCAATGCCATCCCCTCTTTTTGGCTACAGATAGTTAGGTGTTCAGCATTCCTCTTGGCATGTGGCAAAGTTAGGTGCATATTGTTTGTTTTTTTATAGTTTAGAAGAAGTCTGTTTTGGGTGAACCAGTTCTCGAGCACTGCAAAGCAATGCTGTAGGTTTAGTGCTATTTCTGGTGTGTTGCTGCCAGGCACTGAGATAACTGCATCATCTGTATAGAGCAGCACTTTAGCGGAACAGGCACAGGGGAAGGGAGTTAATGAAGAGGCAGAAGAGAAGTGGTTCTAAGATCGATCCTTGGGGAACCCCAAGGGTTACCTTTTTGAGTTTGGAGGTTACACCCCCTGTCCTCACACACTGTGTCCTGTGTGAGAGGTAGCTGTTAAGCCAAGAAATGGTATCTACAGACAGTCCCAAGGTCCTCAGGTGTCTGAGCAGGATTAGGTGGTTAACGATGTCAAAGGCTTTAGTGAAGTCTATAAAAATAGACCCCACCGTTTTTCCTGTGTCAAGGGCTTCATAGATATGGGAGATATAGTTGATTAAGGCAGTGATGGTGCTATGTCCGATAAAAAACCCATGTTGCTGTGGACAGAGCAGATTGTACTTGTTTAAGTATTCAGTGAGCTGGTCAGGGACAACCCTTTCTAGCGCTTTAGAGAGAGGTGGAAGTATTGAGATTGGGCGGTAGTTTCCCAGGTTAGTTCTGTCCCCTTTTTTAAACACTGGGGTGACCAAGGCCATCTTCCACCTATCTGGGAAGATTCCAGAGTGCAGAGAGATGTTGAAAAGTATGGTTATTGGGGAGGCAAGTTCGTCCAAGGCTAGAGCTAGAGCTAGTAACTTCATGTCTACAGAGACACTCAGGACCCTGGTTTTGTTTAGGATTTTTTTTTTTACATATTTAATGGTCTGGGCTCTGGTAATTAGCCTAAAGTAGAATGGTGTTTTTTTATTTTATTTATTTAGTTTTTGATGACCGGGTAGGTGCACTAGCCATAGCAATGACTATTTTCAGGCATGACCTGGGAGGGTACAAGACAGAAACAATCAAATAGCAGGTTATAATATATGGATTCACAATATACAGACATAGGAGTTAGAACAGGCTAGAGTATAAAAACAGGCTTAATAATGTGCTTAAACAAAGACAAAAATAAGAAACAAAAGTAAGGAGAGTAAAAATTACAATAAGGCAAATATCAGTTTGATTAGGTCATGAGTGCTAGCAATACCATGGAATTCAAGGAGGATTATAACTAGGTAACGGAGGCATCATAGTAGACGATGACTATGCACTTGTCATTTATAGTGCTGCCATGGACTCAGCCCTAAATCAAGTAAAAGTACTAATCAACAAGGCTTGCCACCTGGTCCTGGGAGCTAAACACCGAACCCATACTTGCGCCCTCTACTCCTCTACTGGTTGGCCTGGTTTAAGGATGTGGGGAGGGTTAGGGTCTGTGAAGTCCATTACTGACAGGATATGGAGAAATTGGGGATTGAGCTAGATCTGTGAAGGCATTATTAAAGGCATTAGCCAGGTCAATAGGTTGCTGTAATGGGCCCGTGGTGGTTGCTATAAGATCTGGTGGAGCTGTGGATTCTTTGCCAGTGAGGGACTTAATGCTTTTGCAGAATTCTCTGCCATTGCCCCAGTTTCTGTTAAGTTGTTCTGTATAGTAGGTAGCTTTGGCATTTCTTATTTGCCTGGTGCACTTATTCCTAGCCTCTTTATAAGCAGCAATGTCAGTTTGCCTGCCTGTCTCTCTGGCAATGTGCCAGAGGTTGTCTCGTTGTTTCATCTGGCCAATTAGAGGGCCTGTGAGCCAGGGGCTGAAGGCTCCTTTTATTTTGACAGTTCTGACTGGAGCAAATATGTCACAAGGCTTGTTGAAGGTAGATATTAAGTAGTCCAGGGCTTTATTAGCAACTCCGCAGCCAGCTGGGGGGAACCAGTCTGCATCCTTTAGATACCTCTTAAAGTAGCCCACTAGCCCCTTTTTGAGAAAGTGGCTTTTAGAGATCTGGGTGGGGGGGGTCTTTAGTGCCCTTATTAGTCCAGGAGCAGACTACTGGTGAGTGGTCACTTAAGGTGTCGGGCAGAACAGAAATGTTTTTGATATGCTCAGGGTTGGTGGCAAGAAGCCAGTCTATGAGCGTGCTTGAGCCAGTGTGGTAGTTCAGCCTTGTAGCCTGTGTAACCATTTGAGTAAGATATAGGCCATGGATACGGTCCCTCGTGGTAGCAGAATCCTGGGCAAGTCAGTTGGTGTTACAGTCCCCTAGAATGACCCGCTCGCAGTCTTTACTGAACTTGCTAATATGGTTGAAGAATAGGTCAAGCCCAAGGGCTTGCTTGCCAGGGGGTATGTAAACTGTGGTCAGAGTCATTGCTTTCCCTTGTCGTCCAACAGCTAGCTTTATGGAGAGGAGCTGGGCTTCATTAGTGTTTACGCCATGTGTCATAACCTGGCCACTAATTTTGTTACTCAGACAGACTAAACACCCACCCCCAAGCTTGGCTTGTCTATCTAGCCTGAAGGAGGTGTATCCATCAAGCAAGATGGAGGAGCAGGTATTTTCTGAGACAGCCACATTTCGGCGGGTGAGATGATGTCCGGTTTGTGGATAGCAATTAATGCCTGGAATAGGGGTAGTTTGGGTAGGAGACTCCCAATATCAATTGATGCAATTTTTAGGCATCCATGGATTGATGGGTACCCAGTGCCAAAAGGTCCAGGGTTGGGGTGAATATTCCCGGAAATCAGTAACAGAATAATGATCACCCTGGAGAGGTGTTGTTTCAACCAAGATTTAATGACCCGGGACTTTCTGCACCTTCAATTGTCCTGGTTTGGACGTTGCAGTTTAGTGTTATATGTGCACATCAGGGCCATGGCAACTTCCGGGGTTGGGGGGGGGGCTGGTTCAGTCTTACCAAACAAGTGAACTTCCTGGGGTTACTGGATGCAGAATCCTGGTGCCCCAGAGTACCATATTTGTTAGATATGGTGGTAATTTATGAAAGTGTGACGCTAGGCTGGGGCTCGTTTGGTTTGCCATTAGTGATTCCGGCCTGGGGGGAAGGGTAAGAAAGGCCAGAAGGTAAATGTGCTATGGAGAGATATATGTTAATGGCACAATATTAATCATGGTGCCAGTATTTGATAGATACTTTAAGAGAGGGAGAGAGATTCTGGGGGATGTCAAAAGGGGACACTGTGACAGTAATTAACAGTTAAACCAAGGAAGAAGTCTAGTGGAGGTGGGGCGGAAGGGCAGATTAACACAGCACATAGGGATGCGGGAGGAATAGCTTAAGCTTAACAATATGGTGTAAGCAGAGACCTGAGATTCTTGCTCACAGTAGTGCAACCTGTTTGTAGCAGGGAGCTGAGCAGCGTCTAGTGGCGAAGTTCTATAGGCTGCAGATGGAGAAATGGACTGACTGGTTCAGCCAGCAACCGACAAATCCCTATAAAAGGGTGTGTTCACCAAGGATGGTGGTGGGGAGCCGACACTGAGCGTCGGCGGGGACAAACACTTTGCCCTCAGCAATTCCACTGCTGTTTCACCGCCTCGGGCAGCGCGACCAGTAGCTGCATACCTTGTGAGCCTTTAGAGATTGTTCCGGGGGGTGGGGGAGGACGAGATCACTGTAGCCCTCACGACCTCTGCGGTACTGGGACCCTCAGTCGGTCGGTCCCTGCGATCTGCGGAGAACAGTAGAGGAGGTAAGAATATATACATGCAGGGGGATGGTAAGCACAGGCTAGGTAGGGCAGACAAAGAAGGGGAGAGAGAGAGAGAGAGAGAATTTGGGCTGGGATGTTCAATTAAAGGTCTCTGCTACCTTTCACATTCAGACAACTTAATTAAACAGGGCAAACTAGGCAGGGCTAAATAATAGGATATTGGAAATTATGCTCAGCTATAGAGTGTTTAAGAAACAGCAGTTGGAAGCTAAACTCAGCTTTTTACAGGGTAAGAGACAGCAGTTAAGTAACAGCAGTTGGAAGCTAAACTCAGCTTTTACAGGGTAACAGTAAGTATTCCACTAAAGTTCAGTTAAAGTAACTGCATGTTGTAGCTTCTACAGGATAAATTAAAGTACCAGTCAGAATATTGTTAAAATTAAGCCAAACAGTCACTGGTCAGTAAAAGTAGAGACTATCTCCACTTGTATGCCGACTGCAGTCAGTCCTGGTGCAGATTCGAATTTAGAAAATGGCGCCAAACACTGAACACTTAGCCCTCAGCAATTTCATTGCGGTTTCACTGCTCTGGGCTGCGCGACCACTAGCTACGTACCTTGTGAGCCTTTAGAGATTATTCCGGGGTTGGGGGAGGGCGAAATCACCATAGCCCTCACGACCTCTGCGGTATTGGGTATATTCCAAGTGAGCACCAGCCCATTCATTTGCAAACAACTGTGAGCCCCTCACCCCACCACCCTGACTTCTGTGCCTTGACAAAGGACTTCAAGCAGGGTGGAGCAGTGGATGTGGCCTACCTAGATTTCAGTAAGCCTTTTGACACTGTTCCATATAGGAGACTAGTAAGCAAGCTGGGTAGTTTAGGAGTGGGTCCAAAGGTGGCAAACTGAATAAGAAATTGGTTAGACGATAGGCAACAGAGGGTGGTGCTAAACAGAGTTCACTCCAAGGAAGGGAGGATGACCAGTGGGGTTCCTCAGGGGTCAGTGCTAGGACCAGTACTCTTTAATGTCTTCATAAGTGATATTACAGATGAGCTGGAATGGAAGGCCTGCCTCTTTGCGAATGACACCAAAATCTGCAATAGGGTGGACACTCTCTGGGGGTGTGTGTGGAAAGGATGAGCAGAGACTTGAGAAAATGAGGGGAAGTAGGCAAAGGTATGACAGCTGGGCTTCAATGCAAAAAAGTGCAAAGTAATGCACTTAGGGCACAGAAACCCAGTGAAGGACTACAAAATGGGTGGAATGGTAGCGACAACCACCAAGCAGGAAAGAGACCTGGGGATAATCACATCGGGTGGCCAGGCAGTGTGACAAGGCAGTAGGGAGGGCTGGTGGGATACTGGGATGTATGGGGGGGTTATCACCATCAGAAAGAGTGTGGTGGTGTTGCCTCTGTATAGATAGCTGGCAAGACCACACATAGAGTTCTATGTCCAGTTTTGGAGACCACGTGTTTGGAAAGACATAGACAAAGTGGAGGCAGTCCAGAGGAGGGCAAATAAAGTGGTGCAGGGTCTGCATCAAAAGCCCTATGTGGAGAGACTAAAGGACCTCAATATGTACACCCTGGAAGAGAGGAAGTATATGATAGAGATCTTTGAATATTTCACAGGGGTAATTAAGGAAGGAAGTATTTGTTGGAAGAAAAGGCGCTCAAGAACAAGGGGACATGCTATGAAGCTGGAGGGGGTAGATTCAGGAGAGATGTGAGGAAGTATTTCTTCACAAAAAGAGCGGTGGATTCCTGGAACAACCTTCCATTGGAGGAGGTGGGGGCAAAAACAGTGATGGGGTTCAAGAATACATGGGATAAGCACAAGGGCATCATAGTAGAAAGGAAGGAGAGGAGGGACAAAGAGCTGTAGATTGAGTATGGTCTGCGGTAACAGTGTAGGTAGGGAGAAATGGGCAGACTGGATGGGTCAAATGGTCCTTATCTGCCATCAAATTCTATGTTTCTATGTATGTTTTGAGAGAAGATCTTAAAGGGAGTACTACACCTTCATATCTTGTGTTATTTGCTTCCTTGTCAACAGACAATTCTTTTTATGTATGTTGGGGATATATGTGTTTGTCTTAATTTATTTTCACTTTTCATTCCAGTCCCTCTAACTATCCTGGAGGTTTCCATTTCTTGATTGTCCCAGACAGCTGCTTAAGCATATGAGAACATGATGTGTCAGCACCCTTTAGACTCCACAGGATGCCTGTCTGCTTCCTTAGAATTCAACAAAACAAGTTGCAGCAAGATGTGAAATACCATATTTACCTTCAATTTGCTTTACAAACTGTCAGATATAATGTAGTTTTTTTTTTTCCTTTAAACTGCATTCAATCTGTGTGTTTCTACACAGCTTTTTCAGGTTATGTGTATTTTCAGCACAGAGATACATGGTGTAAATTAGGGACAATTAGGTTTCAACAACCAGAAAATGGAGACCCCCAGGCTAGTTACAGGGGCTGGTGTGAACAGTGAAAACAAACTAAAGTAAACATATATTGTATGTCCACAACAGCTACATGAAAAGAGTTAACTGTTGACAAGGAAAACAAGTAACATTTACAAGATATGAAGGTGTAGTACACCTTTAAAAGCAGAAAATCAGGTAGGGAGGAACATAGTTACTATACCCTGTGAGCAGAGTTAAGGGCTACCAGGAACAGTGTTTTTCAAGTAAAATACTTCAAGTCACATGTGGCTGCTGGCTCAAAAAGGGTTCTAGCCAGTGCACTCAGCACTGGCATCTAGGGGCTGATGTGAAATCTCCTGTAGTGGCCAATCTCACTATACATGGACTAGCCTAAAACGTGCTTGATGTTAAGGCTGGAATAAGGAAAGTGTCCCTCAGCTCCTTCATGAGGCTTATCCAGAGCACTGCTTGTTCATAAATAACATCAGGTGGGCCTGACATTAAAGCAGACAATGGCAAGGTTGATGGTGTGGTTACTACCGCACTGGGTCTGGAGTCACGGTGGACATCAAGGGTGGCAAAAAAAGAGACCACCTCAACAGTAGAACAAGACTGCATTAAGTT
Organism: Neoceratodus forsteri; assembly: GCA_016271365.2. Taxonomy (NCBI): domain Eukaryota; kingdom Metazoa; phylum Chordata; order Ceratodontiformes; family Ceratodontidae; genus Neoceratodus; species Neoceratodus forsteri. The sequence continues at coordinate 685,191,205 of CM028134.1, forward strand.
CCCTGGTGGACCACCAGGCTCTGGCCTTGAGGTCGAAGTGAGTGGCCCCAAGTCAACTAATGGAGTCTGTCTCTCAGTACAAACTTGATGGGAAGCAGGACTGATTATGCCTTCTCCAGCTCTTTTTTGTTAAGATTCTTTTGTTGGATCTCTTATATTAGTTGGAGTCATGAGAACTCAACAAGGAGCTATCGTGAGCACTTGCTGATACTGCCCAGGGAGGGGGGGTGAGAGAGAGAGAGAGATCAAGTTTACCTGAGTACACAGAAAACACAGAAGAGGACCTCTTGCTGGACCCACTCAGGATTTCCCTGCTTTCTGAGGGGGCTTGCATTGCATAGCCATGGTCCTGTCTGTTCTAGTTTTCTTGGTAAACTTCTGACAGCATCTACAGTCAAACACGCTGTGGTCAGAGCTTCGGCACTACCACTTCATGGTAACATAGTAACATAATACTGCAAAGATGGAGGGGACTCGGGTCTGTTTTTTTCATCCTTCCTGCCACATGACAGCAGCTATAGCAAATTTGAGTCTGGACACATCTTAGCTCATCAGCAGAAATGTTATCCCTTCTCACGTTGTCTAATCCTTGATGCTATTCTCCCTCAGGAATATGTGTAGTTCTGTTCTGAAAGCCTGAACAATGCTAACTTCCACAACAGCACTGGACAGTTGGTTCCAATGTTAACAACCCAGCACTGGATAGTCTGTTTCAGTGTTAACAACCACTGAGTGAAGCAATGATTTTTTCATATTTCCCTTTATCCTGCCCCACCTTCAGTTTGTGTGAATGTCAAGCTCTGTGTGTACTCAGCAGCTCAAACATCTGTGTATATTCCACTCTGGCTATCACGTGTAATACTCATACCACCATTATCATGTCACATGTTAGTCTTCCCTTCACTACTCTGAAATATTCTCCTCATAGCTCTTAACCCCTAAGACTGTAATCAGCTTGGTGGTCCTGTGTTAGATTCCCCTGATCTCTACAATGTCCTTACTGTACTGCGGTAACCAGAACTGGATGCAGACCACCAGATGGGGTCTAGCCAAGACATTGCACTGGGGGATAATCATCTCCCTTGATGTACTCCTTAACCCCTTCCAAGTGCAGCCAAACAATGCATTTACAACCTAACTGTGGCAGCACACTGCCTGCCTGACTTCAGCGCACAGCCCACAATAACCCCTAGATGCCTTTCCTCAGATATGCTGTCCACTGTTGCACCATACGTACAAATCAGATTCCTTTCCCCTAGGTGTAGTACCATGAACCTCTCCATATTAAATGTAAGCCTCCATTTTTGACATATGCCTTCCAGTATGGTGATTTCCGGGTAGGGTTCACTCTTCTTGCCAATTTAGTGTCATCAGCAACTTCAGCAGCTTGCTGCTGAGCCCCTCCCCATGTCATTAATAAATCTCTTAATGAGCAAACAACCCAGAATCACCTTCTAGGGTACTCAACTCAGAACATTCCTCCTCCACTCTGAATGATGACCATTCACTGCCACTCATTGTTTCCTAATTGTCATTAAATTTGTTGCCACCTCCGGTACTCTTTATGGACTCTTTTTTGTGCCATTTTCTCCATGAATTGTCCATGCGGTATAGTGACTATGGATAGGTGAAGTCCAGATAGATTACATTCACCTTCAAAGTTACAGTATATCATCAAAGAAGGTAATCAAGTTGGTTTGGTGGGATCTAACTTGTGTGAAACTATGTTGTGTGTTACAGAACAGCTCACCCTATCCCATGTGCTGTATAAACCACATCTTTTTTTGATTGACTCAAACACTTTGCCAAGCGCTGAGGTAATGTAGTTACCTTGGTCCAAACTTACCACATTCTTTAAAAGGAACAGGAAATTTGTGCTGATTGGCAACAGTTAGTAATGTTCCTATTTACAGAACTGAAATTCATACCTCCAAATGATCCATATTTAACCGTACCAGAATAAACACTGATGTACAAAACTGTGTTTTCAATTGTTTTCTTTTTATGGACAACATTCTGCACAGTTCCATTCACGGAACCAATAATTTGGAGTTTTTAACTATGTCATGGTGTATGCACGGAATGCTAAGCATGGGCTATTTACCTATCAGAACCATGCTTAGAGTTCTATATGCAAACAGTGACATAGTTAAACTCCAAATTACTGGTTCCTCGGACAGAACTGCAACAGAATGCTGCCCATAAAAACAAAACAATGCAAAATCAGTTTTACACATGACTTTTTATTCAGGTATAGTTGAATATGGATCATGCCTGTTGTGGGGATATATACGGTGACCCTAAGAATCTTGATAAATTGATTTTAAAAATCGAAGCTGATTTGCCAAGGGGTTGTGTGGAGGAATCCAAATCAAACACTTGAAGGACTTTCATTACAGGTATTTGAATGAGACTGAGACGTCTCAAAACAGGGGTTGACGCAAAAAGCATGACATCTGTTTAACCAAATTAAATTAAATTAAAATGTTGTTCTTAATCAGTTTCTGCTTTGACTATAATTGTGACCTCTGTTTACGTTTTACTGCATCACTCCCTTTCTCAGAAGGTGTTGTTGCTGAGCCCTGGTGAGTATGGCCAAGCCAGCAGGACTTTTTCAAGAGACCTCCAATACTGCAAGACTTTCATTAGTAGTTCCAGACAATATGGCTTAATAGTAACATTTAACATTCTGTATATTTATCTCTCCCTTTTTAGGTTAGTGGTGCTCCCATCTCAAGCACACATTAGACCACAGATCACATGTTTTTCATTCACTAGTTACAGGGGTCCTATTAATCTTGTCTGTCAAACTAAATATAACATATCTTACTGTCTCTGTATAACTGCAAGACGGGAAGGGCATCCGAACTTTGCATGGGGGAATATGTGCTGGGGACGTGGGGGGCATTCACGTCCCTAGCATACGTTTTTATATAAGTCCGCCTCTCAGGTCCCAACTGTGGATACAGAGGGCGTCTCCATGACTGAGAAGACCCTGCAATTTTTGCACCGCCTCACTGTAAGTACTTGCACTCATAGGGGTGCAAGATAGGAGGACCTGCGCGGTCTTTATAAATGCAGAATGCGAAATTTGGAAGTGTTTAACATTTTATTTCTTTAGAGTCAGGTCCTAGTCCATTGGCTGCAGTGGCAATTTTACTTTATATTTTAATTGTTTAAAGTGAGATCAACTGTTACTTAGATTTTGGGATCCCCCACCCCCCCGAAAACAAAAGGTTTGCAACTGGATATGCTATTACAGCTGTTTAAGTATATTACTGTCTTGATTTCCTGCATATTGTACTATGCTGTAATGTACAAACTCAATAAATAAAAAAGTATACAAAAAAGAGCTAGCACACTGCCTGAAATTAATATTAACTTTAAAAAATAGTCTACTGGCATCCGTATCTGATGAAGGATATCAGGCTGCTCGAGGTGGTGCAGCATAGGGTGATGAAAATGATACAGGGGATGGAAGGCAGAACCTACAAAGAAAGGCTGAGTCAATTGAGTTTGTTCACCCTGGAGGACAGAAGGGATTGGGGGGATATGGTTGAAACCTTCAAATACGTGAAAGGGATCAACAAATCTGGCACAGAGGGGCTGTTTAAGCTGAGGAAGTGAAGGAATACAAGGGAGCATGGGCTAAGATTGGAAGGAGGTAGATTCAGGAGGGAGATGAGGAGGCATTACTTCTCTGAGAGGGTGGTGTCGAAATGGAACACTCTGCCACAGGAGGTGGAGGCATGTAGGACGGTAGGAAGTTTCAAAAGGGCATGGGACAGGGCAAGGGGGGCTGGGTAAACAATGCTGAACAGTTTCCGGAGGTGAATGGAGGGATGAGAGGGTGGGGCAGCTGCAATATTTATTTATTTATTTATTTTTCTTTATTTCACTCCCGTCACGGCCCCATGGAACCTCTCTCAGGCATCCTGTCCTTGTCCTGCCCGCCTGAGGATCCTCAAACTATGCCTCCTCTCTCCCCCCTCTCCGCAGCCAGCACCCCCGGTTTAACCCATCCAGGGTGGGTCGCCCTCCTCTTTGGGCGCTCTTAGTAAGGCAGTCTCTGGCTGCGGATGAGGGCCCACTGGGGGAACTGAAAGGCCAATCGAGGGAACCCGGTGTAGGTCATGGAGGGCAGGTGCCGTCGCCTGATCCATAGCACCAGTGTTTCCTTTGTTCTCGCTGCCCCACCCCATGGACATGCCCGATGCGATGGTGCACGGCAGCCTGCAGCGTGGCCACACCATACGTGTAGCCCAGTGCTGTGTGTCACCCGATCTCCACCAGGGTCCGCCGAATGCGGACTCCCCAATACCCTCCCGGGATAGGAGGAGAGCAGCCAGCCAGGCGCTCAGATTCAATCCCTCCCCTGCCAACCCCCGGCACCCGCGCTCGCTCCTGAACGCGGGTCGCCGGTGTGGCGTCCAGCACCTCAACCCTCAGCGCCACCGGGCAGCTGTAATATAAGGGTGCTAGCTGCACATTCGAGCAGGCTTGATAGACCATAAGGCCCGTTTCTGCTGGCAAGTTTCGTATGTTCGTAACTGTGACCTTTTACATCTGAAGTGAGTTTTCTTTTCTTTCTTGCTAATTAACAGATTTCCTACCTGAAAATACTACTGGTGATGGGGTGGAAAAGAAGTTTACCTGGAGGCTGACAAATATAGTTCTATTCTTTTTCATACCTCATCAGTGCTGTGACATCCATATGCAGACAGTGGCTGCTGTTCCAGTTGTGTGTTAGTGTTACCCACATCAATCAGAGGAGCTGCTGGGACTGTAGGACTGTCAGGGCTTAGGAGATTGGGGTGTGGAACAAGCCACTTAACCTGCAGTTAATGATCATCCATTCTGCTGTCACCATTCCCCTAAGGTTCATCAGTCCAGTCCAAACCAGCGGCAGTGACACCAATCTGCTTGCCTGGCCGCAGGCTTGGGACCTTGGCAGGAGAGTGACTCATCATTGTGTAAGAGGAGACTGAGACACTGGACTGTAATGCTCACATGCAGAAAGTCAGTGCTGAATCAGAAGAGGTCAGGTGGCTCAGAAGACTAAGACTTTTAGAGCAGACCTAGAAACTGACCTGTAAACTGTCTATCTGCCTGCCTGAATGAGTGGATCCGGAGTGAGTGACAGACTGAGAAGGGATGGAGGGAATACCATGCAACTCCACTGCCCAGTTGTAGTAACAAGCTGCAAACCTCCAAGCTGGCTTTTAATTAAGGTCCATGGGATGATGATGATGAGGATACTTTATTTGCTGTTTTGTACTATGCTTGGGGTGTGGCGATGGGAGGAGGGGACAATGAGGGAGGGCCATCTAAGCTTGTTGATACATATTGCTAGTATGCTGAGCTTTACTGACTTTCTGTGCGTCTTTTGGCCGGGGGGGAAATGGGGCAGACATAACATGTTTTAGTCATTTAGTAGACTGTGCTGTGCCACCCTGGTGACTCTGGGGAGTTAACACTGGATTGGGAGATGGGGCATTCAGTGCAGCAGCTTGCTGGGATGGATTAGAGTTAGGATCTGGAGGTTTGGAATCCTTTGATGCAACTCGCTGGTCTTCTTGGGGGGTGGGGGTGTAACCTGTTGTCAGTCACTAGTCTGTAATATATAAGAAAATAGCATGGTAAAATGGGGTAATATGGCTGTAAATCTTATTATAAATGACCCCCAAAATGCACCAAGGTCACCAGAAACCATACATTTTATGGGGGCCTAGGTGGCCCACAGACCCCTAGCCTATTGTTTACATTTTCAAACCCTGTGCGTACACTTTTTAAGAGTCTGTTTACTTCACTGAAAGGAGCCCTGGCTAGGAACAACTGAACCAGATTTTGGTTCTGTGCTGTGACAGTCTTATGGACTGGTGGATTCCTTTGCAGAAAACCCCAAAAGATGTGTGAAACCTCCGGCTGATCCACAGTTTTCAAACCAGTGAAACATGACAGGCAGAGACAGCAGACACAGACCTGTACAGAGGAGTACCAAAAGACTGGAACAGGAGCAGTAGATACTCTTTATAAAATGGGTTGGAAATTTCCTGATACCTGATTGGCTAAATAAGCTCCAACACCCACATGTTAACTCCCCAGAATCCAGAAATGCACAGGTTGTAACATGTTCAAGCAATGGGATTTGGGACAGTCACATAAATAATTCATGAGCCACTTCACTCGTCTCTTACTGTCATTACAAACATGGCTACCACCTTTAGTCACTGAAAACCTTCAACAAGGCCTTAAAAATGTAAAACTCTCTTAAATAAATAAACATCCTTCCTGTCATGATAGCCTCCTGACACACATACAAATAAAAAATAAAGGACTATTTACAGTTTAAATTCCTGGGGCTTAATATTCATTTGGGCGTAAAGCACAGTGCAAATGTTTGCACTGCATTTTGCAACTGCCCAGGGGTCTGAGGATGCTATATTCAGTCAGGTGTTTCCAGAATGAACATAGGACAATGCTGGTGTAGCACTAAAATAGGGAGTGCCACCACATCATGGGTTCCGAAGTTGGCCTCAGGTGTTGATAGTGCTGAAGCACAATCAACAATTTTCAAAGGTACCCATGCAAATGAGCCCATTGGGCATGCAAGGCACCAAGGAGCTAGCTGCATGTCCATTGTGGGCCCATTTGCATGGTTAGCGGAGGCAGACAGTGTGGTGGCACCCCCCCCCCCGCTGTCCATGATAGTTGTCACTATCCCTGGTGGTAGTGGACCCCTTCCTCCAGTCGCCAGCCCCATATGAATAATACACATCCCTGGTGCTAGTGGCCCCCTCCGATCCCCAGCCCTGTATGAAGTATATATTTGCTGGTGCCAGTGGTCCCCAAATCCCCAGCCTGTATTAAACATTAAAATTCCCTGGTGCCACTGGTCCCCCGCTTCTGCTGATTGCCAGCCCGGCAATGGAAAAAAAAAAAAGAAAAAAGAAAAAAAATCCCTGGTGTCAGTGGTCCCACCCCTGCAGCACCAGGCATCCCCCACCCTCACTCTCCAAAGCATTATTCACGGTGGCATGAGGGCATATGGTGACCAGCACAGCCTCTTCACCTCCTCGGATGGTTGCGTATGTAAAGGCAGGAGGTGCATCACTTATTTATAGACCAGGTGACGTGCCCTGTCCTATAAATAAAAGGCATGTTTCCTGCCTGAACATAGGTGGCTGGCAGAGGAGGTGTGAAGAGGGATGTGCCGGTCGCTGTATGCTCCTGCTGCACCATGGATAATGCTATGAGTTGGGGGTGCCCTGCGTTAAATCACTGGACACAAGGGAGTTGTTTCTTTTTCTGTACTGCTGGGCTGGCAACTGGCGGGAGGGGACCCCTGGCACCAGGGAATTTAATATTTAATACAAGGCTTGGGATCGGAGGAGTGGGGGGACCACTAGCACCAAGGAATTTAATATTTCATATGGGGCTGGGGATCGGGGGTGGGAACCACTGGAACCAGGGAATTAAATATTTAATATGGGGCTGGGGATCGGTGGGAGGGGGACCACTGGCACCAGGGAATGTATATTTCATACAGGGCTAGGGATGGGAGGAGGTATCACTAGCACCAGGGATGTGTATTTTTCATATGGGGCTGGTAAGTGGGGGAGACACGACCACAGGGGCGGTATGTTCCCCAGTGGCCAACTAGCTGGTTGGCTGCATTACCTCTGGCAGCCACTACGGTTGCATGGAGTAAGAGGGGGGTTTTCATCGGCGGTATTTGCGTGGTGCAAAAGAACCATGCAAACCCTCTTGTGCTGATATTCGAGTCCCCGCCCCACTATATGCATACTCCCCTCCACCATTTGGTTTGCATGGCTGCTACCCTTGTTTGGTGGTACAATAGAGCCCTTTCTACACTGGGCTCCAGCGCAAAGCCCAGTCTGTGTGGGCAAACACCGGTTAGCGCCTGTACAAACGTCTGAATATCAGGCCCCTGGTGTTTATTTGGTGACCGTGAGAAATCCCCTTCCTATCATTACTAGCTTGTCAGGGCAATCTCTGCTGCCTTCACTGCTTCAGATACAAATGATACCATGGCTCCATATAAGCCTTTCTGGTGTGTGTGAGGGGGTAACTATTCTTCTAGAGGAATTCTGCAACAGTTAAAATTCCTGTATCCCATGATAAACAAACATTTCATATAACTACTTTTTACTAGTTGCTTTTAACAAAATAAAATACCTCTTTTAATTAAAAGAAATGTGTTTTTTTTTTGTTTCTTAAATAGTTTTTTCAGTTTACCCATTTTATAAGCACAAGACACTCCAGGTCTTTGATCGTCTGGGGTTAATGCACTTTCAGGTGCTAAAAGCACTTGGTGCAAGCACCTCATGCCACATTACACATCTGGGTCTGTATTAACCCTAGACAACTAATGCCCATGTTATGTCTTATTGCTTACTTTCTCTCCAGATTGGGCAGGTAAATGGACTGAGACTAGGCAGATACCAGATACAAAAGTGCTTCCACTTTAGTGAACAGGTGTGTCTAGAAGGCATTTTTTGTGCTGTCAGCAAGATATCAGAAATGTCAGGGGGCACGCCTAACAGTGCCAGATCTATGTCATCAGGAGACAAGTAGGCACCTGCAGGTCCAAGTGCAGAAGACAGCCCTGAAACTCAGATAACTGACCCGATCCGAGGGACAGCTGGAATGGCGGTTCCACTACCAAGCCCCAGATCATCAGAAACAGAGTCTGTCTGACCCACAGAGGGACCAACAAAATTATATTGCTGGTTTGTTCTGAAGTTTGATTGGGACCCACTAAATAAGCAGGATCAAGCAAAGGCACTGAGGAACCTTCCCTTCCAGTAGAGTGACAATGCATTTCACAAACAAACTCAAGGCCCTGGGGTGAGCAAAAATGTAGTGTTGTGTGGAGGTACAAAAAGGTCAAACTCTGGATGCCCCCCTCCCATTTATGAGACTGTGCCACAAAGCAGATGACAGTGCCTGCTAACACATTTTGCATGCCTGCCCAATAGGCTTCGGCAAAGTGCTCATTCTGTTACACAGCCCACTCCCAGACCTGCATCACTTCCAGACATCAGATAGGAATGTGTCCCCCCCTCTTACTTGTTTAAGTAGTACATGACACACTGGCCGTCTGTACAAGCAAGACCTTCTCCTGAACCTATGGGGACAGTGCCTGAAGCAAGACTGGATGCATCCAAAGTCAGAGTTTCTTGAGGAAGACAGCCTATAACAACAAACGGTGCCTTGACAGTCACCGTAGGACTGCTGTCCATAGAGGAGTACAGATCCTGATGCAGTGTTAGAGACTGGTACACTTCAGACCACTGAGGCTGCAGGATGTGCAGTCTTGCCAGAAGAACAATGAATATGGATGCTGCCATGAGGTCCCGTAGCTGAAGCATGTTTTTTTGTCACCATCTTGTTTCGGGCAATCAGACTTGTCTGAGCTTTGAGAGCATCTGCCCAATCCTCCAGCAAGAAAGGTTTTGCCCACAACATGTCCAGAATGGCTCAGGTGTACAACAACCTCTAGGGGTAAGAATGAACTTCGATACTAGGGCACCAAAGTGGTCCAGCAACTGCCTTGTCCTGTTCACTGTGTGAACCAAGCATGCAGAGGACCCCTCCAGGAGCCAATTGTCCAGACAGTGGAAGACATGGGGTTTCTCCCATTGTAAAGCTGCAGCTACCACTGCAAAACATGTGGTAAATACATGCAGTGCCAAGTGCCAACACTCAGGATGGAAAATGATGGCCCTCTAACAATCCTGCAGATACTGTCTGTGTAATCTCTGGATTTCAATGTACAGATAAGGGTCCTGCATATCCAATGTACACATCCCATCCGCCTGGGGCAAAATGTAAAGGAGTTGCCCAAGGGAGAGTATTTTGTAAGCAGTATGCTCATTTAGAGTTCAAACATCCAGGAAGGTACAAAACACTGGCAAACAAACAGGTAGGTTGAGCAGAAGAGTGTTAATAGACAACAGATGGGAGGTAGACATACAAGCTAGAGCAGCGAAGTGAAAGTGGGTAGACGATGATGGAAAGAAAATGGATGGCTGGTACATGGTGGAAGGAGAAAGAAAAAAACAACAAAATAATTACAGATAATCCCTTGGTAAACCTAATCAACAGGTTTGAACCATTACAGGATGAACAGGGAACAGGAAAGCATGGAAAGAATCCAAACTGAGGTGACAGATGGAGCAATACAGGGACATGTCGTAACGGTCACTGGGGACTTAATACCGAGACTAGCCAACAGTACTGTCTGTAAATGTGATTAAAGAAAAATGAGCATGTAATTGTATTCCAGGTGCTGGGGCAGCGAACATTAAATCAAACCTAAATGGCTTATTAAAAGGGCCACGAGAAAGTCCAGTGGTACTGTAGCTCTATACATAGGGATATACTGTATGATACTGGCAGGAGAATAGACAAATATTTTAGCTGAGACTCTAAACAACTAGGAGAGGAACTTACAGAGAACAGGACATGATTTCTAATTAGCAGTTGTTCATAATGTTCCTATGTTCAGGGAATAGATTGATACCCACAAATGTACTTGAATAAAAAGTGTTGCAAAAAATGTATAAAACTTCTGCTACAGTTCTCTTCATGGAACCAATGATCTGGAGCTTTGACTATGTTATTGTTTGTGTACAGAACTCTAAGCATGGTTCCGATGTAAGCAGTAAGACTTGATGTGGTGTGCACAGTGCTAAGATAACTGCACCCCTGGAGGCACAGTGAGGCTCGAGGCTGCATGCCGAGTACTTTCAGCCCCGGGAGTGTGGTTATCTCAACACAATGCACACCGCTAGAGTTTTTTTCATTGTGCTTATAAAATGGGCTCTTATTTTTTAAAATATTTAGATAGTGGCATACATATATTTTAACATATAAAGGTTTAAATAAATGTGAGCTTTTCAGTACAAGTAATTCTTCCACCGACTAGGACTATATTTGGTTTTCTGCTTTGATTTAGGTTATTTGACCTAATAAAGACTCCTTAGTTGTAGTTTTGCTTGTAGTTCCCCTACTGCCCTCCCAACACCAATTACTATTTCTTTTTTAAAACAAGGCAATTTGAGCCAGCCTGGTGGCACAGAGGGCAAAGGCGCTGGACGCCTTACCTTGCACCATGCTGACGACCCGGGTTCGGGAACGTCCTCGGGTCATCAGGGAGCCAGCATGGGGGGGGAGCAGGATTGAGCAGCCAAAAGGCAGTTCTCCCCTCCTGGGGTGGTTGTCTGCCCTTCCCGTAGTTCCTCTTCCATTGGGTGGAGGTCTGATGGGATGTGTAGGCGAGAGGGGGCAGTGACAGTTGTCAGGGGTGTGGTGGAAGGGGCTGACCTGGTACCCAGCGTGTGTGTGCACCTCAACGCACATGCATGCTCGTGTGTGCCGCGGTCCTGGGTCGGGGCGAAAAGGGGGGGAAAAAAGCACATAAAAATCTAAATAAAAAAACAAGGCAATTTATCTTGACTTTACTGACTCATTTTTTTGGTAGCCCTAGTCACAGAAGTTTTTTTTTTTTTTTTTTTGCCTGTGAGGGAGAGGCGGTATTGACAAGGTATAACAGCCCGCAGCGAGAGACACAATGGCAGAGACAAAGACTGGTTCTGCACTGCAATTCGGTGTTTGTCAAAGGACATTTTTAAAAACTGAGACTCACAGAGACAGCCATCAAGAGACGGGCAACTCCGGCAGGCGGTTCAGATCAGGAAGCGGTGGGACAGACTGAGATAGAGAGTGTCAAGAGACAGGTGGCCCTAGTAGGCAGCTCAGATCAAGAAGCAGTGGGGCAGGCTGAGACAGGGAGAGAGAGAGAGACATACACACACACAAAACCCTCAAGAGACAGGGCAGGTGACTCAACATCGGGAAGCATATTTTTTTCATGCTAGTGGGAGACCTGAAAAGTGTTTGTGCACTCTGATTTGCAACTCAGATCGACTTGTAGGCAAATTCAGTTAGGTCTGTGCAATACTTCTGTGGTCCTTTCTTTTAGGCAATTGTTTTATAACTATGAGAGGTTACTATCAAACAGTGGCTTCAGACACTAGAGTATACATGCTGGCTGGCAAACATATGCTGCGGGGTGAAAGTTATTATGTGAGGATTTTGATCGACTGCACATTCCATACATTTTCTTGAAAAATTGTTCATTTAGCTATCTGTTTTTTTTTGCAGTTGCTCCCTGCACTTTGCCTGGACTACTTCAGGTCCCCTCTACCTGCTAATTCAAGGTGCTGTCCCCTATGGGGCCTTGGATTACCCCCCTCAGGTGGGGATGAGGTAGGGTCCAAACCCTCAAACTGCTGTGTTCCATCGGGATACTACTCAGATGGCCAGAGGGGGATCATTGCTAGTGCCTGGGGACCATCATCTCTGGGTCAGGACTGCACATTTTTGTAGTTTTCTTCTATCATCCCCCCAGGAGTCGAGTGAGCGAGGGCTTCAAGTGTGCATGTCACTGCATGATGTCATATGCAACCAGTGTGACTCCTCCCACCCCTCGTCTCATCGAGCTCAACCATCTCCTGCATCCAGGGGCAGTGTGGCAGCTAGAGGCAGGACCCTCCCTCCCTCCCTGGGGAAGGAGAGTGTCCTCTGGGATGCTCGATTCTCTCCACACACCCCCAGCCGGCCCCCAATGACTCGGGCTTGCTACTGAACCCGGGTCGTTCAGCCCATTTTGCTATTTCAATTACTCAGAGCAGTTCATTACGTTTGCCATACCGAGAGCAGATGGAGTTTGATTGGGGGGGGGTGTCCCTGTGATTGCTAAATTAACATTTGGAATGTTCACAGAAAGAGGGGTAAATTTCATAACTAATAATATTGTAGAGCATATGTTAAAAATAGAGCTGGCTAATTCGATTTTATGTTGACATCTGGTATTAGGTGGTGGAATACAGTTGTGACCTGATTGTCTCTAAATCTGTGCTTTACTGAGTAAAAAAACAGCTGCCATTTAAAAAAAAATCTACAATTGTGTAGGAATCTGTGATGAGGCTAATACCAGGATGACCATGCACTGCACTACATTAATGCATTATCATGTGACTAGTTTTAGCAAATAATAGCAAGATTTTTTGTGACCATTTTATTAAGGTCAACAACTTATGCTTAGCATTCTGAACACAACCCATGACTTAGTAAAACCTCCAAATTACTGGTTGCATGAAGAGAACAACTGAAAACACAGTTTTTCACTTCGGTATTTAGTTAGGTACAGCTAAATATGGATCATTTGGAGGCATGAATTTAGGAACATTACTGGCTTCTGCCAATTAGCACACATTTCCTGTCCCCTTTATAAAGAAAGGCTTCAGTACAGCTGTCAGAGGTGTGGGCCAGCCTGCTGGCACAGTGGTAGAGTAGCACCAGTGACCCAGGTTCCTGCCCAGAGCATGAACCAATAGAGGGCTAGCAAGGGGGGGGGATTGAACATCCCATATGACTTTCTCCTCCTCAGAGGAGGAGGAAGGTGTGTGAGCTCCACTACGCTACTGCCACCTGGGTTACAAAGACTGGTAGTACTAACTGGAGCTGTAGTGGGTGGGCTGGTGCCTCCTGATGGCACTAGCCATCCTCAGCCCATGAGGCCCCATGGGTTTGGGGAAACCAGAACACAAGAAAATGCCACCCAAGAATAAGCAGGATGATGTGGTGACCCTCTGCAGACCCCATGCTTCCTACTGGGCACCCTAAGCTCTGAGGGGCTTGGGAAAACCCGAAGGCCCCAATTGGGGAGGCAGATAAATCAACGGGCACTAGAGGTAGATGGTTATGTCCCTGAGATGGCGGGTGAAGGGGCTGGGAGTGGTGGTGCAAAAAAAAAAAAAAATAACTGTCAGAGATACTGCCAGTAAAAAAGTTGGTCCAAGAAGAACTAGGGCAATAAAAATGGCAAATGCATGGCTTAGAAACCGGGCAAAACAGGAAAACTATATATTTGTTTGGAATGGGGATAGTTTTTATCAGAAAAGTGATAAGTATAGACAAGATGAGCTATAGAAAAGGAGAGAGAATAATGGGGGGAGAACTATACAGGGCATTCTCCAGGACTTAAATAAGAGGTGTATAAGTGGGAATAGTATTTAAGTGAGGTAATAGTATTTAAGTGAGGCAATAGCTGGTAGAGGTGACACCAGTATGAATAATAGTGTGCCAAGATAAATATTTTGGCTATCCTTTTAATATTGTCCAAAATAAACTACTTGAAAAAACAAAACACAACAGAAAAGCAAAGGAACGGAACTGTCTTTTTACAAATGCTAGGAGCCTCAACAGTAAGAGGGATCATCTTGAAAACATAATGATATTGGATGATATTGATATTGTAGATTAACTAAAACTTTGTGGAACAAGATAGTCAACTGGGAAAAAGGATATTGCAGGGCACAACCTGTTTAGGAAGGACAGATTTAGCAAGAGAGGGTGGAGGAATTGCTGTTTTTATAAAAACAAATATGTGGGACCAGAGTGATATTTAACAATGAAGTGTATATTTTGTAGCTGAAAATCAAAGTAACAGATGGAAGGGAATTAATCTAGAGAACTTACTATAGGCCCCTGAACACAAAAGCGGTGTGCAGCATGAAGTTGACTCCTGAAGTGACACCAGCACAGCGAAAGATTTCGCCTGTCTGTGGCGAGTGCTGTGCTGGTGCGCTGGAAGACACCGGGCGTGCGGTTCCCCATGTTACACCCCGGTCCAACTCTGACCGAAAGTTAGATATTTAGAGACCAGGGGTGTGGGGGCATAGTCCCCCCACATGAGAGGTTCAGGGGCGCAGGCCCCCACTGGAAATGTACCGATATCCCCCACGGTACAATGCCGACACTCGGCATTGTGTCTGTCGCTGTGGGAGATGTCAGTATGAGCGCTGTCGCATCACGATAATAAAACCGAACAAAAAAACACAGCTAGGAATTAATTTCTATGTGAACCAGAAATTGCTAGTAACAAAACAGACATCAGTTCTGTATATATGAACTATGCAGATGCAGACTGGGAAAAATCCAGTCTCCAAATCAACCAGAGGGAAACTATTCCTACTTGTACTAGCTGAATAATAGTTTTGACCAGAATTAAGCATACACTTTAAAAAGCATTCACTGCAGAGGTTACTATTACTAAAAACATTCTGTAAGGTTATGTTTTTTTCATTTTCAGCCATTTCATCAAAGGTGGCAGTACCTGTTCAGCAGCAAACTTCTTAGCAGGTTGTGGGGATATCAAGGGCTTCAGTCTGAAACAAAACAGAACAGAGAAAAAAAAATTCATCAAACCAACATGATAAATTAAAATTAGGAAGTTATACAACCCATGTTATGACATAAATGGAGGATTACAGAATTATAAAGTTTTATCATTTAAAGAGCAAGTGCTTAGTAAGGATAATTATCTTACAGAATAAAGGTGTGGGGCCTTTAGATGCCTCTGTAATCATTTTGTTTGCTTTTATTTGCCTCTTTAATTACCTCGTTATCATTTTGTTTGTATTTGCCAACTGCTAGTTAAAAAAAAAGATGGCAATTGAATTCTTGTATTATGATGTCAGAAAAAGTTTTAATGGCAAGGCTGGCAGTGTATTCAAATGGAAAACTGCAAACCTGTTTTCAGACTTTCATAAAGAAATAACACTTTCTACCACCAAAAAATGATATATTTAAGAGAATGTGTGAGTTGCGATAACCTGTAATCTTTTGTTAGAATTTAGCTGGTGGCATTTTCTTCATAACCAGCTCTTACTTGGGAGAGAAGTCAATTGTTGTTTTACAAATTGTAAAATCACACAGATGTACCACAATAGTTCCAACACATAGACGACAAAATCTGTTGCTGAAAGAAGTATCTGTTGCTAGCCAAGTGGCAAAGAGGTTGGAGGCACCTAGCACGCCTTACCTTTCCCATGCCAGCGACTCGTGTTTGGGAATGAGCATTGGTTGCCAAGGGTCGGCTGGGGGGATGGGAGTAGGATCAAGCGTCCGCTAGGCAGCTCTCCTCTTCCGGGTAGGTGAGGCTGGTCTTCCTGGTGCTTGGCTGCCACTGAGTGGAGGCTTGGTGGTAGTGCTGCACAAATGGGGGACCAGGCATTAGGCCAGGGGTGGGTGGAGCATGGACCGCTGGATCCAGTGTGAGCACGCACCTCCATGCGGGTGCGCAACCATGCTGCCGTGGCCTCCGGGGAGCTAAAGGGGAGAAAACTGGAGGGAAAAGGGACAGGCACGGTGAGGGCATATGATGCCTGCTGGCCACACTTCCACCCGCTGCGTCACTAGGGCGATGTTGTACGGTAGAAGAGGTGGCACAGCTGGCTGACAGGAGCTTTCCTCGCCATGGCCCAGGTGAGTAAAATACATATATTGAAAAAAGTATTTATTTCTTTTGAAAAAGATACAAAATATATTTAGTTTGTCATTCAAATACATTTGGCTTATACGTAGTTGACAGTTTCTGGTACCACAATACCAGCATTCTATTGAATTCTTTTTACTAGCAATGTGGAAAGCAAAGGTGAAAACCCACTTGTTTCACTGAACAAATATTTTACTGTAAAAGTATTAAGTAATTACTAACACACAGAAAATACAACAAATAAAATGGTCTATTTATTAGAAGTAACCTCCTGCACTATAACGTAACATTCTATGGGATGAAGGATTTCATTTAAAGGGGAAGGAAGTATTGCCAGGTTACACAAATGCTGGTTAGATGTTAGAAGTGTGGTAATATAAATACCCAAATCATCTGTGAATTATACTGAGGCAGGAGTCACCCAATGGAATCTTGAAACAGAAAATGATATCACTAAGTTACAGTTTGGCCCTCAGTGACATCACTTTCTGCTCCAAGATTCCATGAAATGACTGCTGCTTCGATTTAGTTTACTCAAGATTTATATTTCCCTGCTAAAGGGACACTGTCAACCTTTTTCGCATCATCATATTTACAGGTAAAACCCCACATTTAATGATTGCTTACCTTCTCTAAAATTAATTGATGTTGCTGGTTGTTTAATCTGTCTTCTTGTTTATTAGAACTGAAATGCATTGGGGATGTATAGTTATACACAGCCTTGTTTTGCTCCAAATTGTTTACCTATGCCTGCTGCATATTTCCTAAACATTAGAAACACCCTCAAACAGAGCAGCCACTTGTCGTGATACAACAGTCTCATCTACTCCCACTGCATAATGAGTAGCTAGATAGTTTTGGGGGCATTCCAGAGTCCAGGAAAGATGCAGCTGTAGTTGGTTAAGAAATGTAAACAAACATGTTCTGGTGTGGTAACACCAGTATGGTTGACAATCAGTTTTTCACTTTTTAAAAGGAAAAAGGAGACTGAATCAAACAACCAGCTACATAAGCAGTCTCTATAGAATGAGAACAATCATAAAATGTGTTTTTTAAATTAGGGACATTTTGAGGCCCAAGGGGTTGACAGTGTCCCTTTAAGGACTCCTGACACCTACAGATCAACAAGGTACCTCAGTTGAAAGATCTTTACACAGGCTTTCAGAATTTGAGTCACTTCACAATGTTCACTTTTAAGGTAGAAGAAATTAAAGCAGCATATCATTTGTTTTGCATTATTTATGGACTTTTCTAGTAACAAAATATATAAAAAGTCTATTTCATTGCACATTCACAACTTTGTGCAGACTGTCGCTGTTATACAACAAAAGTACTGTATAGATGAAGTGTTAAAAACAAAGACACACTTTTTCAAGCAGCTCTGCACCAGTTTATGGGCTTTAGCCTACAGTATATATTGTATATGACCTGAATTAACTTGATGTCCCCTACCAAGATGTTGCCTGTCCACAGAGAGTCCAAGTTATTACTGTGCAATGTATTCTGTAAAGCGAGTGACTGTTTTTTGGTGCCCTGTTGCCCTGACCTCTTTAAAGCTAAGCATCTGCTGCATCACCGGCCGTGTGGAGCAGTAAATAACAGTCTGCCATGACTAAAGCTACTGGCTCCTTCTGCTGTCTCATTTCGGTTGGGGAGGACCAGAATATTTCAGTCTGCCAGCATTATGGGTCACAGCTGTTGTCTTATGGGTTGGAGTGTGACAGCATTTCAGCTTAAGTGAGCAACATCACAAAAGGCAGACGGCAAAATCCTTTTATCCAATTTCGACATGCATGTAGCACCATCCTATTGTAATCCCAGTTCCACAGGACAGAACACAATCAATACCCTTTCACCTATTTAAGTACTTAAAATAACGAGCCTGTCAGGTGCAATTTTATATTAGGATTCCTGAATGATTTCTTACAGGTTCTGGCCAGGAAGGCACACAGAGCCATTTCCAGATGCCATCTGGGGGTGATGTTATAGAGAACTAGGGACATATAGTAAATATCATACAAGTTACAAATATATACAGAGCACCAGCTATAAGGCTTAAATTAGAGAACCATAAAACGATACAGTCATACTGAAACATTATTTAAAAGCACAACATAAATTATGCAAATTAGTACCAGCCAGTGACAGATGGTCAGGAGACCAAAGACTAAAGAGTAGAGATGGGGGAGGAGTGTAGCAAGGAAATAGGAAGAGGGGAAGGACTAGTTGCAGGTACAGACATAAGAAGCGAACTCCCAGAGTTGGGATACGAGGCAGAAAGATGAAAAGGCAGGTTAAATGTTGTGGGACGGGGTGGGTGGTAGGTCATTTCAAAGGTGGGGCTGGTAGGAAAAGGGAGTCTGTCCAGTTAGGGATTTACACTGGGGGTGGGGGTTAAAAAAAGTGTGGGCAAAGAAGGAGCATGCCTCGAAGATGTGAGACAGTAGTAGGAGGAAGGGAGGGAAGGAGGAAGCCAAACCAGAATTTGGCTATGTAGGATGCACTGTGGGTAACCTCAATTAATCTATATTGTGTTCAGACTTCAGCACAGCTTGAAAACACATCCTCTTCACAACAAAAACATACTGCCTTTCATGGAATACTTTGGAACTTGCAATCCACTATATAGTTAAAGATTCTTTTTGTGTTATGTCACACATTTTTGTGTTTACCTTTAATTTAAGGACTCCACTAAATGAGAGATACTGTATGTTAGTTGGATTTTCCTGATCAAAGAAACAGTAAAAATAAAATTGTAACAGTTTCTAAATATTTATTTACCAATATTTATTTTACCAAGAAAAGCATTATGAGTTGATAACTCATTTCCAGATGCATCCTGGGGAAAGGGGGACAATATAATACAATAAACAAGAAATAACCATGCAAACAAAAAAATGGTACAGTCATGAATAGTGGAGTGATAAATTCAATACTTAATAGTTTAAACAAGGCCTGTGGTACTCAGATTCCACAGCTATACATTTTTTCTCGGAATATATGCAGTTCCGCAGAATTCATTATTTATGGTAGTGTTCCATTAAAAGCACAGCTTTTCCCTAGTGCCTGTCTCCCTATCCCTACCATTTTATCTTGGAGCCCCTCCCATATACTCAGCATGTGGTATTATCAATGACATCACATCATACTTTAGCCAATGGCAGGACTCCATTTTGCCAAGTAAACAAATAATTCATGCTGCACAAATGAGCACATTTTACTGGAGAAGCCCAGGAGCCTTACCTCAGAAATCAGGACTGAAGTGCTGCAGAGAACTACCCCCCCCCCCCCCGAGTATAAACAATAGTGATAAAATAATGTGCAAAATGAGTAGTGTGCAAAAAATTGTACAGCAGTATAGACAGACAGCATGTTTAATATAAAAGTGCAAAGGCTATATTTTGCTTACAAGGCACAACATAATTCAGTTAATGGGGAAGTGGCAGCTACAGAAGGAATCATGGGCAACTGCAGACATGGGTTATATGGTTGTGAAGAAGGGCTTCCAGAATGAGAGGGGGAGCAAAACGAATACAATGGGGAGGCTGGACTGAAGACAAGTAATCTAAAGGAGAAAGCTGACTGACCTGCAAAAGATTTCAAATGGGGCAATTAAGGGTCAGCGTTGGGAGGAAATGGATGACAGGAGAGTAGAGAGCTGAGAAAGGATGGGAGGGTTCCAAACCAGAATCTGGAGATAATTGACACAAAGTGGGCAAGAATCTGCCCTAAAGAGAGGGGAGGGGAAGTGAGTTATAAAGGGAGCAGTGGTGAGAGTGGGGGACAATCAAGGGAAAGTGACAGAATAAATGGAAAAGAGGATCCAGTATAGCAAGGGCAGATTTCAGAGCTGCACTATATGCAAGATCCACATAGTCAAAAACTAGGAGGGTCATTTTAACAACAATCTCGCAACAGATGGAGAGTGGGATAGAGGCTTTGTTCCTGTATAGTGCACCATGTTTAGGGTGGAGGTCCTTGTGGATAGGGCTCACGAGACAGGAGAAATCCAGATGGCAATCCAGTCAGACACAGGTACAGTGGTGTGAAAAAGTATTTGCCCCCTTCCTGATTTCCTCTATTATTGCATATTTGTCACACTGGATGTTTTCAGGTCTTTAGACACAATGTAATATTAGATAAAGGGAACCTGAGTGAACAAATAACACTTGTTTTTGTTTACCTATTTCAGTTTTTAATAAAAACAGTTAACCAACACCAACTGGCACTGTGTGAAAAAGTAATTGCCCCCTACACTTAATAACTAGTTCGCCACCTTTAGCTGCAATGACTGCAACCAAACGCTTCCTATAATTCAATATCAGTCTTTCACATCGCTGTGGAGGAATTTTTGCCCACTCTTCTCGTAGAACTGCTTTAATTCAGTAACATTGGTAGGTTTTCGAACAGAACTGCTCATTTCAGGTCCTGCCACAGCATCTCTATTGGGTTTAGGTCTGGACTTTGACGCAAGCACTCCAAAACTCTAATTTCACTTCTTTTCAGCCATTCTGATGTGGACTTGCTTTTCTGTTTTGGATCATTGTCCGTTGCATGACCCAACTACGCTTCAGCTTCAGCTGACGGATGGATGACCGGACATTCTCCTTAAGAATTTTCTGGTGCAGAGCAGAATTCATGGTTCCTTCAATTATGGCAAGTAGTCCAGGTCCTGAGGCAGCAAAGCATCCCCACACCATCACACTACCACCACCATGTTTGACTGTTGGTATGATGTTCTTACTGTGGAATGCTGTGTTTGCTTTATGCCAGACATAATGGGATCCATGTCGTCCAAAAGTTCCACTTTGGACTCATCTGTCCATAGAACATTTTCCCCAAAAGCTTGTGGATCATCCAGGTGCTTCTTGGCAAATGAGATGAGCATTTATGTTCTTCTTGGTTAGCAGTGGTTTCCCTTGCTACTCTCCATGAAGCCCATTTTGCCCAGTTTCTTTCTGAATGTGGAGTCATGAACACTGACCTTAGCTGAGGCAAGAGAAGCCTGCAGTTCTTTGGATGTTGTTTTAGGATCCTTTTAGACATCCTGGATGATTTTACGCTGGGCCCCTTGGAGTAATTTTGGCAGGCCACCCACTCCTGGGAAGATTCACTACTGTTCCAAGTGTTCTCCATTTGGGGATTATGGCTCTCACTGTGGTTCGGTGGAGTCCCAGAGCCTTAGAAGTAGCTTTGTAACCCTTTCCAGACTGATAGATAGCAATAACTTTTTTTTCTGATCTTTTCAGGAACTTCCTTTGATCGTGGCATAATGTGCTTGTTGACTCTTTGAGCTGGCAATGTGACTCTGATGGTAAGGGTCAAAATAAGTGAAGTTTATATTGAGCAGGGCTGGCTGTAATCAGGCCTGGCTGTGTTCAATCAGCTGACTCTACTTATGCCTTTAATTGGGTTGATTTAACTAGGGGGCAATTACTTTTTCACACAGTGCCAGTTGGTGTTGGTTAACTGTTTTCATTAAAAACTGAAATAGGTAAACAAAAACAAGTGTTATTTGTTCACTCAGGTTCCCTTTATCTAATATTACATTGTGTCTAAAGACCTGAAAACTTCCAGTGTGACAAATATGCAATAATAGAGGAAATCAGGAAGGGGGGCAAATACTTTTTCACACCACTGTATTAGGGTAGCCTTGCCAAGACAGACAGGAGGGAAACAGGGTGGGTTTCCCTGGGAGTGAAAGGTCTGCACCTTTGGGGGGGAGGGGGGTAGTAGCCCTCTTCCAAGTGCCAGAAACTGTGCCCAAGAAGAAACAGAGATTTAGGAGGGCAATAATAGGGGGCACCACAGCAAGAGCAGAAAGAAGCATGGTGTCAAGCCCACCTGAGTTATGCCCTTTTAGAGTATTCAAAGCCAGTAAGGCTTCCAGGGTGGCAGCAGGAGTGATGGTGGTGGTGGTGGGGGGAGGGATAGGATGGGTAAAACTGGAGCACAGGGAGGAAGTGAAAGGTAGGAGCCAGAGGGCACAAGTGGCAAGAAAGTTGTTAAAGTAATAAGTGACTTTATCAGGCTCAGAATTAGTAGTCCTCTCAAGTTTGAGGTCAGGAATAGTAGATGGGGCCAGGTGGTGTGGGGAGTCAGAGAGGGAGTGGATAATCTTCCAGTACTCGCAGGAGCAATTAATATTGTTCCAAAAGTTGCAGCAAAGTACTCTGACTTTGCAAACCTGGCAGCTTTGGTGCAGGTGTCTCATAACTTCTTATACAATATACTGCAAGGTCCACAGGTGAGCCAGAGATCTTGTGGGCATATCAGGCTGAGTTCCTTGCTTTGACAGAGGTACAGTAAGTAACTTGGTAAAGATCCAGAGAAGGTAGGAGCCTTTGACCCTGACCATCCATAAAGGGACATACAAGTCCCAGACAGCACAGACACTGCACAAACAGTACTGAAAAATGGGTCAGAAACAGACAGTTACCACTGCAAAATCCACACGCATCTATTAAATGAAGTTACATATTTTTTTTACAGATCTAAAAAAACAAAAAGATATAATAAATAAGATTCCCAGTTAGGTTACATTATTTCTTTCTCAATGCAATTTGAGATATAAACAAAAATGGCAGTGTAACATGTTGGAAGCAGAGTCAACAAAATATTGATTTTTAAAAGTACAGAAAAAGGGCTATGTCAAGAGAGATTCAAAGAAATAAGGGCAGCTTACTACGTGTCAAAGTTTGTTTGCATTTATGGTGCTATATTCAGTGGCACACTAAGCACAACTCCAAGTGCTAATGAAGTCTAGGCACATATGCAAATCAGGCAGTATGGCAAGCATACAGTGCTAACTGGAATATTCACAGGTTCTTGAAAGTGCCCAACCATCTGTCAGTACAGTGCTAGTTATTACTTTCAAGAACCTAGTTTTAATCCACACAGTGGTCACTGAAACCCACTCAACCTCTGGCTGTCTCCTGATAGCACATCTTACATCCCTCTCCCTCACCCAACCTATCCATTACAGTGTTCCTTGGTGTACAGTGCCACCCCCAACTGATACTCACCATAGAGGAATACTGTACAGCCCTCCCTCCCACCAATACCCCAGACAATACCATCACTGGCATTCAGTGGCACACCCCTCCTGCCAAAGCCCTCTGTAGAACCATACTGATACAGCCATACTTCCATCAACCTCCTTCCCTCGAAAATACCATCATTGGCTTCTAGTGGCATTACCCTCCTGCCAATGTCCTTGGTAGCAGCTTACAAATATGGTCCACCCACCCAACTAATACTCCTGCTAACAGTAGCCCCTATAATGACTGTCAAAACTCCCTGTGACAGGGTTGAATATGGCCTTGTCCCAGTTGTTATGGAGAAAGAGATTAAATGCAAGGATCTATTCTATTCTCTTCTCTCCTTTTTTGTCTCTTCTCTGTCTAGTTGGGCAACCAGATTTTCTTGCAAGACCTAGGACTTGATCACCCTGATAGTCGTGCAATTCTCTGCCTCTCGCTATCTCTCTACCCTCACTTGCTGTTCTGTCTTTTCTTCCCCCTTGCATATCTGCTGGTATAAAAATATATGTGAATCATTTTGTGGAAATGTAACTGATACTGGGATCTCTTTGTTTGAAACTGTATATAGTTATACTGTTGACATGATTGCAAAGCTATTTGGAAATCACGGGGTTAACCTGAGATGCAAGTTTTAAGCCTTTTGCAAAGATCTAAACAAGAGGCTAGTTCTGGGTCACAATTTTCTTTTTGCTGCACCTGCTGAAACTGACAAGAACACTGTGTGAGAAGCATTCTATTTTCTTAACGAGCTCCTGCAAAGACTTATAAAAAGAGCTGCAATGTTTCTTGCAAAAGACAGGGACAGATTTGAAATTGAGAAGAAGGGCTTAGTTTAATATGTTTGTACTGTCATTGTAAATAGTTATACTGAACAATTTTTTTAATTTTATTGTTATTAATAATAAAATACTTGTTGCACATTTTACAACTGCTCCTGGTTCTCCTATGCTTCCTGACCTGTTCCTCGATGGCAGATGGTGTCAGTCTAAGTGAGATTTATGCCGTGCATACTCTAAGCCAGTAGTTTTGTGCATAGGTACTAGACCTGGTACCAGGGAAGCATAGAAGAAAGGTATGGATTCTGCAGCAACAAGCCCATGAGTGGATACCAGGAGAATGTCAGCCAAACTAGAAGAGACAGAAGTCCAAGCTGAGACTGTACAGCTAGCACCAGTTATAGAAAAAGAACAAGCAGAGACAGAACGTGAAAGCCTGCCTGCCTTTTTTCAAATGGTGGGCTATACAACAAAAAAAGAGACAGAGAAACAGAGAAAAGAAGAAATGCAACAACTCGAGTAGCAGAGAAGAGATGCAGTGACAGGAGCAGCGGTGGCTGGATGCCCTGCAGGCTATCAAAGGCAGAGGATCTGGCACAGATCCAGATGAGCAACAGAACATAGGCAACGTGAAATACATTAAGCTTACAAAGTTGTGTCCCTCAGATGATATTGAAGCATACCTGACACCTTCTGAAAAGGAATACCTTGCAGCAAAGTGGGCCATGTAGTCCCTTAAGTTTTACTTACTAGGAGCTGACTTTGTATTTATAACATATCACAGTCCTCTCTGTTGGCTTAACCAAATGAAGGATAAAAATTCCAGAATCACATGGTGGTACCTGGCACTGCAGCCATTTAAATTTAAAGTGATGCACAAATCTGGGAAAGAGAAAGTCAATGTTGATTTTCTGTCAAGATATGGATCAGGAATTGAGAATTATGAAGGCTGAAAAAAATGCGAGTTGAAACTTCTGTTTTTGCTATGCTGCATATGCACAGAACTGTAATGGTTATATGTTTATGTTAGATGAGAATTACTAGAAAGTTTTGGAAACCTGTTTTTGTAAAACAGGTTCCCTCTTAAGGAGGGGGTATGTGACAGGGTTGAATACAGCCCTGTTCCAGTTGTTATGGAGAAAGAGTATAAATGCAAGGATCCATTCTATCATCTCCTTTTCTGTCTTCTGTCTGGTTGCGCAACCAGATTCTTTCGTGAGACCTAGGACTTGATCACCTTGATGGTCTTGCAATTCTCTATCGATCACTATCTCTCGACCCTCACTTGCTGTTCTGTCTTTTCTTCCCCCTTGTATATCTGCTGATATAAAAATATATGTGAATCATTTTGTGGAAATGTAACTGATACTGGGATCCCTTTGTTTGAAACTGTATATAGTTATACCCGTTGAAATGACTGCAAAGCTAAAACTGTATATAGTCATACTGTTGAAATAATTGAAAGCTATTTGGAACTCAAGGGGTTAACTTGAGATGCAATTTTTAAGCCTTTTGCAGAGATGTAAACAAGAGGCCAGTTCTGGGTCACAATGTTCTTTTTGCTGCACCTGCTGAACCTGACAAGAACACTGAGTGAGAAGCATTCTGTTTTCTTAATGAGCCCCTGCAAAGACTTATAAAAAGAGCTGCAATGTTTTTTGCAAAAGACAGAGAGACAGATTTGAAATTGAGAAGGACCTAGTTTTCTATGTTTATACTGCCATTGTAAATAGTTATACTGAACAATTTTATTTTACTGTTACTAATAAAACATTTGTTGCAAATTTTACTACTGTTCCTGGTTTTCCTATGCTTCCTGACCTGTGCCTCAATGACACTCCCCTCCTGTTCCCTGTAGCCATAAGCCCCATTAGATACGATTCCACCTTGGACCTTTTCCCAGGCATCCGATTCAGTACCCCCCCCATTGCAGTATCCAATCCTGCTGCAGTCCTGTAAATGTGTTCCCCCATCCAGCCCCCTCACAGCCCTGCTACTGAGACACCAGCACGCAACAATGCTCTGCACACTGCCACAGCCGGCTGCCGTCTGCCCTTGCATGTACTGTAGCTTTCTACTCTGAAGTATAGTGCCACAGTACTTGCAGGAAGTTTTTGAAAAATCTATGAAGCTCCATAATATTTCACAGTCATTCTGCATGTACTGTAGCAATATATTGCAGAGAATATTGCTACAGTACATGTAGGGCCAGATGGTGGCCAGCTGTGGTTGTGTGCAAATGGTTGTTGCCATCAGCTGGCCTGGGACTGGAGGTGAGTAGGTGGGAGAAATGCAGTTACGGGATTTAAAAGACAGCAACAGGACCAGGAGCAGCAGCAGGAAGGTCACAATGGACACCAGGGGAAATGGCAGAGGGAATTATAATCATGCCTAACAGGGCTTAAGGCAACAGGGAGTGGTGTATGTGATGCACATACACAGAGTCAGAGTTTTACTTTCCAAATAGTGACTTCTATTTGAAATACATCTCGGTTTAAAAATGAGTGATATTGCCAAAATCAGGACATTTCCTTTAATACTGACAGTTATTTACTTTATACGCCATAAAAATTGCTGATCTTGTTCATGCACGAGTTTGGCGGGATTTAGAGCCAGATCTCTATCGGGGGGTTCACGGGAAGGAGTGGATGGTGAAATAAGGTCAGGATGACGAAATAAGGTCGGGATGACTGAAAGTCACTTTTGCTGAAAAATAATTATTATAAGAAAAAACATACATTTCAAACGCCATGTAGGTAATTACACTGTAGAGCTGTATTAACATGCACAAGCAGTAGAGGGGTCCAGCAAATTGGTTAAAAAGCTGACGGTGTCGCTTTAACTGAGCTAGCAAGTTAAAAAGACACTTCTTATGTTAGTGAGTAGCTCCTCCAAAGTGGACATCAGGGAGGCTTTGTAAGAAGCTGCAGGTCAAGGTGGTAGGCCTAGTGTCCTAGCAGGCATGACTTTGGACGTGATGCTGGATGCAAACCTCTGAGAAGACTTGAAATTTTCAGCAGCAAAAGTGAGATGCATTGTTTTTTTTGGTGGGGGGGGGTTCTTACTGATCAGCAGCAGACATCATGCAAAGATGAGCTCTTAGGCACCCACCATGTTTGCTGACTCAGTAGCGGTCCCCTTGAAGACCTTTTAGCCGAACTGCACAGTAAGTAGAGTCAATCAAATTTTTTTTTAAATCTCAGCTCTGCTGCCATCCCTGGACAAGTCACATAACGTCATCTCTTTGTACTTCATGACAACTGTAAATGCTGGTATACACAGGACCCCACAGAAAATGAAATGCTTCATCTCATCTGGATAACCCTAGGTAAATAATTTCTAAATAAATTCAACTGTATATTTTTAACATTAATGCCTAGATCAAACCATATAATACCAGTATGAATGGACAAAAATACTCTTTAAAACCAGCCCAGTGGTGTCGTTTGTAAAAATACAAGTATGCAAGCTTTTTCCACTTTGACAAATATTGGCCTAATGCAAAAATATTTTAACATTTATTTTATATGTGGCAACTGAGGCAGAATATCTTATTTACAAGGCACCTCTGCAGAATGGAGTTCAGCACACTACAGAAATGTAAACCAGCTTAGATACTTGCACTAAAATATAGCATTCAAGTTAAATTTACATTTAATATCTGCTGACATATGAAAAGTGAAACAAGATTTGACAGCTTGCATACTGCATTCTACTGGATATGTTAACACAATCCAGAAAAGCAATTACTGCCTGAGAAAGAGATTAAAAACTACAATACAGTGATATATTCCCTTTGGTTAGGAAATCTAGCATCACAAAAGGGCCTTTTACATACTCCCAATTAAAAATTCATTAACTTTTTGAAGATAAAGTTATAGTGTTCAAACTATTTTTTTTCCAGGAAATTTGTTGAATGTCCCAAGAAAGCACACTGCAGCATATTACAGCTCAGATAACAGCTACTGCATATAATTAATCCACTCAGGAATATGGATATGTATAACAGAGAGGTTTATATATTTTTCTGTCATATTATATCATGAAACAAATCCAATTCAAACCACCTGCTAACTGGTATGTGCCACATTTTATTAGTTATGTAAGAAATAAACTTGGGTTACTTATCAACATTGCTCCATGTTATTTTGAATTACTTATTATCAATAAATTGTAATTTTATATTGCCAAGACACCATGTCCAAGTTTAAAGGGAAAAATCAATTTGCAAACACCCCACACCATAATGTGGGGCAGCAACTGATTAGGCTTTCTGCCTAAAATAAAAACTGTACTTTCTAGCATGTTGTAATATTTCAAGTTTATTTGGTTGATCCTGCCATCCCTCCCACTGGCATTTTGTGACAAGCGCTGCTTGGGGTGCATCCCAGAACCTCCTACGGCTGACATCAGATCCGGGGATCAGTCATGGGAGAGTGTATAGGTTTTATTAATGTATGGAGCTGTTATTAGCTCTGGTTTGGTCACTTGCATTCCCGTGTCACATGGAAACCAAGTATTAGGTGGTTTTGATGTGCCACAGGAAATGCGAATGACCAAACCGGAGCTAATAATAGTTCCATCTAAATGGTAGTAATATCATCCATTGACCTGTCTTAACTTCCCACCTCTAAACCCAAGTCTCAAACTCAGTGCACAACTGCAGTCACTGACTCGCTTTGTCTGATACAGGTACTCTGCAGTGTCAGTGGCTCAGCAGGTAGCACACTCGCCTCTGTGGCCAGGAGATCAGAAGGCTGTGGGTTCTATCCCCACACCAGGCACTTGGGTTAATATCCCAACACTGACACTGTAGTGCAGCATTAGGGGGGTGCTGTACTCCAGAGGTGCCGTCTTTTGGATGAGACGTTAAACCGAGGTCCCATCTGCCTGTTCTGGTGGTAGTTCAGGTGGATGTTAAAGATCCCATGGCACTTCTCGAAAAGAGTAGGGGAATTTTTTTTATTTGTTCAATATCAAAAGATAAACATAACATACAGTGTTAAGTCACACAAATTGATCAAAGCAAAAAATAAACTAAATAAATAATGTATTCATACATAGTCAAGGTGTCTGTAAAATTCCTTATTGCTGTATACATAAAAAAAATCAACACCAAAAGTAATATTTCATATACAAACCTTTGCCAAAAAAAAAAAAAAAGGCATAACAAAATTATAACTATTCCTCGGTTCACTCACACCATAATCAAAATTAGAAACTTTCCTATCGAAGGAAACAAAAACAATAATCTCCCACTGTAATATCAATTCCACACTAAATATAGTGTACTGCTCATAAGGTAATCATCATAATTGAAATAATAGCAATCAAACTGTAAGACATAGATAATCCCAATATAGTCTAGTTGGACAGAAAATCCCCTCCCCTCCGTTCCATTGTAATAGAAAAACCCAAATAAGTATAACAGTTATTAGCAACATAACTCCTAATATACGTTCACAGGGCTGCCCTAGAAACCAAAAAATAAAAACAAAGTCAGCTCTATTTTAAAGAAAATCCACAGCATACCACCAAGATGACCAGCTATCCAGGTCAACTCGTAATCTTTCTTCTAATTTCCACTACTGCTAGTCTGTTAAAAGCATTTGGGTAAGCTCAAAAGGAGAAATATGTTGTAGCTGTAAAACCAACCGGCAACTTCCAAGCCAGATCCGATATAATATAAGAGCAAAAAGAATACGGAGTGTACTGTCATGAAACTGTATCGCCAGGTGAGGAATTATCCCATAATAAAGTAACTGGGAATCTGGAGGAAGATGTAACCTCTCCTTCCCTCTATTTTTAAAGACATCCCAGAATTCAATAACATAGGGGCAACTGTAATATAAATGATCCATTGTCCCTAACTGAAGGACACAACATTCTCTAGGACAATACCTATCTTGTAAAGATTTATGCTTTTGATTGCTCTTAACATTAATCCTTTTATGCAAACCTAACCATACAGTATCCCATAACTTCTATGGCAACCTTACATCAGTTTTGTATTGCACAATATTATCCTGCTGCTGTTGTGAAAATCCTGCAAATGGATTTTCAAAAAAAATGAGTGGATAGAATTTCCAAATACAATTTTTTCCTCGAATAACTAAGCACCATGTCTATTTTGATACCCCATTTAATTAACCCATCCACCATCCCTTCCCATCTTTTAACCAACCTAGAATTTCTTTTATTTTTATGAAGAAAATGTCCTGCCTTCCATTCCGTCACCACCCCTTGTATTAAGGAAAAACCCCATTTCCCCCAAAGCTGAACCGAACCTTTGATTAAGGGAAGAAAGTTATTATACAGAAATATAGTATAAAAAAATAAAATGGGATTAATCATATTCACACCACCCCCTTTGATACCCTGATAAAGTACATTACGCTTGATAGGGTTACGTCTACTCCCCCCAAAACAGGAGAAGAAACACCCTAAAAAAGGTGTTTCCAAACTCTTAGGAACAAAAAAAACAGCACTAATATATAAAAATATCGGGGTTAAAAAAGTTCTTAGTAGATAAATTCTTTCCTTTTTTGATAATTTCCAATGGTTCCAACATCCTACTATCTCTTTTCCTTTGGAAATCATTACATCCCAATTATATCTTGCCATGTCACTACCTCCATAATATATTCCCAACATTTTGCAAAGAACCCTTGCTATCTGACACCCTCCCATCAATCTAGGCTCTTCTGGAAACCCTGTAAGATCTAGACATTTCGTTTTTTCTACATTCAAACAAGCCCCGGTTATCATCCCTATCTCCTGAATGAGATGCCTAGCTATCCCAAAGGACTGTTCATTTTGAAGTAGGAGGCAGAGATCATCTGCATATGCTAACACTCTACAGTCCTGTAGCTCACCCCCAGACAAACCCTGAATTTTGGGGGAGTTTTGTAGAATCCGCAACAAAGGATCCAACATAAAAACATATAAAAGGGTGCTCAATGGACACTCTTAGTGTACCCCTCTTCTTATCAAACATTTGGGACCTTGCTGGCCATTATCATATGGCCTCACAAAAGCAAAAGCATAACATAGCTGTAGCCATTCTATAAACCTCAACGGTATTCCATATTTCCCTAAACATTGCCACAAAAATGTATGAGATACCCTGTCAAAAGCTTTGGCTTGATCTAAACTAACCAAATATCCAGTTTGTGAGCCGTGTTCATACCCCTTATCTCCTTCTACTATCTCCCTTAATAGAAGCAATGCCTCCGTAATTTGCCTCCCTGGTACTGAACAAAATTGTACTGGGCTAATCAAATCTCCCATCACTCAAGCTAACCTGTTCCCTAAAAGCTTCGCAAAAATTTTAAAATCAGTATTTAATAAAGTTATAGGACGCCGATTACCCAAATTTGTAGGATCCCGATTTAAATAAAAAAATCATTAACCCCTCATACATTGCAGTAGTCAAAAAATGGTCTGAAAGAAAAAAATTATAAAGTGAAAGAATTTCAGATGGAATAATACCCCACAGAAATTTATACATCTCTCCAGGAAGCCCATCTGGTCCAGGAGATATTCCTTTATGTAAGGATTTAATAACCTCAGCCAATTCTAAATTTGTAAATGGGGCAATCATATGTTCCCCAACCTCTGATTCCAAATTAGGGGGGTCCACCACTTGTAAAATCTGAGAGGCAAATTCGGAGTCTGCCACAGGTTCCCCGAATGTGTCAGTTACAAATTCCACTAACACCTTCATTATCCCTTCATTTTCTGTTACCAAACATCCTCGAGGTGATTCCAGACCCATAAGTTGTCCTTTCCCACATCTTTGGTGGCAATTACAAAAAGGATTAATATCTGCAGACTTCCCCTGCGTACCAAAATACTGTTCTTTCATTAAAGAGCTTAATCTAGACTATTGATAAGTCCTCATTTCTATTTTTAGATGTTGACTTTCCTCCTTCAAATCTACTTTCTCTAACACTTGTCTAGTCAACAAAATGCCCAACTTCTTTTTCAATGCTAGATACTTCTGTTGTGTAGTAGCTACCTTCTTTTTACTGACATATTGTAAAAAACTAATCAACAAAGCTTTTAAATCAGTCCACCATAGACTGATGTCATCATATAAAAAAACTGTTGATTTTTTATCTAGAACCAAAGTCGTGAGATCCTTTAAAACTAAAGGATCCTCTAACAATGAGACATTCATATGCCAATACCCCTTCCCTGTTTCCCTACCAGGCGGTGCAGCATCCTCAATCAAAGCATGATCTGATGTTTCAATAGGAAAAGAAACTGTCTGAAACACTGGTAGAGCTTGTTTAAGAAACATGAAATCTATCCTAGAAGACAGACTTCCTTTAAAAAAAGTAGACTGTCCTTTATGCTTCCCCTCCCAATGGGTGTCTTTTAAACCTGCTTGACGCACTACCTGTTGCAAAATGGTTTTGTCGCAGTACTGTTTCATTGAACTTGTGACATTTTGCATATTTACATTAAAATCCCCCTTCCAAAAAAAACAATTGTATGCTGGTAAACAAATATGACTGAATTTATCTAATTAATTCAATCCTTAAAGCTTTGGTTTGAGGCCCATAAATTGTGATAAGTCTATAAAAGAAAGTATTAATGAGTACATCTAAGAGCAAAGCCCTACCAGGGTCAATGTCCACTAGTCTCAAAATAGAAACATCAGAGGAACGAAAACAAAATCCTACCCCACTACAGGGCTCCATACCTAGAGACCAACTTGACAACCCCCATTTCCAATCACTAGTAGCCTGGACAACCTCTGCCAGTGTATGTAACCTAGTATCTTGTAACATAAAAACATCAAACTCAGATTGCTGTAAAATACTAAATGTAATTTTCCTTTTCATCTCAGATTTAATACTAACAACATTCAGGCTTGCTAAGTAAATTTGCTCAGGGAGTAGGTTTCATTAGTTTTCTGCTAGACCTTGTAACTCTTTTCAAAAGTACCTCAGTCCCGGATTTTTGTAAATTCACCTGTGGAATATCCTCAACCCTCAAAGGGAAGGGGGGGAAACCTTCCTCCATGGGACTCTGTCTCAGCCTGTTCACCCCATGAAGTAAACACCACAAAACAATTTGATAGGGGTAATGGTAATAAGGTTATTCCTTGGGGAGCTTCTCCTAAGTCAACAAGGGGGACAGGGTGGGGGATAACTACATCTGCTTGTAGCTCCTCCAGTACTGTCTCAGAGGAACTCCCTAAATGCTTAGAGCTAACCTCTTGGTTTGAAATGAGAGATTGGGAAGGAAATCTTTTTGGTGACCCTTGGGGAGTTACAAAAGGTGTATCATTTATATCTGCCAAATCCCCTTCCCTGTCCCTTTCTACTGTTTTCCAATTCAAATGACTTGTTACTGAAAACACAACTCTTATCTGCTGGAGGCCTTCCTCTAGAAATTACACTATCCATTCTATTCTCTCTATAGCCTCCTCTCCCTCTTCCTCTAAGTCTTGACTGAGAAAAGGAGCTGCCTACATCTGTCTGCTGAGGGAAAAAAGGTTGACAAGCTTGTAATAAAATGAAATCATGATCTGAAGTCTTGTCAGAATTATGAGCTGCCCAGGGACACTCCTGGAAAGCATGCTCATCATCTCCACATAAATTACAAATTGGGGGGAGCTGTGCACTGGGCTGCTGAATGGCCAAATACCCACACAAAGAAAACATTTGATATTATCACAATCAGAATTTAAATGCTGCAGAGAACCACACCTATAGCAACTTTGAGGTTACCAGCAAAAAAAACTATCCCACGATCTCTTCCTAAATAAAAAGAACTAGGTAAATGCTGTATGCCTGATTCAGTATGTTTGAGCTGTACCCAAAATGCCACCCCCAGTCCAGAAACCATTATCATCCAGTATAGGCCATGGATGATCAAAAATAGTACATCTTTCTCCAGCCAAAAGACAATATCATTTACGTCCACGCTTTCATTCCTAAACAAAACTGTCACAGTTTTAATCGTAGGCTTTGTCATAGGAATAGCCACCACATCATGCCAAACTTCTAAATCTTTTACTTCGTAATACAGTTTCCAGAATTTTCCTAAAAGGGGCATAGTACAAAAGCTAATAGCATAGCTGCGATCACCAGGTACATGGATGAATGCATAGACTTCACTTGGTGAAAATCCTAACGGTTCCCTAATCAAAGTTGTCCTCACCCAAAGTCTATCGGGAGAATGGGAGCTGCACCCTTGTAGCTAAAACGAACTAAGAATCATCTTTTGCTACTTCTGCTGGCTTTCTAAAGAGCCCTGCATAAGATTGTGGCCCTTGTCCAGAATTAGAAGTAGCATCTGTCTCTTCCTGCCGATCCGTACCTGATGGGTCTGACCGTGTCGGACTGGAACAAAGTTGGTCCACTCTTACCTGCTCTTGTCCTAAAGTAGGTAAACTCTTTTCTTTATCAAATGCTGTTATATTTCCAGCCTGTTGTTGCACTTCTGAGACCTCTCGTTGATGGTTTTCTGATTCCAACCTAGCAACCACAGGAGCCGCCACAACTTCGTCCCGTGCAACTGTACTAGGAGACAATACAGACTTAGGATTTTGGGGAGATACATTGTGTCTTCCTTGAATTTGTAACACTGTAACTCCATTCTGTCTTAATGCCAAACTTTCAGGGGAGCCCGGAATGGGTATCGACGAATCAGGAACCTATTGATTTCCACGATATTCCCAACTCGTTTGTTTTACAGCATTTCCAGGAGACCATTCATCTGAGTTACCCTGTTGCTCCACGTCTTGCGCTTCTGAGCCTTGAATCAAAACCTCATTTGTATCTTGGTTTGAACACACCGCCCTAGATTTGGGTGGATTGTCCAGAGGCAGTCTTTTACTTTTACCTTGTAAAGGGCTAGCAGTAGATAGTTTTCTCTTCTTTTTTTCCTCCAATTTTGTTCTACTGACTTGAAATCATATTCAGCCACATATATTATTTTTAACAATTGCTGTTTTTTTCCCTCTAGTTCAGTTTGTAGTTTTGCTTCTTCATCATCCATCTCATCAGCTGACCTGGTATTCAAAGGTAAGGATTCAGATTCTAGCGATAAAGCTTCCTGCAATAGATTTGTTGCTTCAAGTCGAACCTCCGCAGGTAGATCTATAGTAATTTCAGGAGCTCCAAAAACCTGACCATCCCCTTCCACAGACTGTTGCTGACTGAGACCGTCCATCTCTCCTGCAGTGCTTCAATGCCCTCTGCAGCAAGAGTAGGGGAATTTTCCCAGTGTCCTGGCCAAATCTGCCCCCCCCAACTAAAAAAAAAACACGAACAGCTTAATCTGGTTAAAGGTCAGTTGGCATTCATCTGTATCCCCCTCCTCCCGGGTCGTGCCTGAATATAGGCAGAATTTGTCTAGTCCACTTACCCGGTCAACAAAAACTAACTAACTGCTGTGGAGTCTCAAGATACTACTGCTATGTAGTGCTGTAACCCTATTTTTAACATTTTGCCATGCTGCAACTGCCCTTCTGGCCAGTCTGTGTGTACAACTCCTGACACCGTGTCCTGCACTGTGCTTAACTTGATACTGATGTGGTTTTCTGTCACCACTTTTACTGCTTACACTGTATTAATGTAGAGATACTTGGCTTGTAGCATTGCATGGTACTGCCAATTTTGTGAATGTGTACCAACATACCACAGATGTGCAGGGTTAAAAAGAAATCTCTAAAATCAGGAAGTGGGAGTAAATCATGCAAACATGGTAGTAGATTACTCCTTCACTCCCCTTATCTGTTCGTCTAGGGGCAGTCTAGGACAGGTCAATGCTGTAGTCCCCCAGTGGAAACTAGGCATCCTATAAGCCCAGTGATGAGATGTACAGCTAAAGGTTACAGGAACAAGCATGCTTTTTTGTGAACCAGAGCTGCCTTTATCTCAAGGTGAAGATGTAAGGATATCAAATAAAGGCCAACTACTTCACTGTCGCAACACTTGTGGCCACTCTTGTGTGTCTCCTGTGCCTTTCATGAGGCCCCCTTTGTGCCTATGTGCTCTGTAAGCCCTGTGTCTCCAGATCTGGAACAAATATAAATGAGCATAATGGGCAGCCTACCTTGGATACATACAGTATCAGCTGCAAACCCATAATGGGTGGGTGGGGGCTACACCAGTGTGTCAAACTGAAGTGGTATGCTGATGAGTGTTTCAAACCTAGGACCTCAGTACCCACCTCCAGGTGGGCCCCATTCACCTCAGTCTGACTGGATACCAGATATCAACTGTGTATAAACATTCCAGTTTCTTTTCTTGAAAGTTGCTTTATACAGTTACATTCACTTCAAGAATCTCAAGGACAGCAAAATTATCCTTGCTGGCTTGCTTAATTTTTTCCACTCAGTTTTCCTTTTAACAGCTGCATAACAAGAGTCATGCATGCCATAGTGCAATTTACTTTGAAAAGGGTGCTTTGGTAGCATGTGACTGTGAATGCACCACAGTTGTGGACAGCTGTGTGTCCTTTCACCGGACTGGAATTGAATCTCCATGCATCCTCTCCATTCAGTACAGTTCTGCCTTTCATACCACGTTCCCTCTGCCATGCTCAGTGCAGGCCAGACTGGAAGGAATGCTTTAGCTCTTGCAGTGCCCGCCTTCATTTCACTTACGTAGAATTGTAGGTGTATGCATGCTCAAGGTTGCAGTGCAGGTTGCCACTGAATCTGAGTATGCGTTCCGTGCACAGTGATATACACAAAGCTACACATTAACCAACATCAACGGTCAAAGGATTCTACGGCTAACCCGTTAACTGCCCTCTTAGCTGGCCAGTCAGTCCACACACTCACAAAGTTGTATTCATGGAAATGTAGCACTCAGAGTAACTATGTTTGATTATCACTCTGTGGTGCTTGCTCTGGGGAATTAAAAATGTATAATGATTATATGAGATCTGAGCGACCCCAGTTTATTGCCAAGTTCTATTCATGCAAAGCCAGCTTCCTTAGAACTGCACATTTCGAAAAATGAAACATTTCCTCTATTTTTTTGGTCCTTGCTCCGATGACAAGAATAGATTTCGAGAGGAAGTTAGAAACCATACGTACTGGAAAAAATGCATTTTATCTTGTGCATACTATGATGACTAGTAACATCTTTGATTCCATATTTCACTTCTGTGAAGGCTCCCTTGTTCAGTTCTTTATCTTGCTGAAAACACACACCGCACACGTGGTGTGCGGTGTGTGTATCTGTGTGCGTGTTTGTTCCTGGGAGAACGCATCAATCCATTATACACCAGCTTTATTAGACAGATGGACCATTCAATATGGTTCCGAGTGGGTCATTAACACAGGTGACATTAAGTAGTCAACCTTCCCCACCACCATCACAATCATTTCAGAAATGTTGCTTAAGAAGATCATATGTAAAACCATCCTTTTGTTCACACACTTATTATGTAAAGGTGAAGAAAACAAGATGTGCAAGTGGTGTTTTTTGAAACTACTGACTCGGATTTGAATGTGGTTGAAAGTTTACAATTTCTCTGTGGAGAATACAGATATTTAGAAGCTCATATCAGACTTAAATCTATGTAAACATACTGATTCTATTAAAGTGCGATTTGTATTTCCCCTCGTGGATCAATGCTGGGTTTAAAAAATTCCCACAATATATAATCAGAGATGCTGTCAAGCACATGTATTTTTAAGACGCAATATGGTCAGATTAAAAAAATCCTCTAATTGTTCACATATTAATTGCTGGCACTAAATTACCACTGCTGCTGAATCTCGTGTTTTAGTTTATATAAGTTATAGACTACAGCTCAGCTGTTTCAATTCTAAAGTACTGTCGTAAGCTCAGTTCTGTTTTAGTTCATATACACTACCCACTGCAGAACAGCGGTGTTTAGTTCATATACATTATCTATTACAGCACAGCTGTTTAGTTCATATAGATTACCCACTGCAGCACAGCTGTGTTTAGTTCATATACACCATCCTCTGCAGCATAACCTTATTACATCTGCACAGTGAAAGCTATGTATGACATAGTGCAATTACATTGAAAAGGGGGCTTTGGCAGCATGTAGCTGCGAATACACGACACCTGTGGACAGCTGTGTCCTTCCACTGGAGTGGAACTGAATCTCTCCACGTTCTCGCCATTCAGTACAGTGCAGTTGCGCACCCCCCCAACCACACTATTGTCTTGCAAGGACAGAGTCAGACCATAATTAGTGAAATTTCAGCTTACCTCTTTATATCGTGCTACTGCTATTAGATGCCCACCAGGAACCTTCTGTTATTTTTACCCATTTCGTTTTGTTTTTTTTATGTTTCCTTTGTCTCACTGGTGCTGCTTTGGCCACCTGAATTCCCAAGTGCGACAGCAAGTTGCGCATGCACACCTTGCAGCTTCAGTGTGTCATGCATGCAGGAAATTAACAGAAATGGAAATAAAATACTACACAATGTTCTCCATCCTGCAAGATTACATGTCACAGTTGGGAAAGAGCCAGTCATGTTTATGGACACCAAGGTAGCTGAGAGAGACTAGGGCAGCAATGAAGGGACACTAAAGGAAGGCTACGCAGCATTTAAGAAGGATGATTAAAATGGAATAAGGGTAAAAGAAGTTATATGGTTAGAGACTTTATTCATTTTTTGGATGCCATCACTGGGTCAAGATACTGCATATTGGACATGGGACACTTTCAGCAGCTGGAATGCACTATCTTGTAAGTAAACTGATAAAATGCTTTCTGTACTAAACACTCCTTACTAAACGCAGCTCAGTTCACAAGTGCACCACCCACTGGATTTAATGAACCATAACTGGGACATCAGTGACACTTTTTTTTTTTTTTTTGGTGTACAAGGAAGACTTGACAGGGAATTTACATTTCTCTCTCTCTTCCTGTTAAAGGGAGACCTGGGTTAACAGACTTGCTCGGGAAACGTTTAGGTCAGACTACACTACAAAATGCAACAAAATTAGCCCTGGCAGCAGTGAAGTCAGCATGCTCTTTTTCCTGGGACCATGTGTGTGTGTGTGTGTGTGGGGACATATAATGTAATGTATGTTGCAGTGGTGACAGGTGATACTGGATGAATATATTTGGAATGGTGTCCCCCATATCCCTCGGCCTGCAACTGTATTCTGGTAGCAGCATGCAGCATTTACTTGGTCCTGTTGAACTGTATATTTAGAGGGTCTCTGTGTTCTATTTACTACTTTTTGTTTTCATGTTCAACATAACTTCATGCCCAAACTTATTTAGAGATACAGTGGTAATGGCAGCAGATGGATATATATATATTTTTTTATTATATCGACGCTCTTTCTCCTCCTCCTGTGCAGAGCAGGCTGGCAGGTCATCCAGCCGCCGGCAAACCAGGACTCTGGTCTGGTCAGCGACTCACTCTCCCCACAGAGGCTGGCACACTAGGTCCTGGGGGCGTGGTGCATGGCCATCTGCTGCCATGACCACCCCACAATTTTCCACCTGATTTAACTCCCCTGCTGGAGCCGGACATGCAATGACATTAGCGCACTTGTGTGCCAATGTCTGCCGTGCTCCAGACCCTCTTCCGTGCGCTGCTCCTGTAGTGCCCTGACTTCCGTCAGGTGCCACTGCAGAGCAAAGCAATCCCCTTTACCCACCCCAGAGAGAGGAGAACTGTCATGGGACACTTCATCCTCTCCCTCCCCTGCTGACCTGAGTCTGCTCCCAAACCCAGGTCACCTGCGTAGTGCGAGGTGTGGCATCCAGCACCTCAACCCTCAGGGCCACCAGACCAGCCTATGGATATTTCATTTTAAAGGATGGCTGTTAAAGACAGAGGTGGGAAGGAGACAAT
This sequence comes from Neoceratodus forsteri, assembly GCA_016271365.2. Classification (NCBI taxonomy): domain Eukaryota; kingdom Metazoa; phylum Chordata; order Ceratodontiformes; family Ceratodontidae; genus Neoceratodus; species Neoceratodus forsteri. The sequence goes on from CM028134.1 coordinate 685,231,219, forward strand.
CACTGCATTGCTATGGCTGAAGAGTGATGCTGAGCCAGATGGGTTTCTTTTTGTGACAAGAAGCAGCAGACAAGGTACATTAGCACTGTAGTAACAGCTGTAAACAACAGAGGATGTATATCACAGTTATACAGTTATACACAGTAGATAGGGTAAAATAGGCCCAGGACATAAGTGCAAGGTTGGGGTTATATGCCAGCTTCTGTAGCAAGGCTAAGGCCGCTGGTCAGGCATTGGGAGGGGATAGTGGGGCATGGCAGGTTCAGGAACAGGAGAAATTTGTAGTAAGGAAGTTTGCTAAAGCAGTAGACAGAGAGTAGGAAGAGAAGGAGTGCAGAATTTGAGTGGGAGGGCGTTTCAGAGCTTGGGTAGCCGGTGAGAGAAGGCAGCTTGACCGGCAGAGGTCTCCTGCCTAGGAACTGAAAGTTGGCGGGAGTCACTGGATCTAAGATGATGGGAATGGGGCGGGGCATCTGTGAGCACGGTGGCAAGGTAGGAGGGGATGGACCCGAGCCAGAGGTTGGAGACAAATTTAGTACAGTGAGAGATGCAGCGGTTTTCGAGGAACGGTAGTGCCAAGGCTCAGTAGAGGACGCAGTGGTGGGTGAGGGGAGAGGCATTGAGAGCAAAGCGGCAGAAGGGATTATAAAATGTGTCCAATTTAGATAGGGTGGACTTAGGGGCTGCACTGTATACAATGTCGCAGTAGTCGATGGAGGGCTGTATCATCTTCAGGATCAGTTCACGACAGACTTGGGGAGGGAGGCTGCTTCGGTTCCTGTATAGTGCACTGAGCATGGGGTGTAGTTTTTTTGAGATAGCATCGATGTGGTCAGAGAAGGAGAAATGGCTGTCAAGACAGACCCCCAAGTAACAGAACGAGGAGACATCTTCACGTTTTTGGCCATCCAGGGAGCGAAGTAGGGAAGGGAGTGCAGTCTGGCCAGGCGTTGTCGTGTGCCGAAGGTCACAGTGACAGTTTTCTTTGCATTTAGGGAGAGCTGATATGAACTAAACCTTTGCTGTACCTTGTTGAAGTCAGTTTGGAGGTTTGATTGTACCACATCAGGGGCACAGCCCGAGTAGTAGCGAACGGTATCATCTGCATACATGTGGACTGAGGAAGTAGATCAGATGAGTGGCAGGTCATTTAGGAATATAGAGAACAGAATGGGACCAAGAACCGACCCCTGTGGGACACTGGTAGTTAAGGGAAGGGGAGTGGAGATCACATTTGAGACTCTAACGGATTGAGTTCTATCAGAGAGGTATGATCTGAACCAGTTTGTGGCTGTGGCAGAGAGGCTTGATTCAGCGAGACTTGAGAGCAATATGGGTTGGGAGACGATGTTGAAGGCTTTTGCAAGGTCGACAAAAATGGCTGAGGTGATCAGTCCACTGTCTATGCCTGTCAGGATAGTGTCTGTAAGATTTATCAGGGAGGTGGTGGTGGAGTTTCCCTTCCTGAAGCCAGACTGGAATGGCGTGAAGAATTTGGAGTCAGTGAGGAAGGAGGTAAGTTGGGTGAGCACAAGGTGCTCTTATAGTTTTGCTAGGGCAGGGAGGAGGGAGATAGGGCGGTAGTTAGAGGGGGAGGCAGAGGCACCGCCTTTTGGCAGAGGGATGACAATGGCATGCTTCCATGCATGGGGGATGGCAGCGGCAGCAAAGGATTGGTTTAAGAGTTTGGCAAGCGGAGTTGCTATAGCGGGGGCAGAAAGGTTGCAAGTTTGGGGTCTAATCCCTGGCGGCCCAAGCTAACTCCCATACTCGGGTCGCTGGTGTGGTGCGAGGTGTGGCCTTTGATGCCTCAATCCTCTGCGCCACCGGGTCGGCTACAAGAAAACATTAACAAATGTACAGTACATGCAGTGACAGGCTAATGGCATGAAGTCCCCAGTTGTCTTTCCTTGCACTACAGAGGCTACTTTTATGTAAGCAATAAGCACTCAGTCTTACATGTTCTGACTCAAACTTTCGAAAGCAAGTAAAGCACATGGTATGGGTATTTTTCAGCTAAAAAATGACCAAACATACAGTACTCACTAAAATGTACCACAGAAGAAGACTAAAAAGGATAAGTTCTTTAGCTATTTTTTTAACGTTACCTTAATGTTTTTACTACTGCGGTGTTCTCATTTGGTCTGCTGTAGTACCACCCCAGAGTTTCTCTGAAGTACATCACACTCGGAACCCAGCAACTTTGTAACCCCACCTCCCCTGTAAGCCCTGGAGCTTACTCCCTTCGGCAGGTCCTCAGCAAAGCTCTGGGATGATCATTTGTGGTGGATCAGTAGGCAAAGCAGAAGCTAGAGAACATAGCAAGCCCTAGTAGAGGCAGGGCTAATTGGCGGGGGGGCTCTGGACACCCTGCTTCTATACATACTGCCCGGCCTAGAACATCAGCACATTATTAGTTAGGTTAGGTAATACCCTTGACCTTGTGCTGGCAAATGGGAACTTTGTGAGAGAACTTACAGTGAAGGAACTGCTGTCAGGGAGTGACCACCACTCAGTATGGCTCACACTGGATATGGGCAAGGAAGGAGTGGAATCTGGCACAATAGTGCTGGACTTCAGAAGGGACGACTTTGGGAGGATGGGGGAAGTGGTAAAAGGGTACCTGGCCAGAATTCAATCTAGTATGGACACTAACCAGAGGTGGGAGCTCATAAAGCTGGGGATAGTGGAGGCAACCAAAACCTGCTGCAAAGCCCAGAGCAAGAAGGCTAGGGCTAAGAAACCGATCTGGTTGAGCAAGGAAGTCATGGAAAAGGTAAGGAGGAAAAGAGCTGCCTTTAGGAGGTACAAGAAACGAGGGAGGAGTACTTGACAGAATCGAAGGAGGTGACAAGGGCAGTAAGGAGCCAAAGCATCTACGGAACTCAGGCTGGCACAAAGGCATTAAGAAGGAGAGAAAGGACTTCTTTAAGTACATCAGGGAAAAAGGAGCTGTAAGGACCACATAGTAAGGATTAGGAAGGAGGGAGGTTGGGTGGGAAGCAGGTGCGTATATGATGAATCACTAAATGAGTACTTCTGCTCAGTATTTACTAAAGAGAAGAGGGGTGTCACCAAGGTGGGAGAAATGGCAGAAGCAGGTGGGAAGTTAGCAGTGGGAAATCATGGAAGCAGAGTTCAAGAGGGTTTGAAGGCACTGAGGATTGGACAAGGCCAGGCCCAGATGGCATCCACAGGGTACTGAAGGAGCTGGCAGAGGTCCTTGCAGGACAGCTGGCAGACCTGACCCAATGCCTCACTACATTCGGGTGTGGACCTCAGGACTGGAGGATGGCTCATGTGGTGCCCCTCCACAAGAGTGGCCCCAAGGATGAACCAGGAAACTACAGACCAGTGAGCCTCACATCCATCGTGGGTAAGCTAATGGAGACTATCCTGAAGGAGAGGCTGGTGGACCTCCTAGAGGCCAAAGGACTACAGGACAGCAGACAGCATGGCTTACATGGCAGATCCTGCCAAACCAACCTCGGTCGAGTTCTATGACTGGGTAACTGGGCAACTAGACAGGGGCCATGCAGTGGATGTCCTGTATCTGGACTTCAGTAAGGCATTCGACTCAGTGCCACATGGAAGGCTGGGAAGGGAAGTTAGTAGGCACAGAGGCGGTGCAAAGCTAGTGAGATGGGTAGGAAACTGGCTGCAGGGAAGGCAACAGAGGGTGGTGGTGGGTGGGAGCTCTCACACCCAAGGGCAGTGATGAGCGGTGTTCCACAGGGCTCGGTGTTGGGACCAGTGTTGTTTGGGATATTCATTGCAGACATATCATGGGACATCAAGAGCAAGATCAGTCTGTTTGCTGATGATACCAAGGTAGGGCGGTGGTGGATGACCACCTATGGGGATGGCAGGGGTTGCAGGATGATCTGGCAAAGCTTGAAACCTGGTCAGACACCTGGCAACTGTGCTTAATGCAAAAAGTGCAAGGTGCTGCATTTTGGGATGAAGAACCCAAGGAGGAGTTACCAGCTAGGGGAGTGCAGCTAGCCCAGACAGAGGAGGAGAGGATCTGGGTGTGCTCATAGGGGTCATGAACAACTCGGTACAATGTGGAAGGCAGCTGCAGAGGCCAACAAAATGCTGGGTTGTATTGCGGGGGTATATCCTCGAGGAGGAGGAGGTGATTTCTGCCACTGTATAGAGTCATGGATTGAGACCACACCTGGAGTACTAGTACAGTACTGGCGTCCGTCTGAAGAGGGACATTAAGTTACTGGAGGGGCTGCGCAGAGCCACAAAGATGACCAAGGGGCTGGGGACCACTGAGAGGAGGTTGAAGGAGTTGAACATGTATTCATTGAGGAGAGGAGAGACAGGGGTGACATGATTGAAACCTTTAAATACATGAAAGGAATAAACAAGACAGGTACAGAGGGGCTGTTCAAAGTAAGGAGGGAGGGACACCAGGGGCCATGGATATGAGACTGGAGCGAGGAAGGTTCAGGAGGGAGATGAGAGACACTTTTTTACAGAGAGGGTGGTGGCCTGGTGGAATGCGTTACCTGCTGAAATGGTATGCAGTAGAACAGTGGACTGCTTCAAACGAGGATGGGACAGGACAAGGGGGAGGGTTAATGAAGGGGAAGGGTGGAAGGGAGGGGCAGCTGCAGAATAAGGGGTGCTAGCTGCACATTCGAGCAGACTTGATAGACCTCTAGGCCTTTATCTGCTGGCAAATTTCGTATGTTCGTATCAGGGGGCAGTATGGTAGCTGGGCAACCCACTCACCAACCTATCCTGGAAGAAAGCCAGCATACCGTGGGATGCTCAGTCCTCTTTCTACTGCCAGCCTGGGGTCACATTCCATGTTTTGAGATATGAAACCAGACTACCAGCATGGTGAGCAGCTGGCCAACTGTGGCAATATTCAGTTGGCTGTGACTTCTGCCGTTTTAAAGGAAAAATCAAAAGCACAAACACGCATTCACACACTGCATTTTTCCTTTTTTTCTTCCTCATCCTAGTTAGGCAGGGTCTCTATCAGCTAATTGAGCAGATCTGATTTTTGTGACTGACAAAGCAGTCACCACATGCCATACGTTTCCCACTGCCAGAACATACTAGATAGACATTCTTGTACTTACCTCTCTGGGTGGGGTCAACCAGTTGGAAGCAAAGCCAGACTGAAATCTCCTAAACAGAGAGGGTGTGACTAGGAACTCACAGTATTAGCCACTGCAACTGGAGAGGGACAATGTCATCCACTTGACCATCACCAATGCCTTCTGTCCATCCCCCCTGTATCCCACCCCACCAGGGCCTAATCAGAAACTGGTCGGGCCACGTCCACCTACTATTTTTCTACTTGGAATTTGCATCACGTAGATAGTGGTATGGCCCTGTTACAATATGTAAGCAATAAATCATGACACAGTGAGCATTAAAGAATTTTAATGCAAACCCTTGGGAAGTGAGGCATGACGCTGAAGGCTGACTGCCAACCTAGAGTGGCTACCTGCACTTATAAAATGTCTCACTGCTCTTATGTATTATATATAGTATTTTGGACTGCCCCTTATCTCCTGACTTGTATGATATCCTCGTTTCCATTATTTTGAGTTTGTTTTACCACTTATTTCACAGTTGAAATAATAAAAGGAGCACTTCTTTTAATAAGGCCTGGACGGGGTATTCTCTGTTGTTTTTAAACACCCATGTTTTAAGATAACTTTTCTTGTGACTATCATGAACAAGCATGCAGTAAATACCGCTCCCTAACCTTATAGGATGACAAGTGTACACAAACAGCTGAGAACACTGATGAAACCGGTTTTGAGCCATATTAAAAGGAGGTAAAGCAGAGTCAAAATGGGGAAAGAAGGGCATCAAGTCAGGAGGTAAGGGCAATATAAAATAGTATAAAAAGTATTGTAAAAAACTATCACTGCTATCATGCACTGCTGCTTTAATGCGACTTTTTCTTTTTACGTAAAATTATTTGCTTAAATACATTTTAAACGGCAAAATTATATACATGAAATGGTCCCTCATTTTGTTGGTAATGAGGCATTTTTGCCTTAGTAACAAGATACGGCACCTGACTACGCACTGCTAGGCATTTAATGCACGGTCAGGTGATGACTTTCAGCCAACAAGATTTTAAGATTTTTTCTTGCCATTTTAAAAATTATCACCACCACACATGGATTGACACTTGGATACCTGACACCTTCATATCATAGGCTTGCAACTCTGTGTCACACTAGAGGCAGGAATTCATTAATTCACACACATACACACACACACACATATATGCTGGAGCCACAGACTCCTGCCCACACATGCCCATCATTTGCTAACTGTTTACTAGCAGGAACCTCTCGCCCGTCCTGAAGCAGGAGATGTCAAATAGATGCTCACATTGCCTCAGCTGCCCCCATGTATGACAATCCAGATGTGTGGAACATGAACCCAGCATGGCAGGATGAGCCAGACAGGCTTATCTTTAGGCCATCAGGCTGCCCCTGCATAGTTAATGTTTCCGCTGAATTCTGCACTTTATTTACCTGCTGTGAAACTTGCTCTGCTGCAGTGAGATCTGATCTTCAAGGGCTCTGCTTGCCTCAGTGATAAAAGATAATCTTTTTACTCAAGAAACAACAGTCTGCATCTTTGTTAAACTGGTAGTGCTCTGCCTTGCCACCTGGAAACTGTTAGTAACATACTTTTTGCTTACTCCCTAGACATTATATATGTGGAAGATTTTTTTCCCCCCACAGCTTTGCTCTTTGATCTGGTATTCTGTATTTAGCTCCATTGAGCAGATCACTGAACTGTATTGTACCTCTACCACTCTGTATTTGATGTTGATTGTAACTGTATTGTAATCCGAATGTACTTGCATTATGTCTGTACTCTCCCGGGCTGGACCTGAAAATAGGCATTTTGTATGCCTAGTGCACCTACCTGGTTACCAAAAACAAATAAATAAACCCAGGCCTGTGCCTGGACTCGGGCTTCTTATCTTCAGACAGGCAGGGGGCCACGTACGTTGTGGAAATTAAGTGCTCAGCTCTAGTGAGTAAGGGAGGGATTCATGTTTTCTTTGAAAACAGAGTGATATTCCAATTAGTCATAAAGATAGCTGCTTATCAGCACTTCCAGGTGGACAAGATGTGACCATTCCAACAATGATACTGGGATGGGAAAGGACAGGGCGTACACGAGGGGAAAAGACATTGGCAAAGGGAAAATGTAGGAAGGAAAAAGTACTTAAGATACAAAAAAGGAAGATGTTTTCACTATGATTCTGGTTTAATACACACTGTTAACAGAAAATTGGAAGAGGGGTGCAAACAGAAGCTCTGGGGCATAAATTCTTGTGTAGCACATCAATGTGCCCAAGCACCATGTTGGCTACCCTGCTGTTTACTAGTAACTCACTGATATTAACTTCTATTATAACTATCTCAAGTTATCCTTCTGGAATCGGAGATGCACCATGCTCCTTCCTGATCAGCACTGTTATTCCCTGTTAAAGGGCCAAGGCTTGGGAGGAATAGCTTACTAACTGGAGAAAGAGAGGGAGACAGACAGACAGAGGTGAGCAGGGGATGTAAAGGGCAGGAGGAGGAGTTCATTTGACACTGAATATATCGAGAGGGACACCATCCTGGAGACAAGGTGGATTTAGTAGTCTGTCAACTGTGTGGAAGACTTGAGCTGGTCAATTTTCCCTTCAGCAGTCATACATGATAATAACACTGTCTTTTCAGGGCAATAATCCACTGATACTCAGTATAATGAGTTTTTAGCATTACTCTATCCTCCTCAGACCTAGACTTCCACCAAGGATGCCCTAACCTTCCTTCCTTAGTCTTCGATCACCAAAGGTCATCACTGAATCATGGTGACATATGATGGGAAATCAAGGGATAAACATGACAGGGTGCCAGGGAGTCAAAATCTGCTGTAAGAGCCTTGTATTCACAACATTTCCCACACCCCGAGCACATGCCGACACCATGTCTGAAATGTCCAACACTGCCAGGAGATTATTACACTTCAGATCTCTACAGGGCAGTGTCAGGCCATCTCCATGGGGGAGGGAGGTCATCAATCGGGAGGCCATTCAGAGGCACTGCACCAACCTTGACATTGCTAATGTCAAGACAATGTGCAAACCAGATCCAAGGAGCGTCTTTTTGGCGAGTCCTGGCTGCAACAGCCTGTACTAGGCTCACTGAAGTAAAAAACCTGAGGAACAGTTTTTCAAACAGAGAAGCTTCATCATCGAGCCAAGAGTTAAAAGTGACCAGAAACAACATGATGGACAAGTCAACCACCAGGTTTTCCATGAAGCTCTCCTGTTTCTGCAAGAAATAATATCAGTGACCCAGGGGATGGTACACAAAAAATGACCTTGCAACCTGTACCCATTGCCACCTTAATCGCCAAGCATTCAAATAAACTGGCTTTCACCATCAGGCATGACTTCAACCCCAAAGTTGAAATAAGGCAGCTATCCTGCATACCCCTTGCGCTTCTTCCTCACGTAATGTACCACAGAATACTCAGGTGGGACAAAAGACTCCCGCACAGGACTGGAGTCATCATAAACCAGATCTCCGTGATACATACCAGACCCACTAAGGAATACAAAATAAATGCCTACGTGATTGCAGTTTTGTTCCTCAGGGACCTAGAATTACGAAGAGCTGCATGAAGGAGAGGAGCAGGGTCAAATGGCCCTACAGCCACTGGCTCCCTGTTAGTCAGAGCAGCCCTTGAGACAGACACCATGCAGGGATCCAACTATGCCAAGGTCACCTTCTCGTCCTAGCAATCCTAATCATACCCTCTTTCTCCATGCTCTCATGGACATGCCTGTGCCTTGTTCTGTGTCCCCAAAGAATTCCTTGCCCCGTGCAGTGGTCTATGATCATTTTGGTAAAGGACTTGGACTGCCATTGAAAGAGTACAGTAGGTACTGTTATTTAGGAAGAGTAGAAATAGAAGAGTCCATCTCTCAACCAGCACATCCTGATTCTAAAAGACAATACATATAAAAAACTTCAATGCTTTCAAACACCTCCCCAATTTTCAACCCCCCCCAAAATTAACAGACAAAAATTACAATTCCCACTCACACTCCCATATACTAATATACCAATAAGTAAACACACCAACCTGTCACTCCAAAATAATAAATTATAATATAGAGAATAATGTGTGGTTCCGTGTGTATTACTGGTCAGTAATACCATCGAGAGGTTCTAGACATGTAGGAACCTCCAAGATGTAAGTCAGAGGTTCCTATATGTCCAGAATCATGAGATGGTATTGCTGACCGTGAATACAACACGGAACCATACTTTATTTTAATATACGGATCAGAGTGTGTTTTGGGGTCTTTTCAGACAGGCGGGTTGCTAGTTCTGTTAAGGAGTGTGGGTCATGGCGAACCGCTGCACTGTCTCGCGCTGTGTCTTCAGCTGTCTGCTCGCTCCTGACGGTTGCCGGCACCTACCTTTTTTTGTTGAAAAATTAGATCTTACCTGCTCTTCACCACTGGAACAGCAGGATCAACCAGATATTTTAATTTGCTGATCAGGGAAAATAAAATAAAACCGGAGAACCAAGTTTGTCCTCGCTAAGCGACAGAAGGACCGCCATGTTTTTTCAACTGTTCTGCCCGCCAAACAGGAAAACCAGCAAATGAGGAGGCACGCTTACGACGTGGTGGCAGGAGATATCAGCACAAAACAATAGTATTACCAGTGATTGACAATAGTATTATCACTGAAGCTTTGAGACTATTACCGGATTTTTTTTTTGTATGCTTTACAGACGTATTAAATTGAACATCCATATATTAAAAAACAATATTGAATGCCCCTAATGCCTCTTAACCAGCTCAAAGTAAAAGTGCCTAAAACAAAGTGCAAGACAATTCTGCCTTATTAATGATAAGGAAAAATAGGTTATTCACCTGTAATTGTAGTTCTAGGAGTGGCATGTGTTTCACATCCACATGATGGTAGTTCCACCAGACATGTTGATTTGTCAGAATGTCTTTAAGCTAACCTCCTCCCACCACCTGGGTGGTATATCCTCCAGCTCCACCCTGCACGCTAGAAGCAGGGATCTGTGTGCCACTTGCCAAAGGGAGGTCGGGTGGGTGGTGTGGATGTGAACTATATACCGCTTACAGAACAAAGGTTACTGATGAATAACCTATTTTTCTAGGAGCATGGATATGGTTAATTTATCCACACAATGGCAGACTTCCAGCAGTTCTCTGAGAGGAGGGGCAAGGCATGCATCCCTATTTGGCAAACAGGGATTGGAAACTGAGGTCCCAATAACATCATCCCAACAAGACTCAAAGTCAATGTTGTAATGGGAGATGAAAGTGTGTGCTGACTTTCAGGTGGCTGCCCTGCAGATCCCCTTGATAGGAATGTCCCTGAAAGCAGTCACCGAGGCAACAGTATGTCTGGTGGAATGAACCCTATGCCTTACGGGAGGCTCCCTACCACCTAACCTACAGCAGACGTCAATGTAGGAGGTAATCCACCTGCCAATCGTCTGCTTAGCTGTTGGTTTACAAGGCACGCTTCAGCATATTAGCAAACAGCTGGCGAACCTCACCCCAAACTCCAGCCATGTGCTCTACATAACAGGAAAGCGCCTCCTGCAGGTCCACAGAATGGAGCCTGCAGTTGGCCTTCGAAGATGGGTTGGTAAAAATATGCCAGAAGTTTCATCACCCAGTTTAGGTGGAACTCCAAAATAACCTTCTGGAGGAACTTCAGGTGAGGGAGAAGGACTACCTTGTCCCTGTGGAAGACAAGATATAGAGAATCCACTGAGAGACCCTGGAGCTCACTAATCCTTCTGGCTGATATGACAGCCACCATGACTGCCATCTTCCATGACAGGTGTGACGTCCCACATCTGTATACAGGCTCAAAAGACTTGTCCATAACCATGGCCAATACCAGCAATAAGTCCCAAGGTGGAGGTGGCTCACGTACCAGAGGGGACAGGTGGCCCAGCTTTTAAAATAGCATTCATCCACCTTCGGCATAACAGCCTGCGTTTGGTATGCAGAGATTGCAGCCAGGTGCATATTTGGGGTCATCGCTTGAAGCCCCAGCTGGGAGAGGGACCAGATGTGCTGAAGGATACTAGCCATAGGGTAAGCAAGGGGATCAAATGCCTTGCTCTGACACCAAATGGAAAATGTTTTCTATTTAAAGACATAGCACTTTTTGAGAGGCCTCCACAATGTGGAGCACATTCTCCTAAAGACCCAAACCTGGAACTCTAGCCACTCAGGAACAATGTGTCAGGTGCAGAGACTAAAGGTCCGGGTGCAGAATTTTCCCCTATTTTCTGGTGAGCAGATGTAGGCAAAGAGGCAACCACTACGGAGGTCTACTGCTGAGGCTGAGAAGATACAGGTACCAGAACTGGCATGGCCAGTCCAGGGCTATCAGGATCATCCATGCCTTGTTGTTCCAGGCTTTGACCACTGCCTCGTGGATCAGAAGAAAAGGATGAAAGGCATACAAGAGGACTGGGGTTCAGGGCCTCATGAAGACATCCCCCACTGGTGTTCCAGACTGTGGGGCCGGGCACAAAACAGCCTGATTCGCATTCTCTCAGGAGGCAAACAGGTCCACCAGAGATGTGCCCCTCAGCTAGAACAGGTAGCTCACCACCTCCTCATGCAGGGACCACTTCTGCAACATATCGCCAGCCAGCTGAGAGCGTCTGCTAGTGGACTGTCCACTCCAGCAACATGGATTGCCAGGAGATCTGCACCCAGTCTGTGAACAAGGGTCTCCCAACACAAGGGAAGAAAGTGCTTACCACCCTGCTTGTTCAGGTAGAACATGGTCATGGTGCTGTTCATCTGGACTTACACGACCCAATCCCAGACTAGAGGAGTGAATTCAGTCAATGCTAGCCACATTTCACAGAGCTCCAGCAAGATGATGTGGTGATGGGACTCCCTGGGTGACCAGAACCTGTGGGCCCTGTGGTTTCCCAGGTGTGCTCCCCACTGTGACAGGGTTGAATATGGCCCTGTCCAATTTGTTATGGAGAAAGTTTAAATGCAAGGATCTGTTCTATTCTCTCCTTTTCTGTCTCTTGTCTGTCCGGTTGCACAACCAAATTTTCTTGTGAGACCTAGGACTTGATCACCCAGACAGTCTTACAGTTCTTTGCCTCTCGCTTTTTCTCTTCCCTCACTTGCTGTTCTGTCTTTTCTTCCCCTTTGCATATCTCCTGGTATAAAAATATACGTAAATCATTTTGTGGACATGTAACTGATAATGAGTTCCCTTTGTTTAAAACTGTATATAGTTATACTGTTGAAATGATCGCAAAGCTATTTGGAACTTAAGGGCTTAGAAACATAGAAACATAGACTTTGACGGCAGATAAGGACCACTTGGCCCACCCAGTCTGCCCATTTCCCTACCTATTGGATAAGCTGCAGATTCTAGTTAACCAACAGCCTACTTACTGCAACCCCCCACTATAATTGCCTTATGTCTGTCCCATGCATGTTTGAATTCCCCCACTGTTTTAGACCCCACAACCTCTCCAGGAAGGTGGTTCCATGCATCCACCACTCTCTCCGTGAAAAAAAATGTCCTCACATTACCCCTGAGCCGTCCCCCCTCTATCTTTTAAATTATGCCCCTTGTTCTTACACATCTCTTTTTTGAAAGATGCTACCCTCCTGGACTTTGTTGATTCCCTTGAGGTACTTAAAAGTTTCTATCATGTCCCTCCCTCCTTTCATCAAGGATATACATATTAAGCTCTCTCAGTCTCTCTTCATATGGTTTCTGATATAGACCCTGCACCATTTTAGTTGCCCTCCTCTAGACTGCTTCCATCCTGTCTATGTCCTTGCATAGATGAGGTCTCCAAAACTGCACGCAGTACTTCAGATGGAGTCTCGCCAACTGTCTGTACAGAGGGATAACCACTTCCCTTTTTCTACTTGTGATGCCCCATCCTATGCATCCCAGTATCCCCCTGGCTCTCCTTACTGACTTCTCACATTGCTTACCCACCTTTAGGTCATCTGATATGACTACCCCCAGGTGGTCCCTTTCCATTATTGTTGTTGTTAGTACCTCCCCTGCTATTGTGTATTCTTCTCCTGGATTTTTATTTCCCAGGTGCATTACTTTGCACTTCTTTGCATTGAATCTAAGTTGCCATATGTCTGACCATTCCTCCAACCTTGCCAAGTCCTTCTCATCCTTTCTACCCCCCTTGTGTATCAACTCTGTTACAGATCTTTGTGTCATCTGCAGAGAGGCATACCTTTCCTTCCAGACCCTCTGCAATGTCACCTATAAAGACGTTAAAGAGGACTGGACCCAGTACTGAGCCCTGAGGTACTCCACTAGTAACCACCCTTGCCTTTCTTCCAAGGGGTATTCTGGTACTCCACCAGCTACCAACCACAGACAAAAGTAATACAAGGTAAAAAAATCAAACCACCAAAAAAGGCTAACACGCCAATTAAAACCAATACAAACTATGATAAAACCAAAAATACTAATACTCAATATAACCAACAACAATACCAAACCCAAATGCAATAAAAACAAAAATACTAAAACTCAAAATAAAAATGACACAAATATAAACAAAAGCAAAATTCTGATTTTCGGGATTCCATGATACGAGGAATGGAACATCACCTAACACAAAATGTTAAAAGCAACATCAAGATAAATTGTCTACCAGGAGCCTCTGCAAGTAGGGACACTAACTGCATAAAGACAACTGTGCAGGAATCGGGGGATGTTACACATATAGCAATACACCTTGGTACCAATGACTTAGCAAATCACACAGTTCAGGAGGCCAAGAAACACTTTGAGGACCTGGCCAACAACCTTTCTTCCCTTCTGTTCAAATTAGCCTCCTCAGAAGTGTTGCTGGTGTGGGGAAACAGGAAAAAGCACCAAGCAAGTCAGAGAGATTGAAGTAGCCAAATTCAACTCATGGCTGAGTGACTGGTGCCAAGACAAGGGATGCCACTACATAGAGAACTGGCACAACTTTTGGGAAAGAGCTTTTTTTAAATGCAACGGATTGCACCTAAACAGAGAAGGTGTGCAAGCACTTGGACAAAAAAATCAATGTCTATACAGGTAGTTTAAACTAAATAAAGGGGAGTATGACGCTGCTCACACCCCTGCCGTTGTTGGGCTGGTCATCACTCCCCAAAATGCCAGATGCGCACATACATCCTCAGAAAACAAATCAAAGCCAACATATGCCTGAACCAGCAACCTCCATAATCTCTTGGCTGGAAAGAGTAAATTGGAGCAGTCCAGGAAGAGGGTACAACCTTGCGTCAACGAGGATGTACATTCCTGGAAGGCAGTGGTTGTAAATGCTAGGAGCCTAACTAACAAACTTCCCAAACTCACAGCCATCTTGGAAACAGAAAGGTTGGACCGGGTGGCTGTAATAGAAACGTGGTTCATGGAAAACCACAGATGGGATACGTCCATTCCCAGTTACAATCTGTTCAGGAAAGATAGGCAGGGCAAAAAAAGGGGGGGGCACCTAGCCATTTACATTCGGGAGAAACTAAAAGCCACAGAAGTAAAAGGGCAACCTGGGGACTTCAAGTCACTGTGGCTAACAGTAGACACGGGCAAGGGAAAACCCTTCAGAATCGGTGTTGTGTACAGGCCTCCAAATAAAGGAGACAAAGACCTAATAGAGGAAATCCAGAAAATGTCTGATAAAGGTGAAGTAATACTGGTGGGGGACTTCAACCTACCAGATATTAACTGGAGCACACCAACGGCAGTAACAACAAGGTGTAGGGACTTCTTATTGTCACTACAAGGCGCAGGACTGTGCCGGCTTGTTAAAACCCCAACAAGGAGATATGCCATTCTCGATCTTGTCCTCACAAACTCGGAAAGGATCAAGGACATCGAAGTGGGTTGCCATATGGGCAACAGCGATCATCGTATAGTAAGCTTTAAGGTAAACATAACACAGGACTCCAGCCACTCAAAGATATAGGTGCTAGATTTCAGAAAGGCTGACTTCCAAAAAATGAGGAACAACATAAGTAGCCAGTTAATGGAATTAGAGGTTGAGGAGGGTGGAGGTCATGTGGAGGAGATTCAAGAGAGCAATGAAGACTGCCACAGATCAATGTGCCAGATCAGTCAGCAAAGCAGAAAGAAAAATAAATCCTCTGTGGTTTTCCAAGGAAGTGGCTACCACAGTCAAAGAAAAAAAAGAAGGCATACAGCATATACCAGGAAACCAATACTAGGAAAGACTGCGAGTCATACAAGGAAAAATGAGAAAGTCTAACAAACAAATTAGAAAGGCAAAAGCCCAGACAGATGAAAAAATAGCAGAAGGGGGAAAGAGAGGAGACAAATATTTTTTTAGATACATTAGGGAATGTAGGAAGCCAAAAGAGGGGGATAGTAAAGACTGCCACCGAAGAAGGGAAATGCACCAAACATGGCCCAGAGAAAGTTGAAATCCTCAACAAATACTTCTGCTCGGTGTTTACCAAAGAGGACCCAGGGGGTGGCCCAGCCCTGAAAAAACACAACACCCCAGGACCAGGGGTAGACATGAGTCCCTTTACAGAAGCCGAAGAAAGGGAGGCATTAAATAGACTAAAAGCAGACAAAGCCATGGGACCAGACGAGATGCACCCCAGAATCCTTAAGGAACTGGAGGCAGAATTAGCAGCCCCTCTGGCACTTCTATTCACAAAATCCTTGAAGAGTGGTGTGGTGCCCAAAGACTGGAAAAAGGCAATAGTGTTTCCACTTCACAAATCAGGCAGTTGCGAAGAGGCTAGTAATTACAAACCGGTGAGCCTCAAGTCTGTAGTAGGGAAACTAATGGAGACACTACTCAAACAGAAGATCATGGCATTCCTCGAAACTAGTGGCCAACAAGACCCTAAACAGCACGGTTTCACAGCAGGTAGGTCATGCCAGACAAATCTGCTTGAGTTTTTTGACTACACTGCATAAAAAGTGGACGACGGTGAGGCAGTAAATGTGGTCTACCTAGACTTTAGTAAGGCCTTCGAATTGGTTCCACACAGAAGGCTGGTAAAGAAGCTTGACCACACAGGGGTTTGTCCAGAAACAGTCAGATGGGTACAAAACTGGTTACAAGGCAGAACCCAGAGGGTACAGGTTAATGGAACACAATCGACAGAAGGCAGGGTAACCAGCGGGGTGCCCCAGGGCTCAGCACTGGGACCTATGCTCCTCAATGTTTTCATAGCAGACATCGCTGACAGACTGAAAGGGAAGGTGTGTCTGTTCACAGACGACACCAAGATATGTAACAGGGTGGACACTTCAGAAGGAGTGAGCAAGATGAAAGCTGACCTTAAGAAACTAGAAGAATGGTCTGGAGTGTGGCAGCTGTGATTTAATGCCAAAAAGTGCAAGTTCATGCACATATGAAAGAAAAGCCCAAGAAATGAGTATTACCTAGGAGGCGAAAGACTGGCAGCCTCAAACCAGGAATGAGATCTGGGAATCATAATCTTAGATGACTTGAAGGTTAGTAAGCAGTGTGAGAAGGCAACACTGAAGGCAAACAGAATGCTGGGCTGCATTGGGAGGGGAATCACGAGCAGGAGGAGAGAGGTGGTAGTACCACTGTATAGATTGTCAGGCCTCACCTGGAATACGGAGTCCAATTCTGGAGGCCTCACTTCAAAAAGGACATTGACCAGGTGGAAACAGTACAGAGAAAGGTGACAAAAATGATTCAGGGTTTGCTGTACATGTTCTATGAGGAAAGACTTAGGGAACTGAATATGTACTCCCTGGAGCAGAGAAGAGAGAGAAGGGACGTGATTGAAACATTCAAGTACATAAAAGGCATTAACAAGGTACAGGCACAGGAACTTTTTCGCTTCAAGAAGGGCTCCAGGACCAGGGGACATGACCGCAGGCTGCAAGGAGGGAAGTTCTCTACCAACACCAGGACGTTTTTCTTCAAAGAAAGAGCAGTGGATGCCTAGAACAGCCTACCCCAAGAGGTTGTAGGGGTCAACACTGTGGGGGGATTCAAGAATGCATGGGATAGACACAAGAGAGTCGTGACTACAGAGGGCAACTAGAGTATCAAAATAGTCTAAAACAAATGGGCAGACTAGATGGACCTAGTGGTCTCCTTCTGCCATCAACTTCTATGTTTCTATGTTTCTTCGGAATGTGTTCCATTCACTATTACCTTCTGTGTCCTGTTGTGCAGCCAGTTTTCTACCCAGACTACCACCCTGGGACCCACTCCCAGGCTGGCTAACTTGACTATTAATCTTTTGTGCGGGACCGTGTCAAATGCCTTGCTAAAGTCTAGGTAGGCCATATCCACAGCCCCTCCCTGGTCTATTACTTTGGTCACCCAGTCAAAGAAATCGATTAGATTCATCTGACATGACCTTCCTGCTGTGAATCCATGTTGCTTTGGGTCCTGTGCCCCGCTGGCCTCTAGGTATTCAATAATTCTTTCTTTCAGAAGTGATTCCATCATTTTCCCCACCACTGAGGTCAAACTAACAGGTCTGTAGTTTCCTGCTTCTGCCTTGCTCCCACTTTTGTGAAGGGGAATCACATCTGCCCTCCTCCAGTCCTCAGGTACCACCCCATCCTCCCATGATTTGTTAAAAAGTGTGGTCAGTGGTGTCACTATGTCCTCCCTTAGTTCTTTTAGGATTCTAGGGTGAATCCCGTCAGGCCCCATTGCTTTGTCCACCTTGAGTTTTAGGAGTTCTTTCAGGACTCTTTCTTCTGTAAATGGACTGGCGTCAACCCCACTACCCAGAGTGATTCTATTGTTTGGTTTAGATAACTCCTCCTCTGATTCTTTTGTGAATACTGAGCAAAAGTATTCATTCAGTATCTCTGCCTTTTTACAGTCTCCCTCTGCCCACCTCCTCTCTCCTTTATTAATCTTCATTATCCCTCCCTTAACCTTTCTATGCTCCCTAATGCACCTATAAAAGGTTTTATCCCCCTTCTTAACTGAGTTGGCTATCTTTTTCTCGGTTTGGGCCTTTGCTTTTCTGACTGCCTTCCCCACTCCTTTCTGCTTTAATTGATACAGTTCCCTGTCGTGCTCCTTCTGTGATTCCTTATATTTTTTGAATGCAGCCTTTTTCTCCTTAACCTTCCCTGACACCTCTTTTAAGAACCATAGTGGTTTTTTATTCCGCTTTGTTTTCTTTGTTTCACACAAAGGCTTGTTGCCTCCATGATGGCAGTTTTGATTTTTCTCCATTGTTCTTCCACCCCTCCTTTCTGGCCATTTGCTAATGCATTCCTCAGGTATTCACCCATAATGCCAAAGTCAGCCCTTCTAAAGTCCAGTATCCTTGTCTTTGTATGGCTTGTCTCCATGGTTGTGTTTATTGTGAAGCACACTGTGCAGTGGTCGCTTGTTCCCAGATGTCTACTGACTTCTAAATTTGTGATCCTCTCTCCACTTGAGAGTACCAGGTCTAATATTGCTCCCTCCCAAGTGGGTTCCACCACTAGCTGTCTAAGGCATGCCCCTTTTAGGGCATCGAGAATGACCCTGCTCTTGGATGTGGCTGCAGTCCATGTCGTCCAGTTAACATCTGGCATATTCAGGTCCCCCATCAACAGTATCTCCCCTTTTTCAGCCATTTTGAGAATGTCCTCTATAATTTTCTTGTCCATTTCCTCCCCTTGAGAAGGGGGTCTGTATACAACCCCTGTGCAGATTGTGATACCATTCCCTGTCTCCAAGGTGACCCAGAGTGCCTCTTGTCCTCCCCCTTTACTTTTTAGTTCTGTAGCTTTGATCCCTTCCCTTATGTAGAGAGCTAGTCCACCACCTCTTTTACCCTCCCTGTCCCTTCTGTAGACTGTGTACCCTGGTATGTTGACATCCCAGTCATGGTTCTCCATGTACCATGTTTCTGTGACTGCCACAATATACAAGTGTTCCTCTTCCATCAGGGCTACTAGCTCAGGAAGCTTGTTTCCCAGACTACGGGCATTGGTACTCATTGCCCTCCATTTAATGTTGGCTTTATCCTTTTTTACCCCATCCCTGCTCTTACTGCCCTTGTCTATTTTTCCATTTACCCGTCCTACCCTCTGTCAAGCTCTGTACCTCAGTGTTTACCCTAATACCTGCCATGTTTTGTCGGGGAGGCTTGAACTTTCCTGCTTCTTATCAGCACCTCCTCCCTTGGCTAGTTTAAAAGCTTGCCAAGGAAGCATTTAAACCTGTCACCTAGGAGCTTGGTTAACCTGAGATGCAATTTTTAAGCCTTTTGCAGAAGATGTAAACAAGTGGTCAGTTCTGGGTCACGATGTTCTTTTTGCTGCACCTGCTGAAACTGACAAAAACACTGGAAACTTACAAGAACACTGTGTGAGAAGCCTGCTATTTTCTTAGTGAGCTCCTGCACAGACTTATAAAAAGGAGCTGCAATGTTTTGCAAAAGAGAGAGACAGAGACAGACAGACTGGAAAATTAAGAAGAAACCCAGATGGACTTTCTCGGTTTATACTGCCTTTGTAAATAGTTATACTAAACAATTTTATTTTTTTAATTTTACTGTTGTTAATAATAAATCACTTGTTGCGAATTTTACAAATGTTCCTGGTTTTTCTATGCTTCCTGACCTGTACCTTGACAGATTTTTTTTTTTTTTTGCAACAAGATCTGGGAAAGAGAATATCAATGCTGATTTTCTGTCTAGATATGGATCTGGAATTGAGAATTCTGAAGGCTGAAAAACAAATGTGTGAGTTTAAATTCACTATTTGCTGTACTGTTATGAAAAAAGGATACTGCATATGCACAGAACTGTAAACGTTCTATGCTTACGTTAGATGAGTAAATTAATAAAAAGGGAACTAGGAGAGCTTCAGTAGCAGACAAGTAGTGGAATAGCAGTATAATTGCAGTATAATGTGGGGAGTGGTGCAATGCAGTGGCTGTGGGGCAGCCATATTCAGGCAGACCTTCTGGACACTGAGGTGCTGCCCTATCTGCATGCATCTTTCTGGACTGCGGGATGAGGTAGCCAGACTCAGAGCGGAAGTAAACTGGGTCAGGAGTACCCCCATCACCCCTATCCAGAGACCACCCAGTCCAATGCAACTGCCTCAAAGAATGCCGAGAACGAGGAGCACTTGGATGACAGTGGGTTCAGGGAGGTTAGAGCGGTCAGGCAGAGGCACATCCCAGATCCTATTCCCACTAAGAACTCATATGCCACACTGGCAAATGAGGACAACCAAATAGAGGTACCCAGAGAAGTGGAAGGAGAAGGATGTGGAGGTTAGCCAAGGAGGTGACCCCTAGCGGGAGAGCAGTGGACCCCAGAGGAGGAGGAAGCGATCCTGTGGAGGACCCCATCATAAGAGGGATCCAGTTAGGAACACAGGAGGGGAGGACAGGGAGGTGAGGTGCTCACCAGGTGACGGCATGGAGGGATGGAAGGAAAGATACTGGGGATCACTGGAAGGCAAGACGGAGGGTGAGCTGGATGTCATTATCCACCTAGGTACTAATGACCTGACAAATGGGGAGCCAAAGGAAGTTCAGGAAGAGTTTAGAAAATTGGGGAGGTCTCAAGCAAGCAGCTACTTCGTCACTTTCTCAGAAGTACTCACCTGCTAGAGTGCGGGAGAGCATAAGAGTGCATGCACCAGGAACTTTAATTCATGGTTGAAGAACTGGTGCTGTGAAGAAGGGTTTGGATTCATTGGTGACTGGGGACCCACCTGGAGGATGGAGGTTTGTTCAAGCCTGACGGCCTGCATCCATCCTGGAGGGGAATCCAAGCACTCAATGATAAGTTTAAATGCTACATTGACAAGCATTTAAACTAGCAAAGGGGGGTGGCAGGCCAGCAAGGAGGGTACCTACTTGCTCACCCCCATAGCTAGCAGTGGAACCAGTGAACCAGAGGAGTGGCTATCTCTTCAAAGCAGTGTGCAAAAGATGGAGATTAGTGCCCAAGAGGTGGATAGGCAGAAAAGGGCAAAATTCAGCAGAAGGGCAGACAGCAAGGAGAACCAGGGATAAAGAACAACCAAGGAAGGGCTGGAGTAGAACAGTAAACAGTCTAGGAGGTCAAATCATGGAAAGCTATGTGCAAATGCCAGGAGCCTTAGCAACAAGATGGAAGATCTGAGGTTGTCATGGTGCAGTCAGACCTGGACATTGTGGCCATCACTGAAACCTGGTGTAATGATAACCACGACTGGGAGATGGCCATACCTGGCTACAAACATATTCAGAAGAGACAGAGCAGGCAGGAAGGGAGGAGGAGGTGGCACTGTATGTGAAAAATGACATAAGGCCACAGAGATCCAGGAGGAAACAAATGGGGCGTAGATACTGTGGGTTAAGCTGGAAAGGAAAATGGGGACAGCCATCCGCACAGGTGTGGTCTATAGACCACCAGCCCAGGAGGAAGAAACAGATAGGGAGCTGATGCTAGCCATCCAAAGGATGGCAGACAAGGGTGAGGTAGTACTGGTTGGAGACTTCAATATTCCAGACGTGGACTGGAGCATCCCAGCAGCAGCATCAACTAGGAGCAGATTTATCCTGGACTCCCTTCAGGGTGCCTTCCTCAAGCAACTGGTCATGGAACCAACTCGGCAGAAGGCAATACTGGACCTTGTGCTCACAAACAGGGACAGTGTGATGGGGGTAACAGTGGGGGAGCACCTGGGGAACAGTGACCACCAGCCACTGTGGTTTGAAATCACAGAAAGAGCAGAACCAAACCACACAAAAACACGTATCCTGGATTTTAGGGGGGTAGACTTTGGGAAAATGGGGAGATACTTGAAAGAGGCACTAAGGAGAATGGGACAGGAATCAGGGGTTGAGGAACAGTGGGCAGTATTTAAAATGGGGATTACAAGAACAACAGAATTATGCATTAAGCAGGTTAGCAAAAGGAAAAGGAAGAGGAGACCATTATGGTTTTCCAAAGAGGTAGCAAAGAAAGTGAAAGCCAAAAAGATTGCATTCAGGCAATACAAAAAGACACAGGCAGAAGGGGATAGGGAGAAGTACCAGGAGAAGCAAAGGGAGGCAGGGAGGTCAGTAAGGGAAGCCAAAGCTCAGACAGAAGAACACATTGCAAGATCAGTGGGTAGAGGGGACAAAACCTTTTACAGGTACATAAGTGAAAAAAGAAAGACAAAGGGAGGGATAGTGAGACTGAAGGGGGAGGATGGGGGCCGCGTGGAGGATGACAACAGTAAAGCTGACATATTGAACAGGTATTTCTGCTCAGTCTTTACTGAGGAAGAGGAGGGTAATGGGTCTGAAGGGAGTACAAGGGGAGAGAATGGTGCAGAAATGGACACAAGTCCCTTTACATGAGAAAGGGTCCTGAAGGAACTGGAAGTAAGAGTTGATAAAGCAATGGGGCCAGATGGGGTGCACCCCAGGGTCCTTAAAGAACTAAGAAAGGTGGTGGCTGAACCTCTGGCTATCCTGTTTAGCTGATCACTGGAAACAGGGGAGGTACCCAAAGACTGGAGGACAGCAGATGTAGTCCCCTTATACAAAAGTGGGAACAAAGAGGAAGCAGGGAACTCACCGACCAGTCAGCCTCACCTCGGTAGTGGGAAAGATCATGGAAGCACTACTGAAGGAGAGATTGGTGGAAACATCTGGTTGTCAATGGACTACAGGACCCAAGGCAGCATGGTTTCACCAGGGGAGGTCATGTCAGATCAACCTCGCTTGAATTTTTGACTGGGTGACTAGGGAGGTGGATCGGGAGGGCAGTGACATGGCTCATCTGGACTTCAGCAAGGCCTTTGACACTGTGCCACATAGAAGACTATTACGCAAACTGGGGAATATGGGTGTGGGCAGGTGACAGTAGTGTGGTGGGTAGGTAACTGGCTGGGTGGCAGGACACAGAGGGTGGTGGTAAATGGCTGTCACTCCACAGAGGGAAGGTGACCAGTGGGGTACCACAGGAATTAGTGCTGGGACCGGTCCTATTCAACATCTTCATCAGTGACATTGCACAGGACCTAGAAGGCAGAATTTCACTGTTCGCTGATGACACAAAGCTCTGTAACAGAGTAGACACACCAGGGTGTAGACAGAATGAGAAGGGACCTGCAGAAACTTGAAGAATGGTCAGGTTTGGCAGTTGAAATTAATGCAAAGACGGCAAGATAATGCACATGGGGCACAAAAACCCTGGCACAATATATCAGTTGGGGGTGAGGATATAGCATGCACCAAGCAGGAAAGGGATCTTGGGGTTATCATCTCGATGACCCCAAGGTAGGGAAACAGTGTGACAAGGCAGCAGGTAAAGCAAATAGGATGCTGGGATGTATAGGTAGGGGCATCACCAGCAGGAAAAAGGAGGTCATAATTCCGCTATACAAGACACTAGTGAGGCCCCACCTGGAGTACAGTGTACAGTTCTGGAGACCATACCTACATAAGGACATAGGGTAGAGAAAGTTCAGAGGAGGGCAACAAAGATGGTGCATGGATTGCATCACAAGTCCTATGAAGACAGGTTGAAGGAACTGAACATGTACTCCCTGGAGGAGAGGAGGGAGAGAGGGGATATGATAGAGACATACAAGTATCTCACAGGGAGGAACAGGGTGCAGGAATACACTATTTTTAAGCGAAAGAGATGTTCCAGGACTAGAGGGCATGGGATGAAGTTAGAGGGAGGACGATTCAGAGGAAACATGAGGAAGAATTTCTTCACAGAACGGGTAGTGGACAAGCGGAACACCCTGCCAGAGGAAGTGGTGGGGGCTGAAACAATCACGGGATTTAAGAATGCATGGGATAGACATAAAGGAATTCTGGAGGTCAGGGGTAAGGGGCAACAGACTTCTAGGAAAACATAAACTGAACTTACAAGCTCAAATGGGCAGACTGTGTGGGCCATAGGCCCTTATCTGCCGACACTGTCTATGTATCTATGTATCTATGAGAATTACTAAAAAGTTTTGGAAACCTGTTTTTTGCAAAACAGGTTCCCTCGGGGGGGGGGTATGTGACAGGGTTGAATACGGCCATGTCCCAGTTGTTATGGAAAAAGAGTTTAAATGCAAGGATCTGTTCTATTCTCTCCTTTTCTGTCTCTTGTCTGTCTGGCTGTGCAATCAAATTTTCTTTTGAGACTGAGGACTTGATCACCCCGACAGTCTTGCAATTCTTTGCCTCTCACTTTCTCTCTACCCTCACTTGCTGTTCTGTCTTTTCTCCCCCCTTGCATATCTGCTGGTATAAAAATATACATAAATCATTTTGTGGAAATGTAACTGATACTGAGTTCCCTTTGTTTAAAACTGTATATAGTTACACTGGTGAAATGACTGCAACGCTATTTGGAACTTAAGGGGTTAACCTGAGATGCAATTTTTAAGCCTTTTGCAGAAGATGTAAACAAGAGGTCAGTTCTGGGTCACAATGTTCTTTGTGCTGCACCTGCTGAAACTGACAAGAACATTAGAAATTTACAAGAACACTGTGTGAGAAGCATGCTATTTTCTTAATGAGCTTCTGCACAGACTTATAAAAAGGAGCTGCAATGTTTTGGAAAAGAGAGACAGAGAGAGACTGAGACTGGAAAATTGAGAAGAAACCCAGATGGACTTTCTCTGTTTATACTGCCTTTGGAAATAGTTATGCTGAACAATTTCATTTTTTTTATTTTACTGTTATCAATAATAAATCACTTGTTGTGAATTTTACAACTGCTCCTGGTTTTCCTATGCATCCTGACCTGTACCTTGACACCCACCCACCAGAGACACATCCATCATGAGAAAGATGGTCATTTCTGGGCAGAAAAAACAAACTCCTTCCTCCAGATGTTCTGGGATCAGCCACCACTGGATAGTGTCCCACATCAGCTGGGTCACTGTGACCAGCTGGTCCAAGTGTCACAGGCGCTGGGAGCATTGATGGCTCAGCTCCCACTGCAGGTACTGCATCTGCCAGCAGGTCCATTGGACCATACTGGTGCACAATGCCATGTAACCCAGCAGCCAGAGGAAGTCCCAGGCAGGGCTCAAGCACCCAATCTGAAATGACTGGGCAAAGAAGGTAAAGTCCAGTACCTGGTCTGCAAGGAGGTGGGCCTTGGCCTGTAGGGGAGTCTAGATCTGCCTCAATGAAGTGAATCACCTGCAAGAGGATCAGTTCGGACTTGTCCGGGTTGAAAAAGAGGGCTAAGTCTCTGAAAATGAGTTCACTCAACGGTGTTTTATCCATTCATGGCACTGTCCTGAATAAAATATTACTACTTACTACATAGGTGAGGGCCAGATCCCTGAACTGATCCACGGCCGCCTTGGATGGCTGGGCTATCAGTCAGTTATCCTAGTAAGGGTAAACCCTGAGGCCCTTGCTCCACAGGAAGTCTGCCACCACTGCCATGCACTTGGTGAAGACCCTGGGTGTAGACGAGAGGCCGAAAGGCATGACACGAAACTGACAAGAGTACCCCTTCTGTGCAGAACTGGAGGTATTGCCAGTAGGACAGATGGACTGGGATGTGAATAAAAGCATCCTGGAGGACCATGGGGCAGAACCACATGCCCTGCTCCAGGTATGGTATAATCAGGTTCAGAGTGATGCACTTCTTGAATCCAGGAGCTTGCTTCGCTTTTTCTTGTTCTGTCTTCCGTTGTGGAGGGCTGGAGAAGGATCAAGATATGTAGCCAAACTAAAAACTTAAAGAAAAACTATAAAAGTTTGTCAATGGCTCATTTTAGGTCCTACAACATATAGCTGCAAAGGAAGAGACCGAACTCTTCCAATAGAAAGGAAGACCTGATGTCATGGGGTGGAGCCAGAGGATATATCACCTGGGTAGTGGGAGAAGCCTAGCGTAAAGATATTCTGATGAATCCACACTTTTGGTGGAACTGCCATCGTATGGATAAGTGAACCATATCCATGTCCCTAGAATGTTTTCTAATAGTTAATCACCCTCCCATTTTCCTTTCCTTGCCAGTGTTGTATTTTGTTATGCTTTGACCAATTTCTGATACATAAACAATCTACCTTTGGGAAATACTCAGACCTACACAGAGATCAACTCTCCTCACCAGCTAATGATCTTTTCATACTTCTAAGACATTCCAAGATGTCAGTTACACCATTCCATGCTATTCGTCTAAATGACCTGGAATTGTGTTATCGACGTCATAGAATGTTCAGGCAATATGAAGACAGAGAGCAGTAACTGCTAGGGAGAGAGGGATTTGAGGTTGCTACAAAGGCAAATTAGATAAATAACAAAAAAGGTCAGAACATATCAGAATATTGGGTAGACATTAGAAAGAAAGCACAAGGGCATCTAGAGGTGTAAAAACTCTTTCCTATCACATTTTAAAACAGTTTGAGGTAAAATATTCCAAAGTGAAACTCTGTAGGTTCTAACAGTCTAGCTGCAGAAAATAGGAATAAAAGTCAACAGCTGGCATTGAAGAATGAAAACCAGATCCTACCCTCCTTCCCCCTCACAGTGCTGAACCTATACTCCAAAACAGCAGAGATGCTCCTCCTCACCAAGACAGTCCAGGACCAAAACAAGAGTTGCCCAAAGAAGACAGGACAATCATTTCAACTGCTCCCAAGCCTTCTCTCAGTTTACCAGGAAGCAGAGTCACAGAAACCAGGAGACCACTGTCCACTCTCCCACTATGATCACCTCCAAGATGCAACAAGGACAAACAAATAATGGACTTCCCAGAGGAAAACAGGCCCACGGACAGAAATTAACAAAGGTTCACAAAGGTTAGGTTGTGTCAAAAGAACTTAACTGACTTTTTCAATTCAGTGACATAGTTGGTGGACAGGGGTCAGGCAGTCAATATTTTGTACCTGGACTTTAGCAAGGCATTTGGTTGTGCTACATACTGTAGGAGGCTAATACAGAATGTAGGGAACTTAGGAATAGGGAAAGGCTAACCAGGTGGACTGGGAGCTGGTTGACAGACAGGATGCAAAGGGTAGTCCTAAATGAAAAGTTCTCTGATGTCAGGGAATCGAAAGTTGGGTACCACAGGGTTCTGTCCTGGGGCCAATATTTTTTAACATGTTTATTAGTGACATCATGGCAGGGTTACAGAGTAAAGCAAGTCTGTTTGAAGAAGACCGAAAACTCTGTAGGAGAGTGGATAAGGAGGGAATTAGCAGTATGAAAAGAAGAATAATCAGCATTTATATAGCGCTTTTTCATACACAGTATCCCAAAGTGCCTTACAAGCAATGCTAGACTGGTAGTGAAGTGACTGAATGTGTGGTGGCGGCCATATCGCACATCATCACCCACACACAGCCTGGATAATTGCATGAACCGGTTTATGGGAAGGGGAATGCTGGCCAGGACACCGGGAGTGTTCCCTGCTCTTTGCGAAGAGTGCCTTGGGTTCTTTTACTTCCACCTGGACACCCACCAGGACAACACCAGGATGGGCAGAAGGGACCTTGGTTTAGCGTCTCATCCAAAGGACGGCACACCCCAGCAGTACAGCACCCCCAAGACTGCACTCGGATGCCAGCGATTTTTAGGTGCAAGTCCAATCCCGGGGTGGGATGAGAACCCACGACCTTCTGGTCCAGAGGTGGATGTGCTACCAACTGAGCCACGCTGACACCATGAACAACCTGAAAAGGATGTGGAAAGGCTAGAGCAGTGGTCCAGGATTTAAGAATTAAAATGAAATGCCACAAAAAAGTGAAGCGGTGCACTTGGTAACAAAAAAACAAACACAGATTTCATTGCATTAATTGGGTCAAGGCAGAGAGCTCAATAGAGGAAAGGGACCTGGAGTGATAATAATCTGAAAACCTCCTCCTAATGAAGTACAGCATACAAAAAGGCAAACAAGATGCTGGGATGCATCATGCGGGGTTTCACTAGTCATAGAATGGAGAAGATATTGTTTCTTTACAGGTCAATGGTTAGGGTGTAGTTTTGGAACAAACATTTGAGGAAGGACAGGAAGAGCTAAGAGATTATCCAGGTGAGGGCTATAAAAAATGATCCAGGGGCAACAGTGTCCTGTGAAAACAGACAGTACAGTCTTAGTTTGTACTCTCTGGAGAACAGAAAGGAAAGTGGCGATATGACAGACATGAAAATACATGCACAGGTATAATAGGGTGGACTCCACATTGTTATTTAAGTTGAGGAACAGCGCGCAACAGCTAGGTGACACACCATAAGTTGGAAAAAGTAAAGTCAAGGACATCTGAAAGTATCTCTTCACAAAGCAGGTGGTGGACAGGTGGGACAGGTAGAACAGTCTATCCAGTGAGATAATAAATGATGGTACTATGTCAGGGTTTAAAACACAATGGGAAATCTTCTCAGGGGTCACTAGGAACATTTGGCAGGCAGAGGGCAGGGAGAGCACTGTAAGAGCAGAATAATTCAGAGTACACCCTCAGAGTAGACTTGATGGTCTCATATGGGGCCCTATAATCAAAGACTATTTGCCATAAACACATAATGATAGAAATCATTTTGAAAATAGAGTCCACAACAGTCTCTTTCTGTTCTTGGTCATCAATGTTTCTGTGTAACGTTTTTCAACAAGCATTATCCAAAAAGGGAATCAACACTTCTCTCTTTTATTATTACTGGAAATTTAGGAAAATGTGCAGACTTGCTTAATCACACTACTGAACTTCTTCTTGGGTCTCTATCAAAATAATGTTATTTTTTTCCCCTTTTTAGAGTCGACCACATCTGTTTTGTGGTTGCCACTGTCTGTTTTGAGGGCATCTGCTATAACATTGTCTATTTGCCAATGGGGATAGAAACTAGATCCAAGATGGCGATAGGGAGGGTGCCACGCTAAGGAGCTTTACCTTAGCTTGAAATAGTTTTGTTTAAAAATGTTGTTTCCAACATGAAAAAGTCGACTGCAAAGTCACCGAAGAAAGAAACTAAATTGGTATCAAAGTCTGAGCAGCAGTGGGCGCTAGAGAGCCATCTTTCAAGCTGGTCGAATTTCCTTGCACCTCCTCACAGTGTGGCAATAAAAACAACTAAAATTGTAGGAAAAAGTATTCAGTTCTATAAAATAACTCCAGAACTCGATGCAGAAAATCACCAGGAGCAGAGTGATCTAAATTTCGAAGATGGGAAAGCAGAAAACGCAATCCCAGAGCCATCCGAAAGATCCACAGCAATCACAGACTAGTAGGGCCCTTGAACCAGCAGGCTCAAGTAGTGGTGGAGCCAAAGAATTACCTGAACCACCATGGAGCGCTTTGATCGAGTCTATGCGGGCCAGGGACTCTAAAATAGAGAAAACTCTCCAAAAGTTGGAGACACACGATGCAGCAATCCATAAGTTAACGGGGACAGTATCGGAGGTGGAGAAGTGATCTATATTTATCCTGACGATGGCGGCAACTCTGACTAAAGAAAATGGACAGCTCCGTAGCCATATGGAGGCAATTGAGAATGAACTCCGATCGGGAAATACAGGACTAGTTGGAGTTCCTGAAGGAGTGGAGGGGACTGGTCTCTTAACATTTCTGGTATCTTGGCTAGAAGAAATACTCAACCTACCTGAGAACTTTCAGTGGTCCTCACTGTTGAAGGCCTATCATGTTAACCCTCTTATTCACCCTGCAACAACTAATCAGTCACGCACAATAATTCTAAAATTAGTCGATTCAGGTATAAGGGATGAGATGATCTGAGCTGCTTGAGCCGTCTACCCGATTGATATTAATGGCTCGGATGTGAAGTTGTTCCCTGATCTTTCTTTTCAGATGAGGGCACGAAGGAAGAGTTTCGATGCAGTGAGACAATGTCTGAGGAATCTAAGAGTAGTTCACTCCTTCCTTCTGCCAGCCCAATTCTGAGTATTCTAAGGAGGGAAATCATGTCAATTTAACAATCCCCAGGATGCTGGACGACGGCTTGAGAAAGTGGAAGGGGAATTTAAGTCTCGGGAAGGCTGACCTGAATTAGCTCACTCAGAATCGGACACAGAGGACTGACTTGTGAGTAATGGGCCTAAGCATGAAACAATCAGCCATGCCTTGTTTTTCTCAGCAGCTTGCCACATCATTATCCACTCTTAAGTGAGACAGACTGTATCTTGTCTTCTTGTTTAGTCGAAGGACATTTCTGGACTTTGGGAGGGAAGCTTATCGGGCATATGAGGAACTTTATTTTGAATGAATATATAACTGTTGCTCACAATACAGAAACATAGAATATGAGTGCAAATAAGGACCACTTGGCACACCTAGTCTGCCCATTTTCCTACCAAATGGATAAGCTGCAAATCCTAGTTAACCAACAGCCTACTTACTCCTACCCCCCAGTATAACTGCCTTATGTCTGTCCCATGCATTTTTGAATTGCCCCACTGTTTTTGACTCCACTAATTCTTCAGGAAGGCCATTCTATGTATCCACAACCCTCTCCATGAAAAAATATTTCCGCACATTACCTCTGAGCCATCCACTCCTCTATCTTCAAATTCTGCCCCCTTGTTCTTACGCATCTCTTTTTCTGAAAGATGTTACCCTCTTGGGAGTTTTTTTTTTATTTGAAATGTTACGTTTATTTTTTTTTTTAAATACATACAGTTTTCATCACAAGCATTGAAATATCATCTACATTTTCCATTAGGGGCCACTCCTCTTAATAATCAGAGGTTACATTTTCTAATGCTTTAAGATACATCCTTTGGGGGTGTAACGAGAGAATCATTATTTAAATAAAATATCAGTACTGCTGTGTGTAAGTCCATGAGCTATGTGGTAAAAAAGTCCAAAATAAATAATTATGAAGTCCACAGACCTCCTCCTCCACCAGTGAGAAAGATTAAAACCACGTTTCTCCAATGATTAAGACACCTAAACGTGTCTAAACTAGACTGAACAATATACTTTCCCACAGAGCCGCAAATTAAATTAGGCGCTGCAGTTCTAACACAAACCCTGTAAACCAGTAAAATCAGTAAACATTCACAGAATTATGTATAATCCCCTCAGACAAATCACTCTAACGAACACTATTTAGGAACATTTGTGCGAAATATAGCGTATGTATCAAAACTATATGGGAGAGGCCAATACGACTGTTTTACAGTTAACCCGTTGAAATTCAATGCACTAAATACAATGAACATTCAGCATATTGGGGTTGTGAACTTATATATACTGTAATGTATCCAGTTTAATCAGTTGCTAGTCCAGAAGTCCCCCAAACAGCCTGCTCCCCATAATAAAAGAACAGAAACGAGAGAACATATAGTTACAGATAAATCATTCTTCTTAAGGCCACAGTGTTCAGCACGTCACTTCAAGTAGCTTCATCATCCGACGAAAAGGCTTCACAGTCACTCTCTCGAAGCTTGGGTGTAGCATGGCTATGGATCCATTTCAGGGCTTCATTTGAATCGTTGGAAGAGAAAAACTCTGCTCTGGTGAACGATTCTCAAGCGGGCAGGAAATATTAACCTATGGGAAATTCTGGCTTCTCTTAATATGGCTCTTGCACCATCAAACTTCTTTCTCTTTTGACGGGTAGCATATCCGATATCAGGAAACAGCCAGATCTGTTCTCCATCACAAAGCAGGGATCTCTTATTCTTTTCCCTCAAGCCGATCCCATCTGTCACTGCTACTACCGCTCTTGGGACATCATGATTGTCTGCCCTGCCTTCTGAATTCTTTGGGCCCATTCTGAGACCTCCTCTTCTAGCTGTTGTACTAGCCATTCTTGAAGGAAAAGAAGCAGATGGTCTCCCTTGCATTCTTTCGGTGCCCGAGAATACGAATGTGAGCCAATCTTGCCTTCAAGCGTTTCAAGGCAAGATTTCAGGTGAATAATTTCTTTTATTATGGATGCTACTGCTCACATCGCTGAATCCGCCCTCTTGGAAGCTTCGACCAATACTCCTTGTACTGCTTCCAGTGTTGTTTCAATGCCGAATTCTCAGTTGGTTAGGGCATCAAATTTGTCTGCTAGCCTCGCCACTGAGGCTATAATTCTCTTCAACTTTAGTCCAATTGTCTGAAGAGACTCTTCAGTTGATGCTTCCCCTGTTTCAGCAGCAGGGGCTGGGTGGTACCTCGTGGCTGATACACCAGAAGGGTTTTTGGATCTTGTTCCCTCTTCAGCCGCTCTATCTTCACGAGGATTGCCCATTATAAACAGCACCAATTCTGATACACCTATTGCTGATTTTATCTCTATAATAATGCTTAAAACTGCAGAAATCCAACTTTATATCTAAATTAGGTTGAAGGAGCTCTAAAGAAAAGCAGCTATCTTGCTCGCGCTCTACAGCGCCCCCTCCCTACCCTCTTGGATTTTGTTGATTCCACTGAGGTACTTAAAAGTTTCTATCATGTCCCCCCTCTCCCTCCTTTCCTCGACGGTATACATATTAAGCTCCTTTAATCTCTCTTCATATGTCTTCTGGTGCAGACCCGGCACCATTTTAGTTGCCCTCCTCTGGACAGCTTCCATCCTGTCTATGTCCTTGCGGAGATGGGGTCTCCAGAACTGCACGCAGTACTCCAGATAGGGTCTCACCAACTGTCTGTACAGAGAGATAACAACTTCCTGTTTTCTACTGGCGATGCCTCTCCCTATGCATCCCAGTATCCCCATCCCTCCTTACTGCCTTCTCACGTTGCTTACCACGTTTAGGTCATCTGATATGACTACCCTCAGGTCCCTTTCCATTTTTGTTGTTGTCAGTATCTCACCGCCCCCCCCCCCCATTGTGCACTCTTCCCCTGGGTTTTTGCTTCCCAGGTGCACCACTCTGCACTTCTCTGCATTGAATCGAAGCTGCCATACATTTGACCATTCCTCCAGCCTTGCCAAGTCCCTCCTCATCCTTTCTACCCCACCTTCTGTATCGACCCTGTTGAAGATCTTTGAGTCGTCTGCAAAGAGACATACTTTTCCTTCCAGTCCCTCTGTCATGTCACTTATAAAGACATTAAAGAGGACCAGCCCCAGTACCGAACGCTTCGGTACCCCGCTAGTAACCCCCATTTCTTCAGAGTGGACTCCGTTTACTATTACCCTTTGCGTCCTGTTGTCCAGCTAATTTTTTACCCAGGCTACCACCTTGGGACCAACTCCAAGGCTGGCTAACTTGTATATTAATCTTTTGTGGGACTGTGTCAAATGTCTTGCTAAAGTCTAGGTAGGCCATAACCACAGCCCTTCCCTGGTCTACTACTTTGGTCACCCAGTCAAAGAAATCGATTAGATTCGTCTGACATGACCTTCCCACTGTGAATCCATGCTGCCTTGGGCCCTGTGCCCCACTGGCCTCTAGGAACTCAACAATTCTTTCCTTCAGAAGTGACTCCATAATTTTCCCTGCCACTGAGGTCAAATTAACAGGGCTGTAGTTTCCTGCCTCTGTCTTGCTCCCACTTTTGTGACGGGGAATCATCTCCACCCTCCTCCAGTCCTCAGTTACCACACCATCCTCCCATGATTTGTTAAAAAGGGTAGTCAGTAGTGTCACTAGTTCTACCCTTAGTTCTTTTAGAATTCTTGGGTGAATCCCGTCAGGCCCTATTGCTTTGTCCACCTTCAGTTTTAAGAGTTCTTTCAGAACCCTTTCTTCTGTGAATGGACTGGGATCGACCCCCCTATCTAGAGTGCTTCTATTCTTTGGTTTAGGTACCTCCCCCTCCCCTTCTTTTGTGAATACTGAGCAGAAGTATTCATTCAGTAGCCCTTCTTTATCACTGTCACCCTCTGCCCACCCTTCCTTCCTTCCCTTTATTAAGACTCACTATCCCTCCCTTGGTCTTTCTTCGCTCTCTAAGATACCTATAAAAGGTTTTATCCCCTTTCTTAACTGAGTTGGCTATCTTTTCCTCAATTTGGGCCTTTGCTATTCTGACTGCCTTCCCCACTTCCTTCTGCTTTAACTGGTACAGTTTTCTGTCCTGCTCCTTCTGTGTTTCCTTACATTTCCTTAATGCTACCTTTTTCTCCTTAACCATCCCCGCCACTTGTTTTGAGAACCATAATGTTTTTTTTCTTTGTTTTGTTGATTTGCTTCACACAAAGGCTTGTTGTCTCTGTGATGGCAGTTTTGATGTTTCCCCATTGTTCCTTCACCCCACCTTCTTACCCATTTGCTAGTACTTTTCTAAGACACTCTCCCATTTTCCCCAAAGTCAGCAGTCCTGAAGTCCACTATTCTTGCCTTTGTATGGCTTGACTCTATGGCTCTGTTTATTGTGAACCACACTGTTTGGTGGTTGCTTGTTCCCAGGTGGCTACCCACTTCTAAATCTGAGATCCTTTCTCCGTCCCCATTTGACAGTACCAGGTCTAAGATTGCTTCCTCCTGAGTGGGTTCCAACACTAGCTGTCTGAGGCACGCCTATGTAGGACATCGAGAATAACCCTGCTTTTGGATGTGGCTGCAGCAAAGGTGCTCCAGTTAACATCTGGCATATTCAGGTCCCCCATCAACAATATCTACCCTTTTTCTCCCATTCTAAGGATGCCTTCTATCATTTCCTTGTCCATTGCCTCCCCCTGAGATGGGGGTCTGTATACAACCCCCGTGCGGATTGTGGTGCCATTTCCTGTCTCCAGAGTGACCCACAGTGCCTCCTCTTCTCCCTCTTTATCCTTTAGTTCTGTTGCTTTAATCCCTTTCCTTACACAGAGAGCTACTCCACCTCCTCCTCTTTTACCCTCCCTGACCCTCCTGTAACTTGTATACCCTGGTATGTTGACATCCCAGTCATGGTTCTCTGTGTACCATGTTTCTGTGACTGCCATGATATCCAGGTGTGCCGCTTCTATCAAGGCCACGAGTTCGGGGAGCTTGTTACACAGACTGTGGGCACTGGTATTCATCACCCTCCATTTTTTTTTTTTGTATTATGTTTTTATCCCTCCTCCTCACCCCAGGTCGGCCACTCCTTCAGGTTCCTCATGGCCTTCCCCTTCTGCTTGCTCATCCTTGCACCGGCCACTAGCCTCACATCGTGGCCCCCCCGGGTAACCCTGGCGTACCCCTTCTGTTGGGCAGGTCCCTCCGCCGAGAGGGAAGGCACCAGTGGGGGCGGCCAGCACACTGTTTTTCCATTTGACCCAGGTGCCACTGAGGGAGGGCCGGCTAT
This sequence comes from Neoceratodus forsteri, assembly GCA_016271365.2. Lineage (NCBI taxonomy): Eukaryota > Metazoa > Chordata > Ceratodontiformes > Ceratodontidae > Neoceratodus > Neoceratodus forsteri. Next base: position 685,266,400 of record CM028134.1, read on the forward strand.
TGAGGCCTGATGGCATGGGGGACTGGAGGAACAGTCATCTGGTCGACCAGGGCAGTTTCCTGGATTTTCTCCTGGGGAATGGCATGCCACATGATGTCAAGGTGTCCGCCAACGTCCGCCACTCCCCCAGTTATTTCAGCTCAGGCTACCGTGCTGTACTCCCAGCCTCTGTCAGGAGTCAGCAGGTGCCAAGGTGCAGACCCACCCTCCCCCCTGAGAAGGCGAGCCATCCTTTGATGCTCCTTTCCTTCTTCCTTGGCCATCCCTCCAGCGATCCGAGTCTGTTCCTGAACCCGGGTCGCCGGCATCGCAAGCAGAAATCCAACCACTGCACTGATGGGCTGGCACCCTCCATTTTTTGATGGCCTTACCCCTTTTAGCTCCATCCCTGTCCTTACTGCCTTTTTCTGCATTTACCCCTGTACTGCTACCTGACTTCTCTACCTTGGCGTTTACCTCGCTAACTACCATGTTTTGTGGGAGAAGGCTGGGATTTCCCCTGCTGCTTTTCAGTGCCTCCCCCCTTGACTAGTGTAAATGCTTGCCAATGAAGCATTTAAACCTATCACCTATGATCCCGGTTCCCCTCACGGACAGATGCAGACCATAACGCCAGTATAGGCCTGTATCCCTCCAGGTGGACTCCCAGTCCCCAATGAAGCCAAAACCCTGAGCTCTGCACCAGTTTTGCAACCATTTATTGAATCCCATGATGTGGAGTACCCTAGCATCACCCTTGCCATAGTCAGGCACAACCTCAGAGAAGGTTACTGTATGTGCTACTTGTCTAAGGCACCTCCCCAGCTCTACAAACTCCTCTTGCACTGCTCAGATCCCATTCCCAGCCAGGTCATTTGTCCCTAGGTGGACAAGGACATCCAGCTCCCTCCCTCGTGCAGCTGCTCCCGTGATCCTGAGGATTCGCTTCCTGTCCCTCTAGGCACTAGCGACAGGCAGGCAGGCACCTTACTTCATTTTCCCGTCCGCCCTAGTTCTATCCCCCTAGTAATTGTGTCCCCAGGTAGGGAACCCACCATTTTGAAATGTTACCCTGTTCTATTTTCCCTACCCTTTTACGGCGACTGTTTCATATTGTCTCAGCTCTGGATGATGTTTATATATTTTAAAACTGGAATCAGAGTTAAAGTTAGAAGTATTTGAATGCTTTCATAACCAAATCTATAATGCTGCTAGTTGCAGCTATAGATTAAGAACATTTTGATTGTTTAGTCTACGAGGGTGTTGGAGTGTTGCAAGGGGGTCCAATATGTTTGCAGGAATAATCCCTAATAGATGTACAGGTTAAATAGCAATCTAACTGATTGTATTAATACTACCTTTGATATTCTCCCTAAAGGACATACCTCTGCCTTTGAAGAGGCTGACACCTACTGAAAATTCTGGACTTGGACATTTTATTCTATACCCTCAACTCCTGTTGTAACAGATTACAGGATGTTATGGTTTACTTTCTCCATACTAATTGCTATAGGGGCCAAATGGCTCTCTACAAGTATATTATTATCCTGTATGAGATATGTACTATTATGTTTATACAGAAAGCTAATAAATACAAAGTTAAAAAAAAAAAGTCTGAGCAGCAGAAACGTAAAAAGGAGTCTTCCTTGTCTGACTTTAATAGGCTGGCAAGAAAAAGACTGAATGAACGTTACGTGGTGTGTGGTTCTGGACCAAGTAAGGCAGGTGTTACGAAACAGCCAAACAGTGTAGGGGGTTTGCCTGCAGCCTCAGGGGATCATGTAGGCACTGGCCCGATAACCCAGCAGGTAATGGGCTCCAGTCAACAATGACACGGTCTCCACATTCACTTATAATGGACATTTACTCAAAAGACACCAGTTTTTGGCATTTCCAAAATGGATTCACAGCACACAGCAGTTGCAGTGGCTTAGTTAATGACACCTACCATGGAACCCTTGGTAGCTAAAACTTTACCAAAAAGTTTTCTGCAACTTTCTCCTTCCCCATCAATAATGACTTCCAAGGTTAATTTAAAAATGTTAAGGTTTCTTCCTCATTCTCAGATATTATGCAGTTTTTTTTATAAACTTTAACAAGAAGCTTGATTTGCTATTTCTAAAAATGAAAATTACATACTTACCATAATTCTTGATATTCTAGGAATATCTTCACCATTTAGTCACACTAATGGATCTGTGCCGAAGGCACTAGGACCCTGCATGAGCCAGAACTTTTCAGAAGGGTTGGCACTGAGGCAAGCAGTGTGCATGCACGGCACTGCGAGAGTGACTGGCGGCACCAGGCGTACCTCAGCACTGGCCCCTAACCATCTCAGTTCCTTTTTTACTGAGGAGGTGTAGAATAAGCTAATTAGTAGTCCTGCACTTCCTCGAACTATATGTTGAGCCCTGCTGACCTGTGCAAGTGTAGTCAGTGTATGAGTAGACAGTGTCTTTACAGCTCGAGCCTTAAACAGGGGAGAGAGCAAAAATACAACGAAGTGAGCTCGGGGGATGTTGGGTGGGTGTGAGAATAAATGGAGAAGATATTCCTAGACGATCAATAATCATGATAAAGTATGTAATTTTCATATCTTCCAGGAATGTACCTTCACTTATTCACACTAATGGGTCAGACTACCAAGCTGAGAAGGAACCCCTGGGGTAGGAGTGAAATCTCACTCAGGACTAAAGTCCATTCAGGACAGCCCTGCCAAAGCAGCATACTGTCTAACAATGACATGCAGGGCATAGTGTGTAAGAAAAATATGCACTGTGATCCCAGTTACTGCTTGTCTATGTATCAGTGACAGGCACAGAGAAAACCCCTGCTAGGGACATAACAACTGCAGTGGTGGAGTTGGCGCGTACCAGACCTTTCAGGATGACCTATGCCATGGCATAGCAGCAGTGCAAACAGCTCACCACCCAGGCAGAAATGTGCTCAACTGGACAAAGCCGAAAAAAGTGAGGACCCCTGAACATTCAGAGAATGGAGAAAGAGAGCTCTCCATCATTGTGGAAGCTGGTAAAGTAGGTAGGCAGCACAGTGGCAGATTCAGAGAGAAAACTCTGATGCCACTTAGGAAAGAACTTATTGAGTGCGGAGCACTACCTTGTTCCTGTGGGGAAACAGTACAAGGGGATCTGTGATCAAGAAATGGATTTCAGACACTCTGCAAGCAGGAGAGATGGCCACTGGAAAGCTACCTTCCAAGTAAAGATTTAGCTCACAAGTCGCATAAGGCTCAAAGGGCTTGTGGGTGAGCTTGTCCAGCACAAAGCTGATATCCAGGCAACTACCAGCTTCTGGGTGAAGGGCCTTGTGTAAAAATGCCCTAAAGGAACCTCTTAAAGAGGCAGTTAAGCCACGGAGAGGGTACAAATAGGCTCATGGCATGCAGATATAACACACAAGTGGACCTTCACTGTGGAATACTGCAAACTAGTATCAGAAGATGGTGCATGGTTTGCACCACAAAACATATGAGGAGAGACTCAGAGACCTCAATATGTACTCACTGGAGGAGAAGAAGAGAGAAAGGGGTGGTATGACAGAAACTTTTAAGTACCTCAAGGGCATAAACAAGGTGCAGATGGGGCATCTTTTCCAATGTAGAAAAGATATCAGAACGAGGGGGCACGATATGAAATTGGAGGAGGTAGATTAAGCGGTAACATGAGGATGTTTTTCTACACAGAGAGGATGAACGCTTGGAATAGTCTGCCACAAGAGGTGGTAGGGGCAAGCACAGTGGAGGGGTTTAAACATGCCTGCAACAAACACAGGGGAACCTTGGGCAAGAAGGGAGTGATGAAAAGCCATTGACCACTTAGGGTGAGTGGACGTATACATATATAGGGCCAATGGGCAGACTGGATGGACCTGGTGGTCCTAATCTGCTGACAATTTCTATGTTTCTAGAAGGTCCAGCATGAACTCCAGAGCCTAGTAAGCTGGACCCTGGAAGGGGTCCACCCGAGTTTTGGAGTACCAGATGGAAAATGTTTCCATTTGGCTGTCCGGGGCTTCCTAATGGAAGGTTGCAGGCAGGAAAAAGTATTGCAGGAACCCTCTGAAATACCTTGTTCTTAGTCACCTCCATCTCTCTAGGAGCCAGGTCTGAAAGTAAAGGAGTGCAGGTTGGAATGGAGTAGAAGACCCTGAAACATGTCCAACCTGAGATGAAGGACTCTCTGTTGGCTGACTGATAGCCTGTTTAACTGAAAAACTATATCTACTGAAGCCAACAGGGTGCAACCAGAATGATTTTGCCCCCTTGCGCGTTCAGTTTGAGCAATACTCCCAGCACTTGGAGGCTTGAAGGAAATGCATACAGGGAACATTCCGCCAAAGCAGTCTAAATGCATCCCTTGCAGGAAATGCCATGTCTTGGTTTTCTGGAGCAGATTCGAAGCAGCTTGAACAAAAGAGTCTACATCTGTAGTGCCCCACTCAATGAACAGTGATATCACAAAATCAGTCGAAAAGATGTTGAGACTGAGAGGAGAGGAGGTGAAGCATCAACCAAGATGGTGCAAACATGCTGGAGCTAGGGAAGCTCTCATAGCATTCCCCTGAGGTATGCAGTTGCATACCAGATGAAACTCTGCCTGACTGTACCGAAGTTTGTGCCTTGCTAAAAAGAAATTGGTTTCACTAAATGTATGGGCCACATGTTTGTTTTTAGAAGAAGTTAAGAAATATTCTTTGGTATCTGGATACTGCTTAAATTGGACTAAATCTGTGGCTATGGCATTGAATGTACCCAGTTATTCATTATTCACAGACATTAAAAAAAAAAAGGAGTTCTAATTAGTAATAGTTCTAAATACCTGGGGGTTGTAATTTCTAGTAAACAAGAACTGATTACTGCTAATTATAATTTTGCAAAGGATAAGGTTAGGGGACTACTAGACAACTGGGAAAAATTATCACCATCTCTTACTGGACGCATAGAAATGATTAAGATGAAGGCAATGCCACATATAATGTATGTAATGCAATCAATGGCTGGTTGTCCTGCTATAACATGGTATGACTCAGTGAAGAATTTTCAAAAAATTCTTTTGGGGCAAAGAGAGAAACCCAGGATCTCATTGTAATCAATTGGTTATCCCTAGAAACGTGTATATTTGTGTGTGTGTGTGTGGGGGTTAAGCAGCTACCCAGTACCACTGAACTATGAAGTTGCATATCAACTTAAATTAGATTGGGGAAATGCGTTTTTGGGATTAGTGCATTCCTCTGAGGAATTAATTATTTGGAATTCAAAATTTACAAAGGGCACTTGTTCATTATTTTGAGAAATTACTTCAAAAATAACTGCTCCACCTTTCTTCCGTGCCATTGGGAAAGTGTTAAAAAAATAAATTATGAGACAGAGGGCAAAAGACCAGCAGTCCTATAAGTAATTTGTGGACAGCAGACAATAAGAAAAACATACAAAAAGTACAAAATTCTGGGACAGAAAGATGGTGCCGATTAATAAACTGTGAGGGTACATTTATATCTTACGAGGTCTTTAAGCAGCTTACCAGGATTGCATTTTATACACTATATAAAACTAAAAACTAAGTTTAGAGAGTTTTTAAATTCCAACAAAGAGGGACTATCTAGAGACTTAGCAAGGTTAGTGGAAGAACAAAAAAACTACTGGAGCTATGAAGCAAAAAAATATTATAAAATATGTACAATAAAATAAGCACTCTAGATAAAGATCCTTGCGCGAAAATAAATGAAGAATGGAATACTGAATCTGGTATGAGACTAACTGATCAACAATGGAAAAATATAAGAACTAAGATAAATAAAGACTACAAATACATTCAAAAAAAACAGGTTATTCACCTGTAACAGTAGTTATAGGAGTGGTATATGTTGTTCATCCATACTTCCTGGCATGTCCTTTCCCTTCGAGATTCTTGCCAGAAGGTCTAAAAGCTCGCTCCTCCCACCCACGTGGTATATGCCTCGTCTCGGCCCCTTGACGCCAGATCTTGCCTGTTGGAAGCTTGTACAGCGTCAATGGTGGGTTGTCTGGTAGGATGAATGAACAGTTATACCACCCTAGAACTACTGTTACAGGTGAGTAACCTGTTTTTCTAGTATCGTGGATATGTTGTTCTATCCATACTTGTTGGCAGACTCTTAGAAGTTCTCCAGGAGGAGGTAGGCAAGGTGCACACCCCCTTCTTGGGAAACAGAGACTGGAGAACTGAGGCCCCAAAACCAGCATCCCGGCATGACTCTAGGTCGATGTGGTAGTGGGTAATGAAGATGTTTGCTGATTTCCAGGTAGCAGCCCTGAAGATTTCCTGGATAGGGATGTCCCTGGAAGCAGCCACCGACGCAGCAGTATGGTGGGTGGAGTGAGCTCTTACCCCTACAGGAGGCTCCTTACCCGCCAATCTATAGCAGAAATCAATGCATGATGTAATCCATCTGCTAACTGTCTGCTTGGCTGCAGGTCTGCCAGGTGCAGCTTCAGTGTAGCTGACAAACAGCTGGCAAACCTCTCCCCGAACTTCAGCCATCTGCTCCTTATATTAAGAGAGCGCTCATCTCAGGTCCAAAGTATGCAGCCTGTACTCGGCCTCCAAGGTGTAATTAGGGTAGTACACCAGCAGAGTCAACACCTGGTTAAGGTGAAACTCTGACACCACCTTTGGAAGGAATTTCAGGTGGGGGCATAGGGCAACCTTGTCCCTGTGGAAGACCAGGTAGAGACTCAACAGAGAGCACCTGTAGCTCCCCAGTCCTTCTGGCTGACTTGATAGCCACCAAGAAGGCAGTTTTCTACAACAGATGTGACATCTCACACCTGTGCATCGGTTCGAATGACTTGCCCATGAGCTTTGCCAATATGAGCAGTAGATGCCACAGTGGTGGTGGTTCACGCACTGGAGGAGAAATATGGTCGAGGCCTTTAAAAAAGTGCCAGACCACTTTCTCCTGTGCCGTCTGCTGACCGGCCCATGCCCGGTAAGCAAAGATGGCTGTCAGGTGCACCTTAAGGGTTGTAGACCGAAGACCCCCCTTTGGACAGAGACCAAAGGTAGTCGAGGATGCTAGCCACTAGGCAGGACAAAGGGTCCAAGCCCTTGCTCTGACACCAAATGGAAAACCTTTTCCATTTGAAGGCATAGCAGCTCCTGGTCGACTCCTTCCTGGATGCTTCCACAACTGTGAGGACATCCTCAGAGAGACCCAAAGCCTGGAACTCTAGCCACTCAGGAACCAGGCTGTCAAGTGCAGGGATTGAAGGTCCGGATAGAATACCTTCCCCTGACTGACTGATATCAAGTCCAGGTGTACTAGAAAATGCCTCGGAAGCCTGTAGCTGAGTCTGAGGTGATCTGGATGCCAGAACTGGCAAGGCCAGTCTGGGGATAGGCTACCAGGATCACCTGTGCCATGTCCCTCCTGACTGAGGATCATCTTGTGAACTAAGGGAAGTGGAGAGAAGGAATACAAGAGGCCTGGGGTCCACAGCGTTGAGAAGGCATCCCTATGCAGCGAGCCCTGCTGAGGGGGGGGTGGGCATAAAACAGCCTCAGCTTTGTGTTCTCCCTGGAGGTGAACAGATCCATCTGAGGTTTACCCCAGTGGAAGAACAGGCTGTGTACTACCTCTGGATGGACATACCACTCGTGGGATGTCTTGCCCACACAGCTAAAAGCAACCGCCAGTTTGTTTGAGGCTCCTGCCACATGGATGGCTAGGAGATCTGCCTCCAGTCGGCTCACGAGGGTCCAGATGTGCAGCGCTTCCCTGCACAGCGGCCGGGAGCGCGTGCTGACCTGCTTGTTGAGATAGCACATAGTCGTGGTACTGTCCATCTGGACTTGCACCACTTGACCCCTAAGGAGTGGAGCGAATGCTGACAGTGCCAGCTGGACTGCTCTGAGCTCCAGCAGGTTGATGTGACATCAGGATTCCTTGGGGGTCCACAGCCCATGGACTCTGATTCCCCATGTGGGCACCCCAGCCCGTGAGAGAGGCATCGGTCATGAGAATGACCGTCTGCTCAGGATGGACAAACGGGATCCCTTCCCGCAAATGTGCTAGGACAGTCCACCATTGGAGAGCATCCCACATCTTTTGGATCACCGTGACCAGCTGGTCGAAGTGACGGAGATGCTGAGTCCACTGGCTAGCCAGCTCCCATTGAAGGGGTGCATGTGCTACCGGGCCCATCGGACCACGGCGGTGCAGGCTGCCATGTATCACAGAAGTCGTAGGAAGTGCCGGGCAGGGCACCTGTGCCCCACCAGAAATGATCAGGCAAAGGAGGAGAGAACCTCTGCCCTGTCCATCGGGAACCTGATTCTGGCTCGGCAAGAGTCAAGCTCTACCTCGATGAAGCAGATCACCTGCGAAGGTACGAGTTCCAACTTGGCCTCATTGACCAGGAGACCTAGATCAATGCAGGTTTGGAGGGCCAGATCCCTGGACTTCTCCACCTCCTGTCTGGAGGAACCCACTATGAGCAGTCATCAAGATAGGGGTACACCCTGAACCCTCTTCGCCGAAGATGGGCCGCCACCACTGCAATGCGTTTGGTGAAGACCCGGGGGGCCAATGACAGGCCAAACGGCATGGCTCGGAACTCGAAGAGGGTGCCCTCCACTTGAAAGCGAAGGAACCTTTGATGAGATGGACAGATCGGGATGTGAAAGAATGCATCCTGGAGATGCAGAGAGCAAAACCACATGTTCTGCTCGAGCGATGGTATGATCTATGACAGATTTACCATCTGAATGTGCAGGATCTGAGAAATTGGTTCAGGTCGTGCAGATCTAGAATGGGGTGACATCCCCCCATCCGTTTGGGACCAGGATGCATCTAGAAATGAACCCTGGGTTAACAGGGGGGTCTTCGACTCTGGCCACCACCTTCTTTCGGAGGAGTTGGGCGATGTCTCGGAGAGCCGACTGAGTGTGTACGGACACTATTTCCTCCCATGGGGCGCGGGCTCAGCTTGGTGGGTAGTGCTTGAATTCCAGAGGCAGTCCCTTACCAACCACTTCTAAAACCCACCTGTCCATTGTGACAGCAGACCAGGAGGAAAGGAAGTGGCAGGGCCGGCCCCCCCACGGGAGGACCCAGAGCTGGTGTGATGGATATGGGGGTGGCCATCCCCATCCTGTCACTGGGCAGGCTTGGAGGAAGAGGGTCTGGCTTGGGGACCACCTGAACCCCATCCTCCGGATTTACGGGCCGCCGAGGGCACCAAGGTTCAGCCTGCTGCAGATGCTGCCCCGACTGGAAATGGGGCTGCTTGGCCGCAGGAGCAGAAGGCCAAAAAGGCTTTCTCTTCTGCAGTTTGGAACCCTGGGATTCCTTCTGAGCACAGGTCACAGAGTCCAAGGTGGCACTGGACTTTTCTATGCGCTGGAGGTGACCGTCCACACCTGGGCCGAAAAGGTCGGTACCCAGGAAAGGGACATCCATAAGTTTGTGCTGAGTGTCCCCCATGAAGGTGGAGACCCTCAACCAAGCCCTGCGGCACATGGCAACCGTGGCCGCCGCTGAGCAGGTGCAGAAGTCCCCAAGGTCCAGAGCAGTCTGGAGTTGCTGTTTCGCAACCGCCTGGCCCTGGTCATGGACCTGCTTGACCGTAGTCTGGAGGTCTGCGGGGAGGTGTGGAAGAACCTCATCAAGAGAACCCAAGAGGGCATGAGAAAAGTGTGCCATGATGACGGCTGAGCTTGCCTGTCGAAGGCCCAGTGAAGAGGCGGCACAGACTTTCTGGGCCAAATGGTCCAATTTTTTGGACTCTCTGTCTGGGGGTCTATTAGCGTCTCCTGAATTACCCGAGTGCCTGAACACAGATTCAGTCACCAGTCCCTCAGCTGAGGGGTGCTCTGTGAATCTCGAAAGGGAACCGCTGGGTACCGCATACTTGCGGGCCATACAGACTGAGGGCGTGAGGGAGGAGGCAGGGTGCTGCCACAGCTCCAAGGCTGGACCAACAATTGCCTCAGCCTCTGGGAAGGCCTCCGTCAGTGAATCCCCTTGTTTGAGTGTATCAGTAAAGAGGTATTCGACCCATTTCTGAATGTGTTCTAAGGGCATCCCCGTGGATTTGGAGAGGAGGCGGAGGATGCCCATGAAGGAAGAAGGGCCTTCCTCTGTCAAAAGACTTCTGGCAGAGTCCTCGTCCAAGGGGCAAGAATGTAGATCGGATTCCTTGGACTCTGAGGAGTCCAGATAGATCGGCTGGCCATCAGAATCGCCCTGCACCCGCCTAGGGCGGTCGAGTGCGAGGGTGACGGATAGCCTACACGGGAGGCCCGGGATGGGCCAAGACTCCTTAGAAGGAGCGCCCTAATGAGGCTGCTTAGGTGGTGGCTCCACCACGATCGGTGGAGGGGCCAGTTTCGGCTGAGCCGGAATGGTCTTGACCAACTCTGCAGGTGGAGGAAAGTACAGTTACGTAGGAACTTACCATAACAGTAGATCTTCGAGAGAGATTCCTTCAGTAGGTCATCACATATAGGACTAGCACCACCTGGCATCTGGCTGCATGACAGACTTTTCTAGCAATCCTTGACGGGGGACCGCCCACTCGATGTCACATGACCCACGCCCGCCCTCCAGTTCTCCCGCCAGAGCATGGAAGAGGCCTGACAGCAGGAGGAAACAGAGTCTGGAATCCCGAAATAAAACAAAGGGGGAAAGAGGGAGGGAGGGAAAAATATGACCTACTGATGGAACCTCTCTCGAACATCTGTTACGGTAAGTTCCTACGTAACTGTACTATCTTTCTTCGAGAGGGTTCATTCAGTAGGTCATCACATATAGGACTGAATCCCAAGCAGTCCCTCCTAGGAGAGACCAAGAGAAATAAGGGAGGAGAAGAAAACTCCAACAACAAAGGAACAGAGTGGAACCAGCCTAGGACAGAAGACCCTGCAGCACAGCTAGGCCAAAACCTGCCCTCTGCCTAGAAGTAATGCCCAAAATGTAATGTTTGGTAAAGGTATAGACAGAACTCGAAGTAGCTGCTGCGCAAATATCAGCTGCTGACACGTTACGCAGAAAAGCTGCAAAGGCAGCCATGCCCCTAGTAGGATGACCTCTCTCGGACCCCAGCAGAGACTTGTCATACTTCTGGTAGCAGAAGCGGATACAGCTGCCCAACCAATTGGACAGGCACTGCTCAGAAACAGCTTTGCCCAAGGATCTGGGGGCGAAGGAGACAAAGAGTTGGTCATCCTTACAGAACTCTTTCTTACGGTGGGTATAGCACCAGAGGATAAGATGCACATTCATAGTATGAAGGAGTGCCTCACCTCTATTCGCAGGGAATGGAAAGAAAATCATGAGCTCCACTGATTGGTTCAGTGTGACCTCCGACACCACCTTGTCCTGAGGACCGCCCGGTCCCTATGGAAAATTAAATAAGGCTCCTTGCAAACCAGAGCCTGAAGCTCTGAAATTCTTCGAGCTAAAGTAACTGCAACCAAACACAACGCCTTCCAGGACAGGAAGAGTAAATCAGAGCTCATCGCTGGCTCAAAAGGCGGGAGAGTGAGCTTCTCCAACATAAAATTTAATTCCCAAGGTGAGGTGGTATAGGGCTGCAGATGGGGTTTCAGATGGAGAATCCCTTTCAGAAAGGTTTTCGAGACTTCCAACTGACCCACGGGTTTACTATCCACCAGCTCGTAGTACGCCGAGATAGCCGAAAGATGGACCTTCAAGGAGGAATAAGACAGTCCCAAATCTGAAAGATGAAGGAGGTATTCCATAACTTGTGGGGCAGAACAAGAGAAAGGGTTCCAATCTTTGGAAACCATCCAAATGGAAAAACGTTGCCACTTCATAGCATAAGTGGAATGGGTAGATGGCTTTCTAGCCTCTATCAGGATCTGGGCAACTCGAGAGGAGACCCCAAAGCGAGAGACCGCTATGTCTGCAGGAGCCACGCATGAAGATACAGGGTTCAGAGCCCTGGATGAACGAGCTGGCCTTGAGTCAAGAGGTCATAAGTCATAGGAAGTGGAACCAGTGGTTCCTCCGCTAACTGCTGTAGAAGCGGGAACCAAATCTGTCTCGTCCAGACGGGGCAATGAGAATCATCCACGCTTTCTCTGCCTGCAGCGTGAAGAGAACCCTCTGGAGAATGGGAATCAGAGGGAAGGCATACAAAAATGTCCCTGTCCAAGAGAGAGAGAGAGTGTGTCATGCCAGAAAGCACCATGCCCTGGAACAAGCGAGCAGAAACTGTGAAGTTTTGCATTGTAGGGGGAGGCGAAAAGGTCTAGTTCCGGATGCCCCCACCTTAGGAAGAGAGACTCTGCCACTTCTTGATTTAGTTCACATTCGTGATTGAGGGTCTGAGACCTGCTGAGACTGTCCACCAGGACATTTAGAATGCCTGGAACGTGCATGGCCACTAAGGACAGATCGTGCTGGACTGCCCAGTTTCACACTTTCATCACTTCCCTGCAAAGGGGATACGAGCGAGTTCCTCCTTGTTTGTTGAGGTACTAGACTACTGACATACTGTCCATCTGGACGAGCAGTGATCCCTTGGGGAGAAGAGTCTGGAATGCCTAAAGCACATGCAAGACCACTCTCATCTCCAGAACACTGATGTGCAATGACGCCTCCAAGTTGGACCAAAGTCCCTGGGCTTGGTTTTCCCCTAGATGTGCCCCCCCAACCCACATTCGATGCATCTGTAGTCAGAGATGCCGAGGGGGCAGAGCTCCTGAAATGGAGAACCAAGGAAAGGTTGCAGGGATCCATCCACCATAGTAAGTCTTTCTGAACCACCGATGATACCAGGACCGGATGGCCTAGGTCATCCAGGAGTTGGTCCCACTGCACCCGCAAGGACCACTGAGTGACTCTCATGTGAAGCCTTACGAGGGGAATGGTAGTGATGGAGGCTGCCATCAGGCTGAGTAGGTGTAGGACCTCCCTGGCCGGGATGGTCCTGGATGAGGCCACTACTGAAGCCTGACAGACCAGAGTCTCCACTCTGTCCGGAGGAAGGAAGGCTCTGCACTGGACCGTGTCCAAGACCGCCCCAATGAACTGGAGTCTCTGGGATGGGGTAAGAGATGACTTGGGGAAACTGACAGTAATCCCCAGCTTGGAAAACAAATCCGGAGTGAAAGTCAGAGCTTCCGAGAGAGATTCCCTGGAAGGGGCTGAGATCAGCTAGTCATCTAGGTAAGGGAGAACTGCTGTAACCTGGTGATGCAGAAAGGCCGCCATCACCGCCAGGCACTTGGTAAAAACCCAGGGTGCCAAAGAAAGACCAAAGGGGAGGGCCCAGAACTGGAAATGCTCCCCTTGGAAACAGAACCGCAGGGACCGGCGGTAGCTGGGAAAGATGGAATGTGCAGATAAGCATCTTGCATGTCCAGAGCACAATTAATTAATTAATTGAATTTTTTTTGACCCGGTAAGCGCAGTGGGCCCTAGAAGTTCCTTTTCGAGGCGACCGGGGGAACAGATGGTAAGCAACTGAAACTGTGAATGGGAGAAATTTGGCCAGGACACCGGGGAAATTCCCCTACTCTTTTTCAATAAGTGCCATGGGATCTTTAGCATCCACCTGAACTACCACCAATCCAGACAGATGGGACCTCGGTTTAACATCTCATCCAAAAGACGGATTCTCCAGTAGGACAGGGAGGAGTCCTTGAAGAGTCAGGATTCTGCACTTCTTGTACTCGATGAACAGATTGAGACTGCTCAGGCCGAGGATGGGTCTCATGTTGCCTGACTTTTTTGGGACCAGGAAGAAATGGGAGTAGAAACCCCTTCCCTTTTGCAGGAGGGGGAACGCTCTCTATCGCTTTGTTGAACAAGAGATTTTGAATTTCTTCTCGGATGAGAAGAGCCTGGTCTTGAGAGTAGGCTGACCAGTTTGGAGGAGATTCTGAAGGAATCTCCAGAAACTCTATGGTGTGTCCGACAGACACTAACTGCAGGACCCATGCATTGTAGGTGATGCCCTGCCCCCCCATGGCTCCTGGTACTGAGGCTGAGGAGGGGTTGGGGCGAGGGAGTCAAGAGGTGGTAGGACAGTCAGGGGGAGGACCCCCTAAATGTCTCTGGTTCTTGGAGGTGGGAGGAGTGGCAGAACCTGTGGACTTACGCTTGCCCTGGTGCCGTGCCAGGGCCTGCTTCCTCTGCCTCCAGGTCCTTTTCCGAAAGGGCTGCTGTTGCTGTTGGGCACCCAATCGGTACATACATCGCACTGACCTCAGGGCCTGACCTCGGTCCCGAAGGTTGGTGATAATGTCTTTGCTTGGTGTCTCTACCAAAAAGCACCAAGCTCCGAATGGGGGCATCCTGAATCGCAGACTTCACCTTGTTTGCGAGGACAGAGATGCGGAGCCAGGCCTGTCGTCGGAAAGAGACAGCAGTCGCCGAGGCGCAGGCTACTGAATCGACAGTCGTAAGTAGCCTGCAATGCATGCCTGCAAGAAAACTGGGACAGGCGGAGATCCTTGGTGAGCTCCTCCATGAGATCCGAAGGGTCCATAGCTTGGACTCGGGCCTCGAGCCTGGCCATGGTAGCCTTTTGGTGTGACACCATGTGGGCCACATAATTAAGGGACCGAAATGCACATGTGACTGATGGGTAGACTTTCCTACTGAACTGGTCCAACTGCCTCAACTCCTTGTCTGGAGGAGAGGTGCTCAGTGCTTAGGTGCTGATGAGCGGTCATGAGCAGCCGAAATACACCTCGGATGCGCACTGAGGAATGGAGCATCTTCAGGCACCTGGTAAATTCTGTGTGCCTTCTTGGGGACAGCCAGGATCAAATGAGGCATCTGCCAGACCATAGAGGTGAGGTCCTGGCGAGGTCTTATCCATGGGGGAACAGGGATCAGGGACAGAGACTTCAGGTCCAGATGATCGGCATGTCTCTAATGCATTGGATCCTGTTCCTCAGACTCCCAATCGAAGTAATTCTGCATGGACCTCAGGAGGTCCGAAAAGGCATGGTCCTCTGGTGGGGATTTGGGAGAAGCCTTGCCCTTAGGGACCTGGGACTCGTGATTAGAGGGCTCCTCCTGTGACTCATCGCCATCCTCGTCATCATCATCCCTCACATCCGGATGGTCTCTAAAATCTGGGAGAGCTATATCCTTTGAAGTGGTCACCATCACATGGACTGTAGAGGGGGACGAACTCCTCGGGGGTGGGGACCTAGGACAGCACAGAGGTGCGAGTCTGCTCTCCAGGTCTGATACCAACTCCAAGCGCGGGCTCTCTGCCACCAAGACTGGATGAGAGTCTTAAACTACGGTTGGGCCACAGCTGGAGGAGGAGGGATTACTGCGGGAGGGTAGTGGTACCCCTGGTATCCCGAATAGCCATACCCCGGCTACGGATTGTATCCAGGGAATTAATGTCACACGCCACTCCAATCTGGAGGGGGACCCGCCGGATAATGGTCCCCGGGATCGGGACAGTACAGGGTCAAGAATAAAGGCCCAACGTCAGGGAACCTGATGGAGGGGGAACTCACATAGGGCCCGCCATCGTGTAGCTTGGCGGCAGGTCTGGCATCGGGGCCACCATCCCCAGGACTGGAACCACCCGATCTGGCAACGGAGGGGCAAGCGTCGGGACCGGGCGAAGGGGTTCTGTTAGAGGGACCTCGTCTGGCACAGGAGCCAGTGGCAGTGACAGACGAATGGGCCCTGGCTCGGAGACCGTCGTCGGCGGGTCTGGCATCAGGTGAGGTCTTGCCGGATCCGATGGAGGGATCTCGAACGGAGCAGTCACCGGGTCAGGAGTGATCCCACCAGAAGGGATAGGAGGGGCCTCTGGAGTGGGGCCAGATGGCTGAGGAGGAACCTCCTTCGGGGAATGGGGTATGGACCCAGAGGTGTGGTCGACGTCTAGGGGCCCCACACTCATCACCCAAGGTAGTAACCGGGGAGAAGAGGGGCAGTCTCCCCTGGGCTCGTTCGGATGTTGGGTTGGCAGCCACTAGGCCCCGATGGGCCAGCCACGTCTGAACACCCGCCAGAGGCATTCGTCTGACCAGACGGAGCCGGGTGGAAGGGGGAGGAACCCCCTGCCGACTTAATGGCTAAGGCCGTGCGGGTCGCCAAAGCCTGGGGAGCCAACTTACTGGTGGCCGGGTGGTCCCCAGAGGAGCCGGGGGCTGACTTAGCAGTAGGCGCGGTGCAGCTGTCAGAGTAGCCGGCAGCCGACTTACCCATGGAGGAGGGTTTGCCAGACTTACCTGGATCCCCCAGAGCCAATTTCTCTTTAGGCGGCGGCTGGGAAGAGGCCTTGCTGGTAGAGGGCCTTGAGACCTCGGCCTGGGAACCCTCCATGGAGCACTCCCACTTCTTGTGCTTCTCTTTCCGGTGTTCTTTTTTTGAAGGGGAAGAAGATGAAGATTCGCGGATCCACTCCATCTGTTTTTCAAGAGACGCCAGCCGGGTCTTCAAGAGATAGGCCTCCACAGCCTGCTGCTTCCTTTTGCGTGTAGCCTGATTAAAAGGCTGGCAATCCAGGCTGGAAGAAGTTGGATGATCCGGGCCCAAGCAAATCACGCACTTCACATGTCCATCTTTATGTGGAATTTGAGTGCCACAAGACTGACACTTCTTTGGAGAAATCATAGAAAATTGTTAAAATTCGAAGGAAAAAACATGGTGGAACCGACGATAGGAAAAAAAAAACTTTCTACGACGATTGCTGTGGATAGTCTGCAATGTGACAGACATGAAGCGATGGCGGGAAAGAACTGGAGGGTGGGCGTGGGAACTGCCCACTATATAGGATCATGCTAATGTCAGTCAGGTGACGGCAGGTGGGTGGTCCCCCATCAGGGATTGCTAGAAAAGTCTGCCATACAGTCCAGACATCAGGCAGTGTTAGTCCTATATGTGATGACCTACTGAAGGAACCCTCTAATAGAAAGATTGGTATGGAGCAGCTCCTGAGGAGTAGACATTGGCCTACAGGGTGACAGCCAAGTAATGGCCGAGGTAGAAGCCGGAGCCAGCTTCTGGCTGGACATAATCAGTTACTGCCACGTCAAATCCTTGTAGCGTCAACACAGTTTTCATAAAGGTCTCTCCTCATCCAAGGAGGATGAGGAAGAGTGGCAGCGGCACCACTTCTTAGACTGCTTATGCGCCTTCTTCGGGCCTGTCAGTCGAAGGGGTCCAAGGCCTCGATTTGGGCCGTAAGGGAAACAGATGGGATCATTTGGAAGAAGCCGGGGAGAAACGTGGCTCTTCCTGGTCAAGGACTGGGACCATGAGGGGATTCCCAGCAGGCTGGGTGTCCTCCTTGGTGGCAGGCAGGACAGGGGTCCTGAATAAGGAGTTGTCGGCCTCGTTGAGCGATGACAGGTTGATGGGGTCGAGAATAATCTCACATCTTAGCCAGCTGGCCTGACGGAGGTATCATGAAGCCAGCGGCCGGGGCCGCAACCTCGACCAAAGTCGAGACAGATTCCTGGGACAGAGATCTCTAATGGTTTCAAGAACGTCGTCGGTGAAATAAAGATTCCTTATGCTCCTTGTCCTTCTTATGGGACCGAGAGAAGTGCGCACCTGAGGGGCCCTCTCCCTTGGTAGGGAGGGACTGACATCTCCCAAAAGGAGCCTGAGAAGGTGGAGCCCAGATTAAACAGGATGAAGACAGACATGGAAAAGGACCAATCAGCGGCCCGAGCTGCCTCCTCATCGAAGGTCTTCATCTGTTTGAGCTTCTCAGTGGACCCCGCAGCCGAGACCGCCCAATGGGCTTCCTTGGATTTGACCGGCGGATTCCGTTTTTCCAGTCTGCCCAATTACAGTCGTGAGAGACGATCGTCCAAAATGTTTGGATGAAAAGCGCGACACATTTTGCACACATGGATGTCATGACTGTCACCCAGGCAATAAACGCATGAGGCATGTGGGTCGGTTCGAGATATCTTTTGCCCATATGGGCAGCAGCGGAAACCGGGCGAGGACTTGTCCTCCAATGCAGTTGAGATCGCAAAGCGATTAGGAATAACGAGTCGAAGTTTGGGTAACTCTGTAGATTTATGTGCCAGGGCCTACAGTAACGTGTGAGCGATAAGGAGGGAACCTGAATCTTCCAGCGGAAAGGAAGATCTGGCGTCAACTGGCGGAGCCGAGGCACATACCACCTGGGTGGGTGGGAGGAGCCAGCTTTTAGACCTTCTGGCAAGCATATTAAAGGGAAAGGACATGCCAACAAGACTGGATAGAACAACATATCCACGATCCTAGAACTAGAACTATACAAAAAAAAAATAGTTGATAGGGCATAATATACTCCGGAAGTCTTGGGTCACATTATTAAAAATGGATCAAAAGAATGCTGACACCTGTGTAACCAAAAAGCTAACTTACACCACTGCTTATGGAGCTGCCCTAAACTTAGGACACAAAGGGACAATACTGCTAAATGGATGATAATAATAATAATGTAATAATAAAACTTTATTTATTAAGCGCCTTTCAAGCACCAAGGCGCTGTACAAATGAATATTAAAAACGAAAATACACATATAAAATCAATATTCTCAGCAACATCAATTCATAAAAGCCTTACTCCACAAAAGTGTCTTAAAATCCCGCTTAAAGGATTCCACGGTCGTGCATTCCCTAAGCCGACGAGGCAGAGAATTCCAGAGGGTTGGGGCAACAAATACAAAAGCCCTGGCCCCAGAAGACTTCAATGTAACCCTCAGAACTGAAAAAATGTGGGGTCAGCACAATATTTTTTAATGCATCGCACAAAGTAGAGCACAGAACATATAAAAAGATTTGATCTCCCTGTTTTTTTGAGACCCCTGTTTCCATGTATTTTGGATAACTTCTGGTTTCATTTGTAACCCTCGGAACCTCTAGCAACCCCTCGTCGACTGAATGGAGTTGTCGTACAGGGCAGTAAGGAATCAGAAGCTCTTTCAAGTAGTCAGGGCCCAGTCCGTGCAGGGCTTTGAAGGTCAAAAGACCTACTTTAAAGGTGATCCGCCACTGTACAGGCAGCCAGTGCAGATCGCGCAGCACAGGGGTAATGTTTCCTTCTAGATGCCCCTGTCAACAACCTTGCAGCAGCGTTCTGCACTAGCTGCAAGCGGCGGATATCAACCCCAGGAAGCCCCAAGTACAGGGAGTTGCAGTAGTCAAGGCGTGAGGTCACAAAGGCATGAACCAACATGGGTAAATCGCTGGATGGAACAAGGTGCTTCACCCTGGCAATGTTCCTAAGATGGTAAAATGCAGACTTACCGACTGCTGACACCTGATGACGAAGAGTCAGCCAGTCGTCATACCACTCCGTGTTACGCACTCCATTCAGAGTGTAGGATCTGATCCCCCCCCCCAGCAATAAGCCAGAGGGTTGGCCAGACCCCAACCACCCTGCCCCACGACCCAGGTCCACAACCATAACCTCGGTCTTACCGGCGTTCAACTTTAACCAGCTCACATTCATCCAGTCATGGATTTCAGCGAGGCAACTATTAAATACCGTGAGAGTACTAACCTGGTCAGGGGCAAAAGATAGGTAGAGCTGGGTATCATCAGCATAACAGTGAAACCTCAGCCCATACCATCTAACAATGGCTCTGAGGGGCAGCATGTACACTGCAAACAACATGGGGGAAAGCACCGAACCCTGAGGGACACCACACTGCAGAGGGAAAGGGTCAGAGGAAAAAATCCCCGACACAACTCTCTGTGTTCTCCCAGATAGAAAAGATGAAAACCATCTGAGCACTGTACTAGACAGTCCACAGATGGACTTCAGACTCTCAAGCAAAACCCCATGGTCTACAGTGTCAAAGGCTGAAGAGAGATCAAGGAGAACCAAAATAGAACGGTTTCTCTGATCTCCCGCCATCAAGAGATCATTGAGCACCCGAACCAGAGCAGACTCGGTACTATGCCTCGTACGAAAACCAGACTGGAGAGGTTCGTAGATACTATAGATGGTCAAGTGGTCCTCCAGCTGGTTTGCCACTACCTTCTCAATTACTTTCCCAATAAAGGGAAAGTTAGAGATAGGTCTGTAGTTGGCAAAAATATCTGGGTCCAGAGAGGTCTTCTTCAAAAGGGGAGTCACCACAGCTTCCTTTAGGGAGCTGGGAAACTCACCTAATTCTAAGGAACACCAGATTATTTGAGCCAGAAACGTGCCCACGATCTCAACACAACCCAAAATCAGGGAGGTAGGACCCGGAACTAAACTACAGCTCGTAGGGCGCATCCCCTGGATGATCCGCATAATATCCTCAAACATCGGCAGGTCAAAGGAACACCAGGAGGCCGAGGATTCCGTGGCCAGATGCTGACCAACAGCTTCCCCCTTAGAGTGTGTCAGGCTGTTCTCTGATCTGATGTCGGCAACCTTATTCGCAAAGAATTTAGCGATCTCATCACACTCCTTTTGTGAAAAAGCTCGACGGAGCTGGAGACAGGCTGGGTGGAACAGCCTGTCCACAGTTCTGAAGAGCTGAGCCGGTCGATTCTGAGTGACAGAGATCTCCCTGGACAGGAATTCTGCCTTCTTACAGGAGATCTCTGATTGGTAGAGCCGATAATGCTCCTCCAAACTAAGGCGGTCGACCTCTAGAGCAGATTTCCACCAACAACGCTCAAACCGTCGTCCCACACATCGCAACTCCCTCAAGGACCCATCAGACCATGGGGCCCGAGGGCAGAGAGAGAGGGGACGAACACGGACTGGAGCAAATGAGTCCAGGGCCAAGGAAATGGCCTGATTATAAGCCAAGACCATAGATTCCGGACCCAAGCTGGCAACTGGAAACTCTGAGAGGTTCAATACCGCCATCAGGTCTTCAGGGCTCACATCCCGTAAAGGGCGGTATCGAACCATCTCCACAGGGGCAGACCTACAAAGGGCAGCACAAAAATTGAAGCCCACAGTGTAGTGATCAGACCAGCTCATTTGGGGACTGTTTGTTAACTTCTAAAGTGCATTTCCAGCGTGCAGAATTTCAGTTTGCCCTGCTAGTAACCACCACAAGCCTTTCTTTTTTGAATCATAATAGTAACCTGATAGGCCACAGCCCATTTGCTCTTCTCCCCACACCCACTACCAGCCCGCCCCCAGCAAGTTAATCCTTTTTGCCTGTACTGCGTATTTAATCCCCCCTCTCTCTCCAGTCTCCCGTAGAGACCACCCCCTTCCCCCGAGGAGACCGGAGGTCGTGAGGGCCTGCCCTGAAGCCCTCCCTGCCCGCAGAAGCCCTGAACCCGAGACACACCAGGTAATTTCTACCTTGATCCAGGCTGCTGCCACCACTGGCTATCATCTGGCGCCTTTTCTGAAACGGCCACAAGCTCCCCTGCTCAGCGCATGAATCCCAGCCAGAGTAGCACCTCGAGTTGCTGCCCAGGCTCAAACGGAGCAGAACTGTTACTTTTGTGCCTGATTTTGAAAGTTTTAAAACGAACCAGTTAAAACTATTTGTATTTGCCTGTAACTGTATTTAAAAGCTTAGAGTCACTGCAAGCCCAGGACCTGTGTTCTATCTGAAATCCCCCCACCCTTCGCTGGTATTACTTAAATAGCCTCTGCCCTCGTGATATTTTGCTGCTGTCTGGATCCCCCCAACACCCACCTTCTCCATTAGCTCTTATATTGTTTTGCCACTAGAGGGAGCCTGATTAAGTTCGAGCAACTTGCCCCAATACTCACTTGTCACATTTTACTGCTCTCTAGTAGCTGTTTTCACTTGGTGATATATATTAAAGGAGCCCACTGCTGTCTCTTTCCTCTCTACCTCACTCCTTTCTCTAGTCAAAAATGTCCCCTCCTCACCTCCTAGCACTTCTCATGGTAATACTTTGCCTTCCTATCCTCTTTGAGCTTTACTGCTTGAACACATCAACAGCTTCTGCCAATACTTATACTCAGTTTGACTTCTACTACTCCAACATGCTTGCTACTGCCACTCCACTACCTCTACCTCTACCCCCCTCTGCTCTCATCAGCAAGCGTATTAGCCCAATAGTCAGATACCTTCACCTTCATCTGAAGCCGCCACCCTGCATATCTATCAGGGCGTACCTCATCACCCCGCTATGGTTACTAACCCTATCTCTTATACTATTCGGCGACATTGAGATCAACCCTGGTCCATCTCTGCATCCTGTCATAACCTTGCCCCCCCCCCAGCCACCACTCTCCCTAAAACCGATGGACTAACTTTCGCCCACCTGAATGCTAGGAGCCTTATGGCCAACCTCCCTGACCTCCAGGCTTGGATCTATACTAACGTCCCGGATGTCCTCGCCATCACAGAAACCTGGCTTAAGCCCACAGTGCCTGACTCTCAGTGCCACTTTCCTGGATACAGCATGCTTCGTATCGACCGTCCTGGCACTAAAAGGGGAGGTGGCCTTGCCCACTTCAAAACTCACCTAAACATTACCCTTCTGCAGGACCCCCTCCTACCAAACTGTGAAATCCTGCACTCCCTACTGCTTCTTAGGGGTGTAAAGAAACTCCATATTTTTGTACTTATATCCCCCAAAAGTGCTACACAAGGCATCACTGAACTCCTAGGGTTTCTGCCTACAGTTACAGGCAAGAATGACATTATCTGCCTTGGTGATTTTAACCTTGACTGGTCAAGAAAACTCAGCTAACCTATCCTCCTTAGCTAGCAAAGGCAAATCTATCCCAGCTCATACATGAACCCACAAGGGTCTCAGTGGGGGCAACTGTGCCACCCTCCTTGACTGGATACTTACTAACAGGACGGAATATGTTGCCTCAGCCGGTGTGTGCTACCTGACACAATTGTGACCACTATCCCATCTACTGTGTCTGGAACACTGTCATTCCTTCCCTCCCTGCTAAAACTGTAACCTTTCTAATCTCTCCGCCTAAGTCATGAGGGACTTCTTAACTGACCTTAACCAGGTTGACTGGTCCTTCTCTACCAAACAGAGGACATTAACATAGCCACAGAATATTTCAACTCAGTCCTCCTCTCTCTTCAAAACCTTCACATCCCGGTCTCACCACGTAGGATGGCAGGGAAAGTAACAAATGGCTAACACGCCCCTGCTTCAACTTCTCAAATTTAGGGACAAACTTTGGTCCAGGTGGAAGATCTCCCACCTCCGTGCAGACTTTGAAGACTATCGTGCGATACGTAACAACTGCAAAAGACAAATTTGTATTGCCAAAGCACCTACTATAGGAACCTACTAATAACATCCTCTGCAAATCCGGCAGGTACTGGTCCAAAATTAAGGACATTCTGCACCGACAAGCAACAGAATCCAGCGGACATGAACATTCAAGCAGTTCACTGCACCAACCATGACACCATTGCCAACGCCTTCAATGCCCTTTTTCTTCTCCACCTGTCGCTACTCTAACTAGCCCACAACCTGACTGTCCCTCTTCTCTCCCTCGCCCCTCCACCCCTCCCTTTCATTCTGGCTCCAACCACATACCTTGAGTTGAAAGCTACTTAACTCCCTTCGCGCACGGGGTCAAGGGCCTGAGGGCATCCATCCTTGCATACTTAAGCAGTATGCACCTTGGCTGACCAGACCTATCACCTGGCTTTTAACCTCTCAATTGCACGTCTACTGTCCCATCCACCGGAAAACTGCCAGAACCATCCCTATACACAAAAAGAGCGATGTCAAACTCATGTCCAACTACCGCCCTATATCTTTCTGCCCACTCTCAGTAAGCTGCTTGAAAAAATAGTCCACCCCAGCTTGCTGCTCACCTTGACATGTTTAATCTTCAAACCCCGTAGCAACATGGTTTCCGCCCGGTCACAGTACCACCTCTGCACTTACAACTTACAAATGACATCAGAAATAATATGGACCTTGGCCTACTCACTGGGGCCGTCTTTATCGACCTGTCTAAAGCCTTCGACATGGTACACCATCCTCTCATGCTAATGAAACTCCAATCCATTGGAGCATCTGACCAAGCCCTCTCCTGGTTCCATAGCTATCCTGACAATCGGACTCGGGCAGTAGCATTTCACAAGGCCCTTTCCTCTCCCCTAAACATCTCCCGTGGAGTTCCCCAGGGAT
This sequence comes from Neoceratodus forsteri, assembly GCA_016271365.2. NCBI lineage: Eukaryota > Metazoa > Chordata > Ceratodontiformes > Ceratodontidae > Neoceratodus > Neoceratodus forsteri. Next base: position 685,290,448 of record CM028134.1, read on the forward strand.
CCACTCTTGGACCTCTACTCTTTTCCCTCTTCCTAAATGATATTCCCACCATGTCCCAGCACAGCTGCACTCTTATGTGAGATGACCTTGTTCTCTACTCTGGGTCAAAATGATTTGCTGCCATCAACTCCACTCACTAATGACTTCCAATTCCTGCAGACCTGGCTCTCTAGCAACCACCAAGTCCTGAACCTTGAAAAAACCTGTGCTATGCTATTCGGATCCTCTAAGAAACTGTCTGCCCCTGCGAACAGGCTCCGGGTTCAATGCCTTGATGGCTCCCTCATCTTAAACACTGAGTCCTTCAAGCGCGTCTGGGGTCACTTTGGATCCCACACTTGACCTGTCTCAACATGTCAATATGGTGTGCCGTGCCGTCAATGCTAAAATTGGCGGAGCTTATCATGTGCCACTCCCTCACTCCTTCCGCTAGACTTTCTGTTGCGAGAGGTATTCTCTTACCCCAGCTCCAATATGCTCTGCCCCTCCTCTTTGCTGCAAACTCTGCTACACTCCACAAATGGGACACTGTCTACAACATCATCTGTAGATTCGCCTTAACTGCCCCATGTCTTACCCATCATTGTCTCCCTTCTAAGCTGGCTTAAATTGGCTGTCACCTAAGGATATTCGAGCCTACTCCCTGGGCTGCTTTATCGACTCCCTGTCCTAGACCTCCCTGCCCTGTCTATCTTGCCAACCTCCTGACTCCTGCCTCACACACCTGTACCCTCAGGTCTTCCTCTGTCCCCATGCTCTCCACTAGACCTTGCATGACAAAATGGGTGAACAGGCATTTGCCCATTTTGCTCCCAAATTTTGGAACTCACTCCCCTTATGGGGAAAACTTCAGCCTCCCATCGAGAATTAAAACTCGCTGTTCACCCACCTTCTAGCCTCTGGCCAATGCAATGCTCTTAATTTGCTTTGTCCCACTGCAGGCTGTCGGTCTGGACCCTGAGTACTACGCTAATGTTCTCCCATGCAATATGCTTGTTCAGGGTGGCTATGAACCTTGATGTCTTTACTGTCCTCAGCTGTCTTATGGTTACCTTAATTGCTTTATTTTACATCCTTATTATGATCTATGCTAAAATGTACCCTTATGTTAACTATTACTGTGCTACCCAATGTATATCTTGTTTTGCTCCTGTACACCTATATTATGTCTGTGGATTTCTGCATATTGTAACCAATGTCCTGTGCTCTCCCGGGTCGTGCCTGAAAATAGGCAGGTCTGTTGCCTAGCGCACTTACCCGGTTACCAAAAGCTAATAAATAAATAAATAAATAAATAACTGACAGGTTCCACCACTAAATCAGAGGCCTCAATCCCCAGGAGGAAAACTAAATCCAAAGAGTGACCGTGATTATGAGTGGCTGAAGAAAATCTGTGTAAGGCCCAGTGATGTCATCAACTGGAGGAAGTGCTGTGCTGACCAAAGGCTGAGAGTTCGTCGTCGACCCAGGCATTGAAGTCGCCCAGAACCATCAATCTGGGTGACTCCAATACCATATCGGCATGAAGTTGTTCTCTTCCTTGCAGGAATCGCCTCGCCTCCCTGGTGGATGGTGGGGTAGACCAGGGCTATCCTGCAGCCCACACCAGCCACCACGGCACACTCAAGCGATTCAGCTTCCTCAACTGGTACACCCGTGAGCCCCAACCTGGTCTTAAAACAAACCGCTACTCCCCGTGATCCAGTCTCAGGCGGTGAATCACGAGTACCCAGCTGGAACGGTCGCTTCAGAATGGGGCCCGCATTTCCATCCAGCCAGGTCTCGGTGATGCAAGCCAGATCTGCTGTCCCAATAAAGTCAGAAAAAACAGCAGACTTGTTTTTAACAGATCTGGCATTGCACAACACCGCCCGAGTTGGACAAGGCTCCAGAACCGTCCCGACTACTTGCCAAAATTGATATCCAAAATTATAAAAGTAAATAGTCCCAATGAATTTTCAACTATGATTCTCAATGGCACGGATGATTTAGGCTTGGGAATAGATCACATAAAGGTTTTTTGCATAGGAACTATGTGCACAAAAAGACATATTTTGGGGAACTGGAATGCACAAGAAATTGAACAACTATTCAAAGTTAAATGGTAGCACTAAGTACAAGAAGCAATACTTTTTGAAAACCTACGGAAAGAGATACTTGATATTGAAGGTATAGACCTTGAGGAGAGCACCAACTTAAGTGAAGGTTGAATCTCTCTATGGGAAATTAAATGATTAATATTTATATGGGGAAGGGTGGGGGGAGAGGATGATGTTTTTGAGATTTTACCTATGTGCAATGAATGAATTGTAATTTGGTTGTCCCCGTTTTGTAAAACATAACAAAAATTGTTTAATATATATATATGAAAATTGGTCAAAAAGATGGGCCCCTGTCGGCCAGCCTGGGGGCTCTGAGGGTTGAGGTGCTGGACGCCACATCTCACACTACAACAGCGACCCGGGTTTGGCAGCGAGCCCGGACACTGGGGGTCGGCAGGGGAGGAAGATGGATTGAGTGTCCATAGGACAGCTCTCCTGTCCCTGGAGAGGGATCAAGGGGTCTTCCCAGTGCAGTAAGTGACCCCCGGTGGAGACCGGGGGTACTACTTGCGTGGGAACAAGAATCTGGGACGAGCGCGGTGGGCGTCTACAGGGCAATGCCTGCATGCTGATGCCATTGCATGACTGCGCTCAGGGGAAAAGCTCTACAAGAAAAGGCCTCCTGGACCACTGGTGAGATAACGGTGGCCCCAGGGGAACACTCGTATCCCAATTGCCAGCCCGACGCGCCCGGATCTCTCCATGGCCGACCCATTGGCTGCAGGTAAGGCATCTCATACTTAGGAGCTGACTGCCAAAGGAGGGCAGAGCCAGCCCCAGAGGTGATACCGGGGAGTCGGGCCTGCCTGAGGTCGTTCGGGGGAGAGATCCTGGGAGATGCTGGCGTTCAGGCAGGGAGTTAGGGTTGTGTCTGAGTGGGCACTCCTGAAGGATGCCCGGGGTCCAGGAGTATAAATAGAATTAAAAAAAACAACAAAAAAAAGATGGGCCCCTGTTTCGCCAAGGTCACCTGCCAGTGTGTACTAGACACCTGGCAGATAATTGGTGTGGAGTAGGATCCCCTGCTCCAAGTCCTCTCTCCACACTCTCATAGCCTCTCAGCAAACAAGGTAAAAGAGTGTTCATCATTGTTTGTTTGTGCAATACAAGGCAGACTGTCTCCTGTCTGGAAAAGGACTGTTTTGTAGCGGTTGAGATCCACTAGGGCTGACAGGCCATACAAGAACAGTTTGCATGTGCAACACTACAACTGGTTCCAGATACCTTGCAGTTGAAGCATTCACAGTGGGCTACCTAACAAAGAGGCCTCCGAAGAAAGAGTTGCCCAGGGATTCAGATGAGAAAAGGGAAACAGTGGATGAGATTGTTTTCCACTGACTGGCAAGTCAGTAATTAAACCAGGCTCAAACCTGGGGCTTGATCAGCTACTATAAGGCCCAACATAGGTTGCATGGAGCAGGCTTAAAGAAATTTGCTGTTCACAGTGTAGCATGCCATGTGCAGGATTATCTGTATAGTGCCCTGAAGGGAAAACTAGGCCCTGATTGTATCCAGGACAGCTCCTAGGAACAGCAGTTACTGCAAGGGACTGAGCTGAGACTTCTAGACTCAACAGAACTCCAAGAAGGGAGGAAGTGAGAGGTTGTGGCCAGAGCTTTGAGGCTGCATGAAGTGGCTATCAGTCAATTGTCTGGGAACGGGGAACTTGGAGTCCTAACATCTTAGGTGAGCTGAGAGACCACTGGGGGCAGGACCTGTAAGCTTACATATTCAGGGAGCTAACCAATCCGGGAGAAATAAAAGAACAAGTGACTGCCTGGATAAAGTCCTGTGTATGGCAGTCAGCAGAATGCCACCCCCCCCCTTTTTTTTTTTAAAGCTGTGCCAGAGGCTGGGCGAGCTCCAAAGGGATAGACACAAAGGAAAAATACCCTTGGAGCTAGCAACCACAACAGCATGCCTTGAGGCACAGTAGAAGTACCTGGGTCTGAACAGTCCAGGCTAAGAAGTCATAATTGCCACCCTCAGAAGAGATGAGATGGGGTTAAGAGTAAGACTTATCTTCCTTGATATCCCTCCGGGGGGAAAGAAGTTGAGAGGTTCTTCCAACTGAAAACCTCTGGTGTTGATCGGGTGCCAGAGAGGACGCTAGAAGCAGCACCAGGGACAGCGCAGAACATGTACAAGACCTGGCCCAGATCTGGCATCAGGCATGATGCCAGACCTGGCACCAGACCCGATGCTGGACACGGTGCAGGACCCAACGCCAGACACCACATCGGATATGATATTGGCCATGACAGCACGGCACCAGACCCTCGGCGCCGACAGAGTAAAAGACACGGTGTTGGAGGCCAGCATCATAAGAGGCAGCGTCTGCAGGACTGGATGCAGCGCCAGGAGATCTTCGACATTGACCTGGCATCAAATGACAACAGAACCAGTAGAATCGGGGGGGATGACATCAGGAGGAATCTAACCAGCACAGGAGGTCCCCAGCACTGGGAACCCCCCTGGAGTTGACCCAGCACCAACAAGAAACGACCCAGTGCCTGGAGCACTGGACCCAGCACCAACCCAGGCCAAGGGCCAGTGAGGGCAGAGAACAAAACTAGGAGATCCTGTCGACCTGACGCTGGCATGAATCCCACATGACGCTGAAGAGGAGTCGATCCGGGACCAGTGCTAAAACTGGTGCCAGGTCAGGCCTCAAAAGACCCAACCCAGCACAGATGCCAGAACCACAGCCAGCACCAGCAAGCCAGCCAGCACCGAAGTGACTGTCAGTGGTTCCTGGCTGGTCCCATCAAGTGACACAAGGTGGGGGTGTGGCAGTGGGGCAGGAGTCGGCAACGCAGTCATCAGCCAGGGCAGAAGGCCACTGCCAGAGCCAAATGCTCTACCTGGCTTGGGGGGGTCTCACCCGCAGGTTCAGTGCCACCAACCTACAAGGGGCAGATACCGGACCCACAAGCAGTGGCACCCCAGCATGACGCTACACCCACTGCTCCACACAGCTACCCAGGGAAGACTGCCCATTGGAGACCCCACTAAGGGACAAAGTGGGGACTCCAGGCCTGAGGCCTCAGTATCCTGGCACCAACGCCCAATGACGATGCGGATGGCGCCAAAAGGGCCACCGCCCCAGCAACCAAGGGTCTTGTGGAAAACTTCCTGGAAGGTGACCTCGAGTGGTACCATTTCTTTCTCTCCCTCCCAAAGAGGAAAGAGGAAAGAGGAAGAGCTCAAGGCCGAGCGGTGCCAAGAACCCGATCGGGATCGGTAACCGGCCCAATCTTTCGTGCTCCAGAGGACTGCCCTTCCTCTGAGCACAGAACCGCCTGTGGTCAAAACCCTTCCCTCGTGGGAAGTAGACCAGACATGGCCCCACTGCTGGAGAAGCCTGCCCGAAGGCTCCCTACCACAATCCTGTAGACACATCTTGACATCGGCTTGATAGGGCAAAGAGAAACTGACAGAAAAATTTACATAAAATTAGTAAACTGGTACAAAAATAACAAACTCTAGCTTTAAACAGCTAAAAACTGAGAGAACTGAAAGAGGCTGTCATGTACACGTGAAGTTCTGCTTCCCAAAGGGTGAGCATCGTCGTCCCTGAAGTGCACTTGATAGTGGGAAAAAAGGAACTGGGGCAGTTAGGATTCCCTAGGGGGCATATTCAACCTCATGGGGAAGAGTGCAAGGCCTTCATCTGCTGGCAGACTTCTATGATTCTATGTTAACATTCTGACCAAGCAAAGACATATAAATTTCAAATGGGGTTAGTCTTAGTACAACAAAAGAGAAGCATGACGTGGAAGTCATTATCAGCAACACTGTGAAGCAGTCAAGCCAGTGCAACAAAGCCTACAGCAAGGCAAACAGAATGCCGAGGTATACAGGGAGGGGTACAGATAGCAGAAGGAAAGATGTAATACTCCCCCTTTATAGATCCTTAGTGAGGCCCCACCTGGGGTCCTGTGTCCAGTTCTGGAGCCCTCACCTCAGAAAGGATAAGGACAGGTTGGTGGTAGGACTAAAGATGATTCAGGGCCTACAGGGGGAATCCTACAAGAAATGTCTGACAGCATTAAACATGTACTTACTAGAGGCCAGGAGGGAGGTGGGATATGATAGAGACCCTCAAGTTTCTGAAAGGGATTAATACAGTAAACCACACATAATTATTTAATAACAACACCAGCTCAGTGATACGAGGGCATCACTGGGAACTGAAAGGGGAGAGCTTCAGGAGGGACTGGAGGAAATATTATTTTACCAAAATGGTGGTAGAGCCATGGAACAGCTTGTCTGCTGAACTGGTGGGTGCCAAAACTGTGGAAGGCTTCAAGCATGGGTGGGACAGAGTAAAGAACTTAATAATAAGCTCTGCACCGAGTGTGTGGGGGGGGGATGAGCTGAAGGTGGGGAATAGGTTCCCGGATAGACACTAGGTTTCGGGCAACTATGGAAGACTGGATGGACCGTTGATCTTTTTCTGCTGTCATTGTGTAACCAGTCACACAACTATCATCCACTATATTACACAACTATCATCCACTATATTACCACATTATTTAATACCAATGCAAAAAATGACAGCAGAAACACATTTATGTCACTATGCCTAGACACATTATTGTTTTGCTACAAGTCACTGTAATTTTAACTTAAATAATAGGCACATTACGTAGGTAGGTAGGGAGGGAGGTAGGTAAGTAGGCATAACTTTATTGCAGCCATGTTTCATGCTGAATCCCTACAATATTGAAAGAGTAAATTAAAAATAAATTGGGTTTAGAAGAATTGGCTTCTTAAAGCTAAAAAGAAAACAGGGCTGGACCACGACGATCTCTACTTTAGTATAAAGGAAGTTAAAACTGTAGAAGGTAAAACACAGTGCTATGACAAGGCCTTTGGGAGACAACATGAATTAAGTGTTCATTTTCTGTCTAATAAAACACAAGTATTGCCCTGCTGTTTCCAGGCAGAAAGCATGATGTCTGCAGGAATGGAGAAAGTGGTGATCCCATAAGTGAAGTCTGGCACACTAAGGACGAATGATGAAACATCTTGAGTTAATGGAACTGCAGGTGTTCTTTCAAACTAAAAGGCTGAAGGGTTTGGGGAGCAAGAGTATTATGTCAAAGAAAGCATTTACTTCACAAAGCACATATGAACAACAGACCACAACAAAATTCTTCCCAGGCCAGAGGGGAGAATTCAATACGACTTCAAACTGGAAGGGGGAACAGACAAAGGTGAGGAATATAATGTGGTGAGTGTTGTTTAAAAAGGAAAAAAAATACAGAGACTTTCTTGGATTGCATCACTAACTTAGCTCAAAAAGGTAACCAATCGAATAGACAGAAAGAAATACAGTACCTTCATTTAAAGATTTGTTGGGGGTTGGGGGGGGGATCATTAGAACTACTAGTCGTTTAAAATTAGTATCTTTGACAGAACTGGTCTGTTCTTCCTGAGAAACAGAAGAAGGAAATTAGGAGGCACCTGAATTTTGGGGTTGGGAGTGAGAGACATTTTATCATCCATGTAAATATCAAATGCTGTATTGTGAAAATTAATCAAATAAAGTCTAGCCCAACAGCCAAGTCTTCTTGCTTTTTATAAAGGGAATTAATCTCTGTGCACGTACCATAGTTCTAGACTGTTAGACTGTATTAATACCATTGTCAATTCCACTGCAACAGCCTTCATCACTCAGCAAGGTTTAGCAAAACTAACCACAGTACACAATACCATGAAAAAAATCTAACTGCTGCTCTAGATGCAAGAGGAATATCAAGCACTGTAGCCAGCCTTTTCATTGCTAAGCACAGAGGGAGGAACAGCACAGCTGAAACATCTCAGGTACAGTAGTACGGTCAGGTTCATAGATTAATAGTGTACATACAAAATCCCTGTATACATTTGTATTCTAAACTGGTTCATATTATTATAGACGTGTGCTGAACAGGGCAAATAGACTCCAAAGCAATAAAACAGAACAGTCAGCTTCTAAAAATGATATATTTGTATTCGGGGATGATTAAGAATATTTTTAAGGGGGAGAGGTTATTTTGTCAAGGAGGGAGCAATTTTCTAGAAAAACATTAAATGTGTATTTTTTTCAACTTTATTTTATCAGAACACCCAGCTGGGATACAAGTTCTAATTTTCAGTGGGGTCTTTTGCTTGCTCCATTTTTACAGTAGGGTGAACTGAAGCAGCGAGTGACTTACTATATTTGGGTTACACATAAAGTCTATGGCTCTGGTGGATTTGAACCTCGGTCTCCTGGTTCCGCAGTCTGTGCTCTAGTTGCTGCACCACACTGCTGCCTGACTTTTAATTTTGTCTCAAATTGTACTATACTGTACTCATGTGAAACCTTAATAAACAAAATACAAAAATTCAGATTAGGCTACATTAGTTACTGGTGGCTGGCCTCAGGAGGTAGTAGGTGCGCTACATCACTGGATCCACTAATGTTTGCTGTAACAACAAGGGATACAGTATCAAAAAGACTAACTTAAATACCTGCAATGCAGTTTACAATTGATATATTTTCCCATGTGCACACCACTACAAACCAAATGAGCATATGTGGTGTCACTAGCCACTGACTAAAGCTCTGAGTCCTCTCCTCCATGCTCCAGACTGTACACGAACCCCAGGAAAATGAATAGCCACTTTTCATGCAGTTAAGGGCTGTAGCACTGCGAAGTCAGGTGGGCTGTGTGAATATGGAAGATATACCAGTAGTACAAAAACAGTTGTAAGTAATAGTCTTTTAACCACCTCAGTTTCATTCACTTAGTCACAACCCTGGACTAAAAGCACTGTTTGGGTTGGAGGGGGTTAAGCCCTCAACTTAGAGGAAGGGAAACTTTAGGACCAGGGACCCAAAACAGCATAGACACATAGATGATGTCAGAAAAACACTGATGGTTCATCTAGTCTGCCCATGTCATCCTATCATACCTCAGAACCTGCTGTCCCTGTGGGGCCTTCGCTTATCCTGTTCTCCCTACTGTTATCCATGTTTCCACCTCCCTCATCCCTCTGTGTAGCTATTATACCCATAGCTCTGTCTCAACCATTTAAAAGCCATTTATGGTTTTTGCACCCACTATAGTACCTCTGCTGGCAGACCATTCCATAGCTCAACCACTCTTTCAGTAAAACAATACCTCCTTACATTCTCACCCCATCAATCTCCACTCGTGAGCCTGTATCTGTGTCCAGGAGCATCTCTGTGTAAACTTGGGTGAGTTGATGCAGGCTCAAGTGAAAAACCTGGCTCATCTTGTCAGCCAACATGAAATGTAAGCCTAGCCAGACAACAAAAGGTAGGGCACAAACAGTTTTTTTAGTTATGCACATTTCTTTTCTCCGACCTGTCAATCATAGGTCTGGGCACAAGAGACAATTGGTTGGATGAGTCATCAGATATCTGTGGAGCTGCCTAAATGGTTATGATTGGCGTGACTGACGTATAGTGAGTAATTAGGTTGCAGCTTACAGTGATGTTGACTCGTCAATCATTCTTTTTTCTCCCACTGCTTTCAAAGTGCCTCACATGTTGTTTTTAATAGTAATGGCGTAGAAGTGTTACAACATAATTTCCATATGCGTCTAATTGCAGGTAGGATCATCAGTGTTGTGCGTAGCCCATACCCATGAGGACATTTATTATCTGTATGGGTCACTGCGTAAGTCTCTTGGTATACCTAGTACTTAAACTTAATGTAGTGAGCTGTAAATGCGGCAGGGCCACTGGTGCTGAATCTATCTCCTGGTACACCCAGGCCTAATGTCATTGTAGGGACATTAAATAAATTAAACACGGAGACATTGATAAACTGGAGGTTCTTTGTCTCTCAGGCCAGGATTTAGGTGGCTTTAGGACTCCATGTCAGTTATGGATACCCACAAACCATCCGTAGTGATTGTAGGGTATATTTATACATCTCTTTGGCCATATTATTTATACGGTAACTGAAGTTATAGTGGGATGTACTCTATTGGCATATAGCTGTGAATTGCCAAAACTGCTGCCAAGTATTCTCTATTATCGATAGACCAGGAATATTAAGTTTTGCATTTAAAGACATACTTGTATGTCTCCCCGAGTCAGCACAGACTACCCCAGCCATCAAAAACTGAACTGTGAGGAGAAATTTGACAGTCCTCCCCTAGGAAGTGTGACTTGTGCAGTCCCCAACACGATGCACTTACATTGATTTTTTGCAGTCAGAGCACACTGCTTACTACTCCTTCCCCAATGGTTTTGGATGGGGTGAGCTGGAAGTGAGGGGTTTTGTGCCATGAAGTTTTATAATGTTTATATAGTAGTACATTCAAATCAGTGATGTCTGATGTTACTCTTTTTTAGCAAGAGTAAAAACATTTTATCCGATTTCATTGCCCTTGTATTTGCTGAATATGAAATCACTTGCATTTTTTCACATTTGTAAAATGCTGTGGACTAAGACAGTGTGGAGTAGACAGAGTGTGGAGTTTGTATATTGGAGCAGAAAACATTTCTTGATGCTAAAAGGTAAGTAATTAGATTAATAGCAATTACAGATTAACACGTGGTGTTGGTAGAGACATCAGTTATATCAACACAGTATGTTACTGTGCTGTTAAAATAAATCATAGCTCAGTGGGCTTACCCAGTTATCAAAATGTAATAAATAAATAAATATGAACATCTTGTGATGGTTTACAAATATCAGTGCCATTTTTTGTATATTGCATATCCTCTGCATTGACTTATGACTTGACTAAGAGTCAGGCCAGAGCCTTGACTCAGCACTAGGTCAAAATTAAAGGTGGGCCCGATACAACCTGTGTGTTTACAGGTCTAGGCTGTAATGGACCATGATCATGTGAGCAAAAGACCAGTTAGCAGCCCTGCAGATCTCATACAGTGGCATGCTCCTGGCTGCAGATGCAGCCGTGTGTGGCAGAATGGGCCAAAAGGCCCTCAAGAGGCATACTTGAGGCTAAGGTAAAACAGTACTGTGTGCACACCACCACTAGAGATGGTCTGGTTGGAGGCAGGTTACCCTCTGGAAGACTCTGCATAGGTCACAGCAGCTATTTTGTGTCCCACCCTCATGGCTTATATCCTCTGATGGTATAACAGAAGCAACTTCCCAATAGCCGAATAATGCAGTGGTCTATCTCCACAGCTAGTGGGTGGTCTTGGTAAAAGATATGGACTGAGTGAGTTGAGACTTAGAACAACTCTACCAAGCATTTACGACTGACACAGCACAATCATGGCCTTCTGGAAGACCATATAAGAGGGGTCAATAGAGAGCCCATGCAACTCAACGACTCTCATGGCTGCTGTTTTCCACCAGGAAAAACACATAGAGGACAGGTAACTCAGATCACACAGAGACAGTGATTGAAACTGTATTTATTTGTATTCTGTTTTCGCTCTTCTGTCCCGTGGATATACTGCCATCTGGCCAATTTCACAGCCATCATGGAGCATGGGCAGAGTGGACTTATCCCTTAGTTTCCCCTGCTGCTAAAGATCCCTTCCCCATGCAGATGCTGATGTGAGGACTGAGATCCAAGTGGAAGAGTACAGACACATACCCTGCCTGATGCAGCTCAACCCCCCCCCCCGTGTCCTGACTGCTGAACTACCACCTGTACATTTACAGGTGGTGGTAACAGCAAGATGAAGCAGCCATCCCTTCCTGGAGGGCAGCATCTGTAGGGTCACTCAATCCTCCTATCCCTGGCTGACCCTTAAGAATCCAGGCTCATTCCCTAATCAGGTCACCAGCATCGCAAGTGTTATTCCTACTGCTGCACCAACAGGCTGTCCTAAAACTGCTTCTGCATGAGCTTGGTGAAGATCATGTTAAGGTGTCAGGCAGGCATAAGTTTATGGAAAGTGAAAAATATGTGCTTAAGCCCCACAAAGAAGAGTTAACCAGCTTCTATGAAACCAGAATTCAATACCTCACGTTCAGCCTGTAGACCAAAACAGCGGTCATATGTACCTTGAAGGAGGTGGACTTAAGATCTGAGGAAGTCAGAAGCCAGAAATATTTAAGGATATTTGAGAACTTAGAAACCAGGTGTGCAAGGCTAGGTTCCTAGCATCACAGCAAAAAATATCTTCCAGTGAAATAAATAGATCAGATAGATGGATGACATATTAGAAGACTGCAATAAGAGAGAACTTCCTCCAAAAGGCTCCTAGCCTTTCGGGAACCATGCCATCAGATGCAGGCATGGTAGCTCTGAGTGGTGCATGGAGCATGTGAGAAGGTCAGGCCAAAGTGGGAGCACTATTGGTGGGATGGCACGGAAGCAAAGAGGTCTGCATACCAATCCTGTTCCAGCTAAGATGGAGCAACTAGTATCAGCTGTGCCCACTCTTACTAGATCTTGAGCAGGACCTTGTGCATCAGGGGAAAGGCTGCGACTGCAACGGAACTTGCTTCTCGAATACAAGACAAGGACCTTGTCCTGGACTCGCATGAAGAATGGTGCAGAAAAGTGGCAGCTAGTGGTTCTTCCAGGATGTGAACAGTAAGATTCGTAGGGTCCCCAGCAAAGAAAGAGCCTGCTCACATTTTGGTTCACTGACCGCTGGTGGGACAGCTCTATTTTTTTGTACCCTGAATGACAAAGAAATGAGTAAGAGGAGGCTAGCCCAGTCAGAATGACCACCTCTGGGCAGCACCACCAGTCACAGAGTCAATGGACTTTGAATTAATCTGTTTAAGGAACTGTTCAATCTGGGACCCAAAGAAAGCTGACACATTAAAGGTGAGATCCACCACCCAGTGCTTAATATTCAGGAAAACAGAGAGGAGAACAACCACACTTCTCTCCTCATGTGCACTCCTATGGCAAAACACCTAGAGGCAGATTCCACCTGGTACAAGTCCACCTGAAAGTGATGCTTAGCCATGATCACTCACGCTTGATCAAGACTTACAACAGATCACATCCTGGGTCTCTGAAGTCAAGGTCCAGAGAGAGAATGGGAACAATGTGCCATGTAAACTGAATAGCTCTCCTGGCAGGCATCAAGCAAGCTTGAGGCATAAACCACCTTGCCCCACTGGTCGAAACATTTCAACTCTTTATTAGCAGGATGCAAAGAAGAAACTCCCTGAGCTTTAGTCTACTAATAGATCACATCTGCCACCAAGCTTTCTGGGGTAGGATGCTCAAGGAACGCTACCTTGAGGGGACAGTATAGCATTTGTTATACTTCCTGAGAAAGGCCCAGGGAAGACTGATGGGACAAGGCTGCCTTTCTTGGGGCACATGCTGCTTTACTGGTGGAGAAAGCCAGAAAAAAAGGACCCTTCACTGGTCGAAATATCCAGGAACTAACAGTATCCTCAAGCTGGATCTTTCAAAGAGAACTTCAGTTAGAAATCTGCCTTAAGAAGCGGGAAAAAGAAGACTCGTAGAACCCAATTCTTCACTCTTTTCCTGACATGAAGAGTCTGACTGCTATGCCTGTCTGGAGCTGCTTCGAGACAAATAAGAAAGCTGTAAAGACCCTGACAGCTACTCAGAGTCCAAATTTAAGTCTAAGAAGTCGAGATATCAGACCGGGAACAGACAAGGTTCCTTCTATGGAGGAGCAAGGGGATCAGAAGGAGACACAGGATTTGACTAAAAACATGAAAAATTGACTACAGAAGTTGCCAAAAGGCAACATTTACTGACCAAAGGCAGAACCATCAAAAGGAGGACTTCACTTTTCAGCCAAAGGAAAGCTCTGGAGCATGGAGGAGTGACATTCAAGAGGAAGAAGCAGAGTCAGAGCTTCAGCAACTGGCCTTCCAAGGACTTTCCACTTGCTCAGTAGGACTGTAGTGGTATGAAACACAGAAGAAATCCAAAACGTATACATTTTTCTTCAAGACTATCTTGCAACTGCCTTGGTGAAGTGTTCGGTCAAAATTGTGGCCCCTAGTTTTGATGCCTTATTTGCATCTTGTGCAAGTAACTGTTTTCATCACTTCTAAAACTATTTACTTTTTCATAATTTAGTTTACCCAGGAGAGCCCAGCTGAAATGCAAAATCTTATTTTCAGTAATATACTGCTTCTATCCCTTTCCACAATTGGATTAACAAGAGCACTGGGAGGTTACACAACTTAATGAAAGTCACACAGTGAGTATCTGGTTCAACTGGGATTTGAATTTTTGATATCTAGTTCCCAAATTGGCATTCTAACCACTAGCTCACGCTGCCCCTTTATCTATCCAAGCATCCAGACTGAAAGATATTTTATATATTAACAGTATCCTGTGGGTATGGAAGGGAATTATGGTCCATCTAGTCTGCCCTACTGTTGCACAGCTGTGACTATACTAAGTGCGACAATGGACACATTTAAACTCAGTTGGAATGTTCCCCCTATTCATGTTGGGTAAGGAATCGGTTTAGTCCTATGTTGAAAGCTTGTGTGCGCTAACTTCCACAACCTCATCAGGCAGGCTACTGCCCCATGTTAACTGTGCCATTTGAAACAAATGCTTTCTAATGTTTCTTCTTATCCTCCACCCCTCAGTTTGAGTGTAGGTCATCTAGTTCTACTAGCACTCACCAGCACATACATCTGTATATGTCACTTTATTCATCCGGTTTAGTATTCAGAACACTGATAACATCCCCTCTCAGTCTTCTCTGGTCTAATTTGTGTGAGCTCAATTTTCACTTGAACCTTTTGCCCCCAACCTCGTTATCTGCTTGGTGGCCCTGTGCTGAACTGTCTCAATCTGTTCAATGTCTGTCTGTCTGTACTGCAAAGACCAGAAATGGATGCAGAACTTCAGGTGTGTTCTAACATATGCTATTTCAACCTGCTTCTTACCCTCCTCCCAATGCATCCCAATACTGCATTTGCCATCTTGCAAAAGAAATAGTAGCTCAGATACCATGGGATACAGTCTCAGGAAACAACAGGAAGGCTTCGCAGACTCATATCAAAGGCAGAAAACTGGAACTGTTGTGAATTCTGCTTTAGTAACATGCAGAAAAACAGGTGGCAATGGCTGTGCAACAAAACTGCTCAACGTTTTGCACAGTTGCGCTTTGTCAATAGCTTGGCAGAAGACACCAGGAGAACGGACTGCTGTGTGACTGAACTTCTCTGCTGGGACTATATTGCCCTCCTTCCTTCCCCTCCACCTCCCCACCCAAAGCTAGTTCTATTTTTATAGGCACAGGATTTGACTGACAACAGGAACTTCCTGTTTAGGGGCAGGAAGTGAGTGATCACAGAACCAACTAGGACCCACCATCCTAGAAGGGCAAGAGTAGCCTCCGGCCCCCTCTAGCTGCTGGAGGTCTGCCTCTGAGCAAGTAAGTGGTCTACTGAGAAATATAGGATATTCTTGTCTCAGAATAGGACAATCAGGAGCTTAAAGGGCACACAGGCAGAAAGTAAGGAGAGAGAGAAAAAAAAAAGAAAGGAAAGAGTAAGGATTGCAAACAGTTAAGGGGCTAGAAATAAGACATGATTGGAGTGGTGCAGTGTAGTGGCTGTGGAGCAGCAGTCTTCCGGGAGATGTTCTGGAGAATGCGGTGTTGTCCCATCTGCAGGCACCTCTCTGGGCTGAGGGAGGAGGTTGCTCATCTCCAGGCTGAGTTGGCCAGGATTTGTGGGACCTCCTCTTCCATCCAGGGACCACCTGTGCCACTGCCGTTGCCTCACAGGTTGCCAAGAAAGAGGAGCGGTTGGACCACAGTGGGCTCAGGGAGGGTGAGGGTGGTGGAAGAGGCCATCCCTCCAGTTATACCTCTCCACAATTCCCTATGCCATCTGGCAAAAGTGTGGTTTCCTCTATGGAGGCACCCACAGTGGAGACCAAGGAGGATTGGGGAACCTCCACAAAGGAGACCCACAGGAGGGGGCAGGGGACCCTGCAGGGAAGGAAACAACTCCTGGTGGGGACTCCATTGTTAGGAAGGTAGAACTGGGGAGGAAGGGGAGAGGGAGTGGCAGGCCTGCCTGGCGCCATGGCTTGAGGGACAGGAGCCGAATCCTCAGGGATTGCCGGAGCAGCTGCACAGGGAGGGAGCTGGATGTCATTGTCCACCTAGGGACAAATAACCTCGGCTAAGAAAGGGATTAGAGAAGTGCAGGAAGAGTTTGTGGAATTGGGGAGGGGCCTTAGTCAAGTAGCACGCATGGTAACCTTCTCGGAGGTGCTACCCATCTATGGCATAGGAGAGGCTAGGGTGTTCCGCACCATGGGATTCAATCAGTGGTTGAAAAACTGATGTGGAGCTCAGGGATTTGGCTTCATTGGGGACTGGGGGTCCACCTGGAGTGATGCAAGCCTATACTGGCATGATGGGCTGCATCTGTCCGGGAGGGGAACCAGGATCCTAGGTGATAGGTTTAAATGCTTCATTGGCAAACTTTTAAACTAAGTCAAGGGGAGGCACTGGAAAGGAACAGGAAAATCCTAGCCCCCAAATAATCACGATAATAGTACGCAAACACCAACATAGAGTGTCGATAGGAGAAGGGCAGGGTAAATGGAGAAAGTGACAAAGGCAAGAAGGACAGGGATGGGGCAAAGGGAGTAAGGCCATCAGGAAATGGAGGGTAATGAGTACCAATGCCCGTAGTCTGGGCAACAAGCCTGAGCTGATGGCCTTAATGGAAGAGGGATCCTGGATATCGTAGCAGTCACAGAAACATGGTACACAGAGAACCATGACTGGGATGTTAACATACCAGGGTACATAACCTACAGGAGAGACAGGCAGGGGAGAAGAGGGGGAGGAGTACCTCTCTATGTAAAGGAAGGGATAAAAGCAACTGAACAAAAGAGTAAACAGGGAGGAGAGGAGGCACTGTGGGTCACCTTGGAGACTGGAAAAGGGCACCACAATCCGCACAGGGGTTGTGTGCAGACCCCATGTCAGGGGAAGGATATGATAGGAAGGCATCTTTAGAATGGCAGAGAAAGGGGAGATACTGTTGATGGGAGACCTGAATATGCCAGATGTTAACTGGAGTACATTTGCTGCAGCCACATCCAAGAGCAGGGCTACTCTGATGCCCTACAGGTGGCAGGCATTAGACAGCTAGTTTCGAACCCACTGTGAGGAGCAATCTTAGACCCTCACTCTCAAACGGGGCAGGAGAGGATCTCAGATCTAGAAGTGGTTGCCATCTGGGGACAAGTGACCATCAAACAGTGTGGTTCACATTAAACTCAGCTACAGAGTCAAGCCATACAAAAGTGAGGGTACTGGACTTAGAGGGCTGACTTTGGCAAGATGGGAGAGTGCCTCAGAAAACACTAGCAAACAGGCTAGAAGGAGGTGTGGAGCAACAATGGGGAATTATCAAACTGCCATCACAGAGGCAACAAGCCTTTGTGTAAGAAACAAACAAATCAAAACGAAAGAAAATCCACTATGGTTCTCAAAAGAAGTGGCTGTGAAAGTCAGGAAGAAAAGATATCATTCCGAAGTATAAGGAAACACAGAAGGAGCAGGACAGAGAGCTGTACCAGTTAAGGCAGAAGGAAGCGGGAGGGAAGTCAGAATAGCAAAGGCCCAAACTGAGGAAAAGATAGCCAACTCAGTTAAGAAGGGGGATAAAACCTTTTATAGGTACATCAGCGAATAGAAAGACAAAGGGAGGGATAGTGAGGCTGAATAGAATGAATGGTGGGTGGACAGAGGGGGACAGTGAAAAAGCAGGAATACTGAACGAATATTTCTGCTCAGTATTCACAAAAGAGGAGGGGGAATTGCCTAATCCAATTAACAGAAGCACTCTTGATAGGGGGGTTGATCCCAGTCCTTTCACAGAAGAAAGGGTTCTGCAAGAACTCCTAAAACTGAAGGTGGACAAAGCAATGGGTCCTGATGGAATTCACCCCAGAATTCTAAAAGAATTAAGGAGGAACTAGTGAAACCACTGGCTACTCTTTTAATAAATCATGGGAGGATGGTGTGGTACCCGAGGACTGGAGGAAGGCGGATGTGATTCCCTTCACAAAAGTGGGACCAAGACAGAGGCAGGAAACTACAGACCTGTCAGTCTGACCTCTGTGGTAGGGAAAGTGATGGAGTCACTTCTGAAGGAAAGAATAGTTGAGTACCTAGAGGCCAGTGGAGCACAGGACCCAAGGCAGCATGGGTTCACAGCGGAAGGTCATGTCAGACTAATCTAATAGATTTCTTTGACTGGGTGACCAAAGTAGTAGACCAGGGAGGGGCTGTGGACATGGCCTACCTAGACTTTAGCAAGGTGTTTGACACAGTTCCACACAAAAGATTAATAGTCAAATTAACCAGCCTGGGAGTGGGACCCAGGGTGGTAGCCTGGGTAAAACATTGGCTGGACAACAGGACACAGAAGGTAATTGTAAATGGAGTCCACTCTGGAAGAAGGGGGTCACCAGTGGGTACCACAGGGTTCAGTATTGGGTCCAGTCCTTTTAATGTCTTCATCAGTGACATTGCAGAGGACTGGAAGGAAAAGTATGCCTTTTGCAGATGACACAAGGATCTGCAACAGGGTTGATACACAAGGAGGTGTGGAAAGGATGAAAAGGGACTTGGCAAGGTTGGAGGAATGGTCAGAAGTATGGCAGCTAGGATTCAATGCAAAGAAGTGCAAAATAATGCACCTGGGAAACAAGAACCCAGGGCAGAATACAATGGGTGGGGAGGTAGTAACAACAACAAAAAAGGAAAGGGACCTGGTGGTAATCATATCAGATGACCTTAAGGTTAGCAAGCAATGTGAGAAGGCAGTAGGGAGGGCTGGGGGTATACTGGGATGTATAGAGAGGCATCATCAGCAGAAAACAGGAAGTTGTTATCCCTCTGTACAGACAGTTGGTGAGACCCCATCTGGAGTACTGTGCCAGTTCTGGAGACCCCATCTCCGCAAGGACATAGACAGGATAGAGGCAGTCCAGAGGAGGGCAACTAAAATGGTGCAGGGTCTGCAAGAGAAGCCGTATGAGGAGAGACTAAAGGAGCTTAATATGTATACCCTTGAGGAAAGAAGGGAGAGGGGGGACATGATAGAAACTTTTAAGTACCTCAGTGGAATCAACAAAGTCCAAGAGGGTAGCATCTTTCAGAAAAAGAGACTTGCAAGAACAAGGGGACACAATTTAAAGATAGAAGGAGGGCGGTTCAGGGGCAATGTGAGGAAGTATTATTTCACAGAGATGGTAGTGGATGCATGGAACAGCCTTCCTGAGGAGGTTGTGGGGTCTAAAACTGTGGGAGAATTCAAGAATGCATGGGACAGACATAAGGCAATTCTTGTGGGGGGTAGGAAGAAATAGGCTGTTGGTTAATTAGGATCTGCGGCCTATCCTGTAGGTAGGGAAATGGGCAGACTAGATGGGCCTAGCGGTCCCTATCTGCCATCAAAGTCTATGTTTCTATGTCAAGAGGACAGTGCTCCCTCTACTGACCACCAATTTATACACATGCTCTAAAAGTTCAATGTGCAAATGCAGGTGTGAATATGTTATTTAAAAAACTGACTGGTTAACTTCTAAATTCAGACACAAAATAAGCAACACATCTTAAGATAATGAGCTGCCACAGGGACTTGGATACCTAGAAAAACAAAAACATATATTATTTAATATGGCTACAGTAAGATACTGTTTATTTATTTTATTTATTTAAAATTGGTAACCGTGAAAGCCACATTGAGACAAGGCTCATTTCCAGTTGTAACTCAGGGGAAAGGGGAATGGGAGAAGCACAATTACAAACAAAATAACAGCCAGTCAGGTGATGTGGTTACAATGAGGATGACATAAAAAGCTAAATTGAATGTAGTACAGACAAAATGACAAAACACTGCATGTGGAGGACAAATGAATTAGTATACAAATCATCTGAGCAGATTGGGCAAACTCAAAGTGCACAGTACTAGAGTGAAGGAAGGCCGAGTTGGTGCTGAAAGTAGAAGTCAAAACAGGCTAATAAACTTCAACAAGGTTGCTGGAACTATGAGGTGAGGGAGAGTTAATGGAAGGTCAAAAGTCAGGCAAGGATAAGGGAGGGTTCAGGAACAGGGTTAGCAGGAGCAGGGGGGAGGGGCAGGAGTTTTAGCTGACATATGATGGAGGGAATGGAGAGGAAGAAATGGATGGAGGAGGGTAGCAGGTTCCAGAGGGAGGGGAGGAATATGAGAAAGATGAAAATTACGTACCTACCGTAATTCTTGATCTTCTTGGACGAGTCTCCACCACTCATTCACACTATTGGGATCTGCGCCGGAGGCACTAGGACCCAGCGGGAGCAAACTTTTTGCTGGAGGGTCGGCGCCAGAGATGGAGCTGCGAGGAACAGCACCGTGAGCCTTAGCTCGTGCGGTAATGACTAACTTGGCGTCGACCCTCCAACCACCTCAGTACCTTTTTTACCGAGGAGGTGCAGCGTAACTAACCTAGAAGGATAACCTAACCAAAAACCGGACATAAGATAGTCCGGACAACCCGTATAAGAAGGGTCAACAAAGAAGTCTTCACAGCCTAAAGATCTGAGGGAGTGAAGACCAACAATAGAGGTGAGTTCGGGGGACGAAGGGTGGGCATATGAATGAGTGGTGGAGACCGTCCAAGAGATCAAATTACGGTGATACGTGATTTTCATATCTTCCTGGACATAGAGTCTCCACCACTCAATCCAGAGGAGAGTACCGAGCTAATAATCCCCAAAAGGACGTGGCAGGAGAGACCAAGAGCTCACGTTTCTAGGACAGAAGTCCATTAAGGATGGCTCTGCCAAAGGAAGAATATCGTCTGGCATGGACATCCAGTGCATAATGTTTAATGAAAGTATGCACTGAGCTCCAGAGTGGCCAGCGTTGCAAATATCTGCAATAGGCATGTTAACATTCACTCCAGGAAGTACCCGACAACTCTAGTAGAGTGGCGTAAACCTGCCTCCAACATAACCTGCACCATGGAATAGCAGTGGCGAAGGCATGCCACTAACCATGCTGAGATACATCTGATAGTGACAGGTTGACCCAGGGTCTCGCTGAAGAAACAAACAGTTGTTGAGCTTTGCGAAAGTCCTTGGTTCTATCTAGATAGAAATGCATAGCTCTTAACGTCCAAGAATGAAGGATCGTTCTCCTTCATTTTGGAAGTCCGTAAAAGTAAGAAGGGAAGGACCAAGGTTGGTTTAGAATGAAACTCTGACACAACTTAGGAAGAAATTTTGGATGAGTCCTAAGGACTACTTTGTCCCTTATGGAACACAGATCTGAGTCTGTGACCAGGCATGTATCTCAGAGACCCTGCGGGCTGAGGTGAGTAGGCCACTAGGAGAGGCCGTCTTCCAGGTGAGAAATTTTAGCTCACAGGTAGCCAGAGGTTCGAAAGGTTTCCGTGAGCATGTCTAGCACAAGATTGATGTCCCAGGCTGCAACTGGACGTCTTGTAGGAGGTCTGGTATGCAGAATTCCTTTAAGAAACCTCTTAACCACAGGTAACTGAGCCAGAGATAAGGAAAAAACCGTCTCATGATATGCTGAAATGGCACTAAGGTGAACTTTGACTGTAGAGTACTGAAGACCTGAATTTGAAAGGTCTAAGAGGTACTCCAGAACTTTATCTGGTGGGCAGGAAAAAGGATTCAAAGAGGACTTTGCACACCAGAGCGGAGAAATGCTTCCATTTGGCTGTGTAAAGCTTTTCCTAGTGGCTGGCTTCCTGCTGAGAAGAATATCTTGAAACCCTTCGAGACACATTGAACTGGTTTACTTCTACCTCTTCAGGAGCCAAGCGTGAAGGTGAAGCGATCTCAGGTTGGGATGGACCACAGGCCCCTGAGTGAGAGGTTCATCTGAAGGGAGTGGTCTGGAGGAACTGCCAGCATATTGTTGAGTATAGTAAACCACAGTTGTCGAGGCCAGAAGGAGCAATGAGGATAATTTTGTCCCCCTGGGATTCGAACTTGAGGAGTACCCTCTGAATTAGAAGAAGAGGTGGAACGGCGTAAAGAAGGCGTTTTGTCCACTGCAGCCTGAACGCACCCCGACAAAAAATGCCAGGCCCTGGATTTCTGGAGCAGAAGAGAGTTTTGCGTTGAGTGGGGATGCAAAAAGGTCCAGATCTGGAGTTCTCCACTCTCTGAATAGTGACTGAACTATGGTTGAGTCAAGGGACCATTCGTGAGGGTCTGTCTCTGTTCTGCTGAGACGGTCTGCCAGTTCGTTCTGTACTCCCGGTAGGTAGACTGCTTGAATTAGAGCCTTGTGCTCTAAGCACCATTCCCACACTCTCATCGCTTCCCTGCATAAGGGGTAAGAGTGAGCACCGCCCTGCTTGTTGATGTAGTATATCACTGCTTTGTTGTCCATCTGAAGGAGAATGTTCTTGTGACAGAGAATGTCCTTCAACGCTCGGACCGCATAAAGGATGACTCTCATCTCTAGGACATTTATGTGAAGCTGGGACTCGACTTGAGTCCACGTACCCTGAGTATGGAGAGACTGACAGTGAGCTCCCCACCCCATTAGGGACGCGTCTATGGTAATGGAAATTTGATGATCCAGAGGAGCAAGGGTACCCTTCCAGGAGATTGCTATCTTGAGTCCACCAGGTGAGCGACCTCTTTAGAGGTTCTGTCACTTTGATGGGAGAGGACTGCGGGTGAGTGGTTGGGGACCACTGAGTACTGAGCATCCACTGAGTAGTTCTCATGTGCAGATGTGCTAGGGGTACAGTGAACACCGAGGATGCCATGAGTCCTAGCATCCGTTGCATCGAGAGAGCTGGGACTGAGTTGTTTTCCCCGATGTGACGGGCCATCTGAAGGATATTGTTCTTTCTGTCCTCTGGAGAAAAAAAAAAAAAAAAACCCTTCGCACAGGAGGTGTCCAGAAGAGTCCCTATAAAAAGGAGCCTCTGGGAGGGCTGCAACTGCGATTTTTTGAGGTTTAGCAGAACTCCCATGGACGTGAGAAAGCGAGAGGTCATCTCTATGGCATCCAGAGTTCCCTGTCTGGAAGGGCTTGCCAGAAGCTACGTCCAGATAAAGGAACATCTGTATTCGATCTTTCTGAGGTACAGCTACGAGAACTGCACAACACTTTGTAAAACCAGCAGGCGCCATGGATAGCCAAAGAGCAGGACTCTGAACTGATAATGTTGTCCCAGAGCCACAAACCTCAGGAATTTGTGGTGCCTTGGGTGAATAAATGTGCTGGTAAGCATCCTGCATGTCTAGGAGGCTAGCCAGTCATGTTGATGAAACAAAGGTAACAAGGTTCCTATAGAAATCATTTTGAATTTCTCCTTGGGAGAAATTTGTTTAACACTCTGAGATCCAAAATGGGCACATGCCCCGGACTTCTTTGGAACCAGAAAATAATGGGAGTAGAACCCTGTGTTCCGTTGATGCAACGGCTTTTCACTTCTACTGCCCTGTTGTTCAGAAGGCCCTGAATCTCGGGCGGAAGGTCTGACTGAAGGTTGACAAAACTGGGCTGTCGTTTGGGAAGGGCGATCTAGAGGGTCTCCACAAGATTGAGTGAATACCCTAGTGAATTACCGAAGGACCCATTTGTCTGAGGTTATGGACTTCCATTAGTTTGTAGAAGTGCATAGAGCGACCTCCACGGTGAGGAAAATCCACCTCGGGCAGTTGAGATGGGACTTGGGCCAGCAACTCATAAGGTGGTGCTGGGCGCTTTGAGACCTTGCACTTTCTGTTGTGCCTTCTTTTGAGGTTGGGCAGGTTGATTTTATGGAAACCTCCTCTGCCTCTGCCTCGAAAGGACTGCGGTTATGAAACTGGCGTTTATTGACACTCCTCGAGGAGGGACAGGAGGAGGTCGCGCCAGCAAATGGCTGACCCTAGTCTTTTGCGTAGCCGAGGCTTGTTCTACCTGAGGACCGAAAAGATATGCACCATCAAAGGGCAGCGCCATTACCTGCTGCTGCGTGTCTCATTCGTGAAGCACAGAAGTGCATGGCCAGGAATGCGGCCGGGTACAAATACCAGCAGCCGCCTTGCCTGGAAGCCAGTGAAGAAAGCATCCATGAGCTGCTTTAACCTGCTGGTTATTAGATTAAATACCTCTGGTAATGGTTTGGAGAAAGCTCTGGCTTTGTATCCGATTCTGGTAGAGCTTCAACCATTTGTTTGATAGAGAGTACCACAGGATATATTCATATTGGGAGAAATAGCCTTGGTAGCTGGCGATCTATACTTAGGGTGGAAGCAGCAAAGACTCTCTTACCTAAGGTGTCTATCTTACGAGATTCTTTGTTAATAAAAGTCGACTGTAGTAGTTTGGGAAGAACGACCTTATCATTCTCTGCCAGGACTACAATAGGATCCATAAAGGCTTGAGGCGCTAAAATGGGTCGATCCTTGGGGCTGAATATTTCTATCTATGGATTTAGCCACCAAGGGGTGAGCAGGATTATTCCATACCATTTGAGACAGCGTCTCGGAGGAAGGCTGAACCGGAGGAGTCAAATCCTCAGGGATCTCCGGAGCATGAAGGTATTGGAGTCTTAACAATTTCCCAGGATCAATGTCTGTAGTCTGGAGAGAAAGAGTGGAAATCAAATTTTCAGCAGAGACTTAAGGACAGGTCTCGACCACAGGCTCTGCAGCAGTAATAGATCCTGCTTCCTCCACTTCATCACCCAGCCGAAGGTCTGGGTCAGGCTCAATGTCATCTCCTGATAGTCCAGGAGGGACTGTATGGACAGGAAAGGGTGAAAATCAAAGGAAAAGATGAAGGAAAAGAGTGAAAGGAGGTCCTGAAAAGCGGAAGATGCCTAGAGCCCCAGGGCGCTGCGAGGCGTCTGGCGCCCGAAGCGCGGCACCGAGAACAGTGCGAGACCCTACTCAGGTGCAGCAGCCTGAGGACACCAGGCGCTGGCAGGCGCCGGGATTACCACTGTGCGGCTTGTACGAGGCCCTGGCGCGAAGGCAGCTGCCAAGATGACCGGCCAGCCATGCATAGCACAGACAAGCCATCTCGGCACCAAAGATGGCGCCGGCGTGCCGTCGACGCAGAGGGGTGCCAGCTTACTCCAGAACTCCGAAAAACAGGATTTGAAGATAAGGAGGCAGATAAAGGCATCAGTGTGGCCCCTGCGCGCCTTCATGTGAGAGAGACACCTAAGTGCGAGTCAGCGGCACGAAGGCGGTGCCCGCTTGGGCAAAGAAGCTCAACCGCCTACCTGGTCTCCCAAGAGCCCGAAGGCCCCTGAGTGACCAGTCAGGTAGCTGAGACCAACCTCCGAGCCCATTGTTCCCAAAGCGCCCACTGGATGAAACTGCTCATCTGAAGACCTACCTGTGGGCGGGGTAGGGCTCCAATGTCGAAGATGTCAGCTACCAGAAACAGAAGCTGGTGACTCCGAAGGAGGAGGAGACCGGCAACAAGTCCCAATAACTGACCGTCTACGCGCAGACATATCAGAGGGCGACCTCAAGTGATGCCTTCTCTTTTTTGACCTGTGGGCCAAAGAAGAGCGAGGCGAGCAGTGGCGAGAATGTGACCAATTATTTATGCTTCTGCGGGGCCACTTCCTCGGGCACTGGACTGACCGTTGTCAGACCCCCTTCCGGAGAAGGCGGTGATCGACCCAGCCCGACTGACTGAACAGTTTTACACGAAGTTCCCTACCGGCCACCTGACCTGCTCATGGTCAACTCACAAAGTAGGCTGAGACTTCTTTATTTTAAAATAAGAATAAACTTAAGCGATACTTCGAGATATTACTACAAAATAACAAAACTGAAAACTATGCTGCTAGTTTGAAGTTTGACTCCTGAGCGGCGAGCGTCGTCACTATGAAGCGCACTGACGGCGGAAAAAAGAGAACAGAGGCGGTTGGAGGGGTCGAACTGAATGATCATTACCGCACGAGCTAAGGCTGAGAGTGCTGCTCCTCACGGCTGCTTCCATCTCTGACCGACTTCCAGCATAAAGTTTGCTCCCGCTGGGTCCTAGTGCCTCCGGTGCAGATCCCAATAGTGTGAATGAGTGGTGGAGACTTATGTCCAGGAAGATCAGATTTCCCAGCTGAGGAGTGATGGTGGGAAAGGGAGAATGTGCATGGGTCTCTTGAGCACAGCGAGTAAGAGAAGGAGGGTATGGGGGACAGATCCAAACCAGTATTTAGAGGGGAGCACAGTGGGGCAGGTGACATGAGAGGGAGGATGGATAGGGAGGAGTAAAGTGAGCAGCGGTGAGCATAAAAGGCTCAGTTAGGAGTATTTCCATGCAGAACTTCAGGTGTGTTCTAACATATGCCTTGTACCCAAGGAGAATCCTTGCCTGAAGGTGTAGTATCTTCCACTGCAGCAGCCTGCTGCGGAACATCCAGACCATTAATAAATGTTTTAAAAATGAACAAATCCAGCAGTAAACCCTGGGGTTCTCCACTAAGAACATCCATCCACTCTTTGAATGGTAACCATCCACCCCCATTCTGATTTCTACTTGTCAGCAGACTGGCTATCCACTTCCTGCACACTTTGTAGAATCCATATTTTGCAGGTTTCTCCATGCATTGGTGGTGTCAAAAGACCTTGCTAAAGTCCAGATATCGTAGGCAAAACACACCGTCCAGCCCCTATTCATCTTTCTTGCTAGCTCCTCGAAGAAGGCGATCAGACTGGTTTGGCAGGCTCTTCCATCTGTATAATTATGCTTTGTGTGAGAGAACAGCCAATTATTTTCCATAATTGGGCCTGTTGGATAAGCTAGGAGAAAGGGGGGTGGGAAACCAGATGATCAGATGGATAGGCAATTGGCTCCAGGACCGGACCCAGAGGGTCGTAGTTGGTGGGATAGTCTCATCCCCAAGGAGGGTCATTAGTGGGGTCCCACAGGGATCAGTCCTTGGGCCCTTCATTTCAACGCCTACGTATCTGACATAAGGACAGGAATCAGGATGGAGATGAGTCTCTTTGCAGATGACTCAAACTGGAGGCGGTGGTGGATGGGAGGAGGGGAGGGTGGCCTGCAGGGGACCTGAGGCTCTGGAAAGATGGTCTAGAAAGTGGAAGCTGAGGTTCAATGCAGGAAATGCAAGGTACTCCACCTGGGGCCAGAAACCCAGGCCAAGTGTACACCCTAGGGGAAATACTACAAGTCTCAGTGGCTGAGAGGCACCTGGGGTGGTGGTGGATGTCAAGATGAACAACTCTGAGACTTGTAGGAGGGGCAGCCAAGGCCAACAGGATGCTGGGATGCATCACTAGGGATCACCTCAGAAGGAGGAGTGATACTCCCTCTGTATAACTGTTGAGAGGCCGCACCTGGAGTACTGCTGCAGTTTTGGGAGGCCACATTTAAAGAGGGAGCACACCTCCTGGAGAGGGTCCAGAGGAGGGCAACCAAAATTATTTGGGGCTTGGGGCACAGGACCTATGAGGAGAGGGCTCAAGAGCTAAATATGTACACATTGGAAGAGAGAAGGGACCGGGGGACATGATAGAGGTCTTCAGGTACAGAAGAGGGTAAATAGGGAGGAACAGTCAGGGTGCTTCAAGGAAGGAGGAAGGGCCACTAGAGGACATGGGTGGAAGCTGGAGGGGGAAGATTCAGGGAGAAAGGAGGAGGTGCTACTTCACTGAGAGTGGTGGAGCCATGGAATGCACTACCTAGGGGCTGGTGGAGGCAGAGACAGTGGAGGGTTCAAGAGGGAGGTGGGACAGGTACAAGGGAAGGGTTCTGAAGCAAAATCCAATGCAGCAAGAATATCCGGAACTGGGAAGGGAGAAGCCAGAGAAGGCGAGGGGGACAGCAAGGTCAGCACCCAGGTTGGGGGCTGACCAAACGAGCAGACACGAAAGACCGTTAGGCCTATTCTGCTGGCATTTTATATGTTAGTATGTAATCTGAACCACCACACCTTTGCCAAACATGGTGTTAAAGTTCACAGGCCTATAGTTGTCTGGCTCAGATGTCGGCCCCTACTTTGATCATGGCCATTGACCAGTCATGAGGCACTATCTCAATATGTAAGGAGTCTTGAAAGATATCAGAGAAAGGTCCAGCAAAATTCCCTTTTAACTAATTACCCTTGGATGGTTACCATCTGGACCTTGGGAGTTTCTCAGATTCAAACCCTCGAAGTCACGTATTAATTCTACAGATCCGACCAACAGCATGTTCATTTCTGCAGCATGCTGCAAAGGGGTAGACTGTAGCATATTTTTGCACAGCATCATTGGAAAACCAATATCCAAACAAAATAAACTATTGTTTGGCTATTGGTTGCACTAACGGACCATTGCATTTACAGATGCTGCTGTGCAACAAAAAAAGCGGAATCAAACATACCTCTGGTCAGGACTGCACCTCCGGTTTAGCCTGCAGTTCTCACATAGCTTTCACACCAATCTAGAAATGCCCCCTGATTTCCTGACTGTATACCAGGCAGTTGGAAACGTTATTGCAGTGAACCTCTGGGACTGAAAACACTGCATAAGAACAAATAACTAGAATGCAATGTGATTATTCTTAAATAGAACAAACACTAATATCTGACAACCATTTCCAAAGCTAACTTAAGATATTCTGTAATGCTTGAAATTATATTTCAAAAGTGGTAGTAGTAGTAGTAGTAGTAGAAGTCTTAATTTTTTTATACAGGAAATGTAGTACATGACACAATTAGGATTAAATCCCATTTATTTATTTATCTATCTATCTAGTTTTTTCTCTACCAGGTAGGTACACTAGGCAGAAGCTGTCTGTCTTCAGGTACGACCTGGGAGAGTTACAACATAGGTGATGCAACACCAGAACAGTTTACAGTCTACAGCAAAGTAAATTTTACATTTACAACAAGTAAAGGCATTTAAAATCTTAAAAAATCATACATACACATACTTCCATACAGCCTAGACGTTGTAGTTACATTGTACTGCTTATTCCTGTCTTAGGGCAGTATTTAACATTTTTAAGTTTTCTGTAGCTTCGTCAACACTTGAAATAACTCTGCTCCATACTTGTGCAGCTATGAAAGAGAAAGTTTTATCGCCATGTTTGTTTTTAAGGCTAGATACCTTAAAAAGCCCCTATTTGAGCTTCTCACAGCATATTTAGACTCAGATTTTACCAACTTATCAGACAGGTTTAGTGGTTTAGCTAAATTTATTACTTTATAAATCATATTTGCCCAGCTACAAATGCTCTGTTTTCAATTATAAGCCATGCTAGTTTGTCATACAAGATACAATGATGCGTCCTTAAATCCGCTTTCAATGAGAACCGGGCTAGCCAATTATATACTATTTCTATCTTTCTTAAATTGGTTGCATTAGCAAGTCCATATATGTGTATTCCATAATCAGAAGTAAAAGCTGGTTGATCATTTTTATTCTCATGCCCAAATTTACACAATAACCAGTTCTTCTCATGGCTCCCAATTTAACACTTCATTTCTTTACTAATTTGGTTATATGATAGTCAAATTTCAGTTTCTTGTCTATCCAAAGTCCAAGACATTTATATTATGTAACCTGTTAAACATTCTCCTGTTATAGTTTTTATTTTTATCTCTTGCTCTTTAGTCTTCCTTTTTTTTAACTGGATCAAAAATCATGACCTGTGATTTTTTTGCTATTTAGCATCAGATTTGAGTCTTCAAACCACTTCTGAACCTGAAGTAAATCCTTCAGTAAGTTTTGCTGAACTTGAGTCACGTTAGTACCAGGTGATACTATTGTTTCTAATATATTTGATAAGGTATTTGTATAAATTAGGAACAACAATGATCCCAATATAGAACCTTGGAGAAGTCCTCTATACATATTTTCTTGATTTGAAAGTTCACTTCTCACCTGTATCTGCTGCTTTCTTCCATCCAGATAGGACCTAAATCACCTTTAGACCTCAGGAGATACCCCCATCTCAAGCAGCCTATTTAACAATATCCGATAGTCCACCATGTCAAATGCCTTCGACAGGTCCACGAACACCACGCCTACCAACATGCCATCCTCCAATGATGAGCTTATTAGATCTAGCAGGTCGGTGAGTGCGGTGCTTGTGGAGTGGCCCTTTCTGAAATCTGACTGGTATCGGATCAACAAGGAATACTTTTCCAAGTGGTCATATAGTTGACTATGGACCAGCCCCTCCAGGATTTTTGAGACAACTGGTAACAGGGCTATCGGTCATAATCAGTGGGCAAGTTTGGATTTCCATTCTTCTATATTGGGACCACTTTAGCCCATTTCCAAGATTCTGGAAATGAACCTTTTAGTAAACTCCAATTTAATAACCTTGTTTGAACAGGAGCTATAATGTCAACTGCATCTTTAATAAACTGAAATAAAAAAAAAAGCTGCATCCTTTGAACTGTTAGGCTTAGAAATGTAAATATTGTTTAAAGCTCGGAGTCTAATCAACACAAATAGATCATAACATTGCAGTTTTCATGTGTTGATACACATATAGACATGTTAAAATAAGATTCAAAAAATATTTTGTACCACTTAACATTTTTATATAATGATATACGATAGAACATTATGCATCTGTATACAAACTTCGCAGTGTCCAAGGTTTCGTTTTAAAAAATTAAGTCTCTAGCCCTAACTCTCCAAAGTTATCACATTTAAAGAAATTATCTTTGGAAAGATCCAACTTTGGAGCCATTGGGGCAAGAAACTATTTTTAAATGAAATATAGGAATCAGTGCATTAAGAACCAGTCCTATTGATACAGTTTGTATGAATGCATAGTAAAGAATGTTGGCAGCGAAACAAGCAAAGGCAGCTGCAGAACTTCAGATAGCCAAAGGTGTCAGGGAGGGGAACAAACAGTTTTCAGGCATTTACAAGAAAACAGAAAGAAGGTTGGACGGGTAGTTAAAAATCAGGGATGGGGATGGGATAGTGGAAGAGGACAGGCAGAAAGCTACGATTCTGAACAAATACTTCTGTTCAGTGTTCACCAAACAACACAGTGGCCCAATGCCGGACTGCGGCTTTACAGCATGTGGCAGGGGAGTGCCAAAAATGGAAACACCAAGTATTACCGCAGGCAGGGTCAGAGAGGTTCTTGGACATTTAAAGTTCGATAAATCTCCTGGTCCAGATGGAATACATCTGAGGATAATTAAAGAGTTAGTGAGTGAGTTAGCAGACCCCTTAGCACACCTGTTTAACCGTTCTCTCCAGAAGGGAGTCATACCTAATGATTAGAAAAGAGCCAGCGTGGTGCCTCAGCATAAGGGTGGTAGCAGAGAAGAGGGCCGATAACTACAGGCTGGAATACCTCACATCAGTGCTAGGAAGGCAAATGGAGTTCCCTGATTAAACAAGACCTAGTAGACTACTTGGATAAGCATTGCCTACAGGATGACAAACAACACGGTTTCGTTATAGGCAGGTCGTACCAGACAAACCTGATTGCTTTCTTTGATTGGGCATCTAGGGAAGTGGATAGTGGCCAGCCAGTGGTCCTCCTTTATTTTGACTTCAGCAAGCCTTTGATTCAGTACCACACAAACAATTGCCGAAGAAACTAGAGGATCTGGGCATAGCAAGTTGCATCGTTAAAGTGGATGAGAAACCAGCTGGATGAAAGGAGGCAAAGGGTGGTGGTCAATGGGGAGATGTCAAAGGAGGGGGAAGTGAAGAGTGGGGTCCCGCAAGGCTTGGTCTTAGGCCCAATTCTGTTTAATGTGTTCATCAGGGACACAGGATTAGGTATGTAGGGCAAGACTGCACTGTTTGCGGATGACACTAAATTATGGGTAAGAGTGGACAGCGAAGAAGCAGTGAGAATCATACAGAATGATTTGAAAAGGTTAGAACTATGGTCTAGTATCTGGCAGCTGAAATTTAATGCCAAGAAATGTAAAGTGATGCACATTGGCAGGAATAACCCTAGAACAACCTAATGTCTAAACGGGGTCAAAGTCAGTGACTCAAAAGAGGAAAGGTATCTAGGAGTCATTATTAGCAACACCCTTAAACAAACCAGCCAATGCAACACAGCATATAGTAAGGCCAACAAAACGCTGGGATGCATAGGGAAAAGATTTGACAGCAGGCAGCACAGGGAGGTGATACTTCCACTGTACAGATCTTTTTTTTTATGTACTATGCTTTTTCTGGGACGAGGTCTGTCAATACTCCGCCCTAGTCATGGCCCCCCTGTGCCTCCACCTCTGATCACTGCCAGCACTCCCCAGTCACCCCTGGCTTACCCCCCAGAGGGCGAGGTTGCAGCGACTTCTCCAAGGTTGCCGCAAGACTAGTATCCAGTTGAGGAGCTGGCCTCGGAGGCTAGTGGAGACCCCAGAGGGAGAGCATCACGGAGCTGGACCAAGCCCGGTTATTTTCTTCCCCCTTGTGAGCGAGGGGCGGGGACATGCAATGACATCCAGTGTCCACCCCGCCTCTGAAAGTTCAAACGTCGGTGTTGCTAGCGGCTGCCCCAGCCTCCGCTGGGTGTCGCTAGACACCGAACATTCGCACCCTCCCTCCCCCCGGAGAAGGAGAGCCATCTAGAGAAACTCCATCCTTCCTCCTTCGCCAGCCCTCTGCACCCGAGTCCGTTCCCAAACCCGGGTCGCTGGCATCGCATGCGGAAATCCAACCGCTGCACCGGCGGGTTGGCCCACTGTACAGATCTATGGTGAGACCCCATTTGGAATACTGCATACAATTTTGGAGACCACACCTTAAGAAGGATAGAGACAGGATAGAGACCATTCAGAGAAGGGCAACCAAAACGATACATGGGCTTCAGGGGCTGCCATATGTGGGGCAGCTAGAGGTGTTAATGTACTCACTTGAATCTAGGACAGAACTGGATGGATACAATAGAAACCTTTAAGTACATGAAGCGTTTAAATTCAATATCCTACGTGGAAGTTCCCTATTCACCAAGGCTTCCAACTCAAACACGAAGGTTGGGAGTTTCAGGAGAGATCTTAGGAAACACTATTTCTTGGAAAGGCTTGTGGAACTATGGAACAAACTACAGTACCTGCAGAGGTGGTAGGAGCTAGGACCATATCAGCATTTAAAAGCGGTTGGGATAAGGAGTACACCAGAATCAAATCCGCAAGGAAATCTATCAGCTAGGACCAAGGATCACCTAGGATCTCAGGATTTCAAGGGCAGACAAATAAAATTACATGATGGTTTTGAAAAAAAATGTTTTACTTTCTCCGAATTTTGGTACTACTACATATTATTTAATTAGAGACTGTAGTTTTCAACTTAATTTTCATTCATCTTATGCCCTTAATCCCATTGCAAGCATTTCACTTTCCTCTTCAGCAACCTGTACTCTTCCTGATTTTTGCAGGCTTTGCCTTCAAAAGCGCTGTAAGCTATTAAGCATAACAGCCAAATCAATAAATATAATGGATGGATAAAATATTAATGAATACAGAGAACACAGTACAACAAGATTAGACTTCAAGTGATGAGGCCTGTGTAAGTCTGTACAAACCCTTGTCCTGAAGTGGCCCTCTGATGTAATATATGAAGTGTGCCCAAATGTGACATCATTTCCTGTCTTAAGGTTCCATGAAATGAAAGCCACACTGATTTAAGATTGGAAAGATAAGAAAGGGATATCTCTGGACTGCTAGTACATACAGGTGAGCCAGATATCTTTTCTGAAATGGACTTTCAGGCTTAAAGGGATCAGACACACCTACAGTGCATTCCAGTTTAAATGAAAACAATGAAACAGTAAAGAACTAAGGGAGGAAGTCACACCTTTGCTGCAACTCTACTGTAGTTAAATCTGTCGATGGCGGACAGGTTCTTGAAAGACTGTCTAAGCAGCATATACATATTTAAAAACTGAACCAGGAAATACATACTGAGCTTATAACAGCTCATTTCCAGATGTGTCCTGGGAGGTGGGGGTGGGGAGATGGAGGCAGCTAAACAATGTAATTACTAAAAACACAAGACGTCAAATACAATTATATAGATATAGAATTACAAGCAGATCATAAATATTAGTGGCAATTTAGTAATACATGCAGTTAGAAAATGTTACAATCAGCTATATGTAAAGAAGAGAAAAGTAGTAAAACAGCATGAACAGGGCAAAACCAGAGCAGGGGAGTAAGACTGCCACTAACAAGTAACAAGGGAGTAACAGAGGAAGTTGTCAGACAGTTGCAGGAAGGATAACAAAAAGTCATCAACAAGAGACTTTAGGGAGGAAGGAGAGGAGGCAGAACAAATAGAATTTATTGAATATATTTCTTTATAGAATATATTGAAGCCTATATTCTGCAAAATGCAACCAAAATTCACAGAAACAGCTTAAAAAAGCTTAGATCCAAGTCCTTGGATTGCCTCTGCTGATCAGGGGTCAAAGTGACAGGTACTTGGGAGGGACTATGGCGTACTGCCACTTTTTAAAATCAAGCCATACATTTAATATGTGACCTTCTGCTGATCTCATATAGAGTACCACCAATTTTCTTTTGAACACCTCAGCCCCTGCTGCTGTTGACTAGAATGCCATGGAAAAGATTCTGATTGGCCATCCTTGACAAAGCACAGAATGAGCCTTAATATTTTCTTTTAGCCAACAATTAGCACTAAACCAATAAAGAATAATCACACTACTACATGAAATGGTTAATGTTCAGTGGTTTATCACCAAGTTGATTACACAGTGCTATGGTTTAAATCTTAAAGTGAAACGGAAATCTGGGTCATTCTGCAATAAAGCGGCTGACCCAATTTAGTGTCCGTGTTACATTATCACACATATGGAATTAGTCGGCATCTAATGACAAAGTGGTACGGTTAACTTGACCTGCCTACTTCATGAGAAGCTGAATTTGACCTAGTTAGGTGGAAAAGCTTAATTTTTACTTTTTTATCAAGTCTCCTATAAGTAGTCTTGTTAACAGAATTGCATGTGTACGCATATTCACTATATTTATTTATTTATTTTAATTTTGATGATTGGGGGGACACACTGAGATGGCATGTCTCCTTTTCCGGGGTGACCCGGAGTTAGTTACATTCAGTGTACAGACAACTGGATATATTCTTCATTAAACACATAGTGTACACATTCAATGGTAAATACTGCACATGAGCCACTGGTAACAGAGGAAGACACAGTGTCACAAGTCAATTTACACATACTGTATTTGGTTTGGATTAGTGCAAATAGAAACACAGATTAGAATGAACATAACACTGGTCCAACACAACAGATTTCATATATAAATTATGTGCATTACAAAACTAGAGAACATCATGAGTTTAGGCTTCATAAGTCAAAAATATTGCATCTGTTGCAAGCAGAGCAACATGCTCCACCTGGAGAGGCAGCAAAGAACCCCGAAGGATGAGGTAAAAGGATAAACCCCAATGGTTGCATCTGCAGTGATTTGCCACTGCGGGGTAAGCTTTTAGCTTGTTTTTTTTAATTACCTCACTTGGGAGATTGTTACAGAGTGAATTTGCCACTGCGGGGTAAGTTTTTAGCTTGTTCTTTAATGATCTCACTTGACAGACTGTTGCAGAGTGATGGGGCTTTAAAGCAGAAGGCTCACCTACCAGGCGCGGTGATCCCCCTTGGGATTTTGAGCAATGGGCTGGAATTGGAGCAGAGTTTTTCATGTGGTGTTAAGAGTTTGAGGACACCCTCAAGGCAGGATAGGGTAAAGATTTTGTCAACTTGAAGGCTAAGCAGAGTAGCGGGAACTCCATGTGTGTAGTAAAAGATGGCCACCCAAAGGTTAGCGAGGACTGCGCAGTGGTGTTCTGGGGAAGGGAGCTCCTGCTGCAAAGCAACTGACCTTATTAGAAAGGCAGTTGAGTTTGCCATGTTCTGTGGCCCAAAGAGAATGGAAGATAAGGGCACTATACAGAAGAACTAGCATAAGCATGCTATTTGTGGGCTGGCCTGGTGGTGCTGAGGGTTGAGGTGCTGAACGCCACACCTCACGCCACACCGGTGACACGGGTTCGGAGTCTGACTCGGGTGGCCAGGGGTCATCGGGGAGGGAGAGGATGGAGTGTCTGGAGGACAGCTCTCCTCTCCCTGGGGAGGGATTCAGGGGCATTTGGTGTCCTAGCACCCCCAATAGAGATTGGGAAGGCACTACAGGTACACCGACCGAAGCAAGGGCTGGAGTGCGGCAGACGCTAGCAGAGCAACCATGCACAGGTGTCATTGCACGCCGCACTCCTAGGGAGGAAACCAAGGACAAAATCCCCATCCTCGAGGATAGGCGACAGCACCACACCCCGCCGAGTCACACTCCAATGCTGGGCTTCACTCCTCACCTGGGCTGACTGCTCAGCCAGCACATTAAATTCCTGGATAGAGCGCCCTGCGAGGATAGGGTGGCCCCACCTCAGGGGGGGCAGAGCCAAGGGGTCTGTCGAGCTGATGGGGGAGTGAAGGAGAGAGAAGCTTCAAGCAGGAGGTAGAGCTCTTGAGTAGCGGGGATGACCGAGACAGTTCCCTGATGGAATGGAGTATAAACAGAATTGACCAAAAAAAACAAAAAAAACATGCTATTTGCTATGGCTAGTCTGGCGTCCGTGGAAAGGTAGGGAAGAATCTATACATTAAGCTCAGTTTCTGGGGTACTGTTTTGGACACAGTATCCACATGGACACTGTAAGATAGATTATGGTTGAGCATAACCCATAGGTATGTCAGAGAACTCACAATCTCCAGATGAGCACCCCCCCTCCCCCATAGTATCCAAATTGAGAAAATTCATCCTTTCTGTACCCAACCTTCTCAGGCCATGACTTTTGTGTTTTTTTGATGTTTAATACCAGTGTGTTTCTCAGAAGCCAGGCCTCCAGCTAACTGAAGTCATTTCCCAGCTGTACATTGAGTCAACTGGTATCAGCAGAGGACCTGTAGAGGACAGTGTCATCCGCATGGAGTTGCAGGAAGGGCCTCCCCAACTGTCAGGCATATCATTAATGAAAACCTGAGAAAAGAAGATCCAGAATTGAACCTTGCAGCACACCATTCATTATGTGTCTGTGTTCAGACAGATAGTCCTGCCACCATACAAGTTGTTTGCAGTTAGACAGGTAGTGGCTAAACCAGTGGCAAGTCAGATCTCTAGCTCCGGCAGCACAAGTATTTCTACCAGCAGTGCATGGTTCACCAAGTCTAAGGCTTTGGTGAGGTCAAGAAAAATTGCATCAGTGGCAATACCATGCTGAGCTGCTTCTAAGATGTCTGTTGTTAAATTCACCAAAGCAATGTCTGTACCATGACTTTTTCTGAATTCCTGTTGGCAAGGAGTGAGGGAGTGATGTAGATCAAGGTACTCTTGTAGATGATTATACATTAGCCTCTCTTGTATTTTTGCTAGAGTATATAAAGGGGAGATGGGCCTATCTTTCAAGTGGCTGTTTAAGCCCACCTTTATGGACAGGAACCACAGTGGCAGTTTTCCATTTCTCCAAGATGGCGCCTAGGAGGAGGAGAGACTTACTGATAAGGAGTGTTAGGGGAGTTGCGATGACTGGAACTGCAATTCTCAGACATTGAGGTTCAACAGTGTTGTGTCTAGGGGAAATCTTCATTTTTAACTGGCATAACAGCAGGACCACTTCCTTCCTACTGACCAATCTGAAATGAAATCTGGGTTGGTTCACCTGGGCCAAGGGTTGGGAAGAGTTGTGGGGACCTTTTTACATTAGAAGAGGATTTAACTCTAACCTAGTCCATAAAAATGCTGGTAAAGGAAGATACCAAGGAGCTGAGATCAGATATCATTTGGCCTTTGACAATGATGTCATGAGTGGTAGGGCTGGATCGTCATTTTAACAGAGTATTTATTTGTACTCAAAAATGTTTAGGGTCAGATACGTTTTTGACTTGGGGGTTCTGGAGGTATTCCTTTTTGGAACTTTACCCCAGACTTACTCTGTCGGTCTCATGGCAGTGTAGAGGTCGCTGCT
The DNA here is from genome assembly GCA_016271365.2 of Neoceratodus forsteri. Classification (NCBI taxonomy): domain Eukaryota; kingdom Metazoa; phylum Chordata; order Ceratodontiformes; family Ceratodontidae; genus Neoceratodus; species Neoceratodus forsteri. The sequence goes on from CM028134.1 coordinate 685,328,464, forward strand.
CATCCAACTAGAACAGTGACCTTCAGCTCTTCATTGTTTCATAGGGGTGTGCTTATTGATGATGCTGGTGAAGTTGCTGATGAAGAAATCAAGGGCACTGTCAATATCAAGCAGGTCAGGTATGGTCCCCCAGTTTATATCCTACAGACTAGATAAAAAATAATTCTCATCTAAATTTGGGAGATCACTGGCAATGATTTTTGGGTGTGGGTTTGGAGTATTATTTTTTCAAGATGCAGAACTCAAGGGAGTGATCACAGAGAGTCTGAAGGATTCCAGCTGCCATGATCCTGTCTGGTCTATTTACTAGCAACCAGATCAGGAGTGAATGGTTGCCAGTTCTATTATTGATCCTGGTGGGCTCCCCAATAATTTGAGCAAGATGCAGGTCAGATAGGGTAGATTTACTCCCTTTATGGCAATTATTCAACCAATTAATATTATAGTCTCCCACCAGAATTATTTCACCTAAGGATTGATCAATTAGGTAGCTGGTCAGGGAGGAGAGGACAGATAGTGCAACATTTGGTGAATTATAGATGCAGTCAATGTGAAGTGTTTTGGCCCCTTCCAAGGTTAGAGACATGAAGACTGCTTCACAGGGCAACCAGTCAAGGGTAGTAAGGGTGACTTCATGGGCACTGAGGGATGACTGTATATGGAGAAGGACCCCCACCCCTTTTTTTTTACCTATCCTACCCTTCCTGAAGACAGAATAGTCAGGGAGGTTAATTTTGTGGGTGAGGACTGTAGGTTTCAGCTAGGTCTTGGAGATACCGAATATGTCAAGGGAATACAGACAGGCCCAGGTTTTAAGCTCATGCATTTTGGGCCGTAAGCTGTTTGCATTCATGTGAACTATTCTGAGCTCCTTATGCTAGGTCAGCAGGGCTCCATAGCGGAGGACACTCTTATATTGCTAGGGAGGACCTAGACTGGTTTCTACATCGCCAACTAGGATTATGAGGGTTAAAAGCTTTATTGACAATTTATTTATCCAGATTAGCTTGGCTAAGACAGAACTCCTCACTGTTGCTTCAATGTTGTTAAGTAAATCAACGTATTCAAATATCTAGAAATCTGGCTTGATGTATGACTTTCAAAGCAAACAGGTCTCTACAAGTCTAAATGCTGTTTCAGGGCTAACGTGAGAAAGCAGGTGGTCTTGAACTTCCCCACTCCCTTCCATCAGCTATGGAGACACCATATATCACTCTGCAAACAAAACCACACTGCTGCCCTGGCTCGCTTGTGCAAGTTGTAACTTGTACAACTTTATCTTCTCCTGTGGATGGTCTGCCCACCACTGTCTGCTGTATGACTATCTTAACTTGCCCAGTCCCTCTGTCAGGCATGACTACCATTGGTTTTCTTTTTTTGTAAAACTATATGCAAGGAACTCCTGATTATCTCCTTGGCCTCCTCTCACAGTTAAGCAGTGCCTACTCACTCCGTTCAACAGCAGCAGTTACAGCACTTTCTTAATTCCCAGGAAGAAACGTAAATTTGGAAGAAAGGTCTTCATATTTTCAGATCCAGACATCTGCTGTAACCTCCCTTTCCAGCTGAGAAATGCTTTTAGCTTGTAAAGTGTTCAAGTCCAATCTTTACAGTCACTTAAGAACACCCCCATATTTGTCTTGGTTCAGTATTCCCCTCTCCCCAATCACAATCTTGTCGCATATCATTGCCCTTGCTCTTTATCTGCTGTGACTCCACTTTGTTAGCATGATTTGATTACTGTTTGGATTTACTTATCTTTATTTCCTTATATATTTTAGCCTGTCTGTGACCATTCCTGCATAACTATGTTAACCTGTTGACTTCTGCTGTCCTCCTTGGGACTCACATGAAAATGAGATGCTGTATATTATGGGGTTATCCCAGTTAGAGCGATTTCAAATAAATAATTTTTGAGCCATGTCCTGCTTATGTCCATGCAGTGGGATTACAGTACATCAATATGATAATATTAAATAGCAACATGCCATCCAACAGGATCAAGCACTCTGTGTGAGATTTCACTGTTTGTTGCATGATAAAGCTGGATTAATTACCACTGGACTACACTGGGTTCCTGCAGTAACCTGCAAGATATCCCAGCAAAAGCTCTGACACTGCACTTGATCCTGGCGGATAGCACTGTATGTTAAAATGCTGCAAAAAGATAGTCAAGTAACAGATGTTAGACAATTAGGCAATTTCTTACCTGGAAATTTGGTTTTCCAGAGCATCCCATATCATCCCATACTGGCAGTTGCTATGTTTTGGTCCATTCAGAAACCATAAGAAACTGGAGACATATTCTATTTATTTTTATCCTGTGTTTTTTTTCTGCCAGATTCCCTCTACCAACCCCCATCTGACTGCAACCCCAGTCCTGCCATCCACCATCCCAGGTTTTATTCCATCTATTTACAGACCATAATGGCTGGAGAATGTCATGGGTGCTGATGTGGGGCCTGCGGGGTCACCATCTACATTCTGCTGGTCAAGGTGTTTTTCCTCCTGCCCTCCCCCATGCACTCAGCAACCACACCCAACTGTCCAAGAGGCAGCTGCTGACTACGACACCATCAGTGCAGTAGTACGCATTGTCTCGCACCCTGAAGGAGGATAGCCATCGCTGGATGCTCAATCCTCCTTTCCCCAGGTGGTCGCTTGGTCCATTCCCAAATTTTGGTCACCGGTGTGTCAGATGGTAAGGAAGCCAGTGCCTTAGCCCACCTCGCCACTTGGCTGGATGAGGCACATAGTATTTAACTGACCGACAGGTAGGTGGGTGTCTCTCTCTCAATTTATGCCTGCTGTTTCCATAACTTCTCCAAGTGTTTACTGCCACAGCACAAAATAGCAGCATCCCCCCCCCCAAAAAAATACCAATTAATCTAGTAGCATAAATGTCAATCAAACAATCCCTCTTCATAAGGGGGCAGAAGCGGGATAGGTAGACTTGGAGTTAATCTAACTCCTGGAAGTGCCTTATTGCTATTATAAAAAATTATTCCAAAAGAAAAGTGTTACAAGTATACTTTTTGAATGTTTTCCTCATTTAGAGGGAGATTTTTAATAAAATAGTTCTTCCACCAACAGTTTAAGAATGCTGGCTCAAAATCAGAATGCAGCATTCCAGTCATTCGCAGTGCTAGACGATGGAATGCTGAAAGGAAGAATCCATGTTCCATGGTGATCAGGCTGTACATGACAGTATAACATGGATTAATGTAAGGCTGTTGGAATCTTAACAGCCAATCAGATTGTAGCATTTCTGAAACCCTTTTTATAATACACAACGGTACTTCCCTGCAGTTTAACATGCCGGAGGCTGTGACAGACTTCTTGCAGAAAACGTTTCCCAGCATGGACAACAATGGGAGGCCCAGTCCAGTGCATGGCCCACCTGCAACTCACTCCAGTGACTACACAGACAGGCGATCCATGATTAAGCGCGACCAGGAGGCCCCTCTGCCTGGGCCCCAACCTCAACGTACAGTACACTGTGGGGAGCCACGGCCACAAAATCAGAAAAAGCGGCCACAGCAGGAGGCACACAGCAAGCGAGTTCACCCGCAAGACACAGCAGAGGAGACCGCGTGGCAGCCAACATCCAGCCGCCGAGAGGCCTTGGCGTACCCGGCGGTGACCAGCCCATACTTTACGAAGAACAGGTTCTCCCCTCTCGCGCTGGTCACCCTGCCCAACAAGACTGACAACTGCAAGGACATGGCCACCCGAGACCACGGAGGAAGCCCCTGTTGATCCTGATCTACAAGTACCAGACTGGGCAGATGCCTCAGATTTTCCTGCACCATCCCCAGCTCCAGAGACCCAAGGGACTGCTGTGGGCCTGGAGCACAGAACACCTGGAAGCATCTCTGGACTGTGGTCTGAAGATGGGTGAACTCCTCCTACACCGGTGCTCCATTAGGAGCCTTCAGATAAGAGCAGCATTTGTGTGGGGTGGCATACTGGAGGAGAATATTGGAGGGCGCAGTGGCTAATTGTCGGGGAGGAATCAGGGGGAGTAGGGTGAGCACTGCGATCTTTACCTACAACGAGTGCTCACCCTCCACTCCCCGTTCCTTTTTCCTTGGGGGGTTTATGCGATGGACTGGGGTGCTTTTACTCCTGCCCCCTCCTCTGTAATTGCCACCTGACAGAACTATTGTACTGGGATAATACAGCATTGTTCTGGGTGTGGGGGAGAGAGGAGCTACGTATCGCATCCTCAAATGGCGATGCACTGACCTTCGTACGGCCTTCTGTTTCAGGGGTGCCGAAGGCGGCACAGTCACATCTAACTGCCTGTCCACCCTGGCTCTTTCCTCCTGGCACCTACTGATCATCCACAGGAATTTGCCGGCTTGCCATCAGCTGCCTAACTGCATCTCTCCCAAACACCTGTGCCTGGTCATGCGCCCCAGGACAGCAACTGGCTGGAGGTGGGCCTGCTGTGACCCTGACCCACTCAATAACCTGTCCCACTTCCCCGATACCTCTATGGGGCTTCATGAGCTTATCTAGTTGGCGCACAAAGGAGCTACATGTGTCCTGCTGCTGCACTCATCCAGGGACGCATGTGTCTCCTTTCTCTCTCGGGAAGAGGGGAGGGTAGTCAACCCCCTAAACAGGGGGGGACTGCCCCTCTCTCTTTGCCTGTTCGGTGGAGTCTCGGATTGGTGCCCAGATGTACCCCTACCCTTTTAAGCCCTCCCTGATGGGCCTTGTTTGAGTTGGTTAGTTGGCCTACAGGATTAGTGAGGACAGTTAAGCTCCGGCAGGCAGCTCTCTTTTTTGAAGTCATTGGGAAGATAAAGCAGAGGAAAGTTCCTATACCTATGTTTGGTATTTACGGGTGCCTGAGGTTTGGACTATCGACCCCAAGGTACTCCACCCGACAGGGACACCAGTTCATTCCACCCTTGGACTAAACCACTCCCCAGGGTAGACTGGACCAGCCACTGGCTGTGGATACAGCCAGCCTCAGTTCAGTCTGTGATCCTCAGCTCTTTTTCTTTTTTGTAGTTCATAGCATACCTGTGTTGTATATGCATATTGCAGTTATAGTATAGGTTTGCTGAGAGTCGAAGTCATATAGTACTGTTAAGTAGTATTGTCATATCGAAACAGTAAGGTGAGGTCCTTGCCTCTCTGACCTTCAGGGAGCACTCACAGAGGCCATATCTGGGAGCCATACTTGTCTGCAATCTAGGTGAGGGGTTTACCCCCTGCACCATATGAGCAGCCCACCCCTGTTCCTTCTGGGCCTCACAGCAAAGTCAGCCTGCTACTCATCATCAGAGTTTTTTCTTTATTATTAAGGGCTATCCTCCCCGATACCATGACAGAGATAGTAATGCACACCTGAAGCGTCAGGGGCTCCCCGATACCATGACAGAGATAGTGATGCACACCTGGAGCGTCAGGGGGCTGAATTCCCCCATAAAGAGAAAGAAGGTCCTTTTCCACCTAAAATACCTTATGTCCCAGATGGCCTTCCTTCAGGAGACCAAACTCTCAGGGTCAGACCATTCCCTCCTACAAAAGGACTGAGTGGGACAAATGGTGCATGCGGAGGCAACATCTCAGAAAAGAGGGGTGGCCATCCTGCTGCACAAATCCTTGCCCTGGAAGTTGACTGGCAGCAAAGCAGATGATGAGGGTAGATGAGTGATGGGGTTATACGACACTCTGACTGATCCTGTAGTGCTATGCAATATGTACGCCCCTAACCAAGATGACCCTCTGTTTTTTCACTCCTTAGCTGCGATCCTCACCACCTTTTCTCCCCCCCACACTGCACTCTTGCTGGGTGGTGACTTTAACTTGACCCTGGTACCCCGCCTTGACAGAAATTACATGAGTACTGAGGCACACGTAAGAGGAAGAAGGGCACTGCACCTGCTAATGGGAGATCTGGGCCTCACGGATGTGTGGAGACTCTTCCACCCCCGAACTAGAGACTATACCTACCATTCGGAAACCCACTCCTCCTATAGCAGGTTGGATTTCTGGCTTGTGTTGCAGTCCCTCACACAGTCCTCCTTGGACTCTGTCATACTCCCGAGGAGCATCTCGGACCATGCCCAGGTCCAACTTATTCTAGCATAGGGCCCTAATGAAACCCCTACCCATTCCTGGAGGCTGGACACGCTCCTTATGCGGAACCTGGAATTTATCCCCTGGGCCAGGACTGAGGCCTCACTCTTCCTCCAGACCAATCCCATATCCGATACTACCCCAGGGAACACATGGGAGGCCTTCAAAGCCACCATGCGAGGCAGTATAATGGGCTATGTGGCAACCAAGAGAAGAGAGAGTGAACAGAACTTGGCTGATCTGGAATCCCATCTTGTATTGGCAGAAGCCACATACAAGGCCATGCCCTCCCTCTCCCCTTCCTCACCCCCTGGCCAAGAGATCCTGGGGCTTCACTTTGAAATAAATCAATTTCTGAACAGAAAGGCTGAAGTGGCCATTCTCCTAGTCCAGCACACATTCTGGGAGGGAGAAGATAAGGGGGCAAGGTACTGGCATACTAACTCAGCAACTGGCCACCAGCCATATACTGGGTCTGAGGAGTGAGACGGGAGAGCTGGCGACCAGCTCAGCGAATATAAACCAGGTAATGGCCACCTTCTACTCTAACCTATACCACTCCACACACTCTACCACCCCAACAGAGATCCTGCCCTTCCTGCAAAGGACCACCTCCACAGACTCCAAGCACAACAATCTAAGATGCTGGATGCACTGATCTCAGTGGCAGAAGTCAAAGCTGCCATCAAAGACCTGAAGGGGGGTACATTCTTGGGGGGGGGGTGGCTTCTCAGTAGATGTTTACCAGGTCCTCTGCCAACAAGTGGCCCCTCTACTGAGGTTTTTATGGAAGCTGAAACCAGAGGTATATTGCCCCCCACCCTGCTTGAAGCAAACAGTGTTATTCCTAAAAAGGAAAAAAAAAAAACACCAATCTGGGTAGCTACCGTCCCATCTCTCTTATTAATGTGGACAGCAAGGTCTACACAAAGGCACTTGCCACTCGCCCGAGTCCCCTGCTGTCTACCCTAATACATCCCTCTCAGGTGGGCTTTATGCCAGGAAGACAGCTCAGACCACCTGAGAACCCTGCTGAATCTGATGCATGTCGCCAGGGGGTTACCCACACCGGAGGTGGCTACTGCAGTGGACTTTGAAAAGGCATTAGACTCCCTGGAATGGGACTATTTGGATGCTACCCTTGCCCACCTGGGAGTAGGACTGGGCTTCAGGGAGAAGGTCAGGGCCATATACAACCTGCCGGTGGCTAAGGTCACCACCAACTGGCTGATTTCTACACAGTTTCCCTTGGAGAGGGGAACATGGCAGAGCTGCCCTCTGTCCCCTCTGCTATTTGTACTGGCAATTGAACCCCTGGCCGCAGCCATCAGACACCACTCTGTTATTCGAGGAATCACGGTGGGTCCCAGAAATTACCCAATTTTGATGTACGCAGATGATCTGCTTCTCCCTCTGGCTGACGCCCCCTCTCCCTACCTCCTCTCTTGGCCCTCCTGGACTCCTTTAATAAGATCTCAGGGCTCAAGCTGAACCAAGCCAAAACCGAGATGGCGCCCCTGAATAAACACTGTACCCAACAAACCGCAAGGGAGACAGGTCTCTTATGGTCCCCTGCTGGGATCACATACATGGGCATCGTAGTGCCCCCGAAACTAGAAGATATCTTGGGTACCAACATACTCCCACCACTGACTAGAACCAAACTGGAGTTCGAAAGGTGGAAACTGCTTCACTTCACTCTGGCAGGGAAGATAACAGCCATTAAAATGGCGATGGCCCCCAGATTCTTCTATCTCCTATCCCACCTCCCAATCATGCCGCCAAAATTATGGACCCAGCCTACTGATAAACTGATCGGGGACCTACTATGGGAAGGCTCAAAACCTTGGTTTAGCCATAACAAACTCTGTGCCCAATGGTCCCAGGAGGCTGGTATCTGCCCTGGCTGGGGGGGATACAAATGGGCTTTTCAATCTGCCTAGACTACCCACTGGTTCAGAGAGCCTGGAACTGAGAGACTGGAGTGGGTAAAGATGGAAGTAACCCCGGTGGGTGTTTTAGACGCCTCCTCGCTCATACTCTGCCTTGGGGGCTCATCGTTCTCGAGGAATTTGTCTCCTACGCTTCCCACTACTATTGTGGCCTCCAGGAAAATCTGGCACATTATGAGGACTAAACTTGAGAGGGGGCCCTCTGCCTGTTTCCTTTACCCCCCGTGGCATAACCCCCACATTAGTATAGATGACAACACAGAGGCTTGGCCACACTGGAACAGCAGGGGCATAAGGAGGGTGGGAGACCTCCTTGATCTACCAGACCTGAGAATGGACTCCTTCCAGACGCTGCGGGAGAAATGGAATCTACCCCAGGCGGACTTCTGGAGGTACCTTCAGATGATGGTGGCTCTTCATCCATTGCTGATCCTAGCTTGGCAATCTCCCCCATTACTGGACCCTAAGGGTTGGATTAACCACCCAAAGGGCCTGGCAGGTCGGATTTATAAGCTGCTCTGGGACACCCTACCTTCACAATCCAGTTTAGCAAAGTCCAACAATGCTGCAATGCTCTATGCCAGACTCCCAATGGGTACAGGCCTGGAAGGACTCCCACACCTGGTTCTGAAATGCACATACCAGGTTAATCCAAAACAGGGTTTCTCATTCATGGTACAACCCCGAGGTGCTTCACAGAGCCAAACTTCTTCCCTCAGATGAATGCTGGTGGTGCCAGAGTCCAGGGGCTGACCTTCTGCATGTTCTCTGGTCCTGCCCCAGGATTCAAGGTATGTGGCAGCAGGTACAATGACTGGCCTCCTCAGTCTTACAGAAACCTATTCCACTGATCTCCACTTTCTTTCTCTTGGGCCTCAAGGGAGATCTGCCATCTCTCAACCAGCATGAACACCGGTGGCTTGCCCTTCTAGCTAACCATACAAAGGGGACCTTGGTTTGCAGATGGCATACTACTGTCACTCCCACCACTGGCAAGATTCTAGCCTCCCTCTCGCACTTAGCGACCCTAGATAAAATGACCCACCTCCAGAACTCTCAGATGGTCAGATTCCACACCTGTTGGGGCCCCTATATCCACTATATCAGCCCCCCCTACCGGAGTGGGCTGAGTCACGAATGCTACTTGATGGCTTTTTCCTTATATGACGGTATTATCCAATATGAATGGCTTGATAGGGCTGGCTGGCTACCCCTGCCCTGGGGGGAGGGGGTCCTTATACCTATACCTGTACTAGTGAAAAGATTACGAGTTGTAAACCAGTAGTTCAGGCCCACCAAGATGTTGTAAGGGGGCCCAGCTGCTGATGCTAGTCTAGCTCAATGGGGGACTGGGTCTACTGTTGGGTGTATACAACCATTGTTTTCCATACTAGTCCTTTTTTCTTTGTGGTCTAACTTTTTATATTTCAGACACTGGAGGCTGCCTGGACCACAAGAACTGAAGACGCTTCTATCTGGGTTCTGCTGAGGTTATTTGCGGAGGATGACAAGACACTCGGCTATGAAGGGGACATAGCCCTGTTGCAGGTTTGGTCAATTCAGCCCTTGTACAGTGAGTACCCCTTTGTTTCTTCCATATTCATGTACCCTCTACCTCCACCTGCTGTCAGCCCACAGGTCTAGCTCTGGAGGCAGGCAAAACTTGGGGGGGCATGATAGGTGATGCCAATCACTTGCTTTGGTTTTGTCAGTTTACCCTACCAGTATATGTAGATTACTTTTTAGTAGTTCTGACTCTCAAACACTTGCTACCCTACTATATACTACTGCTACCTGTCAGATGATGTCCTATGCTCTGCTAAGATAGTTATACCTTCCCTTGCTGTACCCCTCCGTCCCTCTCTCTCCCTTCCCCCTCCCTTTTTTTTCTCTCCTCTCCCTGGTTGTTTCTGCCTGTACTAATCATTACGCAAGATGTAAGTACCTTTCTTTGTATAAGTTGGAAAATTAATAAACAATAAAAGGAAAAAATATATATATATATATATATAGCTTTTTATAGGTTTTTGTAGGTTTTTTCCCACATCCCCCCCAGGGCCTCGGTGCACACACACACCGGAAGCCAGTTCAGCCCCTTCTGCTCACCTGTACTGCTGCCCTGCCCACCTACATTACCCCACCGGACCTCCACCCGGTGAGGATGGGACTATGGGAGGGGCAACAACCCACCCCCACCACCCTTGGGAGAGGAGAGCAGCCCGAAGGTTTGCTCAATCCCGCTCCTCCCTCCCCCACAGGCCAGCACCCGATGAGCCGAGGCAGTTTCTGAACCCGGGTCGCCGGTGTAGCGCAAGGTAAGGCGTCCAGCGCCTCAACCCCTAGCGCCACCGGGCCGGCACGGTTTGCAATTTTTTTATGTAACATGTAAAACCTGGCAAGGGTGAGGTGTTGTGGTATACCCACCTGTTCCACAGATGTGGCCCAACATACAAGGTGGAGGGCCTTGATAGCCCCTGGAAGGCAGGGTATCTCTCAACACCCTGAAGGGTCTTATCACACTTAGAAAATGGGTTGTTGTGTGAAAACAAAAAAAAATGTCCAAACATCACAGTGCCAGCAGTGGCTGTCATGACAGCAGAAAATTGCCAAGAGCACAGTTCTAGCACTGATAAGTGTCTGGTAACTGAGTCAGCAGAGGAGTGTGAGCTGCATACCAGCTTTTTTTTTTTTTTTGTACCAAGTAGTGTTACCTGAAAAACATATTGATAGAGAATGCTGTCACCCAATCATAGGCCATCATTTCTCTTTCTAATATTTGAAACACTAGTAAAGTAAGCCTGATATACCAGATTACAGGTGAAGTGAGTTTTCTCTGGGAGAGATGAAAGCATTTTGTTCAGTCTACATTGCAAACATCAGAAATACTTCAAATTGGAGACTTGGCAAAGAAAGTATTAAAAAACATATACTTGAAAACAGAATGTTATGCTCACAGATATCCCCCTTTTTAGACTGCCATCTTGTAATTTACATGTAGGACAGTAAATAGTGTCATAGCACCTACTGTATCTTTGTCCATTTGGCAAGTACAAATGCTGCTCCAGACATTTGTAAAATACAAGTGTGCTGAACGATTAAGATGGCTGTCTGTTTTAAACAAAGTTATACAGAAAGCTCCCTTCTGGTTGAATGAATCCCTATAACACTTTACTTTCCCTAAGGAGCTTTCAAGAATCATGTCAACCTCTGCCTGTCTTTATTTTAACAACTGCAATGTATCATGGGGTTTTATAGACAAGGCAGCATTGAACTCAGCTTGGAGGTTGCCAAAACTGACCTTTGATACCTCCTTCCCAGCCTTCTATCTGTGTACTGAACTGAGGCTCCCAAAGGCTCACTGGTGTCTCAGTAGCTTATTTTGATGAAATGAATAGACACAAATAGAATGTTTTTAAATAAAGGTGGCTGCTAAGACTTTGCCGTTTTCCTTTGATGAACAATGTTAATGTCCTATTAAAATGAAGCAGTTTGATCGGTAATGACACTACCTATTCTGCTCAAAACGTTTGAACCATGAACTAGTCAAAGGAAAATAAAGAATAAAAGGGAAAGTCTCTCTAATTTGAGAAATGTTATGGACAGCACTGTATTTAGCCAACTTCAACCTGTTACAGTACTTTGCACTTAAACGAGTCACCACATGGGTAGAATAAGAGTTGGTATCTTTCATATAACTATTCTAGTGAGACAGACCACAGGGTGTATGCATGACTGAACAATGCTGATGTAAACTACTACCTGAATAAATATTTATACATTACTGTATTTATTAATAACTGGTTAAGGACAGTTACAACTCAACACCAGTACCGAAAATTCTCCATTACGTTCACTCCTTTATACGCTTGAGTGTAACGGAGAACTACCTTGCTGTCAGAAGCTGCACCACACACATTAATCCTGAGTAAAAGATACAACAGTACTTTTGATTTCAGTCCACTCTGCTAGTGCCCGCTGACCTCAAAACTACACAACCAGTGATCCAGTAACTATAAAATATAAAATTATGATCAGCATTTTTTTTTCAACACACACACCTGTGTGTGTGTGTGAGTGTGTGTGTGATACCAGTATAAATATTTACTCTCATGGTTTAATGTGATATGAAACACCTCAGTTGTGTGATAAAACGTGTTACACACTACTGCCCATATTTTTTTTCTATATATCTATATGAAAAATTACATTACTATTGTGCCGTACATGACTGGAGCTGGAGGCCTTTCCACCAGTAAAATGTACCACTATTATACAAAATGACTGCCTTTTCTTTCCATAGCACAGCTAGGCTCATAAGCTAGTAAACTATTTTCATTTTTAAAGAGACTTTTCATTTATTAAAAAAGTCTATCCTGACTTCGTTGAAAAAAGATGGAAAACTATACATGTCTAACTCTGACAGAAAAGCCTATTAGTTGAGCACAGCATGAGTTTTGCCAGTCTGTTATCACAATTCAAAACCTTGAGAAGGAATCTTAAACTTGAATTTACTATTACTGTCAAAAGGGAAAACAGTCTGTGTCATATCTGCTGAAACCTGTTGCAATCTCAATAGAAAAAATGTCACAATAAATAGTAACAAAGTAACAAAATAAAATCAACAGCTTTAATAAAGGTCGTAAGGGTATATATTTATATACAAATGGCATGAAACGTTTCACATGAAAATCAATAAAGACTTAAGTGAAATACTATTTATTAGTGTTTTGCCTAAAGAATCTCATTATCAGTTTGGAATTTCTTTGCCCACAGAAAAGTTATTTATTTACTTATTTTTATTTAGCTTTTGTTGACAGGGAAAGGAGGGTTGACAGTACTGTCTATTTACAACCTCATGGGGGGGGGGAGAATACAGATACAAACCAACTGAAACAGAGACCAAATTCAGCTCTTGGTGGTATTTTTAGTGAATGGGGAAATCTGGCCATGACACTAGTGAGATTCCCCTAGGAATCCTGCCTAGAGGGTGGGAAAAGTATGATCAAGAGACCATGTTGATTATACTTGGGTGCATAAAATATATTTGGCAAGTAAGATGTATGTGGTCATTGCAGCAACAATATATCACCCCAGAACAGCTTTTTTGGAGGATTCATGACTCTATTAGGGGCATACAAAAGCTGGATGAACAAAATAAAACACTAGCAAACTACAAAAAGAGATGGAAATCTATGTCATTTCTAGATACTGGATAACATTCAAGGGTAAGGGGGAAATTGTTTCGATAGTCTCCTTTAATTATTTTCATGATTTTACAATTATTGTATACGTATGAAGTTTTGTATGAATGAAGTCTTCAGTCTGAATGTCATCCTCAAAGACAACGAGGAGGGATGGGTCTCTGATCTTCTTAGTTGTTTTATTGTTAGCAGTCTTAAATATGGTTGTTTTATGTGGGGGGTATGTTTATTAATAATTATTTCTCGTTTTTTTCCTTTGGTCATATACGATTCTGTGTGATGTAACACTATCTATCTTCATCTTGCTTTAAAGTTAAATTAAAACTCCCTCTACTCCTTTAGTGGGGGGTCCGTTTTCAGCAATAGGTATGATGAAATACCAACATCCGTTAGTCTTCTTTTTCATTACGATTTTATGTGGCACAACAATATAGGTATATCTTATGCTTTCAAAGAATACTTAGTTCCTTTGGGATCTTTTGTTTGGACATAAGAACTTATCAAAGTTTGTGTATTAAGGGTTTAAAGACAGGGGAATGCAGGCTTCAATACTTATTTTCCTTTATTATTTGCCTTCATGTTTTAATTTTTTTCCTCTATGTTACATATAACCATTTTTGGGAATTGTGTATTAGCTTGAATAGTATGATTGTAATACTTTTTTGATTTTTCTTTACTTATGTATTATGTGTTGTGAATTAACATGGCTCATTATTATTTATTTTGAAGTTGTAAATAAAAAAAATTCCCCCTACTCCTCCTGCAGGCTGCAGGGGGCATACCATGCTTCCTGTTGGAGGATGCAAGAGCCTGGCGAGGAGGAGGATGGCATGGAGTCCAGGCTGGAGGAGTTTGCTTCCTTCCCCACTCAGTGGCTTGGAAGCAAATCAGAATCCAAATAATGTCAGAAGAAACCATGAAGCAGTTGGTAAGAGATGTGGAAATGCCACACAACCGCACCATAAAGCCAGAGGGTTTGGAAAGTACAGAATATCTGGACAATGGTTTGCCTACCTTCATTTATGAAAGGACTGCAAAAATTAATGTTTGAGAAAACTCACGGATGATCACAGATGAACCTGGGAAAGCCAGTTTGTCAGTCAGGGATGGAACCCAGAGCCCAGTAACTGAAGACCCAGCCATGACAGATAAACAGCAGCTGGAGCCCCAGCTCAGTAAGAAAAATGCAATCTTGATGAGTTTGCTAGCAGAAGAAGAGGAACACTGCCAGCAGAAAAGTTATACTTGAAGGAAAAAAAAAAAAGCAAGAGTTGCAGAAACGGACTCTCGGTATACCAGAGCAGGGACTTATGGCTGACATGCCAGGCTGCGTGAAACTCAAAACAGTAGCAAGTTAAACTAACAGCATGGAAGTGAGGGAGCCAGTTTTCATAAATAAAACATCGAATATCTCCCTACCTGCAGCAGAAATGTCTGTGAGTGTGAATGAAAGCCCTGCGAGGATGGGACAGGTTACATCAGAGCTTTTGACAGCTGAAACTGGCATTGACAGAGGAGTGCTGCAACAGTTGAGTGGGACGCGGAAACACAGTAAACATCAAAGGAGAAGCTTTCCAGGAACAGACAACACCCACACTGTGGCTGGGAGTTGGTAACGCGAGTTTCTTGGGGAAATCAGCATGCTGACTTCTACAGCAGACAACGGAATGGAGGACTTCCTCCCTGAGCATGGAAAAAGCCTTTGAACAGGTGGGGTGGATACCGGCTCCCAAAGGTAAGGGCTGGGTCCCTCCCGGGCCAGTGAATGCAGCAGACCTGGGGAAAATCAGGCCATATACCTCAGGTACATCACAAAACCTTACTGGGTGGGAGCGACACACTGTTAAAGGTGTACAGCAGGCAAACTTTGGGGTTTAGCTAATGACAATAGGGAAAAAAAAGTTGGCAGCTCTAATCAGCAGGACAGTGATACGTTTGATACCAACCTGCCATCTAGCTTTGAATTTGCAAAAGAACAGGTTTCTCAGTTGTTTGAACAAGCTGCTGATGGCTCTGCCACAGTTTTGCTGGTTTCTCCCATGCAAGTCTATACTATGGCCTGCTACAACTGTGCCAATTCAAGGTGCCGCCCCTGTCCCTGTAAGTATGTTTTAACCCCTCACCCTCTCAGATGAAGAAACAAAACCTTTGTGTTCTGATGGGCCTCCCTCCAACCTGAACTCCTTCAAGACAAACTCACATTTCTGATGACAATGCAGTCCAGGGCTCTCAGAAAGACGATTATAAAGACAGGAGAATACCAAAGAGTTTGAAATTGACCCAGCACTAGTGTGGGAGGGGTGACAGGAAAAAGGACAAACTAATGAGGTAAGAAAAAGACATTCTGACTTTTTTTAGGAGGACAAATAAACCAATGAAACAGCATAATGCTGTGCACATTACATTTAAGGGAGATTAGAGGAACACTCGGATAGGAGGTATGTGGCACAGATCCTCCTAAAGTAGGGTATGAGATTTTTCACTACTGAATTCTTCGCACTTCTACACATGCCTGGAGACTCAATGTTTGATTTAAGTTTGAAAACAGTTGAAAACTTAAAACATTTCTGGGCTAAGTACCATCAGCTCAAAGACACTCCTCTGTGGACGCCCTTTGTCATCCCCGTAACGAAACACAAAATAAAAACTGCAACTGTTTTTTGTTCAAAAATGAATGGGTGATCATCACTTATATCCGTCACTGGATGAAGCAGAAATGTACAGTTTTATGCTCTCCATAGCCAATCATGGACTCAGAAAACATATGGACTGGGGGATGGACAATTAAGGTGAGACTGAATTATGGAAATGCAGGAGTGATTCATCCACCCAATTGCTTTTACCCAGTCCAGGACAGGCCAGCACAAGCATGCTACAAGTGTGGATCCCGGTCACATTTCAGTAGCACCTGTGATAAGGTGAAACGTGGCTAGTGCACTGTAGTCCAAACTAATATGGACAGTAACCAGAGGTGGGAGTCATAAAAAGTACAGTTACGTAAGAACTTACCGTAGCAGTAGATCTTTGAGAACAGCTCTTGCAGCAGGTTACACCATTAGGACTGAAGCCGGCAGGCGCCAGGACCCCACGGAAAAATTCTAGCTAGCAGTATCCAGCGGAGGATCACCCCCAACGTCAGCCCCTCCCCGACGTCAGGCATCACATAAAAGGGGGCGGTCCCCCAGCATCCCCACCGGAGACTCCAGCTCAAGTGTGACATCTGAAGGAGAGACTGAGGCTCCACTTCCAAAGGAAGGTTAGAAACAGGTGTCAAAGGATGCTGTAGCCTAAAAAGTAGGTCAGAAGACTCAGCCGCCAGAGGGGAAGGTGGGAGGGAAACTACCTGCTGCAAGAGCTGTTCTTGAAGATCTACTGTTACGGTAAGTTCTTATGTAACTGTACTATCTTACTTCGAGAAACAGCTCTTGCAGCAGGTTACACCATTAGGACTGATTCTCAAGCAGTAAGGGAACAATTTGCTACCGGGAGGAGGGTAGGAGAGATAACTCAGACTTCAGGACAAGAGTTCTTGAAGGACTGCCAAGTCGAATCCAGCTCTACGCCTAGAGGCAATGTCCAAACTGTAGTGTCTGATGAAAGTGTGCACAGTGCTCCAAGTCGCTGCTGCACAGATGGCTGAAGTGGAGACATTTTTGAGCGCAACGAAAGAGGTAGCCACCCCCCTCGTATAATGACCCTTCACCGGTCCCAGTAAGGGTTTATTGCGCTTCTGATAACAGAACATAATGCACTTGACCAACCATCTGGAAAGAGACCGTTTCGAAACAGGAGCACAGAGCATCTGCTGTGCATAGGAAACAAAGAGCTGGTCCGACTTACGATGGGCTTTGGTTTTGGTCAGATAATATCTGAGACATCTATGCACACCTAGGGTGTACAACAGGGCCTCCCCCCGTTACCGTAATTCGGGTAATACACCAGCAGGTCTATATCCTGGTTGAGTGTGACCACCGAGACCACTTTGGGAAGGAACTTAGGATTTGTTTTTAAGGGCACCCTGTCCTTGTGAAAAACCAAATAAGGATCCTTGCACATGAGTGCATGAAGCTCAGAAACTCTTCTGGTAGAAGTAACAGCAACTAAAAGGAGCGCCTTCCAAGGGAGGAGACGCAGCTCGCAATCTGCGGCTGGTTCAAAAGGAGGTAAAGTAAGCTGCTCTAAAACAAGGGGAGATCCCAAGGTGGAACCGGGTCTCTGATAGGAGGTCTCAGGTGCAGGATGCCACAACAAAAAGCGTGAAGCCTCTAGTTGAGCTGAGGCTATGAACTATCGTGAATGATCGCCGAAATGGCGTCAGGTGAACCTTAATGGAAGAGAGGCAAGGCCTACCTCATACAGGGTTAGAAGGTAGTCTAACACTGACCTCTCTGAACAATCCAATGGGGTCAATCAGCGAGCTTGAGCCCATGTGCAAAATCTGCGCCACTTCATGGCATAAGTGGAGGGTTTTCTGGCTGCCGCCAGAACATCCACAACTTCCCGAGAGACCCCGTATCTCAGGACTGCTATGTCTTTAGGAGCCAGGCATGCAGGTTCAGCGACCGAAGATCTGGATGGACTAAGGAGCCTGCCTCCTGGGACAGAAGTTGAGAGCTGAATGGTAGATGCACCGGAAGTTCCTGGGTCAGCTGATGTAACAGAAGGAACCAAATTTGCCTGGGCCAAAAGGGCGCTACCAGAATCAGTGACGCCCGCTCTTGTTGGAGATTCAGTAAAACCCTCTACATCAAAGGGAAGGGTGGAAAAGCATAGAGGAATCTGCCCGTCCAAGAGAGGGACAACGCATCTCACCAGAAAACACCAGGCCCTGGCTCTAGCGAGCAAAAACTGGGCAGTTTTTCGTTGGTTGGGGACGCGAAAAGGTCTAATTCTGCGAAATAGATCCTCTGCGACTTCCTGAAGCAGTTCCCATTCGTGGACTCTGGCCTGTGATCTGCTGAGACTGTCCGCAATTGTGTTGTCCACTCCGGGAACGTGCACTGCAATAATATCTGCGCCGTGTTGTAGTACCCAGTTCCAAACCCTTTGAGCTTTCCTGCAAAGGGGGTAGGAATGAATGCCTCCTTATTTGTTGAGATAGTACATCACCGCAGTATTGTCTGTTTGAATCAGAAGAGTACTCGGTGGAATGCCCGTCTGGAATGCTTGTAGGGCATAGAGGACGGATCTCATCTCCAGAATATTTATGTGCAGATGGGACTCTAGAGATGACCATGAGCCTTGGGTCCTGACCCCATTGCGGTTTGCTCCCCATCTGGATCTAGAGGCATCTGTGGAGAGTGTCACTAAAGGAGGTGGCACCATGAAGGGGACTCCTTTCGAGAGATGGTCCAGGACGAGCCACCATTGCCAGTCCTGGATGACGGCATTCATGATCCGGACTGGATGCTGCATATGAACTTGCTTCTGGTTCCATTGAGCCTGCAACATCCACTGGGTAACCTGCATATGGAGTTGAGCTAGGGGAATCGTTGCAATGGCAGCCACCATATGTCCGAGCAGGCAAAGAACGGTCCTGGCGGGCACCGTTGTCTTCGTTATTGTGTCCCGTATGAGGGATCTGATGTGTTCTGCCCTGTCCGAAGGAAGAAATGCTCTCCCTTGAGTGGTGTCCAGAACTGCTCCAATAAATTGCAGAGTCTGAGACGGGACAAGGTGCGACTTCTCCTGGTTGATGATGATGTCCAACGATTGGAAAAGAGAATGGGTATCCTGAATCACGGACATCAGGGCCTCCCAAGAGGGTGCCATGAGGAGCCAGTCATCTAGGTACAGAAAAACATAGTGGCCCTGCCTCCTGAGAGTTGCTGCCACGACTGCCATGCACTTTGTAAACACCCGAGGTGCGGAAGACAGTCCGAACAGGAGGGCTCGGAACTGGTAGTGCTGTCCCAGAAACTCGAAGTGCAGAAAACTTAGATGCGTTCGAGCGATCGGGAGATGTAGGTAGGCGTCCTGCATGTCCAGCGACGCTAGCCATATGCCTTCTTTGAGCATGGGGATGAGACCCGGTAGGGTCACCATGCGGAAACGTTTTTATAACACAAACATGTTGAGATCGCTGAGATCTAAGATCGGGCGCAAGTCCCCTGTTTTCTTTGGGACCAGGAAGAAGTGGGAATAATAACCTTTTCCTCTCTGGTCCAGTGAAACGTACTCTATGGCCTCCTTGTCCGGGAGGGCCAAGATCTGCTGAATGAGCAGAGCATGCTGACCCGAGTAACGGGAACGTAGGGGAGGTCTGGATGGTGGGTGGCCGAGCAACTCTGTAGAGTGTCTTCGCTGTACCAACTGTAACACCCACTGGTCAGAGGTGATCCTCTGCCATCCCAGAAGGTAATGAGAGATACGACCCCTGACCTTTACCCTTTGATCCAGAGGAGGGGCGAGGGCCGGGAAGGAGTCATGCTGTGGTGGCATTGGGTCCCCTGGGCTGGGCTGCCTTGGGATGCTTTGAGCCCTGGCCCGTGGGGAATCTGGCTTGACCTTTTGCGACCAAAACTGCCCCGGGGTTGCTGGCCGGAACGTGGCTGTTGCCGTTGTTGCCTGCCGTGAAAACGGTTCTGGTTCCTCTGAAAGGAGCCAGATTTGGGCCTGTACAGTCCGAACTGCCTTCCCAGCATCCTGTAGCTTAGTGATGACCTTCTTGGATTCTTTACCGAACAGGACAGCTCTGTTATAAGGGACATCCAGGATATTTTTCTGAATGTCCGGGGTGAAACCGGAGACTCTCAACCAAGAGTGTCTCTGAAGACAAACGCCAGTAGCTGCTCCCTTGGCGGCCGAGTCCACTGAATCATAAGCGGCTTGGAGAACCTGGGTCCCCATGTCCGACCCAGTATGAAGGAGGTTGAGCAGCTCCTCCTTCTTTTTGCCATCCGGAAAGTCCTTCAAAAAGTCTTGGCCCTGCTCTCAGAGGGCGTTTTGAAATTGCACCATGTGCGTGAGGTAATTCAAAGACCTTATCGAGCATGTAGCAGCCGCATACATGCGTCTTCCCATAGAATCTAATTGCTTAGATTCTTGGTCCGGAGGCTGGGTACTCAAGTGTTGCAGTCGTTGAGACCGATCATGAGACGCTGTAATGACCAGTGAGTCTGCCAGGGGTTGCTGCGCCAGATACAGGTCCTTCATAGGAGCTCTGTAGAGGCAGTCAGCCTTCTTAGGAACAGCCGGTGTAGAGCGCGGATGCTTCCAAGCTGCCTTGGTGACGTCCATGAAGGTGTCCACTAGAGGTGGGACAACCACAGGCTTT
Source organism: Neoceratodus forsteri (assembly GCA_016271365.2). Lineage (NCBI taxonomy): Eukaryota > Metazoa > Chordata > Ceratodontiformes > Ceratodontidae > Neoceratodus > Neoceratodus forsteri. The sequence goes on from CM028134.1 coordinate 685,348,992, forward strand.
GGGTCCTTTTGCCGAAGGTAACGGGCAAGGCGTTGTCTCTCGGGGTCCAAGTCTTCAGTCTCCCATCCCATATTCTCTTGGATGTGCCTCATGATTTCAGAGAAAGAGGGATCATCCGGTGGTGACCTTGGCTGGTCTCGTGGGTCTGGTGATGGGGGACTATAGGGGGGATGGAGACCTGGAGGTATCAGACTTATCTGGTCTGAAGTCATCCCCGTGGGTGTCTTCTGTCCCTGGGTCGTTTAGGGCGCGGAGACCCAGAGGGAGACCATGATGGGCATCTTTCTCTCTCTCTCTCTCTCTCTTTAGACCTGCCCCTAGGAGGTGGAGTTGGGAGTCTTGAGCCTTCACCCTCCCGAGGAGGGGGTGTAGGTGGTGTAGGTGGAAGAAGCTTACTGGGGACCACGTCCTTTCTGATGGTCTCCCACCAGAAGATGAACAATTCCTTCACCTCCTGAATGTTCATGCCCGATGAAGGGCCCGGCATCAGTGTGGGTCTGTCGCCGGGGTTGGGCGTCGGGTCCTGGTTAACCACTGGATCCGTCTGACGGCTCCCCGGGCGAGCTGGCGTCCTCCGTGCCACCTGTCTGGTCATCCGGCAGCATGACAGCCTCCTCTCCTGAGGACCCCTGATATCCGGTGTCACCCGGCATCAGTACAACTGCTGTCGGGTCGGGAGTCCATTTTTTGGCTGTCGGGTCAGGCACCTTTTTATTCTGTGACGTCCGCTTAAGAGGCGTCAGATCCTTGGTCTTCCTTTCCGGGGCCTTGGGAGGCTGGGAGACGGACCTGAGGTCGGTGTCCCAGCGTCGGCCTGACGCCCCACTAGATTTAGAGGAAGACTTCCTATGTTTTCTGAAGAGTCATGCCTGGAAGAAGAGTAGGGCACCCGGTGGGTCTTAAGCGGGTGCAAGGAGGCTGAAGAATCCCCTGAAGACCTTACCTTAACTGTGGGAGTTTGGGAGCGGGCACAGGAAGGAGAATGGTCGGACCGCATAGAGCTGGAGCTGGCCCTGGATTCAGAGACCCTCCTGTGGGGATCCTGACCTACCCGAGTCCCGGTGCTTGTCCCAGTGCTTCCCGGTCTTATGAGAAGAATACTCTTTGAAGGAAGGTCTTTTTTCCATTTTGCGAAGTTTCTCTTCAAGAAGGAACGCCTGAAGGGCCTTTTGGCAGTGGATTCTGGTCCTGCTATTAAATTGTTGGCAGATGGAGCAGGCCTGGGTGTCATGTTCTGGGCCCAGGCACCTCACACAAGCCGAATAATGGTCGACGAAGGGGATCTGCTTGCCGCAGGCGCACTTTGAGGGGTGTCCTTTGAAAGAAGGAGTTGGAGAAGTAGACATGAGTTTTGTAAAGATTTCGCATGTCGTATCGTTGATGCAGGTATCCGTGAGGTCGATGCTGGCAAGTCGATGGCAGGAAAAGAACAGCGGATGCTGGGGGACCACCCCCTTTTATGTGATGCCTGACATCGGGGAGGGGTCGACTTCGTGGGCGGGTCCCGGCTGGATACTGCTAGCTAGAATTTTTCTCCGCGGGGTCCTAGCACCTGCCGGGCTCAGTCCTAATAGTGCAACCTGCTGCAAGAGTTGTTTCTGGTAAGATCTGGGGATTGAGGAGCAACCAAACCTTGCATCAGGGTCCAAAGTAAGAGTGCTAGGGCCAAGCAACCCAGCTGGTTCAGCAAGGGGGTCATGGAGAAAGTAAGAAATAAAAGAGCCGCCTTTAGGAGGTTCAATAAAACTGGGAGAGGGGAGGACAGAGAGGATTACCTGAATGAATTGAAGGAGGTGACGAAGGCAGTAAGGGCAGCCAAGGCATCTAAGGAGCTCAGGCTGGGACAAGGCATCAAGAAGGGGGAGAAGGAATTCTTCAAGTACTGTATATCAAAGAGAAAAGGAGTTGTAGGGACAAAATAGTAAGGATTAAGAGGGATGGGTGGACAGGGGCAGAGCAGGCAGAAGTGCTTGATGAATATGTCTGCTTGGTGTTTACTAAGGAGAAAGGAGGAGCTCTACCAAGGGGTTGGGGGTGGGAGGTCATGCTCAGGGGGGAGGTGACAGATGGTGGAATAACAGAGGGCAAAGTACTGGAGGGCCTGAGGGTGGACAAGGCACCAGGGCCGGATGGCATTCAACCCAGGGTACTGAGAGAGCCGGCAGAAATCCTGGCAGGACCCTTGGCAGACCTGTGCAATACCTCCCTGGTCTCAGGAAGTGTACCTCAAGACTGGAGGATGGCTCATGTGGTACCCCTACATAACAGCGGTCCTAAAGATGAACCGGGAAACTACAGGCCAGTAAGTATCACATCCATCGTAGGAAAACTGATGGAGACAATCCTGAAAGAGAGGCTGGTGTCCCTTCTGGAGACCAATGGGCTGCAGGACGTTAAGCAGCATGGGTTTGTCATGGGCAGATCCTGTCAGACCAACCTGGTGGATTACTATGACTGTGTAACTAGACAGCTGGACAAGGGCCATGCAGTGGATGTCCTGTTTCTGAACTTCAGTAAGGTATTTGACTTGGTGCCGCATGGGAGGCTGGGTACTAAACTGGCAGGTACAGGTGCAGGAGCAAGGGCAAAAATGGTGGGATGGGTAGTAAACTGGTTACAGGGAAGGCAGCAGAAGGATGGTGGTGGGAGGAGAGCTCTCATCTCAGAGGGCAATGACAAGTGGAGTACCGCAGGGCTCAGTGCTAGGACCAGTGTGGTTTGGGTTGTTCATATCAGACATCTCAATGGGCATCAAGAGCAGGATCAGTTTGTCTGCAGATGACACCAAGATGAGAGCAGTAGTGGATGACCTAGAATGATCTGTCAAAATTGGAGACCTGGTCGGACACCTGGCAGTTGGGGTTCAATGCCAAAAAGTGCAAGATGCTATATTTCAAGGCAAAAAAAGCAAGGAGGAGTTACCAGTTTGGGGGGGGGGGGGTTGTTCAGCTAGCCGTGACAAAGGAGGAGAAGGATCGGGGGTGAATATAACGGGCTCAATGAACAACTCAGCACAATGCAGGAAGGCAGCTGTAAAGGCTAACAAAATGCTGGGTTGTACTGCCAGGGGTATATCTTCAGGGAGAGGGGGAGGTGATCCTGCCATTGTATAGGTCACTGGTTAGGTCACACCTGGAGTACTGCGTGCAGTACTGGTGCCCATACCTGAAGAGGGACATTAAGTTACTGGAGAGGGTGCGGTGCAGGGCAACAAAGATGATACAGTGACTAGGGCACATGCCCTACATGAGCAGGCTGAGGGAGTTGAACATGTACTCACTGGAGGAGAGGAGAGACAGAGGGGATATGACTGAAACATTCAAGTACATGAAAGGAATAAACAAGACAGGCACAGAGGGACTATTCAAATTGGGGGGTAGGGACACTTGAGGTCACGATCTTAGACAGGAGGGGGGAAGGTTCAGGAGGGAAATGAGGAGACACCTTTTTACAGAGAGAGTGGTGTCTGGGTGGAATGCACTGCCTGCGGGAAGTGGTATCCTGCAGAACAGTGGACTGCTTCAAAAGGGGATGGGATAGGGTAAGAGGGAGGGTCAGGAGGGAGGACTACCTGCAGTACAAGGGTTGCTAGCTGCACACTCGAGCAGACTCGATAGACCAGAAGGCCTTTATCTGCTGGCAAATTTGTATGTTCGTATGTTCAGAGCTTCTGCCCAAATAAGTAAGGACAAGTGCAACCTTTCAAGGAAGAAGGCCATTGTTACTGTGCATGCCCTTGCGTATCCCACAACCGGGGGGATGAAATGGACTTAGCGGAACACGTCTTTTAATGGAATTCAGCCCAGAAATCAGGCCCAAGGAGGGAAAAGAATAGTTCTGGCCCACCAAGAGATTCACATCAAACTATGTGATCTCCAACCACGCACCCCCAATCTGCTAAAACAGGGCCTGACCTACTGCCTAATGCCTCATCAATCAGAGCAGAAGCACACCCAACAGAAAATGTTCTGGCACCCCAAGACTTTATCCTTCAGGAAGAACAACAACCACAGGCAGGAATGGACACAGCAAGACATACAGATATATTGGAAGTCCCTATGGACACCCAAGCACTGGTGGAACAACATCCAGCAAGTGTGGAAGAGGATCAAAGGCCAGCAGTAATGCTTCCCCCTTCGACCCATGAGACTGAGGCCTTGACAAGGATCATGAGACAGAGAACACTGAGGAATCAATTAAAGCCTAAACTCCAAACTCCATAGAAAGGACTCAGTGTAAATAGATAATCCTTTTGATATGCCGAGTATACATAAGAACTGGGGAGATATGGGGGAGGAGTCGACTGCTTCATTTGCCCCTTCCTCTCAGCAGGGCCCTTCCTCAGAAACAGATGAAACATGTATTGAACAGCAGCCAGCTCCCCTGACAAAGAAGAGGAAGAAAGAATATTAGTAGGAGGATGGGAAGGAAATGACAGGGAAAATAGAAAAATTATAAGCTAATAATGTTACTTTCTTTGTTTTTTCTTTTCTTTTTGAGTGCTATGAGTCACATACAGGAGCATGATTTCTCATTTGCCACACTGAATGGCAACAGCATCTTGAATTTGAAAAAAAGAAAGAATTTCTCAATGTTGGCCTTGCACTCTTAAAATAATGACATCGTTTTTGCAGGACATAAGACTGCATATATTAAAGGATCTCTTCCACTAAGAAATTGTGGCCATGAGGTCCATCATTTTGGTCTGTGGGTGAAGACGCTGCTCTGGCTTACAGATACCGTTCTCTTCTTTTTCTGTTACAGTGAAGACACTGATTTGGTGCCAGGCAAAATCTTGATTTTAGATGTCCTACATCAGAATAAAGAGCTGAGATTTAAAGCAGAAGAACTAGTTAACCAAAATTTCAATAATATAGCTGACATGACAAACCAAAACATCAATATGTCTGATTTCCTTTTTGCTTTCTTTCATTCCTGAGGCATGAGAGGATACTGATGTTTACAAAAGTTCTTGCTCCTTTGCCAGGTCCACCACCATGGATGTAAGCAGATCAGGGTGGTGATGTGCTTTTAGCCATCAGAAACAAGTGCTGGCAACACCCTGACATATCTGTACTGTGACTACAGTGGGTACAGTTAATGTGTGACTTCTAAGGTGGAGATTTTTAAAAGCTGATGGAGGCTGCCATCTTTATTGTAGATCCATGCAAATTGCAAACTTTGTAATTAAACACAGTCTTAAAATAGCTAAATGAATTTAAAATACCCTGATAAAAAAATCTAAGATTATCAGGAATACAATACCACTAAAAGGCAGGATGACATTTTTGCCGACTAACTAGTACTGCTGCTTTTATATATATATATATATATATATATATATATATATATATATATATAAATGGGTAGGAAATTGTTGTCGTTTATTGGATGATGAGCATCACATGACCGTGCGTATATCAGAGCGACCAAGCACCCCGCACTTTTAGCCCCTCAAAACAATTTTGACATTTATAAGATAGATAAACCACTCTGAGGTGTGCAGTCGCTCTATATACGCCGCATAGCAGGACGACTTGGCCTGCGGCCCGCAAGTGCATAACACACACCAAGGCTCATGAATATCTACAGCGCCGATTTCACCTCAGAGTGGTATATCTATTACATATATATATATATATATATATATATATACATACATACATATACACACACGTAACCCCATTACCGGGGTTACTAGTATCCCAGTAGACCTAGTGGTAGGCAGGGAAGGCAGCTTGTGAAACTCCAGTTAAATGGATTTCACACTGTCTCACTCTGTTCTTAGTCTCAGCTGAGACTGAGGGATGACATCACCATAGAACTCTCGCAGCTGCATGAGCCACACTGGAGTGCTGTAGTTGGAAGTTAGGATAGAATGTTGGGGATTTTGAACAGAGTCTTTGTGCAGTCTTGGTGAGAGACAGTAATACAGCAGTCAGCGTGCAGGCTCTCAGAGCTTTAAGCTCTGTTTTAGAGCTACTGTTAAGAAGGTGTGTGTTTAAGAGGGACACAGAAACCGATTGCTGAAGTGGTGGAGACCACTGTCACTGGTCCATGTGCCCCCTCCCGGGGGTTGCCTGTTTTTCAGGGGCAACCCTCCTGGTTCCAGCTAAGGGAAGAAGCTGCCTATTTCAAGTTGTGCTGCGGCACCAGAAGCTCTGAGAGAGAAATTCCTGTGGAGGAATCGCCTGTGGGGCACCTGCAACCAAAGGGTGAGTTCGCTCTGACAGAGGGCCAATGTTTTTCACCTGAACTATTGGAATGTGGGGATTGGACTACTTAATCTGTAGGATGTCTAGTGTAATACACATTGCCGGTTGACTCAAGTAGGTTCAAGTCCAGCACAAAGAGTGAAGTGAAGTAAAGTGGGGATTGGACTGCTTAATCAGTGGGGGGCCTAGAGCAATGGGCTACGACAAGTAAAAGTATGTTCAAGTCCAGCACAAAGGGGAAGCAAGACAAGTAGAGGAAATGTGACATACATTTAGCCTTAATCTACATTGCCAAGCTTTACAGTAGGAGGTGTTTACTGTCCAGAGAAATGGCCAGGTATGAACTGTGGAAGCGAGAGGTGGGAGACCCCACATCAGTAGTAACCAAATTCACCTCTACGGATTTGCTCTGTGGCACCTTTACTTTCTCTCAGGTACTTGGCCAGTGCCTGAGGAAAGTACCCAGACTTGGGATTATAAGGAAGTTTCTCTGATAGAGCTGAGGTGCTCTTAGGTGGTTTATGGAGCCACCAGAAAATGTTTCCATGACCTATGGAAGGTGTCTGAGTGGCCGGCAAGGGGGCCGAGCCAGAGAAAACTCAGAACAGTGTACAAGTTCGGGCTGTGTACCCAAAGCAGCGTGCAAGTCCGGGCTGTGTGCCTGGTGGGTTCAGAGCCTGAGGGCTGAAGTGTTGAAGACGTGTTCTTGACTCTTTTAATCTGCATTACCAGGAGTGTAGCCCTGTGGGGGTCCATCTGTTCTTTGTTTATTCTGTTTGGATGTGAATAAAAGCCACACTTCGGAATCCCATTTCTGGTATTGGACATTAGTTATTGCTTCCTGTGTTCGGAGTTACTTGGGTGCCCCTGTGCAGAGTAGCCAAACCTAGCCTTTGTGCAGTGACCTATTCCTCCCTGAACCCAGTCCCCACCTGGTACTGCTGTCAGATTCAAACAGCGTACCGCCTGTCAGTGCACAAAATGATGGGGTTGGGGTTGCATATATATATATATATATATATATATATATATATATATATATATAAAAATCACACATGCCCACACAATGCAAAGCATCATGGGCTGCATATGCAAATCACCACAGAATGTTATGCTGGTTCAACTTTAAGCAGAATTGCATGGTGCGGAAAGGTCTCTCACACAGTTTGCAAAGGGTGCTAACAGATGACATAGACACGTGTTTCGTCCTACCAGGACTCATCAGTATGCCTCGTCTGCAGTAGTGGCTCTAGCCACAAATGGTTACCAGGGCACAGCTGGGGCACAACAGATGGCAGCCAGGGCACTGATACATTGTTACTATGGGGGAAGCTTTGCACCGTATGGGGCACCAACTGGGGCACAGCATTTTTTTACCGGGGCGTGTGCCCTTGCGGGCCCTGGTGTAGAGCCGCCACTGCTCATCTGTTTGACACCCCAGTGGAATGAACCAGCTACCCTAAGGCAGTCTCTGTCTGGGTTATGTTGTAGTGAACCCATTAAAATAAAAACTGTTTAAAAGTCTTTTAAACAGTTTTTATTTTAATGGTTCACCACAACATAACCTAGACAGCATCTTAGGTAGCTGGTTCATTCCACTGGAGTGTCAAACAGACGAGGCATACTGATGAGTCCTGGTAGGACGAAACACGTGTCTATGTCATCTGTTAGCACACTTTGCAAACTGTGTGAGAGGCCTTTCGGCACCATGCAATTCTGCTTAAAGTTGAACCAGCATAACATTCTGTGGTGATTTGCATATGCAGCCCATGATGCTTTGCATTGTGTGGGCATGTGTGATTTTGTATTTTCTTGAAACTTGGCTTCCCAGCCAAATGCCCTTTGCGGCAACCCTTGCCTCAGTGTCTATATGATATATAGATAGATTTATATATATATACACACACACACACACACACACACACACACACACCAAAAGACAAGATAGAATTGATGTATTCAAAGCTAATTAACCCTTTTTATACACATCAAGGGATGTAATTTTGGTGGGAGACTTTAATTGCCTGTACATAGGTGATTCAACAGTCTCAGACAGAAGAAGAAGATTTACTATGATGCCCATAATCTTGCCAGAATGCTTACCTTCGCACAGTTAATAGATGCTGCCAAGGCCAGACAGAACTTAGATGGTAGCACATTTTATAAAGGCATGCTAGCTACTAAAATAGATTTTATATTAGTCTCTCCTTGGCTACAAACTAAAACCACATCACTGAACTCAGTGGAAACCCCTGATCATAAATTGATAAGACTGGTTATAGGTAATGACTTACAGCAAACTGTCAAGCAGGGACCATAAGTTTAACACCTCACTGCTTGAGGAAGAAACTTTTAGGCAGAAAGTCAGAACATTTATTACAGATAAACTTACATTAGTAGATAGGTAGGACTCTACGGTACTCTGGTCGACAGCTTTAAAAAAAATTCTCTCTCTGACTAGGAAAAGAAAAAAATGGTTCACATCTAAAGTAGTTAGGCTTAAGATATCAGTTACAAAAATACCAAGTATGGCACAAGAATTACATTAGGACTGCTCTCCTAAGATTCTGCATATTAAGAATCAGATGACACAGTACCAACACCACAGGTGTCTACTCTGCTATGAGAACAAAAGTACCTGAATAAGGTAGGAAAGGACAGGTGAACCCCTTTGATACATGCACTGACAGAACTGAACACACAATCATGTCAGGCTTAATTGATTAACATGGGAAGCTGGCAAACAGTACTGAATCTATGCATAGCATAGTAGACAAGTACATTACACAAAGGTTTGGTTGCACAGAACAACAACCCTTAACTGCAGATGGATTTCTTACAGGCTTGCAAATTCCCCCTGTTTTGGAGGAGGTTTGTAATGCCCTACAAAGGGATAATTCTGTGGAGGAGACAAGGGAAGTAATTAAATCCACAAGTTCTGCAGTGGCTCCTGTCATAAATTGACTGTTAGGAGAACTGCATAAAGTATATGTCGAGGAAACGGCTAGCATTTTGACATACTTATTTAATGACTTACTAACTGAGGAAAATAAGGGTAACCAAATGTTCAAGAGAATCATGTTTTTCTCTTTAAATCGGGTGACAAATATGATCTCAATAACTGGAGACCACTGACCCTACTTAAATCAGATATTAAGTTCTTGCAAAGATTCTAAGTAAACTTTTGGTGTTGGCAGCATCACAGTTGTTAATACATACCCAAAGGTGTGCCATCACTGGGAGGAAAACTGAGAATAATCTCTCTTCAATAAGAGAAATCCTGGACAATGGACAGATAGGAGCACTGGAAGGCCTTCTCCTATCCTTAGATCAAAGGAAGGTCTTCGACAGGGTACAGTGTGACTTTATGTTCCAGGTACTCCACTTCTACGGTCTACCGGCTCAATTTTTTTTTTAAATGTATATAAATGCTACGGTTACTTCCTTAATGAATGGGGGGGCTTGGTAAAACCTGTAAATTGACTCCTGGGGTAAGACAAGAGTGTCCACAGTCCTGTGTTTTATGCCTTTTGCACAGATCCAGTCTTAAGGCATATTGAGCAGGACAGGAATATAAACCATGCTACAGAGAGAGCCTTTATGTGAAACCACTAAAAACAGCAGCGTACAAGGATATTTATTTGTTGATAAAAGCTACAGAGGATGGGGTAGGTGTTTTGCGACACTCTGAAATGTTTTGCAGGGTTGCTGGAGCTAAACTTAATAAGAATAAAAGTACAGGTATATGGGGCAGCAAATGTAAAAACTATAATAGGACTGATATTAATGGAATTAAGATCACCACCGACCCTATCAGGGTATTGGGGATTTGGTTTGGGGGTCAGATATGGCCACTTTAAATCGGGAGAAAAAGTTGGCCATTGTGGATTTTAAGGTCAGTAAGTGGTGAGAATGGACTGTGTCAAGAAATAAAAGGGTCTACATGGCTGAAACTTTTTTAACCCAGTCTTTACTTAAGTTTTTTTATTCCTTCAGCCAGAGTCACTAGAAGCAGAGCTGTATAGCTTATTTTTTCATCTCCTATAGTGCTGTCATATATACCCTGTAAAAAGGGGGGTAAATTATTGGGACATCAAGAATGGAGGTTTAAAATACAGTATGCTGAACCCAGTGGTTTTCTTTTATTGTGCAATCCTGAGTTTTAACATCAAGCCAGTGCTTAAAGGCATTGGCATGTATGGGATCACTCTATTTAAACAAAACTGTTTCCTTATCAGTTTGGTGGCAAGGTAAATTGAAAGTCTCATCAGAGGGAAAGGTAAACCAGGGATCTCGCATGTAAAGAATTGTTTTATGAAAACCAAACAATGTCACTAAGGATTACTATTCTTGCTAACCCAGGGAAGAAATTATACTAGAGGGTAACAGCAGACTGTTTTTAATCTCTCCAGTATTTACCATAGGTATGGGTGGAGGAGGCAAAATAATTGGGGAATAACTACCAGATGGGAGGATCCCTAAAAAGATTTGGGATGTAGTTTGGCTCTGCACCCATGGCAGAGTAAATATCAAAGGCAATGCAAAGCACAAGCAGATAAATGAGAGATACCATATTCGGTCCTGTTGTACCCTACAGAAAGAAACCAAGATGCACTTATGTTTTCAGTTTGGGTATATCTCAAATGTTTGGTCAACTCTGGCTTTGAAATGGAATGTACCACTACTTTCTAATATGTTTTATGAAGTGCTCATCTTGGGAGAGATATCTCACTAGTGGAATACCTGGCATAAGAGTACACTAAATATAATTTGTGCCTGTGCCCGGTGAATATGGAAACTGAGGTGCCAATATGTGCTCCAGGAAAAATGATGTTCCTGTGACAGGCCTTATTACACTTATAGAAAAGGAACTTCAGCAAATTAGAGTACGAGAATTTAACACTCTCCCCAGACAAGTGTTTTATCATTATTGGGATAATGTTGATTGGTTGTACTAATAGATATGCAGAAGTGAACAGCAGACAGGAAGTAATTTTTCCGGGGGCTTGAATATATGATTTCACAGCATTTGTGTGTATCTGTTTTTCATGAGGGAAGTCTATTGTGGGTAGCACATAATTGGGAGAACTCTCTTTTGAAGGTTCGGTAGAGGTACTGTGTACACTGTGGCTATCATCGAGGCACAGGTCAGGAAGCATAGAGAAAACCCAGGAGCAGTTGTAAAAGTCCACAAAACTGTTTATTTGTAGTTGCAGTACCGTAACAGAAAATAAACTTGTTCAGAATAACTATATACAGAAGTAAAATAAAATCTCTTGTAAAAAATCTCCCTTGCAGCTCAGCTTAGCTGTTTTTATAAGTCTTTTTTTAACCCCCATCCTTTGCGAGCATCCTGTTCTTTGTAAATTTCAGGAGCTGCTAGAACATTGAGAACTTCCTGAGGTCCCCACAGCAACTGCAAAAGGCTCAGACATTTGCACCAAGTAATCTCTAGCTTTGCACAGTTATCTCAAATTATAAATATATATACATTTAAACAGTAGCACCATATTTTCTAAACAAAAGTGATCCCAACATCAGCTACATTTCCATACATTGATTCTCATATATTTTATATTAGCAGATCTAGATATGCAAGGGAGGAAAACAGACAGCAAGAGAAAACAGAGAGAGTGAGAGGCAAAGGATTATGAGACTCTTCGGGTTGATGAAGTCCGAACTCTCACAGGAAAATTTGTTGCATAACCAGACAGAAAAGTAAAGAATATAGATCCTTGCATTTAAACACTTTCTCCAGAACAAACGGGACAGGGTCCTATTCTACCCTGTCACACTGGCAAATTCCTTTTTCTGATGTGAATCTTGTTTGCCATTGTATTTTGATATTTTGTTATAATAAAAAAATTCCCCCATTCTTTTATGATAAAGCTAAAAATATAATAACAGGTGACTTGGCTAGGCCAGAACCCCTCTGTATAGCTGATATACTTTTGGTGGATCCCCCCATAAGCATGATAAGAAATAAACTGCTGTCTGTGTATAATCAAGATCATATGGACAAATCCAAGAAGAATGCAAAAGTACTATGAAAAGCTGTAATGTGGTTCGAATATGATTAACACATGATGGTAGAGACAGCACAAGATTGGAAAGCAGTATTTTTCTACTGAGAATGTAACCTTGTTTTTTTTCCTCTATTTCTGCACACATTTTTGCTATGTTTGAGGGGAAGAGGCAGTCTATTATTTAGGGGACATACATCTACATATTTTCTTTTGGCTTTGCTATTCCTTTGCACTTTTTTCTTTGCATGTATTTTTTTTTTACTTCGAGAGGTGAAGTGATGTAATGTATATATTTTTGTATCAGTTTTTTTCCTTTAATAAAAATTCCTCTACACTTCTCAGGAAGTACCATGAGGTCTTTAACGTCCACCTGAACATCCAAAAGAACAGGCAGACGGAACCTCAATGCAAGAGCTCATCCAAAAGGATGGTACACCCTAACAGTACACCATCCACACAGTACTACACTCAGGTGACAACGTTTATGGTTTGATCCTAATCCTGGTGCGAGGCTAGAATCATGATCTTCTGGCCCAAAGGCAGATGTGCTTCCAACTGAGCCATGCTGACTCCTAAATTAGAGAAGGTCTATCAAACAGATTATCACCACTGCATAAAGGGCCTTTTCCATGTAACCCTGCCTTATCTTTACTACAGAGCAAACCCAACAAAAGTTATTTATATGTCCTTTACAAGATGTTATTAATGATGCTAAAGTTCTTTGTAATTGTCTTTTATTTTTTTCTTAAACTGAATGATGGATGTATTTGCTTTCCTGTGTACTGCTGCTCCCAGCCTTGGAGGGGTGCCTTTTACAAATAAATAATACCGTACCATAACAATGGGACTAATGCAAACAACAGAATTCCAAACAGCTAATACACAGGGTCTCTCAGTACTGCCTTGCTGACAGTACTAAAATTAGTAAGCATTATAAAATGGTTTGGATCAAACAAACAATCTGATTGGTCAAAACTGTTACATGACCATGCATTAATTTCACATTACCACGTGGTTCAGATTTTTTTCTTGATTTTTTTTTACTTTTAAAATTATTTTATAAGCACAATAACACACCCCAGGGTGTTCAGTAATGCAGTAAACTACCACACTTCCCAGGAGGCTGAAGACACTCAATTACACCACGTGCTCCACAACCCACTTAGGGTGTGCAATAATTTAGCATTACCACACACCCTGTTGTGCTTTATTGCTTAAGTAACACGCTGTAGGGTGTGCTGAGGAGCTGGCACACAATTTGGCATTACCACACACCCTTTACTGCTTACATAACACGTGGCAAGGTGTGCAGTAATGCTGAATTATTGCTTGTCCCATGAGACACAGCTGAGTAACTTTCACCATCTGGGAAGTGCGGTAATTTACAGTATTACCATACATCTTGGGAGTGAAAAAAAAAGGCAAAGGAAAAAAATAAATAAATCTGAACCATATAGTAATGTAAAATAAATGGTCATGTGACCAGTTTTACCAGATTAGACTGATTGTTTGAATCAAGCCATTTTATAAAAACAGGACGTTAGCAACATAGAAACTGTTGGTAGAAAAGGACCACTTGGCCCACCCAGTCTCCCCAGATTTTCCCTGCCTATTCAGTCTCCACAGACCTTTCCCAGTCTTCGTCAACCCTCACTCCTTCCTGCCTATTAACCAACATTCCCTTATGCCTATCCTATGCATGTTTGAAGTCCACCACTGTTTTCACTCCCACCTCCTCTGCTTGCAGACTGCTCCAGGCATCCACCCCTCTGTTAATGAAGTAATACTTTCTTACATCCCCCTTAAACTTCCCCCTTTCCATGTACTGTACATTGCATGCCCTCTTATCCTGGTGCACTTATTCATTTAACAAAGTCTCCCTCCTGCATTCTGTTCACCTCCTTAAGGTGCCTGTAGGTCTCTATCATATTCCCCCTCTCCCTCCTCTCTTCTAGGGTGTACATGGTGAGATCCCTCAGTCTCTTCTCTTATGGCTTTTGGTGTAAACCCTGCACCATTTGGTTGCCTCCCTCTTTGTCTATGTCATTTCTGAGCTGTGAACTCCAGAACTGGACACAGTAATCTGGGTGGGGTCTCACCAGTGACCGATACAGTGGTAACACCACCTCCCTCCTCCAAGCTGGTGATACCCCTCCCTATGCTCCCAGCATTCCTTTGGTCCTGCCCATTGCCTTGTCACATGCCCTGCCACTTTGAGGTCATCAGATATGATAAACTCAAGGTCTATTTCCTGCTAGTGACTGTCAGTACCTCCCCCGCCTTTATACTCAGCTCCTGGGTTTCTATGCCCTAGGTGTATGATTCTGCACTTGTTTACATTGAACCCCAGCTGCCATGCCCTCAACCACTCAAGTTTTCTAAGGTTCCTACTCATTCTCTCCACCCCACTCCTGAGTATCTACCCTATTACAGATTTTGGTGTCATCTGCAAAAAGGCATGTTTTCCTTTAAGTTCTTCTGCAATGTCACTTACAGTATGAAGATACTGAAGAGGACTGGTCCCAGTACTAAGCCCTCCAGTACCCCACTGGTCACTTTCCCCTAATTAAAGTGAGTGCCGTTTACCACCACCCCATCGCCTATCCATTAACCAGTTTTTTACCCAGTTTACCACTTTGAATTTCACCTTTAGACTGCATAGAGATAAGTTAAACAACTGAAAACAACTGATATGTTTGACTGGAAAATGACTTTGATGAACAGATGGAGATGTCTACTAGGGGTGAGGAAATCTTACACGACAGCATGGTAGAACCATCTTGTTACTATTATTTGGGGGGGGGGCTTTTTCAGCATATGACATTTTTTTTTAAGTGCAATAACATACTCCAGGGTATGCAGTCACTATGGGATTAACAACTTAATTGTTTTTAAATGCACTGCTGTCTAGCTGTGACAACAACCCGTTGGGACTGCTTGACTTTTGGCTGGGCATTCAAACCGAAAAAATTGACAGTCTGTCAGTTTTAACTGGATGAAAAATGGGGTTACTTGATTATATGCCCTATAAAGTCTCATCTGCAATTGCTAAGCGTCACTCCTGACAAAGGGATTTTGCATCACAAAGTGCTGGGTTGTGTGGTCATTACCACCTCAGCATTACAGGTTGACAGCTGAAGCAACAGCACTATACCAGCATCTTCAATCAATCAGACTTTATTTATAAAGTGCTTTTCCAATAACAAAGAGCTTGTACAGGATAAAACAAAATCAACATGAAAAACACCCAAAATTAAAACAGGCAGCGCACTGACTTATACATTAACCAACATCTGCAAATGCTAAATCAAACAAATAAGTTTTTAATTCGGACTTAAAAGTCTCAGTGGACAGGCACGCTCTAATCCGACGAGGTAGAGAATTCCACAGGGTCAGGGCCACAAAATAAAAAGCTCTGGCCCCCAAGGTCTTTAAACGGACCCTGGGAATCTCCAGCAATCCCTCATCGGCGGAATGGAGCAGGCAGAGGGGGCAATAGAGACGAAGAAGGTCTTGCAAATAATCTTGTATCAATACTAGCATCAGTATCACTTTAGGATTGCACTACATATGCAAGTTACAATAAATGTTGCTATATGTTTTGCAATAAATACACCTCAAGTCTTTGATTGTGCACAGTGGAAGGAGGCAGCATACTGCATTACCATAAGGAAGACCCGTCTTTGCCTCCTGAGCTTGACTCCCTCAGTCACACGCCAGTGGAGTGCTGGGGCTATTGTACACTCCGAGGTGGCATACCAGAGAGGCAGTCTGGAAAAAAGAGCAGAATGTGGGGTCCATAAAAGTTACAAGGGGAGGGCAAATTTCCAGTTGTTTGGCTTCTGTCTTTCCAAATGTCACACACACACACACACTCAAAAGTTTTAAACCCAGCACAAAGCATCATAGACATGCAAATCCTTGTGTAGTGGGTAGGCACACAAGGCACTGCCAAAACAAGTCTCCTATGCAGACTTTTATATCTTCGCACTCTCACACTTGCGGTGAGGGTAGATAATCATGAAGGAGGTACAGCACCTCCTGGTGGATTGGAAATGCTTCGGTATAGTCAGTGATTGGGCAGAACTTGCTTCCCCCTCCAAGTTCAGTGTTAGACATGAACAAGAAACAGTGGGTAGGACTTTAAAGGGAGAAAAAAACACTGGTGGCCATGCATGTTGCTGCTGAGGCTACCCACATCACTGGATTCCTCTTAATGAATGAGAGATATTCCAGAGCCCTGTTTATAGTGCTATCATTCATAACACTTAACAGTTTTTGAAATGCGTGCAGAGCATAAACGACAAACAGGCTAAAAACTCAAACTCTTTAGAACACTAATACTGATGTTGAATGCATTTACTTCACATACAAAAGCAGTACAGTAAAATCTAATTCTTCTTGGCTCCTAGCTAAGGATATTGTGCTCATATTTCAGATGAATCACCAGGATACCATCTGTGGTCCAGCACATTCAAGAAAGCCCTGAACAGTGAGGGACCCATTTTTTTTACTGTAGGAGCAATGGTGAGCACTTTGTCTGTAGATTTGCTAACAAAACACCTTCAAAATGGCTGCATTAGAAACACCATGGATGACCAGAAGCACTAACAGGGAAGCAGGTCTCTAGAAATCAGCTGCTTAAAAAGACATGGCCATACTTTTCAGCCATATGACAGAAGAGGGCAAGTACCATCTAACCACTGCTTATTTGAAAAGAAAACATGGTGAGAAAATATGCCCATATAACCCTGAGCTCAATGTGTAATGTGAATTCTCACACAGCATTGGATTTCTGAAAACTCAGCCCTGTATGACAATGCATAGTAAATTCAGCTGGGGTGATGCATCCTACTGGTGTCACCTATCAATATTGTTCTGAATTATACCATCCAGTGGATTACACATATATGAAATAATTTAAGCACTGAAGGCCATAACAGTCTGAAATGTTTCTTAAATTATGCAAAAGAAGATCTCAAGTCTTTTCAAGCATATTCATATTAAATAATAGGGATGAAATCAAGCTCTAATACCCCCAGACGCCACTGGTTTTCTTTAATGTGAATATAATACAGGTCTAATGATACTACCTAAGAGTTAACAACTATATCTGCAAGAACAGGACAGTGGAAGAAAAAAAATAATCAGAATTTTTTTTAAATAAAGTATGAAACTGCTGTATGCTAATCTGTAAGTAAGCTACTATGATTCTGTTGTAAGACAGGCCCAGTGGTGTTATTGGTATGTATTCATTCTAACCAGATAGTTTGAGCATATTTTCATATTTACCCTGAAGTGCCCATCTGAGATACTACATTTAGTTTTCAGTAGGGTCCTTGCAGCTTGAAGGATGGAAACAGTAACAGGTTGAGTCATTTTCTCCAGGTCATACTGAGTTGGTGATCACGGTGGGATTCAAACCTGTGAATTCCTGTTTCACTGTTCAGTGCTTCAGCTGCTGAACTATATGCTGCCTTTCTAACTGAGTATACGTATTAAGGGCTTCCACTAGCCCTGCAAAGGTGAAGGTAAGTTTAACCCTTTATTTGGAAAGACGGAGGTCAGCCCCCAAAAATCTGGGTATCTAAAATCTGCAAATTGTTGTTGTCCTGTATTATTGTACATTTTTATTGCCCATGACATAGGTGCAAATTTTTTAGCATATGGGGAATTATTCCAAAATGGAACTTTCATTTTTATACTTTAAAATTCGTCCACAGTCCTGAGTGAGGTCAGATTCATTTATAGTCTGTGATGTAATTAAAACCTTTTTAATGGACATATAGTATACTGTAGCCCACCTATTAATCCTGTTCCCTCAGCTCCAGGGATTCTGGCACCTTTGCTTTACCACATGCCCATACTTCTGCTGTCCAACCAGCCTTCATCTATCGTCTCCCCTCACTTTGGAACCAGCTACCCTCTTCCCTCTGCTTCACTACTTTGTCTGGCACCCACAGATATCAGCTAAGACTCCTTTCCTCCTCCCCCCTTGCCCCTATCTTTCCTCCCCTTGACCGTCCCCCACTCACTTGCTGAAATGCCCATGTGGCTTTTGCCTTCTTTGTTCACCGTGCCCTTTCTACAGTCTTCATATGCGCCGCTTTGCACTTTCTTGTACCACGGAATTTGCCTGAGCTATGTATTTTTATTCTTTGTTCCCCTCATCCGGATCGCACCTGGAAATGAGCCTCGGCTAAGTGTGCCTTTCCCGGTAACTAATTTTCAAATAAAATAAATAAATCTGTTTTTATGGAAATGAAAATACACTTCAATCCCCTCATAAAGCTTTTTTAATGTTAACTGACAAAAGGTTACTGTATAGGCAAGATGAAGGAACGTGCGCTACATGCAGATGCATAACTGGCTAGAAATTCCTGTGAAACAACAGGAGCACCCACTAAAATCAACAGCATTACCGCAGCTACCCTTGCCATCTACAGGCAAGTGCAGCCACTTGGTACTCTAAGTCATCTTTATAATACCTTGCTTACTTACAGCAACATTCAGACCAATTACAATGAGCAGCATGACATCACATACCTAATTAGGGGTAGAAGGGTGAGGTTTACTTGAAAACGAATGAATGATTTAATACAAATAAGCAAATTCAACAGTGATGTCAATAATTTCACACTACAGTTCACAGTCGTGAAGCTGAAACTAACAATTTTCTGGCTCATCTGGGCAGCGGAAAGAAGCCCCAAGAAATTTGTAATTTTCTAATGCGTTCCCACACCATCTCACAGGCCATGCACCTCTGAGCCAGATGGTCGATAGGAGTGCTAATGGAAAGAGCTGAAGCCGAAATAAATCTGCCACTTCAAATCAATCACAATAAGTAAGTGCCATCAATAACTTGTGGATCTGCTACAAACCCACTGACTTTCTGTAGTATGGGCATACATGTATAAATGTTTCAACAACAGATTATTTATTACCATCAATGAAAGCTGCCTGCACAGAAAACTAGATAATATTCTCAGAATAAAGTGTTTTCAAACTTGAAGCCCTATATTGTTTTGCAAATAAATTATTAAGATAGCAGAATTGCAATAATGAGAACTCAAATGGCCAGAGCACCAAAGACTCATCAGAGATTAAAAGCATACATTTTAGGCATTCTATCAAAGCTTTTACAATTACTTTTGGGAGAAGAGAGAATAGAAAGGTCTTTGAAATGTATTGTTCTTTTATGGTTTACTTCCTTTTTAGCATGAAACCATGAAAGTAAATAAAATAGACATACCATTTCATTTTTTTTCTAACATATTTGTGCACTCTATCACCAGCTTATTGTTGGGTATACCACCTTCAGGCCACGCTTTGGTGGCCTTCACACTGATTTGGCATAGGGGATTTGCCCTTAGTTTTCACCATATCCCCTGCCCCCTCCCCGTGAGAATGTCGGCACAAGGACATACTGCCTTAGTTGCTGGCACGGTGACACACACCAAAGCCAAGAGCATAACTGTGCCCCCCCCAACACCGTGATGCCTGCACTACCACCTGGGGATTCACAGGTGGCAGGGACAGCGTGAGGCTGGACAGCCCTCCCTCCCTCCCCAGAGGGGAGCGTCCACTGGGATGCTCAATCCTCCTCCCCTCAGCTGGCCCCCAATGACTCAGACTCATTCCCGAACCTGGGTTGCCACACTGCAAGCAGTACCACTTCCACTGTGCTGATGGGCCAGCTATATGAAAAGTAAACAGACCATTTTGAAGGCTAGCTCAGGCAGGACTAGATATGCAGATAACATCATACCCTTGATAACGTACCCATGTAGGTAAGAAACTGTGTTGGGAGGCTATGTGGCTCCTACAGGGGTGCCTGTACTTTGGTGATATGCCCAGAGCTGCACTGATATGTTTGCTGTGAGTTTTTTTTTAATAATAAATACTTGAATCACATTATACTTGAGTTGTTGGATTAGTGGGAATTGTATGTGCAGGGTTTCTCTGCCTATCATACAAAGGACTTTGTGGTTATTATGTTATTTATTTTATCAAGCACGTTGGCTTCCTACTTTGTGCGTGGTAAAGCACAAACAATATAAACTGAAGATATTGTATTTTCTAATAGTAACTGTAACTCGAATGTAAATTTTTACATATAAATGAATTACAAGTTATTATTTGACATAGAGAAAAAAATGATTAGACACAGAAATAAGTCTTAGGGGTTTTCAGCTGTAGTTCTGTGGAGCTATGTTAGAGTCAAATCCAGAACTTATTAGACTAATCAAAGGTTTTTTTCACCGTTTTTGTTTTAAACACGCAAGCTATCTGAACCAACACAGGTTGTTCATCAGATGTTACACCTGATGGAGAGAACTGTGTTGGTCTCGAAAGCTTGTGTGTAAAAATATATATAATTCTGGTTAGTCTAATAAAAGTTATTTTTCCAAAACTACATTCTGTGTTTCTGTGTCAATCTGTGACTTGTATATGGCTAGTTCTCTTGCCTTGGGGACAGAAGATCAGTTTATGCTCCACCCTGGGAACTTACTGGAAGCTCATATCCAAAGCTGGCACTGCAGTGCAGTAGTGGGGAGCCCCGTTGGAGGCACCATCCTTCATTTATGACATTGAACCACGATTTCTGCTGCTAGTACCTGGTGGCTGTTCAGGTGGAAGCAATCAACCTCATGGCACTATTCAAAAAGAGCTTGAGATAACCCTAGTCATGTGGCCAACTCCACCTCGATTACGCAGTAAAGCAGGCTCTGATGCAACTGAGCGGCGGTTATTATGTGGGATGTTTTTGATTACATAAAGGCTGTTCAATCTACTGCACTGTCACTGCACTACCAGTACCCACATCTTTAGTTTAAAAGTGCAACAAAATACTTTGTGTATATAAGCCGATACTAAAAATGAAAATTACGTATTCACCGTAATTCCTGATCTTTCAGAATATCTTGACCATTCATCACTGCTACCCTGCTACTCACTTGTGTTCTCTCTCTCTCCTGCTCTGTTGTCCTGGTCATCTTTTGGCCACTATAAAGACCCTCCTACCAAACCCACCTTCTTCTCTATGGTCAGTTTTTATTCCTTTGTTCTTTTTATATCCTATATCCTTTTGTCTATCCATTGGGCTGCCTTGCCCCAACCTTCCCCTTTATTTGTACCCTTTCTTTCCTCTACTAGGTGAACAGAACTGAGGAGGCAGGGGGGCCGGAGTCAGTTACTGGCCAGCCCACGAGTGAGATGTCATACGTTTGCCTTGTGGGTGTCGTTGTCTCAGACGTCGGTCCCCTACCTCCAAAGCTTTAAAGGCATATGCTCCACAGGGTCTTAGTGCCTCCAGCATAGACCCACCAGTGATGAATGGTGAAGACTGATTCTTGGTAGATTTTATAGTTCCATTGTCCCTTTTTCAGTATCATACTACAGCCTGAATGTTTTTTACCAATCGTATTCAAATATGCACAACAAAAATAGTACATCTTAAAGAATGAGTCATATTTTTGAATCTTACAGAGGAAAACAGACTAACATATAAATGACAGAAACATAAAACAAGCACATCAAGACATCTGTGGTCATTATAACATATTGAGGAGTGTACTACAGGTTTTTGTAAAGTTTATTTGCAGAACGGTGTTTGCGCTATAACTAGTGAATGTTTCATCTGCAGTGTTATTTTGTGCTATAGTTAAATCATAAAGCTGAAACCTAAGTGGGTAAGCACTACAAGACAGTTTAACTCCAGTTTTCTGTGCTGTAGTAAGACTACAGCCACGCCCTATCTGGGTATGCACTATGTGATGGCTTTAACTCCTGTTACGTGCTATACCCAAGCCTGCAGCTACAACCCATCTGGGTAAGCACTGCAAAGTAGTTTTGTTTTATCCCTGTTTTTATGCGTTATATCTGAGCATGACAACTAGACCCCATCTGGGCAAGCTGTAGGACTTAAACTGGACATCTGCTTAATATACTGTAGGTCTATAGTTACTGGTGAGCAATTTTTTCTTAGGGTTATTACAGCGAACACAAGCGCTGTCATTCAAAAAATGAGTGCCACATCATTGTCTCTCGCTGTTTGCTTTGGCGGGCTGAACAGGTCCTGAAACATGGCAGCTCCATTTGTCTGTTAGCCAGAAGCCACCACAGAAACACTCCTCATCCTCCGTCCTATTGAAAACACTTTTTTTTTTTTTTTAACGTTTATCTACTGTGATGACTGAAAAACTATATCTGGTTGATGCTGCTGTTCATCAGCTGCGGGAACGGGACCGTAACCGCACTTCACTGCCTATAGCGCTCCTGAAGTGCAATTGAAACTTGAAACTGTAAGTAAAAAAAATAAATAAATAAAAGCCTGAACTGGAGAAAAAGGCAGTTGGAGGGAGAGACTGAAAAGAGGCAGCTGGAGGTAGAGAGAGAGAGAGAGAGAGAGAGAGAGAGAGTGTGTGTGTGTGCGCGAGAGAGAGAGAGACTGAATGAGTGTCTGTCTGGCACAGCAGTGAGGCTGGAAAAAATTGCTCACCAGCAATTATATAAAATAAAAGATGGGGAAGTGTATGATATGAGAATTTAATGCACACCCTCGGTGAAGGATGCTTTAATAAACCCCTCGGGTTTTGCCCTTGGGGTTTATGTAGCATCCCACACTTCAGGTGTGCATTAAATTCTCATATCACTTACTTCTCCATCCTTTATTCTATATCTATGGAGACTGGATTTAGAGATGAGGCAGTCAGTTGTGCCAGCTGTGGGGCACTCTTCTCTAGGGATATGCTCTGGAGGAGGGGAGCACTGCCCCATCTGCAGGACCCTGACGGAGCTCCAAGCTCAGCAGGAGCCCAACCCCCACTCCTCCAGAGACCCAAAGGTCCATGGGGGTGGACAGTGGTGGGGAGGGGAAGCAAGGTTAACCACAAGGATGTTGCCCAACCTCACCATCCAGATGTTGAATAGGTTTGCACCCCTAGAAGAAGTTCAGGCACCTGACTCTGGCAGCGAGGGGGGGGGTGCCTTCAATGCAGTTGATGATAAAGGGCAAGGCAACATGTTGGCACCCAAGGGGAGCAGCAAGTCTCTCAGGAGAGTCTTAGTGGCGGGGTTCTCAGTGCTTACAGGAATAGAGAAGGTGGTGGTGGGGGTTGGATGGAAGGGGGATGGTCTGGTGCCTTCCTGGGGCATCTGCCATCTGGGACTTAGGGTCAGGGGGAGCTGGGGGTGCTGGTATACCTGAGTCCTAACTATCCGGCAAACCAGTCTATGGAGATGGTGAAGCAGAACTTTTATAGACTCGGAGACAGAGTGGTAGCACACTCAGCTTCTCTGGCCTTTTCTGAAGAAATCCCTGTGTAGGGTAGGGAGAGGAAGCAGGATAGAATAAGGAGGGACATAAAAGAGGAATTTAACGGATAGCTTAAGGGATGGTGTAAGAAGAAGGGGTACCACTTTGTGGGGCACTTCTGGGACAAGAGGCTCATCAAGGGTAATGGACTTCACCTGAAAAGAGACAGGGCCTGCACCCTGGGGCAGAAGTTTGATGTCTATATCGGACATTTAAACTGGCCATGGGGGAGACTGGGTCATCTAGGGGAACATCAATGGCAGAGGAGAGGAAGAGGCTCCTAGCTAGTGCTCCCCCACATCTGGGGGCTTGTAGCAGCATAGCAGGTACAAATAAAGCTGCAGCCCATACTGGACTAGGCAAAGGAACTTTGGAGAATGAGAATGCAAAGGCTGCATGCACCAAGAAAAACAAGGGGATGAGAGGACATGCAAAGTGCAAGGGTAGTAGCAAAGCAGATCAGGGGTCAGATGGATGGAGATATGCCTTAATGCCAGGAGTCTAGGTAACAAAATCAGTGAGCTCCAGGCACTGATGACAGACAATGAGGTGGACATTCTGACCAGAACAGAAACATGGGCTTCAGAAAATAATGTCTGGGAAGTGATGGTCCCCAGGTACTTGATGTTCAAGAGGTGCAGAGGAACAGGCAGATGGGGAGGAGTAGACCTTTATGTCAAGGAGGTCGTAGAGGTAACTGAAGATGAGCACATCAGGGATAGTAATGGGGAGACTAATGAGTCGTTTCGGGTGCAACTCATGGCAGCCTCAGGCAAGAAACTCTGCTTGGAGGTGATCTATAGATTGCCAGGGCAAGGGGAAGGGACGAGAGGGACAGAGAGCTCAGGAAAGAACTGTAAAGAGGGATACCCAAGGAGGAAGTAGTGGTGGTGGGTGATCTGAATCTGCCGGACGTTGATTGGAATGTTCCAATGTCCAGAAACGCCAGAAGCCAGGAATTTCTGGATGCATTTCAGGACTGTCTGCTGGTACAGTTAGTTAAGGAGCCCACCAGCAGACTGCAGTTCTCAATGTGGTGCTCACCAACTCGGAGGAAGTATGAGCTGTGGGAGTAGGGGAGCCATTAGAGAACAGGACCATAACTCCATTTGGCTTGAACTTGCCCCCATGTCTGGTAAACTGCAACTGAGAGCTGAAGTCCTTGACTTTAGATGGGCAAACTTCAATATGCTGAAGAAGTTGATCGGGGATGAGCTAGTAGGGGTGGGAAATATAGATGGGGTGGAAGACAGACAGGGGCAATTAAGGGGGCCATTCTCAGGGCATCTAAGGTATGCATGAGAACAGAAACTAAAAAGAACAGATTCAAGAGACCACTATAGTTCTTGGCAAGAGTCAGGGAAGTGGTGAGGACCAAGAAAAAGGTATTCTACAAGTTTAAAGAAAAGCGTGGCGAGAAAGAATGGTAAGAATATTTGCTGAAAAACAGGAATGCAAAGAGGGCAGTTAGGGAAGCAAAAGCAGACATAAAGCTATGTATTGCAGAGGGAGTCAAGAGCAGAGAAAAACAGTTCTTCTGACATATTAGGGAAAAAAGGAAGGAAGGAGGGGAAATTGTGAGGCTAACAGAGGGGGATAGGGTGATTGAGGTGGACGGGCAAAAGGCCACAATTCTTAATGATTACTTTTGCTCAGTTTACAGTGGGCTCCTGCCAGAGGATGGCATCATAACAGCCATTAAGGGGGTCACAGAGATGAGGCAGCTAGCATTTACTAGCAAAAAGGGTCCTGAAAGAGCTGGTAGCCCTAAAGATTAATAAGACTCCAGGACCAGATGGTCTGTATCCAAGGATACTCAAAGAATTGGCAGCAAAAATGGCTGATTCCCTGGTAGGTCTATTCAACAGCTCTCTAAGGACGGGCTCATTCTGAAGGATTGGAGGTTGGCGGATGTAGTTCCGCTCCATAAGGGGGGGGACAAGGAACTGCAGACCTATCAGTCCTACCTCTGTTGTGGAAAACTGATGGAGTCACTGGTCAGAAAGGACCTCATGGACTACTTGGAGAGCAATGGTTTCCAGCATAGTAAGCAGAACAGATTTGTGGCAAGGAGGTCTTCTTAGACTAACACAATAGTTTTCTTTGACTGGGTGATGAGGGAATCGGATAGGGGCCATGTTGTAAATTTCCTCTACTTCAGCTTCAGCAAGGTTTTCGACTTAGTACCAAACAGATGCTTACTGAAGAAGATGAAGGGTCTGGGTGTGGCTAAGGTAATAGTAAACTGGGTATGTAACTGGCTGATGGGGAAACAGCAGAGGGTAGTAGTCAGTGGGGTTAAATCAGAAGGGGGGGTCACGAGTGGGGTTCCACATGGATATGTCCTGGGTCCAGTCCTCTTCAAAATGTTCATTAGTGACATGGGTGAGAGGATCCAGGGCAGGCTGTGTCTCTTTGCAGATGATACTAGGCTATGTTCGATAGTGGATAGTGATGTGGAAGGAAGGTCAAGAGTTTGGCAGCTGAAATTCAATGACAAGAAGTGCAAGGTGAGGCACGTAGGGAACAAGAACCCCAGTACTGGATTGCTGGGGTGAGACTCATTACCATGGCTGATGAATGAGACCTTGGCTTGGAGTTATCATAAGTGATTCTCTAAACCAATTAAGTCAGTGGAACAAGTCTTACAGCAAGGCAAATAAAATGATTACATGCATCGGAAGAGGTACTAACAGCAAAAAAATGGAGGTAATACTTCTCCTGTACAGACCCTGGGTGAGGCCACACCTGGAGTACTGTACCCAGTTTTGGAATCCTCACCTCAGGAAGGCTAGGGATAGGCTCAAGACGGTGCAGCACAGGGTAACAGAAATGATTCAGGGCCAGCCGGCATGTCATATGAAGAGTGCCTCAAGGCACTGAACATGTACTCACTACAGACTATTAGGAAGTGGGGAGATATGATATATATTAACAGGGTGAACTACGGGTAACTATTTAACTTGAATATTAGCTCATGGTCATTTGGTCATGAGTGGAAGCTTAACGGGGGAGGTTCAGGAGGGATGTGAGGAAATACTATTGTTCAGAAAGGGTGGTGGAGCTGTGGAATAGGCTGCCAGCTGAGGTGATGGGTGCAAAGACTATTAGTGGTTTTAAGCATGGCTGGGATCGACAATGAAGGGTGTAGTGGTCGCGCTGGGTATCAGAATCGGGGAGGAGAATTTTGGGGGGTGAGGAGGGCTAGGACTCCAGAGGAACAGTAGGCCCCAGGGCTAAATAGGGAACTCAAGCAGACTGGATGGATCTTTGGTCATTTTCTGCAGTCCCTGCAGTGGTGTTAGCGTGGCTCAGTTGGTTGCACATCCGCCTCTGGACTAGAAGGTCATAGGTTCTCGTCCCACACTGGGCTTGGATTTGTACCTAAAATGCTGGCACCCGAGTGCAGTATTAAGGGGTGCTGTACTGCTGGGGTGTGCCGTAGGTCGCTTCTACCCATCCTGGTGGGTGTCCAGGTGGATGTAAAAGAACCCAAGGTACTCTTTGCAAAGATTAGAGGACATTCCCAGTGTCTTGGCCAATATTCCCCCTTCCCATAAAACCGCTTCATGCAAGTGTCCAGGCTTTTGTGTGGGTGCTGATGTGCGATATGGCTGCCACTACACATTCAGTCACTCCACTACCAGTCTAGCATCGCTTGTAAAGCACTTTGGGATACATTGTGTATGAAAAATGCTATATGAATGCTGATTCTTCTTCACCGTCTATGTTTCTAGGTTTTTATGCAGTCTGCTTATTTTCTGAAATCTTGAATTCTATGATGTTAGGAACAAATCAGCTATTACTCAGATGTAATTATTACCTGCACCTTATCTTGCAGCTGCAGTACTTTTAACCACTTCAGATTTTGACATACTGTATCAGGGGACAGCTTGAAACATATAATTTAATTTGTGGAATGCATCAGTCCTTGATTATATTACTACTTGGAAGACTTTTGAAAGCTACTGTGCTAGCTCCATTTTTTAAGGCTGATGGTTAATCTTGGGTAGTAACTATCAACTAAATTAGGTCAACTGCCAGTTTTATAACAATGTTATACTTCTAAATGGCTTGGAATTTAACTGACTAACTACCCACCCCCTGCTTTCCCTTAGAGCCTTGAAATGGAGATGGGCGAACTAGCGTGCCTCTATGATGAAGTTACAGGAAGAATAAAGTTGCTATTGGACTGACATAGGGATCCATCCCAACCAGGACTCCCTTCTTGTTATTCAGTTTTAAAGGGGACGTACCAGCATGTTTGAAGCCCCGGATTGCTGTACAGATCGAGGCTTCACTCCACAGATCCCCCTGCAGGCACGCTATAAAATTAAGGCTTTAGTTACCTGAACGCTCGTAAAAATGAGTTGAGTCCCTGGTGCAGCCGGCATGTTCAAACATGGCGCTCCCTAACTGGTCACAATCACGCTAATAACAACACAAGAGGGGATGCTCCACTTCCCCTTCCTTATTGGTGCCCTTATGTATGGAAATATAATAATCTCTGTATCTCAGATGACCATCAGTATTTTTACAGAGTTTGCCTAAATGTCATGTGTATGCCAACCATACACATGGCATTTAGGCAAAGACTATAAAAATACTGATGGGCATCCAAGATACAGAAATTATTATATTTCCATACAGGAGGGCAACAATACGGAAGGCGCAGTGGGCGTCATCTCTGGGTTATTACTAGCGGGATTGTGACAGATGAGGAAGCACCATG
Organism: Neoceratodus forsteri; assembly: GCA_016271365.2. Lineage (NCBI taxonomy): Eukaryota > Metazoa > Chordata > Ceratodontiformes > Ceratodontidae > Neoceratodus > Neoceratodus forsteri. Next base: position 685,377,282 of record CM028134.1, read on the forward strand.
TTTGAAAATGCCCGGCTGCACGACCTTTCATTTTCACGAGCTCGGGTAACTAAAGCCTTACTTTTATAGGTGCCTGCAAGGGGATCAGGAGGAAGTCTCTGATCTGTGCAGTGGGTCAGGCTTCAAACATGCCGGTATTTCTCCTTTACCTGTTGAAAACAAACCAAAATATATGCACTGTGTACCGAGCTTTCCTCAACGCATTTATTTTTTCCTTTTCAAAAGTGAAAGTGAGCAGTGGAAACAGAGCTCCGTTTACTGTCTTTTCCCTGAATTATCATGGAGGTGGGGCTTATCCCTCTGCTTCCATTTCACGATGTACAGGGATGGAATGGGTAAACAGGTTAGCAAGTGAGATGGCAAACTGGTGATTTATCAGTTTTGGCTGACGATTCTGTTTGACAGCAACCAACAGTCAAAATCAAAATAACAATGGTGCTGAGCAGCAGCAAGTTGTCCCAAGCAGAAGCAGTACCCCACAGGAAATGAGACAAGGCATTGTGGCAAGACTATCCTGTGTAAATACACTGCTTGTAAAAGTGCAACATGTATGTAAATTCTATACTATACAGATCACATGCTACAAGTATTTGATGGAAGTACCAATGCTGTTGAGAAGTGCTATGCTATCCTTCCCACTTTGCTTGAATTTCTTCAATTTCCTTAACACTTTTTTTCAAGCTTCTTCTCCATTACATCTCCTGGATTGTGGGGGCCATACGAAGTGTCAATTTGCTTGATCAGTAACAGTGGACAACAGTGAGCAATTAGGGTCACAGGCCTTGTTAGTTCAGCAGCGGCCTTGATTTGTTCGGAATGGCCATTTAAAGTATAAAAAAGGAAGTTAAAAAAGCAGTCCTATTACTTTCTGTGGAGCGCACCCCTGCTAGCACAAGGGCAGCACTGAGGACCAGAAAGTGGAAGGGATCGGGCTCTCAGCTCCACAGAGCTAAAATACAATCCCTTCCTAAACTGAGGTACATAACATTTTAACAATTAGCAGTATATGAACTAGGGGCAAGGCAAGTAAGGGGCCTTCAGGGTTTCTGGGGTGAGTACCACAAAAGTTGCTCTTTAATGGGATAATGAACACCCTTAATAACAAGCACTAATTCTCTTTAGCTAGACATTTCCATCAAATTAAGATAAAGAGTACTACATATGCAGACAGACCTGATGCCTGCACAGACTTCTCTGTTAACAGACTGCTCCTATTTTATTTATTTGTAATGTTTTAACCAGAAAAGGCACACTAAGCTATGGTAGCTTCTTACCAGGTGTGCCCTGTGGCAACAAGGTGCATGAAACTGGGTTCTACTGTAAAGTACGGTTGCATAAGAACTTATCATAACAGTAGATCTTTGAGGGAATCTCTTTCATCAGGTCACACCTATGGTACTTAGCCGTCAGGCACTAGGATCCCATGGAAGCCTTTTTCTGTAGTAGTCTATCAGGGCCACACAGCAAGTCACCTTTCCTATATAGGCATAGGCGGCCCTGCTCCCTCCTCAGTTCTTTCATGCTGGAGACCTTTACCATCTGCCCATCTCTGGGGAACCAAGGAGAGAGAGAGAGAGAGAGAGAGAGAGAGACAGAGAGTGTCTAGCCCTAAATAAGGCTCAAACACCACATAATCAGTCTGGAACAGAAAAGACACCAAAGGGGGATGGAGGGTGGGATGGAATGACCTGATGAGAGATTCTCTCGAAGGTCTACTGTTAAGGTAAGTTCTTATGCAACTGTACTATCTTCTTCAGAGATATCGCTTTCATCAGGTCACACTTATGGAACAAGTCCCAAGCAGTGCTGACATTAAAGCAACAATGGGTGGCAGGAGGTTAGAGATCTAAGAAAGGAGGTCCTAAAGCATGGCCAGACCAAACCATGCCCACCTGCAAGAGGCAATGTAGAAATTGTAGTGCTTGGTGAAAGTGGGAACAGTACTCCAAGTGGGAGCAGCACAGATGTCCGGCAGGGGACCCATTCTGGAAACAGGCAACAGAAGCGGTCATACCCCTGGCTGAATGACCCTTGACAGTCCCAGGAAGTTCCTTACCGTACTTCCTATAAGAGAAAGTAATACAGCTGGCCAACCATTTGGACAAGCACTTGAAATAGGGCACCCTCCCTCTCACGGGCAAAAGAAAAACAACTGCGTGGACTTCCTGTAGTCCTTAGTACGGGTGAGTATAGTAATGCAGAATTCTATGCACATCAGAAGTGTGGAGCAATGCTTTCCCTGGATTGGTATGCTCTGGGTAATAAACAGGCAGGTGGATGGATTGATATAGGGTAAACTCAGACACCACTTTAGGAAGAAATTTAGGATTATAGTATGTAAAGTGACCCTGTCTTTGTGGAAAATCAAATAAGGCTGCTCATACATGAGAGCCTGTAGGCTGAAATTCTTCAAGCCAAAGTAATGGCAACTAAAATAACGCTTTCATGACACAAAGCATAGCCACAAGATGCGGCTGTTTCAAAGAGCAGAGGGTCAACTTTTAACACAAAATTCAAGTCCCAAGCTGGGACAAGACTACAAATAGGGAACTTCAAGTGAAGGATGCCCCTTAAAAACATATGAGCCACCTTAAACTGGGCTTCTGGATGGATGTCCACAGGCACATGGAAGGCAGAGATGAAGACATGTGCACCTTAATGGAGGAATACTTAAGCCCAGAGTCTGATAGGGACAACAGGTACTCCAAAACTTGACTCACTGGACAGGTGAAAGTGTCCAAGTGACAAGCAGAAGCCCAAATAGCTAAGCGCTGCCACTTCATAGAATACATGGCTCTGGTGGAGGGTTTCCTGGCAGCCACCAGGACATCAGCTACCCTCTGAGAAACCTCAAAGCGGGATATGGCTATGTCCCCAGGAGTCAAGCACGCAGCCAAAAATATTTGAGATCTGGATGGACCAGGGTCCCCAGGGCCTGAGTCAGTAGGTCTCAGCAGAGTGGGAGAGGAACTGGAGATTCCTCCGCTAGCTGTTACAAAAATGGAAAAGAAATATGCCGAGGTCAGAATGATGCCACCAGTATGAGGGAGGCCCGTTCCATCCGCAGTTTTAGGAGTACCTTCTGGATCAGTGGAAAGGGAGGGAAGGCATATAGAGACCTCCCTTTCCAGGAAAGGGACAATGCGTCTCGCCAGAAAACTCTAGGCCCTGGATCTAGTGAACAGAAAAGTGTCAATTTTGCTTTGAATAGGGATGCAAAATGGTCCAGGCCTAGGAGTCCTCACCTTTCAAACAGGTCCTCAGCTACTTAAGACAGCAGTTCCCATTTGTGCTTCCAGGACTGCGATCTGCTGAGTCTCTCTGCTAAGACGTTTTGGTCTCTTGGAACATGGATGCTAACAGTTCGAGGTCATGATCTACAGCCCAGTATCAGACTCTCATCGCTTCCCGGCACAGGGGGTAAGAATGTGTTTCCCTTGCTTGTTGAGATAGTACACCACACTAAGGTTGTCTGAGTGCTCCAGCAGGTGACCCAGGGACAAAAGGCTCTGAAATGCCTGAAGGACATACAGGACTGCTCACATTTTTGAGTACAGTTATGTGTAGGGTGGCCTTGACCACAGACCAGGATCCCTGGGTCCGAAAAGGACCCAGGTGGGCTCCCCAGCCAGTGCCTGAGGCGTCTGAAGTCAGGACCTGCTCAGGAAAGGGGATGAGGAAGGGGACTGCCTGCAAAAGGCTGAGAGGGTTCTACCACCATTGCAGGACCTTGCAAATCGGAGAGGAGACTAGGATCAATAGATCCAAGTCATCGGAGTGCTGATCCCATTGAACATGCAGGTTCCACTGGGGTACTCGCATATGAAGTCTGGCCAATGGCACCACAGCTATAGCTGTTGCCATGAGGCCTACCAGCCAAAAGTAGGACCTGGCTGTAACGTACTGGTCTCAAGCCACAAGAGGAGACATGGCCATCAGTCAGTCTGCCATGTCCTGGGGCAGAAAGACCTTGCCTTGGGAGGAGTCAGAACCATGCCTGTGTACTGAAGTTGCAGAGATGGGGAGAGGGTGGACTTGGCTAAGTTCACGGTGACACCCAAGGTATGAAACAGCTGCAGAGTCCTGTGTAGGATGTCAGCAAGAGCTCCCTGGATGGGGCATTTAATAGCCAATCTCCCAGATATGGGAACACAGATGGCTGCTGCCACCGCTGCTACGTACTTGGTAAAGACCCGCAGGCAGAAGACAAGCCAAAGGGCAAGACTCTGAACTGGAAATCTTCCCCCCTGGAATGAGAACCTGAGGTACTGCTGGTGAGGAGAAAAACAAACAAACAGGATATGCAGGTATGCATCCTGCATGTCCAGAGAACAAAGCCAATCTACTTGCTTGATCAGAGGCAGCAGGCCTTGTAGAGTGACCATGCGAAACCAGTTGTACTGAATGTACTGGCTGAGCCCCTTGAGGTCCAGGATGTGGTGAAGATCTCCCGTCTGCTTGGGCACCAGAAAGAACCTGGAATAGAAGCCCTGGTTTTTCTGTGCCTGAGGAACAGGCTCTATAGCACGCTTGCACAAAAGAGTGAATTTCCTCCCTTAGGACCAGAATGTGGTCTGCAGGATAGCCAGTGGGCCCCAGGAGAACAGTGGGAGGCCGTTCCAGAAACTCCAGAATATGGCCCCTTTGTACAAGCTGTAAAATCCAAGCATCCGAAGTGACGTCTCTCCACTGGTCTAAATGTAGGGAAAAGTGACCCCCTAACAGCTCCTCCTAGCTTAAAACAAGAGGACTGGGTTCGAGCAAGGAGTCAGGCTGAAGCAGGGCCGGGGGCTTGGGCAGCACCTCTAACCCTGGGGACTTTGGCAGGGGCTCCGGAAGTGGAGGAAGGGGTGGGCAGAGAAAAACTGGCTCTGCACTTACCCTGTGGATGGGAACTGGAGCCGGACTTCTGAGAGACTTTCTGAAAGGAAGGCCTTGGGTGGCTTCTGGACTGGGTATGGTACAGGGAGTGCTCAGATTATTATTTTTTTTTTTTAATTTTGTTTATGCCCCCTTCTCACAGGTCCCATAGGACCTCTCTCCAGCATGGACACAGGGACTGGCTTTCTCCCGATCTGCCCAAGATCCTCCGACTGGACCTCCATCCTGGGGTGCTCTTGTACCTCACCTCGGCCTGACCAAACCCCTGGCTCTGAGTCCTCTGAGGTGGGACCAACAACTCCTCCGGTGCTCTATCTATAATCCAGTAGGCAGCTGGAGTGAGGGTGAGAGCCAGAGGTCAGCCAGATGGATCTGGCAATGAGCTTGGGTACCACCTTTGCCTTCCCAAGAGCCAGAGTTTTCTGTTTTTTACATGACTGCCCCCCCCCCAAGGTGCAGCCATGCAATGGCGCCCAGCGTGAGGGCACACTCCTGCACTCACCATGAGGACATCCTGCCGCACCTCCCCATGCTCATTGCCTCCTTGGCTGCAGTGCTCCCAGTCTCCACTGGGAGCTGCTAGATCTGCAGAGTCCACAACCCACCTTCCCCAAGAGAGGCGAGCAGTCCTCTGGATGCTTCATCCTCTCCTTTCCCGACTGACCCCCCTGGGGCCCCATGTTCGCTCCCGAACACTGGTGGCCGGCATGGCACAAGGTTAGATAGATACCTCAGCACTCAGCACCACCAGGCCACCACCAGACCAGTGGAGTGCACAGATTTGAGGGCCCTCCCTGAGGCCTGCAGTTCATTAATGACATCCTGAACATCAGGGCCAAATAGCTCGTAGCCCAGGACCTTCTGCTGCTCTGGCCATAGTGTCAGACATATCATATATATGGTGCAGAGGAGGTGCTTCAGTTCAGTTTACTGTGTAGGGATAGCTTCCATTGAGCACGCTCATTCACAAGGAGGTCCCTGATACAAAGTACTAAACATCACAGACAGTCAGTACAAGGATACATCACAGTAAGTAATACAGCAGGTATATCATGGTACATAGAGCAGATTGGTTGTAATAAATACGTAAAGGTAAAGCTAAAGCATCCATGACAGTAAGTTTACTGCCACCTAATAAAAATCATCACAGACAATCAATACAAGTAGTACATCATAGAAAAACAGCAGGGATATCACGGTACATAGAACAGGTTGGTTACAGCAATACAGAGATAAATTAGAAGCATCACTTAACAATAAGTTTACCACAACAATAAATATGGGAGATAACAACTTGGGTAGAATGGACGGGAAGGAAGGAAGGAGGGAGGGAGGGAGGGAGGGAAGGAAAGGAAAGGAAGATGCATGCCAGTATACACAGGAATCTACAAAGACACAGAAGAGGGATGGGGAGAAAGTAGATCCATGAGGGAAGCCAAGTGCAGTTGCAGGTCTCAGCAGTGATCTTATGTACCGTACGAATGAACTCCCTAACTGGGATAAGAGTATGGGGTTTTAGAGTAGCTTGAAGCTTATTCCAAAAGCGGGGAAGAGAAAAGCTTACAGATGCCCTGCCAAACCGTGTCCGATAATTTGGCACATTCAGGGTAATATATGTTTATTTTCTGAGGGCGTAGGTGCTAGGTCAGCATGAGAAGAAGGCTGATATATAAGGGGGTAGCTTATTGAGGAGTGCTTTATATGTCCAAGTATAAATGTACCATTCTCCGGTGGATAAGCAAGTCCACTTCATACGCCTCATACATTGGTACAGTGATGGGTTCTGGCTGGGGCACTGGTAATGAAATGTATGGCCCGGTGATAGAGCGCGTCTAGCTTACACAGGTAGATGGGTGCACAACAGTTATAGAGAATACCAGCATAATCAAGAAGAGGCATGAAGGTGACCTATACCAGTCTAGTTCTGGAGTCTTGGGAGAACAATGTTTTGTTCCTGAAAAAGAATCCAAGCCTAAATTTCATTTTTTTTGTGAGAGCTTCGATGTGATGAAAGGATAGGTGTAAGTAGAGTATGATGCATAAGTATTTAAAGTGATTCACCACTTTGAGTGAGTCTCCTGATAGGGTGGTGATGGGAGCATAGTGGTTTGTCATGGGGCATACTGAGGGGACATTAGGGGGATAGAAGAAAATAACCATTTTTTTTGCATTTAGGAGCAGTTTGGCTGTTATTAAGTTATACTGAAGTTTGACAAAATCAGATTGGAGAACAGAACATACTTGACTAACTGTAGGTTTCAATATGTAGAGGACTGTATCGTCCGCAAATAAGTGAATATTGGAGCCTGTGATGCCTGAACCCAGATTATTTACATAGATTAGGAACAACAGGGAGGGAGCTGGATGTCACTGTCCACCTAGGGACAAATGACCTGGCTGGGAATGGGATCAGAGCAGTGCAAGAGGAGTTTGTAGAGTTGGGGAGGGCCTTAGACAAGTATGCACGTATGGTAACCTTCTGCCTGTCTACGGCAAGGATGATGCTGAGGTACTCGCACCATGGAATTCAATGAATGGTTGAAAATGGGTGTGGGCGCAGAGTTTTGCTTCACTGGGACTGGGGAGCCACGGAGGATACAGGCCTATACTGGCACAATGGTCTGCATCTGTCCGGGAGGGGGGAAACAGGATCCTAGGCGATAGGTTTAAATGTTTCATTGGCAAGCATTTGAACTAGCCAAGGGGGGGAGGCACTGAAAAGGAGCAGGGAAATCCCAGCCTCCCCCCACAAAACACAGTAATTAGCAAGGTAAACACCAAGGTAGAGAAGTAATTTGGGAACAGGACAGAGGTAAATGCAAAAAAAGGCAAAGGCACTATGGACAGGGATGGGGCTAAAAGGGGTAAGGCCATCAAAAAATGGAGGGTGATGAGTACCAATGCCCGCAGTCTGTGTAACAAGCTCCCTGAACTAGTGGCCTTGATGGAAGAGGGATGCCTGGATATTGTGGCAGTCATTGAAACATGGTACACAGAGAACCATGACTGGAACGTCAACATACCAGGATACACAATCTACAGGAGAGATAGGGAGGGCAAAAGAGGAGGAGGAGGAGTAGCTCTCTATGCAAGGGAAGGGATTAAAGCAACAGAACTAAAGAGTAAACAGGAAGCAGATAAGTCACTATGGGTCACCCTGGAGACAGGAAATGGCACCACAATCCCCATGGGGGTTGTGTACAAACCCCCATCTCAGGGGGAGGAAATGGACAAAGAAATGATAGAAGGTATCCTTAGAATGGCAGAAAAAGGGGAGATATTGTTGATGGGGGACCTGAATATGCCAGATGTTAACTGGAGTACCTTTGTTGCAGGCACAACCAAGAGTAGGGTAATTCGTGATGCCCTACAAGGGGCATGCCTCAAACAGCTAGTGTTGGAACCCACCCGGGAGGAAGCAGTCTTAGACCTGATACTCTCAAATGGGGATGGAGAAAGGATTTTTGATTTAGAAGTGAGTAGCCATCTGGGAACAAGCGACCACCAAACAGTGTGGTTCACAAAAAAACGCAGCCATAGAGTTAAGCCATACAAAATCAAGAGTACTGGACTTTAGGAGGGCCAACTTTGGGAAAAAGAGAGGGCCTCAGAAAAGCACTAGCAAACAGGCAAGAAGAAGGTGAGGAGGAACAATGGGGAATAATCAAAACAGCCATCACAGAGGCAACAAGCCTTTGCGTGAAGCGAATCAACAAAACAAAATGAAGGAAAAAGCCACTACGGTTCTCAAAAGAGGTGGCAGGGAAGGTTAAAGAGAAAAGGATAGCATTCAGAAAATAAGGAAACACAGAAGGAGCAGGACAGAGAACTTTATCAGTTAAAGCAGAAGGAGGCAGGGAAGGCAGTCAGAATAGCAAAGGCCCAAACCGAGGAAAAGATAGCCAACTCTGTTAAGAAGGGGGATAAAACCTTTTACAGGTACATAAGGGAGCGAAGAAAGACCAAGGAAGGGATACTGAGGCTTAATAAAGGGAGGAGGAATGTGGGCAGAGGGTGACAGTGAAAAAGCAGGGATACTGAACAAATGTTTTCTGCTCAGTAATCATAACGGAAGAGGAGGGAAGGTACCTAAACCAAACAAAAGAAACACTCTGGATAGGGTCAATACCAGTCCATTCACAGAAGAAAGAATTTTGAAAGAACTCTTGAAACTGAGGGTGGACAAAGCAATGGGGCCTGATGGGATTCACCCCTGAATTCTAAAAGAACTAAGGGTAGAACTAGTGACACCGACTACTCTCTAATAAATCATGGGAGGATGGGTGGTAACTGAGGACTGGAGGAGGGTGGATGTGATTCCACTTCACAAAAGTGGGAGCAGGGCAGAGGCAGGAAACTACAGACCAGTTAGTTTGACCTCAGTGGTAGGGAAAATGATGGAATCACTTCTGAAGGAAAGAATTGTTGAGTACCTAGAGGTCAGTGGGGCACAGGACCCAAAGCAGCATAGATACACAGCGGGGAGGTCGTGTCAGACTAATCTAATAGATTTCTTTGACTGGGTGACAAAGTAGTAGACCAGGGAGGGGCTGTGGATATGGCTACCTGAATTTTAGCAAGGCATTTGGCACAGTCCCATACAAAGATTAATATACAAGTTATCCAGCCTCAGAGTGGGTCCCAAGGTGGTAGCCTGGGTAGAAACTGGCTGGACAACAGGGCATAAGGGTAATAGTAAGCGGAGTCCACAGTGAAGAAAGGAGGGTAAACTAGCAGGGTACCACAGGGTTCAGTACAGGGACTGGTCCTCTTTAATGTCTTTATAAGTGACATTGGAGAACACCTGAAAGGAAAAGTATGTCTGTTTGCTGACGACACAAAGATCTGCAACAGGGATGATGCACAAGATGGTGTGGAAAGGATGAAAAGGGACTTGGCAAGGTTGGAGGAATGGTCAAATGTATGGCAGCTCAGATTCAATGCAAAGAAATGCAAGGTAATGCACCTGGGAAAAAAAAACTCAGGGGAAGAGTACAGAATGGGGGGTGAGATACTAACAACAACAAAAATTGAAAGGGACCCAGGAGTAATTATATCAGATGATCTAAAGGTGGGCAAGCAATGTGGGAAGGCAGTAAGGAGGGCTGGAGGATATTGGGATGCACAGGGGTGGCATCAACAGTAGAAAACAGGAAGTTGTTATCCCTCTTTACAGACAGTTGGTGAGACCCCATCTGAAGTACTGCGTGCAGTTCTGGAGACCCCATCTCTGCAAAGACAGACTGGAGGCTGTTCAGGAGGGCAGCAAAATGGTGCAGTGTCTGCACCAGAAGACACTCTGAAGAGAGACTAAAGCAACAATATATATACCCTGAGGAAAGGAAGGAGAAGGGGGACATGATAGAAACTTTAAATTACCTCAAGGGAATTAAAGTCCAAGAGGGTAGCATCTTTCAGAAAAGAGATGTACAAGAACAAGGGGCACAATTTAAAGATAGAGGAGATGATGCCTCAGAGATAATGTTAGAAAGTATTTTTTCACAGAGGGTTGTGGATGCATGGAACAGCCTTCCTGAGGAGGTTGTGGAGTCAAGAACAGTGGGAGAATTCAAGAATGCATGGGACAGACATAAGACAATTCTAACGGGGGGGTGTAGGAGGAAGTAAGCTGTTGGTCAACTAGAATCTGCAGCTTATCCATCAGTTAGGGAAATGGGCAGACTAGGTGGGCCAAGCGGTCCATATCTGCCGCCAAATTCTATGTTTCAATGTAACAATGGACCCAGGATGGATCCTAGTGGGACCTCTCTTGTGACTGGCAAGAGTGACGAGGAGGTTCTGTTAATCTTAATCGTTTAGTCAGAGTTGAGGTAGCAAGTGAGTTTTGTTTTCTCAGAAGAAGCCAGAAGGGAAGGAAACATTCAATTCAGTGCTTTACAGTAACTGGTAATTGCTATTTTTCTTTAAACATAAGATTGTGGGCTTTTAGTGACACTGTAATTTCTTTGCTGTCTTTACTTAGAATTGTTCATGGGCTGTTGAAAATTTAAAACGAGGTGGTGTGTATTTCTTTGCTGTCTTTAATTGCTGCAATTTTTCGCCCCTCCCTTCCTCCAACTCTGAATTATATGCCCTGTTAATCTGATTGACAGGAGCTAAACACAGGGGATAGTAAGGGGTGTGAGTAGGAGAGGCATAGGGGAAGAAGCCCACCTCAGCACAATAAGTGTTTTGACTCATTTATTTATTGGTTTATTTTCTTTTTTTAAAAAGAAAAGTATCTGAGGATCAGTGGCAGGATTTTTAGGACAGTAAATTAATTAAAAGGGAACTAGGAGAGCTTCAGTAGCAGACAAGTAGCGGAATAGCAGTATAATGTGGGGAGTGGTGCAATGCAGTGGCTGTGGGGCAGCCATATTCAGGCAGACCTTCTGGACACTGAGGTGCTGCCCTATCTGCATGCATCTCTTTGGATTGTGGGATGAGGTAGCCAGACTCAGAGCAAAAGTAAACTGGGTCAGGAGTACCATCACCTCTATCCAGAGACTACCCAGTCCAATGCAACTGCCTCAAAGGATGACGAGAATGAGGAGCACTTGGATGACAGTGGGCTCAGAGAGGGTTAGAGCAGTCAGGCAGAGGCACATCCCAGATCCTATTCCACTCAAGAACTCATATGCCACACTGGCAAATGGGGACAACCAAATAGAGGTACCCAAAGAAGTGGAAGGAAAGGATGTGGAGGTTAGCAAAGGAGGTGACCTCAGCGGGGAGAGCAGTGGACCCCAGAGGAGGAGGAAGCGAATCCTGGTGGGGACTCCATCATAAGAGGATCCAGCTAGGAACACAGGAGGGAGGACAGGGAGGTGAGGTGCCTACCAGGTGCCACGGCATGGAGGGATGGAAGGAAGATCCTGGGGATCACTGGGAGGCAAGGCAGGAGGTGAGCTGGATGTCATTATCCACCTAGGTACTAATGACCTGGCAAATGGGGAGCCAAAGGAAGTTCAGGAAGAGTTTAGGAAATTGGGGAGGGTCTCACAAGTAGCTACTTCTGTCACTTTCTCAGAAGTACTACCCAAGTGAGGCAAGGAAACATGGGGTGGATGCAGTAGGAACTTTAACTCATGGTTGTGAACTGGTGCTGTGAGGAAGGGTTTGTATTCATTGGTGACTGGGGACCCACCTGGAGGATGGAGGTTGTTCAAGCCTGACGACCTGCATCCATCCTGAAGGGAATCAAGCACTCAATGATAAGTTTAAATGCTACATTGACAAGCATTTAAACTAGCAAAGGGGGGGGTGGCAGGCCAGCAAGGAGGGTACCTACTTGCTCACTCCCCACAGCTAGCAGTGGAACCAGTGAACCGGAGGAGTGGCTATCTCTACAAAGCAGTGTGCAAAAGATGGAGATTAGCACCCAACAGGTGGATAGGCAGAAAAGGGGCAAAATTCAGCAGAAGGGCAGACAGCAAGAAGAACCGGGGATAAAGGACAACCAAGGAAGGGGCTGGAGTAGAACAGCGAAACAGTCTAGGGAGGTCAAATCATGGAAAGCCATGTGTGCCAATGCCAGGAGCCTTAGCAACAAGATGGAAGATCTGGAGGCTGTCATGGTGCAGTCATTCCTGGACATTGTGGCCATCACTGAAACCTGGTGTAATGGTAACCACGACTGGGAGATGGCCATACCTGGCTACAACATATTCAGAAGAGACAGGGCAGGTAGGAAGGGAGGAGGAGTGGCACTGTATGTGAACAATGACGTAAGGGCCACAGAGATCCAGGAGGAACAAAATGGGGGAGAGATACTGTGGGTTAAGCTGGAAAGGAAAATGGGGCCAGCCATCTGCACGGGTGTGGTCTATAGACTACCTGCCCAGGAAGAAGAAACAGATAGGAAGCTGATGCTAGCCATCCAAAGGATGGCAGACAAGGGTGAGTAGTACTGGTTGGAGACTTCAATATTCCAGACATGGACTCGAGCATCCCAGCAGCAGCATCAACTAGAGCAGATTTATCCTGGACTCCTTCAGGGTGCCTTCCTCAAACAACTGGTCATGGAACCAACTTGGCAGAAGGCAATACTGGACCTTGTGCTCACAAACAGGGACAGTGTGATGGGGGTAACAGTGGGGGAGCACCTGAGGAACAGTGACCACCAGTTATTGTGGTTAGAAATCACAGAAAGAGCAGAACCAAACCACATAAAAACACATATCCTGGATTTTAGGGGGGCAGACTTTGGGAAAATGGGGAGATACTTGAAAGAGGCATTAAGAGGAATGGGGCAGGAATCAGGGGTTGAGGAACAGTGGGCAGTATTTAAAATGGGGATTACAAGAGCAACAGAATTATGCATTAAGCAGGTTAGCAAGAGGAAAAGGAAGAGGAGACCATTGTGGTTTTCCAAAGAGGTAGCAAAGAAAGTGAAAGCCAAAAAGATTGCATTCAGGCAATACAAAAAGACACAGGCAGAAGGGGATAAGGAGAAGTACCAGGAGAAGCAAAGGGAGGCAGGGAGGTCAGTAAGGGAAGCCAAAGCTCAGACAGAAGAACACATTGCAAAATCAGTGGGTAGAGGGGACAAAACCTTTTACAGGTACATAAGTGAAAAAAGAAAGGCAAAGGGAGGGATAGTGAGACTGAAGGGGGAGGATGGGGGCGCATGGAGGATGACAACAGTAAAGCTGACATATTGAACAGGTATTTCTGCTCAGTCTTTACTGAGGAAGAGGAGGGTAATGGGTCTGAAGGAGTACAAAGGGTGAGAATGGTGCAGAAATGGACACAAGTCCTTTACACGAGAAAGGGTCCTGAAGGAACTGGAAGTAATAAGAGTTGATAAAGCAATGGGGCCAGATGGGGTGCACCCAGGGTCCTTAAAGAACTAAGAGAGGTGGTGACTGAACCTCTGGCTATCCTGTTTAGCCGATCACTGGAAACAGGAGGTACCCAAAGACTGCAGGACAGCAGATGTAGTCCCTATATAAAAGTGGGAACAAAGAGGGCGGGGAACTACAGACCAGTCAGCCTCACCTCGGTAGTGGGAAGATCATGGAAGCACTTCTGAAGGAGAGATTGGTGGAACATCTGGTTGTCAATGGACTACAGGACCCAAGACAGCATGGTTTCACCAGGGGAGTCATGTCAGACCAACCTCATTGAATTTTTGACTGGGTGACTAGGGAGGTGGATCAGGGAGGGCAGTTGACATGGCCTATCTGGACTTCAGCAAGGCCTCTGACACTGTGCCACATAAGACTATTACACAAACTGGGGAATATGGGTGTGGGCAGGACAGTAGTGTGGTGGGTAGGTAACTGGCTGGGTGGCAGGACACAGAGGGTGGTGGTAAATGGCTGTCACTCCACAGAGGGAAGAGTGACCAGTGGGTACCACAGGGATCAGTGCTGGGACTGGTCCTATTCAACATCTTCATCAGTGACATTCGTGGGACCTAGAAGGCAGAATTTCACTGTTTGCTGATGACACAAAGCTCTGTAACAGAGTAGACTCACCAGAGGGTGTAGACAGAATGAGAAGGGACCTGCAGAAACTTGAAGAATGGTCAGGGGTTTGGCAGTTGAAATTCAATGCAAAAAGTGCAAGATAATGCATATGGGCACAAAAACCCTGGCACAATATATCAGTTTGGGGGTGAGGATATAGCATGCACCAAGCAGGAAAGGGATCTTGGGTTATCTTCTCTGATGACCTCAAGGTAGGAAACAGTGTGACAAGGTAGCAGGTAAAGCAAATAGGATGCTGGAATGCACAGGCAGGGGCATCACCAGCAGGAAAAGGAGGTCATAATTCCACTATACAAGACACTAGTGAGGCCCCACCTGGAGTACAGTGTACAGTTCTGGAGACCTTACCTACGTAAGGACATAGACAGGGTAGAGAAGGTTCAGAGGAGGGCAACAAAGATGGTACATGGATTGCATCCAAGTCCTATGAGGACAGGTTGAAGGAACTGAACATGTACTCCCTGGAGGAGAGGAGGGAGAGGGATATGATAGAGACATACAAGTATCTTACAGGGAGGAACAGGGTGCAGGAATACACTATTTTTAAGTGAAAAGATGTTCCAGGACTAGAGGGCATGGGATGAAGTTGGAGGGAGGGACGATTCAGAGGAAGCGTGAGGAAGAATTTCTTCACAGAGCGGGTGGTGGACAAGTGGAACACCCTGCCAGAGGAAGTGGTAGGGGCTGAAACAATCACGGATTTAAGAATGCATGGGATAGACATAAAGGAATTCTGGAGGTCAGGGTAAGGCAACATACTTCTAGGAAAACATAAGGTGAACTTACAAGCTCAAATGGGCAGACTGGGTGGGCCATAGGCCCTTATCTGCCGACACTGTCTATGTATCTACAGTATGTATCTATGTTGATGTCTATTTCCTAGGTAACTGGCAAACCAGTATACCGTAGCATCCGACAAGCCATGGGACTTCAAGCCGTCAAGCAGTAGGGGGTGATCCATGGTATCAAAGGCATTACTAAGGTGCAAACATACCGCACCGGTGACATGTTTGCTGTCCATGACCACCAACCAGTCGTTAGTAACTTTGGCCAAGGCAGAGACAGTACTATGACTGGGTCTGAAACTGGATTGTTTCGAAGTTAGCACCTGAGAATTTTCAAGGAAGGATCTGAGTTCGATACTGACCAGTTTCTCCAGAATTTTAGAGAGGGAAGGCAAGATAGAGAGAGGCCGGTAGTTAACATCACTGGGGTCACCAAATTTGAAAAGGGGTATGAGGTGCACAACTTTCCAAACTTGGGGCACGATACTTTCAGATAGCGACAGAGTAAATAAATGAGTGATAGGGGCAGTTAAAAAATAATAGCCTAGTTTCAAAAAGAAAGGGTCAATGTTGTCCGTACCTCCACTCTTTTTAACATCCAACCTGAGCAGTTGATCTTTCACCTGTTTAAAGGTGATAGGCGAGAAAGAGAAGGGTGAGTGTGTTAGGATGTTGGGTGGTGCAGGTGGGTGAAGGAGAGAGGTACTTACTAACATCCTCAGCAGCCTGAAGGGTCTTGAGGATTTTCTGCCTCTGGAACCCCTCCAGGCTTCATAGGGAACTGACAGAACTTTTGAGAAGGAGGATTTTTT
Source organism: Neoceratodus forsteri (assembly GCA_016271365.2). Lineage (NCBI taxonomy): Eukaryota > Metazoa > Chordata > Ceratodontiformes > Ceratodontidae > Neoceratodus > Neoceratodus forsteri. The sequence goes on from CM028134.1 coordinate 685,393,254, forward strand.
TAGGCACAATAGCCTGCACTGTACCAAGGAAGGGGTGAGGGCACTTGGCCAAAAATTTGATATATACGCAAGTCGTTTAAACTGAGAAATAGGGAGATGGTGACAGCACACACCACAGTGGCCGGTGTGCAGGACACCACTCCCCAAACATCCAAGAAAAGCAAAAAATTGCAAATGATGCCAGAAAGCAAGTCTTTTAAACTAGGAAATGATAAGATGGTGACAGCACACACCACAGCGACTGCTGTGCAGGACACCACTCACCAAACATAAAAAAAAAAAAAGCAAAAAACTGCAAAGAATGCCGGAAAGCAACAGAAAACTAGAGCAACAAAAAAGACGGTAAACACCACCACCATACGGTGGGGTGGAGGGAGATCATATATGGAGGGCAATGGTTGCAAATGCTAGGAGTCTAACAAACTGTCGGACCTCCTGGCCGCAATATGGCATAGAAGACCTAGACTGGGTAGCTGTGACAGAAACCTGGTATACAGATAACCACAGCCGGGACACGGCAGTCTCAGGTACAGCCTATACAGGAAGAACAGGAAATAGAAAAGAGGAGAGCGGATATACATCAGGAAGGAATAAAACCAGAGATACAGGGGTCTGCTAAGCGAGACGAAACACTTTGGTTAACAGCTGATACAGAGAATGGGGCAAACATCAGAATGGAATGGTATACAGGCCCCAACACAGAGGAAAAAGAGGACAAGGAACTACCTGAAAAAATGCACAAAATGACAAACGAAGGTGAGGGGATATTAACCTACCTGACAAATTAGAAAACACGTACAGCAACAACAAGAAGAAGAAGCAGGGACTTTCTAATGGCCCTGATGGGAGCAGGCCTGAGGCAGCTTGTAGATGCTTCAAAAGGGAAGAAGCTGTCTTTGACCTGGTTCTTACCAGCAGCGAGAGGGTAAGGGGACTGAAGTTGGATGCCATCTGGGAAACAGCAACCACCGCATGGTTGGATTCAAAGTGAACACAGCAGGGACACAAGCCACTTAAAAATTAGGGTCCTAGATTTTAGGAAATCTGACTTCAAGAAAATGACAGAAAGCATAGGGGATCTTAAGAATCACAGAAGGGTGAAGAGTGGAAGAAATGTGGGAAAGCCTTAAGGAGCTATTAAGACAGTCACTGACCAATGCACCAAGAGGGTAAGTATGGCAGAAAACAAAGAAAGAAAAGAAACCCTCTCTGGTTCTCAGGTAGTAGTAACTATAGTGAAAGGAAAAAGGCTGCCTAGGAGATACAAAGCATCAAATAAAGAGGATAAAGAAGTATAGAGAAATTGAGGGAGGCAAAGGGTGATTAAGAAGGCTAAAGCCCAGACTTGAGTTGAAGACTGCAGAAGGGGCACAGCAAGGTGACAAAATCTTCTTTAGGTACATAAAGAAAAAAAGGAAAACGGGGGGGAATAGTTAGACTAGCAGAGGAGGAAGGGAAACCTAGTAGAGGACAGAGAGAAGGCAGAAGTTCTCAACAGATACTTCTGCTCAGTGTTTACAAAGCAGGAGGAGGAGGCAACATACCAGAGTCCAACTAGTAACACGACTGGACTAGCAGTCGATATAAGCCCTTCATGGCAGAACAAGTCTTGGAGGTGCTAAACAAATTAAAAGTGGATAAGGCCATGGGACTGGATGATATACATCCCAGAATCCTGAAAAGAACTGGGGAGGCAACTGGCAGCACCCTGATGGACCTATTTACTAAATCACTTATGAGCAGAGAGGTTCCAGAAGACTGGAAGAGGCATCGGTGATCCCACTTCATAAATCTGGGAGAAGGGAGGAGGCAGGGAACTACCGCCCAGTGAGTCTCAGGTCAGTCATAGTAAAATTAATGGAATCCTTATTCAAGTAGGCAGGATCATAAAAAAAACGGGTTCATGGCGGGGCGGTCTTGCCACACAAACCTGATCAAATTGTTCGACTGGGTTACTAAGGCAGTTGATAAGGGGGGGCAGTTGATGTGGTCTACCTGGACTTTAGCAAGGCCTTCGACTCTGTTCCACACAGAAGGCTGATAAAGAAGATAGACTGCATGGGGGTGGGACAGGAGGTGGCAGACTGGGTGAAAAACTGGCTGCGGGAGAACTACAAAGAGTGTAGGTAAATGGTACATTATTAAAAGTGGGGAGGTACCGAGGGCTTGGTGTTGGGGCCTCTACTATTCAATGTATTCACAGCTGACATTGCAAATAGGCTCGAGGGAAGGTATGTCTGTTCTAAGCGACACCAAGATCTGCAACAGGTGGACTCCCAAGGAATAAAGAAAATGGAATCAGACCTAAAGAAATTGGAGGAATGGTCCAGAGTGTGGCAGCTGAAATTTAACACCAGAAAGTGCAAAATCATGCACCTAGGAAGAAGCAACCCAAAAGGAGTACTACTTTGGTGGAGAAATACTAGTTGCAACCAACCAGGAATGCAACCTGGGGATCATGATATCAGACAACTTGAAAGTAAGTAGACAGTGCAAGGAGGCGGCACTAAAGGCTAGTGGCATGCTGGGATGCATTGGGAGGGAATCACGAGCAGAAGGAGGAGATGATCTTGCCGCTGTACAGGCCACCTGTCAGCCCCACCTGGAATACTAGGTGCAGTTTTGGAGACCACACCTCAGAAAGGACATTGACAGGATAGAGACAGTGCACAGAAGGGCAATAAAAATGATACAGGGGTTACACCAGATGACATGTGAGAATAGGTTGAGGGAATTAAACATGTACTCTCTGGATCAAAGGAGGGAGAGGGGAGACATGACTGAGACCTTCAAGTATATCAAGGGTATAAATAAGGTACAGACGCAGGGACTCTCACGTCAAGGAAGGGAACAGAACAAGGGGGCATGATCTGGGACTGAAAGGGGGGAAATTCGGGACCAATAGTAGGAAGTTCTTCTTCACTGAGAGGGTGGTAGATGCCTGGAACAGCCTGCCTCCAGAGGCTGTGGGTGCCAAAATGGTCAGGAGTTTCAAGAGAGCTTGGGGCAGACACAAAGGTATCATTCTCCAGTGGGGCATACAGGGAGGGGGTTAGAAACCGATAAATCTTGGGCAGACTAGGTCGACCTTGCGGTCCCCTTCTGCCATCATCTTCCATGTTTCTGTGTTTCTATGGGCAGTCCTCAGCCACAGCCTTGCCCTTTTTCCAGAGTGTATTCTGGTATTTAGCCAAATGACAGAGGTAGTTTGAAATCCTGAGACAGGACAACGTCAACTGAGCAATGGAATTTGAGCAATGCAAACTGAGTGACTACATATGGGCGATTACAATAACGGCGACCAGCATAGTACAGCAAATAGCAGATTACAGCGACAGTACATTATAATAAATGGACATTCGGTGACCCACATATGGAGCTTACTCCAGGGTCCAAGTGTGGCGTGCTGTGGTAATCATAGAGATAGAGAGTTTGGGGGCACAGCCCCTGCATGTTATGGAGGCGGTATGTGCCTAATTGCACATGTGGATAATGAAGAACAGGTGTAGCTCTAACAAAAAAGGTGGGTCCCTGGCTGTGACATACCTGCATGATGGCGGTGGAATTTATCAGAAGTCAGCGAGGTATGCCAATGCTTTTGTCTGGGGCAGCAGCGCCAAGCAGACATAGGAGGTATCATGACCTGATAAGAGTGTCTGGTGCAGGTCGTTGCCAAATACACAACCCATACCCATACAGAATACTTGCTCGGTTAAGCTTATAATTTTCAGCTGCAGATGTGATATGTTTGCTGCCTTGTGCTTCGCTGGGCTGTATGGTCACTCTTACTGACGTCGCTATATTGTATTCACTCAAACTGCTAGTCACCGTAATTCCATCGCTCAAGTGACATGGAACCACTGGAGACAGAATGTCCTCTTGCCCCAGAGTCCAACTTCCTGGACTCCTTGTCAGGAGGGAGGGAACTGAGATGCTTAGGTGCCTTAGAATGGTCATGGGCAGCCTTAATGACCACAGAGTTCATCTCAGACAGGGTGTGGAGTAGTAGGGTTTCCCCAATGGGATGTGATAAAGCTTGTCTGCCTTCCTGGGCATGGCAGGCAGGGAGTGGGGCCTGCGCCAGACCACCTGAACAGCATCATCCAGAGCTGGGAGCAAAGGAAGGATGACTTTAGGAGGAGATTCAGGGATCTCCAGGAAGTTCAACAGGTTCCCCCTGGTGGCATCGTCCTCCTCAGTCTCGAACCCCACAGCAGACTGGAGCTGCTTCATAATGTTGTAAAAACTGGGGTCCTCAGGAAGGGACTGAGGAGTCTGATGCTCAGAGCCCCCACTCCTGGAAGAGACAGTGGACCTATCTCAGGAGTAAGCTCCTTTTTTCCCCTTCCTCCTCCTCAGGCAGGAAGAGATCAGGGCGATATTCCCCTTTGACGTCGACCTGGTCTGAGTCATAAGCCAACACAATGGATGCCAATGATGCCCAGGAGGGTGCTGGGCAAAGAGACCAAACCAGTGACAAAACTGGAGGGGGGCCCGAAGGAGAGACCGATGGTGTGGCAAGTGCAGGGGTAAAATGCTTCAGCAAAGCCATGGTAAGGGAAGTAAGAATAGTATTAAGGTCGATGATGGGTTGAGGAATGACAGTTGTGACCGGCAGCGACGGCAAGGTTGAGAAACCTGCCATCGACGGCCCTAAAGGGCCAGAGGGCAACAGAGCTGGGGTGAACCCAGCCATCAGACAGCCCTACGGAAGCAGGGTGCAATGGGGCAAAGAGAAGGTCAGCCATCGACAGTCTGCTGTCCCAAGCGATAACAGTGGGACCCAGAGCCTGAGGAGCCTGCAAAGAGGCTGACAGAATTGATGGGGCAGAGTCAGACGACTCGGACGTCGATGGCCGGGCTTCCAGCATAGCCAAAGGAGAATCCCCAGCCTGGATTGGCCTGGAAGACCCAGAGACCGAGGTGGTTGGTCCCAGAGGAACTGATGAGGCATTCCCAGAGAACAGCACCCAGGGACCAGGACCAACCGGTGGCCTGGGGAACGATCCTTGACGGTCCTGCCCTTGCTTCCCCAAGGACTTGTCTCAGACCTTAGCTGCCTGTGGCTGCGAAAAGCACACTGGAGACATGGAGGACAAAGCCCCTGAGCCTCCCTGTTCCAAACTGGCTAGTTGCTGCTCCATAAGGAAAACTTTGAAGGCCTTCTTGCGGCACCGAAGAGTGGCCAGGTTAAACTTTTAGCAGAGTGTGCAGTTCTTGGGGTTATGAGAAGGCTCCGGACAGCAGACACAAAGATCATGGTCGTCCTCCCGAAAAAATCTTCTTTCTGCAGAAGCAGTGGCAGAAAAGAGGACGAGTCAACTGTTCTAGACATAAAAAAGTTAAGAAAATATAGCGGTCGACTGAGTGGCAAGGCTTCTGATGGAGACCGTGCGAGGAAATCGATAGCAGGTAAGAACTGAGGAGGGAGCAGGGCCATCTGCGCCTATATAGGGAAGGTGACATTGGCAGGTGATGTTGGCATGGGCAGCCCTGATAGACTGCTACAGAAAAAGGCTTCCTTGGGATCCTAGTGCCTGATGGCTAAGTTCCATAGGTGTGGCCTGATGAAAGAGGTATCGCTGAAGATCATGCTTTATTTAATGGGAGGGTTGCAACTTCTGAGAAATTTTATAATATTTGACTATGGTGATGCAGTCCATAGTGCCACTCCCAGAACCTCCCTAGCCAGTCTGGACACCCTCTACTACACTATCTGCCATTTTGCTCCTGATCGTTTCCCCCCCCCCCACTCAGCACTGCGACCTCTATCAATCTCTCTCTTTCCCCTCTCTTGAGGACCGACGCCTCTCCCATTGCACCAATTTCATAGCTAAATACTGGTTCAGTTCCCTCCCTCCCTATCTTTCCTCTTCCCTATCCCCCTCTCCACCAACCACCTACTTGCTTCGTAATCTTGACTCCCGTATTCTGGCCATTCCTTCTAGGTCCACCTCCGTTGGTCAAGCTGCCTTTTCCCACTGCTTTCCCAAAATCTGGAATTCCCTTCCTCCTCCCATCAGACATGCCTCATCCCACCGTACCCTCACCTCTCTCTCCTTAGTAGCCTCACCTCCCCGATCCCCTACTGCAGCTGTCTCCACTCCACTAGCCCTTTCTCCCCCATATGTACTGAATTCCCCTAGTATCGCACTTCAACCTTTGTTTACTGTATTTTTTGTTTGGTTTGTTGGATTATTGCTATAGTTGTACCTCATATTTCATTACCATGTATTTTGTTGATTGATGTATTCTGTTGTTTGATACCATGTTTTCTTGCTCTGTCGCCCCCATTACCAGGATGCATCTGGAAATGAGCAACACTGCTCAGTATGCTTTTTCCTGGTAAAACTTTTAAACAAATAAATAAAATATTTAGCCTCAGTTTAATTTATATCCCATGCTCTCCCTACACTTAAAACAGAATGTATCAGAAAAGTGGAAAGAAACATGACAAAAGTACTTAATGTTTCATTTTAAAGCAGCAATCTATTTTAAAAGTAACACCTCCTGCATTGCTGTGCCATTTAAGTTTTTTGTTCCACATGCTTACAAGAGGATTACAATGCGTTTGACCACTAATAATTTTTATTCAGTTTCTTTTTGAAAGAAACAAAAAGCCATTAGGATGCTTGCAAAAGTAAACATGAAAATACCCAGTATTTATCTCTTTTGCCCTTCCTTTAACTCTGACCAGCTGCCCATCTAAAGTAATTCTCCAATGGCTGAGCAATGTGTGTGTGTGTGTGTGTGTGTGTGTGTGTGTGTGTGTGTGTGTGTGTCTGGTGGGGAGGTGTCAGCATGGACTTTCCTGGTCAAGTTCCACCCTTTCTTTAGAAGGAAAAACAAGATGACAGGCTCGACAAAAGTCTAAGAAAGGACCCAGTCCTAGCTGTTATTGCCAAAAACATATGGAAACTCTATTTCTTGCCAGGCTGACTGCTGTATTCATTTCAACAAAATTTGAATAGAAGGCAGTTATACAGGGTAGCCCATTCAACATAAATGTCTCTTTATAAACAGCCTCTGTCCTAATGCTAGGAGTGGGGACTTGAAGCTTCCTAGTAACGTTTAGCGATGATGTATACAAAATTAGTCACTACACTGGCATTTTTGAAACCTAGATCTGCATCTGTAACAGCTCGTTTACAGAAAATGCAGTGCCCAGGGACTATCTCCAGTAACATCCTAGGGTGAGATATCTACATAAAAGCCTCTTTATAGAATTACTGTAAGTCCATCATAGCAGTCACCTAATTCCAGAAACTGACACATTAACGCATTCTAAAATTTCACTGATCTTGGTTCACATGATGGCCAGGTAAAGGTCACTAATGAAAAAAAAAAACCTAAAGAAAAAACTGAGCAAGACTTTTACCCTTGCTTACAAGTTTTTAAACACCACGGATAAGATAGGGACGTGGCAGCTGAAATTATTGTAACCATTTTATGCAACTTGCAGGGTTTAGATGTTTTACAATAGCTACAATAACAAAACCACCAATGGTTGATGACAACCGTGTCTATGTAACATATCTCATAACCTTAGAGGACACCGTAAGAAATGGTAAATTGGCAAAATGAGAGGACACAGCAGCCGGGGAAGGGGGGACAGTGTACTGCAGAGGAACCTACAGTATATTACCTATTGTACACACATTGGGCCATGGCCCAAGAAATGAAAGATTAAGTTTAATGTGGTGAAGTGGAAGGTATGCCAGTTAGGTTTAAGAATCTGGGTAGTCCATAACAGTGCCATTGCTAGCCTCCCAGGTCATGGCAGTGCTACTCCAGTTGATTTGCCAGTGGCACTTTGCATTTGACTTATGCTGTGTCTGAAAATTGTCACTGGCTGCTGCTCTAATCACACAGCTTGTTGTGTGAAGTACCATACATGTTGGTGTCAAGCAGCCCTGCCCCCTCAACTGAAACAAAACAAAAACATGACTGCACTAGCACCGGACAGTGTGGCAACCAAGGTGGTACTCTTGTGATGCAATGGCCTGTCAGTCACCAAGGTCATCCTGTGAGTTGCGCCATATATGGGCAGTCATTCATGCTGGGGCAGCAGCACCGCGTAAAGTCTCCACGCCAGATGCATAAGGTCTGCAGAGATCATCGTATAGTAAAGAGCAACATGCCACATTTCAGTCCCCCGGCTCATGGTGCCCAAGTATGCGCATCCATGCCATGAGGGAAGGGCCTCCCCCTCTGACACTGCACTTTCTGATTGGCTTGAACATGCAGTTGCAGGGTATAGAGGGCAGAACTTGCTCAGCACCGTGCTGCCTGTAAATCACAGACTGTCATTGGTGGCAACATAGATGGTTGAATTCTGTTCATTGACAAACATGAAGCGAGATAACTGCAGCTTTGGCACATGAAGAATAACCCTGTGACAGCACAACAGGTGCTCTAGTGTCAATATGGAAAATTTATTGTTATGACCTGATCCACAAAAGTGACAAGGCTAAGTGTGGTTTGTGAGTGTCTGGGCAGGAAAGTACCACAGCTGCAAATGCTATCAGCAATGATCCCTGACCTTCCTAATCTGCATGCAGAAAGGAGCATGGAGTAGCTGAGGGCTTGTTGGGGGAAGAGCAAGACTAGATACCAACCATCCAATCAGATGCCCATGCTGGCACTAGAGTGGATCCCCTGCTTTTCGTGGAGCAGTTGATTGTGGGATATGACATCCTCAAGGACTGCCATATCCTGGTAGTGAAGCAACTGTTTAAGCACAATGTTAAAATTAAGGCTGTCAGCCCTACTTGTCCGCTCAGCGAGCACAGGAGCAACATGTTGCAGGGTCAATTGGGCCCCAAGAAGGTTCAGGGAGATCCAAGGAGGACTTACATGGAGGTTAGGCAAGCGTTACTGCAGGATCCCCACTGCATAATGCTGCGACCCTGCCTAGTACCTGAGCAGTGACATTGGTCACACGATGTGTGACCCCGCCACAAACCGACCGACTGCACAGACACAAGGGCAAAATAGGATCGGGTGCTACAGACTGGCAAAACCCACTCTGTGCAGCAACCCATGATAAAGGCTTTCCCCTTGAAAGCATACCAGACCATGTGCTCTCTGCAAATCACCCATATAGTCAAAAAAAAGGTCACGTTGTTAAGGGAGGAGAGCAGAATGTTAGAGAACTTACCACTATCAAAAGATTGAGGTCCCTTGTCAGGAGCCAGAAAGGGTTTAGCATTACGAACAGCTTAGGGTAGAATGGCCCTAATTGATAAGAGTGCTGCAACTTATGGGATTACTGGAGGAAAGTACAGTTATGTAAGAACTTACCGTAACAGTAGATCTTCAGGAGGAGCTCTTGCAGCAGGCTATAACCATTAGGACTAACGCTGCAGGCTTTAGGACCCACCGAAAAACTTTAGCTAGCAATACCCAGCAGGGACCGCCCTCGGCGTCTGCTCCACCCGGCGTGGGTCACGATAAAAGGGGGCGGACCCAGCTCACCAGTTCCCCGCTAAGACCCGAATGGGCTAGCGAGAGAGGAGAGGTAAAGCCTGAAGATGATGTCCTGAATACCTCACTCGGGGACAGAGGGTGGAAAGCAGGCGCCCTGCTGCAGAGCTCCTCTGAAGATCTACTGTGCAGTGGTTCTTACATAACTGTACTATCCTATCTTTGAGGGAGCTCTTGCAGTAAACTTATAACAATAGGACTGAATCCGAAGCAGTCCTGCGCCAAGGAGGTGCCTAATCCTGGGAGGAGGAAGGGTGAAACAATGCTGACCACTCGGCCAGTCAGGAAAAAGCCCTGAAGGACTGACAAACCCAAATTGGTATGGCACCTGGATGCAATGTCCAGGCTATAGTGCTTCACGAGTGTGCACAGAATTCCAGGTGGCAGCCGCACATATCCCTTATAGAGACATTCTTCAATCGCGGTAAAAAGAAGCGAAACTCCTCTGGTGGTGTGACCCCTAACCCCGGACTCGGAAGGGGTTTGTCATTTTCCTAGCAAAACATGATACAGTGGACAAGCCACTTTGAAATAGTCTGCTTGGACACCAGGTTGCTCGAATGTTGTGGCGCAAATCCACGAACAGTTGCTCCGATTTACAGTGTGCAGCTGTGCACTTGAGAGTAATACCGCGGCGCCTGTGAGCGTCCAGAGTGAAGAGCTTCTCCCCTATTAGGCAGAGAAGGAAAATAAACTGGAAGATCAACCGACTGGTTGAGGGTCAACTCCAACACCACTTTAGGAAGGAACTTAGGATTTGTTCCGAGGGAAACTCTCTCCTTGTGAAAAACTAAATAAGGCTCTTTACACATCAGAGCTTGGAGCTCGGAAACTCTTCAAGCGGAAGTAACACCAACTAAAAAACAAACCTTCCAGGAAAGGTAATGCAGCTCACACTCAGCCGCTGGTTCAAATGGGGGGAGCGTGAGCTTCTCCAACACAAACAGGAGGTCCCAGGGAGGGACAGAATCCCTGATGGGAGGTCTCAAATGCAGAATCCCTCGTAAAAAGGTGCGGGCCATGTCCAGTTGGGCCAAGATTCTATCCCCCAAGAGGGTATGATATGCAGAGATGGCCCACATGCGCACCTTTATTGAAGAGTAGCTCAAGCCTTACTGGTATAAGGAGAGGAGATACTGTAATGCTGAGTTCACTGGACAGGTAAGGGGGTCCAGATGGTGAGACAAAGCCCAGAGACAAAAACGCTTCCACTTCATAGCATAAGTGGAGCAAGTAGAGGGCTTTCTCGCTGAGACGAGGATGTCTGCCACCTCCTGGGAGATCCCATACCTTGACCTTACTACGTCTGCAGGAGCCAAGCATGAAGATGCAGAGACCTGAAATCCGGATGGACCAGCATGCCCCGATTCTGGGACAGCAACTGCGAGCTTACTGGGAGCGGGATTGGAGGTTCCGAGGACAACCGCTGAAGTAGTGGGAAACCAAATCTGCCGAGGCCACAATGGGGCAATTAGAATCATTCGAGCTCCCTCGGCCTGTATCTTCAACAGGACTCTCTGAATGAGAGGGAGGGAAGGCATAAAGAAACTTCCCTGTCCAACAATGGGACAACACGTTTGGCCAGAAAGAACCAAGCACGTGCTCTTGCGAGCAGAAAACTGGCAGTTTGGCGTTGCGTGGGGATAAAGAGGTCCAGCTCTGGCGCCCACGCGTGTCAAAAGCTGGTCACTACTGACTGTAGCAACTCCCAGTCATGTGCCTTTGGCGGAGACTGGCTTAAGCTGTCTGCCAAGGCATTTTGGATGCCTGGAGCGTGCTGGCGGACAGGTAAATGTGGCTCTGGTGCCCAGTACCAGACTCTCATCGCCTCCTGCATAGGCGGTAGGAGTGTGTTCCCCTTTGCTTGTTGATGTAAAGATGACTGCCATGTTGTCAGTCTGAACAAGGAGACAGCCTGGGACAAGGTCCTCTTGAAAGGCAATCAGCACATTGAGGACCGTCGCATCTCAGTACATTGATGTGGAGGTCGGCTTCTCTAGGGTCCAGACCTCTTGTGTTTGGCGGGTCCCTAGGTGCGCCCCTCCAACCCAAATCTGATGCATCCGTCGTTAAGGTCTGATTTGGAGGCTCCTGAAGGAAAGGGACTCCATTCTCTAAATTGAGAGGGTCCAGCTACCAAAGAAGTGTCCTCTTGACTAGCTCTGTGACTCTGGCCACTTGGTCTAAGTCATCTGAGCATTGGTCCCACTGTATCCTGAGCATCCACTGTGGGACTCTCATGTGGACACGGGCCAAAGAAGTGACAGGAATGGCCACTGCCATGTGCCCCAGAAGCCTGAGGAATGTCCTGGCCTGGACCTGAGGGGTTACTAGAGCTGATCCGGCTATCTCCTGGAGCGATGCCCTCTCTGGAGGCAGAAAAGCCATGCCCTGGATCGAGTCCAGGACCACCCCTATAAAGACGAGTCTTTGGCTGGGCTCTGGGGATGACTTTGGAAGGTTCAGGGTGATCCCCACCTCTCGGAACAGAGTATAGGTGTCTCCGACAGCTTGAAGTAGGCGCGCCCTGGACAGGGCCGCAAGCAGGCAATCGTTGAGGTAAGGGAAGACGTAATGCCCCTGGCGCCTTAGAGCCACAGCTATCACTGCCAAACATTTGGTGAAGACTCGAGGAGTGGAGGAAAGGTCGAACGGAAGAACCCGAAACTGATAATGTTCCCCCTGGAAGTGGAACCTCAGAAACTTCCTGTGAGGAGGAAAGATCCCAATGTGCATGTACGTATCTTGCATGTCTAGGGAGCAGAGCCAGTCTCCCTGGTGCAGCAGAGGAATAAGACCTTGAAGGGTCACCATCCTGAACCTTCGGTACTCTTTATAGTTGTTCAAAGAGCTGAGGTCCAGGATGGGCTGAAGATCCTGCGTCTTCTTTGGAACTAGGAAAAAATGGGAGTAAAATCCCTTTCCCCACTGCTGCAGAGGAACTGGTTCTATCACCCTTTTTTGCAAGAGGGCCTGGATTTCTCCTTCTATGAGCGGTATCTGAGAAGGAGGATATCTTGAGGACCTTGGTGGAGTATCTGGAGGAATTTCAGTGAACTCCAGCGTGTGTCCCCTCCTTATAATTACTAGGACCCATTGGTCTGCTGTAATGGAGCTCAACCCTTCAGATGAAGGAGAAGCAACCCCTACAGTGTCCCCGGTACCTCCGGAGGAGGAGGGAGGCAGTCATAGGCGGAGCTGGGAGTGGGCAGAGAGGCTTAGGAGGGCGTGGGGCCTCAAAAGGAGTGCCTCCAGGTTGCTGGCTCTCCTTTTGAAGCTGCCTTTCTGGCCCTGTTGGTTTCCTTAGGGTTGAGCACCTGAGGGCTTGCGAAAAGGCCGTCATCTTGCTTGTCTCTGGTCCCCTCTGTACATTTGCCTGATGGACCAGACAGACCTGCCCGACTCCTGGAGAAGAGAGATCAGAGACTCCGTCTCCTGCCCAAAAAGGACAGAACCCTGGAACTGGAGGTCCTAGATTCCGGACTGCAGATCTTGGTGAAAACCAGAGACCCTCAACCAGGCATGGCGCCGGAGGCAGACACCTGACGCTGCCACTCTGGCCGCCGTATCTGCAGTATCGTACGAGGCATGGAGAACATGCGTGCCTACATCTGAACCCAACTTTAATATATCCAGAAGCTCCATCTTCTGTGCGGAGTCTGGCAAGGCACTGGCTATCTCCTGTCCTCTCTCCCATAGCGCATTCTGGTACTGGACCTTGTGTGTGAGGAAGTTGAGCGACCTAATGGAGCAGGTGGAGGCAGAATAAACCTTCTTGCCCACCTGATCCAAATAGCGGGATTCTGGGTCAGGAGGCTGAGAGCTTAGGTGTTTAGGCTGCTTTGACTTATCTTGGGCAGCGTAATCACTGAAAGAGTCCGCCTGAGGGTGTTCTGCCAGAAGAAAAATTACTCACCTTAGTAATGTTGTTTCTTCTAATGGAGTCTTGCTATATTATAGACATTAGCAGTTTGATCCAGCTCTAGAACTGCCCGAGTGAAATAGTTAAAACCATTCCAAAATAGAATTTGGCACGAGAGCAGCTCTATCTGTGTCATTTCAAACTTGAACTGTCAGATCTTTATGAGCCAAACTCACTAAGGTCTGTGTGGAAGCTGTAACCTACACTAGCCAAATGGCTACCTAAATAATAACAACCATTGATGGTCCCAACACCCAAGACTCAAGTCAGGGGACCAGAAATACTAACACCATTCTAATAATATGAAAATGGAACATAAGTATAATAAAACACTCACGCGTACACATACACACCCCAAAGTCCCAAGGGGACAAAATGCTAAAGAACATAAGTAGTGCCCACACTAAGTTGCCGCACCCACCAAGTAGAGGTTCTGAGAGGGGCAGGTTGGGGAGGTCTATAATATAGCAAGACTCCATTAGAAGAAACAACATTACTAAGGTGAGTAATTTTTCTTCAAACAGCATGAAGTCTTGCTATATTATAGACATTAACAGAAATACAGCAGTACCTCCATGGAGGAGGCAGAACCTACTTAGGGAATAGGCTCTGAAGAACAGCTGGCCAAACCGAGCATCTCTCTGGCCTGGACATCCAGGGAGTAAGGCTTGGTAAAAGTGTGTACCATTTCCAAGTAGCAGCCTGGCAAATCTCTAATAAAGGGATATCTCTGGCAGCAGCTAGAGGCAGGCTGTACCCTGGTAGAATGAGCCCTTAAACCGGGGGGCTCTGTCCACTTTCTGATAACAAAATTGGATACAAGAGACAATCCACCTGGCTATTGATCTCTTAGTGGCAGGTATGCCTTTCCCAACTTCACCATAGGTAAGGAAAAGTTGGAGGGATTGAACCTGTGACCTTTAGTGCGCTCTATATAATAACTAAGAGCTCTCTTAACATCCAGGCTGTGCAACCTCCTCTCACTCGAGAGAGTGATCAGTGAAAAATACTGGAAGGAGATAGATTGATTAAGATGGAAATCTGAAACCACCTTAGGCAAAAACTTCCTATTAGTCCTAAGGACTACCTTATCCCTGTGGAAAGAAATAAAGTCAGTCTCCACTGACAAGGCTTGCAATTCACTTATCGTCTGGCAGAACTGATAGCCACTAAAAACAGTTTTCAAGTTAGGTACTTAAGCTCTGCAGAAGACAGAGGTTCAAAGGGGTTGCATTAACTGGGCAATGCAAACATTAAGGTCCCAAGCAGGGCCGGTTCCCAAAGGGAGGATTAGTATGGAGTAATCCCTTAAAAAACTTGGAAAACACAGGATGAGAGGAAAGAGGGGATGACTTTCCTGCTGACACAAAAGCAGACACAGCTGCCAAATGAACTCTCAGGGTAGCTGGTCTGAGACCCAAGGAATTAAGATGTACCATGTAATCTAACAAAATGGGCAATTCCAGCAGATTCTGGGAAATATTTTCCCAGCACACCAAATGGAAAACCTTTTCCATTTAGAACTATAAGTAGCCCTAGTGGAAGGCTTTCTGGAAGCCTTTAGGATCTCAAGAACACCCTGAGAGAGGTGTAAATCAGCAAACTCTAACTCCTCAAGAGCCAGGCCTTGAGGTTGAGGGATGAGGTCGGATACCAAACCCTTCCCTGGGCACAAGTCAACAGATTGTGATTCCTGGGGAGGCACAGGGAAGATGGACTGTCAGAGACAGAAGGAGTGGGTACCAGGGCTGCCTGGCCCAATCCGGGGCAATCAGAATCACCCTGCAAGGCTGAGATCTGATTTTGACTAGTACTTTGAATAGGAGAGGAAGGAAAGCATGAGGAACTTCCTCCCAATCCAGAAGAAGGGCATCCAGGGTAACTGGGCCCAGCACTGGAGGCCTGCAACAGAACAGAGGAAGTCTGTGATTGTCTGGGGCTGCAAAAGATCTATCTGAGGATGCCCCACCTGGCAAAACTATCCCCAGCACTTGAGGATCCAGGGACCATTCGTGATGGCCTGGGAAATCCTGCTGAGGGCATCCGCTAGGACATTGTCCTTCCCTGGAAGATGAACTGCTATGAGGAAGTGTTCATGGAATAGGCCAGAGACCACAACTATTGCCTCGGTGCACAAGGCGAAGACCGGTGCCCCCTGTTTGCTGATGTACCACATTGTTGTGGTGTTGTCTGTTCTGACTTGTATCACCTTGTCGTGGACAGATGCAGAAAAAGCTTGAAGAGCTAAAAGACAGCTCTGAGTTCCAGCAAATTGATGTGGAGCAGAGATTCCTTGGGGACCAAACTCCCTGGTGGAAAGGTCGCCCATGGAGCCCCAACCCAGAAGGAAGCATCTGTAGTGAGAGTCAAGTCGTGAGAAGGGAAATGAGGGGACCCCCACTCTTAATTGCTCTGATCCTGCCACCACTGGAGAGCTAGGATCAAGGTTCGAGTCACTGGGACCAACTTGGAAGGGGTCTATTCTCTGAGACCAAAAGGTTCTCAAGTGAAACTGAATGTCTCTCATCTGAAATCTGGCTCCCTGCACAACAGCTGTGGATGCAGCCATGTGCCCCAGGAGCTGCAGAAAGTGTCTTGCTGGTCAGAGACCTGCAGAGTGAAGGAAGAGGCCAGAGCCACTAAATTCCTTACCCTTTCTGGGGAAGAAAGGCTCTGGCTAGCTTTGTGTCAATTCTGCCCCTATAAAGGTGAGTACCTGGACTGGTTCCAGAACCGACTTTGTAGGTTTAGCAGAAAACCCAGGGAGGTGAGAAGCTGCTGGGTGACCTGCAGGTGAATTTTACCTGTTCTGGGGACTGGCCTACAATGAGCCAGTCGTCTGAATGAGGAAAAACAGCAATCCTCTGCCTCCTTAAGTGGGCCACTGCCACTGCTAAGACACTTTGTGAATACCCTTGGAGCAGAGGTAAGGCCGAAGGGCACTGCTCTGAACTGGTAATGACCTGAGGGCAGTTCGAATCTGAGGTACTTTCGATGGGATCTTCTGATTAGGACATGGAAATAGGCATCCTTGAGGTCCAGGAGGCTAGCCAGTCCCCTGGCCTTAGGGAAAGTAAAATCATTGCCAGAGTTACCATTTTGAACTTTGGTTTCAAAGATGCTTGTTCAGATATCTGAGATCTAAGATGGGCCGCCATTCTCCTGTCTTTTGGGGTAAGGAAGTATCTGGAATACAGACCCTGCCCTGATGCAGGGAGGAACCCTTTCTACTGCTCTGAGAGCTAACAGGGATGAGACCTCTGTTTCCAAGCGAGGGTCTCTAAGCACTTGCAGGTGAAAAAATCTGCTTCTCAACTTGGGAAACTTTTGAAGCTGAGAACCAGACTTACTACTTCCAGAACCCACTTGTCTGAGGTTAAAGAAGCCCAATTCTGACTGAAGTAAGCCAGCCTGCCCCCACTGGTACAGGAGAATCGGCCCTGGGCACCCCATCAGGGTGCCTGTTTTGCAAGGCTTTAGGCTGGGGGTGGGAGCAGATCTGCCCACCCTGCGTCTGCCCTGCCTCTGAAGAAGCCCCTCTGAGCATAGGCAGAGGAGGCCTGAGACTGGTAGAAAGGCCTGTGAAAAGGCCTACCCCTACCCCTGGGGGCATGCCTTTGAGGAGTGGTTTGCCGCTCCTTAGCCTGGGCACTCTTGTAAGTAGTCCTATATTCATCCATCTTCTTCATGTAATTCTCTGTCTGCTCTCCAAACAGAGAATTTCCACCACAGGAAAATCCATAGCCTTAGTCTGGGTATCCTGTGACAAACTAGTACACCTGAGCCAGGCCAACCTACGAAAAGCTACAGATGAGGCCATGACCCTAGAGGAAACATCATTAACATCCACAGCATGAAACTGAACCTTAGAGGCTTCAATGCCACCAGCAGCCACCTGTTCTAGTTCACTAGCCAGCTGGCCATGGGCCTGCTTGGCCAATTGCATAACAGTATCCCATCTAGATTTCTGATACCTAGCTACATAAGCCATATAATTTGCTTGCCTGAGTCCCAGAGAGGCTGCCATATACTGTTCTTTTGCCATGGCATCAATCTTCCTGGAATCCTTGTCAGGAGGATGTGAAGCCAAGGGAATATTAGCTTTATCACAGGCAGCAGCCTGAACTACTAACATGATTGCATTGCTGAGAAAGGAATTCTGTATCAGGGCCTGACAATGTATACCTTCTGTCCATCTTTTATCTACAGGAGGCACAGAATTAGGAGCTTTAAAATTTTAATTGTTTGTTTCCTAAAAGACTTATGTAAAGGAATAGACAATCTCCTAGACTCTGGAATATCCATCATTTCTACAAAATCAGGCTCCTCTTGCTCATCCACAGCCTCTTCTAAAGGAAGCTGGAGTGTTTCAGCAACTTTTTTATAAAACATAAAATGAGATGGGGACTCAGACAGCATAGGGGGAGATTCTAAAGGTCTGTCTGGGGAGATGTCCGGTTCAATGGGCACACCCAGACCTTCCCAGCCACATTCATACTGTTCATAATCCTCCTCCCCCTCCTCTGGTTCATAAAATTCCTCAATATCATAATCCTGAACCACTGGGACTGGACAAACCGACCTTTTACCAGATAGTGGTGGTTCAGACGGACCCTGAGACAGTGACTGGACAATTTGTATGGCTTCTGCTATCTCTGCAGCAGTTGGAGAAGAATTTTGGACTCCAGACCTGCTGATTTTCTTGTTTTCTTTACTGAATTCGTTCCTCAGAACCAGCTTTTCTTTTGCCCGAGAAGTCTGGCCCTGGTCAGAGGGCACTCCCTCTGGTCGGTTGGCACCGAACGGGCTGGCCATCGGGTCAGCGGACTTTTGGCCTCTCGTCCCTGAGCCTGCCCAATCTTTTTCCAGGGTGGCTGCAGGAAATTCTTACATACCTGGCAGTCTGACTGGAGGTGGTCAAACCCCAGACAATAAACACATGTGGTGTGTGGGTCAGCCTTGGCAAAGACTTCCCACAAACATCACAGTGTTGAAACCAATGGGCGGTTTTTCTTTTGGGTTTCTCAGACATAATGCTAGCTAACCAAAAACTTGCCCTTTTAACGGCAGTGCCAGGCAAGACACCCTTATCAGTTCCTAACCGTGTCACGGGTATTGGAAAAAAGCGTAATAAATCCGTTTTTAGAACCGATAAGTACGGGAACCGCTCTAAAATAGTAACTTTTAGTTTTAAATGAGTTTTAAACCCACTGATGGTTCAAAACCGAACCGATAACTTACAAGTTCCACAGACAAAACCTTCATTTACTTACGGTTACCACAGATAGAGCTTGAACCGAACGGTTTTGTGGTTAAAATAAAACTATTCTCGGTTAAATCCAACGAGAAAACACTTTTTAAACCGAGAAATGAACCGAGCAGAAGGAGAAATCTCCGGAGCGACTGTTCACTGAGGCGGAGTAAAGAATCTGACAGTTCAAGTTTGAAATGA
This sequence comes from Neoceratodus forsteri, assembly GCA_016271365.2. Lineage (NCBI taxonomy): Eukaryota > Metazoa > Chordata > Ceratodontiformes > Ceratodontidae > Neoceratodus > Neoceratodus forsteri. Next base: position 685,412,114 of record CM028134.1, read on the forward strand.
CACAGATAGAGCTGCTCTCGTGCCAAAATTCTATTTTGGAATGGTTTTAACCATTTCACTCCGGGGCAGTTCTAGAGCTGGATCAAACTGCTAATGTCTATAATATAGCAAGACTTCATGTTGTTTGAAAGGTCTCGTCCCTCGGGGCTCTATACAGCCTGTCTGATTTTTTCGGAACTGGGGGGACTGAAGCTGGATGCTTCCAAGTAATTCTAGTAAGGTCCTGGAAGGTATCCACCAAAGGAGGCACCACTAGAGTCTTGGGCTGCTTTTGCCTCACATACTTGGCCAGTTGGCGGCGTTCCAGGTCCAGATCACCTGTCTCCCATTCATTGGAGGCCTGGATGTGCCTCATGACATCCATGAAGGTTGGATCGTCAGGAGGTGAGGGGGTTAGTCCTTTTCTTCTAGGGAACCCCCGACTCCTGAGAGGATGAGGTAGAAGGTGGTGGATGACCTGCTACTGGGCCTGAATATTTCCTGAGCTGCATCTTGGACTCCCCCTTCATAGCCAGCAGCTACGGACCAGCGTTGGTCCGAGGACCGGTGACGGCTGCAGGACAGATAATGAACAACGACAGATGCGGTCTGGGGACCGGCGTCGGGGAGTGGGAGTGGCCCGCTTATAAGAGTAGGAACAGCTCCTGGACCAGGACTGAGACACCACCCGATCGAGAGGGATGCGGTGACAGATCTGAGACCAGGACCGAGGCAGACCTTGGAGGCGGGCGTGGCAGCGACCGCTCAGGGGTAAGGCAGGAAGGCCCATGGGTTCTCTGTTGTCTGGCTAGTTAGGGTCTGGCGTCGGGTCTGGCTTAAGCGGAGACTGTTTCTCACCTGACTCCACCAGAATGAGAAAAGCTCCTGCATGTTAATCTTTGTTGAAGACTGTGGCTGCTGAACCTGGAAAGGCGGTGAAGCTGGATCAGGAAGGTCGTTGCAGAGGCTGAACTACCCGCAGAACCCTGAGAGGGTGGGGATTTAGGTACAAGCCGCCCCTGCCTCGGGTACTTCCACCACAATCACCTCTACCAGCGTCGGTGCCGGGGTAACATTGTCGCCCGGCAGTTTGCCCAAAGCGGGCGAGGCCGAGACCTTCTTAAGCACCGCAGCCTGTGCCAAAGAGGTCAGGGGGGTAACCCTAAGAGCAGCCACCTTGGGTTTAACTGGTTTCTCCCCCGATGTTCCTGCCTTGGCTGGCACCAGTTTCTTAGCAGGAGAGCTCAGCACCTTGGAGCTTTCTGGGCACTCGCGGCGGTCCCCTAAGCTCGAGGACTTCTTGGGGGAAGAGTGAGAGCGGGATCGAGATCTGGAGCGATGGTGGGACTGGCTACGGTCCTTGTCACGGGAGCATTTGCGGGACTTGTCCCGATGCTTGCCCTTGTCCCCCAAGGCATGCAAGACGTCCATTTTTTTCTCCACAAGGTGGGCCTTGAGAGCCTTCAGGCACCCGATTCTGGTCCTGCTGGTGAAGCCTTGACAGATGGTGCAAATCGCGCTGTCGTGGTCTGGGCCCAGACAGAAGACGCATTCAACGTGGCCGTCTTTAGAGGGGATTTGGTGGCCACAGCGACACTTGTTCCTCTTGGGCCCAGAGGAGACCAATGAAGCAGCGAAATCGGTGGACTGGAGTCGGAGGAACCAAAGGTGATAAAATGGTCGGCTGATGCCCAGCGAAGGATGAAAATCTCGAAGAAAATACTAACAAACTTTTAGTTTTTTGCTGGGCTAGAGTAGCAGAACTTCCTAGCGTGGTAGTCGCGGCGGGAAAAAAGAACTGGGGTGGAGATGGGCCCTCCCTTTGGACTGTGACCGACATCGGGTGGAGCTGGAATGGGGCAGTCCTCGCTGGGTATTGCTAGCTAAGAGTTTTTCCAGTGGGTCCTAAAGCCTGCGGCGTTAGTCCTAATGGTTATAGCCTGCTGCAAGATCTCCCCTTTGAAGTAAGATCTAATGTTAGCCATAAAGGGGATCTATTCCACATCATGGGCCCAAGTACGAGTATACAGGCACATTGCTCAAAGATTCACCTTGAGGAGGGGTACCTGACATGGGTATCCCCTGTCCCTACTCCTGCTTGCTCTGTATATACATCCTTTGGTACAGGCATTCAGGGAGAAGGACCAAATTCGGTGGGGAAGGGGGTGCTACTAGACAGGCAAGAATACAAGATACATCAATACACAGATAATGTGCTGTCCCTTTTGACAGACCCAGAACAATCATTAGATGAATCCCTAGCCCTATTAGAACAATTTGGATGATTTTCAGTGTATAAAATTAATACACTAATGACAAGAATTGAGTACCCTAAACAATACCCCAACAGACAGCTTAAAAGAGCAGTTTACATTAACCTAAATATCTTTGATATCTTTATAAGGTTAACTATCCCCCACTTAAGATCTATATATGCTGGAAGATTATGCTGCTAGGACTTATACACAGGGTGCAATCATTAGCATGAATATTCTCCCAGACTACTCTGCCTGTTCCAGACTCTACCTGTAGCTGTCCCCAAGGGGCATTTGGGAACTGAATAACAATTTCCAAATTTATTTGGAATGCCACCCATCTGAGAATTTCAGTGCCTGGGTTGATGAACTCTACGCAATTGGTTGGGACTTCCTCCGACTTATGAACTCGTTGGGCCTCACACAGGTAGTTGCCTCTACGACACATAACTGTGGTCACTCATTGGACCTGGTCTTCCTACTGGGTATGGAGACTTCAGACATGGTGGTGGAGCCAGTCAGATGGTCTGACCATCACACTAAGATTCAATTTCGAGCTTCCCCAATAGACCTACCCTGTGGAGATGGTCCGTACTGCCCTTTGAGGGGTTTGACTCCAGATGGTCTGATGGCGGTACTGGACCTATCGGGATTACCGAGTGCAAGTGTGGGTCCAGGCAATCTGTTGCTTGCCTATAATAGGGTTGTGATGGGGGTTCTGGATTCTATCACTCCTGTCCAGGTTCGTCCCCTCACCCTTCGCCCTCGGTCCCCTTGGTTTGATGGGACCTTGAGGAAGTTGCAGCGAATGGGACAAAGGTTGGAGCATCACTGGCAGAAATTGGACCTTGATGCTGACAAACTTAGATTGATGGACCATTATAGGGACTATCAATCGGCCATCTCTCATAAGAAGGCAGAGTTCCTGTCCGGGGAGATTGCCACAGCACAGAATTGATCAGCTCAGCTCTTTCAAAATGTGGACAGACTGTGCAATCCAGCCTGCTTGCAGATTTGGAGAGCGTTTTCACAGGAAAAGTGTGATGAGTTTGCTTGATTCTTTGCTGATAAGGTCGCCGACATCAGGTCCGAGATCCAATTGGCTCACTCCAATTGGGGTGGTCGGTGGGAGGTTACAGTTCCTCAGTTTGACTGGTCTGACTTTGACTGGTTGGAGATTGCAGATGTCATGCAGATTGTTCAGAGTATGCAGCCAACCTGCTGTGGTTTGGACCCGGGACCAACCTGCCTCCTAGTGGGATGTGTTGAACTCATTGGCCCAGTTCTAGCGGAGCTCACCCAATGTTCGTTACAGACAGGTGAGTTTCTGGACTCCATGAAGGAGGTGGTGGTGATGCCACTCCTTAAGAAAACCTCTCTCGACCCGGACTGTCTTGCTAATTACAGGCGGTCTCAGCTCCCTTGTGGGTAAGGTTACTGAGAAGGCAGTTGCGTTGCAGCTGGAGGATTATCTTACCATCTATATCTATGATCCTCTCCAGCTGGGATGTCGGAAGAGGCACAGCACTGAGTCTGCCCTTGTTTGGGTGCCCAATAATCTCCTGATGGCGAGGGATCAGAAGAGCCATTCTATCCTGGTTCTTCTTGATCTTGCTGCAACATTTGACACTGTGGACCATGCGGTGTTGCTGGAGCATCTGCATTGATCTGTGACCTGTCAGGTACAGTCCTCAGATGGTTCCATTCTTTCCTCACCGGCAGATCTCAGACGGTGGTGTCAAGGATTTATTCCTCTGAGCCATTCTCTCTGCCGTGTGGGGTGCCACAGGGCTCTCTGCTATCGCCCATGTTGTTTGCAGTGCACATGCTGCCTTTGGGAGACACTGTAAAGCAGTATGGGTTGGGTTTTCAGTACTATGCAGATGATACCCAACTTTACCTGTCCTTTGTGCCTGAGCAGGATGGTGCGGTCTTGGTGTTCAACAACTGCCTCACTGAGATCCAAGACTGGATGAATGCCAACTGGCTGAGGTTGAATCCAGATAAGACAGAGGTTTTGGTAGCGAACCCAGGCCGTTGAGTAGAGGGGTGGTTAGTGGCTGGTTCTGCCTCTGGTCTTTGGCTTGGGGTAGCCACTGTTTACCTCTGAATGGAGCACGGAATCTGGACATGATCTTTAATAATGAGCTGACACTCGCTCTCAGTTATCAGCGTTGTCAAGTCCTCTTTCTACCATCTGAGTAATATCGCCCGGACTAAGCACCTTATTCCACCTAGCAACCTACCTACTTTGGTCCATGCCTTTGTGCCTTCCCTCCTTGACTACTTTAACTCCCTGTACCTAGGGCTACGGAGGTTGATATCCACCGCCTACAGCTGGTGCATTGCGACAACTAGGTTGCTGATGGGATTGTCTCGATCTAGTCATGTCAAGCCTGTGCTGCATGGTCTGCACTGGCTGCCAGTTCAATGGTGTATTATCTTCAAGGTCGCTTGTGACCTTTCAAGTCCTACATGGACAGGGACAGAGTTACCTGCAAGAGCTCTTGCATCCCTACTGCCCCCTCCAACCACTCCACTCCACTGACGAGGGAATGCCAGAGGCTCCTAGGGTTTGGTTGAAGACATCTGGGGCCCGGGCTTTTGCATTTCTGGCCCCAACCCTGTGGAACTCTCTACCTCGTCGGACACGAGAGTGCCTGATGGTGGAGAGCTTTAAAACCACTTTAAATAACGTACCTGTTTGATCATGCCTTTTCTGATTATTGCTGAAGGCGTCTGATTAATATTTTATGTGTATATATATACACATATATATATATATATATATATATATACACACACATATATATATATATATATATATATATATATATATATATATATATATATATATATATATATATGTACTTTATAGATTTTCCTTTTTCTCCGGACCTGGGACCCTGGCAGACAAGTACTTGCATGTGCGTGAGGCGCACGTGCACACCAGGCATGGGTCAGCCCCTTCCGCCCAACCCTGGCTTTTGCCAACACCTTGCACCTACGCTTCCCATCGGACCTCTACCCAGTGGAAGCGAACTATGGAGGGTGCGGCATCCACCCCAGAGGGGAGAGCGCCTGCGCGGCTCAATCACGCCCTCCCTCCTCCCATGCCGGCTCCCCAATCACCTGAGGTCATTCCCCAACCCGGGTCACCAGCGCGAGAGGTAAGGAATCCTCAGCCCTCAGCGCCACTGGACCGGCTAGTATGTTATGTTTTAAGTATAGTATTTACTGTACTGTGTTTTATTGAACAAGCGCTATGATCAGTGCAAATAGCGCTGTTTATAAAGATAAACAAACTGAATTGAACTGAGAATTAAATTTAAAAACACTAACATTACCCCAGAGTACAATGTGAGCTGCAAGATAGTGGAAATGTAGACAGAAAGGGATTTTCTCATCCCAGACAGCATTTTTAATACTAAACTTCTCTTACACACACAAGGGGGAAGGGAGCCCTGGACAAGAGATACAACAGTGCTATGGCGTACATTGGCAGATGCAATTTGATAAGCATTTAAAACTCTTCCTGTAGTCTGCACAGGATCCAGGTTTCATACCTGCTAGGCTAGACCCCAGGTTCAGAACATGGGCCAGGCTGTGTTTATCCTCTTCAGCTCATCTGTTGAATGGATCTAAAATCCTTCACTAACTGACCAGAAGCCCTATGAGGAAAAATTTAAGGACCTTAATATCTATTCACTGGAGGAAAGAAGGGAGAGGGGAGATATGATAGAGACTTTTAAGTACCTTGGGGAATAAACAGAACACAGGTGGAAAGCATATTTCAGAGAAAACTCTGCACAAGAACAAGGGGGCATGAAATGAGGCTGAAGGGAGGAAGGTTCAGGGGTAGCGTTAGGATGTACTTTTTCACTGAGAGGGTGGAGGAGTCATGGAACAGCCTTCCGGCAGAAGTGGTGGGTGTGAAAACAGTGCAGTGGTTTAAGAGTGCATGGTATAGACAAAGGGCACCCTGGAGGTGTGCAGAGCAGGAGAGCATAGATCAAATAAGATCTGGGGCTGCAGCAGCAGTAGGAAATGGGCAGACTAGGTGGGCGTGAGGTCCTATCTGCCAACAGTTTCTCGTTTCTATGACTTTCACACAGAAATTGATTTAGAAAGGATTGATATTTTTAGATACCTGCAGATGCAGAATTACATTATCAAACTGACTGGACAAAGGTTTCTAGTTAACGCAAATTACCTTATTATCAGCAGCTTTACAGGGCCCTGCGGGGAGTAGACTGATCTCATGCTTATACAGAGCTCTAGGAGCTTACTGCACACTAGATGTATTAAAAGGAAATGGGAAGAGGAATTGGATCTACAACTCACTGATGAGACATGGAAGGTACTTTTTATACAACACAAAACCCCAAGTGCCCCAATATGGTGAGAACATTTGTGGAAACATCTCACACGTTTTTTTTACGACCCAGAGCATGGAATCTAAATACATGCTTGAACAACCCAGCCTATACTGGATAGGCTTTGGCGAAATCAAAGCAGAACACACCCATGGGATGTGGTACTGCACAAAAATTGAAGACTATTGTATGCAGTGTTTGATTAAGATAAATAAGATTATAGGTTTCCCCAGTCTGAATTATCCCTGTTATGCCTACCTGGGCATGCACTCCAGGGTGCTGAAAGACAAGAAAGAAACTTTAAAAAGGAATTGGCTTACCCCACAAATTCCAGCAGCTGTAGAGTGGCATAAGGTGGTTTTGGAGCTAGACGGCATGGGAAGGATTACTTTTAGAAGGAATCATCACCAGCACGTCTTTGAATCTGTTTGGGGCTCATGGATACTTTATGCACTTGACACAGACCTTTTGTCCCCTGAAGAGATCCCCATTTTCAGCTATTAAGCTAGTCAGCTAAAGGATTTCTTCAAGATTCTAAACAGGCGAAACTATGTTCTAACCTCAAAAACAACATTAGGACCTCAGAGAAATGGTTCTTGCTAAATAAGTTGGTCTTAAAGTACTAAAAACTAAGACCATGCTGTTCTCAGGGCTGCACATGAAAAAAGGCCCCCCCAAAAGTCATCCTAAATGATAAATGAGATGAACTGGAACAGGTCGAATCTTTCAAATATTTAGGCGTTATCCTGCATGACACTATCTTTCTCTCCATACGTGGATGACATTGTTAGCCTTGCAAACAGAAAACTAGGTAAACTGTTCAGGAATGGCCTGAACCTCGCCACCGAAGCAAGGTATCTTGTAGTGTCCTGCACAGCCCTACCGATTCTGGACTACAGCCTCCCTGTCTATGCAGCAACCAGTGACTCCCTAGTTAACAGAGTTAGGGTAGTGCTTAATAAAGCTTGTCGCTTTGCACTTGGGGCTGGCATGATTGTACATAGCTGCTCCCTCTATGCCCTGACTAACTGGCTCCCCCTACATGAAAGGCTACAATATCAGACCTGTTTGCACGCAAAAAAAGTACTATTGGGCCTTATCCCTTTAACGATTTGTAACTTCTTCCACCCCATTAGCAACTAATACACTACCAGGAGTATGTCTACAAATGCCCTAGAGACACCTTTCCGTTAAACTAGCCTTCGCACATGCTCCTTTGCAGTAAGGACATCTAAATGGCTCAAAGATTTGCCTGAAACCCATGTAGGACTCCCTAAAATTGCCAATTCAAGAAAGCGCTGAGAACAGAACTCACAGAAAGTACCAAATGCATCCGTTATAGCTAAGTAGGTCCCCTTGGCTCATTCTCTTGCCTTACTTCTTATGAACTGTGTGGATACAGGTACCTAAAGCCTCCAGTGCTCACTGCTGTTTATGCTCCCCTGGAGCTGCTGTTTTCTAGTTACTGTACCTTTCATATGTTCTGTGGACAATGTTCTACATGTGCAGCTCATTTCTACTGCTGACTACGCTCCATGTGAGCTGCCGTTACTGTATTACTAACTGTGATGAACTTGTGATTGCTGTTTTATGAATCATCTTCTTGACTGAGATGTGGAACTTTACAAATGAGGACTTATGCTCAAAGGTGTAATCCAAATGATGAAATACATGAATAAAAAAGATTGATATCAAGACCTGCTTCTACGAAGAAACTGCCCTATATGGGTAATAGGTGCCCTCAGTACCCCTTCTACATCTCAAGCAATAATTATCAGAATGAAGACATGAAGTACGGCCTATTCCTTGGTTTTACGAACATATGAAATTGCCAGCAGATACAGGCCATATGGGTTTATCTAGTCTGCTCAAGTGTGCAGCACTTCAGCCCATTAGACTGCAGCTGCCCCTCCTCCCATTAATTCTTCCCTCCCCTGCTGTTCCCCCAGTATGTACTTTCCCCTTGAATGTGTCCTACCCCCTCTTGAAGCACCCCACAGTCTGCACTGATACAAGTTGCTCAGGCAGTGCATTCCATCCTGTTACGAATCTTTCAGTGAAGTAGTGCCTCCTCCTTTCCCTCCTGAATCTGTCCCCCTTTAACCTCAGGGAGTGCCCTCTAGTATCTCTTCCATTCTGGAGTGAACCCACCATGGAAGTCTACTCTGTTCATCCCCTTCAGGTACTTGAAGGTCTCAATCATGTCCCCTCTCTCTCTTCTATCCTCCAGGATATACATGTTTAGCTCTTTTAGTCTTTCCTCATAAGTTCTATCCCCCAACCCCTGGATCATCTTTGTTGCTCTTCGCTGCACTGCATATAGTAGTTTGACATCCCTTTTCAAGTATGGCACCAGAACTGCACGCAGTACCCAAGTGTGGCCTCACCAGGGATCTGTATTGGGGCAATATGACTTCGCTACATCTGGATGTAATCCCCCTTGCTATGCACCCTAGCATCCTGTTAGCCTTAGCCGCTGCTTTCCTATACTGGGATGAGTGGTTTAATTCCCCGGTCACCTGCACCCCCAGATCCTTCTCCTCGTCGGATGTGGACAGCTTGATGCCATCCATCCAGTAGCTGTATACTGGGTTTTTTGCTCTGAAATGCATCACCTTGCACTTCTTGGCGTTAAACCCAAGTTGCCAGGTGTGCGACCACTCCTCGAGACTTGCCAAGTCCTCCTGCAGTAATTTGCCACCCTCCTCCCAATCCACCTCAGCACAGATCTTGGTGTCATCAGCGAAGAGGCTGATCTTATTCTTGATTCCAACTGCTATGTCTGTGATGAAAATGTTAAACAGGACTGGTCCCAGTACTGATCCCTGTGGGACACCACTTCTCACTGCCCTGGGTTCCGATGCTTCTCCCACCACAACTACCCTCTGTTGCCTGTCCTTCAGCCAGTTTTCTACCCATCGGGCTAGCTTCCACCCTATACCAAGACTCCTCAATTTGCAGGTCAATCTTCCGTGTGGCACTGAATCGAAGGCCTTGCTGAAATCTAGGTAGACTACATCTACTGCATGGCTCCTGTCCGGTACCCTCGTGACCCAGTCAAAAAAATCAACCAAGTTAGTCTGACAGGATCTGTCAGCGACGGACCCGTGCTGTCTGTTGTCTTGCAGATCATTATCCACAAGAAAATGAACCAGCCTTTCTTTGAGGATAGATTCCATCAGTTTCCCCACAATTGCAGTGAGGCTTACCAGTCTGTAGTTTCCTGGTTCATCCTTGGGCCCACTTTTGTGGAGAGGTACCACGTGTGCCTCCTTCCAATCTCTGAGCATGCATCCCATACTTAGCGAGGTGCTGAAGAGATCCGCCAGTGGCTCTGCCAGGACTTCTGCCAGCTCCCTCAGTATCCTGGGATGTACCCCGTCTGGCCTAGGAGCCTTGTTTACACCCTTAGGGACCTAAGGCCCTCCAGCACCCTTTCCACCATGATGACCCCGTCTGTGGTTGTCTCACCCCCCCATTGCCTGTGCCCCCTTTCCCTGCAGGAATGGGCCCATCCCTCTCCCTTGTGAACACTGAACAGACGTACTCATTAAGTACTTCTGCCTTCTCGGCCCAATTATCTACCTACCCACTGCCTTTCCTGATCCTAACTATTTGATCCTTGCACTTCCTCTTTTTCCTGATATACCTGAAGAAATCCTTTTCTCCTTCCTTAATCCCCTGTGCTAATTTCCTTTCCCTGGCTGCCTTTGCAGTCCTGACCGCTCTGCTCACTCCCTGGATCTCCTCACTTAGTTCTCCCTATCCTCGCCCTACTGGTTCTCTTGTAGGTTCGGAAGGCCTTTCTCTTATCCCTCACCTTCTCCGTTACCTCTCTGATCATCTAGCTTGGATGCCTGGTCCTGGATTTCTTTTGCTGGCTCTTGACACACGTTTTAGTGGATTCAATCAGCCCTAGTTTTATGTATCGCCATTTCTGCTCTGCATCCATGTCAGGAGGATGCCATCTATGTATGTTCTCATTAATGCACCATCCTGCCAAAGTCTGCCTTTCTGAAGTCCAGGACCTTTGTTTTTGTATTGTGGATCTCTCTACCAAACTGATAGAGAACCACACCGTGTAGTGATTGCTACCAGCCAGTGGTTCCTCCACCCTTACAACTGTGACCTGTTCTCCATCCTCCAGCACCAGGTCTAGAATATTTTCTTCCCTTGTTGGCACTGTCACCCTTTGGGTCAGGAAGCCATCCTGGACTGCTTCCAGGAGGATCTGCTCCCTGGAACATGTGGTGGCTGGGATGCTCCAATCCTCCCCTGGTAAACTGAAGTCTCCCACCACCACAGTGCTCCCTTTGCCACAGAGTCTCCTTAGTTGCTCCCCCAGCTCCATATCCACGTCCTCTTTCTAGGTTGGGGGCCTATAAACAACCTCCAATTGGACCCTAACCCCCTTTGGGGCATGGAGTTGTATCCAAATGGCTTCTGACCTCCCTTCTTCCCCCTCCTCCCCGACGCATCCAATCCCTTCCCTTATGTAAATGGCTACTCCCCCCCTTTACCTTTTTCTCTGTCCCTCCTGAATAATCTACATCCTGGGATGGCCAAGTCCCTGTCATGGTTTTGGGTTGCCCACATCTCAGTGATGGTCGATATGTCCACCTCTCCTTCTGCCAGTAGTGCCTGCAGCTCTGCCATCTTATTCCCCAGGCTCCTAGCATTTAGTGATACCACCCTCCACCCTGACTCTCTCCCAACTGCCCACTTATTCTCCCCTCCACCCCCATCCTAGACAAAGTAGGCCCTATTTCTATGGGGAGATCCTCGGACCTCCTCTCCTGATTCACTCCACCTCCCCAGCCCCCCCACAGCAAGTTTAAATTATACTTTGTGGTGATAAATTCCTCAGTCTCTGCTTAACACCCCGAACCCTCCTTGCTTAGATGTAGCCTGTCTCCTGCATATAGATCTGGGTTCTCCCATGTGTTGCCCCACTCCCACCCAGCCATACCCCATGGACCCACACCATTCTCTCAGCCACCTGTTAGGTCCATTATTCTGCTTTTTCTGTCCTGCATTGCCCTTGCCACTGGCAGAACTTCTAAGAATGCCACTGTGCTTCCTGCTCTTTATTGCCTCCCCACTTCTCTGAAGCTGTCCTGAACATCCTCTATCTGCCTTCCTTCCAGATAATTTGTTCCTAGGTGAACAATGATGTCCCCCCACCTTCTGTATACACCTACAGATCTGCAGCTGCACCTACCTGCTGTCATGCCAGGCATGCACTCTACCCAGATGCTGCTTTTCCTGGCCTCCTTCCCCCCATCTGACCCCTTAACTACAGAGTCCCCAGAATTATGACCAACCTTTATGTGCTCCTCTCTTTGCAAGCTCTTTCCTTCCCCCCAAATGCTCCCTTCCCTTATCCCCCAGCCATTCCCCCTTCTGCCTCCTCTATTCTGTGTCCTGACTTCTCCCCTTCGAACTATGGCTGGCGTATCAGCTTCACTTCTAGACCATTCCCCTTGTGCCTCCCCTTCCCTTCCCCGCTGTTTCCTGTACCCCCCCATCCTGCCACCCTCCCACTCACGGTTTTCCTGTGTTTTCCTTGAGTAGTGCACACCCCTCCCCCAGGTTCCTTCCTCAGCCTTGTTCCATCCTTATCCTTGCTGCCTCCTCTTCTAATTCGCTGCATCTCCTGCTCCATTGTCCCTGGTTTTGCTTCCTTACCACCTTTCTGCTGCCCTTGTCCCCAGGGCTATAGGTAGCACCTGCCACTTCTGTGATGCTTCCTTTTCCCTGGTAGTGACCCCCTTAACCTTCTCAGCGATTCCACTACCTTTCCCTCCTGATTCTCCCTGTTGCCATGCCATTGACCTGCTTTGCTCTGGTGATCCCCTTTCCTGGCCCCCTTTCCTGAGGCTTATTTATTTATTTATTTTATTTATTTATTAGAACATCAGTTTAACAACCTTTGAGCCAGAGGCTCATTTACAAAGGTACCTGCCACAGAGAGGACAAAACAGTGCAAGCAGCAAACATCAGGGCAGACAAAAAATCAGAGTACATTTAGGAATCAGGCAAAATACAGGCATATGTCAAACACAGTATACAACAGGCTTACATGTGAGCTTTACAGAGTAGACAATATACAGTAGTTACATGGAGATTGATTCAGTGGGCAGATAAAGGTAAGGCTGGGTGGAAGACATCAGAAGAGGAGTGTGGGGAAGATAGCAGCAAGTAAAGGTAGAGCTGGACAGAAGGTCAGAGAGCAGCTCAGTGAGCCTTGTCTGGGAGGCTAGGAGGAGGCTTAGAGGCAGGTACAGCTGCGTGTTGAGAGCAGGTGATTTCTAAGGCTAGTTTTAAAATAAGATAATGAGGCGGCATCAGTGATTCCGGTGGGGAGGTCGTTATACCAACAGGGGCTCTGTAGGGGTAAGCCTTTGACCTGCAAGGTTCTCCCTCGGTATAACCAGTGTAGTTTTACGGGATATACAGGTATGCACTGTAGGGTTTGCTCGGTGGATAGTGGTTGACAGACCCGTGGGGATAGCAAGGGTGATTTTTTGTTAGGAGGCAGGTTTGGTATTTGAGGCGCTCATCTAGGTTGAGTAGATTAGCCATGGTGTAAAGAAGGCAAGTGTGGGTTAGACTAGGAGCCCCAGTTATGAGCCTGCAGGCCTTGTTTAAGGTGAGGCAGATCTTGTGCAGGGCAGTTTGGTCTGCTGCACCATACACAGGTAAGCCATAGTCTACCAGAGATAGAACAGAGGATGTGACTGTAAGTCGGAGGGCATCCGTGGGGAGGCAGTTTTTATGATCGATAGAGGATACCCAATGAGTGTTAGAGGTCAGAGACAAGGCAGAGATGTGGGCATGAAAGAGAGGGCAGGGTCAAAGGTTATACCTAGGTATTTATAAGAGTGAACTAGCTCAATAGGGAGTTTAGAGGTGGAGTGGACTGCGAGAGGATAGTTACTGGATTTATTTTGGGGGTGGGCAAAGAGCATGGTTTTGGTTTTCTTTAGATTAATTACGAGTCTGTGCTCAGTAAACCAGGCTTCTGCGTCGTTGTAGGATTCCTGCAGAGAATCCTGAAGTGAGATGGGATTATGGTCGGAGGCAAAGAGTACAGCATCATCTGCATAAAGAAGAATTTTACCAGTACATTCACTGGGCAGGGAGTTGAGAAAAAGGGAAAAGAGCAAGGCCCAAGAATGGAGCACTGAGGGACTCGGAGCGGATACGGCAGGTGCTGGAAAGTTTCCGTTGATTTTACATCGTGAGAGCGGGCCGACAAGTAGCTGGAGCACCAGGAAACAGGCCTAGTGGCAAAGCCTAAGTGACTAAGGGTAACTAGCAAGAAGGGGTGGAGACAGTATCAAAGGCCTTTAATAAGTCAATGAACACTGCACCTGCTAGGAGCCAGAGTCCAGTGAGGTGTGAAGAAAGTTAGAGAACTCCAGGAGGGCAGTATTGGTGCTGTGGCCTGCTCTGAAACCATGTTGTTCTGGGCAGAGGATGCTATATTTATCGAGGTATTCAGAGATTTGGGTGGCCACAATTTTTTCTAAGGCCTTAGAGAGAGGAGAGAGGATTGAGATAGGTCGATAATTGCTAGGGAGGGTCCTATCACCACCGTTGTGTATTGGGGTGACAGTAGCTACCTTCCAGGCAGAGGGGAATTGCCCTAGGCAGAGAGATTTGTTAAAGAGGCTGGTGATTGGTGAGATAACCAGATCCAGAACCTGACGGAGAAGACTGGGATCAAGAGAGTCATTGCCAATTGTGTTACTCTTTAAGGCCTTGAGTAGGTAAGGTCTGACTTCCTGGGCAGTGACTCGGTGCAGGTAGAACAAGGGGCGTGGGAGAATAGGGACAGACCTGGAGGGAGGGGAAGCGAAGAAATTATCTGGGAGCACCGGGCTAAGGTCTGTGAAAGATTTGTTGAGGTGGTTGGCAATAAGGACAGGGTCTGAGGAGACCGAACCATTAATGTTGATAAGCTAAGGTGGGGGAATCGTGCCACCATTCAGCTGCTTAATGTTGTCCCAGAAGTCCTAAGCGTTCCCCATGAGGAAGTGAGGAGGCTTGATAGTACTCAGCCTTAGCTGCGGATGGCCCATGTACATTTGTTCCGAGCAGCAGCATAGGCCAGCCTGTCAACTGGGCGGCCTGTTTCCGTGGCAATGTGCCATGGATTGTCCCTGTGCTTAAGAAGTTGGCGCAGGGTGGGGGTAACCCAGGGGCATGCCTTACTTTGGACCGCGTGATAGTTATGGGTGCAAAATGTCGCAAGCAGAGTTGAAGGTGGATAAAGAAGGTAAGGGCCGTAGTCAATATCCGGGCGCTTTAGTATAGGGGACCAGTCTATGAGGGCTAGGAGTTGCTTAAGGCCTTTCAGCCCACCAGGTCTAAGACGTCGCCAAGGGTAGTTTGTGCTGTGGGTTTGGGCAAGGAGGTTGACCAACAGAAGAGAACAGGGTCACTAAGACAGTCCGGGAGGATTTGGATATTGTGGATGCGTTAGGCGGTTTGTGAGGACCACATCCAGGAGTGCTAGAGCCCATTCTAAGATTCACTCTAGGGTTGGGAGACCAGTTGGTTAGGTCAATGGCTGCAAAGGCATCACGGAGGAAGTGGATGAAGGCTAAGCCAATTGATGTTCAAGTCCCCACAAGGATTTGGTCGGAGGAGTGGGGTAGGGAGGTAAGATAATCAATTAGTGGGCCTAGTGCTTGTGCTGATTTTGGAGGTATGTATGCTGTAGTCAGGTAGATGGGACCCTAGAGGGATCAGGAGATAGTTTTAGGGTTGGGCCTGAGCCCTGAAGTCAAGGACAGAGGGCTGGGAGGGCTAGTCCAACGAGAGGTCTTTGACATAAATGGCACAGCCCCCACCTTGCCTTAACAACACGGTCCTCCCGAGCAGAGGAGTAGCCAGGAGTGAGACCAGGGAGTCAGGGTAGAGTCTGAAGCCAAGTTTCAACTATTGAGATAACGTCAGGTTTATGAACCGCCACCCAGCAATTGAAAGAGTCGAATTTTTTAAGGAGGCTACATATGTTCATGGAAGCAATATGAAGTCCGGTGGATTCCTTTGAGGAGCCTTTGCAAGCTGGACCAGGATTGGGATGTATGTTACCAGTCAGGAGCAAAAGGAGGAGAGCCGCTCTGGACAGAGGGTAGCAGAAGGAGAGTTTACGCTGGCAGCGATAGGAAGAGAAGGGGGGTTTCGTAGCACAGGGGGTGGGTAGAGCAGCACAGGCTGGGAAGGCTTGAGTGATAAGATGCCCGAGAGAGCAAAGGGGGAGGAAAGGTAGTGTCTAGATGGGGGGTGAGGTGGAGAGGAGCATATGGGGTGAGTGGAGGAGGAGGGAGGGGCAGTGGCATAGAAGGAGGGAAGGGCAGGAGGGCAGGTAGGAGCACTAGATTGGTGAGGCTGAGGGTTAACAGGGACATTAGGGTTAGCGGAAGGCAATAGGAGGAGGAGGAGGAGGAGAGACAGGCAGGTAGGCAGGAGGTGTGCATGCATGATTGGTAAGGGTGTGAGAGCTGAAGTGAAGAAAAATGGGGGAAACTTAGATGATAGAGGGGAAGATGGTAGGGACTGGATTTGGATGGGGAGGTGAGAAGAGGGGTATGGGGGACAACATGATGGGTTTGCAGATAGCAGTAATGAGATGGGTAGAAGAGGGTGACCTTGCACTATTTGTACACAGTTACTGCTTCTATTCTCCCCCAGTGTATTCAGGAAATATACCACAAAGCATAGGGTGGTCTCTCAGATTAAGTAATGAAAATAAGATTACGTAGAACTTCCATCAGTAGGTATTCAAAGTGAGGACTCTGCCCCTGGTGTCAGGACCGCACTGCAACTTCTAGTTAGCAATCTACAGCGGGCACCACCCCCGGTGTCACATGATGGGACATCAGCGTGACCGTATATGGGGGCAGACCCCATACCAGCCCTCCAGTTCTCCCACCAGAAGACCCCGGAAGGAGGAAACTAGGAGAAAGGAGTACAACTCCTGGAGCCCGGAGCTACTGAAAAACAAAGTCCTGGGAAGGAAAGGAGAGGAAAGAATAGGAGCTGGGGGGAAGGTGGGTGGGAAAATGAGACCTACTGCAGGTACCTCTCTTGAGGATCTACTGTTACGGTAAGTTCTAACGTAACTGTTATATCTTACTTCGAGAGGGTTCCTACAGTAGGTCTTCACAAGTAGGACTGAATACCAAGCAGTCAAGAAAAGAAAGTCAGAGACTAAGGTCCGGGAAGAGGGAAAATCTGTCAACTAGAAAGTCGCTTAGGACAGAAGGCCTTGCAGAACAGCGAGGCCAAAACCAGCTCTACGCCTAGAGGCAATATCCAGACTGTAATGCTTGGTGAAAGTATGGATGGAAGACCAAGTGCCCGCAGCGCAAATATCAGTTGTGAACACATTCCACGTGAAGGCCATCGAGGCAGCCATTCCACGGGTCGAGTGGCCCTTCACTTCCCCCGGAAGGGGCTTCTCATACTTCTGGCAGATGTACGAGATGCAGTTAGCCAACCATTTAGACAAGCCCCATTTGGAAATGGTTATACCCCGGTGTCTGGGTGCGAAAGCCACTAACAACTGGCTGGATTTACGTGCCTCTGGTCCTAGAGATATAGTATCTCAGAATCCTGCGCACATCCAATGTGTGCAAGAGGTATTCCCCCATTGGAATACTCTGGGTAATAAACCAGCAACTGAACATCTTGGTTTGAAGTAAATTCTGAGACTACTTTCGGAAGAAAGAAAGGGTTAATACGCAGAGCCACAAATCTCTGTGGAAAATCAAATATGGCTCCTTACACACGAGGGCCTGAAGCTCTGAAATTCTTCAAGCTGAAGTGACGGCGGCTAAAAAGAGTGCTTTCCAAGACAAATGGTGCATGTCGCAATTTGCTGCCGGCTCAGAAGGGGGCAAAGTAAGTTTCTCTAAAATAAAATTTTAATCGTTGGGGAAAGCAGATTATGGACTGTAGGCTTGAGGTAGATGATCTGCTTAAGGAAGGTTTTGGAGACCTCCAACTGAGCAATGGTTTGGCCCCCACCGGAAGGTGGTAGGCGGAAACCGCAGAAATGTGGACTTTCAGAGATGAATAACTGAGGCCTGAATCAGACAGGTGCAAGAGTTACTCAAGGACCTGGGGGGCTGAGCAGGAGAATGGGTCCAGGCCCTTGGCTGTGGCTCAGATAGAGAATCTCTTCCACTTCATAGCACACATGGATCTAGTTGAGGGTTTCCTCGCCTCCACTAGAACCTGGGCAACTCGGGAAGAGACGTCAAAACGTGAGACTGTTAATGTCCAGAGGTGCCCAGCATGCGGGTGAAGAGATTTGAGGCTTGGATGCACCAGGCTGCCCTGCTCCTGAGACAGAAAGTTGTGAGAGAGACGAAGTGGTGCCGGGGGTTCCAGTGACGGCTGCTGCAGCAGAGGGAACCAAATCTGCCAAGGCCACAGAGAGGCTATAAGAATCATGTGAGCCCCCTCTGCGTGAAGCTTCAGCAGAACCTTCTGAAGAAATGGAAAGAGAGGGAAAGCATACAGAAATCTCCCTGTCCAAGATAGAGACAGCGTGTCTTGCTCAAAAACACCATGCCAGGAACAAGCAAGCAAAAGCTGGGTAGTTTTGTATTGGACAGGGAGGCGAAGAGGTCCATCTCTGCTGACACCACAGATCAGAAAGATCGCATACATACTTCCTGCTTTAGCTCCCACTCATGAGCCAGTGTGGTTGAGACTGTCTGTCAGGATGTTGTGCACTCCTGGAATGTGGACTGCTATCAGAGACAGACAATGCTGGACTGCCCAGTACCATACCCGCATCGCCTCCCTGCATGGGGCTTACAATCAGGTGCCTCCCTGTTTGTTGATGTACCAGACTGTGGCAGTGTTGTTGGTCAGGATTAGAAGTGTTTGGAAGGCTTGGAGAGTGTAGAGCACGGCTCTCATCTCCAGAATATTTATATGCAGATGCTCCTCTTGTGGAGATCATCTCCCCTTAGTTCGATGGTTTCCGAGGTGGACTCCCCAACCACGACCCAAGGCATCCATAGTGAGGGTCATGGAAGGGACAGGGGATGAAAGGGGATCCCTCTCGGGAAAGGTTGGATAGATCCTGCCATCAGAGAAGGCCCCTCTTCAAGCTGCTGGAAACTAAGACCCTGTGGTCCATGTCGTCCAAACATTGATCCCATTGAACCTGGAGGTTCCACCGAGTCATCCTCATGTGCAGTCTGGCCACAGGGACTGTGGGCATGGCAGCCACCATAAGACCCAGCAGTTGGAAGACAGATCACGCTGTGGTCCAACGGGAGTTGGACACCAATGCAGCCTGTTGCATCAGAGTTTCTGCCCTTTCCGTAGGTAGAAAGGCCCTGCCCTGGACCATATCCAGCACTGCCCCAATGAACTGGAGGTGCTGAGAGGGTGATAGTGGAGACTTGTGATCATTCATAGTGATGCCAAGTCTGGAAAAGAGGTCCAAGGTGGTGGAAAGAGAATCCAGCTGACTGTCCTGAGATAGGGCTGACAACAGCCAGTCATCCAGGTAAGGGAACACATAAATCCCCTTGTGGCACAGTGCCACAGCTACCACCACCAGGCACTTGGTAAACACCAGAGGTGCTGAGGAGAGGCCAAAGGGGCCTTGAACTGGTAATGGTTCTCCTGAAAGGAGAATCTCAGGAAACGGTGGTGGGCCTGGAGGATGGAAATATGCAGGTAAGCATCCTGCATGTCCAGCCAGCACACATTGGTTCTGCTGGAGAAGGGGTTGAAGTCCCTGGAGGGTTAGCATGCTAAACCTCTTGTATTCCACAAAGAGGCTGAGCAGACTGAGATCTAAAATGGGTCTCAGATCTCCTGTCTTTTTTGGCACTAGGAAGAAGTGGGAGTAGTATCCCCTTCCTATTTGCTCTGTGGAACCAGCTCTATAGCTGACTTTTCTAATAGAGCTTGGATTTTCTGCTGGATGAGGCCTTAGTGGCCTGACAGGAAGTGAGATCTGCCCGGCGGATTGTCCGGGGGTCTTTCCAGGAACTCTTATTGAGTGCCCTCTTGTGACGAGCTGGAGTACCCAAGCATCTGTGATTATTGCTTCCACTCTTCCAGGTGGAGGGCAAACCTTCCCTCCATGGGTTCCTCTAAAAGAATAGAAGGAGGTGGAGGGGTTCCCCTCGAGTCAAGACACTGAGGGTAGTGCCACTTTGCTGCTGCTGCCGGCATTTGGGGCTTTTGGCTGGGAAGTCTGGGTATCTGAACCAGTAGCACGGCGCTTGCCCCGTCGTCTGCCCTGGTTTTGCCTAGTCCACCTCTTCTAGGGTGTGCTGAAAGGACTGCTTGGGTTTTTAACCTGAGTTGTACAAGGAAAGGATGTCCTTAAGTGACCTTCCGCTCTCTTGGAGCTCCATTATGATGTCCTTAGCGTCGCCTCCAAAAAGAACGGAACCCCGGAAGGGGGCGTCCAGAAGAGTGCTTTGGACATCTTGCACCAGACCCGCAAGCCGAAGCCAAGCCAGATGCCTTAAACAAACACTCATAGCAGTGCAATGGGCCACTGAATTGACAGAATCGTAGGTGGCCAGCAGAGCATAGCGGCAAGAAGATTTATTAAGTTCTACTTTTTCCAGAAGCTTGTTCCTGAGGTCCTTGTCCGGAATAACCTGTTGGTCCTTTTCCAAGTTGGGTAAGGCCTACTTCTGGGAGGACACCATGTGGAGCACGTAGTTTAAAGACCTGATGGCACAGGTAGAGGAAGCATATACCTTGCGTCCATTCTGGTCCATCTGTTTGGACACATTATCTGGCAGGGAAGCACTCAGGTGCTTCGGCTGAGCCGACCTGTCATGGGCCACAGTAATAACGATAGAGTCTGCCTTAGGTTGACTAGTAAAATGGCACACCCTTCTGGGCACAGGTGATGAGCCCTGATGGCTTTCTTAGAAACTGCAGGTATGGATGACAGCTGCTGCCAAACAGTTGATGTCCAGTCTCGTCATGGCCCCATCCAAGGTGGGATGGGAGGGGTCCGATTAGTGAGGTCGAGGTGTTCTGCGAGCCTCTTCCGTTTGGGGTCCTCTCCTGTGATGCCTAACCACAGGCTTGCTGGATGGACCGAGAGCTCTGCAAAGGATGGGTCCTCCAGCAGGGGCTTGAGAACTCCTTTGGTTGTGGTTCAGTGGGGGAATGAGGCTCCAAATGGCCCACAGAGTCCGAGTCCGAATCAGAATACTCTGGTCTGCTGAGTAGGGAGGTGACGTCAGGTACCGCCTCTGTAGCCTTCGCTGCAGTAAGAACCCTCGTAGGGCATCTGCCGGAGTCCCTATCTGATGACCAATGGCCAAAAGGGGATGGGCTCCTTGTCACTGCCCTGTGGGTCGGGGTGAGAGCCACGACCAGAGGATGGACCCAGCTCCCACAGGAGTTGGTGCCTAGCATCCTTCCACCATGCGAAATAGTCCCTTGTGGTTCTGGCTGAGGAGGAGGAGGTGGAGGAAGGCGGTGGAGGCTGGTAGCCTGGGTACCCTGTGGTAGGAAATGTGGGTAGCCAGGGCCTAGTACCAGTGGGGTAAGGATTGTATCCCTGGTACATGTGGCCCGGCGTCAAGTGCCCAGTCGTCGGCACCTGTGACAGGTAACCCAGCGACAGCCACCCAGGCGTCGGGTAGTATGGGAACTATGGTGAGGCGAGCCATGCTGTTGCCAAAGGGCCCGATGGCAAGGAGGGGACTGGAGGCCCTAAAGGTGATGCGGGCCGAGGGACCGCTGGTAGCATGCAGGTTGGTTGGCCGGCCTGGGGTCTCTGTAGGATCCGTGGACGGACTAGGAGGGAGTTCCGTGTCGAAACATGAAATCCCGGGTCCATCCCTAAATCAGTGGGATTCATATCGGAGACTGGCTCAGTGTCGTGGAGCCCAAAGCCTGGCCTGATCCGAGAAGGGGCGGGGGTAAGGAATCGATACCCCGTTGTCAGGTCTACTAGAGAAGCAGAGTTATCGGTAGTGAGGTCCGGGGACAATGAGGGGTCAGGCTGGGTCAGTGAGGCCCGGGAGGAGAGAACCCCCACGGGATGCAGGGGAACCTGGAAGCTGGCTCTGCACGATGTCAGGGGCCAAAGAGGTGTCTGACGGGAGAGCTTCAGCTGGGCGGTTGTTGGGCAAGCTGGCAACTGACTGATCAGCTAGGACCGGGCGATCGTGGTAGAGCAGACAACAGTCGAGGAGCTGGAGTCCAACATGTCAACGAAGGACATGCACCCCACAGCGGAGCCAGAGGGAAGCTTATCAGCCAAGCTGTCAACAGGTTCCGAGACTAAGTCCTCTGGAGAGGAATCCCCTTGCTGCCCACTTACCAAGGCAGGAGGGGAGAAGACATCTGATCTGCAGGAGTGGATGAAGACCTAGGTGGAGGAGTACTCGCCGATGTGGAGGCCCCAGCAGAAGTGGCGACACTGCATTGAGGGAGACCAGTCCTGTTCCCAGCGCTTCTTGCTTTTCTTTTTCTCTGGGGTAGGTGAAGAGGAACGTTCCCGTAGCTCCTGAAGCTCCTTTTCCATCGATGCAAGGTGTTGTTTTAGGAGATGGGCATCGAGGGCCTGTGGCCTGGTTGAAAGACTGACACATTTCGCAATCAGCCACCTGGTGTTTGGGGCCCAGGCAGAGGACGCAGCAGGACTGATCATCCCCGTGTGAAATCTGAGCACTGCACTGTGAGCACTTCTTTTTAACTTGCTGAAGACATGCAACAAAATTTTGAGATAAAGATGGAAAAAAATTGAAGAAATACTTAGGAAAATGGCAGTCGATTGAAGCCGAGTTCACCGCAACGGCCCAATGAATTCAAGTCACAGTGGAAAGAACTGGGGCGGGCGTGGGGACGCCGCCTATATAAGGTCATGCTGACATCCCGTCATGTGATGCCAGGGTGGTCCCCGCTGTAGATTACTAGTTAGAAGTTTGCCGTGTGGTCCTGACACTAGGGGGTGCAGTCTTATTTGTGAAGACGTACTGCAGAAACCCTCTTGAAGTAAAATCTGATATTCTCTTGACTGGTGTGCCTCTAACAATATGGTTATACTGCAGGATATTCAGGAATGCTGCAAGGGCCCGGTCTTTCCTTTTGGGAGAACTGTACCCACACAGACAGACACTGATGAGATGCCTTTATTCAATCATCTCGTATAACCAGGATGGAATTTCAGTTTGAAAAAATATGTTATTGTTGCTGTTCACTCCTAAAAGTCTTGTTTCATGATGAAAACCTTAATAAACTTTGATTAAAAAAAGGCATTGCAAATACCTGGGAAGGACTGTGAGACCTGCAAATTGTAGGTTCAGGAAAGACATCAAGGAAGGCTCAGAACAAGCACCCCAGAGGCAACTGGAGATACCTTCTAGTGAGAGCAGGGAAGATTCACCCTATAGGCTGGTACTGGTAACATAACAGGCACCAACTGCAAGCAGCTCCTGGTAGAGAGGTGGTAGGGACCAGTACTGTGGCAGGGAGATGCTGGTGAAACCCGCAGAACCCAGTAGCAAAATACGCATAAGGCATAGTCTGGCTCTCATAAAGGAGACTGAAGCAACATATCAACACCTGCAGAAGGCCGAGCCAAGACAGGCTGTGCTGAGGTTAGCATAGACAGTAGCAGCCTAGTGTGTGCTGACAAAACAGCACTGATGATAGCTCAGTGTATGGCACCTAAGTTGCTGTGGATCCTGCGTCAATGTGGAGATCAAAGCCAAAGCTAGCAATGTCGGCACCAAGGGTGCCGCAACCACCACCCTTGGTATCGTGAAAGGTACTGTGGCCAATGGCTGTGTAGCGAGTGACACTACCAGAGAAGGAAGTCATGTCGGGGTCGTGGCATCTGAGATCTTCAGCAGCCCTCCCAGTCTCCCAGCCCCTACAGGAAATGGCAGCATCTGTTCAGTGTCCCTCGAAGATCTTCAGTGGCCCCAGACTTAGGGTTGGAGGAGCCCTCCCTGCCCCAGCCCCTACGGGAAATGGCCGCATCAGTTCAGTGTCCCTTGGAGATCTTTGGCAGCACCAGACTTAGGGATGGAGAAGCCCTCCCTGCCCCAGCCAGCCCCTAGGGGAAATGGCCGCATCTGTTCAATGTCCCTTGGAGATCATCAGCGGTGTCAGACTTAGGGTTGGAGGAGCCCTCTCTGCTCCCAGCCCCTACGGTAAACAGGTGCAGCCTAACACAGCACAGGTCAGGTGGCTCGACTCAGGCAGCATACAGGTGGCGTCTGGCGCCATTTTACATTGGCCGATACCCACTGATTGTTTTCTAGCCAGGCCTGTACCCCTCTACCCAAGGGGAATTCGGCGCTCGGCGCCTGTTACTTTAATGGCCTTTGATAATGTTTGTAATATATTTATTTAGACCTGCTAGCTTGAAGAAATTAATTCCATTCCCATGAACTTTGCCTGCTTCAACTGTTGATTTTATTACTATTTTACTGTGCTCTGCCTGCTCTGCTACAATCATTTGTTTAAAGTTTACAGTGCCCAAGCTGCACTTTGCAGCATGATTTGCCCCCTTTGTATGCAAATCTCTTAGGCAGTAACCTGTAACCAGTTTTCTCCCTGGACCCTGCTCTCTCAGCCCGATTCTACCTGCTCCCTCCACAGGACTGCCTCACTGTCTGCCCATCCCCTTACCTGCTTATATTTTCTGTTTCCCCTGCAGTGTCCCTCGGAGTCTTCAGTGGCGCCATACTTAGGGTTGGAAAAGCCCTCCCTGCCGCCAAGCCCCTACAGGAAATGGCTGCATCTGTTCAGTGTCCCTCGGAGATCTTCACCAGTGCCAGACTTAGGGTTGGAGAAGCCCTCCCTATGCCCAGTCCCTACGGAAAACAGCCGCATCTTTTCAGTGTCCCTTGGAGATCTTCAGCAGCACCAGACTTAGGGTCAGAGGAATCTTCTCTGCCCCTAGCTCCTACAGGAAATGTCCGCATCTGTTCAGTGTCCTGCGGAGATCTTCAGCAGCACCAGACTTAGGGTCGGAGGAGCCCTCCCTGCCCCCAGCCCCTACGGGAAATGGCTGCATCTGTTCAGGTACAGCACAACATAGCTCGGGTTTGGCAGCTCAGCTCAGGTGGCATGCAGGTGCAGAGCTGCGCTACGCGAGGCACTGCTAGTCTCTTCCCGTCTGTCCCAACCACCCTCCCACCCTAAGGTGGTGCTCCAATTATATGACACAGGGTTGTGACAGAACCTATTAGTGGAGTTCTGTGCCCCTGCTGAGCATCCAGCATTCCCACACCTTGCCGACCCCCTGACAAGACTATTTAGTATATCTGGATCCTGAATGCTTATACACAATCAGATTGATCAACAACAGCTGGGAGTATGTAGGCTACTATTTCGAAACTCTGGTGATCTGATTTCATAGTCTTCCTCCAACTAACCCACACCCCAACAACGGGAAAAAACAAACAAAAAAACAGCTGCTCATAATTCCCATTAAAAAAAGGGCTCATACAAAGAAGTTAGCATCTGCTTCAGGGAAGGGACTGCCATATTGAGTAAGGGAGGGATAGACCTTGGACAACCCTGTTTACCTCTGCTGATTGTCCCCGCATCTATGCTGTTCTCCATAACAAGTTAAAGGACAGTGTTATTGCTAGAGGAAGGCCAAACACTTATACAGCCTTTGCATGTGACACTTAGTTGCCCAATGTCTAGTTTCAGCCCCTAATCCTTTGACAGGGCATAGATGCTAGGCAGGGAACTATGCCATTTTTGTTCCTTTAAGCACTAGGAATCTAGGAACACTAGCCTCAGATACCTCTCTATAACTGTGATTAGCTCAACAAAAACTCCCCACTACATATTTGAACATGGTTCTTAAGGGCTCTATTGCCCTCCCTTTACAGTCTCCTATTCTAAATGGCACCACCCCTCCTCCTTGCATACTTGTCCTCCCTTTGAAGCATGACACTGCCCTTGTCATATTGCATGGGCTATTCCACAAAGGATGTTATTTAATATTCCCTGCCTCTACCTCTCATAGCAAGAACAGAGACAGGACCTCTTGTATGCTCTCCTATGTTCTAAAGTTACTACTTCTAGCACTAATATTACTCTCTGGAGACATCCAGTCAAACCCTGGCCCCCCCTTCATTTTTTTGCAGTTCTTACTTTTCCTCCTCCTACCGGCTTGCTTTTTTCAGGAGGACGCCCCCAGCCCCATCCCCCGGCGTCCACCAGTTGACACTGACTTAGCCCCAGGGCTGACTTCGGTGGGGTCAGCGGGAGTCGAACTCCCCCACCAGGGACCGGATTAGGTGGCCAGCACCATGGCTAGCCGAGAGATGGAGCCTGCGAGTCACCCTCCGCCATCCCACACGGCAGTAACTTTTTCTCCTGTTCTCCCAGGAGTCGGGACCGTGCCATGATGTCAGCGGAGTAGAGCGCGCACGTGTCCACACGCGCTCCCTCCAGATGTCTGGACCAACTCCTCCCCTGCTTGTGGTATGGTGCCCTGTCCTACAGCCTCCGCCGGGGGGGGGTGAACAAGCGCCTACCACCTATAACCCCCCTCCCCGGAGAAGGACAGCAGTCCATCGGACACTCAATCCTTCTCCTCCCTGCCGACCCCAACGGCTTCGTGCTCATTCCTGAACACGGGTTCCTGGCGTAGCGAGGTAAGATGCCAGCGCCTCAGCCCTCAGCGCCACCGGGCTGGCAGGCCCCTCCTTCATTTAATCAGAAAATCAGCTCCCTGCAGACTCCAACTGGTCCTGTTTCAGGGCCTAAAATGGTCCATATGAACATATACAGCCTGCGACCCAAGATGAATGAGCTGCAATCCTGGGTTTACAAAGTTGGATCTCCTTGCGATATCAAAACCTGGTGAAACCTCAAATTCCTGACACATGAAATTGAGATCCATGGATTTGAGGTTTTCACAAAGATAGTGCAGCTAAGAAAGGAGGAGGTGTCAATCTACACTAGAGCTGCTTTATATGCCTCCCTAGCTACTCTCCCCCCTCTAGATCAGGATGACAGTGAATCACTGTTCATAACGCTGACCCTTGGTAACACAAAAACACTCACAGTGGGCTGCATCTACCATCCACCCAGAGCAGCTGCTCCTGCTCTAGATGCTCTCAAGCATGCTTGCTAAGAAGGCCCCTTCCGAGATAATCATACTGGGAGATTTCAATCTTAGTTGGTTCCTAGACTCTGAACCAGGGTTTAAAGCACAACTACTAGATGCTCGGCTGACCCAAGTCATCAGTAAACCTGCGCTTATGAACAGCAAACTGGCAACCACTCCTTGCTTGACTGGGTCCTAGCACCAAACCCTGATAGAATTCAAACTGCTTGGATATTCTCGGATGCCCTCAGTGACCACCCCCCCTGTATTTTGTACCTGGAAGAACAGTCCCCCAAGGTTCCTCCAAGGACGTTGGAAGCACGCGACTTCTCAACCTTCTCTACTGAATCCTTCCAGGCCTCTCTTAATGAAATAGACTAGAGCCCTATTCTCTCACTTCCTAGTCTAGATATTGCCCTTGGTTACTTTGTAAATAACTTTTTATCCGTTGGCAACAAACACGTCCCCCTAAGGAAGCACAGGGTCAAAGAAAAATGTTACAAGTGGATTACCTCACAACATAAGAAACTAATGATTCAGAGGGATAAGGCTTGGGGGCAATACAAGACGACTAGTCAGCAGGCAGACTGGGTTAGATTCAAGGAGCTCCAAACAACTGTGTAAAACAGCTCAGAGGCTGCAAAATAACAATACATTAGAGGCCTTCAACAACATAACCCGACTGATTCTAAGCAATTCTGGGCCCAAGCCAACATTTTGCTCAAAGTAGGACCCAATATCACTGATGGCCCAATCTTATTCAATGGTCAGCCCATCAGGGACCCCCAGACAGCAGCCAACATGTTAAACCAAAACTTTACAAACCTAGACAGATATAAAAGTGGGTCTGTGGCCCCCACGTTTTCCTCCTCTAGCCAGGGGTGTAGCTAGGAATTTTAAACTTGTACTCAAAACTGATGCACTGTTGCCCCCTTATATAAATATAAACCAAAATATGCGCTGCCACGCCACACCAACAATAACCCCCCCCATTTGTCATGTCTGAGTTCAAGTAGAGTTTCTTCCTGTAATCCTTCTTCCTTTGTTTTTCTGCCTGCCTGGTAATTTGTTCTTGTTTGTATATTTGGCTGGTGGCATCAGTGCCCCATATCGAACAACAAAGGCAAAATGGCTCAATGTGACACAGACACAATGTGACTCGCAGTATCCTTGCTTTCCTCTTTTTGTTGCCCCTGCCTGATTTTTTTTTTACTGTACTCTGCTGAGTACAGTGCGTATGCCTGCCGACACCCCTGCCTCTAGCTCCTTAGGGCCTAGCCCCCTTCCCCTAGAATTTCATCTCAAGTTAGTCACTAGGAAGGAAGTGTTAGCCTTGTTCAAAAAAATAAAATCCTGTGGCTCTTCGGGCCCTTACAAACTGGAGCCTAGGCTGCTAAAGGTAGCTGCCCCTGCCATAGCATCCCCAGCCACCATGCTATTCACAGATCCTTTCTCGCTGGTCAAATCCCGGGAAAGTGGAAAGAAACAGTAGTAGTCCCTGTCCACAAAAGTGGTCTCAGGGAACCGATAGATAATTACAGGCCTGTCTTTCTCCTCAGTACTCTGGCAGAAGTTCAGGAAAGACCAGATCAGCTGAGGATTATCTGGCACTATATCACTTGTTATCTGATCAGCAGCATGGTTTCAGATGCAACTATGGCACAGATACTGCCTTGATTAAGCTCTCAACGGACATTCTACAAGGCCTTGATAAAGGTACCCCCACTGGGGCCATCTTTATCGACTTAACCAAGGTTTTTGAATTGGTAAGTCACGAGCTCCTCATCAGGAAGCTAAAGCAACTTGGACTTGACACCCATTCGCTTGCTTGGTTCACTCATTTACTTCTGCCACAGAACCCAAGTTGTAAGATGGAGAGGAGTCCCATCGATCCAATTATCGATCTCAGATGTGGTACCCCAAGGCTCAATACTAGGCCCTCTCTTGTTCTTATTTATTAAGGACCTCGGCAACAACAGTGGCAGCAGTCAACTCATACAGTATGTTGATGACGTTGTCCTTCATAGGACCTCCCACGACACCCAGGCACTTAGCACCCAGCTGCAAAAGGATTTTGCAAGCCTGGAAGAATTGATACAGTCAGTCAAACAAACTAGTATCAAACGAAAAGACCAAAGCTGTCCTATTGGGCCCCAAACACCTCGTCTCCATTAGGAGTCACTTGCTCCCCATCACAACCTCCTCTGGTAACAAAATCCAGGTTGTGGACTGGTCAAATACCTTGAGTAATAATCCAAGGCATCACATTTAAGGCACAGCGGCTCAGACTACACAAACTATCCACCAAAACGTGGTCTCCTATATTGGCTGAATAGTCATCTCACCTTGGCATCCAGACTAGCAACAGCAAACAGTATCCTGCTACTTAAACTTATATATGCTACCCCGTCCTACAGTCCTTAAGTAAGACAGGATCAAACTGGTTAGAGATACAGTACAACAAAATTGGGCATTTCACAATACATTCCCCTCCTAGGAAGCACCACTGTGACGTTCTGGCCTCCCTAGACTGGCCTTCGCTATACAGTAGGTTCCAGTACCCCCTGCTAACCTTGCTCATCAATGGACCTGCTCCTCCTAGCCTACCTGGCCTCCTTGTCCCAAGCGCTCCTGTAGAGCTCTCCGCACCTCTGGCAAAAGCTATCCAGGTGCCCAGGATAAGAATTGCATAGGGAATAAATCCTTCATGTACTCTGCCCCAAATCTTTGAAATGCCCTTCCCAAGAACTTGAAAATGGCCACTTCTCTCGCTAGTTTCCGAAAGGGTCTAAAAACACTTCTTCTTGAGCATCATCTGTGCCTGTGCCCCTGCTGAACGCCTGATCATATGAACCAGTATGGCACTTACTCCCTCTATCTTCCCCAGCATGGCATTTACCACATATTTGAGAGGTTCCAGCTAGCCTAGTACTACTCTTTGTCTTTGAATCTATTGGACTATGCTATGTTTTTCTCCTCCAGTGAGACACTGCTAAATGTATTGAAATCAGTGTAATTAACCCAGTCAGTGCTTGGCACTGTAATGTACCCTACTACCTTGTAATCCTTTCTCCTGTACCTGCTGTATGAATACTGTACTATCTGTATGTAATTAATTCTGGGTCGCCCCTGAAAAAGGGACCCTTGGTTCAAGTGGGCTTACCAGGTAATCAAAATGAAATAAATAAATAAAATCAATCAATAAATTAATAAATCTTGTCCTCTCAAGCCCCAATGAGGCTATCAACTGGCTTGAGAGACTGCAGTGAAGAACTCAAGACCATCTGAGGGTCTCCCTGAAGCTACCATGAGAGCAAGACGAGGGAGAGTTCCATAGTATTGGGTCAGAGTCTGAACTTGGCAAGTCTTTCTTTGGCTTCTTACCGGATTGAGAAAAGACAGTTCGTGGCCATGCTGCTTTCATGAGTCAGTGTCAGTGGCTCAGCAGGTAGCACATTCGCCTCTGAGGCTGGGAGATCAAAAGGTTGGGGGTTCTATCCCCACATCAGGCACTTGGGTTAAATCCCAAAACTGACACCTTAGTGCAGCATGAGGGGGGTGCTGCACTTCTGAGGTGCCATCTTTCAGATGAGACATTAAACCGAGGTCCCATCTGCCTGTTCTGGTGGTAGTTCAGGTGGATGTTCAAGATCCCATGGCACTCCTCAAAAAGATAGGGGAATTTTCCTGGTGTCCTGGCCAAATCCGCCCCATTCACTAAAAATACCACCAACAGCTTAATCTGGTTCAAGGTCAGCTGGCATTCATCTGTATCTCCGTCGTACATGAAAATAGGCAGAATTTGTCTAGTGCACTTACCTGGTCAACAAAAACTAAATAAAACAAAATGAGTTCAGCTCGAACCTTCAAAGTCTGCTTCAACATGGACTGGCAGTGGTAACTATGATGCATACAGTGGTATTGGCCAAGGCACTAAATATATAACACGTGCAGATCTTTGGCTGAGATGCAATTTCTGCAGCAATGCAGACAAAACTATTTACATGGTGATAAGCCCTGACCTATATTTTTGGACTTGTTGCAAAATGTCTATTTAAAAAAAAAAAAAAATGTCCATAGCCACAGACTAGCAGCAAATGCACCTAATCTCTTCTCCAAAATAGAAAAGACCACAAAAGATGTTAAGCGATGCTCATGAATTACACATAGCTTACATCTAAGCAAACATAACCGCTGTACTGTATCCTTAACTATGCAGTTTAGACAAGATATTTTCAATGAACACAGGGTGATATAGCAGCAAATTGCTATCAGCCCTTTCTAATACTAAAAAGTGCTTAGACCCCTGATAAAGCTCGTTCAAAGAAACCACTAATCTCAGAGCAGAAAACTGAAACTATGATCTTTTTATAACGAAAACTACAAATTCTGTTCAATGATTACCATCTGCACACAAAATAACAGGCTTTAGCACAATGAAAACAGTCCACATGCTCAAAATAAACAACATGAAACATAAGCTCTATATTTTACTAACTTACAGCAGTTTCCCACACAAATGGCATGCTGCACTTTGCTGTTCCAATTTTAGCTCCATCACTGTGTCTAAATGTAATGTTTACTATATAATTTGTTCCATATTTTGTGATTTCTTTCCTGCATTTATCACAGATGGCTGTTTCAGGCTGGAAAATGGGGTCTGTATACCTTCTATTCAGAATGAAATAAACTTGCATCTTATAAACTGGGTTCAGTGATTAAAAACAAATGTGCAACGCTTGGTTTTAAGCCACTGTCATAGCCAGCTATTCACATACAGTACTGAAATCGGAAATGCTTCCTTATGGGCCAGCAGGCGCAGCGGCACTGCATGCCATCCTGATGACCAATATTTGTGCCACAGGTGCGAGACATCCGGTGCTGACCAGCAAGAGTTCAAGCACTGCATCCAGCCTCGAGGAGGAAGGGTAGCTCCTATCACTACACAGTTGCCCCCTAGTCATTCTAGAAGAGGGGGATTCATTGGAAAAGGATAACATGGCCCTGTGGAGACCAGGTCATGTCAGCATACACTTGCTCGTAGATGTCAGATGCAGAGATATCTTACGTCCAGAGCAAGGCTGGAAGAAGATCCTTAAAAACGGACTGGGGTATCCACATCTCTGAACGACCTCAACAGGCACTTGCCACACTGCCTCCTCAGGCATGCACCTTCAGTGTCAGGGATAATAGGAGTGGGGTTGTGGCAAGAAAGATGGATCACCCTAATACAGATGACATTCCTTCGTCCAGCCACACCCTGCTGGGCTGCCTGGCTCTCCTCACCATCTCTTCCCTCTGATCTGACGGTTGAGTGAAAAATCTCAGAGAACTGAGTCCTCCAAGGTCCTGCTTCTGGGGAGAAATCATGCATTACTGGTTCAGAACCTGAGTTAGGAGTAGATCAAACTAGGGAGTGTCAGTACCCAGAAGGAGATGGACAGAGGCTCCATATCAGATCAGGGGTGTTAGTATAAAATATACTTTCTTGTATTCATTTTGAAAAAAGTGTGCAGCTACAGCGGCAGTCACTTTCAGCAAAAAGTTAAACAATATGACAATGTAATAAATAAAATTTTACGATTTTTATTCATCCATTACAATCTTCATTGTTAAAACGAATAACTTGCAGGAAATCCACTGAATACCGCATAATCAATTGTTTACTTACCAGGACATTCCTTACTATTCTGCATCTAAAACTTTCATTCACTGGCATCAGCACTGTTTTGCAGCTTTAAAACTAATGTGACAGTATTTTCCTAGCAAGTAAGCTTCCAGGTAAGCAGTGAAATATTTAAATGTCTTACTGTAGGGATGACTTTGTTCTATTTAATACAAAACAGAAAATGTACAGCAGTCAGTTGGAATCCTGCATCACTTGTTTTGAAGCAAGGTTTTTTTTTTTATGTGACCCTCCTGACAGGTTCATTCCCTTTGTAATAAATGCTGTCTTCTTACATATTGGTAATTTTAGAACGCTACAGTGGCTGCAAAGTAGCTTTTTAAAAAAGTGGTGAGTCAAGCATCCTCCAGCCAGCATCTGTTTTTCTTACGTACACTAGATTGTACTTCACAAGTAACTTAATGAGATTTTAGCTTGGGCAAATGCACAGTACCTGAAAAACAGCTGCCTCTAGATCTAAATGTGACCTTCTGTCGTCCTTCAATGGCGGTAGTATACAGAACTGGCTAACTTAACTGGAAACAGAATATATACTTCATATTTTCTTATCAAATCTTTAGAATAATAATACATTTTAATTTGCTGATATATGGTGCAATGTGGCTATGACATTCTTATAAAATAGCATTTATGAACAGCATGCTTGTTTATCCCTGCTTCTGGGGAGGCGGCAGGGCGGCCTGATGGATCCAGAGTCCCTGCCAACTATAAATTAAGTACTGGGCACTACTGCATGGTGCCCAATCTACTACCCATCAGTAGCCATAGCATGTAGTACTTTTGGTCTCCATGCATCATCTTTTTATCATTTATGTTCATTAGCATGTCTCATCAGCTACATTCATTTCATACAGCATCTTTTGTTGGCACAGGTTCGGTTTGTAACTACCCCTAGGGTCCAAATACACAAAACTGAAGGAGTTTCTTATTTCTGAAGAGCAGATGACACCTCAGAAAAAAAACAACTTCAGAACACATAATATTAGATACAGTTCAGCTAGCATTCCATATATATTTTATAGATTTCTCCTCTGTTATGCCTGGGTTATATACCACCAAGTGGCCCACATGTAACCGTAACCTTATACACAGTATTAATGTCTTACACAGTCTTATACTGTTTATCTTGTTTTACTTATGTTAGTGTTCTTTTATTTACATTTGCTATGCTTATATCTGTCAAAACGCATTTACATATATGCTGTTCTGCCATATATTCTGCTATACTAGGTGTCAAGCGTGGCTCAGTTGGTAGCACATCCGCCTCTGGACCAGAAGGTTGTGGGTTCTCGTCCCACACTGGGATGGACTTGCACCTAAAAATACATGAGCATCAGAGTGCAGTATTGGGGGTGCTGTACTGCTGGGGTGTGCCGTCCTTGGATGAAGACGTTAAAGCAGAGTCCCTTCTGCCCATCCTGGTGGGTGTCCAGGTGGGAAATAAAAGGAGCAGGGTACTCTTACGTGAAACAGGGAACATTCCTGGTGTCCTGGCCAACATTCCCTTCCCATAAAACGTTCATGCAATTATCCAGGCTGTGTGTGGGTGATGATGGCGATATGGCCCACCACATTCAGTCACTTCACTACCAGTCTAGCATTGCTTGTAAAGTGCTTTGGGATACTGTGTATGAACAGTGCTATATAAATGCTGATTCTTCTTCTATACTCATAATCGCTCATATTCTGTAGTTTTTCATATTGTGACATGCTGTATGCTTTTCTTGCATGTGTTCTCAGACTCACTGTCTCAGTGAGACTGATAAGACTACAGACTATGAATTTCAATATTTAGAGATTCACAGATTCTTCCTTACTTTGCAATTTTATTTCCTATGTAATTGCCCAAGGGAGCCACCTTATTTACATGCCTTATCAAACCTGTATGTTTTATCATATCTGTAACTGTACTTCATATATATGTATGCACATCAGTTCCTCTGAGAGAGAGAGGAGAGAGCGAGACCATCCTTGAGGAATGGTGGGAAATTGGCTCCCTTGTATTTGCTTTGTTTCACTTGTTATGGCGTGAGTATGTAATAAACATATTTATTAATGCTACTTGTTACCTTTGTCCAGCATACCATGCAAATAACCTAAGCTGTGATCTATTCACAGTGTAACACCTCTGTTATTTATTTCTGAGGAAATTTTCATGAATATATCATCTTTATCTCTTAGACTTCATCTGCCTCATAGCTTACTCCCTACTTCAGATCATAATCATCTGTTGCGACATCACAATCTGTTGCTATGGGAGTAACTGTGATGTCACAAGCAGTGCATTATGACCTCCGGTAGGGAGAAAGTAATGGGGATAGAGGAACTCTTTGGGACCAAGGATCCTGTTTTCATGAAAATGACCTCAGTAATAAATAGTAAAGAGGTGAAATACAGAACTAATGTGAAATATAAGTTGGACTGTGTCTAAATATTATGTTTCGTTAAGGTTCTACTGAAGGAGTCAGCTGCTCTTTAACTGTAGTTCTGTTAGGGTTTTAATTCCATATTACAGAATCGTTGAGGGAAGAACATGTTACTTACCTGTAACAGTAGTTCTAAGAGTGGTATATGTTGTTCATCCACACTCTCTGGCATGTCCCTTTCCCCTTTAAATCTGGACGGAAGTCTTCAAGCTAGCTCCTCCCACCCACCCGGGTGGTAAATACCTCGGCTCCACCCCATAACACCAGATCTTAGCCCGCTGGAAGCAAGGTTGTGCGCCTAAAGCTGGGGAGGTCGGGTGGGTGCGTGTGGATGAACAACATATGCCACTCCTAGAACTACTGTTACAGGTGAGTAACCTGTTCTTCTAGGAGCGTGGATATGTTGTTTATCCACACTCTCTGGCAGACTCCAAGCAGTTCTCCAGGAGGAGGGAGGCAAGGCGCACACCCCTACTTGGGAAATAGAGATTGGAAAACCGAGGCCCCAAAACCAGCATCCCGGCGTGACTCAAGGTCGATGTGGTAGTGGGTAATGAAGGTGTTTGCTGACTTCCAGGTAGCAGCCCAACAGATTTCCTGGATAGGGATGTCCCTGGAAGCAGCCACCGATGCAGCAGTATGGCGGGTAGAATGAGCTCTTATCCCTCTGGGAGGCTCCTTCCCCGCCAACTCATAGCATTAGACCTATGCAAGATGTAATCCACCTTGCAATGGTCTGTTTGGCTGGGTAGGGTCTGCCAGAAGCGGCTTCCAGCATAGGTGACAAACAGCTGGCGAACCTCTCCCCCAATTTCCACCATTCTTTCCTTATAATAGGAGAGGCACGTCTCAGGTCCAAGGTATGGAGCCTGTACTTGGCATCCGAGGTGTACTTAGGGTAGTACACTGGCAGAGTTAACTCCTGGTTAAGATGAAACTCTGATACCACCTTCGGAAGGAATTTCAGGGTGGGGGCGCAGGAGAACTTTGTCCCTGTGAAAGACCAGGTAAGGGGAGTCCACCGAAAGTGCCTGGAGCTCCACTGTCCTTCTGGCAGACATGATAGCCACCAGGAAGGCTGTCTTCCACGACAAGTGTGAGAGCTCACACTTGTGCATGGGTTAGAATGGCTTGCCCATGAGCTTTGCCAAAACCAGCAACAGATCCCATGGAGGTGGAGGTTCACGCACCGGAGGGAATATGTGATCCAGGCCTTAGAAGAAGCGCCCAACCACTGTCTCCTGTGCAAGTGTCCCGCCAGCCTGCAGCAGAAATGGCTGCCAGGTGCACACTAAGGGTTGATGACTGTAGACCCCTTGGAGAGAGACCAAAGGTAGTCGAGAATGTTAGCCACAGAGCAGGATAGAGGGTCCAGACTCTTACCCTGACACCAAATGGAAAATCTCTTCCATTTGAAGGCGTAACATTTCCTGGTTGATTCTTACAATAGCCTCCACCACGGTGTAGACATCCTCGGAAGGCCCAGAGCCTGGAACTCTAGCCGCTCAGGTACCAGGCTGTGAGGAGCAGGGAATGAAGGTCTGGATGGAATACCTTCCTCTGGCTCAGAGATATCAGGTCCGGGCGTTTACAAAGC
Organism: Neoceratodus forsteri; assembly: GCA_016271365.2. Classification (NCBI taxonomy): domain Eukaryota; kingdom Metazoa; phylum Chordata; order Ceratodontiformes; family Ceratodontidae; genus Neoceratodus; species Neoceratodus forsteri. Next base: position 685,448,540 of record CM028134.1, read on the forward strand.
TGCTCTGGGGGCCTGCAGCTGAGGAGATCTGGGTACCAGAACTGGCGCGGCTAATCTAGGGCTACTAGGATCACCTTTGCCTTGTCCCTCCTCACCTTGAGTAACACCTTGTGGATCAAGGGAAACGGAGGGACGGCGTAGAGGAGGCCTGGGGTCCACGGCCTCGAGATGGCATCCCCCTGCAGCGAGCCCTGCTGAGGGGGGCGGGCATGGTACAGCCTCAGCTTGGTGTTTTCCCTGGAGGCAAACAGGTCCACCAATGGTTTGCCCCAATGGAAGAACAGACTGTAAGCTACCTCTGGATGGAGAGACCACTTGTGGGATGTCTGGACTATGTGGCTGAGAGCATCCGCCAGCTGGTTCGAGACTCCTGCCACATAAATGGCTAGGAGATCCGCCTCCAACCGGCTCATGAGGGTCCAGATGCGAAGCACCTCCTTGCACAGCAGACAGGAGTGCTTGCCGCCCTGTTTGTTGAGGCAGTACACGGTTATGGTATTGTCTGTCTGGACTTGAACCACTTGACCTCGGAGCTGAGGAGCGAAAGCTGACAGTGCCAGTCTGACTGCTCTGAGCTCCAACAGGTTGATGTGACATCGGGACTCCTCGGGGGTCCAGAACCCGTGGGCTCTGTTGTCCCCCATGTGGGCTCCCCAGCCCATGAGAGAGGCATAGGTCGTGAGAATGACTGTCGGCTCGGGGTGGACAAACAGGATCCCTTCCTGCAACCGTTCTGGGGCGGTCCACCATTGGAGAGTGTCCCACATCTTCTGGGTCACAGTGATCAGCTGGTCGAAGTGACCATGGCGCTGAGTCCACTGAGCAGCCAGCTCCCATTGGAGGGGGTGCACGTGCCATCTGGCCCAATGGACCACTGAGGTACATGCCGCCATGTAACCCAGAAGGTGCAGGAAGTCCCAGGCAGGGCGCAAGTGCCCAACCAGAAACGACTACGCAAAGGAGGAAAGAACCTCCGCCCTGTCCACCGGGAGCCAAGCTCTGGCTTGACGAGAGTCGAGCTCTGCTCCGATGAAGCCCATCACCTGAGAGGGCATGAGTTCCGACTTGGCCTCGTTGATCAGGAGGCCTAGTTGGGAGCAGGTTCGAAGAGCCAGATCCCTGGCTCTCTCCACCTCCTGGAGGGGGAACCTGCCAAGAGCCAGTCATCAAGATAAGGGTAAATTTGAACTCCTTGACACGGGGATGGGCTGCCACCACTGCAATGCACTTGCGAAGACCACTAGGGCCAATGACAGACCGAATAGCATGACTCGGAACTTGTACAGGGTCCCTTCGACCCTGAAGCCGAGGAACCGCTGATGGGACGGACGGATTGGGACGTGGAAGAACGCATCCTGCAGATCCAGTGAACAGAACCACATGTTTCGCTCCAGGGATGGTATGATCTGGTTCAGAGTTACCATCCGGAAGGTGCGAAACCTGAGCTATTGATTCAGGTCGTGGAGATCTAGGATGGGGCACCAACCCCCCCCGCTTGGGCACCAGGAAGTACCTGGACACGAAGCCTGGGTCTGTAGGAGGATCTGGCACTGGAGCTACCACATCTTTGCAGAGGAGCTGAGCAATGTCATCTGAAGAGCCGACTGAGTGTGAGCTGAGATCCTTTGCTCCCGAGGGCTTGGCTTGGCTGGGAGGTACTGCTCGAATTCCAGAGGCAGTATCTGGCTAACCATTCACTACCCCACCTGTCCGGTGATATTGGACCAGGCGGAAAGAAAGTGGCGGAGCCGGCCCCCAGAGCTGCCGTGACAGGTGTAGGGGTGGCAACCCCCAACCTGTTACTGGGCAGGCTTAGAGGAGGAGGAAGCTCCTGGACCAGCACCTCGGTCTCCTTTACGGGGCTGTTGAGGACCCTGCTTGGGCCTGGGATGCTAAGCTTGAGCCTGTTGTAGTTGCTGTTGCTGCTGTCCTCCTTGATAGGAGGGCTGCTGGACTGCAGGGGAAGAGTGCTGAAAAGACTTCTTCTTGCGCTTCTGCTGGTTCTTGCCCAAAGAACCTTTCACAGAGGTAGCATCCAAGGTGGCACTGGACTGCTCTATGCACTGGAGGTGACCAGCCACTCCTGGACCGAAGAGGTCGGTGCCTAGGAAGGGCACATCAGCTAACTTGTGCTGGGTATCCGCCGGGAAGGAGGACAGCCTCAGCCAAGCCCTGCGGCGAATGGCCACTGCAGCTGCCAAAGAGCGGGCACAGGAATCTCCAATGTCCAGGGCCGTTTGGAGCTGCTGTTTTGCAACAGCATGGCTCTGATCACGGACCTACTTCACTGTGGTCTGCATGTCCGCCGGGAGATGAGGGAGGACTTCATCCAATGACCCAAGGAGGGAATGAGAGAAGTGTGCCATGATGACAGTCGAGCTAGCCTGACGAAGGCCTAAAGAGGAGGCCGCACAGACCTTACGGGCAGAGTGGTCCATATTTTTGGACTCCTTGTCTGGGGGTCAGTCAGAGTCAGCTGAGCTACCAGTACGTCTGAACACAGAAGCAGTCACTAAGCTTTTGGCTGAAGGATGCTCTGTGAACCCCGCCAGAGACCCCAAGGGCACCATATACTTGCGGGCCAAGCGGGCAGATGGTGCTGGGCAGGAAGCAGGATGCTGCCAAAGCTCAAGGGCCAGGCCAACGCTGGCTTCGGCCACTGGAAAGGCCTCCGTCGGGGTATCCCTCCTTTTGAGGATATCCGTTAAGGGGGTACTCTGCCTTTTTCTGGATAGGCTCCGGGGCATTCCGGTGGACTCGGAGATCAGGCAGAGAATGCCATGAAAGGAGGAAGGGCCTTCCTCCAGTCCGGCCACAGATGACTCATCATCCCCTGAATGAGAGTGTAACCCCGTGTCATCAGAGTCCGAAGAGTCGAAGTACGATGGCCTACCGCCTACGTCCCCTTCGAACCGCATGGGGCGGTCGGGGGTGACCGTAATGGACAGGCCTCGGGGAAGCCCGGTGTCTGCACGATCCACTTTCAAGGGAGCCCCTCCCTGAGGCTGCTTAGGTGGTGGCGCCACCAAAATCGGTGGAGAAACCAGAATAGGCCGAGCCGGTATACGCGCCAGCCCCATGAAGGTGGAACCAAGGCCTTCAGCTCCGGAGGGGTTAGAGTCGGCTTACAAGGTGGGAGCCAAGTAATGGCCAGTCAAAATCAGCTGTTGCCACATCCAATCCTCACAGTGTCGACGGAGTTTCCGTCGAAGCCTCTCCTCGTCCGAGGAGGATGAGGACTGGCGGTGGCGCCTCTTTTTAGAATGTTTGTGGCCCTTTTCAGCCGTTCGACCAAAGGGGTCCTGGTCCTCGATCGAGACCGACGGGGTCGGCTTGTTCGATCGGGGGACACCGGAGTTTGTGAAAATCGAGGTTCCGGCACCTTTTCCTCAATCAGGACACCCGAGGGCAGTGTCTCCTCATCGGGAAAGAAAAGGAAAGGACAGGCGTCCTTTCTAAGCAGTCAATGACTGAGTCGTACGACAAAGGCTAGATTGGGTCAGAAGTAATCTCGGCCAATTCAGCCGTTCTCGACTCTCGGTGCCCTGGCCGAGACGGAAGGTCTGTAAAACCCGGCAGCCGAGGCGATCGACGGTCGAGACCACATGTTCCTGGGACTCGGACCTCTCTCGGTCCCAGGGCGTCTCCTTCTGGAGGAAGAAGACTTGGGGTCCTTGTCCCTCTTCTGAGGGCGGGAGGTACTGCGAGCTAAGGCGCCTCACCCTGGTGGGAGAGACTGGCACAACTCCTAAAGGAGTCCAAAAATGTGGAGCCAAGGTTGAGAGGAATGAAAAAACTGCGACTGGCCGAAGCCTGAGTCGCTTCCTCCTTGAAGGCAGCCATTTGCTCAAGCTGCTCGGCAGATCCCGCGGCCACGGAAACCGCCCACCTTGCCTCCTTAGATTTCACTGGCGGATTTCTAAGCTCCGGGCTCCCCAATTTTAGGCGTGCCTTGCGGTCGTCCAGAACATTGGGATGGAAGGCCAAACAAAAGGTACAAGACGTGGTGTCATGTCCGACACCTAGGCAATAGACACCACGAGAGGTAGGGATCAATCTTAACATTTTTTTTTAGCGCAGGGACACTGCGTGAAGAAATCCGGGGGCAGGTTGTCCTCCTGTATGTCCGAGGCTGAAATTGGAATCATAAACTCTGATGAGTTTCAAAGTAATTTCGGTGAAGACCGACATTGCAAATCCAGGACCCTACAATTGCTAAAAGTACGAGGGAACCTGAATCTTCCAGCGGAAAGGAAGATCTGGTGTCATTGGGCAGAGCCGAGTTTTACCACACGGGTGGGTGGGAGGAGCTAGCTTGAAGACTTCCGGACAGATTTAAAGGGGAAAGGGACATGCCAGACAGTGTGGATGAACAACATATCCACGCTCCTAGAAATGCTGTACTCTGATAGATGGACTATGACTGGGGTATACTGCCATGATATATCAATGACTTGGAACTCCTTTCCATTTTCTTGTCTGTTTTCTCCTTTTTTTCTCACCACAAATCCATTGTATAATAGGAATAATCTAACCAGATAAGCAAATGGAGTGCAGAATGGGCTCGTTTCCAGTTACAAAGGGGAATCAGGAAATACAATACAATACAAAAAAATCCAGCACTAAAGATGTACAATGCCAATATATAAACAAAGTTATCCAATGTACTGGAACTTCTTGGGTTGTTGAAAGCACTTGGTTTGGCCTTGTGCCTTATAATTCACAGAACATGCAAGTACGTCCCAGAATATATCACACTCTGGTGTGTACTACTGCTTAATCATTCACTTTTGCAATACTGCCATCCACATGCCTCATGAAATAGTTGGCTGTGAACCACAATCACACCTATAACATCATTCCCCTTGCTTTCTCAGTTCTATTCAGCATTGAAGCATGGGAATCAAATGAACAAACCACAGAAGAAATTCAAACATCGTAAAAAGTGCTATAGCTAGGGGAGGATGGGTGGGCTTATGCAGATATTGAATACATACCATCAACAGAGCTACAGATAGATATAAATAAGAAATGGCAACTGTTTTTTACTGCAACAAAGACTGCCTGACTCCCTAGGTCCGCCAGGAGCTGGTAACCAAAATGGTTCTCTTGGTCATCAACTATGTGGATGTAGTTTGTGGCACTGCTCCCTCCTCTTCCCTTGCCAGACTGAACACCCCCTGTAACACTTTTTGTCACATTGCATCTAACCCCCCCCCGTATTCACCACTGCTCCCTCTTCTCCTTTCTGTTCATTCTGCCCCTAACCTCATATCGCCAGTCTCACTGCACCTAATTCATCTCAAAATACTGGTTTATGTCCTTACCCTCTTACCTATCCTCAACTCCTCTCACCCAGTCCCTCTGCCTCATACTCCTTTGACTCCAGGAATCCTCACACCTTCTCCCTTTTCCACCACCACTGCTCTCCTGGGCAGCCAGCCTTTCCGATCATTTTTCCTCCCTCTGGAATCTGCTCCCCTCTTCTCTCCCCTTCCCCCATCTTCATTAGGCTCCAAATAACCCCCCCAGCCCTCTACCTGACCTTACCTCACTGGAACACCTTCCACCCCTTTGGTGAGCCTCCTCAGGGTTCTGACTGAATCAGTTTGTTTTCCCAACTACCACTGCACTGCCATTTGCCAACCTTCTCTAGTCACTTTGACTGCACACTGAAGTTGCTCATTGCATCAACGTTTGGCACATTATTATAACTGCTGTACACTGTTTGCAATTGACATTGTATTGCTTCATTACTACTGAGTATGTCTTATGAACATGCTCCCTTTCCCGAGTTGAACCTGGAATTAGCCTTGGCTCAGTGTGCCTTTCCCTGGTACAAATTTTCTAATAAATAAAATAAATTTTACATGGATATACAGTGCAATCTCGGTCTAATAAACCCTCATTATTATACAGATATCCCTACCTACCTAATGAACTGGTAGCATGACTCCCAAGTGAAAACACTCTGAATGTTTTAATCCCAGTTCTAAAAACTCCCGATTACCTGAACTAATTTCTTGTCTCCCAAGCAGTTTGGATAATCAAGATTGTACTGTTCTGTATTTACTTACACAGACTCCAAGGAGAACCAGTAGGAAAGTGGCTAAACAGCCAAAAATAACAAGTAGGACTAACTAAAGACAAAGATCAAAGCTACACTGTGACCAGAAGGACAAGCTAGGAAACAAACACAGTGAAAGACAGATTGGCACCCGGGGAATACAACGAGCTCATCCTGAACTGGGACATGCCAACCAACCTAAAACAACAAAAAGAAGAATGACCAAAGCTCAAGTGTGTCATAATTATTCTGGGCAAACCAAAAAGTCTCTCAACTAAGGAATGGGGCAGAACCAGACAATGGGAATAACGCTGAGCACCATGATGCTAAAAACAAAACTTAACATTAAAAGATGAGAAAGTTACACAAGCACAGGGGGGCTCCATATTCAAACCATTAGAATGAAGTTTACAGGCTTAGCACTGTGCTAATGAGCTATAGCACGGCCAACAGCTTGTTAGCTCTGCTGCTAAATTTAAAATTACATTCGGCGCATTGCTAAGTGGTTACTGCAGTCAGGCTAACTACGCCACTATGCCTATGTACATGAGGTGAGCCTCTTGCATACAAGGTACAGTGGCATATTGAAAGGGTTCTGGAAGCACAAAAAGGCTACTGTGACTATGTTATTTTCCTTTCTGCAACCCTGCTCTTAATGCCCACAGCGGCGTACAGCTCTCCCCTCTCAGCAGCACTAGTGCCTGTGAAGTACTCAGAAAATGTACCCCTCCGTCACAGCTCCCCCTTTTAATGAAAGAAACATCTCTAACACTAACATTACCTCTCCTTTTTCACCCAGTCCCCACTGTAATGAAGAAAACATCTATGATGCTACTGGTATCCCCCTCTCTCTCACTGATCGCTGCCCACTGTAACCATAACACATCCCTGGAAGTCTTGTAGTCCCATCCCCATTCCTGTAGTCTACAACCTGCTGCATGCCAACCTCAGCAAGGCATTTGGCACTTTCCAACAGCTCTCCCACCTCTCCTGACACCACTTGCCTCGCATAAATCCTGCAGTGATAAAGCTGTATATCGCTATAAGAATTGTGTGAAAATTAACTAAGTTGGTATACACGTGCAGTATCTTCGCTTAAGGAAACAGGCCACAGTTCTCAAACAAGTGGAAAATGAACAGCAAAGTACTGGTGCTTCCTGCAGAAAGAAAGGATTTAAGGGAGAAAGGGCAGGGACTTAAGTTGCAAGGGTAGGTCCAGCTCACAGTCAGCCATTTTCAGAGGGCTGTACATGCTCAGTGGAAAGATGGTATAAAAATATTGATATATGCTAGTTCTGTGATGATGAGGGATTGCTCTTGCATGCTGGTGACCTGGGTTAGTACCCGAGCTCAAGATGTCAGAAGAGGAGGCCAGTAGGGAGGGTGAAAGAGTCTGAGAGAAGCTCTCCTGCTAGGGAAGGGAGGTATGCACCACTTGGGGAGCATGTGGTGGCTGTGTGTGGCCATTGCTAGCATGGGTGACCACAACCTGGTGAGTCTGTCCCAGGGTGCACACGTAGTGCACACTCCAGACAGTGAGGTGGGAATGGGCAGGAGAACAGGCCAAAATGCGGCCTTGGCGGATGTCCTCTCCGTGCATTCCCCCATGCCACCTGACTCATCTTTGGCGGATAGTCTGCTACTCAGCCCCTGGTTACTGGTTTTGGTAGTGCACTTTTCCCTCTTCTACTTCACCCCACCAAAGAAGGGGTCCACAGGGGAGGGATAGGGATCGAAAATCAATTTTTTAGAACAAAGAAGTACAATTATCTTTTTTTATATGAATGAGTTTGTTTTAACCAATGTGTCTGGTTGTGTCAGTTGAAAATATTGACTGATGTTATGAAGATTATTTATGTGTTATAACAGCATGCTTTTAAAATGTATAGACCTCTCTAGATTTAGTAACTTGTTAAATTATTTATAGATTTTCTTATGGATCTTTTTGCTATGCGGTTGGTTTTCTAAATTGTATATAACTTCAGTCTTCCCTTTGGTGTATTTGGCTGCAATGTGTGTTGAATAAACAAAACTAGAAGTGGTGGTGGTGGCGGAGATAGTCGTGGTGGCACTATTAGTCATGGAGCTGCAAGGGCTAGGGCTAGGTGTATGATAGTAGGGTCAAAGAGTCCCGGTTTCAGTGGTCCACTGATTTCACTCCCATTCCCATTAACAGTCTTCCTAAGTCTTCCAGTGCATCTGCTACTGCCCTATACAATCCAGAAGCACACAGGTTTTCTCTCCCTCCTTCAAGCGCTAATAGTGCCAGTTCCTCTTCCGCTACATGAGAATAATACAGAAATGATCCATTCATAATTGAAAATCTAGGCAATGCCCCATCTATATCCCACTAACAACACAACAACCTCTGCCACAGCCACCTGGGAAAGGGTAGGGACAACTGCTGGTCCACCTAGAACAGCTATACGATTCCCCCATATCACGCAGCAGCATCACACAAGTCCAGCCCTGCTCACTCAACTCTTATGAGAGAGGAACATGACACCGAGTCGGACTCTGGCAAGGATACTACTGTAATCCTGTCAGCCAAGGACATATTACAGTTGTTCATGGGAGAAGGGTGAGGTACATGGATACCACAGTTCTACAAAATTAAGCAAGTAGCATCAAAGCAGCTTTTAGGAGGAGAGTGTTAGTGAAAAAGAGGATACTGAAGTCTAGCTGTCAGAGGGGCTGGGAATAGAAGCAGAGGAGGAGGATGCACCAGAGAAGGAGCAAAAGGGTCTGGGAAAGCAAAAAAGTAGGAGCAGCAGCAGGGGAAGAAGTACGAGAGGAGGAGGAGCTGGGACTCTTCAGCCATTCTCCATGGTGAAAGACACTGACTTTCGAAGACTCTTGTAGGAAGACAAGCCCAAATATACAGGTTACTCACCTGTAACAGGAGTTCTAGGAGTGTATATGCTGTTCATCCACACTTGTTGGTAGGTTCCTTGCCGCTTTAAATGTTGCCGGAAGGTCTTCAAGCTGGCTCCTCCCACCCACCCGGGTGGTAAAACCCTCGGCTCCGCCCCATGACTCCAGATCTCGCCCGCTGGAAGCCAGGTTGCGCGTCGAAGCCGGGGAGGTTGGGTGGGTCATGTGGATGAACAACATATACCACTCCTAGAACTCCTGTTACAGGTGAGTAACCAGTATTTCTAGGGATGTGGATATGTTGTTCAATCCACACTTGTTGGCAGACTCCTAGCAGTTCTCTGGGAGGAGGGAGGCAAGGCGCGCACTCCCTACTTAAGGAATAAAGACTGGAGAACCGAGGTCCCAAAACCAGCATCCCGGTGTGACTCTAGGTTAATGCGGTAATGGGAAATGAAGGTGTGTGCTGACTTCCAGGTAGCAGCCCTGCAGATTTCTTGGATAGGGATGTCCCTAGAAGCAGCCACCGAAGCAGTGCTATGGCGGGTAGAATGAGCTCTTATTCCTTTGGGAGGCTCCATGCCCACCAACCTATAGCAGAGATCTATGCAGGAGGTGACCTACCTGCTTATCGTCCGCTTGGCTGCAGGTCTGCCAGGTGCGGCTTCAGCGTAGGTGACAAACAGCTGGCGAACCTCTCCACGAACTTCAGCTGTTCGCTCCTTATAATAAGAGAACGCTCTTCTAGGGTCCAAAGTATGGAGCCTATATTCAGCCTCCGAGATGTGACTGGGATAGAACACCGGCAGAGTCAACACCTGGTTAAGGTGAAACTCCGACACCATCTTCAGAAGGAATTTCGGTTGGGGGTGAAGGACAATCTTGTCCCTGTGGAAGACCAGATAAGGAGACTCAATGGAAAGAGCCTGGAGCTCTCCCATCCTTCTGGTTGACGTGATAGCCACCAAGAAGGTGGTCTTCCATGACAGGTGAGAGATGTCACACCTGTGTATCAGTTCGAATGGTTTGCCCATGAGCTTAGCCAATACCAGCAGTAGATCCCACGGAGGTGGAGGTTCTCGCACCAGAGGGGATATGTGATCAAGGCCTTTGAAAAAGTGCCCAACCACCTTCTCCTGCACCTCCAACTGCTTGCCGGCCTGCGCCCGGTAAGCAGACATGGCTGCCAGGTGCACCTTAAGGGTCGTTGACCGAAGCCCTAGCTGAGAAAGGCACCACAGGTAGTCCAGAAAGCTAGCCAAGGGACAGGAAGAAGGGTCCAACCCCTTGTCCTGACACCAAATGGAGAATCTCTTCCATTTGAAGGCATAGCATTTTCTGGTCGACTCTTTATGGGACGCCTCAACAACGCTGAAGACCTCGTCGGAAAGACCCAAGGCCTGGAACTCTAGCCGCTCAGGAACCAGGACATCAGGTGCAGGGATTGAAGGTCCAGGTGGAGAACATTCCCCTTGTCGACTGAGAGCAGGCCTGGGTGGGCTGGAAGCCGCCTCGGGAGCCTGGAGCTGAGGCCGAGGAGATCTGGATACCAGAATTGGCGAGGCCAGTCTGGGGCTACCAGAATCACCTGCGCCTTGTCCCTCTTTGCCTTGAGAAGCACCTTGTGGATCAAGGAAAATGGAGGGAAGGCGTAGAAGAGGCCCGGGGTCGACTTCGAGAAGGCATCCCCCTAAGCGAGCCCTGCTGAGGGGGCGCATGAAACAGCCTCAGCTTCACATTCTCCCTGGAGGCAAACAGGTCCACCTGAGGGTAGCCCCAATGGGAAAACAGGTCTTGTACTACCTCTGGCAGGACAGACCACTCGTGAGAAGCAGCGCCTATCCGTCTGAGGGCATCGCCCAGACTGTTGGAGGCTCCTGCCACATGGATGGCTAGGAGATCTGCCTCCAGGCTGATCACAAGAGACCAGATGCGGAGAGCCTCCTTGCACAGAGGCAAGGAGTGCGTCCCATCCTGGAGGTTTAGGTAGTACATGGTCGTGGTATAGTCCATCTGGACCTGAACCACTTGACCCCGTAGAAGCAGGAGCGAAGGCGGTGAGGCTAGACGAACTGCTCAAGCTCCAGAAGGTTGATGTGGCATCGAGACTCCTGAGGGGACCAGAGGTCGTGGGCTCTGAGCTCCCCCAGATGGGCATCCCAACCCATGAGAGAGACATCGGTCATTAAGAGTGACCATCGGCTCGAGGCGGATGAACGGGATACCCTCCTGCAGGTGAGCTGGGACGAGCCACCACTGCAGGCCGTCCCACATCTCTTGGGTCACTGTCACTGGCTGGTCCAGAGGCCTGGAGTGCTGTGACCACTGGCTGGCCAGCCCCCATTGCAGGGGACGCATATGCCAGCAGGCCCAACGGACCACGCTGGTGCAGACTGCCATAAGGCTAAGGTGCAGGAAGTCCCGGTGAGACAACTGCCCAACCAGAAATGATTGGGCAAAGGAGGAAAGGACCTCAGCCCTGTCCGCCGGGAGCCGGGCTCTGGCTCGAAAAGAGTCGAGCTCTGCCCCGATGAACTGAATCACCTGCGATGGCACGAGTTCCGATTTGGCCTTGTTGATGAGGAGGCCAATCTGAGAGCAGACCTGGAGGGCCAGATCCCTGGACCGCTCCACCTCCAACCTGGAGGGGGCTGCAATCAGCCAGTCATCCAGGTAAGGATACACCCGGACCCCTTGGCTCTGCAGGAATGCTGTCACCACTGCCATGCATTTGGTGAAGACCCTGGGAGCTGGAGAGAGATCGAAGGGCATGGCCCGGAACTCGTAGAGAGAGCCCTCTGCTCGGAAGCGGAGGAACCGCTGATGAGACGAACGGATTGGGACATGAAAGAATGCATCCTGAAGGTCCAGAGAACAAAACCACACGCCTGGTTCCAAGGATGGAATGATCTGAGCCAGAGTGACCATCCTGAAGGTGCGAGGCCTTAGGAACTTGCTCAGGTTGTGCAGGTCGAGAATGGGGCACCAGCCCCCCATCCATTTTGGGACCAGGAAATACCTGGACACAAACCCTGGGTCTGGAGGGGGGTCTGCCACCTCGCTGATCACCTCCTTCTGGAGGAGCAAGGCAATGTGACTCGGCAAGCTGACAGAGGGCTGTGGAACCCGTAGCCCCTTGTGGGGTGATGGCTCGATTGGGGGGGGGGGACTGCTCGAATTCCAGAGGCAGACCCCTGCCGACCACTTCTAGCACTCAGCGGTCCATGGTGATAGAGGACCAGGCGGAAAAGAAGTAGCGGAGAAGTCTCTCCATGGGGGGAACCTGGGGAGGAGTGACGAGGTTGGGGGTGACACCCCTCAACCCGTCACTGGACAGGCTTGGAGAAACGGCCTGCTGAGGGACCTCCTGGACCTTTGCCTCCAAGCTTCCTACTAGAGGAAGTGGCAGACTTGGCCTTAGGGCGCCAAGTGTGAGCCTGCTGGCCCTGATGCTGGTGTTGCTGGGCCGGATGCCGCCAGGAGCAGAAGGCGAAGAGCTTACGCTGCTGCGGGCGGCCTTTGTCCTTCTGGGCAGACGTAACAGAGTCCAAGGTGGCATTGGACTTCTCGATCCTCTGGAGATGGCCTTCCAGTCCCGGCCCAAACAAGTCGATGCCCAGGAAGGAACATCTGCCAGTTTGTGCTGTGTGTCTGCCGTGAAGGTGGAGATCCACAGCCAAGCTCTGCGGTGCATGGCCACAGCGGCCACTACTGACCGGGCACAAGAGTCACCAATGTCCAAAAGTTTGGAGCTGTTGTTAGCCACCGCTTCCTGATCCCGGACCTGCTTGACCGTCATCTGAAGGTCAGCTGGGAGATGAGGAATCACCTCATCCAGGGACCCCATAAGGGCGTGTGAGAAATGTGCCATCAAAACAGCTGAGCTAGCCTGACGAAGGCCTAGGGAGGAAGCAGTGTAAACCTTCTGCCCTGAGTAATCCAACTTTTTGGATTCCTTATCGGGCGGTTTGTCCACGTCCCGAGCGTTCCCAGAACGCCGGAAAACACTATCGGTCACTAACCCCTCCGCAGAGGGGTGCTTCGAGAAACCGGAGGGCGAACTGGTGGGGACTGCGTACTTTCGGACCATTCTGGTCGAAGGCGTGGGACAAGATGCTGGCCGCTGCCACAACTCCAGGGCCGGGCCCACAATGGCTTTGGCCACCGGAAAGGCCTCCGTAGGGGAATCCCCTCGGTCCAGTATCTCCGTAAGGGGATACTTGGCCCATTTTGGATGGTTCGAGCTGCATCCCAGTAGACTCTGAGATGAGTTGAAGCATACCCAGAAACGAGGATGGGCTCTCATCCACCGACTGGCCTCCTGCAGACTCCAGGTCAGTCGGCCTGGAGAACAGGGAGGAGTAATCATCAGACTCTGACAAGTCTAAGAACAGCTGCCGAGCGCCTGAGCCACCCTCCACCTGCTGAGGTCGATCGGGAGCGAGGGTGACCGACAACCTATGGGGCAAGCCCTGACCCGACCAAGAATCCTGGATCGGGGCCCCAGTCTTCAGTTGTGGAGGCGAGGTTCCACCACAATGGGTGGAGCAGCCAGTTTCAGACAAACAACCGGTGCTGGGGGGCGGCTCCTCGACTACCATGAGGGGTTGTTTCGGCTGCTCCAATGACAGCCACTTAATGGCCGGAGAAGACGACGGAGTCGGCTTGTTACTGGTCAGTAAAAGCTGCAGCCGCATAAAGTCCTCGTAGTGCTGACGCAACTTGCGCCGGAGCCTATCCTTCGAAGAGGACGAGCGGTGACGCCGCTTTCCATGGTGCCGAGACCGAGAACGCCGACATCAGCGGGACCGACTGGACCTGGAAGAGGACCGAGACCGAGACCTTCAGGGATTCCAAGGGTGGGTCAAAGAGGGAATGGGGGAAACCCGTCCCTCCCTCGGTGCAGGGACCTTAACTGGGGACTTCAGCACAGGAGGCACAGGCAAGTCCTCGGTAATCACCGGAGGAACCGGTGAAGAAGGGCTGTCGGCATCTCCAGGCAACAAGCCGTCTGACGGGTCGAGATAAATCTCAAATGCGTCGATGGAGGTCTCGGCCGGCTGACCTGATGGGGACACCGTGAAGCCAGCAGCCGCAACCTCGACTTGAAGTTGAGAGTCGACGATCCGGTGAAGGGGGATCTCTCCTGGTCCCATGAACATCAATGGTGGGACTTACCTTTAGAGTCCTTCTTTCTGGACCGACTGGAATGTCCCAATGGCCCTTCTCCCTTCGTGGAGAGGGACTGACAAAGCTCCTTGAAAGAAGCAGTGTAGGAGGAGCCCAAGGAGAGTGGGATAAATGCCTCGGCCGAGGAGGAAAAAAGAAGCGGCCTGGGCCTCCTCCTCGAGGGTGATCATCTGCTTCAACTGCTCCGCGGAGCCCCCTGCCGGACACCGTCCAACAGGCCTCCTTATACTTGACGGCGGGTGCCGTTTCTCGGGGCAAGGTAGCCTGGCAGCAGTCCTCCAAGAGCGGATAGACTCTGCACACCGCAGGCCTGCGAATCGTGTCCAAGCCCTAGGCAGTAGATACACGTGGAGTGCGGATCGGTCCGGGACATCTTCTGCCCACAAGGGTACCAACAGAAGCCAGCACAGCCACGAGGGAAGACGAAGACCGTAGTCTTGTAAATTTTAAAATTAGTTTTGGAAATTCCGAAGAGTGTGGATCCAAACTTAAAACACAGAGCACAAAGGAGGAAACCTGAGCTTCCAAGCAATAAGGAAGATCTGGCAGCATTGGGCGGAGCCAGGTGGGTGGGAGGAGCCAGCCTGAAGACCTTCCGGCAACATTTAAAGCGGCAAGGAACCTGCCAACAAGTGTGGATGAACAACATATCTACGTCCCTAAAAACAACATTCCTCCATTACACTGTATATTTTCTCTGCACGTTAGCACCACTTTGTACGAGGCAGTACAAATACAGATTAAGTGGACCTGGTGTCAGTATGGTACAACTCCCGGGGATGCAGTACCTCCCAACTGGGTCAACCCAACTGTAAGCCAACACAATGCAATAACAGTCCCCACAAAGCATGCAACTTATATCATTAAAATAACAGGTGCTCAGAAAATGATTAGAAACAAAACAGTGGCTTTATTTTGTGGGTCGGGATCTCTGGCCCTAAAAGGTAAAAGGGAATTATGCAGTCTAAGTGTAGCATGGTATGGTCAGAGGCTTATTCTTTATGCCTATCCAGTTCCAGCCTATGTTAACACAGGGCTGCACTTTGGGCCCCTGCTAGGCACAGTCAAACAATACTTGCAGCCCAGGTTGTACTTCCAATGCCCTTCCAGGCTCAGCCCAAAACAGAGTAGTCACCCCCCCTAATCACACACTCATGGGCATAACCCTTAACCCATTGGTACCAGTTTTAATAATTCTTCTGGTACACCTAGAGAGCTCCTGGTACTTCACTGTGTACCCAACCATGGAAAGAGTTTAGACTCAATGATGTTGCACATGACTGGCCTGCTGTGGGGCACTTCAATTAAACAGGCAGTGTTTTGCTGCATCATAAACCCCAAAATCCAAAGGCCCTTAAACCAGCAAGAGGTATATGTAATCCTGGCTGGATGGCCTAGTCCATGAAATGGTTTCCCTGCAACTATGTCACAGAGATGCTGTGGCATGGCAAACCCTGATTTTCTGTTTTTCCCAGACCAGGTGATCTCCCTCCATTCACTGGGGTGATGGTACAATTGCAGTGAGTCCCTCTCTGGCAGGTTTCACTCACCCTCTTTCACCTTTCTGAAAGCCTCTACTGTCGGCTAGTAAATGGCTGTTTTCTTCCATCTCAGACAGACCTCTTCTGACCTCCACATTCAGCAGACAATCTTCCTTTACACACAGGGAAACTCAACCTGCAAAACCTAAACCAAGACTGACCGATGTGCAATGGCTTCCCATTCAGAGTGTGTGTTCTGACTACCAGCAGTGAGCTGTGGCTCTGTCTGGGCAATTTTCCAGACTGGCTGCAATCTGTCTGTCAGGCACTGCAGCACAGCAGTCTCTAAAATGACAGCTGTAACCTTCAGCTTCAGTTGGTCGGAACTGGCACATTATTACTTCCATCAGCAGCCACAGATTTGCTACTTTCTCTCCTTCACTCACTCTCTGAGGCAGAAGTGTGGTCTATCTCCTCCAACACCACTATATAAGCAACGGTCTTCTTCTCGCTGCAGATACACACAAACAGACTCTTTTTACTTTTCAGCTGTACAAGTCTGTAGTTGGCTTTCTGCCCCTGGCTATAGAAACCTAGACAGGATTTAGACACTGTGGCTCCAGGTAGCAACTCTGCTTCCCAGCTATTCACCTGGTCAGAGCCAGCTACAGACTAAATAAGTTCTGGAATAGCCCCTGCTGTTCACTGTGGAAAGCCAGCTCTTGACTGCTCCATGGTGGTTGTCACTTACAGTACTTTGGGGCATTGCTAGAGCTCTATCCCATGGTGGATAATTGGCCAAAAACTCATGCCAAGGTTCAGGTAATCCTCCTTTGTCCCAGGAGCTCCTTGTGGCTCTCTTTTCACGTGCTAGAGCCTGACTGCTTAAGTGCAAGCTCTCACCCCTGTTGCTGTGGTGGTGACAGTAAGAGTGCCCAAAGAGGATGGCTGCCTCAGCAGTCCTCAGGGGCACTGGCCCCAAAGTCCCATTTTGAAGGGTTCCTCCATGTACATTATTTTCTAATCCTTGCCTTGTGTAAATGATTGTGCTTGGAAGTCTGGTCAATCAGGGTGGTCAATGGAAATGCACAGTTTTGTCAGGACTGCTGGTGTGCTTGGTCCTTTAGTGGCATGTGACCAGCTTTGGCGCTGATGGGAGTCACTTCTACATGGCACTGTCTGCATACAGTGAGGACTGTACAAAATAAGGGTGTAGTCACTAGACAGCATGACTGGAAGTTGGTAGGGGTAAGTTCAAGAGAAATATGAGGAAGTTCTACTTCACCAAGAGGGTAATGGAACCACGGAACAGACTGCCAGTGGAAGTGGAGATGCGGCTACTCTAAATGGGTTTAAACATAGACCCCAAGGTGGGCCACAAGGGTTTGAGGGTAGGGGAACACAGAAGGGTGTTACAGTCCACCAGCACAGTAGGTCAGTGGGGATGAGGTACACTAGTACCTTCAGTCTCCTCCTGCTGCCAGATTCAATGTTTCTATGAAACAACCAGCTCATCTGTTTACCCTTTTTTCTTTCCCTGTCCCTTGTTTTCTCTCTCTCTTTCCTCAGTAATATCCAACACTGCTCTTCCTCCTATCCACTGCCCGAGTTGGTGCTCGTTTTCCTTGCATTGCTGCCCCTGTTACTGCTCTAGGCCTTTTAGCAACTGCTTTATCTCTGTATTATAACAAATGCACTTTATTCCAGCTCTGTATTGCTGCATCCATATTTTGTATATACTACTTTTGTAAATCTGCTGCACATTGACTATCTTTTTCTCCAGTAACCCTCAACCCAGTTCACACCTGGAAATGAGCTCCAGCTTTGTGTACTTTTCCTAAGCAACAATTTTTAAAGTAAATTATACAAAAATACATTTGTTCAACTGGTACCTACAAATCTAATGTCTATAGCACTTTTCTACTTTATGGTCCAAGGTGTTTGCATTTTAAAAATCTTACAGAACCAAAGTTTTGCATTTTGTAAATGAATGTAATGAAAATGTTTTTGAATGCTAGATTTGTGGACTGAGGGACTAAAAATCCATAGTTGGTTTGTGACCACACAAATAAGGGCACAACAAATTTATTTTTGACAGGATTCCCCATTTGTAAAATATTTAAACAAACTTTTTCCAAATTAAGCAGATTTTTCACCTGAAACTAGTGCACCCTTCCCCTTTCAAGCATTCCCTGGGTCACACCTCATCCCTGTCCCCTTCCAGGCCCTCTCTCTCTCTCTCGTACAGTGGCACCGCCAACCATACAAACCATCTTCCCCATCTACTGACGGCAGCCAGCACAGTTTAATACTCACCTTCTATCACCTCCATGATATTTAGTGGGTTATGGTATTTACAATCAGATGGGTGTCTTTTAGGAAGTGACTGGAGGACTGTGCCAGTCACTGTAGTGGGATGGAGTGGCACTAGGTTGCCACTGGACACCATGAAGTGCTTGAAAGGAAACAGGATGGGGCCTGATACCAGCAAGTGGTTAAAATAAGAGACAGGGAGGACAGGGCATGCAAACTAGGTTTGAAAGGACACTGGGGTTCTTGGCATGTTATGTGATCAGAGAGAGGGATGCCACTGGACACCACTTAATGACCCCCAAATTTGAGAATCAATTTATTTCTTTGCTGTGGCCTTAGTGATTTTCCTTAATTAAAGGGGAACATCCATTGGTGCAGCTCCATGAGTACTGTAATCTGTGGATCTGCCCCCAATTTCCATTAAGTGCAATATCAAATTATTTACTAACATGCCTCATGTTGAAATGAAGTGTATCTAGTTGATTCTGTGCCCCCCTCCCCGAGTATAAGGCAAACAAAAGCTGCTTGGGTTTTGTTTATCTAATGGTGAGGAGGAGGTGGCTGAAGCAATCATACAGTATATATGGGATTTTAAAAAGAGCTAAGCAAGTACAAAATGTAATTTGCACACAGCGGTCGTTCCTGATGCCAACCATGGATTAATTCTCCCAAGCGTGGATTACTTCAGTATGAATCCATGGTCAGGTGATCTGCCTTGGCCAATCACCAACTAACATTGTTCATAGCCATGTTATAAATGTAAGTGCTAATGGTATTTGTATAACACTATAGTAACCAAGATGGTGGCCAGTGTTTTAAAAAATCTCTACTAACAAACCCAAATAAAGAAATTGGGAGACTTGACTCAAGGGAAAGGAAATGTGTTTTACATATCTCAAAGATTACCACTGGCTTCATCCTCTCGACTCCACCAATACTGGCCTGCTCGCTGTCCCTCCATCCAGGCTGAAACTATCTGGGAATAGAGCTTTTGGTGTGTCTGCGCCACTGTTATGGATTGGAACTCGCTCCCTCTGACTATTCCCATGACCAACATGGTGGAGGCTTTTAAAGCTCTTTGAAGACTTACCCTATTTCAACAGGCATTCACTGATTATTGACTGTTTCTGCCTCTGCCTTATTTTAAAGCATATTATAACATTACTGTCTGTTTTAATGTTTAACCCTGTACAGCATTCAGAGCCTTTTTTTGGATTGGGCGCTTTATAAATAAATTTTGCCTTGCCTTATTTACATCCTAGAAGATATTGTTAAATCCTTGTCCAGCTTCTGCAGCCACATGAAAGGTAAACTTTGGGAAGATAAGATAGATAAAGCATTCACACACAAATTAAATGCTCTTCAGTGAATGCTGCCAATTACAAACAAGTTGAACACAGCTCTGTTTTTGCAAATCTATATTTGTGGACAGAAATACTGCTTAAGTGGCCATATATCACTTAAAAGTCTAGTACATAAGGTGCATATCTGGTGCTCAGACTTTAATGGTTGCATAATTCTTATTTGAAGACTGATGCAATGGTGAACTGAATCAACTGGAACTGCATGAAAAGCCTGTCAACTACAGTTTTGTGCTGACAATAAAGATCAAGTGAAGGCTAGCACATTTCCATTCCACAAAATAAGTAACTAAAATCAAAACATAATATGAATACTACAATTAATTGGTTCAACGACTGTAAATCAAAGTCCTTCTGCAAGCCTTATGAACGTCTGTCATACATCAGTAACAAACAATGCTTAGTTTCTTACATCTTTTTACTTGGCATTACATACAACAGACTACCAAGATGTTCAAGAAAACGCTACTTTGTCATTGTCAAGCCTGCTGTAACACAATAATACAACTAGGTCATGTTCTGTCACATGACACTACTGGTTCTAATTGGCACCAGTGATGCTGCTTAATTTACCAAGCGACTACATATCAACTCAGCTGGAGCACTTCAGGAAAATATTATCTTTACCCAAGACTGGATAATTCATAGACTTTTTTTTGAAGTGCTATATGTTTAAATACCTATCTGGACTTTTTTTAAGTGCTATATGTTTAAATACCTATCTTATTTTATAGGATTATCCATTTGTCTAAAACACTCCTACTCAGAAAACAGACCAGCCTACAGACCCATGCAGAAATCACCTATAATTTTTTTTTTTTTTTTTTACACTCACCATCCTCTGCCGGTACGTTATACCACGGCTCAACCACTAGCTTTATAAAGTAAAAGTTCTAGCATCCCTCCTGAATCTCCCCACCACCTTACGTTCATGTCCCCTTGTTTCCAACATGCCACTCATGCCAAGTAGCTCCTTGCAGTTTACCTTGTTTATTCCTTTCAGGAACTTGAAGGTCTGTATCATGTCACTCTTCTCCCTTCTGGCCTCCAGTGAGTACATGTACAGTGCCTGAGCGGATCTTCGTAGGCTCCACCCATTTGGGGCTTAATCATTTGGTTTCTCTACACTGCACCATGTCCAACCTGTCTCCGTCTTTCCTCAGATGATGACTCCAGACCTGGGTTCAGTATTTTAGACTGGGTCCCACCAGTGATTTTTAGAGAGGTAGTGTTATCCATTTCCTCCTGCTATCAAATTCCCTTTCAATACACCCCAACATTCTGGTTGCCTTGCTGTATGCATGGTTACATTGGCTAGTTTGTTTTAGGCAGTCGCTTGTAATAACCCCCAGGTCCCATTCTTCTGACATAAGGACACAGCCAAATTAACCCCTCCCACACAGTATGCCTTCTTGGGGTTCTTTTTCCCCATGTACATCACCTTGCACTTTTTGGCATTTAATTTCAACTGTCAGACTCTGGACCGCCTCTAAAAACTTTTTACTGTCTACCCTGCCACAGGGCCTAGTGTCACCTGCAAAGAGAAACATTTTGCCCTGTGTTCGTTCTCCTATGTCGCTGCTAAACATATTGAAAAGGATGTTGAGCAGTGGCACCAAATAAGAGCATGAACCCTCTGCTGAGGTTGACTTACATATAAAGCTTGCTCAACCCCATCAGCCATGGTGGAAGTTCTGGGTCTGGGATAAAACTCCAGGCCCCCCCACATGGTATTGCAACACACTACTGCCAGACCCATGCACTGACCAGCTAGAATATAATCTTTCTTTTCTATAGTTCATGATCTTGTAGCATATCTCTTCCTCAGAGCCACTTGGAATGGGACTGCAGGGATCCAAGCTGTGAGTGAGGAGAAGTGCATTCATCTCTGGTGCTGCCTGCACTTTGTCCGACATGGCTCCGCTGCTGCACTACTGCCGCGACAAGGAGAGCAGCAGGACAATCTGCATAGTGGAATCTTTCAGGAAGACCACCCCAATGGACTGGATACTACCTGCACAGGACCTGAACCAGGGTCTGTAACTTTGTTCAAGGGCAGGATACCTTTGCAAAAAGGACGCTTAAGAGACAGTGCCCCGGTAAACAAACGTGGCAGGCATTATTATTGCCTCTGACCCTTGGGTCCTGCAACAGGATCAGAGGGCAGCTATCACAGCAAATCAGGTTCTCAGAGCCTGCAACGGGGCCAGACAGGCTCAACTTTAGTCATTCACCATCGGGTGACACAGCCAGTAGGATATCATGTGACTGTGGGATGGGCTTCCTGTTGTGACCAACAGGAGCAATGAGCAATTGGAAGGCCAGAAACTGCAGAAAAACCTGGGTTCTGCTCAGCCTGAAGTCAGTCCAGAAGGGAGCTCTGCAGCAAACAGTCTGCAGCAGTCCAGCCTTTATCAAAATTAGAGTAAAAAGCAGACACAGCGTCTCCAGTGACAACTGATACTAAAACAGCAGAAACACAGAGGGAAAAGTGTGCTTTAACAGTGATAAGGAGAAGACTGCACTGAGAGGAACTGAATGCAGCATCTGGAGGAAATTAGTCTATACAGGTAAGCCACCCTGAAGCAGCGTCCTTCAGTGTGCCTGTCAGATAGAGTACTTACAGGTAGAGGCCTTAAGAGTCTGCACCCATAACAGAGTCTGAGGGTAAAGGGAGTCACCTCCATCAGTCACCACAGCCAGGTGACTGGCCTGCAGTGCTGTGGGGTTGCCTTGGCATGATACTGGTAAGGAGGTGGGTGCACTTTAGCTCAGGATCACATCTGGCCACTTTGAAAAAGAGATGATGGAAAGAGCCAGAGCTCA
The DNA here is from genome assembly GCA_016271365.2 of Neoceratodus forsteri. Classification (NCBI taxonomy): domain Eukaryota; kingdom Metazoa; phylum Chordata; order Ceratodontiformes; family Ceratodontidae; genus Neoceratodus; species Neoceratodus forsteri. Next base: position 685,470,652 of record CM028134.1, read on the forward strand.
TTTGATCTGTGAGAAGTGCCACAGAGTGACCAGTACAGAGAGAGCAAGAGAGGCATACCAAGACATCAGAGCTGACCTGTAGTATCGGAGCCAAGAATCAGAGCTTGAAGCAGAGTCCTGACTCAACCGGAGAGTTGCATTGCTTGGTTGGGACCATCAGTACATAGACAGGGTCTTGTTTTAATTTTTGTTCTTGTTCCTATATCTAAAGTGCAGATAGTTAAGTTCAGGGCTGCCAATAGATTTTTGGATTTAACTGCATTCTAGTATGTATTTCGTTAACCTGGACAACTGACAGGTCAATGGGCCTGTGCATACAATAAATAGCGCTTTTTGGAGTGGTTTTGCATTTCCTTTACTAGCTATCATGGGAAAGTTAACATGACTGTCATTGGACCTACAAGTTTCAATGGCTGGGCACCCACTGATGCACCAGAAGCTCCACAGACACTATGGTGTTAATAATGTAATGGTACCAGTAGGGGGCCAGGTAGAAGGGCCTGCACAGTGAGTTAGATGTGTTAAGGGTGCTGTACGCATATCTGTAGCCACTGCTGAGGGGGGGCATTGTTTAAAATCTGAATTTTGCTTATCATTTGACTACCTAACCTTGACCCCCCCCTTCCCCAGATCCTCTGTTCTTGTATCAATAAAGTTCTTTTGTATTTTGAATTTGTGCAGTTCCTACTGCCTTACAGTTAATTGTATTTTTGTTTATTGGGAATTGTACTGTGTGGGAGTTGGGTAAGGTGAACCCTAGGGGTCACGGTGGGATAGTGTCGTTTCTGGACAGGGGGAGGAGGGATTAATAGTCATCTTGTCACTTAGCCCACTTAAATAGACCGGCTCAGCTCTTTTGAACTGTGGACAGGTTGTGCAACCCAACCTGTCTGCAGGTTTGAAACGCTTTTTCACAAATTGAGTGTGATGAGCTTGCTCGCTTCTTTGCGGATAAGGTGGCCAGCATCAGGGCTGAGATCCTTCCGGCTCACTCTATGGGAGCTGATAGTGGTCGATGTCTGGTCACTCCTCCTTGGTTTGCCTGGAGTTCCTTCAACTGGCTTGAAATTGCAGATATCATGAGGATTGCCCAGGGTATGTGCCCAACGTGCTGTAGTTTGGATCCGGACCCAACTCCCCTGATAATGGGTTGTTCTGACATCATCAGCCCTGTCCTCGCGAAGATAGTTTGGTGCTCCTTAGAGTTAGGTGAGTTTCCTAGCTCCCTGAAGCAGGTGGTGGTGACACCACTCCTGAAGAAAGCTGCTCTAGACCCAAACTGCTTTACGAACTACAGAACTATCGCAAACCTTCCCTTTGTAGGGAAGGTAATTGAGAAAGTTGTGGTGCTACAACTGGAGAACCACCGTACCATCCACGACATCTATGAACCTCTCCAGTCCAGTTTTCATAAAAGGCATAGTACCGAGACCACTCTGGTTCAGGTGCTCAATGATCTCCTGATGGCGAGAGATCAGAAGCGCCATTGTATCTTGATACTTCTTGATTTCTCCTCAGCTTCTGACACCATGGACCATGGGGTGCTCCTTGGGTGCCTGAGGTTCATCTGTGGCCTGTCTGGTACAGTTCTCAGATGGTTTCAATCTTTCCACACTGGCAGATCTCAGAGGGCGGTGTTGGGGATTTTTTCCTCCGGCTCATTCTCTCTGCCATGTGGTGTCCTTCAGGGGTCGGTGTTGTCCCCCATGTTGTTCGTGGTATATATGCTGCCCCTCAGAGACATTGTAAGATGGTATGGGCTGAGGTTTCACTGCTATGCTGATGATACCCAGCTCTACCTGTTTTTTTCACCCGACCAGGATAGTGTGTGCTCGGTCTTTAATAACTGCCTCGCAGAAATCCAGGACTGGATGAAATCCAGCTGGTTGAAGTTGAACTCTGGAAAGACTGAGGTGTTGGTGGTGGATCTGGGTCACCAGACAGAGGGGTCGGTGGCTGGACAACCTTCTGGACTTTGTCTCGGGGGTTTCCAGCTTCCTTCCTTCCTTCCTTGGAATGGGTGCGAAATCAGGTGTCGGCAGTTGTCAAGTCCTCGTTTTACCATCACAGGAACATTGCCTGTATTAAGCACCTTGTTCAATCAGGCAACCTTCCAACGTTGAGCCACGCCTTTGTGACCTTACACCTTGACTACTGCAACTCCCTGTACCTAGGGCTACCAGGGGTTGATATCCGCCACTTGCAGCTAGTGCAGAATGCTGTGGCACGCTGTTGACAGGGACTCCCCATTCGAGTCACATCACACCGGTGACATCACACCATCACTGCCTGCCGATTCAGTGGCGGATCACCTTCAAGGTCGGGCTTCTGATCTTTAAGGCCCTGCACGGATTGGGCCCGGATTATCTGCAAAAACTCCTGTTGCCTTACTGCCCTGGATGACCTCTCTGCTCAGCTGACGAGGGGTTGTTAGAGATTCTCAGGGTACATCTTAAAACATCTGGGGCCCGTGCTTTTATGTATGCGGCCCCGACCCTGTGGAATTCTCTACCTCGTTAGTTACATGAGTGCATGACTGTGGAGAGCTTTAAGAGGGCCCTGAAGACCCATGTGTGGCACATTGTCTACCCAGATTGATTATTTTTAGATATTTATCTACTTGGCTAACATGCTGTACGGAATTTTATGTTTTATCGGATTTGATATGTTTTAAGTTGTACAGCGCCTTGGTTAAAGAAAGGCGCTTTAAAAATAAAGTTTATTATTATTATTATTATAAAATTCCCTGGGTGGAGGCACCAATCTAATTATCATTCAATTTGGGTCACAAACCCCAGCAGGAGTTTAACAACCCAGGTCTCTCAACCTTACTAAGCCCATAAGGCAGGGGTAGAGACAGAAGGGAAGCCATGCTGCTTCAAGTATTCCTTGACAAGGCAACAGTTCCCAAAGCACCTCTATTCTTAAGTTCGACTGTCTCCAGCAAAGAAAATAAAGGAAGGAGTGTTTGGTAAAAGTATTCATGCATTTGTTATAATCAGCTAATGTGATACTATAACTGTTTTGCCTGCAACCTGTAACCTTTATTTATTTATTTTACCAGGGTAGGCCTTCATTGACATAGCCAAAGCCTTCCACCTTGTTGAGAACAATATCCTTCTCAGAAAGGTAAAGACCATCTGTTCTGATGACCAAGCAGAGTGGGCTGGTGCACTGGCTCTCTCAGTGGTCAAGTGCAGCTGTCCTCCATAAATGCTGAATTCTCTGATCTGCGCACAATCACAAGTGATCTTCCTCAAAACTCCCTCCTTGGTTACTAGTCCTCTCTCTCCGTGAGCTTCTCCTGCAGTGTAACACCTGCATAATCTATATGTATGCAGACAACACCATCTTTTACAATAATGCAGCCTCCCCGGACTATGTGGTACACAAGTTATAATCTGAATTCCACAGAGCTGAAACACAGTTTCCCCAAAAAAAAAAAATGCAAAACATCATTCAAGTCCACATCAACCGAAAACAGGACCAGGCTCCCTTCAAATTCTCACAAGTGACAATATCTCACTAGATTAGATTGGCAAATTGAAATACCTTAGTGTATGGCTCATCATCTCCCTAACCTGCAAAAGACAGATCTAGACAACATCCTCTCTACACCTGATCCAATGCTGGAGGCAATTTACAGATCCAAATGCTACCTCAGCGGTTCTGCTACACTGTCTTCACAAGCCCATAAAGTTCCCATTCCCTGTGTTAGACTATGGGGATGTAATCTTCTAAACCACTAAAATGATGCCCTGGTGGAGAACTGCTGAGAACTGCTGCAGAGGAGACACAGTTTTACTCAGCTCTGCAGCCCTGAAGCTTTACCTGGACAAACAAATATTTACTTTGCTTACAAACCTTACACTTTTTACCTCATGTTGTAGAACTTTTTATAGGCATTCTGATACTGAACATGCCATGGTTTGGCAGAAGCAGGGGAGTGGAACAGGCTCTAAAGTCAGCAACAGCCATCGGACAGCCACACTGGGGTTTTACCAGTGCAAAAGTCAGACTGGGACAGACCTGCCATGGCAGTCTCAAGTTTCCTCCATGCAGGCCATCTACACCAAGATAGTAATAATTTTAAAAGAATGAGCAACTGGGATGTCAAAGTCAAGGTTGCCATGAGAACAGTGGTGACAACAGAAACCCACTGTATAGAAGCCTTGACCATCACGAACAAGCATGTTCGAGAAAATACACAACTGCCCTACTGGTTGGAGGATCCAAAGAATGTAAATAGGGCATCCAACATCCAGCTGGTAGGCCTACTGGAGAGGATTAAAGACCTCCTACAGTTTCTTCACGACTGGTTACCAGGGCCATTGTGTCTTACCTGACAGAAGTGGCCCCAAAGTTTCAGACAGCATACCGGATTTCACCCTGATTAGTGGAGGCCCAGCGAGATATGCTACACATGGTGTTGCTGGTCACATCAGGGGTGGTCACTAGACCAGTCACTAAAGATCTCTAGGGACTCACAGCATCTAAACTATGCTAGCACTACACTACATTTCCTGGACCTGTTTCGTTACATGGGTCTGTCATAATATTTGACAGGGCTCAGGTGAAACTGATGAGCCTGGGTTTGGTCCACTACCTTTTGATATCAGCCAGATTGCTGGCATACTGCGGATGGCATAACTTTCAGAACACAGATCTGGAAGAGGCTGGAAAGTGGGTTGAGCTGATCGCTTAGAAACGTGACCAGCCAACAGCACCACAAGATTCCGACTCAACTAAGGAGACATGAGAGGACCAGACAAGCCTTGACATCATTATGGAAAGAGCAATAAGGACTTGGACTGTTGGGACTAAGTAATATTGGACATTTACCTTTTATCTGTTGGGGTTCCCTAGTATCAGGTTGGAGAACTTTATTTTAAAAACTTTATTGTTAAACACTTGGCTCATTAGTTATTATTAAAGATGGCAGATGCCATGATGGACTGAGTACTAATGAACTTCATATGGGCTGCAGGAGGCACTTAATATTCAGTTAGTAGGCAAGACCTGATTTATATCTGCTATGTTGGATGCCAAATACTAAACACTTTTTGCAGTCTATTTTTCTGCCTAGTTAGATAAGTACTAAGACTTATTATTTGCTTTTATTTTATATATAGCTGAGTGAATGTATATTTCTGTATTGGTCTCGTAGAACACTTTGTGGTCCATGGTTTTATAAAACCCATAATCAATTCTAGTTTTGATAGTTACACCTGGTTTTCATAGTGGAATTTTCTTAACATTGTTGTATGTCACCAGGTTAAAGCATGCAAGAATGTTAGGAATCATGTTGGGATTCAAATGTTTGCAGATCCTGGGGTAACTGTGTTAAAACTGATTTTTTTCTGTTGCATGTTTTGTCTGGAGTCATATCAACTTTCATAGTTGAGTTAATATCCAAATGTGAGTGACATTTTTATAAAACAGAATGACCACCTCCCCCTTGCAAAAGTGTAGCTATCTAGGAAACTACGTTAAATTGCATAACTTGCAGAATTACCCCCATATTCATAAGTGAGATACACTAGACTGCCTATTCTGTTCCATTGTATGGATACTATATATTTTTCTTTGAATTGTTTGTCATGAGATGGCTTGATATAGTATTATTTTAATTCAAAACAATAAAATATACATTAAACAAATGTCCTGAAAAGCCAGTTAGCCTGCATGTCACGCTAAGAAAATTATTTTCTAATGCAATGCCAGGGCACACCAATGTGATGCCTAGAGCAGTCTCTAGTGGTGGAGTCCAAAGGCTATGCTGAACATTCACTGGTTTACCTTCCTGTGATAAACAGCAAACAAGACTACCATAATAGCCACTGTGCATTGTTCGTTCTAACTGCTGTAGTTGATGTGAAGCGCCAAGAGCCTTCTGAACACGGCGCTCCACAAACAAAATCATACTACCTTGCATTGTAGAGTTGGCTCTGACTAGGAAATCCATCTGCTTCTCTGTCAGAGAGTAAAGTACAGTTACGTAAGAACTTACTGCAACAGTGGAAGTTCGAGAAGAGCTCCTGCAGCAGGTTACACCATAAGGACTAAAGCCGGCAGGTGCCAGGACCCCACAGAAAATTTCTAGCTAGCAGTCTATAGCAGGGGACTGCCCCTTGACATTGGCCTGCCCCCCCCCCGATGTCTGCCTACGGTATAAAAGGGGCGGTTCCCCAGCACCACCTCAGTTCTCCCGCCAGTGACCCCGGTGAAAGAAACAACCAGCTGTTCAGTTTTTCTGACGGTCCAGGTGAGGTCCAAATAATAAAGAAGCACCCGGTGAACATCAGAGTATGTAGTTAAGGCATCCTCAGAGTTAGAATACTCTGGGCAATACATAGAAAGGTGAATTGTCCTGATTCAGCCTAAACTCGGACACCACCTTGGTAAGGAACTTAGGCCTGGTTCTTAACGACACCCTGTTCTTATGAAAAACTACATAAGGCTCTTTACACATCAGAGCCTGGAGCTCAAAAATCCTTCAAGAAGTAATAGCAACTAAAAACAACGCTTTCCATGACAGAAAGTGCGGCTCACAACTTGTGGCAGGCTCAAAGGGAGGCAATGTAAGTTTCTCTAAGATGAACACAGATCCCAAGGAGGGACTGGATCCCGAATGGGAGGCTTTAGATTCAGAATACCCCACAAGAATGTGCGGGATAGGTCAAGCTGGGCAAGGATCTTGCCCACAATAGGTGCATGGTATGCAGAGATGACCAAAAGATGCACCTTAATGGAACAGTAACTCAGGCCTGAGTTAGATAAGGAAAGGAGATACTCTAGAACCAGATTCTTCAGACAAGTAAGGGGATCCAATTGATGAGTGGTGGCCCATATGCAGAACCACTTCCACTTCATAGCATAAGTAGATCTAATGAAGAGTTTTCTGGCAGCCACTAGAACTTCTGCCACTTGGGTGAACCCCAAAGTGGGTAATTGCTAAGTCTGCAGGAGCCATGCATGAAGATGCAGAGACTTTAGGTCTGGATGGACCAGGGTGCCCTACTCATGCGATAGCAGGTCAGAGCACAGAGGCAGGGGAATTGGGGGTTCCACTGCAAGCTGCTGGAGAAGTGGAAACCAAATCTGTCATGACTAGAAAGGGGCTATTACGATCATCTCCGCCCCCTCTGACTGCAACTTGAGCAGAACTTTCTGCAGCAATGGAAAGGGAGGGAAGGCATACAAAAACTTCCCTGTCCAAGAAAGGGACAACATGTCTTGCCAGAAAACACCAGGCCCTGGAGCTAGCAAGCAGAAACTGGGCAGTCTTGCGTTGGATGGGGATGCGAATAGGTCCAGCTCTGTGCGGCCCCACCTGTAGAAGAGATCTTTGACCACTGCGGAAAGAAGTTCTCATTCATGAACCTTGGACCAGGAATGGCTTAGACTGTTGGCCAAAGTGTTCTGAACACCTGGAACATGGACAGTCGCCAGGCTCAGATAATGCTCTATGGCCCAAAACCACACTCTCATGGCCTCTCTGCAAAGGTGGTAAGAATACGTGCCCCCTTGTTTGTTGATATAAAAGACCACGGACATGTTGTCCATCTGGATCAAGAGAGGACATGGGAGTAAATGTGTCTGAAAGGTTTGGAGAGCATACAGTATCACCCGCATCTCCAAAACATTGATGTGGAGATGCTGTTCCAAGGGGGACCAAGTGCCTTGCATCTGATGGTCTGCCAAATGGGCACCCCAACCCTGGCCTGACGTGTCTGTGGTCAGAATCTGCCAAGGCAACTCTAAGTGGAAGGGGACTCCCTTTGAAAGGTTTAAGGGGTTCAGCCACCACACCATGGTGTGTCAGACCGAGTTGGACACTGACACTAGGAGGTCCAAGTTATCTGATCCCATTAGACACGTAGGTTCCACTGGGTCACCCTCATGTGTAGGAGAGCCAGTGGTACTGTTGCAATGGCCGCTGCCATATGTTCCAGCAGTCTCAGGATCGTTCTGGCTGGGACTTGTCGAGACAATGATACCAGTTGAGCCTGAGGGCATACTGCCCTGTCCAGTGGAAGAAACGCCTTGCCTTGCTCCATGTCTAAAATTGCCCCTACGTACTGGAGTCTTTGACTTGGCCAAGTAGATGATTTTGTAAGGTTGACTGTAATCCACAGCTCCCAAAACAGTGAAAAGGTGGCCTCCATGGTTCCGAGTAATTTCTCCTTGGTAGGAGCTGTCAGAAGCCAGTCTTCTAGGTAAGGGAAGACATAATGGCCTTCTTTTCTTAAGGCAGCTACCACTACTGCGAGGCATTTTGTAAAGACTCATGGGGCAAAGGACAGGCCGAAGGGTAGGGCCTAAAACTGGTAGTGGTTTCCTTGGAATCAGAAGCACAGGAACCTCCTGTGGGGTGGAATGCAGAGGGAATCTGGGAAATTAATTAGAAGAGCTAAAGCACAGACAGGGGAAGGTATAGCCCAGGCTACTAAAAAAGGCCAACTTCAGATACATTAGTGAGAGGAAAAAGACCAGAAATGGGATCGTTAGGCTGCAGAAGAAAGGAGGAGAAATGGTGAAGGATGACCTAGATAGGCTAAGATACTGAACAAGTACTTTTGCTCAGTATTCATGAGGGAAGGGGAAGGTGAGGGACCAAGACTCATTCAGAAGGGTATTCAGGGGACGGAGGTAGACACCAGCCCATTCACAGTGGAAAGAGTCTGAGAAGAACTCGGGGAAAATAAAAGCACATAATGAAATGGGGCCAGATGGGATCCACCCTAGAGTACTAAAGGAACTCTCGGAAGTGCTGGCGGAACCACTGGCTGCTCTTTTCAATGCATCACTAGAGACAGTGGAGGTACCTGAGGACTGAAGGAGGGCAGATAAGGGCCTTCTACACAAAAGTGGAAGCAGAGAGGAGGTAGGCAATTACAGGCCTGTAAGCCTGACCTCAATAATGGGGAAACTGATGAAGTCCTTACTTAAGGAGAGGATTGTGAAGTTTCTGGAAGATAGCAGGGCACAGGATCAAAGGCAGCATGGATTCTCAGCAGGAAGGTCCTGTAAGACGAATCTTATAGATTTCTTTGACTGGGTAACTAGGGTGGTAGATCAGGGAGGGGTAGTGGATGTGGCCTACCTGGATTTCAGCAAGGCCTTTGACACCGTCCCGCATAGGAGATTGCTAAATAAATTGGGAAGCCTGAGAATGGGTCATACAGTGGTAAAGTGGGTTGGGAACTGGCTAAGGGACAGGACTCAGAGGATGGTGGTAAATGGCATGAAATCTGAGGAGAGGGATGTGACCAGCAGGATGCCACAGAGGTCGGTGCTGAGGTCAGTCCTATTCAATGTCTTCATTAGTGACATGGCAGAGTGTCTAGAGGGAAAGGTGTGCCTCTTTGCAGATTACAGCAAGATCTGCAACAGAGTGGACACATCGGAGGGGGTAGAAAAAATGAGAAAGGACCTAAGCCTATTAGAGAAGTGGTTGGGTGTCTGGCAGTTGAGTATCGATGCTAAAATGTGCAAGATCATGTACCTGGGTCACAGGAATCCAAGGGTGGAGAAATTCTGACCACCACAAGTCAGGAGAGAGACCTGGGGGTCATCATATCTGACAACCTGAAGGTGACCAAACAGTGTGAAAAGACGGTAGGGAGAGCAAACAGAAATGTTGAAGGGCATAACAAGCAGGAGGAAAGAGGTGATGCCACTGTACAGATCACTGGTGAGGCCTCAGCTGGAGTACTGTGTCGAGTTCTGGAGATCACATCCCCAGAAGGACATTGACAAATTAGAGGCAGTCCAGAGAAGGGTAATGAAGATGGTACATGGACTGCACCAGAAGCCCTACAAAGAAAGACTTAAATACCTTAATGTCTATTCACTGGAGGTAAGAAGGGAGAGGGGAGATATGATAGAGACTTTCAAGTACATTAGGGGAATAAACAAGGTGCAAGTGGAAAGCATATTTATTTATTTATTAAGATCTTGGATTACAATATACAGTGGCGTGAAAAAGTATTTGCCCCCTTCCTGATTTTCTCTATTATTGCATATTTGTCACACTGGATGTTTTCAGGTCTTCAGACAAAATGTAATATTAGATAAAGGGAACCTGAGTGAACAAATAACACTTTTTTTTTTTTTATTTCACTTATTTAATGAAAAAAGTTAACCAACACCAATTGGCACTGTGTGAAAAGTAATTGCCCCTCATACACTTAATAACTGGTTACGCCTACATTTAGCTGCAATGACTGCAACCAAACACTCCTATAATTCAATATCAGTCTTCACATCGCTGTGGAGGAATTTTAACCCATCCTTCCTCGCAGAACTGCTTTAATTCAGTAACATTTGGTAGGTTTTCGAGCATGAACTGCTCGTTTCAGGTCCTGCCACAGCATCTCTATTGGTTTAAGTCTGGACTTTGACTAGGCCACTCCAAAACTTTAATTTTACTTCTTTTTAGCCATTCTGATGTGGACTTGCTTTTGTGTTTTGGATCATTGTCTTGCTGCATGACCCAACTACGCTTCAGCTTCAGCTGACGGAAGGATGACTGGACATTCTCCTTAAGAATTTTCTGGTACAGAGCAGAATTCATGGTTCCTAATTATGGCAAGTCATCCAGGTCCTTAGGCAGCAAAGCATCCCCACACCATCACACTACCACCACCATGTTTGACTGTTGGTATGGTGTTCTTACTGTGGAATGCTGTGTTTGCTTTACGAGACATTATGGGATCCATGTTGTCCAAAAAGTTCCACTTTGGACTCATCTGTCCATAGAACATTTTCCCAAAAGGCTTGTGGATCATCCAGGTGCTTCTTGGCAAATGAGAGGCGAGCATTTATGTTCTTCTTGGTTAGCAGTGGTTTCCATTGCTACTCTCACATGAAGCCCATTTTGCCCAGTCTCTTTCTGATTGTGGAGTCATGAACACTGACCTTAGCTGAGGCAAGAGAAGCCTGCAGTTCTTTGGATGTTGTTTTAGGATCCTTTGAGACTTCTTGGATGATTTTACACTGCGCCCTTGGAGTAATTTTGGCAGGCCGCCCATTCCTGGAAGGTTCACTACTGTTCCAAGTGTTCTCCATTTGGAGATTATAGCTCTCACTGTGGTTCGATGGAGTTCCAGAGCCTTAGAAATAGCTTTGTAACCTTTCCAGGCTGATAGAGGGCAACCAAATGTTTTCTGATCTTTTCAGGAACTTCCTTTGATCATGGCATAATGTGCTTGTTGAATCTTTGTGCTGGCAATGTGACTCTGATGGTAAGGGCCAAAATAAGTGAGGTTTATATTGAGCAGGGCTGGCTGTAATCAAGCCTGGCTGTGTTCAATCAGCTGACTGTAATTATCCCTTTAATTGGGTGATTTAACTAGGGGGCAATTACTTTTTCACACAGTGCCAGTTGGTGTTGGTTAACTTTTTTCATTAAATAAATGAAATAAGTGAAAAAAAAAGTGTTATTTGTCCACTCAGGTTCCCTTTATCTAATATTATATTTTGTCTAAAGACCTGAAAACATCCAGTGTGACAAATATGCAATAATAGTGAAAATCAGGAAGGGGGCAAATACTTTTTCACGCCACTGTAGCTTTGAGCTGGAAGCTCTTTTATAAAGGTTCCAAGTCAAGTTAAAAAGACAATACAATACAGTACAAACAATTATGTTACCTGACAATTATATACTGGAGAAATGCTTTACAGAACATACATATCTGGGTATTGTACATAAGGAGAAAAAGCTTTTGATCAATACAATCAAGGATCATGATGGATAATATCACTAGGGTGGTAACATATTAGAGCCTACGATGCCGGTGCCAACAAACGCAGATACAGACAACATAATTAAAGATTCCGGGGTGCCAGTACAAAAATCAGCCCAGAAGGCATTGCCCAGGAAAACAAATGATAGCGGGAGGGGGGTAAGGCGAAGTAGAGCAGGGATTGAGTTAGCAGTAGAGGGGGCAGGGTGTCAGACAGGCAAGTGCTGCGGGGTACTAGGGCTAGTCACTGAGAGGGGCATTTTGGCAGTTTTGCTAGCATAAGCTATGAAGGGCAATCACAGCCACCTGTAGCAATGAGGTGTTCTCAAAGTTTTCACTCGAATAGACTTCATTTGGATTCTAACATGATATTGCTTGGAGGGGGTTCAGCCAGCTAGGGGCACAAAAACCAAAAGACCTTTGACCCTGTAAGGTACCGTAGAAAGAGACCTTGTACTTATGGCAGCTAGAATCTCGTGGATGATGAGGGTTGGAGGTGTGGCACAAGAGGTCCTGAATGCACAAGGGGGGTGAGGCCCAATGTAGCTTTCTTGGCTAGCAAGTAGGTCTGGTACTTCAGCCTACTCATTAGATGCAGCCACCCCATTTGGGCGTACAGGTCAGATGTGTGTGTGAGCCTGTGGGCTCCAGACAAGAGCCTGCAGGCTTTGTTTAAGGCAACTAAGACTCTTTTAAGGGTGGTGTCAGATGCAGCACTGTAGACAACTAGGCCATAATCCACTATAGAGATGACAGTTCTGTCCACTGCAATCCCAAGTGCCTCGTTGGTCAAGCAGTGTTTGTGTCTGTGTAACAGGCTGAGTCTGGTGTTGACGGCTATGGTGACATTGTTGATGTCTTGGAGAAGGATAAGGTGCTATCAAGGGTAACCCCCAGGTATTTGAAGGACTGGACCTGGTTGAAGGGGGTGTTAAGGTTATTTACTATAGTGAGTTTATGTGATCTGTTTTTGTTGTGAGGGTTTGCAAAAGTCATAACTTTTGTTTTTTTTTGTAATTCATGAGCAGCTTGTGCTTTAAAAAATGATTCTCAACACAAGCAAACTGCATCTGAAGCTGCTTTTCCAGGAGTGATGGGTCCTTGCTGCTTGTAAAGATCACAGCATCACCTGCATATAGGAGCATTTTCTTGGGACATTCAATAGGGAGGTGGCTGAGAAATAGGCTGAAAAGTAGGGGGCTCAGGATTGATCCTTGGGGAACCCCAGTGTGCACTACCCTACTTTCTGATAAGACTCCATTTATCTTTACCTGCTGGATCCTATCAGTAAGGTATCTACTGAAACAACCTATGGCTCTGTCGGAGAGCCCAGTGATGGATAGTTGGTTTAACAGTAATTCATGATTTACTGCGTCGAAGACCTTGGTGAGGTCTATGAAGGTCGCCCCCACCATGAGGCCATGGTCTAGGGCATTACGAATATAGCTGGTAAATTCAATAAGTGCTGTGGTACTGTTGTGCAATTTCCTGAAACCATGCTGTTGGGTGCACTGAATCAGATATTTTTCAAGGTAATCAACTAGCTGGTCTGCCACTATATGTTCCAATGCTTTACAGAGGAAGGGGAGGATGGATATGGGGCAATAATTATAGTGCATAGCCCTGTCTCCACTTTTGTGTATCGGTGTTACAGTAGCAACTTTCCATCTCTGAGGGAATTTGGCAAAGCGAAAAGATAAGTTCAGGATGTGTGTTAACGGGGAGAGGATTTCATCGAGGATGAGGGCAATAAGTTTGAGGTCGAGTGTGTCACCACTGGACCTAGATTTCCTGAGGACACGTTGTAAGTATTTTTTTGCTACCTTTCTGGTTATGGCTTTAAAGTAGAAGGAAGGGGGGCCCTGTGCTTGGTTTTGGTTACTGACATTTTTATTATGTTCAGTCAATTTGAAATAGTCAGGGGGAGGACACTACTGAGGTCAGTGAAAGCAGTGCTGAAAGCATCGGCAATGGCTTTTGGGTCTAGGGAAATAACTCGGTTTATGTCCAACATGGTTGGAGCTGCTTTGCTGGCTTTCCCCACAAGTTCCTTAATGTTACCCCAAACTTTTCTACTATCCCCCCAGGAGTTAGCAAGCTTATCCTTTAAGTGACGGCTTTTGGCAACGCATATCGCACATGTTCAGGCATTCCTGGCCTTTCTATATTGCTGCATATTGGCCTGCTTGCCTGTGGCAATAGTCCAGTACCACAAGTTGTCTCTGTCTGCCATCTGCCCAACTAGAGTCAGTGTAACCCATGGATTATTGCCACCCTTGATCTGGTGTTTGCCAGAGGGGCGAAGATGTCACAGGCTGCGTTGAAGACATGAATGAAATAATTGAGGGCTTAGTCTACATCTTCTGAGCGTTGATAGGGGACCAATCTTGCTGCCTAAGGTGAGTCCTTAATGAGTCAAAATACCCTTTTTTCAATACTCGACTTGTTAAAGTTTTAGCTGGGGCTTGACAGCTTTATTTGACCAGTGACATAAAATAGGGGAATGGTCACTGATCGAATCAGGGAGAACAGAGGTATTGCTGACTCTCAGTCCAGTTTGTAAGCAGCCAGTCTATAAGTGTTTTAGATCCTGTCCGATAATTTATTCTAGTAGGGGAGTCTACTAGCTGGGCAACACTGATAGAGGATAATGCATCTTTGTGGGGAGCCACATCAGAGGACAACCAGTTAACGCTGAAGTCTCCCACCATAATTACTTCAGAGTTGTGGTTAAGGTTACTGTAGTAGTCTACAACCCCTTTCAGGCCAACTGCCTGTCCTTTGGGGGGATATATACTTGACACTATAGTGAGAGCCTTGTTGTGTGTACCTATTAAGACTTTAATGCTAGTGTTTGGATATTGCCATCTGTACCTGGACAGGGAATGTTATGCTCCTGGAGGGTGTCCTTCAGGTAAATAGCACAGCCACCACCTCTCTTGCTTAGTCTGGCCCATCTATAGAGGGTGTACCCCTCTATGTCGATTGCAGAGTTAGGGATCTTTGGTATGAGCCATGTTTCTACTATTGAGAGTATATCTGGCCTATGCTGGATGACCCACACCTGCAGCACATCAAACTTGGCAAGCAAGCTGCATATGTTGATTGATGCAATTGATAGCGCACCTTGCTTCTTATCAAATCCAACTGCTTGTCTCAGAGGGCCAGGGTTAGGGTGGGTGTTTCCCGACATTAGTAGTAGCATTAGTATAATGCACAAGAATTGGGCCCCAAGTAGTTTGAGGTAGGATCGGCTACTGACTCTCACCATCTTCGCTCTACAGTGAACTATGGTCAGATCAGTGAAAAGGGGGCGGGAGTGGGATGTTTATGTAGTTGAGCCATGGTAGCCACTTATGTGGGTGTGCAACCCTGCAGTGCATCCCTGTAGGTGAGCTAACTGTACCTAGCATATCAATCAATCAATCAAAATCTTTATTTGACCAGGTGAACACCGTTGAGCAAAGCTCATTTTCAAGGTGGACCTGGACATAGATGCACAGCCAAGTATAGAAGGGTTACATGCACAACAGAATCATAATACAAGTCATAACACAATATAAATTGAACATAGAACAATGTACAGAAATTCAGATGGATAACAGTACTAATTCTTGGTAAAAATATATATACAAAAATATACGCGAGGTTCTCTGGACTGTATGAAGGGAATAATAAATACAAGTTACAAGGAATATATAGGGTGCAAGAGAGAGGGCTCTTAGATTAGGTATGAAGTAGAAGGATAGATCCATAAAGTGAGGGGGAAGGGTCAGGCACCTAAAAGGGAGGAGGTAGAGGGGTAGAAGACTAAATGGGCAGTGGCAGCCATACAACGGCCATTGATCGCAGAGTGCTGCTGAGACCACTAATGAAATGAAGATGGGCCCCTGGATGCTGGTCAAAGGCAAGGGGAGGGAGGGGATAAGGGAACAGAAAGAATAGGGATCAGGGGAAGATGGAGAGTGGGAGGCTCAATTCAAGTAATAAGGCAGGGTCAGATACAACAATTACAGGACTCCTTGAAAGGATGAGCGTAGAGAGTTTTGAATGTTGATAGTTTGATAGGTAGACCAATTACAATGTGTTTTGCAGCTTGTTCCAGAGTGAGGGGTAACACGTAACTTAAGGATGTTCTACCAAAGCACGATCTGACCTTAGGTATAATAAAGGAGATGTAGGAGACACTCCTCAAATCATATTTGTCTACTTAGGGTCAGGCAATCCAAGACATATTGAGGCAGCATCTTAGTAATAGCTCAGAAAGTCCAAAAGGTGGCATTCCTCTGTTTTCTATATTTGAGGGATGGCCATCCCACAGCAGCATATAGGCAGCAGTGATGCATGGCGAAAGGGAAGCCAGTAAAGAACCTTAAAGATCAATGGCAAATATTTCTAGGTTCAGCTGAAGGTATTGCATTTTGCAGTCTTTACCAGTTTTTTTTTTTTTTTTGACAATGAACAGCGTACTGCAAAAAACAATCATCATTTATATAGGTTCTCGTCCCCATCACGTTTTGTCTTATCTCCGTTTCTGTGCCATTTTCTCTTTTTTGTTTCAGGTTCCGATAGACAGCAAATTATATCATTTGTTGTTTCTGTAGCGCGAGCCCGCACCTGTCAGTCGGTGCTGTCAGTGGTCTTTCGCTACATTAGCTCAAGATTTTCTGATGGAGTGCTGTCTGAGAACCCTGATAAAAAGCTAGCTTTTGGGAGATGCTTGCACCATGGCTCAAATGTTGGTAGCACATCCAGTATTCCCTCCCACCAATGGCCAATGCCCACTAAGTGTGCTCCACATGCAGCCTGGCATAGAAATTGTTATAGATCACCAATCTCACGTCATTACTGCAAGGTCTGTGGCTTTGGTTCCCATCCTCTTCCTTCCATTTGCTCTTCTTCTACTTCCAGACAGCCTAACATTCACCTCCCGCTCTCATTCACTGATGGCACTCAGTACGTACGAACTGGACTGAGAGTAGTTGCGACCCCCCCCCCCACCTTCTACTGCTGTTGCTAAATTACTGTCTTTGCATTGTGAAATGCCTATCAAGATGCTTAGGGCTGAGTGAGTCCCACAGCAGGCGACAGTAAATTGATTCCACCATTGCTTGTTCTTTTTTACGCAAGTCAGCATCTCTCTCTCTCTCTCTCCCAATAGCCAGCTCTTCAAGGGGTTCCCGGACAGCACTCCATCAAAAAATCTTGAGCTAATGTAGCACGAGCCTGCTGACAGCACCAACTAACAAGAGCAGGCTTGCGCTACAGAAACAACAAACAACATCATTTGCTGTCTATCGAGACCTGAAGCGCCGTTTGACAGATGAGGAGAAAGAAGACATGCATGGATTGTTTACTGAAATAGAAGAAAAAAACGGTAAAATAATAAAGCATGGGTCGCATGGTGAAAATGGCGGTTGACTTGAGCAGAAGGACATCCAGCTAGTGTTAAGCTCTTCTGTACTACCTGCCCCTTAACTGGGCTACCGCTTTTACTGGGGGTCATGCCTAAGTCCTGGAGGGGTAAGGAAGGGATTTAACCTATGGCACATTTTACTGGCTGTTGCCACTAAAGCTATTACACGGCACTAGTTATAGATGGATAGCCCCACTCTGACTAGACTGAGGTGGTGATGCACATTCAGTGAATGGAGCAGATCACATTTCTTGTACAGCAAGGTATGCAAGCATATCAAAACAGGTGGACTAGGTGGGATGTTTTTCATATGGAGGCAGAGTACACAGACACCTCTGGCTTCAACATATCAGAGATGAGGGGCAGCTAAACTATATTATTTGGTTTTTCAAGGGATGAATTATTTCATTTCAGTCTAAAATATCACTAACCCAACTTTTTCTGTTTACCAGAGCCTGCTATCGCATATCCTTTACCTAAGTTTTCAATGCTTTCGACACACAGACTTAACTACAATGTCTTGGGGCAGTATGGATTTTTCCTTTTTGTTTTCATCTTTTGTAAACAGCTCTGTTTTATCGCATCTTACAGCCAGTTGTTTACAGGTTGGACTTTCTTGTTCTACCCTTCAGGCTGGTTTGTATTTTTCTGCAGCTTCACTGTTAAATTTCTGTATGATCACCATCACTGTTGCGATGTTTCTAATAAAGAAGTATAAGAAAGCTAAGAATGCTGCCCACATTTTATGTTCTATAATTACTGGGTCCTCTGTTGAGAGACCAGCCCCATACAGAGAAGCCACAAGCACAAGAGAGTGATCTCCATTATTAATATGAGAATGACATCACACATCACTGTATAATATAGAATTCAAAACACTGGTTTTGGGTTGTAATCAACCCTGACCAATAATTATACATCCCCGAATAACACAAAACTACAATTTGTTCAAGATATTAGAAATACAATATGCTAGACTGCAGTTAGCCACTAAATAAGGGGAATACACATGTGGTAATGTAATAGGGTATTGAACAGAAAGCTGTATAGAAGAAGAGGGGAAAACAGTGATCAGTGTCACAAATCCACTCTGAGGGTCAGGCCCTCTGCTTCCACAGTGCCCAACCTTGAAGTGTGATTCATGATCAGGGGACAAACAGGGGCACCCTCCTGTTTGTTTTGGGTCTGAGCAAACTACCAGTTTCGAGTCCTGGGGTCAAATATAACCCCTTTTTGGCTAGCATGCCCAGGTAACAGGTCCAAATATCACACTGTCTTCAGGGGAACGCAGTACAATACTTGACCCAGCGGGCATACAACCAACCTGGTCCACAACCGAGACACAGGTATTTTCTTACCTTGCTGGATCTTTACATGGATCCTTGTTAGTGTGGCTGCATATGGTGACACACTAAGCAACTTAATTATGTCAGAATTATCAATACTGTTCCACCATTCACACTCAAAATGAGGAACTGTCTCAGGCATGTTTAAGGAAAACAACATTTACTAAGAATTTAAGATAGTAAATAAATATAGTACATAAAACTGAACATATATATATTAAGGTTACAATCAGAGAAAGAAATGGAAAATTTCAAATTAAAGTGCCTTGCAACTGATTAGCTGATTCTGCCTTAGTGTTCAGTTGTCAAGGGGTTTACACTTGAATTACCAGTCTTGGCAGAAGTGATCTCTCGAGTCTAGGGACAAAGTGTCCCTTAGAAATCCAGAACAAAAGTGTTAGTCCTTTCAGGGAAAGGGAAAGGAACATTGTTTAACCAGGAGTAGCACACTAAGCCAAAGCTTGTTTCCAGATGCGACCTGGGAGCACAAGTAAGTTAAGTGACTTGCTCAGGATCACACAGTATGCACCTAGGCGGCTGTGGGATTCAAACCCAGGTCTCCAGATCTGCAGCTCAGAGCCTTAACCCACTTCGCTATACTGCCTCCTCGTTTCACCAATATCAAACAGGCCAGAATGTCCCTCCCATCCTGTGATGTCACCGGGCTGCTAGCATGAGGTCACACTCAGTTCTACATACTTAATTTGTAACATGCAACTGCAAAGGCAAAAACAGGTCAGATTACTACTTAATTGGAACCTGCAAATACAGCAGTATTTTTAATTATAACAAGACAGGATGTATTCATCAGAGTATGGTTTTATGGCAAGTTACAATATCCCTTTGATCTTCCTGAGAAACATCCTGGAAACACATCTCATATTAGGGTGAATTTTCACAGAGGTCTATCAGAAACAGCTTCCTTCAAGGTAGGTCGTAAGATATAATATTTTACAACCGGTTGCCTAGGTTCAAAGCAGTGGCTTGTTATAACCTGGTTTTTATAATAGTCTCAGGTAGTTTAGCAGATTAGTGTTAGCTTTTCTACAAGACAGCTGGGCCCTTTAGGTCAGTGTCCCATGATGCCTTGTGTTGACTACCATGTTTCACAAGCAGAAATTCAAAAAAGAAACATATATTTATAGCAGAAATATAATACAAATAATAACAGGCAGATGGCTACTGCCACAATCAGTACAAGTGATTATGGACATGAATAGGTTGTTCAGAAGTGTTTTAACTCAACTATCCCGAAATGCCCAATATTCCTTGACTCTATAATAGTGTCCTGAGTCTGGTTCCTGCTGGCTGGGAAGGCCACAGAGAAAAGTTCTTTGCCTATTGATTTTCAAACCCTTGGAACATGAAGTGTGTCCTTAACTTGACATCACAGGTGACATACTGTACTATAGAGGCTCTGGCCAGCACGTCATTGTAGGGAATTGCCCATGCATGCATCTTAGTGGATCGTTGCCCATATGTGTGCCATCCTTGCATCAGGTGAAAGTTATCCCAGTTGATTACAGTATATGATGAACAGCAGAGGATAAGCTGACCACATCCAAGTACTAATCTACACTTTATTAAAGGCACAGTAGTTCTGTTTTTTTGGATGAAATAGTAGCTCTAGTTACACTGTAAAAGGACATTATATGCCACTGCTTGAGATGCATATAAAGGGGACTAGATATTTCAATATCATCATCAATTATGTTTACTGAGAAATAAAAAATGATGGTACAAACCAATGAACCAAGGCTTATTTTCTATGATGTCTTATTTAATTTATTGAACATTATTTTAATTGAAAGTCACAAGTTTCCCCTGCGGTGCACAGGAACTATTCATTCTTATGATATTAAGTTTCAATTAACTTTCACTGCATTTATAGCACTGTCAGTATCCATGAATATTTAACAGACAGTAAAGGACAGTATCACTATCAAATTGCACAGTAACAGATAGTAAGGTGTATGCCATGCAAAATGCTGTTTAGCCTTTTAACTGTTGGCCATTAAATATTTTATGAACCAGTGGCAAAAGCATTTTTTTTAGTAATAAATGAAATGCATCTCACTAATGAATTAAAGCTCAGTTAGCCAGCTGCAGAACAAAGAGTAAGCAGCATATATAGTCATTATAGTCATATAGTCGTTATCTGTAGCTTTTTATTTTTCTGCAAATCACACAAACTTAATAAAGAGAATTAGAAGTTAAAAGTGCATCTTATACTGAAAAAGCAGATTTATCACTCTGTATAACTCAGTTTCATCAAATTCCCCCCCCAACGAAGAAATGTATATCAGGCTTACTGTAATTTGCTTGTGTTCATTCCAATGCTGCCACTAGGCATTCATTTACTGCTGGGTTACAAGTGCTCACCAGCCAAGGACTAACACACTTCAAAGCTATGACATCATCACTGAACCCTGACTCCTCCCCATTCCAAGACAGTTGGCTTTGACTCTTCCATTTTAAATCTTTCAGAGCCATAGCCATATGACAACAAAATAATAATCATACCAGGATTAACTTACACATTCCTTAAGAGATACAATTAAATCCCAACCCTACCTTGGAGATGTGTGGCAGCACCAGACTCTCAATTTTCTGTGTCTCAAGGAAAGAACCTATGTCAACTGGTCTGTGGCCAATGAATCTTCATTAATCATAACTTTCTGCAACAGCAGCTCACATAAATTAACTAACTCCAGAGACTATCTTAATTTATGCCATACCTGTGAGTATATTTAAGGGCACCTATCCAAGATATTTTTTGCTTCCTGTGCCCCTACAGTGAAATTAGCAAAATATTTTCACCTTAGGTCCAAATATACCTATAGTAGATTCTGACTGACTGTAGCTGGCAGTGCGAGCAGGAAGGTTCTATTGTTAGAATTCTACTGCTCATTCTGATGTAACGCTGCTAATGTAACACTTTCACCTTGTCAGCCATCACGGTGTTATTACATAGCAGCAGTTTAAAACCAAAATGACAACCCAGCCATAAACAATTAATATAATAATAACTGCTCATTTTCACCCCGGTACGTCATCCACAACCTTTACCATAAAATGTCTTCATTTCCCTGACCTGCACCATTGTTTCTCTGTGACCAGCACTCACTCATGTTCACTTTCACCCAGCAAAATGTCACTTCAGTCATGACCAAGTGAGCATCTCCCTGGCACCACATTAGGCTGCTTCCAACTGCAATAAACTCCAGATTCCCAAATGAATGCATGAACGTGATGACGCACTGATGCACGGAAAGCACTAGGTCCATCAGTTCCAAAAACAATTTGCCCATCCTGAAAGACCGCTCGGCAGGGCTCTAGATAAAATTTTTTGGGATGAGTATCTGTACTCCTCATTTTGAAAGTGAGGCGAGTAAGACGAAATTCAGATGTGTACAAATATGTACAAATGTCTTGCTAGAGTGGACTGAGGAGTACATTTATTAAAAAAAAATTTTTTTTTTTTCTAGATAAGAATTTCAGGTGCCAACAATGCTCCAGAAAATGTTGGCAGGTAGGAATTTACTCACTAGTTTTAAAACATAGTGAGTAAAACAAAAGTGGGATGCATACAAGTGCTGTAAATCTGGCAAAAAACTGTTCCTTCTGAATCACCGATTATGTTAAGAAGCACTATTCTTTGGAGTGTGGAGTATTTACAAATGTTGGGTGAGTACTGGTACTCATTAAAAAAATTTCTGAAGAGTATTTCCTAAAATGAGGTGAGTAAAATAGGCCAGTACACACACCTTATCTGGGGCCCTGCCGCTCGGTCATCCAAAAGTGTCACAACCAAAAACAAAATTAAATTTAATAACAAAAAAAAAAAAAAGGGCAGATATGGCACATGCCATGGCTCTAGCATGATTCATGCAGTTTGACCTATGACATCCAAACGGCACTCGAGAAAAAATATCACAGATATTTCTGCTAGGGCCAGGACATATTTCTTATATACGAACAATACACTAAAGAAATATGTGCATAAAACAATAACATCAATTTAACTGATAGACAATGACTGAAATCAATCCATACCTCAGCTGCAGGATATTCTCTTTAGAGTAACATACTCTACAGTGGGCCCCAATGACAATGTTGAAACTCATAGAAAACAAAATTTATAGTAAGTCAGAGAAAATTTATTTTTTCTATGTTGTTTCATGTTGTCACTGGACATTTGTTTACTTCTGGGATTTAATAAGCAATACTCACCAAATGTATTCCAGAAGGGAAGAATATTCTTTCAATCTTAAGTCTATCACCACACAGTCACTTGAAGCTCCTTTCAGTCAAAAGCTGCATCAGCAGAACTCTGAGTTCCCAACTGGTAATGTTTTCCGAAAGCGTGCAAGGAAGACCAGATACCTGTCTTGCACAAGTCAGCCACTAAAGCCTCTGCCCTTTCTGCCAAAGAGGCTGCCATAACCTTGCTCAAATGCACCCTGATCAAAGCAGATGGCTTCAATTTTGCCACCAGATAGGCCCTTTTTATGCAATGTTCTGACAAATCTAGCCAAGGTCACCTCAGATGTTTTCTGGCCCTTTTCAGTTGTGCTGATCAGCATAAAGAGACCATTTGATATCTGGAAAGACTGTGTTACTATAAGGTATGTCACTATGCAAAAGTCTAGCTTATGCAACTGGTTCTCCTGGTCATTCACTGGCTTTGAACAAAATGAAGGAAAGCTTACCTCATGGCTAAAATGAGACTCTGTAGGTATCTGCAGGAGGAAAGTGGACACTGTTCATAACACTGCCTTATCTTCGTGGAAAACCAAGTATGGCTCTTTGCATGAGAGCGTCTGAAGCTCTCCTATCTGCCCAGCTGAGCTAGCTAACTGCAACTAGTAAACATGTTTTAATGGAAAGGATGCCTTCGGATACTTGCAATAGAGGTTCAAACAGAGGTTCACACACTGCAGTAAGAACTTTGCTGAGGTCCAAGGTGGATCCAGGATCTATAGTCTGGCCTGGTACTTGCACTGCTAACTGCTCTAATGAACCAGTTAATGTCACAGCACTAACCTAAGGCATTCCCCTCTCAAGGACCGATCACTGCATCAAATGCTGAGACATGCACTCACAAAGTGCTAACAGCCAGACCTTGTTTGACTTGTCCTGAAGAAAATCTCATATCTGAGGTACAGATGGCTTCTTCAGCCTAATCCCTGCCTATCTGGTGCAACGAGAAAATGTTGCCCAAATTCTATCATACACCACAGACGTAGACTGCTTCCTTGAGGGCATAAAGAGTGTCAACAACTTTTTCAGAATAATCATATCTGAGAAGCCTCCCTCCCTCAGAAGCCAAGCTGCCATCAGAAGCTGAGCAGGACTAGGATGGATAATTGGACCCTGATGTAGCAGACTGTGCTGTTAAGGGGAGCCAAAAGGGTTCTTTAACAGCCTGATTGACAAAGTCCAAAAACCGCAGCCTTCTTAGCTACTCTGCATCATGAGGATGAACCAAGTGTGATCTATAATTTTTTTTGAGAACCACCTGAAGCAAGAGAAATGGAACGAACAGATACACCCTTTTGCTGTTAGAAGATTTTTACTGGAAATTTAAAAAAAAGCACTGACTGAAAAGAAACAGAATTCATTGCAACTCTATAAACCAACACTGGATACAGTAAGTTACCACAACTAGCTGCTGAGTGCATCTCTAATTTGTCTGAGGACAGAATAAGCACAGCCAACAACAATTCATATGACAGACACTTTCAGATAATGGGGCATAACCCAGGTTAGAAAAAGTGATCAGCAGTTGCAAAGATTTGAGGCCCAGGAGGGTTTAAGTGTGATTGTTGACTAGTGTGCAAAGACAGAATGCAAACAAAGGCTCCAGTCCTGCTGGTATACTTAAGTGTAATCCTTCCGCCCAGTGCCTGAGCCTCTTGTGCGCCAACTCGCCAACTGCCTATTTCCACCTTGTTAGCACAGGGACATCTGTGGATGTCCAGGATATCAACAGAAGATGTTTAGCTTCCTCCTCCACCTTTGTTATCAATTTCCGCAAAGCCAGTGCCTTAAGAGGTTAAGTGTTAGACATCTCCTAGGTTACACAGCTGTGCTGAACAGTGGAACCTGCTCTGTTATCTTTTGGCAAGCATCATGTATAACTGATCAGAAATTCGAAAAGAGGGGGCAGGATCAGAGAATGAGGAGGAGAGTACCACCAGGTGCACCACAATGCCAGTATTTATCAGTACCAGATAGGCCTACTGAATGAAGGCACCACATTGTCTTGTACCATCGATAAAGCACCTTATTTAGCATCAGTCTCCCCACTATCTCTGCATGCTGAGTGTGCTGCCCTCCAAAAGGTGTCGCAAACTTCACCAGCAATGGGAGTTCCTAGATCTTGCTTCCAGGAGCTCCTTTCCTTGTCCACCTATGGGGGCTGCATGTCCCTAATGGTCTTGTAACGGCACTGCACAGTCTCGGTATGCAGAGCCACATTGCCAAAGAGCTGTCCCCTAGTACCCCCCTTTTTTACAAAGCCATAAGGGATGACTGGAGGGCATGTCACAGCTGCAAAAACCTCCAGAAATCTGCAACGAGGAGATTATGTAACCTATGGAGTTCTTCGACAGAGTGCAAAGTAGCAGAACTGGTTACAGGAGATCTTTGACTCTTACAAGTACCTTTTTCACTGCACTCCTACCCATAAAAATGATTTACCATCAATGAATGGTCAGCTTGTTATTTCTGTATAGGGGGCTAGGCTTAATGGGTTCAGGCTTAGCTTAGTGAGTTTCCCTATCTCCTTCCAGCCTCTGCATGAGGCTGGGATGGTGGGATGAGATTTAAACTGAGAAGGAATTTAATTTTGCATGTAAACACTGGGTGAGTCTCTCCCCAGTGGACTTGTTTCCATGTGCAGCATCTGCAGAAAAGACTCTGAGATATGTTTGTTACCTAAGGAATGCTATGTGGTACTCCTTCAACTATGGGACCCCCACCCCCCCACACCCCGGTGCCTGCAGTGTGCTCTCTATTTACCTCTACTATACTCTGGAGAATGGCCTTCCCAGAGAAAAAAGTCAAATATAGCTGATCTATTTTTTGAAACCAGGAGATAATTCAAGCACAAAAGAAGTTTAGCAGAGGAGACCATGTGGAGGGCCTCAACCCTTCCTGCTAAGGACAGAGTTATGGTGAGCAATCTAGTGCATACCACCTGTACTTCTCTCAATAAGAGTGCCGAGTTTAGGTGGAGGATTTAAGATCTGTAACTACTCTGATAACCTATTTATTGAATTTTGTTAACCAGGTGGGTCCACTGAGACAAGAAGTCCATTTTTAAGGGGTGACTAAGAATTAGTTACATGGATTCTTTACAGGAATATACAGAAGCATCTGGCAAAACAGAGAACAGATATACACAGTCTTCATAGAAGTACAAGTGATTAGCAAGCAGCATGTCAACAACAATGAAGCACAGCCATACTAACACAAATCAAACAGGACAGTATACCAAAAGAAACAGGCAGCAGTGATGCAAAAGATACAAGAGATTCAATTACAGCTCACAGGCACAGCATAGAGGATTTAAGTTCAAGTTTACTGCAGGAAAACTCCATTGAGCAAGCTCATTCACAAGGAGGTCATGAGGAACGTATACAGACAAAGGAAATGACATACATAAAATCTTGGTACATAAAAGTATATGGTACATAGTGCTCAAAATAAGACATAAAAAGGGAATATTTATAAACGTAACCCTGAGAAATCATTAAAAGTAGAGAAACTACAGCCCAAAAAGTTGGAACAAGAGCAATAGGATGCATAAGGTGAAGGGAGAGTACAAGATAGCTGCAAAGGGAAGTAGAGAGGGAGAAGGGGGGGATCTTGGAAGGGAAAAGGAGGAACATTGAGGAGGAATACTGAAAATATGGCTTGTGTACGAGTAATCATGCACAACAAGGCAGTTGTAGGATCGAGAAATTTCCATGGTAACCTACAACTCCGGGAGAGCCCAGCTCGAGAGGTCCGTTACCACGGAACCCTGGAGATCCTAAAACTGCCTTGTTCGTGTATGATTACTCATACACAATCTTTTATAGTGCATGGGTAATCATACTTTGATGCCAGTGTCCCATCAAAAGCCAAAAAATAACTTACTAAGGTGCAGTTCTTTAAGCACCGTTCACTTTGTGGCCAGCTCTCACTGCCGTGGCCCACACTTCATCATGCATGCCTGACTACGTTCGATCTTTTTGTACTGCACTAGTGACGTACTCAATGCAGCAAATTAAGACTGACACACATAGTGTAGCAAAACTATGCTGTTCCAGGCATGGATTTCCAACAGAACAGCGTTCTACAATGCACTATAATATATGTCAGGTACGTACTAGAAGCAATGCAGATGGAGAAGCAGAAATACAGGTCAGCAATTACAAGAAGATTGACTTTGTTCAAGTAAGTACACCTTTAACCCTTTTCTAAAGCCTCCAAATGAGGAACAGGTTTGCAGTGATGCAGGCAGAGCCATCCAGAGGGGAAGGATCTGAGCTGGCAAAGGATCTCTTCCCTACACTGGCCCACAAGCACTGTATAGGCAGTGGACCTGAGTATTTGCCTTTCACCAGAACGTTCTGGAGGCAGGGGCGTGGGGCCCATGACAAGTTGTCAGCAAGGCAGAGGAAAGGATACTCAAACCTGCAATCTAACAAAGGTCAGTTTAGGGAGCCAAAGACATTGCAGTGAAGCTCCGGGGGTGGGGGGAGGAGCTCTAGCAGCAAAGTGGCCAATCTTATTATTGAGGACACTGACTCTATTGCATTCAGCACTCCTCAGGGACTGGAGAACAGGGCACCATAATGTAAGAGAGGGAGCAGAGTACTACTGGCAAGAATAAACGAAGATTCCAAGGATAGATACTTACCAAGCCAGTAGAGTAACCCAATTTTTTGAAGACTAGATTTAGACACACAATCAGAGTGGGCTCCAAAAGGTAACTTCTTCGTCAGGTAGACTCCAAGGTACTGGAGTATCTCATTTACATCTATATGGTCTCTCATTGAGGTGGACAGAATGAACATATGCTGCCTTGCTATATATATAGCTCTAAGTCGTTTTGACATTCAGTACTGATCTGCTAAAGATAAACCATTTTGCTAGAGTTATGAAGTCCTCTGCTAAGAGATGGTTTACGTCCTTAGAGCTCCTACAGAGTATGATATCATCAGCACAGAGCTGAAAGGAAGCCCCTCCACAGCTGCTGGGCATATCATTTATGAAAAGGAAAAAGAGCACAGGACCCAGGGGCTTTAGGGGAGCAACATCAGGGACGGACTAAGTGTAGAGTGTGCACCCTTTCATTTGACTATCTGAGACCTACTAGACACACAGTAGGCAAACCATCAGTATGTCAGGTTGACGAAACCAAACTTCCTACATTTTTCTAGTAAGACGCCATGGTTCACAAGATCAAATGTTTTGGTAAGAGCTATTAAGACAGCACCAGTAATTTTCCCTTAGTCCATGGCCCCGAGGACATCAGTTGTCAGCCTAGCCAGAGCAGTGTCTATTCCATGATGTCTTCTGAATCCATGTTGCCAATCAGTCAAGAGGTGGCGCTGTTCCATATATTCCTAGAGCTGATTATATACTAACCTCTCTTGTACTATGGCAGGGAAGCAGAGTAGGGAGATAGTGCGATAATTTTCTACCAGCTCCTTCAGATCACCCTCGTGCACCGGGACCACAAGGGCAGTTTTCCAACTTTCTGGGATTATTCCTTCGATAAGACCATCGCAACAGCAGAGGCAAAGGCAGAAGCAGCAATTTTTAAGAGCTTGAGTTCAAGTCTAATTAATTAATTAATTAATTCATTCATTCATTCATTAATATGTAATTCTGTGAGATTGCACTTTAGCCTAGCCTGAGAGAAGGCCTCAGGCAAGCACTGGTTATGAGATATCAGGGTATTTCAAGCAATTATGTAGCAATGCCATAACCAGATTGCATATTCAAGTAGTCACATGCCAAAAAGTGCGAACATGCATGTTGTCCAGATATTTATAAAATGGGCATCATTTTTTATTTCTTGGTTATTGTTTTTTTGGTAAACTTAAAACTGAAAAAGAAACTCAACTTTGTATATGGATCTGGTGATCTTGACAGCTTCAGGTTTCAAATTTTTACTGGTTTTGTGTGAAAAAAAGAAACTGCCCCCAAAAAGCATCTTAAACATGGATAATTATACTGTTCTCCCCCATCCGCATAAATTATAACCCTTGCTGTGCTGCGGATGGATATACTGTGGCAGTCCAGAATTCCTATACATTCTAATTCTGTTGGCAGCCTAAGGGTTAAAACTACTTGAGCAATATTGCAGGTTTTCCACATCTTGCCACAAAGTGTATATACAGTATGTGCCACATTTCAGGTCCCTAGCACCACAGACAAGAAATAAGCAGCCGAAACAATATAATAATAAAGTGCCTACTCAATCCTAACCACAGTGGTGTGATACCGGAAGCACTGCTTTAGTTGGACAGCATTTTTGTACTTTATTGCTTGCACCTTTTGTGGTACATGTTCTGAAAACTTTGAGCATTTTTCTCTATCACTGCAACTCACACAGCTACAATTTTTCCCACACTCTTCCTGGAACTAAGTCAGACATTCAGTCTAGCCACCACAACTGCATTCTTCCTCCCACATGTTTTCATCACGATTAAACAGTAATCTAAATGCTCAGATATTTCTATAAATCTTTGCATAAAAGAGCCGCTTATCCAGAACACTGATGTCCCCTTTTAAAATGCAAGTTAGGGTAAATCAGCTACTGTTCTTGCTAACCTAAGGGGGTAGCGTGTGCCATTTCACCATATAGCTGGATCTGCTTGTGCATAGATTGGGATGTTTCAAAGCCACAGCAGTACACACTGAAAAAAGCCCCACTGATAAAGATGCACATTAGACATCAAAACATACTGAGATCTTTTTTCCTCTAATGGAAATGAGTCTTATCCTTCTGTGGTCTGTTTTTTCTTGGAATATTTTTTTTTTCACACATGTACTGGAATTAGAATATTTTTTCAGCATCCTTAATGTTGAGTGTGCAGCACTGCCCCTTCTGTAGGACGTTTATTTTTTTCTGTTGTAATTAATATTTGCTAGTGTTTATGTTGCTGCAAATATGTGGTATCTTTATAACCCAACAAATGCAGAATATGTTAAACAAAAACTTAAAATGTGTGCAACTGGAACATTAAGCTCCTATTACTGACTGGCTGGAATGGCTGAGCAGAGGTATTCATTCCGATTAAAAAAAATGCTTGCTCATATTAATGCAGCGACTATTTCTGCTAGTCTGCCACAGTGGAAGGCAGCTCCATAAAAATGTCAGATCACCACAGTCACACAAGATAAGATGAAGAATTTCATTTGATGTCACAAGTGGCCCATTTTAGTATTAAGCTTCCACAGCTAGCAAAAAATATTAACTCTGCCGGACTGAGTACACAATCTTATTAAAGCAAAAGAGACAACTGTAGCACGGACTTGTCAGTTTCCAGCACTGAGCTGTCAGTCGAAGAAAAAAAACTGCCTGCAAACGTAATGAATGAGTATTACTTCAGCCAACAAAGATTAAAAAAAAAAAAAATCAAGGTAACCAAAAGAGAAATCTTATGAGATTCTTTTTTTCTGTACTTACACATGTGTTAATACCTACAATAGTATAGTTTAAACGAAAATGTATACTTATTAAGGCTTCTTCATCAACAACTAACAACATGTTATGCACATGCTTAAAGCGCAAGCGCTTAGTAAGTATTATATTTTAAAGAATGAAGGTTTGGGGCCTTTCAATGCCTCAGCAATAATTTTGTTTGCTTTTATCTGTTTTTTTTTTACTAACCTTTTCATCATTCTGTTATCTTGCCAACTGCTACAGTAGTAAACAAGAACTGAAACGAATCCTTGTATTATTAGGTCAGAAACTCTTTATTGACAATTCTGGCCAGGTATTTCAATGTGAAACTGCAAATTTGTTTTCAGATTTTTTATACAAAAATAAAGCTTTCTACCACCAAAATATCATGCATTTGATAAAAATTTGTGATTTTTCATAACCTGTGATCTTTTTGGTTTTTGATTTAGCAGGGGGATATTTTTGCCCTAAACATATTTTACTTAGGAATAAGAAAAACCAATTACTGTTTTAAAAAAAACTGTAAAATCATAGATGGACCAAAACAGTACGAAGATATAAGAGGCAAAGATTGTTACTGAAAGAAGTATCTATTTCTTTTTAAAAAGAAAAATATCTTTATTTTGTCATTTAAACAGCAGGTTTCTACTCTTTTAAAAATTCTGCCCCCAAACATATAAAAGCTTACCTGCCCCAAGTCTACTGTAATAAAAATGTTAAATTTATTGCTGTCAGTATTTAGGAAGGGAAGGGACTGTATTTTGGCTCTATGGAGCCGACAGTCCAATCCATTCCTCTTCCCTATTCAGAGACACGCCCTCGGCGCTAATAAGTTTTAATGTTCCCTTTCCTCTCCCTTTCCTTTAGGAGGCAGTTTAGTACAGTGGGTTAAGGCTCTGAGCTGCATATCTGAAGACCTGAGTTTGAATCCCACAGCCACCACCTAGGTGCATACTGTGTGATCCTGAGCAAGTCACTTAACTTCCTTGTGCTCCCAGGTCACATCTGGAAACAAGTTTCGGCTTAGTGTGCTACTCCTGGTTAAACAATGTTCCTCTTTCCTGATGTCAGCATAGGGAGAGTCCGGGGGTGCACTCCACGGAGAACAATAGGGACTTTTTAAAGTGCTTTTTAATACACAGGAGGTCCAATTATGACAAATAAATCAAGGTCACACTCAACTAACAAGGTTCTTGTTGGTTGGTGGTAACCTGTTTATCATAATTGGACTTCCTGTAATAAAAGCACTTTAAAAATCCTATTGTTCGTGATACCTCTCACTCTGACATCACAAAACTTACTGGGTGGGGGGCATGTCTCCGAATAGGGAAGAGGAATGGATAGGGCTCTTGGTTCCACAGAGTCAAAATACGATTCCTTCACTCCCTAAATACTGGCAGCAATAAATTACAATTTTTATTGCATTAGACTCAGAGGGGTAAGCTTCTTTATATGTTCTGGGCAGCAGAATTTTAAAAAGAATAGAAACCTGCTCTTTAAATACAGTAGTTTGGATTTATAAATAGTTCGCAGTTTCTGACATCAAAATACCAGTATTCGGTGGCTGGCCATTTCTGTCTGTGACACCGGCGCCCAGGTTTGGATTCAGACTCGGGATGTCAGAGGGCTGGCTGAAGGGAGAGAGAGGATCGAGCATTGTATGGACTGCTCTCCTCCTTCAGAGAGGAGGTGGGTGCATACCAGGCATGAAAGCATGATGCCCTTGAGCGAGTGAATACCAGCTGACAGGCATAATGAGAGTAACTTGAGGCGGGCAGATGCCGGTGGAGGTACCGCCTAGGTGTGTGTGTATGGTTCGTGTGCGATCATTGTATGTCCCACTTCTGAAAGTAAAACACAGGGGAAAAAATCTCCAGCATATGACAGTCGGTTACTGCAGACCCACCCATCACCGTGGCATTCCTCAACCCATGTACCTGGCCACGAGTGGTGTGAGGTGAGGCCTGTCACCTTGTGTTGGGGAGCAGATGTAAGTGGCATGTGGGAGCAGGGCAGGAGTAGAGGGCAAGTCCACGGGAGGGGGGGCAGACTGACTGGAGGGGAAGAGAACCTCCCCAGCTGGAGAACAGAAAACAAATATATCAGTATTTGAATGAATTATTTTTCATTAGCAATGTAAAAAGCAAAGGCAAGTCAGCACAATGGCACGGAGTGTTGAGGCACTGGATGCCACACTTCGCGCCACACTGACAACCCGGGTTCGGAAATGGACTTGAGCGTTGGGGGTCAGCAGGGAGCAGGAGAGGACTGAGTGTCCAGAGGACTGCTCTTCTCTTCTGGGGAGGGAGGTTGCCACTCCACGCAGTCCGATGTGGGGCAAGTACAAGGGGCAGGGAGCATCGGCAGAGGTCCTGCAGGAGGTGGTAGCGGGAGCATGCCGGCGCTGTGCTGAATGGTGCACATCCGCGTTCCTGGAGTACACAAAACTAAGGGAAAAAAAAACCTACTGTCCGGCTGAGGCGATGGCGAACTCCAGGAACCAAGGCTCCACATGCCCATCACTGGCCACAACCCCTGACTATACCCCCTGGGGATCTTCGGCCTCTCCAAGGGGCCCGGGAGAGATGGAGGTCCTGATAACGATGCTACTATCGGGGCGCGTGGCTCAAGTGGGTGGTTAGGAACTGCAGGTGGAGTGAGAACAGCCTGAGAGATGCCCCGGAAGGTAGGAGATAAATACAGTTGGGGGAAAAAAAAAAACCCAAAGGCAAAAACCCACTTGTTTCACTGCACAAACAAATATTTTCTTGTAAAATTAGAAAGTAATTGCTAACACATCAAAACACAATAACGTCAGTTGTCTATTAGAAGTTAATACGTGCTATTTAAAGGCTCAGATTTTCAAACATTTTAAAGACCTGCCATTAATGAAGTTATGCCTGCACTGTTAATGTAATGTAATACAATGTCAGTCTGTACCTTTTGCCCAAACTGCTGACATTAATGGATATATTCTTCATGGCAGTAGTTTTCCGTCTTGACAGTTTCTTCGCACTAATGTCCCCTGCTTTGTCCTCTTCATGAGTTGGTGTGCTGCTCCCTTTGCTGTTCAGATCTCTCAGCACATCATAATTAATTTTACTTGAGATTTTCTTTTGTTCCAACATTTTCTCAATTGCCTCTCCTGCCGTTCTGGCATGAATAGGTTCACGCTTTTTAGAGGGCTTCTTTGGCTTGAGGGAACAGTAAAACAAAACAACACAGATCAACAAGACTGCATCATATAAGGGTACCACACAAAGTGTAGGTTTCTTTTAGTTTTAATGCTGCCATTTCACAGAAAAAAAATGAATTACTAGAAAGTGTCTCTGTTGGCCCTCTCTTCTCAGTGGTAATGACATTTATCCTGTATACACCTATGTTCTGCAGCTAATCATTTCTAGTTTGTGCAAAATTCTTGCTATGTGGCTTCTGTAGATGAGGTCCTGTTCTTGTTATGGTTCTCATGCTATGGTACTGCTCCTGTACAAAGCTGTGCTTTTTACTAGTGTTACATACTGTCTGCGCCTTTGCTCATCTCTCCCCCTCCCCCACCCCCGTGTTGTGCTTGAAAATTGGCACTACATGTCTAGGGCACGTACCTAGTAAACAAAAACTAAATAAATAGTATCTCTAGTCTTGTGGCAATAATGGCAGCTTACAACATTATGAAATGCACAATGTAAATACTTATTGAATTATATATTTTTATGAAATGGGCAGGTTAAATACTGCATCCTGATTGACTGAGACGTGTGTTGTAACAGCACAATGCATATGTAAAATAAGTCCCACCAGCCAGGAAAAAGTGCATCTAGAATATCAATAAGCTGCTTCAGAACTTTGACAATTCAAACAGCAACCATTTTTTCCATACTCACTAACCAGTGCAACGCAAGGTCAAAACTGGTTTGTTGTTTGGCTCCGCCTCCAACACCAGTTTGGGAGTACTTTCCCACATTAACAAAAATAAGTATTTACTGTTATTTAAAATTCACATCTGTGTCAGGGACATAACTGTAAGATATAAAGTACTTTTTTTGGCCATTTAATAAGTACAATAAGACACTCCGATGTTTATGCTTTGCGCTGTCACAATGCACACTCAGGGGCGGATGGCACCCCGCCAATGAAATTATGCCTAACAACACCCCTGGGTGTGCACTGTGACAGCACAATGCACACCTGTCGTGTCTTATTACCTACATAGTACATATTAGTACCAGTTTTCATCTCAAGGAAATTCAATGATGTGAAGAAAATAAATGCATACTTATGTTGCATTTGTGAGACCCTTTACACTTGGTTAATTTAATGTGAACATTTTCCAGACTACGAAAACTCTACTACATGAAAACACACCTAACTGTTTAAATCAGAACTCAGTAATCTATTGGGTCTTACCTTTGAATGACTACTCTTTCAATCAGGGTTTTAAAGAGCAACAATCATGACTGCTCATTTTTAAAAATGTTCCTAAGAGCCCCACTGCTACCCTACCCACTCTGGATTTACACAGTCAATATCTTTCAATTTTCTGAGCTTTAGAAAATGAAGGTGAAGGGACTGTAATTCTTGACTCTAAGGAGCTTACCACCAGATCCCTTCCCCATCCTGGTTCTTCTCACTAACAGCTCTGTCCCTACACTCTAACATTATGTGACCAAGTTGTTTATAGAGCATGGGGCACGCTGCATGGAAATGAATGGGGATGAGCCTTAAAATTCTATTTGGCACATTTCAGAAGTCCACTGGGGCCAATTCAGAGACACCGATCAACTAACTAGGCTAGCAGTGGCTCTGAGGTGACCCCAGTGGACTTCTAAAATAAGGTAAAAAGAACTCCCAACCATTCATTTCAATGTACTGTGCACCACACTCTACAAACAACTTTGTCACAAAACGTCAGAGCACGGGGTGCCACAGGGGTGGAGTTGCCAGCAAGAAGAACCAGGAAGGGGAAGGGATCTGTTGGCCAGCTCCTCTGAATGAAGAATTATGGGCCCTTTTTTTTTTTCTAAAGCTAAGAAAACTGAAGGATAGGGATTGTTTAAGTCTAGAAGGGGGTAAGGCACCAGTGGGGGACTTGATGGATGCACAGAAAGTGGTGCTCTTTAAGCTGGTTAGAAAATGCTATTACCTAACAAGACACTTGTGATCCTTTTTAAGACTACTCCATAACTTCCACTGTAAACAGATCCCACCAGCATCTCATAGCCAGCACACACATCTGTTGCTCACTCCATGCTTACATTTCCTGCCGACCTTTTATTATTTATTTATTTTTAAATTTAGTATGCTTTTAGGTGCCTGCCACCAAGGGCTCAGCCCCCGTTCCCTCCAGTCCACCGCCCTGCCCCCAGGACTTACCTCATTCCAGGCGATCCCCCGGGCAGACCCCCACAGGGTAGGCCATCGTGTGGATGGGAACCCTCACGATGCTGGTACAAGGATACCAAGAGGGATCACCTCCTAGACTTACCTCTCAGGGAGGAGCACAGGGTTAGGTCAAGTGTGGCTAACAGGGCTAGGTCACAATTGGAGTGCCGCATAGGGCAAATGGGGTTGTGGGAGCAGGGCATCATACTTGTGAACGCATATTTTTGTAGTTTCTCTACAGGAGGTGAGACATGCAATGACATCACAGGCACAGATGTCCGTCTCGCCTCCGAAGTGTATCCAGGCACCAGTCACTGCTGCCCCTCCAGCCCTCTGCCAGAGGTTAGACGTGCACCAAACACATAACCCCCACTCCCACCCCCGAACCTCTGAGGCACCTGTTTAACAATGGAAGTCATGGAGCAATCTTAAAGATCATCATAAGTGCCTTGCTAGGCACTGAAAGAAAAGTGTTACCAGCTTTAAAGCCTAATCAGAAAGGTAGCTTTGTTATGGGGAGACCTGCTGGGTTTGTGGAGTCTTCCTTTGATGCCGTGTGAGTTGCACAGTCAACTGTATACATGACTGTAAAAAAACAGTCAAAATGTACATTAAAAGGGAAGTAAACATTTTTGGGTTACTCAAGTTTGAAAGCCCATGACAAAGATCTTTAAACTGAGGTATTGAGCTTACTTGTCGGTGCTGGGTGAGCATGAAGGACAACCACAGTAGCAAATGACTGGTGAAAATCAAATGTGGCTAGTAAAGACTTCATTCTGCTTAACAGAAAATACTGCAGTTTGCTGTTGTTTTTTATTTTTTTTAATCATGAATACTGCAGTTTGCAACATGTGGCTAGACCTTGTCCCCCTAGTGTTTGCCTAAAGGTATCAGAAGTCCTGAAATATCCATCTAAATCATCATAAATTAAATCAAGGCAGCAGCCATTTTTTGGAATCTTGAGACAGAAAAGTGATGTCACTCTCAGTGATTTTATTTTTCTGTTTCGAGATTCCAGGAAACGACTTCTGACTTGATTTAATTTACAGATGGTTTAGATATTTATATCTCAATAATTTGGACTCCTAAAATACAAGTACACTACCTTATTTGAAAAATCTTTCCATGGGTGTGTTTCCTTCAAAGTTTGAACCCACTGCTGTCAGTGAGGGCACAGCAGGACTAAAGATGATGTACGAGAAGGAATAGAGCTAGCACTGTTAGCCTCCCAGTAGAGTCCAGTTCTCACAATACACTAAGTATTACTTAGAAAGTCTTCTAATTAACAAAAGGGAAAAGAATAAAAAAAACTTCTCTCTCTTTCTATAAGTTGCAAAAAACTTTGTTAATGCTCCAGTTAGGGTAAAAGTGATAAAAGTTGGGAAAAGATGCATTAGGATTTCCAACCCTAACACCCCACCCTCCCAAACCTGGTAGGAGAGCAGGTGTGTGTGTGTGTGGTGTGGGAGTGCCTAGGGTGTCTCAAGCCTAACATTCACCCCATTCCATCTGTAAATAAGGTCAGATGCGTTGACTTTATGAGACTGGGGTAAGCAGGCTTGGAGAAGCCCAGGGCACACCCCACACCTGTTCTCCTGCCTGGTTTGGGAGGGTGGGGTGTTAGGTTCAAACCCGGTGTTAGGGTTGGAAACTCAAATGTCTCATTTCCAGCTTTTGTCGCTTTGACCCTAACTGGAGCATTAACAAAATTGTTTGCAACTTATTCCTTACTTTTTGAGATAGTATAATAGTATCTTTAATTTTTTACTATGGGAGTACACGATTCTTCGGACCCAGCGCTCCCATCCCTCCGTAGATGTGTATATGTATATAGCTGTGGAAGCACAGGGCCCTCTACTTCCATTTATAGGACAACAGTGACCAAACTGTCAACATAGCCATCTTATTACCCACCTCATGTACCCGATACAGAACATTTTCAAATCCCCACCAAAATGTAACTCTGCACAACTGCAACGCTATTCTATGCCACAGGTGTGAAAACACATTTTGGGTAGGATTTGAAAAAGGACAGCTGTGACATACATGAGCTGAGGTAATAGAAACATAGAATTTGACGGCAGATAAGGACCGCTTGGCCCACCCAGTCTGCCCATTTCCCTACCTGATGGATAAGCTGCAGATCCTAGTTAACCAGCAGCCTACTTCTTCCTACCCCCACCCCCTAGAATTGCCTTATGACTGTCCCATGCATGTTTGAATTCCACCACTGTTTTTGACTCCACAACCTCCTCTGGAAGGCTGTTCCATGCATCCACAACCCTCTCTGTAAAAAAAATACTTCCTTAAATTACCTCTGAGCCGCCCCCCTTCTATCTTCAAATTGTGCCCCCTTGTTCTTGCACACCTCTTTTTTTGAAAGATGCTACCCTCTTGGACTTTGTTGATTCCCTTGAGGTACTTAAACGTTTCTATCATGTCCCCTCCTCCTTTCCTCGAGGCTATACATATTAAGCTCCTTAAGTCTCACTTCATATGTCTCTCCGTGCAGACCCTGCACCATTTTAGTTGCCCTCCTCTGGACAGCTTCCATCCTGTCTATGTCTTTGCAGAGACTGGGTCTCCAGAACTGCACGCAGTACTCCAGATGTGGTCTCACCAGCTGTCTGTACAGAGGATAATAATCTTGTTTTCTGCTGGTGATGCCTCCCTATGCATCCCAGTATCCCCCAGCCTCCTTGCTGCCCTCTCACATTGCTTGCCCACCTTTAGGTCATCTGATATGACTACCCCCAGGTCCCTTTCCATTTTTGTTGTTGTTAGTATCTCACCCCATTGTGTACTCTTCCCTGGGTTTTGTTTCCCAGGTGCATTACCTGCACTTCTTAGCATTGAATCTAAGCTGCCATACATTTGACCATTCCTCTAACCTTGCCAAGTCCCTTCTCATCCTTTCCACCCCACCTTGTGCATCAACTCTGTTGCAGATCTTTGTGTCATCTGCAAAGAGACATACTTTCCTTCCAGTCCCTCTGCAATGTAAACATAAAGACATTGAAGAGGACCGATCTAATACTGAACTCTGTGGTACCCCACTGCTAACCCCTTTTTTTCAGAGTGGACTCCATTTACTTTACTCTCTGTGTCCTATTCTCCGGCCAATTCTTTACCCAGGCTGTCATCTTGGGACCCACCCCAGGCTGGCTAACTTGTATATTAATCTTTTGTGTGGGACTGTGTCAAATGCCTTGCTAAAGTCTAGGTAGGCCATGTCCACAGCCGCTCCTGATCTACTACTTTGGTCACCCAGTCAAAGAAATCTATCAGATTTGTCTGGCATGACCTTCCGCTGTGAATCCATGCTGCCTTGGGTCCTGTGCCCCTCTCTCTAGATACGCAACAATTCTTTCCTTCAGAAGTGATTCCATCATTTTCCTACCACTGAGGTTAAACTAACAGGTCTGTAGTTTCCTGCTTCTGCCTTGCTCCCACTTTTGTGAAGGGGAATCACATCTGCCCTCCTCCAGTCCTCAGGTACCACCCCATCCTCCCATGATTTGTTAAAGAGGGTTGTCAGTGGTGTCACTAGTTCTATCCTTAGTTCTTTTAGAATTCTGAGATGAATTCCATCAGGCCCCATTGCTTTGTCCACTTCAGTTTTAAGAGCTCTTTCAGAACTCTTTCTTCTGTAAATGGGTTGGTATCAACTTCTGTATCCAGAGTGTTTCTACTGTTTGTTTTAGGTACCTCCCTCTTCCTTTGTAAATACTGAGCAAAATATTTGTTTAGTATCTCTGCCTTTCACAGTCACCCTCTGCCCACCCTCCTCCCCTTTATTAAGCCTCACTATCCCTCCCTTGGTCTTCCTGTGCTCTCTGATGTACCTATAAAAGGTTTTATCCCCCTTCTTAACTGAGTTGGCTATCTTTTCCTCGGTTTGGGCCTTTGCTGTTCTGACTGCCTTTCCAGCTTCCCTTTGCTTTAATTGATACAGTTCTCCGTCCTGTTCCTTCTGTGATTCCTTGTACTTCCTGAATGCTTTCTTTTTCTCTTGAACCTTCACTGCCACTTCCTTTGAGAACCATAGTGGTTTCTTACCTCGTTCGTTTGTTTATTTGCTTTACACAAAGGCTTGTTACCTCTGTGATGGCAGTTTTTATTATTCCCCATTGTTCTTCCACCCCTCCTTCCTGCCCATTTGCTAGTGCATTCCTTAGGCACTCACCCATTTTGGCAAAGTCAGCCCTCCTAAAATCCAGTACCTTTGTCTTTGTATGGCTTGACTCTATTGCTGTGTTTATTGTGAACCATACTGTTCGATGGTCGCTAGTTCCCAGATGGCTACCCACTTCTACATCTGTGATCCTCTCTTCATCTCCGTTTGAGAGAACCAGGTCTAAGATTGCTCCCTCGGGTGGGCTCAATACTAGTTGTCTAAGGCATGCCCCCTGTAGGGCATCCAGAATAACCCCACTCTTAGAAGTGGCTGCTGCAACTGCACTCCAGTTAACATCTGGCATATTCAGATCACCCATCAGCAATATCTCCCCTTTATCTGCCATTCTAAGTATACTTTCTATCATTTCCTTGTCCATTTCCTCCCCCTGAGAGGGGGGTCTGTATACAACCCCTGTGCGGATTGTGGTGCCATTGCCTGCCTCCAAATTGACCCACAGTGCTTCTTCTCCTCCCTGTTTACCCTTTTGTTCTGTTGCTTTGATTTCTTCTCTTATGTAGAGAGCTACTCCTCCTCCTCTTTTACCCTCCCTGTCCCTCCTGTAGATAGTGTATCCTGGTATGTTTACGTCCCAGTCATGGTTCTGTGTGTACTATGTTTCTGTGACTGCCACAATATCCAGATCTTCCTCCTCCATCAAGGCCACTAATTCAGGAAGCTTGTTACCCAGACTACAGGCATTGGTACTCATTGCTCTCCATTTTTTGATGGCTTTACCTTCTGTAGCGGCAACCCCCACTGACCTTTCTACCTTGGTCTTTTTCTCATTTAGTACCCTGTTTTGTAGGGAGGCTATAAGAAGACATAAGAAGGCTATGTTGAAAACCTGGGGTCAAAATGTTTAAAATGTACTAAGTTATGAGTATGCATAGTGAAATTGCAATTGATGGTCATAACCTTGGCATTTTTTTCATATTTTGACCCCAAACTTTCAACATAGCCTTCTTATAGACCCCACCTCAGAAAACTAGGGCAGAAGAAAATTGGAGTTGCATAATGACAGTCCTACTGTTCATGAAGTGGGGTCCCCAAAAGGCAATGTTGAACATTTGGGGTCAAAATCTCAAAAATGGTTAAGTTATGCATAAAAGTTAAACCCCCCACTGAAATACACTGAACCACATTTACGTTAGTTTTTCATATTGCAGTCATCGGTACCAGCAGCAAGAGGTGTCTTCAATTGGAGAGTAGATCTTGAATCTGGGACTTGTTCAGGTGGGTGAGGTGTATGGGGGGGTGCTGAATGAGGGTGGGTGGGGCTGATCGTCGAGGACAGTTTTTCCCCACAGGTTTAAAAAAAAAAAAAAAAAACACTGAGGGACCATTTTCTTTATTACAGGTTTTTATTTTTATTAAATACAGCAGGTATAACAGGGATGGTGATCAGCAGGTGGGGGTGCCACTAGACACCAGGGAAATGGGCAACGGTGATCAGCGGGTACGGGGTGCCACTAGACACCAGAGAAATGAGGAACCACGATCGGAGGGTGGGGGAAGGGACCACTACACTATGGAAAATTATTTAATATGGGATCAGTGACTGGGAAGGTGGGGCAACCGCTACACTATGGAAAACTAACATTTACATGGGATCAGTGAGTTGGAGGGGGAGGGACCACTACACTATGGAAAACGTATATTTTATAAGGAATCTGTGATCGGGAAGGGGGCTACACTACGGAAATAGAA
The DNA here is from genome assembly GCA_016271365.2 of Neoceratodus forsteri. NCBI lineage: Eukaryota > Metazoa > Chordata > Ceratodontiformes > Ceratodontidae > Neoceratodus > Neoceratodus forsteri. Next base: position 685,512,122 of record CM028134.1, read on the forward strand.
AATTACCAGGAAAGGCTGTGAAAAGGCTTTTTTCTGTGTGTCCCAAATCTATTTTTCATCAATCGTGATCCTTTTTTGTTTGAATGAAAAATAATTCAGGAAAAAGGATCTTAGCGAGTGACGAAAAGGGATTTAAATAGTTACAAAAAAATGTTCAGAGGGCATGAGAGCTATAAAAACAAATACTAAGTGAGGCTCATCAGCTCCCGATGAACAAGATACATGTTTGGATGTCTGTAAAAGACATCCCGGGACAATGACATGACAATCTGTTGTATGAAAAAAAGAAAACAAGATGACGTCTCACGGAAAAGGATGGCCAAATCCTTTGTCGAACTTTATCCCTCTATCCTGGAGAGTGATCTTCCAATTGCAAATAATGGGAACTTAAAAACTGAATAACTCTGCAACAGATTAATATTTTTTTTGCCAAACACATGGCAGTTCTGTTATCCAATCTGTTTCTACCATAAAAAATTTACACCAAAATTTCACACTGTCTGGGTGCAAGGCGATTTGGTAAAAAATGCAAAAAGTGGCAACTTTGAAGGTTTCTGCACTATCTGGATCTCAGAATCCGCACATCTAACCGGAACAAAACTTGCCACGGCAAGAGATCTACCTCACGGGACAGAGCATGCCAAATGTTGTGCGAATCCATTGATCGGTTGCAAAGTTATTAAAGTGCAAAATTTGCGGTGTAACATTAAGCATGCTACTCAACCCTAACTACAGGGGCACAAATGTGCCCATATAATACTGGTGCAGTGGCACCAGTATAGTTAGGGTTGAGTGCTAACTTCTATGTTAAAGCCAGATTTTTTAACTTTAAAACTCTGCAATCTTTCAATGGATTTGCATATAAGTTGGCATGCATGATCTCTAGGGGTAGGTCTCTTGACACGGATCATTTCGTGTGAATACGTTGTGTGGTTTTTGAGATACAGAGTGTCAAACATTCCTAAATTTACGTGTTTATTGCTGTTTTTTTTTACAGCTGTATCTCAAACGGCTTTAGGTTGTGGTCTGAAATTTTCAGAGTAGAAAGCCTTTGCATCACAGATGTGCCTTTTGAAGGTTTGGTGAACAAATATTAATCTGTTCAAAAGTTATAAATCTTTTAATATTCCCATTATTTCCTATCAGAAAAGTTAGATGTTCCACACGAAAATATTTTTGTTTTCACAGGAGCTGTTGTATTTTTTCATGGAGGGTCACATAGTGTGGTTTGTTTTCACAGGAGCTGTTGTATTTTTGCAGGGAGGGTCACATGGAGCTTAATGTATTTTCACAGTGCTCTCCTTTGTTTTTGCAGAGCTCGGTTGTGTCCGCCATCTTGTTTTGCCATTAGCAAGAGACAGAAAATAAAGAAAACTGAACACGAAAAACAAAACAAAACAAAAAAAAATCTGAACTTAGCTAAACGGGATCGGTTTAGCTAAATCCAGTTTTTTATTTTTTATTGTGGCTAGAAACACCTTTTGTGGGCACCTGAAATCCTGGGTGCTGAGGTTAGCGAGATAACGGCTTCTACCGCACTCTCTGCATGAGAACAGTGGGATTTTCTTGACTTCTGCAGCTGCAGCTGGAACTTGAGCTGCTGACTACAGGGTGAAGTGTGAGCTGCTGCTTCCCTTTTGGCACACACTCCTTACTCCCCGACCATGATCGGTCTTTTTCTTTGGTGTCTAGTGGCACCCCCACCCTCCAATCTCCATCCCCCTAGTCCTGCCTTAATTTATTTATTTTATATAATAATCTGACACCAGGATGCCTCCCACTGCTTTTTAAATTATAGCCGACTTTAGGGGGCCCAATCCCTGTGTCAGCATTTAGACCCCCACAAGGAGTGTGGGACACTGAGGAGCCCACCCCCAGTGTCCCCAGATAGTTCATTAGTGTACCTGTTATGGAAAAACCATCCCTGTCCTTTTTCTCCCCTGAAATAAATGGTCCCTCATCATTGCCGCGGACCCCGTTCCCCCATCCAGACCCTCCCACTGAGCATCCACCTCCCCACACACACACCCTTACCCTATACTTACCTTTGCAGGTCGTCTGCAGTCATCTTCTGTGGACTGGGACGCATCTGCACTCTTCCAAGTCAAACTGCAAACTGAGGAATCAATGTAAGTGCCGTATAATGTATTTCAATGGGGTTTTGAATTTATGTTCATAACATTGGCTTTTTTAGGTATTTATTCACCCAATTTTCAACATGGGCTTTTTGGGACCTCACCTCATGAACACCATCACTAAAGTTTTGTTAACTGGGCCTGGAAGGTGATTTCACGGTCACTGCACAAAATTACCTTTCAGGACCGATTGACAAAATGACAGTGCCATCGTTCATGAGGTGGGGTCCCAAAAAGCCCATGTTGAAAATTTGGTGAAAAAATTCCTAAAAATGGCTGAGTTACGTGTGTTCATTAAAACTTTTCTATGCACGTGCATAACTTTGGTAATTTTCAATATTCTGATTCCAAATTTTCAACATAGCTATTTTTCACACCTCCTCATGAACTGTACAGCAGTCATTTTTCACAATTTGTCAGAAACATGTTTTCACACCTGTGGCATGGAATGACGATTTGGCACGGATCTGAACATTTCCACATATGGGGTTTATGAGGTGGGGTCATAAGAAGGCTATGTTTAACCCTTGCAGTGCTGTAGACTGATATATCAGTCCAGAATTCCTATATGTTCTATTTCAGTGGGCAGCGTAAGGGTTAAAATTTGGGGTAAAAATATGAAAAAATGCCAAAGTTATGACCATTCATTGCAATTTCGCTATGCCTGCTCCTAACTTTGGAAATGTTAAATATTTTGACCCCAGATTTTCAACATAGCCTTCTTGTTACCCCACTTCATGTATGCCATAGCTGTCATTTTTCAAATCCTGCCCAAAATGTGTTTTCACACCTGTGGCATGGAGTGGCCTTGCAGTTGCACAGAATTTCTTTTTGGCATGGATTGAAATATTTTCTGTACCGGGGTGCATGAGGTGGGGTAATAAGATAGCTAAACTGACAATATGGTCACTGTTGTCCTATAAATGGAAACCTGTGGCCCGGTGGGCCCAGTGCTTTCATGACTATATACATATACACATCTATGGCGGGATGGGAAGGGACCTGTGTTTCCACAGACAAATAAGGATATGATTATGCTATCTGAAAGAGTAGGGACATTCATTGCAAAAAAACTTTATTAATGCATCAGTTAGGGTTTTTAGTACAGCAACAAAAGCAGGGAAAAGTGGTGTGAGGGTTTCCAACCCTAACACACCACCACTACCCTGCAGAGACTGACAGGTGTCGGGGGTGTGACTTGGAGTCGTCATCCCTAACGCTCACCCCATTCCCCTATACTGTACCCATCTCAGCTTCTTTACTTATGGAATGGGGTGAGGGTTAGGGCTGACAACTTCAAAGCACCCTCCGACGCCTGTCAGTCTCTGCAGGGTGGGGTTGAGGTGTTAGGGTTGGAAACCCTAACACTACATTTCCCTGCTTTTGTCGCTGTACTAAGAACCCTAACTGATGTATTAAAGTTTTTTGCAATGAATATATATATATATATATAGTCAAACCTGGTTAATCCAGACACATCTGGTATACCTGCATAGCATCTGGATTAAAAATCAATGTATTAATGAGTCATTATCATCATTTTTTAATGATCATGGTTTGCTGTGCTTAGTAAAAAAAAATTTGGTACAGTACAAATTAGCTTAAATTAAAAGCCCTTTATTATAATACGGGGCAATAATAGCACAATAAAAACAGGTTACTCACCTGTAACAGTAGTTCTAGGAGTGGTGTATGTTGTTCATCCACACTTCTTGGCAAGTCCCTTTCCCCTTTAATTCTTGCCGGAAGGTCTTCAAACTGGCTCCTCCCACCCACCTGGGTGGTATAACCCTCGGCTCCACCCCATGACACCAGATCTTAGCACGCTGGAAGCCAGGTTTGTGCGTCACAGCTGGGGAGGCTGGGTGGGTCAGTGTGGATGAACATATACCACTCCTAGAACTACTGTTACAGGTGAGTAACCTGTTTTTCTAGGGATGTAGATACGTTGTTCATCCACACTTCTTGGCAGACTCCTAGCAGTTCTCTGGGAGGAGGGAGGCAAGGTACACACCCCCCTACTTTGGGAACAGAGACTGAAGAACTGAGACCTCAAAACCAGCATCCTGGCGTGACTCAATGTCGATGTGGTAGTGGATGATGAAGGTGTTTGCTGTCTTCCAGGTAGCAGCCCAGCAGATTTCCTGGATAGGGATGTCCCTGGAAGCAGTCACCGACGCAGCGGTATGGCGGGTGGAATGAACCCTTAGCCCTACAGGAGGTTCCCTACCCACCAACCTATAGCAGAGATCAATGCAAGATGTAATCCATCTGCCAATCGTCCAATTTGCTGCAGGTCTGCCAGATGCGGCTTCAGCATAGGTGACAAACAGCTGGCGAACCTCTCCCCGAATTTCCGCTGTTCTCACCTTGCAATAGGAGAGAGCTCATCTCAGGTCCAAAGTATGCAGCCTGTACTCAGCATCCAAGGTGTAATTCGGGTAGAACACAGGCAGAGTCAATACCTGATTAAGGTGAAACTCTGACATCACCTTCGGGATGAATTTTGGGTGGGAGCGCAGGACAACCTTGTCCCTGTGGAAGACCAGGTAAGGAGACTCCACTGAAAGCACCTGGAGCTCCCCAGTCCTTCTGGCTGATGTGACAGCCACCAGGAAGGTGGCCTTCCACAAGTGTGATAGCTCACACTTATGCACGGGTTAGAATGGCTTGCCCATGAGTTTTGCCAAAACCAGCAGTAAATCCCACAGAGGTGGAGGTTCACGCACCGGAGGGGATATGTGATCTAAGCCCTGAAAAAGTGCCAGACCACATTCTCCTGTGCCACCGTCTGCTGACTGGCCCACACCCGGTAAGCAGAGATGGCTGCCAGGTGCACCTTAAGGGTCGAGGACCGAAGACCCCCTTTAGGCAGAGATTAAAGGTAGTCTAAAATGCTAGCCACAGGACAGGACAGAGGGTCCAGACCTTTGCCCTGACACCAAATGGACAACCTTTTCTATTTGAAGGTGTAGCACTTCTTGGTCGACTCCTTTCTGGTTGCTTCCATTACTGTGAGTACATCCTCGGACAGACCCAAAGCCTGGAACTCTAGCCGCTCAGGTACCAGGCTGTCAGGTGCAGGGACTGAACGTCCGGATGAAATACCTTAACCTGATTGACTGAGATCAGGTCCGTGTGTGCTGGAAGACGTCTCAGGAGCCTGTTGCTGAGGCTGAGGAGATCTAGATACCAGAACTGGCGGGGCCAGTCTGGGGCTACCAGGATCACCTGTGCTCTGTCCCTCCTCACCTTGAGAAGCACCCTGTGGATCAAGGGAAATGGCGGGAAGGAGTAGAAGAGGCCTGAGTCCACGGCCTCGAGAAGGCATCCCCCTGCAGTGAACCCCGCTGAGGGGGGCGGGCATGAAACAGCCTAAGCTTGGTGTTTTCCTTGGAGGCAAACAGGTCCACCACCGGTTTGCCCAAGTGGGAGAACAGGTTGTGAGCTATCTCTGGATGGAGAGACCACTCATGAGATGTCTCACCTATGCGACTGAGAGCATCCGCCAGTTGGTTTGAGGCTCCTGCTAGGAGATCTGCCTCCAGTCGGCTCATGAGTGTCCAGATGCAGAGTGCTTCCCTGCACAGCAGCCAGAATGCATGCCGCCCTGTATGTTAAGGTAGTACATGGTCGTGGTATTGTCTGTCTGGACTTGAACCACTTGACCCAGAAGCTGCTGAGCGAATGCTGACAGTGCCAGTCTGACCGCTCTGATCTCCAACATGTTGATAAAATATAGGGGTTCTTTGGGGGTCCAGAACCCATGGGCCCTGTTGTTCCCCATGTGGGCTCCCCAGCCCGTAAGAGATGAATTGGTCGTGAGGATGACCACTGGCTCATGGTGGTCGAAAGGGGATCCCTTCCTGCAGACGGACTAGGATGGTCCACCACCGGAAAGCATCCCACATCCTCTGGGTCATAGTGATCAGCTGGTCGAAGTGACCGATGCACTGAGTCCACTAGGCAGCCAGCTCCCATTTAAGGAGGCGCATATCTGGGTCCGGACTACTTGAAAGAGCTTTTGGTTCCCTACTGCCCTAGGCGATCTCTCCGCTCGGCGGACGAGGGGTTGCTAGAGATTCCGAGGGTCTCTTTAAAATCATCAGGCACTAGTGTTTTTATGTTTGCTGCTCGACCCTCTGGAATTCTCTACCCCATCCACTTCGTCAGTGTGCGACCGTGGAGGAGTTTAAAAAGGCCCTAAAGCCCTTTTTATGGTCAAAGATTAATTTTAATTAATGATTGTGAATTGGAGCTCAGATTTATAGATTATTTATGGACTTCTACTTATTTATTGTTTTTAAATTATTGTAAGGCACCTTGGTTTTAAGAAAGGCACCATATAAATAAAGTTTCATTTCATTTCATATGCCACTGGGCCCATCGGACCATGGTGGTGCAGGCCGTCATGTACCCCAGAAGGAGCAGAAAGTCCTGGGCAGGGCGCAAGTGCCCAACCAGAAATGATTGGGCAAAGGAGGAAAGAACCTCTGCCCTGTCCGCCGGGAGCCATGCTCTGGCTCAGCAAGAGTCAAGCTCTGCCCCAATGAAGCATAGGACACCTGCGATGGCACAAGCTCCAAATTGGCCTCGTTGATCAGGAGGCCAAGTTGAGAGCAGGTCTGGAGGGCCAGGTCCCTGGACCTCTCCACCTCTTGTTGGGTGGAACCTGCTAAGAACCAATCATCAAGGTAAGGGTACACTCTGACCCCTCGATGCCTGAGATGGGCTGCCACCACTGCAATGCATTTGGTGAAGACCTGTGGGGCCAAAGACAGTCCGAATTACATGGCTTGGAACTCATATAGGGTTCCCTCTGCTCTGAAGTGGAGGAAGCTGATGAGACGGACGGATTGGGACATGAAAAAACGCGTCCTGGAGATCCAGTGAGCAGAACCACATGTTCTGCTCCAGGGATGGTATGATCTGAGACAGAGTTATTATCCTGAAGGTGCGTGGCCTGAGAAACTGATTCAGGTCATGCAGATCTGGAATGGGGCACCAGCCCCCTCGTCCACTTCGGGACCAAGAAGTACCTGGAAATTAACCCTAGGTTGACTGGAGGATCTTCCACTCGAACCAATGCCTCCTTGAGGAGGAGTTGGGCTATGTTGTCTCTCAGAGCTGACCGAGTGTGGACTGATACATTCTCTTCCTGTGGGGCGTGGGCTCGACAGGGAGGGTACTGCTCGAATTCTAGAGGCAGACCCTGGTCAACAACTTTTAAGACTCACTAAGTGGCGGAGCCAGACCCCCACAGGAGGACCCAGAGCTGGCGTGATGGCAGAGCTGCCTGTGCGTCTGAACACAGAAACCATCATTAACATCTCCATCGAAGGATGTTCTGTGAACCCCGAGAGGGACCTAATGGACACTGCATACTTGTGGGCCATCCAGACAGACAGTGCTGGGCAGGAGGCAGGATGCAGCCAGAGCTCCAAAGCTAGGCAAACAATGGCCTTGGCCACTGGGAAGGCTTCCGTAGGGGTATCCCCTCATTTAAGAATATCTGTAAGACGGTATTCTGCCCGTTTCTAGACAGATTCCAGTGGCATCCCCATGGATTCGGTGATAAGGCGGAGAATTCCCAGAAATGACGAAGAGCCCTCCTCCAGTGACAGACTACCCACCGACTCATCGTCCAGTGGATGAGAGTAGAGGTCGGTGTTGTCAGAATCCGAGATATCCGGATAAATCGGCCGGCCACCAAGGTCCCCTTCTACATGCCTGGGGCGGTCAGGTGTAAGGGTAACAGATATCCTGCGAGGAAGACCTGGAACTATTCGAGATTCCTTCATAGAAGCCCCTCCCGAAGGCTGTTTAGGTGGCAGCTCCACCACCATCAGTGGAGAGACCGATTTTGGCTGAACTGGGGCAGGTTTTACTAGCACCGCGGGCAGAGGAACCGATTTTACCGGTTCCAATGGAGTCAGCTTTGGTCTGGGAGGCAAAAGCCAAGTAATGGCCGGGGTGGAAACCGTAGAAGGCTTCTGAAAAGACAGTATCAGCTGTTGCCACATTAGTTCTTCATAGTGTTGACAGAGTTTCTACTGAAGCCTCTCCTCATCCGAGGACGAAGATGAATGATGGTGCTGCCTCTTTTTCGAGCGCTTATACGCCTTCTTCATCCTGTTGGTCAAGGGGGTCCAAGATCTCGACCTCGATCAGACTGGCTGACTGGGCCGCTCGGGAGACACCAGGGGAACTGCTGATTTTCCTGGATCAGGGAGTGGTTCCTCGATGAGAAAGCCAGCAGGCTTGGTCTCCTCATCGTGAAGAGGAAGGACAAGGGTTCTGGTAAGTGAGTTGTCGGCCTCGTCGGGTGACAACAGATCGACAGGGCCGAGAGTGATCTCCACCGCACTGTCGATTGAGACCTCGGCTGGCTGACCAGTTGGCAAAGCCGGGAAGCCAGTGTCCGAAGAAGCAATCTCGACAGAAGTTGGGACTGGAGATTCCTGTGACCGAGATCACTCTCGAGCACAAGAATGTCTTCGCTGAGACAAAGAATCTCTCGTTTCCTTGTCCTTTTTACGGGACCAGGAGACATGCAAGCCTGATGGTCCCTCATCCTTGGTGGGGAGAGACTGGGACATCACCCGAAAGGAGCCCGAGAAGGTGGAGCCCAGATTAAGTGGAACACAAACCGGCCAAGAGGAGAGCTCCACGGACTGCACTGCCTCTTTCTTGAAAGCCTGAATTTGCTCTAACTGTTCACCAGACTCCGCAGCCGCGGAGACCGCCCACTGGGCCTCCTTCGATTTTACTGGTGGATTTAATTTTTCAGGCCTGCCCAACTTGAGTCATGCGAGATGATCTTCGAGGACGTTTGGGTGGAAAGTGAGACACATCTCGCATGCCTGGGTGACATGTCCGACACCCAAGCAGTAAACACAGGCAGCATGCGGGTCTGTGCATGGCAATTTCAGGCCGCATGGGCACCTGCGAATACCAGGGGAAGATTTATCTTCCATTATCGAATAGCAAAATTCACAATCACTAGCTTGAATGAGCTTAATCTTCAGAGGATCCGAAGAAGTCAAAGCCAGGGCCAACAAAATGCGGTAGCAGAGAGGAAGCAGCCTGAATCTTCCAGCAGAAAGAATGATATGGCATCACGGGCTCGAGCCGAGGGTTATACCACCTGCGTGGGTGGGTGGGAGGAGCCAGCCTGAAGATCTTCCGGCAAGAAATAAAGGGGAAAGGGACATGCCAAGAAGTGTGGATGAACAACATATCCATGTCCCTAGAAATAAATATTACGTTTAGTTAAAAAAATGTTAAATGTCCTAATGTATAACTATTTTTAGAACTTGGAGAAGTAGTCAGTTACACCTGCTTGCTTGTGAGACAGTGATGCTCAACAAGTAATGAATTTTTTCAAGTCAAGGACACTGTCATATTTTTTTGTGTCTATTGTGGCATGCTGTTCTAAATGTGAAAGGACAGTGTCCAGGCTCATGCTAGCTTCACTTGCTGTCACTGGTGGCGGTTGGAGGTCTGCTTGAGAGTCCTGTGACTCTTTGTCCTGCACTGCAGCTTGACTGTCTTTTTGTGCCACTAGTCTCACAAAGTCATTGTTGCATAAAGGTGGGGATGTCTAAAGGCCATCTCCAGCTGTGAGGAACTGCTGAGCTGTCAGTTTTTGATACAGTCAGGTAGGCGCTTGACTTGGAGCTCCACGATTTCAGCAGCTGGAACAGCACTTGTGGATTCTGTAACTGGCTCCCCATCTGTTGCAGGCTCGTAATTACTGTGGGGCAGTATCTTCACATGCCGCCAACATTTTAATATAGTGCTTTCTGTCACGCACCATGCACTATAGATAAACAGAAATGCTTGGCATGCTCTCACTTTAAGCTCCTGTCCTGACTCTACGTAGGGGATAAGATAACGGCATAGTTCCTTTTTGCAGTGGCATTTGACATTTTTTATTATTCCAGCGTCCACTGGTTGAATATGGGCAGTTGTATTGGGAAGAAGAAAGTGGACTTTAACATTTGACAGGTTCTGTGGACCTGTATGGCTTGTGCGGCATTATCTATTAAGAGGATGACATGATGACATTGTAACCTCATGGCCCTATACAAGTCCAGTAGCCACTCTTTGAATTCACTGGATGTCATCAATGCTTTTTTGTCTGCACAATAATGTGCACACAAGTCAGGGTCAAAATCCTCTGCAAAACATCTGGACTTTCTTATTTTACCAATAATGAATGACTTAGTTTTATGTGTCCCATTGGCATTATAGCACAGTGCCACAGTTAATCTTCCTTCAATTTTTTGGTTCCCGAGACAGGGGCAGAGGACAGAGTGCGAGTGGGTCCTAGCCTGTAAAAGGGTCCTGTCTTGTCCAGGTTATATGTGTCTTTTGGACAGAAACTGGCAAGAATATAACTGAGTTGCAGTCTCCCCGAGATGGCTGCAGTCTGGTCAGTGTTAGCAGCTTTGCCATGATTACCCCTTGGATGACAAGCTGTGTCTTTTTAAAACCCTGGATCCACCCACGGGAGTATGAAAATTCTACCACTCCAAACTGTTCACCAAAACATCCAGCTATTTCAATAATCATGCAGTCAGATCCGCTGGCCCCTTCAGAGTTCATTTCTGTGATCCACATGTTTAGTGCTGTTTCTTCATCCTGATGCTTACCAAGACATACTCTTGTAAGAGTTGTTGCATCTGACAAGGCAGAAATCCATTTGTCTTTGGTGCATCAAACATCGTGCAGGCAGATAAGCTTAACTTCAAATCAAAGGCATTCAATGCATAAACTGCCATGTCTTTGTAGGCAGAAGCAGGGTTAGCCTGCTTCCATAAGCAGAGCTCCCATTTCTGAGAAACTGAAATCTCAGAACGTGCATGTTTGGAGCTAGCAACAGGAGCCAAAGAAGTCCTTCTTATGCCAAAACAGGATGAAGCAGATTACCAGCGATTAGCAGCCAATTAGCAAGTAGTGAGAAAGCCAGCACACCACGGCCGAGAGCAGGAACCAACAGCTCAGTCACTCATCAACACTCATCAGCCGGAGACAGGAAGCAGCAGATCAGCAAGTGGTTAACACCAAAACAGATTAACCAGGTCTTCATACGTCTGCTATACAAAGCACTGACTGGGTTAATGGGCAATAGATATGGATGTAGATGCATCCAGACTAACCAATAAATTAAAGTGATTTAGGCAAATTTACCATACCAAATGGGAGTAGTAACCTGTAGAAGCTGTAAATCAGTCTCCTACAATTCAAACTGCCAAAAAGTGCTGTTTTCCATGAAAAAGATCCCTTTATTTCTATGCTCTGCTTCATTTGCATAAACCTGCCCCTTTTTGTCTCGGTGCTGCAACCCTGAACTGTGACATCATGCAAGGGGAAAAAGAGTTTTTAATGGGACACTGTGAGCTGTTCATTTTAAATAGAAAAATCAGCTATTTACTGTACCCACAATGCCTCACTGTAAATCAGTATACAGGTTATTATATTACTGTGATCACTACAGAAATAGGAGACTACATCACTCAGTAAAGAAATTTGTCAGCTAGATACTGTATGCACAATGCCTTGTTTTGAAAATAAACATACAGGAGCTTATATTGTTGAAGCCACTACAGAAATATGAGGCTGCACCTTTCAGTAAAGAAATTGGAAAACAGCTTCTTATTGTACCCACAGTGCCTTGCTATGTATATCTATATAGTAGGTGCTATACGGCAGTCACAACTACCAAAATAAAAGGTTGCACTTCTGAGTAAGGAATATTTAAGTCCACTTTATAATTCACCCAGAATTCATTGTTGCTGTATGTAAAACATTGACAGCTCCCTTGCATGTCATCATTCTGGGAGTGTGGTCACACAAAGAAAACTGGAGGGCAGGCAGAAACAAAGCGCTCATTATACATAAAATAACTCTGTTACAAACAGTTGAAACTGAAACTGACTTGGGAGTAACAGTATCTAATGATTTGAAATTTTCTACACATATAAATAAAACAATAAAATAGTGTGCAGGTATCACAGCCTGTATTTACAAACATATCAAGAGCCAAGAAGCTGAAGTACTTGTTCCGTTATTTTCTAGTTTGGTACGATCACATATTGACTATTGCTCAGCTTTGTGTGGTCCAACTACTACAGGTACTAAAACAGCTGTAGAAAATGTGCAAAGGAGACTGATAAAAAAATATTAAGAATGTACATAATTATACTTATGAGGAAAAACTGAAATCCCTGGGTCTTTACTCAGTTGAATATAGAGCCATAAGGGGTGACCTTTGCCTAATATATAGGGGCCACTAGAAATCCAGCTTTGCTTGAAACTCTATGTTTAAAATTTGTGGACAATATTAAGAATACTAAATCACATAATTTAAAATTACAAACTAAGATAAATTATACAACTAAAAGAAATAATTTCATAACACAATCATCCCCATGTCTCTGGAATTCCTTACCAGCTACTGTTGTTAACAGTATAGATATGGACCAGTTTAAATGTAATTTAAATTCATATATGGGAAATAAAAAATTTCAAATTCTGCCATGAGATGGATGACAGCGAGTTCATAAATGGGTTCACACCCTAGAACTTGTAATTATCCTATGAATCTATGAACCTAAGAGGACAGGAAACTAAGTTCACACATTGCCAGAGACTCAGAAAGTTTCTCTGTGAGCCTGCTGAGGGTCAGATTCAGGTCCTGTGCAGGAATATGCTCTTGAGGAGGTGGAAGCATACAGTCAAGGCCACTGCAAAAGCATGTAACCACCCATTCTGATTTCAAGGAGGGAATCACACTTTAGCTCACTACACTGAGATAGCTGTCAAATGCACCTTTTAAGAAATAGTGCATAGGCCCTTGGTGGACATAGTTCAAAGGAAGCAGAGTACAGGAACAACAGGGCAATCCATGGGCCCCAGGCCATGATACTGGCACCATATCAAGAATGTCTTCCACCTAAAAGCATAGCTCAATCAAGTGGAGCCTTTATGAGGAGCCTCTAACACCATGAGAACCTCCTCTGAAAGGCAGAGGGATGCAAACTCCTGCCTATCAGAAACTAGGCTGTATGATGAAAGGGCCAAACTTTCCCTGTGGGGCGCGTAAGAAGATCAGGCTTGAGCAACAGCTTGACTGGACATTTGGTGCTGAACCAAAGTCTTGATATCAGAACCAGCAAGGTCACACCCGAACCGAGTTCAAGCAGAGGACTTGTGCACCAGGGGACAGGGCAGGACGGTGTACAGGAATCTGCTGGCTCATTTTAGGACAAGATGAAGTCCAAAACTGTGTCCTGACATGGGGGACGGACATAAAATAGTGACAGCTTGAGGTTCTCCCAGAACAAAAATAAATTATATGTTGATGCAGGGAGACTGCACACCACATCCTTGCAATAAACCACTTATGGGATATTGTTTTCGCCCCCACCACTCTGCTGGAAGGCTGTTCCACAGCTCCACCACCCTCTCAGTGAAAAAGTACTTCCTAACATTGCCCCTGAGCCTTCCACCCTTCAGCCTCATAACATGTTCCCTTGTTCTTGTGCAGAGTTTTCTAGAGGAACAGGCTCCCCTGCATCTTTACAGAGAACATGGCTATGTTGCTGTCCATGTAAATATGGATCAGATGACTGGCCACTGGTTAGAAGAATGTTTCAGTGCCAGACAACTGATGTGCACTTGTTGCTCCTGAGGAATTCATGTCCCGTGTGACTCCTGACAGATGTTTTGCAGCCAGCCACCAAGAAATTGCCTCAGTCACAAAACAGTTTAATATGGACTAGCTGGGACAGGGCACTGACCTCTGAGACCCCTTCTTTAAGGTATCAAAACAGTATGACAAAAGGAAACAAGAAAAAGATACATTAATATGTTTCAAGCTAAAGAAGGACTGCCCTTTTCAGCTTCCAGTGTACTAATCTCTTTTTTGTTTATTTTCTTTTGCCATACTGTTTTGGTACCTTAAAAAATAAAATCTACCATTGAAGTTCTACTGTGGGGTGTCAATGCAAGATGGGCGCAAAAAACAGAAACTTTAGCTCCCACTGGAGAAGATGTATTCGAAACGGAGTTGACTGCAACTGTACGAGAAAGTTGTGGATGCCGTCAAGTTGACAAGATGGAGGGAATCTTCAACTGGACATCTGTCCCGAAGAATGAAGGAGCATGAACACTCCATAAGCTCCAGAACCCATTGAGACAGTAGCTAAGCTTGGGCCTCTCTGGACTCCAACTGTGCCCTGATAAACTCTACAAACTGAGATGGGGTGAGTTGAGACTTTTCCTTATTCAGAGTGAACCCCAGTTTGGAGAAGGACTTCTCAGCCACTAGGACAGCTGAGTCGGGGAAGGGGGGCAGCTTTGAATCAACCAACTGTCTATATGGGAAAAAAAAGGATCCCCCTGCAACAAAGATAGGCTACTAGCACTGTCAGAACACTGGAAAACACCCTTGGTGCAGAATAGAGGCCGAACAGTGTTGCTCTAAACTTGTATGTGGTATTCTCAAAATAGAATCACAGGAACTGGTGATGGGAATGCCTGACCAGAATGTGAATATATTCATCCTTCAGGTCCAGGGTGCAGAACCAGTCCCCTGCTTCCAAACAAGGAAATCACCCACCCAAAGTTAACTATGCTGAATATGTGCCTTCTAATAGGGTAGTTCAGAATGTGCAGATTTAGGACAGGGTACCAGCCACCTACCCTCTTGAAGACCAGAAATATCTGGACACGGATGCCCCGCCGGCTTCCACTGGCATGATGCACTCGATGACTTGTTGTTGAAGGAGCTAAGATACCTCCTTTCTAAGTACCAGAAGGTAGTACAGAGGGTGTACATTATGCAGAAGTCTGGCCAAGTGGGGCGGCCGTGACACAGATACGAGTGAGACACCATGCTCAATGATCTCGAGCACCCATCGGTCCACTGTAAAACGATATCTACTAGTACAGAAACTGTGTCAGACAGCCCCAACCAAAAGGTCAGAGAAGTACTAGGTGGGGACGGTTGATGGTAGTCTGCCCCATGTAACTGTGCAGAAGACTGGGTTTATCAGTGTCTTTACTGGTGCCAGAGCCTACACAATCATCACCACTTTTTCTCTGTCAACATATTTGATTTTTGCTTCACAAGATGAGGAGGCCTATTCCTACTGCTAGGGACACCTGCTGCTGCTCAGGGTAGTCACAAGTTACACTGCTTGCATGGTTTTCTCAGACTCCTGAATGCCCTTCAGGATGTCTTCCACCTGGGGACTGAACAGCACAGGGGCAACCACAGCTAAAATGTTGGGGGCATGGATCTACAGAGCCTTTCCAATCAAAGAAAATGTCACTAGCCATTTTGCAGGGCCTAAAACTTTGAAGAGGCCTGGATCTACTCATCCCCACTGATGGTTGTGCCCATGCTGAACAGCAAAGACCAGTCAAAACAGAGATTCCAATCCCTGTGCTGGAAGTCCTAGTTACAGTGAGAGAAGCACAACCAGCTGTGCCTCCATAGTAACACTATACCATATGAAAAGGTCATTACAATATTTTAGTCACATGGTCCTGAGGTACTGGAATAAACTCCCACCCTGTTTCAGAGATCAGAATTCCAAACCCCCATCTGTCTCTATGCTTAAGAAATTTTAGTTTTCAAATGTTCAAATCTGTAATTGTTTTAGCTAAATGTGGATATATTGCACATTTAATATTGTGGTTGTATGTTGTATTGATGTGATTCAATGTTTGAAGTAAGTTGTTACTGTTTATATGAATACTGTATTACTATTGTGATGTATGTATTGTCATTTGTATAATTTTAATGTTGGAAATATGTTGCCATTGTGAATAAGCATAAGCTCAATGGTTATTCCTAATAAACAACAACACTCCCGTAGGTATACTCCTGAAGACCATATTTGCTGGGTCTACTGTGTGCTGCAAATTGAACCATCTCCTGATGCTCTGGGCTACTTCTGTTGCCACTCTCCACAGGGCATGATGGTAATGGACAAAAATAATACAAAGAGTAGTTGACCTCTAGCACACTTAGTGTGCCCACTACATACCCTCTGCAACCCCACCGGTTAAGGCACTTGGACCCCTTGTTTGTACTGGCCCCAGTTGTCTAACATTTATGCTGGACAGTGACACCCTGGATGTGAGGCTTCTGACTTATATGTACAGGCCTTAAAACTCTTGGAGGAATTGCATACTGGCACTCCTATGTTGAAGTGCTGACCCGGCCAAGGTGGGAAGAGACCACACCGCCTTCACTGGATCAAGTTAGGCATCACTAATCAGCATGGCCAAAATCTAAAGGTCTGCTTTTAATATGATTTCTAAGTGTCTGTACTTTCCCTGTGACTGCAACGTCCTTGAGGGAGAACTACATACTTGAAAGAGATGGGAAAAGGAATCCAAGTCTTCTGGAGAGTCCAGTATCTTGAATTCCATGGGATGAAAGACCAAAGTCAGCATGGAGTCACATGGGTGTGTGTGTGTGTGTGTGTGGGGGGGGGGGGTGTCATGAAAGATGAACCTGACTGATTTTTTTAACTAGGTGACCAGGGACATAGATCAGGGAAGGGCAGTGGGCATGGCCTATCTGGACTTCAGCAAGGCCTTTGACACTGTGCCACACAGGAGATGGATTAAGAAACTGAGCAGCCTGGGGGTGGGATCCAAAGTACAGAACTCGGTTAGAAACTGGTTAACAAACAGGCAGCAGAGGATGATGGTTAACATCACTCACTCTATGGATGGAAGAGTGACCAGCAGAGTGTCGAAGAACTCAGTACTGGGACTGGTCCTCTTTAATATCTTCACATTGTAAGTGGCAGTGCAGATGAACTGGAAGGGAAGGAAAGGTATGCCTTTTTGCAAATGACACCAAAGTCAGTGGACAATCAGGAGGGCTGAAAAGAATGCACAGGGATCCTGGGAAACTTGAAGAGTGGTCAAAAACATGGCAGTTGGGGTTCAATGCCAAGAAGTGCAAAATTATGCACCTAGGGCATAGGAAACAAAGAACTGAGCATAGGCTGGTGGTGGGGGGAAGGTACTGTCAGCCACTAAACAGGAAAAGGACCTCGGGGTTATCATATCTGATGACCTCAGTGATGACCTCAAATTGGCAAGGCAGTGTGAACAAAGAAAAAATTACTCACCTTAGTAATGTTGTTTCTTCTAATGGAGTCTTGCTATATTATAGACATTAGCAGTTTGATCCAGCTCTAGAACTGCCCCCGGAGTGAAATGGTTAAAACCATTCCAAAATAGAATTTTGGCACGAGAGCAGCTCTATCTGTGTCATTTCAAACTTGAACTGTCAGATCTTTACGAGCCAAACTCACTAAGGTCTGTGTGGAAGCTGTAACCTACACTAGCCAAATGGCTACCTAAATAATAACAACCATTGATAGTCCCAACACCCAAGACTCAAGTCAGGGGACCAGAAATACTAACACCATTCTAATAATATGAAAATGGAACATAAGTATAATAAAACACACACACGGCGTACACTACACACCCCAAAGTCCCAAAGGGACAAAATGCTAACAGGACATAAGTAGTGCCACACCTAAGTTGCCCGCACCCCACCAAGTAGAGGTTCTGAGAGGGCAGGTTGAGAGGTTTATAATATAGCAAGACTCCATTAGAAGAAACAACATTACTAAGGTGAGTAATTTTTTCTTCAAACAACATGAAGTCTTGCTATATTATAGACATTAGCAGAATACACAGCAGTACCTCCATGGAGGAGGGGCAGAACCTACTTAGGAATAGGCTCTGAAGAACAGCTGTGCCAAACCGACATCTCTCCTGGCCTGGACATCCAGGGAGTAATGCTTGGTAAAAGTGTGTACCGTTTTCCAAGTAGCAGCCTGGCAAATCTCTAATAAAGGGATATCTCTGGCAGCAGCTAGAGACGCAGCTGTACCCCTGGTAGAATGAGCCCTCAAACCGGGGGCTCTGCCCACTTTCTGATAACAAAATTGGATACAAGAGACAATCCACCTGGCTATTGATCTCTTAGTGGCAGGTTTGCCTTTCCCAACTTCACCATAGGTAAGGAAAAGTTGGAGGGATTCAACCAGACCTTTGGTACGCCTATATAATAACTAAGAGCTCTCTTAACATCCAGGTTGTGCAACCTCCTCTCACCAAGAGGAGTGATCAGTGAAAATACTGGAAGGGAGATAGATTGATTAAGATGGAAATCTGAAACCACCTTAGGCAAAAACTTCCTATTAGTCCTAAGGACTACCTTATCCCTGTGGAAAGAAATAAAGTCAATCTCCACTGACAAGGCTTGCAATTCACTTATGCGTCTGGCAGAAGTGATAGCCACTAGAAAAACAGTTTTCCAAGTTAGGTACTTAAGCTCTGCAGAAGACAGAGGTTCAAAAGGGGGTTGCATTAACTGGGCAATGCAAACATTAAGGTCCCAAGCAGGGGCCGGTTCCCGAAAGGGAGGATTAGTATGGAGTAATCCCTTAAAAAACTTGGAAAACACAGGATGAGAGGAAAGTGGGGATGACTTTCCTGCTGACACAAAAGCAGAGACAGCTGCCAAATGAACTCTCAGGGTAGCTGGTCTGAGACCCAAGGAGTTAAGATGTACCATGTAATCTAACAAAATGGGCAATTCAGCAGATTCTGGGGAAATATTTTTCCCAGCACACCAAATGGAAAACCTTTTCCATGCAGAACTATAAGTAGCCCTAGTGGAAGGCTTTCTGGAAGCCTTTAGGATCTCAAGAACACCCTGAGAGAGGTGTAAATCAGCAAACACTAACTCCTCAAGAGCCAGGCCTTGAGGTTGAGGGATTTGAGGTCCCGATACCAAACCCTTCCCTGGGCACAAGTCAACAGATTGTGATTCCTGGGGAGGCACAGGGGAAGATGGACTGTCAGAGACAGAAGGAGTGGGTACCAGGGCTGCCTGGCCCAATCCGGGGCAATCAGAATCACCCTGCAAGGCTGAGATCTGATTTTGACTAGTACTTTGAATAGGAGAGGAAGGGGGGAAAATAGAGGAACTTCCTCCCAATCCAGAAGAAGGGCATCCAGGGGAACTGAGCCCAGCACTGGAGGCCTGCAACAGAACAGAGGAAGTTTGTGATTGTCTGGGGCTGCAAAAGATCTATCTGAGGGATGCCCACCTGGCAAAAACTACCCCAGCACTTGAGGATCCAGGGACCATTCGTGATGGCCCTGGGAAATCCTGCTGAGGGCATCCGCTAGGACATTGTCCTTCCTGGAAGATGAACTGCTATGAGGGAAGTGTTCAGGGAATAGGCCAGAGACCACAACTTCATTGCCTCGATGCACAAGGCCAAGACCGAGTGCCCCGCTTGTTGATGTACCATATTGTTGTGGTGTTGTCTGTTCTGACTTGTATCACCTTGTCGTGACAGATGCAGAAAGCTTGAAGAGCTAAAAGACAGCTCTGAGTTCCAACAAATTGATGTGGAGCAGAGATTCCTGGGGACCAAACTCCTGAGTGGAAAGGTCGCCCATGTGGGCTCCCCAACCCAGAAGGGAAGCATCTGTAGTGAGAGTCAAGTCGTGAGAAGGGGAAATGAAGGGGACCCCCTCTTAATTGCTCTGATCCTGCCACCACTGGAGAGCTAGGATCAAGGTTCGAGATCACTGGGACCAACTTGGAAGGGGTCTCTTCTCAGACCAAAAGGTTCTCAAGTGAAACTGAATGTCTCTCATCTGAAATCTGGCTCCTGCACAACAGCTGTGGATGCAGCCATGTGCCCCAGGAGCTGCAGAAAGTGTCTTGCTGGTCGAGAGACCTGCAGAGTGAAGGAAGAGGCCAGAGCCACTAAATTCTTACCCTTTCTGGGGAAGAAAGGCTCTGGCTAGCTTTGTGTCCAATTTGCCCCTATAAAGGTGAGTACCTGGACTGGTTCCAGAACCGACTTTGGTAGGTTTAGAAAACCCAGGGAGGTGAGAAGCTGCTGGGTGACCTGCAGATGAGATTTACCTGTTCTGGGACTGGCCTACAATGAGCCAGTCGCCTAGACAGGGAAAACAGCAATCCTCTGCCTCCTTAAGTGGGCCACTGCCACTGCTAGACACTTTGTGAATACCCTTGAGCAGAGGTAAGGTCAAGGGCATTGCTCTGAACTGGTAATAACCTGAGGGCAGTTTGAATCTGAGGTACTTTCGATGGGATCTTCTGATTAGGACATGGAAATAGGCATCCTTGAGGTCCAGGGAGGCTAGCCAGTCCCCAGCCTTAGGGAAGGTAAAATCATTGCCAGAGTTACCATTTTGAACTTTGGTTTCAAAAGATGCTTGTTCAGATATCTGAGATCTAAAATGGGCCGCCACTCTCCTGTCTTTTTGGGGTAAGGAAGTATCTGAATACAGACCCCGCCCTGATGCAGGGAGGAACCCTTTCACTGCTCTGAGAGCTAACAGGATGAGACCTCTGTTTCCAGAGCGAGGGTCTCTGAAGCACTTGCAGGTAGAAAAGTCTGCTTCTCAACTTGGGAAACTTTTGAAGCAGAGAACCAGACCCTGGCTTACTACTTCCAGAACCCACTTGTCTGAGGTTAAAGAATCCCAATTCTGACTGAAGTAAGCCAGCCTGCCCCCCACTGGTACAGGAGACTCGGCCCTGGGCACCCCATCAGGGTGCCTGTTTTGCAGGAGCTTTAGGCTGGGGGGTGGGAGCAGGTCTGCCCACCCCTCGTCTGCCCCTGCCTCTGAAGAAGCCCCTCTGAGCATAGGAGGAGGAGGCCAGAGTCTGGTAGAAAGGCCTGTGAAAAGGCCTACCCCTACCCCTGGGGGCATGCCTTTGAGGAGTGGCTTGCCGCTACTTAGCCTGGGCACTCTTGTAAGTAGTCCTATATTCATCCATCTTCTTCATGTAGTTCTCTGTCTGCTCTCCAAACAGAGAATTTCCCACCACAGGAAAATCCATAGCCTTAGTCTGGGTATCCTGTGACAAACTAGTACACCTGAGCCAGACCAACCTATGAAAAGCTACAGATGTGGCCATGACCCTAGAGGAAACATCATTAACATCCACAGCAGCATGAAACTGAACCTTAGAGGCTTCAATGCCATCAGCAGCCACCTGTTCTAGTTCACTAGCCAGCTGGCCATGGGCCTGTTTGGCCAATTGCATAACAGTATCCCATCTAGATTTCTGATACCTAGCTACATAAGCCATATAATTTGCTTGCCTGAGTCCCAGAGAGGCTGCCATATACTGTTTTTTTGCCATGGCATCAATCTTCCTGGAATCCTTGTCAGGAGGATGTGAAGCCAAGGGAATATTAGCTTTATCACAGGCAGCAGCCTGAACTACCCCAACATGACTGCATTGCTGAGAAAGGAATTCTGTATCAGGGCCTGACAATGTATACCTTCTGTCCATCTTTTATCTACAGGAGGCACAGAATTAGGAGCTTTTAAAATTGTAATTGTTTGTTTCCTAAAGACTTATGTAAAGGAATAGACAATCTCCTAGACTCTGGAATATCCATCATTTCTACAAAATCAGGCTCCTCTTGCTCATCCACAGCCTCTTCTAAAGGAAGCTGGAGGGTTTCAGCAACTTTTTATAAAACATAAAATGAGATGGGGACTCAGACAGCATAGGGAGATTCTAAAGGTCTGTCTGGGGAGATGTCGGTTCAATGGGCACACCCAGACCTTCCCAGCCACATTCATACTGTTCATAATCCTCCTCCCCCTCCTCTGGTTCATAAAATTCCTCAATATCATAATCCTGAACCACTGGGACCGGACGAACCGACCTTTTACCAGACAGTGGTGGTTTGGACGGACCCTGAGACAGTGACTGGACAATTTGTATGGCTTTTGCTATCTCTGCAGCAGTTGGAGAAGGAATTTTGGACTCCAGACCTGCTGATTTTCTTGTTTTCTTTACTGGAATTGGTTCCTCAGAACCAGCTTTTCTTTGCCGAGGAAGTCTGGCCCTGGTCAGAGGGCACTCCCTCTGGTTTGGTTGGCACCGAACCGGGCTGGCCATCCGGGTCAGCGGACTTTTGGCCTCGCCCTGAGCCTGCCCAATCTTTATTCCAGGGTGGCTGCAGGAAATTCTTATACCTGGCAGTCTGACTGGAGGTGGTCAAACCCCAGACAATAAACACATGTGGTGTGTGGGTCAGCCTTGGCACAGACTTCCCACAAACATCACAGTGTTGAAACCCAGTGGGCCAGGTTTTCTTTTGGGTTTCTCAGACATAATGCAGCCTAACCAAAAAACTTGCCCTTTTGCGGCAGTGCCAGGCAGACACCCTTATCTCGGTTCCCTAACAAGTATCCTGCAGGTATTGGAAAAAAACGTAATAAATCCGCTTTTAGAACCGATAAGAACCGGAACCGCACTCTAAAATAGTAACTTTTAGTTTTAAATGAGTTTTAAATCTCACTGATCGGTTCAAACCAACCGATAACTTACAAGTTCCACACAGACAAACCTTCATTTACTTACGGTTACCACAGATAGAGCTTGAACCGAATGGTTTTGTGTTAAATAAACTATTCTCGGTTAAATCCAACCGAGAAAACACTTTTAAACCGAGAATGAACCGAGCAGAAGGAGAAATCTCCGGAGCGACTGTTCACTGAGGCGGAGTAAAGAATCTGACAGTTCAAGTTTGAAATGACACAGATAGAGCTGCTCTCGTGCCAAAATTCTATTTTGGAATGGTTTTAACCATTTGACTCCGGGGCAGTTCTAGAGCTGGATCAAACTGCTAATGTCTATAATATAGCAAGACTTCATGTTGTTTGAAGCAGTTGGTATGGCCACTACAGTGCTGGAATGCATTGAGAGAGGTATCTCTGGAAGGAGGAGTTAGGTGGTATTGTCACTGTATCTCTCACTGTTGAGACCCCACCAGGAGTACTGTGTCGGGTTTTGGAGGCTGTAGTCCACAGAAGGGCAACTAAAAAGTTGCAGGGGTTGCACCAAAAGCCCTATGAGGTGAGACTGAGGGATCATAAAATGTACACCCTGAAGGAGAAGAGAACGAGAGGGGACATGACAGAGGCAGTACAGTTATGTAAGAACCTACCGTAACAGCAGATCTGTGAGGGGATCTCCTGCAGCAGGCTACACCTATGGAACTATAGCTGCCAGGCACTATGATCACCTGGAAACTTTTCTAGCTAGCTGTCTACTGGGGGGGGCTGCCCACACCGACATCATATGCTGATGTCACCTACCCTATAAGAGTAGGCAGCCCCCACACCCTCCCCGGTTCTCCAGCCAAAGACCATAAACCAACTAGCACTAGCTGGGGAACAGAGGAGGAACTAAAGGTTCAGCAAAGAAAGATGAGAAAAAGAAGGTACAGACGCGTAAAGGGCATGAGCCGAAGGAAGGGGCAGCATGGCTTCGCTGCAAGAGATTCCCCTCACAGATCTACTGTTACAGTAAGTTCTTAAGTAACTGTACCATCTGATGTTGGGGGTATCTCTTGCAGCGGGCCACACCTATGGAATGAGCCCCAAGCAGTTCCATCAGCAGACAACACAGTCTGGTTGGAGGAGACCTTAAGCCTTTGGTCAGGAAGCCATAAGCAATAGAAGTTGCAGAGGTGCAGGTTTGCCTTATGAAGTATCTTGGTTATTTCTATGAGCAGGCTGTCTCGTGATAATGGTCTACACAGCCGGGGAATAGAAGATTCTGACTGACTGACTAAGTTGAAGGGAGCCCTCGGAGGAGTTCCTCTACCTGTGGTGTCCAAGCAGCTGTGTAGAAGGTTTATCTGGCTCCAGAACAATTCTCTTTTCTTGAGTGAAACCCATCAGAGTTGAACCTGTAGCAGTCCCTTTGTGGTAGGCACAGCCAAAATGCAAATAGATCTTCAAGCAGGAGAACAGAGTGTCCACAAAGTTTTGTTTAGGACGAGTTCTTCTACAGGAGCACCAACAGTTACTAAGCCCTTTTTAGGACACAGGACCATGCAGTCCATAGGCACCAGTTTCAAAGCCCTGTTCAATTTGGAAATAATGATTTTAAAATGAATAAGAAATAGACTGGACAGATGCACATTATGTGGGACAGTAAAAATTTACACCCCCACCTGTCTCTTGGACAGCCATTCCTGCACAAATGTGCCATCATGACTATTCCCCATGCATGCCTTCAGATGCTCATCCCACTGTGGCTGCTTCGTGTACAGCAGCAACAGATGACAGAAGACCTGGGCCAACTGATACTGGTCAGTTGCCCTCTGCTGGCAGATAGATTGCTCAGATCTAATGATCAGCTCTCCCTTCGTCTGTCTGCCTCTTCAGGTCCTAACTTCAGACACATCAGGTTTCAGTTTGGGTGCGCATATAGGTCCTCTCAGAACACAAGGTCTCTGGTCTCTCTCCACGTCATTATTCTGGAGATGAGGGCTTTTCTTCTTGGCCTACAAGCCTTTACAGTATACATCAGGCACAGCCCACTCCTGATTTGGATGGAAATCAGTGTAATGCATAACATAAAGGGACTTGTCAAGGTTAGAGGAATGGTCAAATGTATGGCAGCTTAGATTCAGTGCTAAGAAGTGCAAGGTAATGCACCTGGGAAACAAAAACCCAGGGGAAGAGTACACAGTGGGGGGTGAGATACTAACAACAACAAAAATGGAAAGGAACCTTGGGGTAGTCATATCAGATGACCCAAAGGTGGGCAAACAATGTGAGAGGGCAGCAAGGAGGGCTTGGGGATACTGGGATGCATAGGAGGGCATCACCAGTAGAAAACAGGAAGTTATTATCCTCTGTACAGACAGCTGGTGAGACCCCATCTGGAGTACTGCGTGCAGTTCTGGAGACCCAATCTCCATAGGAAGACATAGACAGGATGGAAGCTGTCCAGAGGAGGGCAACTAAAATGGTGCAGGATCTGCACCGAAGACATATGAAGAGAGACTTAAGGAGCTTAATATGTGTAGCCTCGAGGAAAGGGGGGACATGATAGAAATTTTCAAGTACCTCAAGGGAATCAACAAAGTCCAAGAGGGTAGCATCTTTCAAAAAGAGGTGTGCAAGAACAGGGGGACAATTTGAAGATGGGGGCTCAGAGGTAATTTAAGGAAGTATTTTTCACAGAGAGGGTTGTGGATGTATGGAACGGCCTTCCGGAGGAGGTTGTGGAGTCAAAAACTGGTGGAATTCAAGTATGCATGGGACAGTCACAAGGCAATTCTAGGGGGTGGGCGTAGGAAGAAGTAGGCTGCTGGTTAACTAGGATCTGCAGCTTATCCATCAGGTAGGGAAATGGGCAGACTGGGTGGGCCAAGCGGTCCTTATCTGCCGTCAAATTCTATGTTTCTAAGTATGTAGGCCCTGAAGGAGAGCTAGTCCAAAGTTGGCCCTACACCTAGAGGTATTGTCCAAACTATAGTGCTTGGCAAAGATGTGGACAGTACTTCAAGTAGCAGCAGCACAGATCTCTGCAGCTGAAACTTTCCTGGAACACGCAACAGAAGGGGCCGTGCCTCTGGTGGAATGGCCCTGAACAACACCAGGAAGATCTTTGCCATACTTCCTGTAGCAAAAAGAAATACATTTGGACGAGCACTGTTTCGAAACAGGTATGCCCTCTTTCCCAGGGGCGAAAGAAACAAACAACTCAGAGGACTTCCCACAGTCCTCTATCCAGTGTGTATAGAAATGCAGAATACTACGCACATTTAAAAAAAAGGAGAAATGCTTCCCCTGGATTAGCATGCTCAAGATAATACACAGGTAAGTGGGTAGACGGATTTAAAATAGACTCAGACACCACCTAGGGAGAAACTTGGGGATAGTACACAAAGACACCCTTATCCTTGAGGAAAAGCAAATAAGGCTGTTCACACATGAGCGCCTGGAGCTCTGAAATTACTAGAGCAGAAGTAATAGCAACCCAAAATAACATTTTCCACAACAAAAAGCATAGCACACCTGTTGCGGATGGCTCAAAAGAAGCCAAAGTAAGTTTCTCCAACACAAAATTCAAGTCCCAAGGTGGGAGTGGAATGCAGAAGGAAGGCTTCAGGTGAGGAATGCCTCTTAGAAATGTACATGACACCTCCAGATGTGCCACCGGACGTCCCTCAATAGGCACTTGGAAGGCAGAGATGGCAGACATGTGCATCTGAATACAGGAGTATGCAAACAAGAGTCCGAAAGGGACAGCAAACACTCTAGACACTAGTTCTCTGGGTAATTGAAGAGATGTAGCTGACATGAAGCAGCCCACAGTGCAAAGCATGTCCACTTCAAAGAACAGGTGGGCCTAGTGGAAAGCTTCCTAGCTGCCACCAGGGTCTCTACCACCCTGGGTGACACCCTGAACTAAGCCATGGCCTTGTCCTCAGGAGCCAGGCATAAAGATGCAGGGATCTGAGGTCGGGATGAACCAGAGTGTCCCAGTTCTGGAACGGCAAGCCAGTGTACAGAGGTACTGGAGGTTCCACTGTCAGCTGTTGCAGAAAAGGAGACCAGGGTTGACGAGGCCAGAAGGTGGTGATGAGAATCATTGTGGCCCCTTTCCTCTAGAGCCTGAACAGAATCCTCTGCAGCAGAGGGAAGGGAGGAAATACATACAGAAGCCTCCCTTTCCAAGGGAGGGACAACACCTCTCACCAGAAAACCCCAGGCCCTGGATCGAGCAAGCAAAAATACGACAATTTTTTATTGAATGGGTATGCCAAAAAAGGTTCAACCCTGGACGATCTCACCTGTTGAACAGGTCTTCTGCTACTCAGGTCATCAGTTCCCACTCGTGTGCACTGGACTGCGACCAGCTTAGGCTGTCCTCCAGGATGTTATGGATGCCGGAAGACTGGGCAGCTGTCAGTTCCAAACCGTGGTCCAGAGTCCAACACCAGACTCCTACGGCCTCCAGGCAGAAGGGGAACGAGAGAGGGCCCCCCTGCTGGTTGACATAGTAAACTACACTGATGTCCATCTGCACTAGCAGAAGACCCAGGGATAGCTGAGTCTGGAAGGCCAGCAAAATATAAAGAATTGCCCGCATCTTCAGGACGCTGATGCAAAGAGAGGAGCCCAGCTTGGACCACATCCCTTGTGTTTGGTGGTGCACTAAATGAGCTCTCCACTCCAACTCTGAAGCAACTGTTGTAATGAATGGCTGAGGGGGAGGAATAAGGAAAGGAACTCCCCATAACAGGTCACTGGGTTCCATCCACCAAAGCAGAATCTTCTTCACCGGAGAAGAGACCAAGACCAGCAGTTCCAGGTCAACGATATGCTGGTCATACAGGACGCTCAGTGTCCGTGTGGGTACCCCCCTGTGTAATTTGGCTAGAAGCCCTGTCAGCATAGCTGCAGCCATCAAGCCTCAAAGCCTGAGGAAGGTTCTGGCTGAGACACCAACTGTAGTACAGCCAGCAGACTGGGAGATATAAGGCAATCCACCCTGACCTGGGGCAGGAAGGCTATCTCCCGAGCCTTATCCAGGACCACCCATACATACTGCATGCTCTAACAGGGGGTCAAAACTGGCTTTGACAGGTTGACTGTAATGTCCATGTCTTAGGACAAGCAGGTGGCTAGAGTCTGTAACAGGCGTGTCCTGACCTGGGCTGTGAGAAGCCAGTCATCTCAATAGAGAAAGACAGAAAAAAACATTCACCTGAGGGGTATCACCCCTACCACCAAGCATTTGTAAAGCACCTGAGGTGCCGGGGGAAAACCCAAACAGCAGAGCTCAGAACTGGAAAAGCGCCCCCTGGAGCAAGGACTGGTGGTACTGCCAGCCAGGAGGCACTCCAGTACAGAAACCAATGTGCATCCACATGACCTGGAGCATATCCAAGCTCCAAAGGATCACTGCCTGAACCGCCTGTGCAGAATGTGGTACAGTAAGCCGCTTCATACCTGGATGCCCCAAAGGGTGAGGGCATCCCAAGGAAGAGGGAAAAGTGGTCCCCGGACTTGAGGTCCCCCCTCCCCTAAAGTGGATCTATGGTCCATAGGAGCAACAACCTGAGTTCAGGGTCCCCAGCAGCCCAAAAGGTAGATCAAGAGAAGAGCTGCAGACACTGGAAGGTATGGCTACCCCTACTGAGGTGCCAAAGTAGCTGCTAAGAGCTGTAGGGCCTCAGCGCCCAAATGGATCCATGTACCCTGTGCCAGCCCAGCATCAGGAAAAATGGTGCAAACCTACAAAAGGTGCAGTGTAAGGGCACTGGAAGTGCACTGTCAGCCGGAGCCATAAAGTCCACAGGACGGAGTGGGGGGAACTCAGCAGGGAGAAACCCCAAGACCCTGATCTCAGTGGGGTACAACAGGTCAGTGACATGCTCAGTCTCCCCATTGGAAACAGGGGCATGGAAGAAAAGGGGCGGTCCATCCCTTAACAGGAAAGAAAGGGTCCCCAGAGCCACCGAGGCGAAAAGTTAAGGCTGCCCTGAAGGAAGAAGAGAAATCAGGGCCAAAGGAATGGGGGCAAAGCACTTTCCAACTCCTCACAAAGGCCCTCCAGGGCTAAGGGTGAGCATGTACCCCGAACCCCTGGGTGGAGGCAAAAAGCCAGGAACCCCAGGCCCTGGGGGAGACATGAATGGACCCCCCACCCGGTAAGGAAGGAGGTGGGGGGAAGACCCGTGAAAGCTGCACTAGGTGCATTAAAACCACAGTCCAGTTTCTGAAGGGGGGGATAGAATACAAAGCCAGGAGAGCCTCAGGCCCCAAAGGCCAGGAGGCAATGTGGACAGCTACAAGACTATAGCAATGAGAGTTGGACTTGCCATGGCAGATAGGCTATGGCTGGCTGGAAGTTGGGGGGTTCACCAAGAAAGATACTCCCTTCCCCGAAGTGCTCACTCACAACCCCACTGACCTCCTGATCCCCAGGAGTGGCGATGAGGCCTGACTCAGAGCCTGGGACCAAAGAATGGATACCAGGGCAAAAGGTGGTGGAATCTGGGCCATCTATGAAAGCATGGCTCACCTAAGACATGGCCCCACCAGGGGAGGCAGAAGGGCACCACCGATGGGACAGGCTGCTCAGCCCCAAAAGAGAGTCGGGCTTCCTTCAGACTTGGTAGAAAGAAAACACCCTCTGAGCCCTGGGGAGATCAAGAAGAGCAATGCCATTGGGGGAGGCAAGGGACACCACTGGCAAAAGTCCAACCACCATGATCTGGGAAGGCAGACTGGAGGGAAGACGCAAAGCATCACCTTCCCAAGGATAAAAGAAGCCACAACACCGGGAAGCACGGGGCACAACCGGCGATGGCAAATGCCCATTAAAGCAAGAAAAACAAGCAACCACCAAGATCCCAGCCGCAGGGACCAGGGGAGGCAAATGGGATGGGAGATGCAAAGGCGTCACCATACCGAGGACTGGAGTGGCAGGGGAGGCACTGGGCACCACCACCGAGGATCTGAGCTAGTCAGGGCCAGCCACAGAGAGAGAGAGAGAGGCCACCCCTGTCCTGCAAAGCGGGTTCCGGGGGGGTGGGAAGGGTGGAGAAGGCTTCCAGTGCACCATCCAGGGGACCCACCAAAGAGGAACCCCTCACTGTAGATAATCCAGGATGCAGATTGCTAGAATAGGCCATATCTGAGGACCCACGATCACGAAGGTCCCAGAAGAGATCTGATGGTCCAGGGGAGCAATTTCCCAAGCTCCGCCCCCAGGGAAACATCAAGGAAGCCAGACTCCCCTGGATGACCTACAAAGAAAACTGAACTAGAAGAGACTGTGGGCCTAACCTTCTGGGGCCCACCTATTTTCCGGAAAAATGAAAGGGCGGCATGGAGTGTCGTGGTTTACAAACAGTGTTTGAAATACAATAAAAGAAAGTAAAAATTCAAAGTTTTGAATTTAACAGGCAGTCAACTGAGGCGATCAGGGTCTTTGGAGGTTCAACAGCGATGGTCGACGGTGGAAAAAGAACTGAGGAGGGCATGGAGGCCGCTCACTTTTATAGCGTAGGTGACGTCAGGGTGTGACGTCGAAGTGGGTGACCCCCCGATAGACTGCTAGCTAGAAAAGTTTCCAGATGGTCCTAGCACTTGGCGGCTATAGTTCCATAGGTGTGGCCTGCTGGAAGAGAGATTCCTGACACCAGATCTATAAGTCCCTCATGGGTGGAGTACGATGCAGGATGGGGGTCTCTTTCAAAGAAGAAAGAACACTAGGACCAGAGGACATGTGATACAGCTGAAGGGGGAAGTTGGAAGGATGTGAGGAAGTACGACTCTACTAAAGGGTGGTGGACACTTGGAATTGACTGCCAGCTGAAGTGATGGAGGCAAAAAGAGTATAAAGTTCAAGCATGCGTGTGATAAACATAGAGGAATATTAATGAACAGGCAGGGAGGAGGGAAGGTCACCAGAGACCAGTTAGGGTCTACAGAGGCAGACTAGTCAGGAACCACGTAGACAGACTGGGTGGGCCAAGCGGTCCTTTTATGCCAACAAATTCTATGTTTCTCTGTCATTTCAACTATCCTTATCTGAAAATTATTATCTGGGTCAAATGTATGGCTGGAGTTACATAGAAACATAGACTCTGACAGCAGACAAGGACTGCTTGGCCCACCAATTCTGCCCGTTTCCCTACTTATTGGATAAGCTGCAAATCCTAGTTAACCCAACAGCCTACTTCTTCCTAACCCCCACCAGAATTGCCTCATGTCTGCCCCATGCATTCTTGAATTCCCCCACTGTTTTTGACCCCATGACCTCCTCAGGAAGGCTACTTCATGTGTCCACCACCCTCTCAGTGAAAAAATACTTCCTCTCATTGCTCCTGAGCCGTCCTCCCCTCTATCTGCAAATTGTGCCCCCTTGTTCTTGCACATCTCTTTTTCTGAAAGATGCTACCCTCTTGGACTGTGTTGATTCCCTTGAGGTACTTAAACATTTCTATCATGCCCCTTTCTCCCTCCTTTCCTTGAGGGTATACATATTAAGCTCTTTTAGTCTCTGTTTGTATGGCTTCTGGTGCAGACCCTGCACCATTTTAGTTGCCCTCCTCTGGACTGCCTCCATCCCACGTCCTTGCAGAGATGGGGTCTCCAGAACTGCACGCAGTACTCCAGATGGGGTCTCACCAACTGTCTGTACAGAGGGATAACAACTTCCTGTTTTCTGCTGGTGATGCCTCTCCCTGTACATCCCAGTATCCCCTCAGCTCTCCTTACTGCTTTCTCACATTGCTTGCTTACCTTTAGGTCATATGATATGACTACCCCCAGGTCCCTTTCCATTTTTGTTGTTGTTAGTATCTCCCTTCCCCCATTGTGTACTCCTCCCCCGGGTTTTTGTTTCCAAGGTGCATTACTTTGACCAGTGACTACAAGTCAGGATGCCCTGAATGGATTGACCTGACAACCAGTCCTCCTGTTGGGTTGCAAATATCCAAGTATCCATCAAAAAGATGCCCACAGGGCCGGCCTGGTGGCGCGGAGGGTTGAGGCGCTGGATGCCAAAGCTCGTGCTACGCCGGCGACCTGGGTTCGGGAACGAGCCTGGATAGCCGGGGATCGGCAGGGGAGAGGAAGGATTGAGTGTCCGGAGGATGGCTCGCCTCCCTCGGGGGGATCCAGGGACTATGCCTGGCACAGCGGCGACCTCTGGTGGAGACTGGAGGTACCGCAATGCTTCAGGGCCAGAGTAGAGGGCTGCGGAGCCACAGCAAGACGTTCCCTGGCATCATTGCACGTCAAAACTCCGTTGGGGGGGGCGTAACCAACAAGGAAAAATCCTCCGCTCCAGGAGATAGGCGAAGGCACCACCCTACAGCCACACTCCACCGGCCAAACTCATCCAGCCCCTGGGCAAAGCCCAGCCCGGCCCAAATTTACAGATAGAGCACCCTAGGAGGAGAGGATGGCCCCACCTCAGGAGGGCTCAGAACCGAGGGGATAGCCGGACTGGTGCCAGGTCGATAGTGAGTTTCAGGCAAGGAGGTAGAGCTGGAGGCAAGTGGATGCCCGAGAGAGTTCTCCGGGGCTCATGCAGGGCCAGAAAAAGAGTTAGGAAAAAAAAAAAGATGCCCACAGAACCCGGGGGGCCAGCAAGGGACGACTGCTGGTAGGGTGGAGTTGGCACAGCACCACCTGCTTCACTGAGGGTGGTGTGGCTACTGGGGTTATGACTCTAGGCTCAGCCAGGGTCTGAAATACTCATGAAGATTGTGAGTGGATAGGAACCACCTTAGCAACCTTACGGGTTCTAGGCTTTTGTACCTGCCAACATCTTCTGGAAGGGACTGGTTAACATCTCTAAAGTCTTGTTAGGTTCGCTTTCCAAGTGATGGTGCCAGCGTTGTGCATGTCTTTGGTGACCAGGATTAAACCTATGCCTGTCCTTGTGGCCTTGATGCCTATCACTCCTTCCCTTAGACTTCTTATTCAGCCTCTTGTGCTGATGGTAAGAAGAGAAGGAGTTCCTCAATGAACTGGCATGTGTCCTTGATCAATATGATGAAGTCAAGGATCAGGAGAAAGACCTCAGTTTTTGCGTCAGCGAAGCAGAGGGCAGGGGAGTCTGGGAAGGACAAGGGCTCTTCAGTAAGTCCCTCAACTTCAGTGAACAATTGGACTAACCCTGCAGCTAGTCCCACATTTATCTGGATGGGACTCTTCATGCAATGATTTGAAGGGAGTCCACCTGGGAGATTGCCCCGAGCATAGAACCTATTGAAAAGGCATGTGTCCCACGATTACCACCCTGACAGGTGGGACCACAGGCTGAACTTCCACTGGACTGACCACCTGGACCACAGTGATGGGCAAAGAAGGCCTAACTGGCTCAGGACCTCAACAATCAACCCCACAGCCGGTTGATGGATCAACGGTTCTAGCGGGGTATTCGATCTCAGAAACAGTCTGTGTCACAAGGGTTCGAGGGCACACCTCCTCCTTAAATTCTGTTGGGCAAGGATCAAGCTCAATCACGACCAACTGGTCAGGAGCTCAGAACTAGGATCAGGTCTGCTGCATGAATCCAGAGGATGCCTTTGACGCAGAGCTCTTGGGGGCCAGGTACCTGCACTTAAAACTTGCCTATTCTGCTATTCGGATCTGAGAGATTGGAAAGGGAGAGTCAGAACTCCCGATGCATCTAAGACTCAGGCAGCACTGACTAACACAGGGAGCAGTTCTTCATGTGACAGGGGCCAAAGCAGAATAGGCAGATGTCGCAAGTGTCCATCTTCAACATCTTCTGTTTACATCAATTACATTACTTTCTTTATTCCTTGTCTTCAGCCCGACATATATTTAGAGACCAAGGCCGAGAACTAAAGCCCCTAGGGATATACACCATAGTAAAAACAGTACCAAACTGTCACTGTAGTGCATCAGGGCGCCGAGTCACTATGGCACCAAACCCAGAGTTTGCTGCCCCTTCCCCAATGTCCGTCCCCCACCAGAGTTTGTGTATATATACATATATAGTTAGGGAATTATGGGGGCCACGGGGGGGCACAGCCCTGTGCAAAAAGAGTGGTCAGCAACATTGACGATTGGCATTGTAGTGACTCGGCACCCTAATGTGGGCACATTCTGAGGGTGGAACCCAAACTGTAACC
The DNA here is from genome assembly GCA_016271365.2 of Neoceratodus forsteri. NCBI lineage: Eukaryota > Metazoa > Chordata > Ceratodontiformes > Ceratodontidae > Neoceratodus > Neoceratodus forsteri. Next base: position 685,545,810 of record CM028134.1, read on the forward strand.
AAGCAAGGTAGCACCATGTACACTGTAGCAAAACCGGTACAGAACTCCAACCAAGCAAGGTAGCACAATGAAAGAGAAAGCAACAAAAAAAAAAAAACAAGAACTAAAACAATCAGGCTGGCCCGGTGGCGTAGAGGGTTGAGGTGCAGACGCCTTACCTTGACCCACACCAGCGACCCGGGTTCAGGAACGGACTCGGGACTGCGGGGTCTGGCATGGGCGGGAGAGGATTGAGCATCCGTAGGGACTGCTCTTCTCTCCCGGCGGTGCGTTAGGGAGTCATCAGTCAGCAGCGGACTCTGGTGGAGACCAGGAGCACTGCACAACAGCAAAGGAGGGACGTACACAGAAAACGTGAACACGCTCCATGTCACGCCGGATGATGGCTGTCTGGCTCTCCAAGCCTGTCAATGCCTCCAAAACCTTCTGCCTCAGCAGCACCTACCCGGGCCAAGATGTTGCGCTGGTCTGTGGCCCCCTGGCTGGTGCTTTCCCCTCGGAGGGGGACCCATCCGGCAAAGGCTTACGCCGGGTTACCCGGGGACATGGCTGCCATTTGAGAGTGGAGGCTTGGGGGACAGGACGGGTCAGTAGAAGCACTGGCTCGCCTTAAGGAGAGGCTGGTGTGGAAGCAAGCTGGGAAGAAAAGAAACAACAACAAAAAAAAATTAAAACAATCAAATGTGGAAAATACCAGCCTTGGAGCAGAATTACCAAGGTGCAGACTCACTTTTTCCAGTGAAAATAAAGCTCTGAGGCAGAGGGGTGAGGACTCGAGAGAGTAGGAAGTGCCTGAAGCTTTAGCCAATGGGTTTTCAGAGGACTTTGCACATGATCAGTGGTTGGCATAATGTAAGTGCAACTATACAGAAGGAATCCAGGTAGTTGTAAACAAATATTTTCTTAAAGTCTGAAACCTGCAACTGAAAAATTGTTCTGATTTTTAAAAGCTGAACCACTCAAATAAACTGGGCTTGACAGACTGCATATATGAAGCCACTCTTGATCAAAAAACATTTTTGCTTAACTTTTAAATTAGAATTTTCCAACTAATTATACCTTTTGTTCCTTATAAATTCCAAGCTCCTTCTCCTTTGCAATTCTTTCTTCCTTTTCTGAAAAAAGGAAAAAACAAGAAAACCATACGTAATCAACAGTGATGACAGCTGTTCTATGTTGTGTTTGATGGCATCTTCCAGCAAAATGTTTGAATTCCAGTAGCCATGCTTACCCTTCTGTTCCTTCAAGTAGTCTGCATTTTCTTTCATCCACAGCTCTGTCTTTATTTCTGATTCTCTTTCATTCAAGATATACTAGGGGAAATAAAATTATATAGTACACTCAATTCTGTTTCTATTTACCCATAAAATCTCTGTGCAAAATAACAAGCTGAGAGAAATACAGGTTATAATTTCATAACAATCATTCTCAAATGGGCCTTACAAGATGTGCCAAAGGAGTGGCATGGGCAAGTTTAACAGGCATCGAGATTTGGGTTCTGTGAAGACAACCCTTATTATATTTGAAAGCTAGATTTTTACAATTTTTGCTTAGTCAAATGAATATGTGAATTAAATGTTAGCATATAACCATGCAATATTAGTGTTTTGTTATTAAGCGGATTTAAAGAGAAACAATACACACATATTTTTAAATAAGTTCGGTGTTGCCAGGGAGTGTTCTAACAGACAGTATTATTGCTTGTTAAAGAACCAAAGGTAGAAACAGAATGAAAAATAGCTTACTTTCTCAATTTCAGAGTCATCAATTCCATTAAGATCTAATTCACCAGCTGCAGCAGTGCCATCTAAAAAATTAAAAAAGATGGTTTTAACAAAAACAAATAGATCGACATTAGTATAGTATATACCTTTGCTCTGCTTTGATGACTGAACTTATCTGTATATTCCAGTACTTCTATTGAATTAGCAGACTTAGTGTTTTCAAAGTTCTTTAACTTCTGTTCAACCAATCAAATGCCATTTTCCAAAACATTATCCACTGCACACAGATACTGTAGCAGTTGTTATTGTCTATATGAATTGAAGGAAACTGAGGGTTTATTTTTAGGACAATCATGTTGTTTATTTGCAAATTACCTTCACAGGTAATTAGTTCAGGACAGGTGTACTGATAGAGCTTTTTCCCACTTGCTGCTTAAGGGGACAGAGATGAAATATTGTGGTAATTTAGTGCACTTTTTCTTCATCTGCAGTAACAACAGATGCTAGTCATTGGGATAGTGCTATAACAGCAGCACGATTTTTTTTGCATTCACCATGGGAGTTCCTATATTACAGCTAATGTCTCAAAGATCCTTTCTTGCGCTCATAATTATACAAATTAAAGATGCTAGAGTAAAGTTTCTTGAAGAGAAACACTTGAAAAGTTAACAATTCAAACTAAGGACAAGAGTCTCAAAGCCCAACACACACCCCTACACTGGTGCTGAAGGCTAGCATGAACTGCAGAGACCCCTCCATACATGTGAAGGCGTCTGTGGCATCCTCAATGACACCCTCACACATCCTACTGCCCAATCAAAGACTAGTGCATGAAGCATCAGGCTAGATGGAGGAGGGGCATCTTAGAGGGGATGGCAACTACACAGCATGGAATCCACAAAAGGTGTATTGCACCATTATGCAACCCCCAACCGGGGGGGGGGGGGTTGCATCCACAAAACAGAGGGCTGTCATAGGGGCTAGGCATCCCTAGTCATTTGGGTATCCATTAGTCGATCGGATGGGACAGCAACTGGTACCCTTTTACTTGAACCCATATCAGCGTCCCGGGGTAACTGGAAGATAGGGGTGGGCCACAAATCAAAGTGCTCTTTCCAAGCACTGTATAGGGGATAGAGGACTTGCTGCGATATCTCAGAGTCTCAGACCCCCCCCCCCCATCACCACTAATCTAACTGCCTAGTGAGGTACAGGGTATCTATTAGGGCTGGGATGAAGACATCCCCTGATGCCCAACCCCACTTCTTCTCACTGGCTACCCCCTGCCCTTCCACGGAATTCAACATCTGCAGAAGGGATGTGGGAAGGGGCGGCTGGCAGCTGTGCTAACTATGAGAGGTCCACATAGTTGGAGGTGTGGATGTCTGTAGGCTGGCCATGTGCAAAAGATGCGAATCTCGACCTGTTTGGGGGATTGGACCCTTAGGGGCATGTTTTAGACACTTCTATTATTCAAACCATACTTCTTACTCAATAGGTTAATGCTAATATTTATACATTTAAAGATGTTTATTGGAACATCTGCATGACAACTATTTTGTCCCAATTAGGCAGCCATTTTGTTTAATAAAGGATGCCATTTTGAGCAGAGTTTCACAAAACAAATGCACTATGGTTAACAGTTACAGTATATGAAACAATGTGACTAACTGATTTCATTGTTTTTACCGAGTACAATTCTTAATACAGGAACACAGAAATATAGTAAGTTATGGTCTGAAGGGTTTGTGGGTTCATCAGCCACCCCTCCTTTAGAAGCAAGGAATATTAAGTGTATGTTGTAATGTGTTCTAATATACAGGGATTACCCACCCACTCTGCTGAGTAGGGCACCATGCAATTCCCTTAATCAGCAGAATTTCTTTCCAGACTTAAAGGCCTATATTGTCTTCATCTTAAAATGAGTTTGCTATACACCTCCTCCTCCAGCACAGTTCTTGTTTTTTTTGGGGTTTGCTTTCTTACTTGTTCTTTTTCTCTTTTACCCACACCATGATGGTTCTTGCATCAAAACTTTCTTGTCCTCCAGCACAGTTCTTGTTTAAAGAATCCCTCCCACCCTGTCCTCTTGCACTGTTCTATGGTTCGTCTATCTTTTCTCTCTCCTGCAGTTCTTTTTTCTCTGTGCAACAGGCAGTGTCCCCAGATTCTTCTGTAAACATGGGTGTAGGCAGGCATACTCCATGTACTCCATTGTGTACAATTTTATTTAAGGGGGGCAGCAAATAGGTTCTGAACTGCTTCCTTTGTCCATGAAAACAAAACACAGAACCAGCAGAACCTTTCTGTAATTTTACTCATACTAGTCAAAACTAGAAGGATTGGTTACTGATACTGTCTTTGCATCCCAAGGACTTTACAGGCTCTTGGCTCATATGTGGGTGTCTGAGTGAGCAATGTATTGCATCTGTATTTAGCCATGCATGGAGTGGCAGCAAACAGTGTCATGAAATACAAAAGTTGTATTTATTGTGCCAAACGAAATCAACAAACATGGTCCTGGTGTACGTATTTATTTTGTCTGGCTACACCCGTCTGTAAACAAGGAGGTTGCTTACTTTTCCCAACAACTAGCAGTGTTTTTTTTCCGTCTCTAAATGATCAGCACAGCACAAACCACATCCCGTCTTTTGCTTTCTTGCCACCTGTCAGCTGTCGCACATGAGAAGCATGCCCACAAATATGACAGCAATGATACAACCGTTCAGTTTTGTCAGCACTGAAAACGTTTTCAGTAATAACATCATTCAATATGTCAGATAAAATTTCACGAAGCCAGCTGAGAGTAGAATCACAAACCTGCATCTTGCCTCTCCCTGCAATCACATCTAAAAACAACATTTTGGTCTGTTTTTCCAGCAAGCTGCCCTAAAATGTGTTTGATACCTCATGTATGGGGTTGTCTCTTGGGCCTTCAGTTTGAGCATTGAACCAGACACCTGGGTTCCTTTGCCAAGAGGTTTCTGGAAACCAGGGCCACTGATTTGGGGGAGGGGAGTCAGGCAACCGTCCCAGGCCCAGTGATTCAGGGGGCCCATGACATGCTGCAGCAGTACTGCTGACGCTGTAGCAGATCCTCCTCCAACTGTCTGAAGGCACAGATTAATAGCTGGTACAACAACACTGGCTTTACTACAGTGTACTGCCAGTGCTAGATCTTGATGACAGTTCCCCAGTCTGCTGCAGTGAAAGTGCACGGTGCCGGGGTGGGGGTGGGGTGGGAGCTGCTTATGCAGATTGGAATTGAAAGCGGCTGTGTCTGTGTCCTGTCCCCATGGTAACCACCATGGACTTGCGCCGACTGGCTGGCCTGTGACTCCCGGAAGCAGCTGCTGCAGCCAATTATCCCCAAACACTGCCTTGGTGGGTGTTTTCACATCTCGCTCGCCCATGGTGAAAAATGTGGCTCTACTTATTTTTCAGCTAGCTGTGTCCATTGTTTGCCATTGCCAGTTCTTAATCTCAGAAGGTCAGGTTGGTTGGGTAAAGTCCAGATGGGATGTGGGCGTACTGTGACCATCGATTAGATCAGACAATGAGACAATGATCCCCTCTGAGTCTGGCTAACAGCGCCAGCTGCATAAGGTAAAATATGAACTTCATTAATAACTAATCTGTAAAAATAGTCTTGGGGTGTGTTAAAGGCAGACTGGAAGCAGTATTTTTCTGCCGTTCAGTTCCCATATGTCAGTTCATGGATGATGGATCAGAGTCTAATTATATGAGTATGTCTTTCCCAGTGAAATCTGTGAAATAAATATAGCATCATTGATTCTATGGTCAGAACTTGATAGGTAGCTGAGAGCTCAAGCCAGGCAGAGTGGTGGTGGAGAGGATTTATGCTGGTGCCCAGGTGGTAGACAGATACCTGCTGTGTGTTACTCTTTATTTGCATGTAGTGGTGGACGACATTCTGTTTTGCACAATCACCGGGCTATAGTACGAGCATTACTGCACTGCCCTATACATGGGTATAAAGGGGGCCAGATGGATGCTGAAGTTCAAAATGGCACAGGGCAAAAAAGGTACTACTTCCAAACAGTGCAAGCGAATGTGCCCTTGAAATCATGGGCAAAAGGGGTGCGCCCCCCTCCCCCACTTAGCGCAACACAGGGGTTACCTATTGTCATCTGTCAAATGCTGGAGGGTCTGCCATGGGAAGGGCAGGGGATGGGGGGGGATCCCAGGCCCAAAAGGTGTGTCCCGGGCCTGGGAATTTCTATCGGCACCCCTGCTGGAACCACATAAGTAGGGCATCCTCAACTGTGGTGTCCTTGCTGTCTCTTACATGTGCACAGAGTATTACATTGGTCTTCCACTCCGTCAAAGTTTCTTCTGTGCTTGCTTATACCAAAACTGATGACAGCAAAGTTAGTAGCTACAGGTATGTATGCGTACCTCTCAATCCCATGCCCCATAACTCAGGGACAAGGCTTACACAAACAAAAAAAAAGGCAGAGACAAAGAACCAAAATCAGGGACACTTTTTAAAGTGGCAATAGCCCAAGAAGCTGTTTCAATATTTGGCCTAATTGACAAAAACATTTTGAAGGATAACTACACTTTAACACCAAGGCCTGACAATGTTTTATGAATGAAATCCTGATTCCATGACAGACGTGCCAAATTTAGGTGGGGCTGATAACATTTTTGAGTTATAATCAGAGAAGACCAGTATTATTTATTTATTGAGATTTTCAGAGAGTACCTTTGAGCACAAGTGCTCATTTACAAAGGTTCCTCATCAGTGGCAGAGTAACAAAAAGAATATAGTACTTACAAGCAATTCAGTGGTAATGTAGTTGAGGCAGGCACAATACAAACAAGACAATGTCAAGTACAGAAAGAACAGTTACATAAGAACTTGCCATAACAGTAGATCTTCGAGGGGATCTCAGTCATCAGGTCACACCATAGGAACTTCATCGGTGAAGCAGGATCCACATGGAAGATTTTCAGCAGTACAACTGGGGCTGCCCATGCCAACATCATGTGACATCACCACCAATCCTATAAAGGTGTGAGCAGCCCTGCTCCCTCCTTAGTTCTTTCCCCCAGAGACAAAGGGAGTATAGCTCTAGCCATGGTGGACCGAGGAGAGAGGTGCCCAGGCTTACAAGAAAAAGCTGGATACATCAGATAGCCAGTTCCAGTAAGGAGCCCCAAAAAGGGGGATGGTGGGAGGGAAAACAGACCTGATGACTGAGATCCTCTTGAAGATCTACTGTTGTTTATTTATTTTTCATCAAGCTTTTTATCCCCAGTAGCCCTTGGCAGGTGGCTATGGTCTCTCCTGATGGAGAGACTCGGTCTCCGGCTTCATGCTGCCCTGTGCATTGCTGGTAGTCCCCGTGGATTGCCCCTGCAGCGGGGCCAGAAGAGAGGGGGGCCGGCACACCCTCCCCCACAGAGACCCAATCCAGATTCCCGAGCTGACCCCCGTGGCCGCAGGAGCCATCATGGCCCTTGCCAGGCTCCGATTTTCTTGTTTTTCTCCCATCTCTCCCTTACCAATGTGATAATGTCGGCACATGCCTCCCTACTCATATTGCCCTCCAGCCATCGTCAGAGGGCAGTCAAAGAGCGAGACAACAAGCCCCCGGAGACAGGACAGCAGTCCTCTGGACGCTCAATCCTCCCTCCCTCCCACCCACCGACCCCTGGGGCCCAAGCTCATTCCCAAACCCGGGTCGCCAGTGTGGTGCGAGGTGTGGCATCCAGCGCCTCAACCCTCAGCGCCACAGGGCCGGCCAGATCTACTGTTATTGTAAGTTCTTACGTGACTGTTCTGTCTTCTTCGGGGGTATCTCAGTCATCAAGTCACACTGTAGGAATAAGTCCCAAGCAGTTACAGGTGCAAAGAGACAGTCTGGGAGGTAGGCCAACCTTAAACTTAAGACAGGAGGCCCTGCAGCACAGCCCTGCCAAATCCTGCATGGGTTGTAGAGGCAATGTCCAGACTGTAGTGCTTGGTAAAAAGTGTGGACGGTACTCCAGGTGGCAGTTGCACAGATGTCAGCAGCTGAAACCCCTTGGAAACAAGCCACAGAGGCAGCCATGCCTCTTGTAGAATGAGCTTTGATCGCTCCAGGCAATTCCTTGCCGTACTTGTTGTAGCAGAACACAATGCAATTAGCCAACCATTTAGGTAAACATTGTTTAGAAACTGAATGCCAATTTCTACCTGTGGTGACAGAAACAAACTGCTTCGACTTTCTGCATTCCTTGGTTCAGAGCAGCCAATGCTTCAAAGTTCTGCGCACATCTAACATATGGAGCAGTGCTTCCCCTGGATTGGCCCGCTCTGGATAATAAACTGGATGGTGGATAGACTGGTTCAGTGTAAACTCGGACACCACCTTAGGGCGGAACTTAGAACTCCTGCACAAAGACACCCTGTCTTTGTGAAAAATCAAATAAGGCTCCTTGAACGAGGGGCCTGAAGCTCTGAAATTTTTCAAGCAGAAGTAATAGCAACTAAAAATAACACTTTTCAGGAAAAAAAGTGTAGCTCACAAGTTGCGGCTGGCTCAAAAGGAGACAGGGTCAACTTCTCCAAAACAAAATTTCAATCCCAAGCCGGGACAGGAGAACAGATTGGGGGTTCCAGATGCAGAATGCCCCTCAAAAAGGTACGGGAAACATCTAGCTAAGCAATAGTACTGTCACCCACGGGCTCATGGAAAGTCGAGATAGCTGAAAGGTGTACCTTGAGGGAGGAATACTGGACACCTGAGTCAGACAGAGATCAGGTAGTCCAGGATCTGGTTCACCAGACAGGTGAAAGGGTCCAGATTATGCCTGGCAGCCCATATGGCAAACCGCTTACACTTCATGGCGTAAGTGGCTTAGGTGGAAGGCTTCCAGGCAGCCACTAGAACGTCCGCCACTCTATTAGAAACCCCAAATCGGGCAATGGCCATGCCCTAAGGAGCCAGGCGTGCAGATGGAGGGACCTGAAGTTGGAATGGACCAGGGTCCCCTGATCCTGGGTCAGCAGATTCCTGCAGAGGGGAGAGGGAGTGGAGATTCCTTCGCCAGCTGCTGTAGTAACGGAAACCAAATCTGGCGAGGCCAGAATGGGGCTACCAGAATCATGCCAGCCCCCTCCATCTGCAGTTTGATGAGCATCCTCTGAATTAGAGGAACCAGAGAGAAGACATTAAGAAACCTCCCGCTCCATGAGAGGGGCAATGCATCTTGCCAAAAAACTCCAGGCCCTGGATTAAGCAAGCAAAAACTGAGCAGTTGTGCATTTGAGTGGGGACGCAAAAAGGTCCAACTCTGGATGACCCCATATGTCGAATAAGTCTTCCGCGACGGATGAGAGAAGCTCCCACTTGTGCATGCTTGACTGAGTCCGGCTGAGGCTGTCTGCCAGAGTGTTTAGCACTCCTGGGATGTGGACCGCTGAGAGGGTCAGGCTGTGGTCTAGCGTCCAATACCACACTCTCATGGCCTCCATGCATAGGGGGTACAAATGTGTCCCCCCCTGCTTGTTATAGTACATTACACTGAGGTTGTCTGACTGAATCAACAACTGACTTGGAAAAAGATGGTTCTGGAAGGCCAGCATGGCATACAGAACTACCCGCATCTTCAGGACACTGATATGTCGCTCAACCCCTCTAAATCAAGTCTTGACAGTCTCCACCCTAGACTGCTACACATGTCCACACCCGCTATAGTTGCCCCATTGACACATATACTAATCTCTCTCTCACCTCTGCTACCGTTCCCAAAGCCTGGAAATCAGCCAAAGTCCTACACCACCACACAAGGGTGGCGATCCCTCATTCCCTGGAAATTACAGACTCATCTCTTTCCTTCCCTCCCTTGCCAAAGTCCAGGAATCCCTCATTCTTGCAAAGCTCTCTGATTTTCTCTCCTCTAATAACTCTATCACCTGTGCAATCAGGTTTTCGCAAACACTCCACTATCACCTCCTTTTTGTGGGTCACCGACTCCATCCTTACCGTGATGGACCAAAGCCAAATCACTGCTGCTGTGTTTATTGATTTGGCTAAAGCTTTTGACTCCGTACCCCACCCACCCACTCCTTCTACATAAACTATCTTCATTCAGCCTTGCGATACCCACAAATGACTGGTTCCACCCTTACCTCCAAAACAGACAACAGTCAGTTCAGATAGGTGAAGCTCTCTCTACTCCTCTCCCTATCCTGTCCGGGGTCCCCCAAGGATCCATCCTTGGCCCCATCCTTTTCTCTCTTTTATAAATGATCTTCCCTCAGTCTGTCATTCCTCTAACATGCATATGTATGCAGACAACACTGTCATTTTTCCCTTCAGTCCATCCCATAACAGTGTCCTCCCCAACCTCCAAAATGACTTTGACAGAGTACAGTCTTGGTTCCAATCAAATCAGTTAAAACTCAACACCAAAAAGACAGTCACCATGTTTTTTGGTTCCAGGCAGAAGCTGGTCTCCTTCCCCATGCCCCCCATGATCACCACCCTGGACGAATCACCCCTCAAGAGGGTTTCTGCCTTTAAATACCTGGGTGTCTGGCTGGACAATCACTTTGATTTCTCTACTTACATCAATGCCATTTGCACCAAACTCTGGCCCAAACTCTCAGTCCACTACCACCACAAAGCCAGCCTTCCTCTCCCCACTAGACGAGAACTAGCACTAATGACAATCTTGCTTGTGCTAGATTACTCCGATGTTGTCTATGGCGCCACCCCCACCTCTTCCCTCCCCAAACTAGACACTCTTGTCAACTCCTTTTGCTGCTTTGCCACCACCTCCCCTCACCCACCACTGTCTCCTATATGCTCTCCCTTACCCCCCCATCTCACAGGAGAACTATCCACTGCGCCTCCCTCATTGCAAAGTAGTGGTTCGGCTCCCTTCCTCCCTATCTCGCTTCCCGTCTCACTCCTGCTGAATCCACAACCTACTCAGAGTGCAGAGAGGCTGTTGATCCTTCCCAAGTGCCTGATCAGTTTTCTGCTGATGGAGACCCCACCCTGTAGGTCCTCATTACGCATGCCACCCAGGAGCCTCCTGCCAAGGACGCTAAAGAACCCAGTGACTTTGAGAAGAAGTTACATTTGTTGTTAGCCACTGAGGGGAAATCAGTTCAAGATATTAGAACTATATTCCCAGAGTGACCCAACAAAGAAGAAAGTCCCTGGCGAACCATGGGTTGGAGGATCCAAGTGGTCCCCTTACTTTTTTTTTTTTTTAAATACTCCCAGACCTCCGGGCATCCTTCAGGGGTGTCCACTTGGATACATCCCTAACTCCCATCCTGAACCCCCCGCATCTCCCAGGATCTCCTCCCACGAATGGCCTTAGGCAGGCCCGACCCCCGGTATCACCTCCGGGCTGGATCCGCCCTCCCCCTGGTGGTCAACTCCCAAGTGTGAGGTGCCTTACCTGGTCCGACGAGTCTGGCTAAGGAGGAAGATCCGGGTGCGTCTGGGCCAGCAATTGGGATGTGGGTGTTCCCCTGGGGCCCCCGTCATCTCACCGGCGGTCTAGGAGGCATTTCTACTTGCTTTGTCCCTTCAAGCACGGTGTCGCAATGACGCCAGCACATGGACATCTCAGAGACGCCTGCCACGCCGTCTCCACCTCTGGTTCCCATGCAGTAGTACCCTGGTCTCCACCGGGGGCCACTACTGCACCGGTAAGACCCCTGGATCCCTCCCCAGGAGAGGAGAGCAGTCCTACAGACGCTTGATCCATCTCCCTCCCCTGCTAACCACCAGCGCCCCAGCTAGCTCCCGAACCCGGGTCGCTGGTGTAGCGTGAGGTGTGGCGTCCAGTGCCTCAACCCTCAGTGCCACTGGGTGGCCCGGTCCCCTTACTTGATGCTGCCTTGTGAACAGTATAGAAGATTGCGTACTTTCTCTGGTACTATCCCCACACCCTCTGGTGAGGATGACTATGAAAGTTTGATTAGTCAAGCCACTCAGATAGTGCAAGTATGGAAATGTTCAGATGATGAGAAATGGAATTGCAAATGCATAGTTGAAAGTTTGAGAGATATGGCACTAGGCGTCATTAGATCACTGCAAGCCAGCCAACCAGACTGTACTCCTAGTGACCATCGCGCCATACTGAGAAGTTCCTATGGAGCAGCTGAATGTAAGGAAGATTTCATTTTTCAGTTGGGAGCTACTACCCAGAATGTGGGAGAGAGACTGTCCCATTACATGCCTCGAGTTCAAGATGCCTTAGATAGTCTCACCGGCAGCAGATGGTTCTCTGTTTTAGACTTGCGCAGTGGCTACTACCAAATACCAATGGCTGAGAAAGATAAGGAAAAGAGAGCGTTTTTTTTGTCCCCTGGGATTCTACCAGTTTGGGAGAATGCCCCAAGGAATCTCTGGCACCCCAGCAACGTTCCAACATTTAATGGAAAAGGTGGTGGGTGACATAAATCTTTAAGAAGTTTTAGTCTATTTGGATGACTTGATGGTGTTTGGGAAAACACTGGAAGAGCGTGAAACCTGACTACTCAAAGTACTGGACCGACTTGAAAGAGCATGGGTTGAAACTCTCGCTGGACAAATGTCAATTCTGCCAGACTTCCATGAAGTATGTGGGACATATCGTTTCTGATCAAGGTATCAGTACTGATCCAGAAAAAGTGAAGGCTCTTACCACATGGCCTAGACCCAAGAACTTGAAAGCGCTTCAGTCCTTCTTAGGATTCTGCAGGTACTACCAGAGATTTGTAAAAGACTACTCTCCAGTGGTGAGGCCTTTGTTCAGACTAACCCAAGGATGTCCTCCGACTCAGAAAAGCAAACGTCTATGAGCCATGAAGACCTCCCTGAACGAATACTTCAGAACCAATGAATCTTTTGGGGATCGATGGACTGATGAATGTGTGAGTGCATTTCAAGAGATTATTCACCGCCCAACAGAAGCTCCTGTTCTAGTCTTTGCTGATTACACTAAGCCATACACTCTGCACATTGATGGCAGCATGGACGGCTTGGGTGCCATACTCTACCAAGAGCATGGCAAAGGTATGAGACCCGTTGCCTATGCCAGTTGTAGTTTGATGCCTTCTGAAAAGAACTATCCAGTCCATAAGTTAAAAGTTCATTGCACTGAAATGGGCAGTGACCGATCAATTCCATGAGTACCTGTAGGGAGCTAGATTTGTGGTGCTTACAGACAATAACCCCCTACATATGTGCTGACAACTGCCAAGACGGATGCCACAGGGCACAGATGGATCTCTGTCCGATCAGCTTACAATTTCCACTTGCAATATCATCCTGGGCGAAACAACACAGATGCCGATGCTCTGTCCAAATGCCCCTATAATACTCCTCCCATGGAGGGGCCCTGAACCTATGTTGCAGAAGATGGAGTGAAAGCTGTTTGCCAAATGATGGTGCCTGATGAGCGACCTGCCATCACTAACCCAGATCGAGCAGTGGATCCGCTTGGAGTACATCCTGACACCATACTGGAAGTGTACGCATGATTCACCACCCTGTACAACACCTCTTTGCCTCATTTATCTCCTACAGATTTAAGAAAAGCACAGCGAGCAGATCATAATTTACTAGACATTATCATAGCAAAAGAGAAAGGTTGGTCTTCCTCTCAAGTCAAAGCAACCTTGCCAGATATATCACTTCTCATGAGAGAGTGGGACAAGTTTTCATTAAAGCATGGACTGCTGTATCGTATCTCAAAGACACAAACTCATTACCCAAAGAGCAACTGATGCTGCCCAAAAAGTATCGTCAGATGGTTTTGCGAGCCCTTCACGAAGACATGGGACATTTGGGAATTGATAAGACATTGGGCCTGGTACAAGACCACTTCTACTGCCCTCGCATGGCTATGGAGGTGGAAAGACATTGCAAAAGCTGTAATAGGTGCATCACCTGAGCAAGCAGCGCCTCTTGTGAATATCACCAGCAATGGACCTATGGACTTGGTCTGTATGGATTTCCTTTCCCTTGAACCTGACAGAAAGGGGATCAGTAATATTTTAGTAGTGACTGATCATAGTACCCACTATGCACAGGCTTTCCCTACAAAAGATCAAAGAGCAACCACTGTGGCTAAAGTATTGTGCAAAAAGTATTTTGTGCACTATGGACTCCCCAAACGCTTGCACTCAGACCAATGGAGAGACTTTGAGAGTCACTTGATCAAAAAACTCACAAGCATTATGGGCACAGAGAAGCCTCGTACTACTCCATACCACCCTCAAGGTGACCCTCAGCCAGAGAGATTCAATAGAACCCTACTCAATATTCTAGGAACATTGGATCCCAACAGAAAGTCATTCTGGAGTCAGCAAGTACCTTTCCTAGTCCATGCCTACAACTGTACTAAAAATGATTCAACGGGGTTCTCGCCTTATTTTTTGATGTTTAGAAGAGAAGCCAGACTTCCAGTAGATTTATGTTTTCGGGTATCTGCAGATGGCGCCTTACCAGAGAGACACTTGGAGTATACCAGGAGGCTACAAGCACAACTTACTGAAGCCTATCGGGTAGCCAAGGAAGCAGTTACAAAATCAGGTCTAGCAAACAAGAACAGATACGATGAGAGTCCGAGAACAAGGTCTTCAGCCTGGAGATCGAGTATTGATTCAAAACTTGGGACTGACAGGCAAACACAAGATAGAGGACCGTTGGAAATCTGATCCTTATGTAATAGTGAAACAGCTTCCAAATTTACCAGTTTATAGATTAAGAATGGAGAATGGAAATATGGTGGTTAAAACTCTGCATCGAAACTACTTATTGCCAATTGGTCAACTGTTGCCAGAAGTTGTAAATTCAGTACCTCTCTCACCTCCATGGAGACCGGTTACTAGAAATGAGATAAGGCATAAGAGACACAGTCAAGTTCAGCCGCCAGTACCTGTTGCCCCACTGGCAATGCCGTCTGACGTGTTCAGCAGTAGTTCTGAAGATGAAGAACCGTATGTTTGCCCGACACCCCGTCAATATCAGCCTGCACCGCATCCCATTTGATTTTCCATTTATAGCACCAGGAGGTAGTAATACAAGTCATTCCAGAACACTGAATCCAGCTGCAGTACCCTTTGTTCTGACTGACACTGGGCCAATAATCATAAACTATGTTCCAAATACAGGGAATGTTGAGACTCCAGTAATAGAACCCATCCAGGACATTGAAAGATTCGAACCCCCTGTGGCTGAGTATGCAGAACCTATAAATGATCCTGATCAGATCATTGCTGAGGAACATGTAATGCTCCACCGCGCTGGTAGAGAAGTCAATCAAAGAGTAAAGCTTACTTATGATGTCCCTGGTGTCCCTTCCGACCTCCCTGTCAATGTGATATATAAAAAGGTTAATCTGCTGCCAAGTCCATTATTGCTGCCCCCTTGTGTTGCCGCCAAGTTACATTAGGAAGATGTACCTGTAGACCATGGTGGGAAAATAATCAGTTGAGTGCATGCTTAGTGTATTAACAAATGTTTTATTCATGCAGTATTAATGATGGACAGAGAGGTACCAGGTGTATTAGTCATAAATGTTTTGATGTTTCAGGCCTTGTCGGGGACGTGAAGGATTTCAGTGGGGGGAGAATGTAACCCCCCTCCCAAGGTCGGGAGCTTACCTGTGCTCCTGCTGCTTCCCTTCGGCTGTTGCTGCTGCTGTTCTCACTCCCCCGGCAGCAGGGTTTCTTCAGCACTCCTGCGCCAGTATTCAGTGTGGCGGTTATGCTGCATGTTGTCTATTGCTCCTGGCTCCCCAACTGCAACGGCCGGGGCATATAAAGTTGATTCTAGCGCCACCTGCGCCTTTCTTCGCAAAGTTCCCTTGCTCCCCCGCCCCCAAACTGCTGCACTGAGGGGTGTGGAGCACAGGAAAGGCCACTTGTGTGGCCTAGTGCCTCCCAGGGCGCCTGCAAGATGTGGCAGAAGTGCCACGGGGGTAGCTTCTTCATCCCAGCCCCACCAGACTGCAAAAGGGGCTGGAGGAGCCAGAAGAGGATGAAATTAACTTTTTAAAGCACTCCCCGATCCTGTCAGTGCCACCAGTGGGTCAGGGAGTAACTGGGAAAATGGGGACTACAAGTCCCATGATGCCTAGCGGCCTCGGACAGACGTTTAGAACTTCAGCTCCATCAGGGGAGCCTTCAAAACGAAGCCAGTGACTCAGCTCCTGTTCCCTAATTGTACCTCCTGGCCCTAGCAACCCTCAGAAGGGGCCAGGAGGGTGCTAGCCATGCAGCCAAATGCTGCCAACATTGACCAGTTATATTTTTACACGTTTTGGAAAGTGACTGAGCCATATAGAACTGTTTGATGGAGGCCATCTGCTAGACAACAGCATAGGATCTGATTGGTAGCTGCAGTACATCCACTCAGGACAAAGGGCTCGTAAGTATAATGAACCAATCAGTGACTAGGTTTTGAACATGAGCATTCTGAACTTTACAGTTGGGAACAGAGACTTCTGAGGAGGTTTCTGAAGTGAGAAGGTGTGTTTCTAATCAGCTCCTGCTATTGACAAGCTAAAATCCTACAATTGTGTGTCTTTTGCACAAGCTAGGAAGCATAGAGAGACCTTCCAAGGACCTGAAATTCAGAGGGTGTATTTTTATCTGCTTTCAATGTGACCAGAGAGAGGATATGAAAATTATGTACCTACCGTAATTCTTGATCTTCTTGGACGAGTCTCCACCACTCATTCACACTAGTGGGATCTGCGCCGGAGGCACTAGGACCCATCGGGAGCAAACTTTTTGCTGGAGAGTCGTCATGAGAGATGGCGCTATGTAGTATGTATGCCATGAAAGAGTACTGCCGCAGTAATGACTATCTCTCGGCGACGCACCCTCCAACCGCTTCTGTACCTTTTAACAAGGAGGTGCAGCGCAACTAACGTAAAGAGTAAACTTAATCCTTACAAAACGGACATAAGATAGTCCGGACGACCGTGTAAGAAGGGTCAGCAAAGAAGTCTTCACGGCCTAAAGATTTGAGGGAGTGAAGACCAACACAGCGGTGAGCTCGTGGATGGAGGGAGGTAGATCGAGTGGTGGAGACTCTCCAAGAAGATCAAGAATTACGGTAGGTACGTAATTTTCATATCTTCCTGGACATAAGTCTCCACCACTCATTCACACTAGTGGGAGAGTACCAAGCTGATAATCCCCCAAAAGGGCGGCAGGGGAGCCAGAGCTCACACGTCTAGGACAGAAGTCCATTAAGGATAGTTCTGCCGAAGGCGGAATGACGCCTGGCATGAACATCCAGTGCATAATGCTTAACGAAGGTATGCACTGAGCTCCAGGTGGCGGCACTGCAGATATCTGCAATTGGAACATTGCGAATTTCTGCTAGGGATGCCGCAACCGCCCTAGTAGAGTGAGCGTACACTCTACCTTCTAATTTAACCTGTGCCATGGAATAGCAATGTTGAAGACATGCCACTAACCATGATGAGATGCATCTGATAGCGACAGGCTGACCCAGCTGGGTCTCGCTGAAGGAAACAAACAATTGCTGAGTCTTGCGAAAATTTTTGGTTCTATCTAAGTAGAACCGCAAGGCTCTCTTAACATCCAAGGAATGAAGAGACCGCTCTCCTTCATTTTGGAAGTTCGCGAAGTAAGAGGGAAGCACCAGAGGTTGGTTTAGATGGAATTCTGACACAACCTTGGGAAGAAATTTAGGATGAGTACGAAGAACTACTTTGTCCTTATGGAACACAGTATACGGAGGGTCCGTAACCAGGGCATGTATCTCAGAGACCCTGTGGGCTGAGGTAATGGCCACTAGGAAGGCTGTCTTCCAGGTAAGAAATTTTAGCTCACAGGTAGCTAGGGGTTCGAAAGGCTTCCGACTGAGCATGTCTAGCACAAGGTTAATGTCCCAGGCTGTGACCGGACGTCTAACAGGGGGTCTGGTATGCAGAATTCCCTTAAGAAATCTCTTCACCATAGGTAACTGAGCCAGAGACAAGGAAGAAACCGGCTCATGGTACGCTGAAATGGCACTAAGGTGAACTTTAACCGTGGAGTACTGGAGACCTGAGTTTGATTGGTCCAAAAGGTACTCCAGAACCTTGTCTGGAGGACAGGAAAAGGGATTCCAAGAGGACTTTGCACACCAGAGAAAAAGCTTCCCACTTAGAAGCGTAAGTTTTCGGGTAGCTGGCTTCCGAAAGCAGCCAGAAGGACGCCTGAGACTCTACGAGACGTTGAACCGGTTCACTTCTACCTCTTCAGGAGCCAAGCATGAAGGTGAAGTGACCTCGGTGGATGGACCAACGAACCCTGAGTCAAAAGATTGATTTGCAAGGAAGTGGTCTCGAGAGGCTGCCGACATACTGTTGAGTAGAGGAAACCATAGTTGCCGAGGCCAGGAGGGAGCAATGAGAATCATCTTGGTCCCTTGAGACTCGAACTTGAGGAGAACTCTCTGAATTAACGGAAGTGGTGGAAAGGCATAAAGAAAGCATTTTGTCCACCGCAGCCTGAACGCATCCTGACAGAAAATGCCAGGCCCTGGATTTCTGGAGCAGAAGAGAGGCAGTTTTGCGTTGAGTGGGGATGCAAAAAGGTCCAGGTCTGGAGTCCCCCACTCTTCGAACAGTGACCGAGCTACGGCTGGGTCGAGAGACCACTCGTGAGGGTCTGCCTCCGTCCTGCTGAGGTGATCTGCTAAGTCGTTTTGTACACCTGGCAGATATACCGCTTGAATTAGAGACTTGTGCTCCAAGCACCACTCCCACACTCTCATTGCTTCCCTGAAAAGGGGATAAGAGTGAGCACCGCCTTGCTTGTTGATGTAATACATCACAGCTTTGTTGTCTGTTTGAAGGAGAATGTTCTTGTGACAAAGAACATCCTTCAACGCTCGGATCGCATAGAGGACCGCTCTCATCTCCAGGACATTTATGTGGAGCTGAGTTTCGAGCTGAGTCCATACACCTTGAGTGTGGAGAGAGACAGTGAGCTCCCCATCCCATTAGCGATGCGTCTGTGGTGATGGAGATCTGATGATCCAGAGGAGCAAAGGGGAATCCTTCCAGGAGATTGCTCTCTTGAGACCACCAGGTGAGAGACCTTCGTAGGGGCTCCGTCACCTTGATGGGATAAGACTGGGGGTGAGAAATCAGCGACCACTGAGCGGAGAGCATCTATTGGGTGGTCCTCATGTGTAACCGAGCTAGGGGCACAGTGAACACTGAGGACGCCATGAGACCCAACATACGTTGCATCGAGAGAGCTGTGACCGATCGGTTCTCCTCACTGTAACGGGCCATCTGAAGGATGTCAAGTCTTCTGTCCTCTGGAAGGAAAGCCTCATGAAGAGGTGTCCAGAAGAGTCCCTATGAAAAGGAGCCTCTGAGGGCTGCAGTTGTGACTTCTTCAGATTTACGAACTCCCATGGACGTAAGAAGGTGAGAAGCCGCTTGAACAGCTTCCAGAGTCCCTTGGCTGGAAGGACTCGCTAGGAGCCAATCGCTCAGGTAGGGAAACACTTGGAGTCCGAGCTTCCTGAGATGCGCCAAGAGAACTGCACAACACTTTGTAAAACTCAAAGCCGAGGACAGCCCAAAAGGCAGGACTTGAACTGATAATGCTGACCCAGAGCTACAAACTTCAGGAATTTGCATGGGTCGGGTGGATGGGATATGCTGGTAAGCATCCTGCATATCCAGGGAGGCCAGCCAGTCGTGTTGATGCAGCAAAGGTAACAGGGTACCTAGGAAATCATTTTGAATTTCTCCTGGGGAGGAATTTGTTTAACTTTCTGAGGTCTAGAATGGGGCGATCCCCAGATTTCTTTGGAACCAGAAAGTAATGGAGTAGAACCCTGTGTTTCGCGTGATGCAGGGCACCAGTTCTATTGCCCTGTTGTTTAGAAAGCCCTGGATCTCGGCGTGAGGAGGTCTGACTGAGAGGTCGACAACCTGGGTTGTCATTTGGGAGGGCAACGGGGGTTTTCCAAAAGATTGAGAGAATAACCTCGCGAATTATCCAAGGACCCATTTGTCCGAGGTTATGGACTTCCACTGATTGTAGAAGTACATCAGACGACCTCCCACCGGAGGAGAAAGTTCCATCTCGGCAGTGTGGATGGAACTGGGGCTGGCACTATAAGTTAGCGCTGGGGGCTTTAGGCCCTGCGCTTTCTGCCGCGCCTTCTTTTGAGGTTGGGCAGGTTGGCTTTTATGGAAGCTCTCTGCCTCTGCCTCGAAGGACTGGCGACTATGAAACTGACGCCACTCGACATGCCCCGAGAGGGTAGGGCGGGGTTCAGCCAACTTAATGGCCGACCTAGTCTTCTGAGTGGCCTCAGGGCTTGCTCTACCTGGAGGACCAAAAAGACAGGAGCCATCAAGGGCAGCGCCATTACCTGCTGCTGAGCATCATTCAGAAGCCAGAAGTACGCAGCCAGGAATGGCGTCAGTACAAACACCACGCGGCTGCTGAACGAGAAGCAGTGTCGAAAGCATCCATGGCGGCTTTGACCTGTTGGCTATTGACCCAATACCTTGTTAGATAGAAAGAGCTCTGACTTGGAGTCGAATCTGGAAGAGCTTCAACCACTGTTTTATAGAGTGCCACAGGATATACCATACTGAGAAAAATAGCCCTGATAGCTGGCAATACGCATACTTAAAGTGGAGGCAGCAAAGACTCTCTTACCTAATGTATCAATTTTACGAGACTCTTTGTTAATAGGTCGAGCTGTAGTAGCTTGAGGAAGAACGACCTTGTCATTCTCTGCCAGGACTACAATAGGATCCGCAAAGGCTTGGGATGCCAAAATAGGACGATCCTTGGGAGCTGAATATTTCTTATCAATGGATTTAGCCACTGAGGGAATAAGAGCAGGATTTTTCCATACCATTTGAGACAGCGTCTCGAAGGAGGGTTGAATCGGAGGAGTCAAATCCGTAGGGATCTCCGAAGCATGAAGATACTGGAGTCTTAATATTTTCCCAGGATCGATGTCCGTAGTCTGGAGAGAAAGAGTGATCTCAGGTTCCTCAACAGAGACTTAAAGGATAGGTCCTCGACCACAGGCTCTGTAGTGAAGGATCCTGTTTCGCCACTTCATCACCCAACCAAGGTCTGGGTCAGGCTCAACATCATCTCCTGATAGTCCAGGAAGGACTGTTTGGACAGGAAAGGAGTGAAAATAGGAGAAGAAGAAAGAGCAGATAGAAAGGAGAGTCCTCGGAGGCCCCCGCCGAGGAGGCGAAGGAGTCAAAGGTGCTGCTGGAGGCGCACGGCGCTAAAGAAGCACGCGCTTCGCAGGCGGAACTGCAGTGTTCGGCGGTGCTGGCTGGCGCGAAAGACACGGCGCTAGGAGACCCACTGGCACTGTGGACAGCGCCGCAAGACCCAGCGGCGCAGCGCCGATAACGGCGCTGACAAGCGCAGCAACCCCACGGAAGGCGCCGAGGACACCCCTGGAACCTGGAAAGCAAGAGAAGGGAAAAAAACAGGAGATAAGGGCATCGGTGTGGCCCCCTGCGCCGCAGCCATGTGAGGGGGGGAAACACCTAAGCACGGAGTCGCTGGCACCGAAGGAGGCGCCGCGTGACTAGGAAGGTCCAACCGCCCTACCTGATCACCTGACGAGCCCAAAGGCTCCGGGGCAACCGAGCTAGGCAGAAGAACCAACCTCCGAGCCCATCGCTCCATAAGAGCAGCCCACTGATGAAACTGCTCATCTGGAGCCCTACCTATAGGCGGGGTGGGGCTCCGATGTCGAAGACGGCGGAAACCGGAAGTTGGCGACTCCGAAGGAGGAGACCGCAACTAGATACGATAACCGACCGTCCGACAGCAGACGTATCAGAGAGGGCGACTTCAGTGATGCCTTCTTTTGACCTGTGGGTCAAGAAGAGCTCGAGGCCGAACGTGCCGAGAATGCGACCATTTATTTTATGCCGCGGGGACCGCCCATCCCCGGCATTGGACTGACTGTTGTCGGAACCCCGCTGAGGAGAAGGGGGCTGACCGGACCCAGCCCGACTGACTGAACAGCTTTCATACGAAGTCTCCCTACCGCCACCTGACCTGCTCATGGTCGACTCGGCCCAGTAGGCCGAGACTTCTTTACTATAAGTTAAATTTTAAATATAACAGAAATAGAATAAAATTGCGTATACTACTATCGAGATAAAATTACAAAAAATAAACTGAAAACTATGCGCTAGTTTGAAGTTTGACTCGACAGGCGGACGTTGTCACTGAAGCGCCTTTCGGCAATGGGAAAAAGACTGAGGCGGTTGGAGGGTCGTCGCCGAGATAGTCATTACCACACAGCCACCGTCATGCGCGCATGCCTCAAGGCGCCATCTCGCGACGACCCTCCAGCAAAAAGTTTGCTCCCGATGGGTCCTAGTGCCTCCGGCGCAGATCCCACTAGTGTGAATGAGTGGTGGAGACTTATGTCCAGGAAGATCCTGTGATTTATGCCTTCTGTGCAGGTTCAGGACTGATAACTAACTATTGTAAAGCCTGAAATGATTTGTTGCCTGTAAGAAAGAGTGAGATAAACTAAAGCTACTGCCTCATTTCCCTGCCAGTTTAGAGACTGAGTTCATTGTGCTGTACCTATGCTCTGAGGTACTGCCTTTGCCTGAATTGCTGCCTGCCTACCTACAGTTGAGGTGGGTGAAGACAAGTCCCTTTGTGGAGTGAAGACTGCCTACCTACAGTCAAGGTGGGTGAAGACAAGTCCCTTTGTGGGGTGAAGACTGCCTACCTATAACCGAGGTGGGTGAAGACAAGTCCCTCTGTGGGATGAAGAGGATCACTGCCTGCATTCCAAGCTTTTCCTGTCTGTTCTTCCAAGTTGCCTGAAAAGGGGAGACGTCCCACAACATCCTGCGTCTGTGTCATTCAAGGTCGTGAGTACTGGGTTTTACCCACACACATACTTCCTAATTATTCAGTGAGCTAGCTTTTAACATTACATCTGGGCTTCCTGTGCTACACCCAGCTTTTCCACGTCATAGGCCTGCAACTACTCAGTGTGTGCACAATAATACTGAGAGCTCTCACAGGGACTATGGGGTTAACTGGTGCACCAGTGGGGGGAGTAGATCTGGGACTGGTAATTCTGAACTCATTGCATCATTCCTGAATGTCTGTGTGTTTGATGTCACTGAGTCTAGAATATTATTGAATGCTTTTATTTCCCTTTGTTTCCACTGTTCCCTACCTCTTTATCCACCCCAAGATAAACCCCAGTTGTTTATTTTTCTGAAAACTGTTGCAGCCATTGCATTATTGTGTACTGTGATATTTCATGCTTAGAATTAAAAGTGGGTAGGGGTCTGTATATTGTTTTACCTGTTTCCAAGGGAAGGGGCTGAATATCATTTCCTGTGGGGAAGTACCCTGGCAGTACGCTGTTGGAAGGATCCCCATAGGTGGAGGCACCACGCCAATCACAAAGCCAATTTTACCCACAAACCCGGGTGCCAACCTATATTCCCTGAGGCAGCACCAGCTGTGGGTGGATGTGCAGGTAGAAGGGAAGGGTGGGTTACAGAAGGAAAGACAGACACCCAAGTTCAAGCAAGATAAACTACAATAAACAAATTTGTTCATATATATTTTTACACTTCCGAAACTGATAATTGTGTCTCCCACACTTGCAGGCCAATAAGAGAAAACAATCTGCAGGCAAATCAATGTTCTTTCATAGTATTTTAAATCTGTATGTCACAAGCTGTTTTCTCTCTAAACAGTAAAATGTATCTGAATTGCCTATAAATTGTCGTGCCGCAACGGTGTTACAATGACGCAACACGTTGCTTGCCAAAAAAAAATAAAAAAATACAAAAAATCACCAGTAAAGTTCCACTATCTTTAGAGTATGGGATTTTCCCCTCTTTTCCTGTCAACATTCCTTCTATCAGTAAAACAGATCCATGTAATCCACATCATAGGACACACCTGGAAACGAGCTGTAGAGCTCAGTGTGCCTTTCCTGGTAAAAAAAAAAATTACAAACACAGTACAGATCTACATGCTCACATATTGCAAAGATCCATGCCTATGGTTTCATGACCTCTAACAACCTTGCGCCTTACTGCTTGTAACTGAAATGTCCTCAGCTGTATCATAGAATTAATGCTTTCTCTATCTTTTACATCAGGCTGACATTTGCCCCCCCCCCCAAAAAAAAAAAAAAAGAGATGTCACTATCATGAGGATATCCTGTTCAGCAGAATTTCAAATACATATAAATAGCAATAGAGGCATTGTAGTCTTCGATTTTAATTTTCATGACAGTCACATGACCACCCCAGTCATTTCCAGGGATTGCTCGAGCATTGTCATATTCATGAACAAAAGTATGTTTACCACATCAGCCTGCTCACAGGGCTTGCACTAACTCTTGTAAAGTGGGGGTTAGTTTGACCCTCTGCTTCAAATGTTTTACATCAGTCCAGAACATTTTGGGGTCAGACATTTGCTGGTGCATCTATACTACATTACCAACCACTTTTTCCGTTTATGATCAAGGTGCAAATACCAGTATGTGTAAACCATTCAGTATACAAGGGTCATGCTGAAGCACTGCTTGAATTTTTGTACTTCAAAATTCTCATGAATTTCATCTGGCAACTTCAGTAGGAGATTAATGCAACGCCTGCACTTCACACACATACTGTCTCACATAATATCATCCATATGAATGGGGACTCTCTTTCAAACGTGATTTCTCAATTTTAAATTGGGTTTTGGTACCTATTGATGCCACGGTTCAAGTAAAAAGGCTCTTATTAATTGAACCCTGGCATCAATAGGTACCAAAACCCAATTTAAAATCAGGAAATCACATTTGAAAAAGACGCTCCATTCAAGTGGAGCGCACCCCCGCACTCGACCTATAAAAATGTCACAAAATGTCGGAGTGCAGGGAGGGATTAGACAGACATGAAGTGCAAAAAGGGATTATGCGGCCAGCCCCTCAGGGCCAAATTAGGACCCCTTCCCTTCTTTTGGGGGCTGTATAAAACAAGATTTAGCCAGAGCCAATACAGCTGTGACGAGCTGCCAAATGACCAAGGTTACATGTGTGCGTAGAATATTTTGAGCGCCCGGGTTTAACTTGGCCATTTTTTGGAGGTGTTGCACCAAATTTTCAACATGGCCTTTTTGGGACCCCACCCCATGAAGAGTGCCACTGTCATTTTGTTCACTTGTCCTGAAAGGTGATATCACAGAGTGACCGCGCCATTCTGTGCCACAGGTACGAAAACACATTTCGGGCAGGATGTGAAAAATGACAGCTGTACTGTTAATACGGAGGTGTGTAAAAATGGCAATCTTGACAATCTGGAGTGAAAATATTAAAAATTGGTGAAGTTAGGAGCATGCGTAGAAATCGCACAATGCATGCTAGTAACACAGTCATTTTTTTTTTTTCCACCAAATCTGCACCATGGGCTTTTTGGGAACCCACCTCATGAACAGTGGCACTGTTATGTGATTAATCGGTCCCGAAAGGTGATTCCGTGCAGTGACTGCAAAATCACCTTTCGGGACCAATTATCGAAATTACAGTGACAGCGTTTACAAGGTGGTGTCCCAAGAAACTCATGTTGAAAACTTGGGGCCAAAATTCAAAAAAATGGCTGATTTAATAACATAAGTTGAAAACCCCATTGGCTGCCATTATAGCATGCTCACCTTTGATTCTTCCATTTGCGGTTCGGCTTTGAAGAGTGCAGACATGTCCCGGTCCAGAGAAGATGACAGCACCGGCCTCTGAGGCAAGTATGGTAAGGGAAAGGGAGGTGGGTGCTTAGTGGGTGGGTGGGGATGGGGACTGGGGCAACGACGAGGGACCATTTTCTTTTTACAGGTTAAACAAAAAATGTCATGGCATGATTTTCTTTATTTACAGGGGGAAAAAAAGCATACATTTGGGCACACTGAGGTGGGCTTCCAGTGTGCCACATGAGTTGGGAAAGTACATAATGTCGACACGGGGATTGGGAACACAGGAAGCAGGGAGGACAGCAGTAGTGGGAGGATACGGGAGGGTTTTCTTTGTTGCTGGTGCTGGGAGGGAGTGGGGAGGACAGCAGCAGTGGGAGGGTGCTGGAGGAGTGCCATCTGAAAGATGGCTCGACACAACTGTGCATGCGCAGCACTCGCGCATGAGTAGCTGCAGTGAATGGCATTTTGCCATTCACAACATGGTGGCACCAGTGGAACTGCACATGTGTGCGAGTCGTGCATGCGCAGTTCTTGCCCCAGAATGTGGAATTAACAGCCAAAATAGTGCAGATGTTACTCCATAGCGGCTGATCGTGGCAGAGTGTTTCAAGCTCCGTTGGACTTTTGGAAGGATACTTCCAAAAGTCCAACAGAAGGTGCCACGATCGGCCATTTTTGTAAGCTACTTTCGATCCCAAAATGGCTGTAGGCTCTGCCCACAGCCGTAAAAATGTGCAAGCAGCCTGGAGGAGCTCCCGATGAGGTAAGGGAGCTCTCTGTTTCAAGTTTTTTGAATAAAGAAAGGTTCCGTTTAAAGAAAACTGTCTGCCCAAGGTTGCTAAATTACACCGTTCATTCCTTAGGCTGTTTCTAATATGTAGGGAATAGTACTGAACAGGAAATGTGTTTGGTGGGAGATATAGGCACTCTTCTGTATGCTAGGTGCTCTTCAGTGCACACCAGAAGAGTGTCTATATCTAATCTTCCACTAAACACAGGACTAGGGAGTGTGTTACTGTACTTACAAAACAGCCTAGTATTTACAAACTGTGGCATAGAAAATGCTACACCATGCATTCAAGAGTACAAATAGGCAGGACATGTGACCTGGTTCATCCAGTCAGAGAGCAGTATTAAGCACAAGCTCAATGGTTTTGTCTTGACATACTTTTTTTAAACATACTTACGACTACTACCATTACTGCAGTACTTGTAGTAGCCATCTTGATTTGTTTTATAATGAGATTCAACACATTTTAAGCAGCAGTGCAGCAAAAAACATTTTTTTCAAACAAAACTTAGTTTCCGGCTCCAGTTAATGAAAATATTACTTGTTAAATTGGCTTTTCTAGGTGATTCCTAGTCTGTTCACTATATTTTTAATTGTTTTGATCCTAATTCTTTTGTCAGCTTTACAATGCTATTTCAAAGCCAATGGAAGAGGCCTTCTTTATTTCTTGAGAAAAAGGTAATGTAAAACATTTATAAAATCCCTACATTTTGGTAGAACTGGACAATTTCACCACCAAATGAAACTAGATGTCTGAAATATGATACAGTCAAAAAAAGGTAGGGCTATAGATTTATCCTGACTTGGCTGCACCACTGCTGTAACCGTTTGTTGCTTTTTTGTCTCAGGATAGACAGTACACTGGAAAAGCAATTTGGAGGCATATTTAAAGCACCAAGAAGAGAGGATAAATGCCATCAGACGTCAGCCCTGGGCATACCTAGGTTAATGGCCCAATGAGAAGGAATCGGGACCAGAAACCGAGGTGGTGACAGCTGTTGGGTATCATCTGTCAAGTAGAGTATTTTTCTTTGTTACTCCCACCCACTGCCCATCTGTAAAGCACTCCAACCCTGCCAGCCCAGGGGGAGGTGATGCCACATGTTTGTTTGTTTTTATTTTGATGACCGGGTGAGATATACTTGGGCCAAAAGCACCTTTTACTGGTATGACCTGGTGTACAACAGTACAATAACACAGTATAATATCAGACAGATGGGTTACAGTATGTACAGGTACTACATCACAATTACATTACATATGAGCAGGTACTACATTACATAATTAGGCAGGGTTGTGTAACAAATGAAACACAATAAGAGCAGGTATTAAGATTCATGTTTAAGCATGGTTGTGCTACAGTAACACGTCTTCAGTACACAAATTAAAGGGCAATAATGGAAGGGAGCGAGAGAGAGGTCAGCCAGAACACATGCAGTCATTCTGCGTTACGGCATGAGTTTTCAGTTCTTTAGAAAATGAGGCAAAGTGATGGCCCAGTGGCACTGAGGGTTGAGGTGCTGGACGCCGTACCTCGTGCCATGCCAGCGACCCTAGTTCGGAAACGAGTCTGGGCTATCAGGGGTCAGCAGGGCAGAAGGGCAAGAAGCAGGACTGAGCTGCGGCAAGGCGGCTCACCTTCTCCCAGGGTAGGATGAGGGGTTTCCCCTGGCCCATGACTGCCACCCGATGGAGGATGGATGGTAGTGTCAGGCTACAGGGAGCCCATGATTGTTAGGGAAGGGGCAGAAGGGGATGGAATCGGCACCACAGAGAGCGTGTGCGCCTCCACATGCACGCAATGCCATGTGTTGGGGTCCCAGAACAGTAGGGAGAAAAATGGGGGGGAAAATGGTAAAATACAAAGACAAAAAAAAAAGAAAATGAGGCAAAATTAGTCAGTGTTCTGATTGGGACAGGGATGGTGTTCCACATACAAGGGTCTCAAAAACTGAATGATTTCTGTCCTATGCTTGTGGACATTCATGGGGACCGACAAAGATTTGGGGTTGATCTAGAGTTGAAGGTTGGCACGGCCAGTTTAAGCAGGTTTACCAGGCTTGCAGGCTGTTGCTTGTCTGAGAGTTTGAAACTGAAGTTTGCGAGAGCTAATTTGGATTTCATTTTGAATATGGGCCATCCTAACCCTTGAAAAACAGAGCAGTGATGTGCTTTATCAGCATGCTGATCGGCAAACTTTGAAATTTTATGGTAAAGGACTTTTTCGGTGTCAAGATGTACTTTTGGTGCTGCGTCAACTACCAAGGAGCTGTAATCTAATAGGGAGAGAAAGCAGTGTCTTACAATACTAAGCCTTGCATCGTGTGAAAAATGTGTTAATATGGTAGAGCTGACCATGGATTTTACATGTTAGGTCTTTAATGTGGTGGTTAAAAGTCAGGTATGAGTCTAAAAGAACACTAAGGTATTTAAAAAATTTACTGTCTCAAGAGGTTCGCCCTTGAAAGTGGATACTAATATAATAATTTTTCAGTTTTTGCTCTAGTTTTTGAGACTAACCCCAGGAGCATTGACCGTGTTTTAATGACATTAATGATCATCCTGCCTTCGTTGAACCACCTGTGTAGTGTGCCTAAGTCACTTGTGACATCCAGTGCCACACTTAGCACTCCACAGGAAGGGCTTGTACAGCAAAGAGGCTTCATCTCTCCTCCCAGAGTCTGAGAACACTGCATCTGTAGCTTTCTGTGGACTCCACCAGGCCTCAGAAGGTGGGACAGACTTCCTGTATGAACCCAGGTTGTTCACATGGAAACAAGATGTACTCTGCTGAAGCCACTAAGCCATGTGGCTGATTCCTCTTGTAATAATTACTACGCACATTGCTATAAAACAGGGTCACAATCCCCCAGACTTCATCTACTCCATTTGTCTACACATGACACCAAAATTCTTTATGACACCAGTATTGTATCCACAGCAAAAGACTGATGTTGCAAGCTTAGTATGTTGTGATATCAGATGTACATAAACAGCCAGAGGAAACAAAATTACAGGCTTGTCCAGTTTGTTTGTGAAACACCACTCTTGTTATTCAGCTGAGAGTCTGTCAGTTCCACCACTACATGTACAGCAACAACAGGAAAAAAAGAAATGAGACTCCATCTAAATGTGGAATTCAATTTTATTTTCTTAATAGGCCAGCATCACATTTTGTTGGATAGCCAGCTTTTTCATGTATGCTTCTGATTACAAATATGAAAATTACATACCTACCTTAATTCTGATCTTTCTGTGTATCTTCACCATTCATCACCTTTGGGTGTAGTGTCTGGAGGTCACTACCCCGCGGGAGCTCTTTTTTTTTTTTATGGACTGGAGTCGACGCACCATTGACGTCACCCTCGAGGCCGACGGTGGCGCTCGCGGGTTGGCCGTTCGATGTCGTCGACCCCGTACTCCCGCCAGTTCTGGGTCGCCGCAAAGTAAGTAAGAAGGTTGGGGTGGGCAAGGGAGTCCAAGGAACAGATAAAGGAAAAGATATACAAACTAAAAGGAGAAATAAATGACTGAGAGGACATAATAAAGCTGAAAACTGAGGGATTGGGAAGGGACCCCAATCTCTGGAAACAGAAAAGGAGGGGGTAAAAGAATTTTAGAAGTAAGGGCGAGGGGGAGAGAAACATACCCTGGAACCTTGACCTGTCTCCAGACTGTATAGGAATATGAAGGAGTAGCCAGAAGGCTAAACTGCCAGAATTCAAGGCACAGAATCACTGGCAATAACTCCAACATAAGCAGAATTGGCTATGCTGGAAGAAAAGACAGGATACAGGGCAATACCCCCTTTGAAATAAAGTTTTGATGTAAGAAAACTAGTTTCTTAAATTAATCCGAGGGTTGCGTCCTTAAGGACAAAAAAAATCAAGGGAAAAGCTGATGGGGAGAGAGAACATCCATCAACCCCCCACCCCACAGGGGTGGAGCCGAGGCACTGAGGAAGGAGTGCCCCCTATCCTGACCACTCTCCTCCTAGAAGAAAAACATTCCCTGTGTGACCAAGGTCACCCCACTCTTGACCAATGGAAAGGAGGTGGGGGGGAGAGGGGGCACAGAGAGGAAGGGGACCCAGAGACTCAGGCCCCAGGGGGATGGAGGGTAGGATTGATATGAATGGTGAAGATACACAGAAAGATCAGAATTACGGTAGGTACGTAATTTTCTTACCTTATCTGTGTCAGTCTTCACCATTCATCACCACGAAGGGGGCCCTAAACCCTAAAGGACTAAATTCCTTAGCTCTCAGTGGGTGGCGCACCAAGAGAGAGTACCTTCACGGGTCTTGAGAGGCCAGAGAGTGGGAAGAGTGAGATGGGGACCCCTCGGAGGGTGTAGGAGGTTGCCCTGACAGACGTCATCTCACCCTATGGGAGAAGAGGTGGGTTTTCTGATAAGCGGAGGTTATCATCCTATTCCGGGCCAAGGGTGACAACCGGGAGAGATGCAGCCATGCCGTCTGCCTAGTGCAGATCGCTGTCCCTATGACCCTGGAAGCTACCTCGTTGGTGTCGTAAGATGCCCTCACTTGGTGCCTTGCTAGCTCCAGGCCACGTGCAGAGAGTGCAATGACTTGTCTGGTTACCTCCGTATCAGGCATCATGGCTAGGAGTTCACCTAGCCTGGACCACAGGAACTTGTCATAGATAGCATAGTGGACCTGATATGCAGATATCAAAAGAAGCAACCGTGTCGAGCAGAAAGTCCTCCTACTCCAGAAGTCAAAATCTAGAGAGTCCGCATCTGGGGGCCGGTCACGGTGAAGGGCTCGAAGCCCATCAGGAGTATCCAGTTGCATCAATCCTGAGCTAGGATAAGGCAGACTACCTGGAGACTCGGGGGGGGGGCATAATACCTCTGGTGGAGATCCCTAGGGGCTAGAACTCCGTAAAAGGGTCTCTGCTAGAAGTGCAACTATGCCTCCCGAAAGGGAGCAGGCCAGGGGGGCATGACAAGAGTGTCCGCACTGAAATCACCCAAGAAGGCACACATCGAATGCTCCGGATTGTGCCGAGTGGGTGGGGTGATATGCAGGTCCTCTAACATCCTCATGAGGAAAGTCTGATAATCCGTGAGATCAGCAGCTGGGGAGATGTGGACAGATGGTTCTTCTCCTCCTGAAGAGGAGGATGAAGTGGAGGACCTCAAAGATTCAGAGGCTGGCTGCTCAGGGGGAGGTTGGAAAACCTGCCTGTCCATGGCCCTAACATAAGAGAGAAATTGAGCAGCCACAGCTCTGAACTGCTCCCAGGAGAGAGAGGGCCACTTGGACCAAGAATGCCTGGGAGAGCAGGAGGAGGAGGAGGAGGAGGAGGCGGTAGAGGTATGGGGGCAGAGCCAACAACAGGAATCGGCTGTCCTCTGCCTGGGCCAGAGAATGTACCTGGAGCCCCAAGGGAAGAGGGAGCTCCGGAAAACTCAACAGCCGACAGCTGGTCAACCATACTGGAACTGCCTAGGCTGTGCCCTGAAGATTCCCCCCTGTGAAGTGACCAGGGCCATAGAACTCCAAAAGGACAGACCCCTACCTCCAAAGAACATGATCCTCTCGAGGAGACCGAAAAGGAAGGGCAGAGGTCTGCACTACGACTCCTTCCAGAACCCAGGTGGGTCCCAGAAAAGGGTCGCCGCGTCGAACCCCTACCCCTCGACCTCTTGGAGTCTGAAAGAACCCTTCTCCTCGAAAAAGCCACCCTAGGCAGCTGGCAACCCTGATCAGTCCCCGAAGAGACTATCCAGGGAGTAGCACCTTCCCCTCCTGTGGGTGCTCTGATCAGCCCCAAAGTTGGGCGATCTAGGCACACCACCTAAGGAGGGTACCACCACTGAGGGGTCAGAAAACCCTCCGAGGCCAGGCTGCAGAGCAATGGTGGCCTGCACCACTGCCTGCTGGTCAGCTCCCCTGACCCTGGACCCGGAAGCAACTGTCCGCTCCTTAGAGGGGGGCTGGTTCCAGTCTCTCGAGGACACTACCAAGGTGTCCACATGAGCAGCCAACTCCAAAGAGTCAGACTGCCTATCTGACTCAGAGTCCAATTCCGCCTCCGAGGAGGTGGAGACTGAAGTCCTGTGGCAAACGGTACATGGACGCCTGCTGTCATCACGACCAAATGGGGCACCAGTTTGAGGGATTGCACCAGAGTCGGCACCAAAGCCCCCAACCACACCGCGAATGGCGCGTGAAGAAGACACAGCACCAAGGACGGCAGCAGTATTGGAGCCGGAGCCTGTCACAGCACCATCCTGACCCACGGCGCCGCAATCGGCGCCGAGGCCAGAGATGGCACAGATGATGGCTCCAACAGCTCTCTTGGCGCTGCAAACGGCGCCGAGATTGGAAACCCCCATGGCACTGTGTCCTCGCTCAGTGCCGCAAGCGGCACCAGAGCTGAACATGGCGTTATGCTCAACTCTGGTGCCAAGGCGAGAAACAGTCAAGGACGGCACCGCAGAGCTTCCCACGGCGCCGACAGCACCACTGGTGCCGTGAATGGTGCAGACAGCAGAGATGGCACCAAGCGACTGACCAGCACCCACCACCAGGGCCCATGGCGCAGCAAACGGTGCCGAGGCCCAAGATGGCACTGATGGACGCCGTCAAGGACAGCGCCGACCCAGGCTTCCCAGCCCGAGGAAATGACACAAGGGGAGCCTTCACCCCTGAATGGGAGATTGCCAATGTGGTGCCTCCTGTCTGTCCCCCAGGGGGATGGACTGGGCCTCCTGCACCGTGGAAGGGGCTTCTGCAACGGCGAGGCTACTAGAAACAGAAGCCCCCTCCTCCGCGGTCTGTACAGAACAGGAAGGGGACCCTGAGGAAAGGCCGAAAGACCGTGGCTTGGTCCAACGAGTGCGCACCCATCCCCTGAAAGTCGGTGGACCTCGTCCAAATTTTCACCAGCACTGTTCGATGACACGACAGTCCATGGAGAAGCAGGTGTCGCACGAATCCATGTCGTGAAGTGGGCCAAGACATGTGAGGCAATGGTCATGCTGGTCGGTGATGGAGTACTTATGGCCACACGGGCACCGACGCATAGGGGGCTGCCCCGTTTTCGAAGTCCTCTTGCGCCCGACCGAGACATGACCTACAGAAAAAACAACCAAACAAAGACTCAACATCGCTAACAATATAGAAAAGGAACAGTCTTACCAGCGACATCGAGTGGTGGCGAACAGTGGAACCGGCAGACTACAGAACGGCGTCGAACTATGTTGGCGTCGACGGATTCGGCATCGAAGTTTTAAAACAAAGGCTTGAGTGAAGACAGCAGGCCTCTTGCACAGAGCTTCCCATGAGGTGCAACCTCTACGGTGAGAGATGAAGAACTGGTGGGAGGGTGGGGTTGACGACACCGAACAGCCAACCTGCGAGCGCCACACAATGCGTCAGCCTCAAGGGCGGCGCCGATGTTGCGTCGACGACGCCCATCCCCCCCAAAAAAGAGCTCCACGGGGTCGTGACCTCTGGCCACTACACCAAAAGGTGATGAATGGTGAAGATTGACACAGATAAGAACCACACTTCTTTACATATAGTTGGAAAACTGGTTCCAAAAATGATGTATTCTGATTCATAAAAACAGGTCACCTGACCATGGATTAATTCTCAAGAAACCCACAACTGGGTTGCCGGACTACAAAATCCTGACTGACAGCAATGTAAAGTGACCTAGTCAGATCACTCCACCAGACAGACATGTAGAAATCTACAACTACGGCATCCTCATTAGGGCAAATCCACCAATGCAGAACTACAACTACGGCATTCTCAATAGGACAAACCCATTAGGTGGAAGAACTATTTTATTACAAATGCAAGTAGACAGTGTTTTTTGTTTAAATATTTATTTAGGTGAAACGTAACAGCTCTAGAAGTAAAGATTTACTGGAAGCAAAGGATGAGTTTGCACTCCTATGTATGAGGGGTACACCGAGCAGGTTTTATAGCAAGTATTATTTAGGGTACAAAATTTGGCTAGAATGTCCCTTCTAGAATACAGAGAGAAGGAAAGTGAAGAGGCAAAAGTATTATGTCAGGTCTGTGATCAAAAAAACACTGGCATATTATGGACACAGACAGTGATCTAAAACCTGTCTGTGAATGGGGCCCTTTGATATCTTTTCGCAGAAACAAAAATTTAACAAACTTTTTGGTCCATAGGGTACAGGACCCCCACAAAAGAAGGAAACATACTGCCACCAAAACCAAATGGTTTCTTTCCCTGCCATAACCGTGTTACCTGCAAGTATGCAGTAAAGGGTAACGTTTGTTAATCCAAGCACAAAAGGAATAGCACAGGTACCAATAAAGTAATTTTTCACATGTAATTCTATACGTGTTGTATATGCAATATGGTGTTCATGAGGCCTAGTATATGTAGAGCAAGCAACTACGAAATTAAAGGAGCGTCTGCAGGAACATTTCCAAGCCATTAGGAATGAGAATTTACAATATCCCATTGCCAAACATTTGCTTGAACTCCAAGATGCCTCATTACACAAAGTATCACACATGGGCATTGATCAGGCCCCAATAATGAAACGTGGGACAAACAGAGAGAATGTGTTAGATCAAAAAGAATCTAAATGGATTTTTTGCCTCAAGACCTTGAGACCTGCCGGCCTGGTGTTGCTGAGGGTTGATTCGCTGGACGCCGCACCTCGTGCCACGCCGGCAACCCAGGTTTGGGAATGAGCCCGGGTGCCGGCAGGGAAGGGAGAGGATCGAGCGTCCGAGGACTGTTCTTCTCTCCTTGGGAAGGGATCCAGGGTTTCTCTGGCGCAGTAGAGACCCCCGGTGGAGACTGGAGGTACTACTAGTGCAGGAGTAAAATACATGGGGAGGAGTGCAGCGGACATCTACAGTAGCCATGCTGACAGTGCACGACTGCGCTCCTAGGGGGAAATTGTAAGAAAAAAATCTCCAGCCAGGGACAGGCGAAGGCGTCTCCTGTGTGTCCCGACCACACTCCAGCTGTTGGTCTCTCTCTCTCTCTCTCTCTCCAGGACCACCCCCCGACTCAGCCCCGCGCATTTTTCTATGGATAAAGCACCTGGGCATAGGCAGTGCCACACCAGGAGGCTCAGAGCTGGGGGATTTGCAGGGCTGGGTTGGCCAGGTAGAGAGAGGGCACTCCAGATCAGGAGGTAGAATCGAGGGCTTCGGGGGTAGCTGGAGAGAGTTTCGGGATCGGTGAATAAAAATAATAAAAAAAATAAAAAAAAAAGACCTTGAGACCTAATGGGTTAAATTACACAATGGATTGGAAACTCTTTTTGTAAATAAGAGACCAGGGGCAGGCAGGGTTATCGGAAGGGGACCATAAATAGAGCCAGCAATATGGATGGATGTATGACTGTTTGTTTAAAACTCAATTTTTTATGAATCTAAAATAAAAGTAAGAACTGCACATATGTTTAATAAAAATATTGTGCCTAGCTAGTAGTAGTAAGAAATTTCAGTTCATAATCCTGGTTTTTGGTGTGATGTTGCCAGGATGGGAGGCAGCACACTGTGGGGGCAAATTAGGCAATTGCTCCTTAAAAATGAATGGCCACCGGAGTGTTTAAGTAGCGCCCCCATCCTCAGTAACAACCACCAAAAATCCTGGCATTAAAGTCTTTGTAAGGATATATTTAAAGAATTACAAATTATCTCTTCTTTTCTCTAATGCCCTTTTGCACAAATGTAATGTGGGAGTCATTAAGCACTTTAGTTAACAAGGGTATATAAAAAGGACTCACAAAGTCTCAGTGCACCACTGATAGTACTATTGGTCACCATGACAGTCAATTAGTGGTGAGCATTGTAACTTGTTGATTTGGGCATTGAATTATAAGCACTTTATTGTCAACACATGTAGGCACCAAATGTATAAAAGCATGGCCAGTCACAGTCACGCCTCACTCCTGATGAAGAGGTCCTGGTGGCCTTGAAGCACTGGGCTGTTTGCACTTCATTGGTATGTGAACCATTACAATATGTATTTAATATGTAATGTACTTTATGCTTCCATTTCATTAATATATAAAGATTTTTGAATGCTAGCTTGGAGTGCTCTGTATTTTGTTTATTGAGTTGTTCATTTTACAGCACCCAACCTTAACTGTGTGCACTTTTCTTCTTTTTCAGTATGTAAAAATCTACAACTACGGCATCCTCATTAGGGCAAATCCACCTAGTGCAGAACTACAACTACGGCATTCTCAGTAGGACAAACCCATTAGGCAGAACAACAATTTTATTACAAATACATGTAGACAGTGATTTTTGTTTAAATATTTATTTAGGTAAACCTCTAAAATAAGGTTGCCCATTTTATAAGCAACTTAACCCCACTCCAGGACATGAGTTTACTGATAATTAATCAACGCCTGGGTGGTTGACGGCACTCAGCATGGATTAATTCTCAAAAAACCCATGCTCTGTCGTGGGTTAATCCTTACATATTTCTCAAAAGAAACTGTGCTATTTCTCTTCTTATACAGTATTTTTCATGCAGTAAGAAATTGCCTTATTCTGCTGGCGTCCGAATCCTCCAGTTGTACATATGGCATCAGGGGCTCCTGAGGAGATGATGTGAGATATATGAACAAGTGTGGACTTTTCAATCAGGACCATGCACGAGTAAGCTGGATATCTGGTGAAATGTTTTGGCCTACTATTAAGAAAATAAAACTGAATTCCACACCGAGATGGAGTCTCTTTTTTTTAATTCTTCTGTTGTTGCTGTGTATAAGCAGCCAGAGGAAATGAAGCCTAAGACACATGATCATATTTTTATGTTAATTCACTGCATAGTTATAAAAAAATGGGAAGGTAAATGCAAAAAATGCATGGACTTTATTAGCTGAACTATGTCTTTAAGAATTATGTATCTCTTTTGCCCCCTCCCACCCAGACACATGATGCCCTTTAATCGCAGTAACTTGGATACGAAGGTGAAGTAAACGGTATAAATAGCTAACTAAGACTTACAGTCAGAAAACAAGCATAGTCAACCATGAGACATGCCAAGACCCCCACAGAGGGGTCACACACTAGACAGCACTCATGCTGCATAAAGTTGTGACAGACTGACAGTACAGAGGCTGTTAGGAGAAACAAGACAACAGTGCTGTGCTGCATCACAGCTACTACATGAACCTTACAAGAGATACCTGCTCAATGAGGTTGTGAAACAACCCGTTCCACTCATGCCAGTCTACAGTTGACCTCCTTTACCCATCTGGGAGGGAGGGAGAAATGATGCAGATAGACAAAAAATTAAAAACTTTTATCTTTTTATCTAGATATGTTGAATATCATCATGAGTATACTATCTTTCATTAACATGATCTCTATTCTTTGTCTTAGATATTTATAGATACAGATGGATATTTTATTTCTAAAGCGCCCATTTCCAGAGATTCTGGGTGCTATACAATATAAAACCATACAATTTAAAATCATGCACAAATGTTCATTATAGGAGTATCACTGTGCTGAAAAATCAACTATCTACTGGATTTATACAGTATGAACTCCAAATTTTGTTCATGATATTAAGGCCCGGATATTCAAAGGGGTTGCACCTGGCACAATGGAGCTGCACCGGTGCAACCCCACATTGTGTCCCAGTGGGATATTGAGAAGGCTGCCCGGCACAGCGCAAATTCCGATGTAGTATAATGATAATGTGTCGGCGCAGATG
The DNA here is from genome assembly GCA_016271365.2 of Neoceratodus forsteri. Taxonomy (NCBI): domain Eukaryota; kingdom Metazoa; phylum Chordata; order Ceratodontiformes; family Ceratodontidae; genus Neoceratodus; species Neoceratodus forsteri. The sequence continues at coordinate 685,583,763 of CM028134.1, forward strand.
CAGGAGCATGCCCATGCATATGCGGCACATCCCGATGTTCAGCCTGGGATGTGCGGCACATATGCTGGTGCACCCCTGCACTGCGCCACTTAGGGGGCTCAAAGTTGAGCCCATGCAGAGTAGGAGCAAATCCTGGCCACCCACAGGCGGGCAGCTGTACTGCAGGGTGCAACACAGCAGCCCAGCCATGGGTGGCCACCTGCCCACCCAGAACACCGTCTGCAAGCACACACAACCCTCGTGGTCTAGTGGAACCCCCCAGCCCGTAGCCGCGATCGCACGGTATATGTGCCTAACGATAGCCCTCGTAGTCTAGTGGCCCCCATCACCCCAATGTGTATGAAACACGTACCCCTGGTGGTCTAGTGGCCCCATCTCCCACCAGGTCCCGTTTCCTGATAAATGTCATTAAGATGTCCCTGGTGGTCTAGTGGAACCCCCGCCCATTGCTGCAATCACAGTAAGCTCCTATATTGAAATGCCCTCGTGATCCAGGCACCCCCCACCACACACAGAACCCCTTGCCAAACCCGCTCCCCGTCAGCCGGTGGGCGGCTGCATCCGCCACCACCCAGCCGCCCACTTGAATGACAGGTACAGTATGAGCTGTAAGCCGTGGTCTCAGTGTGAAACTATGGGCTTGCAGGGCATACTGTACTAGATAGTCCCATGAATGGCTCCATTCACATATTCAGGACTGTCTCAGTACAGTATGCCCTGCAAGCCCATTGGTCCACACTGGGGACCAAAGGGCTTACAGCCCATACTGTGCCTGTCATTTGGCGGGCGGCCGGCCGGGCAGTGTGCGGGAGGGATGCAGCCACCCGCCAATGGGGGGCTGGTGGGCAAGGGGTTCTGTGTGGGTGGTGGGGTGGGGGTGCCAGTGATCACCAGGCGATTCAATATGGGAGCTTACTGCGATCGCAGCAACGGGCGGGGGTCCACTAGACCACCACAGACGCCTTAATGTCATGTATCAGGGACTCGGGTGAGGGGGGACCGCTTAGACCACCAGGGATGGTCGTGTTTCATACACATCGGGGACTGGGAGGCCACTAGACTACTAAGGCTATCTTTAGTAACATATACCACGCGATCGCTACATTGGGCGGATGCCCTGCATCCCCACACATCCTTGCTGTGCAGGGCGCCAGGTGCAAGTCGACAGCCTGCCCAGTGCAAGGCATGCAATTGGGGCCATAATGACATGCAAATGGTCCCATTTGCGCCTTGCATATATTATGGTCTCATTTGCATGCCCTTGTTGAATATCACGGGTAATGTGCCTAGCGCAACTGCACTTGCGCTGACGCATCCACATGCTCCCTATCTGTGGCTTGCACTGGCACATTGCCACTGCACCATGCACAGTTTGTGCGCTGCCTGTGCCAAATTCAGCGGTCGTTGAATATCACCTGGACCTGGCCCCGGCGCATCACAGTTGCGCTGCGCCCAGGCTTGCACCACTGCCTGGCGCAGTCTGAATATCCCGGCCTAAGTGTTTTTCATTTTTTTTTTTTTTTAGTTATAAGGATTAGTTTATCATGATGGCATCATGTTACTCACTTATCACTTCTGGCACATGTACATCTACTGCATATTATTTATTAAGCTTTTGTTGACCGGGTAAGTACACTAGACAAAACATATGCCTATTTTCAGGTATGACCCGGGAGAGTACAGTAGTTACAATCCATACAGAGTACAACATGGCACAAGTAAGGCAGGTACATTAACAGGAGAGGCATGACAGTCACAGTAAGATAAATTAGGATTACATGATGGCAAAGTCAATACAGAATAAATACAGAGACACTAAGACAATATTTTAAGCATTATATACAAGTATCTAATCATACAGATATCAACAGCACAGGACCCCCAGCAGTATCAACGTCAGGACAAATGCAGGCACCCACAAGTGGAGAAATTAACACATTTTATGCAAGGCCACACCCAGGCAGGCAGGCTACCACAGCAGGACCTAAGTCAAAGTAAAGGAGATGGTGTCAACGAGTGTAGTGCGGGGTTGCTCCTAACCTGCTTGTGTGGTATATTTCTTTTAGGGCAGCACTATATAACTGTATGTTGGCTTGTTGGTTTGAAAAAGCATCTTTGACATCTAATGGCGCCGGGTTGCAGTGAGTTTATTACTTTTCATACCTAGCTTGGCTCTTTATAATATATGCACACTGTCAAGTCTGTTATGAACTCATCTGTTTTGGTTTTTTAATTTATTGTATTATTATTGTTTACAATATTTTATTTCTGTATTATTTTATGTATGTGTTTGTATTCAGGTAACTCTTGACAATGGGCATTTATGTCCCTGGGCCCTTACCCGGTTAACTCATTCTAAAATAAAAATAAAACAATACAGATTGATAATATTTTTATATTAGCACCCTTTCACAATGCTTATGGGAACTTCACAATTCAAAAAATACACATTTTTTTTTTATTTACTTAGTTGTTTTAACCGGGAGTAGCACACTAAGCTGACAGCTTTTTTACAGGAGTGACCTGGGAGCACAGGGAAGTTAAGTAATTTGCTCAAGGTCACACAGTATGCAAGTGGAAGCTGTGGGATTCAAACCCAGGTCTTGTCTGCTGGATGTCACCAGATTTGCAGCTCAGAGCCTTAAACCACTGCGCTATACTGCTTCCCAAATATAAAATGGAAACTGTTGTACATAAGAAAAGGCAGACTGTGGAAAGTAGTGTCACCTAGCAGAGAAAGTGGTAAACAAAGAAATGCTGAGTAGCCGACCTGCTGGCACAGCAGTAGCGCTACCACTGGTGACACCAGCGACCCAGGTTTGGGAACGAGCCTTGGTCATCGGGGGCTTGTGGGGGAGAGGAGGTGTGAGCATCCCAGAGGACGCTATCCTCCTCCTCCAGGGTAGGGATGGTAGCATGCTCCACCACAATATCGCAACCTAGGTAATCACAGGTGGTGCTCCATGGGAGGAGGGCACTCCCCAACAGCAGACATAAACACGATCTGCATGCAAACTTCACACACCACAGAGCATCCAGAGGGTCTGGCAAAAATCAGAAAGAGCAATGGCTGGCAGGATGGTACTTGTGGTTCCCTGCACACCACTTACTGGGCAGAAGGAGCCACCCATAAAGCATGGCATCCAGAGCGGGCTTGGGGTATCCCTGACGGCCCTGCCACACAGAGCAAGCTGTAAAGGAACAGGTGGGTACCACAGGTAAGTCTCAAAGACGGCGGGTGATGGATTTGGGGGGGGGGACAGTGGAGCTAAAGGTGACCAGTCATCAGGTGAAGGACGGGGAAAAAGTGCAGAGTAAATGTAACAGCTAGTGACTAGGGGTGTTGTGAAGTTAAATTTTGCAGGTGAAGTTGCCGTGAAGTGGCCCACTTTGTGGCATTTCCACAAAGCAGCCACTTTGTTGCACTTCGCGAAGTAAATTGTGCCACTCTACAGTAAAAAAATCATGAAGTGGTAAACCAGTGCACTTCACATACGTTTTACTTCTGCATCGTGAAATGCTGAGCAAAGTTCAAAACTTCTTTATTAGTGTAATTATACATGGTACAGTATATGAGCATAAATATAAGACTGTGATGCATTCTGAGTGAAGTTCTGTATTTTGTGGTGAACTACGAAAAGTGTGAAGTTTTGTTCACTTCTCACAGATCAACTAGTGACCTCTAGTAGTGGTCCATGTCCAAATTGCAGCTATTTTTAATTTTATTTGAAATTACTCCAACCAGAGCCGGCCCGGTGGCGCTGGATGCCACACCTCGTGCCGCGCCAGCGACCCGGGTTTGGGAGTGAGCACGGTCACCGAGGGCTAGCAGGGGAGAAGAGGGATCGATCATCCGACGGACTGCTCTTCCTCTCCAGGGAAGGGGGTTCCACAATGGCCAGCATCCGACTGCCCCCTGGCAGAGGCTGGGGAGTGGGGACGCACGCCATACTCTGGGCAGGAGTCGAGGACAGATGTCTGGATGGGGACACACATGAATGCATGCACGCTCAAGGCCACTGGCATCATTGCATGCCCTCTGACTTCAGGGGAAAATTGGCACCGGTCGCGGCGGCTTGATGGCTGTTCGGCAGGACGCCCGGCTCCAAGGGCTCACTGTGGTGACTGGATCCTGCGTTGGCGGAGATAGGAGGGGTCTCTCCGCTACCACACCGCGGGGGGGGGCGCAGGTATGCAGTGAAGCCCAGGTGGGAGTTAGAGCGGTCTGGACGGCGGCTGGATTAGGTGGATACCCGGACGTGGATGCAGACTGGGGCCGGGGGGGCCAAGGTAAGAGAAAAATGACTAAAAAAAAAAAAAAGACTCCAGCAAGGACAACCCTATGAAGCAGAATCTGTTGGCAGAAAGTGACTTCTTGCCCCACCCAGTCTGCTTAGAAGTTCCCTGCCTAAACCGTCTCCGCAGACCCTAACTGGTCTCCGATAACCCCCCCTTCTCCCTGCCTGTCTTCTAATACCACTATGCCTATCCCATGCATGCTTGAAGCCCCCCAATATTTTTGCCTCACCTCTTCTGCTGACGGTCTGTTCCAGGCATCTACCCCTCTTTCAGTGAAGAAATACATCCTCATTTCGCTCTCTCCTAAACTTCATCCCGCTTAAGTTTCACTGCATGCCCCTTGGGTCCTGGTGCTCTTTCTCATTTGAAAGAGAATTCCCTCTTGCGCCCTGTTCACCCCTGTGAGGTACCTCTATGTCTATCATGTCACCGCTTGGTCTCCTCTCTTCTAGGGTGTACATGTTGAGATCCCTCAGCCTCGCCTCACAGGGCTTCTCATGCAACCATGCACCATTTTAGCTACCCTCCTCTGGACTGCCTCCACCCTGTCTATTTCCTCTCTATGATGGGACCTCCAAAACTGGACACAGTAATACAACTGGGGTTTCACCTGCGAGCTGTACAGTGGCAACATCACCTCCCTCTTTCTGTTAGAGATACCTGTCCCTATTTATTTATTTCAAAAGTTTCACCAGGCGAGACATACTGAGCTGTAAACAAGTCTTTTCCAGAAGTATCCTGGGGGAGAGGGGAAGACGGAGAAATACATATCCATACAGCATAAAAATATTTACAGAGAATGTACACTCATATTAAGGCACACTTTTATATATCATAAATTAAACATTGAGTAATATACATTGAATGTACAAGAGCATATACATGATGGACGTAAAATAATCAGCCTTGGTAAGTCTAGTTGCCGTGGTGCAGGCACTGCGTAAAGTTCAATATCTGTGGTAATCAGCAGGGGACCCAGAAGATTTGTGAACCTTCCAGGCCCGATTACGTGCCTGCAAGCAGGCTAGGAGCTCAGCAGAGATTCAGGGGAGGTGAAAGCCTTGGACCCTGGTTTTCTTAAGCGGGTATGATGATCCCAAATGGACATGAAGCGTGTTGAGAAGAAGTTTAATGCTGAGTCCTTGAAGCTGTCAGTGGATATAGGTGACCAGTCAGCAGCTGCTAGATCCTTGTGAGGTGAGGAGAGGTCCAAGGACTGGAAACAGCAAATCTGGATGAATTTGGTTGGGGCTTTAGGGCGGTGAACCTTGCAAATGCAGTACACCATATGGTGGTCACTGAGGGCATCCGGGAGGGTGCCAGATGCAGTAATTCTATGGGAGTGTGAGGTGAAGGCCCAGTCCAGAAGAGTGTGGTTTAAAGTTTTAAGGTTCAGGCGAGTAGGATCAGAGATTAGTTGAGAGAGGTTAAGGGATTTGATGTTATTGCAGAGTTTGGAAGTAGAAGGGGAGAGCCAATTTTTATTAAAGTCCCCAAGCATGAGGAGTTCCCCGGTGGAGGCATGAGAGGAGATAGTGGAGAGAAGTTCAGTAATAGTGGAAGGAGGTTTGCCAGGGCAGCAATATACACCGGCAACAACGATGGGGAGGGAGATTTTGATGAGGAGAAGTTCATAGGCAGAAGGGGAAGAAATAGAGATCAATAGGAACATACTGTAAGTCGGAAGAAAGGTACATGGCCACTCCTGGTGGCACGGTCCTGATGGATTAGCGAATAGCCAGGGATGACCACCGCCGAGTCAGGAATCTTGTCGGAGAGTATTAGTATGTCGGGATTGAGGCTGACCATGAGAAGTTGCAATAAGTCTACTTTAGGAAGAAGACTACGGATATTAAGATGAGCAAGACTCAGTCCCTTAAAGAAATTTGAGGGGGGGGGGACTTCTGGGCCGGGATTGGTCTAAACATCACCGTTAAGCAAAACCAGGATGAAAATAAAGAGTTTAGTTGGAGTGGAGTGGCGTTTGCATAGTAGGTGTGATAGGGTGCAATGTCTAGGGTGAGAGCAGGGGAAAGAGGTGCGTAGGACTCGTAGGGTAGCTAGATGAAGGTTAGGAGAGGGGAGCAGAGAACAGTAAGGAGGCCAGGGTGAGTGAAATGGAATGGGAAAGCTTGAGTCTGGGAGGGTGGGAGAAATTGTGTGGGGGGTAAGAGAATAAAGGGAGGGGTGAGGTGGTAGAGAGGTAAGGGTGAATAGGAGGGGGAGTAAGAAAAGAGTGAGGGTTAGGATAATCAAGCAGAAGGGGGAGGGGCAGGAGAAGGAAGAGAGTATACCTACTTAGTTGTAAAATGGATTTAGCTGTGCAAGATAAGAAAAAGGCCCAGTTTCTAGACCAGGCTTAATATATGGGTGAGTCAAGAGGAGGCAGACTGGAGCACTCACTAAATGGCAGTGCTAATGGGTAGGCACAGAAAAGAATAACAATTCAGGCTGAGGTCAGATAATAGTTGAGGAACCTCATGTTAGTGTGTCAGCACAGAGATTGGTTGATGCAGGGCAGGTTGGTGGGGGGGTGTTATTCGTGTGTAGAAGTAGATGCCTATGCACCCCAGCATCCCATTAGCCCTACCTACTGCTATGTCACACTGCCCTGCCACTTTGAGGTCGTCAGATATAACCGTAAGGTCCCTTTCTTTATTTAGTGACTGTCAGTACCTCCTCCCCCCATCCTATACTGAAGCAATAAACCACAACAGAGCATGGGTTATGCTGGGATTTACTCACGCCTGGTGTGGTTTGGTCACGAGGCCGCAGGCTGAGGCTGGGGTTGGTGTTTGTACTGCTGCTGAGGCTGATAGCCTCCTGGGTCTTTACCATAAAAGGATAGTTTGTTGTGGTAAAAGACATGCCCCTTCCCTGCTGAGGATGGGCTAATTCCTTCTGGCACCTTTAAGGGCAATTTTTCTTCTCTTTTGAACCTTTAAGTACTTGTCTTACCCGCTGTCCAGATAAGTGCCATCAAATGGTACATTTAATGTCTGCTCTTGGACATCAGGAACAAAACCAGTAGTATGCAACCAGGGGCGTCTCCGAATGCAAATCCCTGCATCTGTAGAGTGAACTACTGCATCAGAGAAATCCGTAGAAGCTTTCAGTTGATGACTATTAGACTCAGTCCCTTGAATAATGGTCAGCAGTAACGCCTGCTGTGAAGTGGAATCAAGCAAGCCTTCCACAATGGATTTAAGCTTGTTCCATAACTGGTACTCATACTTCAAAATAAGGCCTGGTAAAGTACAGTTGCGTAAGAACTTACCATAAAACTAATTTTTTGCAGGAGTTCTTGCAGCAGGCTACACCATAAGGACTATGCCGCCAGGCACTAGGACTCCACGGAAAAAACTCAGCTAGCAGTACCCAACGGGGACCACCCCTGACATTGGAACGCCTCTGATGTCCGCCAATGGTATATAGAGGGCAGTCCCAGGCCACATCTCAGTTCTCCCGCCGAAGACCTGGATAAATCATGATATGAAGAACCGAGGTAAGATGTACAACCCCACCAAGTGGAAAGGAGAAAGGAGAGAGGGAAAACAGCACCTGCTGCAAAAGCTCCTCTCGAAAATCTACTGTTACGGTAAGTTCTTACGTAACTGTACTATCTTACTTCGAGTTGGAGCTCTTGCAGCAGGCTACACCATAAGGACTGACTATCAAGCAGTACTAACTGGACCCAGGTTAAATAGGAAAGTGGTAAAGGAAAATTAGCGTGGTCCCTCAGGAGAGAAGGCCTTGAAGAACCGCCAAACCAAAACCAGCCCTTCGACGGGAAGCAACGTCCAGCCTGTAGTGCTTCACAAAGGTATGCACTGAGCCCCAGGTAGTTGCCATGCAGATGTCTGCTGTGGAAACACTGCAAAGTGCCACAAAGGAAGCGGAAACACCCCTGGAGGAATGACCCTTGACCAAGCCCGGTAAGGGTTTGTTGTACTTGTTGTAGCAGAAGATAATGCAGTTGACTAACCATCTGGAAAGAGTCTGTTTTGCTATTGGGACCCCCAGAGTTCTAGGGGCAAAGGAAACAAACAGCTGGTCTGACTTGTGCAGATCTCAGGTACATGCAGTATAATAATGAAGCACCCTGTGTACATTCAGAGTATGAAGAAGGGTCTCCCCCCGATTGGAATACTCCAGATAATAAACAGGAAGGTTAATGTCCTGATTAAGAGTAAATTGGGACACTACCTTAAGTAGAAACTTAGGATTGGTCTTCAAGGACACCGACCTTGTGGAAAACTAAAACTGGCTACTTAGACATAAGGGCCTGAAGCTCGGAAATCCACCGAGCAGAAGTAATGGCAACTAAAAACAACGCTTTCTATGACAGAGTGCAGCTCGCAATCTGCGGCTGGCTCGAAGGGAAGCAACATAAGTTTTTCTAATAAAATTAAAAGATCCCATAGTGGGATAGAGCCCTGAATGGGATGTTTAAGATGCAGCATATCCCTTAAAAACATACGGGCCAGATCCAACTGGGCAACGTACTTGCCAGCCATTGGTGCATGGTAGGCTGAAATCGCAGAGAGGTGCACTTTAATGGAGGAGCATCAGAAGCTTGCATCTGACAGGGAGAGGAGGTACTCAAGGACAGCATACATGGGGCAAAGAAACGGGTCCAGTCCCCGGTTAATGGCCCACATGGTAAGTCTTCCACTTCATGGTGTAAGCAGCCTGAGTGGATGGTGTTCTGGCTGCCACCAGGACTTCGGCCACTCTAGTAGAGACTCCAAAGCAGGACATGGCGACATCTGCAGCAGCACGCATGCTGGTGTAGAGACCAAAGATCCAGGTGAACCAGCTTGCCCTGCTCTTAGGACAGTAAGCGGGAAGACAAGGGCAGGGGAACTGAAGGTTCCACCACTAAGTGCTGCAGCAGGGGGAACCATATCTAGCGAGGCCCAACGGAGCTATGAGAATCATCCCCGCACCCTCCACTTGGAGCTTGAGCAGGACCCTCCGAAAAAGAGGAAAGGCATACAGAAACCTTCCTGTCCGACAAAGGGACAATGCGTCTCGTCAGAAAACACCAGGTCCTGGATCGAGTGAGCAAAAACTGGGCAGTTTTGCATTGCACGGGGACGCAAAAAGGTCCAGCTCTGGATGACCCCATCTTTGAAAGAGATCGTCAGCCACAGACTGCAGAAGTTTCCATTCATGAGCCCTCGACCTTGACCTGCTTAAGGCATTGGCCAAGTTGTTTCGGACTCCAGGAACATGCACTGCGGTGAGTGATAGGCCGTGGTCTATGGCCCAAAACCACACTCTCATGGCCTCCCAACAGAGGGGTAAGAGTGAGTCCCCCCCCTTGTTTGCTGATATAAAAGATCACTGACGTATTGTCCGTCTGAATCAACAGAGGGCCCGGACGGAGGTCCTGTTGAAACGCCCATAGAGCATAAAGAACTGCCCTCATTTCTAGGACATTGATGTGAAAGAACAATTCTAGAGGCGACCACGTTCCCTGTGTCTGCTGATCTAGAAAGTGGGCTCCCCATCCCAGACCCAAGGCGTCTGTCGTCAGAACCTGGGAAGGAGGATCTTTCCAGAAGGGGGGTCCCAGTTCCAGATTCTGGGGCGAGAGCCACCACAAAAGAGTTTGGACCACAGCTCTGGAGATCAGGACAGGCAGGTCAAGATCGTCCTCCCTCTGGTCCCACTGCACCATGTGGGTCCAATGTGGAACCCTCATAAAAAGGCGTGCCGAAGGAACCATCACTATGGTGGCTGCCAATAGACCTAAGAGCTGAAGCATGGTCTGAGCTGGAACCTGGTGAGAGATTTGAGACCTTGAGGGCCAACGACTGAAGGCGGGCTGCCTTGTCTGGCAGGAGGAAAGCCTTCCCCTCCTCCATGTCTAGAATCGCCCATATGTACTGTAACCTTTGGCATGGCCAAGGAGACATTTGGGCATGTTCAGAGTAATTCCTAGGGAGCTGAACAAGCGGAAGGTATCCTCCAGAGTGGCCAGGAGCAGATCCTTTGTGGCAGCTGTTAGAAGCCAATCATCGAGGTAGGGGTAAACAAAGTGCTATTGCCACCACTGTGAGGCACTTCGTGAACACTCGCAGTGCTCAGGAAAGGCTGAAGGGCAAGGCCCGAAACTGGAAATGCCATCCCTGAAAGGTGAACCTCAGGAACCTCCGGTGGGCTGGAAGCACCAGCATGTGGAGGTAGGCATCCTGCATGTTAAGGGAGCAAAGCCAGTCCCCTTGATGCAGCATTGGGAGGATGCCTGGCAGTGTAACCATCCTGAACCTCCTGTACACCATATAATTGTTCAGGAGGCTCAGGTCCAGGATTGGGCGCAGGTCCCGTCTTCTTGGGTACCAGAAAGAAGCAGGAGTAGAACCCTTTCCCCCATTGGGGTGCTGGAACAGATTCTATGGCCTTCTTGTCAAGATGGGACTGAACCTCCTCCCGAATAAGCACAGCGTGGTTGGGGGAGTAAGTGTATTGGGTAGGAGGGTTGTCCGGGGTGATCTGGAGGAATTCCAATGTGTGACCCTGCTCCATTAATTAGAGTAACTACACATCCATCACGATGGTGGACCACCCTTTGGGGTAGAGCAAGAACTGACCCCCTACTACCTTCACCAAAGATTCGGCTGGTGCTGGTGGTGGTGGTGGGGGGGGGTGGAGGTCGGGCAAGGAGTCAGGCCTTGGATCCTGAGGTGGTCAAGGAGATCTGGGAGGGCTTGGTGTTAAGAGGTCCCTGTGCTCCACCAGGCTGAGAGGGGGCTTTACGGCAAAAGTTGCCTCTCTGCTGCTGTCCCTTAGACGTCTGTCCTCCAAGGTGATGAAAATGCCTCTGTCTGCCCGGGGGTTGCATAGACCTGTAGATTTGATGTACAGCTTGAACAGCTTTGCACGAATCTTGAAGGTCCGAGATAGTTTTCTTGATATCCGGACCAAAAAGAACAGACCCGTGGAAGGGAGCATCCAGTATAGCACCTGGAGGTCCTGCCGAAAACCTGATAATTGAAGCCAAGAGTACCTCCTCATGCAGACTCCTGTTTTGGGTCCAACACGCCAGTGACAGATGCTTTATCATTACCGTGATATTGCTGTATTACGCTAACATGTAGTAATGGGTACCTACCATACAAGCATGGGTACTAGGGATCATGCTTGCTAATTGTATACATTATATAGTATACATTCATTTTACAATGTTATTTCTTTGTTTTCTGTTATTTGCAATATTCATTTTGCTTATGTTTTACTGTTATGCATTTGCCTATATGAGGCATATGCGCTTTGAGCCTAATGATATCTTTTTTCCCTAAAGTATTCTTTTTCACATGCATTTTCGCTGACACTGCTTTGAACTGTAATGAATTTGTAGCTGGTAGAGTGTTTCTGTATCTTCTTTGTTCTAACTAACATTACGTTTTCTGTATAACGTAATGCTTATTTTTTTTTCCTTTTTGCTGACTGTACATTTTCTATCCAGTGATGCAGTGGTACCACCTGCTTCAGCCAATGAGAACTGTCACACCTTTCTCCTTATCTCACTATAAGAGGCATAGTTTTAGAAGGTTTCTCTGAGAATTTGCTACACCTAGGTATTTGGGAACACCTGTTTCTCCCAGTGCTTTGCACTGTAGGTTTGTAATTTTTTGGGGTAATAAACCTGTTTATTACATGATTTACCACTTGTTCATAGTCTCTCTCCTGCTTGTTTATTCGAACAAGAACCTGCCTGAGGATTTCTTTTCCCAGCTACATAATGGCGACCGCAAAAGACAGGGATCGAATATGGGGGGCAGTAACATTCAATTTTATTTTGAATGTCGAGTAGTGTAGTGTGATCTTATCACTTACTTGGACCTACTCCTCTTACAGTGGTAGCGGGCATGGCAGACCCACACTGCCTGTGTTCTCGGGCGTGGTGGACCCACACGAGTCAACAGCAAACCTCCTGTGATGACGGCGCCAGGCTAATTTTTCAGGTTTCCCACACATGCTTGCTGTTATGTTGTTTGTCAGTATGTCTACTCCCTACAGAGGTTTAATCAGACTTGTGGTGGCACAAGGTCATTAGAAAACTTTGTGCTCTGCATTTCTGCTCAGTGCTCTACGTATGCTGCTTTACCAGCATTAGAGGTAAGTCATCACTTGCTTGCCATGCAAAAATCCTTTCTAACACAAAGACTGGACTTGCAGGCATGGAGTATGCCTCACAATGAGTGTGAGCTGCAAACAGACCTCCACTCCTCATGCAGCAGAAACAGCATTTTGGCTTGCAGGCTATTCAAACACCTGAGATATTGCGATCAGACTTACTGCCTGTTCAATTTGAGGCCAAAGAATCAGAGATTTTAGAATGGAAAACTGTCCCTTTTGATCCTGGAGGGTGTGACAGGGTAGAATTGGACCCTGTCACATTAGTTATGGAGACAGTGTTTAAATGCAAGAATCTTTCCTTTTTCTGTCTTTTCTCTGTCTGGTTACAAAACTAAATTTTCCTCCGAGACCCAGGACTTGATCAACCCAAACAGTCTTGCAATTCTTTGCCTCTCTCTGTCTCTCAGTTCTCTCTTGCTGTCTGTTTTTCCTCCCTTGCATATCTATATCAGCTAATATAAAATTATGTGCAAATCAGTGTATGGAATGAAATTGATAATTGGATCATTTTTGTTTAGAAAATATTTAGTATTACTGTTGAAATGTGCATTAATTGTATTTTGTCATGACTTTAAAAAGCTAGAGGTTACTTGAGTGCAAATGTTGAGCCTTTTGCAAAAAGCTGGGGCTCAGCAAGCACTAATGTGTTCCTGCCTTTGCGCCTACCTGAAAGATACAAGGACAGATGTTTGCTAAGGATTGGAGTTGAAAAAGACTTACAAAAGAGCTAAGCTGGAACTGAAGAAAATAGATTATGAGAAAAAAAAGGGACATACAGAGACTGAAAAAACTCTTTCTTCTCTGTACATAGTTAATTCTCAACAAGTTTATTTTTTTAATGTTACTGCAACTGCAAATAAATAGCTTTGTTGAATTCTATAACTGCTCCTGGTTTTCCCTATGCTTCCTGACCTGTGCCTCGACGACAGAGGGCAAGCAGCCATTTCTTCTCAACCTGATATCTGGTAAGTGTTTTTACAGTTCACTCGCTATTTTATCTCAGACTCCTTTTTTTAATGGTTCAAGAAATGAAAATCACATACCTACTGTAATTCTTGATCTTTCTGTGTATCTTCACCATTCATTATTCATCACTGTTGGGTAGTGAGCTGGAGGAGCAGGACCCCACAGGAGCTTTTTTTTTTTTTTAGCAAGAGTAGGTGTCGACGTCGAGATGGTGCTGCCCTCGAGGCCGACATACTAAGTGGCACTCACGGGTTGGCCAGTAACCGTTGTCGATGCCTCATCAGACCCAGTTCTGCAGCCGGAGAGAGAGAGAGAGAGAGAAAATAAGAAGGGTTGGGAGGGTGGGCAAGGGAGCCCAAGAGACAGAAAACGGAAAGGATATAAAACTAAAAGGAGGATATATGCTGAAGAGGGGACAGGAAAGAAGGAAGCCTAAGGGATTGGGAGAGTAGGGCCCCAATCTCTGGGCAAAAAAGGAATGGGTGGAAAGGGAGGGGTAGGATATAGAGAAAGAAGGAAGGAGGAAGAGAAGACGCTGCACCCGAGACATTACCCTGGACTGCTCTGGCAAGGCCATGCCACAGGTTAACAGACAGCCAGAGAAGAAGCCGAGGCTTGGGGGGAATGGCACTCATTTAGAGGAACAGAAGCAGGCCAGAGGACTAAGAATGGGACAGTGTCTCCCCCTCCTGCAAAGAACTGAGGCAGAATTACTGCCTAAGGGCCCTGAAGAACAACCCCAGGGACTGAAACTTAATTATGGGGGAGTTACTCCAGAGGAGAATACCAACTTCTCCAGATAGAGGAGAAATGAAACAAGGGGAGGACAACTGAGGGAATCACCAGGGTCCCACTTTGCAACCAGACTCCCGCAAGAGGGAGCCAGAAGAAAACCCCAAGAGCTACCTGGGCTGAAAGGGGTTTCTGGCGATCCCTTGCAGCAAAAACCCTCCCTGTTTGCCCACCCGGGGGAGGGGGAACCAACCCCAAAAGGGAAGGGGGTAGGAGGTGCTGGAAAAGAACCAAGGTCCAATTGGGAGACACACAAGGAGCAGGAGAATCACCCAGAGACTGAGGCCTGAGAGGGGAAGGAGGGTGAGATTCAGTGATGATTAGTGAAGATACACAGAATGATCAAGAATTATGGTAGGTATGTAATTTTCATATCTTATCTGTGTCCATCTTCACCATTCATGACTGTTGGGTGAGTACCGAGCCCCGAAGGGGGCCAGAACCTTCCTAAGGGACGGTGTCACTTAGCTGCCAGTGGGGGAAGAACACCGGAGGAGAGAACCCCCGCAGGCCTGGGACTGGTCTGGGTGAGGAGAGGATCTCCTCACAGGAGAGGGAAGGTGCTCCTGAAGCTCTTGCCTCACCCTACGGGAGAAAAGATGGATTTTCCAGAAGGCGGAAGAAGTCATCCTACACTGGGCCAGGGGTGACAACCGGGAAAGAGGAAGCCACGCCAACCACCTGATGCAGATTGCTGTCCCCACTAACCTGGAAGCCACCTCATTGGTATTGTATGATGCCCTTGCTTGTTGCCTTGCAAGCTCCCGGCCTCTCACGGAGAGGGCAATGGCTTGTCTGGTTGCCTCTGTATCAGGCAGAGAGGCTACGACCTGGCCTAGTCGTGACCACAAGTGCCTGTTGTAGGCAGCATGAAGGGCCTGATGTGCTGACACACAAAGCAAGAGATGTGCTGAGGAGAAAGTTCTCCTGCCCCAAAAATCAAACTCAGATGACTCAGATTCCGGGGATCTGTCACGGCTCAGGCTTCTATGCCGAGAGTGGGTGTCCTGGAGTGTCACGCCCGAAGGAAGGTGAGGCAGAGTTCCTGGAGACCCCAGGGGGCACAATACTGATGACGAAGATCCCTTGGGGCTGGAGCTGGGGAAAAGGGACATCGCCAGACCTGGTGCAATGCCTCCTGGAAGGGAGTAGTCCAGATGGGAACCAAAAGGTTGACCACGCTGAACTCACCTAAGAAGGCATGCACTGAACGGTCCTGATTGTGTTCACCTAGGGTGGGTATGTGAAGCCTGTCGAGCAACCCCAACAGGAAACACTGATAAGTGGAGAGATCAGCTGGGGGAAAGATGGACAGAGGGCTCCTCTCCCTCAGAGGAGGAAGATGAGGGAGCCGACGAGCTCGGAGAGATAGGGTCAGACGGCACTGGGGAGTAGAGGAACACCTGTTCATCCATGGCTCAGTAGTAGGCAGGGTACAGTGCAACCGTTGCCCTAAACTATTCCCAGGTAAGGGGTCCCATAGGACCAGAGAGACCTGGGAAAGAGGGAGGGGTTGGCAGATGCAAGGGGGCCAGGCACCTCTGAGGAGAGGCACAGCCTCTGCCCAGGCAGAGGGACCGGATCGGAGACCTCAAAGGAGGAGACCTGGGTGTCCCAGCAGACAGAGGCCACTCAACCAAGCTGGAAAAGACAGAGCCGAGCCAGACAAAAGAATTCCCCCCACGAGGTGACTGGGGCCGCAAGAGCCTAAAAGGGCAGCCCCTGACCTCAAGAGAAGATGTCCCTCTGGGAGACCGGTCCAGCGCTATGGCTCCAACCTGAACCCCTACAGGTTCCCAGGGGAGGCCACTGCACTGAATCAAGTCCCCTCAACCCCTTGGACTCTGAGACAGCCCTCTTCCTCACCACTTGCCTAGGCAGCTGACACCCCGTAACTGACTCCTGGGAGACAGTCAGGGGTGAAGCACCCTCCCCTGCCTGGGATGCCCCAGCATGCCCATAAATCAGGCTAGCTAGAACTACCCTAGGAGGGGGTACACCTCCTGAGGAGGCAGATGGGTCACTGATGCCGGGCTGCCCTGTGGTGCCCACCTAGGCACCCAAGGATTGGTCAGTGCCACTGACCCCGGTACCAATGAGAGCCATCTGCTCCCCAGCAGGGGGCTGAAATGCTGGACGAGGAGGAATCAGAGGATTCCGAAGAATCTGGGAGCCAGTCCAGGTCAGCCTCTGAGTCATCGTCCCCAGAGAAGGCTCAGACCCAGACAACCCCCCAATCTCTCCTGGCTGCGGCACCGCAAATGGCGTGGGAATCGGCCCTGCGCCGCCCATGGCCCTGCCCCCATCCCCGGCTCCGCGAACGGTGTGGAGTCAGAAGTGGCACTGGAGGCCAGCCCCGCACCACCTGTGGTGCCGCCCTGATGCCCGGCAAGCAGCACAGGAGTCAGGGGTGGTGCCAGCCTGGGCCCGGAGGCCCCAGAATGCGATGCCATGGATGCCTCCCGCCCAGCCCCCTAGGGCACCAGGCTGGGCCTCCTGCACCATGGGAGGGGTTCCTGCCGAGGCAAGGCTGGAAGAGGTGGAAACACCTTCAGGCCTCCAATCCTTGTGATGGCCCCTGACACCTCCCCCCCTTATGATGACTTATTTTCATTAAACTGACTGGTTGGGTCCTCTTGCCTAAATGCTCTGATGTTACTAAATGACCATCAGCCTACTACAGAACCTCTGCAATTTTATGGCTGTGTTAAAGTACTGAAACTTCTGTTATCCTTGTCTGATAGCCACTTACTGAACACCTATGTAATCCTATGCCTGTTCTAATGTACTGTAATCTGTAAAAATGTTGTCCCTGTACTTTTTATGTCCGACGTGGAACCTATGTAAATGTGTCTGACTCAAAGGTCTTTCTGAATTTCTCAATAAATAAATAAACCCCCTCCTCCATGGGCCATATAGGACTGGGAGGGGACCCAAAGGAAGGGGCGAGAAACCTGCCCTTGGCAACCCGCGCATGCGCCTGTGCCCTGAAAGTTGGCAGCATATGCCTGACTAAGTGCGCGCAACTCTAGAACTCGTCAATCCATGCAGAAAGAGGCATTGCATCTGTCCATATCGTGGTCCGGTCCCAATCAGGTGAGGCAGCAGTCACGTTGGTCCAAGATGGAGTACTGTCGGCCGCAGGGACATAGACGCATTGGAGGCTGACCCGCCCTGGAAAATGTCTTCTTCTTGTCCCCTGAACCAGACGTGACCGAACGGTAAAACAAACAAACAGAACTTGGTGTCGACAGAAAATAAACAGGAAAGGTCTTACCGGTTCGATGTCGAGATAACGAGGCCACAGAACTAGGGAGTGGTTTCAATCCGACGGACTAGGCCACAGAAAAAGATGGCACTCACACAGGGTCTTGTTCTCTTGACGGCAGGAGAAGCAGAACTGGGCCTGATGAGGCATCGACGATGGTTACTGGTCAACCCGTGAGTGCCACGTAGTAACTCAGCTTCAAGGGCGGTGCCGTCTTGATGTCGACGCCACCTCTTGCAAAAAAAAAAAGCTCCCATGGGGTTCTGGTCCTCCAGTTCACTACCCAACAGTGATGAATGGTGAAGATTGACACAGATAAGATCCACTGTTTACCTTGGGTAAATGTTTAAAGCTGTTTTAATGTCATCTGCAACAGTTTGGGTGTGATATATATGTGTTTATTCAGTTGTTATTGCTATTCACTTTAGGATGCATTCAGACTCAGTGGTATGTATTACGGTTGTTCTGTGCTCTGTGCGTAATTTATGTAGCCCCATGTTTCAGGGTCATCACTAGCCAGTTGTTTTTTCACTATCTGTGATATAGGGGTTTCTTGTACAACATTTTCATTATGGTTAGAATCCTGTTGTCTCAGCTGATTCCATAGATAAGTTGTTCAAGATTGGCAAGGCATGTTGTTGAGGGTTCGTGTAGGTGAAGATGGACAGTGTGTGAGAAAAGATGTAATGGCGGACTGAGAATTCTTTTAGAAAGATTACTGAAGTTGAATAAGTGCTTACAAGGATCTTGATTAGAAAGGGTACTGTATTTCGAAACTGAATGGTCAATGTTTTTGTTCTGAATCAGCGTACAATGGTGGTTTTAACATTTCATTAAAAATAAAAACCTCTCATGTTAAAGTTTTCCTTGCAAAGAAACTGCTCCTTGCATACCCATGTGTGTCTTAGAACTCATGCCAGCTCCTCGGGGCTGACGGCCAAATTACTTAACCCTCTTTGTGACTGGATTGAGAGTTTCACTAGCTAAACTTTCCAGCTGTAAGTATATATATATTTAATATATGGATTGTTGAAATAATATGCCTGAAAAGCATACAAAAAAATTCTTGTAATACCATCGCTCCTGGAGCGATAATACTACTGTTCCGAAGTGATAATACTATCGTTCGGGTGCCATAATAGTATCGTTCGGCACCCGAACGATAGTATTATCAAGAAAGCGAAGAGCGATGTCCAAGTCTATCCTCAACGTGTTAAAACCGCGTTGCCTTCTGATTGGCCGCTTCTCTGTGGGCGGGCAGAAGGAGTCTGAAAATATGCGGCTTGCTCTTCGCTTAGCGAGACAATCTTCTGTTAAGCAACCGGTTTTTTTTTAGGTTGAAAACCATTTGACAATCGGACTCTCTCTGGGGCTCCTCTGCTCGCTTCATATCGCCACTTACCCAAAAAAAAAAACAGCTAAATGAAGCCCACAGCAGCCGCTCATCCACACAGGACTGGGGAACCCTGCCAGCACGCACATCCACCCACTAACTCAGTGCTGAAACGGAGGTGAGTCAATTCACCTCCTATCCATATATTAAAAAATAAATAGGTTCTGAGACAGGCAGTAATTGTCTCGGTTCTGGGACACATGAAACCTCGAGCTTCCTCCCGAGGTTTTCTGTGTCCCCAGAACCTCTCGATGTAATTACTACCTTGTAATACACCAGAACTCATCTATTATTCTATATATATATATATATATATATATATATATATATATATATATATACACACACACACACACACACATATACATATATACACATATATACATGTATATCCATTTTTCTTTGCTCCTAGTGTCACTGCGATGTCACCATTGTACTGTGTTTCATGGAAAAGATAATTCCTATCACCCATTTCCATAATGAGACATTTTATAATGCACTGCATTTTAATGGCCACTTGTTCCATGATACAATAATATAACTGTGTTAATTCACATACTATGCAATAATTTTTGTTCTCACACAAAGGCATATACCTTAGTGCAGCTCAATGCTTCACTGCACTACTGATTCAAACCTAAATGGCTGTGTTTGATTCCCAGCAACCACCACTTTCATACTATGTGACCTCTGGCAAGTCACTTGACCTCCTTGTGTGTTTGAACCATTATTACCTATCAGCTCAGGGTCCATGCTTTCTCCTGAGCAAGTGACCATTTGTACGAATGCTACTTTTGCACAGGGCAATACATGAACTGTGATTTTTCCGATTTTTTTTTCCCCTCCGTACTGACCCTGGGGACAGCAGCCATGTTCATCTGGGCTCCCAGCCATATCTTGCTTGTATAAAATTAACTCCACCTACTATTATTATGTCTGCCTTCCTTATGGAGGCTCAATTATAACACAGCTTCCTTGTTCATGAGCAATATCACGTGATTCCCATGCTACAAAAGGCACTCAAGAGGGGGGTACTCACCACCCCCAGTATTTTTTTATTTTTTTTTACATACAGTATAATGTTAAAAATAAATATTACAGTTGTTTTGAGAGAGTATAAGGCCTCAATTTTTTACTTTTTTTATTTGGTGTTACCATCTTTTATGAATGCATCTAAGCTATACGTACATACAGTATTACCATAAATCCGGATCTTTTATAAACTCAGCTCACATTTTGTAATGTTTAGGAAAAAAAGGGAACCCAAGGACGCTTGGCTCCTCTTGCCCTATAAAATAATCTTGTTTTATTTTCAGGTTGTGTATTTTGTTTTTGTTCCTTTTCCTTTCTCTTAGGGAAAAGGAAGTTCCCCATCTTCTAGTAAGGTATGAAACCATACTTACTAAACTAATTGCAATATAATTTTGTTATAATTTGAAAAGTTTATTTATTGGGGACAGCAATGGGGCCACCCCATTACCATCTATCCAGTGTACAATGTTTTACAGTGTTGACTGATTGGCTGCTAAAATTGCAAGACCATTTCTGGTTCAGCATCCACATCACTACTCACAGCACAACCCTTTTACTGCTACAGTGCTCGAGCTGCCTCTTTTACCACAGTAGGAGCTCGGGGGGGAGGGGAACCACCCTTCCTTCCAGTTGAACGCCCATAGAGGTTGCAAGGTACATCACTGTCTCCCTATAGGGGTAAATAAAATGAAAATGTGTATTTGCTAATAACCATTTGTTGTTTACAGGCTTGAAAAAGGCCCGATGTATTCTAACGGTATAACCCAGTTCAGCCCCTCGGCTTTTTCTAGTGCAAATAGCTAAACCACACCAAACATATTACTGGTGCAAGAGCCACTGCCATCAACAAGTAATCAGACGAGCTGGGGGGGGGGTTGTGTATGTATTTCCACATATTCAAATCTTTCGATTGTTTTTTTCCAGCACTAGGGCAATGGCCGCAGACATCTGCTTTCTGCAAGCACAAACAAGTTTCTATAATTTCAAAGTTCCAAAGCATCGCATATCCTGAAAAAGCCTTACAAGTTATAAGTGCCATGCCTGGCTAACAAAGCAATAGCCAGGTCTTCCTTTCAAGTTAACAAGAAACAGAGTGGTAGGTTGCTCAAATAATTCTTTCAACCAAAACTAAGCAATTTTTACAAACCAAGGACTGCAACCCATGAACCTAAACTGTACCCCACACTCTGCAACTTATTGCACTGTTGTGCTCAACACAAGTGAATTCACAATACTCCAAGATTCCTGGACTCTGAACTTAACTTTCAGTTTACATTTGTTCTGTTGTTTAAAATGTATTTTATGCATTATGCTCAATACTAATATTGTTCAATTGCAAAAATATTTGTTTTATGTTTATGCTATTATGCTGTGATATACATCTTGCTACACTTTATCAAGTGTGTACTCAGAAAACTGCTCCACATTTATTAATGTTTTTAGTGCCCATAACCAAACCTAGATACTGGGGCCAGCATTGCGGACCCACCCATACGCTATATTCCAAGTAAAAACCCAGACCAACTAATGCTCTGTTTGTCTCATCACTCCCAGATACCCCGGGAAAATAAATGGCACTGTATTCACGACTTATGATCTTAAATTTTAACAGTTATAACACGGCAGAATTTAGATTCTGCTCCAGAGCTTATGCTTCAAGGTTCCATAGTAGGCCCTACCTTACTCAGTACTTTATATTAGTATTAGTATTATTATACTAGTATTATAAATTAGTATTTACTCAGGTGTCAGCGTGGCTCAGTTGGTAGCACATCCGCCTCTGGACCAGAAGGTCGTAGGTTCTCGTCCCACACCGGGATTGGACTTGCACCTAAAAATCGCTGGCATCCGAGTGCAGTATTGGGAGGTGCTGTACTGCTGGGGTGTGCCGTCCTTCGGATGAGACTTTAAACCGAGGTCCCTTCTGCCCATCCTGGTGTTGTCCAGGTGGAAGTAAAAGAACCCAGGGCACTGTTCGCAAAGAGTAGGGAACATTCCCGGTGTCCTGGCCAACATTCCCCTTCCCATAAAACCGGTTCATGCAATTATCCAGGCTGTGTGTGGGTGATGATGTGCAATATGGCCGCCACCACACATTCAGTCACTTCACTACTAGTCTAGCATTGCTTGTAAAGCGCTTTGGGATACTGTGTATGAAAAGCGCTATATAAATGCTGATTCTTCTTCTTCTTCTTCTTCTTCTACTTTGGAGTATTTCACTATACAATGTAAAGAAAGTAGACCCTTTCACTTGCCACAAGTGCAATAGACACTATCATCAGTTGGTAAAAGCCAACAATATATTTGTTCCACTATTACATGGTGTAATGGGCATATTGCCATAAGCTATATGTTTAAAGTCTGTTATTAATATAACAATACAAGATTTTATAACACAGGCCTCAGTTAGGCCTGCCAGCAACACATAGACAGGGAAATCATGTTAATCACTGTCGTAGCCTCTTCTGCGACCAGAAAGCAGGGCATAACCATGACACTGTCAGGTATTCAGAGATGGTCAAATGGTATTACTGGACCTTGGCCTGCACCACTAGGTGTGTGGTCGACACCCCATTTTTATTTTTCTCTTTCCACAATTGTCAGAAGTTTAGGCTCTGTCACCGCTCTTCACAAAAAGGTCATTGGTATAAAACATTGTTATTTTTATTTGTCGCTTTTCAACAACTGTGTGTATGTTTTCTTAACAGAGTTTCTAACACACTTTGCAAGTTTGCAGGTTTCCACAGTGTGGCACACAACATCTCCATGCACAAAAGCAGTAACACTTTCATCTAATCTCCAAAAACATTCATCTTTTTCCTGAAAAGAAAACAGCTACCACAATGTTACTGTCATCACCACCTTTTTGCCTGACTGGCTCCATGTAAGGACTACTACATGAAACCAGCTATTATTACCCCTACAAGTGTAATGTTTTCGGAAAAATTGCACCTATTTGTAGATCTTTAAATAAACTGAAAAAGGTCCAGTCAATTCGGACTCTACAATCAAGCTTATTGTTTCTGCTTGCTATGAAGCTAAGCCTGACTTCAGCAAGAAGACCCTTCTTCAATTGATCTTCAAGCAAGACATCTGTTTTCTTCACTGTTGCTCTTTCCAAGCCTGGCTGGCACCTCATACAAACTGTCTGTTCTATTATGGACTGCCACTTATGAACTGCTAATCTTTGTGCCAGGGTGTGATCAACTTCCACAACACAAACACTACACCTGTGTGTGGTGGCTACTCCATTGAAAGAATCCTTGCACAATCCAATGCACCCACTGCCAAGGCCTCTGCAAATCCTGCAGCCAGCAACATAAACATTTACTTTCTTACTATGATGGTGTTTCGTCTTTAAATTACCATCTGCATAGCCCCATGTGCCTTGTGGGGTTACCACCTTTCTGCAAATGACTTTTCGCCTGTAACTATGCCACTTTGTGGTTACTTATATGAACTGTTACTAGCATGAACTTTCTAAACTGGTCATATATGTTTTATAATGACCTATCTGTCAAGATACATTATCAACAGATTCTTCAATCAAGCTCCAAGGGTGTGCCACACCTCAATAGCCAGGTAACATCTATCTTATCCACTCTCAAAGTGGATTCGATAAACTCTTCTTCATCAACAGACACTGTTATGTCACATTATGTTCTATGTGGTATCACACGTTAACATCTTTTCTCGTATCTCAATTGTGGTGTTGACATCCCTGGGTTCTACACTATGCTTTACAAACACACCATTTGTGCTCCATCTGTGACCACCCCGTCTCAACTCCTGAACAGGACCATTTTTGACAGTACCCTGACTATCTGTCTGCTTTTTACAAACTACACGACTTTTTGTCTGCATTTAGGTTTAGGTAAGAAGACGAGCAAAATAACTGCAAAAATAATCAAATATTATGTTAATGCCAAGAAGACAGTATAACAAAATGTTAAAGGTCTTAGAAGCCCAAAACTCTAACAGAAGAACCACAAATGCAATGCAATTAAAGTTCCCAGAGAGGCCCCTATGTTCACAACAGTGGCAAAAAGGGAACTGTAGTGTTTGGGCTAATGCCACACATTTATAGATACAACAGAGTGTGTTCACATGACATCAGCAACATGACACTGTCAGGTCCAAAGGTCTAAGTTCCTGTTGGGTTCTAGTGACGCCAGTCCCAAGACCACAGAGTAGGGCTAAAAGTAGGAGAAGGGCGCAGAGAAAATTGTAATATGCAGATGACAACAAGACAGCCAGTACAGTCAATACTGAGATATAACATGCTAGTTTACAAAAGAACTTTGGTACATTAAAAGGCAGCAGTACAATGAAAAATGTTTATTCCCAAAAAACTGGTTTCAGCTACAATTAATGGGGCCTGTGCTGTAACGAACAGGAATTATGCGTCAAAGGCGCATATCCTGCCCACAGGGCTCCGCACCTGTGGACAGGTGCACACCAGTGGCATTCCTGACTGCCAGCCACCTGTCTGCAGCCCCTCCCTCGGTGCGCAGGTTCATGCAGGGCGGCCATGGGTGGAGCTGTGCACCTGGGCGGGCATCGAATGGGATGCCCATCCCGGATCTCTCAGTGAATCCCTTATGCAGTGGGGGCACATTGGCTGCGCTCCCCCGTGGATGTCCTCATGGCCGGCAGCTGTGGAGGTGAGAGGTAGGATGTGCCACTGGTTTCATGCCTTGCCCCCTAACAGACGGGGAGGTATGGGGGGGGTGTCATGAGGGGATGTATGTTGGGGGGGTCACGCTGCCGCCACACCAGCGGGGCAGGGATGCTGAGGTGAGGGGACAACAGAGGCAGGTTGGTGGTTTACTGCGGGGGCTGCAGTCCAGGGGCCAGTGCTCAATGTGTGTGTGTGTGTGGGGGGGTTGGCAGGCATGGGGCAGTGGGTGGCCCGGCTGGCCCGTCACTGCAGATGCTGGTGGAGTCCCAATGCTGAGGCACGGGGCGCGTAGTGGGCTTACGTCAGGGTTCTCCCTGGCGTAACCAGTGTCTGCCTCGCACCCCTATGGCCAGCACTACATGCCACTGTGCATCGTGTGTAGTGCTGGCACACCACCTGCCCCCTGGGTGTTGCAGTCCGCGCAGGTGGGGGATCAGGTGTGTAGGGGCTGCCCCCCCATTCTGTGCATTCTGTGTGGGGCGCACAATGGGTGCAGGGTGGCTACGCGTCGGGGGTGCACACCGCATAGCCACGCCACATGATCGAGCATAGGCCCCAATATTAGCATACCTGTCAAATGTACTTTTCTAGGTGTTTCCTATGTTGATACCTTGATTTTTTTGTTTTGTTTTCTTGATCCTAACCTTTGCCAGTATTTACAATGGTACTTCAAAGCCAAATGTAGCAGCAATCTTATTTTTTTCTCGAGAAAAAAAAAGGCATGAAAACATTTATAAATTGCTCAATGTTTTGAGAACTAGAAAATGTTAGCATCAAATAAAACTGGAAGATGCCTGGAATGTTTTATAGTGAAAAAAGGATAAGGTCAAATTTTCTGGCAAATTTTGTTGCACTACTGCTTTAAGAGATTGGACAGACAGCACACGCAGTTTAAAATGGGCAAGTATAAGGTTATTTATTAATGTGAAAACCAGTGACTGGGGAAGGCACACTGAGCCGAGGCTCGTTTCCTGGTGCGACCCAAGGGAGAGGATAACAGGAAGGAAGGAAGGAAGAACAATTATACACAGGACACACTGAAATGGTCTATTAAAGTGGGGAAAAAAAAACGTGTTAACAGCAAATACTTCAGGAAATGAAAAATAAGACTATAAAGTACATACTTAAACTGTAAGGAAATTAGTTTGTGAGAATGATCCTGATGCTACTGCAGATAGGATTCAACTCGAGCAGTGGGCAGCAGCAGTTAGTAAAGCCAAAAGGATGCTGGGTCGCTTATTAAAGGAGTAGAGCATAAGGCAGGGGAGGTGATAATTCCTTTGCATTATTTATTTGAAAACTTGTAACCAGGATAGGCACACTGAGCCGAGGCCCATTTCCAGGTGCAACCTGGGGAAGGAGAACAGGAGAGAACAGTACAGTACATGAAATAAGTCAAGCAGAGCACATTTGCTAAATACATTCGTACAAAAATGATTAAATACATAAAAAAATAAAATATTCAGGCAACTGAAGTGTGGACACAGCTCAGTATGAGACGGTTGTTCAAGTGCAATGGGAAAACGACAATCACAGTGTGTAGTACTGACTACAGTCGAGAGACCTGAGGATGAGCTTATGCCTAACCCTGTGGTAGATGAAAGAACAGTGGAGGTGAGGAAGTGCAGGTGGAGGTAAGGAAGTGCAAGACTTTGGTTAAACCACACTTGTTAAGCAGACTACCAAGTTCAGTTTTGGGCTCTGCATTATAATAAGAACAGATGAGAACTGAAGAATGTACAGCATAAGGCAAGAAAGATAATCAAGGGACTAGAAAGCCCGACAGACAAACAGTGGGGATTGTTTTCATTAGAGAGGAGGGTGAGGAGGGACATGCTGGAGGTGTTTAGAATGCTGAAGGGCATAAGGAAGGTAGACACCAGTGGGTTATTTACAGTATTTTGTGAAAACAGACTACGGGCAAGCCCATGACTAGATATGAAAGTTATTACTTCACACAGTGGGTAATATGATGCTGGGAGAGATTGTCAGAAGAGGCAGTTGAGGTAGATACAGTATGACGCTTAAAGCATTAACTGGAAGAGTATCTAGAAAGGAACAATATTGCAGAGTATATTGGGATTGCAGGGCATGGGCAAAATGGATATGGTTTTATTCCACCAAATTATCAGGAGATAATAAACCCAAAGGGACAAATATCCTCTTTTCATAAATATGTCCTTAGCAATAAAGAACGGTGCACTTTTTAAAAACACTGCAAAACTGAGTTCTGCTAGTACTAGCTGCTTTTTTTTTCTCTTTTTCTTTCTTGTTGAAGATATGAACATGCCAGCAGATAAACGCCTTGCAGGCTATCTTGTCTGCTCAGGTGTGCAGGTCCTCCCAGTGTCTACAGTGGGACCTGCCCCCCCTTCCGCAAACCCCCAATCTCCCCCCCCAGTTCCCCTCATGCTCCTAGCAACATTCCTTCATTCTGTCCCATCCTCTCTTGAAGATATCCACCATTTTCAGGAGACCACCTCCTCTGACAACTTGTTCTACTTGGCCACCACTCTCTTGGTGAAAAAGTGCCTCCTAATCTCTCTCTTGAATCTTCCCCCTACCAGCTTTAGGCTCTGTGCCTAGTGGACTTGTTCTCGCTAACACTGAAGAGGCCCTCCATATTCACCCTAATAATACCTTTAAAGTATTTGAAGGTCTCGATCATATCCCCCCTCCCCCTGTCCACAAAGGAGTACATGTTTAGCCCCTTGAGCCTCTCTTCGTAGGGGTTGCCCTGCTACCCTGGATCATCTTGGTCGCCCTTTTCTGGACATTCTCCAGCAAGCAGACATCCTTCTTAAGACAAGGGCACCAACACTGCACACTGTACTCTACGTGCAGTCTTTTCCAGCTGGAGTTAGCTTCCTGAAAGCTAGTGTAAATTTTATGGAAGATAGGTGTAACTGGAAAAAGCTTTCAACAAAGTAACTGCTAGATGACAAAACATGTCAACTTTGTATCTCTTACACAAGAAAGTCAATAAGCAGTCATTTTCAAAAATTGTTTGGAATTACATTTTCAGATAGTAAGATGGTAGTAAGGTTTAACCTACATATGCATGTCAATCAGTAACAGTAACACATAACTATTTGAGAATTGCTAATATGTGTCAAGACTCCTAGCCTTCCATCTATAGACCAGAGAGTGACACAACAGATAGAGATAGCACTTATTTAGGCGACACTGATATTAAACTTGCTGAACATGTACATAGCATGTTCTTTGCTTTTTCAGGTTTCACACTGTAAAGGTCACCATTATAAAACAAGCCAAAAACATTATATCCTTACATTAAATCTAATAAAATTGATGGTATGATGCATGACACACTGTCTGCATACCCAGCTGCCAACTGCGTTTTCAGCACTCTAAAACCATATGCAGCACATGAAAACATATAAATTATTGCAATAAACATAAATTAAATGCTTTTACCTATTGCTACAAAAGGTTTTGCACATGATAAATGTGTTCTCTAAGGGACCATATGGAACAATGTTCAATGCCCCACATTTCACCTCTGGAGGCCAGAGTAAGGCGACTAAATGAAGCTAAGTAACATCTCTACTGGTCTCAGATCAGCCCTCTGAAACATGGCATAAGCACAGTGGAAGAAACCCATGATCCCTTAAGTAGAGAGAAACTGAATAGCATAGCTTTCATTCCACATTAGAATGGTATCTTAAGGCCCAATTTGAAATGCAAAGACTAAGTTGTGTGGAAAGAGTGCTGGACAGGTGGCGCTGGATGCCACACCTTGTGCCACGCCGGCGACCCGAGTTCGGGAACGAGTTTGGGCACCGGGTTCAGCAGGGGAGGGTCGAGCATCGAGCATCTGACAGACTGATCTCCTCTCCTTGGGGAGGGATCCAGGGTTTCTCCAGCTAATGGTGACCCCCAGTGGAGACCAGGGGCACATCTAGCATGAGGCAGCTAGGGGGAGGAGTGCGGTGAAAAATGGCTGCCGACTCTGTGAAGTCCCCGCCGACTTGGCAGTGCACCTCCCCCTCAGACTGCCAGTAATTGCCAAGTAGTCAGGGCTTGGGGTCTGGAAAGGGAAGAGGCAACTACCAGGGTGGAAGGGGGGGATGGATATTGTTGGCAGGCCAAGGAGGATAAACACAATATGGAGAGAAAAAAAAAAAAGGAAATAACTATTAGAATGTTTTTGATAAACATTGTAATGTAAATAACTTTTACAAAACAGATTTCAGGTTCAAATCTTCAAGAGAATATTGTTAAATGTAAGCTGCTGTATGTAAGGTAGTCAGATGTCTACACTCCTAATTAGTTCAATTAGTCAGAAAGGCCAGAGCGCCTATTTACCAACTGGTAAATTGTAGAGATTACTTAGTGCACCAGTTGTCAGCAATAAGCTTTATCTATACAGCTGCAGAGCGGAGGGTAATTTAATTATCCTGCTGTGCCTGAAAACTCTACAGAAGGTCAGCTAGTTCGAAGGGGTCTGATTACTGTAGAAAGAATATTTGAATAGGTGCTGAAATGATTTCCTTTCCTTTTGAAATCCACTGAAAGCGATGCCAGGTTAAAACTGGTTATATAAACCATAAGCTACAGACACAGAAACATGGCTGTGGTGCCCTCCTATAAGTATATGAAAAAAAATCTTCAAATTTCACCAAATAACAAAAATGTCAAGATTCTACAAAGCATGTGTCAACTACCAAGTCAAAACAGTCTTCTAACCAGTTAGGTGGGGAAATGGTAAGCCTGTTTGTGTTGCACATTGGGATGTTATATTTCCCTTACTAAATGCACCATTTCACAGTAACATGAATATTATGCTAAAATACGTAACATTAGAAATATCTACTTCCTGCAGTTTTTGATGAGTTTCTATTAAGCATTTAGTTTCTACCAGTGAAAGACAGAACTGCAGGGTACAGGTACAAACACAATCCTGAAGTCCAAAAAGGGAGATTCAACATTATTTTCTTTGTGCAGCTGTGCATTTAAAACAAAGAAACACAACAGCCTTTCCTCGGCTCCTGGCAGTGAGAGGACCAAAGGGCAGACCAACGCCCTTACAGTCTTTAGATTTAATCCAGCATCACTTACAAGTGTGCAACTCGAGACTCTAGTGGGCCCCTGCGCCTCTCAGTAGATGAAACGGCTGTACCAACAGCTTCTTTAATTCATGCTGACCTGGCTTAATATGAAAGTAACCTGCCAAATGCTTTAGAACTCAATGTAGTACCACACAAGATTCTTAAATGCTTGTTTAATTAGAAAGAGAAAAATCCACATTAAAACATTTGTGAAAACCTGCTACTTACCAAAGATATGAAAACCAAGGTCCAGCAGTGCCAGCATGGAGAACACTGTTGTGCCACATAGAAGACCTGGGATCAAATCTCAGTCCTGACTCATATGCCCAGGCTGGTGGAGCAAAGGATGCTATGCAGAGTGTTGAGTACCTAGAGGCCAGTGGGGCACAGGACCCAAGGAAGCATGGGTTCACAGCGGGAAGGTCATGTCAGACAAATCTAATTCATTTATTTGACTGGGTGACCAAAGTAGTAGACCAGGGAGGGGCTGTGGACATGGCCTACCTAGACCTTAGCAAGGCATTAGAAACAGTCCCACATAAAAGATTAATGGTCAAATTAACTAGCCTGGGAGTGGGTCCCAGGGTGGTAGCCTGGGTAAAACATTGGCTGGACAACAGGACACAGAAGATAATTATAAAGGGAGTCCACTCTGAAGACAGAGGGGTTACTAGTGTGGTACAGCGGGGTTCAGTACTGGGTCTAGTCCTTTTTAATGTCTTTATAAATGACATTGCAGAGGGACTGGAAAGAAAAGTATGCCTCTTTGCAGATGACACAAAGATCTGCAACAGGGTTGATGCACAAGGAGGTGTGGAAAGGATGAGAAGGGACTTGGCAAGGTTGGAGGAATGGTCAGAAGTATGGCAGCTTGGATTCAATGCAAAGAAGTGCAAAATAATGCACCTGGGAAACAAAACCCAGGGGAAGGTTACACAATTGGGGGGGGGGGGTAGTAACAACAACAAAAATGGAAAGGGACCGGAAGGTAATCATATCAGATGACCTTAAGGTTAGCAAGCAATGTGAGAAGGTAGTAGAGAGGGCTGGGGGGATACTGGGATGTACAGGGAGAGGCAGCACCAGCAGAAAACAGGAAGTTGTTATCCCTCTGTACAGACAGTTGGTGACACCCCATCTGGAGTACTGCATCCAGTTCTGGAGACCCCATCCCCGCATGGACAAAGACAGGATAGAGGCAGTCCAGAGGGCGGCAAATAAAATGGTGCAGGGTCTGCAAGAGAAGCCATACGAGGAGAGACTAAAGGAGCTTGATATGTATACCCTTGAGGAAAGGAGGGAGAGGGGGGACAAGATAGAAACTTCTAAGTACCTCAGTGGAATCAACAAAGTCCGAGACGGTAGCATTTTTCAGAAAGAGAGATGTGCAAGAACAAGGGGACACAATTTGAAGATAGCGGGAGGGTGGCTCATGGGCAATGTGAGGAAGTATTTTTTCACAGAGAAGATGGTGGACACATGGAACAGCCTTCCTGAGGAGGTTGTGGGCTCTAAAACTGTGGGAGAGTTTAAGAATGCATGGGACAGAAATAAGGCAATTTTTGTTGGGGGGTAGGAATAAATAGGCTATTGGTTAACTAGGATCTGCAGCTTATCCTGTAGGTAGGGAAATGGGCAGACTAGGTGGGCCACGCAGTCCTTATCTGACGTCAAAGTCTATGTTTCTATGTTCCTAGAGGCACTGTACACTAGGCTTAGGGAAAGGAACAGGTGTGTCCTCTCCTGCAGCATCTCCTATGGCGAGGTCTGTGGTCCTACTAACATTTCTGGTGACCACATGATGTCATCCACCCCTCACATAAGATGAACACTGCCAGGAACCTAGAATCAGTCAGTCTGTAGGATGGCCTGCAAGAGGGGAAAAACACTGCTCCACATATATGACATCTGGCTGTACCCCTGCCAACTCCATATCTGCCATATAGTTCAGGGTACCTCCTCTCTGTCTCCAGGAACTGGACAGTCACACTCAGAGATGTGCCCATCCCGTCTGGGCTCTACCACCAGGCAAGCCATGGGAGTACAGAACGGAGGAGAGAATCTGGTCTGAAGACCCACTTGGCCGCCGAAGTAAGTGTGTGTGATGCAGAAAAATCAGAATTGTAGGTAAGAGAATGGAGGCAGCAGGACATGGGACAAAAATACACACACGTATGTATACATATGACATGGCAAGAAAAAATATCTAGAAATTTCACTGGCTGAGAGATGTCACATGACTGTGCATTAAATCTCTAGAAACACACAGTCAGGTGCCAAATCTCATTTTCCTCCTCAGAAAACCTACTAAGAGCCATTTTATAAGTGTAATAAGCCCCTCTGGGTATGCATTATAGGATTTTAATGCACTTCCCAGGATATAAGGGCACTCAGCCTTTGGCCTTGTGCCTTACTACACTCCTGGGCTGTGCATTAAAATCCTTTATGAAATGGGTCTGGAGTTTTCTGCATCCTGATTCGCTAAGAGGTACCTTTGGCCGTGTCGCTACTAGGGCATAATGTGCCAATTGATACTTTTTTAGCCAGACAGGACACAGAGCAGTGAAAGTTCCATCCAGCCCGACCCTTCCTGTCACAAATTTTTTTCCTTTCTGGACGAAAGAGAGACTGTCCAAAAGGAAACCTGCCCACCCGCATTCTTGGCAGTACCTTAGTGCTGAAATAAGTAAATGCACTCTCAATTTAATATTCAAGGCAGTAAAAAAATATATTATCTGACTTTTTTCCCCATTTTTCTTCAAAGTTTTTTTTGAACGTGGCCGATCCATGGCTCTCCCACTCAAAGCCACATGCTGCAGGTCCACACTATGCCTAGTCCACACTTCACTGCTGCTCGTTCCTTTGGTGTGCAGTCTGTGTCCCTTGCTCCATTTCTCTCTCTTCCCCTGCCCCTCATGCTGACTATCACCCGAAGCCTCACTACACTGCTGTCTGCTCCATTCCTAGGCTCGTCCCCTGGCCACCTGTGTGCCAAACTTGATCAGGAGACGTTCTCCTCGACAGCGGCTTCCCCATTTTAAGACATACTCTGAAGAAGTCAGATGCGCTCCCCTTAGCAACGGCTTCCTTCCCTTTGAAAGGGAAAGTCATGCAAGATTTTAGTACACAAACAAAAGAAATCACATGTCAGAGTGAGTGGATTGGGAAGCCACTATTCAGAAACCCCTCCTTACTGTGGCTGGTAAGGGACCCACTCGTTCCTGGCCCCTCGCTTGCAGTCATAGAGGACCAATTATAATAATAACATTGTGTGTGTGCGCTCGCGCGTGTGGAGAGTTAGGAAGGGGGTGCAGGGGAAAGACAGGCAGACAGACGTTACTCCCCTAAAAAAAAAAAAAAGAAACAAACAACAACAATTTAATAATTAAACAGCTTCATTCCAAGACAATGACAGGGGCTATTTTGCCTTTTTTCCTACTGATTTGATCATATTTTTTTTACTACTTTTGTATACACTTTTTCTGTGAGTTTTTTTATTAATGTCTTTACTGGGAGGACCCATTTTATAAGCGGAATAAGACACTCCAAGGTGTAGTTTATGGCCTGATAAGTGCACTTCCCAGGTGCTAAAGGCAGTCGGCGCAAGCACCTTGTACCTCATTACGCACCTGGGACGTGGTCTTATCAGGCCATAAACCACACCTCGTCATGTCTT
This sequence comes from Neoceratodus forsteri, assembly GCA_016271365.2. NCBI lineage: Eukaryota > Metazoa > Chordata > Ceratodontiformes > Ceratodontidae > Neoceratodus > Neoceratodus forsteri. The sequence continues at coordinate 685,617,090 of CM028134.1, forward strand.
ATTCCTTACATAATGTACACTCGGTCGTGGCTTATTACTTACACACACACAAACAAACAATTGGGGAGGAAGTATAAATGAACTCAAAACATTATTTGCTACCTGCAGGGACAATAAATGTTGCATCTCCCTACAGGTATGTTGCAAGGATTGGACCCAATAGCATAAACAAGACATCACACGGGACTCCAGAGTGTAAGCTTTTTATTTTCATCTACCATGTAGGCAACACTGCTCCCATGCACTCGGTGCTGTATCACTGGTGCCAAGAGGGCACTATTGTCTACATTCCAGAGGAAAATAAAAAGCTTACATTCTAGCATCCCATGCAATTTTCCCTATTAATGCAACAGGACATAAAAGTAATGTGATAAATGTGTTTATATCAGCTATTACATGTAAAAATGTAGAATCTTACCGTGATACACAAGGTAAACTTATCATCACACATTTACACACAAAGCAAACTTGTCATCTTGTCTCTGTCGGCTCAAGGCGTGATGACAAGCATCTCGCCTTAGCTGCAAAATGCCGGGGTTTTATGCCACTATTCTCTTAGCTTTATCCTAGAGGAATAAATCTTGAACCTGAGAGACACCTTTTTGTTTTGTGCCATTTTGTTAAAACAGTTGTGCAGCAGCTTTTGTACCTTGAGTAAATTCCCTTTGTGCTGTCAGGCAAAGGACATCAAAGGGCCTTAGTTACTACTGGGCTCAACCAAGATCTCGGTCGAGGCCACCTGTTTATTTAGTGAGTACATTCTAGACCCTTTTCTTGTGTGTCTACAAATAATGGCCTGACAACCAGAGCAACTCTGGATGTCAAGAAATAGGCCTCAAACAATCAAACACTGTGTTTGAACAGAAGTGAAGGATGTATGCATCAAAGTACTAACAGCACTGAAATAATGCTTACAAATAGCCAAGCCTTCAGCTTGCGGCGCCAATGGCCGCACTACTCACCCCGGATCCAGGTACTGAACTACCTGGACTCTTCCTGGCTTCAAACACGGATCTCCTATTGGCTCCCGGTGACCGCTGCCAGCCTGCCATTGGCTACAGCTCTCAGAGCATTTTATTTTAAACTAGCTGTGCCTTGCCACTTCTGGCGCTTTCCCTGCGGACACTTTAGAGCATGATTTAAAATAACTAGTTTCACTATTTTTCCCTACCCTACTCCTTATTAAATGCTCTTCCTTCACTTCTAACCTCGTCTCCTGAAACCGAGCTACACCCTTCCTTATCCCTTCTCTCCCTGCTGTCTGCTTCTCCTGTTTATGTTGCAGGCGCTGGCACTTCACGTGATTCCTGTGGAACCCTGCCTGCCTTAATTTATTTATTTATTTTAGTCTTTGGTAACTGGGTAAGGCCCACTAGGCACAAGTGCCTGTTTGCAGGGGTGACTTGGGAGCACTGGGCGGTTAAGTGACTTGATCAGGAATCACACAGTATGCAAGTGGAGGTTGTGAGAATCAAATTCAGGTCTGGTCTGCTGGATGTAACAAGCTTGTTCACACCTTGTTCCTCTAACCTCTAGGCTATACTGCCAGCCCAAATATTAGCATGGCCAAACTTCTGAGATCCCTATTGATCACTGGACTGACAGTAGTCATCCTACAGCTGCTCTCTGCCAGCTTTTGCCCCCTAGCCATGTCCAAATCAGCTTTGCCTCTTTTTTGGTTTTTTGGTAAACTTTATTTAAATTGGACTTGTTCAGACATAGCCTGCCTCCCCAATCTTGAGAGGGTCTTTCCACGTATAGAAAATACAGGTACAATACATAAGCCATCTATAACAATGGTGGGGAAAGGTTAAGCTAGAAATTCAAAACAGAGCAGATAGTTGCTAGATATACACATTGAATTAATTCATAAACTAATATATGGTTCAGTTTAATAGCAACTATGTGCTATAAGTTGAAAGTCGTATAAAGAAATAGTTGAAAGATGTCAATGGATCTACTCCCCCTTTCAGAAACCAGGGAACCAATCCCTAGAGACAGCCTGCTCCAAAGGGAGCCAAATGTCTTCATATTTACCAAGTTGTCCCCTAACTAGGTATTGTGTCCTTTCCAGAGTCATTACTTGCATAAGGGAAGTCATCCAGGAGGCTATCATGGGGACTTGTTTAAGTCTCTAATATAACACCAATTCCCATATACCCACTACTATGTCAAGCCTCCATAACCTATAACCTTTCATGGGGCTCCAGTATCCCTATGCTAGAAGTCCCAGCAATATTTCAACTAGGTCCAACCTGGGCATGCTATTTAGGGTCCTGGAGAGGATGTCCACCACTCCTGCCCAGAAGTTCTGGACGTTAGGGCATTCCCAAGCCATATAATAAAAGGTGCGCACTTGTGTGAAGCATTTGTAACAATATGGGGGCTCCCTGGGTCTATTTTGTTTGTTAATTTGGGGGTATGGTAAGATTGCATGAACAATTATACTGTATAACACACAGGTGGTTGTTAACGGAACATTTTAAGATGTTTTTAAGTAGTAGCCTCCAATCCCCCCCCCCCCACTGAGACCATCTGGGTGGACATCCTCTTCCCAGGACCTCCTTATTCTTCTCATAGGATCTGGAAGGCATCCCAACAGCACCCTATAACACTTTGTCAGGGGGCTTAAACCCACTGGTATTAGAAAACCTTGAGAATAACTCCTCTAAAGGTGAATGTTGCAGTACCTGGGACCCTGCTCGTGAGGACAACTCCCCGACCACTCTGGCTTTAAGTCTAATATAAAGGAAGTAGTGAGATGTGGCCAGGTTGTAATCTCTTTTTAGGGCACAAAAATGGCAGACCTCCCCCCCATAATCTGTCCCAGTTGGGGAAGGACCTGGGCACCCCAGGCTCCAAGGCTCATAATATCATGTTTAGAGAGGCCACTACCTCCCTCCAATATTAATCCCAAGGTTGTGTCAGGTGATAGATGCGGTGTATCCCCCAACAGTGAGTGGGCAGCTGTCCACGCTCTCCAGGTCTTGCCTTGGTACAAGGGTTGAGGATCTTGGGGGGGTGGTGTCTTGTCCCATGGGAACTGAATAGCAAATTATAGTAAAGGTGGGTATCTCTCTTGCTCTCCATGTCCCTCCAGGTTGGAGTTTCTCCCCCTTCCCTCAGTAGGTCCTGTATATGGGCCAACTGCGCAGCCATACAATGTAAGCTCATATTGGGTAAGCCCAGGCCCCCTAGGTGCTCTGGGTTCCACATTATCTCTCTCCTAATTCTGGGTTTCTTTCCCTGCCATAGCAATTGGGTGGAGGCCCTCTCCAGTACCCTCAAATACTTTTGTGGGAGACAAATAGGAGTAGATTGGAATAGGTAAAGTGCTCTTGGCAAGATATACATTATAAATCAGGTTAATTCATTCCATTAGGGTCAGGGGAAGGGCTCTCCAATTAATACAGTCCTCCCTGATTTTCTGTACCACTGGCCTAAAACTGAGCTGGATTATTTGAGAAAGTTTACTAGGAAGAAGGATCCCCAGGTATTTTATTTGCTTTGTGGAGTAGATGGTGGTACCTGCAATTGCAATTGGTGACTCTCCTCCTCCTCCCAGTGGGAGCCATATTCTTTTATCCCAGTTGATTTTGTGTCCTGATAAGGGTTCATATCTCTCAGATATCTTACCCAGTGCCAGCAAGGTTTCTTCAAGATTATCTAAAAACAAAAGTATATCATCGGCAAATAGAGAGATGACTTGGTTTCCTCCTCCTACGGTACATCCCCGTATTGCTTTGTCTCCCCTTATGGAAGACGATAGGGCTTCCATAGTAAGGACATATAGCAGGGGCAACAAGGGGCAGCCCTGCATGGTACCTCTGGTCAAGTCAAATGGGGCCGAAATAGTGTTATTTGTTAATATCTGGGCTTGGGGGTTAATGTATAAAGCTTTTAGTCATGAGAGGAGGGGTTCTCCCAGTCCAAACCTGTGGAGCACTGCAAACAAAGGGCCAATCGACCCGATCAAAGGCCTTCTCGGTGTCGAGGGCAAGAAGGCCTCTGCTGGGTCCCCCCTCCCCGGTCCACTTATAGACAATGTTAATAGATCACCTGAGGTTATGTTTAGACTGGTGGCCTTTAACAAACCCCTCAATTGATATGTACCAATCCTCGTAGTACTTTCTCCAATCTATTAGCTAGAGTCTTGGTCAATATTTTATAATCGGCATTTAGGAGAGATATAGGGTGGTAGGAGCCGCATTTTGTAGGGTCTTTCCCCAGTTTGGGGAGAACTACAATTGTGGCAAGCCTCTGGGAATGGGGACATTTACTCCCTTCTCCAAGGTATTACACAGAACCTCTCCCAGAAGAGGGCCGAGGGATTCCCAGGTGTACTTATAAAACTCAGTAGGTAGGCCGTCCGGACCTGGCGAGCTCCCTTTATTTGTCTGCCACACAGCCCCCCGATCTCCTCAAGGGAAACAGGTGAATTCAGTTCCTCCCTTAGATCCTCATCCAGCGAGGGTAGTGCAAATTCCCGAAGGAAATCCTCGGGGTCCCCATTTTGTGGCACTTGGGAGGTGTACAGGCAAGAATAGAAGTTCCAGAATATATAATATCTCTCTTTTTGGTCCAATGTACAGGTACCATCTGGTTTGGCCATCTTAAGAATGGCTCTTTCAGCTTTCTTATGCTTTACAAGCCTGGCCAGCCACTTGCCCGCTTTGTCACCCTCAAAGTGTGTGTGCGATTTTGTGACTTCAAGATCCCTTTCTAGTTTCCTAGACTCTAACTGATTTAATTTGCCCTTTAATAATTTGAGTTATTTTAACTGTCTGTGGATGGGGGCCTGCCATAGCTACTTTCTCTAACTCCTGAATATCTTGCATGAGCTGGCCTTCCTCTTTGAGAGATTGCTTTTTTTTTTATATTCGGAGTAGGAAACTGTCTCCCCCAGAATAAAAGCTTTTAATGCGTCCCAAACTAAATTAATGTGTGTTCCTTTTCCTTTGTTAAGTTCGATAACGTCTTTAATGTTCCCATTTATATACTCAATGTAATGGTTATCTAGAAGTATGACAGGGTCCAGTTGCCACTGAGTCCCTGTGGGGACCTGTGGTCCGACTGTTAATTGCATCTGCAAGGGGGCGTGGTCTGATAAAAGCATATGTCCATATTTTGCTTGCATGTCTTCTATGACCAAGGGAGTGGAAATAAAAATTTAATCTAACCGGGTATAAAGTTGGTGGGAGTGGGGGTAGAAGGAATATTCTCTGTCCCCTAGGTGGGCATGTCTCCAAGTTTCTATGAAAGCCCTCCCCTCTATCAACTCCCCCAGTGCAGCCACACTTTTGGGGTATGGTTTGGTTTTGGTTCCCAAATGGTCCAATGTGGGGTCAAGACAGGTATTAAAATCCCTTCCCCCCAGCACTAAGTTATCCGGTAAGGGAGCCAGAGTCACCCCCAAATGGGTAAAAAAGTCCAGGTAGCTGAAGTTAGGACCATAGATTGAAGCGAAAGTAAGCGTCTTCCTCCCAGGCCCACCTCAGCTATTATAAATCTCCCCTGTGGGTCTGCCACACAACTGTTAACTTTATGTGGGAGGCCTGGGCATACCCAGATGGCAACCCCCCGCGCTCTGGAGGTGAAGGATGCCACTAAAAGGACTCCTCCCCATGACTGGGCCAGTCTATCTGCCTCATCTCTGGTGAGATGTATTTTTTGCAGTAACACCACATCTCCTTTGGCTTTCTTAACATAGGACCAAACCCTCTTCCTCTTAACTATGGTTTTCAATCCACTGACATTCCATAATAACACTGTTAACTCTGACATAATCCTTGTATCTCAGTATATCTAGCTTCATCCACATAATAGTACCTTTTAATGGTAGATGTTAGGTTTAAGTATTGTCCAAACAGTCCACAACTTTTAACTTTAACTAGCCCCCACCAAATAGAATCTCCTACCCCCTCCCCTATCCATTACTTATTATCTACCCTCATATCTTCCCTTGTTACTTCCCCCAGTAGACCCCCCTCCCACTTCCCCAGAATCATGGTCTCTCCCACCCCCAATCCTCTGCAGAATCTCCCGACTACCATCACCCTCTTCTTTTCGTGGAGTGAGCTTCCAAATCCACCGATTATTAAAGAAGAATTATAAAAATTATGGGAGCCTCCTGCCGTCAGAATGAAATGGCATGGACAGGGAGAGGCCCACTTCCGGCAGACTCTGCCAGTTGCGGGTGGCCGTGGGGGCCAATGGAATAAGCTAACCGCATTCCTTCACCCCACCATCCAATTAAACCCAAGCATGGGGTAGCGCTAAAAGAGGCCCCCACCGTGCCCTGTCTGGCGCGGAAGTGCAGGCCTCCCAATAGCGTTAAAATGCTTTTTAACAGATTGTCTCCATGGCTCTTTCATCCACATCTTAATGTCCCCGTTATTTAATATGGAATACTGATTCCAACAAAAGGGTGGCAGTAGGACCTGACAGTGAGTACTCACCCGCTCATATTCCCCCCCCCCATTCATGATTGGAGTGTTAACTCGAGTAGCCCATGCAAGTCACATGCCTGCCCCATGCCCGCAACATTTCAAACAGTGTCAGAAAATTTCAAACCATTTAACAGCCAAACCTGCAACAGGCATGAAAGTGAGTACAAAAACCTCCGGCGTTGAGAGTCTATGTTAGGTGCCAAATCAAGTACCCCAACCAAGGATAATTCACAGCTCCAGTAAAGTAATGTTTCTCCCAGTAGAGAGGGTGGGATAGATCAGGGATCCTCTCAGGCCTTGCCCTGATAGACTTCCGAGCCCCGGAGTTACAGGCCAAGACGGTCCCCTCCCAAAAAAAAACCTCCCCAGGATGTTCTAGTCCCAAGTAGACACTGCACGGTAACACACTTAACAGCTAACCCAGCAACAAACATATCAGGGAGCAAAAGACTCCCAGAGCTGAGAGTCTATGTCCAAGTCATTTCTTAGATGTTAGTTCAGGTACCCTCAGTAAGGGTAGTTCACAAATCCAGTGAAGTAGCAACCCCCCAGTGGAAAGGGTGGATTAGACCAGGGATCCTCTCAGGCCCAGCCCTGATAGGCCTCCAAGCCCGGGAAATTACGAGCAGAGATGGTCCTCCCCGAAAAAAAAAAAACCCTAGGATGTTCTCTAATTAACACTGCATGGTACCATATCTCCAAAGTCACTCTCCATGCTCCTTAGACCGATCACAGCTCCTCAGGCCCTTCACATAATCCATCGCGTCTTCAGAGTCTGTAAAGGCTCTCTGCTGATTCCCGGGATATCGCACAATCAACTGCGCTGGATAGGCCATCGTGAAGGGACAGTTCAGGTCGTGCAGCCTCCTCTTAACCTCCGTAAATGCTTGCTGCCTGACTTGTAGAGGCCTAGAGAAATCCGGAAATATGCTGACCAGAGATCCCTTTACCAATATGGGGTCACTTTTCCAAGCCACTTCTAGGACTGCCTGGCGATCCTGGAAATAAAGGGAACTGACCAACAGATGCCTCTGCCTTTGTTCCGGTGGTGGTTTCTGCCCAGGAGACCAGTGAGCCCTCTCAATTTCTAATGTAATGTACAATGGGAGCTCTAAATGCTTTTTTAACCAGTTGCTCATGAATGTTAGGCAGTCCTTCCCTTTCACGCCTTCCGGAAGGCCCATCACATGTATACTGCACCTTCTTTCTCTATTTTTGTTGTCATCCACGACTTGTTTAAAGAATTCTATATCTTTTAGAGCCTGTTGGAGGGCCAAGGAGAGCCAAACAGTGATATCTTCTAGGTTACCTATTAAGGTTTTGGCTTCATTTATATGTGTTGCACGGGCCTCCACGTTCTCCAACGTAGCATTTACCAATTGTTGAAGATGCTGAATTTATGCAGTCATATTGTCAAATCCTGACTGCATCCATGTTCACAAGTCATATTTCAAATCGTGGATCAGTCTCTCTAAATTCTGATATCCAGAGTCCATTCCCTCGTTCACAGCACCCCCAGTGGGTTCCTATAAATCTTGGGCCTGGATGGCGGAATTCCCAGTTGGGTCTGCAGGCTGCTGGGTAGCAGTTGAACCAGAAGGCTGTTTAAATTGTAATTTGGTTTGTTTTTTTGCAGATTTAGATAGCTCAGGCATCGGGGCTATAAAATCAATACTGTATACTCGAGTTTTGAGATGAAGATATGCAGGATATTACAGATTTTCAGTGGATCTGGACGGAGCTCTTTTAAAACACCTCCATGCAGCTCCTCAGCAAGGCCATGCCACCCAGCTTTGTATCTCTAATGATTTTACCTTCTCCAACATGATTGCTGCCCCTCACAACCGTAGTGATCTTACCCATATGATCCTCCCAAGGTTCCCACTGTACCATGCCATGCTATATACTGCCAAACAACTAAGGGATAAATCTCTCTGGACCCACTCATTTATACACCACAAGCTCTGGTACCTGCTGCTCCTTGCCCTATTACTGTCAGGGGACATAGAAACGAATCCAGGCCCTCTGACACTGCCTGGAGGTGCAATAGGGAACTGGTCCAATCTAAAAGGGCTACAAATCATCCACCTTAATATTAGAAGCCTTATGAAAAACCTTTCTGAACTGGAGGCCTTCGTGGCTCTATATCATCCTGACATCCTCTGCCTATCCGAGACCTGGCTCAAGCCCTCCATTCCTGATGCTGTGTGCACACAAACTAACTACAACCTTATTAGGAATGACAGCTTCCTGTAAAGGGGTGGGTGAGTGACAATCTATTTTAGGAACCATCTTAATCTCTCCCTGGACCCTACCCCCTCAGAGCAATTTTGTGAATCTCTCCACACCATCCTCCTACTAGGCTCAAAAAAGCTGCACATAGTATGTGCCTACAACCCACCCCATAGCGGCCCCTCAGGTCTCACTGAGCTGCTTGAGCTCTCTGTCTCCATAGTTTACCATAATGAACTGTTCATTCCTGGGGATATGAACCTGAACTGGCTGGGTCACACTTATAACACTCATCTCTCCTTGGTCCAAGATTTTAACCTACACCAAATCATCTCTAATCCAACTAGAGTGATATCCACCCCTGCATCTGGCACGTTTATTGACTGGATACTATCTAATCACATTGACAGGATCGCGGCTGCAGGTACTCTGTCTGACGCTATTTCTGACCACTCTCTGATCCTTTGCATTTGGAGTCCCTCTGCGGCCCCCTCCCCTACGGCTAATTACTTTCCATGACTATGCCAAACTAGACCACACTATCTTCCTTAATGAGGTCTCCTCTATTGATTGGGCCTACCTCTATCAAACCCTTGATACTCAAGCAGCTCTTGGCTTCTTTATCGAGAAGTTTATGACCCTACAAGATAAACACCTTCCCCTCGCCTCACGGCGTGTTCGGTCAAAAGAAATCAGATGGCTTCCCAAAGATCTTCTGGCTTCCCTTTGGGCCAGGGATAAAAGCTGGAAGTGTTGTAAAAAAAAAATCAGGCCTCATGGACTATAATAGCTACAGAGCCCTACGAAACACCTGCAAAAAGCAAATCAGGTTAGCCAAAAGCCCCTATTGTAAAGGACTCCTGTTGGATGCATCTGGAGACTCTAGAAAGTTCTGGGGTCACATCAAAACCTTTCTGGGCTCTAAATAACATCACTCATATAACAACATGGTCCTGAACGATGTCCACTGTAACAACCCATCTACTATTGCTAATGCTTTTAATGCTCATTTTTCTGACCTCTCCAAATACATGGCAGCTTTCCCTTCATCACCCCCAAAACTAGCTCTGCAGCTGAGAACCACTCACCTAAACACCCCCCTTTCCACTTTAAAGCCATCTCCAGACTTGACATCCTCAAGTATATAGGCGCCATCTCTGACTACACTGGCATCGGGTCTGATGGCCTTGAGCCCAAACTGCTTAAACTGGCTGCCCCCTTCACTGCAGCATCACTAGCTATAATTTTCACCCTGTCTTTATGCCAAGGACTTATCTTAGACATATAGAAAATTGCCAGAGTCGCTCCAATTTTCAAGAAAGGAGATAAGAAGGACATCCCCAACTACCGTCCCATTGCCATTCTATCGGTGCTGAGCAAAATCCTTGAAAAGATCGTAGCCACCCAAATCACTGAATTCCTCTCAAATTTCAACCTGCTCTCACCATATCAGCATGGTTTCCGTAAAGGATATAGCACCTCCACTGCCCTGCTTCAGCTCACAAATGACATACTTCACGCTACAGACTCTAGCCTCCTAACTGGGGCCATATTTACTGATCTCACAAAAGCCTTTGATCTGGTTGACCACTCTCTTCTACTGACCAATCTTATATCCCCTGGCTTCTCACAAAGCTTAGTTGCCTAGATCAATAGCTACCTATCCAATCGATATCAACTGTTAAATTTGACTCTGCAATTTCTGGTCAATCCCCTGTTAAACTCGCCATCCCTCAGGGGTCCATACTTGGCCCTCTTCTCTTTTCTGTTTTCATAAACTGGATTGCGCTTAACATCCCTTCTTGCTCGACTATTCTCTGTGCAGATGATCTTGTTCTTTATTATAGTTCTTGTTCTATACAGGACATCAACCTTAAGCTACGCTCTGCTTTTCTTCTTCATGTCCAATCCTGGCTCACAAACAACAAACTTCTTCTCAATGTCTCCAAGACACAGGCTATGCTCTTTGGCTCTGCCACCAAACTGAAAATTTGTCATGGTCAGCTTAAGATTCCTAGTCCAGCTGGCTCCTTCTTGGACACTGAGTGCATCTAAATACCTTGGGGTACTACTCAAAGAAACACTAGACTTTGACCAACATATCCAGGCCACCTGTAATGTGATTAACAGTAAAATTGTGGTTGCTTACAAAACAAGTCATGTGCTCACTCCCTCTGCTAGACTGGCCATTGTGTGTCGTATTCTATTACCATCAGTTGCTTATGGTGCAGTCACCTACATCAATACCTCTAAAGCCTCGCTTCACAAATGGGACACCACCTACAATAACATCTGCCTATATGCCTCTGCCTCCCCTTGGTTAAAGCACCAGTGCCAACTCTATGCCAACCTCAAATGGCCTTCCTCCTCTGCCCACTGGCTCCTCTCCCTTTGCTCCCTGGTCAACAACATAATCAGGTCTAACACCCCAATGTCACTAAGCACCCTTCTGATGCCTCAGTCTTCCACCCATGTCCTACATTCCAGTGACTTATCCCTACAACACATGTCCAGGTGCAAAACCTCAAAGAGTGGCACTGCCTTCTTCCATGCAGCCCCAAAACACTGGAACTCCATATGCTTAGAAGCTCATCTTGCACCCACACTTGCCATCTTCAAACACAAGCTTCAAAACTACCTCATTAACTCTGAATCTTGCACTTGTTTCAAACCCCCTTAACCTTCTTGGCTACAACCCTATCACTCATATCTTCCAATCTGAAACATCCTGCCTTCCTCCCACCTGAAACATAGCCTCCCCTCTCCACTTTTGCCTAGCTCCTTCCCTTTCTGCTGGGAACCTTCACTTGGACTACTGCGTTTGTTCACAGTGCTTATGATGCTATCTGTAAACTGGTTCTTGTCACTTGTCTGTTATGCCCAGTATGAGATCAGAGTCAGTGGTGATTATATATACATGCTGTATAATGTGGTTCACTGCTGACAACTGTTATTAGCACTTACCTTACATACCTACTACCCCATGCTACTTTATCACTGTCTGCATATTGCATTATATTATTGTGCTTTGAATTTGTCCTTACAATTTGTGATGTGAATATTGTCTATAACCAAATGTATAATTTGTATACCTCACCTTGCTTTTCTACCTTATGTACTATACTGTGTTGCTGCTCCTAACTGAAAATGTACTACACTGTTTGTAACAACATTTGTAACTTTGTAACCTCCAGGGTCGTGTCTGAAAACAGTCACTATATGTGTCTAGTACACCCACCCGGTAATCAAAAACTAAATAAATAAATACGATGAGGAGGAGGAGTAAAAGAAAATGACCCATTACATTAAGTTTAAAAAGGTTAAAGTAATGCAACAAACTAGACTGAAAATCTTTTTGAAGAAAATCAAACTTCTAGTCCCTGATGAGTAAGACCGTGCTCTACAATGGCAGGAAAAAGGTTGGGGTTAGTGATGCTACATATAGTGCTGCCCAGACCATGGCACCATACATCAGTGCAGTGGACTGACACCTCCAGCCCCAAAGGGGCCTAGTGCTTTTGGCCTAACAACAAAAGAACAGTGCTCTATGGAGAAGATTGGGTCTAAGAAGATCAGTTTGTAACAGTTCAATCATCTGTCTTATCCAGTAGCCAGTGCTCCTGCCATTTTTTGTTTTGTTTGTTTATGATTTGCATTTTATTCTTTTCTTCAGCTCTACCCATATCTGCTGGGCTGACTCCCTGTCCCATCCCAGAGTTGTATTTCCATTTTTTGGAACAGACTCCTCCACATTGTTTTCTTTTATCTGGTATCTAGGATCCATGATATGCAGAAATTCCTTCTTTTGCTGTTTTGAGACCTGAATGTGGGCTATAAAAAAAAAATCTAGTAAACAATTCACAGAACATGCAAACAGTGACAAGGAGTGCTGGCCCAGTGGTGCAGAGGGCTGGGAGTAGGATGGAGCGGCAGTCAAGCAGCTCTCCTCTCCTGGGTAGGGGAGGTAGGTCTTTGTGGCGCTTGGCTGCCACCAAGTGGAGGCTTGGTGGCAATGCCACACAGATGGAGGTCCAGTTGTTGGCCAGGGTTTCAGACAAACGTGTCCTTTATCAAAGGCCAATAAAGGACACATTTGTCTGAAACACATCAGGCAGGACTGGTTGTCTACACATTTGTTCATTAAAATATGGATTAAATCGGCATTGGCATGGGCGCCTCTTTTATGAGGTTATTGTGTGCTCGGAACTTTTTTGGTATGTATACTCTGACACCCACAAGGCTTCACTGGTGCATATTCCTACTGGCATATGACATAATACCACTGGAGAAGGTCCAGTTGAAGTGGTAGCAGCCAAAGTGGCTTGTGACTGAGATCCAGATACCAAAACTACTCGTCCAGAGTGAAAGTAGCCCTGTTGCTTTTTGCCTTGATCAGTACTTTGTGCATAAGGAAGGTGAATGTGGGAAAGGTGTACATTAACCTGCCTGTTCAAGGACAAGAAAAGCCATTCCTCAGTGAGTCCACTGCAGATTAAGATAAGCACAAAATAGTCTCAGTTTTCCATTTTTCCAGCCACTCTGGGTGCACTGCACTATGCACACACCATGGAAACCAGCTGCAGAAACCCTCAGGGAACACCTCTCACACAACTGACGACGTCCATGAGCTGATTACTCAAGTCAAGAGCCACCACTGAGTCTGCTGAAGTCAGCAAGCCAACTACCACATCTTCAGAGCCTCCTGACAGGCTGTAAGAGCAGACTCCCCCCTGCCTGTTTAGGTAGAACATTGTGGTTTTGTTGTCTGTGTTGACTTGTAGTCTTGACCAAACAGATGGAAAGTGAACAAACTCAACCTCAGATGAGCCACTTACAATTCATACAGGTTGCTGTGCAGGCAAGACTACTGTGGCATCCAGTAGCTATACACCCTGCTTTCCTGCAGCTGTGCTCCCTAGCCAATTAGGGAGGTGTCTGATCAGCTACACTGTGGGCTCAGGCTGAAGAAAGGAGATTCTTTCCTGGAAAGTTGAGATGATGACCACCAACACAGAGCATCCAACATAGGCTATGCAACCCTGAACCAACTGGGGCAGTAAAAAATGGATTTGGGACCACTGGCAGACAGAGCTCCCACAGCAGAGGATGCATGTGCCAGCAGGCCCACTGTGCAAAAAACATTAGAAATACCATGAAACCCAGGAGTTAAAGAAAATCCCTGACAGTCTATGATTACCCAGCCTGAAGCTACTGGGCACAGGACATAACATCCTTGGCCATGTCATCCAGCAGGCGAAGGAGCGGAGTTCCACATGTTGAAGATGATAACCTGCATGGGGAACATCTTCAACTTTTCCAGGCTGAGGAGACCACTGAACCATCTGAAATGCTGTGATGAGTCAATCATGGAGAAATGTCTTCACTCCCCAAACTAAAGAAAGGTCCTCACTGCTCAGAGACAACTGGTGACTACTCAAAGGGCAGAGGACAGGTCGCAGGGAATGGCACAGAACTGATACAGGCCATTGTCTACCCTGAACTGGAGGTGCTGCCTGAGAGACCGCTAAATTGGCACATGGAAATAAGCATCCTGGTAACCTGGAGAGCAGAACAACATTCCTTACTCCAGGGAAGGGATGATTTGATTCAGCGTAACCATGGAGAATCTTGGCTGCCAAATGAAGGGATTCAGAAGCGACAAATACAGAATGAAGCAAAATATCCCATCCTCTTAGGTAATACAAAGTAACTGGAAACAAAGCACTGCTGAGCTTGACAGAATGAAACATGCCCTATTGTATGCAAAGGGAGAAGTTGCTGGACCTTCTCCAGTAGTGCAAGCTGACATTTTAGCAAAAGCATGTTCTTGTAAAGTGCATGGAGTTGGCAAGGGCAAGGTTGCAATCTCTACAGAAAGATCCTTGCCAACTACTTCTAAGTGCTACTGGCCCAAGGAAATCGCAGAATACTGGGGCAGGAAGGACTGCAGCCAGCCACCTACCAGGATCTACAGCAAAGACTGACTAAACAAGAATGCTTCCCCCCCTCCCCCGGCCAATCACTTTCTAGACTTACTGAAGAAGTTAAAGGATTTAGAGCCCTGGCCTCGGGACATTACCCTATCTAGCATCTTTGCCACAAAGCCATTTGGCTGCTGCTGCTGTTGTTGTTGTAGATGAAAGGAGCTATGAAAAGAGAGACAGTGCAAATCTTTAGCACGGATTTATCCTTACCATGACTCAGGAATAAAACGTATTGCAAAGTAATTAAGAAGCTTTTCCATTGTGACCCAAACAAAAAGGGCAACTCAAGTTCTTCCTGCTGAATCTTAAGTGAGGGAGGTAACGAGGAGCCACACCTTCAATGAAAGGTGACTGTGGCTGCCATAGTTATTTTATTTAGTTTTTTTTTGACCAGGTAAGTGCACTAGACAAATCTTGCCTATTTTCAAGCACGACCTGGGGAAGGGGGATACAGATGAATGCCAACTGACCTTGAACCAGATTAAGCTGTTGGTGGTATTTTTTTTTTTTAGTGAATGAGGGAGATTTGGCCAGGACACCGGGGAAATTCCCCTACTCTTTTCAATAAGTGCCATGGGATCTTTAACATCCATCTGAACTACTACCAATCCAGGCAGCTGGGACCTCGGCTTAACGTCTCATCAGAAAGACAGCACCTCAGAAGTGTAGCACTCCTCTCATGCTGCACTACAGTGTCAGTACTGGGATATTAACCCAAGTGCCAGATGTGGGAACTGAACGCACAGCCCTCTGATCTCCCGGCCTCAGAGGCGAGTGTGCGACCTACTGAGCCACTGACACTGTTAAAGGCATCTGCAGAGTTCAAAGCCACTTTAACTGGTACTTGGTTACTTGATGGCCCAAGTTCTCAATCTTAATAAGTTCACCCTGATGCAGCTTATGAAGTAAGGGCCATAGAGGCTTCAGTCAAAAAGCAACACATGTGCATACCATGCTATACAAGCCATGCAATCCCTTCCAGGGTAGAGAAGGTAGAGGTATCGTCTAGATAGGCAGCTCTGTAGGGAGTGAAGATGCTATCAGTGTCAGGTAAACAGACAGTACCACAGACACTGTAGCCCAACCTATAAAAAAAATTATGCCTCAAGGGCAATCATAACAACATGCACTCTCTCTTAAAGCTCAGAGGCCCAGAAAGCCAGTTGGGCCTCAGAGCCTGCTACTGCTGATGCTTACGAACTAGAGGAAGTAGATTTAATGTTCAGGATCTGTGCCAGAAGGGCCATCTGTTGGCATAACACGCTGGTTTTTGTGATGTGGTCCACTCTCAGATGCTCAGATTGTGCCCATCTGTCATGGGATGTTTTCAGCCCACAGGCCACACATTTTTTGAAGCCCATCCTGTACTGATCAAAGTTGGATGCAGGAAACTACTGAAAAACTAATTATTTTCACAAAAAGTAAGTTTAGCACAAACACAAGTGCAATCAGTATTGTGCAAATTTAATGCTAAATCACTATCATCACATTCACTATAATGGTTAAAATGCTAATGAGTTAATTAATGTAAATTTATTTTTACACTAATTAGCACTTCAGCAAAAATTATTTGAGAGTGAAAGTTTCAGGTTTTACAGTGGACAAGAGGAAGATAAAACATTGGATAAATACCGTAACACACAAATCAGCAAAAATAAACTCCCATAAACATAGCAGGAGTCATAAATGAGGCTTCTGAATCTTTTTCTGGAAAGAAAACTTTGGAGAGCATGATGGCAGAAACCCAAGGACATGTGGCCGAGTGTATGGAAGAATGAGTTAAAGGAGGAATAAGCTTAGAATCCTTCCTGAGTCGCTAAGTATTCTTAGCAGATCAGACATGGTCTGGATAGTAGGATGGGCAGATTGGACGCCTGGATGGGCTGCTGGGCCTTATCCTACTGTCAAATTTTATGTTTCTATGCTGGTAAACAGATCTCAAGTGGTTAAAAATACAGTGCAATAGACAGCACAAAGTATGATCATATGCAAGTTTCAAGGTTCTATGTTACCTAGCCCAGTCTCAGCCTGCATTTTACTGTATGCCCAATAAATGCACACATACATAATTAAATGTCTGCCTTTATAAATATTTAATAATAAAAAAATGGAGGTTGGACATCTCATCCAAGAGGGTGCACAAAGTGCTGATGGCTCTGAAGGCAAAGAAATCTCCAGGGCCTGATGGACTACACCCTAGGGTGCTGAAGGAACTCAGTGGGCAGCTGGAGGTTCCCTTGGCAAACATTTGTTTGTTTGTTTTATTTTTAACCAGGAAGTGGACTGGGCACAGCCCTTTTTCAGCCATGCCTGACATATAACAGTACAATACAACAAAAAATGACAAAAAATGTGTTCAACAGCTTGCTGGCTTCAGGCATAGTCCCGAAGGATTTAACACAAGCACAAGTATTTCTCTTCATGGTGGTGGGGGGGGGGTGCGACTACAGGCCAGTGAATGTGGCCTCCATTGTGGTCAAGATGCTACAGACCATCCAGAAGGAGCCCACTGTGAAGTGTTTGGAGAAGAACATGCTGCAGGATCCAGGATCTGAAGCAACATGCCAGACAAACCTCACTGACTTCTTCAGTGGGGTAATGCAAGCAGCAGACAAAGGCCAGCCTATGGATGTCCTCTACCTGTACTACAGTAAGGCCTCGACTTAGTTCCACATTGAAGATTAGGGAAGAAGCTGGAGGATCTGGGATGGGGGAAGGGGAAACCAGGTGGACTGCTAACTGGCTGTTAGGAAGGAATCAGAGAGTGGTAGTAAATGGGTAGCATTCGGAGAAGACTGTTACTAGCAGAGCACTGCAGGGGTCAGTCTTGGGACAGTCCTTTTCAACTTGTTCACCTGCAAGAGGGGACTAAAGGTCAGATCAGCAGATTACAACAAGGGGGAGGAGAGAGTCGATAGTGACAAGGGCCACCAGGGGTATGAAAAGAGACAAAGAGAGGCTGGAGGACTGATGGGGCATATGGCAGCTTAAGTTAAATGCAAAAAAAACAACAAAATAAATGCCAGGTCATGCATGTTAGCAGGAAGAACTCCAAGATGGAATACTGGCTAGAGGGTGTAAAGCTAACAGTAACGACTGAGGAAATGGGCCAAGGTGTAACCATTGCAGAAATTTAGATGTACAGGCATAGTGTAACAAGGCAGATGGGAAGGCAAACAGAATTCTGGGCTGCATAGGTAGAGGGTTTTCTAGCAGAAATGAGAGGGTAACCCTGCCCCTGTAAAGATCCCAGGTATGGTTGCACATGGAATACTGTTTTCAATTCTAGAACCCTCACCTAAAAAGGGACAGAGATAGATGAGAGACAATAGAGCGAAAAGCAACCAAGATGATTCAGGTACAGCAAGAAAGTCATATAAGGAGAGACTGTAGCCTGAATATGTACTCCTTGGAGACCAGGATGGAGCGCGATCAGTGCAAATTTTTAAGGTGCATCAACAAAGTCAGTGACCATCAACTGTTCACTTGTTGTGAGGGTTCCATCACTAGCACAGAGGATACAAACTCACGGGAGGAAGTTCAGAGGTGATATGAGAAAATGTTTCTTCACTGAGAGGGTGGGGTAGAAACGTTTGCCACGGGAGGAATTGGAGTTGAAAACTACAGAGGGTTTTAAGATGAGTTGGGAAAGATATGGGTTCAAGGGCGAGGGAGGCAGCACTGCCAGTAGGGATTGTTGTGACGAATACACAGTAACAGACAAACTGCGAGACAGGCAGCAACCGTGCAAACTGGAAGGACCCATCTTCTTCTGCTTGAAAAATTTTTGTTTCTATAATATTTCATTCTCAGTTCTGTTTTGCTCATGCCAGACACAGAAGGTTTCCCCAAATTTGTTAAAAGCGTTGTGAAACTATAGCAACTCAAAATACAACAGCCTTCGTGACAAATCAGGATAATCATTTTAGATGAAAGTGCCTGGATGACAGATCCTATATTGAAACTCAAAATTATCCAGCTTTCTTTACATACAAGCAGTAAAGGGATTTGATTTCAACTCACAGTATGTTTGCCTTCTGCCATTGAGATGCCCTAAACTAGAGGGAGAGAGAGAGAGAGAAAGATGCTTATCAGAATCTAATAACTTCATCTTTACAACTGCAATACAGTGTGACTGGCATGCGTGTATCAATGGCACTCAGGCCAGTCATTTCAGCTGCAGGCTTTTGCACATACCACTAAGCAATATCAGAAATAAACTAATTTAGAGAAACATTCTATTGTAAAAATAAGAAAACTGAACTGCTTACTTCCTTCAGGCCAGTTCTGTTTTAATATAAAAGTGTGTTCTTGAGCACAGTTACTGGCCATCATGTATTGACTTGATTTGAAATAAAACTACTTTAAACTCAAGTAAGTGTGTGAAGCTCGAAAGGTCTGGTTTACTTTTAATATTCTGTTTCTGATTAAGATATTTATATAATAAAGGGCAACCTTACTTTGAAATAGTTTCTTCATCTGTTGCAAAGGTCAGTAATTAGAACATTTCAAATCAGTGAAGCTAAAGGCCAAAGAAAATGTTTAAATGCTGCTCCTTTATGTAATAATGTGATTTATGTTACAAACTCAACTGTGCTTTCAGAGCTATTAAGGGAGGCACTGAATCTGCAAACCTGCTGAGTTTGTTAGATCTCAGGACATCCTGAATTAATGCATCACTGCTTTGAGACCATTCTGGCTCTATACAGAATTCCTGACCCTTGCTGATCAGGCAGCCAGTTCAAAGCAATTTCACAGGGTACTCAGGTCTCTGGGACTTGTAAGATTTAAAAAAAAATACACTTTTTGTGGGAAAGCTTGCTTACTTTCCTAGAAACCATTGCCTAACAAAGGTTTCTCAAGACTTACCTTAAGAAAAAAAACTACTAAACTTTACTTTTCCTTGCGCCAGATGTTAGTTAGGTGTGGCACAAGTATTTAACTAACTGAAGGCATCAAACTACAAATGCTTCAGGTGTACTATATAACACAGCCTACAATGATAATAAAAAAAAAACGTTTTTAAAAATATAAACCTATTTAAAGAGCAGCTTCCTAGTTAAGGAATAGCTGCCAGCCCGACTGTGGTCGATAGCTGACCTGCCTCTGAGTCTCCATACGAAATTTGGCAGAAATCCGTCCTCGCAATAAAAAGTTATATCCCTCGTAAATTAGTATTTTTCCCTTAGCACTGGAAAAAGGACCGACTTCCTGGTCCACAACCCCCCCCACCCCAAGCAGCCCTGTTTTGTGATGTCACAAAATGAAGGCTGCGTGAGCGTGCCCCATTCACTTGTATGGGGCTGATATTTTCACATGTTTTATACTACCCTTTCCTGCTAGGTTTTTAATAAATCAAAGCAATCAATTAACTAAAAGGCCCTATTAGTTGATTGATCGCTTTGATTTGTTAAAATCAACTCAAAAAAAAAAATATAAACACATATCAACCCAATAGATAGAACGCATACCAACAACCCCATTTTGTGACATCACAAAACACGGGCTAAATGGAGCTAGAAGGATGTGGTTTCTTGGATCAGGAAGAGATCCATTCAATAAAACAAAATACTAATTCAGAATCTTTTTATTTTGAGATGAATTTCTAATTAAACTATGAATACTCAAGACATATCAGTGCTCGACCAATATACTCAGTCAGGTAGCTACTAGGAAGTAAATTAAAAATACTCAATGACACTAAACAATAAGAGTAATTATGAATGTTTAAATATATTTCTGAAGGGCAACTTACTAAAGGTGAAGGATTTTTTTATTAAAGGGGCCTTCCAAAGACAGGCTGCATATAAACAAACACAACACTTTCAATATGTTACAGTTACATACTGAAGTAGAACAAACAATAGCTGGCTGACCTGTCAGCACAGTGGTAGTGCTACCGCTCACCTAGGGTCGTCACCCTTGCTGCAAGATTGCCATCTGCAGTGCAGCGGAGGACGCCGGGGAGTACTGATGCAAGCTGGAGGCTGGCAAACCACTCTTGCTCAGCATACGTGTAACCCCTAGATGGCGCTATCCCAGGGGCTACTACCCCTGCCTGATTTGCCACTAACAGGTTGAGGGGCCTGGATCCAATGGCGGGTGCCTCCACCCAGAGGTCAGGGTTTGCAATAGTTAAACTTGGTCACAGCCCTCTGGGACACTGCAACCCCCCTTTCTTCCCACTAGTGGCCCACACAATATATCAGAATTACCTTCACAGTATACACTTACCCCCAGGGCTGGTTCAGGCACTGGGACCTCCTGTAAAATAAGATACAGTGCAACAATCACAGTACAATACTTTAACATAGACAAATACCTCAGGCAGTATAACTTTGCTGAAACAAGCAGCTCTGATTTATTTAGGGGGAATATAACAAGGACAGGGGGAAATCAGGTTAATTAGCTTATACTTTACTCATCTACCTATGGCTCTGTGCACAGGCCTATCCCTACCAGTTACTGTCCCTGGGTACCCAAGCCCTAGTGGCTAGTCCAAACCGTGGCAGCTGGTAGGGGTCCTTTCACACAGAGAAAAGAAAAATTAGTTAAACAGTCAGCAGTACAGTAATTCTATTTGGATTCAATGTGGCAATTCAACAGGGAGCGACCCTGAATTAGTACTCACGACCTCCAAACAAGATAGGGTCCTTCAATGTCAGCAGGGCTACTCTTGAGCTCCACGAGACTCCTCACACATTTATATGGCAAAAAGAAAGTACTATACCAGGCAGGCTGCTTCTCTATCCCGATCGCAATTACTGCACAATACCGGAGAACACACAGCAGATTCAGTTCCTGACAGACCGAGTGCAATTCAGCAATTTCTCCAGTCTTCTACAGGGTGAGCCTGGTTTCTACTCTTCAGATATCCTTTGATTCTCTTCACAGGACAGTTCAGTCCTAACAAGCAGTTACACAAGCTGCAGACGGAACTCGGACCTTACACATGTTCCCGACTAAAACTGTGCACTGAAGGAGCACAGGGTTCCTTTCCCTTCACTGCCAGAGCTAAAACTGAAACTCCAACAGACAAAACCGAGCACTTCCTTGAGTTCCTCCCAGTTCTTGACTGGATTGGCTGTCCTCACAATAGACTGCTCCTGTTGGTCCAAAAGGCGCCAAAGTCTAAACTACATCTCCCAGAGTCACTGCCCATACAATCCTCTTGTGGCTGGCTCAGATTATGAGTCCAAGTTCTGATTCGTCAAGGCACCATTTTAGAGCTAGCTTACCCCACACTGATTGGTCCAGTTCAGCAGTTCAAAACCAGAATGGGGAACTAGGCAGACACAGTTCTGACTGCAAAGAAAGCAGGTTAGACAAACTGTAATTTCATTATTACTCTAAATGATTTCTGGCAAACAGTTACATCTTTCAGATAGGTTCCTTTGCACTCCTAGTGACTGCAAAATGGAGTGAATTGGCAGCAGCTCGAGTGGTACTCAAACAGAGAAGCACACAGTCCCCCCATAAAAACTAATTATGTCTGCAAGCAGACAGCTCTTAAAGAGACAGTACCAGAGGCTCTAAAAACACTCACTGATAAATGGCTTAAATGCCAAACACCATTCAGGCTTGGAGCATTCAAGCAAGCTCCTGGAAGTCTTTTGGGAACCCCCATTTGCAGGGGGGTTACATACGCATGCCCCCTGGCTCACCTAGCACACATGCATTTTGGGGTGGGGGAAAAAAACACTACGGAAAATATCCCAGCTGGGTAGGATGACTTCGTCCATGGCTGCGTCACCACTCTACCAGTGCTGGCTTGAGTTGCCTCGAGGGGGCCACGAAGCACCATAGATCTTGATGAAAGAGCCCCACCATGGGGGATAAGCCATGGGGGTAGAAAGTGGAGCTAGGTAAGTCCCAAGGAATATGGGGATGGATGAAGGAGGCAGGCTGGATGAAGGGGTCTTGATGAATATAACAAAAAAAAAAACACCTAATTTTGGCACTGTCTTGTCACATAAAGTAAAACACTGAAACATCATTGCTTCCACTGAGGGTGCCCAAATTAGGGTAACACCAACACTGTGTCACACTACAGTTCAAACCCCGAGAAACATCTCATTGCAGATTTGCCAAGGATCCAGGGACTTTTTATTTATTTATTTAGAACAAATCGGAATTACAAACCTTTGCATCAGAGACTCCTTTGCAAAGGCTCCACGTCAATGGTATCAAGGAACAGTATAAATGATAGCACAACATAAGAATTAAGACATTACAACAAATACTAATAACGTAACTGAGTCGTAGTACAGTATAAACATAGTATGTCCACACAGGGAACAATTGTCAAAACAGCATTAAAATATATACAGAAATATAAAATAAATACAGGAATGTACAGTGTAAGTCGGTAGACCAGGGACAACCTGAGCAGGGGTAATCGTGGTATATCCACATAGGGTACAATTGTCTAAACAGCAGTAAAATATAAACGGGAGTGTTCAATGTAAGAATATGTTGCCGAGGGTCAGATTAAGGCGTGAAACAAAAAACAATATGAATTGTCTTGTCAACGCAGGTCACACCACTTACATGGATAAAATATTAAGTGTGATTGGAGAGAGAAAAGCTACAGGTTAGGAGGGGCAGACAGTGGAGACATTGTATTAACGGAAAAGAGTGAAGTAGGCTGTTGGATGGTACAGTCATGTGCAGTCACAGACAGAGGAGGAGAGGAGTAGGCCTTTGAGCTTGGCTTTGAAGAGGCCAAGTTTAAGTTCAGCAGAGATGTCAGAGGGCAGTTCATTTAGCCAGCAAGGGGCCCTGTAGTAGAAGGCACGCTGACCCAACAACATTCTGCAGTGAGGTACAAGCACTTGGGCTTTGGTGAATATTCATGTCCATAGCGCACTGGGGCAGGTTGTATAAGGCTATTGAGGACAGGGGACAGAGGCCACTGGAGACCACTTTGGCTGTGAGGCAGGTATGGTATTTTAGCCTCCCATCAAAGTTCATCCAACTGGCTATCTGACAGAGGTCAAATGTGTGAGTCCATATGTCACACCCTGTTACAGGCTTTGTTCAAAGCAACTTTGACACTGCGGAGAGCTGTGTGGTCAGCAGACCCCTAACAGACAATCCCCTAGTCAAGAAAATGGAGAAAGACAGCACTCCAAGCTCAAATGCCAAAAAAGGACTACAGCAGCAAGACAAAAAATGAAACAGTTAGTTCAGGAAAAGTCACTGTGCAATCCAAAGGGCAAATAATGACGGTCCAAATGACACCATAAATGCTAGGTGCAGTAATTATTGGTGCACGGCGGAGGGCGAACACTAACACAGAATGAGAAAGAACACTCCCCGGCGCTTTGAATCACATAGATTCTTCCTCGGGAGTGTTTTTTCTCATTCTGTTACTCTTGGCCCTCCACCATGCACCAATAAATACTGCACATACTGTGCTGGACAAAAAGGCACTTCTGTCAAAATAGGTAACATCAAACTGAAACTGAGGTAGAACTAGAAATTCAAGTACAATGCGTTTTTGTTTCTGAAATTTCCATTTCTTTTGGACTGTAAACACTTATGTATATATGTTTTGTAATTATTTACAATTTTTTTTAATTTTAGTAAACATTTTGATTTCCTTAATTCTGCCCGAGTCTTGTCTCATTTTTGCATGTGAATACTGAGACAGTGTTGATATAGCTGACTGAACTGTTAAGGGCTTAAAATGTGTTACCATCTTGATAAGGTAAGAAAATACCAGGGTCTCAATTGAGTCAAAAAGGGGAGAACTGTGAACCAAGCTGGGTGCTCACTGGGTTAAGTATTGCACTGCATTTCTCCGAAGTGGGTGTGATATTTGATCCTGTTAATTGGGCGTGCTTGCGAAAAAGGGTTCATATTTTACCTCAAGACTTGAGACTAGTAGGTGTTTCGGACCCAAAACAGACAGGAGGGTTACCCTGTTTGTCTCGTGTTCACATATTGCACTTCGAGGTTGAGCACTCTGGGAGCAGAGGATCTGACTTGCGGAGTGCATTTGTGACACCAACTAGGTGTCCGTGTTCCAGGGCTTTATAAATGAAGGTGGTGAACTCTCGGAGGGCGGTGGTTGTGCTGTGGTGCTTTCTGAAGCTATGTTGGCTCATGTATAGGAGGTCATGTTTAGACAGGTACTAAGTAAGTTGGTACGAAACAATTCTTTCGAGTGCCTTTGGGAGGGAGGATAGACAGAGGCCGGTAGTTTGGAGAGGTGCGGTCACCCCCTTTATGGACGGGGGTGATAACAGCTGATTTCCAGAGGGAGGGGAATTGGCCGAGACAAAGGGAGAAGTTGAGAATATTGGCGAGGGGGGTAAGGACAACATCCAGTGCCAGGTGGAGGAATTTTAGATCCAGGGAGTCTCCACTGTGTCTTGTTTTACCTAGCACTCTAGATAAAGAGAGCCTAGCCTCACCAGGGGACAGTCCTGAACAGAAAGAGGAACATTAGCGGAGGGTGGGTGAAAGAGCATGTGAGGTAGGGTTGAAGAAGTTGGGTGGGAGTACACTAGTGAGGTCTGAGAAACTGGTGTTTGCTATTGTTAGGGGTCCTAGGAAGGGCTCCATTAACAATGAGCTGTGGAGGGGAGACACAGTTTTCCATTTTAATTCTTTAAGGTTGTTCCTCAAATTTCACCCCGAGCCCCATGTGGAAGATAGTGTTTCCTGGTAGTAAGCAGTCTTGTCTTTTCGAATTTCCCCTGTGCATTTATTTCTGCCCCTCCTGTACTGCTGCCTATTGGCAGATAGACCAGAATTGATGGCCTTTTGCCAGAGGTTATCTCGATAGTGCATTAGTTCCAGAAGGGCCTGCATGATCCAGGGGTTATTAGGACCTTTGACTGCTTGTTTACTGATTGGGGCAATGCGGTCACAAGCCGCATTGAAAGTGGAGATGAAATGGGATAGGGCAGTGTCCACCGATCTGGCAGAGTCAATGGGAGACCAATCACAGTTCCCAAGGAAGTGTTTGAAATGCTGAAGGAATCCCTGTTTTAGATGATGATGATAAACAAATTTTGGGGAAGGGGACACTTACTGGACCACATGTACAGTATGGGGGAGTAGTCGCTTAAGGCATCCAGGAGTACAGTGACCTCAGAGAGTCTGTCAGGTTGATTTGTGAGTATAAGGTCCAGCAGCGTGCATGTTCTAGTTTTATAGTTCAACTGTGTGGGAGAAGGTACAACTTAGATAAGGGTCATAGCTGCTATTGTGTCCTTATACGTGTGGGCCAACGGTGACTTTTACGATAATTGTTTTTATTTTCCTGCTTTGTATGCTTTGTTCTTCTACACCAATAATGCACTCATTTTGTTTTTAGCAATATATATATACACAAGACTTCA
This sequence comes from Neoceratodus forsteri, assembly GCA_016271365.2. Lineage (NCBI taxonomy): Eukaryota > Metazoa > Chordata > Ceratodontiformes > Ceratodontidae > Neoceratodus > Neoceratodus forsteri. The sequence continues at coordinate 685,643,109 of CM028134.1, forward strand.
GGAAAAACACGGCATCGAAGCCAGCTTTAGATAGGATTAAAAAACAACCTAGGGCTGGAATTTCATATAGGGTGTAGGACAACCGTGGCCTTCCAGAAAACACTGCATTAGTTATGCACTACTACTGGAGCACTACCTATTGCTGTTATAGACTATTACTGTATGAGAAATGTTCAGCTTTGTATAATTATATATGAAATACCTGTAAAATTGTTCCTTTAAAACTATGACTATTTACAGTGTCAATCAACTCCATATGAAATCTGCCTGCCAAGGGGAGAGATGGGAGCCCTGCGATGGAAGTAAGCTACAGAGAATTGCAGGGTCAGGATGGGCGAGGGGTATGGAAAGCGTGAGGCATGGTTGTTGTGGGTGCTGGTCCTCGATAGTTGGAGAAATACAAAAACAAAAAAAAGGTAAAAAAGATTTTTGACTAATGTTCCTCATATCACAAACTCAGGTGTCTAGAGGGAGCTACCTTGGAATGTTGCTGCTCAGTTTGTTGTGTAATGTGAAGAAAACACAGGTTACTCACTTGTAACAGTAGTTCTAGGAGTGGTATATGTTGTTCATCAACTCTTGTTGGCATGTCCCTTTCCTTTTCAATCTTGCCGGAAGGTCTAAAAGCTGGCTCCTCCTACCCACCTGGGTGGTATATGCCTCGGCTCCACCCCATGATGCCAGATCTTGCCCGCTGGAAGCAACGGTTGTGCATCAAAGTCAGGGAGGTTGGGTGGGTCAGTGTGGATGAACAACATATACCACTCCTAGAAAGTACAGTTATTGTAAAAACTTACCATAACAGTAGATCTTTGAGGAGCGTCTCTTGCAGTAGGTAATATTTTTGGGTATCCAACAGAGGTCGCTGTGGTGCACGGCAGTTCTTCTAGCAGTTCTTCACCAGGGACCACCCACACATGACATCAGCTTCCTGTTTCCTATGTAAGTGTGGGCACTTCCTGTTATCCTCAGTTCCCACACTGGATTCAGCTCGCAAAGCAAGGACCAAGGGGAAGCCAAGGTACCAAAGGAGTCCCAACCCCAGTCACTGGACCAGAACTTTCTTTCTAAGACAAGGAGGGGGATGGAGGGCAGGAACAAACCTACTGCAAGAGACACTCCTCAAAGATTTACTGTTATGGTAAGTTTTTCACGTAACTGCACTATCTTCCACAGAGTGGTCTCTTGTAGTAGGTAATACTTTTGGGATGAATCTCAAGCAGTAATGCCCATATGGGAGGACAGTTATGATAGGAGACCTTGTAGGACTGCACGGCCAAAGGCCATCCTACATCGTGAGGCAATATCTAGATTGTAGTGCCTTGTAAATGTATGGATCGTGAACCAAGTAGCAGCATTGCAGATATCTGAAATGGAGGCTCCTTTAAAGCAAGTTGCAGTGGTGGCCACAGCTCTAGTGGAGCGTGCTTGGACAGGTCCAGGTAAAGGCTTGTTGTATTTTTTTGTAACAAAATGAAATACAATGTGCCGACCAGGATGAAAGCATACATGTCGCAACCGGGAGGCCCTCGCAACCTGGGGCAAAAGAAAGGAACAGTTGAGACGTCTTTCTAATTGAATGAGTCCGATTAGTTTAGTAGCGTAGTATACGATGGACATCTAAAGTATGCAGTAGATGTTCACCCTGATTGGAGTAGTCAGTACTGTAGACCGGAAGCTCCAAGGACTGATTTAAAGGGAAACTGTGGAAAAAGTGCAGCTTCACCCAGGCACTACAAACATTCTTAATTAGTGCTTTCAGACAGTATTTTTTTTTTCATTCCTTTAATTGCTTTTTTAGTGATTTAAACAGTGCCCTACAGCTTTCATTTTCTATTGCTGGCAGCCACCATTTCATGAGTAGCAGAGAGCTTCCTGAGCTCATGTTATGCTAATATGACCTGTCAACCAATAGCAGAGGTGAAACAGGCATATTAGCATACAGTGAGCTCAGGAGGCTCATTACTGCTCATGAAATCGTTTGGGCACCAGAAAGAAGTGGGAGTAAAATCCTGTTTGATGTTCCAGAAGGGGTACCTGTACAACAGCCTGTTTGGTCAAAAGGGCCATCAATTCCTCCTGTAAGATGGGTACATGATCTGGAGGATAATGAATCTGCCATGGAGGGCAAGGGCGTGGGGTGGAGAGAAACCCCAAAGTATGACCCTTCTGTATAATCAGAAGTACCCAATTGTCGGAACTGATCGTTGGCCAGGCCTCCAGATAGAGGGCAAAATTACCCCCCATAGCCTCCGAGGCCTGGGCAAGGAGGCGGGGGAAAAGCTCTAAGTGGGTTACTGGGAGGCAAGTTGTGCAACTCTGCCCAAAGGGTGGGAGTAGGCACCCCGGGCAGCAGAGGTGTTTCCTTTGGTGGATTGAGCACGACCTCTGAAGCTACCTTTATTATCTCTGTATCTTCCACCTCTTTTGGAATAAGAGGAGTGTTGAGTACGGTAAGTTGTAGCTGGAGTATGATACATGCCATGGACCGTATGGAGGGTTCTGCCTGGGGGCCAATGACAGGCCGAATGGCATGGCTTAGAACTTGTAGAGGGTTCCCTCCACCATGAAGTGGAGGAACCTTTGGTGGGATGGACAGATTGGGATGTGAAAGAACATGTCCTGAAGATCCAGTGAGGAGAACCACATGTTCTGCTCAAGGGAGGATATGATCTGGGACAGAGTTACCATCCGAAAGGTGCGCGACCTGAGAAACTGATTCAGGTCATGCAGATCTCGAATGCAGCACCAGCCCCCTATCCGTTTTGGGACCAGGAAGTACCTGAAAACGAACCCTGGGTTGACCGGTGGGTCCGCGACTCTGACCATCACCTCTTTGCAGAGGAGTTGGGCCGACCGAATATGGGCGCATACCTTTTTCTTCCATAAAGCACAGGCTCGGCTTGGGGGTGCTGCTCAAATTCCAGAGGCAGACCCTGGCCGACCACCCCCAGAACCCAGCTGTCCATGTAACAGTGGACCAGGTGGAAAGGAAGTGGCAGAGCCAGCCCCCCATGGGAGGACCCAGAGTGGTTGTGGCGGGTATGGGAGTGGCTGCCCGTACCCATCACTGCACAGGCTTGGAGGATGAAAAGCCAGCAGCAGGGCCACTGGAACCTCTACCTCCGGGCTTATGGTTCGCCGAAGCCCCAGACTTGGGCCGAGGGCACCAAGATTGAGTTTGTTGCTGCTGCCCAGTTTGATACTGGGCCTGCTTGGTTACGGGGCAGAAGGCTGAAAGGGCTTCTTCTTCTTCTTCTGCGACTTCTTAGAACCCTGGGGTTCTTTCTGGGTGGAAGTAATGGAGTCCTAGGTGGTGTTGGACTTCTCGATACGCTGAAGGTGACCATCGATTCCTGGACCAAACAATTCGGTACACAACAAGGAAACATCCACCAGTTTGTGCTGGGTGTCTGCCGTAACGGTTGAGACCCACAGCCAGGCCCAGCGGCGCATGGCGACTGCAGCTGCCACTGATCGGACACTAGAATCCCCAATATGAAGGGCTATCTGGAGTTGTTGTTTAGCAACAGCCTGATCCTGATCAAGGACCTGCTTGACCGTGGTGTGAAGGTCCGTGGGGAGATGAGGAAGCACCTCATCCAGGGAGCCCAAGAGGTCATGGGAAAAGTGTGCCATAATAACAGCTGAACTCGCCTGTCGGAGACCGAGCAAGGAAGCAGCATAGACCTTTCTAGCTGCAGGTCCAACTTTTTGGACTCTTTGTCCGGAGGTCTATCCATGTCTCCCGAATTGCCCAAGTGCTGGAATACAGATTCAGTCACCAATCCTTTGGCCGAGGGATGCTGTGCAAACCCCGAGGAGGTGCCGATGGGAACTGCGTATTTCCAAGCCATGCGAGCGGAAGGCGCAGGGCAGGAGGCTGGGTGCTGCCAAACCTCCAAGGCCGAACCAACTATGGCCTCGGCCACTGGGAAGGCCTCATACAGGGAATCCCGTTTCCTGAGGATGTCAATCAAGGGGTATTCGGCCCATTTCTCAATGGGCTCTAACGGCATCCCCGTTTTATTTATTTATTTATTCATAATTTGGATTTACAACCTTTGAGTCAAAGACTCATTTACAAAGGCACCTCATCACAGGGAGGGTAAACAACATTTTGGTGGAGTACAACAGTGGAGAACATTACAGGTGAGATACAAAAAAGAGCATATAATGCAGAGCAAACGGACATTCAAAGCAATTCCAGTGAAGCACACAGATTTCCAATTGAGGTGTAAAGGCCTCAATTAAGCTAGCCTAACTAAACTAATATACATATAACACTATGGGACCCCTAGAGATACTGGGTCCGAGTACCTGGGGGGGTGAGAAGGGGTAGTTTGTTGGGGAGGGTGGGGGACCGGGGAGACTTCATCTGTGGATTGGGTCAGGCAGAGCTTTAGGTATGGCCCCGTCATGGGCATTTGCAGCTCCGAGCATCAGTGAGGTGTTTACGGAGGGCGATTTTGAAGGGGCCGATTTTGGGGATGTTTGTGATCTGGCCAGGAAGGGAATTATACCAGGAGGGGGCTCTGGAGTGAACAGATCTTCAGGCAAGGGAGGTCCTGGCTCTCGGCACCTGGAAGGTGGCTTTGGTTGCATTTCGGGTGGTGACCAAGTGAGTGGCCTGTTTTAGGGATGAGGTAACCTCCGGCGGGCAGAGCCCAAGTAGTTTTTTTTTTTGGCCAGTATACATGTGTGGTATCACAGGTGCTCTTCAAAGGTGAGTAGGTTCAAGGTGGAGTAAAGCTGGCATGTGTGTGTGTGTTCTGCTGGGGGCACCTGTCAGGAGCCTGCAAGCCTTGTTGATTGAGGTCTGGACTTTGGAGAGGGTGGTGGGGTCAGCAGCTGCATAGATTGGGAGCCCATAATCAAACAAAGACAGGATGGAGGAGGTGATAGTCAGCCGGAGGGCATACTCAGGGAGGCAGTCTTTGTGGCGGTAGAGTCCAATTCGGGCGTTCATGGCAGAGAACAGAGAGTTAAGATGGGAATGGAAGGAGAGAGCAGAGTCGAAGGTGATGCCCATGTATTCGTATTCTAAAATCCTGTTCAAGGGGGTGTAGGGTGCGGGGAGGATGGGGGGGGCATTTCTGGAGTTACTTTGGCGGTGGACAAAAATCATAGATTTCATTTTCTTGGGGTTCAGAAACAGACGATGGCTGAGAAACCATTTTTCAGCTTGGCTGAAGGAGAGGTGCAGGGAGCTCTGGAGGGTGAGTGGGTCGGGGTGGGAGGTAACGAGGACCGCATCGTTGGCATATAGGAGCATTCTGTCTGAGCAGGAGTTGGGAAGGGTGTTTAGAAAGAGACTGAATAATGTGGGGCCCAGGATGGAGCTCTGAGAGACACCAGAGCGTGCAGGTCGGGCAGTTGACAGGGTACCACTGATTTTGACCCGTTGGGATCTGGCATGGAGGTAGAGTAGTTGGAGAACCAGGCCAGGGGCCAGATGAAAAACCAAGTTGACGGAAGGAGTCAAGCAATAGAGAGTGACACACAGTGTCAAAGGCCTTAGATAGGTCAATGAACACTGCCCCGGCGATATCCCCAGTGTCAAGTGCAGAGTGCATTTGTTGGGAGAACTCCAGTAGGGCTGAAGAGGTGCTGTGTCCAGGATGGAAGCCATGCTGTTCGGGGCATAGTATGTTATAATTGGATAGATAATCCATGAGTTGGATGGATACTGTCTTTTCCAGGGTTTTAGAGAGTTGGGGGCAGGATGGAGATTGGTCTGTAGTTGTTTGGTAATGTGCAGTCTCCATTTTTATGTATTGGGGTAATTTCAGCTGACTTCCATGCACTTGGGAATTGGCCGAGGAATAGAGACCAGTTAAAAAGGTCAGTGAGAGGGGCTAGCTTGACATCAAGAGTTAAGTGGAGAATCCTGGAATTAAGGGGGTCACAACTGGGGTTGTGGCTGGAGAGAACTTTTAGTAGGAGAGGTCTGGCATCGTGGGGGATATGGTGCGGAGCAGAAATGGGGAGCGATTCATGGCGGGGGGTTGGGGGCATGGATAAGGTCAAAGAAGTGGACAGGAAGGACTGCACTTAGGTCAGAAAAGGCCATGTTGAGGCAGTCTGCAACAAGTGGGGGGGTCAGTGGTAATAGTGTCGTTAACAAGCATCGGAGGGGGGAGAGAGTGAGATTTCCCATTAAGCTCTTTGATATTATCCCAGAAAGCTTGTGCAGAGCCCCAGAATGAGGCCAGGGTGGTTTGGTAGTATCTGGCCTTGGCTTGCCTTATGGCCCAGGTGCACTGGTTGCAAGCGGCATTATAGGTTTGTCTGTCTACTGTCATGCCTGACTCGACCGCAATCCGCCATAGGTTGTCTCGCTGCTTCAGTTGCTGGATCGGGGTGGGGTGGGGGTGGGGAATCCAGGTGGCATTGTGTCTTTTGGTGCGAGTGCTGGTGACAGGTGTGAAATTGCCACAGGCCTTGCAGAAAGCACTGGTGAGGTAGGCTAGCACGGTGTCTATATCAGTTGCAAGGGAGATCGGGGACCAGTCCAGCTGGGCTAGGTACTGCTTTAGCTTATTAAGGCCCCTGGGATAGAAGCGGCGGCGGTAGGTGACTTTGCATGTGGGTTTGAGCGTGGGGGAGGACCAGAAGCAGAAAATAGGGGAGTGGTCGCTAAGGGAGTTGGCTAGGACACTGACAGATTTGATTTTGTGGGGGTGATTGGAGAGTATTATGTCAAGGAAGGAGCTGGTTCCACTGGCCTGGTTAAACCTGGTAGGACAGGTGACTAGTTGAGTTAAGTCAAGGGCAGTGAAGGAGTCCTTTAGGTGTGCTGCAGTGGAGCCAAGCCAGTTGACATTGAGGTCACCTCGGATGAGTTGTTCAGCCTTGTGGGGCAGGGTGGAGAGATAGTCAGTGAGGGAGTGGATAGCTGGACCTTGGGCCCATGGTGGTATGTAAGTGGTTGTAAGATAGAGAGGGCCCCTGCTTGGGACAGGGGAGATTTTTAAGGTGATGGCTTGGGCACCATGATCAAGCTTGGGGGCAGGGAGTGCAAGGCCCAGGAGGGAGTCACGCAAGTAGACTGCACATCCGCCACCACACTTACCACATGATCCTCTCTGAAAAAAGTGAAACCAGGAAGGGAGACAGCTGAGTCGGGGGTTAAAGTGGAAAGCCAGGTCTCTACTATGGCAAGGATGTCGGGCCTGTGTTGGGTGACCCAGCACTGGAGTGCAGCAGTTTTCTTTGGGAGACTGCAGATATTCATAGAGGCAATGCAGAGGCTGTGCCCAAAGGTGGGTGAGGGGCTGGGTAGAATGTCCAGGACCAGGATTTGGGTGGACATTCCAAGAGAGCCGAAGAAGTACGGTGACAAGTCGAAGTAGTGTGCTACAGTGATTGTGGTAAATGTGCGTGGGCAGATGCGAGGATTTGGAGGCAAAGGTGCAGGGGATGGGTAGGGAGCTAAGGGCAGGTATGGCTAGGATAGGGTGAGCCCACCCTGCTCCAGGGACAGGGGTGGGAGTGGTGGTGGGGGGTGGGGTGGGGAGGAGATAAGATGGTAGAGTGTGCAAGGTGAGTGAGTGGAGGGAAAGGGGGAAGTGGGATAAAGAGTGGGGGTAGAAGTGATAACAGGCAGTGGTTGTGTACCCATCCCTGGTGAGAAACCGAATTTTGTTGTGAGGGTGCAAGTGTTGAGACTGACAATAGGTAACTTGCTGGTGCTGCACAGCACAAGTGGTATACAGGTGGGGACACAAGGCGCAGTGGGTGGATTGGTGTGTGGAGGCTGAAAATCAGGCAGATGTATGTTTTCAACACTGATAGGGAGATGCATCTGAGGGATAGTGGGGGGTTAGCACAGGGAAGAGCAGAGCGAGTATAGGGATCACTATTAGGGACATGCTAGAGAAAGACATGGGAGTAAGACCAGAGGAGGGTCCGTGAGGGATAAGGGGTTGCAGGCTGAATCCCCCTAGTGGCCACCACATATAATCTGCAGATGGAGAAGTGGGCTGATTGGTTAAAACACAGCTACGCTCCTATTCGTTCTTATCGGTTCTTATCTACCCTATATAAATCCATGTTGACCAAGGGTGGTGGTGGGGACGGTGGGGAGCTGATGCAGAGCATCAGTGGGGCCTTACACTGATTACAACTGCGCCACAGTCCTGCAATTCCTTGCTCTGCCCATGTTACGTACCGGCTCTGCTTGGTTTGGGGGGGGGGCGTCTGTACTCAGGCCCTCGTGACTGCCAGACCACCGAGAGATCCGATCTGAATTTCGGAGCTGGCTGTGGAGAGGAAGCAGGTGAGTGTTATTTATACTCAGCAAATGGGGGAGGAGACTTAATTTCATGCACACGCAGAACAGCTCTATCAGGACATGCACCACCGAAATCTGTACTTAATTTAACGTGCTGCAGTAATTAGGCTAAACCAAGCTGCAGTAAATACACCTAAACTTGGAATGGCTGTAGTAAATGTAAGCTTGAACACTTCCTGACTATTTAAGGAACAGTGTAGGAGCATACAAAGCAGTGGAGAGTCTACCGAAATACAACTACTGTATCTCCACTGTTATACAGTAATGGTACTTTTTTTTCCCCTCAAGTTAAAGCAAGCTTATTTTATTTATTTTATTTTATTGAAATCTAGGATTACAAATACCTTTGAACAGGAACTGCTCGTTTACAAGGGTTCCACGTCGAAGGAATGGGGGGTATACATACATACATACAAAGGTCAACATAATAATACATAGTTACACAATAACAAGAAGTAAGAGACTGAGACTTAGGAAATTCCAGTAATTCAAAATGTGCCAAATGTTAGGTAGCATGACATAACCAGCCAAGGGCAATCTTGGAAATAAGCACTGCAGGTGAAAGGGAAGGGGGTATGCAGGCAGGAAGGCCATTGTCGGAGGGTAGAGGGTGAGGGTAAGAGCTCTAAAGGGGAGGGAGAGGAGGGATAGAAGTCAGGAAATGCCCCGAGGGAGGAAAGGAAGAGGGGGCAAGGGGGTAGGCAGGTAGAAGGAGGCAAGGTGGGGAAAGATAGCTTTCAAGACTAAAGTGGAGGGCACTGAACGGTGGGCCCCCGATTAGGCGAGGCAGTCACAATGACTAGTTGAAATGAGATGAAGTCAGAGTTGTCTCTTAAAAGGGCCAAGAGCAGCAGCAGTAAGAGTTTCTTTGTTGAGAGTATTGTACCACTGTGGTGCTCTGTGGGCAAAGGTCCTCTGGCCCATGGTAGTCCGGCATCTGGGGACAAGGAAGGTTAGTTGTTGTGAACTTCTAATTCTCTGGGTGCTGTGGTGGTCAATAAGTAGCTTTTCAATGCCATGGGGCATGACCCCGAGGAGGACTTTTTTGGCTAAGAGACAGGTTTGATACTGTATCCGGCTGATGAGAGGTAGCCATCCTGCCCGAGTGTACAGGTCACAAGTGTGTGTAAATCGATCAGCCCCAGTTAGCAGCCTGCATGCTTTGTTGAGTGCAACTGTAACTCTGCGGAGGGAAGTGGCGGATGCAGAGCCATAAATTGCTAGCCCGTAATCGATGATGGAGGTGACAGAGCTGTTGATAGCCAACCGGAGAGTGTCAGGAGTCATGCAGTGTTTGTGCCTGTAGAGCAGGCCTATACGGATGTTGGTGGCTTTGTCGACAGAATCTATGTGCCGATGGTAGGACAGTGAACTGTCCAATGTGACACCTAGGTATTTAAAATTAGGAACGTGTTCAAGTAAGGTCCCTGTTTGGTTTAGGATGGTGAGGTCACAGGATTTGTACTTGCTCCTGGCGTTATAGAAGGTCATAACCTTTGTTTTGCTGTAGTTCATGACCAGTTTGTGTGACGTGAACCATTCTTCGATGCGCATGAATTCAAGCTGTAATTGTTTCTCGAGGAGCTCTGTGTTTTGGTGGTTGGTGAACATGACTGCGTCATCGGCATAGAACAGTAATTTCTGGTGGCAGACACTGGGAAGGTCGTTGAGGAAGAGGCTGAAGAGTAGTGGCCCCAGGATGGACCCCTGAAAGGACTGGCTTTTCTTCCGAGGTAACACCAGTAATCCTAACCCGCTGGACCCTCTCCCCAAGGTAGCTTGAAAACCAGAGCAGTGCTTCATTGGAGAGCCCAATGTTTGATAATTGCTTGAGTAGGAGTGGGTGGTTCACAGTATCAAAGGCTTTCGTAAGGTCAATGAATACTGCCCCTACACAGTACACTGGTGCTGGGCATGACTGCCTGGAGCCCAAACTACTCAGTCTAGGGGCCTCTATCCTAGCCCGGCCCATCACCCACATCTTCAACGTATTGCTAATGTCGGGTATCATCCCAGACATCTGGGAAGTGGCCAAAGTCATCCCTGTTCACAAACAAGGTGACCCTAAAGATCTCAAGAACTACCGCCCAACTGCGATCCTGTCAGCGATCAGCAAGCTTCTTCAAAAGGTGGTTGCCTTACAGCGCACCCACTACCTGCAGGTCCACGATCTACTCTCCCCCGCCCAACACAGCTTCAGAAAAGGGCACAGTACCTCCACCGTCCTAGCCGTTTTTACCTCTGAGATCAGGACAGCTGCAGATCGAGGCAAACTAACTGGAGCCATCTTCGTCGCTCTCTCAAAAGCCTTTGACTGGGTCGACCACTCACTCTTGTGCTCCTCTCTGATCCCTTGGCTTCTCCTCCCCCTGCCGCCTTTGTCTGGATCACTAACTACCTCACGGGCAGACAGCAGTACACCAGGTTCAACAAGGCCCTGTCTGAGCCCCTTCCAGTTAACAGTGGGGTCCCCCCAGGGCTATGTCCTTGGGCCTCTCCTGTTTTCCATATTCATAAATGAGCTGCCCTCAGCCCCAGCTCATGGGTAATCTGTTCTGTATGCAGATGACCCTGTCATCCTGACCAGCTCCCAGGACATTTCAGACATCAACGGCAAGTTAAACTCCGACTTTGTCCAAATCCAGGCCTGGCTAAAGGTGCACAAGCTCACTATTAACATGCAGAAGACTCGGGCCATGCTCTTTGACACTGCAGCCAAGACAAAAGTGGTCTCTTCCCCCTAAGGATCTTATGCGAGGACAGGTTCCTTCTGTGAGTTGCAGATTCTGTCAAGTACCTGGGGGGTGACACTTGACCCGCAATTGGATCTCACACTGCACATTCACAACATGTGTAAGGTCTCAAACTGTAAACTGGGCCTTGCATACAGAGCAAAAAGCTTTCTCACCCCGGCTGCCCATCTTGCCCTAGTCAGGGGAGGTCCTTCTAACCACTGCATGATACAGACTTGTCGCCTTTGCCCACGTCACAAAAAAAAGACTCTCAAGATCGGATACGGCACACAACAATGTCTGTCGCTTTGCACTCTCGGCTCCTCTCCTCACCCATTGCTGTAAGCTCTACACCCGGTTGGAGTGGATCCCACTGGATAAGCACTGCACCTTTTTCTGAGGCATCTTCATTGACAGTGTTGACAGAACTGCCACCCCTTCTGCCTTCGCAGCATCCCTCTTACCTGCTACCTCTCCCTACCATTTAAGATCCAGTGACTCACAGGTCCTCCTGACTCCAAAAACTCACACCCAAATGGGTGACTGGGCCTTCTCTGCATATGCACCCAGGTTATGGAACTCCCTCCCAACAAGCACTTGCTCCTCCTCCTCCTCCCATCCCTGCTTTAAAGCCTCCCTCTGGGGCTTCCTCAAATTGGCCTCTACCTGCCTCTGCACTTAATGTTCTGACTGGCTGAGTTGTTACCTGAGCTCTTCACCTTACTCACGAGGGAGCTTGCAGCTGCTATAAGAATTTGATTGTGTTGGGTCCACTTTGGCCCTACTGCTCATTTTTTGTGTACATGTTACTGCCTCATCGTCATGTTTTTCCTTTGGTCACTCCTATTCCAAAATGTTCTAATCGTTTTACCCGCTTCCCCTATCCCTCAGGGCATTGTTGCCCTGGTATGTTACTTGTATTGCCTGCTTTCATTGATGCTCCTGACTGTACCTTGTTCTTGCTTTGCCTGATGTTCTTGAATGTACCTTTTGTAATCTCCCGGGTCACACCTGAAAAGAGGCACTTGGCTGTCTATTATGCTTACCTGGTAAACAAAAGCAAATAAATAAAAAGAACTCCCCTTGGTCCAAGTACCTGCTGGTATTGGATCCTAGTCCACAAGGTGGAATGCCTCGGGGAAAAATGGCCCTCCCCTAGAGCCCCTGATATGGAGGGGAAAACCAGGGGGAGCGGGCACGTTGGGGTGGACAGGCAGCAGGGGAAAACAGGAGTCAATGGGTCTGAACAGCATATATCCCTGTGAATAATGTATGTCCCTGACAAACACAGCAGGGAAGAAAAAGCTAAATAGCAGAAAGAAAGCACAACTAGAGAGAGTTATTCTGTGAAATGATTAGGGTGTGGAGAAAGCTGGTGAAGTACACAGATGTTTGGGGCACATAGTAAACTGAGAAACTATTGGGAGGAACTGGTGGTGGATACAGGAGATATTTTTGTAAATGGAAATGGTACAATTTAACAGGGAATCTGGCTGAGCATCTTTCTACAACATATCAGTCTAAAATAAAGAAACAGTAATAGCTGACTGCATGACGCTGAGTGGTGGGGGACCGCTCAGCAAGTTGGTGACCCTGAGTTCATGCCCCCAACACAGGACATCAGGTGCGGAGGAGACCAGGAAGGAGGTTACAGATTGTCTGTCTGGAAGCTCTTCTTCTGAGATGGGAAGGCTCCGTAGAGCTGCTTTTCAAGCGACAACTAGGAGAGACTTGACAGTTGTGCCCCTGATGTTGCAAGTGACCACACGAGATCTAGCATATCCCAGGGCAGTCACATGTGCCCAAGATAGACTGAAAAGGAGGGTGGGACCTAAAATTGGAGAAAAACTTCCTCCTATTGGGCGAAATGAAGGGATGGCCACCAATGCATGACAATGACAGATGTACCATCCCCTCCTTGCTTCCACACTGTCATCCCCACCCCCACCCCAAATATGCAGCAACTGAGTAGACAGGAAGGATCTCTGCCTTGGAGAGTTAGCTGTGGGAGTTTCAGCAAAGTGGCTGATGGTGTCCCTATGGTAAAGTGCTGGCATCCAGCAGTGAAGGACAGGAGGCAGGCCAGAGGTACATTACAAGTGGAAAATCCAGTAAATGAAGAACATAAAGAGATCAATAAAAAACAGCAAATGAAATTGTTACTACTACTGCTGCTAAGACATGTCAATTAATAACATTACTGAAAGACAGTAAAACAACAGTTCGACTAATAGCGTACGAGTGGAAGAAGAACGTGTAACATTAAGGCAGACTAGAGAGCAGCACATCAGACTGTTACAGCAACAAAGACCCAGTTTTACAACCACCTTGCCTTATTTCCCAAAGCTGCTAAGCATAGGGTACAAACTTTAACAAAGGTTTCAAACAGAGATGGGTAAATGCACAATCAGTTTCCAAGTGGCCTTTCTCATTAGACGATGTCATCAGCCTACATTAAACTCTCCCATCTGAATCCTGAATATTCATCTGCACTACAGACATAATCTGACAGCAAAACCCACTCAAAAAGAAATGGCTTAAATACATTGTGATAACAGATGGAGTCCATAAGAAATAGATACTATTGCCCATGACAAGCTGCCTTTTCCTCAACAATAGGATAACTCTAGCCCCCTAAAGCAGAATGTAACACAATACCCAAGTTGTAGATAAAGCGGAGCTGCAGCTGAAGGGAAAAGGTGAAGCTAATTATGGTGCATAAAGAAACTGCAATTTTGTTTTTACAGAAACATATTTTAATGATCACTGTTGAAGTATCTTCTCACAAAGAAGGGCGAGTTATTAGACTGGAACATCAGCAGAAGGGTAAATAATCTGATTCTAGTGGATTTGGGCTTTTTAAGCACAGTTTGACACCAGAGTTCAAAGAAAATGCAGTGTGGTCTGCTTCTAAAATTGAAATTGTTGTAGTATAAACTCTAAAAAGATATTAATGGAATAACATTTATCTGGAGAACAAAGTCTGCTATATAATTATGTGAAATAACTTGATGTGTACTTACAGTGTTAATTACAATTTATTTACCCAGGATAGCTGGACTGATATGCAACATCTCATTTGCAGAGGGGTCCTGCTTCCACCTATTTCTGCAGCTGGGTGGACTGGAGTACTAGGAGGCTAAATGACTTGTCCAAGGCCACAAAGTGAGTGCTTGGTTCTACTGGAGCTTGAACCTATGAGCTCCTGGTTCCCAATCTGGTGCTCTAACCACTAGAACATAATGCCTCAACTTACACTTTTAAAAGTGTTCATTTTTGTTATGTAAGCTTGATATACCGAGTAGGGTGAAATCAGAACACTGTAATGGAAGACTGATGCCTTGTAAAAGATGATGAATTTAGAACATCTAGAAATGATTGTAATCATCCTGATTCCAGGTCTGTCCCTTCCCGGGGTGCCCCCAATCCCTCCTCAGCTACCAGAGAGGTGGGAGTACTGCCTTAGGGTCCTTGAGACCAGGGTTGGGAAGCAAGCTCATGACTGAAGAGGGTCTGGTGACATGGGGTTCAGGTGTGTAGTGCCATCATCCAGGCAACAGAACTGGACTTTTACCGTTTTTCCCCCCACCATTTTCTTTGTGACCTGACTGACCTGCCCCAAAGTGGGTCCACCACAGTATCTTGGGCTGGAAGCATGCTGCTTCAAGAGCAGATAGCTCCCAGTCCTCCCCCGGGAAGGAGAGAGTCTGCAGGGATATCCTGTCACCCTCTGTGCCAGCCTCCGCTCCAGACCTTACCAGCTTGGGGTGTGAACCCAGGCTGCCAGCAGTCAAAGTCAGCACATCACTGCTCAGTGCCACTGGCCCAGGCCTAGATACCTCAATTTTGACGTTCTGTTAACCTATTGGTTTCTTTCTCATCATTAGATTTCACAAAGAGCAGGGCTGAGTTCCATGTTGTTCCTCTGCTAAGTCACATGGCTGTCTACCTGCTTATAGGTCAAAGGTTGTGCGTCAATCCTCCTCTAACGGTGCCTCCTGGACTACCATGATGTAAACAACGGCTAGAATGATCACGGAGATGCACAGAGCCAAAGGATATAATTAGATCCTACTACTGGGTAGATTAAAGTGCTTTGTAACATGGCACCAAAAAAAAAAAAATCCAAATGAAGCACTCAGATAGGTGCAAACACATCATGTGGTACAGTAGAAACCATGCTTTAATACCATAGTAGATCATGCTGTGTATTGTAATACCTTGTAACAGGGCATTATTCGGAAGTCTAGGAGAGAGTCCCGCGATAGGCTCAACGCCGTCACGTGGTGCAGGACCAACACGGCATTGTGAGCCGATAATGCCGTGTTGCTGTCCTGGGAAACGCGTTCACGGTCCAACACGGCATTATTTCTCCTAATGCCGTGTTGGGCTGACCTTATCAACACGCATTATGGAGAAATAATGCCGTGTTGGAGTCGTGAACGCTGCTTGAGCACAGCAACACGGCATTATTGGCTCACAATGCCGCGGTTGCTCCTGCACCAGGTGACGGCGCTGCACCTATCGCGGGCGCCATAGAGCCTTCAGTACAATAAGAGTAAAGTGTATGGAGATTACCTCCATCTCCGGCGCCTTTTGCACTGTGATCGTCCTAGTAGACATCGCGCTTGTCCCTGTTACAAGAGCATTAATCACCGGCAGCCTCGGCGTCTACCGGTGATTAATGCCCGCTGGGGGGTTGAACCCTCGGGCTTCGCCCTCGTGCAACAACGGCCCCCCAGCGGGCATTAATCCCCGGTAGACGCCTCCTCTGCCAGTGATTAATGCTTACTTGGCAATCCACTACAGGTAAGAAGCAGTATACAAGTGAAAGAAATATGCAAATAGCTTGCAGTGTGTAGTTGTCCCAAGTTGTATTTGCTAAGAATTTTCCTGGCACAGGCTTTTTGACTTTTTCAAGACTGTTCTATATTGTGACTACAACAGAAGTTCATGAGTTACTAAAGATTGTACAATTAAACTCCACATATACTGTTAATTATGCTGCAGCAGTATTTCTGTAGAAGTGAACAGTTACATACTGTTACCATCCCTTCTGATCTACTGCTTTCTAAGCAACTGTGGGTGCAATGCATTGTTGATGACTGAATAACATTATCTGGCCTAACCTTGTCTTGGTGAATACACAGTGGTAAAGATGAGCTGCATGCAGCTTCTAGAACCGAAAGCAAAAGTAACAGACACTGAGGTAAACAAAGCAAAATGAAAGAGAGAAGATACTTCTGTGGGTGAAAAGAAAAATAAATTAAGAGAAACAAAAAGAAATCAAAGAAACAGACTAACAGTAGTAGTCAAAACAAGTATTTGAAAGATGAAAGCAGTGAACGTTATGTTGTTCTATGTCCTGCTGAGTTAGGTAGCTTAGAGGGAAAAAAAGTGAAAATAATATTCCGCAAAATAGTAGTTGTTCAATGAAGTGTTTTTCAGATTGGCTTAATTCAGTACATTTGGAGAAAAGGTGCTTGTGCTACTAGGATTGTGTGATAGCCACCTGTAGGTCTGCAAAGGAACTGGAGAAAGAAAACTAAAATGTACCATAGCACACTCCCATCATGCAGTGCAGCCCATATCTTCTAATACATAGAGAGGAAAATCAAACCACCTAGAATAGAAAGTGAATTGCAAGGTTTTGAAAAGTTGTAAAATATGTTTTGATGTTAGAAAGCTTAAAGCTTGTAATGAAAGTTATTTTAACAAAAGTGAAATAGTAGCCACGATATTTCCAATAGGTGTGTTCCAATTGTTTTCAAGTATACGAACATCATTTTTAATAGCTCAATTTATAGTAATCGAAGGTAAATCAGTGTGATTGTACTCATTTATTCAAAGACTATTAGTCATACACTCATTGCCATGTTACAAGCGGATTAAGCCACTCGAAAGGATGGGTCTACAGTGGTATTAATCCATGGTTGGTTGGTTGGACCCCCTTGGCCTTCGGCCTCGTGGTCCAACCCCCCCCCAACCATGGATTAATACCACAGTAGACCCATGCTTTCTCGTGGCTTAATCCATACTTAATGATCAATTAGGTTCTTCATGCAGGAGCTCCAGTGTTATGCTTCCATTCAGCAGAAGTGCTCAATAGCATACCCTTGCCTTCTTCCCTTTTCTCAACAAACAAATGGCTTTACTGGAATGGGTAATAAAAATAAAGTTATTGCCTTGATAGGAAAAGACTCGGTTATAGGGAAAGAGTGTAGAGAAGGTCTCCACCAGCTACAATACAGCATAACAATGTTGCAAAAAAGTGTTCCCTCTGTTGCTGGTTTGAGAACACTATATCTGCATAGGTGAGAAAATTGTTGTTTTAGCAAAATAATGCTCCCATAAATAGGAGCCAAACGGATTATCTTCTCTTGATCAGTATTAAAGGTCAAAGCACAAATTATTTTGTTATGCTAATTTATATTTGAAATTGTTTCAGCTCCAGGTTCTTTCAGTGCTGTGGCTTCTATCAAAAGGAACTTTGACACTTTCATACTTAGAATGTTAACCTTTTTGACCTGGGCTGGCAGTTTCATTATTTGTATTCTATACAACCTTGTTAACAAAGGGCAGGTTGTTCTCAGGTAATCAAAGGCTTGCCACTACAAATAAACATTTAGGCAACTCTCTTAAACGTTAATATTTCGATATCTAAAGAATCCGAGAGGACTACAATTCTTAAATTATACTTCAAAGTGTTTTTATGCCTCATTGGTCCTATGCTTATTAATAAGGTCTTTAGTTTTATGTTTTTTATATTAATTGGAAGCATTTTATGGTTTTTATATTGATGTATGGCCACTGTAGTAATATATTCTAGAATCTATCAACATATAGCAAATTTTGTTCAAAAAATACTGACAACAAATACACTAGTGTACGCAGAAGTTAAGTTATGTTTGTCCAATATGGTTAAATCATTATGAAATTCATCAGTCAAGCAGTATGCACAAAAATTTACTAGGACCAAAACTGCATAACGTTCAGTACTTATGGTCCAATGATACTAAATCCGCTAATTAATCAGGGCTAAGACACTCTTGAAAAATGTTTCGTTTTTAAATTTAGCCTGCGGTGACAAACTGTAGGCAAATACCTTATGCACTTGTAGCCACAAGTAAGGTTAAGTGGTTATTGTAAATACACTGTGTACATAAGAATATTGTCTATTTTTGCTTTTAAACATATTTAAGATTTTTTTTTTGTATGCAGTATTGCATTTTGTATTGTAACATGTTGTCTTCATTCTATTGTAACACATCCATGGCGTGGCTGAAAACATATCTTTTTGCTGTATCATTTTGATCCAGTTCACCTTCCTGGTAAAAGGAAAAAAAATATATATGTATATATAATGTTGTTGATATATCTATATAATAACTGGTCAGCAATTTCTCTGAATGTACTGATCTGGTTGATATTTTCCATAACAACCAACTGGTTGTTATGACATTCATGAGCCATGCCAGTCAAACTATGCTGCTGCCTCATTGACCAACATTCTGTATGTGGGTGGGGCCAAACAGTCTCACAAACTGCTGGAGAAAAATTGCTGGCCTGTTGTTATAAAAAAATAAAAGATGGGGAGGGTGCTTCATATGAGAATTTAATGCACACCCTCGTTGTGGGATGCTTTGATAAACCCCTTGGGGTTTATGTAGCATTCCACAACTCGGGAGTGCATTAAATTCTCATATCAACCCCTTCCCCATCCATTATTCTCTATTTATCTGACTCCAGAGGCCTGATATTCAAATCTGGGCAATGTTGCCCCCCTGCAGTTGTCCAGGTGTCCAAAACTGCTATATTCAGTGGAAATAGCACATCAGCAACAACAGGGCCAGTGAGACTCAGTACAAAACCTCCTAGTGCTGGGCAGACACGCCCCCCCAAAATAGGGTGGCACAATGGCTTGTGCCCGCACTAAAGTCTCCACATTCAAACGGACCTATGCAAATAAGCCCATTGATCAAGCAAGGTGCCAAAGGGCCATCTGCATTCTCATTATGGGCCCATTTGCAAAGGGAACAAGGCTGTACTGCGCAGCGCCACCTCCCCCAATTGCCCACTTCCTGAGAGCTACCCCTGGTGCTAGTGGTACCCCCCCACTGCTGATCGCCATCCCATTCAAACATACTATTTCTGGTAGTCCAGTAGTCTCTCCCCTACCCCCAGTACTGTATATGCTCAGTGACAGCCGTGGTGGAGAAAGGAGGGCTGTGCTAGTTGCCGGCTCAGTTTTGGGATGGGGGAGCGGGGTGGTGGCTCTCTACCTGCCAGGGAGTGGAGAGTCCACTAGACCACCACAGAAGGGACTGCATTAACTATACAGGGGATCGGGGATGGGGGGAGTGTTATACTGGAAATCAGGGCATATTTGTTCTATATATTGGATGGATGATCTGGAAGGGGGGAGAAGGACCACTGACTACCAGAGATATGGATTGCACCACTGAATGGGATGGTGATCAGGGAGGGACCACCAGGGATAAATATGTTATTTTTGAATGGGATGGCAATTGGCGATGGGGAGGGACCACCAAGGATATATATTTTTTTTTTATCATGGGGCTGGCAATTAGCATGGGGGAGTATGGAGGGGTTGTGGGATAACAGATGGACCAGATACTGAACTTCAGGTTCAATACACAATCTCTGTACGATCTTTATTCAAAATACAAGAAATAACCTTTTGCAATGACATATTTCTTCTTCAGTACATCAGTTTGCAGCAACACACTATGAATGTCCTTTCTCTGCACTTAGCCAGCACCTACTGATACTGATCTCTAATCTAATTTACTAGTTGAGCTGTAGCCATAACCCTTATGCAAGTCCTCATTTGCTTACATAGTAGGTGCCCCAAAAGAAGAAAAACAAAACAAGCTATAAACAAAGAACCTCAATGCAGAATCACAAAGAACAGTTACCCCAAAAGGCACTGGCAAGAAATAAAGTTTCAAAGAAATACATCATCATACATACTCCCATAATGCAATGCATCACGAGATACTGTATATGCAAATCACCATGACATTTAGACTTTTTCCGTTTACAACAATTTACAAGCATTTTAAATAGCACAACTAGCTTAATTTCTATAACAGACACCTAGTACTTTTTACCATTATCAAAACACCAAGTGCCATGGTATTTTAAATATTTACAGGTTTCATAAACATAAGGTATATACATTAAGGTATTTTATAACATAGTGCTATTACATACTAAATCCAACAACAATAAACACAACCTATTTTACTTACATCTGGAGGTCACCACAATAACCTTCCTGTACGAGGACCTGAGTGGGAAAAGGAAAATTAAAGAGGACACTAGTCAAGAGAGGACAATAGTCAAGAGAGGGAGAAGGGGGTGCCCACAGGTGGCCAACCTTATGGACTAGAAATAGTAAAGGATAGATTAGGCTTAGAAATAGAAGAACTGTTGCAACAGACTTAAGGAAAGGTCGGTCCTCAAGAGTGGCAGGAGCTCACGTTCACAGGGAGGACCACTGTGATAGAGGAAAAGGAGGGGGCTGCTGGACTTCCCCCACCAACCGCTAGGGTTGAGTGTGAGTAAGTCGGGGTTTCAATCAGTGGTATGCGCGCCATGCAAGGGGACCGTGCAAGACGGCCTTGCATGGCGCACATACTCTGAATATTAGACTGCGTCAATATTCAGGTCCCTGCCCCTTCATTTACATTACACCTCCTTGGTCTTTTGCCTCGGCATAAACTGAGTTTGCCCACACTAACCAGGCTTTTCAATATTACTCTTCTGCACAAAACCTGGTTTGCACCTGAGCAAAGTTTTGAATATCGGGCCCCAAACTTTAAGTTAAAAAAAAAAAAAAATACTAATGATTCTAAAGTTATTCCATTTTAAATAAATTAGCTTTTGAAAAGTCTTACTTTGGAACCTTTAGGACTAGAACCTTGTTTTTTTTAATAAAAGCTTTGAATTCAGCCATTAAGAATTGGCCCTGACAATACTGTTTTTATCAGGTAAACGAACAAGGTGTGCAATGGAAAAGCAGGCAGTGCTAGAATAAGGCTGCCAGTCTGAAGTTCAAAATAAAACTGAAAAATCAGCACTTGTGGAATCCAAAGTTAATAAATCAGTGCAAAATTTATTTGTGGCTGTCTGTCCAACTGCAACCTTTCTCCCCAGCACTTCGACCCTAACACAGGGTCTTCCTCAGGGGGTGGGTCTGAGGAGTAACAGATCAGGTACCCATTTATACAAAAATCATTAAAGTGACACACATTAAGTGCAACAGTGCAATACAACTTAAGAAAAAAGTAATACACTCACACAGTTAAGTACATTTCTGTTTCATAAGAATTCAGTTAATTTAGTATCTTTAGTAAACGTTCTAGTATTCTTTACATAGATTTTATAAATTTTAAGTTTGTAACTAAGAATTCAAATGGATGACTTAAATAGAAGGACTTAGAAATGAGGATCTTCGCAGTACAACATTTTAAACATGTTTAATGCATTTTTTAAAATACAAAAATGGCATACATGTATTTCTTTGTTAATTACACAAAGGAATTTAAGATGCCAGTAGAGAAAGGAATTAAATTAGGAAATTTTTTTAGGTAAACAGTAAGAAAGGAATGGGGTGGAGGGGGAGGTTACTTTATGTGACACTGGAGATAAAAACTCCCAACAGTTAAGGCCTCGGGTAAACATCTTTTTGAGTAGTGCCTTTTAAAAGCAGTTTGTAACAAGACAATACTGTTTTATGTAGTAATACTATTCTATATGTATCAATATTTAAACCTGCCTTTTTGTACCTTATTAATATGTGTTTTAGTTGTGACACAGCCAAGAATCGACAACTTTATAGTACGATACTATTTTTTGTATCAATACATAAAATTTATCTGACAATTAAAAACATATTTTTTCAGCTTTTTCTGGATTCTGGTATTACTACACATTATTTAATTAGTAACTGTGTAGTTTTCAACTTAATTTTCATTCATCTTATGACTTTAATCATACTGTGTACATTTCTTTATCCCCTCTAACAGTATGAAAGCACTGGAAAACAAAGAGTAACGTGAACAGCCTTGGCTGGTACAAAATAAACCTAACAGCCCAGTTTTGGACATGTTGATACAGAGGTGTTAAGTCACTAAGTTTTCTGAACGATGCTGGGAGAAAAGAAAAATCACAGGACTTTGTAAGCATTATGAACTGGAAGCCGCTTCCTAGAGACGGGGAGGGGGTGGGGGTTGGAGTGAATGCTTTAATATCTGAGAATGTTCCCACTCTGGTCATATTTTAGCTGTGCATTTGACTGGCAAGTTAGATCTAAGAGAAAAGCAAACTACACTGAGATCATAGCAGCAGGGGTATGCTAGCCTGCATTTTCATGTAAGACTTCCAAGGCTAGTTTCATTTAAGTTTTTTTTCTTTCTCAGCTGTTACTATCTGTTCACAGCTTACTTTTAAAGAGGACCTTCACCAGTCCTTTTGATTTCCATGCATAAATTACCCCTTCTTGCATTGACTCTGGAATTATATTTCATTACTGTCTGCTGCAGTTAGTTTTTGCATTCTGAGCTGCTAAAAACTGCAGGGTGTACCAGGGCTTCAATAGCAAGCCTGGTGTTTCTGTGGACCTAGGGTTGTACTGCTGACATCACTGTAGGGCAGAGTCAATTTCACACATAAAAAAACCATACTGACAAGGCATTTGGATTTTGGCATAATGCATTGTTAACAGGGTGTCTTGGGGGAGAGGGAACACAGTATATATACTGAGTACTTGGTAGGTTTCCCTTGTAACATTGTTGCAACTGCAAGGTGCTGCTCAGTGTGAGTCACTCCCCTATTCTACAATGATGTCACCAGCAGCTAAACATCAATGGCAAGTACAGCAGTGCTCAAAACAAATCCAAATTGTGATTGGTTGGCATCCCATGGCACTCCAGACATTACCTCATGGGTTACAGCCCACCTGATAGGCTAATGATGCACATGACCCAGATCAGATTTCCAGTATATCCAGGTCCCGGGAACCCCTGCTCTCCAGTTGTAATTTGTGCATCTGAATAGGCAAGAAGCATCCAGAGAACCCCTGTCTGCTCTTTAAATTCTAAGGTAGGAACTGTGTTTTTTCTCAAAAGCCTTCTCTGTTTGTTGCAATTTACTTGGACCTATTATTATTTTATATTGTCTGCTGCCCCATATTTCTAATCATGTTTAAACCAGGAGCATTCTGTGCTCCTAGAAATTTATAGTTAATAGCCACATGGCTCTTGGTTGTTGAAGTGTTTTTATTGCTCCTTATTATCCGTGTTATCTCTTATATGGCGCTTCCAGGATGTTTCCTTTGAGCCTTTAGGCTGGGACCCTCGCTCTCTGGGCCACACGCCCTGATTCCAGGCCTCTCAGGCAGCATGCTCCCTGCTCCAGAGGCCACGCGGCTCTGAGGGTTCCTCCAGCAGGCTCTCGCCTAAGAAAATCCCACCGCGAGTTGCCTCTCCTCCCCACGACTCCGCGGTTTCTCCTGCGGCCCTCCTCCCTTCAGAGGGGTCGGCGCACGAGGTCCCGCCTTCCCAGTGCCACTGGGGCTGCGCTCCCAGGACCGCTAGCTCCCTGCCCAGGCCCGCCTGGCCATCCATCCAGCAGTCGCCTCTTCTCCCGTGCCTGCCGGTATTCCTCACGACCCTTCCTCCCTCTGAGGCCTTACCCCTCCTCCGGCTCCCAGGAAAGTCGCGCCCTCCGGCCATTCCGCCGCTCTCGGGTGTGCTCCCTGATGCTGCACTGGTGTCTCGCCTCTCGCGCCTCCAAGCGGAGGTGCAGATCTCCACCAGGCCTCCTTGGGGTCTTCCCCTGCAGGTCGGCTCCTCTTGGCCTAGCGGCGCGCCTCAGCTTCCTCCTCCTCTTGGCCATCTGGCCGATGGCCTTCCAGCCTCCGGGATCTTGGAGGCCTGCTAGTGTTTTCACCTTGCACCTCTCCCAGAGGCGCTCAGAGGGCTGGCACCGTGTGTTGGTCATCTGCTTGGGCGATAGGCCCCCTTGGAGGCCGACCACGCCGCGCGACGCCATGCTAGGCCGCAGGGCAACGCCCTGCTCCTCGGGGGAGCTCCCCCCGCCCCTCCGACTTCGTCTCTCCTTGCCCTCGGCCTAGGGCGAGCTGGGGACACCAGGGTTAAATAAAATGAATAAAAGAAATAAAAATTCAAAAATCGGAGGAGCATATTCAGAGGGTCCAGGCCTCAGCTGGCCTCCTGACCCCAGTGGCCACTTTAAGAGGCAGCTTAGCGCAGTACTGAGGGCCCTACGCCACGCCTCTGGAGTTCTGAGCTTGATTCCCACAGCGCCCACTTGCATCCTGGGTGACCCTGAGCAAGTCTTAGGCGCTCTCTCTACCTTCCAAAAAAAAAAAAAGGGACAGGAGACCTCCTTAGTCCAACTCGGGTCCCTCTCATAGCGACCCCAGTAGGACACCGCAGAGTCCATGCCCGGGTACCTCCCATAGCGACCCTGGCAGGCTCTAGCGGAACTATTCCCATCACTCGGTGGCCGCGGTCCCCTCCCACAGCGGACCCGGCTTACCCCGAGTAGCAATCATCTGAGAGGGGATAGACAGGTAAGGATGCCAGGAAAGGAGTCTCCGCCCCCCTCCATGGTCTGTCTAAGGGCCCTCACACAGCGTCCTTATCACAGCACAACTCCGGGCCTCAACCCCCCCACCTCCCCAACCCTTATTCTCCCGCCTACGGGCGTGTCCACCCTGGGGCATGGGGGACAGTTTTCTGGAGTCTCGTTCCTCGCTCAGACCTCTCTCTTATCTCCAAAGTCCAGGGAGGCTGAACTTTTAGACTGCACCCTCGACGCAGCCAAATACCTGGCAGACATGGCAGTGGACTCCCTACGCCTCCAGGCCAGGCGGCGCAATCATAATCGGGCCCCTTGAGAGCTCTATGGCTCAAGCTCTGGGGCCTTGATTCAGAATCCAAGACTCTTCTGCAGAACTTACCCTTAAGGGACTCATGTATTCGGGGAGGGTCTCCAGAATTACCTAAAACGAGGGAAGAGGGTAGGGACCTCCTAAGAAACCGGTCAAGACCCTCACACCTACCTTCCGCTAGACGGAGGTTTCGTCCTGGGGCCAAGACCCAAACTCGTAGGGACTCCTATCCCCAGAACCACTCCTTTCGGGGTAGAGCATCCTCATCTTACTCACGCACGCCCGACTTCAGCAACTACAAATCCCCCTCCTTCCGACCCCGGGGACAAAAGTCCGGAGGTCGAGGAAGAGGATTCAGGGGGAAACAGTGACTCCGTCTCACCGAGCCCCCCTCACCAGAGCTCGTACCCCCCTGTCGGCCAACGGCTAGCCCTGTTCGCTCACCGCTGGGCGTCCACCACGTCGGACAGGTGGGTCCGAGACGTGGTCTCAAGGCGGTACGCCATAGAATTGTACCATCCTTCGTTTCCCCATCGTTTCATCTCATCCCCGGTCTCCAGAAGAAGAGCCTCACCCACCAGGTACAGGGGATCCTGGCAGATCTGATCCAGAACAGGCCATCCAACCCCTCCGGTTCAGGAGCAGGGGAGGCATGTACTCCATCTTCTTCCTGGTCCCCAAGAAGTCGGGGGAGCTGAGGCCCATCCTGGACCTCAAACGCCTGAACCGATACGTGATTCCCACGCCGGTTCAAAATGGAGACCGTCCGATCCACCCTTCAGGGCATCAGGGTAGGCGACTTCTTGACATCCATCGATCTCAAGGACGCCTACCTACACATCCCCATCGTCAAGAGTCACAGAAGATTCCTCCGCTTTCACATCTTGGGACACCACTTTCAATACCGGGCGCTCCCGTTCGGTCTGTCTTCGGCCCCCAGAGTCTTCACCAAGGTCTCCATCACCCTGGTGGCCAGACTCAGGGAACAAGGGCTAGACATAGTGCCGTACCTAGACGACTGGCTCACACGCGCTCGATCCGAGGATCAGGCGTGCACTCACACCGAGCTCGCAGTACGAGCACTCGAGGACCACGGCTGGGTGGTGAACAGAGAGTAGAGCCAACTCCGCCCGACCCAACAGATCGAGCACCTCGGAGCCATCATCAACTCAGCAGAGGGTTGGGCGAGGCCGGCACCGGCACGGATCCGCAGCCTCCGAAGTCTGGCCGGACAGTTAAGGTCACACTCTCGCACCACGGTGGAGAAGGTGGCGAGACTCCTGAGATGCATGGCCTCCTGCATCGACCTCGTCCCCTGGGCCAGGTGGCCATCGTCCGCTCAGAATTACATTCTGGTCGCGGCGCAGCCGAGCAGTACAACCTGCGCTCGTGGTTCCAGTTACCCGCAGTAAGATCCTCCCTGGAGTGGTGGGTCACTCCGGGAAATCTGACGAGGGGGATCCCCCTGGAGGCACCACACCCGATCCCCATCGAGACGGACGCGAGTCTCTCCGGCTGGGGGGCCTGTCTGGGGGACGAGTCAGCACAGGGCTCTTGGTCCTCGGCGGAGTCACAGCTCTCAATCAATGTCCTGGAAATGAGAGCGGTGTTCCACGCACTAAGGGCATTCCGCCACATCATCCAGGGAAAGTCGGTCCTGATCAAGTCCGACAATCGCGTGACGGTGGCATACATCGCAAAGCAGGGAGGTACCAGAAGCAGGACCATGTCACGAGAAACTGTGAGGGTGATGAACTGGGCACAAACGCACCTATCACACCTGGGGGCAGTACACCTGGCGGGAAAACTGAGCGTAAGGCGGATTGGCTCAGCCGGCAGCAGATCCACCCGGAGAATGGCGCCTGCACCGGACCTGTTCCAGGTAATCCAGGAGGCATGGGGTCCAGTGTCCATGGACCTAATGGCATCAAGAGACAACGCCCAGGTGGACCAGTATTTCTCCCGGTTCAGAGACGCGCACTCCCAAGGCACGGACGCTCTGTCTCAGGTATGGTCTCGGGACTACGCGTATGTGTTCCCTCCGCTCCCCCTCATCCCACAGGTTTTGGAAAAAATCCGGAAATCCCGGACCTCCATCATCTTGGTGGCCCTGTACTGGCCCCACAGAGCTTGGTTCGCGGCAGTCACAGAGATGTCCCTAGCCAGCCTCCGGATCCCGTCCCGTCCAGACATGCTGACGCAGGGACCGGTGCTGCACCCGTCCCCTCGAACCCTAAAACTCACGGCCTGGCTCCTGAGAGGGAACGTCTAACCGCTACCGGGTATCACGAGTCGGTCATAGGCACGCTCCTCCGATCTCGTCGAGCCTCCACTACATCCACCTACGAGAGGCAATGGGCCATCTTCGCACAGTGGTGCCGCCTACGAGGCTCGGTACCTGAACAGGCCAACCTCCCCACTATCTTGCTGTTCCTACAACAAGGGGTGGACAAGGGGCTAGCACCCTCCTCTCTAAGGGTGCAACTGGCGGCCATCGGAGCGGCCAGAGGCCTCGTCGAAGGGCACCCACCGGGGGCCCACCCAGATGCCATCTGCTTCTTGAGGGCGGTAGACCTCATGCGACCCAGGACCAGGCCTAACGTCGCACCGTGGGACCTACCACTGGTATTGGACTCCCTAAGAATGACACCGTACGAACCACTCGCCGACACAGACCTTTTCTGGGTAGGCCTGAAGACTGCTTTTCTGGTAGCCATCTGTTCGGCCAGAAGAATAGGGGAGCTCGGCGCCCTGTCTTGCGCTCCACCCTACACCATCTTCACCCCCGAAGGGGTACAGCTCCGGACAGTACCGGCCTTCCAGCCGAAGGTTCAGACGAGGTTCCACAGAGAACAACCCATAGATCTACCCACCCTGCCTCGCGCAGCCCCTCAGGCGAGGCGGTGCTCCTTACTCACTGGGCGTGGGGTCGGCTCTCTCTATCTACCTGACCAGGACTCAGTCCATCCGTAAGGCGGAGAGACTCTTCATCGTCATGAGGGCCAAAGACAGGGGCTCATGGCGTCCAAAACCACTACATCGCCAGGGTGGATCAGACGGTCGTCCTCCACGCTTACAGGCGGGCGGCTGGCCCGCCCCAGGGAATCAGGGCTCATTCCACCAGGCGGTATCCAACTCCTGGGCGGAACGAGCATCGGTGTCATCCGAAGACATCTGCAGGGCGGCTACCTGGAGCTCCCTACACACCTTCGCCAGGCACTACAGGCTGGAACAACTCCAGGACTTCAGGCCAGCCTTCGCCTCCCATGTCCTAGCAGTGGCTCCATCTCCTGGACCCTCCGATTCATCCGAATCCCACCCGGAGGTTTAACTGCTTCTTATCTCCCATGAGGTAATGTCTGGAGTGCCATGGGATGCCAACCAATCACAATGGGTGTTTACTCACCTGGTAAAGGTGATTGTGTTGTTGCATCCATGGCACTCCAAGGCCCTAGAATGATTGGGCGTCCAACCAGTAAAGATCCAGGAGGTCCCTACACCAGTCCTTCAGAAATCAATCCCGGCTGCTAAATCAATTCGAACCACGGTTCGAGGTGAGTGTGTACATAATAGGGAATAAACTCAGGCCTCTGGCCTTGTTTGTATCATCATGTCGTAGCAGACCTCATCCTTGCTAGTCTCTATTGTGTGTATTGTTTCTGGTACTAACATTCTTCCTTTCAGCTATGGAAAATTCAAACTGGAGAGCAGGGGTTCCTGGGACCTGGATATACTGGAAATCTGATCTGGGTCATGTGCATCATTAGCCTATCAGGTGGGCTATAACCCATGAGGTAATGTCTGGAGTGCCATGGATGCCAACCAACACAATCACCTTTACCAGGTGAGTAAACACCCATTATGGAAGGCAGAGTAAACCTTGGCCAAAAATCACAAATGCACACACTCGTTCAGGTCTAGTACTGCATATAATGACTACAAGCTGTAATTTTTTGGACTATCACTGAAGTTCCTCTAAGTTATCTTTTCTGTTTTACTAGGTGGTATTCTTGTATATACATGCACTGTTCATGTTACATGATCAGGCTAAATATTTAAAACCTATCAATGACACCGTCTGTGTAAGGGAAGAGGTAAAAATGTGCTTCATAATCTGTATCTGCTTTCAAGGAATGATTCCAAGCAAGATTCATCATATTAATGAAAGAGATCAGAGTGTTCTCTGGTTATTCCTAAGGTCTCTGCCCTATACTGCCAAGGGTAACCTAAAATTTGGGCAAGTAAGGTTGCAACCACTGACATGCCTGAATATTTTCTGTAATTTCTGTGACATCGCTAGAGAAATTTCCTGCCTACTTGCTCTATCACTGCAGGGCCACCAAAGAGATTTTCTTTAGCAATACAGTATGTGCCACTTATAACATGCACACTTACACTGGTCGGCCACTTATACTGGATGTTTTATTCTAACCCAAAGCCTTTTCCATAGCACTGTATAGTAAAACCTAGGGTTATAACGTACTTTGGCTGTCATCTTATAGTGGCTGCCAATAACTCTAAAAAGCAGCTAAGATCGGGTGTCAATCGCTTGTGTCTGTTGTTAATGATAGATTAATTGGCAGCAGTTTAAAAGTAGCAAGAAATCTCCGGTCTCATTTTTCATTTTGTGGTTTGGTGATCACTCTGTCTTGCGGCATCAGTTGGCTACAGCAAAATGGTGTGGGCTGTCAGTGTCCAGGAATATCAAGATCATGGGAGAAAAAGAAACGCTTCCCAAATTAAGTCTTAAGGATCTTGCCAAACACTTTTCTATCCCAGGTTCACCCTTAGCAACCTTTTAAAGACCCAAGAGTGCCTTCTGTCTGAATAACATTCAAATTAAAATCCAGACCATAAGCACGAAAGGGAAGGAAGGGAAAGACAGTGATGTCGAGGATGCGGTTTTGAGGCGGTTCACAAACGCAAGGGGACAGGAGGCAATATCTCAGCTCCTATCACAGTACATCCTCTGACTCACCTACTCAACCTCTCCTTCTCCCTTGGTGCTGTCCCTCAGTCCTGGAAGTTGGCCAAAGTTCTCCCACTCCACAAAGGTGGGGGGGGTCCTTCTTCCCTGGCTAACTTCCAGCAAATCTCCCTCCTCTCTTTCCTTGCTAAGCTGCAAGAGAAGCTAGTCTACACTAGACTCTGGCTTTCTATTCTCCATTGATTTCCTCCCTCTGTTCCAGTTTGGTTTCTGGAAGCATTACTCCACCGTTTCCTCCTGCTGCATGTAACTGATTCTATCTTCTCGGGGATGGTCAGGGACACATCATAGCTGCCATTTTCATCGATCTGGCCAAGGCCTTTGACTCAGTGTACCACCTACTCCTCCTTGAGAAGCTGAGTTCTATTGGCCTCTCAAGCTCCTGCTGTCGACTGATTCTGTTCTTACCCCTCAGGCAGTCTGCAGCCAGTGCAGGTTGGTAGTGCCCTCTCACTTCCACTTCCCATTCAGGCCAGGGTCCCACAGGACTCCATCCTGGGGCCCATCCTGTTCTCCATATTCCTTAGTGACCTCCCCACAGCTTGTGCCAACCCACATATCCATATGTATGCAGAAGACAGTCATCTACTCCTCCAGCCCCTCCACCGCAGACATGGAAGGTTTGCTTCAGCAAGACTTCCACAATGGCCTGTGCTGGTTCCAATCAAACTAACTCCAGGTCAACAACAAAAAAAACAAACCTGTGTCTGTGGCCTTTGGCACCAGCCAAAAACTGACCAGACTCCCAACTCTGCTCACCTTCTCTACCTTGGATAGCACCCCTCTTGAAGTGGTTCAATCATTCAAATACCTTGGTGTGTGTCTAGATAGCAAACCTGACTTCTCTGCCCATGCTGCCATTCACGCCAAACTCCGCCCTAAATTTGGTGCCCTGTACCATAACAAAGACAGTCTGTCCTCGCAGGTACGCTTTCAGCTTGTCACCAAAATGGTGATCCTGGTCTTGGACTATGCAGACGTGGTCTATGGTACAGCTCCCTCCACATCCCTGGTCAAATTGGATGCCATCTTCAACTCCTTCTGCTGCTTTGCTACCAACTCCCTCCCCCCATACCCACCACTGTTAACTCTATTCCTCTTCTACCCTCACATCAACAGAACCACTGTACCTCATTCATATCCAAATACTAGTTTGGGTCCCTCCCCTCTTACCTCTTCTTGTTCCTCTCCCCACCCCCTCTGTCTCCTGTTCCCTCCGCTCCCGGGATCCTCGCACTTTCACCACTCCTCATCCCCACTCTTCTGCTGGGCAAGCAGCTTTTATCTATCATCTCCCTTCACTCTGGAACCTACTCCCATCCGCCCTCCATTTCACTATCTCTCCTGCCTCCTTCAGGTACCAACTCCTTCCTTCCCCTCCTGCTTTTGTTTTCTCCCTACCTGATTACTGCCTTTGCATTTGCCGCCCGGCACTTACCCAGTCTAGGTGTGGTTGACATGCCTGATTTTGCTGCTTGCACTTTTTGCACTTACTTCTGTTTAAATCCTGTTCTGTGATTGTACTTTCTTGTAACTTTGTGTTCTGTCAGTGCTATATATTTGTATCCCCTGTTCCCTCCCCCCCCATCGTTGTACCCAAAAACAAGCACTGGCTCAGTATGTCTTTCCTGGTCACCAATTTTCGAATCAGTCAAAAAATAAATAATCCTTTACTGCCAAAGAAAGCACAGAAACATGCAGTGGCCTTGGAGAAACCCGATTTTAAACTCGAATGGCTGGCTATTACAATGAAAACACCATCATAACATTAGGTTTAAAAAAAATCCATGGGGAAGAATTAAATGCTGATGCTGAGAATGCTCAAGACTGGCTCATGTGTGTTTAACCGATTGTCCTTAGTGTTTACGCCCCATATGACATTAACATAGAGAAAAAAGTCTTTTCTTTTGCTGTGTGACTTATGGGACAGAGTTTTTAATGCCAAGAGCTAAGATCAATGGTTCTTAAAAAGGCTAAAGAGCAGATCTCTTTGCTGCTAACCTGCAACATGTCTGGCACAGAAAAGAAAGAGCTACTAGTCATTGGTAAGTCAGTGCAGCCACCCATTTTCTGGGGCATCTGAAACCTACCAGTGCTGTATTGCTCCAACAAAACAGTCTGTGTAACCGGCAACATTTTCACTGAGTGGCTGCACGACTGGAACGGGAAACTGCGATCTCGGAAGATTACCCTCGTTTTGGACAACTTCAGCAGCCACACACACAACCCATAAGTGGTCTCTGCAACATTATATTGTATAATAATATGTCCCTCGGAGCCACTTGTTGCTGGATAAGAGTGGTTTCACATACGTTCTGCTCGAAAGAGAACAGCTAAGGGAAGCTGAGCTTTTCTGGCTCAAGCAGAATGCAAGTGAAGAAAAAATTACTCACCTTAGTAATGTTGTTTCTTCTAATGGAGTCTTGCTATATTATGAAAATTGCAGTATGACCACAGGTTAGAACTGCTCCGGAGGTGAAATAGTTAACTTTCCATGCAGGCGTGGAACTTAGAGCGCGAGCTCGGTTGAAAACTCTGTCTGTTGTGCTTCAAAGGTAAACTGTCAGATCTTTACGAGCTAAAACTCACCAAGGTTCTATGTGGAAGCTGTAACCTTACACTAGCCAACTGGCTACTAACAAACACTCATTTTTTGGCCTAAAACAAAGACTCAAGTCAGGAGACCCAAAAATGCAAAAACACAACACCAATTCACCCAAAAAGGTAGGTGAAAACAACAAGGTGGGCATCAAAAAAGTGCCAACCCTGTACTGCCCACCCACATCCCAAAACAGAGGTTCTGAGAGGGGCAGGTAGGGAAGGTCATAATATAGCAAGACTCCATTAGAAGAAACCACATTACTAAGGTGAGTAATTTTTCTTCAAACAACATGAAGTCTTGCTATATTATGATCATTGTGAACCACACAGCAGTACCCCATGGAGGAGGGACAGAACCTACTTAGGAAATAGGCTCTGAAGCACGGGTTGTGCCAAACCGAAAGCAACACTCCTAGCCTGGATGTCCAGGGAGTAATGCTTGGTAAAAGTGTGAACTGTTTTCCAGGTAGCTGCTTGACATATTTCTAGAATAGGAATGTCTCTGGCAGCAGCCAGAGAAGCAGCTGTACCTCTGGTAGAGTGAGCCCTCAGGCCTGAGGGAGGAACTTTACCCAACTTCTGGTAGCAGAATTGGATACAAGAGACAATCCACCTGGCAATGGATTTTTTAGTGGCTGGCTTCCCTTTACCAACTTTGCCATAGGTTAGGAACAGTTGGAGGGAGACAAACCTATGACCCTTGGTACGCTCTATGTAGTAACTAAGGGCTCTCTTCACATCTAGGCTGTGCAGCCTCCTCTCCCCAGAGGAGGAGTGGTCAGTGAAGTACACTGGAAGAGGAATAGATTGATTAAGGTAGAAATCTGAAACCACCTTAGGCAGGAACTTTCTGTTAGTCTGAAGGACCACCTTAACTCTGTGAAAAGAGATAAACTCCTGCTCCACTGACAACGCTTGTAACTCACTTATGCGTCTGGCAGAGGTGATGGCTACCAGAAACACAGTTTTCCAAGTCAAGTGCTTGAGCTCAGCTGAAGACAAGGGCTCGAAAGGGGGTTGCATAAACTGAGCAATGCAAACATTAAGAACCCAGGCAGGGGCAGGATCTCTGAATGGAGGGTTGGTGTGCAACAACCCCTTAAAAAACTTGGAAAATATGGGATAAGCTGAAAGAGAAGAGGATTTACCTGCTGAAATAAAAGCAGACACAGCAGCCAAGTGCACCTTGAGGGTAGCTGGTCTCAGCCCCAAAGAATTCAGGTGGACCATATAATTCAGGACTGTGGGTAGATCAGCAGAGACTCGGGGAAATATGCTTTTCCGAGCACCATATGGAAAACCTTTTCCATTTGGAATTGTAAGTAGCCCTGGTGGAAGGCTTCCTTGAGGCCTTCAATATATCCATTACACCTTGGGAAAGGTGTAAATCAGCAAACTCTAACTCTTCAAGAACCAAGCCTTGAGATTGAGAGATTTGAGGTTCGGGTACCAGACCCTTCCCTGGGCACAGGTTAACAGATTGTGATTCCTGGGAAGGCACAGGGGAGGATGGATTGCTAAGGACAGCAGGAGTGGATACCAGGGCTGTCTGGCCCAATCCGGAGCTATCAGAATGACTCTGCAGGATTGGGATCTGATTTTGATTAGCACTTTGAACAGGACAGGAAAGGGGGGGAAGGCATAGAGAAACTTACCCTCCCAATTGAGGGCTAAGGCATCCAGCAGGAGAGAGCTCAACACTGGGGGCCTGCAGCAAAAAAGAGAAAGTTGGTGATTGTCTGGGGCTGCAAAAAGATCTATCTGCGGGGTGCCCCATCTGGCAAATACTACTCCCAAGACCAGGGGATCCAGTGGCCATTCGTGGTGGCCCTGGGAAATCCTGCTGAGAGCATCTGCCAGGACATTTGTCCTTGCCTGGGAGGTGAACTGCCGTAAGAGGGGTGTTCAGGGAGTAAGCCAGAGACCACAATCTCATTGCTTCGGTGCACAAGGCCGTAGACCGAGTGCCCCCTTGCTTGTTGATGTACCACATTGTAGTGGTGTTGTCTGTTCTGACCTGAATACTCTTGTTCTGAACAGATTTGGAAAAAACTTGAATTGCTAGAAAAACTGCTCTGAGCTCCAACAAGTTGATGTGGAGCAGGGATTCCTGGGGAGACCACAGATCCTGGGTGGTGAGGTCGCCCATGTGAGTTCCCCAACCCAAGAGGGATGCATCTGTAGTAAG
Source organism: Neoceratodus forsteri (assembly GCA_016271365.2). Classification (NCBI taxonomy): domain Eukaryota; kingdom Metazoa; phylum Chordata; order Ceratodontiformes; family Ceratodontidae; genus Neoceratodus; species Neoceratodus forsteri. The sequence continues at coordinate 685,677,858 of CM028134.1, forward strand.
GATTAGAGAATGAGACTGAGTGACAAAAGGAACCCCTTGTCTCAGGTTGGTCTGACCCTGCCACCACTGTAGGGCTTGGATCAGGGTTCGAGTTACTGGGATCAACTTGGTAAGAGGATCCTTTCTTTGAGACCAAAAAGCTCTCAAATGGAACTGGATGTCCCTCATCTGAAATCTTGCTCCCTGCACAACCGCTGTGGAAGCAGCCATGTGCCCTAGGAGCTGCAGAAAATGCCTTGCTGGCCGGGAGATCTGCAGGGTAAATGAGTAGGCCAGGGAGACCAGGGTCTTTGCCCTGTCTAGAGGAAGGAAAGCCCTGGCTTCCTGTGTGTTTAGTTCTGCGCCTATGAAGGTAAGAAGCTGGACAGGCTCCAGAACTGACACTGAGAGATTCAGAAGTAAACCTAGAGAGGTAAGCAGTTGCTGTGTTATCTGGAGATGTAATTTGACCTGGTCTGGGGACTGGCCTACTATGAGCCAATTGTCCAGGTAAGGAAAGATGGCAATCTTTTGCCTTCTTAGGTAGGCAACTGCTACTGCCAGACATTTGGTAAATACCCTTGGGGCAGAAGTAAGGCCGAAGGGCATTGCTCTGAACTGGTAGTGGCCTGAGGGCAGCTCGAACCTGAGGTACTTTCGATGGGAGCTTCTGATGGAATATGGAAGTAGGCATCCTTGAGGTCCAGGGAAGCTAGCCAGTCCCCTGGCCTTAGAGAGGGTAGGATAATTCCCAGAGTCACCATTTTGAACTTTGGCTTTAAAAGGTGCTTGTTTAAATATCTGAGATCCAGGATGGGCCGCCATTCTCCTGTCTTTTTTGGGGTAAGGAAGTACCTGGAGTACAAACCTTTGCCCTGGTGTAGGGGAGGAACCCTTTCCACAGCTCTGAGAGCCAGGAGGGTAGAGACCTCTGCCTCTAAGGCAAGAGCCTCTGATGGAGTTGCAGGTGGAAAAGATCTGGTTCTCAGCTTTGGAAATTTTTTGAAGCTGAGAACCAGTCCCTGGCTTACTACTTCCAGGACCCACTTGTCTGATGTTAAATACTTCCAGTCCTGGACAAAGTAAGCCAGCCTGCCCCCTAAAGGTAGAGGAGAATCGGCCCTGGCAATCCTATCAGGGTGCCTGTTTGGCAGGGGCTTTGGGCTGAGGGGTGGAAGCAGACCTGCTTGTACCCCGTCTGCCTCTCCCTCTAAAGAACCCCCTCTGAGCATAGGCGGAGGAGGAAGCTTGGGCTTGGTAAAAAGGCCTATGAAAAGGCATGCCTGCCTCTAGGAAGCTGCTTTTGAGGGAGTGGCCTGCCTTTCCTTGGCCTGTGCACTCCTATAGGTGGTCCTATATTCATCCATTTTCTTCATGTAATTCTCGGTTTGCTCCTCAAACAGAGAATTTCCCAAACAGGAAAATCCATGGCCTTGGACTGGGTGTCCTGAGACAGGGTAGTACATCTGAGCCAAGCCATCCCATGGAGTGCCACAGATGTAGCCATGACTCTTGGATGAAACATCATTAGAGTCCACTGCAGCATGAAATTGCACCTTGGATGCCTCAATACCATCCATAGCCACCTGTTCCAGCTCCCTGGCAAGCTGGTCAGGGACTTGTTTTGCTAGGGCCAGCACAGTATCCCATCTGGATTTCTGGTACCTAGCAGCATAAGCCATATAATTTGCTTGTCTGAGCCCCAAAGATGCTGCCATGTACTGTTTCTTTGCCATAGCATCAATCTTCCTGGAGTCCTTCTCAGGGGGGTGTGAAGCTAGGGGAATATTAGCCTTGTCACAGGCTGCAGCCTGCACTACCCCCACATGGCTGCATTGCTGAGTGAGGAAATCAGTGTCAGAGCCTGATAAGGTATACCTCTTGTCCATCCTTTTATCCACAGGAGGTATAGTGTGAGGAGTTTTTAAAACTTTTACTGTCTGTTTCCGAAAAGATTTATGCAAAGGAATAGACAGTCTCCTAGACTCTGGACTATCCATCATTTCTACATAGTCTGGCTCCTCTTGGTCATCAACAGCTTCCTCAACAGGGAGCTGGAGAGTTTCAGCAACTTTTTTATAAAACAAGAAATGAGAAGGGCACTCAGAAAGTCTTGGAGGAGAAACCCCTAGGGGTCTATCTGGAAAGATGTCCGGATCAATGGGCACATTCAGATCTTCAAAACCATATTCACTCTCCTCATATTCCTCTTCCTCCCCCGGTTCATAAAAATCCTCAAAATCATAATCTTGAATGGAACCGCTGAACCGAACGCTTACCAGAAGGTGTCGGTTCAGTCGGAACCGGAGAGAGAGACTGGACAATTTTAATTGCTTTAGCTATTTCCTCAGCAGTTGGGGAGAGAACTTTTGGCTCCAAACTAGCTGACTTTCTAGCCCTTTTTGCTGGAATCAGCTCCTCAGAACCAGCTCTTTGTTTGCCCAAGGAAGTATCGCCCTGGTCAGAGGGCACTCTCTCCGGTTCGGTTGGTACCGAACCGGGCTGGCCATCCGGGTCAGCGGATTTTTTGGCCTCCCTTTCCCCTGAGCCTACCAACTCTCTTATCTATGGTGGCAGCAGGGAAATTGTGACAAATCTGGCAGTCTGAATTGAGGTGGTCAAACCCCAGACAATAGACACATGTGGTGTGTGGGTCAGCCTTGCAAAACTTCCCCACAAACACTACAGTGTTGAAACCCAGTGGGTCCGGTTTTCTCTTGGGTTTCTCAGACATAATGCCAGCCTAACCAACTTGCCCGCTTATGGCAATCCACCAAGCAAGACACCCTTTATCGGTTCCAACCGTGTCATGGTCGTGGAAAAACCGCAGAATGAAATCCATTTTTTTAGAACCGATAAGAACCGAACCACACTCTAAAAAGGGCTAGTAGATTTAAACATAACCTGATCGGTTCAAACCGAACCGATAAATTACAAGTTCCACACAGAAAAACTAAATGTAAAACCTATCTATTATTTACATTACCACAGACAGAGCTTGAACCGACCGGTTGCGGTTTAATTTTGGCTAAAAACTGAAAAATAATACTTTTAAACCGACAAAATGAACCGAGCAGAAGGAGAAATCTCCGGAGCGACTGTTCAGTGAGGCGGAGTAAAGAATCTAACAGTTTACCTTTGAAGCACAACAGACAAGAGTTTTCAACGGAGCTCGCGCTCTAAGTTCCATGCCTGCATGGAAAGTTAACTATTTCACTTCCGGAGCAGTTCTAACCTGCGGTCATACTGCAATTGTCATAATATAGCAAGACTTCATGTTGTTTGAAACCACTCTTATCAACAAGTGGTGATGGGGGACATATTAGTGTATTATGGGTCCAATGTAATAAATGAATAACAGCTTCTTATGCAGCAGTTGGGTAGCAGTGTTACCATTAGATTTTGTAGTACTCACTACGTGAGATCCTTCTGTGTCTGTGCTGGGTGGTGTTCTAGTGCTGCACATCACATTCAGCTAAATCCAATCATAAATATGAGGCCTAACTAATGTTCAAACAGGACTGCTGGGCAGATGCCATTCAAAATGAAAAGGAGTATATTTTACCATAGTTACACAATGCACATAGGGCCAGTGTACAGAAGGTTAATCCATCCTGTTTTTAATTAAAACACACCCTCCTACTATCATGCTTCTGAAGCAGCCTTGGGATTAGAACAATTTTATTTATTTATTTATTGAAGGAACTGGAATGACAACCTTTGAGTCAAAGACTCCTTTGCAAAGGCTCCACATCAGATATACATACATTACAAGAAATGACAAGATATACAATAATAAATATACAGAGAACACACCAGAATACATACATTGCAAGTTTAGAAACAGTATATACAATAAGAGGCATAAAGTGAAGACAAGTTACAGTTCAAGGGTGGAGTGGACCAACCCATGTCAAATTATTATAAGTCCAGCATGTACAATAACAATATACAGAAATCAAAAAGTTATAGTCACAGGCAAGGGGAAGAAGGGCTAAGCACAGTCACAGTTGGAGTGGGAGAGGATTTCAGCATGGAGTAGGGTTTTAAACGGGCCTAGTCGCTGTTCTAGGGTGATGGCCAATGGCATTTCATTCAATCAGAGGGGGGCCCTGTAGTAAAAGGAGCGTTGGCCCAGAGAGGTCCTGCAGTGGGATACAGAGAGGGTGCTAGCAAGAATCTCCATGTAGACCGTGGTTGAGTGGCCAGCTGAACAAGGTGGTGGAGACCTGGGGGGAGGTGCTTAGGGAGAGCTTCCTAGCAAGGAGACAGTTATGGTATCTGAGTCTGCCTTCAAAGTTAAGCCAGTTGGTGTGTCTATAGAGCTCACAGGTGTGTGTCCAACAGTTGCATCCAGTGACTAACCGGCAGGCTTTATTTAGGGAGATCTTGATTCGACGCAGGGCAGTGGGGTCAGCTGTGCCGTAGCTAACAATCCCGTAGTCAATAAGGGAGAGCACCAATGAAGTCACTTCAAGACCTAGGGCATCAGGAAGCAGATACCCCCTGTGCCTATATAGAAGACCTAGTCTGGAATCGATAGCTGAGCTGAGCAGATTGATGTGATCGTGGTACATGAGAAAGGAGTCAAGGGTGATGCCAAGGTATTTAAAGGTGGGCAGAAGGTCGAGGGGGGAGCCCTGGATGTTGATGATGTTGAGGGGAACATTTTTAAGCTTCTTTTGTCTGTGGGCGAAAAGCATGGCCTTGGTCGATTTGTAATTCAGGACAAGACGGTGCTCTGAGAAACAGGCCTCCGCTTCAGAAAAGGAGTGTTGTAGAGAGGATTGAGGGTCCGAGTGGTTGTCAAATATAATCGCGTCATCAGCGTACAGACACATTTGTCCCAAGCAGGGCCTTGGGAGAGCATTCAAGTACATGCTAAACAGGAGGGTCCCAGTATTGATTTGTTTGAGAACTTCCTAAAGTACCAATTTACTGGCTGAGAGTGTAGAGTTTAACTTGACCCTCTGGGTTCTGTCACTGACATAGCTTTTAAACCATGTGGTAGCATCCAGGGACAGGCCCATGCAATTTAGGGATTGGATTAGGAGTCTGTGACTGACAGAGTCGAACGCCTTGGTTAAGTCAATACAGGCAGATCCAACTAGGTGCTCTTAATCAAGGGCTTTGCTTATAAAAGTGGTGTATTCAAGAAGGGCAGTTGTAGTACTGTGGCCCTTCCTGAAACCATGCTGTTCGGGGCAGAGAAGGTCGTATTTAGTATGAGTCGATCTGACACTGTTTTTTCTAGTGCCTTGGGGGGAAAGAATGGAGATGAGGCAGTAGTTGCCCGGGGTGGTGCGGTCCCCACTTTTTAATATTTGGGTGAGGACAGCTGCTTTCCTGCATGAGGGGAATTGCGCATGACAGAGGAACCAGTTTAGGATGTCAGTGAGTGGGGAGATAATGAAGTCTAAGGTGAGGAGGACTAGTTTTAGGTCCAGCGAGTTGCTACTAAAGCGCGTTTTCCCAAGGGCTTTGGTTAAATATGGTCTTGCCTCCACGGGGCTGATTGTTCGGAGCCTGAAAGTGGGGGTGGATGCTTTAAGGGGAGGGCAAGTCCAGGGCCGAGTCGAAGAAATTAGGGGGGAGGACACTGCTAAGATCAGAAAATGCAGTATTGAGGGTATCAGCAATCAACAGGGGGTCCTGGAATAGTGAGCCACTTATTAGCAGCTGGGCAAAGGGGGAGAGAGATAGATTTTCTGTTCAGTTCTTTAATGTTGTTCCAAAATTTGCACCCAGAGCCCCAGGAGGAGGAGAGTGTCTTCTGGTAGTAGGTAGTTTTGACTTTCCAAATTTCCCAGGTACATTTGTTCCTAAGTTCCCTAGAGAGTTGCTGGTTACGCCGTTTGCCCGATTCATTAGCTTTATGTCACTGATTGTGGTGTTGCTTCATGAGGTCAAATAGGGCGTTGGACAGCCAGGGGGTGTCCTGACTTTTGATTTTCTGTTTGGAGACTGGGCATAGTGGTCACAAGTGGGAGTAAACATGGAGATAATGACTACTGCACTGTCAGTAGACAGTACTGATGGGGTCCAGTCACATTGCAATAGATGCTGTTTGAGGTGCAAGAGAAATCCCTTTTTAGGTGACATATAAAGGTATATTTGGGTGCCCACTTCACAGGGATTTATTTAACTCTAAAAACTGATTAGCGTTTTGCTCATAAAAGTGCAAAATCTTTGTGAAAAGGCATAGCTGTTGCCTCACTGTGTTTAACAAACACAGCACTTCTAGAAAATCTATATAAATACTTTCTGTACAGTTAGTATCGTCCCAATAAAAAAACTGCTAATCAATTATTTAAAACCCTGCTTCAGGATTTTTACTGAGGACCATCTACCGAGGACTGGTGAGTGGTTGCTCAGTGCATCCAGAAGTACTGAGACCTCAGATATGCGGGCGGGCCAATTCGTGAGTATGAGGTCAATGAGTGTGGAAGTGCCAGTTTTATGGTTAAGTCTTGTGGGGGACTGGACGACTTGGGTGAAGTCCAGTGCTGCAACAGAGTCCTTGTAGGAGGCAGAGAAGGTCACTAGACAGTTTACATAATTACCCAGGGCAACGATTTCACTAGAGGTGGGCAGGTGGGCTAGGCAGTTCATTATCGAGTCAAATGCTGGCCTTTGGTGCCAGGTGGGGGAATATAAACTGTGACTGTGTAGGGCTTTGCCTGACGTGTCAGGCTGCAGTTTCACAGTGAGAACCTGTGCACCATGGGATGGAGTGGGAGCACCATGGACTAGCGAGGCCTGTAGGGAATCTCTATAGTAAAGAGCATAGCCCCCCCACCACTCTTAGCTAGCCTGTCAGTTCTGAAGACAGAATACCCAGGAATATGGACATCTGAGTCCGGGGTATCAGGATCAAGCCAGGTCTCTGTAACCGCAAGGATATCTGGAGAGACCTGTGCCATCCAGCCCTGAAGGACATCAAGCTTTTTTTGAGGGCTACAGATGTTGATGGTGGCTAGAAGGAGTCAATTCGATGACCCACAGGAGGTGCTTGGGGGCCCCCCCCCCCCGAGTTCTGGTGCACACTGCCTGATAGGAGAAGGAGTCGGACGGCGTGGCGGAGGACAGCGAGTTTAATTAGCTTGGTTTTATGTTAGGGTTGCGTGGCTGGGAACAGGGTTTGTGGAAGCCACAGGTATGGGTAGGGTGGAGATATGCATGGTCACTAAGAGGGCTAATGAGGTATGCTGGGTTAGGTTCTTGGGGGGAGGGAGGACATGTCGGGCTACGGAAAGTGTGCGGAGCATTGCTGATAGTGCCCCACCTGGTGGCGTAATGTTGGGTACCTGCAGGGCTGACAGGCAGATGACTTGGGGAAGGGGAGGGAGTAAGGAGCACTAGGAGTACACCAAAGATTGAAGGGAGCGGCATGGTGGAGTACCAAGCAAAAGAAGGATGGGAACCACAAGAGAGAGGTGTGCCCAGAGGCCACAGGACTCAAGAGTTAGCAAGGTATCCTCTTAAGCGATCCCAGGTCAGATGGAGTAACGGTAGGATTGGTGCCTACGATGTTCAGGGTGTAGAGTTTGAGTTTGGTGTGGGGAGCAAGTGGGAAATTAAGAAGAAGGGGCCAGAAAGCATTAGCTATACTGGGGTGAGCGAGAAAGAGGTAATGAAGACAGGGAGGAGGAGGAGGGGTGGGGGAAAAATTAAATTAGGCTAGAGGGAGGGAGCTCAAGACTGACCCCTGAAGGTCAGAAAAGATAACCTGCTAATGAGGTACTGAGCACTTAGTCATGTGACTGATCCAATATATTGAGAGTTGGCCTTGGATGGGAGGGTGGCTGAGGCGGGCGGGTAGTCGACGCAAAGAGTCGGCCTTGGGTGGATGAGTGACTAGGGCAGGCGGGGAGTCGACACAAAGCATCGACGGGTAAACACCCTTCCAGTGGTATCCCTGCAGGTAGGAGAGCGGTGATTACCTTTAGAGCCTGCCCAGTCTTCTGCTCCTGATGCTGGCTGTGTGTGTAATGGGGGGTTCTGGCTGAGGCCTAGTGAGGGAAGAGAAGCAAGGAATTACCATAGGGTGCCTGCACTGAGCATGTGTGACTTTCCTGCAAGGGAAGGGGAGGGCCTCACAGCGTTCCAAACAACAGAGTATCAAACATCAGAAAAGTACAGTTACATAAGGACTTACCGTAACAGTAGATCTTCTAGAGAGGTTCCTGCAGTAGGTCATAACATGTAGGACTGTGCCCTCCGGCATCAGGACTGCACGGCAAACTTTTCCAGCAGTGTCAGGCAGGGGACTGCCCATCCGATGTCACATGACAGATGTCAGTGTGACTCTATATAGTGGGCTGTCCCCGAGCCCGCCTTCCAGCTCTCCCACAGGAGATCCAAGGAGGATGAGACTGGAGAAAAGATGAAATCCTGGAGCCCAGTTCAGAATGAATGAAAGAAATGCAGAAACTGGGGGAAGGAGGGAGGGAAGGGAGTTTATCAGTTCTCTCTCAAGATCTACTGTTAAGATAGTACAGTTACGTTAAGAACTTACTGTAACAGTAGATCTTCGAGAGAGGTTCCTTCAGTAGGTCAGAACATGTAGGACTGAATCCCAAGCAGTTGCTCACAGAGAGACCGAGAGAGTCACAGGAGGAGGAGCAACTGAAAAGATAGCACAGGACCAGCCTAAGACAGTAGGTACTGCAGGACAGCAAGGCCAAACCTGGCCCTATGCCTAGAGACAATGTCCAGACTGTAATGCTTCATGATGGTATGGACGGAACTCCAGGTTGCTGACGCACAAATCTCTGCTGCAGAAACATTCCACAGGAACGCTGTAGAGGTAGCCATGCCTCTAGTAGAGTGACCTCTGACCTCCCCCGGTAGAGGTTTGTTGTACTTCTGGTAACAGAAGCGAATGCAGTTACCGAGCCACTTGGAAAGGCACTGTTTAGAAACTGCCAACCCCAAGAATTTGGGGACAAAGGAGAAAGCTGATCAGATTTTCTGGATTCCTTAGTTCAGTGAACATAGCACCTGAGGAGTCTATGAATGTCCAAGGTGTGAAGGAGACCTTCCCCCCTATTTGAATGAACAGGGTAATAAACTGGGAGTTCAACCATCTGATTTAGGGTGAACTCAGAAACCACCTTGGGAAGAAACTTAGGATTAGTGCGCAGGACCGCCCGATCCCTGTGAAAAATCAAATAAGGCTCCTTATGCATCAGGGCCTGAAGCTCAGAAATCCTACAAGCAGAAGCAATGGCAACCCAAAATAGTGCCTTCCAGGAAAGGTAGCACATGTCACAGCTCATCGCTGGTTCAACAGGAGGAAGTGTAAGCTTCTCTAACACAAAATTTAAATCCCAAGGTGGGTTGGGGTTATGGATGGGGATTTAAGATGGAAGATCCCTTTCAAAAAAGGTCAGAGATCTCCAACTGAGCCACGGGTTTTCCTTCCAGCAACATATGGTAGGCCGAAATGGCCAACAGGTGGCTCTTAAAAGATGAATAAGACAGACCAGAATTAGACAAGTGTAGGGGATACTCCATAACCTGAGCAAGTAAAGGGGTCCCCATCCTTTAGAAGCCACCCAAATGGAAAAACGCTTCCATTTCATAGCATAGGTGGACCTGGTGGAGGGTTTTCTCGCCCCCACCAGGACCTGAACGACCTTTTGGGAGACCCCAAAACGAGACCTGATTATGTCTGACGAAGCCACGCATGAAGATGCAGGGTCCTGAGTCACGGGTGTACCAACGTGCCCTGATCCTGAGTCAACAGATCGTGCCTGACAGGTAAAGGAACTGTGGGTTCCACCGAGAGCTGCTGCATTAGTGGAAACCAGATTTGCCTCGGCCAGAGCGGAGCTATCAGGATCATCCGTGCTCCCTCTGCCCTGAAGTTTGAGAAGTACCCTCTGTAGAATGGGAAAGGGAGGGAAGGCATATAAGAACTTCTCTGTCCAACATAGCGACAACGCGTCATGCCAGAAAGCTCCAGGCTCTGGAATGAGCGAGCAGAAGCTGAGAAGCTTTGCATTGGATGGGGAGGTGAACAGATTGATGTCTGGGCGACCCCACCTCTGAAAGAGAGAGTCTGCTACCTCCTGACTTAATTCCCATTCATGTGCGAGGGACGATGTCTGACTGAGGCTGTCTGCCATGACGTTGTGAATGCTTGGAACATGCACGGCTGTGAGAAATAGGTCATGCTGGACTGCCTAATTCCATACCCGCATCGCCTCCCTGCATAGGGGGTACGACTGGGTGCCTCCCTGTTTGGTGACATACCAGACTAATGACAGGTTGTCTGTCTGGATCAGCAAGTGTTCCTCTCAATAGTATGGTCTGAAAAGTCTGAAGGGCGTAAAGAACCACCCTCTTCTCCAGGATGTTGATATGCAAAGACACCTACAGCTGGGACCACGAACCCTGGGTTCGATGGTCCCCAGGTGCGACCCCCAACCCAGACAGGAAGCTACTATGGTGAGGTCTGAAGAAGCAGGGAACTCTCGAAGGAAGTCCTTGGGCAGATTCAGAGGATCTAGCCACCATAGGAGATCCCTCTTGACTGAGCTGGAGACCAGAACAGGATGGTCCAGCACTGGTCCCATTGGGCGCATAACGTCCACTGGGAGAGCCACATATGCAACCTGGCTAAAGGAACCATGGAGATGGAGGCTTCCATCTGGCCCAGTAAGCGTAGCAATGCCCTGGCTGGAAGCAATCTGGACGAGACCACTAAGGTGACTTGCTCTCGAAGAGTCTCTTCCCTGTCTGACAGTATCCAAGACCACCCCAATGAACTGGAGGTTTTGAGAGGGGGTTAGGGATGACTTGGGGAGATTGACAGTGATCCCCAGTCAGAAAAAAGGTTCAAAGTGACCGAGAGGGAGTCCAGAAGACTGTCCCTGGATGGAGCTGTCAATAGCCAGTCGTCCAGGAGGACAACACCGCTATACTCTGATGACGTAAGACCGCTGCCACCACCGCTCAGCACTTGGCAAAGACCCTGGGTGCCGAGGAAAGGCCAAAGGGGAGGGCTGTCAACTGGAAGTGCTCCCCCTGGAAACAAAACCACATGAAATGGCGGTGGCCTGGGAAAACCGGGTATATGCAGGTAGGCACCCTGCATATCCAGGGCACAAAACCAGTTGTCCTTCTGCAGAAGGGGCAGAAGACCCTGTACTGTTGAGCATGCGGAACCTTTTGTACTCAACAAAAAAGTTCAGACTGCTGAGGTCGCTTGTCTTTTTCAGGACCAGGAAAATGGGAGTAAAATCCCTTTCCTATCTGGGACGGAGGAACGGATTCTACCGCTGCCTTCCGTCTCAATGCCCTGATTTTTTCCTCAACCAGCAGAGCCTAGTGCAGGGAGTAGTGCAAGTGACCGGGAGCAGAGTCTGGAGGAAACTCCAGAAACTCTAGCGTGTGCCCCTGAGAGATGAGTTGCAGGACCCATGCGTCTGAGGTTATGCCGTCCCACTCTTGGATGTGAAGGGCAAATCTTCCCCCCACTGGCTCCACGTTTTGAAGTGGAGGAGAGGGAAGATGGGACAAGTCAGGATGCAGAGGGGCGAGGGGGCAAGGACCCTCCCGCCGATCTCTAGGATTTGGCACCCAGTGGAGAGGAAAAAAGAGGAGCCCATAGCTCATCTTTTAGTCTGTTTCTTTGGGGCTGATTGCTTCCCTTGGCATTTGAATTGGCACCAAAAGGGCTGCTTTTTCTGAGTGCCTGCCCTGTATGTGGACTGGACCGATCTGAGGGCCTGACCACTGTCCTGGAGGCCCATAATCAAATCTTTGGTATCTCCTCCAAAGAGGACCGATCCCTGAAAGGGAGCATCCTGAATAGCTGCCTGTACATCTGCTGAAAGCCTGGAAATCCAAAGCTAAGCGTGCCTCCTGAGGCTAACCACAGTAGCTGAGGAGTGGGCCACTGCGTCCACAGAATCACAGGTGTCCCAAAGAGCATGTTTGCAGGAAATTTTGGATAGACAAACCTCTTTAGCAATCTCCGCCTTGAGATCTGAATCCTCCATGGACAAGATCTTGGCCTCGAGCTTAGCCATGGTGGCCTTTTTAAAGGACACCATATGCGCTACGCAGGGCACATGTGGCGGAAGAATAAACCTTCTTCCCAAATTGGTCCAACTGCCTGGACTCCTTGTCCGGGGGGGACATGCTCATAAGCGACAGTAATGACAATAGAATCTGCCTTGGCGTGAGAGTCCAGGAAGGGGACACCCTCGGGAGAGTGGTAAATCCTGTCTACCTTCTTAAGGACAGCAGGAATGGAATGTGGCAACTGCCAAATGGTGGTAGAAAGGTCCTCATGTGGAGCTGTCCAAGAAGAAACTGGTATAAGGGAGTCAGCTTCTAGATCCAAGTGCTGGGCTAGCGGTGCACCCCTTCAGGTCGACACCCTGACGGCGAAACACGAAAAAAGACCATTATGGTGACAATTGTTGTAATGGTCCTTTTTCTGTGTTTCACTTTCCCCCAGTGTTCTGCCCCTCCCCAGACCAACTCCGACCTGGAGTTGATAATCCTAACGTCCGGGGGGGGGTAGAGCCCCTGTATGGGTGCCACAGCCCCCACAGAAAAACACTTCTAGAATGGGCAGCACAATACCTGCGTCGGTATTGTGCCACCGCTGTGCAGGAGGTCGACATTTTCACTGTCTACCTCCCTTGGCGCTTCCCTCGGCTAGATGCTTCCTCTTGGGGTCCAGATCCTCAGTATTCCAACCATCTGCATGTTGAATTATGTGGAGAAGCTCGCTAAAGGAGGGGTCCTCCAGAGGAGACTTGGGCTACTCTTTACCCTTTGGGGGGAGAAGATGCCTCATCTGAGGAAGACTGATGTGTCGTGTTCAGAGTCAGGGTGCTCTTCCCCTTCTGGACATTCAAAGTCCAGAAGGGTGATCTCCTCTGGGGTGGTGCCCGAAACTTGCACTGTGGAATGCAGTGTGCTAGCCGGTGACGAAGAGGGAGGGCACAATGCCACCAGTCTAGGAAACCTACATTCCAGCTCCGAGACTAGCTGAGACCTAGCATCCTTCCACCAAGACTGAATGAAAGATTGAAAGTCTGGCAGAGGAGACTGAGGAGATGGAGGAGGACGAAGAGGAGGCGGGCTGGCTGGAGGTGTATAATAGTGTGCCCCCAAACCCAGATACTGTGGAGGGGGTGCCCCTGATAATATGGGTATCCCTGTTGATACCCAGGGAAATAGCCCTGGGAATAACTGGGTGTCGTCGGGCCCGGTGGTAGGAGCGGACGTCAGGTCTTGGCCTAGCTACCTGGAATAGCTGGGAAAATTACCCGATGTCACGACAGTCGACTTTGGGATAGCCGTCGTCGGGATAGCCAAAGAAAGGGGAGTGACCGTCAGGACATCTGGTGTAGGATATGCCGATGTCAACGTCCTTTTTCGTGAACTAAAGTTTTGAAAATACCAAAAATGTATTTAAAAAAAATAAACACCTGAATCTAAGTAAATGGGATCTGTTGAGCTAGATTTTGATGTTAGCATTTTGAAAATATATCTGGAAGTAAGGTTCTGGACATCTGAAAATCCTGGGAGATCACCTTAGCAGGAGCAGCCATTCACCCATGTTCTCAGTATGAGAACAGTGGGATTTTCTTGAATTGGGAAGCCACAGCTGCAGTCGTCATGCAAGCTCCAGTTGGAGCAGTGAGCCGGTGATTCCCTTCTCTCTCTGTGCCTCTCTCATTGTCTCTAACTGTAACTTGCAGTACTGACATGTCACAAAATCCTGTGCGACAAAAGGGCTTAATTGTCATTGGCTTGCAATGGCCCCTGCAGTAAATTGCAGTATTCTGTGATATTCTGCAGCATTTCTGTACTTCATCCTGGCTTGACACATCTGTCTGTTTGTCCATCTGTCTATTCACTTATCCCCCTCCCAACTCAGATAGCTGCCCCTCGTATTTCCTCAAGCACTTATTTATAAAAGTGGACCAGGATGTCCACCCTGGTACCACTTGCCAATTCCCTCCCTTTCAGGTCACCCCCCGCTCCAAATGAATAGGTGGCAACACTGGCATTCCCACCCCCAGTGTCACCACAGAGTTTAGCCGACACTGGGGTGCGCAATCCCCTGTATCAGATCTAACAGTGGTTTTGTAAAACCTGAAAAAAAGAAACCTATCCCTCAATGTCTATTTTTTCACCCTGGAAAAAAAAAAAAAGAAAATGGTCCCTCACTGATTTTACCCCCCCCCCGACACCCTCCTACTACCCCACACCCCATCACTCACCTTAACATATCCCATGACACAGATCTTCCTTCCGATCGAAGATATGTCTTGCTGCTGGAGCCAGTGACTACAATATGAGAAAATAAGGTAAGCCTGGTTTAATGTATTTCAATAACGGAATAATGCATGACAGGGTGTGTGTCGTGCTGTGATAATGCCACACCTGGGGGGGGGGGTTGGGCATGAGGCCGCAGGCCGAATGACTTCAACACCCCAGGCATGGTGTTATTCCAGTATGACACACACCCTGGAATGCATTATTCCTATTATACAATGGCTTGTTATATACAGAATAAAAAAAAACAATTTTAAAGAATGTTTTTGTTAGTGTGGGAAAATATTTTTGTTTCTTGAGAGAAGATGCAAACAATGCAAATGCTAATGCAACAATCAGTCAGGAGGTTTATAGTGCTGAGACTAGACCTGTGATGTTATGCTGGGATAACACCACGGGTCCAGCCCCAGACTCACCAATCAGAGTCCAAGATTCTTTCTTTCCATTGTATAACAGGGTTTGAACTTTTATTCATAACTTCATCATTTTTTTAATATTTTTTACATCATATTTTCAACTTGGCCTGTTTGGGAGCCCACCTCATTAACAAGGGTGGTGAAATTATTCACATCCGTTCAGAAAGGTGAGTTTTCAGTCACTATGTAAAATCATCTTTTGGGTAGGATATGAACATTTTTACTACCCTTGTTCATAAGATGGGGACATAAGAAAGTGATGTTGAAAATTTAGGGTCAATATATTAAAAAAGCAACAAGAGTTATGAGCAAACATTGACATTTTTGAAGACCACTCATAGCTATGGTAATGTTCATTATTTTGACCCTAAATTTTCAACACAGCCATTTTTCACACCACTTCATGAATGTGACAGCTGTCGTTTTTTCAAATCCCGGCCAAAATGTGTTTTCGCAATTGTGGTGCGAAATGGCGTTTCAGTCGGGATCTGAAAATCTTCATCTACAGGGTACAGGAGGTGGGGTCATAAAAGGCTATGTTGAAAATCTGTGGTCAAAACATTAAAAAACAACAAAGTTATGAGTGTAAGTTCACACGTTTCTATGCTCACTCATAACTTTGGTCATTTTCAATATTTTGAACCCAAATTTTCAACACAGCCATTTTTCACACCACTTCATGAATGTGACAGCTGTCATTTTTTCAAATCCTGGCCAAAATGTGTTTTCGCAATTGTGGTGCGAAATGCCGTTTCAGCAGAGATCTGAAAATCTTCATCTACAGGGTACAGGAGGTGGGGTCATAAAAGGCTACATTGAAAATCTGTGGTCAAAATATTAAAAAACAACAAAGTTATGAGTGTAAGTTCACATGTTTCTATGTTCACTCATAACTTTGGTCATTTTCAATATTTTGACCCCAAATTTTCAACATAGCCATTTTTTTAACACCACCGCATGAACATGTCATATTTTTTCACTTGTGGCATGAAATGACATTTCAGTTGGGATTTGAACATTTTCACCTGCTGGGTTCATGAGGTGGGGTAATAAGAAGGCTATGCTGAAAATCTGGTAAAATGACTAAGTAACGAGTGAACACTGAAATATTATAACGTTCACTCACAACTTTGTTAATTTTCAGTATTTTGACTCCAAACGTTCAACATCACCATTTTTTCACACCACCTTATAAATGTGGCAGGTGTCATATTTTAAATCCTGGATGCGATGTGTTTTTACACTTGTGGAGTGAAATTATGTTTCAGCCAATATACTATAAATGCCACATGTCATGTTTATAAGGGGGGTTATAAAATGACTATGTTGAAAATTTGGGGTCAAAATATAAAAGGAAAAGCTTGTAGGGCCAGCCTTTACCCCATCGAGTAGTGCTTTGTGATCCCACGCTGGTAGGCTGAGATTAGAAAGGTGCAGGGTTGCCCGCACAGGTACCATATAGTGAAAACAACTTTTCTCCTAGCATCGGGCCCTGCACTTCTGCACCTGTTGGCAGCAGAGGGCCCTGAGCATTGGCTAAGAGATGGATTATTTGTCATGTGAGTCTAACTACGGCCACATAAAAGCGCTGGGCCCAAAGGGCCCTCAGCTTCCGCAGCCCACCAGACACCCCCATGAATTCTTGACATTCGCTGCACAGAAGTGCAGGGCCCTGCATGTCTGCATCAGTACACACAGGTCCATTGAGAATATGAATCTATTATCGCAAAAGGAAAGTAAATTCTTTGCAAAAGAACCTTGTTAATGTACCAGTTAGGGTTCAACATAACACAACAAGAGTAGGGAAATGCGACTTTAGGGTTTCCAACCCTAACTCCCCACCCCCAAGCAGCAAAATAAAAAAAAACATTAGGGTTTTGGGTCGCTGGAGTCTTGGTAAATTAGTGATGGGGTCCTTCCTTGGGGATGTCAACCATAATGCTCACTCCCTTCCCCTGAGCAAATAAGGTCAGATGTGATCTGTTTTTTTCTTGCAGGGCCCTGAGGAAAGCTAGAACAGATTGATTCTGTTGGTAACATGTGGCAAGACATACTTCTCTACCTTTGAAGAGTGTATAACTATGGGGCAATGGCTTGCAGCTGTTACTTTTGCTTCTGGCGGAAGGCTACGGGCTGGGGAAGGAGTAATCATTAGGGTTGACAATCCCAAGGAAGACCCCTACCACTGATGCGTCAGCCTTTACCCCAGTGAAATAGTGCTTTGTGATCCCACACTGGTAGGCAGAGATTAGAAAGGTGCAGGGTTGCCCGCACAGGTACCATATAGTGAAAACAACTCTTCTCCTAGCATAGGGCCCTGCACTTCTGCACCTGTTGGCAGCAAGGGGCCCTGTGCATTGGCTAAGAGATGGATTCTTTGCCATGTGAGTCTAACTACGGCCACATAAAAGTGCTGGGCCCAAAGGCCACCAGTCACGATTGGTGCTTTTAAGTGTAAACTACGTCAACACCTCATGGTTAGTGCCTTCTGTGTTTGCTTCTTATAATCCCCTCAAGGCATACTACCCTCAAGCATCCCTCCTCACTGCCTCAGCTCCTCCTCCTTTCCTACCCCCCATTACTGAGTATAGGATGAATCTGTCTCCTTTTCTTTTTCATCCCCCCTTCCTCCTCCCTTGCTGTTTCCCATCTACCACATACCCAACACAATGCCCTCCCCATTTCTGCCCTCCTCCCTCTCTCTGTCTCCCATACCACCCCCTCACCACCACTCTTCTTTCTCTTTTCCCACTAGCCCACTCCTAACAAAGCTTCACTGAGCCGCCTATGACTTGTACTGTATAATTAACTTGCAACACAATTCCTTGACAATGCCTTTGGCTGCTATTATTGTAACCTTAATTGTCTTTTTTTTTTTGGTAAGTTCCACTGTAATGATCGCGTTATGTTTTGTACCTTATTGTCCTTATTGCCTTGATGTGGAACCTTTGTAAAAGAGCCCTCGGCTCAAAGGTGTCATCCGAAATACAAATAAATAAAAAATAAATAAATAAAGACTCCAGAGACCCAAAACCCTATTTTTTTTTTGCGCTTTTGCTGTTTGAGGGGTGGAGGTGGGAAGTTAAGAGCTGGAAAGCCTAATGCCACTTTTCCCTACTTTTGTTGTGTTAAGTTGAACACTAACTGGTGCAGTAACATAGTTTTTTGTAAAGACTATATATACAACTGGTCAGTCATTTTTCTCAATGGGCCGATCCAGGCGATATTTGCCATGTCAATCGAACTGTGCCACTCCCTCATTGGCTAATGTTCAGTGTGTGGGTGGGCTGAACACTCTCACAAACATGGCAGCTCTGTTTCTCACTTATCGATGAGCAGCCAAGACGGAGCTACCACAGTGCCCTTCAGTTCTTATTTTGTTATACATTTTTTTTCACATTATCTGGTTGATCCTGTCATCTATATTTTTTTAAAGAAAACTATCTGATTGATCACGCTTTTCATCCACCTCAGAACGGGGCCGTGCCTTTATACACAGTGCCAACCCGATCAGGATAGCTCTCTGAAAATGTAAGTGAAAAAAAAAGTGAAGCAAAACAAAGCACAAAAAATTAAAAAATAAAATAAAGAGCAAATGAAAGGGAGACAGAGTGTGTGTGAGTCTGACACTTGGTCACATAAACTGTGCTGGAGAAAAACTGCCAGCCAGCAATTATAAAAAATAAAAGATGTGAAAGTGTGCATATGAGAATTTAATGCACACCCGATGTGTAGGATGCCACATAAACCCTCGGGGTTTATCAAAGCATCCCACACATTGGGTGTGCATTAAATTCTCATATCACACACATTCCCATCCTTTATTCTCACACTCACACTCTCTTTATATACATATATATTATATATATATATTTTTTTTTTCATTTCAAACTGTTAATCCATCAGTTAGGGTTGTTACTAAAGTGACAAAAGTAAGGAAATGTGGCGTTAGGGTTTCCAACCGTAACACCCCACCCCCACCCTGCAGACACTGATAGGCGTTGGGAGTGTCCTTGGTGTCATCAGTCCTAACGCTCACCCCATTCCATAAGTAAATAAGCTGAGATGGGTACAGTAGAGGAGAATGGGGTGAGCATTGGGCTGTCGACTCCAAGGCACACCCCCCCCCGATGCCTGTCAATGTCTGCCAGGCTGACAGCTAGTCCACATCTCCAGCACAACATTATCGCATAAAAAAACCAACAACTTTGTAATGAGCAAAAGAAAGAAAAAAAATATTTCAGAAATAAATAGTAACAACTGACTTCTTAACATTTATGTATGTGTGTGTGTGTGTTTGTGTTTATCTATAACTTTTAAGAGGGACAAACACAAACTGTTCCCCTAAATCTGGACACCTATCTTTGAGGGCTCTTATATTGTGAGCAAAGGCCAAATATTAAGCCCTTCACTTCTGGTGTTACTTTTTACAGTCCCTACTGTTGTGCAGTGTCCACCTGAGTGCTTAGCATATCCAGCAGCAGAACAGCTGTAGGCCTACAATAGGAGAGTGAAGTAGAAGCAACAGCAGCTGAAGTGGTGTATTGAGGAGGCGTGAGCAAAGAAGTGGAAAATGATGTTGAAAATAGGGAAAGGGAGGATGCTGAAAAGACAAAAGAACATGAAATGAGAAGCTGGAAATACAGCTGTCGGAGTGCAGAGGCCAGTCAACAGCATGCCACACTCCATTTGCAAACTAGGAGCTTGCCAAACTCTACCTGCCAGCCAGCTAAAAAAAAACTGCCAACTCTTCCTTGCTCAATCAAGGGTTCAGTTGAGCAGGGACCCACAGGAATTGTTCCCCACCTCTTACAAAATTGTAGGAGAATTTCTGCATCTCTGTCCTCTTTCCCCATTAAACATTACTGTATATGAGAGTTCCACCCCAGAAGAAAAATTGTATAATTAAAATAACAGTTCCAGTTAGGACCTATTTAGCATTAGTAGCAGATCAGGAACACGGGGGCACAAGTGGAAACAGACTGGGGGAAGGGGGGGGGTTCATGAGGGATGTGAGAAAGTTATTTTTCAGAAAGGGTGGTGGAGACATGGAACAATCTGCCAGTAGATGTGGTGGGTACTAACACCATCTAATAGTTTCAAACGCTGCTGGGATAGAAAGAAGGGCTTAGTGGTTGCTCAGTGTTATAGGGTGGGGGCAGCACTGGGGTGGATAGTGGGGGTTATAACCCTGTATAGACAACAGGTCCTGGGTTTGTTACAATCATATGGGCAGACTGGATTAACTAATGGTCTGTCTTCTGCCGTCACTGTATCTATATAACAGTTCCACCACCCACAAATTTGGGGGTTAGAGTTCCTTCACCTAAGCATTTAAGCAATTTATCCCTTCAGGGTGTGGGTACACTGGAGGATTTACCATGGCAGGTGTGATTCAGTCACGAGGCGCAGCCGAGTGACCGAACCACACCAGTTATGTTAAGTCCTCCAGTGTACCCACACCCTGGAGGGATGAATTTACATTATACAATGGCAAATGTTTCTTTAATGTTTTGTAACTATTTTCTAACTCACTGAGGTCTCTACACTTTGAAAGAGGATGTCATTTTTTAAACAATTTAGCGCGGTGTTTTAGCAAAGCGCGACAGGACAAATCGCGGCAGTTTCATTTGAAGAGAAAGCGACTGGATTAGCACGATATAAGGTTGGCTGGCACTTTTTCCAGTGGGTACACTGGAGGATTTATTACGGTGGTAATTGTGCTAGCCAACCAATCAGGATGCAGGATTTGGGACACTGGATTTACCACATTGTATAATTCCAATTTAATCACTGCTCTTAAACGAAGCTCAGTAGCCAACAGACTGCTACGAGATCCACATTAGCCTTCCACCCCAATTACCAATAAACAGCTTGCCAGTATAAACCAGCCAGTAATAAGCCAGAAGCCTGTATGTCACTTATGAGATGCAGGCCAGCTGGACAGCAGCAAGCAATTAAGAGGCCTGTTAGGGTCAGGTAGCAGTCAAATAATCAAGTAACTCAGACTGCCGGTTACCAGCAAGCATCAGGCAGAGCCAGAGTAATATGGGTAGCAGAAAGAGACAGCAAGGGAGTGGTTGCGCAGGACACAGGGCAGCTTTCAGTTTTTATTTCTGAACTGGAGTTAAATCCAAATCCTAGATAAATCAAAATACAATTCTAATTTAGATCTGGCAAATTAATATCCACTCAGATTTGCAATCCCTAGCTTTTAAAATATCCATGTACATAAAAGGGGAGTGCAAAATAAATGTGTATGAACAGAATACTCTACTGTAAACTGGGTTTGATTCTACTCCTTCTGACTACAGGTACAGTATTTATTAAAAATGGTTTTAAGTGTACTGTACACAAAATCTGTTAATAATACCTGGCTAAATTAACTTATCACTTCTCTAGACACATCATTTTCACTTTTACCATGAAACGTGAATCCTGCAAGCTGTGTCACTGCAGTCAGTGAAGCTTTACAGTCCTAGATGATGTAGCTAACACAAGCAAATGAATGGGTCTAAAAGGGTTCCAAACACCTCCCCATGTTACAGAGGGAGAGCACATTGAGGAGATCTCCAGGGAGCAGTAAGTCATTAGACTGAAAGAGAATCTGTGGCTACCTTCCAAAAGGTACTACTCTGGTTTCAGTCATGAGGGGAAAAAAATGAACTCACTTAAAAAGCAAGTGAGCTAGGGTTTCTCTGTCAGTTCTCTTATCCCTCTTATTCTCCCTCTCATTTTAATCTCTCATTTTCACTTTTATTGCAATGCTATTTGCAATTTCTTCGAAGTCTAGTAAAAAGGAGCTGCTACTGGTATTCTCAGCATGTCAGGTCCTGCTACTAAAAGTAGACTTGGGTTGCAATCTTTGATGGTATACAGCTGGAGGCAGGGCAGGTGGTCAGAATCAAGGAAGTAGCCCATGCGGAAAGACTGACCCAGGAATCCAAGGTATCGGCTGGAGTCAAGGTTTGCGTCTATCAACCCAAGAACATTACCAGGCTGTGCCCCTTCCTAGAACTATCTGAAAACACTGTCACGGATATTCTTTTAATCACACCCTGACTTCTGTAATGCGCTCTACAAGGACTTATCTTGCAGCTAGTGAAATATGTGGTTGAATGCATTCTGAGCTCTATTTGAAGGTCAGAACACATTACTCCGGTGGTATACAAATTGTAATGGCTGTCAGCAAACCAGAAAACTGACTACATGGTTATTATCTTGCATTTAAGTCCTTGAAAGGTTTGGTTTCTGTCTACCTCCATAAAGTCCTCCCCCATCACCCTCATAGAGCCCTTCATTCTGGGGACCTGGGACTGCTCACAGTCAACCACTAGCAGCTGAAATCTGCAGCAGATATGTTTTCTGGGTCAGTATCACTTCAGACAGCCTCTTTAGGATGGAGGTCTGCAGGTTCCATGTCAGAACCACGAACGCGAAACTGTGACTGTGAAAACAGCGATGGCTTGAAGGCGAACCGGAAGGCATCGACAGCTGTTTTTGCAGGGGAGCTTCACCCCCCGCACCCCCTTTTCTAAATATATGAACTCTGAGGTCGTAGCACCTCGGGGAGAGGGGAATGCGACTGTCGCTGTCATTCCATTTACCATCAAACCATCGCTATTTTCACAGTTGCAGTTTTTGCGTCGCTGTCATCACGGGTTACCAGGTCTGCATGTTGCTTTTTGAACAGATGTAGCCTGGCCCTATCTCAAAAGCTTCATTCTTACCTTGTTTTTTTATTTTTGTCTCATAATACCTACTGCATTTTAATGTTATTTATCCATTTCGGGTAGAGTACATTGACATAGAAACATAAGACTCTGTCAGCAGAGAAGGACCATACAGCCCACCTAGTCTGCCCATTTCCCACTCACAACTGCAACCCGAGGTCCCATTTGATCTGCGGCTCTCCTGCTCTGCACATCTCCAGGGTACCCTTATGTCTATCCTGTGCACTCTTGAACCCTTGTATTGTTTTCACACCCATCACTTCTGCTGGAAGGCTGTTCCAATGTTAAGCATAAGAAAGACACTAAGCCGGCTTGCCAGCGCAGTGGTTAGATTTCCGCTCGCGACACCGACAACCTGGGTTCGGGAATGGACCCAGGGAGTTGGAGGGCCAGCTTAAGGGGGGAGGATTGAGTGTTCTCGGGACTGTTCTCCTTCTCCGGGAGGAGGGAGGGGCTGAGTGTCCAGTGCTTGACGGACCCCTGGCGGAGGACGGGGGCATCACAGTGTTTGGTGCCAGTGCATTAGGAAGGTGGTGTGGACGCTGGTATCATTACACTTCCCGGCCCCCATGGCAGCAAAGCAAGAAAAATCTCGGTCCTTCGGCATAACGGCCCATTCAGTCCCACCACCCACTGCCTCCGATGCCTGCCGGGGGGGGGTCCCGCTCTCATGGCCCCGACCGGGGTTTAATCCGAGACTTGCCCACAATATCCATTATGGAGTGGGAAGCCCCTCAGCAGCCCCGCCGAGGGAGGTAAGCCTGAGCTTGGGGGCGGCGGACAGACAGAGCCCAAGAACAGGGGAACCTGGCACAAAAAAGAAAAAAGAATGGCACTAAACGAAATATAACCTAAACAAAACCTAAACTTAATACTTAAGATGTTCTTAGAGAACGTTGGGGTGCCTGGCCTTCTTTGTGTTGCGTGATACACAATTTCAGTCCAGTATTTTATTACATCTTTAATTTCATGCATTTACCTTTGTAGCATTGTGTGCTGCTTCTTTATTCTTGTTCAGAACACAGAGTATTTTTTTACCTTGACAATAGCACCCAAGCAGCAGATGCATGTGTCATTTTTTTTTGTCCCTATAACTGAAGTAGTATATGTAGCACTATATGTACATATTTGTACCTCAGCCCACAGACAGGAGGCAGAGTTGCCTAGCAACAACATATTGAAAGCATCTCCACCTCTATATTAGGATAAACAGGCAATGTTTAGGGAAATACGGTTTTGTATATTATGATAATTAAAAACTACAGGCAAAAAGTAAGAGGAAAGAAAAAAAAAACAGAGGAAAGAGTAAGGATTGCAAACAGTTAAGGGGCCAGAAATAAGACATGATTGGAGTGGTGCAGTGCAGTGGCTGTGGAGCAGCAGTCTTCCGGGAGACGTTCTGGAGGATGCGGTGTGGTCCCATCTGCAGGCACCTCTCTGGGCTGAGGGAGGAGGTTGCTCATCTCCAAGCTGAGTTGGCCAGGATTTGTGGAACCTCCTCTTCCATCCAGGGACCACCAGTGCCACTGCCGTTGCCTCAGAGGTTGCCAAGAAAGAGGAGTGGCTGGACCACAGTGGGCTCAGGGAGGTGAGGGTGGTGGAACAGAGGCGCATCCCTCCAGTTGTACCTCTCCACAATTCCTATGCCATTCTGGCAAAGTATGGTTCCTCTATGGAGGCACCCGCAGTGGAGACCAAGGAGGATGCTGGGAACCTCCACAAAGGAGACCCACAAGAGGGTGGCAGGGGACCCTGCAGGGGAAGGAAACAACTCCTGGTGGGGGACTCCATTGTTAGAAAGGTAGAACTGGGGAGGAAGGGGAGAGGGAGGTAAGGTGCCTGCCTGGCACCACGGCTTGGAGGGACAGGAGTGAATCACCAGGATTGCCGGAGCAGCTGCACAGGGGAGGGAGCTGGATGTCATTGTCCACCTAGGGACAAATGACCTGGCTAAGAAAGGGATTAGAGAAGTGCAGGAAGAGTTTGTGGAATTGGGGAGGGGCCTTAGTCAAGTAGCATGCACGGTAACCTTCTCGGAGGTGCTGCCCATCTATGGCATAGGAGAGGCTAGGGTGTTCCGCACCGATTCAATTAGTGGTTGAAAAACTGGTGTGGAGCTTAGGGATTTGGCTTCACTGGGGACTGGGGGTCCACCTGGAGTGATGCAAGCCTATACTGGCATGATGGGCTGCATCTGTCTGGGAGGAGAACCAGGATCCTAGGTGATAGGTTTAAACGCTTCATTGGCAAGCATTTAAACTAGCCAAGGGGGGAGGCACTGGAAAGGAGCAGGGAAATCCTAGCCCCCCCCAAATAATCACGATAGTAAGTGCGATAAACACCAACATAGAGGTGTCGATAGGGAGAAGGGCAGGGTAAATGGAGAAAGTGACAAAGGCAAGAAGGACAGGGATGGGGCAAAGGGTTAGGCCATCAGGAAATGGAGGATAATGAGTACCAATGCCCGTAGTCTGGGCAACAAGCTCCCTGAGCTGGTGGTCTTGATGGAAGAGGATGCCTGGATATCGTAGCAGTCACAGAAACATGGTACACAGAGAACCATGACTGGGATGTTAACACACCAGGGTACATAACCTACAGGAGAGACAGGCAGGGGAAGAGGGGAGGAGTAGCTCTCTATGTAAGGAAGGGACAAAAGCAACTGAACAAAACAGTAAACAGGGAGGAGAGGAGGCACTGTGGGTCACCTGGAGCTGGAAAGGGCACCACAATCCTTTGAGGGGTTGTGTACACAGACCCATGTCAGGGAGGAATGGACAAGGATATGACAGAAGGCATTCTTAGAATGGCAGAGAAAGGGGAGATACTGTTGATGGGAGACATGAAAATGCCAGATGTTAACTGGAGCACATTTGCTGCAGCCACATTCAAGAGCAGGGCCATTCTTGATGCCCTACAGGTGGCAGGCCTCAGACAGCTAGTTTCGGAACCCACTCATGAGGGAGCAATCTTAGACCTCATACTCTCAAGCAGGGGCAGTGAGAGGATCTCAGATCTAGAGAGTGGGTTGCCATCTGGGGACAAGTGACCATCAAACAGTGTGGATCATGTTAAACTCAGCTACAGAGTCAAGCCATACAAAAGTGAGGGTACTGGACTTTAGGAGGGCTGACTTTGGCAAGATGGGAGAGTGCCTCAGAAAAGTACTAGCAAACAGGCTAGAAGGAGGTGTGGAGCAACAATGGGGAATCATCAAAACTGCCATCACAGAGGCAACAAGCCTTTGTGTGAAGCAAATAAACAAATCAAAATGAAAGAAAAAGCCACTATGGTTCTCAAAAGAGGTGGCTGTGAAAGTCAGGAAGAAAAAGATAGCATTCCGGAAGTATAAGGAAACACAGAAGGAGCAGGATAGAGAGCTGTACCAGTTAAGGCAGAAGGAAGCAGGGAGGGAAGTCAGAAGAGCAAAGGCCCAAACTGAGGAAAAGATAGCCAACTCAGTTAAGAAGGGGGATAAAACCTTTTATAGGTACATCAGTGAGTGTAGAAAGACAAAGGGAGGGATAGTGAGGCTGAATAGAATGAATGGTGGGTGGGCAGAGGGGGACAGTGAAAAAGCAGGGATACTGAACGAATATTTCTGTTCAGTATTCACAAAAGAGGAGGGGGTTGATCCCAGTCCTTTCACAGAAGAAAGGGTTCTGCAAGAACTCCTAAAACTGAAGGTGGACAAAGCAATGGGTCCTGATGGAATTCACCCCAGAATTCTAAAAGAATTAAGGTGAGAACTAGTGAAACCACTGGCTACTCTTTTTAATAAATCATGGGAGGATGGTGTGGTACCCGAGGACTGGAGGAAGGTGGATGTGATTCCCCTTCACAAAGTGGGACCAAGACAGAGGCAGGAAACTACAGACCTGTCAGTCTGACCTCTGTGGTAGGGAAAGTGATGGAGTCACTTCTGAAGGAAAGAACAGTTGAGTACCTAGAGGCCAGTGGAGCACAGGACCCAAGGCAGCATGGGTTCACAGCAGGAAGATCATGTCAGACGAATCTAATAGATTTCTTTGACTGGGTGACCAAAGTAGTAGACCAGGGAGGGGCTGTGGACATGGCCTACCTAGACTTTAGCAAGGCATTTGACACAGTCCCGCACAAAAGATTAATAGTCAAATTAACCAGCCTGGGAGTGGGTCCCAGGGTGGTAGGGGTGGTAGCCTGGGTAAAACATTGCCTGCACAACAGGACACAGAAGGTAATTGTAAATGGAGTCCACTCTGAAGAAAGAGGGGTTACTAGTGGGGTACCGCAGGGTTCAGTATTGGGTCCAGTCCTTTTTAATGTCTTCATCAGTGACATTGCAGAGGACTAGAAGGAAAAGTATGCTTTTTGCAGATGACACAAAGATCTGCAACAGGGTTGATACACAAGGAGGCATGGAAAGGATGAAAAGGGACTTGGCAAGGTTGGAGGAATGGTCAGAAGTATGGCAGCTAGGATTCAATGCAAAGAAGTGCAAAATAATGCACCTGGGAAACAAGAGCCCAGGGGAAGAATACACAATGGGTGGGAGGTAGTAACAACAACAAAAAAGGAAAGGGACCTGGGGGTAATCATATCAGATGACCTTAAGGTTAGCAAGCAATGTGAGAAGGCAGTAGGGAGGGCTGGGGGTATACTGGGATGTATAGGGAGAGGCATCAGCAGCAGAAAACAGGAAGTTGTTATCCCTCTGTACAGACAGTTGGTGAGACCCCATCTGGAGTACTGTGTCCAGTTCTGGAGACCCCATCTCCGCAAGGACATAGACAAGATAGAGGTAGTCCAGAGGAGGGCAACTAAAATGGTGCAGGGTCTGCAAGAGAAGCCGTATGAGGAGAGACTAGAGGGACTTAATATGTATACCCTTGAGAAACAAGGAGAGGGGAGCATGATAGAAACTTTTAAGTACCTCAGTGGAATCAACAAAGTCCAAGAGGGTAGCATCTTTCAGAAAAAGAGACATGCAAGAACAAGGGGACACAATTTAAAGACAGAAGGAGGGCGGTTCAGGGGCAATGTGAGGAAGTATTATTTCACAGAGAGGGTAGTGGATGCACGGAACAGCCTTCCTGAGGAGGTTGTGGGGTCTAAAACTGTGGGAGAATTCAAGAATGCATGGGACAGACATGAGGCAATTCTTGTGCGGGGTAGGAAGAAATAGGCTGTTGGTTAACTAGGATCTGCGGCCTATCCTGTAGGTAGGGAAATGGGCAGACTACATGGGCCAAGCGGTCCTTATCTGCCGTCAAAGTCTATGTTTCTACAAATATATATAGAATAAAGTATGGGTCGGGGTGTGTAACTAGATTTTACACACACCCGAGTTGTGGGATGCTACGCCCTCGGGGTTTGTGAAAGCATCCTAGCGAATCTGTGTAAATCGAATTGATTCTGAACTCTTTTTATATAACTGCTGGGTTTGCCTTTTTGCCTCAGCAATTATATAAAATAAACAGCTCTGTATCCCTGCCAGTGTATGCCAAGGTCGGTCCTTTTACTCCAGTGCCAAGATTTTGTATTTTAAATTGTTTTTTTTTTTTCCATTTCTTCAGGTCTTTCTGTGCAGGGTATAAGGGGGGAGAAAAGAAGAGGACATACCGCCCAGTTGTTCTGGCGGTTCTGTTTCGGTAACACGGAAGCGATGAGTGCTCTTGGCTGGTCGCGCTGCTGCGTGAGCATGCGCAGAGGAAGGGAAATCATGCACATGTTTGCCATTATAAATGCTCCTTTATAATGGAAAATTACTCCACGGTTTCCCTATGGGAAAAAGACAGAGCCGGTAATTATAAGCTTTTAATGCACAAATCCTGAAATGAGGTTGATGGTCACTCAACCACCGACCATCAATTTAAACTGCAATACTGACCCACCAGCTCTTAAAAAGAGTCAATCAGGCTGGCTCACAGTTGACACGTGGGATTTGTACCCCAATCCAGGGTTTGCAAAGTGGAATTGCAGAAGGCTAAGTACCCCAAAAGATGCTGTCTAATCAAGGGTTAACAAGGAGGAGGATGAACTGAGCACGCAACCATCCCCTGGTGGCCCAGCAACAGTCATCAATATAAAGTACTTTGGACTGGACTAATGGTATGGCAGGGGCCATGGAGTTGTGTCAGATATGCTCTTGCATTCCACTCAGCCAGATACCTTTGCAAGAGAAAATATGGTTTAAAAAGGAGAAAGACCAAGACAGATGACACATGCATCCCAACATCTTTTTTTTTTCTTTCCCCAATCGTATTTGATCCTCCTCGGTGGGTTGCCTGGTCGTCAGCCAACCTACTGGGCTCTAGGTCATTCGGGGGCTTATAGCGACTTGCGCGCTCCAGAGGAACCCAGACCTGGCCCGGAGGCTTCATCTTGGGTAGCCCCTGATTTTCCTCCGTTTTCTCCGCTAGGTGCCCTACTCACGAGCCCCCAGAAGCGGTGACGCATGCACTTGGAGGTGCACATGCACACCACAGCTCCAGCCTCTTCTGTCCTCCCTTTTCCTAGCGCCAGCACTCCTCGAAGCAACGCAGCCACTCCGGCCTCCACCAGGGGGCAGCCATGCTCAGAGAACACAATATACTCCCTCCCGAGGCGGAGAGCTGCCAGCCGGCAGCCACTCACATCCTCTCCCTCCTTCACCTGCTGACCTCCGACCCATGCTCGTTCACGAACCCGGGTCGCTGGCATGGCATGAGGTGTTGCGTCCAGCACCTCAACCCTCTGCGCCACCGGGCTGGCCTCCAACATCTTTTAAAGGGCAATCCTGCCTCTACTTGGATTGCTGCTTTCTTCCTCTCCAGACCCTGTTCTTGATCAGCTCTTGTTCTTGATCATCTCTCAGGGGGATCTGGAGTAAGGTCATGGAGGTTTAGATAAAGTGGCAACCCAATGCAGACATCAGCAGGTTTCCCCAGGATGGGGACAAGGCCCCAGCAATGACTGAAGGAGTACTTGGCCTCCCTGACAGAAGAAAAAATGGAGTTAGTGCTGAATGAGAGTGAATGAAGGTGCTTACTAAGAGGAATAATGAGATCAGCTGGTTTAGTATGAAACAGACAATGATGGCAGAAAAAGACCAACAGTCCATTCAGTCTGCCCAAGTCCCCTGTTTAGTCCTGAAACCTACTGGCCCTCCAAGGTCTTAGCCCTCCCCATCCTGCTCCCAGTCTCTGCTACCCCGAGCAACCTATATACCCTTCATTCTATCCCAACCGTGCTTGAGCCCACCAATAGTTGAAGCACCCACCAGTTCAGCAGGCATATTGTTGTATGGCTCCGCCACACTTTCTGTAGAATAATACTTTCTCATGTCCCTTTCTGAGCCTCCCTCCCATCAGTTTCCACTCATGTCCACATGACTATTAACTAGTATTCAAGTTAAATATTGTCCCGCAGTTCACCTTATTAGTTCCTTTAAGGAACTTGAAGGTCTGTACCATATCTCCCCTCTCCCTTCGTCTCCAGCAAGTACATGTTCAGTGCCTTGAGATGCTCCTCATAGGACTGGTCCTGTTGGCCCGGAATCATTTTTAAGTTCACCGTGCACACACGTGCAGTGAACTTCTAGCTATAATAATTTGTTGAGAGTATGTTGGGAATATATCTCCAGCCAGTTGTACTTTCATCAGTGTGATACACTTACTCACTTTGGGAATACATCATTTTCCTCATT
Organism: Neoceratodus forsteri; assembly: GCA_016271365.2. Taxonomy (NCBI): domain Eukaryota; kingdom Metazoa; phylum Chordata; order Ceratodontiformes; family Ceratodontidae; genus Neoceratodus; species Neoceratodus forsteri. The sequence goes on from CM028134.1 coordinate 685,707,962, forward strand.
CTATATGCATGTAAAGATAATTTCTGAAGTTGTAATTTTGGGGATCATTTTTTTTTTTTATTTTTTTTTTTTATTTGGTTATATGTTACATTTTAGCATGCAGATGTTTTCTTGAGGGTCATCTCATTATCAAAGGTTCTATTCTGAGCAGAGTGATGTACTGTGGCCTCTCTTGTGAAATATGTGTCTTAGGGAGGTTTCCTTCACTTGACATATAATTTAGTGAGCAGAGAATCTTAAGGTTTTTTTTTATCCATTAGACTGATACACGGTAACTCTCTGCCTGCTGTTATCGTTAAACAACCATTGACCTTTTAAGTTTGGTTCAGCTGAAATCACTCTAGATATTCAAGCTCTCCAGTGTCACTTTAATTATTTCTGAAGGCCTGTTTTAAACCAGTGAAAATTATTTCTGTTTTTTTCTGCATGGTCTACGTGTTAATAATATGGGATTTTCTAAATAACTCATTATGTTTCTGATGAAGGACTTGTTGGTCTGAAAGCTAAAGCTCTTTGTTCTTTTTGTAACATCCTTGTTGGTCCAATAAAAGGTATCAAACCATTTGTTCTGGATTTGCTATAAGAGTGACTTTTGAAGGGAGTGGTCTGCAAGGGGCAAGACAGTGCCACATCAATCATTAGCCGGGATGATTGTGATGCTGTTTTCCCTTGATGGGTGGAAAGTTTGTCTACTTGAAAAGAAAAAGCTGAACTAATCATAGCCCATCTTTTTCTTTTCATCTGCAGGACACTGCCCAGCAAATAGATGTTCAATGTCCTGATCAGCCTGGCTGACGTCACCCCCTTTTAAGAGTTTTTAGACAGAGAAAGATTCTGTCACAAAGCGGATTCACTTTCCCTTTCACCACTTCAGAAAGCCGCTCCGTAAGTAAAAGTACCCTGTTTGCCTCCAGTTTAAATAAAAGAAAAAGAAAAGGCAACAGATCTTTCGGACCATCACAATCAATAAAAACTTTGAGGAGACCCTATCTGCCATGCGAGAGACAGCTCTGTATTTGGCAAACAGGAGCACCCTCACTCGCCCCTTGCTGTCTTTTGAAGTTAAACATTTTATTGTCCACTTACATCTCAGACATCAAAGTGTTGAGACAGAGAGAAAGATTCTGACATGAAGCAGCTTCACTTTCCCTTTCACCACTTCTGAAAGCCACTCCATGAGTAAAAGTACCACGTTTGCCTCCCAGTTTAAATTTCGGGAAGGGGACAGTACTTACATCTGCATCTGTCCTCCCTGCCTCCAGTTTATGTTCCAAGCCCCGATGTACCCTGCTGTTGCCGACATGGGGGGACCCAATCCCCATGTCGGCACTAGGAGACCTCCCCCAACACTGTGGGACACTGGGGAGCTTACCCCCTACCACTGTGGGACACTAGGGAGCCCACTCCCAGTGTCCCTACATATCTATTCACCCCCACCAGCAGGCTGGGACACTGGGGAGCCCACTCCCAGTTTCCCAAAATATGTATTTCAAACCTGTAAAAACAGTCCCCTGATGAAAGAAAATGATCCCTCGTTGTCCCCCCGCTCCCCTCCTGACCTTCTCACTGAGCACTCACTACCCCACACCTCCCCCTTGCTCTGTACTACCACCGGAGGTCATCATCTGTCATCTTCTGTAGATCGGGACACGTTTGCACTCTTCAAAGCCGAACCATGAACTGAAGAATCAAGGTAAGTGCTGTATAATGTATTTCAATTGCGTTTTGAACTTATGTTTATCTTTGGCATTTTTAGGTATTTTTTCACCAAATTTTCACTGTGGCCTTTCTGGGACTCCAACTCATGAACACTTTCACTGTTGTTTTGTTAATCGGGCCCAGAAAGTGATTTAGCAGTCGCCATGCAAAATCACTTTTCTAAACTGACTAACAAAATGACAGTGTCAATGTTCATGAGGTGGAGTCAAAAAAGGCCATGTTGAAAATTTAATGAAAAAATTCGTAAAAATGCCCGAGTTACATGCGTTCATTGAAAATTTTCTGCCACTTGCATAACTTTGGTATTTTCAATGTTTTGCAGCCAAATTTTATGCACCATCTCATGAACAGTACAGCTGTCATTTTTCACATCTTGCCCGAATGCGTTTTTGCACCTGTGGCATGGAATAGCATTGCAGTTGTGCAGAATTATGTTTTGGAGTGGATCTGACAATTTCTCTGTATCGGGGTACATGAGGTGGGGTAATAAAATGCCTATGCTGACAATTTGGTCACTGTTGCTCTATAAATGGAAAAGCAGGGCCCAAGCACTAAAAACCGCATGTAAATAAGCCAACAGCTGAGGCTGCTGGGAACTGTAGTCCTGCCCAACCCGGTACAACAGCAATACCAACGGCAAACTTTCAGCATTGACAAATGCTTGTTTGTTACCCTGCGCTGCATCATCTCCAGTTTACCTTTATCCTTCTTGAGAAAAGGACTCCAGAACTGGGTGCAATACTCCAGGTGTAGCCTCAGTAAGGATCTCTACAGAGGAAGCATTACCTTTTCCCTTCTGTTATCAATACCCCTCCTGATACATCCCAGTATCATGCTCAGTTTGCTACATGCCTTATTGCACACTGACTCGACTGTTTGAGGCAGTCACTTATGACAGCTCCAAGGTCCTGTTCTTCAGCCATGGTGCTAAGTCTCACACTATCCATCCAGTAGACTGTCCTGGGGATCTTGTTCACTAGGAGCATTATCCTGCAGTTTTTGCCATTGAATTTCAATTGTCAAACTTTATACCACCCCTCTAGCTTTCGTACGTTACGCTGCATTTCTCCTGAGTCCCTTGTCACTATCCACCAGAGTGCTTGCACGGCTTTATTCCATGCAAGCAATAATACCCGACAGGGTGGGCGGTATTGGGCAATACCGGACCGCCCAGGGGCGTATGCAGGCAGAGAGCCTTATAGCCACTGGAAGGTCCGATATTGCCCATACCGTCCACCCTGGAGGGTATTATTGCACTTAGAAAATGGGCATATGCATCAGGTTCAATTCAATATTTAAATAACTGAGGAAATGAGTTTAAAATTAACAAAAAAACTAGAAGAAAAACTGTTGTTGGTAAAGTAGTCCCTCTGTTTTTTTGGTGCTGTTGCTTCTTGTGTTGCTCCACCCCCATCCATTCCTATGAATTTATCCTTCCAACCCCCCGCAAGTGCTGCTGCCGTCTGTTTGCAGTCTAGCTGCCACCAAAAATGAGCAGCCGACCTGTGAATGAATGTTTTTTTTATTTATTGCTGAGCATCCTGAATGTGGAGCAGCTTGGTAGGGATACTCCAGGAGCATGCGGCGAGATGGAAGTGAATTTGAACAGACAGCAACAGTAGTCGCAGAAAACAAAGAATTTTTTTTCCTTGAGTTTTTGTTATATTTGAGTTTTGTATATGGTCGCAACAGCACCTTCATGCTTGAAGCACCGGAGTCCCATATTGATCCTGGCATTGGTCCTCCACCCCCAACCCCCCCGTGTGTTGAATCTCACACTGCTGATCCCCCCTCCCGCGATCACCAACAACACAGGAGAACGAACAGGAGAAGTAAGGAAGCAAAGCGTAAGCCACACTGCAGCTTAAATGAATGGAAAGGCAGCTACATTTAAAATATTATTCAAAAGCCTGCAGGAACGCAGGTAACCACCCCCTGAGGGGAGAAATAGGATGGATGTGGCAGTGCTACATATTTGGGAGCTGGCGTGCTCTAAATCATAATTGTTTTTACAATTTTAACACAGTAGCTTTCTAAAGGTTGTGTTTGCACATGAAATGGGCAGCGTTTTTGCCACTATCTTGTTTACCAGCTCTGGACTTGGATCTGCATCGGGACATGTGGTGGCACGATCGGGCCAATACTCTGTCTTTTAGGTAAGTAGGTGAAGCCGTCACTCGTTCCGGTACGATTTCTTTCTTTTCAGAAACTGACATGCTCATCGAGACAGTTATGATATGGAAGGACTGTGGTCGGAGAGTGGTATGACGGAGAGAAACAATTTCAGTCACGGTGATTTTTTGATTATAAAGGGTGTGCGAGAGATGGCTCTTGTCTGGCGGGGGCGGACATGCGGTTTGAATTTTTATTTGAGAATGTGGAATACAAATGATTGAGCAGTGGAGCCAAGCTGTACTATGCAGCATCGGGGGTCACTGGAAATGGATGTTTGTTATTTTAAATATGGTTCGTATCAGACGCAGCACTGTTGATCAGTGTGATGTGGTGGAGTTTAGGTACAACAGTTATTTACAAGCTTGATTTTAGGAGCGTGAGTCAGCAGGTACTTGCAGGAGGGAGGAGCGAGAAGCAAGAGCACCATTGACTCTCTGTTATTCTTGTATATAAGAAGTAAAAATGATGGGACATGGGAGCTTGTGGCAGTTAAATTACATAGCATTGGGGGCTAGTATGTCTCGGTTAGCGAGACAAAAAAATGGCGGATATTTGAAAAGGTAAGAGGGGTTTTTAGCCTATTAGAGATGAGGGTGGGCAGCAGCATTCTGGTGATGGGGTTGGCTGGGCTGGTACTTTTAATAGCTGGGCATCTATTTTCTGATAGATACCCAGCTAGAGAAGTGCCTCAGCCAATCAGAAGGCTGAATTACTTTAACCCATTTTCAAGCAGTATAGGGAAACATGTAGGATATCAATAAATTGTAAGCTACAACACTTAATCATAGAGGTGATAAAAAGTGTGGAACAGTAACTAGTGAATGTTTGTGCAACCTGCAAATAATGAAGCAATAATGAAGCAAAGTTGTGCACTTTGTCTCCGATTACTGCAAAGGCACCCCAGGAGTGTACTGCTCTGCAGGTGCAGGTGCTTGTGTGCCTGCCAACATCCACAGCTCCTGCCCCCTGTGGTCCGCTAATGCAGAGTCACACACTGGGACAGGAGGCAGTGGGGGTGGGTAGAGTGGGTCCAGACCACAGGCATTCAATCAGATCCCTACCTGTACGGGGAGGGGGCAGGGCATGTCAGGATGCAACAATCCTTCGGGACTGCCATATCCCCAACAGAAAATACATAATTACAGAAACAGCACTGCTCAGTGCCTGTGATGCCCCCAGCCTGCCATGGAGGCTCCTAGGACTAGGGGCTGGAGGTGAGAGGGCCGAGTGGGCTTACTGACGTGTTAGCTGTCTGGGCGGGGGGAGGGTGCACAGCCGCTACTGCTGCTCCTAGGCAGGCATAACTGTTGCCCCCTCAGTTGCCCTCTGTACCACAGTGTTAAGTTTGAGGGTCAAACAGAGTCTAGCCCATGCCCCTTGGTCTGCAACCAGTCCCATCTGCCCGTGTAGCAAGGCAAACAGGTAAGATTGGGTGAGGAGGGGGCACGCACTCCCACTGTAGATGTTGTGGGGTGTCCCAAAGGGGAGCATTCTGCTCACAAGGGGAAGTTCTGCCACTGTCCCCAGCTCTCCGCATGTGCGAAGAAGCCAGGAACCATTTGAGAATCAGGCCATAAATACCTACTCTAACAAATCTATCATGCAGGTCAAACTTTAAAAACTTAATATTTTCTACCTACATGGGCAAGAACCTCGAAATACTAACAATACAATATGTTAATTGACTGCGTAATGTTTTACAACTTGTGAAATTAAAATTCAGCCAAGTAATTTCTAAATATTGTTCAAAATGTCTTTTTCCAAATTTTCTAGTGTTTGCTGTTTACATTTAAAAACAGAATTAATAACTGATTTACTAGCATAAAAAGTAATTAATTTTGTTGACACCGTTTAAATGAACCATTGCTTTAAAGGGAGCATAAACACAGGTTACTCATCTGTAACAGTAGTTCTAGGAGTGGTATATGATGTTCATCCACACTGTCTGGCATTGTCCTTTCCCCTTTAAATCTTGCTGGAAGTCTTCAAGCTGGCTCCTTCCACCCACCCGGGTGGTACAACCCTTGACTTCACCCCATGATGCCAGATCTTTGCACACTGGAAGCAGTGTTCTGCGCCTGATCCAGGGGAGGTCGGGTGGATGAACATTATATACCACTCCTAAAAAGATCAGTTACACAAAGACTTTTGCCAGAACAGTAGATCTTCTAGGAATGTCTCTTGCACTAAGTCATTACTTCTGGGAGTTCCCGATAGGCGGCGTTCCAGCACGGACGTTTCTTCCAGCAGTCTCCACACCAGGGACCACCCACATGACCTCACTTCCTGGGCTGTACCTATAAAAGTGGGTGGTCCCTGGTAATCTCCATTCCCTGCCGGTTTCAGCTCGGGAAAGCGAGGGACTGAGGGAACGAGTACGAGCTTCGTAACCTATTGTTTTTCTGTTGCAGAATGGCAGGAGGTTGGAGGGTCGGAAACTACTTACTGCGAGACATTCCTAGAAGATCTACTGTTATGGCAAAAGTCTTTGCGTAATTGATCTATCTACGACGGAATGGTCTCTTGCAGTAAGTCGTTACTTCTGGGAGATTCCCAAGCAGTTATGTGGCAGTAGGGTGGCCAAATATGGCATTCTGCCGTAGGTATAATGTGGTCATAGGACCAATGAAAGCTGTGAGCAGCATTTCAGCATATAAAATAATTTTGTATTCTAATTGTCAATTATATCAATAAATCAGAAGAAGTCTGCTATACAACAGAGTGAATAGGCAAGGTCAGTGCGCTGTAGTGAAAAGACAAGCTCGGCCAAAGTCAGTTGTGCTCGGAGTTGTAACAGTAGCTCAAATAATACAATGTCATTCTTTAGAAGTGCTACAATGTAGCAAGTTAAAACTGTGTTTTGTTTTGTTTTTGCCATGGCTGGCAAGACAGTAGAAAATGTATCCATTTGGCCTAAGCAGGATACTGAAGTAGCAGACAATGTTGAAAATAAAACAATGTATCTGTGACATAAAGGAAGTCAGTGATTCTTAGAATCAGTAGCTACAATCAACCCTACATGTGGCTTAGTGAAAAAGTTCAGTAATGGAGTAATGTTGATATATCCATCTTGTATTAGTAATCTTCCTGTCAAGGGGGTCCCCAGGTTTCTTTTTTTTTTGAACATGCAAAAAAAAAAAAGGCAAGCAGAGTTTTTAATACATATAATCTTTGTATATGTACTCACCCTCATTCATGTGATCTTTGTTCATTATCGAGTGGGAGCTGCGTATAGCAGTGGAAGGTTGAAAGCAGAATATAGTCCACACCAGGATTGACTGCGTCTCAGCATGTGAGTAGTAGTATGTGGACCTGTTCGTGGGAGGGACAAAGAGTCCGGCACACAACAGGTCGACAGGCAATCTGATGGAATGGCCATGATAATCTGTAACAGTGATATCTCAGAAAATGGCTAGATGTATAGAGCCGCTTTGGAAAAAGGCCTCAGTTTGATTTTTAGTTGAAGCCTCAAAAGGTCTCCGAGGCCTAAAACAGGAGACCGGGGTGAAGCCTTGAAGTCTTTAATGAGAGGCAGAAGCCCCGGGCCAGCTGAAGGGGTGGCCATGGGTCGGCTTTGCTGTGTTCCTTGTCACTTGTTCTCTGCCCTTAAGGGTGTCGCGTTGGGTATAATTAGTTCCAGTTTTGTATGAATAATGATACTGAGGGCTTTGTACTGTCTTCAGTTGTCTGTCTGAGGCTTGTAGGTTCTCCAGTATCGTTTGAGCCCCAGGCCCAAAAAGATGGTCGCCTGAAAAGTGAGCATTAGCCACTCTGTGTTGAATATCAGGTGCTAGCCCTGAGAACCGGAGCCATGCCTGACGGTGTATAAGAATATCAACTGCAGAGGCTCAAGCAGAAGCATCGGCAAGATTGTATCCTGATCTTAAATGTTGAGACAGGGACGTGACGGTGTTTATTATTGACGTGAGTTGCTCTTTTTCAGGGGATGCAGGTAGTCTGTTTATAATATCCCCAGCAGAGGAGTGTACCATACGCTGGTATTCCAGTATATGTCCCATGTAATTGAGTATTCTGATATTTAGTGTGTTTAGAGCAAACACTTTCTATCCCCATATGATCAAAACGTTTAGTCCCTCTCTCTCTCTGGGGTATTCTACTTGTATGTTTAGGCTTGCGGTGCAATTGTGAGCTGCACAACCACAGAATCAGACTGCTATTTGTTAAATATTGATAATCAAGAGCCCGATACAGCCCGTGGGCCTTTCTAGGTAACTCCTGTGCCGCTATGGGTTGACTCCATGCTTCAGTGATTGCATTTCTGAATGTTGGTATAAAAGGAGGGACTGCCCAGAAAGGGTCCTCAGGAAAGCCCAGATATTCAGCCATATCTTTATTTAATCTGTCCTGTTCCGTTGTGGTAAACCCCATTGTTTTTTGTATTTGTAACATAATTTCGGGGAATAAGGAGTCATCCGGTGGAGAAATGACCTTTAGTGGTTGTAGTAGCCCGTAGTCCCAGGAAGATGGCACATCCGAAGGGGACTCATACCCTCTTGTATTAGGAGAATCATTATAGTACGTATGATGTTCTGGATTCATATGATAATCTTAAAAAATGTTCTTCTGAATATTCTAGAGGAGGCAGAAAAGAGGAGCGGTCAAGCTCCATGCGTGCCTGCTTTGATGGAGGTGGAGATATAATTTGTGATTGAGGATGTCCCGGAGTGTGGCTATGGTCAAAACCCATATAATCTAACACACTATTTACTATTTCTTCAATATTTGGAACTTGTGAGGATGGAATCACCATGTAAGCTGGTTCAGAATCCAGTGTATGTGGGGATGGGGGATCAATTTGCGCCTCCCGGTAGAGTGATCCGGTGCTTCTTTAGCATCTTTGTGCCCCACCCACTGGTATGTGGGTACCATGCATGAGTGTCAATGAGGCTGGTGGGCCTCTGTGTTCTGTAGTATATAATTCTTTACTTTGTGGAAATGCAGCCCCATATGCATATTTCTGGGAATATTCGTGACTTTTCATGGTAGACCTTTTATAAGGCTCCTCCATAGGTGTATTATATGCAGGTGAAGGTGTTGTTCTATGATGCAGGGGCTGCCCCGTCGACGATGGTATCAGCCTCGTTGACGGAAGAGGAAGAGAAGCATTCCTCGTCGATGATGTACTTTGTCTTATTGATGAAAGGTAAGTAACAGTAGGATTCATAGATAGTGGACCATGCCCCGTCGACGATTAAGGCAGTGCATGTGCCATCAACAGTGGGATGTGCTCCGTCGATGATGATGGGGTAGTGAAGACATGCTCTGTTGATGATGGAACTGCAGTCAGACGATGGGAAAGTGAAGACATGCTCAGTCAGCGATGAAAATGCTGTCGTCGATGATGGGAATGTGAATGCATGTCCCGTCGATGGTGGTAGACTTCTTGTTGACGATGGAGCATAGGGAGCATGTCCCATCGACGGGGGAGGCAACCCCGTCGATGATGAAGCATGCAGAGTGTGCTCTGTCGATTTGGGGGAGGTGTTCTCATCGATGAGGATGTCTTGTAGAGCCCTCTTGTCAACTGGGAAGGTAGCAGGACCTCTTTCATCGATGGTGCAGGTGGTCTCATTGCGGGGGAGCTGAGGAATGATGCCCCATCGATGAGGAACGTTTCTTTCGGTGAGAGGTTGTACCTCTTTGCTCTTTTGATGAAGAAGTGCCTGCTGTTGACGGGGGGTGAAGTGCCCATCAACGATGAATATCATCTTGATGATCCACGTTTTGGAGGTATGACCGTTGAAAGGCGGTTAGGCAGGACTGTAGGTGAAGGTGTTTCCTTCCCTGTTTTGTCTCTTGAAGAGGACTCAAGAGTCCTTAGCTTGAGTACTCTGCATGTATGACAGGGAAACATCCATGGTCGCACTCTATCGAGTATAGAAATATGGTGCCTGCATGAAGACCAGGCACCCTAGGCTATGGGTTCAATCCCCATCGTAGACTGCCTCTATAAGAGTTACTGCCAGAGCTGAAGCCGTGGGAAAATGAACAGAGATTACCAGGGACCACCCACTTTTATAGGTACAGCCCAGGAAGTGAGGTCGTGTGGGTGGTCCCTGGTGTGGAGGCTACTGGAAGAAACTTCCGTGCTGGAGTGCCACCTATCGGGAACTCCCAAAAGTAATGACTTACTGCAAGAGACCATTCCATGGAAGATCTACTGTTACGGGGGGTAACCTGTGTTTCTAGGGATGTGGATATGATGTTCTATCCACACTGTCTGGAAGACTCCTAGCACTTCTCCGGGAGGAGGGAGGCAAGGCGTACATCCCCTACTTTGGAAATAAAGATTGGAGAACTGAGGCCCCAAAACCAGCATCCCAGCATGACTCTAAGTTAATGTGGTAATGGGAAATGAAGGTGTGTGCTGACTTCCAGGTAGCAGCCCTGCAGATTTCCTGGATAGGGACACCTCTAGAAGCAGCCACCGACACAGCGGTATGGCAGGTGGAATGAGCCCTAAGCCCTCTAGGAGGCTCCACACCCGCCAGCCTATAGCTGAGATCAATGCAGGAAGTGATCCATCTGCCAATCATCTGCTTGGCTGCAGGTCTGCCAGGTGCGGCTTCAGTGTAGGTGACAAACAACTGGCGAACCTCTCCCCGAACTCCAGTCGTGCACTCTTTGTAGTAAGTGAGCTCTCGCCTCAGGTCCAAAGTATGGAGCCTGTGTTCAGCCTCCGAGGTGCAAGTCAGGAAGAACACTGGAAGAGTCATCACCTGGTTCAGGTGAAACTCTGACACAACCTTCGGGAGGAACTTCGGGTTGGGGGGCAGGACAACCTTGTTCCTGTGGAAGACCAGGTAAGGAGATTCTGCCGACAGCACCTACAGCTTACTTATCCTTCTGGTTGACGTGATAACTACCAGGAAGGCAGTCTTCCACGACATGTGAGACAATGTCACACCTGTGCATTGGTTCGAATGGCTTGCCCATGAGCTTTGCCAAAACCAGCAGCAAGTCCCACGGTGGTGGTGGTGGTTCACGCACTGAAGGGGAAATGTGATCAAGGCCTTTGAAAAAGCACCAGACCACCTTCTCCTGAGCCACCGACTGCTGACCAGCCTGCGCCTGGTAAGCAGAGAAGGCTGCCAGGTGCACCTTAAGGGTCATCGACCGAAGTCCCCCTTGGAAGAGAGATGAAAAAATTACTCACCTTAGTAATTATGTTTCTTCTAATGGAGTCTTGCTGTATTCTGACAATTGCAGTGATTCCCAACCTTTGAACTGCCCCGGAGAACACAGAGTTAACTTTCTATGCAGGGCATAGAATGCTGAGCTCGAGCTCGGTTGAAGTCTCTGTCTGGAGTGATTCAAACCTAAACCGTCAGATTCTTACGAGTCCAACTAACCTAAGAATTCTATGTGGAAATTGTAAAAATTCTTACTAGCCAACTGGCTGAAAAAAGTTTTGGATTCCCAAGGAAGACTCAAGTCAGAAAACCCAAAAACCCAGACCCAATGTACTATGAACAACAATAAAAAATCAGCACCCAAACAAAAAGGAGGGTGCAAGCAAAAAACACCCCTGGGGTGCAACGCTGCACCTGCCCACCCACTTCCCAAAAACAGGTTCTGAGAGGGGAGGCAGGTCAGAATACAGCAAGACTCCATTAGAAGAAACATAATTACTAAGGTGAGTAATTTTTTCATCAAACAACATGAAGTCTTACTGTATTCTGACAATTGCAGACTACCAAGCAGTACCTCCAAGGAGGAGGGACAGAACCTACCTTGGGAATAGACTCTGAAGTACTGCTGTGTCAAACCGAGCATCACTCCTAGCCTGGATATCCAGAGAGTAATGGTTGGTAAAGGTATGGACTGTTTTCCAGGTGGCTGCTTGACACATTTCTAAGAGAGGATATCCCTGGCAGCAGCCAGGGAAGCAGCTGTACCTCTTGTGGAATGAGCCCTCAGGCCTGAGGGTGGAGTTTTTCCCAGTTTTTCATAGCAGAATTGTATACAAGACACAATCCACCTGGCAACAGATCTTTTGGTGGCAGGTTTGCCCTTTCCCACTTCTCCATAAGTGAGGAACAACTGGAGGAGTCAAACCTGTGACCCTTGGTATGCTCTATGTAGTAACTAAGGGCTCTTTTGACATCTAAACTGTAGCCTCTCTCTCTGAGGAAGAATGATCAGTGAAGAAAACAGGAGAGACATAGACTGGTTTAAATGGAAGTCTGAAACCACTTTGGGCAAGAACCTTCTATTGGTTCTAAGGACCACTTTATCCCTGTAAAATGAGATAAAATCAGGTTCCACTGACAGGGCTTGTAATTCACTGATATGCCTAACAGAGGTAATGGCTACCAGGAACAGTTTTCCAAGTCAAGTACTTAAGCTCTGCTGAAGACATAAGGCTCAGAGGGGGGTTGCATAAGTTGAGCAATGCAAACATTCAAATCCCAGGCAGGGGCAGGGTTTCTAAAAGGAGGATTGGTGTGAAGCAATCCTTTAAAAAATTTACAGAACACAGGATGGAAAGATAGTGAGGAAGACTTCCCCACTGACAAAAACATAGAAACAGCTGACAAGTGTTCTTTGACAGTAGCTGGTCTGAGGCCTAGGCCATTAAGATGGACCATATAATCCAGAACCGTAGGCAATCCAGCAGTGTCTGGAGAAACATGCTTCTTAGAACACCAAATGCTGAATCTTTTCCATTTGGAGTTGTAAGTCTTTCTGGTGGAGGGCTTCCGAGAAGCCTTGAGGATATCCAGAACTCCTTGGGAAAGATGCAGATCTGCAAACTCTAACTCTTCAAGAGCCATGCTTTGAGATTGAGAGACTAAAGACTGGGGTACCAAATCCTTCCCTGAGAGGATGGTAATAGGTTGTAATTCCTGGGAAGAGACAGGGGGAAGATGTACTGCTAGGGACAGCAACAGGGGGTACCAGGGCTGTCTAGCCCAATCTGGAACAATCAGAATCACCTTGCAAGGTTGAGACCTTATTTTTACCAAAACTCTGAACAGGAGTGGGAAGAGGGGAAAGGCATACAGAAACTTCCCTTCCCAATTCAGGATCAGGGCGTCCAGAGGGACTGAGCCCAAGACTGGAGGTGTGCAACAAAAGAGAGGGGAGTTGGTGATTGTCTGGGGCTGCAAAGAGATCTATCTCTGGAGTGCCCCACCTTGAAAAAATCACTTTCAACACCTGAGGGTCCAGGGACCATTCGTGATGGCCCTAAGAAATCCTGCTCAGTGCATCTGCTAGCACATTGTCCTTGCCTGGAAGGTGAACTGCTACAAGAGAGGTTTGCAGGGAATACTCAGGGACCACAACTTCATGGCTTCTGTGCACAAGGCCGTGGACCGAGTGCCTCCCTGCTTGTTGATGTACCACATGGTGGTGGTGGTGTCTGTTCTGACTTGAACCACCTTGTTCTGTACTGACTGTGAGAACGCTTTTAGAGCCAGAAAAACTGCTCTGAGCTCTAGACGACTGATGTGGAGAAGGGATTCTTGGGGCGACCCCAGCCCCTGGGCAGTAAGGGACCCCAGATGGGTTCCCCAGCCCAGGAGAGAAGCATCCATGGTAAGGACCACTGAACAAGGCTGTGTAACAAAAGGAACACCTTGTCTTAAATTGTCCTGATCCTGCCACCACTGGAGGGCTTGGATCAAGGTCAGAGTCACTGGATCAGTTTGGTAAGAAACATTCCTCTGAGACCAGAAAGCTCTCCAGATGGAACTGAATATCCTCATCTGAATCTTGCCCCTTGGACCACTGCTGTTGAAGCTGCCATGTGGCCCAAGAGCTGGAGGAAATGCCTGCTGGTCCGAGATACACCAAGGCTAAAGGAAGAAGCTAGTTCCATAAGAACCCTTGCCCTTCTAGAGGAAGAAAGGCTCTTGCTCTGAATGTGTCCAGTTCTGCCCCTATAAAGGTGAGAAGCTGGACTGGTTCGAGAACTGAATTGGGAAGGTTGAGAAGAAATCCTAGAGAACTGAGCACTTGCTGGGTCACTTGCAGGTGAGACTTGACTTGGTCTGGAGACTGACCCACTATTAGCCAATCGTCCAGATATGGAAAAATGGAAATCTTTTGCCTTCTTAGAAAGGCAACTACTACTGCCGGGCACTTTTCGAAAACCCTTGGGGCTGAGGTTAGGCCAAAGGGCATTGCTCTGAACTGATAATGGCCTGAGGGCAACTCGAACCCGAGGTACTTTCTGTGGGAGCACCTGATGGGAATGTGAAAGTAGGCATCTTTGAGGTCCAGGGAGGCTAGCCAGTCCCCTGGCCTTAGAGTGGGAAGGATTATTCCCAGAGTTATCATCTTGAACTTTGGTTTTAAAAGATGTTTGTTTACATATCTTAGGTCTAGGATGGGTCGCCACTCCCCTGTCTTTTGGGGGTCATGAAGTACCTAGAGTACAGTCCTTTGCCCCAGTGTAGGGTAGGTACTCTCTCTATAGCTCTTAAAGCTAGGAGAGAAGAAACCTCGGCCTCTAGGGCAAGGGTTTCTGACAGATTTGCAGGTGGAAAAAATCTGGCTCTCATCTTTGGAAATTTTTTGAAGCTGAGAACCAGTCCCTGGCTTACTACTTCCAGGACCCACTTGTCTGATGTAATAGACATCCAGTCCTGGACAAAGTAAGCCAACCTGCCCCCTACTGGAATAGGAGAGTCGACCCGGGCAGGCCCATCAGGGTGTCTGCTTGGCAGGGGCTTTAGGCTGAGGAGTGGATGCAGCCTTGCTCATCCCTCTTCTGCCTCTCCCTCTGAAGAACCCCCTCTGAGAAAAGGAAGAAGAGGCCTGTGCTTGGCAAAAAGGCCTTTGAGAAGGCCTGCCCCTGCCCCTAGACTGCTGCCTTTGAGGAGTTGCCTGCCTTTCCTTGGCCTGAGCACTCCTGTAAGTGGTCCTGTACTCATCCATTTTCTTCATGTAAATCTCTGTCTGCTCCCCAGAGAATTACCCACTACAGGAAAATCCATGGCCTTAGCCTGGGTGTCCTGTGAGAGGCTAGTACATCTGAGCCAAGCCATCCTCCAAAGAGCCACAGATGTAGCCATGACTCTTGATGACACATCATTAGAGTCCACAGCAGCAAGAAACTGAACCTTAGATGCCTCAATCCCATCTGCAGCCACCGCCTCCAGCTCCTTGGCTAGCTGGGGGGAGGCCTGTTTAGCCAGTGCCAGTACAGTGTCCCACTTGGACTTCTGGTACCTGGCTGTATAGGCCATCTAATTCGCCTGCCTGTGTCCCAAAAAAGATGCCATGTACTGCTTCTTTGCCATGGCATCAATCTTCCTGGAGTCCTTGTCAGCGGGGTGTGAAGCCAAGGGAATATTTGCCTTGTCACAGGCAGCAGCCTGCACTACCCCAACATGGCTGCATTGCTGATATAAGAACTCCGTGTCTGAATCGAGGTGGTCAAACCCCAGACAATAAACACAGGTGGTGTGGGGCTCGGCCTTAACAAAGGCCTCCCCACACTCACTGCAGTGTTGAAACCCAGTGGGCCTGTTTTTTCTCTTGGGTTTCTCAGACATGGCCAACCTAACCAAACTTACCCTTTTTTCGGCAACTGCCAGGCAAGACTCCCTTATCGGTTCCTAACCGTGTTATGAGTATTGGAAAAAAACGTTTCAAAACACGTTTTTTGTAGAACCGATAAGAACCGGTAACCGCACACTAAGTAAACACACAAATTTCACTACCAAATGTCCGGTTCAGCCGAACCGAGACGCACTTTTACAAGTTCCACACAGAAAAACAGAGCAATTCCTATCTAGTACTCACGGCACCACAGACAGAGACTGAACCGACTATGTGGATACTTTTTCGGTTTAAAAACCCACGAAAACTGAAACTTTAACTGACTTTCAAACCGAACTGAAGGAGAAATCTCCGGAGCTACCGTTCAGTGAGGCAGAGTAAAGAATCTGATGGTTTAGGTTTGAATCACTCCAGATAGAGACTTCAACCGAGCTCGAGCTCAGCATTCTATGCCCTGCATAGAAAGTTAACTCTTTGTTCTCTGGGGCAGTTCAAAGTTTGGGAATCACTGCAATTGTGAGAATACAGCAAGACTTCATGTTGTTTGAACACAGGCAGTCCAAAATGCTAGCCACTGGACAGGTCGAAGAGTCCAACCCCTTGCCCTGACACCAAATGGAGAATCCCTTCCATTTGAAGGCATAGCGTTTTCTGGTCATTTCCTTTCTAGATGCCTTCACAACAGTGGGGACATTTTCGGAGAGACCCAAAACCTGGAACTCTAGCCGCTCAGGAACCAGGCTGTCACATGCAAGGATTGAAGGTCTGGGTGGAGTACCTTTCCCTGACTGACTGAGAGCAGGTCCGGGCATATGAGAAGACAACTCGGGAGCCTGTTGCTGAGGAGATCGGGGTACCAAAACTGGTGGGGCCAATCCAGAGCTACCAGGCTCACCTGTGCCTTGTCCCTCCTGACCTTGAAATGCACCTTTTGGATCAAGGGAAGGGAAGGCATAGAAGAGGCCTGGGGTCCATGGCATCGAGAAGGCATCCCCCTGCGGTGTTCCCTGCTGGGGGGAATAGGGCTGTCACAGCCTCAGCTTTAAATTTCCCTGAGGGCAAACAGAGTTCATCTGAAGGGTGCCCCACTGGAAAAAGAGACTGTGAACTACCTCTGGATGGAGAGACCATTTGTGGGATGCCTCGCTCACCCAGCCGAGGGCGTCCGCCAGCTTACTGGAGACTCCTGCCACATGGATGGCTTGGAGATCTGCTGCCAGGCTACGCAAGAGAGTCCAAATGTGGAGGGCATCCTTGCACAGGGGCATTAAGTGCATTCCGCCTTGTTTGTTGAGGTAGTACATGGTCGTGGTGTTGTCCATCTGAACTTGGACCACTTGACCCCAAACAAATGGAGCGAAAGCAGTCAGCGACAGCCAGACTGCTTGGAGCACCAGCAAGTTGATGTGGCACTGGGACTCCTCAGGGGTCCAGAGCCCGTGAACTCTGTGTTCCCCAGATGGGCACCCCAGCCCATGAGAGAGGTGCTGGTCATCAGGATGACCATCGAGACAGAAAAAATGGATACTTTCCTGCAGATGCTCTGGGACTAACCACCACTGGAGGGTGTTCCACATCCTCTGGGTCACAGTGACCAGCTGGTCGAAGTGACCTTTGCACTGAGATCACTGGCTGGCCAGTTTCCACTGCAGGGAGCACATATGCCAGCGGGTCAGTCAGACCATGCTGGTGCAGGCTGCTGTGTAACCCAGAAGGTGCAGGAAGTCCCAGGCAGGGCACAAGTGCTCAACCAGAAATGATTGGGCAAAGGAGGAAAGAACCTGCACCTTTTCCACCAGGAGCTGGGATCTGGCATAGCAAGAGCCGAGCACTGCCCTGATGAAGCTGATCACCTGCAAGGGCACGAGTTCTGACTTGGCCTCGTTGACCAGGAGGCCAAGGTCGATGCAGGTCTGGAGGGCCAGGTCACTGGACCACTCCACCTCCAGCTTGGAGGGACCTGCTATCAGCTAGTCATCCAGGTAGTGGTATACCCGGACCTCTTGGTGCCTCAGGTAAGCCGCCACCACTGCTATACATTTGGTGAAGACCTGGGGGCCGAGGAGAGGCTGAAAGGCATGGCCTGGAACTCATAGAGGGTTCCCTCGGCTCGGAAGTGGAGGAACCTTCAGTAGGATGGACAGATCAGGACATGAAAGAATGCGTTCTGAAGATCCATAGAGCAAAACCACATGTCTTGCTCCAGAGATGGTATGATCTGGGACAGAGTTACTATCCTGAAGGTGCAGGACCTGAAGAATTTGTTCAGGTCTTGGCAGATCTAGAATGGGGCACCAGCGTCCCGTCCACTTTGGCACCAGGAAGTACCTGGAGATAAACACTGGGTGTTCCGAAGGATCCGCAACTCTGACCATGACCTGCTTGCGGAGAGGTTGGGCTATGTCATCTCAAAGAGCCGACCAAGTGTCTGCAGATACAAAGTCCTCCCATGGGGTGCGGGCTCGGCTGGGAGGGTACTGCTCGAACTCTAGAGGGAACCTGACCGACCACTTCCAGAACCCACCTGTCCGTGGTGACAGCGGACCAGGTGGAAAGAAAGTGGTGGAGCTGGCCCCCCACAGGAGGACCTGGGGAGGAGTGACAGGCATGAGGGTGGCACCCCCCCATCACATCACTGAGCAGGCTTGGAAGAGGAGGATCTGGCTGAGGAGCCACTGGGTCCCTTCCATCCAGGCTTTTGAACCACTGAGGCCACGGACTTGAGCCTTGGTCACCAGGACTGAGCCTGCTGGCCAGACTGATGCTGGGCTGGTTTCACCACAGGAGTGGAAGGCCGAGAGGGCTTCTCCTTCTGCTGTGTGGAACCCTTGGGATCCTTCTGGGTGGACCTCATGGAGTCCAAGGCGGCGCTGGACTTCTTGACATTCTGAAGGTGACCCTCCACACCAGGCCCAAACAGGTCGGTGCCCAGAAATGGGATGTCCGCCAGCTTGTGCAGAGTGTCTGCCGTAAATGTCGAGATCAGCAGCCAAGCCTATGGCACATGGCAACTGCGGCCGCCCTTGAGTGGGCACAGGAAACCCCGATATCCAGAGCTGTCTGAAGTTGCTGTTTGGCCACAGCTTGACCCTGGTCCCAGACCTGCTTGACTGTAGTCTGGAGGTCCACACGAAGATGAGAAATCACCTCATCCAGACAGCCCAGAAGGGCATGGTATAAGTGTGCCATCACGATGGTCAAGCGAGGAGGCAGCATAGACCTTTTTAGCCAAGTGGTCCAATTTCTTGGACTCCTTCTCCGGCGGTCTGTTGACATCCCCCGAAATGCCCCCACGCCAAAACACTGAGTTGGTCACCAATCCTTCTGCCGAAGGGTGCTCTGTGAATCATGAGAGGGTACCGGTGGGCACCACATGTTTGTGGGCCATCTGGTCAGAGAGTGCAGGGCAGGAGGCGGGATGATGCCAGATCTCCAGGGCATAGCAGACAATGGCCGAAAGCCTCAGTCTGAGAATCCCCTTTATCCAGAATCTCTGTGAGGGAAAAGTGAGCCCACTTCTGGACAGGCTCCAGTTTCATCCCCGTAGACTCGGAGATGAGATGGAGGATGCCCTTGAAGGACATGGGTCCTTCCTCTGTCGAAAGGTCCCCCACTGACTCCATGCTGATTGGACAGGAATGCAGTGAGGAATCCTCGGACTCAGAGGAGTCCACATAAAGTGGCCTACCACCCAAGTCACTCCGGACCTGCCACGGGTGGTTAGGTGTACGAGTGACAGACAGCTGATGGGGAAGTCCCTGAGCTGGCAGAGATTCCTTGGTCGAGCTCTGGCTGGCGGCTGTTGAGGAGGCAGCTCCACCACGATCAGTGGAGAGACCAACTTCAGCCGAACCAAGGCGGTCTGTACCAGCTCTGTATGAGGAGAAATGGTGTCAATCGGCCCCACCAGGGGCATCAGTGTCGGCCTGTTGGGCGACAGCCAAGAGATGGCCAGTGTGGCAGCCGGGGTCGGCTTTGGACCGGACAACACCATCTGTTGCCACATCAGGTCTTTGTAGCGTCGATGCAGTTCGCGTCGAAAACTCTCATCACCAGAGGACGAAGAAGATGAGTAGTAGTGGTGCCGCTTCCTATGGTGCTGAGAGCGAGACCACTGATGCCAGCGGGACCTGCTCGACCCAGATGATGAAGTAGACCTTGACCTCGGCTGCCGGGGGTGCCGACGGGGGATCTCAGAGGGAGCCAGGGAGTGCTGCGACTCGTCCTGGTCTAGGCTGGTGACCAGAGGGTCTAGCTCAGCAGGCTGAGTCGACTCTTCAGTGGTCACCAGCAGGACCGGAGTCCTGAACAAGGGAGTTGTTGGCCTCTTCGAATGACAACTGGTCGACAGGGTTGAGAAAAATCTCTGCCGCATCGTTGGCTGGCGTCTCGACCAACTGGCCTGACGGGGGCACTGTGAAGCCAGCAGTCAAGGTCGTGGTTTCGACTGTGGTCAAAACCTGGGATTCCTGGGACGGAGAACGTTCCCGGTCTCAAGAACGTTGATGGTGAGTCTTCTCCTTTTCTTTCCTGGACTCCTTCTTGTGTGAGCGAGAGCTGCGCAAACCCAAAGGGCCCTCTCTCTCTCAGTTGGGAGAGACTGGCACAGCTCCTTGAAGGAGCCTGATTAAGTGGAGCCCAACTTGAGCGGAACAAAGGCCGAAGCCGAGGAGAACTGCATGGCAGCCTGAGCCACATCCTCCTCGAAGGTCTTAAGCTGCTCCAGCTACTCAGCGGACCCTGCAACCACGGAGACCACCCAATGGGCGTCCTTGGATTTGACCTGAGGATGTCATTTTTCCAGGTGGCCCAACTTCAGGCAGGCGAGGTGGTCCTTGATAACCGATGCGTGAAACGACCGGCAAATATCGCAAGCCTGGGGATCGTGCTCATGGCCCAGACAGTAAATGCACATGGCATGAGGGTCAGTACACAACATCTTCTGCCCACATGGGCACCAGTGAAATCTGGGTGAGGACTAGTCCTCCATCACGGTCGCGATCGAAGATCGAGCTGAAGAAGAAACTCTGACAAGTTTAAGTTTTGGAAGTAAATCCGAAGATTTGAGCATCAGGGCCTACGGAACAGTAAGGAGGAAACCTGCTTCTTCCAGTGGAAAAGAAGATCTGGCGTAATGGGGTGGAGCCGAGGGTTATACCACCTGGGTGGGTGGGAGGAGCCAGCTTGAAGACTTCCGGCAAGTTTTAAAGGGGAAAGGACAATGCCAGACAGTGTGGATAGAATATCATATCCACATCCCTAGAAACAATGTTGTTTACATTTTGTTAATATAATTGTAAATTTGGGCATGTTGTTTAGCTTTTTTAATATAATTGTACATTTAGGCATGTGTAAAGTCTTTGTTATCGCCCCAGTGTATTGTTTTGTGTTTTTGTTTTGAAATAGTCCTATTTTTTCCTTATATAGGTCCCCATATTAATGCAACCTTTTTCCCCACCCAGTATTCATATTTTAATTACTTATCCGTTCCAAAACCCAAAGCCATCAGCTAAGCTGAAGACTACAATGAAGCGAATCACAATAATGTAAGCTCAGCCAATCTCACTGTGTTCCGCTTCACTGCAGTCTTCAGCTTGACTGATATCACTGGGTTCTGGAACTGCCAAGTAATTAATAAAATGAATATTGGGCAGGAAAAACATGGGGCCCTAAATAAAGAAAAAAAATGAAAGTTGCGTACTTACTGTAACTGTTGACCTTCCAGAACATCTTCACCACTGATTACAGATTATGGGTCTGAGCCAGAGACCTTGCGGGAACAAAGATTTTGCCAGTGTGCCAGCCACAGCTAATTGGCATGGTGCCTGCATCCCCACCGCACATGGTGCCGAACACCAGCCAATAAACATTGCCGGCTCACTCACCAACCTCAGTTCTGTTTACCAGGAGAAACAATGCTGGGAAAAATAAGAGAGGGCTAAGAAGTTTCAGGGAAAGGATACAGGAAATGTAAACAAGAAAATAAAACCCAACTGCCAACCTTTTAATAAAGGAAAAAGGGCACACTAGGTGGCCCAAAGGGGTAGTTGGGTATGGAACCAGAGCCTCACACAACTAGACTGACGGGGTGGATAGTGATCCTAAAAGGCAGTAGTCCTGAAGCATGTAGTTCTGGCCAAAAAGCAAGAGGGGATGCCCAGAACTGGGACTTCCTTGCAAATGAAATGGCACAACGTAGCAAAACAGCAACGAATCATACAGAGTCCTGGAAAAATCAACCCCTATGCTACCTGATGGAGGGCTGACTGAATAGCTTAGTCAAATATATTCACTTTTTTCCCCTCAGGGAAAAAAGGAAGGAATCTCAGGTGCATGTTGAGTTGTAAGGCCAAACAGCCCAAAGGAGTCAAGATGCATTCATCTCTCCAGGCACTCAGAGTAGTGAGCCAACAGTCCAGCTGGCATAAGTGAAGAAGAAGGGCATACCAACCAAAAGGGATAGTCAGGTGTAGCCAGCAGAAAAAAACTATCAGAGAAAGAAAAACTGCTTCTCCTACAAGAGGGATGTACCCAGTTTAAGAGCTAATGTAGGGATTCTATCCAGTGCACAGCACTGTTCCACAGACAGTGCAACTAGCAAGTGGAGTTAGATAGGTTAATGCCCAGAGGCACAGAGTACATTTAGCAGTTAACAGGGATATACCCAAGGAAGGGGATATACCCCTGGCAGGAAGAAGGATAAGAAAGAAAAAGAAAGAAAGGTTTGCATGAGGATCCTAAAAGGAACCCTCACCCCAGTTTTTAAGTTTTTTTTTTTTATTTGGTAGGAGTGTGAAACCAGCAATGCCCCCCCCCCCCATTTATTTATTTATTGTTGTAACAACTACTCTTCAGGGAGTACAACTGGGGAGATGCCTAGCACTAGATGGTGTCAGCCAGAGCTGAGGGTGAGCTGCTCAGAGGCCCTGGCCCTGCTAGAGTAATGGATGGTGGGCAGGTGTGGTGATCACTGGTTAAAGAGCTGCTGACACCTTGAAGATAACTTTAAAAAACATACTAATTAGGTACAATTCAGCTTGCATTCCATATATATATTCTACAGATATCGTCTCACATTTATTTATCATTGAGGAAATGTGCATGAATACACAATCTTTATCCCTTAGAGTTTATCTTCCTCTATAGCTTACTCACTACTTCAAGTCATAATCTGTTGTTACATCACAATCTGTTGCCATGGGAGTAACTGTGATGTCACAAGCAGTGCATTATGACCTCAGGTAGGGAGAAAGCAACTGGAATAGATGAAATTTATAGGAGCAAAGCTCCTGTTTATATGCAAATGTCCTCAATAATAAATAATGGGGAGGAGACATATAGAAATGGAAATTACGAACCTACCGTAATTCTTGATCTTCTTGGATGAATCTCCACCACTCATCACACTAATAGGACTTCGCCAGAGGCGCTAGGACTGAGTGGGAGCCATAAATCTTCAGGAGGGCTGGCACCGAGGTAGGGATGCGTGGAAGTGGTGCCGTGAGACCAGCTTGCGCCATATAGGCCACCTTGGCATCAACCCTCCAACCACCTCAGTACCTTTTTTACCAAGGAGGTGCAGCGTAAACTGACCTAGTGAAATTAACCTATGTTGGACAGAAGACAATCCGAATGATCCGTATAAGAAGGGTCAACACAACAGAGTCTTCACAGCCCAGCCATTGAGGGAGTGAAGACCAAAACAGATAAGTGAGCTTGGGGGATGGTGGGTGGGCATGTGAATGAGTAGTGGAGACTTTGTCCAAGAAGATCAAGAATTATGGTAAGTATGTAATTTCCATATCTTCCTGGACATAAAGTCTCCACCACTAATTCATACTAACAGGACAGTACCGAGCTAAAATAATCCCCTGAGAACGGTGCCAGGAGAGAGGAGCTCACTTAGGACAAGAATCCGTTAAGGATTGTCCTGTCAAAGGACTGGTGCTGCCTGGCATGGATATCCAAAGCGCAGTGCTTTACAAACGTGCATGGAGCTCCAAGTAGATGCACTGCAGATGTCTGCAATGAGCACATGCCGTATTTCTGCCAGAGATGCTGAGACTGCTCTGGTAGAATGGGCATATACCCTGCCTTCCAGCTTAACCTGTGCCATGGAATAACAGTGGCGAAGACGAGCCACCAGCCACGGCGAAATACACCTGGTGACAGGCTGACCCAGCCGGGAGATGCTGAATAAGACAAAGAGTTGCTTTGACTTACGGATCTCTCTAGTTCTGTCTAAGTAGAACTGCAAGACCCTTTTAACATCCAGAGAATGTAGGGTATGCTCTCCCTCATTCTGCAAGTTCGTGAAGTAGGTCGGGAGAACCAAGGATTGGTTCAGATGGAATTCCAAGACTACTTTGGGAAGAAACTTTGGGCGAGTTCTGAGAACCACCTTGTCTTTGTGAAATACAGTATTGGGGGGGGGGGGAATCAGTGACCAGGGCATGTATTTCAGACACTTTGCGAACAAAGATGATGGCTACCAGGAAGACGGCTTTCCAAGTCAGGAATTTCAGCTCACATGTTGCTAGAGGCTCGAAAGGTTTATGGGTGAGCATGTCTAGCACAAGATTAATATCCCAAGCGGCTACCAGTCTCCTGACTGGTGGCCTAGTGTGGAGTATACCTTTAAGGAACCTCTTAACCAAGGGTAACTGCGCCAGAGACAGAATGTATAGGCTCATGATAAGCTGAGATCACACAGAGATGTACCTTCATGGTTGAGTATTGCAGCCCTATATTTGACAGGTCTAGTAGATACTCTAGGACTTTGGTGGGCAAGAAAAGGGGCCCAGGAAGGACTTTGCACACAAGATGAAGAAACGTTTCCACTTTGCTGTGTAAGTTTTCCTAGTAGCTGGCTTGCGTGCCGCTAGGAGAATGTCTGAGACTCTATGGGAGACATCAAATCTACCCACTTCTATCTCCTCAGGAAACATGCATGGAGATGAAGGGATCTCAGGCTGCGATAGACCACTGGGCCCTGGGTCAGAAGGTCCATTTGAAGAGGTAGTTGTCTCAGTGGAATTTCCGATAATCTGTTGATCAATGGAAACCAAATCTGACAAGGCCAGAAAGGGGAGATGAGGATCATTCAGCCCCCCTGTGCTTCCAGCTTGAGCAGCACCCTCTGAATTAAGGGAAGAGGAGGAAATGCGTACAGAAAGCGTCTTGTCCACCGCAGTCTGAATGCATCCTGACAAAAAATGCCAGGTTTTGGATTTCTGGAGTAGAACAGAGGCAGTTTTGTGTTAAGTGGGGATGCAAAAGGGTCCAAGTCTGGTGTGCCCCACTCTTCAAAGAGCGATTGCACGACGTTTACGTCGAGAGACCACTCATGAGGACCCACCTCCATTCTGCTGAGGCGATCCACTAGATCGTTCTGGACTCCAGGTAAAGCAGATTGCCTGAACCAGGGCTTCATGCTCTAGGCACCATTCCCACACTCTCATCGCTTCCCTGCACAGGAGATAAGAGTGCACCTCACCCTGCTTGTTGATGTAGTATATCACCGCTTTGTTGTCCGTCTGAAGGAGAATTATCTTGTGACAGAGGATGTCCTTCAGGGCTCTGACTGCTTACAGGACAGCTCCCATTTCCAGGACATTTATGTGGCGTTGAGACTCGTCCTGACTCCACAGACCTTGGGGTGTGGAGATCTTGATAGTGAGCTCCCCACCTGAGTAGAGAGGCATTAGTGGTGATGGTAATCTGTGTCTCCAGTGAGGCAAAGAGAAAACCTTTCCAAAGGTTGTCCTCTTGAGTCCACCAGATGAGTGATCATTTTAGAGGTTCTGTCACCTTGATGTAAAAGGACTGGGGGGTGTGTGATCGGGGACCACTGAGTACTGAGCATCCACTGAGTGGTCCTCATGTGAAGACGAGCCAAGGGCACCATGAACACTGATGACGCCATGAGACCCAGCATTTCCTGCATCGAGAGAGCTCGGACCAAGTCGTTCTCTTTGATGAAGAGAGCCATCTGGAGGATATTGTTCCTCCTGTCCTCCGAGAGGAAGACTCTTGCATTGGAAGTATCCAGGAGGGCTCCTAGGATGAGGAGTTGTTGGGAGGGCTGCAGCTGCAATTTTTCCAGATTCAACAGAACTCCTATAGATGTGAGAAACCTGGAAGCTGTGGTCACCGCTTCCTGTGTCCCTTGTCTGGAGGAGCTTGCTAGGAGCCAGTCGTCCACATATGGGAAGACTTGAATTCTGAGTTTCCTTAGGTGCACTGTGAGAACCGCAAAGCACTTTGTAAAAACTCACAGCTCTGAGGACAGCCCAAAGGGCGGTACTCTGAATTGGCAGTGCTGATCCAGGGCCACAAATCAAAGATACTTGTGATGCACGGGAACATGTTGGTAGGCAACCTGCATATCTAGGGAGGCCAGCCAATCATCTTGATGAATCAGAGGCAGAAGTGCACCGAATGATATCATCTTGAATTGTTCCTCGAAAAGGAACTTGTTTAACTTCCTTAGGTCTAGAATAGGGCGCATACTGCCTATTCTCTTTGGAACTAGGAAGTAGTGGGAGTAGAAACTTGTGTTCCACTGCTCTTGTGGAACTAAGTCTACTGCCCTGTTGTTCAGAAGGCCTTGAATCTTGGAAGCAAGGAGTTCTGACTGAGTTACTGACAGTCTGAGATGTCGTTTGGGTGGATGATCCGGAGGGGTATCCGAAAAATTCAGAGAATAACCCTAGCAAATTATCCTGAGAACCTATTTGTCTGAAGTGACTGACTTCCACTGACTGTAAAACTGAGTCAGACGCCCCCTACTGCTGAAGAAGAGTCATCCTCGCACAGCTGAGGCTGGACCTGGGCAGAAATTTCAGAGGGTGGCACTAGGCGCTTTTGGGCCCTGTGTCTTCTGCTGCGTTTTCTTTTGTGGCTGAGGGGCTTGTTTTTTGTTGAAACCCCCCCATGCCTTTATCACGAAAGGACTGACGGTTGTGAAACTGCCGGCAATGATACCCCTCAGTGACAAACCCCATCCTATCTCTAAGTTATATGTTCTCCTCAGGGAAAGAGCCCTGGACCCTCACAGCAATATTCCCAACACTTGGGTAGACTATAACCCGGACACGGTTAACAGATGGGAATCTATCTGGAAGGCTACCTTTACTTACATTCCACAAGACAGATTGAGACTTACCCAATTCCAGATATTAAATGATATGTATTGTACTCCCATAAAGCTCCAGAAAGTGGACAGATCTTCTGATGCTTTATGTAACAGGTGTTGGCAGGAAGAGGGCTCTCTCAAGCACATCTTCTGGGAATGCCTGGGGATTCAACAACTATGGGGCCAGATTAAGCACAGAGCAGACCCCTTAATGGACTCGACGATTTGTTCACTCCTGAGATATGCCTGTTGGGGGACTTCTCTCAAATACCAGTGCGGATCAGAAAGTATCATATGGCACTCCTATCCTTAACAGTAAAGAAACTTGTCCTACGCCACTGGTTGGATGGACAGCCCATATCATAACTTGAGTGGTTGACAGAGCTTCTCTTCAATCTTAGGGTTGAACAAATGAGAGACAATCTTTGGGGTTCATTCTCTCGGCATAAACGGATAGGGGATAGCTTTCACGCACTTTATTTGCTCCATGTAAAGAGGGTTAATAGTAATAACTGTCAAGAGGGATAAGGTTCAAGGTTTATCTTATAAATCCTTTTATCTTACCCACTAGTAGCTCCTTACATATAGGCTAGAGTTCAATTCGAACTTAACACAATACTGAAATTTATTTAAATAATATTCTTTACACCTCAGTTTTTATTCTGGTTTTATTTTACTATGGTCTGCCAAGCCAGGAGGGAGGGGGTCCTGACACAGGCTGCAGTTTATCATCTTACTTTCATTCACATAATGTGTCTGTGTTATGGCCTTTGTTGGTTAATATACAATAAACTTTTTTTTTTGAAATTTCAAGATGTGAAGATTTAACTCCTGGTGGGTTGTCACTGAAGCGCACTCGACAGCGGGGAAAAAAGGAACTGAGGCGGCTGGAGGGTCGACACCAAGGTAGCCTTTATGGTGTGAGATGGTCTTGTGGCGCTTCCACATGGCCCCACCGGTGCTGGCCTTCCTCGGTTTTGGCTCCCCGCTGTCCTATTTGGCGAGTCCCATTAGTGTGAATGAGTGGTGGGAGACTTGTATCCAGAAAGATCTAATGTGAAATACAAGCTGAACTGTGTATAAACATTGTGTTTGTGAAAGTTCTGTTGAAGGCGTCAGCTGCTCTTTTAAGGTATTCTGGTAAGTATGTAACTTTCATATCTTGTAAGAATCAATCTTAACCATTGAATCCCACATATAGGTCTGAGTACCAAGCTTTCCTTCTATCTGAGGGAGGTGCTGGCACACCCTGAGTGTAACAGACACCCTCAGCCATCTGTGTTGGGGACAACATCGAGAGCAGAGGCTCCTTGCAGGTCTGGTGAGACTTGAGGCTGGTCAGGATCGGGGTGCTCCTGTTGCACAAGAGCAGGAGGGTTCAACAGTTCCCACCTGATCCTATCGGAGAAGAAATACGAGTTTGGCACCTTATGCTGGGCCAAAGCTGCCAGTCGGGAGAACTGAAGCCAAGCCACTGACCTAATTCAGATTCCTGCTAACCTGGAAGTCACCTCACTGGCATCGTAAGATGCACTTGACTGGTGTCAAGCTACCTCCAGTCCCCAAGCAGGAATGTCAAAGGCCTACCTGACTGTCTTGTTCTGTGGCAGTGTAGCCAACAGCATGCTTAGCTACAACCAAAGACGACAGTTACAGCTCACCATCTATGCCTGGTGTGCAGAGGTGCACATTAGAGCACATGGCAAGGAAAAAGTCTTCCTGCCAAGGGCATTTGTCTGGGAAGATTCTGCCTCCAAAGGTTGGTCACACATGAGGGGCCATGGCCCTGATGGGGTCTGCAGTACTTCATTACCTAAGGAGGGGTGAAGCACCTCACCTGTGGACCCTGTGGGTGCATGAAACCGAATGAGAAGGTCCCTGTGGATGACTGGATAGGAAAAGGGACACCTCCACCCTGCCCTGGAAGTCTCCTCAAAGGCTCTAGGCCATGGAGGAAAGGTAACACTACTGAGACTGGGAACTACAAGGAGTTCCAATGGCAAGGCTACTGGATCGCAACTTGTGAAAGTGTTTATGTCAAGGGCCAAGAGCATTTCTACAAAGAATCGTTGGTACAAAGTGTACTCAGCAGCTTAAGACAGGTGGATAGATGATTCACCGTCCCCTGAGGAAGACGCTGACTGAGATGAGACACAGACCCTAGGGACCACTGGCATTTGGGAGAAGAGCCTGTACAGGGCCCCTTCAGATTCTCTATGCCAACTCTTTAAGGCACCAATGAAATCTCTGTGTTGATCCCATGTTAATGGCCCCTGAGGGCCTATGAATGAAGGCAACCTCTCTAGAAAATGATGAGGCTCTGCTAGAGGGGGTTGAGACTCCTGGCATCAAGAGCCTTGGCCTGGTCTACTGAACTGAAT
Source organism: Neoceratodus forsteri (assembly GCA_016271365.2). NCBI lineage: Eukaryota > Metazoa > Chordata > Ceratodontiformes > Ceratodontidae > Neoceratodus > Neoceratodus forsteri. Next base: position 685,736,909 of record CM028134.1, read on the forward strand.
GGGGGTCTTGCCCTGGGGGAGGGCTTAACAGATTCGCCCAAAGGGGGAGTCCTACATCTGTGGAGTGATCAGATTGATACCCATGGTGGGGACCCCTCAGGTTAGAAAAGCGGAGCCATACAGGTCCCATAAGGTGACCCCAGTCCTCAGTGGTAGCAGTGACGTTTAGCAGCTCTGGCAAAAACTCCACCTCTGGGCTGCTGTCCGACCCAGAGTCGGTGTCACCTCCATCACCAGGAATAGGACTGGTGATAGCCTCAGAGACAGGGTCATCCTCAGCACCATCCTCGACACTGTGCTTGATATAGACTTCGAAATCGCTCCCAAAGCTATCATCCTGCTCAGTGTCATGAACAGCAGCAGGACTGGGGACATCATTGTCACTGCCTCGCCCGGAGGCAGGCCCAGGATTGATACCATAGCTGTCATCCTCTTCGACATTGCTAGCGACACCAAGGATAGTGACAACTTCTGAACTTGCAACAGCATGGACAGTGTCAGAAGGGGCCAGGAGTCATCTCCAGTGCCACCCATGAAAGGTGAAAATAGCATGGGTGACACCAGAGGATGATGCTGAGGTTCCACTGGTGTAGACCAAGCATATAGCTGGGGATGTCTGCTGTTCAGGACACACAAACTGTGGAGGGTTCATGGTCAACTGCCGAGAGGGAGTCGACTGACCACCAGACCCAGCCACTGGAGTCTCAGATACCTCAGCACGTTGAGGTCAAGGAGAAATATGTACTTCTATGGAACTAGAGATTTCGATAAGAAACCCAGGGTAAAGACTTTATGACCTGAGCTTGGATGCACATGTGCAATGCCTGCCTGTGAAGGTGGGGATTGGGCAAACCCAGTACAACACACGTTTCTCAAGGGTGCAATGATATATGAAAACAGCCATAAGTTTCCCACAGGAGTAACAACACATACTGGGTGGCCGACAGACTTTCAATTATTTCACCCCCTTTTTATTAAACTTCAGCATCATGGAAAAATAACAAACAGAAGCGACACCGCAAAGAAGTTAAAACAGTGGTGATGCAGTAAGAAACAGCAGCAATGTGTCTGAGGTACTGCCCACAGTGTGCACACAACGGCAGGAAGAACAGAACTGATGCTGGTGAAGGAACCATCAAGGGTTATTGGCTGGTACGTGGCACAGCTCTGGGGGGTAGAGGTGCTATGCTAGTAACAATGGACGGCCCCCTGGCAAATACTTTGCTCTCGTGGGGTCCTAGTGCCTCCGCCCAGACCCATAAGTGGGAGTCAGTGGTGAAAACTGATTCTTGGAAGATCAGGATTATTTCAAAACAAAACCACAAAGCAATACACCAGGGTGATAAAAACAGACTTTGCACGTGCCCAAATGCAAATATACAATCGCATTAAAACATTTAACCAACATTGTTTATATTCCCTTTAAAATGGTTACATCCTTTATTATTTTAATCCTCTTCCTCCCCCCTGAAATCTTCAGCTAATCAAATTATTTCCTGTGGGAATACTGAAGCAGGGTTCAATAGGAAACTGGTTAGACTGCTGACACTTGGGTCAGAACACATGTGTTATATTCCACTGCAGATCAGATCCAGTTCCTAATCGTAACACCTTACGGCAGCCCTTCTCATACAAAAAGACAGCAAGTGTTAATGAATGTGTTTCAACAAATGAAATTACCATAAGGTTACAAAATGAGCAGAATATGCTTATGTCTCTTCCATTCCAAGCAGTAACAGACCTCATTCTGGTTTTCCCCAGTGGTGTGAAGTTACAACAGAAGGAGCTCTATTATAAGTTTATTGGCAGCTAACAAACATGCAAAAGCACAGCAACAGCAGGGAGCTGTGTGATCCTGCAACCAACGTGTCGCCATCAAATACTCCTCCTACAGTACCTGATGAATATAGGAAGGAATGATTTAAATCAGAACTTCAACACATTTTAAATCTATAAAAACACAGCACACCAAATTTATCAAGAAACCTAACATGTTTACGATGTGAAGATTTTTACCAATTATTTCCAACTACAGTATTTATACTTTATTGCTTATACCATGAACACGAAGCCTTAAACAGCTTTGCATTCAGGCATAAACCACCGTTTAAAATGATAGAAAACCATTTTAAAATATCTGTACATAAGAATGATTCTTTATTTATTTCAATCCTATTCAAACTCCTAAAACATGTTGTCTGTCTTTTCCTTTAAAAGGAATTCTGTTGCTTCATTAACTAATACATATCAGTATGCTTTGCATTTTGCTTTTTCAATGTTGACACTGTTTATAGGCTTCCAGAAATTTTGATTCTTCACTTTAGGCACAGTGGGAATGTTGGAGCTGTGGAGCACTGCAAGTGGGCTGACTCCATTTCCTGATTATGTACTTTTTTTTTTGAACAAACACTCCTGGCTCCTCCTCCTGCTGGCTCTCTTCCCCACCAAGACTTGGTAACAGTGTTTGCATTTAACTTATTAAAGGGAACCGTCCAGCAGTAATCAGGCCATGCCTGGGTGAAAGGCATGGCCCGATTAGCTTTTTCACAAAGTGTATAAATGTTATTAACTTACTGCTGCTGCTGAAATATTTATCTCGTATCAGGCTGATCCTGCCTCCCTCCCGCCAGTATTTTGAAACGTGTGGCATGCCTACAACCACCCGCGGCTGTCCCAGTGTGACGTATGACAAGAGCAGTGGGGGTGGGGGCGCTCATAGACAGTCTGTGTAAACAGAGCTATTAACTGCTCCAGTTTCCAAAGTATGTGTCCTGGTGGTACACAGAGACCAGGTATAGAATGGCAGCCAACACGTGCCGGTCACCTGCCTGAAGCTTTGTGTTAGCCCAACTGGAAGGGGGGGACACCACCAGATGTCTGCATGACCACACACATGCATGGGCATGTTTGTCACTGTGCGCTGGCAAACCTGAAGGGGGGAAAACAAAATGACAGAAAACACCTCTGACAGGCAGATGGCACCGATACCCTCGCAGGCCTCACATTACCAAGCATGGTAGCCATGCACCAAGTGGCCCAAGACAAGTACTGGAGCAAGTCAGAAGACGGCAGGTGTCGAGGCTTAGAAGGGAGGAGTCAGAATGGGGACACACCAGAGTGACAAGGAGACAAACACAAAAGTACAAGTATGCTTCAAAGTATGGCATATGATGCATGAATATGTAATATATTAAGAAATGAAACTCTGTTTGGCCAAAAGCACAATACTAAACTGTGACATTATTCCTTCTCATAGGTTTGTGATGCTGTGTTAATTTTAAGAAGGTCAAGTATGTTTGGCACTAGCAGTCCAGCCAGGAACAGTTATAGTCTAGAGCTCTTATCATCAAGCCCTTAGAACTGTTAAAATTGTATTTTTAATTGTTTCAAATGGGATACAACAGTATGGTTCACAGAGTAGAGATACTTTGAAATATCATAAAATTGAAATAATGGTCTACCCTAAAAATGCGCTGAAGTAGGACTTTCAGCAATAAGGTGAGTTAATTAAGCAGACGGAGCAAGTGGGACAAGCCAGTTTTCACCAGACCAGGCCTCAACCTCTCAGGACTCTCTGCAACAGGCTGTCACAACCCTTGTGTACTTGGTCCAGAAAATGTACCACAAACCTGACTCAGTAACACAGTGCCCGAATATCACAAAAAATAGGTTACTCACTTGTAACTGTAGTTCTAGGAGTGGCATATAGTTCACATCTACACACTGGCAGTTCCACTGAAAGTGCTGACTTGTCAGAATATCTTCAAGTCAAGTTCTTCCCACCAACCTGGCAAGATATCCCTTGGGTCCACCCCATGATGGCAGATCTTGCATGCTGCAAGCAGGGATATGTGTGCCACTTGCCAGGGGACACTGGGTAAGTGGTGTGGATGTGAATTATATACAACTGCTAGAACTATGCTAACAGGTGAGTAGACTATTTTTCTAGGGGCATGGATATAGTTCACTAGCTACACACTGGCAGATGTCTAGCAGTTCTCTGGGAGAAGGGGCAAGGCATATACCCCTATTTGGTGAACAGAGACTGGAGAACCAAGGTCCAAAAAGCAGCATCTCAACGAGACTCTAGATTGATGCTGTTATGGGAGAGGAAGGTGTATACTGACTTCCCGGTGGCAGCCCTGTAGATCTCCTGCATAGAGATGTCCCTGGAAGCAACCACCGAGGCGGTGGTATGTCTGGTGGAATGAGCCATGAGCTCTACAGGAGGCTTCCTACCAGCCAACCTATAGCAGAGGTTCATGCAGAATGATATTCACCTGCCAATCATCCACTTTGCTGCCAGTCTGCCATGTGCAGCTTCAGGGTATGTCACAAACAGCTGGAGAGGTTCACCCTGAGCTCCAGCTAAGGGCTCCTTATAGAAAGAGAGTGTTGTCTGTAGGTCCAGAGTGTGAAGCCTATGGTCGGCCACTGAAGAAGGGTTGGTAAACTATACCAGGAGATTCATCACCCGGTTAAGGTGGAACTCTGATACAACCTTCAGGAGGAACTTCGGGTGGGCGGCAAAGGATGACCTTGTCCTTGTGGAAGACTAGGTAAGGAAACTCCACCGAGAGCACCTGCAGCTGGCTAATCTTTCTGGCTGACGTGATGGCCACCAAGAAGGCCATCTTCCATGCCAGGTGTCACATCTCACACCTGTGTACAGGCTCAATTGGCTTGCCCATGAGCATAGCCAGAACCAGCAGCAGATCCCCCTGTTGCTGGTGGTGGTTCATACACCGGAGGGACCAGGTGGTCCAGGCCCTAGAAAAAGCACCCCACTACCTTCTCCTGGGCCATCGCTGGCATGCCAGCTTGCTCCCGGTATGCAGAGATGGCTGACAGGTGCACCTTGAGGGTCACTGCTCACAGCCCCAGCTGAGAGAAGGATCATAGGTACTCAGGTATATTAGCCACAGGGCAGGTAAGGTTATCAAACTCCTTGCCCTGACACCAAATGGAAAACCAAGAAAGCCTTCTTGGTGGCCATCACGTCAGCCAGAAGGATAGAAAAAGGAAAGATAAATCCAAGACATGTATTTTCTGAGTGGGAAAGAACTATTAACATCAGAAAACAAAAAAGTTAGGCATTTGTATATCCCATGATTTTGAAACCACACAACAAGTGAAGCAAACGATGAACAGATCTAGAAAAATAGTATGGTCAAGCAAGAAAAACATTGTTTCTAAAAATGAAAGGGTGCTTATGCCATTGGAAAGGGCCTATATTAGACCACATACGGAATATGCATCCCAGCTTTGGTTCCCCTTTAAGAAATCAGAGAGAAAAAAAAAAAGTGTGCACAGGAGATTCACAAAAAAATTAATGCATTTAAAAAGTCAAACATATGAGGAATGGCTACTCCATCTGAACTTAATAACTTTAAAAACTAGAAGAACGAGAGGCAACTTATTATTACTGTTTAACATCATAATTATACAATGGTGTATGAAAATCCTGTAACCTCATTGGTCAAAACATGTTACATGACTATGGTAAAATACTGCATTACCCACGGTTGAGGAAATGCATTTATAAAACAACGTAATTAAACACATTTTACACATGGGTCCACTGTATAATAGCAATAAGGCACTCCAGGGTGTGGGTTATTGGGGTTTACCACTTCTTGTGTGGTTATGTCACTTGGTTGTGCCTCGTGACACACCACACAAGGCGTGGGTAAACCCCCAATAACCCACACCCTGTGTGCCTTATTGCTTAAATGACCCATACCTTATGGTTGAAATGGGAACAGAATTTAAATCTACAGATAGGGAAACCAGAGGTCACCCCTCACAGATAATGGGTAGAGCATTTAAGACTAAGAAAAGGAAATTTTTGTTGTACACTACAAGATGTCAACCTTTGGAACAAACTACCTGTTGATGCAGTAATCAGTAAAATAAAAAACAAATTCAAGTCCAGATTGGATAGATATATACTAACAGGGGCAAATTAAACTACTATGACAACTAAATTCTATAGGAGCGTGCATGGACACATCGCCTTTTAGCTCCTTACCGCCTTGGTGTGATCCTTAGTATAATGGCATAGCACTGGCAAATAAGACTGTTTTTGGAAGGTCTCGACAGTGTGGAGCACATCTTCCAAAAGACCCAGAACCTGGAACTCTAGCTGCTCAGGATCCAGGCTGTGAGGTACAGGGACTGAAGTCTGGGTGCAGGACCATCCCCTGTTGTTTGAACAGCAGGTCTGGGTGCAGAGTCAACTGCTGAGAAAAGCCAGGTACCAGAACTGTCACAGCCACACTGGAGCTATCAGGATGATCCGTGCCTTGTTGTTCCGGGCCTTGACCACTACTTTGTGGATCAAGGGTAAGGGAGGAATGGCATACATGAGACCTGTGGTCCAGGGCCTTGTGAAGGCATCCCCAATCAGTGTTCCAGACTGTGTGTGTGTGTGTGTGTGTGTGTGTGGGTGGGGGGAGTGAGCACAAAATAGCTTCACTTTTGCGTTCTCCCAGGAGGCAAACAGGTCATCCGGAGGTGTGCCTCACAGGGAGAACAGGTGATTCACGACCTCCTGATGCAGGAAACACTTATGCGACATCACTCCCACCCGCCAGAGAGCGTCTGTCAGCTGACTGTCCGCTCCAGCGACATGAACTGTCAGGAGATCTGCACTGAGGCTGCACACAACAGTCCAGGAGCAGAGGGCCTCCTCACACAAGGGAAAGGAATGCGTGCGACCCTGCTTGTTCTGGTATAACACGGTCATGGTGTTTTCCATCAGGATTTGCATCACCTGACCCTGGACTAAAGGAGCGAATTCCGTCAGGGCTCGCTGCATTGCATGGACCTCCAGCAGGCTGATGTGATGATGGGACTCTCTGGGTAACCAGAACCCATGGGCTCTCTGGTCCCCCAGGTGTGCTCCCCACCAGAGACACATCTATCATGAGAGTAACAGCTGGCTCTGGGTGGACAAATAGGACCCTTTCCTCCAGATGTTCTGGGATCAGCCGCCACTGTATGGCACTCCACATCAGCTGGGTCACTGAGACCGGCTGTTCCAAGTGGCCTAGGTTCTGGGACCACTGATGGCCCAACTCCCACTGCAGGTGCTGCATCTGCCTGAAGGCCCACTGGACCATTCTGGTGCAGGACGCCATGTACCCCATCAGTCGCAGGAAGTCCACGACAGGGTGTGAGCACCCAACCTGAAATGATCAGGCAAGGCACGTACAATCCAGTGCCCAGTCCATAGCGAGGTGGGCCTGGGTCTGCAGGGATCTAGTTCTGCCCCGATAAAGTGAATCACCTGTGAGGTGATCAGTTCAGAGTTGGCCAGGTCAAAATACAGGCCTAAGTCTCTGCAGGTCTGGCTGGCCAGATCCTGGACTGCTCCACAGCCTCCTTGAACGACCCAGCAATCAGCCAGTTGTCCAGGTAAAGGTACACCCTGATGCCCTCATGCCATAGGAAAGCTACCACCATTGCCATGCACTTGGTGAAGACCCTGGGCATGGATGAGTGGCCAAAGGGCATGACCTGGAACTGATACAGAACTCCTGGGCGGAACTGAAGATACCGCCAGTGGGACAGATGAATTAGGATGTGAAAGAATGCATCCTGGAGGTCCAGGGAGGAGAATCACATGCCTTACTCTAAGGATGGTATGATCTGATTCAGGATTACCATCCGGATCATGCGCTTGCTCATGTACTGACTGAGATTGTGCAGATCCAATATGGGGTGCCAGCCCCCCCCCCCAAAATCCATTTCAGGACCATAAAGTACCTGGGCATGTATCCCTGACATGCCAGGGCATCTGGGACATGGTTATGGCTTCTCTGGCAAAGAGCTGAGTGATGTCATCCCTTAGAGTGGACAGCATGTACTGCGACACCGAGGAATCTCTTGGAGAGTGGGATTGGTAAGGCGGAAGAGCTCTGAAATCTAGAGGGAGTCCTCTGCCTACCACCTCGAGAACTCAACTGTCCATAGCATTGATGTACCAATGTGGCCAGAAGTGGCAAAGTCGACCCCCTACAGGGAGATGGATCAGGCCAGGGGCTGGACAGGTGGAAGGTAGACACCCCCCCGACCTGTCACTGCGCAGCTTTGGAGGGGAAACCAGCTGCTGGGGTGAGAGAGGTACCATTATTTCACCTGACCTCTTTTTGGCTCCTGGCAAGAGAACCTGGCCTTGGGGCGCTAGGCCTAGTATTGCCCTTATCATCTTGCTTGACTTCTAAGCTTTCGGGTCTGTGACAGGGTTGAATAGGACCCTGTCCCAGTTGTTATGGAGAGTTTGAATACGGGGATCTGTTCTGTTCTTTCCTTTCCTGTCTCTTGTCTGTCTGGTTGCGTAACCAAATTTTCCTGTGAGACCTAAGATTTGATCACCCTGGCAGTCTCGCAATTCTTTGCCTCTCACTGTCTCTCTACCCTCACTTGCTGTTCTGTCTTTCTCCCTTGCATATCTGCTGGTATAAAAATATATGCAAAGGGGACTTCTGGTGACGTCAGGAAATCTATGGCTGCCTAATTTTGGAGCTCCAGATTGGCCTTAGCATAATCTAAGTACATCGACTGATTAAAAACATGAACTCGCCAGCCAAAGCAACCAGATCGAAAAATGCAAATCAAAGGCACTCCGAAACCCTGGTTTCGTGGCTCCGGGAGCTACTAGCCAGAGAGAACACTAACGGGATGCCCACCAAGGAGGCCGCTAGGGAAAGCATGTCTCCAGAACTACAAACTGATATGGCGGATAAAGATCTCATTCCCACAATTTTACAGACAGCCCGAACAGTGGAAAAGATAGATAAAATCCTAACGGAGATAAAAGCGGACATTAACAACGTAGAACATCGTACTGACCAGCTTGAGCTCGGCCTAACTTCTGTCTCAGAGCAGTCTGATCAGCAAGACCGACTTCTTCTTTACCTCCTAGCCAGAGAAAGGGAACTGAATCATAAAACTGACAACCTAGAAGGCCGTAGTAGGAGACAGAACATCAGAATCTATGGTATCCCTGAAGGGGCTGAGGATAAGGACCCCGAGTGTAGCTTCCTGTATCCAGACAGTTCTCAGAGAAGCACTGGGCCTCTCACAAACTATGATTTAAGTATTGACAGAGCTCACCGATCGCTTGCCCCCAAGCCTTCTAATGCAGGCGCTTGACCTCGATCATTCGTAGTTTGCCTAACTTACTATGCCACTAAGGAAGAACTCCTGAATAAGGCCTGGAAAATGAGAGAGATAACCTATAAACAAAATCGTATTTCTCTTGACAATGATTACACTGCACAGATACAAGAGAGGAGAAGAAAACTCTGGCCTGTCATTAAACAACTGAGAAGTAGAGGGCAAAAGCACAAATCTTACACCCAGCACGCCTCCGAGTGGAAACAGATCGAGGCCCCAGAACCTTCGAGGATTTACTGTCTGCTCAGTCATACTTACAAAACCTGGGGATCCCTCTCCCTTCATTCACTATTTAAGGAGCAAATGGAAAAGGAGCTGCTTCGAGCGGCGTGGTCGGTGGCACAGAGAGGCAATAAACGTAAGGGCTCCCAGCAATTTGAACTGCAGACAAACCTCCTTGTGGACCTGGCTGCGAACATGAAACCATTGGACTCCCCTACGGCACAGCGAATTATCTCTGCACAGGAAGATGAGAACTTGGGAAACAACAACGCGGAAAACAGAACAACATCTGAAACAGAATGTGAAGGCACTAACTGAATAACAGCAAAGGCGAACCTGCAACTCATACTTCCCCTCAGACTTTACAGTGCCCCGGGACCAGGAAGCATTAGAACTATCCTGTGACACTTTCTCGGACTGAGACTTTTGCCACGTCATTCAAACCGACGAAAACAGATTGCTGTCCTCTTCAGATATGCCCTTTACATTCTGGGGTGCATCCATGTTCAGTATACTGAATTAAAGGGAAGGGGAAGGAAAGAGCACTAGTTACCTGCACCAGACCTCTTGCTGCTCGGAAGACTATGTTCGGGAATCATTTTCCACTCCCCCACCCCCCCCGAGGAAGGCTGAATGACTAACCTGCTTCGCATATATCCTTAAACATTGCAGGACTTATTTATTGTTACTAGTTTAATTTCTCTTGATACATAGCCAGATCTGTGATATTTTAAGCTCCCAAATATTTCAAAGGTTTTAGAAGTGTTAAACGAAGTTGGGGGGCTGCAATTGGTGCCTATCTTTAGTTAATCAGGCGGTCTTTTTTTGGGCTGGACTTCTGACTGAAACTGGAATTAGGGCCCATCTCCTTAACATAGTGAATCATTTATTAATTTGGCCACTGAATCTTCGTTTCGTGGGCGCGAGGTGACCCCTCGTGAAACGTGGCTTAAAACAGGACCACTAGGGGCCCCCCAAGGGCTAAGCTTTATGCCTTCACCTAGATCACAGCCCAAGTAGAACCCTTATAAATTCATATGAGGTCGAAATAGTAATAGGGGAATCTCTCTTCCCTAATTTTACCTTAAGTAGGGGTCGGTCCGATCTTGGGCAGGGCAGTATCAACCATCTTGCCTTGGGGTCCTGATGTAGATTAAACTCAGGAGAATCCTATAGTTATTCTCTAGAGTGAAAGTGCCCATTACACCTGACGGGTACTAGGCACATAATAAGGTGCCCTCCAGTAGCCAAATTTGGCTCCTTAAACCTTGGAAGCCTGATCATCTGTAGAACAGGATATATTAAAATACTATGTAAATAGTTTGCCTTGAGCCAGGATAGCATCCAAGATATGGTTTTCCTGGATTTCTGCATATATATATATATATATATATATATATAGAGAGAGAGAGATTAGATTGAGTCTGCCAGCCTCTTAGTCAATACTGAAGCAAATTACAGTCTAAGAAAAGTATTGTGATTTCTGCAAGCCTTGGGAAGGGAATATGCCATACATTGGAACGAAGGTTTTAACATATAATGTTAATGGGCTTAATAACCCAATCAAGCAAAAAAGGGTACTTAAGTATATTGGTGAGCAACACAGCCATTTCGTCTTCTTACAAGAAATGCACCTCGCTCTCCATGAAGCTACTGAACTTAAGTCTAGGGCCTACCCTAAAATGTACCATGCCTCATTAGATAGAGGGAAAAAGAGGGGTGTAGCATTATTAATTTCTGACTCCATCCCTTTTGAGGAGGAGACGGTGGTGGCTGACCCGGGAGTGAGGTTCATAATTGTCATAGGCCGCATTCAGGAAGAGTATGTAACGTTAGTTAACGTGTACGCGCCCCCGGTCCCATCCTTTACCTTTTACTCAGATCTTATTCAGATGATACTAGAGAAAACTAAGGGCACACTGCTTTTGGGAGGTGACTGGAACCTCACCCTAGATAGGCACTTGGACACCACATCCCTGATCCCTACACAGAGCACTAGGACTGCCAAACTCTTTCTTCAGCTATTAAGGGAGGTGGGTCTGAGAGACATCTGGAGGGAAAGATACCCTCTAGCAAGAGATTACACGTACTATTCCCCCCGCAACAAAATTTACTCGAGAATAGATATGTTCCTCACACAGACCAGGGATCTTTCTAATTTTGGGCACCTTCAAGTGGGAATGGTAGTTTACTCAGACCATCAACCCCTATTCTTGCACTGGGATCTCGGTCTCCCAAAAAAGAAATCTCAGTGGAGGTTAAACACCTCCCTCCCTCCTAAGAGATAAAGACACCCTAAAAAAACTCTCGGAGGTAGTGTCCCAGACACTATCACATAACTCTGAAAAAGATATTCCTTCGCAGATAATCTGGGACACAATTAAAACAATGATGAGGGGGAAGCTAATTGCCATAGGGACATACAAACAGAAGGAAAGGTGGGCGCAATTAGAGCAACTCAATCTCCAACTCCGGGACCTAGAATCACAGCAAAGATTAAGATGGACAAAGCAATTGGACAACCAAATTAAAGACATCAAATCCCGACTGCATAAACTCCATCTACTAGAAGTAGAGAAATCACTTGCCTATTTACAGCAATCTTATTATGAGGGAGGGGCACGATCAACCAAAATGCTTGCTATCAGACTTAGGCAGAGGCAGGCCAGGGCCACCACTGTAAAGATCAAACATCCTAAAACTGGGGCCTTGACCTACAATCAGGGGAAAATTATGGAGGCATTTGTAGAATATTATAAGCAACTTTATAAACCCCAACCAGAGTCCTCTAAGGAGGAAAAGACTTGTTTCCTTAAATATTTGAACCTGCCCACTCTTACCCAAGATCAACAAGAGACCCTGACTAGCCCCATAAAAATGACAGAGGTAGATCAAGCCATCACAAGACTGAAACCTGGGAAATGCCCCGGACCTGACGGTTTTAGTGGAGACATCTATAAAAAACTTAGAAGGGAGCTTACTCCACACTTGCTTAGAGTTTTCAATGAGGTCTGGACGGGAGGGGTGGCACCCCCATCATGGAACTACACCAATATCTCAGTAATACACAAGCCGGGCAAGGACCCTTCTGAATGCACCTCGTACAGACCTATCTCCCTACTGAACGTTGACTACAAGATCTTTACCGCTATCATAGCTACCAGATTAAACACCCTTCTTCCATCCCAATTAAACGCCCTTCTTCCATCCTTAAGACAAAGACCAAACAGGTTTTTATAGCCGGCCGTCAAGCCCCAGACAGTGTCAGACGCACTATCAATATCATAAATAAAGTCTCCATAGATAAAATCCCAACCTGTCTCATGAGCCTCGACACAGAAAAAGCGTTTGATAAGGTATCCTGGCCATTCATTTTTGCCACCCTGGAGCAATTTGGTATCCCCCAGAACATGATAGATACCCTTAAGAGCCTATATGCAGCCCCACAAGCCTATATAAGGTTAAACGTAAGCATCTTGGATTCTTGCTCGGCCGTGGAACTAGACAGGGATGCCCTCTCCCCCCATTATTATTCGCCCTATACATCGAGCCATTAGCTTCTGCTCTACGAGACAGTCCAGAGGTGGAGGGCATTAAGATTGGAGAAACCGAACATAAGATTTCGTTATATGCGAATGACGTCCTGCTGTACCTTACAAACGCTGATAAATCAATCCCAAAGATCTGGAACCTCTTAGAAGAATTTGGCCAACACTCAGGCTACTCACTAAATAAAGAAAAGACAGAAATCTTGAAATTCTTTTACAACCCTTCACCAGAAGTAATTAAGATATTACCACTTAAATGGAATAAACAGAAGATTAAATATCTGGGAATACAACTAACAAAACATATAGGTGGACTTTTTACTACAAATTATGGCCCATTGCAGACGCAAATTACACAAGACTTAGCTAGATGGCAACTTCTTAATCTCCCATTATATTCCAAAATCCAAACTATTCAAAATATAACAAATATAATAAATATTATAATATAATATAACAAAATCTAAACATCCTACCCAAGTTTCTGTACCTCTTCCAATCCCTACCAATATCTATCCCAAAGAAGCACTTTAAAGAATGGCAGAAACTGATTGGCAAGTTTATTTGGCATCCGGGCAGACCTAGGGTGAGAATGGCACTCCTCCAGACAGATAAAGCCGACGGCGGCAGAATGGTCCCTATCTTAGAAGATTACTGTATGGCTGCTTACCTTAAGAATGTGTTGCTCTGGTCCACTAAAACATATGAGGCTCACTGGAGAGACACTGAGTCTCATATAACTGAGGGCCCCCCTCTTGGAGCGAGGATTGCGGATGCCTCTATACTTAAGGGGACACCGCGTCCCCCTTCAACAGTCGAAGGCACTATAAAAATGATTCATAGATTATGGACAAAATATGACTTATTTAAGGAAATGTGGCCACTACACTGGTTTGCTTGGTCCCAATATTTCCTCCCAGCTAAGACAGACCACTCCTTTAGAAAGTGGGCTAGATTAGGATTTACCAACCTGGGTCAGATGATCTCGGGGGACACGATACTAGATTTTCACTCCATCAAACAAACATACCATCTAAGGAATCAAGATCACTTCAGATACTTACAGCTTAGAACACACATATACACGCTTAAAAAAAATTACAAGAATTGAAACCCGAAGTAAAGAACCTATTGGCGGTCATAGCATCTATCCAGGAGGGAGCCCTCGGGAAGGGGCACATATCAGCTCTCTATAAAGCGTTAAAACAACTGCATTCAAGACAATCCCTTAGAATTAAAAATAAGTGGGAGCAGGAAATGGGACTAAAAATAACAGAAGAGGAATTGAGGGCAATATTCCAGATTGTAAATAAAACCATACTCTCACCTAACTGGCGCGAATTTGCCTGGAAAATAAGGATCAGGTACTTCCATACACCTGAAGGCTTAAGCAAGTGGGACACAGGATGACCCCACTTTGTTGGAGGGGATGTGGTGTCCAAGTGGCACATCACTCCCATATTTTTTGGGAGTGTGATGCTATACGCCCTTTCTGGCAGGGGGTCTCCGGAACATTGGAGGATATATTCTCCTGTAACACACAACTAACAATAAAGAACTTAGTTCTGGGAATACCTCCTGATAAAGTTAAAGGGGCGGATGGTATGTACCTCTGGGGGGTACTCTTGGCAGTGGCTCATAAGTCAATCACTAAAAAATGGCTCTCCCCAGATGTGCCTGACTTATCCCTATGGCACTCCATTATAAAAGAAATAAGGGAAATGGAGGAATTAACATATAAGATAAATAACAAGATGAACAACTATGTGAATAAATGGACCAGGCGGGACCTAGCTGCGGGAACTTAGAACGGCCTGAGGGCCTGGGTGGGAGGGAGGGAGGAGATATGGGAAGAAAGAAATACAAAAGAGAGTATAACAGAAATGGGGAATAAGTAAAAGTGAGCTGTGGTCTCTGACCTCACCCTATAGACAGAAGATGAGTTTATATCCCAGAAAAGAAAATGAACTAAGACTTGGAAACTCAACTATCTTTGTACTAATGTTATATATTGCTTATGAAATCTGTAAACATTTGCAGTATGTATGGCTTGTGATGGTATGCAGACTCTGAAGTTTCAATAAACTTGAATTATAAAAAAAATATATATGCAAATCATTATGTGGAAATGTAACTGATACTGGGATCCCTTTGTTTAGAAATTATATAGTTACTGTTGAAATGTATATAATTATAGTTTGGGATGATTGCAAAAAGCTATTGGGAACTCAAGGGGTTAACCTGAAATGCAATTTTTAAGCCTTTTGCACAAGCTGTGGAGAAGTGGCCTCAGTTCTGGGACATTGTGTTCTGGTTGCACCTGCCTGAAATATACAAGAACAGTTTAGAAAAAAAAAACAGGATGCTTGTTAAGAAGGGGGGTTGCAAAGACTTATAAGAACAGAAAGCTACAATGTTGGGAGACACAGAGATTGAAGGAAAACTCAGATGGATCATCTCTGTTTATTCTGCCTTTATAAATAGTATTCTGAACAATTTTATTTATTTTATTATTCATAAAAAACTCTTGTTGCGAATTTTACAACTGCTCTTGGTTTTTCCTATGCTTCCTCACCTGTGCCTCGACGACAGATGGTGTCAGCCTAAGTGGGATTTATGCTGTGCATACTCTAAGCCAGGAGTTTTGTGCATGGGTACTGGACCTAGTACCAGGGAAGCATAGAGAAAGGTATGGATTCTGCAGCAGCACTTCCAGGAGTGGTTACCAGGAGAATGGTACCCAAACTAGCAGAGACAGAAGTCCAAGCTAAGATTGTACAGCCAGCACAAGTTATGGAAGAAGGCAGTGACAGAACCTGAAAGCCTGACTGCCTTTTTCAAATGGTGGGCTATACAACAAAAAGAGATGGAGAAATAGAGGCGAGAAGAGAAGCAGCAGATGAGAGAAGAGATGCAGCGACAGGAGCAGCAATGGCTGGATGCCTTGCAAGCTATCAAAGGCAGAGGATCTGGCACAGATCCAGACAAGCAACAAAACACAAGCAACTTAAAAGCCATTAAACTTACAAAGTTGTGTCCTTCGGATGATACTGAGGCATGCAATTACTTTTAAATGGTTAGAACACAGTAGGCACACTCAAGGAAGACTTTGGGGTTACACCAAACTGCATTTGCCACTTCTGTTGGACTCTATCAGTTTACCACCATGCCATTTGGTTTACATGGTGTGCCAGCTACATTCCAGCGGTACATGGATGTAATTTTATCACCTCATACTGGTTATTGTGCTGCGTACCTGGATGTTGTCGTGGTGTACAGTCCAGACTGGAAAAGCCACCTGGAACACCTACGTGCAGTTATCCAAGCTATCAAAAATGCAGGTTTGACTATTAATCCTACCAATTGGGCATGCAGGAAACCAGATATTTGGGCTATGTGTTGGGAAATGGAAAAGTTAAAGCCAGAAATTTCTAAAATAAAAGCTGTAGCTAACAGCCCTGTCCCTAAAACAAAGAAAGATGTCAGATCATTTTTAGGGCTGGCTGGTTATTATCAGAGATTTGTTCCCAACTTTGCTGAGTTAGCTACTGCCGCGTCACTGATCTTACGAAAAACCAGTACCCAAATAATATGAAATGGACCCCAGAGTATGATGAAGCTTTTCGAGCCATTAAGGCTGCATTATGTTCCGCTCGTTTTAAGAAGCCTAGACTTTGAGAAACCATTTTTGATGCATCAGAGGGTAGACCTAGGTATAGTCCTGAGTCAAAATATAGATGGGATGGAACATCCTATACTGTACATAAGTAGGAAGCTGCACAACAGAGATAAAAGGTACTCCACCATTAAAAAGAAATGTTTAGCAGCAAAGTGGGCCATGGAGTCCCTTAAGTTTTATTTGCTATGAACTGACTTTGTACCTACAACAGATCACAATCCTCTCTGTTGGCTTAACCAAATGAAAGATAAAAAATTCCAGAATCACAAGGTGGTACCTAGCACTACAGCCATTTAAATTCAATCTGATATACAAATCTTGTGAAGAGAATAGCAATGCTGATTTTCTGTCAAGATATGGATCAGGAATTGAGGGTTCTGAAGGTTGAAAAACAAATGTATGAGTTTAAACTTTACTGTTTGCTGTACTGTTATAGAAAAGAGGATACTGCACACGTGCTTAATTTTTGAAAGTTAGAAGCTAATATTATTACAGAATTAATAGAAAGTTTTGGAAACCTGTTTAATAAAACAGGTCCCCTCTTAAGGAGAGGACTGTAAGTGACACGGCTGAATAGGACCCTGTCCCAGCTGTTATGGAGAATCTGAATGCAGGGATCTGTTCTGTTCCTTCCTTTCCTGTCTCTTGTCTGTCTGGTTGTACAACCAAATTTTCCTGTGAGACCTAGGATTTGATCACCCCGACAGTCTCACAATTCTTTGCCTCTCACTGTCTCTCTACCCTCACTTGCTGTTCCGTCTTTTCCTCCCTTGCATATCTGCTGGTATAAAAATACCTGCAAATCATTATGTGGAAATGTAACTGATATTGGGATCCCTTTGTTTAGAAATTATATGAACATACAAAGAAGCCAGCAGAGGAAGGTGATTTGGTCTATCAAGTCTGCTCGTATTGCAGGGTCCACAGCTTGAGCTAATGTCCCTGCTCTCCTTCCCCACTCCTCCCATCCTCTCTACCCATAATCCTTACCTCCCCCCATGCCTAGCCCAGCCTCTCTTAAAGCTGCCCGCTGTCTTCAACGAGATGACCTCTTCTGGCAGCGCATTCCAAGTGTCGTCCACCCTCTCTGTGAAGAAGTGCTTCCTGACCTCCCTCCTAAACCTCTCACCCTCCAGCTTAAGACTGTGCCCCCTTGTGTTATGGTTGTCACTCATCTTAGAGAGACTCTCCTTATCAACCTTATGTATTCCTTTCAAGGATCTGAAGGTCCCAGTCATGTCTTCTCTCTCTGTCTCTCTCCCCCATCTTGCAGGGAGTACATGTTCAGTGCCCTCAATCTCTCCTCATATGCTTTACCTTGCTGACCTATCATCATCTTTGTAGCCCTCCTCTGGATCTTCTCCAGCAGTTTAATGTCCTTTTTGAGGTGTGGGCACCAGTACTGAACTCCATACTCTAGATGCGGCCTTACCAGTGACCTGTACAAGAGCAATATAACCTCCTCTCTCCTACTAATGAACCCCCTAGATATGCATCCCAGCATCTTGTTTGCCTTTGCTCCTGTTTTCTTGCACTGCGTGTTGTGCTTCAGGTCACTAGTGATCATCACTCCCAGGTCCATCTCCTCCTCTAATGCACATACTTGGACTCCACCCAGGAAGTACTCTGTCCTGGGATTCTTGGCTCCAATATGCATAACTTTGCATTTCTTGGCACTGAAGCCAAGCTGCCAGATCCTGGACCACTTCCCCAGCTTTTCCAGATCTTTCTGTAGGTCCTGTATCTCTTCAGCTGTGTCCACTCTTCCATAGAGCTTGGGGTCATCCACAAACAGGCACATTTTGCCCTTAATGCCATCTCCAATGTCATTAATGAAGACACTAAACAACATCGGCCCCAGCACCGAGCACTGCGAGACCCCACTGGTTACCCTTCTGGTGCCAGATAACTCTCCCCCCACAACCACCCTCTGAGTTCTGTCCCTCAGCCAGTTTTCCACCCATCTGGCCATCTTTTCCCCAACCCTGAGATCCACCAACTTCCTGATCAACCTTTTGTGGGGCACAGAGTCAAAGGCCTTGCTGAAATCAAGCTAGAGGATGTCTACCGCTTGGCCCCTGTCTACTGTCTTAGTGACACAGTCAAAGAAGTCAATCAGATTTGTTTGACACTATCTCCCCCCCCATGAACCCATGCTGCCTCACATCCTGAAGATCATGCTCCTCTAGATTTTCCACCAACCTTTCCTTTAGTATAGTCTCCACTAGCTTGAACACAATGGAGGTCAGACTGACTGGGCTGTAATTCTCTGGGTCATCCTTGAGATCGTTTCTGTGGAGGGGCACTACATATACTGTTCTCCTGTCCAGCAGTACCACTCCTGACTCTAGTAAACTATTAAATAGGTCTGCCAGTGGCCCTGCCAGCTCCTCAACCAGTTCCTTTAGTACCCTTGGATGTACTTTGTCTGGGCCTGGTGATTTGTCCACCTTCAATGCCAGCAGCCCCTCCCTCACTCTATCCTCCTCTATCACTACATCTGTGTTCCCTTCCCCCCGCTCCCCTTTTCCCTCCTGAAGGCACTGGTCCATCCTTCTCCCTGGTGAAGACAGAACAGAAGTATTCATTTAGTATCTCTGCCTTCCCCCCATTATCCTCCACCCACTTCACCCCTTTCTTAAGCCTAACAATCCCTTCCTTCTTGTCCCTTTTCTCACTTATATATCGAAAGAAAGCCTTCTCCCCCTTCTGAATTCCTTCAGCTATCTGCAGCTCCTTCTGTGCCTTTGATCGCTGGACTTCCTTACTTGACTCAATAGCCAATCTTAGGTAATTTTCCCTATCCACCTCTCTTTTGTTCCTCCTGAATTTTCTATAGGCCAACCTCTTTTCCCTTACTGCCTGGGCAACCCCAGAACTGAACCAGCTGGGCGCTTTTGCCCTTGTGTTCTTCCCCCTGAGCCTAACGCACTCATCTGTGGACACCAGTATTCCTTCCTTAATGATGGACCACCTTTGGTCCACCCCATATCTGCTCTGATGCCCGCCAGATGGCTCCTTAGCACTTCATCCACTTTCCTAAAGTCCGCCCTCCTGAAATCCAAGATTTTGGTCTTAGTTGGGATGTTTTACCTGCCCATATCCAACTGTAACCACACTGTGCAATGGCCACTTCCACCCAGTGACTCCCTGACCATTATTTCCTGTATATGCTCCCCATTTGTGAGTACCAGCTCAAGAAATGCCTCAGCTCTTGTTAGTTCAGTGACGCCCTGTGTCAGAAACCCATTCTGCAGTCCTTCCAGGATCACCCAACTCCTAGCATATGTTGTGGATGGTATGCTCCAGTCCACCTTGGGCAGATTTAAGTCCCCTACAATTACCACCTCTCCTTTCCCTGCAGCTTCCAATATTTGTGAGTTCAGTTCCCTGTCCCTCTCCTCATCCTGACTGGGTGGTCTGTAAACCACTCCCAACCTCACCTTTCTCCCCTCTATTGGACCTTAACTGAACCCATAATGCCTCCACCTCCCCTTCCTCCAACTCCTCCCTCATGCAAGTTATTCCATCCCTGATATAAACTGCCACCCCTCCCCCCTTTATGACTACCCTGTCCCTCCATATGGTTTATATCCAGGGATCACAAGGTCCCAATCATGGTATGATGTTGCCCAAGTCTTGGTTACTGCAGCTATGTCCACCCTCCTGTCTGCTAATAGTGCCTGCTGGTTGTCCATCTTGTTTCCAAGACTCCATGCATTTAGAGACACCACCCTCCACCTAGACTCTGACCTTCCTTCTCTTCCCTCTATTCTTCTATTCACATTTATCCCCTCTGTGTGCACCCCTCCTTGTTATGTGTTTCTCACCCCCTCCACCTTTTGCTGTGTTCTTGTCCCTTCCACCTCCTCCCTCCAGACCTGTTCCATCACTGTGGGGGGGGAGGTTCACTGACCTCCTCCTCTTAGGAGTCTGTGGGCCTGCACGCCCATTGCCCCCCCCCCAGCAGTTTAAGTGTAATGGTTATATATTCCACCAGTTTGTCTCTGAGTACCCTCAAACCTTCCCTACTGAGGTGTAGCCTGTCTGGTGAAAAGAGTGCTTTGTTTGACCAGGTCTCCTCCCAGTCCACAATACAAAGGAACATCTCCTCCCTGCACCATTTCCTTAGCCAGTCATTAAAATCCTCTATTCTTCTTTTCCTGGTTGTGCTGGCCTTTGGAACTGGTATCACCACTGAGAAGGTTAGGGAACTTCCTTCCACCCTGCAGATCTTCCCCAACTCCCTGAATCTACTTTGTACTACATCAACCTCCTCCCCCTATCTAGTGTTACTGTTGAAATGTATATAATTATAGTTTGAGAGGATTGCAAAGCTATTTGGAACTCAAGGGGTTAACCTGAAATGCAATTTTTAAGCCTTTTGCAGAAGCTGTGGAGAAGGGGCCTCAGTTCTGGGACATTGTATTCTGGCTGCACCTGCCTGAAATATACAAGAACATTTTAGAAAAAAACAGGATGCTTGTTAAGAAGGGGGGTTGCAAAAGACTTGTAAGAAGAGAGAGCTACAATGTTTGGAGACACAGAGATTGAAGGAAAACCTCAGATGGATCTTCTTTGTTTATTCTGCCTTTGTAAATAGTATTATGAACAATTTTATTTTTTCATTTTATTATTCATAAAAAAAACTCTTGTTGCGAATTTTACAACTGCTCCTGGTTTTTCCTATGCTTCCTGATCTGTGCCACGATGACAGGGTCCTTCTGGAACAATGCCACAGATTCCAGGGTGGCAATGGACTTCTCAATCCTGATGATATTACCTTCCACCCCTGGGCCAAAGAGGTCAATGCCCATGAAAGGAACATCAGCCAGCTTGTGCTGAGTGCTTGCCACGAAGGTAGAGAGCCTCAGTCAGGCCCTGTGATGCATCGTGATGGCTGCTCATGGCATGGGCACAGGAGCTACCCATGTCTCAGCCATCTAGAACTGGTGTTTAGTCAGCACTTGATCCTGTTCTCTGACAATGTTCACTGACAGCTGCTTGTCAGCAGGTAGGGGATGAAGGACATTATCCAGTATTGACTCCAGCAGGGAGTGACCAAAGTTGTCCATCATCATGATGTAGCTCGACTGACAGAGACCAAGAGAGGAGATGACATATACCTTTTTGGCTGCATGATCAAGCTTCTTTGACTTTTTGTATGGGGGCTTGTCCACATCCCCTTGGTTTCCGGACTTCTGGAAAGCTGAGTCCAACACCAAACCCTTGGCTGAAGGCTGGTCTGAGAACCCAGAAAGGGAACCAGTAGGCAGCGTGCATTCCTGGACAGTATGGGTGGAGGGTGCCAGGCAGGATGTTGGATGCTGCCAAATATCCAGGGCAGGTCATAATATGGTCTCAGCCTCAGCCATGGGAAAGCAACCCCCAGGATTCGTCCCTGCCAAGGATGTCTGTGAAAGGGTTCTTGGCCCTTTTCTGAACAGATTCCAGAGAGACAGGCATGGACTCTGAAATGGGTCAAAGCAGAACCCTGAATGACACTGGCCCCTGGTCAGTAGTCAGAGCCTCAGCCAACATGCAGTCAAAGGTATGCGTCCTCAAAGACTGCATGGATGATCAAAGTCATCTGAGGCTTCCTCAAAAATGGCTCTCGACTCTTTGCCACTGTGGACCACCTGAGAGTCATCCAACTGGGTGATTCCCACCGATAGCTGGCCTGGCAAGCAGGCCACCACAATGGAGTCCTTCATCAGAGCTCCCAGCAAGGGCTGTGGTGGAAATGGCTCCCCCCACAAGGGTGGTGAGACAGGTGCTGGGGACATCCGTCAAGAACGGATTGGCATGGGCATGACAGGTGCCTGCCAGATGACCACAGGTGTTGGAGGCAGAGCCCTACCCTGCACCACAGTGGTCTACTGCTGCCAGAGAAGTTCCTTGTAGTGCCAGTGCATCTGGCAGCAGAACCTCTCCTCATCCAAGGATTAGTTCGGGGAATGTTGACAGTGGTGCCTCCCAGTCGAGCAAGAGCAAGAATGTGAGTGGCACCTTGACCCGAGGGCTGACGCCATGAAGAAGCCACCAAAGGTTCATTATAGGCCACATGCCAAGGTGTGTGGGAAAGCACCTGCTTTCGGTGGAATGACCACCGGTGGAAACTGTTCCCGAGTGGAGCTGGATGGAGACACCGACCTGTCCACATTCTCCTATGAGAGAACCGGGAAAACCAGGGTCTTGGAGATCAACTCATCGATCCCC
The DNA here is from genome assembly GCA_016271365.2 of Neoceratodus forsteri. Taxonomy (NCBI): domain Eukaryota; kingdom Metazoa; phylum Chordata; order Ceratodontiformes; family Ceratodontidae; genus Neoceratodus; species Neoceratodus forsteri. The sequence goes on from CM028134.1 coordinate 685,759,760, forward strand.
TCTGACAACTGGTTGACGGGGTCAAGGAAAATCTCGGCCACCTGACTGGCTGTTGTCAAAGTCGACAAGCCAGATGGGGGTACCATGGAGCTTTCGACCTGGCCCTTGACCACAGAATGCTCACCCAGAGTTGAGTGGTCAGGAGTCAAGGAAGCGGGAGGATTGAGATCTCTCTTGGTCCCACAACTGGTGGCATCGGCACCTGTGTTTCTTAACGTGGTGGGCATGGCCCTTCCAAGGCTTGGAGGGCCTGACACACTTCCCAGAATTCACCAGTGAAGGACGCTCCGATGCTGGCCCCAGCCAGGAGCTGCACAGACGCTGATGAACTGCCCGCTACAGCCATAACTGCTGCCTCTTCCAAGTCAGTAAGGTGGACTGCAGATCCCGCCACATCGCAGGCCTTCTTGCAGCCCTCTGGCCAAAGTTTTGAGTCCTGATCGGCTGGCCGGCTGAGAAAAAGACAGGCCACACAATTCTCCAGAGAGGAAGAGAGCATAGTCTGGCACAGGCCGCAGCCTGAAACATCATGTGCAGCCCCAAACAGCAGAGGCAAGACACCTGTGGGTCCAACCGCAACATTTTCTGGAGGCACATGATGCAGATTTTGAAGCCGGGAGCAGGCTTCACCTCCTCATGTTCCATCTTCCATCAAAGAGGCTGGAGCCGAACAGAGGAATCTAAAGTATCATATAAACAGCTTAGAAAAGCTTGCAAATAGTGCACTTGGTAGCCTACAATGTGCAAAGCTGTGAAGAAAGAGACCAAACTGCTCTAGTGTAAAGGAAGATGTGACATCACTAGGTGGAGCTGAGGGATATACCTTGGGTGGTGGGAGGAGCTCAGCTTGAAGACATTCTGGTGAATCAGCACTTTCCAGTGAACTGCCAATGTGTGGATATTGAACTATATCCACACCTCTAGAAACCAAGTTAGAGGTTATGTGGGAGTTTGTCACTGAATCAGTCTCCATCATACCTCTCACATGCTATGAATTTTGCATAGCGCTATAATTTTCAAACTCAGATTTACCCTTGCTACCCACAGGTTCACTGGTGTTCTTAATAATGTTAGAGTTATTTCTGGACACACAAACTATTAAATCACTGAACTAAGTTGACAGAAACATTCCTTATCACTAACTATATGGGGCCCACTATTTGTAGACATATTATTATTTAAAATAATAAAGTGCTACACATTCTAGCCATTTGCTATGATTTTTGAAGGCCAGTGGTATGATTTTTAATGCTGAGAGGTATGGTCTCCATGGCAAGTGAGGCACTGGCAGCTGCAGCATTCATGGTCAAAGTGCATTCAGCTCTTAAAATATGCATTTAACAGCTGGAATATACCATCCACTCTACCAATGTTCAAAGCTTAGGACTTCCAGAGGGGATTACAAAAACAAAACAAAAAAAAAACACCTGGAGATGTCTGTAAGTAAATGGGTCTCAGAAGTAACAAGCTATTGGGACTTCTCTGTGATTAGAGATTATTGGAGTATGCCCCCTCATGCTAGTGCAGTGCAGGAGGAAACCAGGATCATGTTGCTGGTGACAGTCACATCGGGGGAGAGAGACGCTATTCTTTCTGTGGCTTGAGTTAAAAGCCAGATTTTACTTGAGGAGGCAAAGATTCTTTTCTTTCTTAATATTTTATTTGCAACTCACACTAGTCAGATGGCTTTCCTTCTAATTAAGCCTTGATTAAGGTGATGGAAACCAATTCTTTAATATTCCATGCCCGTTTCCACTTTTTGTGGCTCACAAGAGGTATGTTTTCACAGATCCCAAAAAAGTAGGGTTCTGTGTTGAGAAACTGGAGCAGCAGAGGTAAGTACCAGGACTAAACATATAATGCAGGTACTTGCTCTGTTTTATAAATGCAGCTTCCCATAGCTACCGGGACTGGGTGCCTCATAAGAGTACTGCTTTTTGGGACTCAGATTTCCTAAATTCTTGGGGCTATAGTTGGAGAGAAGCATCTTACTTTGGATAGTCTTGGTGTTTTAAGCCTTGGAAAGAACAATGACCTATTTCCCATAACAGCAGATTTTCGAGAGAATCTCTCATTAGGCCACACCTTTGGAACTGTACCGCATCCGCGCTAGGACCACATGGAAACTGCTAGCAACCCAGGACTGGATTTCTAATGGGCGGTATCATACGTAATATGCCTCTCAGAAAAGTATGCAATACTTCTAATTGGGCAACTGTACGTCCATCCACAAGGGCATGAAAAGCTGAAATAGCGGGCAAATGCACCTTGAGTGAGGAATACTGATGACCAGAGTCTGACAGGGACAGCAAATATTTCAGCACTGCATTAACTGGAGAGGTAAATGGATCCAAGTGCTTGGAAGCGGACCACAATGTAAACCGCTTCCACTTCAAAGAATAGGTATGTCTGGTAGAGGGTTTTATGGCAGCCACCAGAACATCAGCTACCTTAGGGGACACTCCAAATAATTCCAAAGTTATATCTATAGGAGCCATGCATGCAGATGTAGTGACTTCAAGTCCAGATGGACTAGAAACCTTTGTCCTGTGATAACAGGCCCCTGCACAGTGGTAGAGGTACTAGAAGTTCCACTGCCAACTGTTGTAGCAGTGGATACCATATCTACCAAGGCCCTAGTGGAGCAATTAAGATGAGGGTTGTCCCCTCCAGCTACAGCTTCAGTAGTACTCTCTTTCAGAGTAAAGGGAGGGAAGGTGTAAAGAAAATGAAAATTATGCACTCACAATAATTCTTGATTTTCCAGAATATCGTCACCATTCATTAATTCATGGGTCTGTGCCGGAGGAGGCGCTAGGACCCCGTCAGGGCATATAACTTAAACATATCTGAACTAGGGGACAGACATCAGGGACAGCGCCACCCACGAGGCAGACACATGATGTGGTGCTCGTGGGCTGGCCAGTAACTGATGCCAGCACCCTGCTCCTCTCAGTTCTGTTCACCAGGAGAGGAAACAAAATGTAAGAAAAAATAAAAGAAAGGACAAGGTTGAACAAGGGATACAAAAAAGGATATAGGATATAAAAAGAACAAAGCACTAAAACCCAGCTACCAGAGATGAAAAAGAAGAAGTTGGGAGGAAGGGCCTAAGTAGCAGGTTAAATAATGACCAGGAGAGAGAAAGTGCCAAGGCAGAGTGTAGAGGGGATCTACAAACTCCCAGTAAGAAAGCAGAGCTTCCAATAGAGTTGGCTTTGCTTGGAGCTCCAGGGCAATTTACCTATGTTTTCCTGCAGATTACATGACCTACAGTGCCGTAGGAAGGCATTTTGGTGCCCCGGGCAAGAGACACATTTTGCTCCCCCCCCCAGAAAAGAGCCATTGGTCTGGGGGCTGCAAGGCCCCCGGAAGCTCTGAGGGGTTTACATGCTCTGTGGTGAGTTTTGGGGCTTTTCTTAAAGAAAAAACATACTTTTGTTATATGGTCCATACCCCTGATTTCAAGGAATATTTTGATCCCATGGCTTTTTTGTGGGTATGCTCTTCCTGTTGCAGTGTCCAACGTCCTCCACAGTCGCTGAAAACTAGCAACGAGGGAACTCATAATTATTGACGGGGTGTGGGCAGGCAGAGCCTCCAATTGTAAGAATTACATTTACAATAAGAGACTGCTTGTTTAACCTCCCCGTACAATGCGATGCAATAATTACAACTGACTGACAATTTGCTGGAGCACATTCCAATGTGCCAGGCCGCCAAACAGTCAGAGGAGAATGAGGATCCATAATAATTTAACTGCCTAACTAGTTGTGAGGTTGCTTTATGTTTTGTAATATTCCGTAATATTCTTTCTGGGGGGGTGTTCCACCCTCCCCCCCCCCACTGCCCGGGTGAAAAATACAACTTCACTGGTGCACAGGGAGGTGTGGGGGGAGGAGCACCCCCACAGAAAGAATAATATCACAGAATAACAAAACACAAGACCAGAAACCATAAAAAAATGAAAGTATTGCTGTGAATGTACTTCAGATTTGCCAGTAATGTAACAGGGCCAACTACGGCGTTTGTGGAGGGAGGACATTGGACCAGTGGACTTGTAATTACTGCATCGGGTTGTACGGGGAAGTTAAACAAGCAGTCTCTTATTGTTAATGTAATTTTCATAATTGAGGGGCTCAGCCCCCCCACACCCCCCGTCATTCTGTCAGTAATTATGAAATATCAATTTAATTATTGACAGGGGGTTGTGGGGTGCAGAGCCCCACGATTACAAGAATATCATTAACAAGCATTATTCCCAACAAAGGCATATATATAGTTGTATCTGACATCTCTCTTCGTGACGGTGGACGCTGTGCTTGCATTTCAGCAGGTTACCGTAAGTAACCTAATAAGCGCCAGTGGTCCAACATCCTCCACAAATGCCTAATTGCAGTACTCTCTGGTAAGGGGTACCATGATGATCAGCCACACATGGCATCTTGGTATAGATATGTAAACTGCAAATACATTTTTATGACAGGACTAGAAGACTAAGTGGAGTTGACCACTGTAATTTGTTGCTGAGGTAATAAAAATGCCATTTTCCTTTCCTTTAATACATTTAAATAACTTAGACTCAAGTTGAAATCTGAAAGGGAAGGGCATTTCTATTACATCAACAACAAGGAAATTACAGTGGTGTGTGTCAGTTCTCGAATTCTGTGCTTGTGCTTACAGGGCTTGCGGTTTTTTATTTTGTTATTTGCTGTATGCATGCTGATATTGTGCCCTGCCTAGCCCTAATGCTAATCGTTATATTATAACTTAAGCCTACCCCCCCCGTTAAAATGAGGAACTGCTCATCCATCTATGCCCTAGTCTTGCCTCCCCCCTTCAAAGGCCTGCATATAAAGTGTATATAAATTAATATTTAAGAATGAGTAAATAAGTACTGTATAATAGAAATTATTTAATTTTCTGTCAGTCTATAGCATCTTTTCTGCTTGGTCTTAATTTGTACCACATTGCTTAGTCACACAAGTCACTCAATTATGAGATAAATTTTGTTATGAGGGGAGACAGTGGGGAGGTTATGCTGCCGCCAGCTGCCCGCTTGGCCCTGGACTTTAAGAGAACAGCACAGTTGGCGTCCTGGGAGCTTAAGAAGCTGTATACGGACTCAGGCTCGGACTGTCTCTGTCTGAACAGTGACCATACAGTGCTAAGCTCCTGACCCAGGCCGCCAACCGCACTGTCAGACTCAGCAGTCGGACTAGAAGAGAGAGTGAGGCCTGGCAGAGAGAGTCAAGAAAAGATTAAAAATAAAGAATCATGTTGCCTCACACTCACACAACAGGGATTTCAACAACTCAAGCATGAAAGGGCTGGGCCTGTGATGTATCAATGGCAGCACAGCTTTTTATACCCCCTTGGGAATCAGCAGGGAAGGCAAGCAGTAACAGACAGGTGGGCTGAAGTGACTGCTCTCCATGTCAGGGATGGAGGAGCAGGAGGGCAGCAGGATGGCTGCCATTGATTGCTCCTCCTCAGGTGGTGCCAGGCAGAAAGACACAGGGCACATGCTCTGGCTTGCAGTGCAGTAGGTGCTGCTGCTGCAGGAGGTAGAGTCTGACTGACTCCCAAAGAAGTGGTTCAGGAAGGAGGTGGGCAGAGAAGTGTATAAAGTGAAACTGGAGGAGCAGCTGTACTTGGTGCTATGCTGCATGGCGTTCTTGCACCTGACCAAGACCTCCGATTACCGACATTAAATAATATGGGTAGGAAAAGGAGACACAGGATTATTTTAAAGTTGCCATCAATCAAGTCAGTTTTAGCATAAAGGTCCACCACCAGCATCCACGGTGTTCAAGCTGATGGTGGCGGTACTAATTTGGGTCAAAAATGTAGGAGGCTTTGTGTAGCAATAAAGACAACCCCCGACATGCACACTTTTTTTCTTTGCATAGTACTCCCTTCATTGTACCTGCACTAGATGTTGCTTAGCTCACAGAAAAATAAATGTCCCATTTAGAGAATCCATCCATTCAATGAATGTTTAGGGGGATATTGGGAATTCCCTTTCCCATTTAATAGTACTGATGGTAAGAAAAAGCCTGAAGGTCCTGGGCAGCATATTAGTAGCTATATGAAACAAGGACAAGACATGACATTATTAAACAGACTAGTGACTCTAACCAATTGGTTTCATACTTAAATTATTGTTGGAGCAGAATAATGCAGTAACAGTTGGATGAATCCTTGTAAGAGTCCTGTGCAGATCAAGTGAATTTACCCTTCTTGCTAAACAGTTTTAAAGGAGCAGCACGTTATGGTGAAACATTTGTACCAATACTGTTTAATTTTATTTTGGACAGTGATGTTAAAAGAAGTGTTCCTTTAACAGCTGAAATGTCAACTTTCCTAGAGGGTCCTGGTGGATTTTAAAGCAGCAGAGTTTGTTACATACTGAATATTATAGACCATACATATGTACAATGTCAAGAGATATACAACAATACAATGCAAAATAAAGCAGAACTTAAATGGTAGTATGCACAGACTTTAGAAAGGAGCTGAGAGGGGGTAGATCTGAAGAGTGACGTGGAAAACTCATTGAGGGAGATGGGTTTATAATCAAGGGCTGTGGTGGTATGAGAACATGGGCCACTTAAAAGTTTTGTTAATTTCTTGGAGATTTTTTATATTTTTGGGGAGAGTTTTCCAGGTGGTGGGAGCTGTGACAGCAGGGGTTCTCACCAATGATTTTGCATAACCTAAGGATGAGTTGAATGGAAGTTTTTGGAGGCAGTGTGGATGGGTGCACATCAGCTTGGGAATAAGGAGATCACTGGTTCAAACCCAGATCCAGCCAAATACTCAGTGTGACCTTGAGGATGCCTCTTAACCCCACCACCACCATCAGTTCTCCATTCCACCCAGCTGCAGCAATGGGTAGAAGCAGGCCCCACTAAAAATGAGATGTTGCATCTCTGTTGAGCTATCCTGGTTAAAAAAAAAAGAAAAAATATCCTTGTCTTGTGGTCAGAGTTGATAAAGCTAGAGTATCCTTATTAAATATATTGTACAAGTAGGTTGGACAAAGACCACTGATGCATTTATATATTTAGGGTGGCCATGTCAGTTTGCATCTCTTAGTCTCTTAATAGTTTTGAGCCTTGTAGTTTAGTAGCGGCATGCTAATTCTTAGAGAAGAATAACATTATGTGATAGCAATGATGAAATGCACTTCATGAACCAGTTGTCTTCCGTTCCATAAATTGTTTCTGTACCCATGAGTAGTTAGACTTGGAAAAGGACCAATAAATTACCTTCAGCTGGGCTTTCTTACTTAGTTTACAGCAGTCTGTTGAGAAATATGTTCCACAAAAAGAGCTGCCTAGGCTAGGCTCACATTGCTGCTGCCGGGTGTGGGGCTGGAATTGTGAAGGGGACTCCCTCAGAACTCGTCGGAAGAATGGTTGGGTTGGGGAATCGGAATTGGGAGACTAGAGCCGTGGACTCCAGCAGAGGGAGCACTGGAGGTCCCGGCTGGGATTGGAGTCACTCAGGGTGGGGCTGTGGAGGACTCAGACGATGAGATGGTTGGACAGTGAACGAGGGGAGGATGGATCGGCAACGAACCTCCAAGGTAGTTTAATGATTATTCTGGTCCAGGCACTGGCAGCCGCTCCCAGGCAGCCCGCCCCACCCTGCCAAAAACAGTGATCAAAAATATTGATTATTTGATCATTGTCTTTGGCTGCGGGCGCCGCAAGCCTGGTTGTCAGTGCCTGGCTCAGATATACTAAATAACTTTTTTTTCCCCCAACAGGACACGGGACGGGACGAGTACTCCACGATATCGTCCCCTGCAGACACAGAGAACTAAGGAGGGAGCTGGGAGGACTGGAGTGTGGAGGTCGGATGAGGAGGACATCAGGAATCGTCAGATTCGGACAATCTATCACATAAAAAAAACAAAAAAAACATCGGATCCAGTAAGCATGGCAGTACCAGTAAGGCTAAGCAATTAGCAAAAAAAGCACTAAGCAGTTGAGTCTCAGTCAGTCTACCCCGAGTAAAGAAAGACGAGTGGTGCTTACACAATATTTATTTTAATCGATGTCTCTCAGACTGTCTCGAGAATCCCTCCTCAAGCACAATCTCTCTGTCTTATCTCCTCCGCTCTCTACTCTCTAATATTCCATTGCTCACTGCTCCTTTGCATTGTCTCAGCGACCTCTGTTGCCTCTCGTTACATTACAACCCACTCCGCAAGTCTCCCGCGCCCTAGCCCTACCTTTTATACTGTCTGGCACTCCCCACACCACATGATTTTTTCTTTGCCGAGACAGCGGACCATGTGACCCCCCAACTTGCTGGTCCTTCCACGGGGATGCTTCTTGCACCCCTGTTGGCAGGCATTAGTAATTGCATTTGATTTAAAAAAACAAAAGAAATATGTTTTTAAGTTACAGCGCGCAGAATCAATGCTTCCGAGCATGCGCCCGAGGCCTCTCCCTTCCACCCTTCCTACGGTACTGATGACCTGCAAGTTAGTCAAGGACCCAGAGATCCCATATGACCAATGCATAATATGGGATGAAATTTCCTAGGATGTCCTCCTTCCCTGAAAAGCACAGTAATCTCAGAATAGTTAGCGGCCCAGAAAATGTGAAACTAGCTAACGTTTGCCAACTGAAGAGGAGACACCTAGGAGTTTGAAAGCCAATGGAGCAATCCAGAGGTGGGAAAAATAAACTGAGCAGATCCCCCCTAGGAGGAAGGAGTCCAATGAGAGAATCAAAAAGATATTCTACGGTTCCTTTATCATTTCTCTCCCTTTAAACAAAAACCAAAAAACTTCCTAGAAAGAATGGATCAAGAGAAAGAAAAATGTAGAGACTGGCTGGACAGGCAGCACAGGAGACTTACTACCAAAAAGAAGGGAATATTTTAACAGGTGAAGGAGTCTGGGCTGAGATTCCATCATATTTCTCCTGGTCCTCTCCTATGCCTACCTTCCTGTTTCCCCTTTTTCCTTTTTTTCTTCAGAAGAAAGGGGTTCTGCAACAGCAAACAAGCTTACAGACTCCCTATCCGGGGAGGGAAGGCAAACATTTTTTTATCTTCCTTTTTTTTTTTTTGAGGAACACAAAGAGGTGACAAGGGACTGGAATGAATTTCTATTTAAGAAATTATTTATTTTTTTAAATTTTATATATATATATGTGTGTGTGTGTGTGTGTAAATATATATATATAATTTTTTTTTTGAAGAGCAGCAAAAGTGGTCACTGCAGGGATAAGGACAGCTCTCAGGAGGATTTTTCCCTGTTTCTCTTCTCTCTTTTTTTTTTTTTTTTTTTTTTTTTTAAAGCTAGTGTGCCAGAAGAGACAGGGAGATAGATAGAAAAGCTGTCCAGATGCTTGGCCACTGAGGTGGGATGGTGGGTGGGTTGCAGTAATGAATGGTGAAGATACTCTGGAAGATCAAAAATTACGGTGAGTATGTAATCTTCATACCTTCCAAGAATCAATCTTCACCATTCATTACTTCATGGGTCAGACTGCCAAGCTTACCACCAAGGGCAGTACTGGCTCACCCTGAGGGAAATGGTAATTCCCTCAATTTCCTATCGGGGATAAACACAAAGAGGCAGGGGCCCCTTACAGGCCTGGCGAGGCCAAGGCTGGCCAGGGACAGACAGAGGCTCCCATGGCCTGGGAACAGGAATGCACCCCGCGAGCTCACGCATGGCCCTGCAGAAGAAGAAATGGGACCCCTGGAACTGTAAGGCAATCACCCTAAGCTGGCCCAAAGGTGACAACCTAGAGAGACAAAGCCATGCCATCTGCCTAATGCATAATGCAGTTCTTTCACCCTGGAAGCTACCTCACTGGCATCATAGGATGCCCTTGCCTGGTGTTGCACCAGCGGCAGGTCCCGGGCAGAAAGGCGTATGGCTTTTCCGGTTTTCTTACAGTCTGGCATGGATGCTAGGAGCTGTCCCAGCGTCGCCCATGGGTGCCTGCCACAGGATGCCTGGTGCGCTTGGTGTGCCGAGAGGCACAACATGGTGCGTGCCACTGAGAAAACCCTTCGACCCCAGGAGTCAAATTGCACAGAGTCCAACTCTGGGGGATGGTCATGCAATGGGCGCCTATGCCCAGAGGGGGTGTCCAAGAGCTGGACCCCAGAAGTGGGGTGCAACATGGCTCCCAGAGACCCCACAGGTGCCCAGTACCTGCACTGGGTGTTCCTTGGGGCTGGAGAGGGGGAAGAGGGACAGAGGCAGACATCTCTAGACACTTCTGCAAATGGCCTAGACCATGGAGGTATAACTGTGTAGTCATGACTGTACTCCCCAAGGAAAGATAGCATCAGACAAGCAGCATTATGGCCTGAAAAATGATCTAGTTGCAGCTCCCTCATCATCTCCACAAGGAACTGCTGGTAATGAGTGTACTCGGTGTTTGAAGAGAGATGAAGAGAAGGGTGCACTTTCTCAGAGTAGGAAGATGAAGATGACGAGGAGCTGAACTGAGGAGGTGGTGGTGCAGGGGTCTCAGGCTGGAAAATAGCTTGGTCTAGTGCCCTGAGGTAAGTGGGAAAGGCACTCGCTGACACCCTGAACTGGTCCCAGGTCAAGGGCCGGGTAAGACCCAAAATGCCCAGGAGGGAAGGTGAGAAAAGCCGACGAGGAGGAAGAGGGTCACGGTGGACTAGGTCAGATCCTCTTCCAGGGCTAGGAGAACATACAGGGGACCTTGCCCAGGGGATGGCCTGTCCAACTCATCCACCTGTGAACACCCAACCATGGAAGGACGGACTAGGTGGTGCCTCTGGCGGGGGAACCCCCAGGTGGGGAGATTGGAGTCATAGAGGTCCCACAGGGTGGCCCCTATCCTCACCTATGACAGGTCTAGATGGTTCCGGCAAGGCCAAAGGACCCAATTCAGCACTATGACTCCTGCCACAGCTGCCACAAACTCTGGATATGGAGCACAGTGCCAACCAAGATCTACCAGCCCCTACCTCACCAGAATGAGTGCTGGCCCTTGGGCTAGGCCTAGCGACTGACGCGGCATCGAGAATCTGAGCTAAGGGAGAGCCGGCACTGCAAGCAGTAGCAGAACCCCCCTTAGCACCACGAAGAGCACCAGAGCCAGACCCAGCACCGAGGGTGGGACTGGAACCCTGCCAGGCGCCGCATCCAGCACTGAGCCCCTCCTGGCACCGAAATCAACACCTGGACCACCCCCAGTGCCGCGAATGGCACCAGAAGACAGAAAGGGGTGCAACACTGTGACTGCCACTTGACTGGGAAACAGCCACAGATGCAGAGGACAGCACAGGCCTGGAACTAGGCCCAGAAATGCTTCTTTCATCATCAACACCCATTCAGGATCATTCTGATCCCTATCCCCTGGGACATCTGACTGCTCAAGGGACAAAATCCAAAAGATCTTTGCCGGGCTGCTAACTCCAAAAGCCTTCCCTCTCCCAGTGTCACAAGCGGCATCAGGAGGAGACTCTGTCATGCAGGCGGCAGCACCCTGCTCAATGACACTGGCCTCAGTACTGGCAGCCAAAGTACAGCCAGACAGCAACCTCAAGCAGCCAACTGGTGTAGGCCCAGAGTATAGCTCTGAACTCATCACCGGGGGTGTCCGTGTCCCCAAGGGGGCTAGGGGACTCCAGACTGGGAAGGTGTGCAACCGAACCCTCGCAAGGAGCTGGCTGTCCTACAGATCCCTCCCCCAGGCTTTCAATTGTGCAAGATGAGGGCCAGAAGAGGCCTGGTCTCCCTCAGTATGTACAGTACTGGACAGGGGCTCAGGGGAAGAGCCCAGCGACCTTATCTTGAAGTCCCTCATGCGACATCTGCCTCCAAAAGTGGGGGACGAATGACCCCACTTCATCATGTGAATTTCAAGTGTGCAGAAATCCATGGAGAAACAAGCGTCATAATGATCCAGGTCAAGTTGAGCTCCAAGGCAGATCAAATAACAGTCAAGTCGGTCCCGGACGGACTTATTTCTCCCACAGTAGCAGACACACAGAGGGAGACTGTCTTCTTCTTTGACTTCTGAGGCCCTGGAGACCCAGACATGACTAAATTCAGAAAATAATAAAAACCAGCAAAAAAACAGAGCCCAGCACTGCAAAGTGATAGAGGAGATAAGCGGTGCTGGAAAAAAAGACAAAAGGAAAGGTTATGGCATCGAGTGGGCAGCGATGGCTGAGCTGCACAGCAAAAAAAATGGCTAACACTCCCACAGAGTGTTACCTCGACAGTGGGAAGAACAGTACTGAAAGGAGTTGGTGGTTGGCATCGGCGGCTGGTCAGCCCACGAGCACCATGCCACATATCTGCCTTGTGTCCTTGACGCTGGTCTCCTAGCTCCAAACTTTTAAAGCTATATGCACTGGTGGGGTCCTAGTGCCTCCGGCACAGACTCATGAAGTAATGAATGGTAAAGATTGATTCTTGGAAGATGCTCCCTTTCCAAGAGAGGGACTATGTGTCTCACCAGGAAACTTCAGGCCCCGGAGCAAGCGAGCAAAAACGTGGCAGTTTTTCGTTACATAGAAACATAGAATTTGACGGCAGATAAGGACCACTTGGACTACCCAGTCAGCCCATTTCCTTACCTAATGGATAAGCTGCAGATCCTAGTTAACCAGCAGCCTACTTTTTCCTACCCCCACCCCCTAGAATTGCCTTATGACTGCCCCATGACTGTCCCATGCATGCTTGAATTCCACCGCTGTTTTTGACTCCACAACCTCCTCCGGAAGGCCGTTCCATGCATCCACAACCCTCTCTGTGAAAAAATACTTCCTTACATTACCTCTGAGCCGCCCCCCCATCTTCAAATTGTGCCCCTTGTTCTTGCACACCTTCTTTTCTGAAAGATGTACCCTCTTGGACTTTGTTGATTCCCTTGAGGTACTTGAAAGTTTCTATCATGTCCCCTCTCCTCCTTTCCCAGAGGCTATACATATTAAGCTCCTAAGTCTCTCTTCATATGTCTTCGGTGCAGACCCTGCACCATTTTAGTTGCCCTCCTCTGGACAGCTTCCATCCTGTCTATGTCTTTGCAGAGATTGGGTCTCCAGAACTGCACACAGTACTCAGATGGGGTCTCACCAGCTGTCTGTACAGAGGGATAACAACTTCTTGTTTTCTACTGGTGATGCCTCTCCTATGCATCCCAGTATCCCCCCAGCCCTCCTTACTGCCCTCTCACGTTGCTTGCCCACTTTCAGGTTATCTGATATGACTACCCCCAGGTCCCTTTCCATTTTTGTTGTTGTTAGTATCTCGCCTCCAATTGTGTACTCTTCCCCTGGGTTTTTGTTTCCCACGTGCATTACCTTGCACTTCTTAGCATTGAATCTAAGCTGCTATACATTTGACCATTCCTCTAACCTTGCCAAGTCCCTTCTCATCCTTTCCACCCCACCTTGTGCATCAACTCTGTTGCAGATCTTTGTGTCATCTGCAAAAGAGACATACTTTTCCTTCCAGTCCCTCTGCAGTAACGAAATAAAGACATTGAAGAGGACCGGTCCTAATACTGAACCATGCGGTACCCAACTAGTAACCCCCCTTTCTTCAGAGTGGACTCCATTTACTATTACCCTCTGTGTCCTATTCTCCAGCCAATTCTTTACCCAGGCTATCATCTTGGGACCCACTCCCAGGCTGGCTAACTTGTATATTAATCTTTTGTGTGGGACTGTGTCAAATGCCTTGCTAAAGTCTAGGTAGGCCATGTCCACAGCCCCTCCCTGATCTGGTCACCCAGTCAAAGAAATCTATTAGATTTGTCTGGCATGACCTTCCCGCTGTGAATCCATGCTGCCTTGGGTCCTGTGCCCCTCTGGCCTCTAGGTACTCGACAGTTCTTTCCTTCAGAAGTGATTCCATCATTTTCCCTATCATTGAGGTTAAACTAACAGGTCTGTAGTTTCCCGCTTCTGTCCTGCTCCCACTTTTGTGAAGTGGAATCACATCTGCCCTCCTCCAGTCCTCAGGTACCACCCCATCCTCACATGATTTGTTAAAGAGGGTAGTCAGTGGTGTCACTAGTTCTACCCTTAGTTCTTTTAGAATTCTGGGATGAATCCCATCAGGCCCCATTGCTTTGTCCACCTTCAGTTTTAAGAGTTCTTTCAGAACCCTTACTTCTGTAAATGAGCTGGTATCAACTTCTGTATCCAGAGTGTTTCTATTGTTTGGGTTAGGTACGGCCCCCTCTTCATTTGTAAATACTGAGCAAAAATATTTGTTTAGTATCTCTGCCTTTTCACCATTACCCTCTGCCCACCCCCCTCCCCTTTATTAAGCCTCACTACCCCTCCCTTGGTCTTCCTACGCTCCCTGATGTACCTATAAAAGGTTTTATCCCTCTTCTTAACTGAGTTGGCTATCTTTTCCTCGGTTTGGGCCTTTGCTGTTCTGACTGCCTTCCCAGCTTCCTTTTGCTTTAATTGATACAATTCTCTGTCCTGCTCCTTCTGTGATTCCTTGTACTTCCTGAATGCTTTCTTCTGCCACCTCCTTTGAGAACCATAGTGGTTTCTTACATCATTTTGTTTTGTTTATTTGCTTCTCACCTCCGTGATGGCAGTTTTTATTATTCTCCAAAAAGGCCCAACTCTGGGTGGCCCCACCTTGCGAAGAGGTCTTTCACTACTGAGGTCAGCAGTTCCTATTTGTGCACTCTGTGACTTACTTCATTTGTCTGCCAAGACGTTTTGGACACATGAATGATGCACAGCTGATAGTTCTAGGCTGTTCCAGAGCCCAGTATCATACTCTCATTGCTTCTCTGCATAGCAGATAGGAGTGAGTCCCCCCTTATTTGTTGAAGTAATGCATCACACTGACATGGTCTAGCTGTATTAACAAGTCAGATGCTCTTGAAATGCCTGGAGAATGTATAATACAGCTCTTCTCTCCAGGACGTTTATATGCAATCTTGTTTCTACCAGGGTCCAAGCACCTTGTGTCGGTTGGGGACCCCAGTACACTCTCCACCCGGATCCTGAGGCATCTGAGGTGAGAATCTGTGCTGGGGTTGGAATCAGGAAAGGAACACCCTGTAGTAAGTTGTTGCAGTCTATTTACCACATCAATTCTTTTTGCAAGGGAGATGTGACTAGCATTGGTTTGTCTACGTCGTCATTCAGCTGGTCCCACTGTACTCTTAAGGTCCACTGTGAGATTTGCACATGGAAGCGGGCCAGTGGCACAGTAATGATTGCTGCTGCCATAAGTCACATAGCAAAGTCTACCATTTGTGCTTGAGCAATGAGGCATTCTGCCCTGTCTAGAGGCAGGAACGCACAAGCCCTGACCTGTGCCCAAGGCTGCCCCTATGTATTGCTGTCTTTGACAGGCGGTCAGTACTGACTTTGGCACACTGACTGTCACCCTTAGGTTGAACAATTTCCTGGTTCGAGCCAGGGTGTGTGGTAGTTGATCCCTGGAGTGGGCTTTTAAGAGCCAATTGTCCAGGTAGGGAAAAACATACAGGCCTTCCCAGCAGAGGGCTGCTGCTACCACTGCCAAGCATTTGGTAAAGACCCGTGGCGCAGAAGATAACCCAAAGGGCAATGCTTTGAACTGGTAATGCTTCCCTTCCAGTATGAATCTCAGATATTTTCTGTGATACTTCCTGATTTTTATATGAAGATAAGTATCCTTTGCATCTAGGGAACACATCCGGGCCCTGTTTGCAACAGGGAAATCAGTGTCTGCGAAGAAACCATACAAAACGTCTTGTACTCTATGAAGAAGTTAAGGTTTCTCAGGTCTAGGACAGGCCTCAGCTCACCTGTCCACTTGAGGACTAGGAAGTATCTGGAGTACAATCCTTTGTTCCTCTGCCTGGAAGGAACAGGTTTTATGGCATGTTTGTGGTGTAAGGCTTGCACCTCCTCGCTCAATGGGGACATGTTGAGACAGGTGGCAGATGATCTGGAGGGATATTCAGAGAAGTTCCAGAGCATAACCTTTTGCAGTAATGTCCAGTACCCATTCTTCTGTGGTGAACTATATCCAGTGACTCAGATGAAGGGAGAGATGACCCCCACAACCACCCCTGGGGGCAATGGTGGTTGGAGGATATACTGTTGTGAGTCAGGCTGAACAGGTGGGGGCAACTCCACTGACTCCACCACCTTTAGGTGCTTCTGAATGGGCACCTCGGGGGGTGGTTGGCAAGGCTCCAGCACCCCTACCCTCTGCCTTGTTGTCTGTAGGTCTGTCTGCCACCTCTGGCAAAGGGCTGATAAAACTGACCCTGCCACTACCTCTGCCTGGTGTGGAGTACAAGGATTTTATTGATTTCAGCGTCATCCTAGATGACTGAAGATCCCTTAATGCCTCTTCAACATCATATCCAAACAGTTTACTGCCTGTAAAATGGGCATTTAAAACTGCTTGCTGGACATCATTTGTAAACCCACTACTCTGAGCAAAGAATTGCACTTTAGGCAAATGCCCAATGCAGCTGCCCTGGCAGATGCATCTGAAACATCATAGACTGAGTGGATTAATTGTTTACACACTTCAGTCCCTACAGTCAGGGTTTTAAGTAACTCATTTTTAGCATTACCCTCAGGTAATGCCTCTGCTGCAGCCTTGGCACTTCTCCACAGGATAGTTTGGTATTTAATCAAGTGGGCCTGGTAGTGTGCAATCCACTGGCCCAATGAGGCAGAGATATAAGTACATTTTCCCATGACATCCAACCTCCTGGATTCCTTGTCAGGAGGGAGGGAGGGAGCCCATGTGCTTAGGTGCCCTGGATCTACCATAGGCAGCCATGATCACCACATAATCAGTTTCTAGCTGATTTGCATAGTAAGGCTTATTAGATGGTGTACAGTACATCTTATCAGCCTGGCTAGGTACAGCTAATATGGCATTTGGTCTATACCAGGCTGCATTATGGAGCATCGTCCAGAGCAGGGTATACTGGAGCAATAACAACTGATAAGACTTTCTGGCACCTCCAAGAACACCATTACATTTATCTTTCTAGATTCTTCTTTCTCCAAAATAAAGCCCATGGCCGTCTGCATTTTATGCATTATGGACTGGAAAGAGGGATCCTCTGGGGTGACCTTGGGGTGTTCAACACCACAGAGTCCTCACTTCAGGATGATAAGATGGAACTGGTGGCAGGTAGATAATGGTCATTTCTTTTTTTTGTAAACTTTATTTAAAAGTCAGCAATACAATTTTTTCAGATCTGTTATGCGACAGACATTACAATACATCATACAATTGTCAGCTGCAAAGCACATTCTGGTTGCGTTTGTCTTTAGGATACATTTTCTTTAGGGTACAATTTCCATTAACTATCTATTCTACTGCTTTGAGGTGGTTTAGATCCCATTTTTTCCTACCCCAGTAGTCGTTTATGATAGTATAAATTCCACCAGATTGTGCTGGTAGGGATTTAGGTGCATGTTACATCTTAGGTAAGGAAAAATTAACCACCTATTTACCCAGTGAAGTCTACTTGAAACGTCAAGGGTTAACTTATGGTGTCCAAGAAATTGTTCGACTGGGTTCAGTGCTAATCGAGTTATTAAAAGGTAGGGAACTATGCTTGCTGCATGGCCTCCTCCAGCGGTTTCCATGTTTTCAATATCTCTCGGACTGATTTCGGACTCGATATTGTGTGTGTGTTCCAATTTCATACTTTGTAGAAGAAATTTTATTCAATGAGCAATTGTAGGAGCAGAGTCAGAGAGAGCCAGCACTGTGCCAGTACCTGCATTCCCACACGCCTCAATGGGTATCCCAGTAGTGACCCCTGTCTACCCCGGGTAGGTCCAGCAAGACGTCCACTAGATCTATGATTAACTCACAGCCTAATGTTCTTGAAAGCAGAGTTAATAACTCTGCCCAGAAGGCATTTATTTTAGGACAAGACCACGCTAGATGGTAAAAGGTCCCAATGCCCACCTTACATTTCGGGCGGGTATTTGGGGAGCAGGGGTCCAGGTTTTTCGCAAGAGCTGGCCGGAAATATGTTCTATGCATAAAATTATGTTTTACAGCCCTCAGTCTGTTGTTCACAGAGCAGGTCAGACCCGTCTTCCATATCAGATCCCAATCACCCCGTCAGCGAGTCTGGTGCTAAGCCAGCTGCCCATCTTTGTCACAACCACATCAGGGGGTCTGAGACAGCCCCCAATAGAGTCTTGTAACAGAGTCAAAGAGGTTTTACAGGCCTCCCTCCACGCCGTCCTAAGAAAACTTCTCCTAGAGGGGACAACCTGACGGGTCCTAGGGACTGCTGGCCCTCCGTTAGTTTCTGCAGGTGTGTTTTTATTTTTAGATAGGTAAAGTAGTGGGTAACATTCAAGCCAAATTCTGCAGTTAATGATTGGAATGCCCGAACATTTCCCTCCTTATAGACGTGGGCAATTGTGTATATTCCTTTCTGGGTCCAAGGTAATAGCAGTCTATCTGCCCTAGCTGAGGACATCTGTCAGCAGCAGCAACGGAGATAGTGAGGGTGGGTGATTAATTGTATTGTAGGCTTGGGACCATGCCTCAAGGGATGCCCTAGTGAGTGGCTTTTTTGTTTTCCCCATCTCTTTATCCAACACCATGGGTGCGAAAAGTTGATTATAAAGAGGTTCCGTGGTTCATCCAGTCTCCAATTCTACCCATGCCTTTGTGGGAGTGCCCACCTCTACCAAATCTAAGATGTGCGCCAGTTGTGCTGCTAAATAATAGAGTTTCACATTAGGACGGCCAAGTCCCCTCTCTTTTATTGGTCTCGATAGGACTTATTTTTAATACGAGGTCTCCAGCCTTGCCATATTAGAGAGATTACGGCCCTTCAACGCTTTTATATATTTAACTGGTACTCAGACAGGGAGCGTTTGAAATAAATAGATGCATTGGGGCAGAATATTCATTTTAACTGTGTTGACTCTCCCAATAAGAGTGAGGGGTAAGGATTTCCACCTCCCACATCCTTCTCATATCTTATTTATTAAAGGCTTGTAATTCAAGTCCTGTATTTTAGATAACTTTTGGGGAAGGAAAATGCTTAGATATTTAATAGCAGTAGAAGGTGGTATATCCATCCCTGCTACCTGGATACCAGCCTTTTTACCCCCCAATGGTAGCCACTCACATTTACCCCAGTTTATTCTATGTCCTGATATAGGGCTGTAAGTCTCAAATAGGTGGGTTAGTGCTGCCAACACTTTATCTGGCTGAGATAAGAATAGTAGAATATCATCTGCAAATAGAGAGATAACATGATCTGTGTTCCCTGACTGATATCCCTTAATTTCAGGGTGCGCTCTAATTGCCACAGCCAGAGCCTCTATTATGAGGACATACAATAGGGACAAAAGAGGGCACCCTTGTCTAGTACCTTTGGTTAAATGGAATGGTGGGGACAGAGTTTCATTGGTAAGGATTTGAGCCTGTGGGGAATGGTATAGAGTATTTATCCAGGACCGAGTTTTAGGGCCAAAGTCATATTTTTCCAATACTGCAACCATGAATTGCCACTCCACACGGTCAAAAGCCTTCTCCGCGTCGAGAGCCAACAGTCCCTGGTCTTTCCCACCCCTTCCACCTGCCCACTGCCGTATTATGTTTAAGGTACAGCGGATGTTATGTTTTGCTTGTCGACCTGCCACAAACCCTCCCTGGTCAGGATACACTAGACCCGGGAGCATCCCTTCCAAGCAGGCTGCCAGAAGTTTGGCCACAATTTTATAGCTTGCGTTTAGCAGAGAGATCGGGTGGTAAGAACCACAATTTCTTGGATCTTTCCCTGACTTTGGTAAAACCGTGATAGTGGCCAGGAGTTGAGAAGTTGGAAGCTGACCTCATTCCAGGGCAACGGTGACCATTCTAAACACACTTCCTTTTAAGTCCTGCCAAAATATTTTGTAAAATTCTGTGGGGAGCCCATCTGGGCCAGGAGCTCTACCTGTCTTACAGGACCACACCGCCTTTTTCTCTTCTCCCAAAGTGACTGGTTGGTCGAGAGTTAATTTCTTGGCCTTATCTAGTATTGGGAGTTGCACTTCTTTCAAGAAGCTATCCAGGGATTTATCTCGAGGAGTTTGGGAAGTATATAGTTGCTGATAAAAGTGGCAAAAGGTATCGTTGATTGATGTTGGGTCCAAAGTTATCACTTTGTCTGGTGTTTCTATTTCTAAAATGGTTCTATCCGACTATTTTTTTTTTGAGTTGCCATGCTAGCCACTTCCCCAACTTATCCCCTTCAAAATAATTTTTTGCTTTTGTGCATATTAGGACCCTCTCAATTTGTTTTGATGACAATTGGTGGAGTGTGCTTTTCATAGCTTTCAATGCTGAGAGGTCCACTGTCCCACCCCCCTTGCATTGCCTGTTTCTCTGATTAATGAATGCTATCCTCTAATTCTGTTTCCCTCTTTAATTCTTGCCTGTCTTTGTATGCTGCATAGGAAATAATCTCACCTCGTATGTACACCTTCATGGCATCCCACATGTTTGATATTAAGGTGTCCGCTGGGTTATTATTGAGTTGAAACTCTTGCAGAGCTACCGAAATGTGACTAACAAATTGAGGGTCATTTAGCAAGGCGGGGTCCATGCGCCACCATCTAACCCCGGGCAGATCCCGTCCGTCTTCTAGAAATATTCCGAGGGGAGCATGGTCCGATATTAAAATCTGTCCATACGAGGCCTCTAGTACTTGCGATAGGAAGCAGGGAGACAGGAAGAGATAGTTTAGCCTTGTATACATCTTGTGGGCATGGGAATAGAAAGAATACTCCTGATCATTAGGGTGACAGTATCTCCATGCCTCTACCAAGGCTCTCTACAAGGCCAGATGTTTCAAGTGCTGCAACGCTATGTGGTAAGGGACAGGTTCTGTGGTCCAAGCGGGCATCCCAGTAAGTATTAAAGTCCCCTCCCATAATAATATTGTTCTGGTATGGGGCTAAAAGGACCGCCATATGATGAAAAAAATCTGGATCATCATAATTTGGTCCGTAAATGGAAACAAAAGTGTATTGTTTCTCATTTACTGTGGCATCCACCATCACATATCTGCCCAAAGGGTCAGACAGCACTGAGTGGACTTTTACTCGTAAGGTCGGGCTTAACCACACCGCCACCCCCCTAGCTTTAGAAGAGAAGGGTGCTACCAACAACATCCCCCCGGATGAGTAAGTCTATCAGCATCTGGTTTGGTCATATGCAATTCTTGTATAAGCACCACATCCTCTTTCATTTTCTTTAGGCGAGCCCATACTCTCTTTCGCTTAACAACGTTTTTTAAACCATTAACGTTCCATGTTAAAATGGTTATTCCTTCCATCTTGATTCTTTAAGGCACCATAGTATCCTGTTCCCCAGTATTAAAATTCGTGTCTGTCTGGAACTGTATGCCATAGTAATCTCTGCTGACTTGTAACTTTTAACTGTTATCCCCCAGTTACACCCCATCCCTCCTCCCTCTCCCAACCCCCATCCCCAACTTCTTAAAACCCACCCTCTCCAAGTTCCCCCCACAAAACTAGAAAAACAAGTTTAACGGGCACTAAAAGACCAAACTTTTAACTGTCACATCCCTTCCCCCCATGGCTCTTCCCTCTTGAGGAAGTGCCAGACTCCCACTGCTCCTTGTGGATTGTGCTGGCCGCTCCATCCTGGATAGTGGAATATTTACTAAGTTGAAGCCACTAAGGGGGTCCAAAGGAAAACCAAAGCATTTCGGAAAAAGAACATTTCAAGAGGAGCCTTACACTGGCGCATAATTACCTTTTCTGGCAACACTCATCCCCATACTAAGGAGGATTCTTTCTCCCCTTTCAAGTCAGGAAGAGAATGATGCAGTAGCTTGAGGCCCCATCTTATACCCAAGGATCATAGTGGGCAGTTGGGGTTGCAAACTGCAGTCCGCATGGAGACTGGAAATGTCTCCGCGGCTCACACAGCATTCCCCAATATGCATGCTAGAGATTACCTTTAGTGCTCAGATGGCCTAGTCCTATGCAACTGCCCTTCCTCCAGCACATTTTCACGATTCTCCTCCCCTCAGAAGATCTTGTATTTACAACAGAATCTGTAAGCTTTTAAGGATGTAAATGAGCTTAACGCTGCAGCGTGAACTCTACTTATCTCCTACCTAGTTCAGCCAATTCAGAGAGCCCCATGTTCCAATACTTAAAATAGTATTTGAGCCAAATCCTGCTCCAAAATACTCAAGATTTTTGGTCTGTGTCATATCTAGACCTTAATTTGAATAAACAAGATAAGCAAAATTTCCTCTTTGCCCCTCCTCATTTGTACAGGAGAGTGAGGAAGACTGTAATTCCAGACAGCACTTTAACTTAACTAAGTTTCCACTTTTTAATGCATAATTGAGTCCACTGTAAAGTACTTTTATTACCATCAGCCCTCGGGAATATTCCCCAATAAGAATTAGAGTTCCTTTCAATAAATTAAATCAGTCTCCGCACTCAAGACAAAACTGTTCGGTAGCATTAAGATATCTTCTGGGTTTTGAAGTGTCCAAATTGAGTTCCTGGTTAGTTACAAGGTCCCGAGGAGAGAGGGGAGGTGCCGCGGCCTAGCCTGATAGGCCTCCAAAGAGTTACAGGCCACGGAGGCTCGTAGACCAGCCTCCCAGAATTACTCCAGTAAGCCCAAAATATATTTTACAATAAAATGAGTACCTCCATTAATATTTCAGGTTTCCATGTCGTCCTCTGCTTAGGAGGCCTGCAGCTGCACTTTCTTCTACTCCCAGGCAATGTATTCCATGGCCGCCTCAGGACTGGTGAACGGTTTCGGTCTTACCCCCTGGCACTTTATCAGTAGAAGGGCCGGATACACCAAAACAAATGGCCAATTTAGGGCATGAAGTTTTTTCTTCACCTCCTGAAAGGCTTGCCATTCCATCTGTAGTTGGTATGAATAGTCCAGGAAGATACTGATTCAGGCCTTTTGCATCAAAATTGGACCTTTCTTCTGAGCTGTCTCCAGAACTAACTGGCAGTCCTGGTATCTCAAAAATTTAATATGTCTGGGTTTTCTTCTGGTCCTGGATTTCAGCCTGGGGATTTGTGGGCCCGCTGAATCTCAAAGGTAGCAGAGTCAGGGAGCTGCAGTTGTTTGAACTATTTTTGTAGATATGCAGCACAATTATTTCCCTCATGTCCCTCCGGTAGGCCGACCACACGCACACTGCAGTGTCTTTCCCCATTTTCGTGGTCGTCCAGAGTTGCCTTTACTCATTCTATCCTATTGTCACTTAGAATGTTCAGGTACACTCTGCCTGCTGCTGGAACACCTGTGTTCCTGAAGGGGTTCTAGACCTGCAGCATTCATAGAAACACACTGTACTTAAAACTACATATCTTAAAAAACATGCATCCAATTTAAAAACTGTAAAAATAAATGTTTTTTCAGGACAAAAAGTTTTTGAAAATGAATGAGGTCTGGTAATGTCTATTTAACTGGATTTAGTGTTGTGTAAGGTTGTTTTTTTCATATTTTTATAAATTCTGATGATTTTATCTAAATATAATTATGCTCTGTCTGCTTAGTCATACAAAAATATTAAATTTCTGTAAACTTGGTTAAAATTATTAAAAATATGCCACAAACATCTGTCATTATCTAAATATAAATTTTGCAAGGTTTTTACCATTTTTTAGTCAGAAATCAGTGTCTGAATCTCTTGTTATTACAGCTTGAGTTTTTGTTCCACTCTACTGGTTGGAATTTTTGCAGTGTTTAATTATTCTTCTCCACTGATTTTAGTTTATGAATCTGATTATCAATTTTGTTTTTGTTTTTTCCCCCTAGTTTAGTAAGAACATATTTACACAGTACCTTAGAAGGACATATCAGGAAGTGATGCAGGAAGGAAGTGCTTTGTGAGGTCAAGTGATGTAAATAGGAAGAACACTTAGAGTGTAGGTCAGTGAGCTGACACAGGAAATACATACATTTTTTTAGTGCTGGAGGGCTCTCTATGATTGATTGTATATTTACTGTAGTTAAAAGGTGTAATTTCATTGAAATAAACTATTTTATTGTATTTTTGTAATAAAACCCCATAACAAGTATAGGAAACTATTTTATTTGTGCTGTTTGCTTTATCATATTGTAAATGAAGCAGGATGTTGTTTATGGAAAGGGTCCCAGTCTTTCAATAAATGTCATGTTACATAAATGTGTGTATTATTTAATTTCCTGGCATAGTTTATTTTTTGGGGGTGTATTATGGGATGGTATAAGGTGAGGGAATGACTGTATAATGAAGCACTGTGTGTTAGTGGGGGGGGGTCCTACATTCATGATACTGAAAATGCACTGGTAATTTGGGGTATACTGTGTCGTGGGGAAGGGGGGTGGGATTGCCTGTACCAAGGAATGATGCTCATAGGCACTGCAGTCACTTTGTGTCATGAATTGGCACCCATCCTTGAGGTATATTCAGTTGTGGGGAAGCATGTGGGGCTGCCTGCACCTGGTAATGGTGTTCATATGCCATGCAGACACATTGTGGGTACACATACAGGGTGATGACATGGGCACCTGCAAAGGTTGTGTACTATGTGCTGTCTCACATGGATTGCCTGCATACACATGTGATATGTTGTAGCCTTCAGTATGGTGCACTGTATGGGTGGGAAGGGAGTGTGGGTATCCCTGCACCATGGAGTGATGCTCATTGGCTCATGGGTACACATGTGTACTATGTGCTGTTTCTCATTTGAATGGACTGTATAAGTCAGACATTGGCACTGGTCTCATCACAGTGCATCAGAGGTAAGGGCTGGTCTGAAGCATGATGAGCACAAGGGACTAAATAAGTGGTTGTGGAGTGATTCGAACCTGAACAGAACATTACAGTGTGTCTGAGGGTAGTGTTGGAATTAATCATGTTGTGTACAATGGACTACACCAGTGGCTGAGGAGGGATCCATACCAGTAATGCACATCACAGAGTGTCAGAGGTAAAGGCTGGACTGAAGACTGATGAACAGATGGACTAAATCAGTGACTCTGGTGGGATTTGAGCCTGAACAGCACTTTACAGTACATTAGAGGTTGGGGCTGGACTGACATCAGATGAGTCGATGGACAAAACCATTGGCTGTGGAGGGATCTGAACCTGAAATGCACTTCACTGTTCACTACAGTTTGGGGCTCGACTGATGTATGGCAAGGAGCTAGATCTTACCAGTGGCTGTGGAGGGATTTTAACCTGAAGAGCACTTTACACAGTACATCAGAGTTTGGGTCTGGAATGACATCATATGAGTCGATGGAAAACATCAGTGACTGTGAAGGGATTCAAAACTGAGTTGGCCTTTACAGCACATCAGAGGTTGGGGCTGGACTGATGCCAGATGAGTTGAAGGCAACACCATTTTTTTTCCATTTTAAACAATCAGCAACTGCGTATTAGGAAGAAAACTCAAGTGCAGAGCATGAGACAAACATGCTACTGATCCTAACCCACTTATCATCCATAACGCAGGGAGCAACATGCCACATAGATTCTAACATAGCCATAATCCAAACAAACTCTTTGAAAAATAACAAAAGGTGCTGAATTCATGTGAACTCATCTAGTACATGCACAAGAAACACTCCCTCTCTCTCTCGCTCTCATCAGGAATGCCAGCTGGATCCATAAGATGTGATCACACAGGATGACCAGAAATTATCCCAAAATGAACAAAGTGATGACTATGAAAATTTTTGTCAAAAATAAAAACAAATAAAGTAAATACAGATTAAAAATCGAGGTTTTGGCACCAAAATGAAGCGAGTATTTAAGGATGAGAGCAGCACCTCCATCTTGAAACTAAGTTTCCGGTCACCACGCTCTTCCTGCACCAGTTTGCACTCTGACTGGTTAATGGAAATAGTGACGTGTACAATAAGCATAGAGGAATCATGGCAACAGTGAGGATCAATATTACCAAATGGTGCCGCACTACAGAGCTAGGGAAGGGTGCGAGTGAGACTCAGAGCCCTAACTGAAACATAAAAAAATAAATTGACTTCTAGTCCCCGAGTAATGGCTGCCTTGTTTGGAGCTCCGCTCTAACTCCCGAGCCAATACCCTCCAACAAGCATTTTCCGCTGTTCTAATTGGCAAAATAACACATCGCAATGGCAACGGAGGGTAGTCTGCATGTAAAACTGGTGTTCCTGGCCTATGGTGAGCAGTTACGGAGAGCGAAGCCGAAAGATCTGAATCGGATGCATCAGGCCCAGAAACTACGCAGGAGGCTAACATTTCAGGCCTTCGTAGGGGCCACGCAGAAGAACTCTCGCCCTGCAGCAAAACGCAAGTTAAAGAAAGCAAAACTCAATTTAATTTATCAAGAAATACTTTCCTTTCGAGCCAAAGTCAAACAACTCTACAGGGAACTCCGTAAGGATGTATTGCTGTTGGAGCAGAGGGCTGACGATACTGAAAAGACAACTAACGGCCACTGAAAATCGGGTCAACAACCTGGAACTGCAAATACAGCAAATACAACAGCAGCAAAAAGTATTGGAGGCCAGGCAGGAGAATGCTGAAAATAGGGCCCGATGGGAGAACGTTTATATATATTGTATCCCAGAGAATTCTGAAGGTTCAAATATTAAGGACTTTGTGGACACTCTATTATGCACGGCCCTAGAGTTACCTGAGGGATTGCAACTAAATCTAGAAAGAGTACACTGGGTCTTAGTCACTAAACTGGCTGACCCTGCGGCCCTTCCAAGGTCTATAATAGCCCAGTTCAACAGCTTTGCTACTAAAGAGCAGGTCCTCCTGCTGGCATGGAGAAAACAAGAAAATTTTTCATGGCCAGAAACACTTTTACCTGGACCACGACTATGCACCGAAAACCATGAGGCTACGCTAGGCATACTTGCCATTGTTACCGGTGATTAAAGCTGCAAGTCATAAATTTTCTACTCCCTACCCAGTTCGCCTAATTCTACACCTCCCAAATGGCAAAAAGGAATATGCTACAGCACAAGGAGCTAAACAAGACCTCACAAGAATGGGTCTCCATTTTCCCGATTATGCAAACGGGACAGTAGAACCTACCTCTAGACACCCTCGATGACAAACGGTTCAGTCGGCCTCAAAGGAAGGGAACAGCAGAAATAACCAAGATGCAAAAAATTTTCTGGTTTCTTTTTGTCGCGCTGAGATTATCCCCAGGAGTGAGCAGACCTGAGAGACCTCTCCGTGGAACAGAGGACATACCCGAAGGTTAGTGGGTGGGCGGGGGTGAGGGGTATATCCTAGGGCCCTTTTCCTCTACTGCCCTGACTCTAGGCCTGTCATATTGTATTCAGTTATACTATGATATTAATAAAGCTAGATGGGCCACTTGCTGAGGTGGTGTTGGGATCAGGTCCCCCCACCCCAACATGGATCGCTAGTCTTAGTGAGTGGGGACATTAATCTACAAGACTACTGCTTTCTGTTGAACATTCACAAGTCCTATAAAAAAAAATTTTTATGCTCAGTGTTGGCTCACTATTTGAATTCTCAGAAGGACTTCAGCACCAGTCTTAAAATGTTTGTATTACATGATGGGAGTGGAGGTTTATGCTAAGTGACTATTAGAAGTGGATAAATTAGAGCAGGGGTGTTAAAAATCCTTACCTCACAAATTCTTTTTTTTTTCTAATTGGATGTTTTGTTGGAGCATATTATTACTCCCAGGAGGCCCCAGGCTTGTTAGAACTGGGATTTTCCTCCTCTCCTACTGGTACCATTTTTTACCAAGTGACCATACAGGATATATAGGAAGGATAAGGTCAACCTCCCCTACCTTGGAAGTGCCAGTCTGTATTGTGTCTACGTGTTTGATAATGTTATGTTGCAGACAGCTATTGTTTATCTATATGTTAGTAAGGTTTCTGCCAAATATGATAAAATGTTTTTTCTGGTTATGTGGTTTAATGTTTAGAAATAGGTTAAATAGAGGTACACTGTTCAAATGTGAGGCTCTAGGTTGGAGCCTAGAACCAAAATCTAAAATCTTTGCTATCCACAATAACTGGCAAAGATTTAGTGGGTGGCATTGGATACTGAGGGTTGACAGCAGGATTTGGCAAAGAAGTGGTACTTTCTTTAGGAGGACGGCTTTTGCCCATTTCTATAATAATGATGGCTAATTCACCCTGCACTGTGATCTCGCTTAATATAAATGGAATTAATATCCCAATTAAGCATTCTAGGCTGCTCCAATATATTAAGTAGCAAGCACCAGATATTATATACATACAAGAGACTCATTTGACACAAACTGGACATCTGAAGTTAGGGGCAGGGGGAAGATATACGGTATATTCAGCCTCAAGTAAGATAGGATGAAGAAGGGGAGTGGCAATTCTGCTTCCTGCCACCTTACCACTGGAGGAAGGAGCTGAATATGCTGACCTCGCTGGCTGCTACGTTATACTACAGGGGTCACTGTTTGGGAAAGATATAACACTCGTTAATGTGCATCTCCCGCCAGCATCCCCCCAGTTGAGAGTGCGCCAACTCTTAAATAGAGTAATAGATATGCAGAAAAGATTACTGATTATTGGGGGACTTTAATATCACTCTAAATCCTAAAATAGATACTTCAAATCCCCTCTCCCACAGACTATCCCCAGCCCAGAAATGGTTATGCTCTCAGATTAAGACCGTGGGGTTTTTGGATGTCTGGAGAAATTTTTATTCTAAGGGGAAGGGTACACTTGTGAATCCCCAATGTTTAAGACCGCCTCTAGGATAGATTATTTTTTTTATCTCGGTCGAGCACATGGACGTTTTATGAGATCTTTCATTAAATGCCCGTTTTTTATCTGACCATACCCCATTGTTGCTCAAATTAGATCTGGGGAAACCACGTAGACAGGCTCTTTGGAGACTTAATTTGTCCCTGCTTAAGGAGCAGGAACTTAAAAGATTTCCTTGAAATAAGGATCCTATAGATAACTGTGGAAAATACTAGTCCGGATACTTCGGTGGTCTTAATATGGGATACATTAAAGGTTGTAACTCGAGGGGAATTGATTTCTTATGCTGCTTGAAAGCAAAAGCAATGGGAGAGTAGATATAAGCAGTTACAGGCTATACTAGCCCTTCTCCAGCAAGGCCAGGGCCAACCTAATGAGACCAGAGAACAGGAAAAAAGACATCTCAAGGGGGAGATTCAGGCTATTATGGATTATCAAGTACAAGCTAAAATACAGCAATTAAAGAGATACTGCAATGACGGTGGTCCTAGAGGAACACGAAACTTAGCTAGGAGGCTTAGAGGCTCTAGGCAGGCAACTACTATTACAACAATGAAGGACCCTGTAACAGGAATAGTGAAGGGAAATACTCCGGAAATCCTTGCAATATTCCAAAACTATTACAGGGAACTGTATGCTAACACATTACCTCCCTCAGAGCATCGCATTGAGCAGTTCCTCTCAGCTATTCATTTCCCTAAGTTGACTCCCACCCAACAGGAGTCATTGAAGTCCCCATTAACAGAAACGGAGATCAGGTGGGTAGTCAGGCAAGCAAAAACCCTTAAGTCTCCAGGCCCTGATGGTTTCCCCCAGGAGTGGTATAAGGCCCTTCTTCCTTTTTTAATTAACCCGATGAGGCAAGCTTTTTAGGAAGTTCAAAATGGGGACCCCCGCTTCCTGGACATATGCAGTGATTTCGACAATCCCCAAACTGGGCAGAGACCCTAGACACCCTGAGTCATATAGGCCCATCTCTATCCTAAACTGTGATTATAAATTATATATGTCGGTGTGGGCTCGGAAAATAGAGGATATTCTGCCTGACAATTCACCAAACTGGCTTTTTAAAGTATAGACAAACATCAGATAATACCATTAGAATCATCCGTCTCTTGTCCCACATTTCCAAGACTTCGCTGCCTGTGGTGGTGGCTAGTCTAGATGCTTATAAAGCATTTGATCGGGTGCTTTGGAGGTATCTCTGGCAGGTACTAGAGGCATTTGGGTCCCCAGGGGAGTTTGTAACATGGCTCAGTAACCTTTATGTTAACCCACGGGTCTATGCAAAAGTGAATGGATCCTTGTCTGCCCCCACAACTCTGGAAAGGGGGATTAGACAAGGCTGCCCTTTATCACCATTACTATTTGCCCTTTATATAGAGCCCTTGGCTATGGCCATGAGGGCTTCCAGAGAGGTACACAGGGTGGAATTGGGAGAGTCCTATTGTATGTCACTATATGCAGATGATGTGTTATTAACACTAACAGATCCTGAAATATCATTGAATGGGGCCTGGCAGACTCTTGAGGACTTTGCCTCGGTTTCTGGATATGTAATTAATTTCTCAAAAACAGAGGTCTTAGCACTTAATTTCATACCTGCCCTACAGCTAAAACAAAAGCTGCCATGCAAGTGGCGAGCCACAAAGTTAAAGTATCTGGGTATTCAATTGCCCCTACAGGTTTCTAATGTGATTTCAGTAAACTAAAAACCGCTGGCAAAAACTTTAGAAGCTGATATACATAAATGGTCCCAACTGAAGCTTCCCTTTTATTTAAGAATAGCCACCATACAATCCAATATTCTTCCTAGAATATTATATTTATTTCAAACAATTCCTTTTATCCCCCCAAAGATGTATTTTAATTCCTGGAATAAAATTTTATCCAGATTTGTGTGGGATGGCTGCAGACCGTGTGTCCAGTGGTCCTTGCTACAACTACCAAAAGATACAGGAGGTTTAAATCTCCCAGACCTAAGCCAGTATGCAGTGTCGGTGGGAATAACCCGCATTTTGGCCTGGATAAACCCAAATGTCCAATCCCCTAGAAGAAAATAGAATGTTTTCTTAATGACCTACATGACCCACAGAAGGTAGTTTTTGTCCCCCTTACCAACCTACCAAAATGAACAGACTTCAATAGTGGAGCCCGGCAGGCTTTACAAACCTGGTATAGAATTAGAGTCTTACCAACTATAGAACCTGTGTTTTATTACTTTACCTGCAGAAACAAATTTTCTTCCAACTCAATTCGATTTAACATTTCGAATTTGGCACAGGAAAGGTCTCATTTATTTTTAAATTTTTAGACCCACAAGGGGTGGTCCCATTCGTTCAGCTCCAGAGGG
Organism: Neoceratodus forsteri; assembly: GCA_016271365.2. Classification (NCBI taxonomy): domain Eukaryota; kingdom Metazoa; phylum Chordata; order Ceratodontiformes; family Ceratodontidae; genus Neoceratodus; species Neoceratodus forsteri. The sequence goes on from CM028134.1 coordinate 685,790,884, forward strand.
ACTTTGATTTAGGGAACAGTGACCACTATAGGTACCTACAGGTACGGAATTTCCTGTTACATAAGGACAGATCCAGAAACAACTGATTTGATACCTTTTATTGGACCAACATGGATGTTACAGAAAAGAACAAAGTGCTCTAGCTTTCGAACCAACCAGGTCCTTCCTCAGAAGCTTTGTGGCAGTTATTTCAAATATCCCATACTATTAACACCAGATTATATTGAAAAAACAGAAACAATTCTCATTGGTTTAACATATACATTTAAAACATAACAGAAGATTACGTCAGAGAAGCTAATTAACACCAGTATGGCTTTAACTGAGGAGCCTCAGAAGGGCAAAGGTTATCAAGAATTCTCTACAGCCAGAGAGTTCTTGTCACATAAATTTTAAAATGTCTCAGTATGCCAAAAAAGCATTCTAGTGATAAAAAAAACAAACAAACAAAAAAAAAACCTTGGGGTGGCATCCTCTCTAATACATGTAAGAAGAGCTTGCAACTTACATTCCAATTGTCCTGGTATATTAAAGAACAGATAATGAAAGACAAAATCCTGACATTAGGTATAACTGCAAGTTGAAAACAAGCCTCAAATTAACAAACACATATATACATGATGCATGATAGTATCACTTGTAAGTGTAATTGCCAAATAAAAAAATACTTGTCAAGGACCCCCAAGAAAATGAGACCATGAGCCTGGTAAGTGCAGATTTCAACACAGAGTCCGTGTATAACAAAAATGCACAGAATCAGTCCAAGGAATCTAAATGAAAACCCAAAGGAATTACACCTTTTATGAACCCCCAAGTAAATGAGATATGCATATTAATATGAGCAGATTTAAAAATATGACAGTGTGTAATCCAACCACTGACAACTAGTAGAAGGAAGTAAATGTAAACTATATGTGAAAACTAAGTGTCCTAGCCACATAACAATTGCCCCATGCCACGCTCCCCCCCACACGTGTGTACATACACCACACCAGACACACACACCTGCACACCCCACACAACCACAACACACAACAAATATAACAAACACAATCCACACACACCACACCACATCGCGCACAACAAACAAAACACACACACACAATACCCACAACACACAAAAACACAACCCATACCAAACACACACAAAACACACACATACATACATCAGTATACACACACACACTCAAACGCACTCACCACAGTGTTAAGGTGAGAAGTCAACATGTAGATAACCATAAACTTACAAAATCAAAGGCCCGCTGAAGAACTAAACTGTTTATGTCCATCTTTTAAAGTAAAGGTCTGTGTAAGTTTAAGTGGAATAATGTGTCATATAACCAACATCAATGTTCAGTCCATCTGCCACCATATTGAGAAGAAAAATAAGTCTAATTTCAGAAGCCCGTCTCTGTTGTGTACTGTTGAAATGTCCTTTTAAGACCATCACGGACATATCTGAGATTGAGTGGTCATCCTGGGAGAAGTGCTGGGCTACTGGTTTCTCAATCTTCTTGTGATTAATAGAATGTCTGTGTGAATTCATTCTAGTGCGGAGTTGTTGGCTTGTCTCCCTAACATAACCTGTGCAAGGACATTTCTTGCATTGGATAAAATAGACCACATTACTTGATGTACATGTATAATTCCTGTATCCTGAATAGTCTGTTTTGTGATGTAACCACACAGTCTGAAGTGGAAATGAGGTTACATGTCTTAGTATGGTTGATGACAGGGATTGTGTACCATATGATGTCATGGTATTCTGTTCGGTTCAAGTTGACTCCTAATAATTAGGTTGACTAAATTAGGTGGTTGTTTAAAAGATAGTAGTGGTAGTTCTTGAAAAATACAGTTAAGGGTTTCATCCTCACTAATTAGTGGATGGAAATCCTTAATAATCTTACGTAGGAGTTCAAGGTCAGGATGGTATGTGACTACTAAGGGTATTCAGTTGGTAGTCATCCATTCCTTATATTGCAGTAGTTGTTCTCTTGTGACCTGTGTTGCACGTTCCACTGCTCTGTCAATTTCTCTGGACGAGTGTCCCTGCTCAATAAAGGTGTTTTTCAACATCGCCAGATGTGTGTCTTTGTCTTCCTCATTTGAACAGAGGCGGTGATACCAAAGTGCTTGACTATATATAACAGATTTCTTTGTGTGGCTCGGGTGATTACTTTTATTGTGTAAGTATCTCTGTCTGTCTGTTGGTTTCCTGTAAAGACAGGTATGTAGGGTTCCATCCTTAATAGTGACAGTGGTATCCAGAACTTAATAACCTCTACCCAACTATAAAGCTTTCCCTGGAATATTCTGCCACCAGTGTACATTTTCTGGATACCACTGTCACTATTAAGGATGGAACCCTACATACCTGTCTTTACAGGAAACCAACAGACAGACAGAGATACTTACACAAGAAAAGTAATCACCCGAGCCACACAAAGAAATCTGTCATATATAGTCAAGCACTTCGGTATCACCGCCTCTGTTCAAATGAGGAAGACAGAGACACACATCTGGCAATGTTGAAAGGAAAAAATTACTCACCTTAGTAATGTTGTTTCTTCTAATGGAGTCTTGCTATATTATAACATATGCAGTTTGACCCAGCCTTGAACTGCTCGGAGGTGAAAGAGTTAACTTTCCATGCCAGGCATGGAATCTTGTGCGGAGCTCAGTTGAGAAACTCTGTCTGTTGTTCTTCAAACTGAAACTGTCAGATCTTTACGAGCAAAACTCACTAAGATTCTGTGTGGAAGCTGTAAACCTACACTAGCCAACTGGCTACTAAAATATTAACACATTTTTTTGGTCCCAAAACAAAGACTCAGGTCAGGGGATCCAAAAAATAAAAACACAACACCCAAACACCCCAAAAAAGGGGTGAAAAACAAGGTGGGCATCTACTAAGTGCCAACACTGCACTGCCCACCCACATCCCAAAAGCAGAGGTTCTGAGAGGGGCAGGCAGGGGGGGAGGTCATAATATAGCAAGACTCCATTAGAAGAAATAACATTACTAAGGTGAGTAACTTTTTCTTCAAACAACATGAAGTCTTGCTATATTATGACATATGCAGACTACACAGCTGTACCTCCATGGAGGAGGGACAGAACCTACTTAGGAAATGTGCTTCAGAGCCTAGCTGTGCCAAACCGAGCATCACTCCTAGCCTGGATGTCCAGGGAGCAATGCTTGGTGAAAGTGTCAACTGTTTTCCAGGTAGCTGCTTGACATATCTCTATGATAGGGATGTCCCTGGCTGCAGCCAGGGACGCAGCTGTACCTCTAGTAGAGTGAGCCCTCAGGCCTGAAGGGGGAACCTTACCCAGTTTTTGATAACAAAATTGGATACAAGAGACAATCCACCTGGCAATGGATCTTTTAGTGGCAGGTTTCCCTTTACCAACCTCACCATAAGTGAGGAATAGTTGGAGGGAGTCAAACCTGTGACCCTTGGTACGCTCTATGTAGTAACTAAGGGCTCTCTTCACATCTAAGCTGTGCAGCCTCCTCTGCATAGGAGGAATGGTCAGTGAAGTACACTGGAAGAGATATAGATTGATTAAGGTGGAAATCTGAAACCACCTTAGGCAAGAACTTCCTGTTAGTCCTGAGGACCACCTTATCTCTGTGAAAGGAGATAAAAATCAGACTCCACTGACAAAGCTTGTAATTCACTTATGCGTCTGGCAGAAGTGATGGCTACCAGAAACACAGTTTTCCAAGTCAAGTACTTAAGCTCTGCTGAAGACAAAGGCTCAAAGGGGGGTTGCATAAGCTGAGCAATGCAAACATTAAGATCCCAGGCGGGAGCAGGGTCCCTGAATGGAGGGTTGGTGTGAAGCAATCCCTTGAAAAACTTGGAGAATACAGGGTGAGCAGAAAGAGAAGAGATCTTTCCTGCTGATATAAAAGCAGAGACAGCTGCCAAGTGCACTTTCAGGGTAGCTGGCCTAAACCCCAAAGTATTTAAGTGGACCATATAATCCAGGACTGTGGGCAAATCAGCAGATTCTGGGGAAATATGCTTGCCAGAACACCATATGGAAAACCTTTTCCATTTAGAATTATAAGTAGCCCTGGTGGAAGGCTTCCTAGAAGCTTTCAAGATATCGAGTACACCTTGAGAAAGGTGTAGGTCAGCAAACTCTAACTCCTCAAGAGCCAGGCCTTGAGATTGAGGGATTTGAGATTCGGGTACCAAACTCTCCCCTGGGCGCAGGTTAACAGATTGTGATTCCTGGGAAGACACAGGGGAAGGTGGACTGCTAAGGACAGAAGGAGTGGATACCAGGGCTGTCTGGCCCAATCTGGAGCAATCAGAATCATCTTGCAAGGTTGAGATCTGATTTTGACTAGCACCTTGAACAAGAGAGGGAAGGGGGGTAAGGCACAGAGAAACTTCCCTTCCCAGTTGAGAAGGAAGGCATCCAGAGGGACTGAGCCCAACACTGGGGGCCTGCAGCAAAATAGCGGAAGTTGGTGATTGTCTGGGGCTGCAAAAAGATCTATCTGAGGGGTGCCCCACCTGGCAAATACTACCTCCAGTACTAAAGGGTCCAGAGACCATTCGTGATGGCCCTGGGAAATCCTGCTGAGAGCATCTGCCAGGACATTGTCCTTGCCTGGGAGGTGCACTGCCATGAGGGAGATGTTCAGGGAATAAGCCAGAGACCACAACTTCACTGCCTCGGTGCACAAGGCCGAAGACCGAGTGCCCCCTTGCTTGTTGATGTACCACATTGTAGTGGTGTTGTCTGTTCTGACCTGTACCACTTTGTTCTGAACAGATGTAGAAAAAACCTGAAGTGCTAGAAAAACTGCTCTGAGTTCCAACAGATTGATGTGGTGCAGAGATTCCTGAGGGGACCACAATCCCTGGGTGGTGAGGTTGCCCATGTGAGCTCCCCACCCCAAGAGGGACGCATCTGTAGTAAGGGTCAAGCAGTGAGATTCAGGGATGAAAGGAACCCCTTGTCTCAGATTGCTCTGATCCTGCCACCACTGTAGGGCCTGGATCAGGGTTCGAGTTACTGGGATCAATTTGGTTAGAGGATTTCTCCTTTGAGACCAGAAGGCTCTAAAGTGGAACTGAATGTCCCTCATCTGAAATCGTGCTCCCTGCACTACTGCTGTGGAGGCAGCAATGTGCCCTAGGAGCTGCAGAAAATGCCTTGCTGGTCGAGAGACCTGCAGGGTGAAGGAGGAAACCAGAGCCACCAGGGTCTTTGCTCTTTCTAGAGGGAGGAAAGCTCTGGCCTGCTTTGTGTCCAGTTCTGCGCCTATGAAGGTGAGTAGCTGAACAGGCTCTAGAACTGACTTTGGGAGATTGAGAAGGAAACCTAGAGATGTAAGCAGCTGCTGGGTAACCTGAAGGTGTAATCTGACTTGGTCTGGAGACTGGCCCACTATGAGCCAATCGTCCAGGTAAGGAAAGATGGCAATCTTTTGCCTTCTTAAATGAGCAACTGCTACTGCCAGGCATTTTGTGAATACCCTTGGGGCAGAGGTGAAGCCGAAGGGCATTGCTCTGAACTGGTAATGGCCTGAGGGCAGTTCGAATCTGAGGTACTTTTGGTGGGAGCTTCTGATGAGAACATGGAAGTAGACATCCTTGAGGTCCAGGGACGCTAGCCAGTCCCCTGGCCTTAGAGAGGGTAAAATAATTCCCAGAGTCACCATTTTGAATTTTGGTTTTAAAAGGTGCTTGTTTAGGTATCTGAGATCCAGGATGGGCCGCCATTCTCCTGTCTTTTTTGGGGTAAGGAAGTACCTGGAGTACAGTCCTTTGCCCTGGTGTAGGGGAGGAACCCTTTCTACAGCTCTGAGAGCCAGGAGGGTTGAGACTTCTGTTTCCAGAGCAGAGCCTCTGATGGATTTGCAGGTGAAAGGATCTGGTTCTCATCCTTAGAAATTTTTGAAGCTGAGAATCAGTCCCTGCTTACTACTTCCAGGACCCACTTGTCTGATGTTAAAGACTCCCAGTCCTGGCCTAGTAAGCCAGCCTGCCCCCTACAGGTAATGGAGAATCCGGCCCTGGCCCTCCCATCAGGGTGCCTGTTTGGCAGGGGCTTTAGGCTGAGGGGTGGAGCAGACCTGCTCGTGACTCTGCCTGCCTCCCTCTGAAGAACCCTCTGGGCATAGGCTGAAGAGAGGCCTGGGCTTGGTAAAAGGTCTGTGAAAAGGCCTGCCCTGCCCCTGGAAAGCTGCCTCTGAGGAGTGGCCTGCCTTTCCTTGGCCTGTGCACTCCTATAAGTGGTCCTATACTCATCCATTTTCTTCATGTAATTCTCTGTCTGCTCCCCAAACAGAGAGTTACCTGCAACAGGAAAATCCATGGCCTTAGCCTGGGTATCCTGTGACAGGCTAGTACACCTAAGCCAAGCCATTCTGCGAAAAGCCACAGATGTAGCCATGACTCTTGAAGATACATCATTAGAGTCCACTGCAGCATGGAATTGCACCTTGGATGCCTCAATACCATCAGCAGCCACCTGCTCCAGCTCCTGGCAAGCTGGCCAGGACCTGTTTCGCTAGAGCCATAACAGTATCCCATCTGGATTTCTGGTATCTTGCAACATAGGCCATATAATTTGCCTGTCTGAGTCCCAAGGATGCTGCCATGTACTGTTTCTTTGCCATGGCATCAATCCTCCTGGAGTCCTTGTCAGGGGGGTGTGAAGCCAAGGGAATATTTGCCTTATCACAGGCTGCAGCCTGCACTACCCCAACATGGCTGCATTGTTGTGAAAGGAACTCCATATCAGGGCCTGACAATGTGTACCTCTTGTCCATTTTTTTATCCACAGGAGGTATAGTGTGAGGAACTTTTAAAATTTTTATTGTCTGTTTCCTAAAAGATTTATGTAAAGGAATAGACAATCTCCTAGACTCTGGGATATCCATCATTTCTACATAGTCAGGGTCCTCCTGTTCATCCACAGCTTCTTCTAAAGGGAGCTGGAGGGTTTCAGCCACTTTCTTATAAAACATAAAATGAGAAGGGGACTCAGAAAGCCTAGGGGGAGACACTCCTGAAGGTCTGTCTGGGGAGATGTCCGGTTCAATGGGCACATCCAGACTTTCAAAATCACATTCACTCTCTTCATAATCCTCCTCCCCCTCCTCCGGTTCATAAAATTCCTCTATCTCATATTCTTGAACCGGTGGCACCGACCGAACCGACCTCTTACCTGATGGTGCCGGTTTGGTCGGAACCGGGGAAAGCGACTGGACAATTTTGATCGCTTTGGCTATCTCTGCAGCAGTTAGAGAAGGAAATTTTGGCTCCACACCTGCTGATTTTCTAGTCCTTTTTGCTGGGACTGACTCCTCCAAGTCAGCCCTCCGTTTGCCTGAGGAAGTCTCGCCCTGGTCAGAGGGCACTCCCTCCGGTTCGGTTGGCACCGAACCGGGCTGGCCATCCGGTCAGCGGACTTTTTGCCTCTCTGCCCCTGAGCCTACCAACTCTTTATCCAGGGTAGCTGCAGGGAAATTCTTCACAAATCTGGCAGTCTGCATTGAGGTGGTCAAACCCCAGACAATAAACACATGCGTGGTGTGTGGGTCAGCCTTGGCAAAGGCTTCCCACAGAACACTACAGTGCTGAAACCTAGTGGGCCGATTTTTCTTTTGGGTTTCTCAGACATAGTGCCAGCCTAACCAAAAACTTGCCAGTTTACGGCAATCCGCCAAGCAAGACACCCTTATCGGTTCCCAACCGTGTCACGGGTCGTGGAAAAAACCATAACGAAATCCGGTTTTTTTTAGAACCGATAAGAACCGGAACCGCACTCTAAATGCAATTTAATAAAGTTTAACAACAACCTGATCGGTTCAAACCTGAACCGATAATATCGTTTGCAAGTTCCACACAGAAAAATGTAAAACCTATCTATTACTTACGATACCACAGACAGAGCTTGAACCGACCGTGTTATGTTAAATAAGACAAAATGCGGTTTAAAACTGAGAAATTACACTTTTAACGACAAAATGAACCGAGCAGCAGGAGAAATCTCCGGAGCGACTGTTCAGTGAGGCGGAGTAAAGAATCTGACAGTTTCAGTTTGAAGAACAACAGACAGAGTTTCTCAACCGAGCTCGCGCTCAAGATTCCATGCCTGGCATGGAAAGTTAACTCTTTCACCTCCGGAGCAGTTCGAAGGCTGGGTCAAACTGCATATGTCATAATATAGCAAGACTTCATGTTGTTTGAAACACCTTTATTGAGCAGGGACACTTGTCCAGAGAAATTGACAGAGCAGTGGAACGTGCAACACAGGTCCCAAGAGAACAACTACTGCAATATAAGGAATGGATGACTACCAACAGAATACCCTTAGTAGTCATATACCATCCTGACCTTGAACTCCTACCTAAGATTATTAAGGATCTCCATCCAATAATTAGTGAGGATGAAACCCTTAACTGTATTTTTCAAGAACTACTACTACTATCTTTTAAACAACCACCTAATTTAGCCAACCTGATTATTAGGAGTCACCTTCAGCCAGAACAGAATACCATGACATCATATGGTACACGACCCTGTCATCAATGCACATGTAAGACATGTAACCTCATTTCCACTTCAGACTGTGTGGTTACATCACAAAACAGACTATTCAGGATACAGGGAATTATACATGTACATCAAGTAATGTGGTCTGTTTTATCCAATGCAAGAAATGTCCTCGACAGGTTATGTGGGGAGACAAGCCAACAACTCGCACTAGAATGAATTCACACAGACATTCTATTAATCACAAGATGATTGAGAAACCAGTAGCCCAGCACTTCTCCCAGGATGACCACTCAATCTCAGATATGTCTGTGATAGTCTTAAAAGGACATTTCAACAGTACACAACAGAGACGGCTTCTGAAATTAGACTTATTTTACTTCTCAATATGGTGGCAGATGGACTGAACATTGATGTTGGTTATATGACACATTATTCCACTTAAACTTACACATACCTTTACTTTAAAAGATGGACATAAATACTTTAGTTCTTCACCGAGCCTTTGATTTTGTAAGTTTATGGTTATCTACATGTTGACTTCTCACCTTAACACTGTGGTGAGTGCGTTTGAGTGTGTGTGTGTATATACTGGTGTATGTATGTATGTATGTGTGTGTTTGGTATGGGTTGTGTTTTTGTGTGTTGTGGGTACTGTGTGTGTATGTGTGTGTGTGTGCGTGTTTTGTTTGTTGTGCGTGGTGTGTGTGGATTGTGTTTGTTATATTTGTTGTGTGTGGTGTGGTGTGGTGTATGTACACACATATGTGTGGGGGAAGCGTGGCATGGGGCAATTGTTATGTGGCTAGGACACTTAGTTTTCACATACAGTGTACATTTACTTCCTTCTACTAGTTGTCAGTGGTTGGATTACACACTGTCACATTTTTAAATCTGCTCATATTAAGATGCATATCTCATTTACTTGGGGGTTCAAAAAAGGTGTAATTCCTTTGGGTTTACATTTAGATTTCTTGGACTGATTCTGTGCATTTTTGTTATACATGGACTCTGTGTTGGAATCTGCACTTATCAGGCTAATGGTCTCATTTTCTTGGGGGTCCTTTGACAAGTATTTTTGTATTTTTTTATTTGGCACTTACACTTACAAGTGATACTATCATGCATCACGTATATATGTGTATGTTAATTTGAGGCTTGTTTTCAACTTGCAGTTATACCTAATTTCAGGATTTTGTCTCTCATTATCTGTTCTTTAATATACCAGGACAACTGGAATGTAAGTTGTAAGCTCATCTTACATGTATTAGAGAGAATGCCACCCCAAGGTTGGTTTTTTTTTTTATCACTAGAATGCTTTCTTGGCATACTGAGACATTTTAAAATTTATGTGACAAGAACTCTCTGGCTGTAGAGAATTCTTGATAACCTTTGCCCTTCTGAGGCTCCTCAGTTAAAGCCATATTGGTGTTAATTAGCTTCTCTGACGTAATCTTCTGTTATGTTTTAAATGTATATGTTAAACCAATGAGAATTATTTCTGTTTTTTCAATATAATCTGGTGTTAATAGTATGGGATATTTGAAATAACTGCCACAAAGCTTCTGAAGAAGGACCTGGTTGGTTCGAAAGCTAGAGCACTTTGTTCTTTTCTGTAACATCTATGTTGGTCCAATAAAAGGTATCAAATCATTTGTTTCTGGATCTGTTCTTAAAAGGACCAATACGGCATCTACAACATTTTTTTGCATCATCTGTTACATAAGGGTCCTTCAAGGAGCTGTCTACCTGGGTCCCCTCCCCTGTTTTTGACTCTAGTTATTAATGCAATTCTGGGGTCTGTCCAGTTTCATATGATAGGATTACTATATAAAGGAATTTGAGAACTCATATCTGATAGCTCTGAGACAGTGCTAGATGCATGGAATAAGGAATTACCTTCCAGGGTGACTTATAAACTCTGGATAAAATACACACGTCCCTCTCTGGGGACCTCTTTGGCTCCTTATTGGAGAGAATTTGTGTGGAAGTCCCTCAATAGGTACTTTAACACACCGGCCAAACTGGTAAAGATTTTTCCTGCGTTTGGGCAGATTGTTGGAGACAATGTGGGAGGGTCGGGCAGACCAGATACACATTTTCTGGGGGTGTAGTAAATTACAAGATTTCTGGCAACAGATTGAGCAGGCCTTAAAGGAGATTTTCTCACAGGAATTGGTACTAACTCCAGAGTTTGCACTCTTAACAATCCCTCCAGTGGGTTTTAAAGTACAAAAAAGGTCCCTTATTTACACCTTTCTTCTTTTAGCTAAGAGGTGATTACTAGACTGTGGAAGCAGGTTAGACTCCCAACAGTAGAAAAATGGCATGACTTGATAGTGGAACATTATTTACTAGAGCGAATGATAGCCGGGGATGTGGTGCATGGGGAGCAGTTTGAAATTAGGTGGAGGGCGTGGGTGCTCTTCAGTTCAGCACGAGACCCCGCATTTGTCCCATGATGAGATTTTTATTCTTTCAAAAAAGGTCTGATTGGTGGGTAGGGGGAGGGCCCTTATTGTACCCAAGCCGGGTTTGGCTGATTGGGGGAGGGGGGCTTGGGATGGGGATGGGTGTTGGGATTCATGGAACAAAGTTTCTTCTATGGTGAGGGTTATTGATTCAAAATGGATTGAAAGTAATATCGCCATTACAGCTGTACTGCCACCTACCATCTTATGAAATTATGTATGTTTATCTTTGTAAGCTATATTATAACTGGAATGTACTGTACCTCTTTTAAATTTAAAAGAAAAGGAAAAATAAAGTTAAAAAACAAAAAAAAAAATCACTGTACACTCCAGAGCCCCAAGAGCCACTCTGCCTCCAGTGATGGTTGTAAAAAAATACCAGAGTCCTTGCTTGAATGCTAAATAAGGATTAATTCCAATGTTTCAGGCACACACATTGAATAGAATAATGGAAGCACAATAAAAAGATCTGCGTGCAGGTTCCCTGGTGCTTCGCTAATTAAGGCTTCATCAGGGGATGGTGCCTGTATCTAAGACAATCCCTTTATACCAATTAAATTCTAAATTGATGTCAGAAAATCCGACCAATCACAGAGCTCGCTTTTTAAATACAGAAACATTCAGCTCACTTAGTGGCATAAATGGACTAATAGTTATAACAATCATGATATCAGTGACAACATGTTATTGTAGAAAAATACCCTAAAAGACAAACAAAATACACCAAAAGTGGTCACAGCCAATCAAATTACTCGAATGCAAAAAATATTAGTTACGAAATTAATTATAGTGTCAACCTGATCAACTTAACATGTTACACTAAAACAAAATGATCTGTTGTTACTAGACAAACTGTAATGGCAACAAACAAGCATAATAAACATTTTTCACAGCACAGGCAAAAATAGTAAATTTATTTATTTATTAAGGCATGTTTTCTCAAAAATAGCCAATGGGAACACATATTATACTAGGCAAAATCAGTAAGGGTATGATGTCCCCTATTGGCTGGTGCAACTCAATTCATCAAATATAAACAAATGCTCGAGCTGCACCAAGAGAAAGACATGGATGCCAATCGGCATCATCAGGCAATACAGCATATAATTTAGGACGCCATACGGTGTCATCAGGAAAAAGAGGTATGTTTTTTATGACGCCATATGACGTCATCAGGACGTAAGGAGTTAAGTCTTTCTATTTTTTTGAGCACAGAATTCAGGGATGTTGCAAGACTCCAGACTGTGTCTTCTTGCGTTCCAAATCACTCCTCCAATTCTCAGAGTCTGGTATTGTGAGTCTCCACTGTCTCTCCCAGCGAGTTGAAGCTAGTCTGCAAGTGCGCTAATTGGGCTGCTATATGGTCGAACCCCAAGTTCATTCGAGTTGTCACATCTTTTTTAAAGTCCAGAATTAGCTTTTCTAGTGACTGTGAATTTGCCCTGGAGTCTGGTACAACATTAGATTTTGCAGTTCTTGTCCTCCGCTGCAGATTTTAGAGCAGCTCGCATGGTCGAAGTGTCTGGGCCAGGCAGCTTTGGTGAGTCTCCTGGCATTTTGAAGTTAAACGGTGATTGTTTTTTAGACATACTGTGGTAGTGTTGTAAATTGCACTGTCTTAATGATTTTCCCATGGATTTTACCCAAATCTGAAGCAGGATGGCTAAATTTTATCCATGATAGAGACGGAGCTCCAAGACTACACGTCCATCTTAGTATCCAGCTAGGCCATGCCCTCCAGATAATGGTCTTCAGCATATCCTTCCTCACGGCCATAATCCTCCTGTATGAGGTCTGGATTATATTCAACATTGTTGTCTACCTTTACGACGGGAATGGAAGGCCAAGCCAGAGATGCTAGCGGCAGTTCAGGTGGTCTCTTTTGCAGTATGCTAGTTTGAGGCATCAACTAGGTCTGGGAAGTAGTAATTCTCGTCGATGTCAGAACAGGCTGCTCAGGTAAGCCTGTTAGTAAGCGTCACAGCATTTCTGAAAACGACATCAGGACTGCCTGTGTGTCGATGATGCCTGTATTAGGTTTGTGACTGTTAAGAGTCAATAGCAGGTGAAGACCTGTCATATCATCTGTAATAGGCCTGGTAGTGCCTAAGCCAAATGTCACCACCACTGAGGCAGACGACAACGAGGTAGAAGGGTTATCTGACAGCTGCAGTAGCGATCTGGATCTCATCAGGGAGGCCTTTTCTTTGTCCTCATGCTTACGTTTGTGGTTTTCCAACAAAGACTTTTCTTTTGATTTCAATGGCCAGCATTTGGTCGACAGGCAATGCATATTTTACCCACATTTGCTTCTCCACTGCTGCCAAAGCTTTTTCCAAAAGGAACTTTTCCAGTGCTCCTTTCTGACATCACCTGGTAGCTGAGTTGAAGCCCCGACAAATCTCATAGGCTTTAATACTGTGAGAGATGCCTAAGTAGCAGACACATATCTTGTGCATATCGTCCTTGTAAACCTTTTGTCCGCACTCACAATACTGGAATAACTTTGAAGGTTCTTTCGGTGGCACACAGAAGTGTCAAAAATCACTAAATTAATGATTATTTAAAGTAATAAAAATAATAAACGACAGCTAGTAGCAGATGCTTCTGTGGCAGGTCCAATGAGTATGATCCATGACGGGAAAAGAACTAAAGACAGATGGGGCCGACCACGTTTTGACCTTTTTTCTTAAATTAATAATCTGTTTTTTACCGCTGTAATTACTTCAAGTTCTTTTTTCCGCAGCAGTTGTTTCCTCTTTTCATACTGACTGGGCATTCTATGACATTAGTAACACCATTCAAGGCTTTTCAGATGACCAGCGTGGAATGGTGCGACTGATGTGATAGAATGTCTTACAGCAGAAATATGAAACATAAAAAGAAAGAGCAGTAGCTGGTGAAGAGAGTGCAACTCTCTGTAGATCTGAGCTCCTCCTCCAAAGCTGGATTTTTTTTTTTTTAATCAAAAATTGATCAAAACATATCCTAATAAATAACTGGCATGGAAAGGAAAATGGGAGGGCAGTTACAGGGGAACTACAGTCAATATTTACAAAGAAATATGTTGTGCAGACTGTTTTGATTGTAGGTGTAGTCTTTTAGTGTGTCCTTCCCTTTGTTTGCTGTAAGGAGTTTTTCTAAATTTGCCTGCTGGATTTATGAACCCTGGGGACTCTCCATACTTACTATTTTTAATGCTCTTCTTTTTCTTAAAACACCACCTGTCCCATGCGACAGTGATGCGTTAATGACAATTAATTCAACAATTGCTGGCTCCGTGTCATTTTTAAGTAATTCTCCTTATTCAGTAAGCACTAATGAAGGCTACATTTACACTGGTGACCTGGGATGATCCGTGTGTTTTTTTTTTTATGGCTGTGTGTAGTCTGATGAAACAAAATGCTCTAAACAGAAAACATTTTCTCCTACTGGCAAGACGTAGACACATACCTAAGAAACAAAAACTTGGCTTATAGTTTCATAGTAATGTGACGGCAGAAAAGGACCATCCTGGTCCATCCAGTCTGCCCATTTCTTCCCTGCCCCTTACCTGTTTCCCTTTATCAGAGATTCTTTTTGCTTCCCATCCACCAACCTCTTTTCTCAAGGCGTACACCAAAACTGTCAGTTTAAATAAATTGACCCGTTTCAAACAAGCCAAGTTCAACGTTCTCTTCACCAACTTGATGCAGCCACGCCTGTGTTTCCTTGGTTGTATGAATTGCTTTGGCTCCGAGTGTGCGTACCTAGTAGCCACCTTTCTGTTGTAGTTCTTTTAAATCCTTCCAGTTTCAGTGCCAACCACCTCCTCAGGTATACTGTTCCATGGCTCCACCACCCTCTCTGTGAAGAAATACTTCCTCACGTTACTTTTGAATCCATCTCCTTCTAGTCTCAAGCTGTGACCTCTTGTTTTTATTTCAAGTTTCCTTTTAAATATACTGCCATCTCTTACTCTGTTTATCCCTTGATGTACTTAAATGTCTCAAATCATATCCCTCTCTCCTTCTAATCTCCAGAGGGTACAAATTTAACTCCTTCAATCTTAGTTGCCTCCTCTGAACCCTCTCCAATTCATCACTATCCTTCTTTAAATTAGGTCTCCAAACTGGACACTATACTCCAAATGCAGTCTGACTATTGTTATATACAATGGCATCAATACCTCCCTTTTCCTATTTATGAGTCCCCTACCAATACCCGACCAGCATCTTATTTGCTTTACCTGCAGCCTTACAACACTGGTCTCCTACCTTCAGATTATCTGAAATTATAAACCGAAGGTCTCTGTGCTTAGAAAGAGTTATTTAGTTGAGGACAGAATATCGGGTTCCCAACAGCAGACTGCTGCTGCACCAGCTATCACTCTCTGAATCAATGGCCCTGGACACATCATTGTCGCATGAGAAAGGAGGCATGATGGGAAAAAAAGTAGAGCAATAAAATATTCAAACATGGAGATTCCAAGGGCCATAAAACTAGCAGTCAATTTTAGAAAAAAACTCCTAACAGCAAGCAAAGGGAAGAATACATTAGGACAACACACACAAATCAAAATGCCCAGTGCAACACATGTGTTCTGTACATTTTGGTTGTAGGTCTCCTTTAAAGAGCTAGTGGAACCAAAACAGGTAGACAGGAAAATAAAAATACAAATTTTATGAAGAAGTCACTTCCAACATTTTATTTTAGAAGTATTTTTCTTTTTCATTTTGCCCATTAGAAAGTCTTCTATGTGATAATATTGTGCTGGATGTGTAGAATAGCTCTCAGTCTGGCAGCTGACATATCTATACTCCTCCCACTACATCATCAACACTGTGACCTCACTGACGGGGACATCACAGAGGTGACTGACTGACCTGGCAGCTGCTGGCTCTTCCTGAGCAGCAATAATGTCACAGTGCTGATGATGTAATTGGTGTGGGGAAGGGGGGGGGCAGAGCTAGACATGTCAGCTGCCAGGCAGTGTGCTGTTCCACACATCACACCTACCAGCATCAGGTAACCAATCTCCTAATTAACCAATGGGAAAATAAAAAGTGCATCTGATATAAAAGATGATGGATAATGGTTAACTGCTTCTAAAAAGTAAGATTAGTTTTAAGTAGTACTCTGTAAGTATGTAGACATAATTTCCTATCACCTTTAACAAAAGGAGAGAAGCAAAGAAAGTTAAATTAGTCTTTCTGTAACTCAAGTCAAAGTCTGGATGCAATACCTTTTTGCCACAAAAATCTGCTTGCCAAATATCTACTACATAAATATAATCGTAGGAAAATCTTATTTTGTTTATCCAGTTGTTTGCTCAAGGACAGGCAGAGAATCGGCAAGAGCAAGGAAAGGATAAATCACTAAAATCAGTGTATTTTTAAAGGTTAAATAAAACTATACCATTGTGTCAGTTGTTGTAACACAGTTACTTTTAGCAGCAAACAATGTTTTTATTACAGGATGGTGCAGAAAACCTTTAAATAATTTACTGTTGATTTATTAATTGAAATTAAGAAGTGAGGAAAGAAAATTTTTATGTTACCATTTGTTTCTATACAATGCCACCTAGGAAGAATTTTTTATTTTACCAGGCAGCTCACCCAGAGTAATCTGATAAGCATCGGTTTATGTTACCCTCTCCCACAGGAGCACAGTTTCTAACTCATCGACCTGGGTTACAGCTTTACTTACTGTAAAAGAACATTTCAGAGATCACATGTATAGTACAATTGCTCAAGGTTTACACTCTTTTCAGATTCGAAAGATCAGGATTACATTTTAATGGCAACAGTTTTCCCTTTAATTAACATCTACTAACTATATTGCAAGAGCCTGCTTTCTTCACTTTATAAAACAGTTTTTTCTTTAGCATACAAGTGAAACTACGCTTAAAATATGACATAGGGGCCAGCCTGGTATCACTACCGCTCACTATGCAGACAATGCAGGTTCAGAAGCAGACCTAGGCCATTCTAGGTTTGGCCAGGGACGGGAGCAGTGAATGCCTAGAGGACTGCTCTCCTCCATCAGGGAGGGAGGAAGTGTCTCCCGCAGTGCAACTAACATCTAGCAGTGGCTAGAGGTCAATGCAGTTGGGGGGTCCAGCTGGGGTGGGATGGCGACAGATGCCATCACAAACTTGCATGATGGGTGTCCCAAGGGGAAAAAAGACCAGAGGAAAATCCTTGGCTGAAGTTGGATGATTATGGATTTTCTGCAGGCCTTGCACTACTTACTGGCTACGCCACATGCTGGATCCTACTCCTTGGGATCTGTCCTGTCCTCGGGCCCTTACCATGAAGGGTAAATGATGGAGCATGAGCAGAAGTAAACCCCAGAGATGGTGAGTGACAGGGCTGGTGATGCTGTCAGAATGGGACAGGTCAGAGAATGGGGATAAAAACTCTTGGAAAAAAAATCTTATAATGTAGTAACAGATCTAGTGATTTTAAGAAGTAGGTTATCCAGCTTAAAATCATACAGGAGTGGTGGAGCTTGCTGACCAAACAGCTGAAAGACTAGTTGCTTACCATAACAGCAAATCTTAGAGAGACTCTCCTCTATTGAATCACATCATGGAACTGTAAAACATTGGCGTCAGGACCACCTGGAAATGTTTGCTGGCCAGGGCCACCCATGTGGACATGCCTTGTCATCGTCTATAATATGGGTGTCCTCAGCATGCTTCAGTTCCCTGCAGAAGACAAGCTCAGAGGGATCATTGGACCAGCAGGGACTGAAGCAACCAGGACCAAACCAGGTGCACAGTAGAGGATATAGAAAGCTGAGTAAACATGCCAAATTAGGCACAAGAGGAGAACCAATGTGTGGCAGGAGGCAGGATAATCACCAATCACCCCACAAGGGGGGAAGGAAGAAGGGAAAGTTGTGGCTCAATGGAGGAGATTCTCTCGAAGATCTACTGCTTTGGTAAGTAACTATTCTGTCTTGTTCAAGGATATCTTCCTCCACTGAGCCACTTCATGTAATGATTCCCAAGCAGTACCAAAGCTCTGAGGGAGGAAGGCAGGATCCAAGAACCCTGAGTAAGCAGGCCTTGCAGGACATTAAGGCCAAAGCCAGCAAATCTATAAGAGACAATGTCCAGACTGTAATATTTGGTAAATGTATGAACAGTACTCCAAGTGGCAGCAGCACATATGTCAGCAGTGGGCACACTGTGAAAACAAACCACTGAAGTTCCACCTGGTGGGTGTAGTGAGCACAGGCAGGACCAGGAAGCTGTTTACCATGCTTCTGGTAATAGAAAGAAATACAGCAGGCCAACTGACTGGAAGGGCCTTGCTTCGAGAAGAGGGGGGAGCCCTTCATCCATGATTAAAGTCTCAAACAATTGGGAGGATTTTCCGCAATACTTAGTACAATCCATGTACCAATGCAGTGTCCTCTGGATATCCAGCGTATGCAAGCGATGCTCCCCACTATTCATGGGAGCTGAGAAATAAACAAGGTCAATGGTCTGATTTAGTGTTCGCTCAGACATGATCTTCGGTAGAAAAGGAAGATTAGCACGTAACGCAACTCTACCCTTGTGGAAAATATAAAAAAGGAGGATCTGCAACCAGGCCAGTAATTCATATATGCACCTAGCAGAAGTCATAAAACAGTGTCTTCCAAGAGAGGAAGCGTGACTCACAAGTAGCAACGGTCTTGAAAGGAGGTGCAGCAAGGGTCTCCAGAACCAAACTAAAGTCCCACACTGGAACTGGATCACGGATTGGGGAGTGCAGAAGTAGGATACCGCTGAGGAATCTGTGAGAAACCTCAAGCTGGGCCACCATCTTGCCATCAGTGAGGGCATAAAAAGCCAACACCGCGGCCAAGTGTACCTTAACAGAGGAATACCAGAGACCAGACTCCTTAAGGGACATGAGGTGGTCATCAACAGACTGACTGGACCCAAAGGTTCTGACCATGCAGATGACTTATGAGCCACCAGTAGAACTGCTGCAAAAGCCGGGGAAAACCCCAAAGCGTGAGAGCTCTACATCCTCAGCAGCCAGAAGTTAAGGTGCAGTGATCAAAGATCCGGATGCACCACAGCACTCTGCTCCTGCGACAGAAGTCCCACTTATAGATTAAGCAAGACAAGGGGTTCCATTGCTAACTGCTGAAGCAGAGGGAACCAAATTTGTCTGGGACAGTATGAGGTCACCAGAATCAAGACCCAATGCATCTGTCATCACCAGCAGAGGGTAAAGACAGAGAAAGGGGGAATACCATCTTGAGGTGAGAACGGTCTAACCACCACTGCAGGGATCGATGGAGTAAAGGGATTAGTGCTATGAGACACTCCAACTTGTCGCAAAGCTGAGCCCACGGAACATGGAGAAATCATGGCAGGACCCTCATGTGCAGACGTGCCAGTGGGACAGTCAGTATGGCAACAGCCATGAGGCTGATGAGCCGTAGGAGGCTTCTGGCCAAGACATAGTCCCTGGAGGAGACTAACTGAGCAGTTGGCTACCAGCACCACAGCACGGTCAGAGGGCAGGGAGGCCTGACCCAATCCCATATACAAAACAGACCCGATATATTGGAGGAGTTGGCATGGCGTGAGAACTGACTTCGGCTCGTTACCTGAATACCAAACTGGTCGAACAGTTGTCTGATCTGAAACCATGTATAGACTATGGCTTCCATTGATGGGTCGTTCAGAAGCCAGTCATCGATATACGGGAAGATATACAGCTCCTTCTGGCAAAGGGCAGCTGCAACTGCTGCAAAATGCTTGGTAAAGACACATGGTGCATACGACAAACCAAAGGGCAAGAGATGAAACTGATAGTGTGAGCTCTGGAGCACGAAATGCGGGTACTTTCTGTAAGACTTATGGATCTTGATATGGTGGTGTACATCCTTCATATCCACAGAAACCATCCAATCCCCTTTCTGTAACGGGAGGAGGGACTGCAGAGAAACCATTCTAATTTTATATTCTATGAAGAGATTCAGGCCTTGAAGGCCATGGATGGACTTTAATCCCTGGTCCATTCTGGTACCAGGAAGCACTGGGAATAATAGCCCAGGCTCTATTTGGCAACCCAGATGGGGTCTGTAGCCCTTTTGCTGGGCAGGGCAAGATGTCCTGGAGGGTATCAGTTTGATAAAGGGGGGTCACTGGAGTGACTAAAAGGAGCTCTAGGGTGTGCCCTAGCTCTACCACCTCTAGGACCCAAGCATCAGTAGTGATCTTCCCCCACTTTGAAAGGAAGAGGGAGAAAAGCTGGCCCAGTGGCACAGTGGCAAGGTGTCCATCTGTGACACCGACATCCTGGGTTTGGGGACAGACTCGGGAGTCGGAGGGCCGGCTGGGGGAAAAAGATTGAGCATCCCATGGACTGCTCTCCTTCTCTGGGGGAAGTTGGGAGAAGAGTGTCCGATGCAATGTGGCCCTCTGGCAGAGGCTGGGGGTACTGCCGCGGCCAGTGCCACACGTAAAAGGGGGGTGGGTTGGACGCTGGCATCATTGCACATTCCCTGCCCCAGGAAGAAAAACTGCCAAAATAATCACCGCCGCTAATGATAGCCCCTGCCTCTACCGTCACTCCCTGTCATAGACCAAAGTCCTCCAGGGGTCCTGCCCATGACCCCACCCTGGGGCATGCCAGAGCCTGAGACAGTGTTTTGGGGCTACAGCCTCCCAAAGGGAGGCAAAATAGCCGGTAAAAAAAAATATATATAAAAAAAAAATTAAAGGAAGAGGGAGCTACAGCCTCCCGCTAGAACTTCCTGAGGCAAAAAGGCTGGAGGAAGAGGAGGAGAGGAATCAGCAAACACCAGGGGTGCTGTCGATACCAGCACCTTTTGTGAGCCTGGCATTTGCACTGAGAGACTCGGAGGCTGAAGGCTCTGGGAACTGCATCTGGGACCTCTAGAGTAGCCCTAGCCTGGATGGGCATGACGACGATGAAAAGACCCTCTTCCCTGGCCTCAAGGCTTCGGGTTCATAGTATGACGGCACCTCAGCCTCATCTTGGATGTCTGTAGGTCCCGGAGAACATTCTCTATGTCGAAGACAAATAGCAGTTTCCCTGTGAAGGGAGCATTGAAGACTGGCTGCTGTACATCAGAGACAAAGCCCGCAGCACACAGCCAGGAATGGCAGCATAGGCAGATACTGGAAGCAGCCATATGGGCTGCAGCATCTGGGACATCATATGCAGATATCAGCAGATGTCTATCAGCTTCCAAGCCATTAGCAACTACCTGTTGAGCCATAATTTTGTCAGGGCCTTCCGGTAGCTTATCAGCCAAGGTG
Organism: Neoceratodus forsteri; assembly: GCA_016271365.2. Lineage (NCBI taxonomy): Eukaryota > Metazoa > Chordata > Ceratodontiformes > Ceratodontidae > Neoceratodus > Neoceratodus forsteri. Next base: position 685,812,165 of record CM028134.1, read on the forward strand.
GCCATTACCTTCCAGAGGCAATTTTGATACTTGATCATGTATGCCTGATAATTAGCAGTTCTCAGTCCTAGGGAAGCAAAAGCAAATGCTCTTTTTCCCCATTACATCCAGTTTCCTCGACCCCTTGTCTGGAGGAAGAGAACTCATGTGTTTCGGGGATTTTGACATATTATGTGCAGCCATAATCATCACTGAATCCATTTCAGGTTGAGAAGAATAGTAAGGCTTGGTAGCAGGGGCAGGATGTTGTTTATCTGCCTTTCTAGGAACTGTAGGTAAGGCAGAAGGCCTGTGCCATGCAGCCAGAGTGGCATCCTCCAGGGCTGAATGAATTAAGAGGTATTAAGCCCGCTGGGCAGACAGACACCTCTAGGAACTCATTAGAGGAATTCTCCACCTCAGTGTCAAATCCCAGCTTGAGCTAAACCAACTTGAGGAAAGCCTGAAATGAGGCATCCTCAGGAAGTGACCTGGGGATGTTTTCTGCATTCTCCTCAGTACAAGAGCATAGAGTAAAGCTAGAGCCTACCACATCCAGAGCATCAAACTCTTCCTCTGTGCCTTACTCTTCCATATATTCTGAATAATACTCCAGCAGAAAACAGGAAGTTATTATTCCTCTGTACAGACAGCTGGTCAGACCCCATCTGGAGTACTGCGTGCAGTTCTAGAGACCCAATCTCCGCAAAGACATAGACAGGATGGAAGCTGTCCAGAGGAGGGCAACTAAAATGGTGCAGGGTCTGCACCGGAAGACATATGAAGAGAGACTTAAGGTGCTTAATATGTATAGCCTCGAGGAAAGGAGGGAGAGGGGGGACATGACAGAAACTTTCAAGTACCTCAAGGGAATCAACAAAGTCCAAGAGGGTAGCATCTTTCAAAAAAAGAGGTGTGCAAGAACAAGGGGGCACAATTTGAAGATAGAGGGGGCGGCTCAGAGGTAATTTAAGGAAGTATTTTTTCACAGAGAGGGTTGTGATGCATGGAATGGCCTTCCGGAGGAGGTTGTGGAGTCAAAAACAGTGGTGGAATTCAAGCATGCATGGGACAGTCATAAGGCAATTCTAGGGGTTGGGGGTAGGAAGAAGTAGGCTGCTGGTTAACTAGGATCTGCAGCTTATCCATTAGGTAGGGAAATGGGCAGACTGGGTGGGCCAAGCGGTCCTTATCTGCCGTCAAATTCTATGTTTCTATGTCGTCGACATCTACGGACATAGGTAGAGGGTTGATGGGATGAGGAGACACAGAAGGAGGAACCGTTGATGGGAAAACCAACAATGGAGGCCGTTCCTGGCCCCGCATGACGACAGGTATAGAAAACTCCTGTGCCACTGATGAGGTTGATGGCGGCTTCCAAAGGCATATATGGGGATGGTGTTGACAATGGAAGCAACAGTGTCAGCTGCTGATAAAGCTCCAGCATTGTTTAGTATAGGAGCAGCACACTGACCGGCCCCAAAGGGGGTCAATGACAGAAGAACCATTGACGGGACAGTGCCCAATGGTGGTACTGGCTGTGAATCCCCAGGTGGAGGAGTTAAGCCTATGCCAGACCCCAACCTTGGTATCTGAGAGATGGTCAGAGGCACAACAGAACCAAAGGCCTTGGCCCTGGATCTGTCTTTTTCATTCAACTTATCTCTTTTCAGAGGAGATCTAGAATGCTCTGGAGAGGAAGCCCTTTCTCTATGCATCTTATCCAAATCAGAGTGGCAGTGCTCATCTGCCAGCTTCCTGGATTATCCTTCTTTTTGGTGGAAGTATGGCAGTTTGATGGCAAACCAGGAAGAGAGAGAGGGAGTGGTTGATGATGGTGAAGCCGCTTTCGCTGTACCTTGTTTCTCCACCATGGCTTTTATTTTTAAGTGCAGCTCTAAAGCTTTTTTGAGATGTCTTCTGGTGCCCTGCTTAAAGCCTTGGCAAATGTTAAAAGGTCGTGTTTGAGGCCTAGGCAACAGATGCACACAGAGTGGTCATTATCTTTGTAAATCATCAAGCAATGACAGTATCGGAACAATGGTTCCTTATCCTTTGGTGGCAGAATAAAAGTTTTAAATTAAAATAACAAACATCAAGAAGTAGCAGCATTACCAAATACTTGCTGAGCTTGACTGCGTTCTTCAGCAGCAGTGGACAGCCGGAGAACGAGATAAGGCATGCTGGGGATGCTCATGTTGTATAGGTGACAACGATGCATATCAACGTGGGCGGTCCCAGCCAGCAAAACTTTCAAGGTGGTCCTGATGCCAACGGCTTACAGTTCCTTGATGTGGCTCAATGGAGGGAGGTAGGTATCCTTGAACATCACATTTTACAAAACCTCTTCAAGTCACAAAAAAATCTGGAACTTACAATCTAACTTACATAAGACTGTCCTGATTTAACTGGCAGCCATAGAAACATAGAAGTTGATGTCCACAGCACACCTTTGGGGGAGGAGATGTCTGACAGGAGTGTTTGTGCCATATTCGTGGCCCACCCTAGGGGTTGTTGCAGGAGCATCCAAGATGGCACCCCATTTCCTGGCCAGGAAGGCTGCCACTAGCAGTACCCCCAGCCACAGACCACCCAAACAAAAGGAGCCCAGGCTCACTTCTTGACCCAGGTCGCTCATAAGGAAGCGTGCAGTGCTTCTGCTGGGCCATTGGGCAACCCCTACTTAGAAACATTCCTGAAAGCGAGAGAGCAGTCTTTTTCTACTACTTCAGGTCTGGTCTACCAGAAAACAAAAAATGATACTTGCAGTTCATCTACAACTGGGATTATTCAGGAGCTGAAGTCATACTATCCTGCTTGTGACATCACAGTCATTTCAATAAGCAGGACATTATGGCTCCCAGTCCCTGAATAAGACTCAGCTGTCATCATTAGTTTTATATTTAATGAAATGAACAGAATGACTTAAAGTTCTATGTTCTTCTGTAAAGTTATATAGCCAAGTTCTGCCGATGCCAACTTATTTCTTAGCTGGTGACAAGATGCCATCTGAGGAGATTTCTACAGACTTTAAGTCACATGTCTCTGTGGTAATGGCTTAAATAACATGTGCTCTCACAGAAACACATAATTTGATAGCAGAAAAGGACTGCTTGGGCCTCCCAGTCTGCCCAGCTGTTCCCTGCCTTATCTTTGTCTGCAGACCCTAGCTGGTCTCCAGCAACCCTTCCTCCTCCCTGACCATTTTTAATATACACCTATAGTTATCCCACACATGCTTGAAGTTCCCATACTGTTTTCACCTCTACCACTTCCGCTGGCAGTCTGTTCCAGGTGTCTATCACCCTTTCACTAAAGAACTATTTCCTTATCTCTCAAACTACCGACCTCACCTTCATCACTTCACCCCTGGTCCTGGTGCTCTTTTTCATTTGAAAGAGACTCCACTCCTGCAAGCTGTTCACCCCTGTGAGGTACCTGTAGGTCTCTATCATGTCACCTCTCACTCTCCTCTCTTCCAGAGTGCATATGTTGAGATCTTACAGTCTCCCCCAATAGGATTTCTCGTGCAACTCGTGCACCATTTTAGCTGCCCTCCTCTGAACTGTTTCCACCCTGTCTATGTCCTTCCTGAGGTGCGACCTCCATAACTGTACACAGTACTCCAAGTTGGGTCTCACCAGCATGCGATACAGGGAGCAACACCACCTCCCTTTCTCCTGCTGGAGATACCCTTCCCTATGCACCCCAGCATCTCACTAGCCTTACCCGCTACTCTGTCACACTGCCCTGCCACTTTGAGGTCATCAGATATGAATACCACAAAGTCCCTTTCCTGTTTAGTGACTTTCAGTAACCCCCATCCTATACTTAGCTCCTGGGTTCCCAAGCCCTAGGTGCATGATTTTGCATTTTTTGGCAATGATCCCAACTGCCATGCACTTGACCTCTCCTCAAGTTTCCCAAGATCCGTGCACACTCTCTCCACACCCTCCTCAGTTTCCATCCTACTGCATATTTTGGTGTTATCTGCAAAAAGGAGTTCTTCAGCAGTGTCACTTTTGAAGACATAGAAAAGGGCCAGTCCCAGTATTGAGCCCTGTGGCACCCTGCTGGTCACTCTCCTATCATTAAAGTGAGTGCTGTTAACCACCACCCTATGTCTACTTTTCTATTAACCAGCTTTTAACCCAGTTCACCAGTTTGGATCCCACCCCAAGGCTGCCCAGTTTCTCAGCCTCTTGTGTGGCAGTGTCGAAGGTTCTGCTAGTGTCCAGATAGGCCACATCCACTGACCTCCGCTGCTCTATTTCACTGGTCATCCAATCAAAGAAATCTATCAGATTCATTCAGCATGACCCCTCCCTGTGAATCCATGCAGCCTGTGGTCTTGCAGCCTGCTGGATTCAAGATACTATATCAGTCTTTCTTTTAGAAGAGTTTCCATTAATTTCACCACCACTGAAGTAAGACTGACTGACCTATAGTTGCTAGCCTCCTCCCTGCTGCTGCTCTTATGCAGAGGGACTATGTCAGCTCATCTCAAGTCCTCCAACTACACTTGTTTCCAGTGAGTCATCGGACAAGGCTGTCCATGGGGCAGCTAGCACCTCCCTGAGTCCTGTTAGTACCCTGGGGTGTACCCCATCTGGTCCTACAGCCTTGTCCACCTTTAGAGCTGCAAGTGCCTTCAGGACTCTTTCCTCTGAAAATTGACTTGTGTTCACTTCCCTCCTCCCCTTGTTCCTGCTACTCCCTGGTTGTCCGCACCTCACCCATCTCTCCACTGCGAAGATGGAGCGGAAGTACCTATTCAGGACAGCAGCATTTTCTTGGTCCTCTTTTATGCACTCTCCCCCTTCTGCCCTTCGACGCCTCACGGTCGCTCCCCTTGTTTTCCTCTTATCACTTATGTATCTGAGAGAACTCTGAAAATCATAATATTTACATGTAGTTATACAGTATTTCTCATATGTTTGGATATATCTGTACCTTTTCTATTACTAAGGGCAGATGCTTGAAAATAGGATTCTTGTCCTCAGACTTCATCTGCTCTTGCTGCCAGTCTACACGTGATACTATAATTCTTTGTTTATGAATTCCCAACTGGTTGCTATGGAAATGACTGTGCTGTCAAAAGCAGGAGAGTATGACATCATGTGCTGACGAACAGCAGGAGGAGATGAATGCCAAAAGACAGGGATCATGCAGCCATCTAAATTTCTTTAGCAATAAATAAAGGGAAGGTAAACACACAAAATATAGGAAACGCAACTAAATTTGGAATACTGGTAATATCCACAGTATCCCAGAGGTGTCACAAGATTTTTATGACATTCAAATGAGCTTTGTAATGGTAGAGAGTCTGTGCACTACCTTAACAAAACTCAGCAGGTCTCAACTACTAGACAAGTCATCCAAAGGAGCCTGCTTTATAAAAAACAATTTCTTATACTAAATGAATACAGTGCACTCCACTTATAACAGACACTGTTATAATGGGCAATCGGTTATAGTGGACAAAAATTGATTTCCTAAACCAGATATATCAAATCCAATGTGTTTTCCTCTGATTATAATGAACAGAAAGAAAAAATTACTCACCTTAGTAATGTTGTTTTTTCTAATGGAGTCTTGCTATATTATAACAATTGCAGTTTGTCCTACCATTAGAACTGCTCCGGAGGTGAAAGAGTTAACTCCATTCCATGAATGGAACTTAGAGCACGAGCGCTAAAGAGAAGCTCTGTCTGTGTAGTTTCAAACCTAAACTGTCAGATCTTTACGAGCAAAAACTCACTAAGGTCTGTGTGGAAGCTGTAACCTACACTAGCCAACTGGCTACCTAAATATTAATACTCATTGCTGGTCCCAACACCAAAGACTCAAGTCAGGGACCAGAACTAATAGTATAATTTAACAATGAGAGAAATATAAGGAAAAAATGAAAACTACCACACCCCCAAACCCCAAGAAGGGGTGAAAACACAAAAAGGGCATAAAATAGTGCCCCCACTAGGCTGCCCACCCCATACCCAAGTAGAAGTTCTGAGAGGGCAGGGCTGGGGAGGTTTATACATAGCAAGACTCCATTAGAAGAAACAACATTACTAAGGTGAGTAATTTTCTTCAAACAACATGAAGTCTTGCTATTATGACAATTGCAGACTACACAGCAGTACCTCCATGGAGGAGGGACAGAACCTACTTAGGGAATAGGCTCTTGAACACGGTTGTGCCAAACCGAGCATCTCTCCTAGCCTGGACATCCAGGGAGTAATGCTTGGTGAAAGTGTGTACCGCTTTCCAAGTAGCAGCTTGACATATCTCCAATATAGGGATGTCTCTGGCAGCAGCTAGAGACGCGGCTGTACCTCTGGTAGAATGAGCCCTCAGGCCAGAGGGGGGATCTCTGCCCAGTTTCTGATAACAAAATTGGATACAAGAGACAATCCACCTGGAAATTGATCTCTTAGTGGCAGGTTTCCCTTTCCCAACCTCACCATAAGTGAGAAAAAGTTGGAGGGATTCGAACCTGTGACCCTTGGTACGCTTCTATATAGTAACTTAGGCCCTTAACATCCAAACTGTGCAGTCTCTCTCACCAGAAGAGAAATGTTCAGTGAAAACACTGAAGGAGATAGATTGGTTAAGATGGAAATCTGAAACCACCTTAGGCAAAACTTCCTGTTAGTCCTGAGGACTACCTTATCCCTGTGGAAAGAAATAAAGTCAGTTTCTACTGACAAGGCTTGCAACTCACTTATGCATCTAGCAGAAGTGATAGCCACTAGGAAAACAGTTTTCCAGGTTAGATACTTAAGCTCTGCAGAAAACAGAGGTTCAAAAGGGGTTGTATTAACTGGGCAATGTAACATAGTCCAGGCAGGGTCGGTCCCGAAAAGGTGGATTAGTATGAAGTAATCCCTTAAAAACTTGGAAAATACAGGGTGAGCGGAAAGAGAGGATGGTTTTCCTGCTGAAACAAAAGCAGAGACAGCTGCCAAATGAACTCTCAGGGTAGCTGGTCTCAGGCCCAAAGAATTAAGATGGACCATGTAGTCTAACACAATGGGCAAATCAGCAGATTCTGGGGAAATATGTTTCCAGAACACCAAATGGAGAACCTTTTCCACTTAGAATTATAAGTAGCTCTAGTGGAAGGCTTCCTAGAAGCCTTTAGGATTTCAAGAACACCCTGAGAGAGGTGTAGGTCAGCAATTCTAACTCCTCAAGAGCCAGGCCTTGAGGTTGAGGGATTTGAGGTTCGATACCAAACTCTCCCTGGGCACAGGTTAATAGGTTGTGATTCCTGGGAGACACAGGGGAGATGGACTGTCAGGGACAGAAGGAGGGGTACCAGGGCTGCCTGGCCCAATCTGGGGCAATCAGAATCACCCTGCAAGGCTGGGATCTGATTTTTACTAACACCTTGAATAGGAGAGGAAAGGGGGAAAAGCATAAAGAAACCTCCCTTCCCAATCCAGGAGAAGGGCGTCCAGGGGGACTGAGCCCAACACTGGGGGCCTGCAACAGAACAGTGGAAGCTGGTGATTGTCTGGGGCTGCAAAAAGATCTATCTGAGGGGTGCCCAATCTGGCAAAGACTATCCCCAGTACTTGAGGATCCAGAGACCATTCGTGATGGCCCTGAGAAATCCTGCTGAGAGCACCTGCTAGGACATTGTCCTTTCCTGGAAGGTGAACTGCTATGAGTGAAGTGTTCAGGGAATAGGCCAGAGACCACAACTTCATTGCCTTGATGCACAAGGCCGAAGACCGAGTGCCCCCTGCTTGTTGATGTACCACATTGTTGTGGTGTTGTCTGTTCTGACTTGTACCACTTTGTTCTGGACAGAAGCAGAAAACGCTTGAAGTGCTAAAAAGACAGCTCTGAGTTCCAGCAAATTGATGTGGAGCAGAGATTCCTGGGGGGACCACACTCTCTGAGTGGAGAGGTCGCCCATGTGGGCCCCACCCCAGGAGGGAAGCATCCTGTAGTGAGGGTCAAAGTGTGAGAAAGGGAATGAAGGGGACCCCCAGTCTTAAATTGCTCTGATCCTGCCACCACTGGAGGGCCTGGATCAAGGTTCGGGTCACTGGGACCAACTTGGAAAGGGGGTCTCTTCTCTGAGACCAATAGGCTCTCAAGTGAAACTGAATGTCTCTCATCTGAAATCTTGCTCCCTGCACTACAGCTGTGGACGCAGCCATGTGCCCCAGGAGCTGCAAAAAGTGTCTTGCTGGTCGAGAGACCTGCAGAGTGAAGGAGGAGGCCAGAGCCACCAAGTTCCTTACCCTCTCTAAGGGAAGAAAAGCTCTGGCCAGATTTGTGTCTAATTCTGCACCTGTGAAGGCGAGTACCTGAACTGGTTCCAGAACCGACTTTGGTAGATTTAGCAGGAAGCCCAGGGAGGTGAGAAGCTGCTGGGTGACTTGCAGGTGAGATTTTACCTGTTCTGGGGACTGGCCTACAATGAGCCAGTCATCCAGATAGGGAAAAACAGCAATCCTTTGCCTCCTTATGAGCCACTGCTACTGCCAGACATTTTGTGAATACCTTGGGGCAGAGGTAAGGTCAAGGGCATTGCTCTGAACTGGTAGTGACCTGAGGGCAGTTTGAATCTGAGGTACTTTCTGTGGGAGCTTCTGATTAGGACGTGAAAATAGGCATCCTTGAGGTCCAGGGAAGCTAGCCAGTCCCCTGGCCTTAGAGAGGGTAAAATCATTGCCAGAGTTACCATTCTGAACTTTGGTTTCAAAAGATGCTTGTTCAGATATCTGAGGTCTAAAATGGGCCGCCATTCTCCTGTCTTTTTTGGGGTAAGGAAGTATCTGGAGTACAGACCCTTGCCCTGGTGTAGGGGAGGAACCCTTTCTACCGCTCTGAGAGCTAACAGGGTTGAGACCTCTGCTTCTAGAGTAAAGGTCTCTAAAGAGTTTGCAGGTGGAAAAGACCTGATTCTCATCTTTGGGAAGTTTCTGAAGCTGAGAACCAGACCCTGGCTTACTACTTCCAGAACCCACTTGTCTGAAGTTAAAGACACCCAGTTCTGACTGAAGTAAGCCAACCTGCCCCCTACTGGTAAAGGAGAATCGGCCCTGGGCACCCCATCAGGGTGCCTGCTTGGCAGATGCTTTAGGCTGAGGGTGGGGCAGGCCTGCCCACACCCCGCCTGCCCTCCGCTTCTCTGAACAACCCCTCTGGAGCATAAACAGAGGAGGCCTGGTTTGCAAAAGGCCTGTGGAAAGGCCTACCCCTGGGGGTGTGCCTCTGAGGAGTGGCTTGCCGCTCCTTGGCTTGGGCACTTTTATAGGTAGTCCTATATTCATCCATCTTCTTCATATAATTCTCTGTCTGTTCCCCAAACAGAGAATTTCCCACCACAGGAAAATCCATAGCCTTAGTCTGGGTATCCTGTGACAAGCTAGTACACCTGAGCCAGGCCAACCTATGAAAAGCTACAGATGTGGCCATGACTCTAGAGGAAACATCATTAAAATCCACAGCAGCATGAAACTGCACCTTAGAAGCCTCAATGCCATCGGCAGCCACCTGCTCCAGCTCACTAGCAAGCTGGCCAGGGGCTTGTTTGGCTAAATCCATAACAGTATCCCATCTAGATTTCTGATACCTTGCTACATAAGCCATATAATTTGCTTGCCTGAGTCCCAAGGACGCTGCCATGTACTGTTTTTTTTGCCATGGCATCAATCTTCCTGGAATCCTTGTCAGGAGGATGTGAAGCCAGGGGAATATTAGCTTTATCACAGGCTGCAGCCTGAACTACCCCAACATGACTGCATTGCTGAGAAAGGAATTCTGTATCAGGACCTGACAGTGTGTACCTCCTGTCCATCTTTTTATCTACAGGAGGCACAGAATTAGGAGTTTTTAAGATTTTTATTGTTTGTTTCCTAAATGACTTATGCAAAGGAATAGACAATCTCCTAGACTCTGGTATATCCATCATTTCTACAAAATCAGGCTCCTCTTGCTCATCCACAGCTTCCTCCAAAGGAAGCGGAGGGTTTCAGCAACTTTTGTAAAACATAAAATGAGAGGGGACTCAGAAAGCATAGGGGAGATTCTAAAGGTCTGTCTGGGGAGATGTCTGGTTCAATGGGCACACCAGACCCTCCAAGTCACATTCATACTGTTCATAATCATCCTCCCCCTCCTCTGGTTCATAAAACTCCTCAACATCATATTCCTGAACCGATGGAACCGACCGAACCGACCTTTTACCAGATAGTGGCGGTTCGGACGGAACCGGAGAAAGTGACTGGACAATCTGAATAACTCTTGCTATCTCTGCAGCAGTTGGAGTAAGAATTTTGGGCTCCAAACCTGCTAACATTCTTGTTCTCTTTACTGGGACTGGTTCATCCGAGCCAGCTTTCGCTTTGCCGAGGAAGTCTCGCCTGGTCAGAGGCGCTCCTCAGTTCGGTTGGCACCGAACCGGTTGGCCATCCGGGTCATGGACTTTTTGGGCTCTCGCTGCCTCTGAGCCTGCCCAATCTCTTTCCAGGGTGGCTGCAGGAAATTCTTACAAATCTGTCAGTCTGAATGGAGGTGGTCAAACCCCAGACAATAAACACATGTGGTGTGTGGGTCAGCCTTGGCAAAGACTTCCCCACAGACATCACAGTGTTGAAACCCAGTGGGCCCGGTTTTTCTTTTGGGTTTCTCAGACATAATGCCAGCCTAACCAGAAAAACTTGCCCTTTAAACGGCAGTGCCAGGCAAGACACCCTTATTGGTTCCTCACAGTGTCACGGGTATTGGAAAAAAACGTAATGAAATCTGTTTTTTTTAGAACCGATAAGAACCGGGAATCGCACTCTAAAATCTCAAGTTTAAAAACCTTAAGTTTTAACCCAAGCTGATCGGTTCAAAACCGAACCGATAAAACTTACAAGTTCCACACAGAAATAAAATATGAATTACTTACGATACCACAGACAGAGCTTGAACCGATCGGTTTTGTGGTTAAATAAAACTATTCTCGGTTGAATCGAACTAGAAAACACTGTTTAAACCGAGAAATGAACCAGCAGTAGGAGAAATCTCCGGAGCGGTTGTTCAGTGAGGCGGAGTAAAGAATCTGACAGTTTAGGTTTGAAACTACACAGACAGAGCTTCTCTTTAGAGCTCGTGCTCTAAGTTCCATTCATGGAATGGAGTTAACTCTTTCACCTCCGGAGCAGTTCTAATGGTAGGACAAACTGCAATTGTCATAATATAGCAAGACTTCATGTTGTTTGAACTGTGATTTTATTTTTTAATAAAACCCTTACAGTACAATTGCCTTTGTTCTTCCTGTTCTAGAACCCCAACATCCAGCCACTAGAGTTACTATCTTCTTCTTACTTTCTGCAATAAACTTCCTAAAAAAACTAATGTTCCCTGACAGTTAAACAACTCTAAACACACAAAGTACAGAAACATATATGGTAGACGTGATTTTGATTAACCTACAGTACAAAGTCTTTACAAGGTTTTAATCCCTCCAAGCCCCTGCTCACACACACAGGCACACACAACGCACAGGTTCCACCTCCTCTGGATATAATGGACACTGGATATAACGGACAAAAACTGTGTGCACAGAGGCATCTGTTATAACAGGCTTGCACTGTAATGTTTTGTTCATGCGGCTATTGTGTGGATACTTAATGTTAAAGAAGTGCGCTATCTCTCGGATGGCCTGTCAGTGCTACTGTAGGGCTGTCCAGAGACAAGGGTTTGGTAATAGTTGAGGGATGCAGGCCAGCTGAGGGAAGGATGTCTGAGTACCCAGATGATGCACTCTACCTTCAGTGAGGGAGGCTGTCCAAATTCACTCCACCACCATTTGGATGACCACAGGTGGTAGTGCAGTCAGCAGAACAGCTGTGAGACAGTGATGCTGGCTGACTCTGCGAGGGTATGCTTCCATGCTCCTGCATCAGAGCCAAAGCCACTAACATACCAGGGGTGGGTCCAAAGAAAGCCAAGAGAAACCTCAGCCCACCAGGATGACAGAGCCAGTAGTCATGGGCCGATGCACCATCTTGGTCCCACTGAGGTTTCCACTGCATGAAGCTAAGCCTAAGGGGATGTAGCTCTGAAAGCTCCACCATGTGAGGCAAGTCATGGACATCTGAAGCCTTGGACCTCACATACAAAAAAGGTGGCTGGGGGTGTATGAGGACAAGGATTGTTGCAGCAGTGGGATTAACTGCAAATCATAAAAAAAGAAGTGAGCTTAATAGCAGCAAACTGCAGTGTGCCACGGAGACCTACGTTTGTGGTGGACCTTCACAATAATGTTCATACTAAAGTCATAAAGGGAAGAAGGCAATATGCCCATGTGAACTGTCTGGTTGTTTCAACTCGTACGAGTTGATAGTTTTCCACCCCTCACCCCTACCCCACCACCACGAGATAGTGAAGCTTGGCTTTAAAGAGGCAAAATTAGTATAATATATAATTTCAGCTGGCAGAGCATTCCATGGTTGAATCACAGGTAATGGAAAAAACAGGATCATTTTATTAGTATTAAAATGGAATTGTGCTAATTTTTTGTTATGATTCCTAGTTATATTAATGTAATTCTGGTACTGCGTGCCCCAAATTATTCATTAAATGTGTATTGCTGGAAATGTTATATATAAATAACACTGATTATACAATGGCAAGAAAAAATCTTGTGCTCTGATTGGTCAGTCTGAGACTGGACCCGTGATGTTATCCCAGTACAACATCACGGGTCTAGTCCCAGCACACAACAGACCGTATCAAATGTAATAAGAATCATGCCACAGCCCATGTCCAAGTTGCCCACACTTGGCATGGCTGCTGTGGCTTTTGCCAGTACTTGCTCGTTTTTTTTTTTTAAATCACTCCTTCCAACAGCCACTAGAAACCCAACACACCCACCATAAATTGAAACTGTCCACAGTAACATTACCACACTATAGCCTCCTACGTAGCTTTGCATTTTCAGACATATTTAAAACAAAAAGTAACCTGCCATTACTGCGATCGCCCTCAACACTTCTCATTCGTTTCCCGACCGAAACACAGTAAGGCAGCGACACAGGGTTCGGTAAAACACATAGAACAGTGTGGCAGCGCAAAACAAATATTTTTTCCACTCCCTCAGCAAGTTCTCACAGCTGTCCCGCCGAAACCTGTGCCGGAACAAACAGCCAGAACAACTCGCTCTGTACAACAATATGACAGCGGAAGCAAGTGTTCACACAGACCGCATTACAGTTAGCCTCACTCGCTCACCTTTTTTTCCCGTTTCTAAATATTTTAAACAAGCAAAACAAATGATCTCCCTAACTCCTTTCCTTTGATTACAGAGATCCACACACCACCATGCTGGGGGGGGGGGGCCTCCTGGCAATAGGTCATATTAACAAAGAGTAGCACAAAGGTTGAAACCCTCCTATAGGGACTTCACAACTGCCCAAAACACACATTAGCTCCACCTGCTGGCTAAATCGGCACTACTTTTCCTTGAAGTAAGCCTACTCATGCCAAAAATGACAGAAAAATCTGCTTTAAATGTAGTTTTCCATCATTTTTCTTACTTTTACAAACGAGCCATTTATATAATAGCAATAATGCACTCCAGGGTGTGTGTTGTGCTGGGATAACGTCACTTCTGGGATGATTAGACTCGCCTCCGCCCTCGCGCCTAATCACCCCAGGCGTGACGTTATCCCAGCACAACACACACCCTCTCGTGCATTATTGCTTAAATCTCTTGCTCCCCCACCTGGTGGGCTGTGATATATCATGGATGAGATGCACTAGGGAGGGTGGACAGGCAGTATTATCATTTCAACAGAATCATAAGGTTTGCAATATCCCATTTTATCTGAATCATAGCATTTGCTGAGCTCTATTTCAACAGAATCTTAAAGGGTTAGAAAATTCCCCCACCTGCATTGAATTATATGACCCAACCCAGTGGAAAGTTCTTTAAGGGGTTTAAAGTGGCTTGGACTACAATCACAGAGGTTGCAATGTAAATCCTTGGGGCCTTAACTGCAACTCCAGCAACACCTAAATGACATCACAGCCGATTTCCTCTGCAGAAACAGAAATGACGTAATCTATAAAATGTTGAGGAGTTATTGTCCAAGCAGCGTTTATGATCTCTCAACTCAGCTAATAACACAATCTAGTATTTTTCAGCACCACTCAGGTCAAGTAAGTACTTTCACTCCGTGATATGCTGTGTTATTGAGGAATGAGTGTACCCCACTTTTTGTGTTTGACTAAGTGACACCACTGGGAACAGACTTACATCTATAACTCAACAGGCGATGCGGTCCAGTATTAATGGAGGTGGGGCAGGGAATAAATGACAAAATATGGGATCAAATAAAATAACAATGAGGTTATTTTTTCCCCTTCCACATCTCGCTCAGCCCCTATTTGCTTGGACCTCCCAGCCCTGTCACCCCATCTGCCAGGACTTAACCACTGATCAATACCCCCAGGGCCCCCGGCAGGATCAGCAGGGTCCCCCAATCTGCTGTCATGAAACTGGATCCAGAAGCAGGACCAGCGAGCCCAGCTAGTTGGGTGCAGGGCCTGCAAGAGTCCAAGTGTCATCCTGCCACCAAGGATTTTTACTTTTTCCTTCCCCTAAGGGGTACAGCATGCAATGATGCCATAATGCGTGGCTGGTGCGCCTGTGTGCCATGTGTCGGCATCTGCCCACCCCTCCTGCTGTTCTGTGGCAGTCCTGGGTGCCTTTCGCACAGCTTACTGCTAGGGGCCAGACATACACCGGACCCTGCAATCCCTTCCCCTCTCCTCTGGGAGTAGGAGAGCAGTCCACTGGACACTCAATCCTCCTCCCTGCGGCTGGCCCTCAGGTTACCGGTGTCACAAGCAGTAGTGCTAACATTGCACAGATGGGCTGGCTACAGTGAGCTATGTTCTGATGCAAATGTTGGTGCTACAGAATACTCTGGGTCATTTCTTCATTTTAAAATACTACTAAAGGCTGGATTTAAATTAGGACACTGACCATACATTGATGACATTTTTATATGTCTGATTTAAATAAAGCACAGTGAGATCCAATGTACTTTGCGTTACGATTTCCACCCAGCAACAGCAAGCGTATGTAATTATTTTACAATTTATTTACACTACATAGTCCATCTAAGATACATCTCATTTTCAGTGGGCTCTTGCTTTTCTCCAAATTTATAGCATGGAGGGCCCAGGTACAGTACTGTTAACTGGTCATTACACCACACCATCTTCCCTACTGATTGCTTTTGTGACTAAATCTAATTCTGGCCATTTCAATGACTGCAGCAATGTTTATTATTGCACATGTCTTTTGGAAGCGCTACAGAAATAATGTTATTTTTAATCTGAATGTAAACCACCCAAGAAAAAGACGACCAAATAGGGTCTCTGTTCATTGAATTAGGGACAAACAGCACGTAGAATGAATTGCAGCCCAGAACTGTAAGACCTCAACATAAGGAAAAGTGTGATATACTATTGCATAAAAAAAAAAAAGTTCCTGGAACCACAGATTGCATGCGAAGCAGCTGATAGACTCACAAAGACCTTGATTTATGAAATCTTAACACTTCATTAGTAATACAATTCGTATAAACATAGAGGTTGATGGCAGAAAAAGGCCCAGCTCATTACGGCCCTGAAGGATCAGTGATTTGATGGTCAAAAAACAGCTCTATACATGAACTCTAAGACTTCATCTGAAAGGCTTACTCACACTAAGGTTTTCATTGCATGTCTTTAGTCTGACAGCTGCAACAGATAAGTGCTTCTAAAAAATAGCACAATAGTGCTGAGATATTAGCTCACTGTGAAAATTCTACCTTCATGACATAATACATCTCAGGCAGTGACTTGACAGACAATTTGGAAGCCAGATGCTTTAAAAAGGCAATAAGGAACATACATTTAAAACTATATTTTAGAAATTCTTTCAGTGGGATGTCAATGACAGAGTACTGGTAGTCCAAAAGTGGTGCCATTGTTTAAGTTGGCGTTTCAACATGACCATTGAAATATGTTAACTTGACCTGTCTTTCTCTGAAATAGTTTTTTTTTTTTTTTTATTTGAAATAGTGGGAGTAACCCACTTGCTTGACATCCATTTGTGAACTGTCCATGAAGGTACGGTTGCTACCGCTAGATGAGGTAAAAAACAGATAAGCCAAACCCACAACTCTGCCCCTAAATCTACTCCTATTTCCTGACTATTGAATACACTGCTCCTCCTAGAAAGGCATTTGTAATGTCAGAGAAGACTTTAATGGCACAGTAAAAGACCACACTTAAAATACAGAGTGGAAAACTTAGGTGTATTTATTTATTTTTTTAATTGGTTTACAAGGTAAACCTAGAGGTACAGAATGACCATCTCGTTTACAGATGCAACCTGGAGGGAGGGGGAAAGAAAGAAGTACATGGCAAACATAACAAAAGTTAAACAAATCAGTACATTGGTTATACATTTATAAGCATAACAGCAGAGGAAAGGTATGTCAAGAACATCTGGAGCAACATGGTATCAAGACACAGTCAGCTGCTGTCACACCAAGATACAAATAGCTGTTTGAGGAACTGTTCAGCTGAGGTAATACTGGAGGGTGGACTGTTCCCAAGGCCAGGTTGTTCCACACCTGAGGAAGTCTATGGCTAAAAGCAAGTTGGACAGAATTTTGTTTCTACCTGGGGACAAGGAATCTACTACCAAAGTGGTACTGAAGCTGGCTGGTGGACTGTGTAGCAGGAGTTGCCAGGGTGTTCAGGTAGTTGGGCAATTTACTGACCCAGTACATGAAACCATAGAGAGTAAGGTGCTGCACATGTCTAATTTACTGCTAATGGTCTTAATAGCCATACTTCACATGTCCCAGATTGACTGGTTTTACAAGCAAAGCTATGTATGACATCCTCCAAGGCATAAGTTAGTTTTGAAAATGTGATAAGCAGTCTTTGTTAATCAACATTTTGATTAGCAACCAGCCAGGCCTGAGGAGCAATTTCACTAAATGGTAATTTCTATGTATGAGATACAGTCCAGAAGTGTGCAATTGCAGGGAGAAGTGTCAAACTGCAAAAACAATTTGTGCAATTCTGTGCGTTATATCACAGTTGCAGGACAATGTTACAGCAACTTGGAAATGTTTACTCAATGTGGCAAATCAGTTGATTCGTAACTTCTGCTAATTAAGGTTGCACTTGACTAGCAAATTGCTATGCAAACCCACTTATGTTATGCCTCACAGAACTTGTTTGTATCCTGGACATGTAATCACTACAATGAATGATTTGACTTAGTCTGCTTTTTAGAGTATGTGGCTACTCAGACTGGCTGGAAACCAGACTACCAGTAAGCAAATATAGAGAAGAAAGTCACAAGGTGGGTACAAAACTGATGTGGGGAGGGCGAGAACCTAAAGTGTGGTACTAAATAGTTCACACTCAGAGATCAAGAGATAATCAGCAAGATGCCACAGGGGTTGGCCTGGGGTTCAGTACTCTTCAATGTGTTCATTTGTGACACTGGAGAAGAGGATCAAGGGCAAGATATATCTATTTGTGGATGACCAGGTGGCAAGGTGTATAGCAACGAGGGTGTAAAGGACTTGAAAAGGGATCTGGATAAATTGAAAAGATGGTTCAAGATTTGACAACTGGAATTTTTACACCAAAAAGTGCAAGGTCATGCACATAAGGAAGTGGAATCTGTGCACTGAAAACTGCATGGCGGGGGGTGGTTAAAGGTACAATAGACCACAAAGAAAAGGGATCTTAGAGTTATAATAATAAAAACTAGCCTTAAGACTTTGGACCAATATTACAAGGCATATGGGTAAGTTGGAACAATGCTGGAGTGTATTGTGAGAGCCTTTTCAAGAAGTAAAGAAGGAAGCGATTCTACCCATGTACACGTCCTTGGTGAGGTCGCATTTGGAGTACTGTATGCAGTACTGGAACCCTCACTTCAAAAAGGACAAGGACAGCTAGAAGGTGATCCAAAGGAGAGTGACCAAAAAGATTTGTAGCCAGCAGAAGAAGACCTATGAAGGAATAGTTACTAACTACAACATGTACTGTATTCCCAGGGCCTGGAGAGAGAGAGGGGACATGATTGAAACCTTAAAATAACTGAGGGATATAAACAGTATGGATAACCAGCAACCATTAAAGCACAGCAGTGAGGGATATATTACAAGGGGCCACACCTTTAAACTGATAGGAGGAACATTTAGGAGGAACATTAGGATGAATATCTTCATGGAGACGGTGGTGAAAATGTGTAACTGTCTACCAGAACAGTTAGTCAATGCTAAGATGGTTGCTAGTTTCAAGAGAGGGTGGGACAGGCACATGGGAGTAGTGGAAATGTCTAGGGAAAGAGATGAAACTAATGGGGGAAATGGCACTGGCCATGCAGAACCATGGGTTGAAGGCGCCGCACAAGGATATGCACGTGCTAGACTGGTGGGGACTTGGGTGGGAACCGAACAGACTTGATAGAGAGTACAGTTACATAAGAACTTACTGTAACAGTAGATCTCCGAGAGAAGCTCTTGCAGCGGGCCACACTGGTAGGACTAAGCCGCCAAATGCTGGGTCGACATGGAAAACTTCTAGCTAGCAGCCTATCACAGGGGACCTCCCACTGCCGACGTCAGTCAGCTGATGTCAGCCTAGCCTATGTAGGTGGGCGGTCCCCCACACCTACCTCAGTTCTCCCGCCGGAGACCCCGTACGGCAGCTAAAAGAGAACTGAGGAGGTTTCCCCGAGAGCCAAAAGAAAGGCAGAAGTAGTGCGAGAGAAAAAGAGCAGCAGGAGGAAGGAGGGAGGGAAGGCAGGGCCTGCTGCAAGAGCTTCTCTCGAAGGTCTACTGTTATGGTAAGTTCTTACATAACTGTACCATCTTACTCCGAAGAAGGCTCTTGCAACAGGCCACACTGGTATGACTGAGTCACAAGCAGTACTGGGTAGCACCAGCATAACACCACCGGGAGGAGGACAGATCAGCAGCAAAGAGCTCAGCAGAGAAGGCCCTGAATAAATGCTAGGCCGAAATTGGCTCTGTGCCTAGAGGCGATGTCCAAACGGTAATGCTTACTGAAAGTGTGGACAGAACTCCAAGAGGCAGCTGCACGGATGTTTGCAGCAGACACATTTCTGAAACAAGCCATGGAGGCAGCCATATCCCTGGTGGAATGGCCTTTGACCACCCCCGGAAGGGGTTTGTTGTACTTGCAGTAGCAGTAAATAATGCAATTCGCTAACCACTGAGACAAACACTGTTTGGAAATGGGAGCACCCTCGGGGGCGAATGAAACAAACAACTGTTTAGATTTTCTGAAAGGCTTTGTGAAGTTGGTATAATACCGCAACATCCTATTTACATCCAGCGTATGGAGCAATGCCTCCACCTGATTAGAATACTCAAGAAAATAAACTGGCAGGTGGATAGATTGATTTAATGTAAACTCTGACACCATTTTAGGTAAAGATTTAGGATTAGTACGCAAAGACACCCTGTCTGTAAAAAAACAAATAAGGTTACTTACACATAAGAACCTGTAGCTTGGAAATTCTTAGAGCAGAAGTAACAGCAACTCAAAGGAGCGTTTTCCATGACAGAAAGCGCAGCTCACAACTCGTGGTCAGTTCAAAGGGAGGTAAAGTGAGTTTCTCCAACATAAAGTTGAGTTTCCATGGAGGGATGGGTTTCAGATGGGAGGCTTCAAATGCAAAATGACCAGCAGGAATGTGCGGTACACCTCAAGTTAAGAAACAGCTTTGCCCACAATAGGTACATGGTATGCAGAGACAGCAGAAAGATGCACTTAAGTGAGGAGTACACCAGGCCTGAATCTGAATGGGAAAGTACATACGCCAATACCTGATTTACCGGTCAGGTGAAAGGATCCAAATGGCAAGCAGCGGCTCAAATGGAGAAGCCCTTCCATTTCATAGCATGAGTGGCCCAGGTGGAGGGTTTCTTGGCAGCCTCCAGAACATCTGCGACCCTAGCGGATACCCCAAAAGTGGACAATAGCTAGGTCCACAGGAGCCATGCATGGAGATGCAGAGACTTCAGGTCTGGATGGACAAGGGTGCCCTGGTCCTGGGAGAGCAAGCCAGTGCACAGGGGCAAGGGCACCAGAGGTTCCACCGCCAGCTGTTGCAGCAAGAGGAACCAAATCTGGCATGGCCAGAAGGGGGCTAAGAAGATCATCTCCACCCCTTCCAACTGGAGCTTGAGCAGAACCCTCTGCAGGAGCAGGAGAGGAGGAAAGGCATACAGAAACCTTCCCTTCCAGGAGAGGGACATTGCGTCTTGCCAGAAAACTCCACGCCAGGGATTGAGTGAGTTAAAAAAAAAAAAAAAGGCAGCAGTTTTGCGTTCAGTGGAGATGCAAAGAGGTCCAAATCTGGACAGCCCACCTGTCAAAGAGATCTTCTACCACTGAGGTTAGAAGCTCCCACTCATGAGCCCGCAACCTGGAGCAGCTGAGAGTGTCAGCCAAGATGTCTAACACCTGGAACATGTACGGCCAAAAGCTCCAACCCGTGCTCGATGACCCAATACCAGACTCTCATTGCTTCCCAAAACACGGGGGTAAGAATGTGCCCCCACTTGTTGATATAATACACCACACGCGTTGTCTGTCAGCACCAACAGCGGACCAGGGGGCCATGATTCTGAAAGGCCTGCAGGCATAAAGAACTGCCTGCATCTCCAGGACCTTAATATGAAGACCCTGCTCTTCGTCCATCCAGGTGCCACGGGTCTGGTGATCAGCCAAATGTGCACCCCATCCCAGTCCGTATCCGTCTGTCATGAGAATCTGCCGGGGGGTTGAGAGCAGAAAAGAGCCCCCCACCCCAATGAGGTTGGCCCGATCCAGCCACAATGACAGAACCCTTCAAACTGGGTCAAAGACCAAGACCAATTGGTCCACACTGTCCATGCGTAGGTCCCACTTGACCCCCAAGGTCCACTGAGGAATCTGCATATGCAGATGGACCAGGGGAATCATGGCAATTAACACTGCCATGTGGCCCAAAAGACACAGGAAAACCCTGGCAGGGACCTGCCGGCTGGAGAAAACCAGATAAGCCTGCTCCATCAGGAGTTCTTCTCTGTCCTCAGGCAAAAAAGCCTTGCCTTGACTGGTGTCCAGGATCACCCCTATGTATTGGAGGTGCTGGCAAGGAGAGGCGCAGGACTTCAGCAGATTTATAGTGATCCCCAAGGCCTTGAAGAGCCGGAAGGTGTATTCCAGGGTCTGAACTAAGTGACCCCTGGATGGGGCTACTAGCACCCAGTCGTCCAGGTAGGGGAACACATAGAAGCCCAGTCTCCTCAAAATGGCTGCCACCACTGCCAGGCATTTGTTAAATACCAAAACAGAGGGCCTGGAATTGGAAATGGGCCCCCTGAAAGTGGAAGTGGAGGAAGCGACAATGGGTAGGAATGACTAGGATGTGCAGGTAAGCATTTTGCATGTCCAGAGAGCAGAGCCAGTCCCCCTGGTGCAAAAGAGGTAATGGCCCCTGGAGGGTGACCATCCTGAAGAGTTTGCACTCAATGTACAGATTCAGATGGCTCAGATCCAGGATGGGTCAAAGATCCCCAGTCTTTCTAGGGACAAGGAAGAAGTGGGAGTAAACCTCTTGCCCCATTGAGCCTAAGGAACGGGCTCTATGGCTCTTTTTTTAAGCAGAGCCTGAATTTCTTCCCAAACCAGAGACTTGGGGGGGGGGTAGGTGGAGTGAACAGGAGTGTGACCATGTTCTCTGATCTGGAGTACCCAGTTGTTTGTAGTCACCTCCTGCCACCCCTCTAGGTGGATGAAGAACCTACCCCTGACCACCCCCCTTGGATCCTTGGCCAGAGGGGGGGTCGGCTAAGGAGTCAGGAGGTACAGGCAGGTGGGACCACAGTTGGCGGCAGTAGTAATGGTCACTGGGGAACTTACGCTTGTGCTGACCCTTGGTAGGCTGGTTCCAAGAATGCTTTCAGGAGGACCTGCGAAAGGACTGACGGCCTGCTCTAGGCTGGGTGTAATAGAGCAAATGGACTGACATTAAGGCACACCCTGACTCCTGCAGGGTAGAAATGATGTCCTAGACATCCCCCCAAAAAGGATCAATCCCCCTGAAGGGGGCATCCAGAATGCTGGCTTGCATATCCGAGGTAAAGCTGGATACCCGGAACCAAGAATGGCGCCGGTGACAGACCCCAGCGGCTGTCTCACACCCAGAAGCTTCTACAGCATCATAAGCTGCCCAGAGAACATGATTGCCAACGTCCGAGCCTGATTTCATAAGTTGGGTGAGCTGCATCTTAGTGGGGTCCTCTGGTAAAGTCTGTACTAGGTCCCTGGTTTGGTCACAAAGAACATTCTGGTACTGGACCATATGGGCCAGATAATTTATGACCCAGATAACCAAAGTGGTAGAGGCAAAAATACGTTTGCCAAGGTGATCCAGCTGCCTGGACTCCCGTCCGGGTGAAGGGTATTAAGGTGTGTGGGTTTCTTAGTACAGACATGCGCCACATTACCGACCACTGAATCCACCTTCCGGTGGCTCCCCAGAAAGGGCTTGACAGCCGGGACGTGGTAAAGGTGGTCCACCTTTTTAGGCAGAGGAGGAATGGTAGAAGGTTTATTCCAGGTTGCCTTAGTGACATCCTCATAGGAGTCAATTAAAGGGGGCACCACCATGGGTAGGGCATCTCGCTGCCGGAGATAGATGGCCAAACAGCATCTCTCCGGGTCCTGTTCCTCTGTCTCCCAGTCCATAATGGACTGGATGTGGTGCATGACATCCATGAAGGATGGATGATCAGGGGGACACTTTGGTACCTCCTTAGCCTGGTCATTCCCCTCCGAAGACTCACAAGGAGAGGAGGGAGAAGACCCCTGAAAAATTGGAGACTTCCTCAGTAGTATCACTATCCAGAACCGACGCCAGGGGCCAGTGAGCGTCCCTTCTAGAGCTGGAACCGCTGTCATGTTGAGCCCATGAGAACCTAGATGTGCAGGGTTCGCTCAGACCAGCCCGGTCTGGATTCTGGGCTGGAGATCCTGAGGAGGGCAGAGAGGGGAAGCTGGAGGCGGCCCCTGAGGGGTGGGGATCTGCCTTTGCATGAAGGACCACCACGCCAAAAAGAGGGCATTATAATCCTCCTGCGGCATTATATTATACACTAGTAGGAATGGGAAAGAGGGCACCGAGAAAGGGTACGACAGCTGAGGAGCTGGCGAAGGGTACGAAGGCATAGGTCCACCCAGTGCCTGTTGAGGGTCCACTGTGGAACAGGTTGCAGCAGGAGTGATGGACTTGGGCCCATAGGCTGGGCTGCAGCAGCCCTGGTGGAGGCCTAACAGGTGACGGCCTGGAGTGCCCGGGGGAAAGATACACCAGAGCTGGCCCAACTGGAGAAGCTGGTGCCTGAGGGGATGTGGATGCCGGAGTCAAAGGCAGAGACAATGCCAGTGGGGAAGAGATGGCAGTAGACTGCTGCGGGCGTTGACTGGCAGGGCTGACATCGGTCCCAGTGCAAAGGCAGCGCCATGGCCAGATGGGAGGGTGGACACGGTTGTGGAGCCAACACCAGAGAGACCAACACCGGCCAAGCCACTTGGATCAGAGCCCAGGAAGATATGGACCTTAGTGTCAGGGCTGGGGAGCCGGAGAGGAAGTCCCCTGCCCCAAAGACCTGCTGCCTAAAATGGAAAGAAGGGCAGGCAGCGGAGCCAACAGGAACCCAGAAGAAGAGATGGCTGGTTGGGCTGGAGTAGCCGAACCTCCGCGGGGGGGGGGGGCACCCCATCACAGTTGGCGGTTTGTGAGGAGACTGCGAAGCTAACCGGGCCCGGTCCTGGTGTTTCTCTCAGTGCCTATGCTTCCTGGATTACTCCTTGTGAGAAGACAAAGAGGCCCTGGAAGACTGTGCCGGTGAGGCTGAAAAGCTCCTGACTTGCAGCTCCTTCTCCACTGTGACCAACTTCTACTTCAAAAGGTGACTCTCCAGAATGTTTGAAAGATGTCTCTAAGTGGCCTGGTTGAATTTCTGGCAAAACTGGCAGGCTTTGGTGTTGTGGCTGGGGCTTAGGCAGATGAGACACACAGAGTGGCCATACTTTTCAGGGATCCGTTTGCCACAGGCACACTTCAAGGAGTGGTCAGACGACATGGCTGGTGGAGATGAACTCATCAAGAACACTGAAAATCCAATGTTTAAAACAGAAAAAGTAAAAGATAAAAAAGAGTGGTAAGCGTGGGAAATGGCGGTCGACTGTAGTTGCAGCGCCCACTAAGGTTGATGTGCGCGGGTTGACAGTGGGGAAAAGAACTGTGGTAGGTGTGGAGGACCGCCCACCTATATAGGCTAGGCTGATGTCAGCTGACTGACGTTGGCGGTGGGAGGTCCCCTGTGATATACTGCTAGCTAGAAGTCTTCCATGTGGTCCTAGTGACTGCGGCTTAGTCCTACCAGTGTGGCCTGCTGCAAGAACTTTCCTCAAAATAAGATGCAAGTCTTTTTTCTGTTCATAAACTTTTATGTTTCTGTGACCAGATAAGAGCCTTAAAAACCAGATTGGTGCAAACAGTCTTTACTGTAAGCTATATTAGATAATAGGGAATTATAAGGTATTGTGCAAAGAAATGGAATTTGATTATATACAGCAGTTTTTATTCACAAAGTATCTTAAAGAGCAGAGCTAGATTCTGGCAGTGCAGAAACAGTTTGGTAACAAATGCTGTAACTGATGAGTAGAAATCATGCACTTGCATTAGAACCCACTTTACTGAGAAGGAATGTTGGTCAAACATTGGACCCCATTCACAAAGCCCACGTACCATGTATGTGTGACGTGTAGGCATGCCCACGACTGAATTCTGCGCAGCAGGAACTAGTGGGCTTCCTGCAGCATTCATGGCAGGCATGCTAGTGCCTTGTGCACTGGAACCCCCGGTGGCCCATGCAGCTATGTGCCATGGGCAGTCCAGGGGCTTGCCCGCACTCCATGCCATTTACTAAGGCACGAGGTGCTGAGCCAGGGGAAACAAGTTACGCAATGGAGACCCAGCTGTAACCCATATGCACACACACTCCAATGGACACCTGCCAGCAGCGTCGGCACAGGGACCCGCACCACACTGCTGCCCCAGTCCACCAGGCTGCCGGTACGGGCTGAGGGCAGCCATTCCGGCAGTCATCCATAAGACTCGATTCCCAGGTCCGTGCCTTCCCAGGTTCCTCTGCACAAGCGCAGCGGAGGATCCACTATGGGATCCAAGTCAGACGCCCGCCTGCACCCTGTGATCCACCCCATCCCACCTCAAGCAGCTGCAATCAACCCCTGCACATCTGTGCACGGGGTGGGGGGTGAAGGATCATGCAGACGTGTGCCCTGCAGGTGCTTGTGGTTGTGAATACCATGCACCTGTTGGGGCCATGTAGCTCCGCGAGCATTACACGCCCATTTCATGTGTATAACCCGCACCTTTGTGAATAGAGCTCATTGAGAAAACTGTACCCCTACTCTTGCAGAAAGTGACTTGGGATCTTCAACTTCCACCTGGACAACCAGAGACGGACAGGACATGACCACTCCCTGTGGTTATGTAGATGATTTTTTTGTACATAATATGAGTAAGAGTGATGCACGGAACAGCGCTCTGCCTTGCAGCTGACATGTCTAGTCCTGATCCTCCCACTACGTCATCAGCACTGTGACATCACAGCTGCTCAGGAAGAGACACTCAGCTGCTGCCAGGTCAGTCACCTGTGATGCCACTGTGAAGTGATGCTGATGATGTAGTGGAAGGAATAGAGCTAGACATGTCAGCTGCCAGGCAGACTGCTACTCCCAACATACAGCATAATTTTATCACAGAGAAAACATTCTAATGAGAAAAAGGAAAAAGAAAAATACTTCAGAAATATAAAGTTAAAGTTACTATTTTTTTTTTTTTTTTAATTGTTTATGCTCACGCCCTTATCTCAGCAGCTTGCCTGTCCGAGACTGTACTGGTGGAGGCGCGCCAAGCTCGGGTCCAGACCTCAGCCCCCATCCTGCCTCGGTTCCCCTGGGTGGCGAAGTGGGGAGAACCCCACACCTGTGCCATGTGTCGGCCCTCCATCCGACCCAGGTCTGCAACACACCCTATCAGCCCCATAATCCGCGAACCGTGGTAATTTTTTCGCTTTTTCTCCCCATGCCCCAAGGATGCTGCTGGCACAGAGGGATCCATGGAAACAGGCACATGCTGAGATGTGACACCGCTCCGGATCCCAGCCAATGTCCAGCCCTCCCACGTAGCACCCCACACTGCACCTCCACCCGTGTGTACTCAGGTGGCGGCATTGCTGCGGAAGTGGCGTCCCTCCCTCCCCGGAGTTGAAGAGCGCCCCTTGGGTGTTCAATCCTCCTCCCCCTGGCCGACTCTCCAGCTTCCCGGGCTCGCTCCCGAACCCGGGTCACCAGCGTCGCAAGCAGTACCTTCACCACTGCGCTGGCTAAAGTTACTACTTCTTACAATTTATAACATTTTACTGTCTGCTTGTAACAAAATTGTAGCAAGCCAAGACTTTTGGGGTAATTCTCAGAAAAACACCCAGGCGAAGTTTAATGAAACCAAAAAAAAAGCTGCTTTACTTCGGCACCAAACAAAGGTTCACAACAGCTTGTTTTGGCAGAGCAAATACAAAATACTGTTTAGCTTCATTCATCTCTCCAGTTAGCAGTAGCCCTGCTCTCTCTCTCTCTTTTCAGACCCAAAAACCTCATTCTTGCTATTTCTGGGTTTTTCTAATGGCTCTCAGGTAAAGCTCATTTGTGCTCCTCCTCCACAGGGAATTCCAAGCTTGCGGGCAGCCAGAACAGACAGCCTCTAAAGGGCCAGGCCAATAGTCAGCATGGCTGGGTTTCAATTCCCTCTGTTTACCTACAGTATATTTTGGGGGCGTAGTGAAGGTTATATAGACCCCTTTACACTGCTGTTTTTAGTTCTACTAGCTCTTTAATACTCTGTTTAGACTGTTACTGTGAACTGTCTACACCTTTTTTTAATTTGTTTTTATGATTCACAGATCTTTGTAACAGACTGTAATGACTATTTAAGGCCACAATAAAGATTTAATTTATTGACTGATAAAGTTTTAAGTCAATCCAATTATCAGGGTGCTTTATGTTTTAATTAACAAAAATGTACTCCTGGGCCTAACACCCCCTGCTTTAACAGATTGCTTCCACACCGTCTCCAACCAATACAACACCAGGAACATAACCAGGAATGCCCTTAAGCCTCCTTTCCGGCTTACACAGCTGGGCAAGTGGTCATTGACTGTCAGGGCCATTAACTGGTTAAACAAACTGCCTGAATCAACAGTCAATCAATCAATCTTTATTTTACCAGGTGAAACACCATTTACAAGGTGGACCTGGGGTCACAAAAATAAAATACATAAATGAAATGCAATGATAAGAACAATGAATACAATCAGTAAATGTAAAACTAAATAGGACAATGAATGCAATCATAATACCAGACTATCTATAGACATGCACTGAAACAATCAAATATAAGACAAAGCACGCACTCAGTACCAAGTAACGGAGAAACCTATGACAATATGTATAGAAATGCAGCACGACAGAGGCTTTGACAGGAATGGAGTAGCATCAAGGGGCGTAGGCAGGTCGGGAGGGATTTGAAGGCAGGGGGAGAGCATAAGGCTTAGTACGGCCAGCAAGTACAGAGAAAGGAAGGAGGAGTGGGAGGAGCAATCAATCAGTGTAAGAGATCTTTGCAGTCTGCCCTTACAGTCCACTGCAATTGTAACCATTAAAACTGTTTTATCTGGCTTTTCTCTGTACATATCCTGTGACTTTTCATACAATGATCTGAATGGATTTTTTCAAAACTGTATGCAACTGTTCTGTCTCAAGTGCTTTGATCCTGACTCAACTGCATTTCCTCTGGAACCACTTACTGAACTTATAACGTTGTTTTGTGACTATGTACTTGACGTGGAACCTGTGTAAATGAGTACTTGTGCTTCAAGGTAATATCTGAAGTTTTCAATAAATAACTATCTAAATAATTGTTGTCAGCTATGGGATGGTAGGTCTGCTGTTTTGCCATGGGGAAAATGCCTAACCGTATTATAACACCTCAAACTAATCCCTCCACATAACTAGCAGCCAGTGCTATTTGCGAAGCATGGGTGATATCTTCTGACCTCCTAGCAGAAGTCAAGAAAAGTGCATCTGTGTTCTGCATCAGCTGCAGGCAGCAGAGCAACCTTACAAACAGGCCCCAATGCAGCACATTATAGCAGTCAAGTCATGAGGTGACGAATGCCTGTACCAGAGTCCTCAGGTCACCACCGTTATGGTTGGGGTGCAGCCCGGTACTGTTATTTAGATGATATAAAAGCCACTCTGGGCTAAAGCTGTCATCTGGGGAGCCAAAGTTAGTTCTCTGTCCAGAGTGACACCCATATTGTGAAAAAAAATCCTTTACCGTAAGCCGAACCCAGCAAACACGGTAAGCCCAAAGTGATCCTTCAAGGATGACAGCTGATGACCAGGACCAACTAGTAACAGCTCAGTCTTGTCAGGGTTCAGTCCTTGCCAGTTGATGGCCATTTACTCTCTAATCTTGGCCAGGGCTCTGTCAAGCAGAGCTCCCAGGTTGACCTTGCTGGGCATAAAAAAGGGTACAGCTTGGTACCATCCACACAGCTCTGCAAAAACTCAAGCCATGCCTTTGGATCACCCCTCCTAGTGGCAGCATATACTGCAAATAACAGGGACAAGATTGATCCCTGGGGTACTCCAAACAAGACAGTGATTGCAAAATATATAAACCCACCTAACACCAGCATTTGCTTACATCCTGAAATGAAGGGCCAGAATCATTAGGGATGGTTCCAGTCAGGCCACAGAATTTCCTCAAGCACTTGATAAGCTCCCCATGATCAACAGTAACAAGTGCTGCAAAAAGATCTCTTTTATTTTACAATTTTTGGTCAGAAAATACACAATAAGTCAAGACTTGTTTCCAGGGATGTCCTCGGAGCACATGGAAGTTAAATAACTTGCTCATAGTCACACAGTATGCAAGTGGTGGCTGTGGGATTCAAACTTAGTTCTCCAGGTTTGCAGCTCAGTGCTCTTAACCACTACACTATACTGCCTCCAACTAAAGAGACCTACCATCGGGAGAATGAAGACAGCTGATAGAAGACAGCAGTAAAGTATATTTTTTATCCAGGAAAATACAGCTAGACCAAAGCCCATTTACAATGCTCTTCTAAATAGAAGTCTGGTTACAGATTTAAAAATATAAAGGTGCTTTAAAGTACAGGATATACATTACATTAACATACAGTAGCCAGCAGGGTCAGATACACATATTAGCAATAACAAACTAGAATACTTTAACAAAGACGTTGCATAGAATTTAGAATTTATCTTCTATAATCACCTCGAAGTACTTTAGGGACCTACTGTAGGGAGGAGAACAGGATGATCCAGCATGTGGAAGAAGATGGGTTGTTCTCCAGCATATAGCCTGGGTTTCAATAATGTATGTAGATCCTGCAAAACCAACCTGTTTTCTTTGAGAAGGTAACCAGGGCTCAAACTGAGGGTGTATGCAGGGGTATGGCATAAAGGCATTAAACAAATGCTTGTTCCAGCCCCAATGTACCCATACAAGGCTTTAAAGTCAGACTGAAGCATACTGCATAGTCCTACTTTTTCGCCTCAGCTTCAACCTCTGGAGGTAACTACTGAATGTAACAGGGACCAAGTAGTGGATGTAGATTACCTGGACATCAGGAAGGCCTTTTGACACTTTACCACACACAAAACTCACGGTGATAGTAGGGCACTATGGAATCCACAAAATGTACAATAAGTGGGTAGCAAACTGGCTGACAGGTTAGCAGACAGTGGTGGTGGAAGGTAACCATTGAGAGTGGATGAATGTTGTGAGGGTCGTATACCCCAGAGACTGGTGCTGTATCTGTTGCTCTTTAACATACTGTATTTATAAATTACTTGGAGAAGGAGGGTAAAGTAATCAGGAATTACAACCCTTTGAGTCAGGGACTCGTTTACGAAGGCCCCTCGTCAGGAAGACAAATACATTATTAGCAAGCAACAGAAAACAAAGCAAACAGTCAAAATTAAGGGCTGGTTACAAAGGCCCCACATGACGGTAAATTAGCAATAATAAACAGACAAACAATAATGTGAGCTATAATGAGTCAAATGAAGGGCAGAGTCAAGAATGGGCAGACTGAGAGGAGTAAAGGCAGGGAAAACTCAGCCAGGGCAGTCACGGCGGCGGGAGGAGAGGAGGTGGTTCTTGAGAGCAGTTTTAAAAGGCCCCAATCTTGGTAGGGAGGCAATAGCTACAGGCAGGGAATTGTGCCAGGATGGGGCACGGTAACGGAATGACCTCTGTGCAAGGGAGGTCCTAACTCTGGGGACTTGCAGAGGGGAGCGGACAGCACTGCAGGTAGAGAGGGAGGGGGTAGATAGGCTCATGACAGAAGACAGACCAGGGGGAGTCAAAACCTGCAGTAATATTTTTGGTCAAGAGGCCAGATTGATAGATAAGCCTTTCCTCCAGATTAAGGAAGTCAGAGAGGGAATACAGTGTGCAAGTATGGGTAAGACGTGGGGAATCAATAAGCAGCCGGCAGGACTTACTGAGGGATAGCTTAATTTTGTGCAGAGCAGTGTTGTCAGCGGCACCATAAATAAGCAGACCATAGTCCATGAGGGACAGTACCAAGGATGAGATGGCCAGCCATAGTGCTTCAGTGGGGAGACGGTCATAATGGTGATACCGTAGGTCTATCCTAGAGTTGATGGTGGAGCAAAGGGAGCAGATGAGGTCATGAAAGGATAGGGAGGGATCAAAGAGAACGCAGAGATATTTGAAGGAGGAGGTTTGTTCAAGGGGGAAGAGGGTACTAGATAAAACCTGGAGTGGATAATCTTTACGTTTACTCTGGTTATGTGCAAAAAGCATGGTTTTAGTTTTCTTTAAGTTCAAAACCAGCCTGTGGTCCGAGAACCAGCGTTCCACCTGGGTCAGGGAGTTTTGTAGGAGGAGAGGGTCAGCGTGCAAGTCAAACAGGACAGTATCATCCACATAAAGTAGAAGGTTTCCATTATAAGCGGAGGGAAGAGAATTCAGATACAGGCTGAAAAGCAGGGACCCTAGGATGGAGCCCTGGGCAACACCGGAACGAACCTCTCAGGGGCAGGAGACGGTAGACTCGATTTTGACATACTGGGTGCGGGAGGAAAGATAGCTGGAGAACCAATTTAACACACCCTGTGAGAGGCCAAGGGGTTGGAAAGAAGAGAGGAGAAGGGAGTGGTGGACATTGTCGAAAGCCTTCGATAAGTCAATGAAGACAGAGCAGGCAACATGACCTTTGTCAAGAGAAGTGTGAAGGAAATTGGAGAATTCAGTAAGGGAGCGGTAGTGGTGCTGTGTGCATGACAAAAACCATGTTGTTCACGGCAGAGGAGGTTATAGGTGGAGAGGTAGTCAGAGAGCTGATCGGCCACAATTGTTTCCAGAGCCTTGGAGAAGGGGGGATGGAGATGGGGCGATAGTTGCTGGGGGAGGATCAGTCACCTTATTTATGAAGAGGGGTGATCACTGCTGTTTTACAGGCAAGGGGGAATTGACGGAGGCAGAGGGAGTGGTTCAGCAATTTGGTAAGGGGACTGAGGACTGCATCTAGGGCCTTTTTAAGCAGTTTGGTGTCGCGGAAGTCACTGCTGTGACCTGTGCCCTTAAGTGATCTGAGCAGGTAGAGCCTTGCTTTATGAGGGGAGAGGGCCTTGAAGTAGAATGGGGGATGAGCAACTGGATCGGAGGAGGGGGTGGGACTGGGTCAAAAAAATTTTGAGGGAGGACCGCCAAGAGGTCAGAGATGGAACTATTTAAGCAGCTAGCAACAGCCATAGGATCAGTAGACAAGGCACCCTTAAAGAGATGGGCAGTGGGGGTCACAGCCTTGCAATTAAGTTCCTTGATATTGTTCCAGGAAGAGGCAAGGGTGGACCTGTAGTGTTCAGCCTTGGCTTTACAGATAGCCCAGGTACATTTATTTCTAGTGGTATGGTAAGCTTGCCTGTCCGGAGTCCTACCGGATTTAACAGCCCTGTGCCAAAGGTTGTCTCTGTGGTGCATGAGACCAAGCAGAGATGGCGTGACCAAGGGAGATTCACGGCCCTTGGAGACAACTTTGGAAAGGGGAGCAAAGGTGTCGCAGGCCTTGTTGAAAACTTGAATAAAATAGAGAAGGGTGGAGTAAATGTCAGGGGCACAATCAATGGGGGACCAATCACAACCAGCAAGGTACTCTTTTAGTTGGGCAAGTTTACCAGGGCATAAGAGATGACGAGTGGACAATCTGGGTGGATGCTTAGGCCTCATGCACGATCAGAAGAAAGTGATAGGGGCGTGATCACTGAGCACATCAGGGAGCACAGCAAGGCTGGCGATCTTGTGGGGTTTGTTGAATAGAACAAGATCCAGTAAGGCAGAGGTACCAGTGACCAGGTTAGATCTGGTGGGCAGAGTAAAAAGTTGAGTAAGGTCTAGGGCAGCAGTGGCATCTCTAGCCTGGGAGGCGGAGTCGGCAAACCAGTTAATGTTTAGGTCGCCAAGTAAGATTTGCTCCATCTTAGGGGGCAAGGAGGTAAGATGATCAAGGAGGTATTGGAAGGCAAGGTGTTGGTGTCTAGGAGGAATGTAGGATGCAGTAAGATATAAAGGGGCTCTAGAGGGTTCGGGGTAAGTCTGAGGGAGATGGCTTGGGCGCCGTGACTGAGCTGAGGGGTGGGGAGGTTTGTGCCCTTGGATTGAGTTGCAGAGATATATGGCACAACCCCCACCATGCTTAGAGATCCGGTCCTCCCTAAAAGCATATACCCAGGAAGGGCAACAGCAGCATCAGGGGTGGCCTTGGTAAGCCAGGTTTCAACAATGGCCAAGATATCAGGCTGATGTAGAGCAGTCCAACCCTGTAAGTCAGAGAATTTCTTTAGCAAACTGCGTATGTTCATGGATGCAAAGCACAGCGAATGGGGCACCGGAGTGTGAGGGAGTTAACAGAAGGGGGACCAGGATTAGGGTGAACATTTCCAGAGAGCATGAGGAGGACAGCGAGGACCCTTAGAGTGGCTAGATGTTGCACAAGGCAGGAAGGGGAGGTGCAAGAGGAGTGGGTTGCTGAGGCAGTAACAGGGTTGGGAAGGAGCAAAGCACAGGCAAGGCAGGAGGGTGGGCATGGGGGAGTGACAGAGGTGGGGGTTGTGGGTGAGATGGCAGGGGTGGGGAGGCCGGGGTGGAACAGAGTAGGTGGAGAGAAGGTGGAGAAGCGGGGAGAGGGGAATTAGGTGTAGAGAGGTGTTAGAGGGGAGAGAAGGGTAAGGCGAGAGAGGGAGGGGGTTATGGCTAGAGAGATTGCTTGGAGGATGAAGGAGGATTAATGAGAGGAGCAGCAGAGCAGGAGAGAGGCAGACAATGTGCGAGAGAGGAGCATAAGACAGGCTGCTGAAGTTTGCTGCCAACACTAAACTGACAAGAAAAGTGGACAGGAGGACTTGGATACATCATGGTCTGAGAAATGGGGAAATCAATTTACTGTAGAAGTGTAAGATACTACACCTAGAGGCAAAAAATACAGGTTACTCACCTGTAACAGGAGTTCTAGGAATGGTATATGTTGTTCATCCACACTGTCTGGCAGGTTCCTTGCCGCTTTAAATCTTGCCGGAAGGTCTTCAAGCTGGCTCCTCCCACCCACCCGGGTGGTAGAACTCTCGGCTCCACCCCATGCGCCAGATCTGGCCCGCTGGAAGCTCAGGTTGTCGTCGGCCGGGGAGGTTGGGTGGAGTCGTGTGGATGAACAACATATACCATTCCTAGAACTCCTGTTACAGGTGAGTAACCTGTATTTCTCTGGACATGGATATGTTGTTCATCCACACTGTCTAGCAGACTCTAGCAGTTCTCCGGGAGGAGGAGGCAAAGCGCACACCCCTACTTGGAATAAAGACTGGAGAACTGAGGCCCCAAAACCAGCATCCGGCGTGACTCAAGGTCGATGTGGTAATGGGTAATAAAGGTGTGTGCTGACTTCCAGGTAGCAGCCCTGCAGATTTCCTGGATAGGGATGTCCTGGAAGCAGCCACCGATGCAACAATATGACAGGTAGAATGAGCTCTTATCTCCTCTGGGAGGCTCCATGCCCGCCAACTTATAGCAGAGATCTATACAGGAGGTGACCCACCTGCCTATCGTCCGACTTGGCTGCAGGTCTGCCAGGTGCGGCTTCAGCGTAGGTGACAAACAGCTGGCGAACCTCTCCCCGAATTTCAGCCGTGCGCTCCTTATAATAAGCGAGCACCCTTCTAGGGTCCAAAGTATGGAGCCTGTATTCGGCCTCTGAGGTGTGACTGGGGTAGAACACCGGCAGAGTCAACACCTGGTTAAGGTGAAACTCTGACACCACCTTCGGAAGGAATTTCGGGTGGGGGCGCAGGACAACCTTGTCCCTGTGGAAGACCAGGTAAGGAGACTCAATGCAGAGCGCCTGGAGTTCTCCCATCCTTCTGGCTGACGTGATAGCCACCAAGAAGGCGGTCTTCCACGACAGGTGAGAGAGTTCACACCTGTGCATTGGTTCGAATGGCTTGCCCATGAGCTTTACCAGTACCAGCAGTAAATCCCACGGAGGTGGAGGTTCTCGCACCGGAGGAAATGTGATCAAGGCCTTTGAAAAAGCGCCAGACCACATACTCCTGCGCCACCGACTGCTCCTCCCGACCCGCGCCCGATGAGAGAGATGGCTTTCAGAACTTTAAGTTGTGAGCCTAAGCCCTTGACTAGAAAGGGACCATAAATAGTCCAAAATGCTTGCCAAGGAACAGGAGGAAGGGTCAAGCCCTTACCTGACACCAAATGGAAAACCTCTTCCATTTGAAAGCATAGCATTCCTGGTCGACTCCTTACGGGACGCCTCAACAACATTGAGGACCTCGTCGGAAAGACCCAAGGCCTGGAACTCTAGCCGCTCAGGAACCAGGCCGTCAGGTGCAGGGGTTGAAGGTCCGGATGGAACACCTTCCCCTGATTGACTGAGAGCAGGTCCGGGCGAGCTGGAAGCTGCCTCGGGAGCCTGGAGCTGAGGCTGAGGAGATCTGGGTACCAGAACTGGCGGGCCAGTCTGGGGCTATCAGAATCACCTCGCCTTGTCCCTCCTTGTCTTGAGCACCTTGTGAATCAAGGGAAATGGGGAAAAGGCGTAAAGGAGGCCCGGGGTCCACAGCCTCGAGAAGGCATCCCCCTGCAGCGAGCCCTGTTGAGGGGGGTGGGCATGAAACAGCCTCAGCTTCGCATTCTCCCTGGAGGCAAACAGGTCCTCCTGAGGTGTACCCCAGTGGGAGAACAGATCTTGTACTACCTCCGGCAGGACAGACCACTCGTGAGATGCAGCCCCTATCCGGCTCAGGGCATCAGCCAGGGTGTTGGAGGCTCCTGCCACATGAATGGCTAGGAGATCCTCCTCCAGGCTACGCATTAGTGACCAAATGCGGTGAGCTTCCTTGCACAGAAGCATGGAGCGCGTCCCACCCTGGCGGTTCAGGTAGTACATGGTCGTGGTATTGTCCGTCTGGACTCGGACCACTTGACCCCGGAGAAACGGAGCAAAGGCGGTGAGAGCTAGGCGGACTGCTCGGAGCTCCAGCAGGTTGATGTGGCATCGGGACTTCCACGGGGACCAGAGGCCATGCACTCGTGTTCCCCAGATGGGCACCCCAACCCATCAGAGAGGCATCGGTCGATAGAGGCCGTCGGCTCGAGGCGGACAAGCGGGATGCCTCCTGCAGATGGGATGGAGCGGTCCACCACTGGAGGCGTTACATCTCCTGGTCACTATCACTAGCTGGTCCAATGGATCGCAGTGTTGTGACCACCGGCTAGCCAGTCCCCACTGAAGGGGCGCATGTGCCAGTGCGTTCAGCAGGCCACGCTGGTACAGGCTGCCATGAGACCCAGGAGGCGCAGGAAGTCCCGGGCAGGCGATTGCCCAACCAGAAATGATTGGGCAAGGAGGTAGAACCTCGGCCCTGTCCGCTGAGGCCGTGCTCTGGCTCGAAGAGTCGAGCTCTGCCCGATGAACAGGAACACCTGCTTCGGCTCGAGTTCCGACTTGGCCTCATTGATGAGAAGGCCGACTTGAGAGCAAACCTGGAGGCCAGATCTCTGGACCGCTCCACCTCCGTCTGGAGGGGCTGCTATCAGCCAATCGTCCAGGTAAGGGTACACGGACCCCTCGGTGCCAGGAAGTGCTGTCACCACTGCCATGCATTTGTGAAGACCCTGGGAGCTGGAGATAAGCGAAGGGCATGGCTTGGAACCTCGAAGAGGATCTCTCCGGCTCGGCGGAGAAATCTCGATGTACGGACGGATAGGGACGTGAAAGAAACTGGTCCTGTGGGTCAGAGAGCAGAACCACATGCCGTGTTCCAGAGATGGTATTATCTCGCCAGAGTGACCATTCTGAAGGTCGAGACCTTAGGAACTTGTTCAGGTTGGTAGGCCGGAGAATGGGCGCCAGCCCCGTCCGTTCGAACCAGGAAATACCTGGACATGACCCCGGGTCTAAAGGGGTCCTCTACCTCCGTGATCACCTCCTTTTGGAGGAGGAGGAGAGCGATGTCGGCTCGACGAGCCGCCAGTGAGGCTGCGGACCCTGAGGCCCCCCGAGGTGCGACGGCTCTGAAGGGCGGGGCCTGCTCGAATTCTAGAGGTAGGCCTTTTCCCACCACCTCCAGTACCCACCTTTCCGTGGAAACAGCAGACCAGGTGGAAAGGAAGTGTCTGAGCCGTCCTCCCACAGGGGGAACCATGGGTGAGGTGACAGGGATGGGGGCGACACCCCTCAGCCCATCACTGGGCAGGCTTGGAGGAGGGACCGGCCGAGGGACCTCCTGGGCCTTTACCTCCCTGCTTCCTGTTGGAGGAAGCCGACGGCTTGGGTTTGGGATGCCAAGCTCGAGCCTGCTGGCCCTGACGTTGCTGGGCCGGGCGCGCCACAGGCGCAGAAGGACGAAAGGGCTTAGGCTGTGGCTTACGGCCTTTGTCCTTCTGAGCGGAAGAGACCGAGTCCAAGGTAGCATTGGACTTCTCGATCCTCTGCAGGTGACCTTCACCCGCCGAGAAGGTCAGTCCCAAAAGGAACATCCGCCAACTTGTGCTGGGTATCCGAGGTAAAGGTGGAT
Organism: Neoceratodus forsteri; assembly: GCA_016271365.2. NCBI lineage: Eukaryota > Metazoa > Chordata > Ceratodontiformes > Ceratodontidae > Neoceratodus > Neoceratodus forsteri. The sequence continues at coordinate 685,849,491 of CM028134.1, forward strand.
ATCCTCAGCCAAGCCCGGCGCATGGCCACTACGGCGCCTACAGACCTGGCCAAGCGAGTCCCGATGTCTAAAGCAGTCTGGAGCTGCTGTTTGGCCACTGCCCTGCCCTGGTCCGCACCTGCCTGACCGTGAGTCTGCAGATCCGCGGGAAGATGAGGACAACCTCATCCAGGGGCCCAACATGGCGTGAGAAAACGTGTCATGAGGGGCCGGAACTGGCCTGATGAAGGCAGAGAGGGGCGCAGCATAGACTTTTCGCCCGGCATAATCCAATTCTTGATTCCTTGTCGGGGGTTTGTCCACATCCTTGGCATTCCGGCATGCTGGAAGCGCTGTCGGTAAACAACCCCTCGGCCGGTGTTCGAAAAACCGGACAGGGAACCCGGTAGGGACACATACTTCCTGGCCATTCTGGCCAAGGCACGAGGGCAGGAAGCAGGGCGCTGCCAAAGTTCCAAGGCCGGACCCACTATAGCCGGCCACGGAAGGCCTCCGTAGGAGAATCCCCTCGGTCCAGAATCTCCGTGAGGGGATACCTGGTCCGTTTATAAACGGGTTCGAGCTTCATCCCGGTGGACTCCGAGATGAGCTGAAGCAACCCTAAGAAGGACGAAGGGCTATCGTCCACTGACTGCCCTCCTGAGGACTCCAAGTCCATGAGCTTGGAGAAGAGGGAGGAACCATCATCAGACTCAGAAGAGTCCTCAAAGAGCTGCCTCGTGCCTGAGCCACCCTCCACCTGCCGAGGTTTATCGGGAGTGAGGGTGACAGACAGCCTATGGGGCAAACCCAAGGCCGACCGAGAATTTTTGGTCGGAGCCCCAACTAATGGCTGTGGAGGTGGAGGTTCCACCAGAATCGGTGGGGCAGCTGGAATTGGCCGAACAACCGGCCTGGGAACAGGCTCCTCGGCTACAACGAGGGGTTGTTTCGGCCGCTACGGTGACAGCCACTTAATGGCCGGGGAAGACGACTGGGTCGGCTTATTCCCGGTCAAAAGGAGCTGTTGCCACATGAGTTCCTCGTACCTCCGACGCAACTTGTGCCAAAGCCTCCCCTCGTCCGAGGAAGAGGAAGCGGCGACGCCGCTTGCCGCGGTGCCGAGACCAAGACCGCCTATGGCGGCGGGATCGGTTGGACCGCGAGGATGTCCGAGACCGAGAGTCTCGACTAGGCCGAGGAAGGCGAGGAGAAGTGTCGGAAATCGGCACTCCCCTCGGCTCGGACGATCCCACCGAAGGCTCCGGAACCGGAGGCACAGACGAGCCGACGGGATCCTCAACTCCCACCGGGGGAACCGGGGAGAGGGGATTCTCAGCTTCTCCAGCCGACAACCCGTCTAACGGGTCGAGAAAAATCTCGACCGCGTCGGCGGGAGTCTCGGTCAACTGGCCTGACGGGGACACCGTGAAGCCAGTGGCTGAAGCTGAGGGGTCGACCGAAGTCGACTGTCGACAAGAAGGGAGGGGATCTTTCCCGCTCCCAAGAGCATCGACAGGAGACTTACTTTGCTCTTTTGGACCTGGAAAAGGTCCGAAGAGTTGGACCCTCACCTTTACGTCGAGAGGGTCAGACAAAGCTCCTTAAAAGAAGCCGATGCAGGCACCGAGGAAGGGACCAATGCGCCTCGAGGTAGAAGCGGCCCGCTCCGCCTCCTCTTCGAGGGTGATCATCTGCTCGAGCTGATCCACCGAGCCCGCCGCCGGACACCGCCAACCGGGCCTCTTTAGATTTCACCGGTGGAATTCTTTTCTCGGGGCGCCCCAATTGTAATCGGGCAGCACGGTCTTCAGGGACGTAGGCCGAAAAGAAGAGCACAAGTCGCAGGTCTGCGGGTCGTGCTCAAGGCCCAGGCAGTAGACGCACGTGGAGTGCGGATCCGTCCTAGACATCTTCTGCCCGCAAGGGCACCTACGGAAACCGGGAGTCGATTTGTCCATCGCAGCCGTGAGGAGAAGAAGACCGAAGTCTTTTTAGCAAAAACTTTTTGATTTCGAACTTCCGAAGAATTAGGAACCAGTCTTAAACGCAGAGCGTTAAGGAGGGAACCTGAGCTTCCAAGCGGTAGGGAAGATCTGGCGTCATGGGGCGGAGCCGAGAGTTTTACCACCCGGGTGGGTGGGAGGAGCCAGCTTGAAGACCTTCCGGCAAGATTTAAAGCGGCAAGGAACCTGCCAGACAGTGTGGATGAACAACATATCCATGTCCCTAGAAAATCTGGGTTGCACATACTGTACACCCTGTAGCTTAACCTAGGAAAAGGATCCAGGAGTACTTCTGAACAGTACACTGAAGTCAGAGGGGTGATGTGCTGCAGCAGTAAAAAAAAAAAAAAAGGAGCAGGTCAAAGGCAGATGATCCTTCCCACGTACAAGGCCTTGGTTAGACTACACCTACAGTACTGTGTAGAGTTGGGGTCACTACAGTACAAAAATACAAATTAATCACTGCTTACAAGAGCAGCATCCATATTACCAGGCATATACCAAATTTGACAGGTCCACCTTTGTAATATCAGACGAGGCAGTGTGGTCTAGTGGTTGGCGCCAGAGAACCAGGCGATCACAAATTCAACCACCACCACAACCAAATAACTTACTGTGTAAAGTTGAGCAAATCACGTAACCTCCCAGTGTTCCACTCTACCCCACTGTGGAAATGAGCAGAAGAAAGATCCCACTGAAAATAAGATGTTGCACCTCAGCTGGGCTATCTTGGGGAGAGTTGTGAATCTACATAAATAATTTATTTCACTGTTCTGTGGTGATGTATATATTGTTCCTCAAACTGCTGACTCATCCCTGACACAGTCTGTTGTAATTTATCTTTTATGTTATCTTACATCTTACATTGTTGTGATATGTTTGACATTTAGTTTTCAGTCCTGTATGTTGTGCTTTAATTCCGTCTGTACCTGTGTAAATTGTCAATTATGTATTTGTTCATTGTAGCTCAGTACTCTCCCTGGCCGTGCCTAAAAACAGTCACTATATGTCTAGTACACTTACCAGGTAAACCAAAAACTAAATGAATAATCAGTCAGCCCTACTTACAGTATGTACACTTCACCAGGCAAACCATGTATACAAATAACCCGCTGAACAGGCATGAATATAATACTTAATCACAGAAACATAGAAACGGATGACAGATAAGGACTGCTAAGCCCATCTACTCTGCTAATTTTTCCTGCCTACTGTATATGTTGCAGACCCTACTTGATCTCCGGCTTTACCTCCTCGACTCTATTGCTAGGGTACCCCTATGCCTGTCCCATGCATGCTTGAGTCCCCCCACTGTGTTTTCCCCACCACCTCTGCTGGGAGTCTATTCCATGCATCCACCACCTTTTCTGTGAAGAAATACATCCTCACACTACCCCTTAGCGTACCCCTTCCAACCTCATGCCATGCCCCCTCGTTTCTGGACATCTCCTTTTCTGAAAGATGCTACCCTCCAGTACCCTATTTATGCCTTTAAGATATATGTAGGTTTCTACCATATCTCCCCTTTCTCTTCTCTCATCTAGGGTATACATATTGAGGTCTCCCAGTCTCTCCTCATATGACTTTTGGTGCAGGCCCTTGCCCTTCTCTGAACTGCCTCCACCCTGTCTATGTCCTTACAGAGATGCGGCCTCCAGAACTGGACACCGTATTCCAAATGAGGCCTTACCAGTGATCTGTGTGGAGGGGTTGTGGGATAACAGATGGACCAGACACCAAACTTCAGGTTCAAGACACAATCTCTGTGCGATGTTTATTCAGAATACATGAAATAAGCTTCTGCAATGCCATATTCCTTCTTCAGTACATCAGTTTGCAGCAACAGACCACGTATGTCCTTTCTCTGCACTTAGCCAGCACCTACTGACACTGATCTCTGATCTAATCACTTTTTAGTGAAAACCCTTTATCCCTATTAGACCACCGAGTCAGCTGAATAACCAATTATGACCGACTTACAACACATTATGACTGATTTTTTCAACTAGTTTAAAATTTATGACTACGACTCACTAAAGAAAATCCAACCAATTTTTTCAACTTACGCCACTGTGGAATTTTATTTATGTACTAGCAAGTTGTATTTGAGCGCAATTAGTGGGAAAGACATTGCAGATTTATTTACATAGGCCCAGATATTCAAAAGTGTTGCGCCATGCAATACCCACTGATGCGCCCCGGCGCGATATTCAAAAGGGAAAAGTGCGGGCACAAATCCCGATGCGCTGGAGCGCATCAGTAATGTATGCAGGCGCGGGTGGGGGGCATGCCCATGCATACCCTGCACAGCCCGATATTCGGCGGGATGTGCAGTCATGCATCTTAGCCCCTACCTCTTGCATCAACACTAAACTGATCCCAAAAAATAAAAGGAACAACTGATGGCCACCCACAGGTGAGCTGCGCGTGCAGGCGCAACACAGCAGCTGGCACCTGTCCGGCTGCACCAATGGCGCCCTCATGCCCAATCGTGGGCATTTGTTAAAAAAAAAAAAAAAAAAAATTCTGTCCAATATCCCTGGTGGTCCAGTGGACCGCTGTCTGCCCGATCGCGGCCATTTGTAATACAAACATAAATATTCCAATATCCCTGGTGGTCCAGTGGACTGCTGTCTGCCTGATTGTGGGCATTTGTAATAACAAAAATAAATATGTCCAATATCCCTGGTGGTCCTGGTACCGTCCCCCCAACTGAGCCCACCGCCCCACTCCCCGGTCTCCCCGGCGCTACCCCACCGCCTGCCGCCCACTGCCTGACACCGTCGGTAGGGCTGTACGTCCACTGGTCCACAGCATAAGCCAATGGGCGTGCAGCCCGTATCGTACTACACATACCAGATATGTGAATGGATCGTTACTGTAGCACTCCAGCCAGAGAGTTTGCTCATGCTGCGACTAGTGAAGATATGGTGTTTCCATCAACGTCGTGACAATAAATACTCCAGACACTCTCCTTAGAGGACATCTCTCCCCATCACGAGTCTAATAAATTAATTTGCTGCTGCATTAAGGTGTTGACCCCCCCATCTGAAGTAGGCTTATAAAGTTATTCCTTATGGTAATTGAAAAGGAGCATTTCCACCATCCAATACAATATATTTGCAATCCATTGTGCATGTAGATAATCTATGACTTCATTCAGACCATTGGGATGCAATGTAGTGTATTCAGGTTAAAATATCTCCCATGCTTCAGCCTGTCCCTGCAGAAGTGAGATTAATAATATTCCAACACCAATCACCATATCTGAATTTTCCTCTAATATGCTGTAGTTGTAAAGTTGCAAAATGTAGTTCATTTGGAAGCGGATTACTAATGGTACAGCCTAGCAACTGCAAAATGTTGCCCCGTTGGCCCAATGCATTTTGTTCTTTGTTCTGAGTAACTTCTGCCCCATCTAGAGCCCAATAGCCCAAATGTGTTCTTGCACACCTTATTTTAAACTATGTGGCCCCCCTCCCTCACATTAATCTCACTTTTACACCACCCATCCATCCATCCCAGTCTAGCCCAGTCCCAGCCAGGCAGTTGCCAAAGAAAAAACCACCACCACCTCAGACCACAACAGTGCTAAATAGCTGAATTTTGAAAACAAAATCTATTCTCTGCAAAACTGCTAGTTACCTTTTTATGCAATGTGCTGCAGCCTGGTCTGAGGTCTGACTCTCTGAGAAAAGAACATTTATTTTCAGATTTACCACCACCAGTCACTCTGTCTGTCATCGTCAGCTGCTGAAGACAGTCCCAACACTGAGCTCTCTCCCTCTCCTTTTCCAGGCTCCTCCCCTCTCGACTTTCTTTCTGGCCTGGATTCCTTAAGTTCTCTGTTGGCTGCCGACCGCCGCCACACAGTGCTGCCCGCAGTTTGCGCCTACCCAGTCCCATCCACTCCCATCCCAAAAAAAGTGTATGCCCATGCCAGCTGGCTGCGTTGTTGCTTGGCCAGTCAGTTTAACTTTTGCACTTTTTCCTGCTGCTCTGTCCTGGCCTAGTATGGCCTGCTGCTACCTGGCTGCGTGGCTGTCAATGACTCTCTCCCTTCCCTCCCTTACTGCACTTCAGTCTCTCTCTCCTCCCTGTGGCCACCAACGATGACTCTGGGTCCGATGGAGTCTCTGTCAGTACCTGGGGCCTACCCTAACCCCTCCAGGCCTGGACCCGCCACCCACACCTCCTCCATCAGCTCTCCACTGTCCACTCTCTCAGTCTCTCCCCGTGACCATCTCAGTGCCACCTGGGTCTCCCTCTCCTTGGCTCCTCCCACTCTCGAGTCTCTCGACTGATGTGGCAGCTCCTGTGGATGTGCTGTCCTAGTCCTACAAGCCTGACTGAAAACCGAAAAGGCCTCAAGTCCATGCCAGCAGCCAAAACACTCCCAGTCTCCTTAACTAAACTTCTTCACTTGAGTTGCGTTTTTTGTTGCTGCCCAAGAAAGTGTACTGCTTTCTCACCTCGTGGCTTGTGCGGTTCCTCCCTCTCTCTCGCTACTCCTTGGAGGACTGGAGGAAAGTTGGCACCGAGAAGATCTGGTTGGCTGAAGTGAACGTTTAAGGATAAAGGTTGTCCAGTACACCCCTACATAAATCCCCCCCACCCCCTCCCCAACCCAAAAAAAGGATGAGGGTTGGGTCGGAGACTCTCCGGTGTGTCAGGCAAGCCTTGGAATCGTCGACTTCAGGCAAATGCAACTCCATTAGATTATGGCTGCAATTCAGGGCAATTGGACTGCTGTAGGCCATCCCCCTTGTACAGGGTCACATTCCTCCAGGTGGGTCCCCAGTTCCCAATAAAGCCAAAACCTTTTTGTCCGCACCAGCTCTGTGTTGAAGTCCTTGGAGCGAAAGTTCCTAGCCTTCCCCTTGCTGTGGACAGGCAACACCCCCAAGAAGGTCACGGAGCTTGCTACCTGTGCAAAGCCCCGCCCCCAACTTCCTGAACTCCTCCTACATCCTTGCTGTCCCTGCCTTGTCTCCAGCCAGGTCATTTGTCCCCAGATGGACAATGACATCAAGCTTCCCCTGCCTTGCTACTGCTTTAGCAAGTCCCTGGACCCTTGCCCTGTCACTCCGAGCTGTGCTTCCTGGTACACACCTTACCTCCTTTTCTTTTCTTCCCCTGTTCCTGTCCCCAGTTCCACACCCCATACTATGGAGTCCCCCAACAGGAGAAGCTTCTTCCTTTTGGGTCCTCTTCCACCCACCTGTAGGGTTCTCTTCTATAAAACCTGCTCGTCCACCAAGGTCACAACCTCGGTGTCCCAGTGGGATCCTCCTGCTCCTCCAAAACTATGTAGGAGTTTCTTTGTTGCACTGAATGGGGGATGAGCTTTTGATCCATCCCACTTTGAAACTTCAAATACTGACTAAACATTTTTTCCATCTTTTGCACACTGGCTACCCAGTGCTTTCAAGTATCAGCATGAATATAGAATGTATTTGCCTATGAATAGCACATACATTTGACTGATTAGTACTGCCAGGGAACACTACAAAATGCAATTAATAAACTCATTTCCTCACAAAACTAATCTAATTTCTAATAACCAAGCCTACTTGTTTCTCTTACTTTATTCAGCAATTCATTTTAAACAGCTGACAGCTAATATACTCAATCACCCAAGTGCAGTCTTAAGGCTAGAACCATTTTAAGTGGAATACATTTCTTCACAAACTTATGAACCCTGCAATAGGAAAGGTATTTTATAGAAGCAAACTGCAACAGAATAGCAAGTCTAGCCTAAATAGTTCAAACTGAGGCAAACAAGGGACTATTTAGGTTGCTTTTATTATTGAAGTCAAGGGTTCTATAATTTTTCAAATTGCAAATTTTAAAGACTGGTCAGATTCACAGAGGTTTAGGACCAACAGTGTACAGTCAATAGTGACTATTTTGCATTTTAATAAGATTAATTACGTGGGCCTTCCACAACTCAGATTCTTATTATGAGTTGTCTACAGGAAAAGGTGCATTCTAGTGAACAAGCATGATAATGATACTTACACATGTTGTGCAAATGACATGCAGTATGATAATAGTAACATAGAAACATAGAAGTTGACGGCAGATAAGGACCGCAAGTCCAGTCTGCCCATTTCTTTTTCTACCTTATGAATGTGCCATTGGCATTTGCTCTGTCACTGGCCTATCTATTCATACTTATCTGTATTGCTCCCTTATGCCTATCTGAAGCCCTGAACTGTATTCATATCCACCGCTTCCTGAGGTAGGCCATTCCATGCATCCACTGCCCTTTCAGTGAAAAGAACTTCCTCACATTACCCCTTAATCAGCCTCCCTCTAATCTCATGCTGTCTCCTCTTGTCCTGCTATTTTTCTTATATTGAAACATGTTAGACTCTTTCACCTTGTTAATGTCCTTAAGATGTTTGAATGTTTCAATCATATCACCTCTCTCCCTCCTTTGCTCCAGGGTATACATAGTGAGTTCTGTTAATCTGTCCTCATATGTTTTCTGATACAGTCCCCGCACCATTTTGGTTGCCCTTCTCTGGACTGCCTCAATTTGGTTAATGTCCTTGTGAAGGTGTGGCCTCCAGTACTACACGCAGTATTCCAGATGGGGCCTAACCAGTGTCTTGTAAAGAGGGATTATTACCTCCCTCTTACGACTTGTGATACCCCTACTAATACACCCCAACATCCCCTAGCCTTACCTACTGCTTTAGTGGTCTGCTTGGATGATTCGGGTCATCTGTGATAATGATACCCAAGCCTCTTTCTTCCCTTGTGACTGCCAGCAACTCCCCTCCCGACCTACAGGTGGCTTCAGGGTTTCTCTTCCCTATGTGCATGATCTTGCACTTCTTTGCGTTAAACCCAAGTTGCCACTCTTCCAACCATTTTGTCAGTTTATCCACATCTCTTCTCATTCTGCCCACTCCATCTGGATCATCTATTCTGTTGCAGATCTTGATGTCATCTGCAAACAGACAAACCTTACCCTCCAGTCCATCTGCAATGTTACTGATGAAGATATTGAAGAGTACTGGCCCCAGGACTGATCCCTGAGGTACCCCACTTGTGACTTGCATCTCTTCTGACTGTATACCGTTTACCACCACGCTCTGTTTTCTGCCCGTCAACCAGTTTGCCACCCAGTTGACCAACTTCTGACCCACCCCGAGCCTACCCAGCTTATTAAGCAATCTTCTATGTGGAACAGTATTTATTTATTTAGTTTTTGTTAACCGGGTAGGTGCACTAGCCATAAAATTACTACTTTCAGGCATGACTCGGGAGAGTACTGAAAGCTTTGCTGAAGTCAAGCTAGGCGATATCAATTGCTCCCCCTTGGTCCACCACTCTAGTTACCCAGTCAAAGAAATCTATGAGATTAGTTTGACAGGACCTTCCTGTTGTAAACCCATGCTGTCTTGGATCCTGTTGTGCCTATGGATTCCAGGTGTTGCACTATCCTTTCCTTAACGAGTGCCTACAAGGCCGGCCCGGTGGCGCTGAGGGTTGAGGCGCTGGATGCCACACCTCGTGCCATGCTGGCGACACGAGTTCGGGAGCGAGCTCAGGTGCCAGGGGTCAGCAGGGATGGGAAGAGGATTGAGCATTCGTAGGGCTGCTCTCCTCCCTCGGGGGGAGGGCAGGCGATGGTCTGGCGCACCAGCGGCTCCCGGTGGAGATCGGGGGTGCTGAAGTGCATTGGTTGCACGTTCCACAGCGTGTCTGACGCAGGCAGGGTTGCCATGCGCCATTGCATCAGGGGTGTCCACGCAAGGGGGAGGGCTACCAGAACAAGGAAAAACCTGGCTTTGTGGGGTAGGCAACGGCAACTGACCCCCATGCCCTCCACTGGGTCTGCCTCGCCTGACCTTCCAGTTCCTTCACCTGGGTTCTTACCCACAGCCAGAGACTGACTAGTAAGTGCGCCCAAAGATGAGGGAGCCACCCAACCCCGGTGTTAAGCCGGGGTGCTGGCTGTGGTGGGGAAGAGGGCACAGGTGAGGGCCTCAGGCCGGCAGAAACAGGCAGGATGCCCATGAGAGAGACTCCGCAGGGCCATTACCAGAGTGAAATAGAGTTAAAAAAAAAAAGAAGTGCCTCCATAATCTTGCCCACTACTGAGGTAAGACTGACAGGTCTATAGTTCCCTGCCTCCTCCCTGCTACCACTCTTGTGGAGCAGGATCACATGAGACCCTTCCCCAGCCTTCTGGGACCTCTCCTGTGCTCAGAGACTCACTAAACAGTTCTGATAATGGCTCTGCTAGTTCCACCCTTAGCTCCCTTAGTACCCTGGGATGTATGCCATCAGGTCCCGCTGCCTTGTACACCCTGAGCTTATCGAGCTCTTGTAGGACCCTTTCTTTTGTGAAGGGACTAGTGCACACCTCCCTCCCCCCATGTCCATGGTGCTGAGTTGTGGGCCCTGCCCCCACCTTCTCCCTCAGTAAATACAGAGCAGAAGTATCTATTTAGGATAGATGCTTTTACATGGTCCTCCTCCTCCTCACACGCCCCCTTATCGCCTTTGATCTTAGCAATACCCCCTCTGGACTTTCTCCTTTCACTAATGTATCTATAGAAAATGTTGTCATCTTCTTTTACTCTTCGTGCTAGTGTTTCCTCAGTTTGGGACTTTGCCTGCCTTACTGCCTTCTCTGCTTCCCTTAAGGAAGTTTGGTGTGCCTCCCTATCTTTATTCTGCTGCATTACCTTATATTTCCTTAAGGCCAGCCTTTTGGATCTAACCTTTTCTGTTACTGTTTTTGAGAACCAAAGTGGTTTCCTTCTTCTTTTGCACTTCCTTTTCTCTCTAACACAATGGGATGTCGCTTCAAGTATTGCATCCTTAATACTTGCCCACTTTGCCTGTACCCCCTCACCTGTATTTCTTTTTGCCAGGGTTAGCTTAACTCTGTTGGCCATCTTATCAAAGCCAGCTCCTCTGAAGTCCCATATTTTTGCCTTGGAATGGGATGATTTAATTCTAGTGGCCAAACTGAACCATACCATGTGATGGTCATTGGCCCCCAGGTGACCTTCTAACTAGAGATCTGTGATCCTTTCCCTGTTGGTCAGTACTAGATCTAGGATAGCCCTATCACTTGTAGGTTGTTGTACCAGTTGTTTGAGGCCCTCCCTCTGCAGGGAATCCACTGTGTGTCTAGTTCTGGTGGATGTTCCTGGTGGTATTGACCAATTTGTGTCTGGCATGTTGAAGTCTCCCATTATCAGAACCTCCCCTTAGCTGTCATGTTTTGCATATCTTCTAACAGTAATGTGTCTATGTCCTCCCCCTGGTCTGGAGGCCTGTAGACAACCCCAGTTCATATGGATGTCCCACTTCCTGTTTCCAGGGTGACCCACAGTACAACAACACAGGCTGTCACAATGTTGCCATTACCTAGGTCCACTCCATTTATCACAAAGATGTATGGTCACCATGGTCATATGACTGCTACCTTAGGAATGGTAAAGGGATATGCAGGGAACATACAGCGACCGTCAATTAGAGAAGGTTATGATCTCTTCTGGTTAACAAAAGGCTTGGGAGTCCTGATAAGACACACACAACCTAGTTATATAAATAACATGGATAGAAGGCTGACCATATAATCTCATTACTTAACATCATTTTTGTGATTGCAGCAAACCAGCCTGTAATATTTTTAGTGCCAATTTCAAACATGAAACAGGGGTTGTAAGTCTCTAACTTTGGTTTGTCACTGAAAGAGTCAGCCCATATGGAAAATAACTATTTTGTTAATATGCAATACATATTTCAACGAGCTGCGAATGAGCTTGGTACATCCAGCAGACCTGGGTTTGATTCAGACAACCTCCACTTGCATATTGTGTGACTCTGAGGAAGTAACAAGCTGCCCAGTGCTTCCAGATCACTCCTGAAAACAGATATTTGTATCTAGTGGGTCTTACCCAGTTACTAAAGAAACAAAAAAAAAATCAGAAATATACACTTTTTTCCAGAGATATTCTGGAATTCAATATAGCTTATATTTTGCCACATATTTTAAATACTGTATACATTTTTGCAGTACTACCAAAAAGTATGTTTTTAATTTGTGTTTATGTTTTTTAAGGACTCTACAAGGAACACTTCTTATTTGGGTATGCAAGTGTAATTTTACACCGTAATTTCTATAATATTTATGTTAACAAAACGTATAGTCTGAAATATATTTACTATATAGCTAAAATATGGCTGACCTGATATACATGTAACCCCTAGATGGCGCTATCCCAGGGGCTACTACCCCTGCCTGATTTGCCACTAACAGGTTGAGGGGCCTGGATCCAATGGCGGGTGCCTCCACCCAGAGGTCAGGGTTTGCAATAGTTAAACTAACTTGGTCACAGCCCTCTGGGACACTGCAACCCCTTTCTTCCCACTAGTGGCCCACACAATATATCAGAATTACCTTCACAGTATACACTTACCCCCAGGTCTGGTTCCGCACTGGGACCTCCTGTGAAATGAGATACAGTGCAACAATCACAGTACGGTACTTTAACATAGACAAATACCTCAGGCAGTATAACTTTGCTGAAACAAGCAGCTCTGATTTATTTAGGGATATAACAAGGACAGGGGAAATCAGGTTAATTAGCTTATCACTCTAATAATCTACCTATGGCTCTGTGCACAGGCCTATCCCTATCAGTTACTGTCCCTGGGTACCCAAGCCCTAGTGGCTAGTCCAAACTGTGGCAGCTGGTAGGGGCCTTTCACACAGAGAAAAGGAAAATTAAACAGTCAGCAGTACAGTAATTCCATTTGGATTTAATGTGGCAATTCAACAGGAGCGACCCTGAATTAGTACTCACGACCTCCAAATAAGATAGGGTCCTTCAATATCAGCAGGGGCTACTCTTGAGCTCAAAGAGACTCTTCACACATTTATATGGTAAAAAAAAGAGTACTATACCAGGCAGGCTGCTTCTCTATCCCGATCGCAATTACTGCACAATACCCGGAGAACACACAGCAGATTCAGTTCCTGACAGACCAAGTGCAATCAATAATTTCTCCAGTCTTCTACAGGGTGAGCCTGGTTTCTACTCTTCAGAGATCCTTTGATTCTTTTCACAGGACGATTCAGTCCTAACAAGCAGTTACACAAGCTGCAGACCGGAACTCTGGGCCTTACACACGTTTTTTGACTAAAACTGCACACTGAAAAACACAGGGCTCCTTCCTTCTTCACTGCCAAAGCTCAACTGAAACTCCAACCGACAAAACCGGCACTTCCTTTGAGTTCCTCCCAGTTCTTGACTGGATTGGCTGTCACTCACAATAGACTGCTGCTGTTGGTCCAAAAGGCACTGAAGTCTAAACTACATCTCCCAGAGTCACTGCCCATACAATCCTCTTGTGGCTGGCTCAGATTATGTGTCCAAGTTCTGATTCGTCAAGGCACCATTTTAGAGCCAGCTTACCCCACACTGATTGGTCCAGTTCAGCAGTTCAAAACTAGAATGGGAACTAGCAGACACAGTTCTGACTGCAAAGAAAGCAGGTTAGACAAACTGTAATTTCATTATTACTCTAAATAATTTCTGGCAAACAGTTACATCTTTCAGATAGGTTCCCTTTGCACTCCTAGTGACTGCAAAATGAAGTGAATTGGCAGCAGCTTGAGTGGTACTCAATCAAAGAAACACACAGTCCCCCATACAAACTAATTATGTCTGCAAGCAGACAGCTCTTAAAGAGACAGTACCAGAGGTTCTAAAAACACTCACTGATAAATGGCTTAAATGCCAAACACCATTCAGGCTTGGAGCATTCAAGCAAGCTCCTGGAAGTCTTTTGGGAACCCCCATTTGCAGGGGGATTACATACATATGGAAAATATCTGAAATACACGTGCTCTGTATCCCCATTATCTTTTAGTAATTTCTATGATAATTTGTTTGTTTAATAAATATGGTTTGCACGTATTTTACATGTATTTCTATATTTTTCAACTATATTCCACATAGTCTATAAATACATATTGACATTAATCTAGACCTGCAGGTAGACAAACCAGAAGTTACACTTATTTTCATATTCATACATAAAAATCAATTATTTTCATGTCTGCATGCCAACCATTATGCCAGTCCAAAGTAGCTGTTAATTTATACTGACAGCATACCTTTTTTGTTAATAAAACAATTGTTACACTTGCTCTGATTGCATACTGTAATCAGATTAGTTTTCACTCATGCATCTGGCCAAGTCATACACTCGTGGCTATATCACTTGTGTGTATAGAGGCTCTGAGGGCATTATGAAAATAAATCTCATTATACATTCAGGATAAGTGTCATAATCCCTATGCATCTTCAAATGGTAAAATATATATCTTGGTAATATGCAAAATACAGCATGTGTACAATATACTGTGTGTAGAATATATGTTCTTTATATATGTTTAATATCATTCTATAAATGCTTACTTTGATACTTGTATACATTTGCATAACTAGTTTGCATATTTTATAAGCATAGTTCAACAAAAATCGTTGCAACTTCTATTTTTAAAATAATTTTCAATGGACATCATTTGTTTACTGGCTGGAAGGAAATACACATAGTATAAGCCAACTATACATAAGAACTTACCCAAATCTAAAAGGGAAACAAAAAAACAATGGAATAAATACCATCTTGAGTCTGTAATAAACATGAGAACGAGAGGTACGCTGAAGGAGTAAGTATACATGTCTAAACTATATGCTTGTGTAAAGGTGCTTTATACATTCCAATATACAGGTAGCTGTCTAAATAGTTGTTAAGATGAATTCCAGATACACAGATAAAGATACACTACATCATGATTAATTTATCTTTTTGTGCGTATATTTTTTGATTTTTTTTTTTACACTGAATACATTTTTACAAAATATTTGCTAGATATATTTTAAAGATTTATACTGATGTCACACACATACAAACATATGCTATAAATACAGAATGGGAATATATTGCTAATATATTTGAAATAAATTTATCATATATAGTGTACATATAGGTATAATTATTGGACAGGGTTGATTACAACTCAAAACCAGTACCTAAAATTCCCCATTGCACACACTTCACTATAAACGAAGGACACATCTGGAAATTAACTATTTCGGCTCAGTATGCCTTTACTGGTAAATCGTTTGAAATCAGAAGAATTTTCTTGCTTTAACAGTGAGCATGAGACACAATAGTACTTTTGCTTTTGATTCACTCAGGTAGTGCTCGTTGACTGAAAAACCACCTGTTTTGTAAACCAAAAATTATAAAATCTACAGACAGCAGCAACATTTATTTATTTATTTAGTTTTACATACACTCAATGTGTAGTATTCACATGAACTGCTTAACCTTTGCTGTTGTGGTTTATGTGGTATCACATGCTTTGGGTGTGTAAATAAATATACACCTGCTGCCTACACATTATTCTCTATGTAACAGAATAGACAAGCTGGTATAATATACATCTATTTCAGACATATGACGAAGCTGCATTAAAAATGTACTTACAAATATGTCTGAAATAATAAATTAATCAAATATATTTAAAATATATTTCTTTTCCAGGCAGAATCCTCACTCCAAAAGAAAACCATCAAGAAAGTCTAAATAACACAGCAGACTGACATCAACAGCCAAAGTCCAAAACCTTTGTTGCATCTGTGTATAAGCTGAATTTGTTTGCATCTGGCAAACTGAAGCAAATGTGTTTCAAATTCTACTAATACTGAAGTATGTGAATCGAGTATAGCTTTTTTCTTTTCATAAATACATGCCTGGCCCCCTTTGATACCCCAACCCTGCCCAGCTCCATCACTTCCATCCCTGGGACATACCTCACTCCTTGTGTCCCCATGGATGATCCCCCATGGAAAGGGCTACCCAGGGGCCACCCCTTACCCCTGGACAGAGAGGGGGTGCAGAACCTGTGGCAGATGGCATCCTGCTTGGCTGGGGATTTTCACATTTTCTACCCTGACCCCGAGCATCGTGGAGATTGTGCATCTAATGCTGAGATGTCACAGTAGTGACGCTCCCCTCCCTATGTTCTCGCTCCAGTCTGTACTGCCACCTATGGCCACTCAGGAGGCAGTATTGCTGCAGAGACCAGGATCCCTCCCTCCCCCGAGCAGGTGAGCACCCATGGGATGCTCAACCAGCCTCCCCCACTCGACCCTCCAGCAACCCAGGCTTGTTCACGAACCCAGGTCGCTGATGTTGCAGGCAGCAGCGCTGATAGGCCGGTCTTCCCAAATTCGTTCCTGCCTCAAATTCATATTCACCTAAACCTTGATCCATGAATTTGTTACTATTGACCCCAATTACTGTAGCTCCCTTATCTCCATCCTTCCTTCCTAACAGCCAAGCTCAAAAGGTACAGCACTCTGTTAGCAGTTTCTTAGTTCATGAACCAAACGTGACCAGTTTACTCCCATACTGATACACTTCCACTTGTTCCAATAGAGCATCCAATTCACTGCTGCTCTTATTACCTTTTAATGTCTGAATGACTGCACTTATCTGCCTGTTTTTCTTATATTTTACTCTCTTTCCTTAGTCTACCCTTAGACCTTATTTCATCAACCCAGTTCCGTACCCGACGGCATCTCAGGAGGGGTCATATCTAGCCCTAGATCATGGCTTCTCCTTATATTCAAGTCCCTAGAGGCATCCCTATCAAGGCAGCACCCTCAGATTCCTGATCAAAGAGGGCCTTATCCAGAGGCAGTGTTAAGGTCTTCTGAAGGAGTCCAAAGATTAGGAGTGTAGACAGTGAGAAACTGGAGCCCATAATCTGATTACCCAACCTGCTATCAGTGTCCTCCTTTCTATTCCATACCTTACCTATGCTCCTACCCTGTGAATCCCTAGAGTATTACCTCAAACTTATGGTACTGAACTTCTGATCTGTAATCTATAGTAGTAAATCCAGAAACAGGCACCGAAAGTAACAGAATGAACAACTGTATTCATATTTGTAGGTTAAAATACCAAGCCACCCTGCAGTACAGCGACACAACCTCTACCGATTTCGCACTAAACGTGCATTATCAGATCTGCCTCTTTCACTTGCAACACAGCTATGTAATGAATTAGCACCTCCTACCCTTTAAAGCCAGCAAACAGTAGCCATATTAACCTAATATGAGAATAAAAGGGAGCGTTCTAAATTTTTTATACAGAAAGCAATACTACTTGACAAAGTTGCAAACCCCTTAAAATAATTATGGATCTACCCCTGGCTTCTATCCAAGGAGCTGTCTGCGCCTTTGTAAAGCATTCAATCCACTAATATGCAATGCACTTTGCAGTATAATAAGTTGTATGACTAATTTCTAAATAAAATACTAACGGTTTCGGGATACAAAATAAGGGATGGTTACATTTGGTAGCACAGCATCCTGTCATAAAGATGTTCTGTTCGGTCCTTGAGATATGGAGGTTACTTACTTGTAACCATAGTTTTACTACTACTGGTGTTAAGAAAATACAATAGCTATAGTGGATGGGGTTAAACTCTGTAATATTTGTATCAGTGACTTCATAAACATGACGACCTGTAAACACAGAGTTTATGTAGTCTCAGATATGGTTATTATCTTGTAACCCCCAACCACTACACTATTATCACAGCAGTACTCCATTAAACTAGTGAAAGGGTCAGGGGCTGGATTTGCAAAGCCCTTAAGACACCTACAATGTGTACACTTTAGTGAAACTTGTGTTCTGCAACTTTAGACAAAGCTCAGTTATGTCTTGGGGGTTATGTAAGATTTGGGTGTTACAGATGGTAGAGGCATGTTTTATTCACATCAACAAGTTACCTTTTCAGTGATTAATCTCTCACTCACACATACTTAAGTCGACAATTAGCCCAATTGTGTTTTTCATCATTATTATTTACAATTATAAATATAAATTTCATGTTAAAAATGCTGGCTGCTATTCTGGCACCCCAAAACTACAGTGCCATATTCATTATAGGCATTAACTGTATTTGCACATATATTATTACTTAGACCATGCAAGGAATGTTCAGTACACACAGTAGGCTAGAGGTAAATTTTTGTAGGCAGACTATGTGAGTTGTCTGACAATTAAGAAAACCTCTCACATAATACTTCTTTCCTTTCACTGGGTGTGAGAAGGTTTGACCAACAATAGACTGGTCATGGTGGATACAGTATACACTTCAGTAATCAGTCATGGGTTTAGAGCCAGTCCATGAAAGGGGCTGCTCAGTTGATCTGGAGATCACAATCACTAATCCACCATGTAGTTTCCTACCTTTCTTATAAGCAAACCAAGGTGTGTATTTTGTAAGGCTCAGATTACGTTGCAAAACTGTCTAGTACTTTTAGATCACTTTTTAAACTTTCTCTTGCATTGAGATATTACTATGCAAAAAAAAAAATCAATTTACGGAACAGAACAGATTATCTGAACACCAATTTATCCCGATTTCCTGATTATCCAGACCCCCCCCCCCAAACTTTGGTTTGCCTAATGCCGGGGTTCTCAAATGGTGAGGCCAGCCTCCTTGGGGAGGCCCCAGCCTGTTTCAGGGGAGGCTCAAGCAAGTCTGAAAAGGCACTGTATTTAAATGTTGGGTTTTATATATTTTGTGTGAAGCGATGAAGCAAACTGAAAGAGGATAATAGTAGGTGAATTTTATGTATGTATTTAGTAACAGGTGACAAGGGAAGATGAATGAGCCAATGCTCATTTCAGGTGTACCCGGGGAGGGGAGGGAGTGAATACATTTCAAAAGTTAACTGCAAAACAATAAAGAAATATACAATGAGTAATAGTGCATCAAATATGAACAATAAATTAATAATGAGGGGTGGTAATTGATCAGTTTGTAAACTGATGGCAGAACAGCCCAAATACAAGGGTTGAGCATAGAAGTACTAAGAGCAATAGCAGAAAGGAGAAAAGTAATTCCTGAGATGTTGCTTAGGAACAGAGAAGGAGGGGGGGAGAGGCAAACTATGTAGGAAGGTTATTTCATATAGAGAGAGGAAACAGAGGAAGTAGTCTGACACATGAAGGCACTGCAACAAGGGGTAACAATGGTTCAAGAATGAAAATAGCAGAGCAAGTAGGTTGGCCTGTGGAGGGAATTACAATAAGTTGAATAATATTTGTTTATTTTATTTATTTGTTATTCAGATAACACCTTTAAGCACAGGAGCTCTTTTTTCAAAAGTTCTAAGTCAGTATAAGACAAAGAACTAAATGTGAGCCAAGTACTCAAAGGGGTTTCAATTTATTCATGGTATACTGCGCAAAGTACAGTACATTATTTTTCCTTGGGGAGGCCCAAGATTATTTCAGTTTTTTGGGGAGGCTCAAAATCTTTTCCATGGATTTGGGGAGGCTCACTGTGACAAAGTCTGAGAACTATTGGCCTAATGCAATGGATCACGAGTATATAAACAAATATGATGTCTCCCAGTGTGTTTGGATAATAATGGTCATACAAAAATTAGACAGGTGGTGATACTGACCTAGGAGGTTTGCCCTTCCTGCCCACATAATACCTTAGCAAATTACCAGGAAAGTAGGGGTGGAAAGATGAACTTCAAACTGAGAAAGGGCCATTTGGCCTGCCCCTACGCCCGCCTCCATACCAACACAGCAACATGCCTTAGGCATCCGAAGCTCTTAGGTAAATTTTTTAATGGATGTAATATAATACTTCTGTTCATACAACGCGTTACCTCACAAGCACTGAAAGAGAATAATGTAATTCTGTTCAATTACCCAAATATACAAACACAACTAAAGGCTGGTGGAGGCCCCAGTCTCCCAAAATGCAAAGAAAAGAACAGTTACGTACTTACTGTAACAGTAGATCGGAAAGAATCTCTTTCATCAGGCCACACCTATAGGATTATTGCCACCAGGCTTTAGGATCACATGGAAGCTTTTGCAAGCAGTCCACCAGGGGCCCTCCTGCGATGACATCTATTTTTCCCCTTCCCTATATAAGCGTGGGCAGCCTCATCCCTCCTCAGTTCCCTGCCAGAGCTCATGCTCAGAGGATCTCTCCCCAGGGAACCAGAAGTGAATGCATGGCTCTGTCGAACAAGAGAGGTAGAATAAGCATGAAGACATCTGATATTCCTTCATGGAAAAAGAGACAGCATACATAACGCTGTCGAACCCTTGAACTTTTGTTCACAGAATCAAATGACAAGGTGCAACTCTGCTGAAGAAGGGAGGCAGGGAACCCCAGGATGCACACATCTGGTAAACTTTCTTAAAGAAGGAGACAGCATATACAATACTATGAACCCTAGGGCCTCTGTGCAGGGAACCAGGCAGGAAAGCATGGTTTTGCCAGACAAAGGCTGCAAACCCAACATGAAGACATCTGACAGCCTTTCATAGAGAAAGAAGACAGCATGTACCAAGCTGTAAATCCCTAAGGGAATGAAGGGTGGGTCAATATGACCTGATGAAAGAGATTCTCTCGAAGATAGTAGTTATGTAAGAACTTACTGTAACAGTAGATCTTCGAGAGAGGCTCTTGCAGTAGGTAATTACAAATAGGACTGAAGCTGGCAGGCATCAGGACCTCACGGAAAAATTTCTAGCTAGCAGTCTCTGGCGGGGAACCGCCCCCACATCAGGTGACCAACGTCAGGTGACATCAGTATAAAGGGGCAGTACCCCACGCCTGCCTTCCAGTTCTTTCTCGCCAAAGGCCTAAAAAGGCGAGACAAGACAGGAGCGGATGTTTCCCTCACTGGAAAAGGAGCTGAAAAAGCTTAGGAGTTGGAGGGTGGGAAGGTATTCCCTACTGCAAGAGCCTTTCTCGAAGATCTACTGTTACGGTAAGTTCTTACGTAACTGTACCATCTTACTTCAAGAGGGCTCTTGCAGTAGGTAATTACAAATAGGACTGAGTCCCAAGCAGTCTGGAACAAGCAGAAGCAAATGGGAGGAGGAAAACTACCCAAAAGTAGACCCTCTGGCTGCTGAGGTCTTAGGAAAGAAGACCCTGCAATACAGCCAACCCAAAGCCTGCTCTACAGCGAGAGGCAATGTCCAAACTGTAGTGTTTTGTAAAGGTATGGACAGAAGTCTAAGCAGACACATTCTTGAAACATGCAGCAGAGGCAGCAAACCCTCTGGTGGAGTACCCTCTGACCTGACCCGGCAGGATCTAGTAGTACTTGTCGTAACAGAAAGTGATACAATGAGCCAACCATTTAGATAGGCATTGCTTAGAAACAGCATTGCCTTCTCTTTTAACAGCAAGAGAGACAAACAGTTGATCAGACTTTCTGAGATCCTTAGTCCTTGTCGTGTAGTATCTCAGGATGCGGTGAACATCCAAAGTATGCAAGCGGTACTCCCCTTGATTGGAGTGCTGGGTAAAGAAAGCGGGCAGCTACATGGATTGATTCAGCATGGATTCTGCTACCAACTTGGGGAGAAATTTAGGGTTGGTATGCAGAGCCACACATTCCTTGTGGAAAAATATGGGATTTTGCGCATGAGGGCCTGGAGCTCTGAAATCCTTCAACAGAAGTAATGGCCACAGTAATGACCACAAGGAAGAGAGTCTTCCATGAAAGGAACTTTAGGTCCGCTGAGGCTGCCGGCTCGAAAGAAGGCAGAGTAAATTTCTCAAGGATAAAATTCAAATCCCAAGGAGGGGCAGGAACCAAAATAGGGGGTCTCAAGTGGAGGACCCCTCTAAGAGAAGTCTTGGAGACTTCCAACTGCACAAAAGTCCTGTCCCCAAAAGGAACATGGTAAGCCGAGATGGCCGCCATGTGAACCTTTAGAGAGGAATAACTGAGACCCAGATCAAAAAGATGGCGCAAGTAATCCAACAGCCGCCCAACAGAGGAAGATAAAGGCTCTAAATCTTTGGAAACGGCCCAAATAGAAAACCGTTTCCACTTCATGGCATAGGTAGATCTAGTGGAGGGCTTTCTGGCCTCCACCAGAATCTCAGCTGCCAACGGGGAAACCCAGAAACGAGCTTGAGCTACATCTGCAGGATCCATGTGTGCAACTGAAGGGACTTGAGGCCTGGATGGACCAGGATCCCTTGATCCTGGGTCAGCAAAAGTTACGACAGAGGAAGAGGAAGAGGAGGTTCCTCTGAATATTGCTGCAGAAGAGAGAACCAAACTTGCCTGGGCCAGAAAGGAGCAATGAGAATCATGCGAGCCCCTTCCGAGCTGAGTTTCTGTAAGACCCTCGGAATCAAGGGATCGGGGGAAAGGCATAGACAAATCTTCCCTTCTAGTCTAGAGACAGAGCGTCTCTCCAAAAAATGCCGCGCCCTGAAGCAAGCGAACAGAAGGCGGGAAGTTTTGCGTTGAGAGGAGACACAAACAGGTCTACCTGTGGTGTTCCCCAGCGAAGAAAGCTATCGTCTGCTACCCCCTGATCCAGTTCCCACTCATGAGTGTGAGCAGACGACCAGCTGAGGAGGTCTGCCAGCGTGTTCTCGACCCCCGGGACGTGAATGGCCGTGAGGTGAAGGTTGTGCTGCACCGCCCATTCCCAAACCCGCATCGCCTCCCTGCAGAGAGGGTAGGAACAAGTTCCCCCCTGTTTGTTGATGTACCAGACTATGCACATGTTGTCTGTCTGTACAGCCAGATGACCAGGAAGCAGATAAAGATGCAGAGCCTGAAGAGCATAAAGCATGGCCCGAAGCTCGAGCACATTGATGTGGAGAGATTTCTCGAGTTTGGACCAGGAGCCCTGGGTCCTGTGATGCCCTAGATGGGCTCCCCAACCCTCGCCCGAGGCGTCTGTAGTCAGCGTCTCGGAAGAGGGAGAAAGACAGAAGGGAACTCCCCAGCAAAAGTTCTCCTGAACCATCCACCATTGCAAGTCCTGAGCCATAGGATTAGAGACCAGAACTAACTGATCTAGGTCGTCCACCAGCTGATCCCACTGAGACCGGAGCGTCTACTGAGAGATCCTCATGTGGAGCCGAGCACGAGGGACTGTTGGAATAGCAGCCGCCATGAGCCGAGGAGGCGAAGAACTGACCTGGCGCTGACCCGCCTGCAGCTAGACAACAGGCTGACCTGAGCCTGGAGTGAGGCCGCCCTGTCCGGTGGCAGGAATGCCATGCCGGAGGCCGTGTCCAGGATTGCCCCAATAAACTGGAGCCTCTGGGATGGGATCAGGTGGGACTTGGCGTGGATGATGGTAACCCCCAGGCAGGTGAAAACCTGCAGGGTAAGGGAAAGGAAGCGCAGGAGTTCCTCCCTGGATGAGACCGCCAGGAGCCAGTCATCCAGGTACAGGAAAATCTACACCCCCTGGGTATGCAGGTAGGCTGCTACCATCGAAAGACATTTGGTGAACACTTGGGGCGCCGAGGAAAGACCAAATGGGAGGGCCTTGAACTAGTAGTGGTCCCCTTGGAACGCAAAATGCAGGTATTTGCGTTGGGAAGGGCAAATAGGGATATGCAGGTAAGCATCCTGCATGTCCAGAGCGCACATCCACTGTCCCGGTCGAAGAAAGGGCAGAAGGCTTTGCAGAGAGAGCATCCTGAATCTTTTGTACTCCACAAACAAGTTCAGAGAGCTGAGGTCAAGAATCGGCCTCACATCTCCTGACTTCTTCGGGACCAGG
The DNA here is from genome assembly GCA_016271365.2 of Neoceratodus forsteri. Classification (NCBI taxonomy): domain Eukaryota; kingdom Metazoa; phylum Chordata; order Ceratodontiformes; family Ceratodontidae; genus Neoceratodus; species Neoceratodus forsteri. The sequence goes on from CM028134.1 coordinate 685,873,133, forward strand.
AAGAAATGGGAGCAGCAGCCCGTCCCCCTAAGATGGGGAGGGACAGGCTCTATCGCTTCCTTCAGAAGAAGAGAGGATATTTCTTCCTGAACCAGAAGAACATGTTCTGGGGAGTAAGACGACCTGGGGGTGTGTGGTTTGAGGAGGTTTCCGAAGAAACTCTACTGAGTGTCCTTCTGCGATCAGCTGGAGCACCCAAGTGTCTGAAGTGATCCTCTCCCAACCCAGTAGATGGAGGGAGAATCTCCCTCCTATAGGTTCCTCTGGAAGGCCCAGAAGCTGTGGGAGAGGAAAGGAGTCAGGAGGTGTGGGGCAGCATTGCGGCTGAAGCCCCCGCTGCTTTTTTGGTTGGGGGGGGGCTCAGCAGCCAGAAAGGCCTGACAGTTGCTGGCCTGCTTTCCCTGAGGTTTCGCCTTTTGCTGAGAATGTCTGTGAAAGGGACGATGCTGAGCCTGAGGAGGTCTGTACATGGAGTCAGTCGACTTAAGTGCAGTACCCTTCTCCTGCAAATTGCTGATGATGTCTTTGACATCACCACCGAACAGCACTGAGCCCCTGAAGGGCGCGTCCTGGATAGCAGACTGTACCTCCGGGACCAAACCTGACACCTGGAGCCAGGCATGACGCCGCAAACCCACGGCAAAAGCTGAGCTCCAACCAGCAGTGTCTACTGCGTCGTACGTGGCACGAAGCATGTGCCAACTGGCCAAATGCGCAGACTGGACTAGATACGCCACTTCCTGCTTCGTCTGAGACTCAGGAAGGGAGTCCAATTTAGCCTCCACCTTGCTAAGGATCACCTTCTGGTAATCCTCCATATGACTAACATAATTCAGGGCCCTAATACCCAGAGTGGAAGAAGCGTAGACCTTCTTCCCGTACTGGTCCAGAAGGCAGGATTCCTTGTCGGGTGGTGACAAGCTCAAGTGCTTGGGGTTAGCCGTCCGTTAGCCGCTAATCACGACTGGATCAGCTCAAGGGTGCGAATTTAAAGAGTCAACATCCTCTGGAGCCTGATAAAGCCTGTCAGACTTCCTAGGAAGGGGGGCTAATGCTGACGGTTTCTTCCAAATAGTGGAAACAAGGTCGGCATGGGGCTCAGTCCAGAGTGGCACCAGATTAGGAGCAGTCTCAGGTAGATCCAGATGCACAGTGAGTTTCTTATGCTGTGGATCTGGCTCCAAGGAATGCCACTGATGAACTGCCTGGATTTTGTGCAGCAACTCCCTAAAGGAAGGATCCTCCAGAGGAGACTTCGGAGGAGTCCTTGGCCTGGGCTTGTCCGGAGTGCGGGGCTCATTGTCTGGGTCAGAATGACCATCGGAGTCATCAGAGTTCTCCGAGGAGGATGAAGAGAAAGAAGACTCTTCTTCCCGGTGCAGGGGATGAACGGACCCCTTGGGAAGCCCCCGGGGAAGCGTATCCTGCCCCACTCTGGAACTGGAGAGCTCGCATGTGGTATCCAGAGGTGGGAAGGGGGTCTCTCGTCTCCGATGTAGGGGATCGGGAACCAGTGATGGAAGATGGCGCTCTACCTCCCTGGCGTGCTGAGCCTTGGCCTCAGCCCACCAGGAAGCCAGAGTCTCCATCAAGTCCACCGGTGGTTGAGGGAGCAGTGGAGGAGGAGGAGGGGGATACGAATACTGAGGGTATCCATAAGGCACGTATCTGTACCCTGATGGCAGGAAGCCCAGCGTCGGGTACTAAGGCACCGTATACTGCAGCGTCGGATAGGCTGGCATTGGGTACTGGGGTGCCGGATACTGTGGACCTGGGTATGACGGCGTCGGACAGGACGGGATCGGGTACCCAGGGACCAGGGGGTCTTCGGGGGCAGATAGCCCAGTGGGCAGGCCCGGAACGGGAGGCCTGGTGGGCGGCAGGCCCAGCATAGGGGCAGCGTTCGGCAATGGAATATTGTCGGGCGTCGGGTCGGTGTCCGAGGATCTGGCGTCGGGTCATCCAGACTGGTGGGAGGGAGACCTGATGGCAGCGTACACACCTCCTCCGTGTCACCTGGGGAAGAAGGATTACCATCCCCGGGATCCAGCAGTGGAGATGCTGGTGCCTCGGAGTGCAACAAGCGTTGCAGTGAGCTTGGGACGACGGATAGGCTCAAAGGGTCCAGCATTGGCTCTAACGTCAGTCTTACTGATGGGATCCGGGCGGACGTTGGAGGAGCTGGCATCCGACTTATCGGACCCAGCGCCCGAAGGCTGCGAAGGATGGGTGGCCTTGGCGGGCACTTTGGAGGTCGTGCGCTGCCCCGGAAGGTCGGTGTCAACCCTCCCGAGGGGCCTGAGCGCGAGCCCAATGGGAGGGTTGACACCGTCTTGGAAGCTTCCAAGATGGCCACCACGGAGCTGCCTCCCGGGGGAGGCATTACCTGCAGCACCGTGACCCCAGACGAGGCCGTGACGACTGATGAGAAGTCTTGGTCCCCATGCTTCTTCTTGTGGTGGCCCTCTGGAGAAGTCAAAGCCCGCAAAAGTTTTTTCAGTTCCTTTTCCATGGAGGTCATTTTTTGTTTAAGAACGTGGGCCTCCAGGGACTGCTGCCTCCGCTTTCGGGTGGCCGCGTTAAACTGTTGGCAGAGCTGGCACTTCTCGAAAGGGTGATCGGGGCCTAGACAAAAAAGGCACTGGGAATGTCCGTCCTTATGCAGGAGCTGGGCACTGCAAGAATCGCACTTGTTTTTGTGCTCAGAGGGAGTCGGGGATGACATACACCGGCAGCTGTTGGTAAGGCTGACGAATTATCAAAAAAAGCAGAAAATAGGTGGTAAACAACTACTGACGATTGACTGCAAAGCAGTGAACTTAACCTCAAGGCGCTGCACAAGCTAACAGCAGGAAAGAACTGGAAGGCGGGTGTGGGGGCGGTCCCCTGCCAGAGACTGCTAGGCTAGAAATTTTCCCCAATTTGATGCCCGCCGGCTTCAGTCCTATTTGTAATTACCTACTGCAAGAGCCCTCTCGAAGTAAGATCTACTGTTATGGTAAGTACGTAACTGTTCTACCTTCTTCGAGGATATCTCTTTCATCAAGCTATGCCTGTGGGATGAGTACCAAGTAGTTATGACCATTAATCTGGGTGGTTGAAGGGCTACAGGCCTATGAAAGATGGCCTGGAAGACCTACCAGGCTGAAGCCTTTTCTGTTTCAGAAAGCAATATCCAGACTGTCAATTTCTAGTGAAAGTGTGGACAGTGCATCAGCTGTTAACTGCGCATGTCCCAGCAACATACAGGTTGGAAACATGCATTAGAGATGGTATGTCACTGGGTAAATGGGCAAGAACAATGCAAGAAGCTGTTCACCATGCCATTTGTAATCAGAATTAATGCAGATGACCAGCATTTTGGGCAGGCACTGTTCACAGATAAAGGACCTTATTTCCCAAAGAAGACTGAAAACCAAGCTGTTAAGACTCCTTGGAAGCTGTTATACAGCATGCAGAACACCTGAGTATTTTAGGCATTGATGGGGAAAAAAAAACAGAGAGCGAGTATGCAAAAACTCGCAGTCTCTGTGCAGCAGACGGCCAAGAAGGTTAGTATGTCAGCCTAAAGCTGTGACAACCTTAGAATAAAAGGAATGGCAGTAAAAAAGGAGCTCTCTTTCCAAGAAAGGAGCATACTCCTCCACGCACTGCTGGCTCAAAGAGAGCCAAGGTAATGTTTTTTTTTGCACTGCAGGCCACTAGTCACCAATGGCTCCAAAGAGGTAACTGTCTCCAAGTCAGGCCTCCAGTTAGGACTATATGATAAACAAGAGACTCGTTAGATCAAAGGCGTCTGCTAGATATACAGGTCCCTATCAAATGGGTACCATGTAACCTGCAATAGGCACCTGGAAATTTGGAGCAACAGCCCAAGTGCACTGTAGGAGTCAGCCGCTGAGAGGAATAGCAAATACTGCAGAGGACTAGGGTTACTGTACAAGGACAGTAACCTAAATGGGTCTGGTGGAAAGCCTTCCAAGTTGCCTCCAAGACAGCGACCAATTGACAGGAGACTCCAAGTCTATCCATGGCTACGCTCCCGAGAGCCAGGCAGGACCATAACTCCAGATGGGGTCCTGAAGGGCCATAGCATTGCCCTCTCAGGATAACAGGCCTTAGCAGGAGAGCAGGATCACAGCCACTTTCACCAATCTGTGGATCAGTTATGTGTAGCTCCATGGGGAACAGTGGATGCCCAAGCTCCCCCTCCATTGGGAGCATAAGGGGCACTTTCTGCCTGAAAGGAAAAGAAGGAAAGGCATGTAGGCACTTCCCTTAATAATAAAGGAAGAATGTGCCACACCAGGACAAACTCTAGGTTCTGGAGTGAATGAATAAAAAATCTTTCGTTTTTTGCAGTAAGAGGTAATGCCAAAAAAAATGAATTGATCTTGTGTCCCCATCTGCCGCACAGGACTGCCACTATGGGTGTCAGCAAGGTCCTGCCGTGCTTACTGGACCATGGCCTGCCTAACTTGTTTCTGGCTAGGCATGCAAATATCTTCTGGAATGATGCTTATCATTGGTTCTAGGTTGTCAAATAGAGGCCAACTCCAGCTTCTCATTATTTACTTTTATAAATGAAAAAAAAAGCAGGGCCCTCCCCCTGACTGATACTGCCCATCTGGATCCACAGAGGGCTTGAAGACATCTGCAGGTAGAGGCTTGGGGTGGGGGTGAAGGCCCCTCCCGTGTACCAGGATGTTAATCTACTTTGATGCTGAAAAGGGTTGTTGCAGAAAGGAATGCAAGAATGCTCTATTCCAGAACTTTGATATGTATAGTGCCCAAGGCCATTAAGGAATCACCTAAAGGGCCTTAGATGTGTTTAGCCTGGTCCAAATATCAGGACAGTGGCAATTATGAGAGGGTCTGGAGACCTGCGAGATGGATTCCCTAGGGCTGTGTTATCAGACAAGCCAACCTGTCCAGTTAGAGGAAGCTTGGGGGTCTTGAATGAGGTCCCAGACTGCCTCCATTTCACAAATACTGCCACAGGTTGATCAGACTAGAGGCATATTGACTGGAAGGTCTAGAACATGAAACACATACCTGGTCCAAGCAAGAATATATAAAAGCTGCACTTTGGAGTGAGCTAACACTGTAAAGTATTGAGTGGAAACCTGTAATGTTTGGTAATATTAATGCCAGGGGATCTCCCCTGACTGATGGTGTAATCTCTTGGGAACAAAAACTGTGACCTGAAGGGCATACCTCCTACCTATCCCTGAGAAAGAGGCAATGCCCTATATACAACTATGGGAACAGGGCTCACAAGGTAGCTATTCAGGACTTTCTGTGCTTGAAAAGAAAGGTCCAGGCTCCAGGATCTGGGTAGGCCTTAGATCTGCTGTGCCCTTGGAGGACTAAGATTTGCCTCAAGACCACTCCGTGTTCCCTTGTTCCCAAGGAACAGGGTCACCAAAGCTTCGATTAAAAGATAAGAAAAGTCTTCCAGATACATGACATAGAAACATAGAATTTGTCGGTAGATAAGGACCGCCAAGCCCATCCAGTCTGCCCATAAGCCCTACACTTACTAGTGACGTCTGATTCTACCTGGTCAGCAGCTCTTCACCTCTCCTTCCCACCTCTTACGGTTCCCTTATGCCTGTCCCAGGCATGTTTAAAACTCTCCACTGTGCTCGCTCCCACCACCTCCTGTGGCAGACTATTCCACGAGTCCACCACCTTCCCTGTGAAGAAAAACTTCCTCTCATTTCCCCTTAACCTGTCACCCTCCAATTTCATATCATGCCCCCTCGTTCTTGTACTCCTCCTATATTGGAAGATGCCTCCCCCCCGCACCTTGTTTAAGCCCTTAAAGTACTTGAATGTTTCTATGATGCCCCCCCAATCCCTCTTCTCCTCCAGCAAGTACATATTGAGGTCCTTCAAGCTCTCCTCATATGTTTTTTAGTGCAAGCCCTGTACTATATACTGTATCTTTGTTGCTCTTCTCCAGACTACCTCCACCTGTCAATGTCCTTTCGAAGGTGTGGCCTCCTGAACTGCACATAGTACTCTAGGTGAGGCCTCACTAATGTTTTATACAATAGCATCACTATAGCCCACCTTCTGTTAGCGGTACCTCTGCCTATGCACCTCAGCACGCCACCGGCCCTCCCTGCAGCCTTTGTACTCTACTTAGACACCTTTAGGTCATCTGAAATGATAGCCCCCAGGTCCCTTTCTTCCTTGATCATCAGCGGCTCCCCCATCCTGTAGCTCTCCCCAGGGTTCCCTTGTCTCAGGTGCATTATTTTGTACTTCTTGGAATTGAACCTCAGTTGCCACACCTCAGACCATTTTTCAAGCTTTCCCAGGTCCCTCCTCATTGTCACCACCCCTTCTGGAGTATCCACCCTGTTGCAGATCTTGGTGTCATCTACAAACAGGCAAACCTTTCCCTTCAGCCTTTCTGCAGTGTCACTAATGAAGACATTAAACAGGCTGACTCAAGGGCCAATCCCTGAGATACCTCGCTGGTCACCCCCCTGTCCCCAGATTGTATCCCATTTACCACCTCCCTCTGCAACTTGTCTGTTAGCCAGTTCTTAACCCAAGTTACCATCTTGTGCCCATACCCAGACTACCCATCTTGTTCACCAGCCTTCTATGTTTGAAGTTTGAACTTGTCGCCGTAACCACTCTGGTCTCAGGGATCCATCTGTTGGCGTGGTGAGAGCGTGACCGACTTCAGTTACCCAGTGGACTGACTGGATTTGGCCCGGGCTCATTCCTAAATTCCAGGTATCTGCTCCCTGTAGTCCTTCGGGGATGGCAGGTGGTCTGTGGGTTGAGTTGCGATTGCAGGGAGAGTAGTGACAAGGGGGGGTATGGACTGGAGGGTTGGCTCCTGGTCCACTGTATTGGTGTTGAATCCAATGGTTGGTGGACATCAGAGTCTAAATTGCCCCTCTACTTTTGCGGTCCTGCCTTAACATGCAGTTCTACTGGCCGTTGCTTTAGGGCAGGAATTGGGGCAGTGTTTCTTGGGCTCGGGGTCGTGGTGCCATACAGAGGCAGATGCCTGGATAGGTCTGTGCCCAGGTGGGCTTCTGGTGGAGCACAGACTGAACGGTGGTGTGCTTCGTGGGAGCCCATGGGGTCTATACTGTGGTGGGGGCTAGAGGACCTTCTCCTCAGGGACCTCGGATTACTGGTAGCAGACTGTCCAGATCTTGGCCTATAGGGGGCACTATTTGCGATCCCAAAGATTGGTGGAATTTGGAGCCGGGTGAAGATCAGAGGACATCTGGTTAGGAGTTGTTTCAGTGCATCACTGATTGTAACTGTGTCATCGATCTGTTTATTACCCTCTGACTTTGTGTCTAGTGGTAACAGCCTGGTTTTGCCTCCTTTAATTCCTTGAACATCTTTCCTGTGGTTTTATACAGTAAACAGAACTCAATATGCTATTGGGGAAGGTAGTGAGAGTACCTCCAAGAGCTGGTTTTGAAAGTGAATTAATTTCTGTTGTTGCAGGTCAGAGAGGAGCAACACTGGTCCATGATTACATGGACTGGGGAGGGTGAGAGCCTTGCCCCATCTAAAGACATTTTTTGAAGCCCTGGTGTGCTTTGCAGACACAGAACTTTATCTTTGTACTGATTTTTTTTCTGAACATTTTGGCACCTAATTTGTAGGGACTTTGTTGGTGGTGGGTTTAATTCAGGTTGGGGTTTTTGGTTCTAAAGTGGGGGTTAGGGGATAGTCTTTCTTAAGGGAGGGTGGATTGTGTATTTGTTGTTTCTCGTTTTGTGGGCTGGCTTTGGGTTGTAAGACAGTATGGGCTGGCATGGGGCTTTCCCGGTCAGGCACTACTCCTCCTCAGAGCTCCGGGGCCTCCACCCTTTTGATTGTCCTCCTCTGCCCACTGAGGTTTACATCCGTTGTCGGGTACTGGGGATAGTGGGTAGAAGGCGTGGAGCATGGGGTCCCGGACAATGGGGAAGAGAGGACTGGAGTGGACGGATAGGGGTTGTAGGGACAAGAAGCTGCCCTGGGGCGAAATGGAGACTGGAAAGGTGTCCCCCCTGTCTAGTACCCATACCCAATGGCTCCACTTTAGGTGAGCAGGCTCCTCGGGCAGCCTCGGAACCCCATCCTACCCGGGCGGTGTCATGTAATCCCAGGTCCATTAAAAACAAGACAGCTTTGATTGCCGATGTTATTGCATCCTCGGACCTGGCATGGCATCACTGCAGACCTGGCTGAACATGAATGCTGGCCCAGTTCTTGAGGCAGTGGTGCCAGCCAGTTTCTCGGTCATACATTGCCCGAGGCTGGATCGTAAGGGCGGGGGTGATGCTATTTGTTTTAGAATGGAGCTGGGCCTGGTTGGGTAGACCTGATCCTTTGAGTGTATCCTGGGCACACATGTGGGGTGCAAAATTCTTCTCATTTACCATCTACCCGGGGATGGGAAGCAGTTCTTTCAGGAAGTCACGGACTTCGTTGTTGACACGGTGTTGGTTCTTCTTACTGGGCATAGAAAGCACAGACTTGGTGGTGGAACCAGTCAGATAATCTGACCATCACGTTATTAGGTTCAGCCTTCAGGCACCACCCTATAGGTCTGGCCCTTTGGAGATGGTCCGGTACCACTCACTGAGGGATGTGATCCCAGATGACCTAATGGCAGTACTGGACCTATCGGGATGTATGAGTGCAAGCATGGGTCCAGAGATCCTACTACAGGCCTATAATAAGGCTGTGGTGGCAGCGCTGGATTCCACAGCTCCTGTCCAGGTTCGCTCTGTCTCCCTTCATCCTTGATCCCCATGGTTTGATGGGACTTTGAAGGAGATGAGGAGAGTAGGGCATAGGCTAGAGCGATGCTGGCAGAAATCGGGCCTAGACTGATGGTGCATTATGCAGATCATCAATCAGCAATCTCCCATAAGAAGGCAGAATTCCTATCCGGGGAGATCTCTGTTGCACGGAATCGACCTGTCCACCTTTTTCTCACTGTGGACTGACTGTGCAATCCAGCCTATCTGCAGTTGCGAAGAGCACTGTCACAAGATAAATGTGATGAGTTTGCAGATAAGGTTGCCAGCATCAGGACTGAGATCTGTTTGGCACACTCTACTGAGGGTTGCAGTGACCAGTGGTAGGTCATAGAATCTTGGTCTGGTTGGTTGGTGTTTGGCCAAGTGGCAATCTCGGATGTCATGAGGATCATCCAGAGTATGCGGCTGACCTACTGTAGTTTGGATCCGGGCCCAATCCACCTCCTTGTGGGGTGTGTGGATGTCATCGGCCTGGTCCTGGCAGAGATAGTCCGGTGCTCATCAGAGACTGGGGAATTCCCGGACTCTTTGAAAGAGGCAGTGGTGACTCCCCTTCTTAAGAAATCTTCTATCAATCTGGATTGTCTTGCCATGTATAGGCCCATCTCTAATCTATCCTTTGTGGGTAAGGTTATTGAGAAGGTGGTTGCGCTGCAGCTGAAGGATCATCTTGCCATCCATGACATCTATGATCCCTTCCAGTCAGGTTTTAGGAAAAGGCAGAGTACTGAGACTGCCCTTGTTTGGGTGCTCAGTGACCTCCTTGTTGCAAGAGATCGGATGAGCTGTACTATCTTGGTCCTCCTTGATTTCTTGGTGGCATCTGATACTGTGGACCATGGGGTACAGCTCGAGCTCCTGCGGCTGGTCTGTGACCTGTCTGATACAGTCCTCAGATGGTTCCATTCTTTCCTCACAGGCAGGTCTCAGAAAGTAATGTCATGGATTTATTCCTCTGATACTTTCTCCCTGCCATGTGGGGTTTCGCAGGGCTCAATGCTCTCCCCCATGTTGTTCGCAGTGTACATGTTGCCATTGGAGGACACTGTAAGGCAGCACAGACTAAGTTTTCACTGCTATGCAGATGATACTCAGCTGTACATGTCCTTTGCGCCTGGTCAGGATGTTGCGCTCTCAGTATTTAACAGCTGCCTATCCGAGATCCAAGACTGGATGAGTGCCAACTGGCTGAAGCTGAATCCTGACAAGACTGAGGTTTTGCTTGCGGACCCGGGTCACTGTGTAGAGGTGTCTTCGGCAGAGTGAGCATCCAGTGTGGTGCTGGGAGGCTGCCAGTTGAGGATCTCTGAACAGGTGCATAGTTTGGGCGTTATTCTTGATGAGGGAATGACCCTGAAGTCTCAGGTGTCATCTGTTGTCAAGACCTCGTTTTACCATCTGAGAAATGATATCTGCCGTCTGCAGCTACTGCGGAATGTGGCAGCCAGGTTACTGACTGGGCTTTCTTGATCTAGCCACATTACTCCTGTGCTGTATGTACTGCACTGGCTGCCAGTGCAATGGCGGATCACCTTTAAGCTCAGCCTGCTGACCTATAAAGCCCTACACAGACAGAGTCCGAGTTACCTGCAAGAGCTTCTCTGCCCCTGTTGCTCCCTCTGTCCTCTCTGTTCCGCTGACAAGGGATTCCCAGAAGTTCTCAGGGTACAAATGAAGACATTTGGTGCTTGTTCTTTTGCCTTTGCAGCGCCTACCCTATGGAATTCTCTACCTCATCAGATTTGAGAGTGCCAGACCATGGAGCACTTCAAAGTGGCACTGAAAACCTATTTATTTAATCTTGCCTTTGCTATTATTTCAGATTAGTCAGTTGATATGACGTGACAGGATTTGAACTGTTAATCTTTTTAAAGTTTTTATGATTTTATATTTCTGTACAGTGCTTTCGTATTTTGAATTGTACTTAATAAAGTTATTATTATTATGTGGGACAGTGTCGAAGGCCTTGCTGAAATTGAGGTAGGTGATATCCATCGCCCCCCATTGATTTACTTCCTTTGTCACCCAGTCAAAAAAAATCTTATCAGATTTGTTTGACATGACCTTCCTGTTGTAAAATCCATGTTGTCTCGCGTCCTGGGCATCCTGGATTCCAAGTGTGCCACTATTCTTTCTTTAAGAAGTGCCTCCATGATCTTCCCCACTACTGAGGTGAGGCTGACAGGTCTATAGTTCCCTGCCTCCTCCCGACTACCACTTTTGTGTAGAGGGACCACATGTGCCCTCCTCCAGTCCTCATGTCTTATATGTTCTGGGAGGAAATGAGGAAAATTTGGGTGGACATCTGGAGACAGTACACAAATATCCAGAGCATGTCATGTTAGCATTGTAGGGCCAGGCCTGGTGCTTGACCTCATGTCCTATATCCGCCTGATGACCACCCTTGTAAACAATAGTGCTGAAATCAGCAACAGTGAATCAGGCAGAATTGGGCACTGTTACTCCTTTTGTATGGTGAGGAACTCAAGGGATGGGCAGCCGGGTGGGTCAGAAGGTGAATGGTTGTCCTACTACTGGCATGAAGGAGATCGTCTGGCACAATGGAACAATCATGAACACTGGCCTGACAAGCAAACCCCCTCCATCTACATCTAAAATTGGTATGATAGAGGAAGGAAAAAGATTCCAGGCTCCACTTAAGGCCTATAGGCTAGAAGGATGACCTGTAACCAGTGTTCCTCCTACCTCAACCCCTTTGGGGGAGAGGGCATGGATAAGGGTCTTTCACCTGTTAATGGCAAAGCCAGACACCCTGAAATATGGACAGGTGCCCTGGCAGCATTTCCAGTGTCACAGACCTTATGTGGGAATATTCACCCGCATCAGCTGCAACTGTGGTATCCTTGAGGCGCTCCTGTTTAGGTACAGCTGTTCGGGGAGCTGTGCCAGCTGCATCAGCTGTCCTAATAGCAGAATTGCCAGTGGTTTACTATCTTTAAGCTCAGATATGTCTGTTGCCCTGAACCTCCAGACCCCTATGCGTAGTATCAAAGTATGACCTGGGGCAGCTGTGAATACCCCCAGGATGGCTGACACAGATTTGTAGTCTGCTCTTCCAAATGCAGCAGGAAGAGTGAGCAGCCTATGACAGACAGTAAGGGTGGCATCCTCCACTGTAGAACACTGGGGAGGGAGAATGACAGGTGGGAAGCCATACCCTGAAATGGCCTTTCCCTGTAAGGCAAGCCCCCTAATAACCTGTTGATTGCTGCAGTGCTAGTTTCAAAGCTGTGACCTCAGTGTGTGTGTGTGTGTGTGTGGTGGGGGGCGAAGAGGTCTAGCAGAAAATGCAGAAAATCCATAGTCCGAACCTAAACTTTCAAAGTTTTCCAGAAATACAGGAAGATGTCTCAAGGGTGTAACCCCTCTCGACTAGGGGAATGAGAAAAAGTGTAATGCCCATCCAGCATATACAATATTAAGATGTGCCACAATAACACAGGAGGTTTGCACCCTAAAACATAGGGATAAAAATGTTAACTCATAGTATGCTGGTCCTGCAGCTTCCGAATGCTTCCCTCTGTCCACACATAAATGACTGTTGTAATAAGCAGTCCACAGCTACAGCTTTGCTATGTTGTGCTTTTATACCCAGTTAATCCACGGCAGAGCAAGGTAACACGTTTGTTGTTGATGAAAATGTTCATCTTAGTTGCTTGCTAGCTTAGACTTGATCTGCTTCTCCCCCGAGCTGGTTTTTTTTTGTGCTTGATAAATAAGTTTTTGCTCAGTTTGTAGCTCTAGTAAGTAGTCAGGTTAAAAAAACAGCCACAACCATTTATATAGCAGTTCCTTCTGAGCCCATGCAGTGGAAAAAAAACAAGCCGTTTTATTTGAAGTCTGTAAGACTGGATAATTACTGAGCGAGGTCTGGAGTCTGGAGCTGCAGTTTTTTGGCTAGGTGCTCGATGAGCGCACTCCATTTTCAAATCCTGCTCAGGAGGTAAATGCAGGAGATCATGGAGCAATGTCTGCAGTAAGAGACTCAGAGGCCCCGACTGAATCTTCCTGGAGTCCATGAATCCTAGCATTAAGCTTACTTTACAGTCTCTATTTGTAGTGTCTGCTTTGTGTATATGAAGATACTGCTATCTGTGATAAAGAACTGCTCAGTCATGCAAAGTTGTGGTTTCTGTTGTGTCTGCCATGCTAGTTTCTAAGTCTGTAGTCCAGCACTCCAACTCCAGTAAATCACTGCGGGCGGACTTCTTCAAGGTTTCTTTTCATTTCATAGACATGCACGGTTCGGGCACTTGAGCTCCATCCAAATCTTGCCGAGGCTAACATTTTTCCCCTTGTCTCGGCTGGAAGAAGAGGGGAGTGTGACAGTAACAATCTAGACTGCCTGTGCGAGTCCAGATGATTGCTATGGCGTCTCGAGGTACAGTTGGATGAAACTGCACGTTTTTGCTGGTTGCCTGGAATCATGGTAACAAGATGTGCTAGTCTGACTGAATTTATAATGCACATTTCTGCATCCATGGCATCAGATTCTGTTGCCTCTTGCTGAGCTCCCACGCTTAAGCTGCTGCCATGTTGGGGGTGGACCCAGCAGTCGCTCCTGCTTGTTCCCAATTACCCCCTTGTAGCTATCTGACTGAGTTTTAAACCCAGAGGTAATGCTAGAATGAAACACTTCTCTGGGTAGTCTGGTCCACGTAACCATAACCCTTTCTGTAACTAAGCATTTCCTTGTCTTTTCATGGTGTCTACTCTGTTACGTCCTTGTACCTGTAAATTTCTATCTTGTCCCCCTCACTTTTCTGCCCTTTAATAACTATATTCTTTAGGCTCTGCAGCCTCTACTGATATGTCCTCCCTTGTTGACAATAAATTTTTTTTTTTGCCCTCCATTGGATTTTTCCAGCATCTCCTTATCCTTTTTCAGAAGAGGAATGCCAAACTGCACAGTGTACTCCAAGCATGGCCTAATCAGTGACCGGTACAGTGCAAGGTCACCTCCTTGTTTTAGTGAAACCCAGTTTGATACATCACACTTTATTTGCTTTTTTACACTGTGACAAAGATTTCATGCTGCTGTTTATTATTACAGCTAAAATCTCTTCATTCTTTTAAGGGTTCGATAGTGACTCCATAAATGCTGTAAGTCTGTGGATTCTTGTTACCAATGTGCATCACCTTGTATTGTTTGACACTGAATTTTAACTACCATGTCCCAGATCACTGTTGAAGTTTCTCAGTCTCTCCACATTGTTAATCCCCTCACCAGTGTCTACCCTTCTACAGTTTTTTGTATCAACTGCTAGTAGACTCACCTTATTATGCAATCTCACCACTATGTCATGAATAATCACACTGAACAGCACAGGTCCCATGGGCACCTCACTTATAGCCTTTATTTGCTCTCTGATAATTGGTTCCAGCAGTGTTCCCACTATAAATGTCAAGCACACAGGTCTATAGCTACCTCGGTTGTCTCTATCCCCGCTATTAAGTAGAACAACCACAAATGCCACCCTCAAGTCCTCAGTCACCTCTCCTAAAGTGAGTGATTCAGTAAACAGGAACCAAGTGACTGGTTCAGCTCCAATAAGTACCCTTGGGTGCTACCAGTCTGGCGCTGGGGATGTAATCACATTAAAGTTCTCATAGGCTGTTCAGAATTCTTTCCTTAGTACCTGTCTCTATCCCTAACCTATTGTTTTCACTACCTTAGAACTTATTTTGACTTTCAGGCAGTGGCCCTATATTTTTATTGTAAACACTGAATTGAAGTAGTAATTAATATGATGGCCTTTTCCATATCTTACCAACGCTCATACAATCTCTCTTTATCCTCTAAATGTTGTCCTCTGTATTCCCTTTTTCCTGGTATATATCTGTAGACAGTCTTGTTATTGCTTTTGACTCCCTCCACTATCCTCAATTCTGTGTTTGCATTTGTCCCCCTTATGCTACAGCATAGCATAACCCAATATATGTTAGGAAAGAATGATCCCATCTGGTTTTGCTGCATACTCCTTCTTAGGGAGATTTAGTGCTCCCTTGCTGGTGCACCAATATTTATTAACACCAGGTCATTCATATATACACACTTCACAAATCAATAGAATTGAGCCTAACTCTTAAACTGATTTAATTCATTAGCACAATATTCTCCCACACTGTGGTGTGCTGGAGCCTACTGCAAAACGAAAAGGGAGACATACAACCATTTTTTTTATTTTTTTTAACAGAAACAGATTAATTTAAAATCAGTTTAATTGAAAGTGTTCCTCATCAGATAGTTTGATTACATTTTCCTCCCACTTGAAAATGTTAGTGAAAACACCACCTAGTTCTCATTTTAAGACACCCCATAGTAAGCAGAAAGACTCTGAACAGATGCTAACTATAAACAGAAAGAAGCATGTTTTAGGTACACAGGGCAATCTGAAAAGTTGAGTTTTTGGCTTTGACAGCTGCTGTTACCAGCATATATGTCAAGTGTTAAGTTACATGATAGTTCAGTTTGATTTTACATACTCCTTCACATCTGTGGCCACACGTACTAAATCCTAAAGCCATCTCAGTATTCAATCCCATGCATTCAAAATAAAATCAGTAGTTAAATGCAGGGCATCAAGAAAACTAGTGTAAGAGTCCTGATCTTGATCTGAAGTAATAAGATAAACTACACGCGAGTGAGAGACAGAGACACACAGACAGACATTCCATTTTAATGCGGAAAACAATTTCAAAAAAAAATATACGTTTTGGATGTTTCTGGAGGGGGTTTAACATTCCCTCAGTCACCCAAGCCTAGATAATCGCCTTCATACATGAACTCCTTGGACTTCCAGCATCCATGAATAACCCCTGAAGCTCATAAACCCCTCACCCTGACTAAACTAAGGACAAAAACTCTTGCAGAGGGCAGCACCAGGTCTCCAGACTATTTTGAGAGTCAAATGAATGAGGAATGAACAAGGTGACATCATCTGCATTGCCCCTGCCCGTTTCAACTGAATCCCTAATCTTCTCCTTCCCAGGGTTGTGATGCCAGAAAGAGCATGCCCTCAGGTGCAGAAATTGTGACATTGATGTGTGAAGCTACTAACACTGCCCACTTTGCTTCAAGGTGCTTCACCCTTCCTTCCCTGGGCAACCAGGATGCATAACTACTTTGAGGTTCTTCTCCTTACCTGGAAGAGGAGAGCATCCATATACCATTCTGCAATGGTAAACCATGACATTGACCACAAATCCAGGTCACCCTATTGACAAGCAACTACTGAACTGTTGGACCAGCTCAAAATATGTATTTTACATCACTTAATACAAAATCACAAAGTAGGGCAGGCTACAATGACAGTGTGATACCAGACACAACACAAAAGAACCCGGGGTGAACCAAAGTTGGTTTAAAGAAATTGGGAGACTGCCTATTAGTCAAAAGAAAACAAACCCACTGGAATTTTTTACTTTCATGAAAGTATAAAAATATGTGCCTTACAAACTGGTCTTGGATCGTACTTGTGCCCTTCTGAGATGTGTTTTTTAACCAGATTTTACCTGTTTGCACACTGGCAAAATTCTACCTGATGTTAACATTTCATCTCATTTGGTATTCATTGTATCAAGCCCTCTGGCATTCTTATGCAAGAAATCAGAAAGGGTTCATCAGCTGAGGAGTTTGGCTTCTAGGGAAGGTGCAGAGCATGCACCCCCAGTAAGCCATCCACAGGGTTGCACTGGCATCCACCCATCTACCTAGTCATAGGTCAAGATGTCAACAGTTACCATGGTTGATTTGGGAGAAAGGAAGAGGGAAAACAGGGAACATTTGAGTGTCTGGTACACACACCCAAAAAAAAGAAGGCATTAACACAAATGACAAACTAGATGCACTTCCATTAATGTAATTAAATAACCAAATTAAAACAAGCTGAACCCAGATAAGAATTACAAATACCTAATGTCCTTTCTGACTACCATCTGGTCAGTTCTTCCTTTAGTCAAAGCCAATGCCTTCTGACTGAACTTGGAGTCCTTGCACCAACATTCTCCCCTCCTAGAGCCCTGCTCAGTCCAGGTACCCCCAACTGTCCTGTTGGGGTGGAACCCCCATTGTGCCCCCCCTGCCCAAATCCAGCACAGTGATAATGAAGTGAAGTATCCAGCCTGTAACTTGTTCATACAGGAGTAAACCAGGGCAAGCACTCTGAAAGGCAAACATATGAGACCAACAGAGGCCATGGGGGTGGGGCTGGACGTCATGCAACCAACCAGAGGCCAGTTTCATGTCTGCGCATCCCTTGAGACTGCACAATGGAATGTTTACAGAATCAATTTCATCTGACTCGCAGACATTTCCATACTCTCGTCACACCTTAAGTGATGTGTTTATCTGCTCTACCACTACCTGGAGCACCTAGGCGGTGGTGCAGCAGTAGACAGCGCATCACTCCACAATGGAGCATGTCCTATGGGACACTTGATTCTTCCCAACCAGCCTTCAACACTCAAGGCTCGTTCCCACACCCTGACTGCCAGTGGCAAGAGTGACAGGTCTACTATTTTGTTGAATTGTCGGCTCCTGTCAATTTTTAAAACCATTTTTGCACTGGTGTAGATCTGGGGCCTGATATTCAAAACCTTGCCTGGGCGCAAACCAAGTTTGCCTGTACAAACCAGGTTTAGCATGGATGAGCAATATTGAAAAGCCTGGTTAGCATGAGTAAACTCAGTTTGCGCCTGGGCAGCAGGCAGAGGGGGGCACAATGTAAATTAAGGGTCAGGGACCTGAATATTGGCACAGTCCAATATTCAGAGTATGTGCGCAGTCCATGCACGGCTGTTTTGCACGTTCCGCTTGTACGGTGCACATACCATTGATTAAAACCCAGACTTACTTCCGCGCCCTGGAGTCAGCTGCAAGGGCTGTCTTGAAAAGGTATTCCATTGATTCAATTTGTGTCTGTAAGACCGAAATATTTCGGAAAATACTCAAGATTTGCTTTGGTGAGTGAACGTAATACAATACTCCCTTTGTGTCTGTGAATTGCCAGTCCTAAACTTCATATCAGTTTTTAGGAGTTTTGAAACTGGGTAAAGGCTGAACGAAAGATACACTGTTATTCTTTCTAATCTCAGTATTAGAGTCACAAACTATATCTCTGTACAAAAAACCTTTTTTAAGGAACAGACGGTGACACGAGCTTCATTCATTTCCAAACTGGCATCCTCGTTATTTCAATGTGTAATTTAAAAAGAGCAGTACGAGTAAGCATACTGTGCCAGTCAGTTGGTCAACAGGAATTTTAATCAACCAGAATAGCACTATTTCACGGTTAAGCCATCTGAAGAAAAAATATTCACTAGTTCATCTATGTTCATCATGCTTTACATTTTTGTAGTAAAATTTATGCAACACCAGCTGAGATACAAGATGGCAAATTAACAAGGGATATCTTTGCTGATGACACTGCTAACAAAATATATGGGACGTGCAATGGACAGACTCAGAATATGTAATTTATCATCATGACTGAGAGGTCAGGACCATAACTCACGAATGGCAGAGCAACAAGTGAGTTATGAAAGTCCTGCCCCCTCACAAGTGATGGTAATTGTCATATTCTGAGTGAGGCCATTATGTGTCCAATTTATACAATGCATTTTAAACCGTAAAGATTTAAGATCAGTTCTTTTAATGAAGAATAAACTGTTTCTGTTCAATTTCACTGCTCTGTTTTGCGTATCTCAGTGGTCACTGTGATGTCATCAGGCATTGTTCAAGCTGCTCTCCCATTAGTTAATGGTTCCTTTGTGACCAATCTCAAGTGTTGATTAACAGCGATGACCCATGTCTAGTGATGACCAATTAATCATCATGCCACCCCCATTGCCTTGTAAATATTTATTTTATCTGTACATTTTTTCTCACCTCTATTGTATATATCATTGTAGAAAATGGACAAAGTTCAGTCTTGATTTTGACTGGCTAAAATCGCCTATCAGCCGGTCCAGTGTAAGGCAACAGAGACCGGGAAATAACTAATCCCAGTCTCCGTTGCCTCATATTGTTCTAAAAATGAATGGGCCGCTAGACCGTTGAAAAGGCTATAACCACCAAGTTTGGTATCTTGCTTAGCGAGTGAGAGACCCTCCCCCATGAACCGGACTTAGAACTGCCAAAGTAAGACTACAAGTGGTCATATAAAACTTTTTTCAGTCTACCAGCTTAAATAAAAAAATGTGTACCCCGGAAATATGTTTCCCAGCTGATCGCTGATGACATCCCACTTGGTGCCACTCCTGACATTCACTAGGCACCACTGCAAATGTATTGATCACATACATCACATACCACATAATTAATGTGTGAAAATAAATCGCAGCGCTCAGCTTCATATCAAAATAAAAAAAAATAAAAATAAAACACTTAGTCTGCCACCTCTTCCCATACTATACTTCCTGGAGACACGTGTCATCTGAGCATGCATGAGGTAATGTTCCCGTAATGGCTGCATCTTTGGTAGCATAGAACTTGAATAAATAAAAAACGAGGGAAAAAAAAACAGGCTGCAAACCTGTAACTGTTAACAGTTTTTGACAGGTTTTATTTTTGTTTTCTGCTACCACGCTCAAACTCCTGTACAGGTCCCATTCCTCTGTCCCTCAGTAGCAACATAACGCTGCTCCCCCCACCTGTAATCACTCACACTCCAACCCGCTAGGGATTAAAGCTGCTCCTGCGGCAATAGTAAAGTGGGGGAGAGAAGGAGGCCATGCAGCTGGTGCATTATATACAAGCCACAAGGAATCCAATTCAATTGTATAAGCCTGCGGAGTGCAGGTGAGATTGAGCGCACCCCAAGGGGAGTAACTGACAACCTGCACTGTACAGCAAAAGTAAATGCAAAAAATCTACCTTGTTTTGTCAGGTGCAATTTGTTTTTTGTCACAACACGCTGGACCTCCTTGTACACAGGCCCCGTCCTTCCATCCCTCAGCAGGTACATAGTGCCGCTGCCTGCCCTCAACATGTAGCTATTACTGAAGCTTTAGTTTTCTTTTTCTCTGCCAGCTCTACTGACCTCCCTGGATGCTAAGCTCCAGAGCTACATAGCTATCATTTTAATCCATCATTGTAATGCAGGTAGAGGAACTATTTTATTACAAAATTATTTCAAGCTAATTTTTTATCAACAATTTTTCATGAGACTTTTTTTTTTTTTTTTTACAGTGCCCATTTTCTAAGTGCAATAATATCCTCCAGGGTGGGCGGTGTTGGGCTTATGGACCTTCCAGGGGTTATAAGGCCATTATCTTCTTAGTGCGTCATAACTGATATCAGAAGGTAGGAACTTCACAATGCTGAACCAATCAGAACAGTTTTCACAATGCTTATAAAATGGCAAGAAAAAATCTGGACTGTTCATTGGCCAAGAGACGGAACCTGACCATGCATTAAAATCACGTAATTCACATCCTGTCATGGCTTATTACTTACTTGTTATAATATCTCACTTTCCCTGTGTAGCACTGAAGGCAGCAGTTGATATCAAAGAGGGACAATTACATCTTCACACAAACAGCAGAGAGCTAGTACACTGCCTAAAATTAACTTTTAAAAGAAGCTACTTTTTTTTATATCTGAAGTACTTTTTTCTCGTCCCTTTTACTAATTAGAAAAATGTCTACCTGACATTATTAGGTGTAAAGTGCAAAACAGTACTTTACCTGGATGCTAACATATCTAGCTCTATTCCCCCCCTTCATATCTTTTCAGCAGTGTGACCTCCTCAACTGTGATATCATAACTGACCAAGAAGAACCAATCGTTCACTGCCGGATCAGACAAGTGTCACAATGAGTGATGTCACACTGCTGATAAGGTATGAGGGAATTAGAATTGGACATGTCAGTCTCCACATAAAAGTACTGTTCTTCATATCACAACTAATACTACAGGTAGAAAAGCTTCCATAAAGCAAATGGAAGATGACAGGTAAAAAAAATAAGCAACTGGATGCTTTTAAAAACTTAACATATTTTGACTTCCATTTTGGCACTATTAGCTCTTTAAATTACAACTAGTACTGCTTTCCAGAGCTCAAATTGCTGTAGAATTCCAAAAAACAGACCCCTCCAAAAATGCAAAACATTGCTGCAAATCTCAAATACACAATGATCTCACTGGCCTCATTCAAAATATGCAGATTATCATAATTTGTGAGGAGGCAGGACTTTCATAACTCACATGTGACAGATGGTCTTACCCCCTCATACCTGAAGGTAAATCGCATATTTTGAGTCAAGCTATTTTACGTGTGTGTGTGTGTGTGTGTGTGTATATATATATATATATATATATGTATATATTCCAGGCAAAAAACTCAGTTTAATACATCAGTTGAGTTGTTCCAGCCGACAAAGTGAGAGAAATTGTTAGGGGTTGAAACCCCCTTGATTCCCCCCCCACCCCCCACCAGCATCAAAGCATTGGGGCCGCCAGCCCTAACTCTCACCCCATCACATGTGTAAAGAAGCAGAGGTATAGAAGAATGGGTGAGAGTTAGGACGACACCCCAACGCCGCACTCCTGATGCAAGTTGAGGGGTGGGCTGGGGTCTAAGGGTTTTCAACCCTAACACCAACTTTCCTCACTTTTTACGCTGTTGAACAACCCTAAGTGATGCATTAAACTGAGTTTTTTGCCTCTAATTTCCCTCCTTTTTGAGAATGATGACGACAAATAGTGAAAGTAATGCAGCAGCGGGAACACGGGGCGTGATGTCTTGTGACACAGTAACAGGAAAAGCAACACAAACAGAAGTGCCAACAGTGGTGCACATGGTAATGGAAACGTAAATGGTAAAGGAAACGTTAATAGAAATGCAAGCGCAAAGTGACGCCAAAGCGAACAAGTGACGCAACCGGATATTGAAGCGAATACGAAAACACAACTGGTAACATGAACAGTGATGGCAGCGGTATTTTAAATGGAAATGTTAAGTGTCACAGCAAAAAGAACGCGAACGCAAGCACACACGTAAACGCAAACCGTAATGCGCACAGCCATGATACCGCAATAGTAAATGCCAATGGTAAAGTTAACATGAAGAATAATGCCAAAGGAAACAGAAACGGAAACTGGAATGGAGGCGCATATGGAAATGCAACCCATAACGTGTATGGTCACGGAACTGCAATTATTAACGCAAATGGTAACAGTAACAGCAACAATAACGCCAAAGGAAAGAAATGCAAATGCAAGCCTGTACAGAAATGCAAACAGTTATGTGCACAGTCATGGTACCGCAATTGTAAATGCAAATGGTAACAGTAACAGCAAAAATAACGCCAAAGGAAACAGAAACTAAATAGAAATGCAAGCGCGTATGCAAACGCAAACCGTAACCAACGTGGATGGTACCGCAACTGCAAATGAAACTGGTAATGGTAACAGCAACAATAACGCCAAATGACACAGAAACGCAAGCGAAAACGCAAACTGTAATGCACATGGTGGCGTAGACGGTAATGGCGCCACAAACGGTAACAGCTAACTGGCACAGTAACGAAAGGGCACACCCTTCTTTTCCACAAAAACTACATTGGAAAACACAGTGAAAACAAAGAATGTATACATAACAATGGGCCTCGGAGCAGACAATGAGGACTTGGAATATTAAATTGCTTATATTTCAGGAACGGTACGACGTAAAATTTTTTTTTTAATTTCATATCAATTGTGACTTTCCTGGCTAGTTTTGTACCAAGTAGTTTTGCAACGAAAAGTCCATATCTCGCACCGTTTCCGAGATACTTAGGTCTCGAAGGTATGATGGCGCCACTTAATGTTCTCCAATAGGAAAAAGCGTCAACTTCAGAGTGCCGTCACTGTGCCGCCCTATAATATTTTTTCACCAAACCACTGAAAGGCACATCAGTGGGATGTTGGCTTTCTTCCCTCCAAATTTCAGCCCAAAAGACCAAACCGTTATTTTGCAGCAGGGCGGCAAAGGATTCCTGTAATGCGGCAGACGCCATAATGTTATCCTAAGGGAAGAAGTGTCAAATTTGGAGTGCCGTAACTTTGCCGCCCTGTAATATTTTTTTCACCAAAACACTGAAAGGCACATCTGTGAGATGTTGGCTGCGTTCCCTCCAAATTTCATCCCAAAAGACCAAACTGTTCATTTGCAGCAGGGTGGCAAAGAATTGCTGTCGTTTTGCCATAGCCTGGAAAAGTAGTGTCGCAATTTGCGAAAGCTTTCGTAAAAATTTGCGACACTTTTGTGAGTGCGACACTACTTTGCGAAAGTACTTTTTCCAGAAACTTGAAAAACATATTTCTAGGGTGTTTAACCTCAAAATAAAGATACGCCTAGCATCCTCAGGGTGCAACTAGGTAAACACAAAAAGAATTATGTTGCTAGAGGGTCCCAAATTTAAATGCCAAGCATTTTTCTGATCACCAACTGAAAACAAAATGATGGATTTGTGAATGAAAAAAGGCCATTTGTGAAAGTGTTGAACATTTTAACAACTTTTCCCATTGACTTATAATGGGAAATTGTTTTTTGATTAACTTTTGAACCGCTTAATATTTTTCACAAAATCTTCAAAGGCACATCAGGGACCCTGTACGCACGTTTCTGCAGTTTTTGGACCAGTTGCGCAAACTGCGTAATTCAGACGAAAATTCAAAGTATAAACGGCGCAGACCACGCTTAACCTGCAGCCTTAAACCGAACAGTGCAAAAGTTGAAAGATCCCAAGATATATGGTTCTTGATAGTGTATTCCAAATGTCAGGCAAATCCGTTCAATGGTTGCAAAGTTATTAAGGTGCAACATTTTAGATTAAACATGTAAATGGCTCCTCAACCCTAACTATGGTAGCACTACCGTACTACCATTATATATATATATATATATATATATACACACACACACACACACATATATATATATATTATACATATGTAAACAATAAAACACGGTTGAGTGTACATTAGTTCTAACGCATGGCTAGTGGGTGTAGTGAGGCATGGGTCTGCTGGCCAAGTGCATCCATCCCCCTAACCGTGCATTAGAACTGTCTAACGTACGCCCTGGAGTGGCTTATTACACTTCTGAAATGGGCATCTAAATTATAGTTGCTTGTGGAAAGTAAAAAGAATTGTTTTAAGTAATAAAAATTGTAAATCTTTCTCTTTACTTTAAATAAAATAGTTCCTCAGCCTTCAGTTTACTGTGTGTTTTTTTTTTTGTTTGTTTTGAGTTAAGGACTTTTGTCCTTTTTTTGTTTTAAGAACTTTTGTCCTTGTAAGGCTTCTGTAGTTGTGCATCATTCATATGACCGTCATGGCACTACACTCCCAACCAGTACCACTCTCATTTGGTTTAGTAGTGAAAATCCAGTATTTGTAGATGGGAACGAAAAAGGTGCCTTTTTTATTATGATGAATTTGTATGCATTACAGCAGCAGGCAGCACTGTGGAGGAGACGCCAGCAATAATTCAGTGTGGCAGGGGCAACTGGTGCGGAAGTAGAGCAAGGAACAGCAGAGCGGTAGGACAAGTAGAAACGTGGGCAGCTTGTTTGAAGGGAATAGTGTAACGTTTTTTTTACTGAAAAAAAATGTAAGAGTGAGATGCTGAGGGAACTGTTGAGCAGCTGGC
Organism: Neoceratodus forsteri; assembly: GCA_016271365.2. NCBI lineage: Eukaryota > Metazoa > Chordata > Ceratodontiformes > Ceratodontidae > Neoceratodus > Neoceratodus forsteri. The sequence goes on from CM028134.1 coordinate 685,897,593, forward strand.
AGGTTACATAGATACATAGATACATAGACAGTGTCGGCAGATAAGGGCCTATGGCCCACCCAGTCTGCCCATTTGAGCTTGTAAGTTCAGTTTGTTTTCCTAGAAGTCTGTTGCACCTTACCCCTGACCTCCAGAATTCCTTTATGTCTATCCCATGCATTCTTAAATCCTGTGATTGTTTCAGCCCCCACCACTCCTCTGGCAGGGTGTTCCACTTGTCCACCACTCGCTCTGTGAAGAAATTCTTCTCATGTTTCCTCTGAATCGTCCTCCCTCCAACTTCATCCCATGCCCTCTAGTCCTGGAACATCTTTTTCGCTTAAAAATAGTGTTTTCCTGCACCCTGTTCCTCCCTGTAAGATACGTGTATGTCTCTATCATACAAAATCATACATGCCCCCACAATGCAAAGCATCATGGGCTGCATATGCAAATCACCACAGAATGTTATGCTGGTCCAACTTTAAGCAGAATTGCATGTATGCCCTTTGGGGTAACCCTTGCCTTAGTGTTTACGCACAGAGGTTCTTTGTCTCTATCATATCCCCTCTCTCCTTCCTTTCCTCCAGGGAGTACATTTTCAGTTCCTTCAACCTGTCTTCATAGGACTTGTGATGCAATGCGTGCACCATCTTTGTTGCCCTCCTCTGAACCTTCTCTACCCTGTCTATGTCCTTACGTAGGTATGGTCTCCAGAACTGTACACTGTACTCCAGGTGGGGCCTCACTAGTGTCTTGTATAGCGGAATTATGACCTCCTTTCCTGCTGGTAATGCCCCTGCCTATACATCCCAGCATCCTATTTGCTTTACCTGCTGCCTTGTCACACTGTTTCACCTTGAGGTCATCAGAGATGATAACCCCAAGATCCCTTTCCTGCTTGGTGCATGCTATATCCTCACCCCCCAACTGATATATTGTGCCAGAGTTTTTGTGCCCCATATGCATTATCTTGCACTTCTTTGCATTGAATTTCAACTGCCAAACCCCTGACCATTCTTCAAGTTTCTGCAGGTCGCTTCTCATTCTGTCTACACCCTCTGGTGTGTCTACTCTGTTACAGAGCTTTGTGTCATCAGCGAACAGTGAAATTCTCGCTTCTAGGTCCTGCGCCATGTCACTGATGAAGATGTTGAATAGGACCGTCCCAGCACTGATCCCTGTGGTACCCCACTGGTCACTCTTCCTCTGTGGAGTGACAGCCATTTACCACCACCTCTGTGTCCTGCCACCCAGCCAATTACCTACCCACCACACTACTGTCCTGCCCACACCCATATTCCCAGTTTGTGTAATAGTCTTCTATGTGGCACAGTGTCAAAGGTCTTGTTGAAGTCCAGATAGGCCATGTCCACTGCCCTCCCCTGATCCATCTCCCTAGTCACCCAGTCAAAAAATTCAATGAGGTTGGTCTGACATGACCTCCCCCTGGTGAAACCATGCTGCCTTGGGTCCTGTAGTCCATTGACAACCAGATGTTCCACCAATCTCTCCTTCAGTAGTGCTTCCATGATCTTCCCCACTACCGAGGTGAGGCTGACTGGTCTGTAGTTCCCTGCTTCCTCTTTGTTCCCACTTTTGTATAAGGGGACAACATCTGCTGTCCTCCAATCTTTGGGTACCTCCCCTGTTTCCAGTGATCGGCTAAACAGGATAGCCAGAGGTTCAGCCACCACCTCTCTTAGTTCTTTAAGGACCCTGGGGTGCACCCCATCTGGCCCCATTGCTTTATCAACTCTTATTACTTCCAGTTCCTTCAGGACCCTTTCTCGTGTAAAGGGACTTGTGTCCATTTCTGCACCATTCTCACCCCTTGTACTCCCTTCAGACCCATTACCCTCCTCTTCCTCAGTAAAGACTGAGCAGAAATACCTGTTCAGTATGTCAGCTTTACTGTTGTCATCCTCCATGCGCCCATCATCCCCTTCAGTCTCACTATCCCTCCTTTGTCTTTCTTTTCACTTATGTACCTGTAAAAGGTTTTGTCCCCACCCACTGATTTTGCAATGTGTTCTTCTGTCTGAGCTTTGGCTTCCTTACTGACCTCCCTGCCTCCCTTTGCTTCTCCTGGTACTTCTCCCTATCCCTTCTGCCTGTGTCTTTTTGTATTGCCTGAATGCAATCTTTTGGCTTTAACTTTCTTTGCTACCTTTGGAAACCATAATGGTCTCCTCTTCCTTTTCCTCTTGCTAACCTGCTTAATACATAATTCTGTTGTTCTTGTAATCCCCATTTTAAATACTGCCCACTGTTCCTCAACCCCTGATTCCTGTCCCATTCCCCTTAATGCCTCTTTCAAGTATCTCCCCATTTTCCCAAAGTCTGCCCCCCTAAAATCCAGGATACGTGTTTTTGTGTGGTTTGGTTCTGCTCTTTCTGTGATTTCAAACCACAATGACTGGTGGTCACTGTTTCCCAGGTGCTCCCCCACTGTTACCCTCATCACACTGTCCCTGTTTGTGAGCACAAGGTCCAGTATTGCCTTCTGCCGAGCTGGTTCCATGACCAGTTGCTTGAGGAAGGCACCCTGAAGGGAGTCCAGGATAAATCTGCTCCTAGTTGATGCTGCTGCTGGGATGCTCCAGTCCACGCCTGGAATATTGAAGTCTCCAACCAGTACTACTCACTCTTGTCTGCCATCCTTGGATGGCTAGCATCAGCTCCTATCTGTTTCTTCCTCCTGGGCTGGTGGTCTATAGACCACACCTGTGCGGATGGCTGTCCCCATTTTCCTTTCCAGCTTAACCCACAGTATCTCGCCCCATTTTGTTCCTCCTGGATCTCTGTGGCCCTTATGTCATTTTTTCATATACAGCTACCCTCCCTTCCTGCCTGCTCTGTCTCTTCTGAATATGTTGTAGCCAGGTATGGCTATCTCCCAGTCGTGGTTATCATTACACCAGGTTTCAGTGATGGCCACAATGTCCAGGTCTGACTGCACCATGACAGCCTCCAGATCTTCCATCTTGTTGCTAAGGCTCCTGGCATTTGCACACATGGCTTTCCATGATTTGACCTCCTAGACTGTCTCACTATTCTACTCCAGCCCCTTCCTTGGTTGTCATTTATCCCTGGTTCTCCTTGTTGTCTGCCCGCCTGCTGAATTTTTGCCCCTTTCTGCTTATCCACCTCTTGAGCACTAATCTCCATCTTTGCACACTGCTTTGCAGAGATAGCCACCCTCTGGTTCACTGGTTCCACTGCTAGCTGTGGGGATGAGCAGTAGGTACCTCCTTGCTGGCCTGCCACCCCTTTGCTAGTTTAAATGCTTGTCAATGTAGCATTTAAACTTAACATTGAGTGCTTGGATTCCCCTCCAGGATGGATGCAGGCCGTCAGGCTTGAACAAACCTCCATCCCTCCAGGTGGGTCCCCAGTCACCAATGAATCCAAACCCTTCCTCACAGTACCAGTTCTTCAACCATGAGTTTGTCCCAGCCTTAGAACTGCTCCGGAGGTGAAAGAGTTAACTTCCATGCAGAGCATGGAGCTTAGAGCGCGAGCTCGGTTCAGAAGCTCTGTTGGGGTGGTTTCAAACCGAAACTGTCAGATCTTTACGAGAAAAAACTCACTAAGGTTCTGTGTGGAAGCTGTAACCTACACTAGCCAACTGGCCACTAATATATTAACACATTTTCCTGGTCCCAACACCAAGACTCAAGTCAGTGGACCAGAAAAATAAGATAAAATAACTAAATAAACACAATACCCAAACATGAAAGAGGGCATCAATAAATGCCAACAGAGGACTACCCACCCCATACCCAAAGTAGGAGTTCTGAGAGGGGCAGGCTGGGGGGGAGGTCATAATATAGCAAGACTCCATTAGAAGAAACAACATTACTAAGGTGAGTAATTTTTTCTTCAAACAACATGAAGTCTTGCTATATTATGACTATTGCAGACTACACAGCAGTACCTCCATGGAGGAGGGACAGAACCTACTTAGGGAATAGGCTCTGAAGCACGGCTGTGCAAAACCGAGCATCCCTCCTGGCCTGAATATCCAGGGAGTAATGCTTGGTGAAAGTGTGTACTGTCTTCCAGGTAGCTGCCTGACATATCTCCAAGACAGGGATGTCTCTAGCAGCAGCTAGAGATGCAGCTGTACCTCTGGTAGACTGAGCCCTCAGGCCTGAGAGGGGAACCTTACCCAGCTTTTGATAGCAGAATTGGATACAAGAAATGATCCACCTGGCAATGGATCTCTTAGTGGCAGGTCTCCCTTTCCCAGCCTCACCATAAGTGAGAAACGGTTGGAGGGAGTCAAACCTGTGACCCTTGGCACGCTCTATGTAGTAACTCAGGGCCCTCTAACATCTAAGCTGTGCAGCTCCTTTCACCAGAGGAGGAATGGTCAGTGAAGAACACTGAAGTGAAATAGATTGTTAAGGTGGAAATCTGAAACCACCTAGGCAAAACTTCCTGTTAGTCCTGAGGACTACTTATCCCTGTGAAAGGAAATAAAGTCAGTCTCTACTGATAAAGCCTGTAACTCACTTATACGCCTGGCAGGAGTGATGGCTACCAGAAATACAGTTTCCAAGTCAAATACTTAAGCTCTGCTGAAGACAGAGGCTCAAAGGGGGGTTGCATCAGCTGAGCAATGCATACATTAAGATCCCAAGCCGGGCAGGGTCCCTGAATGGAGGATTGGTGTGAAGCAATCCTTTAAAAAACTTGGAAAATACAGGATGAGCAGAAAGAGAAGAGGGCTTCCCTGCTGAAATGAAGGCAGAGACAGCAGCCAAGTGCACTTTCAGGGTAGCTGGTCTCAGTCCTAAAGAATTAAGATGGACCATGTAGTCCAATACAGTGGGTAGATCAGCAGATTCCGTAAACATGCTTCCCAGAACACCATATGGAAAACCTTTTCCACTTGGAGTTATAGGTAGTTCTGGTGGAAGGCTTCCTAGCAGCCTTCAGGATTTCGAGAACACTTTGAGAAAGTTGTAAATCAGCAAACTCTAACTGCTCAAGAGCCAAGCCTTGAGGTTGAGGGATTTGAGATCGATACCAAACTCTCCCTGAGCACAGGTTAACAGATTGTGGTTCCTGGGAGACACAGGGAAGATGGACTGCTAAGGACAGGAGGAGTGGGTACCAGGGCTGCCTGGCCCAGTCTGGAGCAATCAGGATCATTTTGCAGGGCTGAGACCTGATTTTGACTAGTACTTTGAACAGGAGAGGGAAGGGGAGGCATAAAGAAACTTCCCTTCCCAATCGAGGAGAAAGGCATCCAGGGGAACTGAGCCCAACACTGGGGGCCTGCAACAAAACAGTGGAAGTTGATGATTGTCTGGGGCTGCAAAAGATCTATCTGAGGAGTGCCCCATCTGGCAAACACTATCCCCAGTACTAGGGATCCAGTGACCATTCGTGATGGCCCTGGGAAATCCTGCTGAGAGCATCTGCCAGGACATTGTCCTTGCCTGGGAGGTGAACTGCTATGAGGGAAGTGTTCAGGGAATAAGCCAGAGACCACAACTTCATCGCCTGGTGCACAAGGCCAAGACCGAGTGCCCCTTGTTTGTTGATGTACCACATTGTAGTGGTGTTGTCTGTTCTGACCTGTACCACCTTGTTCTGAACAGATGCAGAGAAAACCTGAAGTGCTAGAAAACAGCTCTGAGTTCCAACAGATTGATGTGGAGCAGAGATTCCTGAGGGACCATAACCCTGGTGGAGAGGTCGCCATGTGAGCTCCCCATCTCAAGAGGGATGCATCTGTAGTAAGGGCCAAGGAGTGGGACAGAGGGATGAAAGGCACCCCTTGTTTCAGATTGCTCTGATCCTGCCACCACTGAAGGGCCTAGATCAGGGTTCGAGTCACCGGGATTAACTTGGATAGGGGATCTCTTCTTTGAGACCAGAAAGCTCTCAAATGGAACTGAATGTCCCTTATCTGAAATCTTGATCCTTGCACTACAGCTGTGAAAGCAGCCATGTGTCCTAGGAGCTGCAGGAAATGCCTTGCTGGTCGAGAGACCTGCAGAGTGAAGGACGAGGCCAGGGCCACTAAGGTCCTTACCCTTACCAGGGGAAGGAAGGCTCTGGCCTGCTTTGTGTCCAGTTCTGCGCCTATAAAGGTGAGTACCTGGACAGGTTCCAAAACTGACTTTGGAAGATTGAGAAGAAAGCCCAGAGAGGTAAGCAGCTGCTGGGTAACTAGCAGATGTGATTTGACCTGGTCTGGAGACTGACCCACAATGAGTCAGTCGTCCAGGTAGGGAAAAATGGCAATCTTTTGCCTTCTTAGATGAGCAACTGCTACTGCCAGACATTTTGTGAACACCCTTGGGGCAGAAGTGAGGTCAAGGGCATTGCTCTGAACTGATAATGGCCTGAGGGCAGTTCGAATCTGAGGTACTTTCGATGGGAGCTTCTGATAAGAACATGGAAGTAGGCATCCTTGAGGTCCAGGGAAGCTAGCCAGTCCCCTGGCCTTAGGGAGGGTAAAATCATTCCCAGAGTCACCATTTTGAACTTTGGTTTTAAAAGGTGCTTGTTTAGATATCTTAGATCCAGGATAGGCCGCAACTCTCCTGTCTTTTTTGGGGTAAGGAAGTACCTGGAGTACAGACCCTTGCCCTGGTGTGGGGGAGAAACCCTATCTACAGCTCTGAGAGCCAGGAGGGTTGAGATTTCTGTTTCCAAAGCAAGAGTCTCTAAAGGGTTTGCAGGTGGAAAAGATCTGGCTTTCATCTTTGGAAATTTTTTGAAGCTGAGAACTAGACCCTGGCTCACTACTTCCAGGACCCACCTGTCTGATGTTAAAGACTCCCAGTCCTGGACAAAGTAAGCCAGCCTGCCCCCTACAGGTAATGGAGAGCCGACCCTGGGCATCCCATCAGGGTGCCTGTTTGGCAGGGGCTTTAGGCTGAGGGATGGGAGCAGGCCTGCTCGCATTCTCATCTGCCTCTCCCTCTGAAAACCCTCTGAGCATAGGCTGAAGAGGAGGAGGCCTGGGTCTGGTAAAAAGGCCTGTGAAAAGGCCTGCCCCTACCCCTGGGGGGGCTGCCTCTGAGGAGTGGCTTGCCGTTCCTTGGCTTGTGCACTCCTATAAGTGGTTCTATATTCATCCATTTTCTTCATATAGTAGCAGTCGCTCATCTAAGAAGGCAAAAGATTGCCATTTTTCCCCTTCCTGGACGACTGGCTCATTGTGGGTCAGTCTCCAGACCAGGTCAAATCACACCTGCTAGTTACCCAGCAGCTGCTTACCTCTCTGGGATTTCTTCTCAATCTTCCAAAGTCAGTTTTGGAACCTGTCCAGGTACTCACCTTTATAGGCGCAGAACTGGACACAAAGCAGGCCAGAGCCTTCCTTCCCTTGAAAGGGTAAGGACTCTTAGTGGCGCTTGGTCAGGTTCTTCACTCTGCAGGTCTCTCGACCAGCAAGGTATTTCCTGCAGCTCCTAAGGCACATGGCTGCCTCCACAGCTGTGGTGCAAGGAGCAAGATTTCAGATGAGGGACATTCAGTTCCATTTGAGAGCTTTCTGGTCTCAAAGAAGAGATCCTCTATCCAAGTTAATCCCAGTGACTCGAACCCTGATCCAGGCCCTTCAGTGGTGGCAGGATCAGAGCAATCTGAGACAGGGGTGCCTTTCATCCCTCTGTCCCATTCCTTGACCCTTACTACAGATGCATCCCTCTTGGGATGGGGAGCTCACATGGGCGACCTCTCCACCCAGGGGTTATGGTCCCCTCAGGAATCTCTGCTCCACATCAATCTGTTGGAACTCAGAGCTGTTTTTCTAGCACTTCAGGTTTTCTCTGTATCTGTTCAGAACAAGGTGGTACAGGTCAGAACAGACAACACCACTTCAATGTGGTACATCAACAAACAAGGGGGCATTCGGTCTTCGGCCTTGTGCACCGAGGCGATGAAGTTGTGGTCTCTGGCTTATTCCCTGAACACTTCCCTCATAGCAGTTCACCTCCCAGGCAAGGACAATGTCCTGGCAGATGCTCTCAGCAGGATTTCCCAGGGCCATCACGAATGGTCACTGGATCCCCTAGTACTGGGGATAGTGTTTGCCAGATGGGGCACTCCTCAGACAGATCTTTTCGCAGCCCCAGACAATCAACTTCCACTATTTTGTTGCAGGCCCCCAGTGTTGGGCTCAGTTCCCCTGGATGCCTTTCTCCTCGATTGGGAAGGGAAGTTTCTTTATGCCTTTCCCCCCTTCCCTCTCCTGTTCAAAGTACTAGTCAAAATCAGGTCTCAGCCCTGCAAAATGATCCTGATTGCTCCAGACTGGGCCAGGCAACCCTGGTACCCACTCCTCCTGTCCTTAGCAGTCCATCTTCCCCTGTGTCTCCCCAGGAACCACAATCTGTTAACCTGTGCTCAGGGGAGAGTTTGGTATCCGAATCTCAAAACCCTCAACCTCAAGGCTTGGCTCTTGAGCAGTTAGAGTTTGCTGATTTACAACTTTCTCAAAGTGTTCTCGAAATCCTGAAGGCTACTAGGATGCCTTCCACCAGGGCTACCTATAACTCCAAGTGGAAAAGGTTTTCCATATGGTGTTCTGGGAAGCATGTTTCCCCGGAATCTGCTGATCTACCCACTGTATTGGACTACATGGTCCATCTTAATTCTTTGGGACTGAGACCAGCTACCCTGAAAGTGCACTTGGCTGCTGTCTCTGCCTTCATTTCAGCAGGGAAGCCCTCTTCTCTTTCTGCTCATCCTGTATTTTCCAAGTTTTTTAAAGGACTGCTTCATACCAATCCTCCATTCAGGGACCCTGCCCCGGCTTGGGATCTTAATGTATGCATTGCTCAACTGATGCAACCCCCCTTTGAGCCTCTGTCTTCGGCAGAGCTTAAGTATTGACTTGGAAAACTGTATTTCGGTAGCCATCACTTCTGCCAGGCGTATAAGTGAGTTACAGGCTTTATCAGTAGAGACTGACTTTATTTCCTTTCCACAGGGATAAAGTAGTCCTCAGGACTAGCAGGAAGTTTTTGCCTAAGGTGGTTTCAGATTTCCACCTTAACCAATCTATTTCACTTCCAGTGTTCTTCACTGACCATTCCTCCTCTGGTGAAAGGAGGCTGCACAGCTTAGATGTTAAGAGGGCCCTGAGTTACTACACAGAGCGTACCAAGGGTCACAGGTTTGACTCCCTCCAACTGTTTCTCACTTATGGTGAGGTTGGGAAAGGGGAGACCTGCCACTAAGAGATCCATTGCCAGGTGGATCGTTTCTTGTACCCAATTCTGCTATCAAAAGCTGGGTAAGGTCCCCCCCTCAGGCCTGAGGGCTCAGTGTACCAGAGGTACAGCTGCATCTCTAGCTGCTGCTAGAGACATCCGTATCTTGGAGATATGTCAGGCAGCTACCTGGAAGACAGTACACACTTTCACCAAGCATTACTCCCTGGATATTCAGGCCAGGAGGGATGCTCGGTTTGGCACAGCCGTGCTTCAGAGCCTATTCCCTAAGTAGGTTCTGTCCCTCCTCCATGGAGGTACTGCTGTGTAGTCTGCAATAGTCATAATATAGCAAGACTTCATGTTGTTTGAAGAAAAAATTACTCACCTTAGTAATGTTGTTTCTTCTAATGGAGTCTTGCTATATTATGACCTCCCCCCCCCAGCCTGCCCCTCTCAGAACTCCTACTTTGGGTATGGGGTGGGTAGTCCTCTGTTGGCATTTATTGATGCCCTCTTTCATGTTTGGGTGTTGTGTTTATTTAGTTATTTTATCTTATTTTTCTGGTCCACTGACTTGAGTCTTGGTGTTGGGACCAGGAAAATGTGTTAATATATTAGTGGCCAGTTGGCTAGTGTAGGTTACAGCTTCCACACAGAATCTTAGTGAGTTTTTGCTCGTAAAGATCTGACGGTTTCAGTTTGAAACCACCCTAACAGAGCTTCTGAACCGAGCTCACGCTCTAAGCTCCATGCTCTGCATGGAAGTTAACTCTTTCACCTCCGGAGCAGTTCTAAGGCTGGGACAAATGAACCACGACAGCCGCTGAGCGAACGGGCGGGGTGAGAGATCATGGCAGGCGTATTTTTTTTTAATTATTTGCTGCTTCAATCTTGTTTATTAATTTAAAAAATTAGAAAAACAGTGAGGGCAAGTAGCTAGCAGCTCAACGGTTCAGTAAGGGAGTGAATGTGTAGATGGGCAGTAAGAGAGTGAGGAAGCTGGCAGAAGAGAGATCGTGGCAGGCTGGCATAAGGATTTAAAAAATGGGTACCACATCCTGCTTGTCAGGACTAGTTGTAGCCGTGCATTAGACACTTCTGACGCACGGTTGTCAACCAATCACAGGGTTCAAAATCATAAGCCCATTTCATAAATTATTATATAGTATATATGCAAGATATATTAGAAATAGTCTATGCCTAAACTGTAAAAACAGTCATGATTATGATTTTTCACAATTGCCTTTCACAGAAAACAAAGCTTTTATAATGCCATTCATACTTACTGCTGTCTTGATCTTCAACTGCTATACATTCTTTTATAGATTCTGTAATGCCAAGACTTGCAGCAGTGGGAAGAGGACCAAGCAGAGACGTTATTGCAGGGGGCTTGAAAGTAGTCATATTCTTGCTGTTCAACATGGTCTCTTCATTAGGTTCTATTTTGTCACAGTTGAGAACGTCTGTATATAAGTCCTTGTTGAGGTGATTGGCAGCAGCTTGCAGTTCTTCATCCACTATCTCGTCATCTCCTACCAGACTAGAAGTATCATCACTGGGATCTGAAAATAAAATAAAAACATTATACACTAACAACACTGCTACACTTGCTGTTGTACAAAGGGACCTTTAATTTTCAAGCTGGTAACTCTGAACACCAATCACCTATGTGCCCACAAAACTGTTGAGTCTTCTTTACAGTAGCAACAAGGACCATCTAGAAAAAGTGCATGGTCTTCCCTTATAGAATACCACCAGTATCACCTGACAACCCCTCCCACTCCTGTGACTCCTAAGTTTTCAATAGCAAAAATTATATTCCTATTCCTAAGGGTTCCAAAACTGACCCTTTCTAAAGACAATTTCTTCCAAGGAGATAACTCTGGAACTCAAAGGGCTAGAAAATAGCAGTTACGTAAGAACTTACCATAACAGTAGATCTTTGAGAGAGGTTCCTGCAGTAGGTCTTCACAAGTAGGACTGCGCTCCCTGGCATCAGGACCACACAGCAAAATTGTAGCTAGCAATCATCAGTGGGGACCGCCTCCGGCATCAGGTGACAGACGTCAGTGTGACTATAAATAAGGGTGGTCCCCCACCTGCCCTCCAGTTCTTCGACTGGATACCTCTAAAGAGGAAGCAGAAAAAAGGAGTGGAAACTCCTGGGACTCTGTGCCCTGGATGAAACAAAGTACTGGGAAGGGAATAAAGAGGAAAAAAAAAACACAAGAGCTGGGGGAAGGTGGGTGGGAAATCTAGACCTACTGCAGGAACCTCTCTCGAAGATGGCGTCGGTTGTCTGGCTGCTTTTCCTCTGGGGTGAGTGGCTCCGCTCCCAGTGTCTCTCTTTCTCCTTTTTCTTCTTTTTTCCCGGGGCCGGCAACGACGATCTTTCCCTCAGCTCCTGGAGCCCTTTTTCCATTGATGACAGTCTTTGTGTCAATAAATGGGCATCAAGGGTCCTCTGGCGATGAGTACGCATGGTCTTAATTGAAGGTCTGGCAGATGGAACACTCTTAGGCCCCAGGCAGAGGACGCAATGGGAATGGTCGTCCCCGTGCGGTATCTGCGTGCCGCACTTGTAGCACTTTTTCTTGGGCCAACAAGATGGCATACACCGCTGCTGAGGAGGAATTAACATTAGATTAAACTGAAAATATGCTGAAAATGGCAGGCGACTGAAGCGGTTCTACTGCAAGGCCCGATGACTCAGGTCGATGGCAGGAAAGAACTGGAGAACGGGCGGGGGACCGCCCCCATTTATAGTCATGCTGATGTCCATCAGCAAATGCCGGGGGCGGTCCCCGCTGATGATTGCTAGCTACAATTTTGCCGTGCGGTCCTGATTACAGGGGACGCAGTCCTACTTGTGAAGACCTACTGCAGGAACACCCTTGAAGTAAGATCTTAATTTTTTTAAATGAAACTTGTAGAAGAGCATTATTTATTTATTTAAACTTTGTTGACCAGGTGAGTGCTCTGGCACAGGTGTCTTTCAGTCACGACCCGGGTGCAACAGCACATACAATGAGGGGTAGGATAATATACAACAGTTCAGGTTCAACAAAATGATACAGCAAGTAAAATACAATAACAAAAACAATAACACTTGTCTTGAGAATATATACAAAAACAAGAAAGTCTGATTTATGGTACAAGGAGAAGTACAACAATGTACTAGAAAACAAGTACATAAGCAAATACATGATATGTATGAGTAAATGAAAAAGAAGAAAATAAAAAAGAGAAGATGGAAGAAGAAAGGTACAGTACAAGTAAGGTATGTTAGCACATTTCTGGCCTAGGGTTGTAAAGAGTTAACAGCATTGAACAAGGCAAAAAGAAGATTTTATGAGAATTAACAAAGGGATAGAGGGGCGTGGATATTCAATGTTGATTAAGAGAGGAGGGGTGGAAGAGATGGATGGGGGAAAGGAGTGGAGTTTACTGGGATGGGGGAAGGACTGAAGGATTATGAAGGAGGGAGAAAGACAGTGATGGATCGAGATGAACACTCAGGTTCAGTAGAATCCCGATTATTAACCCCCCCCATCTGGAAATCCCTAACAGACAGCTGGCATATCTCCCGAGCTATCTTACAAAACTAAATGAATCGTTAGTTTTTTCAGTAGGTGGTAAGTACTGGAGTTAATCATTGTACTTACATAGATAAATGTGGATTGACTGCAGCTGATTGCTGCCAATTAGCAGGCTACTGAGGATGAAATTCTTAGCACCCCACCTCCCACTGAACTGAAATTACAGTACTGCAGCATTACTCGTTTCAAGTGTTCTCGGTTGGGTGCCTCAGGATCAGTGTGGTTGTATCATATCATATCAGTGGCTCATGGTATGGCATCCATGCATTCTCACCCCCTCAAAAAAAAAAACACATTGGCAAGCCATCCCTTTACAACTCGAAGCCCTTGAAAACAAGCTGAGTGACCAGGGAGCAACAAAGATCACAAAGGATAACACGGCAGGGTGGACGCAGTTTCAGCTGTGCCCCCTCTGGTCAGAATTCACAACAGCAATTGCTCCCTTCTGAGACCGAGGAATAGTCCAGCAGATCCTTAGCAGTTTGGTTACACTGTCTGGTGGCCTGAGTTTGGCTCTGTCCTCTCCACAACAAGAGCGGCAAATATGAGCAGCATAGCCATGCCACGTTTGCTTCAACCTCGGCAGGGGGAGAGAAAAGAGAGAACACAACTGCAGCCACAGAGACCTAATCGGCAGTACAATACAGCACTGCATTTGCTCAGCCCACCTGCAGCTGTAAACACAGGTTTACTTTAATAACATAACCTAGCAGACTTACTTAGCTGAGCTAAGTTATGTTATTAAAAAGTAAACTGTATTCTTGACACAGTGAAACTGAAACATTAACTACTGTGTAACTGTGGGGAAGTGATTTGAACCCAAAAGCAAGCAAACCACTGGTACACTACAGCCCTGAACTGCAGAGGCATGCTTACAGTACAGTATCTTGTTGGTTAGCACAAATCAGTGCTGCCATACTGAAAATCCTAATTATCTGGACTCCCAGTTATCCAAACATTTTTTATGTCCCCCATGCAGTACGGATAATCGGGATTCTACTGTATTTCTGAGGACTGATACAGCTATGAAAAGACTTTCTTGCAAGTGTTACATAAGCACTGTTTATTAAACAGATAGATACTCTTCAAATGCAGTCTTTGGGTGACAGCCATTAGTTCTCACTTAGCAGTTCCCTTGGAATCGATTTCAGACTGGAAGATGAAATCATCCCCACATCCTGAAAGAGGGTTCAACATGATCCACTCCCTACTTCGCCTGATCCTTCCATTGGCTTCTCACTATCAAATCCAAGTGGTCAACAGGTCTTTTTCCTTTTTTTCACATTTTGTTTAGTCACCTATGCCACCAGTGCCCTCTACCTCGGGTTACTGCCATGACTGCTCCTGCTCTGCCTGCAAAGGTTCACCATTCACCTTTCCAGTCCCACTGTAAGATCCTAGGTTTCTCTATTGCTACCCAGCTGGGGGGCTTCCCAACTATAACTAGGGAGAAATCAAAGTAGTCATTGTAGGATCAACAGTTCAGGTTGCAGGCTGGTACACCTTAAGGATGGGTGCTGTGGACAGAAACACTGCCAGAAGCTGTCATCCAGCACATTGTGGTAGTCCCTTTTTTCCCCCGCATACCCTCCCAATGAAGGCATCCACTCTAGTCAGTTTGTCGGGGGGCGGAGGGGGTCAGCAGCATGTGTTTACCCATGCTGGCAGGAATTTCACTACCACTAAGAGCCACCAGTGGAGAGGAACACCACAACCCCCCTCTAAAAACAGCATTCTGAGGACACCATGTGATCCTCCTTTTCAGCCTCCGTTCCTGATGTCCCAGGTTCATGGCACAAACCCAGGTCCCCAGCACGCTACAGTGATGCCCCACCACTTGTCACTATGGAACCGACTCTCAACAGGTATTTTGGGAAGTAACATAGTCCAAGGGGACTCTAGGTCCAATATGTTTCATCCCTGCTTCATAAGCAGGAATGAATAAGCATGCTATAAACCATGTAATAATCAAATGGGTATAAAGTATGCTTGTATAGTTCTTTGTGTTTATAGGCCATTAGTAAACAGAATATACTGAGAAATTTTTCTCATTAGAATTCTTCCATGTCCCATGTAAATACAGCTTACTCACCTATGACAACAGTTCTGCTATGAGCATTCAGTTCACCTGACCCTTCAACCGGTGGAAACTTGACCAAGGTTAACGGACTGGGGAGAGGAACAGGAACGTTCCTCTCTTATGAACGACGGTGATGGTGCTTCTAAGGTCACTTTTGGTAAGGGGGCTCTCATCAAAAGTCTGCATGACCAGGTATATTTTCCAGAACTCACAGCAATCTAGAAATGAAGTGCACATGGCCTGCCCAATTAGGACCCAAGCTGAGGCCATTGAAGGCCCTGCAGCTGCCTCTTCCTTCATGGCTGCTATCCAGGCTCCAACTTCACAGCCTCGGGTACTTGTTTCCATTCTTGAGGCCTAGCTAGAAGGAATAGAGTCCTGTGGTCCTCCAGGGACATGCGCTGCATGGCCCAACAGCATGGACAATGCCCATCATTATGGTTAGCCCCAAGGTAATGAAGACACAAGTTGTGGCCATCTATCACAGACATCTGCCAACACTGAATGCACCACTTAAAACCTGGCTTTGCGTGTTTAACTGCTGAATCATCGATGCAGCGGTGACAAGGCGGAGAGGTGCACTCTGCAAGTCGACAAAATAAGAAATATTAGAGAATTTGCCAAAGATATTAGCTCTTGAAAATGGATTTTTCCATGCACACTATAAGAGCTATGAAGGAAGAGAACTCTCCCTTCCAGTGGAAAAGAAGAGCTGACTTCAGATGGGATGGTGCCAGAGGACATCACGGGTGGTGGGAGAAGCCAAGCTTAGACACATCCGGTGACAAAGCAGAGCCCAACAAACTGCCTAAATGTAGTTGGTGAACTGAATCCCAGTTGGCATATACTGTATCTGGTTTGTGAATAAAGGGATATGTATAGTGGTTGCTGAGATCTTGTTGCCCAGGAATAAACTACTATTGCAGAAAACAGTTCCATGTCATAAACTGTACAACAAAAATGTCATTTTAAAGAGCTTTTGGCAATGTCTGTTATTTCTTGCAGTATTTCAATAAACTCATTTAAAACCCCCTCTGGGTTTGTAATTTATACCTTTTTGTTTTATACTGCAATTTTAATTTTTTGTTTGTTTCTCCACCCTTGTGCATGCTCCAGCAGACTCCATGCCTGCTTCCGCGATGCTCGGTCATCTCACAAAGCCTTATGATGTGAAGTAAGGAACAAAATTGTTTTATGCTATGTGAGATGATGTATGAGTGCATACACGAAATCTGAAGGTGACAGCAAGTTATTTAGATCATCCTGCGGCAGTAAACTTGGCAGCAATATGATCTTTCCCTTTTCCTGACCTGTCTTGAAAGCAATCATTGTGTTTGCTGATATATGTGAACTGTTTTACTGATATCCGATGGCTGAACAGTTTTATTCAGCAACAGGGCGGCGCACATGCTCCATGTGTGACCAACTACCTTTCAGCATCAGGCATAGCAAAGCACAATAAACTGCAACTAATTTTCTGTTCTTTTAGCGCTATCATGTAATCTTCAAACATTGTACACATATAAATACATTTTGTGAAAACCCTCCCTTTTATTTTACAATTTTAGGCATTTGATAATACTACGACAGATTCTATCCAAATTCTTAGCAGTAAAACTGTCATCATCAGTTGCATGTGTGTGTCTTTCCATTACTGCTTTCCCTTTCTTTTGGATAATTAACATAGTTAATCATTGTGTTGCGTATGGGTACTGAACACCCACAAAGAAGGGGTTAGCCTATGCAAATTCCCAACTGACCCGTTGAGAAACAGTGGGATCAAGCACTGCGACTGACTTCTCTGGACTGGAGGGGTACATCTCATAACAGTAGGTTGTATAATGCTCACGTTACTGAAGATGCTCATGAAACAGAATACATTCTTCAGAAACAATTTGGCCTTCATGCTGGATGTGTAAGTTCACAGCTAAAGTTCAGTGTAATACCACCAGTTTTTTAAGAAACCAGCAACACCTGGCAGCATGGGTGCCAAATCAAAACATCCATGCAATCTTTACAGCTATCACAAGTGGAAACACAAAGAGGTATGATAAAGTTTTTTTAGATACAGTAATTTTTAATTAATTTTTTTTTTTAGTTTTTGATTACTGGATAAGTGCACTAGACATGAAAGTGACTATTTTCAGGCACGACCCGGGAGGTTACAACATAGCAAGGAAACAGTTCGAGATAATACAATACAATGTAAGAATACAGCATATAGGGATACAGTAGAGAGATGAATAAACAGTTTAAACAATTGAGGTAACAGGAAAAAACATTTGGATATTGTACATTATCAAGAGTGCTGTAAGTGCTCATGATTACAGTTAGAGTATCAGATAGCTCAAATATCAGAGTGCAGAAGTGCCAAGGGGTATCATTTCTAGTATCGACTCGGATTATACAAAACTAGCTAAATAAGAAAGATATTATAGGCAAGACAGAGTGAGGCAGGTAGGTTAGGAGCAGAAGGACCTCGCCTGGACAAAGCGGGGGTGGGGGGTGGAGAATTGGCAGAGTTGAAAGGGGGTGGGAAGCAGGTAGAAGCAGGGGGCATAACTACAGGAGGAGACCACTGAGCAGCAGTAGCATAGGAAGCCATGAACTAGGATGGGTTGAAACAGCTGCACTGTGTATGCTCATCAAGCAGGGAACAATGCCGCTATTTAAATGTGGCATGGCTAGGGGCCAGGTGTACTTTTAGGGGCAGCGTGTTCCAGTAACTGGGGGCAGCACAAGAAAAACCTGCTTTACCTTTAGATGTATTACATCTGGGAATGTGGAGCAAGGAAAGATCAGCGGATTGGAGGCCATAGGAGGTGGATTGAGGGGTAAGCGCAGCGGCGAGGGAGCTGGGCATACCGGACCTCAGTATACTATCCAGAAGGGCCCCAAGAGAGAGGAGCCGGTGGACCATCGGAGAGGGCCAATTTAGGTCTGCATATAGTAGGCAGTGATGTTTTAACCTGGGGATACAGAGGCATAACGACATATACTATTGCATGTTGTGTCCCATCTGTGCAGGGAGGCTTTAGATGCATTGCTGTAAATTACAGCTCCGCATGTGAGAGATGGGAGGATTCCTCTGGCAATGGTCAACCTCGCAGAAGGGGTGAGAACGTGGCTAGTTTTGTAGGCTAGCCCTAGTTTAGTATTGACGGCCTTAGATTTAGTGGTAATATGGTGCTCATAGTTAATGGATTCATCGAGTAGGACCCCCAGGTATTTAAAGGAGTTTACCACTTCCAGTGGGGTACCATTCACACAGGCAACTTCGAAAAGATCACGACCATTTTTTAGTTTGGCAGGATAGCCAAAAAGCATAGCCTGAGTTTTGCCAATGTTGAGAACAAGCCTATGACTGGTGATCCAGGATTGTACATTTAGGAAAGCCGTGAATAAACTGTGGTTGAGAGTAAGAACGTTAGCAGAGCTAGTATAGAGAACAAGGTCATCGGCATACAGCAACGATGAGCAGGAGGTGGTATTTTGCTTAATATTATTAATGAAGATCGAGAAGAGGAGAGGTCCTAGAACAGACCCCTGTGGTACACCGACATCAGTGACTATTTTGTCAGAGGTTGCAGAACTGAACTTTACAACATGAGTCCTGCTGGAGAGATAGCTATTCAACCAGTTTACAGATTCTGCCAAGAAACCCAGGGATAGGAGGCTGGCTAGTAGGAGATGGTGATCAACGAGATCAAAAGCCTTTGTAACATCTATAAAAACTGCCCCAGTTAGAAGACCTTGATCCATGGCATGAAGTATATCACTGGTTAGATGTAGCAGGGCAGTTTGGGTACTATGGCCTTTTCTGAAGCTATACCGATTTGTGGACAGGAGGTTTTGCTTGGCAAGGTGTTCCGTTACTTCTGTGACGAGCTTCTCAAGGATTTTATTTAATGCAGACAATATTGCTACTGGCCTATAGTTCACCATGTCCTTCTTGTCATCTTTTTTAAAAACCGGTGTTACTCTGACCGTTTTCCAAATGCTTGTCACAATGCCTTCACCAAGGGACATGGTGAAGATTTCAGATAGTGACCCCGCAATGAAGGGGGCAGCCAGTTTGAGGAGCTTAGGTACGAGGCAGTCAGACCCAACCACAGTGGTGTCTGATTGGCACGGAGAAGTTTGAGGACATCCTTCTTACAGACAACTTTTTTTTTTTTGCATTATTTGTTTATTGATTTTCTTATAAACAGACATATCAACAAAAGACATACATTACATTACACACATATTACAATAAATAACTTATATACAATCGATCCATTCTCTTAATCAGTCCTACCTTAAAACCAATCATAAGTATATTATCCTTCCATCCTCTATCAGTTTGGGGGGGAGGGGGAGATACAAAAAAAAAAAAAAGGGAACATAAGGTTCCAATATCTTCTTTACCCTTCTTTACCCATGAAAGGTTATCTGTTATTCACATTCACCCTAGACCATTTTATTACAACCATCCTTCCCTCAGCATAATGTTATCAGCAACTGTGAGTGACTTTAAATATGCCTGCCATATTCTTTGAAACAATTCCTCTTTGTCTTTAATGACATATGTCAATCTTTCCAATGTGAGGGCTTGCAGTATCAAAGCCTTCCACTGGGATACAGTAGGTTTCACCGCAATTACCCAGGTATTAAGGGCTACAATGTCTGGCCATGACCAGAACCACTCTGAGACATCTTTTAACCGGGACCCATTCCCCATCCTCTACTATTTCTATACCAAAAAGCAACAATAATGGTGCTTTAGCATATTGTTGTCCCCGTAATCTTTCATAACTCCGTCACTATCTTTCCCCAAAAGTCCTGTAACACCAGGCAAGCCCAGAAGTAATGATAGTATGATGCTAAATTGTTATTACATCTAGGGCACACAGGAGATATTGACGGATTATATTTACGAACAACTAGTGGTGGACAATATAATCTATGGCAGAATTTATAGCACAATTCTTTATATTTATTGCACAACAATATGCCCTGATGAAGTTGAATTATTAACTTCCAATAGTCTTCCATTTTAGGGATCCCTAAATCTCTCTCCCAGAGCATTTTAGTGCTGTGTGTCTTATCTGGAAGCCAAGTTCTCCCCTCTTTCGCTATTCTTCGAATGGTGCCCTTGGGGTTTTTTTGCCCCACAATTATCATTTGTTCAATCTGTTCCCACTTCGACCCGGAATTATGTAGCCTACCAATATAATCTATATAGGCTCTAAGTTGCAAGTAACGAAAAAAATGTTGATGGCCCAGGCCAGTCCGAGCCTGTATATTTTCATAAGTATCAAGTCCATTCTGACTGAATAACTGTCTTAGGCAGTGGACACCCCCTATCTCCCACACCCAATATCCCTTATCTTCTATTCCAGGGAGAAAAAAAGGGTTCCCTCTCAGGGGCAGTAACAGTGTATCCTCCCATCCCTCCTCCCTTCTCTTACTCATACCTCTCCAGCTCTCTAATACCGCTTTAGCTAAGGGATTAGGATTAGGTAAATCGAGAAAAGCCTTCCAGCCTCTAACTGATAAATATGCGGAAATCCTGCCAGGGCATCCCCTCTCTTCCAAATCGAGCCAACCAGCCTCTTCTGGTCTCCCAACCCAATCTTGAACATATCGACACTGAATAGCCATATGGTAAACTAAGTCTGGGAATTGTAGTCCCCCTTTCTCTGTTGGTGCTTTTAGTCTGGCTAACCCCACCCTGGGTCGTTTGCCTCGCCAAATAAAGACAGAAAAGGCTTTTTCTAACTTCTTGATATCCGCCCTCCTGAGTCCAAGATAAAGCATCTGCAGGCAATATAATGTTCGTGGCAGAGCATTCATCTTGAGTAAATTAATTCTACCCAACCATGTAATAGGGAGCTCCTGCCATCTACTCAGATCTGCCGTTATTGTCTGTAGTAGCGGACCATAGTTGAGATTATATAAGGTTTCAATACTTCTGCCTATTCTTATTCCCAAATATGTAAAGGCTTCATGGACTATTCTAAGACCCCACTTCGAATTCTGTAAAACATTCCCCTTATTAGGTCCCCCAATTATCATTTCTTCTGACTTGTCTAAATTTAACTTATATCCTGAGAATTGGGAAAATTGTCCTATTAACCCTAGTAATACAGGCATAGACTGGTCCAGTTCAGTAACATATAGCAACATATCATCTGCATATAGGGACAGCTTCTTTTCTTTACCTGTCCTCCCCCGTGCCCCCTTTATTCCCGGACGCGATCGAATGGCTATGGCTAGGGGCTCAAGCACCAATGCGAACAGTAGCGGAGACAGGGGGCACCCCTGTCTGGTTCCTCTACTTAATTACAAACTTTCCGACAACATGCCATTCACTAGCACTCTAGCTCTAGGACCAGTGTACATTCGTTGCACCATTCCTATAAAATCGTCACCCTGACCAAACTGGGTCAAAACCTCCATCAAATATGGTCATTTGACCCTGTCAAATGCTTTTTCTGCATCCAGAGAGGATATGCACCTCTTTTCGTTGATGTTGAGCTCCCCAAATCACATTTAACAAGGTTCGCATGTTGTAATAGGAATACCTATCCCGAATGAACCCAGTTTGGTCTGGGTGAACTAGCTTCAGCAGTAAGATTTCCAATCTACTCGCCAGGACCTTAGCCAGTATCTTGGAATCACAGTTTAGGAGGGAGATCGGTCTAAAGGAGGAGCATTCAAGTAAATCTTTCCCTGCTTTCGGGATCAGACATATTGTTGCTTCCCCCCAGGAGTGTGGCAACTGTCCTCTCTCTTCCCTGGCTTCTTTAAATATGGCTTCCAGATGCTCTACTAATTCAGCCTGCATAGTTTTATAATATTCGGCCGGAAAGCCATCAGGTCCACTAGTTTTCCCTCTCTTAAGGGACCCAATTGCTTTAAGAATTTCTTCTTTTGTTATATCTGAGTCTAACCATTCCCGTTGTGCTAATATGACCCTAGGTAAGGTAATTCCATTCAGGAAGTCTACCATCTCCTCTCGTCCTTCCCCAGCTTGTGACTGATAAAGCCTCCAATAGAACCTCCTAAAACAATCTCCAATACCAACATCTTTTCGTAATACCCCGTCTTCCCCCCTTACAGCATGGATTAGATGTGTTCCCCTTTTTCCTCTAATTAAATTGGCCAACATAGTACTCTGTTTATTACCCCATTCATAAAATGTTTCCTGACGAAAAGGCAAGTTTTCCTAGCCTCTCCAAATAACAGATTGTTAAGGGCTTCCCTAGTTCCATTCAATAAGTGCTGTACGTTTTCCCCACCTTCCCCTCTAGCTGCTTTCCCTTCAAGAATCTTAAGCCGTTGCTCCAAATTTGTCCTCCTTTCCCTGATTTTACGCTTATAATGAGCTACAAAGCTAATAATAGATCCTCTCATGAACGCTTTCCCTGCATCCCAGAAAACAGTACGAGATGTAGCTGTCTCTGAATTAATTTGTACATACAGCTTCCACTGATCTTTCATATATTCGTGAAATTTTTTTAATAGCTAGCAGATAGTTGGGGAGCCTCCACATAGTGGGATTCTTTCTCTCCCCTCCCCATTTCAATGTCAAAATAACCATAGCATGATCCGATATATGAATTGGACTGTGTTTGATACCACTAACCCGAAAATACCAAGTCCGAGGAAGCAAGACATAGTCCAATTGCGACCAAGTCTGGTGTGGGTGTGAGAAGAAGGTATACTCTCTAACCATAGGATTAGCTGTTCGCCATCTGTCAATTAAATCCAATTCACACATCCCCACCAGCCATTCCCGAATCACCCCTTTTGGGGCCCCTCAATCTTCTGAGTGGTCTAGAGCTGGATTAAACAAACAATTCATATATCCTCGTAATATTAAATTTGGAAATTGTTCCACTATCAAGAGAGCCATTAGTGAAGTGATCTACAGAAAACTGGTTCATGCACTGCAGGGGCATATACACTCCCAAACGTGACTCTCTCCCCATGTACTGTTCCAGTTACGAAAATATAGCGCCCTTCCTCTGGGTGGATCACAAGTCTTTCTTTCTTAAATGGTAAATTTTTATGTAGGAGAACAGTTGCTCCCCTCTTGTGAGATCGATAAGCCGCCGAATAACATTCCCCAACCAACCCTCTTTTTAATTTCACATGCTCCCTATCCATGAGATGGGTTTCCTGCAACATGGCTACTTGGGCATTCTGATGTTTCAGTGCCGTCAATAGCATCGTGCGCTTAACAGGAGTAGCTATTCCTCTGACATTCCATGAAACAATGGTCAATTCTTTCAGGCCAGCCATCTTTCATTTCCTTGCATTTTCCCCTTCATCAAAGGTTCGTTCACTCCTCCTAGCCTCCCCCCTCCAACTTCCCACATCCTTAGATTAGTAGTGCTTTTGGATCTGAAACATATAACATAACACTTCAACAGCAACTATATACAAACCTCCCCTTCCTTCCCTTTCCTCCCCCCCATTTCCCTGTCTCTCTTCCCCTCTTTTGTAATAGTAACTGCTATAAGCAGACATTCTACAATCCCTTCCCTCTATCAGACAAACACATCCCCCCCAAGCCGCCACAATTTAATTTATGAAAGACTCTAGTTATAACCACTCATGTAAATCTATTAGAAGCATCTATACCTTGTAATCAGTATAGGGGAGAGTTACCCTCCATAGCAGCTTTGCCTTTATACCATATGCACTAATCCCTCAACAGCGAAGGGTTTATACACAGCACAGGTAGTACGGGTGTGGCTTCCCAGGTTTTAATTCAGGCTGGAGGCTTACCCCTGTAAAAAGGGGACTGAGCCCACTCACTGCTTATGCGCAGTGTCTCCTTCCCTCCATACCATCCCGTATTGTCTGCCCAAATCCTGGCCCCCCCCCCATTGTCTGATTCCAAAGCGAAGAACATACCTCCCTCCCGATGCCATTCCAGCCATGCTTCCGAAAAGAAAAGATTTGCATTACTTTCCATTTCCCCACATTTCTAATCATAGCAGTGCTCTGCCTTCTAACTTTTAACCTATAGTTTTACTTATAATTAACTTAGGAAAAGCACAAAAAAAAGGGGAAATAATACATGTAGGTAACTGAGCACTTTAAGAATTCAAAGTGCTATTTTAGTCTGTTGACAATAGCAAACCAACGATAGGCCTTAACGTCAGGCTTCAGTTCCACATCTGGAGCTGCAATTTCCTCCATTACAGTCATGAGGATTATGTTATAAAGGGAGCCAGCCCAAATGCTAAAATAAAACCTTGCACAAAGTACGATGCAACCTTAGTCTCAAATCCTTCCAGGGGTTCTCCTTATACGAACAGAAATGGCAACGCTCAGCTCATTCCTTGTTTCTCTAAGGAACAATGTCCATCATAGAAAAATCAACAGTACCTGTATATTTCAATTTCAGCCACCAATACTCCGATTGACCTGTCTCCTAGCTACATCAGCAATTTCATATCTCAAAGTCCTGCCACCCAATCTTCTTTTTCAATTCCTGCACAAATGTTTCTGCTTTAGGCACTTCCCAAAAGGAATACACTGCTCCCTCGTGTTTGATCTTGAGGGTGGCTGGATACAGCATGTAGCACTCAATTTTAACTTCCTGTAACTGCGCCATCACAGGGTTGAAGGCTCGACGCCTTTTGAGTAAACGTGCAGAGTAATCTTGTGAGATAAATAAGCGATGGCCCTCATACTGAAGCTCAGAGCATTCACGGTAAGCCTTTAAAACAGACTATCAGGATAGTTATGAAACCTCATGATTATCTGCCTCGGAGGTTGATTCGGCTCCGGTTTCGGCATAACAGATCTGTAGGCCCTTTCAAGTTTTATACGCCCGTTCTTTAATGAGATACCCAAAAGTTCTGGCAATACCTTGGCGCAGAAATCAATTACATCTGGCCCCTCCAGACCCTCTGGTAACCCTCTAAGATGCAAGTTCAAATGACGATGATAATTTTCCTGATAGTCTAGGAGTTCCTTTAGTTCTTCCATCTCTTTCTGCATTACAGTAAGTTGTTCCGGTAGTGGGGTAGTTGCATCCTCAAGATCAGAAATCCGTTGTTCCATTTCGTACAGTCATGTAGCATGAGTGGCGTGCAGGTCAACCACTTCTTGCAATTTACGATCGAAATTCGTAGCCAAACTGGTCAATTTAGGCTCCAATGCAGCCAAAACCTGCTGGGTGACCTCACGGCCTACTGCGCTAACTTCTCCTGCTGAAAGGGATACCTGGCCTGTATTTTCCTCTGGAAAGCCCGGCGGCTGCTTCCTTTGTGTCTTCTCCATGGTACATGTACTTTTTGGTGCAGTTGAGACCACATACTCATCCATCTTGCCTTCCAACAACCTTCTCTGGCTTCCAATACTTTATATCTTAATTTGGAGTAGTTATATTTTCTTTTCTTTTGTAGCGGCTCAGGGAGCAGTAGAGAAGTGCGTCTTTAGGTTAGCTGGCTCATCAACGCCCCCCGAAGACAACTTTAAAGTAGAATGCCCACTGGCGCATCTTTCGGGGTGGAGGTACCAGAAATTAAGTCCAAGGCGGGGAAAATGGTATATTTGGAGAGGTCTGAGAAGTGATTGTTGAACGCATTTGCAATTGTGCTCGGAACTGTGCAATGCACTCCATTCAGTATCATGTCATTGGTAGTGTGGGTTTGTTTGGAGCACAGGAAGGATTTTCTGTGTGACCAAAATTTCCTGGGGTCACCGGCCGCGTCCACCAATAATCCCTTGCAGTACTGGCTTTTTGCATGCCTGATTTGTTTTTTGCATTTTGTCCGCTGCTCCCTGTAGGAGCGAAAGTCCGCTTGGAGTCCAGAGATTTTGTACTTTTTCCAGCATTTGTCCCTGGCCTTGAAGGCTGTGAGTACGTCCTTGTGTAACCATCTGGATTGCTTACTTCTTACACGGTGAGTGAGAAGAAGGGTATGCTTTTCTTGAAGCGATATACAGTAAACTCACTTAGAAAAAAGCAGAGGGCATCATCCATGTTCAGGGTCAGGTAGGTAGGGGACCAGTCAATCAGAGATATCATGTAGAAAATGAGCCTGATTTAAGTTTGCGTAGTTCCTAAAAGATATATAGCGTGGGAGAGATAAGAAGACAGCTGAGTGACCCCATACAGAGAAGACAGGGGAATGGTTACTTATCGTGTCCGGCAGAGTACCTGCAGTCACAACCCTGTCTATGTGATTTGTCATGACCCAGTCAATGAAGGTGCTGGAACCAGTATTTTCTGACACTCTCGTTGAGTCAGCTATGATCTGTTGCAAATTGTAACTCTGCACCAGGGACTGTAGAGAATCGTGGTATTTGCTTAACCAGTTCATATTCATGTCCTCGAGGTTGGGTAGTCCATTCTGCCCAGCTGCTGAGGCAGAGTGGTCCGATAATTCCATTAGGCCAGATTGCCCACCATTGGGAAGATTATACGCACAAGTGATGTGAAGCTTCTTAGCCCCTAGGTTTAGGATGGCATGTAGTGACTCACACGAGGAGGTATAGTTATCGGCCACCAGGGATATGTTAAGGTGGTTTTTAAAAAAGACCACCACACCCCAAGCACATTTTGAGGGAGGCCTAACCCACCTGAGAAAGTTGTAGTTTGGGAGCAGGCAGCAGGTATCAGGGATCGAGGGCTTTAACCAGGTCTCCGATACACAGAGAACATCAGGATGGTAGTTGCTGACCCAAGTTTCAAGTTCTGCATGGTTGAGGGGTAGACTTCTAAAACTAAGGTGGACAATACACAGACCCTTCATGTCATTACTAGTATTGTTTATGGATACTTGGCTAGGCATGGGACCCGGTTTCAACTCAATGTTGCCAGCATAAGAGCTAATAGTATTAGGTACCATGATTTGCGTGGCACAAAA
Source organism: Neoceratodus forsteri (assembly GCA_016271365.2). NCBI lineage: Eukaryota > Metazoa > Chordata > Ceratodontiformes > Ceratodontidae > Neoceratodus > Neoceratodus forsteri. The sequence continues at coordinate 685,924,318 of CM028134.1, forward strand.
GGAGGGATTTGGTAACCAGTAGGATGCCACTGTTTAGCTACTGGCGCCTCAGCGTAGTAGATAAGGAAACCTGGGAGGAGTGCCGGGGTAACCTCAACACACCTATCCGGCAGGATTAGCATATCTGAGTAAGTGAAGTCATTAAGATCCATACTCCCATGTTGATGTCGGTCCAGTTTGACATCAATTGTGAGCCTGTCCAGGAATAGCAACGTCAGGCTGAGAACCAGCACTAACAAGGTTTGACTGGCCATCCTTAGTTGAGATAGAGATTTGAGCAGGTTAAGCGTTGTAATATTGTGAGCTTTACAATGTTAGCCGTAGGCCTACTAACATAACGCTTTATGCTAGAAAGCCCAAGATTAAATTGTGATATGATGGTGAGACCTTGGGCTGTACCTAGGGTTTGGTGGCTGACTTAAGTTGAGCCAATAGTTCAGAGAAACAATACTTTGTATTAGCCAATAAGAGAAGGATCCTAAGGAGAGGAGCAGCAAGTGTGTATTTAATAGAGTGCGGGCGGGACAAATTATAGGTTTATGGGTAGAGCTAAAATGGGAGTAGGCAAGTGAAGTTAGTCAGTGTTTCAAAAAAGCCACTGCCTATTAGGAACAGTTCTGTCTATTTGATATACTGAATCTCTCAAACAATTAACCTAAGCAATAACTATAGATAGCTTAGCTTGGTACAACGGCCCCAGCAAAATATATATATGTGGACAATGGAATATCATAAGCAAGAAAATAACAGCGTACAGTTTAACAGAGGAGCCGTAAGGGCAAAGAGCAGCAGAAGCTCCGGTACGGGCTGAGCTAATGTGGCTAAAACAGCAGCCAATAGAATGCTAGAAGCCGAAGATAAGAAGTTATGGATAAGGGTCAGTGCGCCACTTATTAAGTGGATGTGGCAAAGTTGAGTGTGCTTGGAGTAGAGTAGCAGGAAAGTGACCACCTGGTAAAGCACTGTTAGCGATAAGTGGTAGTCCAGCAAGTACAGAAAGCTTAACAGCCACAGAGTTTGGAGCAAGAGAAGTGAGCCAGGGTGGGCTAATGAAGAGCAAACGACTGCTGTGATGCAGGAAATCTAAGAAGGGTGGGCTATTGAAGAGCAGATGACCGCTGTGATGCAGGAAATATAAGAAGGGCAGCAACTAGCGGTGACTGGTTAATAACCTGCAGAAGGGAAAGTAGACTGTTAGTAAAAATACATGTCACGTGGGGCCCTACTCCTTATAAAAGAAAACGACTACTAAGGGGGAGAGGGTAGCCACCATGAAGTGGCAGCAGGACAAGTTAGGTGAACACCATGGAGAGCTCAATGGCCGTACCTGATGCAGTGGGGGTGATCAGCAGCTTGGGGATGGCATGGAACCTAGCCCTTACAACCCTCCAGTTCGGACGGCAGCTGTGGAGAGCGAAAAAGGGTCACTACTGCAATGGATTAAAATACTGAGGTAAGAAGGGAGGAGTGAGAGAACAGGAGTGAAACACGATAGCACAAAATTAAATCAGAAGCACAGGAAAATATTACATCAGAAGCTCAGGAACTGAGAGGTAGCAACAATTAATTCTAACTGCAGAAGCAAAGAGAAATGGGCAGCAATTCAGGACTCGGCATTAATTTGGAGACCATATAAATGCACTATGCCTGAAGTTAGGTACCACAGTAACCAGAAAGCTCTAATTTAATTTAAAATGGAAAGGCACAGCAGAAATTCACTTCACTTTAAGGTGCCTAGAAGTCAGTAACACTTTTACTACCCATAGAATAATAAGGTCCTTCAGTAAAATATTGTTTACTTCCCTAATAAAGCACTGTTACATTCAGCTGGAGGTTTGGCCACCTGCATGCACATCTGAAGTTAATTCTTGTACCTTAGCTCTGCTCCCAAATTAAAGAGCACTATTAGGAGGTGGCAATTTAGTTAAAAATGAAGGAGAAATCATGTAGTCAAAACTATCTCCATTGCTCTGCCGATGTAAAAGCTGGCAGAGGATCCAGTGCAGAGGAGTTCGGCTAAGACCTGCTTCAGTTTAAAATATGTCCGGTCCTGGTTTTGGCGCCAAAATTCAAATCAAATGAACACCATGGAGAGCTCAACGGCCCTACCGGATGCGGTGGGGTGATTAGCAGCTCTGGGAGGGCATGGAACCTAGTCCTTGTGACGACCCTCCAGTTCGGACAGCAGCTGATGTGGTGGGGGTGATCAGCAGCTCGGGAGGGCATGGAACCTAGCCCTCGTGACCCTCCAGTTTAGACAGCAGCTGATGTGGTGGGGGTGATTAGCAGCTTGGGGAGGGCATGGAACCTAGCCCTCATGACCCTCCAGTTCTGATGGTAGCTGATGCGGTGGGGGTGATCATCAGCTTGGGGAGGGCATGAAACCTAGGCCTCGTGACCCTTCAGTTTGGATCTCAGCTGATACGGTGGGGTGATCAGCAGCTCGAGGAGGGCATGGAACCTAGCCCTTGGGACCCTCCAGTTCGGATGGCAGCTGATGTGGAGGGGGTGATCAGCAGCTCGAGGACGGCATGGAACCTAACCTTTCTTTGTTGCTCTCACCTTAGCAGCCACCATCTGGACAGTTCTCCCAGCAATATCACCAGACTTCCCTGGCACTTACCATTTTCCCATGTGTTCTCTCTACAGGACATGATTAGAGGAGCACAGGTGTTGGTGTGGAACCTGCGGTCAGTCATTCAACTGTGGTCAGAGGATTTTTCCTTAGTTTTCTGCCTGTGGCCACATGTGTGTGGAACAACACGATATATGTGCTCTATATGGAGACACACCCCATGTCCAGTCAAGGAGTCTTTTCCCATGTGGCTGCATTCTCACTGTGCTGCCATGCCGATTCCTCCAGGTGGCAGATGAAAACTGTGATGCATTTACATAGAAACATAGAAGTTGATGGCAGATAAGGACCGCAAGGCCCATCCAGTCTGACCATTTCGGCTGAGGTGCCCATTTCTTTTTCTACCTTATAAATGTGCCATCCCCCTTTACCTAGGGAAGAGGGCTGTCCTAAGGATGCTCAATACTCCCACTCCCATCCAGCCCCTGAGTGCCCACAGTCTGTTCCCAAAACTGGGCCACCTACAAAGAATACTGCATCTGTACTGGCATGGTAGTTTCCTGGCTGATTACTTAAAATACATCTAAGGATGTCTCCTCTCTGCCTTCTTTTCTTTATTATTTATTTCCCCTGTTGTCAGGTGGTGGTCAAATAGCATGTCTGCATTTCCACCATCCACTATCATGGCTAGCTATCAACTGAATGCTCAGTCATCCCTAAGTGGTGCTCTCCTCCCTCCACCAAGGTACCAGAGACTATTTCCAAATTACATTCTAAAAGGTAGTGAGTGGCACTGCGGGACTATGACAAATATTGCATTCCCCTGGCCCCTCTAAGCCTTTTTTTGTTGAGGCTACGGATGGTGCCACAATGTCACTAAAGGAGATGGGAAATTATTTTTGCATATTTAACTGCCCTCCCATCTTCCTTTCCATGCCAGTTATACATTCTGATATGCTTTGATGATTTTTTGATAAATAAATAATGTAGCTTTGGGGTGCCCTCAGAGCTACATTGAGTTCCACTCTCCTCACCAGCTACTGCTCTTGATTTTCATATCTCTAAGACATTCTAAGAGATCACAGACTCCCATTCCAGGCCATTCGAAAGGAGTTTGTGATGTAGTAGAATGTTTTATGTTATTTTATTTATTTATTTAGCTTTTGTTGACCGGGTAAGTGCACTAGACAAATCCTGCCTATTTTCAGGCACGACCCGGGGGAGGGGGATACAGATGAATGCCAACTGACCTTGAACCAGATTAAGCTGTTGGTGGTATTTTTAGCGAATGAGGGAAATTTGGCCAGGACACCGGGGAAATTCCCCTACTCTTTTCGATAAGTGCCATGGGATCTTTAACAACCACCTGAACTACCACCAATCCAGGCAGATGGAACCTCGGTTTAACGTCTCATCCGAAAGACGGCACCTCAGAAATGCAGCACCCCTCTCATGCTGCATTACAGTGTCAGTACTGGGATATTAACCCAAGTGCCAGATGTGGGAACTGAACCCACAGCCCTCTGATCTCCCGGCCTCAGAGGCGAGTGTGCTACCCACTGACACTGACATGTTCAGGCAGTATGAAAGGAGACACCAGAGAGGAATTCAGAGTAGTTACAAAAGCAACAAAATTTGATTTTTAATTTAACAAAACAGGTCAAAAGTATATCAGAATACTGGGTAGCCAATAAAAGAACTGGAGGGCACCTAGAGGTATAAATCACCATTTCCTATCACCTTTAATAGTCATACTTTGATATGCAGGCAAGAACTCACAACAAAGTGTCCAATAAATATGTAGTAACACCCTTCCAGCTGTGTGTGTACGTTCTCTGCTATCCGGTTGCACTGGGTGCCCTCTGAGGCATGAGGTATATGCTGAGAGGTTTCAATCAGCCAAGAATACATCATGCCACATACATACAACTTGTAGGGTGTTAGTTCATGAATTAAAACACTATGTCATGTTTTGTAATGTGATATGATGTGATGTGATACGATGTTATGCTCTCTCACAATCAGAGTGCTCTGATTTCATAACCTGTTTGCAAAACAGAGAATAATGGATAGGCAAGGGTGTGATGTGACTATTTTTTTTTCACACCCGAGGTGTTGGATAACTCATAAACATTGAGAGGCTTATGTGGTCATCAAACACCGAGGGTGTGAAAAAAACTAGTCATAGGCTCACACTTGCCTCTCTATTATTTTTTATAATTGCTGGTAATTGCTGTTATATAGCAAACCTTGAAGAAATGGAACAAGTGAGTTGATAATGTTGGACTGCTGCAGTACCAGTGCGTCTGTGACAGGACTCAAAAAACAGCTGCTCGTTGGGAAACTTGAGATGTGCTGAGCGCAAGCTACTTCTGGATTCTTTCCTCTGAAAACAGCTGTTCGTGGAGAAAACTGTGATTAGCACTCAAGGTGTTGAGCGCGAACTACTTCTGAACTCTTTCAACACAGAAAATGCAGTCCTGTAAAAATGCCATAATAACCCTATTTTGGGTTATTACAGCATTTTTTTGATCTAGTAAAATGAGTTATTAAAGGGGGTCACCAGTAATTATAGCATTTTTGATGCATGACCCTGGAGCATTAGGCACGAGGCTTAGCAGAGTGTCTCACAGCCATGAGAAGTGCACTGAAATGCCTTCATGCACACTCTGCATTGTGTTACTGCTGACTTGTTAACCAGAGACTGAACACTGAAAATGCTGTTAATGCTTGCCTAGTGTCCAAACCAGTGAATCGATATTACTGTGTTAGGGACCCAGTCATGGCAGTTGCCTTGCCGGGGTATTAGGCTTTATCAAGAATTCTGGTTTACTTAAATTTTCATCTCCATGACTAGAATATTCAAAACATGTATATTACAGTATTCTCAAAATTACCGTTACATGATTGCCTTTTGTTTAAAAAATAACTTTGCTGTTTTGAATTATTTCATTTGCCATATGGATCTGAGATATGTATTTTTGTACACTGGCACCTAAATCAGTACTGTTAATATTATTTAAAAATATATTGTCAAGTAATGTTATTTCATAATCAGAATCCTTACCTTCCTGAAGTATTGTGTTCACAACTTTGATATTAAAGATCTGTACTTTTCACAAATTTTATCACTCAGTATTTCTTAACAGTTAGTGACTCAAATTTTTGGCATGTGGTACTTTGCAAACTGTTTCTGACCATGTTCTTGCAGATGACACACCTATACAGACTGATAAATGTGGTGATATTTATGTGGAGTCATAAAGTGTCTAGCTGGAAATGAAACACTCATTGATTCAAGTGAGTATGCATCAGCTGAAGTGTATGACTTTCAATAAAACGCAGGCATGGCTATGCTTACAGAGTACAGGCGGCTGTATGATGATTGAAAACGTGTATGCCATCTTATGAAATTAACCTGACAGGTTGCCAAAAATGAATCATCATACGTGACTCACAGGATATACTGAATATGTGATTTTGTGCATAATCTAACACTTTCATTTATTTTCCCCTTTTGTTCTCTCAGATTCGAGATGTGGGTAAGTTATTTAAAAAAAACTGACGCGTGTTACATAAGTAATAAATCATGGCATGGTGTGTTATGCAAGGAATAACACCCACCAAGGTGTCTGTGCTTGCTCTGATAATGGACACCTCAGTTCTGTTGTGCTGTTTCAGCCACCCAAGAAGCTCGTATAGAAGCATGACCAGACACCTCAAAGTGCATTATTCCACTTATTAAATAGGTCATAAATTGATTTGCGAAGTGTAAACTATCATTTAGTTATGAACTGCCCAAGTATGCTCTGATAAGATTTTCAGGTGATGGCCCTCTCCTAGGACCTCCTGGATCGAAGACTGCTTCTAAAGATAGGGGATGGATATACCCACTTCAACATGCGGATTTCCAGTGTACAGTGGTCCATGGAGAAGCAGGTGTTGCAGGAGTCCATGGTGTGGTCTGATCCAAGGCAGGAGAAGCACATGAGATGCTGGTTGTTGGTACTCATATTCTTGCCAAACTTGCACAGACAGAACAACAGGCATTTTTTTTATCCCTCTTCAGTTTTTGATGACTCTGGCACCGTGGAAAGAAAATAAACAATAACTACAATGATAAGGCGATGCACGGTCAAGGCAAAGATTCACTTCCACGGTGCATGGCCAGTGGTGGGAAGAATAGAACTGAGGCAGGTGAGGAAACCAGTAATCATTATTGGCAGGTGTGTGTCACCATGTTGTGTTGCACAGATGCCATAGCCAGTAGCCGTTGCCAGTCCCCTGACCAAAGATCTGCTCCCATGAGGTCTCAGTGCCTCCAGTATAGACCCATAAATGGGATTTAATGAAGAAGATTGATTCTGGGAAAGATTCATTGATCTCCCACTTAACTTAGCCAAACTAAATGTAAGAGACAGTCCTGAAAAATGGTACAGAAATACAGTGAAAAATAAATTTACATGAACTTTTAAAAAAAACTCCAGTCCTAAGGGAAATAAAACAAATCAGAAAATAAAGTAGAAATGCCTAAATGATTTCAACTGAACTTTTCTCAACCAACCAAAACAAATTAAGCAATAGCCCTGTAAATAAATAAATAGCACTTAATTGTAACATGCCAGGCCGTAAAACAGCTTATTTATTGTTATTTATTTATTTCAGCCGCTTTAAAAAGACACAAACTGGTAGTTTTCAAATAAACAGCTTTCTTTACTTAGGAAAATAGGATGGGCCTGCTGACAAAATCTCTGTTTGTACGAAAGAAGAAAGTTTACTCATTTGTGGAGGAAAACATACGGCCCTGGGCATACTGCTTTGCAAAGTACCTAGATCCAGTACCACAAAGAAAACCAGTACAGGAAATCACAATCGGAACGTGATTCACTTTACATAATGCTCTAGGTAAAACCTGGACTGGATCTTGATAAATGTCCTGATAATAAATTTCACTAATCTTCTGCACTCAGTTTTCTAAATGTGTTTCTTCCTAACCTCATAGGCTTATAACACTATTCATTAGACCTGGATGCCTGCGGAGAATTTAGTGGTAATTTCATCTTGTGAAGCTGGGGGCAGAAAAAGCCACTCAACTGTGTTTTTCAGAGGCACCCACGTACAATCCTCGAGTTGTTCCAGAGATAGTTATGCAATTTAATTATTTTTAATCTACGAACTGCATGAATCTGCACTTTTTTTTTTGTTTTGTTTTACACTGTTTTGGGCTTTCACAAGGGAGATAAAGAAATGGAGAGTGGGGGACATTCCCAGCTTTAAAAACTCACAACATAATCCACGTAATTCATCTCCCATGCAGGCCTTTTATTGCAGTAGTTAAAATGACTATCTTTAACTTACAGAAGACCAGTATGAGAAATGCATTGTCTGTATGTGCATGTGTCTCACTTGGTACACAGACAATGTGTGATGAGGACAAAGTAAGCCGCTCTGTCTGAATGGACTGCCAAAATCACTGATGGGCCTCCCCCAAATCACGCAGTTCTAAGGGAACTAATTAAGGTTCTTTCGCTTCTAGTGCCAAATGTGACTGCTCTAACTTTTATCCTGTTACATAATGCCTTAGAGTTCCTTAATACTCTACCAGTCCCTGCCATCCTCCTTAGAGCTGCTGGTGCCTTTTTGCTCTTGGTTTCACTTACTTACTTGTATGCCTGGTTGTTACATTGACAATGCTCCAGTGTGCGCTGTACTTGTATTCACTACACTATTTGCCAGTGTTACCTTGACAACGCTCCAGTGTGTGCTGTCTAAGACAATGTTTGCTATACGTGTATTGTCTTCACTATTTGTTGTAGCTCTGTAACTAATCTATGACGTGGAACCATTGTAAATGAGCACTTGTGCTCAAAGGTGTAATTCTGAATGAATAAAGACAAAAAGGAGAGGCTGGAAATGCTAGATGAGATTACTTGGAAAAGGGGCAGGTATTCATCTAAGGCAGCTAGCAGTAATATGCAGATACAAAACATTTCTAACTGTAAGCCATGTTAGTAGTTTCTTACATTATTCATCACTGTGTTTACACAGATCTTCAGTTTCCTGCTTAATCTAGATGTCTAAATTAGCAAGGATGTTCTGATGCTGCAAACGCAGATGCGAATTACCATGCAACTTAAAACCTGAGGTGTTCCTACACACCCTTATGTGGGGATTACAGGCTATACACTGCCTACAGTGGTAGCAAAGTTAACATATTCCTCTATACATATTCTCAACAGTGTGGTAAATTTCACAGCTTTACTGTAAGACTACAGAATGTGAAACTTATTACTGTCATGAAAAAAATAATTTCCCTGTGATACAGCATTAGCACGTCCGATTTTGTTTTTCATTCCACTTTTCTTCTGATGGGTTATTTTTCTTGCAATTTTCTTTAGCACTGTTGGTCCCCACATTTTGCTGTCCTTTTTTTTTTTTTTACTGTTATTTATCCCACCTTCCTACCTCGGTGTCCACTCCATCGCACTGTTCATATCTTCCGGACCACTTCTCCAGGATCTGCCCCAAGAGTGCTTCTTTCCTCCCTCCTATCCTGCACAGCGGGATCTGTCCCGGAATTGGTGGTCTTGGGTGGAGCAGTCATCATCTAGGACCAACGAGGGATTATCCGTTTTCTGTGCTCCCCTCAACCCTGGGGCGCCGGCGCAAGGATGTCGTCCAGAGAAGCGTGTGCTGACACACGTCTCTCTCAGCAGCAAGCGTCCCCCTCCCACGACTCTGTGAATGGGCCTTCCAGCCCCTCAAGAGCCCGTGTTCCCACCGGCTCTCTCGGGATGTCGAGTGCCTATTGCACCCCAGGTATCCCACCCCTGAGGGAAGAGAGCATCCGTTGGGACGCTCAATCCTCCCTCTCCCGGCCGACCCCCGCCGACACAAGTCCGTTCCCGAACCCAGGTCGCCGGCGTGGCGCCAGGTGTGGCATCCAGCGCCTCAACCCTCAGCCCCACCGGGCCGGCCCTTGCTGTCCCTTTTAATGGTTTTTATTTACTTGCATTTGACTTGCCACATTTACTACGTTGATGCAAGTTATTGATGCACTAAGCATAAGGACTAAATCCTTTTGAAGCTCAGTTGTGCCGTCCTGCAACTATACGCATCTACTCTAAAGAGCATCATGGTTATGAGCAACTAAGACTTCAGGGCCACAGTTCTCAGATGTTAATTGGGGCAGCACAAAATAGGTGCTTTGTGCCTGTGCAACTGCATCACAACCTGAAAGCCCCATTCACAAACCTGGGTGCATGTCACAAGGGAGAGGACTAACCCACGACAGCAGTGCAATGCAAACAGCCCGTGACCACACCACAACAGGACCTTTTGCATGTTGCCATGTTGTAAACTGCACCACACTGGTAGCAGTAGGCTGATCAGTGCCCTAAGTGACCTGTCTATTGAAAATAGTGGTGGGCTTTGGAATGGGCACAACAGAATCTTGGTAAGAAAGCAGGGCCGGGGAGTAGCTGGAGATCAGGTAGGGTCTGCTGTGGAAAACAAAGGGCAGACAGAGTGGGCCAAGCAGTCTTTATCTGCCGACATATTCTCTGTTTCTGTCCTCCCTATCAAACCCATCCAAGTGTAGGAGTCCTAGTGGTCCATTTGTTCACACCTTCCGTGGCACAGTTCCAAAGCTCATGGACTCCAACCATCTTCCTCTAAGGTGCATTGTTCTGGTGATCCAGTGGTGCCACCCATGTTAATTCCAGCATCCACCTTTATGGTACCTAGTGGTTCTCCTCCTAACACTGCTGACATCCAGGACATTGGGCTCTGCTCCCTGTTACCACCTGCTAGAGGTGGGGTGCAGCTGTGTGAGCCAAGGCCTGTGAGGGTTGCAATCTATTCAAGAATGGCCCTCTGGGTTATCTGTATTGTGATTCCCAACCCCTTTCCCAACTAGCCACAATGATCTTTGCTGCTGCTTGGGAGGGTGTTTCACTGGCAAAGCACCTGCTGCTCCAAAAGGGTCTCTGTGACTGCTTTGCAGTAGCCACTACAACTGAGATTCAGGCTCCAGATCTTTACAATGCAGTGATTAAAACATAAATTACCAGCCGGGGTTAGCCAGGCCTGGGATTTTTTTCAATAATGTAATAAAACTAAGACATGTCATCTTGATTAACATTTAGCAAAACTGTATTCTTGAATCTATCAAACAAGGTTTAATATAAGGGCATACAGCCTGATGAGAAGAATTCTCTGTTGTGGCAATCTTTTTTTTTTTTTTGAGCAACGCTGCAAAGCCAGTTCTGTTTCGATATGTGTTCTTTGCTGACTAACGTGGTACTCCACAAACATTCTCTTTCAAACAATGCAAACTGCTTTAAAATCAGCAAAAAGAAAACTATCTCGACCCCAGTATAATTACAATACAATGCTCATTTCTCATCTTTAAGCTGAAGGCTCAGGGTTATCATCATTAACTGATAAAAACAAATGCAGAGAGGAAGATCCATCAATAGATGTATAAGATTATTTCTACTACACCTAAGTAGGAATGGGTGGAGGATGAGAAAGGGATGGACTGAGGCTAAGAGCAGTAAGGCAAATTTACTAAATGATTATTTTCAGTGTTCACGGTCGAAGACAAGGGTCTCCTGCAAGACTGCAGCATAAATGCCAGCTGTGGGGGGATACTAGCAGGCACCAACATGGTGCCCATCATAGAGGAGAGAGTGCTGAAGGGCCTAGAGGTTCTGAATGAGAATGTCTCATTGGGCCCTGATGGGATGCATCTGAAGGGATTCAAGGAGATGGTGCAGGTCCTGGCTGAATCACTAGTGGATCTCTTCAACAGCACTTTAGAGACCGGGAAATTGTCGGAGGACAGCAAATATGGTTCCCCTGCACAAAAATGGGGATCTAGACAAGCCAAGAAACGACAAACCAGTCAGTCTGATGTCTATGTAAGCAATAACACATGACGGTGTACATTTATTGGGAATTAATTGACACCCTGGGTGCGTTGTGAGGCACAAGGCCACAGGCCGAGTGTCCTCACAGCACCAGGGGTGTTGATTAATCCCCAATAACTGCACACCCTGGAGTGGGTTACTGCGTTTATAACATGGGTTATGTTTAAACAACAAAAAAACATCAAGAAAGGAGTTTTATTGCTGCTTAAACAGCAAAAAAGGAGGTGTATCCTGCTGCCTGACAAAATAATCCCTAACAAATAATGCATTCAACATTGCTCTTATGCACATAGAAATGTCACACACACAGTACTGAGATGATTTTTGATATTTCTTGTACATAAGATTGTCTTATACGTTGCTTACCACCGGCACTGTAGGCCCCCCCCCCCCAGACAACACTGCAGATGTCACTATCTGGCTCACAGTCAGAAACACAGTGAAATGTGTACCTGTTACTATGCCTTTCTGTTACTCTGTCTTCTGTCTCCCATAGGAGCTGATGTGCGCTGCTCCGTTGCTGTTGTGTCTAACTCTCTCTCTCTCTCTGCACTTGCCACAAGTGACCTCAGCAGTGATATACGGGCCAGCAGGGGGGAACGGCAAGCAGCTCAAAGTTCTGCTGTCAAAGTGGGCAGCTCATCCTGATACAGCAACTGTGCCACCATTCTCTCCTTCGTCGGGCTATCAGGTGATGAGGCGCAACTCTCTGTCAATTTCAGCAAGGCACACGCTGTCAGTCATGCCCACCTCATTCTGCACCGGCCACCTATCATTAGACTGCAGGTCTCACGCTCTTTCTGCTCACTCTGTCTGGTGGAACCAGGTCCGGGGGAGGTGTGGGGAACAGGGACGTGACACAGGGCCATCCCAGCACTACCGGCTGTCCCGAGCTGTCACTCCCATCTCTCTCGCTCTCTCAGAGGACACACACCAAGTGACAGCGGAGAAAGAGGAGCAAAACCGGTGACCTGTTGTAAATCATTTTGCACCTTGACTCCTCAACTGACAAAATCTGTGGATGAGATGCGAACCAGCGGCGGGGCTATCATTACTTGTGGAAATTTAATTGAGGGAGTTCCCTTCCCTTGCTGTCATGCCACAGTACCCTGGGATTACAAGCACTGCTTTGTCGGCAGATTGCTGCCTGCTCGGGGACAGGGATGTATTAATGGCACCATGCAAAGGAGACAGACGACTTTAAGAGAAACGGAGACAACAGAAAATTTGTTGCCGATGAAGAGCTCACTCTGTCTCTCTGTTGGTGGCTGGTGTTTGCGGTATTACAGTTGCACTAAACCATCACTTGCTCCCAGGACTGCACATGATGGTAGCAACTGCTGCATTGTCTGCTCAGTGTTCCGAAGTCCGCTAGGTGGGTGGGTGGGTACAGAAACAGTGAGTATGTCAACTAAGGATGGGTCACGAATGGGGCGCCTCACTTTATTGGCCAGTCAGCAGAGATCGGTGGGTTGGGTGGCTGGGGATGCAACAAACGGGCTGCAGTACACGGAGATCCACAGGGCAGGAGGGTGGTTAGCCAAATCGAGGGTGAGGGTGAGGAGGTATTGAACTGCATGGCTGATCTGGGTCACATTTTGACATCCAGAGGGGACTCACTTGTTCTCTATCCCAGCTGCAGCAGTGCCCTGCTCAGACTTCAGTGTCTCACTCCGTCATGATGTACAGCCGGTCGGGGAAGGGGAGCAGTCACAGACTGCTGCGAGGACAATCATATGTGATATGCAATAGACAAACAGACATGGGTTGATGAAACTTAGGGAAAATGTTGGATCCCATTGCTTGACTCCCTGTCGGTGCTGGACTTCGCTGTGCACTCTCTCTCTGTCGTAGTGTTCTCGCTCCATTAGTGGCTACTGTTCACTTTTGAAATCTGAAGCAAATAACGAGAGTCATTCTGCTCACTGATACTGCGGACCGCCCCTTCACACCAACTGTGTGTATACTGGGGATTAATCAACGGCCACGCACAGGGACTCAACCAATGGGATCATACGTTTTCCTTAAGTTTCAGCAACCCATGTTATAAGGTATAGTAACCTATTATAAAAGAGAGGATAGCAGAATTGCAGGAGGCCAATTGCCTATAGGCCTCCAGTCAGCATGGATTTTTAAGTGGGTGGTCATGCCAGGTGAACCTGACTGAATTCTATGATTGAGTGACAAAAGCCATCTACAGGGGTCAGGCAGTATATGCCCTGTACCTACATTTCAGCAAATCTAACTCTGTTCTACATCGGAGATTGGTAAAAAAAAATCAAAATAAATGGGCAACTTGGTGGTAGGGGATAAGATAACAAGGTGGATAACAACTGGGTGGATGGGAGGATCCAGAGGGTAGTCCTAAACGGAGAGTCCTCAGGGGGTGAAGGTCACAAACAGAATGTCCCAGGGATTGTTTTTTTACGGTTTGTACTCTTGAACATATTTATATGTGACATAGGGAAGGGAGTCCAGGATAAGATACGTCTCTTCAAGCACGGCACCAAGATCTGTGGTAAAGTAGACACAGAGGAGAGGGTAAGGGTCATGAAAAAGGTTGTGGAAAGACTGGAGAAGTGGGGGAGGGTGTGCCAGCTGAAATTTAATGCCAAACATTGCATGGTAATGCATGTAGTAGCCGTAATGGCAGCAATCTTTATTTTTATCTGGCACCCTTTCCTGGAGGCTCAGGGTGCTATTACAACATACGAGTACAGCTGACCCAAAAACTGCTAAGAAGAATAACAAATAATTAATACATATTACCACAGAATTTAACTATAATACATATCATAAAAACATTACAAAATAAATAATATCATAATAAGTCAACAAATAAATATAAACTGGGATGTTTGCAGCTGCAGGGAAATTCTCAAATGCCTGAGCTGAACAGGAAGTTTTTATTTTTATTTCTTAGTTCCGGGTAAGTGCACTAGACAAATTCTGCCTATTTTTAGGCACGACCAAGGGGAGGTGTATACACATTTATGCCAACTGACCTTGAACCAGATTAAGCTGTTGGTGGTATTTTTAGTGAATGGGGGAAATTTGATCAGGGCACCGGGGAAAGTCCCCTACTGTTTCGGTAGGAGGCGTTGTTGCCCTGTGTCAGTGAGATGGAGGAATTTGAGGAGTTGGGTCAGGAGAATGAGATGCTGCAGGTGGCAGCAAGAGAATCCTCTGCAACTTGTGTAATGGAACTAACCAAAATAAGGTCTAACCAAATGGAGCAACTAAATATGCTTGCACTGGAACAGGACAAGGAGGAGGAACAGAAAGATTTACTGGGAGCTCTTTACCTGGTGACTATGGAAATGGATGAAGTATTGAGCAAGTGGAGCACAGAGGAAAACAGGCGGGTGAGGAAACAGATGTCGGCTGCTGACCTAATTGCACCTGTGGTGGCAGAGCCCAAGGACAACGTAGATGCGTGAAAGCATGAAACTAAGGGAAGGAGACTCAAGGGAATTAATGTTTCACAAGAGAAAAGGCTGCTAGGCCCATCCGGGGCACAGGGTTCTAAGTCTGTTCAGACGGCCCGGGAGAGAATCAAAGAGGCTTTTGTTATTTCCTCACCGCATGACAAGGAACCAGACTGGACCCCCAAAAAAGCTCTGAAATGAGCTGGTTGGCAGCTGGATACAGCAGGTGTCTGGATTCCGGATGACTCATTAGATGCTACTAACGACGCAGCACTACTGGAGGGCAGGAGTGCTGCAGTTGGAGATGAGAGAATAGTTTCAGAGCTGCAAAGGACAGACTTAAATGGTAAGCGGGATCAGCCTGGGGTAAGTGCTGAATTGGGTTTCCCCAAGTGTATGGTTGACCGTAATGTTACCGAGAAGGTGGGGAGTTTGAATGTTAACACATCTTTTGTGTTTACAGGAGCAGCTTTGGGCCCACAGGGGGCTGGCATTTAATTGAGGCCAGATTTAACCAATATACAACCAAAACAACAAAATCAGCATAAGGGGACAAGTGGGTGCTCTGAAAGGCCTCTAGCAGATGCTGAAAATAGCAGCCAGGAGCTATGAAGGGCATCGCTGCCAGCTCTGATAAATGACTCTGTGGGAGACCAAGAACATAAGGAAGAGAATGAACAAAGAGCTCCATCACTCCCTCCTCGAAGACCGAGATTCTCGGATTTATTTGACAGATCAACACCTAAACCAAGGAGGAACGCTGTTAGGCTGTGTTATGGGGGGCTGGAGGTTTTTCCAGACAGGGAACATGTGGGTAGGACCCTAATAAAAGAATCATTGAGATTTATCCCTGGTGAAGTCCATCGCTCATCTATATATCAGGGAGGAACATTTCAACATCAGTTTTCACACACCAATGGGGGTTGGAGCAATTTTGGGCCAAATATCATCAGATAAAATATTCTTCTGTGTAGACCTCATTTATCGCAATACCCCTCAATCTACCACTGACTAAAAGAGTAACTGTGATGTTCCGGAATGAAGGAGTCCGTGTCAGTGACATCCACCACTGGCTCCAGAAGAAATGCACTGTGTTGGGGCCCACTGAACCGATTATCGATTTGGAACAATTTTGGACTGGGGGTAGGTACTTTCATGTAAGGTTTTTCCAAACTGGAGAAGGGGTCCAACATATCTCAAATAGCTTCTTCATTAGAAGAGACAGAGGGGTCTGTTTCTATGCGGGTCAGCCAAAGGCTTGCCATAAATGTGGAGACAGGTCACACCTTGCTAATGCCTTTGATTAACTTAAATGTATTCTAAGTGACGAATTCAATCATGTCAGCACGGCCTGCACAAATGTGGCCAAATGTAATCTCTGTGACACTATGAGGCATGTGTTCCAAAAATGCCCCTGGGCATCTCATACTCGGACAGACAGATATGATCAGAATGTTCTTATCCGGGACACCCAGACAACAGCCACACCCCAAGCACAACCTGAGAGAACACAAGGATTCTGAGCAGGCCCAAATACGGAAACCGCTGAGCAAAGAACAACTGAGACTCCCAGCCAAGAACAAGAAGGCAACCTGGTCCTCAGGAGTCTACCTTTCTGGATGCAACTCCAGACCCTGTCCCAAATTCCCCATCTGGGCACAAGGCAAGGATATCGCAGCCCCCATTGATGGAGGACCCTCAGATCAACCAGGGTATGCGCCCCCCTCCAGCAGCATGGTCCAGACTGACCAGACGTCACAGTGCCAGGCTGCAGGCGGCCCAATCTATGGCAGTCCCTACTGAAAATAAATTTGAACCGCTGGCGCCCCAGAAAAACTGGGGTGACACAGACTACGAAGATTCTGTGTCAGATACATTGACTCATTCCTTACCCCTTCTAGAACACAAGGATGGCAGGAAGAAGATGGAAAAAAAGAAACATTTGGGGAAACACACTGGAATTCCAAATACATTTTTTGGGAGTAGTCTGAAAATACTTTACCACTTGTTATAGAAGCCCTACACCTCTCCTCTCTAGATGTATGTAGCATTAGAAAATCCCAGAAACAGAAGGCAGTATTTTCCTTATTACATCAGGGGAAGGCAGAAATGATCTTCCTATAAGAGACATGGATGCAAGATTCATATCAGATGAATCAATCCCAGAAAGAGTGGGTGTGGGGACTATTGTTCTGGTCCTTTGGACTTGATAATGCAGATGGGGTGGGAATTTTATTTATGGGGGTCTGATTTTCACTTACACAAACTGACAGATCTTATTCCAGGAAGGGTAATAATTTTGGATGGGACATGGGAGGGGAGATGCTTTCGGTTTAAAATGTCTATGCCCTTCAAATTAAATCAGAAAGAACTGCTGTATGGGACAAGATTCAACCTTATCTCGCAACTGCTAGAACTGGTATTCTGGGGGGCGATTTTAACTGTTCCATAGATGTTGAAGATGGGTTAAAAGCAGGGAGAAAAGTGTACTGTGACTCTCATGCCCTATTACAATGTTTAGAAAAGGCTGGGCTAACTGATGTTTATAAAGTACGAGGCTTAAATCCTAAGAAAGCTTATTTTAGAGGTTTTCTGGCAATATGGATTTCTTTTTTGTGTCCCCCAATACTCGTATAAAAGACCTGCAGACCCTTCCATGTGAGTTGTCAGACCAAGTTTAAACATTTTTTTTGACTTCTAAGCCATCTAGTAATATGAGCAGATGGTGTTCAAATATGTCTCTAGTGTCTAACAAAGGATCCAGGAGGGTCTTAAGCAAGAATTATCTGACAGAAATACAGTAAGGTGCCTTTACGATTCAGCGGGGGACTGGTGGGACGATATCAAAAAGATCATTAGGACCTGGTTACAAAGAAAGGGGGCACAGAAACAAAATGGGTGCTTTCTGAAATATTTCTCTCTCAGAGGTCAACTGCAGCACTTATTTTCTTTAACAACAAGAACTGGAATTGATTGCTCTTCCCAAATAACGAACCTGAAAAAACAAATGAAAAACTATCAATATGATACGGCTGCAACGCTTTTTATATAAATGAGTTTTGGAAACAAGATCATCCCATCCTATGACCCTTGTGGGGTTTGTAAAGCTCGAGTTGACTCATCCAGGGTGACGGAATTAAGAAATAAAGATGGCAAAATATGTCAGGAGCAATCGGAAATTGAAACATTATAAGGGAACACTTTTTAGACCTCTCCAAGGCTCAGTCAGGCAGTCAGATGGAACAAGCAGATTATTTATCTTCTGTTCCAGTGTCCTTAAATAGGGGTGAAAAGATGGCCCTCATTGAAGCAATCACTGTTGAGGAAATTATTGATGCAATTAAGGGTATGAGAAAAAACAAGTCACCAAGGTGGGATGGGTTGCCAATAGAATTTTACCAATTGTTTCAAAGGGAAATGGCTGATATGCTTTTGCAGGTATTTCAAGAATTTACTGCAAAAGGAGGGGTGCACACGGATTTTGCTACAGGATTGTTAAAATTCTTGTATAAATCATGGGATAGGACTATACTTCAGAACTGGAGGCCCATAGTGCTGTTAAATACTGACTGGAAAATTCTGACCACCATTTGGCATAAAAGGTTACAGAAGTCAGTAAAAAAGTTAATCCACCAAGCACAGGCCTGTTCAGTACCAGGGAGACATATCCAGGAGAATCTATGGGTAATTAGGGATGTTTCAACTTTTTGTAGCATGTATAACATACAGGGTTTCTTAATTGCAATGGACCAAAACAAGGCTTATAGGGTATCTCATTCATATTTATTTCAGGTACTAGACAAATATGGGATCTGGGGATGGATAATTAATTTGATAGCCACACTGTTTGGAGCGGCTACATTTGTTCCTTGGGTGGGGAGTACCTTAGGAGATAAAATAATTCAATGCAGAGTTAGACGGGGTGCCCCCTATGCCCCTTGTTGTATATCTTTTATTTAGATTCCTGCATTAGACATATAGTACATAATGAAAACATCATGGGGATACCCAACCCACAAGGGGGGCCAGCTCCAAAAGCTTTGGCCTATGCAGATGACCTTTTATTATTCCATCACGATGCCTCCAGCATTGAGCAGGTCATGGTGGAATTGGCAAATTTCGCAAGGATAAAGGGCAAAAATTAACACTGAAAAAAGTAAAGGAATTTGTATAGGAGGAACTCAGGATGAGGATATCACTGCTGGAATCAGGATACAATCTACGCCTACTAAAATTTTGGGGATCTATACGGGGAAAGGGGATATGGCATATTTAAATTGGCATGAGGCACTACAGAAATGCGAATATAGAGTAGTGAGGTGGAAAGGGTGGAACCTGCCTACATCAAAAAGAATAATTATGATAAAGCAATTCATGATACCTATTTTATTGTACACAGAGTGTGTTTACCTGATTCCTGTTAAACTGGAAACCGGGTGTTTAGCCTTTTCTTCCAAATGTTGTGGGGGAGCCGACTCAATTCTATCAAAAGGGATTTTACCTACCTTAGCAGAAACAAGGGAGGAGTGGGGATTGTTCACCCATTGGTGTTTTTCCACACTTTATTTTGGTCGGGCTCCTTGAAATTAGTGATCCAAGGGGACCATTCTCACAGTAAGGAATGATTTCAGGAGATTTTACAGGATTTTTTAGTGCACTGGTTAGATGCTCCTTTGAAAATAATCCCTTCATATCATTTACCAGATTTTTTAAAACCCTCAATGAAGAAAATGAGCCAGTGGAAGGTTTCAAGACCCAGATGCTGTCCCTCTCTAGACAAATGTTGTATGAGGATATTTTAGCAAAAATTGGTCCCTCAGAACCTGAATTAAGGGATTGTCATAAAGATAAGATTCAAATTGCAATTCATCAGCTCCAAAATGTAAGAATTCCTGTGAGAACGTGGGGTAACCTTTGGTTATGTACATATGGGAAGATACATGTTCATGGGAATTGGAAACACAAGGCCCTGGAGGAATGAAACTGCCCATACTATGAATGTTTAAGCCCAGTGGAGAACATGGAGCATTTTCTCTTAGACTGTACATATACAGTGCATTTATGGGGCTTTTTGGCAGATAAATGGCAGCTCCCACGGTTACGGAATCTAACATATAAACAAGTAATTCTACGAGATTATTGAGGTAGACACAGTAGTTATGATAGAGGGACGCTGGAAGTGTTCTTTGCTATTTTAAAATTTTATTTACGGCAAACAAGGAGTAAATATGTGTTACAACAAATGAGGATGCCTTATCTGTCGGTCGGGAGGTTGTGTGAAGCTGCTTGTCAGAAGGTTTATCAAAAAGATTTAACCTACACTAACAGGGGTAAAGCTTAAAACCTATGGAAAGAGCTGATGGAGGTTCTAAAATCAAAACAACCTATGGTGGCAGTATGTGAGATTTATTTGTTGGTCCAGCCTAAAGGTGGAGAAGAGGGAAGGTTAATTATGTTATGTTTAAGGTTCAGCAAGGGGGAATTATAATTACACAGATTTTTTTTTTAACTAATGGAAATGGCTTCTATGTGATTGCTTGATTTTTTATTTTGTTTTCTGTATACCTTGTATTGATTACCTTGCCAACAAATGCCCCTACTCTTTTTGAGAAGTGCCATAGGATCTTTAACATCCACCTGAACTACCACCAGAACAAGCAGATAGGACTTCGGTTTAACATCTCATCTGAAAGACAGTAGATCCTGCTTAAAGGCCTCCACAGAAGTGGGCCTCCCTCAGAGCTCTCAAAAGTGAGTTAGAGAGGACCAGGCCCAGTACCTCAAAAGCCACTTCACTCAAGGTTTTTGACCTTGCCCTGGGGACTACAAAGCGGCCCTCATCAATGGAGTGAAGAGGGCGAAAGGGTACGTGAGTGTGCAAGAGATCAGTCAGGTAGACTGGGCCCAGCCCGGGCAGGGCCTTATTAGTTAGCAGACCAACTTTAAAGGAGATACGCCACTTAACCAGCAGCCAATGCAGATCACACAGTGCTGGGGAGACATAACACGTCCTCGGAAGGCCGGTCAGCAACCAAGAAGCTGTGTTCTGTGCCAGCTGCAGGCATCACAGCATACCTCTACTGACCCCAAGGTAACGAGCACTGCAGTAGTCAAGCTGACACCTGAAAATTAAATGTCAGCACCTCATCCAAAATTACTCCCAGATTTTTCACCTTTGTGTCAGCCAAGAGCCCAGAAAGGTTGGGCCAAAGCATCATCCCCCTCTTGGTAGCTGCCTCTCCTTCCCTAGGTCTGGCTCTATGACCAGTATTTCAGTTTTATCCAGGTTAAGTCTCAGCCTGCTCGACTGTATCCAGTCTTGGATCTTAGCCAGGCACCTTTAAGTACATCAACCTCACCCAGTATCCCAGGCACAAAAGACATAAGCTGGGTATCATCTGCATAGCAGTGAAACCCCAGCCCCTATTGTTTAATGATTCTACCCAGGGGTAGCATATACACCACAAACAATAAGGGTGAAAGGATAAAGTCCTGGGGTATGCCACAGGGCAAAACCTTCAGGAGTGAGGAAAATCTTCCCAACACTATCTTCTAGGTGCAGCTACTGAAATAAGATTCTATCCAGCAGATTGCTTTGCCAGCGAGTCCTACACACTCCCTGAGCTGGTTCAATAACAGAAGAATAGAATTTGATGGCAAATAAGGACTGCTTGGCCCATCCAGTCTGCCCATTTCTCACTACCTACACTATTACCGCAGACCATGCCCATCTACAGCTCTTTCTCCCTCCTCCCCTTGATTCCACTAGATTCCCTTGTGCTTATCCCATGTATTCTTGAACCCCACCGTTTTCACCACCACCACCACCACCATTAGAAGGCTGTACAACCAAACCACCACAGTACTTCCTCACATCTCTTCTGAATCTACCACCCTCCAGCTTAATAGCATGTCCCCTTGTTCTTGAGCACCTTCTATTCTGAATAATACTTTTCCCTGTACCTTATTTACCCCTGTGAGGTATTTAAAGGTCTCTACCATATCTCCCCCCCTCCTCTCTTCAAGGGTGTACATATTGAGGTCCTTTAGTCTTTCCTCATAGGGCTTTTGATGCAGATCCTGTACTACATTTGCCCCGAACCAGCAACCTCCATAATCTCTTGGCCAGAAACAGCAAACTGGAGCAGTCCAGGAAGAGAGTACAACCTCGTACCAAAGAGGATATACATTTCTGGAAGGCAATAGTTACAAATCCTAGAAGCCTAACCAACAAACTTCCCAAACTCACAGCCATCCTGGAAACAGAAAGGTTGAACTGGGTGGCTGTAACAGAAATGTGGTTCACAGAAAACCATGGATGGGATACAGCCATTCCCGATTACAATCTGTTCAGGAAAGATAGGCAGGGCAAAAAAAAGGGGGGTAGCCATTTACATTTGGGAGGAAATAAAAGCCACAGAAGTAAAAGAGCAACCTGGGAACTTCGAGTCACTGTGGCTAACAGTAGACACGAGCAAGAGAAAACCCCTTCAGAATTGGCGTCATGTAGAGGCCCCCAAATCAAGGGGATAAAAGAGACAAGACCTAATAGAGGAAATCCACAAAATGTCTGATAAAGGCGAAGTAATACTGGTGGGGGACTTCAACCTACCAGATATTAACTGGAGCTCAATAATGGCAGCAACGAGAAGAAACAGGGACTTCTTATTGCCACTACAAGATGAGGGACTGTGCCAACTTGTTAAAACCCCAACAGGGGGAAGATGCCATTCTCGAACTTGTCCTCACAAACTCAGAAAGGATCAAAGACATCGAAGTGGGATGCCATATGGCCAACAGCGACCACTGTATGGTAAGCTTTAAGGTAAACATAACACAGGATACCAGCCATTCAAAGATAAAGGCGATAGATTTCAGAAAGGCTGACTTCCAAAAAATGATGAACATCGTAAGTAACCAGTTAATGGAAATAGAGGTTGAGGAGGTGAAAGTCATGTAGGGGGAAACTCAAGACAGCTATAAAGGCTGACACAGATCAATGTGCCAGATGGGTCAGCAAAGAAAAGAAATCCTCTATGGTTTTCCAAGGAAGTGGCTACCACAGTCAATGAAAAAAAGAAGGCATACAGCATACACCAGGAAACCAAAACTGAGAAAGACAGAGTCATACAAAGAAAAAATGAGAGAGTCTAACAAACAAATTAGAAAGGCAAAAGCCCAGACAGAGGAAAAGATACCAGAAGGGGCAAAGAGAGGCTACAAATTATTTTTTTAGATACAGTAGTCCCTTGTTATAACAAACTGCCTTGGGGCCACAGTTTTTGTTCATTATAGCGATGGTACGCTACAGATGAAACACTTAAAAATAGTGAAAAATACAGCAGTTAACTTGAGTGTGAATAAAGTGCACACTAAACTGTATAATACTGTAGTAACAGAAAATATTTATTTTATGTATAGAAAGTTTAAAGTTAAAAACATTTGTTTATTAATTTATTATTTATTGAAATAAGCGTCCAAAGTAGTCTGGATTTTCACACCCCTTGTTTGCTCCACTCGTGCCACAGTAAAAATTTGTTTTAAATACAGGAGCTACAAAGAGGTGCTGTAGGGTTGGCATTCAAGGAATTTTAGACCAGTCTCCAGTGCAGCTAGTCCACTTTCAGCTGTAATTTCTGTCAAATCCTCGATTTAAGCAGTGAACCACAAAATCTTGAAGCTTCTCCTCTTGCTCTTTCAGACATGACACCGTAGACTTCGGCAAGTCATAGTCTATGGCTAGCTTAGATGTGGACTTGCCGTTTTTCATGTCGTTTATAATCTCTGTTTTCTGCTCCAGATCCAATGCCTTTTTCTCTTTTGTTTCTCAGCCATGACACAACCAAAGTAAGCAGCATTCATTTGGAACAGCTGTAATCAGTGAACTGCAAGGGGCAAACACCGCAGAATACGGAGGAATGTTTATTAATTAACAGGGCTTGACTCTTAATCAATTAAACACTCAAAGTTTTCATTCTTGTTTCAACACTGAGTAAGTTCGAGTGAGTATGAGTCATTTTGGTGTGAAGGACTTTAGTATCAAGAACTTAGGAGCTTAGAAACAGGCGCTGTAACTACTGGGACTAGAACTGAAGGGGGGAAGGGAACGATTGTGACCGCATCTGAAAAAAAAGGAGGTGATAATGGGGTCCAACTACATTGTTTCTTATAACCAGGATTCGTTATAACAAGGGACTACTGTACATTAGGTAACGTAGGAAGGCAAGGGGGGGGGAGTAAACATTTCTACTGAAGAAGGGAAATGCATCAAACATGACCCAGAGAAAGCCGAAATCCTTAACAAATACTTCTGCTCGGTGTTTACCACAGAGGACCCAGGGGATGGACCAGCCCTAAAAAAACACAACACCCCAGGACCAGGGTTAGACACGAGTCTCTTTACAAAAGCCGAAGTATGGGAAGCACTAAATAAACTAAAAGCAGACAAAGCCATGGGACCAAATGAGATGCGTCCCAGAATCCTTAAGGAACTGGGGCAGAATTAGCAGCCCCTCTGGCACTTCTATTCATGAAATCCTTGAAGAGTGGTGTGGTACCCGAAGACTGGAAAAAGGCAATAGTGTTTCCACTTCACAAATCTGGCAGTTGCGAAGAGGCTAGTAATTACAGTCCGGTGAACCTCACATCTATAGTAGGAAAACTAATGGAGACACTACTCCAACAGAGGATCATAACATTCCTCGAAACTAGCAGCCAAAGATCCTAAATAGCACGGTTTCACAGCAGGTAGGTCATGCCAGACAAATCTGCTCGACTTTTTTGACTATGCTACAAAAACAGTGGATGATGGTGGGGCAGATGTGGTCTACCTAGACTTTAGTAAGGCCTTCGATTCAGTTCCACACAGAAGGCTCATAAAGAAGCTTGACCACACGGGTTGGTCCAGAAGTAGTCAGATGGGTACAAAACTGGTTACAAGGCAGAACCCAGAGGGTATAGGTTAATGGAACACAATCGATGTAAGGCAGGGTGACCGGCGGGGTGCCCCAGGGCTCCGTGCTGGTGCCTCTGCTCTTCAATGTTTTTATAGCAGACACTGCTGACAGACTGGAAGGGAAGGTGTGTCTGTTCGTAGATGACACCAAGATATGAAACAGGATGGACACCTCAGAAGGAGGGAGCAAGATGGAAGCTGGCCTCAAGAAACTAGAAGAATGATCTGGAGTGTGGCAGCTGAGATTTAACACCAAAAAGTGCAAGGTCATGCACATAGGAAAGAAAAATCCAAGAAAGGAGTATTACCTAGGAGGCGAAAGACTGGCAGCCTTAAACCAGGAACGAGATCTGGGAACCATAATCTTAGATGACTTGAAGGTAAGTAAGTAGTGTGACAAGGCAACATTGAAGGCCAACAAAATTCTGGGCTGCATTGGGAGGAGACTCGTGAGTAGGAGGAGAAAGGTGGTACTACCACAGTATAGATCGCTGGTCAGACCTCACTTGGAATATGGAGTCCAATTCTGGAATCCTCACCTCAAGAAGGACACTGGCCAGGTGGAAACAGTACAGAGAAAGGTGACAAAAATGATTCAGGGTCTGCAGTACATGTCCTATGAGTAAAGACGTGGGGAACTGAATATGCACTCCCCCTGGAGCACAGAAGAGAGAGGGGACATGACTGAAACATTTAAGTACAGAAAAGGCATTACAAGGTACAGGCACAGAAACTTTTTCACTTCAAGAAGGGCTCCAGGACCAGGGGACATGACCTCAGGCTGCAAGGAGGGAGGTTCTCTACCAACACCAGAAAGTTTTTCTTCCCAGAAAGAGTGGTGGACGCCTGGAACAGCCTGCCACAAGAGGTTGTGGGGGGTCAACACTGTGGGGGGATTCAAGAATGCACGGGATAGACACAAGAAGGCCCAGACTACAAAGGGCAACTAGAGTGTCAAAATAGGTCTAAACAAATGGGCAGACTAGATGGACTTAGCGGTCTCCTGCCGTCAACTTCAATGTTTCTATGTTTCTATTTTACTTGCTCTTCTCTGGACCGGCTCCAATCTGTCTATGTTTTTTAGGAGATGTGGTCTCCGGAACTGGACACAGAACTCTAGGTGGGGTCTTACCAGCTATTTGTACAGAGGGAACACCACTGCCCTCCTTCTGCTGGTGATACCCCACCCTATGCACCCCAGCATCCCATTAGCCCTCCCTACTGCCTTGTTGCAGTGCCTGGTCACCTTTAGGTCATCTGATATGATTACCCACAGGTCTCTTTCCTGCTTGGTGGCTGTCAATACCACTCCACCCATTCTGTACTCCACCCCTGGATTTCTGTGTCCTAAGTGCATTATTTTGCACTTTTTCCACATTGAAACCTAGCTGCCATACCCTTGACCACTCCTTTAGCTTTCTCAGGTCTCTGTTCATCTTTTCCACCCCACAGAGTGTCCACCCTAATGCAGATTTTGGTGTCATCTGCAAAGAGACAGACCTTCCTTTTTAGCTCCTCTGCAATGTCACTTATAAAGACATTAAAGAGGACTGGTTTCAGCACTGATCCCTGAGGCACCCCACTGGTCACCCTCCCTTCCTTGAAGTGAATTCCATATACCACCACTCGCTGTCAACTGTCACCCAACCAGTTTCTTATCCAGTTTACCACTTTGGACCCACTCCTAAGCTACCCAGCTTGCTTACTAGTCTCCTGTCTGGAATGGTGTCAAAAGCCTTACTGAAATCTAGGTAGGCCACATCCATCACTCCACCCTGATCTAGTTCCTTGGTCACCCAGTCAAAGAAATCTATCAGATTCATTTGACATGACCTCCCTTCTGTGAAACCATGCCACCTCAGGGTCTTGTAATCCACCAGATTCAAGATGTTCCACAATCCTTCCTTCAGGAGTGACTGCATTAACTTCCCCACCACCTATGTCAGGCTGACTGGCCTGAAACTGCCAGCCTCCTCCCTGCCACCACTTTTGTGTAATGGGTTTATATCTGTCCTCCAGAACCACTCCTGTTTTTAGTGAGCTGCTAAACAGAACTGTCAGAGGTACCGCCAGTATTCCCCTGAGCTCTGTCAATACCCTTGGATGCACCCCATCTAGCCACATTTCTTTGTCTACCTTCAGATTAGCAAGTCTCTTCATCCCATGGTCCACAGAGACAAATGCTGAAAAAGATCAAGGAAAATGAGAAATAAAAATTACGTACTCACTGTAATTCTTGATCTTTTAAGAATATCTTCACCATTGACTCACACCAGTGGGTTCTGAATTGGAGGCATTAGGACTCTGTGGGAGCCAGAACTTTTCAGGAGGGCCAGCACTGAGATAGATTGCATGCATGCATGCACAGCACCACAAAACTAGCTCAAGCTGCACGGCTTACCTCGGCACAGGCCCTCAATCGCCTTAGAACCTTTTTTTACCGAGGAGGTGCAGCATAACCTTAATAACACTAATGCACTTAATCTAAGGGCATAAGATAGCCTTTGTGAGATAGCCGTGTATGAAGGTTGAGCAACAAGGAACATAGTGTCTTCCCAGCCCAATCAAGAACAAGGGGTGAATACCAACAAACAGAGAGAGCGAGCTTAGATGGTGGGGTGTGGGTGTGTGAATTAATGGTGAAGACTGTCCTAGAAATCAAGAATTATGGTGAGTACATAATATTTATATCTTCGAAAAATCAATCTTCACCATTGAGTCACACCAATTAGTCAGAGTACCAGGCTCAGAGGAAAGTCCCCCAGCCAGGGCAGTAAGAGCTTACTCAGGACAGGAGTCCATTAAGGATGGTCCTGCCAAAGGAAGCATGCTGCCTGACATGGCATCCAGGGCACAGTGCTTGGCAAAGGTGTGCACTGTGTTCCAGGTGGCAGCTCTGCAAATATCAGCGATAGGAACAGAGTGAATCTCTGCCAAAGATATAGCAACCACTTTAGTGACGTGGGCACAGATGTAACCATCCAGTTTGACCTGTGCCACAGTGTAACAGTGACGAAGGCAAGTGACAGTCAATGCAGAAATTAATTTAATTGTAACAGGTTTTCCCATCTGATTAGGGTCAAAGGAAACAGAGTTGCTTAGACTGCCAGAAATGCTTAGTTCTATCGAGGCAGAATGCGAGGGCTCTTTTAGCATCCAGAGAAAGGAAGGTGTGCTCCACTTCATTCTAGAAGCTAGGAAAGTGTGTAGGCAGGACTAGAGGCTGATTTAAGTGAAATTTCACACTACGATAGGTAAAAACTTGAGATGTATGCAGAGACCCTCCGTGTCTCTATGGAAAACAATATATGGAGGATCTGTGACCAGTGCATTAATCTCAAACTCTGCAGGCAGAGGTGATAGCCACTAAAAAAGCAATTTTCCAAGTTAGGACCTTCAGGCACTCGGAGCCATGGGCTCAAAGGGTTTATGGGTGAGCATGTTGAATACAAGGTTGATATCCCAGGCAGCTACAGGTTTCCTGACTGGAGGCCTTATGTGCAAGATGCCCTTCAAGAACCTTTTAAACAGAGGCAGGTTCTGTATGGGCTCATAGTACACTGTAACAGTGCATAAATGGACCTTAACTATAGCGTATTGTAAGCCTGCATCAGAGAGGTCCAACAAGTACTCCAAAACCTTGTCTGGTGGGCACCGGAATGGGTCCAAACGAGTTTTGGAGCACCACACAGAAGAACACGTTACTCGCCTGTAACAGTAGTTCTACGAGTGGTATATGTTGTTCATCCACACTCTTTGGCATGTCCCTTTCCCTTTAAATCTTGCCGGAAAGTCTTCAAGCTGGCTCCTCCCACCCGCTCGGGTGGTAAATACCTCGGCTCCGCCCCATGGTGCCAGATCTTAGCCCTCTGGAAGCAAGGTGATGAGCCTAAAGCCAGGGAGGTTGGGTGGGTGCGTGTGGATGAACATATACCACTCCTAGAACTACTGTTACAGGTGAGTAACCTGTTCTTCTAGGAGCGTGGATATGTTGTTCATCCACACTCTTTGGCAGACTCCTAGCAGTTCTCTGGGAGGAGGGAGGCAAGGCGCACACCCCCTACTTAGGAAGCAGAGATTGGAGAACCGAGGCCCCAAAACAAGCATCCCAGAGTGACTCAAGGTCGATGTGGTAGTGGGAAATAAAGGTGTTTGCTGACTTCCAGGTAGCAGCCCGACAGATTTCCTCGATAGGGATGTCCCTGGAAGCAGCCACCGATGCAGCAGTATGGTGGGTAGAATGAGCTCTTAACCCTCTGGGAGGCTCCTTGCCCGCCAACTCATAGCACTGACCTATACATGATGTGATCCATCTTGCAATGGTCCATTTGACTGCAGGTCTGCCAGAAGCGGCTTCAGCGTAGGTGACAAACAGCTGGCGAACCTCTCCACGAATTTCTGCCGTTCTTTCCTTATAGTAGGAGAGAGAACGTCTCAGGTCCAGAGTATGGAGCCTGTACTCGGCATCCGAGGTGTAGTTAGGGTAGCATACCGGCAGAGTCAACACCTGATTATGGTGAAATGCTGAGACCACCTTCGGAAGGAATTTCGGGTGGGGGTGCAGGACAACTTTGTCCCTGTGAAAGACCAGATAAGGGGAGTCCACCGAAAGCACCTGGAGCTCCCCTGTCCTTCTGGCTGACGTGATAGCCACCAGGAAGGCCGTCTTCCACGACAAGTGTGAGAGCTCACACTTGTGTATGAGTTCGAATGGCTTGCCCATGAGCTTTGCCAAAACCAGCAAGAGATCCCACGGAGGTGGAGGTTCACGCGCTGGAAGGGATATGTGATCCAGGCCTTTGAAGAAGCACCCGACCACTGTTGCCTGTGCCAATGTCGGCTGACCGGCCCACGCCAGGTAAGCAGAAATGGCTGCCAGGTGCACCCTAAGGGTCGAGAATCGCAGACCCCCTTTGGAGAGAGACCAAAGGTAGTCCAGAATGTTAGCCACAGAGCATTAAGGGGTCCAGACTCTTCCATTTGAAGGCATAACATTTCCTGGTCGATTCCTTGCGAGATGCCTCCACCACAGTGTAGACCTCCTCGGAAATACCCAGAGCCTGGAACTCTAACCGCTCAGGTACCAGGCTGTGAGGTGCAGGGATTGAAGGTCTGGATGGAAGACCTTTCCCTGGTTTAATGACATCAGGTCCAGGCGTGTGCAAAGCCACTCCGGGGGCCTGCAGCTGAGGAGATCTGGGTACCAGAATTGGCGCGGCCAATCTGGGGCTACCAGAATCACCTTTGCCTTGTCCCTCCTCACCTTGAGTAACACCTTGTGGATCAAGGGAAATGGAAGGAAGGGAGAGGAGGCCTGGGGTCCATGGCCTCGACGCATCCCCTGCAGCGAGCCCTGCAGAGGGGGCGGCATGGTACAGACTCAGCTTGGCATTCTCCCTGGAGGCAAACAGGTCCCCAACGGTTTGCCCCAATGGGAGAACAGACTGTAAGCTACCTCTGGATGGAGGGATCACTCGTGGGATGTCTGGCCTAGGCGGCTGAGAGCATCCGCCAGTTGGTTCGAGACTCCTGCCACATGGATGGCCAGGAGATCCGTCTCCAACCGGCTGACGAGGGTCCAGATGCGGAGCGCCTCCTTGCATAGCAGACGGGAGTGCGTGACACCCTGTTTGCTGAGGTAGTACTTGGTATTGTCCATCTCGACTTGAACCACTTGACCCCGGAGCCGAGGAGTGAATGCTGACAGTGCCAGTCTAACTGTTCTGAGCTCCAACAGGTTGATGTGGCATCGGGACTCCTCGGGGGTCCAGAACCCATGGGCCCTGTTGTCCCACATGTGGGCTCCCCAGCCCATGAGACAGGCATCGGTCATGAGGACGACCGTTGGCTCGGGGCGGACAAATGGGATCCCTTCTTGCAACCGTATTGGGATGGTCCACCATTGGAGAGCATCCCACATCTTCTGGGCTACCGTGATCAGCTGGTCGAATTGACCATGGCGCTGAGTCCACTGGGTGGCCAGCTCCCACTGGAGGGGGCGCATGTGCCACCTGGCCCAATGGACCACTGAGGTGCATGCCGCCATGTAACCCAGCAGGTGCAGAAAGTCCCAGGCAGGGCGCAAGAGCCCAACCAGAAATGATCGGGCAAAGGAGGAAGGAACCTCCGCCCTGTCCGCCGGGAGCTGGGCTCTGGCTTGACAAGAGTCGCGCTCTGCCTCGATGAAGCCCATCACCTGAGACGGCACGAGTTCTGGCTTGGCCTCGTTGATCAGGAGGCCAAGCTGAGAGCAGGTTCTGAGAGCCAGATCCCTGGATCTCTCCACCTCCTGAAGGGAGGAACCTGCCAGAAGCCAGTCATCGAGATAAGGATAGATTCGGACTCCTCAATGCCAAAGATGGGCTGCCACCACTGCAATGCACTTGGTGAAGACCCGCGGGGCTGATGAGAAGCTGAATGGCATGGCTCGGAACTCGTACAGGGTCCCCTCGACCCTGAAGCGGAGGAACCGCTGACGGGATGGACAGGTTGGGACGTGAAAGAACGCGTCCTGCAGATCCAGAGAACAAAACCACATGTTTCGCTCCAGGGATGGTATGATCTGGTTCAGAGTTACCATTCAGAAGGTGCGAGACCTGAGATACTGATTCGGGTCGTGGAGATCTAGGATGGGGCGCCAACCCCCTGTCCGCTTGGGCACCAGTAAGTACCTGGATACGAAGCCTGGATCTACAGGCGGATCTGGCACTGGAGCTACCACCTCCTTGCAGAGGAGCTGAGCTATGTTGTCCTGAAGGGCCGACTGCGTGCGAGCTGAGATGCTTTCCTCCCGAGGGGCGTGGGCTTGGCTGGGCGGGTACTGCTCGAATTCCAGAGGCAGTCCCTGCCCGACCACTTCTAGAACCCACCTGTCCGAAGTGATATCGGACCAGGTGGAAAGAAAGTGGCGGAGCCGACCCCCTCCCCCCCACGGGAGGACCCAGGGCAGGCGTGATGGAAGTAGGGGTGGCAAACCCCAACCCGTCACTGAGCAGGCTTTGAGGAGGAGGAGGAGGAAGCTCCTGGACCAGCACCTCAGCCTCCTTTATGAGGCTGTTGAGGGCCTTGCTTGGGCCTAGGGTGCAAAGCTTGAGCCTGTTGGTGCTGCTGACCTCCTTGATAGGAGGGCTGCCTGACCGCAGGGGAGGACTTCCGAAAAGGCTTCCTCTTCTGCTGGTTCTTGCCCGAGTAACCCTTAGCAGAAGTGGCATCCAAGGTGGCATTGGACTGTTCAATACGCTGAAGGTGGCCTGCCACTCCTGGGCCGAACAAGTCAGTACCAAGGAAAGGCACATCAGCTAACTTGTGCTGGGTATCTGCCGGAAAGGAGGATAACCGCAGCCAAGCCCTGTGGCGGGTGGCCACTGCAGCTGCTAAAGAGCGGGCACAAGAATCCCCGATGTCCAGGGCCATCTGGAGCTGCTGTTTGGCAACAGCACGGCCCTGATTATGGACTTCCTTGACTATGGTCTGCATGTCCGCGGGGAGGTGAGAAAGTACTTCATCTAATGACCCTAGGAGGGCATGGGAGAAGTGTGCCATGATTACAGCCGAACTGGCCTGACGAAGGCCCAAGGAAGAGACCGCGTAGACCTTACGGGCAGAGTGGTCCCTGTTCTTGGACTCCTTGTACGGAGGTTGGGCGGTGTCGGCCGAGCTACCAGTATGTTTAAAGACAGAAGCAGTCACCAGTCTCTCAGCCGAGGGATGTTCCGTGAATCCTGGTAGGGATCCGTAAGCACCGCGTACTCACGGGCCATACGGGCAGAGGGTGCTGGGCAGGAGGCTGGATGCTGCCAAAGCTCAAGGGCTGGACCAGTAATGGCTACAGCCACTGGGAAGGCCTCCGTCGGGGTATCCCGCCCTCTTAAGGATATCCGTAAGGGGTTACTCCACCTTTTTCTGGATAGACTCCAGGGGCATTCCGGTGGAATCGGAAATGAGGTGGAGGATGCCCTGAAAAGAGGAAGGACCTTCCTCCAGGCCCGCCGAAAGTGACTCCTCATCACCCAGATGGGAGTGCGAACCGGTTGCATCCAAATCCGAAGAGTCGGGGTACAGCGGTCTCCCGCCTATGTCCCCCTTGATATGCTGAGGGTGGTCAGGCGTAACCATGATGGACAGGCGTCAGGGAAGTCCGGTGTCTGGATGGTCCCCTTTTGAGGGAGCCCTCAAGATAGGCTGTTTAGGCAGTAGTTCCACCCTAATCGGTGGTGAGACCGGTATGAGCTTAGGAATAACGGCCAGCGCCACAGGTGGAGGACCGAAGATTTCAGGTCCGAAGGGGTCGGCATCAGCCCTTGAGGTGCAGGCCAAGTAATAGCCAGGGTGGACAGCGTAGCTGGCTTCTGTCTGGCCAAAATCAGCTGCTGCCACATAAGCTCCTCTCTTGCCCAAGGAGGATGAGGACCTGTGGCGGCGCTTCTTTTTTGAATGTCGTTGGCCTTTCTTCGGTTTTCCTGCCAAAGAAGGAGACCGAGTTCTCGACCGAGACTGATGGGGTCGACCAGGATAGGGCAAAACCGGGCTCGGTGAGAATCGAGGCTCTGGATCAATTCCCTTGATGGGGACACCAGAAGGAAGTGTCTTGTCATCGGGGAAAGAAAGGACCGGGGTCCTCTCTAGAGAATAGTCGATCGGAGTCGGCGAAATCGGCTCGAGAACAATTTCAGCTGGATCAGCCGGTCCCTCGGTCTCCGTCTGGACAGACGGAAGATCTGTGAAGCCGGCAGCCGAGGAAGCGATCTCGACCGAAGTCAAGGTCGCAGTGTCCTGGGACTTGGACCTCTTTCGGTCCCAGGAGTGTCTCCTTCTCGAAGATGTTAGATCCTTGTCCCTCTTCCGAGGACGGGAGGAGTGCGAGTCCAAGGGCGCCTCACCTCTGGTGGGGAGAGACTGGCACATCTCCCTGAAGAAACCTGTGAAAGAAGAACCGAGGTTGAGAGGCACAAAGAAACTTCAGCTGGCCGAAGCTTGGGCAGCTTCTTCTTCGAAGGCCTTCATCTGCTCGAGTTGTTAGGCAGATCCCGCGGCCGCGGAAACCACCCACATCGTTTCTTTCGATTTCACCGGCGGGTTCCTTTTCTCCAGTCTCCCCAGCTTAAGGCAACGCCATGCCGTCGTCGAGGATGTTGGGATGGAAAGCCAAGCAAAAGGTACAGGTGGTGGTGTCTGACCAGCACCCGGCAGTACGCCCAGGCCAAGGTTGGGATCGGTGTCGACGTTTTTTTGGCTACACGTACACTGCAAAAACTGGGGGACGACTTGTCCTCCAAATCTGACGCGCTATTATTGGAATCGAAAACTCTTGACGAGTTTGAGAGTTAATTTCGGTAAAAACCGATGATACGAATCCAGGGCCTATGAGGGCTAGAGTTAGCATGAGGGAACCTGGATCCTCCAGCAGAAAGGAAGATCTGGCCTCATGGGGTGAAGCCGATTTATTTCCCACCGGGGTGGGTGGGAGGAGCCAGCTTGAAGACTTTCTGGCGAGATTTAAAGGGAAAGGGACATACCAAAGTGTGTGGATGAACAACATAACACTCCTAGAAAAATGTTTCCACTTGGTTGTGTAGGTTTCCTGGTGGAGGGCTTACGAGCAGCCAGAAGACTCCGAGACCCTCTGAAACACATTATACCTGATCACCGCCGTCTCTTCAGAAGCCAGGCCTGGGGGTGAAGGGAGCACATACTGGGGTTGATCAGGGACTTCTGTATCAGTAGATCTGTCCTGAGAGGGAGGGCCCTCGTTGGACTGACTGACAGCTTGTTAAGCAATCATATCTGTCGAGGCCAAAATAGAGCAATCAGAATCATATTGCTCCTGTGTGCCTCCAGCTTGAGCAGCACCCTCTGAACTAGAGAAATGGGCAGAAATGCGTACAGGAAGAGATTTGTCTACTGCAGCTTGAATGCATCCTGACCGAAAATGCCATGTCCTGGATTTCTGAAGCAGAGTCAAGGCAGTTTGGCATTGAGTGGGGACACAAAAAGGTCCACATCTGGGGTTCCTAACTTGAACAGGGACTGCACGACGTCTAGCGCCAACGACCACTTGTAAGAATTGGCTTCTGTTTGGCTGAACTAGTCCGCAACAGTGTTCTGACCCTCTGGAAGATAAACTGCCTGGATCAGAACACCCTGTTCCAGACACCATTCTCAGACTTTGATCGCCTCTCTGCAGAGAGGGTAAGAGTGCACTGCCCTATGTTTGGAGATTTAGTACATGACAGACTTGTTGTACGTCTGGAGAACTATCCTGTGGCTGACGAAGTCCACAATAGCCCGCAGGGAATAAAGGACTGTTCTCATTTCCAACACATTGGTGTGTAGATGGGATTCTGTGGGCTTCCAAACTCCTTGAGTATGGTGCCCCTGACAACAGGCTTCCCATCCAAGCAGAGACACATTCGTGGTGAGGGTTACCCGAGGCTCTGGCTAAGACAAAGGGAGGCCATGGAGAAGATTGTTCTATTATGTCCACCATGCAACTGATCAAAGCAGGGGCTTTATCACCTTGAAGGGTTAAGACTGAGGGTACATTGCTGGAGACCACTGTGTGCAGAGCATCCACTGGGTTGTCCTCATGTGTAGTTGAGCCAGAGGCACCATGAAGACAGAGAAGGCTATGGGGCCTAACATGCATTGCATGGAGTGTGCCCAAATGGACTTGTGCTCTATGATGAAATGAGCTATTTGAAGGACTGCTTCTCCTATTTCCTCTGGAAGAAAGGCCCTGGCGGTGTCCAGAATGGCACCTATGAAGAGGAGCTGCTGAGAAGGCTAAAGCTGTGGCTTTCTCGAGATTCAACAGGACTCCCATGGAGAGGCTGTGACCACTGCTCGTTCTGTCTCCTGCTTGAATGGACTAGCTAGTAACGAAGTTATCCAGATAGGGGAAAAACTCGGAGTCCGAGTTTTCGAAGGTGCAATGTGAGAATGGCAAAGCAATTGGAAGACTTGAGGAGCCGATGACAGCCCAAAGGGCAGGACACAGAACTGATCATGCTGAGCCAGTACCATGAAGCAGAGGAATCTGTGGTGGCTGGGGTGGACCAAGATATGCTGTTAAGGATCCTGCATATCCAGAGAGGACAACCAATCCTGCAGCTTGAGGAGTGGTAGCAGGGTCCCTAGATAGATCATTCTGAATGTTTCTCACTGCATGAACTTGTTCAAATTTCTGAGATTAATAGGGCACATGCCCCTTGACTTCTTTGGAATAAGGAAATAATGGGAGTAGAAGCATGTATTGCACTCTGCCTCCACTTCCACTGCCCTGTTGTTCAGAAGGCCCGCAACCTCCTTTGAGAGAATCTCTGACGTGAGCTGACAGGAGGGGTTGCTTTCTGAACAGATAATCTGGTGTGAGTTCCATAAAATTCAATGAGTATCCCTCCCGGATGATCCAGAGAACCCACTTTTTCATCATGATGGATTCCCAGTGACGGTAACACTGAGTCAGCACCCCTTCCCCCTCCCCCCACCGAGAGGACAGGTTTGCCTTGGCAGCTGAGGACAGACTGGGGCTGGGATTTGAGAGAGTGGCACTAGGCACTTTTGGGGCATGTG
Source organism: Neoceratodus forsteri (assembly GCA_016271365.2). NCBI lineage: Eukaryota > Metazoa > Chordata > Ceratodontiformes > Ceratodontidae > Neoceratodus > Neoceratodus forsteri. The sequence goes on from CM028134.1 coordinate 685,960,780, forward strand.
CCTACGCCTACACTTTCTTTTGCAGCTGGGATGGCTGAGACTTGATTTGAGCTCCCTTGCCTCAAAAGGACTGTTTATTATGGTATATGCCTCACCCCTTCCCCCTCTGGGGGTAGGATGGGGCAGGCCTAGAAGTCTTGATGGCCGTCCTGGTTTTCTGGAAGGCCTCAAAAGACAGTTCTACCTGTTGTCCAAACAGATAAGAACCATCAGAGGGGACATTCATAATTTGTTGCTGGACGTCGTTGGAAAAGCCAGATGTCTGAAGCCAGGAATGTCTCCTAATACAAATTCCTGCAGCAGCAGAACACGAGGTAGTGTCAAAGGCATCCATAGCTGCTTTTAACTGATGACTGTTAAGACTCAATGCCACAAGTAACGGTCTGAAGAATCTTGTGCTTAGTGTCCAAGTCAGGCAAAGTTTCTGCTATAGACTTGAGAGGCCCAAAAGGCGTACTCACACTTGGAAAAATGGCCCTGGTAGATGGCTATTCTCATGATAAGGGTAGCAGCAGCGAACGCCCTTTTTTCCATAATGTCTATCTTACACGGCTCCTTACTGATGGGGTGTGTACTGACCTCCTAAGCAAGAATGGCCTTGTCATTCTCAGCCAAAATGATAATCTTGTCAGCAATAGGTTGGGAATCAAGGATAGGCCTGTCCCTCGGGGCAGTACACTTACGATCTAGCTACCTACCTACAGACAGGAGATAGACGTAGGCCTATTCCATACTGCATCCAAAAGAGTCTAAAATGCAGGGAAAATAGGGAATATAAGATTGACTGGCATGCTGGAAATGTTGAGCCACTCCAGAGAGACATGTTTTCCGAGGTCAATGGCAGATGGCGTAAAAGCAAGTGTGGCATACATGTTGCAAAGAGCAGCTTGAAAACAAAGGCTTTCTGGGGAGCAGGAGAATGGGCTGGAGTTGAATTATCTAGGCTATAAAAACAGTCGTCATTGCCACCCTCAGAAATTATGAGTTCAGGATCAGAGTTGTCCCCATCCAGATCTTCTCCAGGGAGGGGGGCTGGGAGAGGAGTGGATCTCAGGTTCCCTAACCCAGCCCTAGGAGCTGGCAACACTGTCAACACCAGCACCGAAGAAGAGGAGCTGGTACCAGAGGTGGTACCAGCGGAGAGACTGGGCCAGGTGCTGAGGGCTCTCTCAGTGCAAGAGGTGGCACCAGCATGGCACCAGACCTGGCACTGGGCAAAGCCCCAAAGGACCTGACCCCAGTGCTGAGCCCGGTGCTAAAGGTCCAGCCAGCACCAGAGTGACCAGCAAAGGTACTGGGGCCAGTTCCAAAGCAGTGACACTGAATGGAGGTGTGACCAATGGGACAGGCATCAGCAGTGCAGTCACCGGTAAGGACCTGGAGATCACTGATGGAGCCAGACTCTCTACCTGAATAGAAGGTCCCAACTGTGGCTCAAACACCCCCAGCCCTGAGGCATCTGGGCCCAGATCTGCAAGAAGGGGCAAACTAGCCAGATGCTGTATCCACTGCTCCATAAGAGCTGTCCAGTGGTGAAACTGCCCACCAGTGTCCCCACAGGATGGCAAGGAGGGACACTGGGCCTGAAATCTTGAGCACCTATGAGCAGAAGCCGTCGGTGACATTAATGGTGCAGGGAAGTCCTTCTGTTCTGGGACACTGAGGGTCTTCACAGCAGACCTACCAGAGAGTGATCTTGAGTGGTACCATTTCTTCCCCTTCAGACAGGAAGAGGAAGAACTCTAGGTTGAATGGTGCCAGGTCCTCGACTGGGATTGAGAATGGGCCCACTTCTTTTTGTGTTCGCGGGAGGACTGTCCTCCCTCCTGAACACAGGACCGTCCATCGTCAGAACCCTCCTCTACAGAGGTAAGTGGACCGGACACAGCCCAACCATCAAAGTAGCATGCCTGAAGAGGTTCCCTACCATCAACATCCATGGTCTTTGACCATTGCTCAGCAGGGTTGAGAGAAACTGACAGAAAAAGCTAAATAACATTTCTAAACTGACACAAAAATAACAACTAATTAAACACTAAAACTGAAGAACTGAATGCTGTTGTATAGACAAGAAATTCTGACTTCCGGTGGGTGAGTGACATCATCACTAAAGCACACTCGACAGTGGTGGGAAAAGGAACTGTGACGATTTGAGAGCTGATGCCGAGGTAAGCCATGCAGCGTGAGCTAGTCTCATGGTGCTGTGCATGCGGGCTGCCTACCTCATCACCAACTCTCCTGAAAAGTTCAGGCTCTCAAGGGGACATAATGCCTCCAGCTTAAAATGCATTGGTGTGACTCAATGGTGAAGACTGATTCCTGAAAAGATCTGACCATTCTCCTCTGTCTCTTGCCCTGAGCAGGTCACTGTGCGTCCTAACTAGTGCAGTCGCTATGCTTTGCCTAGATCTAATGCCAGACTGGAGAGGCTCATAGATGTCAAAGACAGTGAGATGTACCTCATGCTGTAGTGCAACCATCTTCTCAACAACCTTGCCCAAAAAGGGCAGGTTACAGATAGGTCAGTAATTTGCCAGGATGCTCAAGTCCAAAGATGGCTTCTTCAGAAGTGATTTCATCACTGAACTTTTCAGTGCCACTAGGAACATCCCCTCTGACAAGGAGCATTGGACAACCTCAACAAATACCAGTCCCAGATGCCTTACACAGCTTACAAGTACAAGTGTCAGGCCTGGATCAAGATCGCAAAATGCTGGCCGCAGCTCAGAAATCACCTCACTCACCTCTTCCGTCGTCACCGGTTGAAACTCTACCCAAAACCACTGAATGCGTCTTAGACTTGTAAGCTCAACCCAGCTAGGCTGTGACTGCCCACTTGGTGAGATCCCAGCCCTAAAAGAGGACACCCCGTCCAAGAAGACTCAAGCAAACTCCCTGCATTTTGCAGATAAGTAAGTAAATAATTTATTGATCGGCTGTTAGCCATTTCAAATAAAATCACATTCAAGGAAACGATCCATATCACAAGGTACCATACAATAATATATAAGCCTAATAGACAGCAACAATGTCCTCACTGAGATATCATTATTTAAAATACATCACATAAAAAGGAGAATATACAGTATAAGGAAAACAAATCCTGAAAGACATCATAATAAGAATATGCTTATAGTAGTTATTAAGCAGAAATGCAGTGATCAAATTCTGAAACAGTTTTTTCCAAGGCAAATTCTTCCACTCCCTTATCCTACCTATTGTTGTTAAATAAAGTGCAAGATCAGTGAGAATTTTCTCATTCTCAGAACTGAGTAAGAGGTCAAGCAAGTATCTATCCGGAATACCCCAGTGTTAGATATTTACCCAGTAATTTTTTCCTGGGAATGTCATACCAGGGACACCTCAACACTACGTGTCTTAGATCTTCTATTTCTTGTAAGGCACAATCACAGTTCACAGAAATATTTTGTGCTTTATCTAGGAAGGAGTACATTACTAGCAAAGTTTTCAAATCTAAACCTCTTCAAAATTTGCCTACATTCTTTATTTTTAACCAATATAAGATACTGTTTAATATTGTGTTCTTTTGTATTGTTTACCAACCACTGAGCAGATTTCAATATTTTAATTTCCTGTTAGTCCTGTTGTCTAGAGTAATCATGGATCTTCTCAGTAGCAAAAGCTACATATCTAGAATTCAGACTAATATTTTGACTAACCAAATCTTTTAAATAAACTAACCCATATGTTTCTAGTAACCCTAAGGTTCTCTTAAATCATGTTTGTTTACTATACTGCAATAATCTTTCCTTCTCTCTCATACATAACTGGATCAGGTCATCTTGTAAGTCTGTTTTAGTTTTAATCCAGAATCCAACCAGTCTGGCTTGAACCATATGTTCCAATTTTGGCTGTCCAATTTGAGTTCTAACTAAGGAACTTGACGAACCCTTGGGTAACTTAAAATATTTTTTATATGCATTATTAAGGGTTGATTCCAATTTCACAAGACAGGAAACTCCCCAAGCTTCTACTGCATATAGAATTTGAGCAACAACCTTGGCATTCAGGGTCTTTAAAAATGGAATAATTGAATGTCTACCATATAAATAGTCAAACCTACTCAATGCGAGAAGTGTATTTTTAATTTTTTTATGAACTTAACAAATATGCTTGTTCCATTTTAGATTAGAAAACCAAACCCCTAAAGTATTGATAGTCTCGAACATACTTTAACCTTTCATTTTTTTAGAAAATACTCCTATATGATCTGTTGCTTCCAAATATCATCACTTGTGTCTTTTGTAAGTTGAGCTTTAGATTTTTCCCATAACAAAGTTGTTCCAGATCTTTGATTGAATTTTGAAATCCCAACCTGCTAATGGAAACTATAGCCAGATCGTCAGCATAGGCTAATATAGGAATTTTCATTTTCTCAGTCTTTGGAGGAGGATGATTCTCCTTACCCATAGCTGTAATAATATCATTAATATAAATATTGAAAAGGGTAGGGGCTAATACACAGCCCTGACGTACACCCAGATTTGTTTTATTCTTATTTGTTAGATCCCCTTGCTTTGAATATTTAATTTGGACCCAAGTATCTGAGTATAAACTTTTAATTATATTAATTAAATTAGTATCAATACCCATTCTATTCATACTATCCCAGAGCACTTGTCTATTCAGAGAATCAAACACTGAGTTATTTTGCAGGTGACAATGTTCTCATGGGCTCTAGACAGGCAAGCCTATCCACTGTTTAGAAGAGCTGAATCAGTCATTTCCTCCTAGCAGCAATCTCCCTAGACAGAAACTCTGCTTTTTGAGGTGACTGCCCTTTCATACTCACCGGAGTAAAAGCCAATGTATCCTCCTGAGCCCTAGATCTCCTCCAATGACGCTCCCACCTCTGTCCCTTTTCTTTCATCTCCCTCAACTCATTGTCAGACCACAGTAAGCCAAGCCATGAAACCAGCAGAAGGACACAAACTGGCACCACAAGGTCAAAAGTCTCCATAGCAGCCTTTTTATAGGCTGCCACCACTTCTTCCGGTCCCTTAGCACATGCTGCCAGCACATATGAGGTGTTCAGAACTGCCAAGAGTCCTTCTGGCTGAAGACCTTGCAAAGAGTGGCTCTGGACTACCTCCACAGGGTGGGGACTACAAGGGGTGATCCTGAAAGTGAACCTGATGGTGCAGTAATCCAACCAATTGACAAGATCAACCCCGAGGTTCCCAATCTAGAGCCCTGGATAGAATACCAAGTCTATGGCATGGCCATGTTGATTGGTCGGGGGAGTAGCAGCTTGTGAGAGGCCCATGGATTCCAAGCCTCAGAAGACATCTTGACCAAAATGTGAGAATTTGTCATAGACCCAAGAACCAAAGTAGCCCAGAATAAGCCATCTAGGTAACTCCTACACTCTGACAGTGATGAGGTCTATGATTTCCTGCAGAAATTCCCCCTCGTGACCCAGAGGCCAGTACATGAGGAGGAGGAGGATCTACAATCTGTACCCAGGCCCCCATGTACTTCCATACATTCAAACAACGAGTTATACCTCACTGGGTGTACCACCAGGTTAAACTCTGATCAGTGCTGCTCCCCTCATCCAGCTCTCACCCAGAGGAAAAAAAAAAGTTACCCAGACAAACGCTACTGATTTTCAGCTAAGTCTAAAATATGGAAATTTGGGGGCACTGTGGAGCATCCAACAGGATAGACATCTTAATTTCAGCTACATGATACTCTGGTTAATTCTTTAAATATATACTAATTTTGCTATTACCTGAACACATTTTAGAATACCAGTGGACAACGGAACATCTACTGATTGCTATGGGGCCAAAAAAGCATCACCAACCTACAACTTCGGGGCTTAAGTCTTACTTTAATACTCCCGGTATCAGCTCCTCGTCAAAGCCTGGAGGCTCGATCCCTTATAATGCTCTAGTTTTCTCCCAAATTATGTCTATCCTTAACAAGCTGCAAGCAATGGGGGAGGAGACGAACAAATGACTGGCCACGATGGACCAAAAACTCACCGATTTAGATGGCAAGATCTCTGATAACAAAACGGCCATTGTTGAACTTACTAACACATCGGAATGCCATGCAGAGGTAGCACAAGCCTCATCCAAGACCTCTGTTTCCTCCACGCCAAGGTGGAAACCCTTGAAAATGGCCTCTGCCAATGCAATGTTAGAATTGTTGGATTCCCTCTATAATTCGCTGGACGAGCAGAACTTTTGGCGACACTGGACAGACTGCTCTTTGAGGACTTAAATTTACTGCCCTGAGATATGGCAGTATGGGTTGTCCAGGCCTACTCAATCCCACTTTGCCCTAAGTCTCGAGGAGGCACAGGAGAATGACCTTTAACAGCCAATGCAACGCTATCAGCTCCGGAAGCCAGAATCCCTCAGCTACAAGCTGCTTGTAGTGATGGAGAGATCATTTGGGAGGGTAACAGACTGGGGTTCTTCCCAGATCTGTCCTCCCAGACAAAAGACCATAAAAAGAAGTTGCAGGTGGTTAAAAAGTCACTGCTGGCCAAGGATGTGAGGGCCCAATTGCTGTTTCCAGCTCGCCTAGAAATCACCCACAAAACAAAATCACATATTTTTACTGACCTGGAGGCAGCCGCAACCTTCGCCAAAAAACTGTTAGCGCAGTTGGAAGAGAGGGCTCCAGATGACGAAGAAAGAGAACCAGAGTGAACGTGGTTGGACTGGATTCATCTTTATTGACCTTTCGGGTAAAAGTATGCTTTTGAGGCCCTAGTTACCGTTAAGTGCAAGGATGCTCCAAGATGACTGTTCAGTGCAGGCAAGCTAGTTGGCAGTTGTTTTTACAGAAATGTTCTTTATTATCTAAGAGTCACTTGCCTGCAAGTTTTCTTACAATTGCAAATGGACAGATCCATCATTTGGTAAGCTGATGTGCACCGCTCAGTTCATGAACTTTATTATCTCCTTTGTTCTACCCTTCCCTCTGGATGATCCCTTAGTGCCGGGGTTCTCAAATGGTGAGACCAGCCTCCTTGGGGAGGCCCCAGCCTGTTTCAGGGGAGGCTCAAGCAAGTCTGAAAAGGCACTGTATTTAAATGTTGGGTTTTATATATTTTGTGTGAAGCGATGAAGCAAACTGAAAGAGGATAACAGTAGGTGAATTTTATGTATGTATTTAGTAATAGGCGACAAGGGAAGATGAATGAGCCAATGCTCATTTCAGGTGTACCCGGGGAGGGGAGGGAGTGAATACATTTCAAAAGTTAACTGCAAAACAATAAAGAAATACACAATGAGTAATAGTGCATCAAATATGAACAATAAATTAATAATGAGGGGTGGTAATTGATCAGTTTGTAAACTGATGGCAGAACAACCCAAATACAAGGGTTGAGCATAGAAGTACTAAGAGCAATAGCAGAAAGGAGAAAAGTAATTCCTGAGATGTTGCTTAGGAGCAGAGAAGGAGGAGGAGGCAAACTATGTAGGAAGGTTATTTCATATAGAGAGGAAACAGAGGAAGTAGTCTGACACATGAAGGCACTGCAACAAGGGGTAACAATGGTTCAAGAATGAAAATAGCAGAGCAAGTAGGTTGGCCTGTGGAGGGAATTACAATAAGTTGAATAATATTTGTTTATTTTATTTATTTGTTATTCAGATAACACCTTTAAGCACAGGAGCTTTTTCAAAAGTTCTAAGTCAGTATAAGACAAAGAACTAAATGTGAGCCAAGTACTCAAAGGGGTTTCAATTTATTCATGGTATACTGCACAAAGTACAGTACGTTATTTTTCCTTGGGGAGGCCCAAGATTATTTCAGTTTTTTGGGGAGGCTCAAAATCTTTTCCATGGATTTGGGGAGGCTCACTGTGACAAAGTCTGAGAACTATTGCCTTAGTGGATATGTGTACATGTAGGGTTTTAGAATGACTTAACCAAGCTCAGGCGATCTGTAATATAATAGTTAAGTACACTTTGCAATAGACCTCACTCGTCTATTTTTTTACATTTCTGCGAGTGGGAGTGAAACTCGGCATATAGATAATTATTGAATTCCCTGTGGTGAGAATGTTATGGCCTACGAGTTTAGTCTTCCTGTTATTAACTCCTCCTTTCACTGGGAGGTGGGGGCGCAGTATCTGAATGATATTAGCTGCAGCGTGTAGCAATGTGTAGGGACTATCCTGAGCAGGTAATGTTTATGCTTTCCACCCTATGACTGCCTATGTACTGTGAATTGTATGTACATGTTGCTACTTTGTAAGATGAAAATCCATAAATAAAAAGTTTAAAAAATAAAAAAACAAAATGTGGAAATTCAAGCAGGTTGTGGGGAGAGGAAGTAATCAGCAGGAAAGTATCAAAAGTGGAAAAGGTACATGCCACCTACTAGCCTTCTGTAGCTAAAACTCTCCCAGACTTCTCGGGCAGCTCTCTTACGGCGATCATACACCCACTGTACAAGGCCTCAATCTTCGGGTCTCCCAATCAGCTTGTGGAAAATAACGAGGATATCGCAAAACTCCACACAATCAGTAAAGTTCCACCAAGACCATGTAAGAATACTGCTCATCAACACAGACACCTCTCGCACAGGATCTGTGCAGACACCACTTCATTAAACTTGCAAGGTCCAGTTTCACTTCCATGCTCCAAAGATGTCCAGCTCCAACCCAGCCACTTCAGGTCAAATCACCACAGTCAGGGAATACTCTGATACAAGTCAGACGTAACCAACCTGACCCTCCCCAGGTAGGAAGAACTGGCAAAATGCCAGCAGCACCACGTCAGCTTCACCAGCCCTACTCTCAATGAAATCCATCTAGAGCAGCATAAAACAGTTTTCCCAATCACAGACTGGGAACAATAAGGCTGTAAGAGTTTGTCAACACCAGGGCCATAACTACACATACTTCCCCTACGTACAAAAAAAACTGTTGCCTTGCATTGGCCCAGGCATTAAAAAAAAAAAGCCAATGTTCTTTTTTGTTTATTGTTTTTTTGAATGATTTTACCCTGCCAAGATTAACGGTGGCACTGACTTGGGTTGGGATGGGCCAAGAGAGTAGAGGCATGCAGTCGTGGCTGAACTTCTGGTCAGTGCTGGCAATGGAAAGATGCATCGAACTGCTAGACCTGAGGATGGGAGGTGATCACACAGGGTCCAAAGCCGAGAGTAGGAAAAACATGACATGCCCTGTGAGCATGGCAACAGATCACCTCAAAGGCAAAAAACAAAATTTATGGTGGAAGTCTTGACGCCAAGAAGAAAATGAGGCACTTGCTGCTGTGGCCTCATAACAAACTTGCACCCGGTATATAAGAGAAAAGCATGGGGCTAGATTGGCCAATTGTGATAGCCTGGGAGACCCAACCACAGGGGAGAACTGGAGGAAGAGAGTGAAGAGGAAATTACAGTCTTTGTTTGCAAGTTCCAATCCCCCAGATTGCTGCAGAACTCTGTTAGTTAACAGTGATGACATGATGCTGCCAAATGATGAAGAGGGAGACAAGTACAGAATCTCCAGGAGACCAAGCTTGGCAGAGAAGGGTGCTGCAGCAGCAAGGCATGCACTGGCTCCTACCAGAGAGCACTCCATCCAAAAGCAAGAGTATGCAGGTAAGTGCATTGAAAGTGGACTACCAGTTATGGTGGCTGCTAGTGCTACAAGAGGTTACACGTACATTAAATGTGGGAGACTGACACACGGAATGTGGTAAAGTGAGGGACACTTGCTCTCAAATGTGAAACACATCATTAAACATGCAGTCACAAGCTCTGAACTCTTTGGAAACTTGTCTTGTGCACCTTTAATTTTTCTACAGCACTGCTGAGTGTTATGAATTTTTGCTTTAATGTCTGAGTTTACAGCACCTCTGTATGGGAGGCACTTTTAATTTGGGTCCGGGAACACTCAAAGACGTGCACTGATGGCTGAACTTCTGGCCAATGCTGTCAGTATGATCTCATCTGATCTCCTGAGTGACAGCCAGCCTGAACCACCCAGTCAGTCCTACCATGGCAACAGGCCACACCCATCCATCAAAGACCACAATCATAGGTTAGGGACGGGTGTATCTGTATGTGTGAGGGTGCTCAATGCAAGGGAGTCATCACTTGCAGTAGGGTACTAAAAGTGCCATTTCTTCTTGACTACAGACCAGTGCTCAAAACTGTGTGGATAGGAGAGTCCACTGAGTGGCAACAGCTCAGGTGGTCTGTAACAGACATGGACCGACCAGTACTACACATGTAGTCATGCAGCCAGCCGACAGACCGGCATTTCGTATGGCTCACCTTGTCAATGTGTTGTCATATTGCTGCAATGCAGCAGTATTTGGTTTAGCGGGGTCAGCATGCGGTGTTCGGGTCATGGTGGTGGAGGACTCTGTTGCTGTTGGCTGTGGCTTGTGCCATCAGGAGGGAGTTTGATCAAGTTGCAACCAACCAACCAACAAGAACAGCTGAGCTGGGGCCTCACACAGCAACAAGGTAAAGACAAGTCATTGTAATAGCCACCTCCTTCTCGTGCAACCACTCCTTGGTGTCTGCCCCAGATCCCTATTCCTTTCCAAATATTTGGGGGCAACTTGCTGGGCTGGGGAAAGGGACAAAATGCTGTGCTGGAGGAGCTGGAAACTCTAGAGAAGAGGCTAGGGTGCAACTTGCTGTGATGGGGCAGGATAAGGATTTTAGGGAGGGGAGCTATGGTGCAACTTGCTGGGCTCAGGGTGGGTCAGGGACCTCTCACTGGAGCAGGAGGCTGGGCTATGGAGAGACTGGTTCAGGCAACATACTGGACTGTAGGAACTCTTGGGAGGGGGCTAAAATGCAACTTTCTGGGCATGGGGAACATACCTCTCAAGTGTCCCTGATTTTCAGGGATGTCCCTGATTTTGTCCCAAAATTTTACTCTGTCCCTCCTAAAATTTGTGTTTTTGTGGCTAAACAATGGGGACTGTAAGCACAAAACAATGTCAAGCATTAAAGTTATAGACTTGCTCTTCTTTAGAAAATGCATTTTGCACTAAGCCCCATATTCTACCAGCTTTCTGAGTGGATATCTTTAATTTTGAAGATGTGTCCCTGATTTGGGTCCTTTGTCCCTGATTTTTTTAAGCCTTGTCCCTGATTTATGAAGCAGGAGGTTGAGAGGTATGATGGGGAATGGGGCAGCAGGATAGCAAAATGCACCAGAATGCACCAATTTCAAAAAATGTTCATGGGGTCCATGTGGCCCCCAGAACCCCAGCCCATAGTTCTGATTTTTAAGCCTTGTGTGTACACTTTTTTAAAGGCTGGTTACTCCACTGGTCAACACCCTAGGTCATTTTCTTTAGCAACCATCTGGACCCGAAATCCACGACCCGTTTGCATCATCCCTCACTAAAAATAAAAACACTAACTGCTAATCTAGCTCATTACAATCCCTTAAAGGGAGTAGTACAGGCACATAAGAAAAGTGCATATGGAGGCAGCTGGGTGAATGAAGTGGTAGAAATGAGCATTGACAAGGGCACAGTCCCATAACTAGGCAGGTCTGGGCAGACTAGATGGGCCGACAGGCTATTATCTGCCTACATGTTCTTTGTTCCTAATTGGAAAAATCCACTGTTTTCTCAGCTTAAAAAAAAAATTCTTCCTAAAGTCAAGAACATAGGACTCTGAACATCAGCCATACTTGAAATGTAGCATTCCCAGCAAAGTGGTGCAGTACACTGCATGACTGTGCAGGAGTCCTGGGTTCACATCCCAAGCTCAATTTCCACAATAAGCTGGTGGATTCCAGGGTGTGCTGCACACGTAGTGCACTCGTAACTGTGGGGAAGGGGGATAGGAATCTGCCCAAATCACTGCTTGAATGTCTCCTTTCCACAGGACACTGGAATGGCAGTGACAATGTGGGCCACCCCCCCCGCCACACACACAGTATAGTAAGGCACAGTGAAGCAGTGTTACAACAGAGGTAGGAAATAAGGGCCAAAAATCTGAGGGAAGTGTGGATGCATAACACTGCACTGCTACCACGCCATAGCTGCTCCACCCGGGTCCCACTTCAACTTGGATATTGACGGAAGGTAAGACTATGCTGTCGGGGGAGGGGTGTACAGGGGAAGTAATGGGGTAGTATCTGAAGGACTGGGAGAGTAGGGTCAACAGTGTTGGGGCAACAGTTGGCAAGGGAGAGTAGAAGTACTGTAAGTGGTAGCACCCACAAGGCACAAACAACCAATTAAAGAAAATTAAATGTGACAATAAATCCGACTTGCCTGCATGTGTATGGGTGTGTATGTGTGTGTGCGCAATTTGTAATCAAACATTTTGATTACTAGAACTTCCCTTTACATGCAGGTACCAGCAATATGGACAGCTATAAAATGATATGCAACAGGATAAGCCGCCTTTCACCATTGCCCACTGTTGCATTTGAATAAGAAGTTTTTTTTTTAAGAAAATTAATGTTTCACATAGCATACAATCACGTAAGTAACCAGAATCAAAAATACGTGGGCTACATTAACCTTTGCCATCAACCACAGTACTGTTTTAAGTACTCTAAAAAGACTTCAGAAAGACAGAATTATAGTCAGCAAAAATGCTTTCCTGTGCACATTTTTTACTTTATACCTAGTTATTTACAGTTGAAGTAGATCCAAAGGTGCAACCATGACCCCAACTACAGAATTTCAAGCTAAAAAGTTGGTCTGTGCTCCAATTATAGCAGCAAGAAAATGAATGAACTCTGCTACAATCCAAAACAGAATGTAAAAGAATGCATATTTTTTCATGCTTGGTACCACAAAAAAATTACAAAAACTCAGCAGTAAATGTTATGCAAAGTTCTGTTGACAATCATACTAGCAAATATAGCAGAAAGAGACTGCCACTGTGGATTCCTAGATAGCAGTGGGCAAGGTGCTTCTACCTATAACTTGTCCCACCCAACCTGTACACTGAGGCCCACTTGTAGACTAGGTTCATTTGGTTTCCGGGCCTCTTCTGGTCCTCTTGGTGCTCCAGTAGCCCCCCTGCAGTTACTCAACTTATTATAAGTCACTGGTGTCATGGACACCCCCCTTCACTAGCCCCAATCCCCACTATGCAGCTGCTCCAGGTATGGGCCCCCAATGGCTATCCATTGCTTTGGTGCTCTTTACTGCCACCCAACTGAAAAGTACAGTTGTGTAAGAACTTACCGTAACAGTAGATCTTCAAGAGAATCTCTTGTAGCAAGTCACACAAATTGGAACTTCCAGCCATAGGCGTTTCTGACAGAAGGATTTCACCGGCAGTAGACATGGGACCTCCCCCAACGATGTCACATGTGCCCAACGGTATGCAAGAAAAAAATTACTCACCTGTAGTAATCTTGTTTCTTCCAACGGGATCCACTAATATTATTACTTCTTGCAGTGCTTCCTGCAGACAGCACTGCCCTGGAGCCAAATGGAATGTTATGCTAATGATGAAATCATTAGCTCATGCATTCAATTCAAAAACTGCCCAGTTCAACTGCCTATATTCTAACCCTCAGATTTCTTTGGATCCTGCAAAGAGACCCTATTAATATTCAATTAGAACTAATATAAAAAATGGCCCCAACTGGGGCAACTAACAATCAGTAAATAACAGAAAAAAAAAAAAACCTTTTAATGTCAGATTCACCTAAGAAGAGGAAACAAACCTACATGGCTATCAAAACACTTAAAATAAAGAGGGTGCCAACAGGAAGCAACTCCTTCCAGCTGATTAATAGTCAGTGTTAAAGAGGCCTTTTGGTTCTAGCGGGGGGGGGGAGGGAAGGGTGAGAAAGTAATAATATTAGTGCATCCAGTTGGAAGAAACAAGATTACTACAGGTAAGCAATTTTTTCTTCTAACCCCAGGAATCTACTAATATTATTACTTCTTGCAGACTATGAAGTAATACCTTTGGAGGTGGGCACAGAACCTACTTAGGAAAAAGACTCTACAGGACTGCTGTGCCGAACCTGGCAACACTTCTGGACTGGGTGACCAGGCTGTAATGCTTTGTAAAGGTGTGAACTGACCTCCAGGTAGCTGCTTTACAGATCTCCAGCAGGGGAACCTCCCTGGCAGCTGCAATGGTGGCAGCTGTACCCCTTGTGGAATGAGCTCTGAGCCCCATTAGAGATTCCTTGCCTAATTTTGAGTAGCAAAATTGGATACACTTAACTATCCATCGAGAAAGTTATTTTAGTGGCAAGTTTCCCATTACCTACATCTCCATAGGTGAGGAAAAGTTGTTGCTTATCCTGTCTATGGTCTCTGGTGTGAGTCATGTAATAACTCAAAGCCCTTTTTTACATCCAGACTGTGGAGCCCAAGTTCCCCTGAGCTAGAATGCTCAGTGAAAAGAACTGGCAAGGTGACAGACTTTCACCTGAACCAGTCTTGAGAGCACTTTAGGAAGGAACTTCCTATTTGTTCTCAGCACTACCTTGTCCCTGTGAAAAGAGATATAATACTTTTCAATATACAGGGCCTGAAGCTATCCTTCTGGCAGAAGTGATGACCACCAGGAAAACTGCTTCCTAAGTAACAAACTTGAGGTCTGCAGAGACCATGGGCTCGAAAGGGGGAAGCATAAGCTGAACAATACAAATGTTTAAGTCCTAAACTGGTACTGGTTTCCTGTGAGGGGGGTACAGGTGGGCCAACCCTTTGAAAAATCTCTTGAAGATAGGATTTGATGCCAAGGAGGCATCCTTCCCTGCCGAATTGTATGCTGATACTGAGATCAAATGCACTCTCAGTGTTGAATGTTACAGACCCCGGGAATGCAGATGTGTTCAATAGTCCAGAAAGGTTGGTACCAGCTTGAGCTGGAACCATACCTGTATCCGCACACCACATGGAAAACCTTTTCCACTTTGAGGCATAGGTTTTCTTGGTGGAGGGTTTTCTATACCCTCTAAGGATCTCCAGGACACCTTCAGAGAGTCGCAAACCTGCATACTCTAAGTCCTGAAGAGCCATGCCTTGAGTCTAAGGGTCCTGAGGTTGAGGTACATGACCCTCCCTTGGAAGGAGGTCAGTAGGTTCTGCCTCTGAGGAGGGTAGACTGATTTGGGCAGACAGCAGGAGGGAGTACCAAAGCTGTCTAGCCCAGTCTGGGGCAATCAAGATCAGTGAAGCTGGCTGTGATCTGAGCTGGATGAGCACCCTGAGTAGCAGAGGAAAGGGGGAAAAGCATAGAGATGCCTCCCTGTCCAATCCAGCATTAGGGCATCCATGGGAACTGTTCCCTTGGCGGGGGCCCTGCAGCAGTACAGAGGTAGGTGGTGGTTCTGGTGGGATGCAAATAGGGTTATCTCTGGGATGCCCCACCTCCTGAATAGAATGCCCACCACCTGCTTGTTCAGTGTCCATTCGTGATGGGCCTAGTTTATGCTGCTCAAGGCATCTGCCAACTTGTTGTCCTTGCCAGGCAGAAGAATTGCTTGTAGGAGGGCACTGAGAGAGTAAGCTAGACTCCAGATTCTCACTGCCTCTGTGCAGAGAGGAATGGACCTTGTCCCTCCCGCTTGTTGATGTAGTACATTTAGTACATTGTTGTGGTACTGTCTGTTCTGACTTGTATCACCATTCCTTGGAGCAAATGAGAGAAGACCTGAAGGGCCAGATAAACTGCTCTCAGCTCTAGCAGGTTTATATGCTGGACTGATTCTGCACTTTTCCATATGCCATGGGTGGTGTGCTCCCTCCACCATTGTAGTGCCTGCAGTAACTCCTTTGTTACTGGGATGGGTTTTGAGAGAGTCCCGCCTCTGGCCCCAGTGTGTCCTGAGGTGGAATTGAACATCTCTCATTTGAAACCTGGCACCCAGAACTGTACTTGTTGCTGAGGCCATGCGGCCTAACAATTGCATAACCCGTCTTGCTGGCTTCGGCTCATTCAGGACAAATGAGCTTGGCAAGTGCAGAATGTTGTCTGCCCTCTCTTGGGGGAGGAAAGCTCTTCCCACAATGGTGTTCAGTTCCGCACCTATGAACTATAATACCTGTACAGGGGTTAGGACTGACTTTTTGATGTTGATGAGGAACCCCAA
This sequence comes from Neoceratodus forsteri, assembly GCA_016271365.2. NCBI lineage: Eukaryota > Metazoa > Chordata > Ceratodontiformes > Ceratodontidae > Neoceratodus > Neoceratodus forsteri. The sequence goes on from CM028134.1 coordinate 685,976,834, forward strand.
GGACTGCAACAGGTCCTGGGTCACCTGTAGGTGCTCTCTCACCTGCTGGTGAGACTGTCCCATGATTAGTCACTCGTCCAAGTAGGGAAAAATTGAAACACCTAGTCTTTTTAGGTGTGCACCACCACTGCCAGGCACTTGGTAAAACACTCTTGGTGCTGAAGTGAGACCAAAGGATATTGCTGAGAACTGGTAGTGGCCTGAACGGAGTCTGACCTTAGATATTTTCTATGCGACTCCCTTACAGGAATATGGAAGTAAGCGTCCTTTAGGCCTAAGGAGGCTAGCCAGTCTCTTTTTTCTAGTGTTAGCAGAATCATGGCCAGTGTGACCATCTTGAACCTGGGCTTTACCAGGTATTTGTTAAGCAGTTTGAGGTCTAGTATAGGACGCCACTCTCCATTTTTCTTTGTTGTCAGAAAATACCTTGAATAAAATCCTTGTCCTTCTTATCTGGAAGGAACAGGCTTTATTGCACTTGATAGGAGCAGAGTCTGAACCTCCTGTTACAGCAGCTTTCTTTCTGTGAAAGGAACTGCCTTGAACAGTCTTGTTCTTAAAGGAGGAAGGGATTTGAAACTTAGGGACAAACCCCCAACTCACAACTCCCAGAACCCACTTATCTGTGGTGCCCGTTAACCATTCCTGGAAGTAGTGAGTAAGTCTGCCCCCTACAGGAACTGGGGAGGCTGCCTGAAGAGAAAGTCAGGGATTTGGTTTTGCCTGTTGCTGAGGTTGGGCAGACTGGGAGCCACGCCTGGATCTCCTTCTGCCTCTAGCTCTAACAAAACCACCCTGCTGTGGCAGGTACTGCTGCTGTGTCACAGCTTGTACCTGGTAGAAGGGACTTCTAAAAGAAGCCCTACCCCTGTAACCCCTTCCATACATTGAGGAAAAGGGTGAAGGCAGTATTACTACAATGGGTGGGCTTGTATTCATCCACCTTTTTCATGCAGGCCTCTGTCTGTTCACCCGAAAGTAAATTATTTTTGACTGGAAAAAATTCAAGCCTAGCTCTGGGTATCCTGAGTGAGGTTAGTAACTCTAAACCAGGCAAACCTCCTTGTAGCCACAGTAGCTTCCACACACCTGGCAACTGTATCATTGGTGTCTGCTGGCATTTGGAATAGGTACTTAAAGGCTTCCATACTTAGCCTAGTAGTATCTAATAATTCTGATACTGGTCTGGAAAGAATAAATTCTGCAGTCTCAAGCACAGACTGCCACAGAACCTTTTGGTACAGTGTTGCATAGGCATGGAAACTGGCATGCCTGAGGTATAAAGCCCTGCAGCATTTGCACGATTTTCAAAGCCTGTGCCAGGTCAGCAGGCATTGGTGTAGGAGCAGGCACTTGAGGAGCCTTTTGTGGCATTCCAGATGGGATCTCAGTGTGCTTAGTCTTTTACAGTTTCTTGGCAGGCACCGGGGAGTCAGCCAGTTCAACGCCTCTCTTGCCAGGGCCCTCACCCATATCAGGGATGGTGGCATCTGTCAATTTTTCTGGAATCCTTCTCAGGAGGATGAGAGAACAGAAGCATTTTAGTCCTTTCATGGGCAGCCTGCTGCCCTATTCCCTGGAGGTCAGGATGAGTGCTGAACTTGATACTTCCTATCACACATTTGTGATAGTGTTAGGTACTTTGAGAATTTCTATAATGCCCTCTTTTTTTTTTTTTTTTTTTTTTTAAAAAGAACTTGTAAATAGGAAGCAAGAGTTGTCTAGTGGGTATTAACCCTTAGCTCCATGTACCGAAGTTCCTCCTCATCTTGCATCTCTTTACTGGACCATTTTCCTTACAACAGAAAATTATGAGGAATGATCAAAGTAGGTCTTTTTGGGGTTAACCAAGTTCCTGTTCAGAAGAGACCAAAGGTTCGATTCCCTCCTCTGCCTCATACTCTTCTAGTTCCTCATACTCCTAGTGTTCCAGGGGTGGAGGAGGCACAGAGGCAGATGTTACCCCTACTTGGGCTCGAGCAGAAGGCTGAGGGAGTATAAAGCCCTGTAGCATTTGCATGATTTTCAAAGCCTGTGCCAGGTCAGCAGGTGAAGGTACACTAGCAGGCACTTGAGAAGCCCCTTGCAGCATTCCAGCCGGGGTCTCAGTGTGCTTAGTCTTTTACAGTTTCTTGGCAGGCACCAGGGAGTTAGTCAGATCAGTGCCTCTCTTGCCAGGGCCCTCACCCGTATCAGGGGTGTTTTTGTGGCCCTGGAAGGTTCAGCCAAATATTTAGAGAGGAAGGACTGGTCAGAGCCCATGGACCCCTCTTCAAACTTTCTCTGCAGTCTTTCCCGACGTTTTTCAGGTGTCTTAAGAGGGAAAGACCTGCAATTTTTAAAATCAGCAGAGAAGTGTTGTTGTTCAAGACAGACTAAGAATAAATCATGCTGGTCTGTCTTGGCAACACTTCTAAACATTTTAAATAATTTTTAAACAATTTTTAAAATAGATCCTGTTTTCTTCTTAGTTTTAAATAAAAATACACTAAAAATGACTGGAACTTAACTTAAAAGTTCTGATCTAAGGTAAACAACAGTTGGTTACCCCCCCCAGTTCACAGAAACCAAGAGGAACTGCAAAACATACAGGTTACTCACCTGTAACAGGAGTTCTAGGAATGGTATATGTTGTTCATCCACACTCATTGGCAGGTATCCTTGCCGCTTTAAATCTTGCCGGAAGGTCTTCAAGCTTGCTCCTCCCACCCACCCGGGTGGTATAACTCTCGGCTCCGCCCCATGACGCCAGATCTGGCTCGCTGGAAGCTCAGGTTGTGCGTCGAAGCCGGGGAGGTCGGGTGGGTCGTGTGGATGAACAACATATACCATTCCTAGAACTCCTGTTACAGGTGAGTAACCTGTATTTCTAGGACATGGATATGTTGTTCATCCACACTCATTGGCAGACTCCTAGCAGTTCTCCGGGAGGAGGGAGGCAAGACGCACACCCCAATACTTACTTGGGAAAGAGACTGAGAACCGAGGCCCCAAAACCAGCATCCCGGCGTGACTCAAGGTCGATGTGGTAATGGGTAATGAAGGTGTTTGCTGACTTCCAGGTAGCAGCCCTGCAGATTTCCTGGATAGGGACGTCCCTGGAAGCAGCCACCGTTGCAGCAGTATGGCGGTAGAATGAGCTCTTATCCCTCTGGGAGCTCCATGCCCGCCAACTTATAGCAGAGATCTATGCAGGAGGTTACCCACCTGCTTTATCGTCCGCTTGGCTGCAGGTCTGCCAGATGCGGCTTCAGCGTAGGGTGACAAACAGCTGGCGAACCTCTCCTCGATTTCAGCCGTGGCGCCTTATAATAAGCGAGCGCCCTTCTAGGGTCCAGAGTATGGAGCCTATATTCAGCCTCCGAGGTGATTGGGGTAGAACACCGCAGAGTCAACACCTGGTTAAGGTGAAACTGGACACCACCTTCGAAGGAATTTCGGTGGGCGCAGGACAACCTTGTCCCTGTGGAAGACCAGGTAAGGAGACTCAATGGAAAGCACCTGGAGCTCTCCCATCCTTCTGGCTGACGGATAGCCACCAAGAAGGCGGTCTTCCACGACAGGTGAGAGAGAGCACACCTGTGCATAGGTTCGAATGGCTTGCCCATGAGCTTTGCCACTAGCAGCAGTAGATCCCACGGAGGTGGGGTTCCCGCACTGGAGGAAATGTGATCAAGGCCTTGAAAAGCGCCAGACCACCTTCTCCTGGCCACCGACTGCTTCCGGCCCGCACTGCAAGCAGAGATGGCTGCCAGGTGCACCCTTAGGGTCGCCGACCTAAGCCCTTGACTAGAAAGGGACCATAAATAGTCCAAGATGCTTGCCAAGGAACAGGAGGAAGGGTCCAAGCCCTTGCTTCTGACACCAAATGGAAAACCTTTTCCATTTGAAGGCATACATTTTCTGGTCGACTCTACGGGACGCCTCAACTACATTGAGGACCTCGCCGAAAGACCCAAGGCCTGGAACTCTAGCCGCCAGGAACCAGGACGCCAGGTGCAGGGATTGAAGGTCCGGATGGAACACCTTCCCTGATTGACTGAGAGCAGGTCCGGGCGAGCTGGAAGCTGCCATGAGTCCTGGAGCTGAGACTGAGGAGATCTGGGTACCAGAACTGGCGAGGCCAGTCTGGGGCTATCAGAATCACCTGCGCCTTGTCCCTCCTCGCCTTGAGAAGCACCTTGTGGATCAAGGAAATGGGGAAAGGTGTAAAGAGGCCCGGGGTCCACTGCCTCAGAAGGCATCCCCTGCAGCGAGCCCTGCTGAGGGGGGCGGCATGGAACAGACTCAGCTTCGCTCTCCCTGAGGCAAACAGGTCCACCTGAGGTGTGCCCCAATGGGAGAACAGATGCTGTACTACTCCGGCAGGAGAGACCACTGTGGATGCAGCCCCTATCCGCCTCAGGGCATCGGCCAGGGTGTTGGAGGCCCGCCACGTGAATGGCTAGGAGATCCGCCTCCAGGCTGCGCACGAGTGACCAAATGCGGAGAGCCTTGCATAGAAGCATGGAGCTGGCCCCGCCTCTGGCGTTTAGATAGTACATGGTCGTGGTATTGTCCGTCTGGACTCGGACCACTTGACCCCGGAGGAACGGAGCAAAGGCGGTGAGAGCTAGGCGGACCGCTCGGAGCTCCAGCAGGTTGATGTGGCATCGGGACTCCCGCGGGGACCAGAGGCCATGAGCCCGGTGTTCCCCCAGATGGGCACCCCAACCCATCAGAGAGGCATCGGTCGATAGAGAGACCGTCGGCTCGGGGCGGACGAACGGGATGCCCTCCTGCAAATGATCTGGAACGTCCACCACTGGAGAGCTGCTCCACATCCCCTGTGTCGGCTACAGCTGGTCCAAAGGATCAGCGCTAGGACCACTGGCTGGCCAGTCCCCACTGAAGGGGACGATGTTCCAGCGGCCCAACGGACCACGCTGGTGCAGGCCGCCATGAGACCCAGGAGGCGAGGAAGTCCCGGCAGGGCGCAATGCCCAACCAGAAATGATCGGGCAAAGGAGGAAAGAACCTCGGCCTGTCGCGGCGAGCCGCCTGGCTCAAGAGAGTCGAGCTGCGCCGATGAATAGAATCACCTGCTTCGCCTCGAGTTCCACTTGGCCTCTGATAAGGAGGCCCAGTTGAGAGCAGACCTGAGGCCAGGTCTCTGACCACTCCGCCTCCTTCCTGGAGGGAGCTGCTATCAGCCAGTCGTCCAGGTAAGGGTACACCTGACCCCCAAGGCCAGGGAATGCTGTCATCACTGCCATGCATTTGGTGAAGACCCTGGGAGCTGGAGACAAGCCAAGGGCATGGCTTGAACTCAAGAGGGATCCTTCCGCCGAAGCGAAGGAATCTCTGGTGAGACGGACGGATAGGGACGGAAAAACGCCCTGCAAGTCTAGAGAGCAGAACCACACGCCGCTGCTCCAAGGATGGTATTATCTGAGCCAGAGTGACCATCCTGAAGGTTCGAGACCTTAGGAACTTGTTTAGGTCGTGTAGGTCGAGAATGGGGCGCCAGCCCCCCGTCCGCTTCGGAACCAGGAAGTACCTGGACACAAACCCTGGGTCTGAAGGAGGGTCCACCACCTCTCTTATCACCTCCTTCTGGAGGAGGAGAGCGATGTTGGCTCGACGAGCCGCCAGTGAGGCTGGGGATCCCGAAGCCCCCCGAGGGGCGACGGCTCTGAAGGGTGGTGCCTGCTCGAATTCCAGAGGCAGGCCTCTTCCCACCACCTCCAAGACCCACCTGTCCGTGGTAACAGCGGACCAGGCGGAACGGAAGTGCCGGAGCCGTCCCCCCACGGGGGGACCCAGGGGTAAGGTGACGGGAATGGGGGCGACACCCCTCAGCCCGCCACTGGCAGGCTTGGAGGAGGACCGCCGAGGGACCTCCTGGGCCTTTTCCTCCTGCCCCTGTTAGAGGAAGCCGCGGCTGGGTTTGGGATGCCAAGGCCGAGCCTGCTGGCCCTGACGCTGCTGGGCCGGGCGCTGGGGCACAGAAGGATCTAAAGGGCTTAGGCTGTGGCCTATGTGCCTTGTCCTTCTGAGCGGAAGAGACCGAGTCCAAGGTAGCATTGGACTTCTCGATCCTCTGCAGGTGACCTTCCACCCCAGGGCCGAAGAGGTCAGTCCTCAAAAAGGGAACATCCGCCAACTTGTGCTGGGTATCCGAAGTAAAGGTGGATATCCTCAGCCAAGCCCGCCGACGCATAGCCACTGTGGCCGCCACCGATCTGGCACATGAGTCCCCTATATCCAAAGCAGTCTGGAGCTGCTGTTTGGCCACTGCCCTGCCCTGGTCCCGCACCTGCTTAACCGTAGTCTGCAGATCGGGCGGAAGATGAGGGATAACCTCATCCAGGAGCCCAACAGGGCATGAGAAAATGTGCCATGAGGACGGCCGAACTGGCCTGACAAAGGCCGAGAGGACGCAGCGACTTTTCGCCTCGGTTATGTCCAATTTCTTGACCCTTGTCAGGAGGTTTGTCCACATCCCGATCAGGCCGGGCGCTACCGGAAAACGCCGTGTCGGTAACCAACCCTCAGCAGAGGGGTTCCAAAACCGGACAAGGAACCGGGACCGATACTTCCTGGCCATCCTGGTCAAGGCGCAGGGCAGGAAGCAGGGCGCTGCCAAAGCTCCAGTGCCGACCCACCATGGCCTCGCCACCGGAAAGGCCTCTGCCGGAGAATCCCTCGGTCCAGAATCTCCGTGAGGGATACCTGGCCCGCTTGGAACGGGTTCGAGCCCATCCCGTGGACTCCGAGATGAGCCAAGCAGTCCTAGGAAGGACGACGGGCTATCGCCCATTGACTGACCTCCTGAAGACCCAAGTCCAGTCGCTTGAGAAAAGGAGGAATCATCTTCGACTCGGAAGAGTCCTCGAAGAGCTGCCTCTGGCCTGAGCCACCTTCACCTGCCGAGGTCGGTCGGGAGTGAGGTAACTGGACAGCCGATGGGTAGACCTCAGTCACCAAGAATCCTTGGTCGAGCCCCAATTGGTGGCTGTGGAGGCGGAGGTTCCACCGAATCGGTGGAGCAGCTGGTTTTGGCCGAACAACCGCCTGGGTATAGGCCTCGATAAGTCGAGGGGTTGTGTCGCCGCCCGTGACAGCCACTTAATGGCCGGGAAGGCGACGGGTCGGCTACTCCCGCCAGGAGGAGCTGTTGCAACATAAGGTCCTCGCACTCCGACGTACTTTACACTGGAACCTCCCTCGTCCGAAGAGGAGGACGAGGACTGAGGGCGACACCGCTATAGCGGTGCCGACCCGAGACCGCCTATGGCGACGGTGGGATCATGGACCGCGAAGAGGTCTGGAGACCGAGACCGAGTCCCGGAATTTCCGAGTCGGTGCGGGAGGTACGCCGGAACCGCATCCCTTCGGCTCGGATGGTCCATCCGAGGGCTCCGGAACCGGAGGCACAGGTGAGCCCGGCGGATCCTCAACTCCTCCCGGGGAACCGGGAGAGGGGAATCTCGCTGCTAAAGGCGACAGCTCGTCTAATGGGTCGAGAAAATCTCGACTTCATCGGTGGGGTCTCGTCAACTGACCTGACGGGACACCGTGAGGCCAGTGGTCAGCCGAGCGGTCGACCGGCCGACGGTCGACGGCCCGGGAGAGGGACTTTCCCGCCTCCCAAGAGCGCCGACGGAGGGACTTACCTCTGTCCTCTTTTGGACCGAGAATAAGGTCCTCAGGACGTAGGCCCTTCTCCTTTAGTGGAGAGGGACAGACAAAGCTCCTTAAAAGAAGCCGTGTAAGAAGAGCCCAGAGAGAGCGGGATAAATGCCGCGGCCGAGGAAGATACGGCCTGCGCTGCCTCCTCTCTGAGGGCTTACTCATCCGGCCGAGCGCGATCCGCCGAAATGGCCACCGCCGACACCGCTAACTGGGCCTCCTTGGACTTCACCGAGGGAAACGCCTCGGACGCGCCCAGTTGCAATCGGGCAGCATCGTCTTCGAGGACGAGGTCGAGAAAGATGAGCACAGGTCGCAAGCCCGCGGTCGTGCTCAAGGCCTACAGACACACACGTGGAGTGTGGATCCGTCCGAGACATCTTCTGCCCGCATGGGCATCTCCGAATCCGGGAGTCGAGTTTGTCCATCGCGAGTTGAGGATAGAAGACTGAAGTCTTTATCGCAAAATTTATTTTTAAAACTGCAAAACGGAGAAATAGGAACCAGTCTCAAATGCAGATCGTTAAGGAGGGAACCTGAGTTTCCAAGCGGTAAGGAAGATCTGTCGTCATGGGGCGGAGCCGAGAGTTATACCACCCGGGTGGGTGGGAGGAGCAAGCTTGAAGACCTTCCGGCAAGATTTAAAGCGGCAAGGATACCTGCCAATGAGTGTGGATGAACAACATATCCATGTCCCTAGAAACACTAAAATTCACTTAGAGGTAAAATAAACTCAACACTAAAACTAAGCAGCTATGAATAAAATAAAAAAATACTTAAGGTTTTTTGAATGACTTGTGAGAGAGAAAATCTCCAGGGTGTCTAGTCTTTGCAGTGGAGAGAAGAAATCCGAGGATTAGAATATAGGCAGTTGAACTGAGCAGCTTTTGAATTGAATGCATGAGCTAAATATTCCATCATTAGCATAACATTCCATTTGGCTCCTGGGCAGTGCTGTCTGCAGAAGCACTGCAAATCAACAATGGATTCCTGATTAAGTAAAGGCGGTCCCAGAGGCTCCTCGGTTCTTTCCTGCCGGCAACCGAACATAGCTGATATTGCTTGCGAGGCCTCTGAGGGGGAACCGAGGAGGAAGTGAGAGACTCGTGCCAAAACAGAAAGAGCAGGAAGGATGTCCCCTTCTTAGAGCAGAAAACAAGGGGGATGGCAGGAAGGGGGGCGGTGTGAACTGCTGCAAGAGATTCCCTCGAAGGTCTACTGTTATGGTAAGTTCTTACGCAACTGTACTATCCTCTTCAAGGATATCTCTTCTAACAGGTCACACAAATAGGAATAAGTCCCAAGCAGTTGGGAGAAACTGGGTGGTAGGAGAAAAATATATATTTTTTTATTTTAGTCTTTGGTAACTGGTTAAGGCCCACTAGGCACAAGTGCCTGTTTTCAGGGGCAACCTGGGAGCACTGGGGAGGTTAAGTGACTTGCTCAGAGTCACACAGTATGCAAGTGGAGGTTGTGGGAATCAAATCCAGGTCTACTGAATGTACAAAGCTCACTCACAGCTCATTACTCTAACCTCTAGACTATACTGCCAGCTCCAAGAGACCGGCAGGTGGACAGATATGATAAGGGGCCTTGCAGAACTGCATGGAAAAAAGTGTCACAGCTGGTTGAGGCAAAGGCCAAGCTGGAATAGATAGTAAAGGTGTGAACCACTGACCAGGCTGTGGCGATGGAGACCTTTGTGGTTGAGATGCATGGAAAGCATGCTGCCTGGGGAGCCACAACATGCATAAAGTGATGCTGTACGAGACCTGAGAGTTACTTGCCAAACGTGTTATAACAACCAGTAATACAGCTGGTCAGCCAGCTGGACAAATACTGCTTGGGAACTGGAGTGCCCTGTTTACACAAGCAAAAGAGAAACAAAAAAGAGGCACTGAATTGTGCTGGCCTTTGATCTAAACAGGTAGTATCTCTATGTTCTATGTACAGCTAATGCATGGAGGAAAGCCCTTTCTGGAATAGGAGGCTCTGCACAAGAGACGCAGGTGAATAGATTGAGACGAGGGAAATCCGTGACTACCTATGAGGGGGGAAAATAGGGATTCGTGCATAAGAACCTCCTGTCTTTGTGTATGAAATGTAAGTAAAGACCTTTACACATGAGGGCTTGCAAATCAGGGATGTACCTAGCCGACATGAGTGGCAGCAAACATTAGTGCTGTCCAGGGGAGGAATCGCAGTGCAGAGGGAGCTGCAGCTACAAAGGGAGGTGAGGTGACTTCTAGGAAGAAGTGACATATGGACATAGAATGCCTCACAAGAAGGTGTTTATGAACCGAATTTAGAAAGTGAATGGTCCCTTACAGGGATGTTAAAGGCAAATATCATTGATAAGAACCCTTTAATGGAGAAGTACTTCAGATCGCTCTTCAAGAGAGATAGCATATAACCAAGGACCCAAAGTAAAGAACAAATGAACAGGTTCAGTCCCTGGAAAGCCACTCACAATGTTAAATGCTTCTATTTCATAGAGTTTGTAGCCCTAGTTTATGGTTTGTAGGGACGTTAGTAGCACTTCTACCACTATAGGCGAGAAGTAAAATCACGCCAAAGAGACATCCATTGGAGCCATGCCTAGAGACAAAGTGAGTGGAGGTTGAGATGTATTAGGGACTCCGAGAGTAGTGACAGCACAGTCAGCAGGGATGAGAAGGAGAATGGGATCCGGAGCTGCCACTTGTCTAGGCAGAAAGCCGGGGGGCACACCTGTTGAAACTAGGGAGGGACTAGGCAGGGCATGGTAATATGATCGCTAAGTAGTTTGTATAGCATCCAATTTAGTCCCATCAGCCCCAGAGTGTACTCGGGCAAAGGACTCAGACACCTGAAAGACTGAATGGCTTCTTATATCCAGAACAGAGACGAGGGAGAGGATGTCTTGCATAACTGAGGCCGTTGAAAAAAGATGAGTGTTAGAGTGCCTGTTTTACTGGAAAGTGCTCTGTTGACAGAACCACTGCCAGGGTAAGCGGCTGGAAAGGTGGAGCAGGACATCACTTGTTGAAAAATTTAAGTGGCTCTCAGCAATGGAAAGTGGCTGTAGACCATGCATTCTAGGCTGAAAAGAAAACTAAGCCCTTTAGACAAGGAACTATAGCACGGGGGCTAGAGAGAGCAAGGCCCCAGCAGTTTGAAAATCACTGCTTCATTATAGGAAAGCTGAGAAGTCGTTGTCGAGTAATCTTCCAGAAATTCTGTAGACTGCAGGCAGAAAGCGTAATGAACATGGCTGATGAGGACTATAAATGTAGGACTCATAGAAATTAGACTGGGCCAAATGGAGGAAGGCTCGACGCCACTTCGCAATGCACTAGAAATGGCTAAGAAAATAAGAAAACTCCAGTGAATCAGTTGTCGACTGTGGCTTATGCTCCAACAGGAGGGAAAGTGTACAGGTTGGAGGCAGGAAAAGAACTGAGGAGCCTCTGGGACTGCCCCACTTATATATCGGAGGGCACGACATGTGACGCCGTCGGGTGCGGTTCCATGTCAACTGCTGGTGAAATCCTCCAGTCGGAAACAATGCCTACGACTGGAAGTTCCTATTTGTGTGACCTGCTGCAAGAGATATCCTCAAAGAAGATGTAGATTTACTTAAAGGAAAGTTAGAGCTTGAGGTCTCCCCGCCCTGCAAACCTTACCTCTGAAAGAAGATAAGTCGGAAGGAGCTTTTTTCTGTCATGAAAGTGAGAGCTACTTTGTTTTTAATGTTCATCCGAAGTGTTATGATTTAGAGGTTCCATTTTACTGTTAAGGTGCGCTCGCACCATGTGCTTCAATGCAAGCGCATGGCAGCGCCGCACCTTAACAGTAAATAGAGCCCTAAGCAGCCACAGCGCTCCAGGTAGCGGACTTAAAACTAAATTAAATCACTTTCCTGCGGCAGAAAAAAGCCGCTTTTTCGACTATGTCTAAACTGGAGGGTAAAGTTTTCAGGGGCAGGGAGCCCCTGCAAACCACAGCTTTCCTTTAACATAACAGCATATCTTCAAGAGACTCCGGCTGTTATAGAGCCACACCCATGGAACTGTAAGTCACTGGTGTCAGGACCCGTGAAACCTTTGCAAGCTGGGGCCACCCCCTTGGACATACAATGATGCCGTCTGTATAATGTGGGCAGCCCCATCATTCCTTAGTTCCTTGCCAGAGATAAGCTCGGAGCAGGAAACGGGAATACCAGAACCACAATCATGCACTTAGGAGATAAGATGGAACTAGATAGTATAGTCCTAATAGGGCAGAGGAAGAATACAGAGCATACAAGAGCAGGCAGGACCTCCAGTAAACATCACCTGAAGTAGAGAAGGGTTAAGGTGAGCTGTGCCTCAGTGGAGGCGATTCTCTCAGAGATCTAATATGCACAAACAAATATTGCCAGCAGAAGAAGGCCTAGTGGTCCATCAAGTCTACTCATGTTGCAGAGCACTCAGTGGTTACTAAGGGCTCTGCCCCTTACTCGTCTAATCTTTCCCCCTTCTTCCCTACCCCCCTTGACATTAACCTTCCCCTTTCACCCTGTCCCATCCCCTTTTGAATCCATCAACCGTCTCCAAGGAGACCACTTCCTCTGGGAGTTTATTCCACCCTGCAACCACTCACTCTGCAAAGAAATGCAGTTTGATCTCTCTTTCGAATCTTCACCCCTGTTAGTTTAAGGCAGTGGCCCCTTGTGGTTTTGCTTCAAAATAAGACTGAAAAAGCTCTCTGTGTTCACTATATTAATGCCCTTCAGGTATTTAAAGGTCTCAGTCATATCCCCCCTTGCCTTTCTCTCCTCCAGCAAGCACATACTGACGTCCTCCAGCCTCACCATGTATTACTTGCCCTGTTGACCCTGAACCATTTTTACTGCCAATCTGTGGACCGACTCTGACAGGTTAATGTTCTTTTTAAGCAGGGTCACCAGTACTGTACACTATACTTCAGCATACTAATATACTAATGTTACAGTAAGTAACGGAACAAACCTCTAGGACATCTCCCTCTGTTGAATCACACCTACGGAACGATTCCCAAGCAGTACAGCAGGCACTGAGGGAGGCAGGAAGGATTACTCTGCCCTAAGATGGAAGGCCTTAAAGCCGGACTGGTGGTGCTAGGGGCTGAGGTGCTGGATGCCACACCTTGCTGCATGCCAGCAACCTGTGTTCGAGAACAAGCACGGGCTGCTGGGGGTTGGCAGGGGAGGAGAGGATTGAGCCTGTGAGGGACTGCTCTCCTCTCCCAGGGTGGGAGGACTGCTGGCTCTGCCGGATAACTACCACCAGGTGGAGGCCTGGAGGCAATGTGGGTCGAGGAGTGGCAGAATGTGGGTGGTGCTGCGGGACTCCGTAGCATGTACGTGTCACCACACATGCACGTTGACAAGCATGCCCCAGTGTGGTGAAAGGCGGAAACCGTGGAAAATAGTGGTGGGGTAGGCGTACATGACACCCTCACAGGAGAAAAACACCTCAAGCACCACCAAGCATCGAATATTTAAAAAAAAAAAAAAAGTTTATTATATTCACATAAACAAGTGTAATATGTGTGCCATGATGTGTTGTTACGTAATACACTGGGGGAACACAGTCATGAGGAAAACCCCGAGATGTAAACCCCAACCAGTTTCGCACTATTTGTGCCTCATCAGGGAATTAACAAACCCGGTTTCCAAAAAGCCTTTAAAATCCCTTATTTAAAGTGACTGTGCCCCAAAAAGAATACAAGTGCTAATACAAACATAATTTAAAATAAGACTGTTTAAAAACAATGTAGCAGCTATACACTGTATATTTATTTATTTAAAAGTTGATAACGGGAAAGGCATCATGAACCAAAGCTCGTTTCCAGATGCGACCCTGGGGGGGAGGGGTACAAGAGTCCAAGCAGAGCTTCAACAACATAGTAATACAATAAACAGAAAAGTATAACACTGGCATTATGTACAATTAGTCAGGGTACATAAACAGGAGAAGACGAATGTGCAAAAGATATTTACAGAGGTTTAAGATATATACAAAACAGGATTACAGAAATAGGTATTTACAGTGTTGCACAATAGATAAAATAAAAATAGAAATTTTGAGGGTATTTACAGTGGTACTCAGCAATGAGGGGAGATAAACATGCTGTTATAGTAATGGGGACTAGGAAGGGGAGCAGGAGGACTGAGGGGTGGGTCTGAGCAAGCGTTTAAGAGCAGGGAAGCAGGAAGAGAGGCGAGTTAGGGAGGGGAGATTGTTCCAAAGGGAACGAAATCAGGAGAGTTTGCCAGGTGCGGACGCAAGGGAGGGAGAAAGTATGGACGCAGTTAGACCTTGAATTATAGGGTGAGGGAGCAGCGGGAGTGAGGAGAGAGGCAAGGAAGGATGGCAGAGATCCAAGCCAGTATTTGGCAATTAAGGTGGAACAGTGAGAGGAGTGCCTCTGAGCAAGAAACTGGAGGGAAAGGGAGAAGTAAAGATCACAGTGATAGATTTGGAGGGGGGTTGAGGCAAACCTACAGAAAGCGTGGAAAAGGACATCCAGCCTGACAAGGGATGTGACTGGGGCTACACTGTAGACTACGTCGGCATACTTGAGAGCTGGGAGGATCTACTTGACAACTAGGTCATGTCTCATGGGGAGGGATAGGCTGGCCTTATGGCGATAAAGTAATCTGAGTTTAGGACACCGTTTGGTGTAGAGTGCGCTAAAATTGAAGGAGAAATCAAGGGAGGGATCCAGCCAGACGCCGAGGTACTCGTATGTGGAGACATTGTCTAGAGGGGTGTCATCTGCGGAGAAAAATATTGGTAAGGAGGGAAGCTTGGCAAGTTTTTGTTTGGAGCCAAAAGTCAGGGCTACCGTTTTTTTTGGTGTTTAGCTTTAAAGAATTTGTGTCAAACCATGTAGTTACCACTGTGAAGTCGTTCTGCAGGGGTGTTTGGACTGCTAGGGTGGATGGACCGGACAGGAAAAAGATGGTGTTATCTGCATACATGTGTATTTTGGCATGATAGCAGACTGAGGGTAGATCATTAATAAAGAGAGAAAAGAAGATTGGCCTAAGGATAAAGCCCTGGGGTACAACAGCAAGGATGGGGAGGGAGGAAGATAGGATACTGCATATGGACACTGTCTGGGAGCGACTGGAAAGATAGAAACTGAACCAGGACACTGAGGCAGGGGAAAGACCAATGGAACTGAGTTTGTGTAAGAGGAGATGGTGGGAAACCAAATCAAAGGCCTTTACGAGGTCTATGAATATAGCTGACGTAATGTGGCCAAGGTCCATGGCAGAGTGGATGGTGTCAGTGAAGCGAAGGAGGGAGGTGGTGGTTGAGTGGGATTTCCTGAACCCCAATTAGAATGGGGACAGAGTGTTAGAAGTGGTAAGGAATACATTGAGCCTGGTGAGGATGAGGGATTCTTGGACTTTTTCTAGGGCAGAGAGAAGGGAGATGGGGTGATAGTTCTCATGGATGGTGGGATCACCACCTCTGAAGAGAGGGAGGACAGTGGCAGACTTCCAGGCCACTGGAACAGTAGCTGTGGAGAGCGAGAGATTTAGGACGTAGGTTAGAGGGGTAACCATTGAGAGGGCAGAGATCTTGAGGAACCTGGGTTGTAGGCCATCAGGGCTAGACTTAGAGGGATTTAGTGCAGAAAGGGATCTCAGGACTTCAGATGGCAGGATCGGTGGCAGCTGAAACCCTGAGGGGTGGAGAGGCAGAGAAGGGGTGCAGGGAAGGGAACTCTGATGTCCAGATGGAACAGCACAGGAAGTGAAGTACTTATTTAGAGCTTCAGCAACATGGAAGGGATTGGAGATTAAAGAGCCGCCTTCTCGGATTCATTGGGGGGGGAAATCAAAGAGGGGGTGCAGAAGCGAGTGGAGATCTCACCAGAAGGAGGATGGAGAACTATTTCAGGGGTGCAAATGCGACTTGAAACAAAATCCGTTTTTGCATGGCAGATACTGATGGTGCAGCTGTTGCGTAGGGTGCGAAAAACTTGGAGGGAGAGCTGGTCACCAGAGGATTTATAAGAGCGCCACGCACGATCTTGAGCTCTACACTTGACAAGGATGAAGGGGTAACCTAGGGGAGGTGGGTACGCTTTACCCTTGTAGTTTTGAGCGGGGCATGGGTATCCCAGATCTTGAAGAAGATGGAAGTGAAGTGGGTAAGGGCAGTGTCGACCAAGTGGCTGGTAAGGACAGGGGACCAGTCTGCCAGGGCCAGATCATTGAGAAGTTTGCTCACATCTAAGGATTTGAAGGGCGATACTAGATGTATTTGGGAGGGGTAGGAGGAGGGCGGAATTTCCTGATGCAGAAGGTGGGGCAGTGGTCACTGAGCACACTGGGTAGGATGCCAGTGGAGCAGATGTGGTGGGGGTGGGAAGAAGGCACCAAATCAAGTAAGGAGTGAGACTGACTTTTAGGGTTTGGACATGTAGGTACTTTGATCAGTTGAGTAAGATTTAGTGCCTCAATGGGCTTGCAGGAACTGAGTGAAGAAGGGGAAAGTCAGACAAGATTGAAATCTCCTAAAAGGATTAGTTTACCAACATTGGCTTGCGCAGAGATGCCGGAGACCAGGGATGAAGGGGGAAGTTTAGGGGAGGCATATAGGACCCCTCACAAGAAGAGTAGACGAGGAAGGGAAGGAGAGATTGATTAAGAGGAGTTTGTGGGAGTGAGGGATAGCTTCGCGATGGAGCATGGTGCAGTTATGGGAACTGGGAAAGTAGATAGTCACTCCGCCACCACATTTACCATGGTCTTGTCAGAGAAGGCTAAAGTCAGGCAAGGTCAGATGGGAGTCAAGGATGGAGGAGGATAACCAGGTTTCATAATACATAGAACACTGGGGCAGTGTTGAGTAACCCAGACTTTTAGTTCATCAAGTTTGGGGAGGTAGCATGAAAAATCTGCAGTCCTTTAGGGAGCGTTTGCAGGGGAGAGGTGGGAGGACTAGTGGGGCCTGGACTGGGTTCAATGTCCCCTGCTAGGAGCATTAGGAGAACCAAGATGTAAAGGGGAGTGGCGTGAGATTTACGCTTGAGTCAGCTGGCTAGGGGGAGGACCCGTGAGGGGGGTAAACGGGGACAAAGTTCACGAATGGCAGCAGTGTTTAGGAGAGAGAGTGGCTGAGAAGCCCATGATGTATAAAGGTTGCAGAGGGTAGAAGGCAACAGGGAGTAGGTTTAAGTTAGGTGGGGAGGGGTGGAGGGCTGAGGAGGAAGGCGAAGGAGAACTAGGAGAGGGAAGGAGAGAGCACGAAAGGGTACCCAAGGGGGGCAAAGTTGAGGGGAGAGGAAGGGGAGATGGGGGCCATGAGGTAAGCTATTAAGGGTCTGAGAGGCCGGACATGTAGCTTCTTTGAGAGAGCTGGAACAGCTGGGTGGATAGGGTCAGTAACAGGTAAAGGACACTAAGGGACAGCACAAAGTGAGGGTGGTACAGTGGTAGTGTAAAATACAGTACATGTAGATTCTATGCTAGGCAGTTCATATTCTGCACAAAATGGTAAAAGATCAAAACATGAGACAATGGTACATATTTGCTAGCACTAATGTCTCCTGGCAAAAACCTCTATATCTGACCACTTCGCACCGGAACGCATTACACATAGCAGCTTGTAAACTTGTGCATCCTTCTAGATCTGTATTTACCATATACATTTGCCCTTAATAGCACAACTGATGCACTAAAAGAACTAGGGGAAGGGGGGGGAGGAAGGAAAATGGATGGGAGAAAGAGAAAAGAAGGAAATAAATAGGGCAGGAGGATAAGAATGAAACAAAAGAAGATATAAGAATTTTTTGACCCAAAAAATAATATTTATCTGGATACCCATGGTGAAAATAAATGGCACAATTGAGCCCTATACTTGTCTTCACCCAGTCCTGATTCGACATGCACTAAATAGTGTAACTACATCATCGCCATTAAGCAGGGCTATTGTTATAAATATTACGCTTGCCAACTACCACGTGTCTACACATGCTGCCCTATAATAATCAGGGCTCCACTGTGGTGATCCAATAATAAAAAATGTTTTAACCACACAAAGATGTACAACCCTGGGGTGTCCGCACTGGTCACCCCCTAACATCAGGACTCCACTACAGTGACCCAATACATGCCTTAAATAACAGAGAAGTGTACGTAGCTACCTATCAATTACTAAGAAAAGCTGCCGACTCAATTGCGTCATTTAGGCCAGGAGTTTTTTTTTTTTCCTATTTGTTTATTCTACTGAGCCTGGCAGGCGGCTCTGGTCCTTCCCTTGGAGGGACTCAGTCTATGGCTGCACCGTTCCCCCCACCCGACACCCCCTAAATCCCCCACAGGTCCCCCTTCCCCCATGGCAGGGCTGTGGTGAAGGGGTGGCAGCTTTCCCTCCCACCCCCGGAGCGAAATCCAGAGATTGGGGGCTGGACGGGGCACTGGTGCAGCCATCATGGAGCCTGCCAGCTCCTTTTCCTCCTAGTGTTCTCCCACCCCCTCCCCACTGACGACGTATGTCAGCGATGTGCCTACTGGCTCGCATCTCCCCCTGGCTGATGCCAGAAGGCGATCAACGAGTGGGACAGCAAACCCTCCCTCCCCAAAAGAGGAGAGCAGTCCTCTGGATGCTCAGTCCTCTCTCGTTCCTGAACCCGGGTCGCTGGCATGGCGCAAGGTGCAGCGACCAGTGCCTCAACCTCCAGCATCACCATGCCAGCCTAGGCCAGGAGATTTTAAGGCTCCTAAAGTGTAGATCCAAAAGGAATCTCTCATTAACATAAGTGCCTCCTGCCGGCCCAGTGGCACTGAGGGTTGAGGCGCTGGACACCACACCTCATGCCACACCGGCGACCCGGGTTCAAGAACGAGCCCAGGCTGCGGGGGGGCGGCAGGGGGAGAAGAGATCTGTAGGACTGCTCTCTCTTCCTGGGGAGGGTGGGAGAAGCGATCGCTCCTGGAGCGGCCTCTGGCAAGGTCAGGGGCGTCCAGCGTGGCGACGCAGCGGACGCAAATGGGGCGGAGTTGTGGCATAGCATTGCCTTGTCAGCCGCACTCTGAGGGGACAAAAGAAAAGCCAGAAAAAGCCTCCTACACCGTCAGTGAGATGACAGTGGCCCTGGGGGATTTCGCCCACATCCCAAAGGCCGGCCCAATGCAAACCAGGATCTCCCTCCAGGGCCGACCCGGCGACAGCAGGTAGGCATTTCACACTCAGGAGCCAGCCGCCGAGGGAAGGCAGAATCAGCCCCGGAGATGGCACCGGGGGTCGAGCCTTCCTGGGGTCGTTCGGGGGGAGGGGATCAAGGGGAGATGCAGGGGTTCAGGCTGGGAGTAGAGCGGACTCCGAGTGGGCACTCCTGAAGGATGCCCGAGGGTGTAGGTGAAGAAACAAAGTTAAAAAAACAACATACGTGCCTCCAGATATCCACCACGAAGACACAATTTAACTCTCTCAATACCACAAAACTGAAAAGTGTGGTCTATCACTATCTGAATACATGATGTGTTTGGCCAGTGCAGTCATTTCATCTTTATTGTGGATCACCTTCAAATGTGCACCAGTACGTACTCTGAACAATCTGTTTGTCCTTCCCACATAGAAAGATGCACAACTACAAGTATCAAAGTAAATCACACAATTAACAAACTGTCTGATTTTATTTTTATTCATTTAAGAGTTTCACCAGGAAGGGCATACTGAACAACAAGTTGCTCGTCTCACGGTGCATCCTGTGGGGTGGGGGGAGTTGGAAGGCATACAATAAAACATAATCAACACAACTGTATATATTGCCAATATATGGGAATTTGAAGAGCTACAAATAAGTCATAGGCAAACAATAAAACAGTATTATAGTGCCAATTATGCATAGGGTACATTAGCAAGTAGAGAACAATTAACAAGCAGTAACAGGCATCAAGAATTTACAGTTGGTATGTATATTCCATTACATCATATTTATTTATTTACTGAGATGTTTCACCAGGAAGGCACACTGAGTGACAAGTCACTGGTCTCCCGGTGCGATCTGGGGTCGCATATGATTTCAAAGCCTCAACTGTTGTGAAAAATTCTGTCTTTTGCATTTATGGGCAGAACTTACAGTGTCCTTACCTGTGGTTTCCCACAAGGGGATCTAGTAGCCACATGGCTCTGTCTACGTTCATAATAGTTACAAGCTATGTACTAATCTGTCAGAAATATTAATCCCCCTACTGAATACCAATCTTGGAGGGCTACTAGCTATCTCTTCCAAAGCTGGATTCGTATTCAAGATGTGTCAATTTTTGGTTAATGTGGCTCTAATTTTCTCCACTCTATATGAATATGCCATAATGAAAGTTGGACATTCATTTACAACATTGTCCCTCAGTCTGTATGTCAATGTTTATCCACAATCCATTCCATTTACCTGTTCCCTACTCACCACAACATCATGCTGACTATATCCCCTTTTGTAAAAACCTACATTCCATTTCCATACCTTTTCTCAAAATCAGAATCTTTAGTGCAATTCCTATGTATGCGCATAAATTGCGACTTAGGAATGCTCCTGATGGTGTGGCGTGGATGGCAGCTTGAAGCATGTAAAATTGTGTTCCTACCAGTTTTTTTTTTTTTTACGGAACAGATCTGTGTTCAGAGCTGCATCTTCCATTTTCCTCATCTCCAAATCAAGAAAATGAATTTTATCCAAAACACAACTTACTGAAAATCTGAGGTTTCTGTTCGTATCGTGTAAAAAATAAAAAAAAAATCAATAAAATCATCAAGCTCTTCCCTGCCACCGTGCCCCACACAATACGAATAGAAATCTCAGATTTTCAGTAAGTTGCGATTTGGATAAAATTAATTTTCTTGATTTGGAGATAAGGAAAATGGAAGATATTAAAGATGTTCAGAGGAGCAATCGTAACCCAAGGTCACAGTTGCCTGGGTTGGAAAACGCTTACTTCCAGAGGTTTCAGATTTCAAAGGAGACATGGAACAGACAGGAAAAGCAGTCGCCCTTTTTTATTTTTGTTTACCTTGATGGAGATGCTTATTTTCTGTACAGGCTAACTTGGAGGATATTTCTTTAGGCTTCAGCAACTGCAGAGGAGATTTCATGGCCTGGACCAGGTTTGACAGTGAAGGCTCCCAGGCCTCGTCGACATGACAGCACACCTTTGCAAGCAAGCTTAGTCTGCAGCCCACTCAACCCCACCAACAGTACAGTGGCAACTGGCTGTGATTCTTCGTGAGCTGAATAACTTTAGGAAAGAGAGCAAACTCACACTGAAGACTCTTAGAACAGATCTGAAAAAGCTAGACAGATGGCAAACCTCCTCAGAAAAACACCTAGCCAACATGACTGAAAAACAGATGTGGCAGAGATGGCACTTGAACAGCTACGTATGGTGGGGCAGGGCTTACAGGAAAAGCTGAGGATGCAGAGTGTCAAAACAGAAGGAACAACATCAGAATATACAACCTACTAGAGGTAGTCGAGGGTACTGTCATCATCCAATTTCTACAGGACTTCTTGATCAGGACACTTTAACTGCTGCCAGACACAAAGTTAGAAATAGTACGAGCGCACCACGCTCTGGGTACAAAACCCACACTGGACGTATATCCTAGATCAGTGGTAGCAAAATTTTTAGAATATCTCAACCAGAAAATGATCTTACATAAAGCATGGCAAAAAAAGTTGATACATTACACTATGAGAACTCGCATCTGTATTTTGAGAATGATTAGCCCCCCCCACTGGTGGCCTGATGCACAGCCTACTAACCGATAATGCCAGCTCTCAGAGAGAAACAGATCCAATTTAGAACACCACACATGACAAAAATTCCTATCCAATGTGAAGATGGAACGCTGCAATGCACACCTACAACAGTGTTGAGGCAGTCAGCGCAGAGCTCAAAGCCAGAGTTACTGAGATCCAGGTGCCATAGTAACATGCAACACCAACCATGATCACAGCTAATCTGGCCCAGAAAACATGGTAGGTTAAGGATACCAGACAAAAATATGCTGCGGATACCCTTCAACAGATCGTCCACCACTTGAGGGAGATGCAGGGAGTGGCAGAAGATGACAAAACCTTAGACCAGCTTAAATACTGACTGGAGGCAGCACCAGCACTAACTACTGGAGTAAGGTGAGGTCTCATTATCCTTTTTGGGAACCCCCAATCTTCTTCACATGATTGTCCCATCAAATTCACTACATGTGCAGGCCACCAATGCTAGGATGTCCCACCAACCACCACACCAACTATGGGCTAGTGGGAAAGGCGACTTCACAGTAGACTGTTACCTAATCTAAGCAGTAAGGAGGAATAATAGAAATTGCAATACTGGTGCTTGCACCTTACTTGTGACAGCTGAAATGTTTAGCCTAATAAGCAAACCACAGACACAAAGTGTGAGATGAGGACGGGGAACTAAGGCACAGGCTGCAGCTCTTTTTTACATCACATGGTCAGCAGAAGTAAAAGTTCCAAACCAGAGCCCCTTGCTACAGCATGGAGGGCTGCCTGGACAAGGAAGCATTGAAAGGCGGCAGCTGCCTGTGCCGCCTGTTACCTAAACTACTGAGGCATCGGTCCAATGGGAAAGCTTCTCCCATTGCTGCAGCCCTTTCCTACACCATGTGGCCAGTGAAAGTACAAGTTCCAAACCAGAGCCCCTTGTTACAGCATGGAGAGCTGTCAGGGCAGGGCAGCAGTAAAAGACAGTAGCAGTCTGGGATGCTTGCTATGTACACTACCAAAGCATGGGTCCACTGGGAAAGCCCCTTCCATTACACAGAGGAACTAACAGCCAGAAAACAGGTAGCACAATTACAAAGGGGGACCAGACCCTCCAGAGTTTGTGCAAGCTTGGTAGGAGGAGCAGTGAATAAGACCATGGCTTCTTGCTACACCTCACGGCCCACAGGGTCAAGCAATCAAGAGCAAAATCCTCTAGGAGGGAATTGGACCCATGGGGGAGTAGCTAATGATAGCCCCCAAAGGTCACCCAAGCTACCTGGTACATCACCCAGGAGATTTCAGAGAAGCCCACCATTATATTGTACAACAGTGAACAACTTCCATTTACAGCGAGTGTGGTCCAAATATGCAGATAGACAATGTAATTATGAATTCAACAATTAAATATGAAGTTCAACCCAGGAGGCTACAAGCTCAGGCAGAATGTGATAGCACTGGCGGAGGGACACCACCAGATACCAAACCAGGGGACTAAGCAACACAGGGATGCCAGTCGGGAGGGGGGAAGGAGAGGACCTCAGGCCTCATGGAGAGACCATCACTCACCCTGTGGAGCAGAACTCAACAAACAGGACTACGCATTCAGATTTTGCACAGACTGAACAAAGTAATACGCTTAAACTCTGATCATACGACCAAGCAGAGATAGGACAATATGACAATTACATGCCTAACAAATGGGGGTGGGGAGGCAGGGGTGTAAGTCCCAAATGACACAAAGCTACAGGGTCATACACTAGTCTAAACAAGTAACAGAGGATAGGTCTTAGAAACAAAGTCAGGGACACAGCCAGAAATACACAAGTGAAGCAAGGGCAGGAAGGCCAAATTCAGCTTCCTACTTTCCACAGGGCACAGGGGCGAATGGAACAGACATCAAGCATCACATCCCAAGACAACACACTGTTGCAAGAGGCTCCACGCAGCTGAAGAAAGCCTTCTAGACCAGGGTTCCCACCCAGCTCACAAAGGCCGACACAAACCAGCCTCTATCATGGAAGCTGCCAGTTAGCCGGTAGGCCTAGTTACAAAGAACAGTTTACTCCACAAATGTGTTTGGATAGTTAAAGAGGGACAAGTTGCAAACCCCACAAAATTGTTTCCGTGTAGACCATATAGAAGCAAATGGTTCACCTCATGTGGGGGAGGCAGGCGGTACCCACCCATTGGGACAGATACAGCACCCAGAAGTAACATGGAATCATGAGTAGTGACTCAAAGCATGATCTGTTCAGCCAGTGTTAATGACTTGAATAACTCCGTGAAGAGATCATGCACTATGGCAAACATCAAAAGGTCCAAACCAGGCTGGCTCTGTGGCACTGAGCAAAGGGGGAATTGCTCAGCACACTGGCGACCTGGGTTTATGCCCAAGCCCTGGATGGCAGCAGCGGAGTCTGGTGGGAAGGGTTTGGAGCGTCCGTCAGATGCTCTCCTCCCTGAAGGGATGGGTCCGATCCTACATCACTCTCAAGCAGCTCCTCGTGGCCTGTAATGGCGACGCACTTTGCAGCATGAGTGACCACGCACCACGGTATGTCAAGTCAGGACACCATGTGCATGCAGGGATGGTAAAACCAGAAAATGGCCACTCAGTTGACTGGATAATGGTCGCTGGGTCCCCTCTGCCATAAAGACCCAGCAGAATACACTCTCCAGCTGCCCCCATAGCCCCCGTGCCCAGGTCAAGGTTGAATCCCAGTCTCTTCCCTCTCCTAAAGGCCCAGGGAAGGGGAGGGCCCCCCCCAATGAAGGGTTACGTCCAATGCACAGTGCATGGAAATCAGTGTCCAGCAGCAGGATGGCAGGAGGGGACGACTTGGCTGGTCGGGGGCCTTAGGCAGCCCGAAGGACTGGACAGCCGAGCGGTGGGGGATAAAAAGATAACGCAAGGGGGGAAAAAAGTCCAAACCAGATATGGTATGCCTACAAGAAACTCTTTTAAGCAAGACAGAAGATCACAAATTCTGCAAATATGCATGCCGTCAGGTATATCCCTCATGATTGCCAAAAGGCAAATACAAAGGAGTGGCAATATTGCTCCTGAGAACCACACTGTTCACAGAACAACAGGTGATTATGACCAAGGAATGCTGCCTCACTCTGGTCCAGGAGATACTGAATGAGGTACAGGTAATATTAGCAAGCCTATACATACCATTTGGATCCAACACCCCTAGAATATGGAAGCTGTTGGACTTAATTGTTACCAGCATGAAGGGGATGCTATAACTAATGGGTCACTTGAACTTCCTTATGTCCACTACACTTAACACCACAAATTCACAGCCACCGAAACAGACTTTGGCATAGAAATACTTCATCAGACAGGTGAACCAACTGGGCTGGGTAAACACCCGGAGGAAACTGAATGGGGGTGCAAGAGACTAGACACACTACTCTGCAGTGCATGGTACGCACTCACATATTGATTACTGCTTGACCACAGTGGAGGACCTATACAGAGTCCAGAGCTGATTACAGAGACAGTATCTATGTCAGACCCATTCTGTATCTTAACCCAGGTAGTGCTATGGGAAGAAAGATGGAACACATAATAACAGATGAACACATTCTAACTGAAGTCTTGAGACTTCCAGTAGTTCGCGACACAAAAACTGGAGGAGATGACATGGACCGTCTCTCATGAGAGATGCTGAGACAGCATGTGAGATCACACACACACAGGTTTTAGATACAAGGTGTTACATGGAATGCCAGAAGCTAATTACAGACTAGAACAGGCCTTAATCAAGAATCTCCTGTTTATCCAAGTTAAATATAGCTTTAACTGCTGACAGGGAAATCAGTATCCATTTTATGACATTTCGAGGAGGAAACCAGGTTTGGCACACTGGTGCGAAATCATAAATGCTTTGATGTCTGCGTAAGAGGGGATACTTGTTCATAGATGAAAGGAAATTTACAGACTTGACTGGGGAAGTCACATGGGGAAAGGAGTTTCTGCTGATGTAACCTTAATTAACTTTCCTTCTAAAATGATAAAACACCCTGGGTGTATGATTTTTAATGAACAGAGGAGGAGCTAGGTGACTTCACATAAAGGAGTTGGAGAAGACAGTTTTTTTAAACAGTATTCTGTTTTTCTTCAGAGACACTTTTATCTACACTCTGACAAAGAAACATCTTTGAGCACTTTAAGCAAGTATACAGGTAGAGAGAGACAAAATCTAAGTACTGTAGTAGGAATTGCACTGTTAAAACTTTGTTCTTTTAAAAGATTGTATGGTTCTTGTGATATATGATTCTGTATTTTTTGTTTTACATATTTTTATCTATTTTAGTAAAACTCTATTTTTACAGCCTACTTGATCTGTCTTCGAATTTCTTTTCTTTAACAAGTGTGAAGTATACATGGTTAAAGCAGACACTGTGCATAAGCTTGAATGGTGATACCAAACAGGAAAAAGGTAAGAGTAATCTGAGGTCTTTATTAGAGTTTTTAAGGGTTCATTTTACACACCTGGTTAGGTGCCCGTAGGCAAAGCTATCTGTCCCCCCAAAGACAGAATTATCTGAGCCTGTGCATTGGGTACGCTAGCAAGAGGTTCACAGTTTGAATCCCTCCAGAACTGAGACCAAAGGTTGATCTGAACCCACAAAACAGACATAAGGGTTACCCTGTTTCTGTTAACTGTTCACAAGACTGCACTCGGAGGTTGGCACTTTGGGAGCAGAGGGCTGACCTGCTGAGTTGGTTTGTGACAATGCTATGGGAAGAAAGATGGAACACAAAATGGCAGATGAACACATTCTAACTGAAGTCGTGAGACTTCCAGTAGTTTGCGACACAAAAACAGGAGGAGGTGACAGTTGACAACTAGGGGAAAAGGCCAGATGCAGGACTGCTCTGGGACACAACCAAAACATAGAAACACAGAATCCAACAGCAGTTAAGGACGGCTTGACCCATCTAGTCTGCCCATTCCTCCCTACCTACACTATTACCGCAGAACGTACCCGATCTACAGCTCAGAAGTAAAAAAAAAAAAAAAAAAAAAGAAAAGAATGCAGAAAAAGTACAGAGAAGACATTGCAATTTCTCCAGCTGGCCCACAAGTAGAAGTACACCTCTGTGCTTGACCAGCTGAAAAGAACAAAGCAGGAATGGGATGCTCTCTGAAGATGTCAGATGGAAGTGGCCCTCACATATCTACAACAAAGATATTAGGAAGTGGATCCCAGAGCTACCAAACTGCTGGAATCCCACCTCTGTCAACAGAAAATGAGGGCAATGGTGTCAGAAATTAAACACCTCATCAGTGGCTCGAGAACACAGACAGCATCCAAGATAACAGGGGCATTTCAAGACTTCTATACAGCTCTGTACACCATGGAAGACTAGGTACCCACCTCTGTAACATAGAGTTTCCTGCACCTCCTGAGGCTACCGCAGCTGCAGGAGGAGCAGCAGCAGACACTACTCAGCCAGATCACCATGGAGGAAAGTAAGGCTAAGACCCCAAAGCATACCTCACCACTGTCTCCGATTACAAGGGACGTTCCTCATTTTACCCTTCAAACTTGCTCTGTCCCTCATGGAAAAGCTGCTCTCACACAGATAATATGCTGTAAATTCAGACTAAATCAAAAATCATAATGTTCTAAGATGCTAAATCAAAACTTAAAGTACAAGTAAACACAATGGTTTCCACTGTGTTCTAAGATTGTATCTCTATATTTGAGGATGTGTCCCTCATTACGAGGGCATGTGTTCCTCATTGTCTCTCATTCTGAGTATCCCTGTCCCTCATTTCTGTGTCTAAAGGTTGAGAGGTGCACCCAAAAGACCCCGGACTGGAAGGGTACCCAGCAGAGTACTACAAAACACCCTGGTACAAATTTTTACTCAAATTGGGGAACATCTTAAATGAGATCTTGGAAGACGCAGCCATACTGGAGTGGTGGCAGTATTCCACAATCTCCGTCATACCCAAGTCTGGTAGAGACACAAGACACTGTAGTTCGTACCACCCCATCTTGTTGCTTAATGCGGACTATAAGCTGGTCATGGCGGTGCTGGCACAGAGACTGAATAAATACCAAAGCAGATTTGTGCGATTTGACAAACCTTGGACATCCAAAATACACTGTAAATCACGCCACATGCTGATTCAACCAAAACATCCATCAGCCTGATTAATCTAGAAGCCAGAAAAGCATATGACCCAGTTTCCTGACCTTCCTATTCCAAACCCTAAGAACACTTGTGTTCCCTGCACCACTTGTACAACTCATCAACAGCCTGTATGAAAACCCCAGAGTGCTAGTAAAGGCAAACAGGTATATAACCTCGCACTTCCCAATAGGAAGGGGCACAAAGCAAGGATGACTACTATCTCCCCTGCTCTCTGCCTTGTATACAGAGCCGCTGGCACAGGTTATTAGGGAAGACCAGGACATAAAAGGTATAGAAGCAGAGGGAAGAGAATGCTGATAGTTGCTATATATGGATGATATCATCCTCAACCTCTGCTCTACCAAGCAGTAAGCAGGATTCTGGATACATATAGCATGACATCCAAATATAAGATTAATGAAGATAAGTCCGAGGGTGCTGACACTCCACTACTTCAGAGAGCTACACCAGAGATACCCATGTACGTGTACCCTTTAGACCATGAGATATCTGAGGATAAATCTCACAAGAAAGTTCTATGATTTATACAAACCATACTATGATCCCTTACCCACATAAATGGAGGATGACCTAGTGAGATAATCCACACTACCATTGGGACTAGTGAGGAGGAATCAACGCCATACAATTGGTAGTGCTCCAGTGTGCACTGTACTTGTTCCAAAATCTCCCACTTGAAATTTAGAGCAGAGGATTGGCAGTTGAGTATCTCCAGACATATCCGGTCAGGGAAAAGACCCTGACTAAAATATAAAACACTAAATCTACCCAGAGATAGGATAGGCCTAGCGCAGCCACACAGGTAAAGGCTGTCTGGCTATAGCACAGGGAGACTATGGATCCACAGTGGGTGGACATGGAGAGATCCATCCTCCCAAAGGCTCAAAGGTCCCAGATGTTGCAGGAAGAGCACAGAGAGCCAGACCATGCACCACACCCTAACTCCATGGTTACCAGCCACCATAAATATATGGGAATGGATAACACAGCTCCTGGGGATTAATCAATGTCTGATACTTATCTGCCCACTTGTACACCTGAAACACTTCCAACCAGCGAGGAGAGCCAACAGATTTCAAACATGGGCATTAGGGGTTTGGAACATACATTCCAAATCATTGCGGAGAGATGGAGCCTATCCTGTTTGTTTTTTGCCAAAAAATGTTTTCTTTCAGGTCAGACGTCCCTCCTTTGTCAGGCAACCACCCAATACCATCACTTCCCAACTCCGCTCCAAGGTCTCCAATGGACTGTTTCTTGTAGAGGGAGGCAAGTGTCCCTACCACTGATGGGACAAGGCCCCTAGAGCTCTGCAGCACTTTGTCCTGAATTCTACAGCAGCAGTTTCAGACTTCTGTGGTATGATTTATTCATTTCTGTAGCAGAACGCAGTCCTGCCATTGGCTAAAATATGATGCAATGACATCACATGCCAAGCACAGAGGAGGGGCTTCAGGATACACGAGATGGGGAAGGAAGCCAGGCACTATGTAAAAACTGTACATCTTGATTGAATTTCACCTAGAACAATGAATTCTGTGGCACTATTTACAATTCTGTGGCATGTTGCAAATTCTGTGGAAGATTCCACAGCTGCAGAATTGCACAATTCCAGAGACCTTGCTGGTGGAGCACAAACTGACATGGAGCAGGGTGATCAGAGCTGAATCGGGTGTTCCGCTGCCATCAGAGGTGGACGGCAACCATTTTCCACCAGCATTTTCTTCCCTTGGAGCAGCCCCAGACAACGAAGCACTGTTCCAATAGGCCACACATGCACACAGCAACAACCTGTGGGGGAGCAAGATCCCTGGTCAACTACAGGGGTTGCTGCAACTACAGAACTCTGTGCCAGTCCAACCATGGTTGGAAGCGCTGCTACACTGCAGTGCCAACCTAACTCCTGCGGGCTCCCAATCAGCTCCAGAGTCCGCTCCTAAGCCCAGGTCGTTGGCATGGCTGGGACATTAGATGACCCCTGTACCATCTCATATAAATTATAGTCCCTCTAGTTGTTTCTTGTCCCAAGTGCCCAAATTATTATACCTACTGATTACCAGGAGCATTCATGGGCATTACCTGCCTTCTGGCTCCTTATCCGTCCTTAGTATGATCCTTAGTAAGTGCATGTCTTTACAGTCGTCTGCACTTAACTGTGTCTTCCAATTGTCTGATCATTTCACTTACATATCTAGATCTTTCTGTAGCTTCTCCTCATCATCATTATTTACTATGGCTACTAGCAATAACAGAGATATGGTGTCCAGAGGGAGATACCCGGGGGGGGGGGGGAATCTTGAGGGGTACACATTTTTCAGAAGGGATATAAAGAACATGTGAGATGAAGTGGTGGTAACCCATGTTAACAAGACAATAAAAGCTATGGAGGAACTAAATATAAAACAAGCAACATGGTAAATCAGACTTAGTATGGAAAAGGACAGAGGGATGACTGTACTGATTGGGTTTTGGTTCAGAGTACAAGACTGTAACAGCGAGGGTGACCAGGTGATAAATAGTAAAACTTAATAAAGCAACACTGGAAAGAGATAAAGTACTGATGGGAGACTTTAATCGTGGAGAAATAGACTTGTAAACTGCGACAGCCAGCAGCAGAGCAGGTAGACTATCTATGGAGACTACTAACGACTGTAATTGGCATCAATATATAAATCAAGAAACCAGAGATGAGGCAGTTCTGAATCTGGTCCTAAGTAACATGGGTAATTATATAATTGTGTCTCAAACAATGGTGCCTCTAGCAGGAAGCAATCATAGCATAGTTAAATTTGAAATGCAGAAGGAATGATTATTGAAAAGGGACATACAGTGCATTATAATTACAAATCTGGCAGATGAAACACTATGAGAAGGGATCTCAAGAATTGGAAATGTAGACAGATGACAGTGAACAATATAAATGAACAATGGGATGTGCCAAAATCAAAGCTACTAAGAGCTGAAAGAAAAAACATATACAAAAAAAGACAAAATATGATAGGAAGAGTGTGAAACCAGTTTGGCCTGCAAGGTGTACTCCCATGTTAAATCACACAGTACAAGAGAGGGCAGGGACAAAGGTGTGGAAGATTAACAAAAGGCAAAAAATAAAACTGGAAAAGCGACTGGCAACAGGAGATAATGGCAACTTGAAGGTATTTTACAGATACGTGAACAATAACACTACCAACACTGTGGAACCACTAAGAGTGGAAGAGAGGACAATTACCAAACAAAACCAGGCTGCATAACAACTAAATAGGCACTTCTGTTCAGTATTTAGTGAAAAGGAACCACTGGTAAGGGGGCTACAGAGTGGTGAAACAGGAACGGGGGATGCAAAGACTATGATGGAACATTAACAATGGTGAAGTTTCTAAAGAAACTTAAAGAGCTAGTGCACTGCCTAAAATTAATTATAGTTTTTAAAAAATAATCAACTATTATCTTTCATATCTGAGGTCCTTTTACTTTTTCCTTTGGGTAATTAGAAGTTTTTTTGTTTTTTTTTACTTGATGTTAGTATGTGTGGTCTGAGGAACAGCACTCTGCCTGGCAGCTGACAAATCTAGTTCTATTCTCTACCCCCCAACTACATCATCAGCACTGTGACCTCACTGACTGTGACATCACAGCTACTCAGGAATAGTCACTCAAAAGCTGTCGTGTCAATCACTTGTGATTGCATAGTCAGTGAGATTACAGTACTTACAGTATAGTGGAGTGAATAGATAAGTGATATGCGGGGGCAGCGTGAT
Organism: Neoceratodus forsteri; assembly: GCA_016271365.2. Lineage (NCBI taxonomy): Eukaryota > Metazoa > Chordata > Ceratodontiformes > Ceratodontidae > Neoceratodus > Neoceratodus forsteri. Next base: position 686,008,199 of record CM028134.1, read on the forward strand.
AACTCATTTATCTGACACAGTTGCCAGTGACCTCAAGTAACCTCACGAGTTATCACACAGTCAACCCCTGCATATTTCATTTATGCAACAGGGCAGTAGGTTGTGTGATGTTTTATTCCGAGCCCAGTGATTACTTTTGTTTTTTAGATTAGTATAGATACATAGATACATAGACAGTGTCGGCAGATAAGGGCCTATGGCCCACCCAGTCTGCCCATTTGAGCTTGTAAGTTCAGTTTGTTTTCCTAGAAGTCTGTTGCCCCTTACCCCTGACCTCCAGAATTCCTTTATGTCTATCCCATGCATTCTTAAATCCCGTGATTGTTTCAGCCCCCACCACTTCCTCCAGCAGGGTGTTCCACTTGTCCACCACCCGTTCTGTGAAGAAATTCTTTCTCATGTTTCCTCTGAATCGTCCTCCCTCCAACTTCATAAAGAAAGTGGGTCTTTTTAATAACTTGGTGGTTGTCCATCTTTTGCGTGCCCTGTTGCTATGGGCATTGCTAGTGGAGCATTGTCATCACGCTGATGCTGGTGCTGCAATGTAGCAGCTCACTGGGGTAGGATTTCAGCTCTACAGTTAATTGGCTATGACTGCCTGTGGGGGTGGGCTGAACAGTTTCTGAAAAATGGCGGCAGTTGTGTTCGCTTGTTGATATATTGCAGTCCCATGTTGTATTTGTAGAGTTTCTTTTCTTTATTCTGGTCCATCGCTCATTGCAGGAATAGTGAGGAGGAGGAGGAGGAAGCATGCGGGTGTGTTAGTAGCAGGCGGCTCTCTCAGCGGTTTTCTTGTTGTGACAATGGGTCTATGGAAATGATGGATGCGGAAGGCAGACTATACAGCAAGTAGGACCTGCGTAGCATGACTTGTGGAGAAGAAATGACAGAGGTATTTAAAAAAACTACAAGAGGGAGGAACTAAAATTAGGGAAATGAAGTGCTCGGTAATGAGGTGGTCAGCTTACGAAAGAGCTGAGGAGTCAGTCAGGCAGGCGGGAGCAAGGAGCAGGAGGAAACAAACCGAGGACCACTGTGTAGTGCTTGGAGTTGCTATGTGAGAATGAAATTTAAAAGAAGCGCCAGCAGGCGGAGGGTAGAACCTGTGACATAGTGACTATGTAGATAAACGGAGTGTGATGTAGTCACTGTGTGGATAAATAAATTTATGCACACAGTGACTCTGATAAACAAATTTATCACACTCCGTTTATCCAGATGCCTGTTGCATAAAACTAGATATGTGTGTTGCCAGACAGAGTGCTATTCCACATATCCAGCATAATACTCTTGCATAGAAAACATTCTAATGAGCAAACAGAAAAATACAAATATTTCAGAAATAAAAAATTACAACAGAGTACTACCTAAAATATGTAACATGTTCCTGTCTGCCGGTTTTGACTCTACTAGCTCTTTAAAGGTGTATGAACTATCATGGCCAGATGAGCTCCATACAATGGTCTTAAAAGACCTGGCAGAAGAAATAGTGACCCCAAGTTAACTTATTTACTATATCTCTTGAGACAGGGAAAGTTCCGGAAGATTAGAAGGAAGCAACAATTATACCATTACTCATAAAACTCTGGTCAGAGCCAATACGGCTGCACAACGATGTTACTGATGGTAATGCGGCAGGGGGTGGGGAAGGAGGAATCGACCACACTGTACTGAATGGAGACAATGCAGAGAGATGTGCTTCAATTTCACCTGGTGAAAGGAGACTACTATGGTGCATTCACAGTCACATGGTACCAGAGCCCCCTTCTCAATGTAATTGCACTATGTCATGCATAGCTCTCGCTATGCAGCTGTACAAGAAATGAGCACTGAAAAGGGAGGAAATACGTATACTATGCAAACATGTCCCAGTTTATAGGGATTCCCAACCCACTTTACTGCCCAGGGTACACAGTGATTATTTTGACAAGCAGAAATTTGTCAAGGTAACCTTAAAGGTCTGTAGTGTCTTCATGACCTTTATCTCTGCTGGGACCTCTGGGTAATTTTGAGATATGATTTTTCTTAACATGTCAGAGAATTTTTTTTTTCCTGGAGCCCCTGGTTTCAAACTGAACAAATCCTATGTAAAGTTTGCTTTGAGTACAAAAAACAAAAACAAGGTTGTCTCCGTAACACAGATCTCACCTGGTAAAGCATAGCAAAAAAAAAAAAAAAAACTAAACAATGTTCACCAGCTGATATGCATGCCTCTGAAATTGTCCCACTTTACCCCTCAGGACTGATCTGTCCCATATTGTTGCCCACAGACAGAATATGCTGTAACAGAATTCACAACACTGCTGAAACACAACTTACGGAGGCTGTCTCCAATCAATCAATATCTTTATTTAACCAGGCGAACATCATTGAGCAAGTTCATTTTCAAGATGGACCAACTTACATCCCACACATCACTGGGCAAGAGGGTGAGAAATGACAATCGAAACTACTGCAGTTATTACTAAACATCCACTTTCAACCGAAAGTGACTGTACAGCTGTAACACATCTGCTTCCAATGCTTACTTGAATCAAGTGTATACCACAGCTATAGTAGTCACGAAAACATTTCTTTAAAAAATTATGTAAGACAGCCATCTTAACTGTCTTGATTATAAATCATTTCGCTTTTTTGGTGCTGCATAATTATATTTACCTTAACTAGGAGTACAAAGAGCACACATGCAATAGGGGTTGACAGTGTCTCCCCTTCTGCAGACCTGGGGAAGGATTTTACCAGGCTTTTTAGCACGTGCCAAATACAACACAATGCACCAAGATAGCAGCCTACAACCACAAAGCTACACACTGAGCGCTACACATACAAATACATCGAACGGCAAACTAGTTTGAGAGATCACTAAAAAGATGACATCAAAATCTAGTAGCTCTAATATCCATCATTGCAAGCTAAACATACTGTACATGGCTTCACCTCTCAAGTTCCGGTTTGCTCTTCCACTTTAATGCCATCCTCCTCCTCCAACTTCACCCTATCATCTGTTGTAAACTGTGACTATCTCTCAGGATAATCCAAACAGGTGGATGAAGTCTCTCCCGAAAGTAAACGCAGAATATTAGAACACAAGAGGCCTAGTTGCAGCTTGTTGCAGACATAAGAGACCAATCTCAAACATGGTTATATACATCATCTTTTATGTGGATGTTTTAGAGATCTACATACACAAAAATAAAAGACAGCATATCCAAACTTCTTAAACTCACAACTGTATCTTGCACTGAGCTAGAATAGAAATCATGTGAGACTGGTTGTGTGCCACCCTCGGCAGCCAGGTGCCTTATTACTGTGAGTGAGCATACAGGAACTCAACCTGGCTAGACAGAACCAGCTTTGCCTGGCAGCAGAACACTGAGAGAACCAGCTTAATATCAACCTACCCAAACCACGTCCCAGCAGTGACCAGAACCCTCACATGAGGAAGCCCACCCACCGCATACTTACCTGTGTGATGCAATGCCCCTCATAGCTTACCATTGTTTCTAACCAGTTAAAATAAAAAAGTACTTAAACTTATTTTCACAGCTTTGTCTGCCCTCCTGCTCTGAATGAATGAATACATTATTTTTAAAAAGCACCTTTCCAAAACCAAGGCGCTTTTACAACAAATCAATACATAAAATTAAAACAACATTCTAAAATCAATCAATGAATATATTTCAAAATCTGAATATGCCAGACTAAACAAATACGTCTTTAGGGCTAACTTAAAACTTTGGACGGTCAGGCAATCTCTCACCCGATGAGGTAGAGAATTCCACAGGGTTGGGGCCATAAAACTAAATAATCTTGCCCCAGATGTCTTTAAACAAACCCTGGGAATCTCTAGCAATCCCTCATCGGTGGATCAGAGCCGACGGGAAGGACAGTAGGAACGAAGAAGATCTTGCAGGTAATTAGGTCCCTGATCATGTAGGACCTTATAGGTCAGAAGACCGACCTTGAAGGTAATCCGCCACTGTATTGGCAGCCAGTGCAGTCCACGGAGGACAGGCGTTATATGACTGGCCCTTAATGTACCAGTCAAAAGCCTGGCTGCTGCATTCTGCACTAACTGCAAGCGGCAGATATCCACCCCCGGTAGCCCTAGGTACAGGGCGCTGCAGTAGTCCAAGCGGGAGGTAACGAAGGCGTGGACCAACGTTGGATGGTCATCAGCGGGAACCAGATGCTTCACTCGGGCTATATTTCTCAGATGGTAAAAGGAAGTTTTGACAATGGCTGACACCTGATGTTTAAGGGTCAGACAGTCATCAAATATAACACCCAAGTTCCGCACCCGGTCTGAGGTTGCCAAATAGGTCCCCCCATGCCAAAGACCTGAAGGTGATCCAGTCAGCAAACCCACCCCCGATGACCTGGGTCCACAACCAACACCTCAGTTTTTTTGGGGTTTAACCGCAACCAGCTCACAGTCATCCAGTCCTGAATCTCGGTGAGACAGTTGTTAAAGACTGAGATGGCATCACCCTGGTCGGGCACGAAGGACATGTACAGCTGAGTATAATCTGCATAGCAGTGAAAACTCAAGCCGTACCGCCTAATAATCGCTCCCAACGGCAGCATATATACCACAGATAACATGGTGCCAAAATAGAGCCCTGCGGCACCCCAGAGGATAGGGGGAGTGATGCAGAGGAAAAAATCCCAGACACCACCCTCCGAGTCTTACCCTCGAGGAATGATCGAAACTAACTGAGGACCGAGCCCGATAGTCCACAGATAAACCCCAGGCGCTCCAATAGCACTTCATGGTCAACAGTATTAAATGCCGCAGAGAGATCAAGAAGGACCAAGATGGAACGAGTCTTTCGATCTCTCGATATTAGGAGGTCATTTAGTACCCGAACAAGGGCAGTCTTGGTACTATGTCTCTTCCTAAATCCAGACTGGAGAGAATCATAGACATTGTGGCAGGTCAAATGAACATCCAGCTGCAACGCAACCGCCTTCTCAATAACCTTACCCACAAAAGGTAGGTTAGAGACAGGCCTGTAGTTAGCCAGACAGTCCGGGTCCAAGGAGGGCTTTTTAAGAAGGGGCCTAATCATGGCTTCCTTCAAGGGATCAGGAAAGATCCCCTTCTCCAATGACAACCAGACTATCTCGGCAAGGATCGGGCCGATTTTATCCACACATCCTACTAAGAGGCGGGTGGGGTCCGGGTCAAAACTACAGTTGGTTGGTCGTAGCGATTGGACAATCATCACTATGTCACTGATTGTGGGCCGGTCAAAGTCAGACCACACAAACTGGGTGTCCGACATCTCCTGCTGACCACCACAACTTCTGTTTGAAAGAGTTAGAAGGAGATCGGACCTGACTGTGTCAACCTTATCTGCAAATAATCGAGCAAACTCCACACACCGTTCCTGTGAAAATGCTCTCTCCGGCTGAAGACAGAGTGGATTGCACAGTCTGTCCACGGCCCGAAAGAGCTGGGCTGGTCGATTCTGTGCAGCAGCAGTTTCCCTGGACAGGAATTCTGCCTTCTTATGGGTAATTGCTGATTGATAGACACGATAATGGTCCATCAAACTAAGCCTGTCACACACTCCAGACCCGACTTCCGCCAACATCTCTCAAGCCTTCTTCCCACTCTGCTCAACTCCCTCAAAGCCTCATCAAACCAAGGAGACTTGGGGCGAAGGGTGAGGGGTCGAACACGAACAGGAGCAATGGAATCCAGGGCCCCTACTACTGCCTTATTATAGGCAAGAACCAGGTCCCCAGGATCCATGCATTCACTCGGCAAACTCGATAGATCCAGCACTGCCATCAGGCCTCCGGCAACACCCTCAAAGGGCGGCACCGACCATTTCCATAGGGGCTGACCTACCGGGGGCCAAGAAACTGAACTAATGGTGTGATGGTCAGACCATCTGACTGGCTCCACCACCAAGTCGGATATCTCCATCCCCAGGAGGAATACCAAGTCCAATGAATGACCATCTATATGGGTCGAGGAGGAAATAACCTGTGTGAAGCCCAGCAAATTCATCAGATGGAGGAAGTCTGACAATGCACTTCAACAATCAGGGGCTTCAAAGGGCTGCCTGACAACTTTCCAGGATTGGAGGAGAGCAAGAACACACACTGTGACGGGGGTGGGGGGATGAAGCAACCACACTGTACTGAATGGAGGTGATGTGGAGAGATGCACTTCAACTCCACTCAGTGGAAGGAGACAACTGTGGCACATTTGCAGTCATGTGGTACCAGAGCTCCCTTCTCAATGTAACTGCACTACATCATGCACAGCTCTCATTTCGAAGTCGTAAAAAGGGAGAAGTCAGCAATCAAATTATAGTCAGACCAGCCTAACGGCAATCATATGTAAAATATGGAATACTTTTTAAAAGAGGAAATTGAGGAGGAACTGAAATAACTGGGATTTATGGACCCTGATGTAGACAGATGCCATTGAAAAATATAAATGAACAATGGGATAAGCCAAAATCAAAGCTATTAGAATTGAGAGGAAAAACATACAAAAAAAAGACAAAATATAATAATGGGGAACATAACCTCTCAACTGCTATGAAATTTTGCATAGAGCTATTTTTACACTCAAATTTAACCTTGTTCCACAAAGGTTTACTGCTGTTCTTAACAATGTTAGAGCTTTTTCTGGACACACAAACTATGAAATCATTGAACTAACTTGATAGAAATATTCCGTATCACTAAATAAATGGGACCCACTATTTGTAGACATATTATTCTTTAAAATATGAAAGTGCTACACACTTAGGCTATTTGTTCTGAATTTTGAAGGCCAGTGCTATGAATTGTAATGCTGCGAGCTTGAGAGGTATGAAGGGAAACAGTCAGCACCAAGGGCCTCAAGTGTGAGGCTGGTCCCAATGTGCACTTTACTGTAGTACAGTCGATTGTGTAAGACTTATTTTGCTTAATTCTAAACTATCTATTACTACAAATCAAGATCCCCTGCAGCTGACATCAGAACAGTAGGCAGCAGTGGGAGATTCAACAGCTTGCAGTGTACATTCGAGTATATATAAGCTCTGACCTTTTGTTTGCTGGTCCCACTGTTCTCCTGGGGCTAAGTACATTGACAGTGGACTGTACTTAGCCCCTAGGGAAAAGCAGAACCGGAAAACAACTGATCAGAGATTGCAAAAGTTCAAACATGCACTGCAGGTTATTGAATCTCCCACTGCTGCCTACTGCTCTGCTGTCAGCTGCAGGGGATTCTGGGATTTGTAGTAACAGATGTCAGCCTAGAATTAAACAAAATTAGTCTGATACAATCTACTATACTACAGTAAACAGAATAAGTAAACCAAAATGTTTTTGCACACAAAGTTCACATTGGGACCAGCTCCACACTTGAATGTGGGGCCCTTTGTGCTGACTGTTCCCCTATAAGAAAGGTTTAAAACCAGTGTGGCTAAGAAACAAACTACAGAAGGAAATAAAAGCTAAATGAAAAGTCAGATCAGCCTAACAGCAGTAATACATAAAATTAAGGAATCCTTTTTAAATGAGGAAATTGAGAAGGAACTGATATAAATAGGGTTTATGGACAAAACAGAGCATGGTTTCACAAAGAGGAAATCCTGTCTGGCCAAACTGTTGGCCTTTTATGTTTCATCATTAAAAGGGCACACCAGTGGATGCGATATTTCTGGACTTCAGGAAAGTATCTGATAGCAGGGTATATCCCTGCACCAACCAGCTGCCAGTCAGGAAGAAAAGTCTCTATGAAAAACAATGGAAAGCATCTGATATGGTTTCATATGCAAAACTGATTTAACAAGCTATACAATCGTAATCAACTGTAAGATAGTAAACTGGATAAGCGACTGGCTTAATAGAAAACAAAGGGTGAGAATTAATGGTTTTGTATTAGAGGAAGGGGATGTGACCAGCAGAGTGTCACAGGGGTCAGTGCTTGGTCTGATATTGTTTAACAAATATATAAAAGAACTTACATACAGCGCAGAAAACTGGATAATGAAAACTGCAGATGACACAAAATTGAGAGGGGGAGCAGGAACAGATTGAGGTACAAATCGTATACAGAGGGACTTAGAAAAGGATAACTGGGTGAGCAAACAGGCAGGGCATGAACTTTAACAAAGATAAATGCATAGTGTTACATTTAGAAACAAGCATTTGTCAATGCCGAATGTTGTCACGCTGGCATTGGCATTGGTAGTGCAGGAGTTAGAGACGCACAATAGGAATGGCTGTGAAGTACTGAAGCGACACCAACCCCATCTCCACCCTGCAGAGAGTGACAGGCATTGGGGTGTGCCTTTGGGTCATCAGCTATAATGCTCATGCCATTATACCTCACCCTACCCTGTAGACACTGACAAATGTTGTGGTGTACTTTGGGGTTTTTGGGTGATATACTTATCCCATTCCAAATACGCTGAGGTGGGTGCACTATAGGAGAATGGGGTGAACTTTGTGGGCAAACACTGCAAGGCACACCACGATGCCTGTCACTGGCTGCAGGGTGGGGGTGGAATGGCATAAGCATTACAGCTGATGATCCTAAGTCACAACCCTGACACCTGTCAGTCTGTACACGGTGGGGTACTACAGTTGGGAACCCTAACTCTGTAGGCGGGTGTTGGTATTTTCACTCCAAATTTTCAACATGGGCTTTTTGTGAGCCCACCTCGTGAAGAAAGGTGGTTCTTTTGCACAGCGGCTATGCCATTTGGCGACACAGGGATGAAAACACATTTTCGGCAGGATGTGAAAAATGACAACTGTATTGTTCATGAGGATATGTACAAAAATGTCAATGTTGAAAATCTGAAGTGCAAATATGAAAAACTGGTGGAGTCATGAGCATGCATAGAAGCTGCGCAACACACACCCGTAACCCAATTATTTTTGGGAGTTTATTAGCCACATTTTCAACATAGGCATTTTTGGACCTCCCCTTATGAACAGTGGCGGTGTGATTTTGTTAATCTGTCTCAAAAGATGATTCCCCACAGCGACCACGCCATTGTGCGCCACAGGTGCAGAAACACATTTCGGGCAGGGTGGGAAAAATGACAGCTGTACTGTTGATAAGGAAGTATGAAAAAATGCCAGAGTTGAAAATCTAGCATGAAAATATTGCAAATTTGCGAAGTTACAAGGGTGCATGGAAACTGCGCAACGCACGCTTGTAACACAGTCATTTTATAGATTTTCAGCACCAGATTTTCAACATAGGCATTTTAGGACCTCTGCTCATGAACAGTGCCACCATCATTTTCTCAAACTGTCTCAAAAATGGATTTCGCACAGCGACCGCGCGAAAACACATTTTGGCCAGGATATGTAAAATGACAGCTGCACTATTCATAAGGAGGTGTGGAAAAATGGCAATTTTGAAAATCTGGAGTGAAAATATTACAAATTCACGAAGTTATGAGCGTGCATGGAGACTGCGTAACGCTCGCTCATAAAACAGCCATTTTTGGCATTTTTTTCACCAAATTTGCAACATAAGGCTTTTTGACAGCCCCCTCATGAACAGTGGCACTATGGTTTCGTTACTCAGACCGAAGATGATTCACGCGGTAGCGGCAAAATCACCTTTCAGGACCGAATAACGCCATGATAGTGACTGAATTCATGAGAGAGGTCCCAATAACCCATGTTGAAAACTTGGGCAAAATTCCAAAAATGCCTGAGATATGCACCAAAGTTGAAAAACCCTATTTATGCCATTATACAGCTTCCTCAGTTCAGGTCGGCTTTGAAGAGTGCAGCGCGTGTTCCCGGTCCACCAAAGATTGTTCGCCGGCTCTGGAGGCAAATATCGGCTGAGGAAGGTGTGGGAGGCAGGGTCCACAGAGGGTGGCGGGCTGCGGGAGGAGGGGACAGGGAGACCGCAGGGACCATTTCTTCTTTCACAGGGTTTAAAATAAAAAACCTTGCAGGATGGTTTTATTTTCAGGCCGATTGTCATGGCGGTGGGCTCCCAGCGTACTGGAAGTGTTTTGGGGTGGGGGATGCTGTAGTCGGCAGAGTTGGGCACCCCATCGGCCAAACAATGAAAGCAAGGGGGCAAGAGCCGAGAGTTGGGCACCCTGGCACATAACAAATGGGGAGGGTGCACGACACCGATGGGGAGTGGGCTCCCCCGTCGGCACATACGTTGTAACAGGGCATGCCGACAGGGGGATTGGGCACCCCTGAAGTCAGCATTATGGCAGGCAGTGTGCTGCCATGTTTATTATTTTTTCCACACCAGGGCAAGCACATCGTGAGGTCCACTGCATATGGTGAGCTTGGCTCGCATTGCAGCGGACCCTTCCTTTGATGTGATCGCCACATTAGTATGCATGGTGTGGCACCAGCATGCAGGCTGATTGGGGAATGAGGGACATACCTACTGATGCGTGCCCTGCATTCACCAACAGTGACCGTGCCTACAAATCTGCTACTAGCACAAGATGTTGACTGCGCAAGCACGCCAACATAGAAAGAAGATAGGTTAAATTATTATTTAAATAGGACTGAACTAAAGAAGGTGAAGGAAGAATACGATTTAGGGATTATAATAATAACGGACTTAAAATGGGAGAGCAGTGTGAATCAGTGTCAAAGAAAACAGCCCAGGTATTGTGGTGTATAAGGCAGAACTTTGTAAGCAGATCAAAGAATGTAATACCACCCCTAAGGCTATATAGGGCATATGTGAGGCCTGAAACTGAAGTACCACTGCCAGTTCTGGAATTCACAATGAAGGAAGGATGGAGACAGAATGGAATGAGCTAAAAGAAGAGCAACAAGAATAATGATGAAAGAAAACTGCTTAGAATATAGGATGAGAGTTAAGTACTCTGAACACGTTCAGTTTGTAAGAGGACAATTAGAAGGGATCTAATTGCACTACAGTGTATGGTTACCTAAAAGACCCAAAACTGCGTCAGGAGTTAGGGATATTTCTGAAAGTAAAGAAAATTTAACTAGTACAGTCAACTCCACCTAAGGCGGATACAGATACCTCGGACAATCTGGAAACATGGACATAAACTAAAAAACCAAAAACATTCCCACAGGCATTAATGTTATTTTCACCTGTGTATGTGGACGTTGCCAGATGGCAATAGCGGACAGCTGATGTGGATGATTAGTGCTAAATTGAGCCACTGAACATTCTGCATTCAGCACCTGGCAGCGATAAATGAGTGAGTTAACAAGGTGTCAATGGCGGTTATTACATACACAGTACTTAAGCACTTCGCTAACTCACTGCCAATTGCTGTTTGGTCTCTGCTTTTGTTACGTCTTGGTGTTCCTGTAAACTCTCAGCATGTCCAAAAGGGCTGGAATCCCACTAGCTCACAAAATCGAGCTTTTGAAACAGATTGAGTCACTCCCCAAGATGAGTGTGAGCAACCGGACAGCTCGTCTTTCTGTGCCAAAATCAACTGTTTCAGACCTTCTGCACAGCAAAGAGCAGCTGTGGTCTGAGTGGCACTCTAACCAGAACCTCCAGAGAAAGAGGAAGAGAGAGGGGAAAGATGGTGAGGTGGAGGAGTCTCTCCTTGTGTGGTTCACAAGTGTTCATCAACAGGAAGCTATGGTGAGTGGCACTTTACTTTCACAGAAAGCAAAACAGATTGCTGAAGCCCTTGGAAAAGATGATTTTAAACCCTCAGATGGGTGGCTACAGAGATGGAAGGTGTGTTATAACATCTGTTACCGCCGCACACATGGGGAGAAACAAAATGCCGTTGGATCTGGTACAACAGATTGGGTCAGGGATGTGCTACCAGACATTTTGGCAGGATATGCTGCAGACAACATATTCAGCGTAGATGAAACTGGCTTGTTTTTTCATTACGTTGGCCAAGGTGCTCTAAAATTTAAATCGGATCACCCACAGGGACATAAAAAAAGCTATGGAGTTGGTCTCTGTTTTAGCATGCTATAACATAAGTGGGTCTGAAAAAATGGAGCTTGTTGTGATCAGAAAATCTGTTATATCAAGATGCTTTCATCTTGCTGGAGCATCCCAGCAGCAGCATCAACTAGGAGCAGATTTATCCTGGACTCCCTTCAGGGTGCCTTCCTCAAGCAACTGGTCATGGAACCAACTCGGCAGAAGGCAATACTGGACCTTCTGCTCACACACAGGGACAGTGTGATGGGGGTAACAGTGGGGGAGCACCTGGGTAACAGTGACCACCAGTCATTGTGGTTTGAAATCACAGAAAGAGCAGAACCAAACCACACAAAACACGTATCCTGGATTTTAGGGGGCAGACTTTGGGAAAATGGGGAGATACTTGAAAGAGGCATTAAGGGAATGGGACATGAATCAGGGTTGAGGAACAGTGGGCAGTATTTAAATGGGGATTATAAGAACAACAGAATTATGCATTAAGCAGGTTAGCAAGAGGAAAAGGAAGAGGAGACCATTATGGTTTTCCAAAGAGGTAGCAAAGAAAGTGAAAGCCAAAAAGATTGCATTCAGGCAATACAAAAAGACACAGGCAAAAGGGGATAGGGAGAAGTACCAGGAGAAACAAAGGGAGGCAGGGAAGTCAGTAAGGAAGCAAAGCTCAGACAGAAGAACACATTGCAAAATCAGTGGGTAAAGGGGACAAAACCTTTACAGGTACATAAGTGAAAAAAGAAAGACAAAGGGAGGGATAGTGAGACTGAAGGGGGAGGATGGAGCCGCGGAGGATGACAACAGTAAAGCTGACATATTGAACAGGTATTTCTGCCTGGGTTTTACTGAGGAAGAGGGGTAATGGGTCTGAAGGGAGTACAAGGGGTGAGAATGGTGTAGAAATGGACACAAGTCCCTTTACACGAGAAAGGGTCCTGAAGGAACTGGATGTAATAAGAGTTGACAAAGCAATGGGGCCAGATGGGGTGCACCCCAGGGTCCTTAAAGAACTAAGAGAGGTGGTGGCTGAACCTCTGGCTATCCTGTTTAGCCGATCACTGGAAACAGGGGAGCTACCCAAAGACTGGAGGACAGCAGATGTAGTCCCTTATACAAAAGTGGGAACAAAGAGGAAGCAGGGAACTACAGACCAGTCAGCCTCACCTCGGTAGTGGGGAAGATCATGGAAGCACTACTGAAGGAGAGATTGGTGGAACATCTGGTTGTCAATGGACTACAGGACCCAAGGCAGCATGGTTTCACCAGGGGAGGTCATGTCAGACCAACCTCATTGAATTTTTTGACTGGGTGACTAGGGAGGTGGATCAGGGGAGGACAGTGGACATGGCCTATCTGGACTTCAGCAAGGCCTTTGACACTGTGCCACATAGAAGACTATTCACAAACTGGGGAATATGGGTGTGGGCAGGACAGTAGTGTGGTGGGTAGGTAACTGGCTGGGTGGCAGGACACAGAGGGTGGTGGTAAACAGCTGTCACCCACAGAGGGAGAGTGACCAGTGGGGTACCACAGGGATCAGTGCTGGGACCAGTCCTATTCAACATCTTCATCAGTGACATTGCAGGATCTAGAAGGCAGAATTTCACTGTTCGCTGATGACACAAAGCTCTGTAACAGAGTAGACACACCAGAGGGTGTAGACAGAATAAGAAGGACCTGCAGAAACTTAAAGAATGGTCAAGGGTTTGGCAGTTGAAATTCAATGCAAAGAAGTGCAAGATAATGCATATGGGGCACAAAACCCCTGGCACAATATATCAGTTGGGGGTGAGGATATAGCATGCACCAAGCAGGAAAGGATCTTGGGGTTGTCATCTCTGATGACCTCAAGGTAGGGAAACAGTGTGACAAGGCATCAGGTAAAGCAAATAGGATGCTGGGATGTATAGGCAGGGGCATCACCAGCAGGAAAAGGGAGGTCATAATTCCACTATACAAGACACTAGTGAGGCCCCACCTGGAGTACAGTGTACAGTTCTGGAGACCATACCTACGTAAGAACATAGACAGGGTAGAGAAGGTTCAGAGGAGGGCAACAAAGATGGTGCATGGATTGCATCACAAGTCCTATGAAGACAGGTTGAAGGAACTGAACATGTACTCCCTGGAGGAGAGGAGGGAGAGAGGGGATATGATAGAGACATACAAGTATCTTACAGGAGGAACAGGGTGCAGGAAAACACTATTTTTAAGCGAAAAAGATGTTCCAGGACTAGAGGCATGGGATGAAGTTGGAGGAGGACGATTCAGAGGAAACATGAGAAAGAATTTCTTCACAGAGCGGGTGGTGGACAAGTGGAACACCCTGCCAGAGGAAGTGGTGGGGGCTGAAACAATCACAGGATTTAAGAATGCATGGGATAGACATAAAGGAATTCTAGAGGTCAGGGGTAAGGGGAAACAGACTTCTAGGAAAACAAACTGAACTTACAAGCTCAAATGGGCAGACTGGGTGGGCCATAGGCCCTTATCTGCCGACACTGTCTATGTATCTATGTTTCATGGTGTTGCTCACCTGACTGTGGCATACAAAAGCAACAGTGGCATGGATGATCAGTGACATTTTTACAGACTGGGTGAGGGCATGGGACAAAAAGCTTCATGGCTGTAAAATTATCCTTCTCCTGGACAATTTCACTGGGCACCCTGATGTGCCGAAATTCCGTAACATCAAGCTTATTTTTATACCCCCTAACACAACCTCAGAAATCCAACCTCTAGACCAAGGTGTCATTTACATTATTCCCTGAAGAGAAACACTATATGTAAGGAAGATGAGAGCAAGGGTTCTTGATGAGATAGATGAGACAGAGGAAGAAGAGCCTGAAGAACCCAAAACAAGCCCTGTGACCACCGCTGAAGTTTGTTCTACTCTTCTGACACTCCAAAGAGCTATGAAGCAGCAGATCGGTGTGCAGCGGGACTTGAAGCTAATGGATACCATCAAGAGAAGTTGTCACCCATACAGGTCTGCAGCTGTAAAGCAGACGATAGACAGCTTCTTCAAGTGATTTCTTCACGTCTAAGTAATTTTACCCACTGACCCCCTCCCATTTACATCTTCAATAAACATTTAGCTTTTAACCACCACCACCCTCCCCCAACTGTACCAAGCACAAGCATGCTGAAGTCTATGAATACAGGAAAAGGCACATCACACAAAAAAAAATAAAAAGTCCTGGGTTGTAGAACTGTAGCACTATCAACAAGCAAAGTTCCACCATTCCCCTGGTACAATACATTACCATACCCTGCCAAAATACACATGCATAATTAATAATGTTCTAGCTTCATCTTCCTGGTACAGTGTAGTTTAAAGCTTCTTTGTGGTTTCTCTACGATTTTGGTATCTCTGTACACTGCAAGCAGCAAATTCTTATGCAACGCTGCCCTCTCGCCAGAAACTACAAACACTGCTTTTAGTGGACAAAAAGATGCCACACAAAACAGTCCCAAATAAGCGGCTTACACTGCAGTCATGAGAAGTAGTTACAATGAGAAATATTCAGGGGAGAAATACTGTTTCTCACAGAGAGTTGTGGGAAGTTCTGCCCTGATGAGATTGATCACCTGCGAGAGGACCAGTTCGGACTTGTCCGGGTTGACCAAGAGGCCCAAGTCTCTGCTGATCTGGAAGGCCAGAACTCTGGACCACTCCATAGCCTCCCTGCGCAAGCTGGCGATCAGCCAACTGTCTAGGTAAGGATACACCCTGATGCCCCTGCACCTCCGGTAGGCTGCCACCACTGCCATACATTTGGGTGAAGACCCTGGGCACAGACGAGAGGATGAAGGGTATGAAAGACCTGGAAACTGTTACAGAACCCCTTCTGCACACAACCAGAGGTACTGCCAGTGGGACAGATGGACTGGGATGTGGAACAAAGTGTCCTGGAAGTCCAGGGAGCAGAATCACATGCCTTGCTCCAGGGGTGGTATAATCTGGTTCAGAATGACAATCCAGAACTTGCACTTTCACATGAACTGACTGAGGTCATGCAGATCCAGTATGGGACACCAGCCCCCCATCTGTTTCGGGACCAAGAAGCACCTGGACATGTACCCCTGACTTGCCAGGCATCTGGGACAGGCTGTGGCTTCTCTGGCATGGAGCTGAACTATGTCCTCCCTGAGGATGGACAGCATTTCCTGTGACACTCTGCACTTCTGAGGAGTGTGGAGTTGGTAAGACAGGACAGTCTCGAAATCCAGGGGCAACCTTCTGCCTACCACTTTTAAAACCCACCTGTCTGTATTAATCGTGGACCACCGTGGACAAAAGTGATGCAGCCGACCACCCACTGGGAGCTGGATCAGTGACTGGATACACAGGAAGATGATATCCCCCAGCCTGTCATTGGGCAGCTTTAGAGAGGTCACTGGCCACTGGGGCCGGAGGGGCACCACTTCCCCTTCCCCCCTTCTGCCCCTAGCCACTGAACTTGAGCTTTGGTCATCAGTGTTGGTACTGCCCTTGCTAAGGCTGCTGCTGCCAAAGTGGCTGTAGCCGAATGGACCTGTACTGGAAAGTCTTTTTCTTAGGCTTCTGTGCCTTCGGGTCCTTCTGGGACAACGCTACACAATCCAGAGTGGCACTGGACTATCCAATCATAATGAGATGTCTCTCCACCCGAAGGTCAAAGAGGCTGATGCCAAAGAAGGAGACAGCCAATTTTCCATCGTGAAGATGGAAAGCTGCAGCCAGGCCCGGCAATGCATCGAGATAACTGTTGCTATAGCACAGGCACAGGAGTCACCTATGTCCACAGTCATCTGTCACTGGTACATAGTCAGCAACTGACCCAGGACTCTGACCAATTTTACAGGTAGCTGCCTGTCAGAAGAAAGGTGAGGGAGGATTTCATCTAGCACTCCGAACACGGAGTGACCAAAGCTGGTCATCATTATGGCATAGTTCGCCTGACGGAGACCAAGAAACATAGCATCATATACCTTTTTAGCTGTGTGGTCAATATTATTGGATTCTTTGTCCAGAGGCTTGTCCATGTCCCTCTGGCCACTGGATTTCCAGAAGGCGGAGTCAGAGATCAACCCTTTGGCCGAAGTGTGATCACAGAACCAAAAGAGGGATGCAGAAGGCACTGTGTACTTACAGACCATGAAGGTGGAGGGTGCCGAGCAGAATGCTAGATGCTGCCAAAGCTCCAGAGCCTGTCTCAAGATAACCTCAGCCATGGAGAACGCAACCCCCCGATTCGTCCCTGTCCAGGATGTCAGTGAAGGGGTATTTTGTTCTTTTCTGAACTGGCTCCAGGGGAACATTCATGAACTCTGACATGAAATGGAGTATAGCCTCAAATGACACATTCCCATGGTCAATGGTCAAGTCCTTGACTGAGCCACAGTCTACAGTGCGAGTCTGCTAAAAAAGTATGGCAGACCCATCTGAGTTGGCCGAGGACTCCTCAAAAAATACACTCAACCATTTACCACCGTGGACCACCCTGGTGTCCTCTGAGTGGATGATCTTCACTGATAACTGGCATGGCAAGCCTGAAGCAGCACAGGTGTCATTAGTAGGTGGACCCACCAAAGGCTACAATGTTGGCAGCTCCACCCTCTGTGGTGGAGAAGCAGATCTGGGGGACATCTGCATTAGGTAGACTGAAGTGGTCACCACTGGCAGATGCCAAGAGACCAATGGTCCAGAGGTAGAACCCTACAGAGCTCCTCGTAGCACCATCTTCCACTGGTGCCTCTCCTTGCTTGAGGATAAGGAAGTTGAGGAGCATCAACGGCGGCATCTCCAGATCGTGCAAGTGTCTCCTGACCTCGACCCAGACACCAACGTTGAGACGAGTCCTCCAGAGGGTCATGGTAGACCACGTGCCTCTCTACATTTAAGAGTAAAGACTCTGGAGGCACAACTACCAGCTGAGGCTGGTCCCGCAGTGGCCCAGCCAGGGACACTGATGAGGGAAAAACTATTTAACCAGGAAAGGCACACTAAGCCAGAGATTGTTTTCAGGTGCGACCTGGGAGCACAAGGAAGTTAAGTGACTTGCTCAGGGTCACACAGTATGCAAGTGGAAGCTGTGGGATTCAAATCCAGGTCTGGTCTGCTGGATGTCACCAGATTTGCAGCTCTGAGTCTTAGACCACTGTGCTATACTGCCTCCTTACTGGGCCACTTTCTCCTGAGAGAGGATCAGGATCACCGGGATCTGGGAAATCGACTCTTCGTCGAGCTCCTCTGACAACCCGACAGGCTCGAGGAAGATCTCAAACACCTGTTTGACCAGGGTCGGGGGTTGACAAGCCCCATGGGGGTACTGAGGAGCTCACAACCTGCGCCTCGAATGAAAGCAGCTTGACCAGAGTTAAGTGGTCGGTAGAGTCAAGGGAACAGAAAGAACATGTTTGCTCCTGATCCCATTACTTACACTGGTGGAGTTTGTGTTTCTTGCTCCAGTAAAATGGGCTCCCCTGTAAGATCGGAGGGCAAAACCCACTTTCCGTTAGTCTTTGGAAAAGGACCCTGTGATGCTGGCCCCAGCCGGAAGCAGCACCAAGACTGACAAGGAACTCACCTCACCTGCATCTGACTCCTCCTCAGGGGCTGCATTCTGCGAAACTGACCTGGTAGCCGCTGCTGACTTCTTGCGACTATTAGGTTGATCCTACTCTGAGGGTCAACCAAAGGCGAGCCTTGCCTTCTGGTCCTCCATCGGAGCTGGAAGCATCGTTTGGCAAAAGCCACAACTCGCGATATCGTGCTGCATGCCTAAGCAATACAGACATGTGACATGGGTGTCAGTGACCAATATTTTCTGCTGGCACTGCACACAAAACTTGAAACCCGGTTGTTTCCATTCCTCCATCATCGATCATTGTCGAGAAGTTGGAGCCGGAGACAAGGATATTAAAGAAGTGACTTAATTCAGTTGAAGAATCTGCCTTAGAAAAGATCTTGAAAATTAATTCCCTCAGATGCTGCAGAGCTGCGCAGTAGAAGACCTGTCCCTTGCTGCGGAAATAAAGATCTGATGTCATGGGGCTCAGCTGAAGCATATACTTCTTGGGTAGTGGGAGGAGCCTAGCTTGAAGATGTCCAGTGGATCAGCCTGTTCCAAGAAACTGCCAAAGTGTGACAAGTGAACTGTATCCATGCTCTTAGAAATATTATTTCTCATAGACAGCTGTGGGAATATTGGAAGTTGCTTCCAGGGAATGTAGAAAACTCAAAGGATAGAAATGTTAAAGAAAGGGCTGAATATGTATTTATGGGAAACAAATGTAGTAAGGTATTTTCCACTGAAAAATGGGGTTGTAGTCCCTATGAGTAACCAGCCTTCTTCCATTCTATTGTTCATATGTACACTTTCTGTATTATCCAAATTTTCAGATGCAGCTACACACTCTAACCTCGTTCTGTTCAATTATGAAAATGTTGAACAGTAGTGATCATAGAACAGACCTTGTCGGAGTCCACTTGCCACATATCATAATATCTTTACTGTATTTTGAATAAACATACAAACAGACATACACAGCAAACCCGGGTTCCCGGGTACCCACCCCAAAAACTGGGTAGGCAAACTATATACAAAGACTATATACAATCACAGCTGCAGAACCCCCCATCCAGACACTAAAACCAGCTCACCAATAGCTAAATTGAGGGAAAATGAACAAACTACCCAGTTTGGAACTAGATTTAAAAAAAAAAAAAAAAGGGCCTCAGGGCATAAAACTGGAATTAATCCACAAGTCCTATAGTTCCCAGGACCCTCTAATCAAGGGGAGATGTTCCCGAGCTGTGTCCCGAGAAAGAGAGAGCCCCCAAAAAAAAAAACCTTGCTTAGCAGCCCAGGTCCTATGTACTTAATGTACACACAAAAAAAAGGAAGTTAATCCTGATACATACAGATCTCCAAATCTAAAAGTAAAAAACAGAGATAATCCAAATATAGATATTCAAACATAGATAATTTGTTTACCCACCACCTCAATCGACTACACTTAGACAGACAGACCGATGACAGGGAAGCTTGAGCTGGAGCGAATAAATTGTCTCTAAAGTTCGCCATCTCTTATCATATGTTCCCTTTTTCCCGTTCCGAGACATTTGGCGCTTAATCCTGCCTAATGTCCTCAGTAGATCCGCTAGCCAATGGTCATATGAATAAATACATTCACTTTTCCAATGCCTCAAAACATAAGCTTTGACTAAGGCAGACATCATGGCAATATGATACTTAATCTGCAATCCCAGGATTTGAGTCATATCCCCCAAAATACAGACCTTAGGTGAGATATAGTCCACATAATTTAAAAGGGGGTCCATATTCCGCTTAATCTGAGCCCAAATTGGGTATATCCTAGGACAGTCCCAAAATATATGCAACGTATCCCCCGGACTCAGTCCACACCTAAAACATAGATCTGTCTGTCCAAGCTTCCTAGCACAAAGTTTGGCAGGGGTATAGTACAAATTGGAAAAATGAAGAATTGCATAGTTCTATATTTAGGTATAGGTATGTGTTCCACACTTTTCCAGTTGCTACCAGTCCGCCTCAGGAGGATATCCTTCTTTTCCCAGTAAGCCACCTTAGCCGAAACCTCCCTACTAAAGAAGTCCAGAAGCACCCTATACACCATTGACAGGGGTTTACGAGCACAATTGATTCCCTTAAGATTGTCCCAGGTAAATGAAGTCCCTGGAGGACATATATTATCCCTCTGCATTCTCTGCAACATTTTAGTAACCTGAATCTTCTTAAAAAAATTGATACCACTACATTGAGGTGGAAACACTACTTTGTCGTCTAGAATTAAGTCTGACCAAACATAATTAGCTAACTATGAGCCAATAGCCCCTAATTAATCGGCCACCAATAGTCATGTTAGGATTACCTAAAATAGATTGATCTCTACAGCCCTTCTGGAGCTTTTTATGAAGCGGGGACAGGAGAGCCCACCAGGCCAGGACTGTCTTAAATATTGGGGAATCATTACCCACTTCCGGAAGAATTCCCGGATTAGTAAAGAGCAATGAATCGGGGGAGATACCCTTATCTCTCAAAATTTGCCGTTCAATATGTAACCAAGTTGGAGTGTAGCCCTCTCCTTCCTGGGAGCTGTTCCACCGAGTCATTATAGATAATTGCCCAGCTACGTAATATAAATAAAGATCTGGAATTTTAAGACCCCCTAAACTAAAAGGAAGTCGCAAAACCATATGTTTCCTCCTTGGAGGCTTGAATTCCATAGAAAATCAGAAAAAGTTTTTGTATTCTAATAAACCAGGACTTAGGAATATTATACGGGGACAAATATATGGGATACAAAAATCTAGGCAATAGATTCATTTAATTAATCCCATTCTAGTCAAGTTTAGGAAGCTTGTTCCACCTATCCAAGTCAGCCCTAGCTGCTACTAGTACTTTATTCAGATTTGCCTCTACACCCTGCTGAAAATCAGGAGTGACCCAAATACCAGATAGTCAATACCATCTGGAGCCCATTTCAACTGGAGGTGGTGAAGTCTGCCTTATATACATGTGGGTAAGGAGAGGACCTGTGTCTTGGTCAAGTTTAGTTTGTAATTGAGACCACCGAGAATCTCTTTATAACCTCCAAAACCCTATCAAAACTTTTCACAGGGCTCAAAGATGCAATAGAATGTCATCTGCAAAACCAAAACTTCAGTTCCCTCCCCTTAACCACAATCCCCCGTATTTCAGGATCCGATTGAATTGCCCGCAATAAGGGTTCCAGATAAATATTAAATAAAATTGGTGAGAGGGGACAACCCTGCCTGGTCCCATTATCAAGGTGAAATTCCTTTGACAAAAAACCATTGCAAAGGACCCTGGCCGTAGGTGTGGCGTAGAGATTCCTAATGCCCCTGAGAAGACCCTCCGGGAAACCCAACCTCTCCATAGTGGCAAATAGAAAGGAGTGGGAGACCCGATCAAAGGCCTTCTCAGCATCCAGGGAGAAAAGCGCCATATCTGAGCAAGAGCTGGAGGCCTCAAAGGACATGGTGAAGCTTGCAAGGCATCATGAGCCCCCTGCCTGGCATAAAACCTAACCTGGTCTTGGCTAATAATCCAAGGAGCTATCCTTAAAATTTATTAGCCAATATTTTAGATAATAATTTAATGTCCTGATTCAAGAGGGCAATAGGCCTATAACTCTCTGGCATTTCTCGGGTTTATCTGGTTTGGGAATAAGTGTAATATAAGCCTGGTATAGCGGTAAATGGAAACTCCATCAGACAGAATACAAGAAAAAGCTCGAGGAGTAAAGGTATGAGAGTCTTCAAATGAGCTTTTATAGAACCCAGCTGAAAGACCATCTGGACCTGGAGTCTACCCCTAGGTAAAGTATTAATTGCATCACTTATTTCAGCCTCTGATATAGGAATCACCAAGGACTGGGCTTGTTCTTGCTCCAGTCTTGGTAAATTGATACTCTCCAGAAACCCCCACATACCCTCCTCAGTGCTACCTGATGCCCCTTGATATAATTCTGTGAAGTAATCCGCAAAGACATCTGCCATAGCCTGTGAGTCTGTAACCAATTCCCCACGATATTCCAAAAATGGTATTGTGCGAGCGGCCTCCCACTCTCTTACCCTACTTGCAAGAAGCCTACTGGGCAAGTCCCCTTGCAAAAGATATTCCAGCTTGGAGCCTTCGTCCAAGCCTCCAATCTGTAGTACATAATGTCCGTCATTTCGTCCCTCAGTTCCCGAAGTTCCCTGTCCACCTCCTCGCCAGATCCCTCCAAGGGGGCAAGTGAATTAATAGCACCCCAAATGAATTCCTCCCTTGCCTTCCTCATCCTGTTTCTCCTAATGGAGAGGGTCTGAGCTATACTGGTATATAGAACTTTGCAAGTAGGCCAGGCTAAATTCTTATTGTCAAGGGTAGGGATCTGGGTCAAAATAATATCCCTAAGAGCTTCCTCCAGACGAAATAACATATTATCTTCTAAAAAGAGAGATTCATCAAGCCTCCATCTGAAAGGTTTTGTCCGAACAAACTCCATTACCCAAGACATCTGAACTGGAGAATGGTCAGACAAAATTCTACTGTGAGTAAACAGTTTCTTAACCCCCCGCAGGGCCTCCTGATTGACCACGAAAAAGTCAATATGTGTTTGAGTTTTATGCACCCTTGAATAAAAGGTCATATTACAATCCCCTTGTTTAAACCTCCAAAAGGGGTCTGTCAACGCTGCCACCGCTAGAAGTCTAGCCAAAGATACCTGCGCCTAGAAGGCAGCTTTTAGAAGGGGCTTCCTATCCACCAGGTTACTAAAGCAGAGATTCCAATCCCTGCTATAATTAGGGGTGGGATGAGAAGCTAGTTAGGTCTAATTCAGGAGGCAAAAATCAGGGTTAGGAGGAGTTGGCCCATATACAGAGGTAATTGTTATTAACCTCCCATAATAGTGCCGTACTTGAAGATTCCCAGCGCATCCTCCCGCGCTTTATATTGCAGGGGACAACGGCACTCTTTGCGATCAAAATCGCCGCGCCCCAAGCTTTAGGCGTGCCCCTCTCCAAAAACTTGACCCACCCAAAGCCTTCTCAAGAGCATTAACTCTTCCTTTAACAGGTGGGTTTCCTGCAATAAAGCAATTTGAGCCCCTATCTGCAAAATATACTTTAGGATCACTAGCCTCTTTTTCCTCCTCTGAGGCCTTTGACATTCCAAGATACTATGTTGACCATAAACATAATAGTATACTATACCCCATCATGACCTCCAGCCCGACTGCCAACAAAAAAAAGAAATTTAAGATCTGCACTTTGGACTCTCTCTCTCCCCACCCCAACCTTCACCCTTTTGACACTGCCCCGATCCTCTGATCGTCCTCCCAACCATAAATCGAAAGCGAGATGAGCCAGCCACTGAGCTCCCTCAGCCCCTCCAACCTCAAATTAACTCACAAATCAAGCTTCTATTCCCTTACCAGAGATACCAATATTTGAAAACCCTTCCCCTCCTTCTCAAACTTCTTTTGTAGCCCCGACATAGCCCTCCCTCTTAAGGTCTTTAAAACAAAATCACAGAGTCTTCAGAATCCTCAGGGCGGGTTGCACAACAGTACTACTGAATGGCCTTATTCCAAGGTAAAATAAATGAGAAGAGCAGTCCTCAACGCATCCGAAAAATTCTCCCATCACAGAATTTCAGGTTGCAGCCCTGAACAGATCCGGAGTTCAACTTTCAGACCCTCTGCAGCATCCCTCGCTGTCAAAACCTCCGTCTCCCGACTGCAGTTTGACCACCAAGGTAGCTGGATGTTGCATCCGAAACTTCACGCCTGCTAAGTATAGCTTTTCTTAATGTCAATATATTCTTTCTGCTTTTCACGGATGGCAGGTGTCTGATCCTGGAAAGCCAGATTGCAGCTCCATTCCAATGCAGGTTTTAAGGGCTTTCGCTCTCATAAGAGCGTGGTCTTCTCCTAAAATTCAGGAATCGCATTATAATAACCTGGGCGAGCCCTGAGAGGATCTCTCTCAGAGATCAGTGTGCCCTCTCGATGTTATCGCCTCTCCGTAGGTGTAGGGCCCAGGATCTTTAAAAGCAGTCCCTGGATAAAGGCAATACAATCCGAGCCTTCAGACCGCTCTGGCAAACCTGCCAAAATCAAATTATTCCTTCTGCTGCAGATTCTTGGTCATCTACTCTCCTCAAGTTTCTTCACCTGTCTCCTAAAGCCACTAGCTCCTGCTCATGTGCTGACGTTTTCCTGTCTTCTTGAAGCAACTCTGCTTCAAGATCCCTACTCTCTGTGCCAGGCGTTCAGAGTAGGTTTGATTGTGGCAAAAGTCGGCTACTAACCCTCAAGGAGCGATTTAATTTCCATTACGTCGTCGGGGGAATCTGGCCTTTCTCCTCCGCTTTTAAGCATGCCTCCTGGTCTTCTGGCACTGGTGAGGGGCATGCGCTGAGGCGGCACCGTGGTCGGAGAGTTCGGGGCTTCCGCACTCCATAATCGGCGCTGCACCGCAGGGAAGTTCACTCGCGCTACCAAAACGAATTACCGGACCCAACAAACTTCTCCGGTAAGCATGACGCTCAATTGCCGGTTTTAGTAACAGCTGTCAGCCCCTTTACGCTAATCGGGGGCGTTTAAATTGCTTTTGAGGTTGAGTCAGCCCGGGAGCAGCGCTCAGCACATCCTCACCAAAATAGCACATCACGTGATCCCCCACCAGGAATATTATTGAAAAACAACCCCGATTTCATATTGCCAGCCAGTGTTTGATCCATTTTAGTACATTTTCACCTACACCATGTCAACTTAGTATGTGAATTAGCTTTCTATGAGATATCTTATTAACGCCTTACTTCTGTGGGTAAGCGAGCTCCCACAAATGCCTTATTAAAAATTCAAATTCTCCCTCCAACCATTCATTTTGATAACATTAAAACATTCTGTTACACTTGCTCTGGTACTGCCTCCATTTTGTAGACCATTCTGACCCCTTTCAATTAGTTAACAGCCTCTATATTGACGCTAGTGGAACTGTTAGTTCATCCTTGAGTTCTTCAAGAATCCTTGCATACATCCCATCTGGCCGAGGTACTTCACTTCAACGTATTTTTACCCCAGCTGAATATTAGGGGTGCTGGGAATTGAAAATTTACCTGCAAAGTGGCCACTTTGCACTTCCATGTTTTTGGGAAGTGGGAACTTCATGGGAATATATGATCTTACTTTGAAAGGATCTCTTGCAGCAGGCCACACTAGTAGGACTTAGCCACCAGGCACTAGGACCACACAGAAAACTTTCTAGCTAGCAGTCTATCAGAGAGGGCTACCCACCACCGGCATCACCCTCTGATGTAGGCGTACCCTATAATAGTGGGTGGTCCCCACAGCCTCCTCAGTTCTTTTCCAGACGTCGACCAACACATGTCGGAGCTCTGGAAACCACTGCAGCTTCAGTCAATCGCCATTATCGCGCACTTTCAGCATTTTTTCTTTTCCTTTTTCTCTCTTAGATCAGTACGACCAGCCACCCGAACTGTCCGACAGTTGTTGCCGAAACTGCTTGGGACTTGTCCTACCAGTGTGGCCTGCTGCCAGAGATACCCTCAAAGTAAGGTAGTACAGTTATGTAAGAACTTGCCTAACAATAGAGCTTAGAGAAGATTTCTTGCAGCAGGCCATTTTTTCCCTCCCCCTTTCTCCTTTTTCGTGGCCTTTGGGCCTTCTGCCTAGCTCTCCCTCTCTATGGTGGAGAGCATTCTGCTTCTTTTCTTATCTTCACTAAGGTGACCTTGGAAAACTCCTCAGTTCCAACAGGCTTTTGGTCTTTGGCAGGAGAACTGATGAGGCTATGGGGGCTGCCCACTATTATAGGGTATGCCGACGTCTGAGGAGGACGCCACGGTGGGTGGTCCCCTCTGGTAGACTTGCTAGCTAGAAAGTTTTCTGTCTGGTGGCGAAGTTCTACTGGCGTGGCCTGCTGCAAGAGATCCTCTTGAAGATCTACTGTTACAGTAAGTTCTTACGTAACTGTACTTTTCAGCAAGCCACAGCCCAAGTGGGTGTCATCCTGGGGCTGCCGCGTTGTTCACCCTTGTTCTCATATAAAGTACTTGATCAGCATTACCCACTTACAGCAAGTGCAGTAACTGATTTTCAGTGGCTCCAAGGGGTGTGTGTGTGTCTGTCTGTCTGTTTCTGTATCTTTATCTATATATGTGTCTGTGGATAGACTGACAGAGTGAGTTTATCACATTTCATAGCATCCCTCCAGGCCTTGGAGCTCCTGTACAATAACACAGTAAAAATGTTGATTATAAATAACATAAAACCAACAGTACAATCACATACATTCATACAAACATGTTCCCATAATACAATTATACACATGAACAACCAAAGCAACAGTTGTGTTTAAATAGCTCTAGTTAGTAAAAGCTCTCAGGAGTAGGTAGCTTTTCAATGTCTTCTTTAAACAACTGAACAGATCTGGTGGTGGATATCCCTTCAGGGAGTGAGTTGCAACTGAAAAAGCCCCATCAGCAGCAGACTTCAACTGGAAAGAACGAACATCCAACAAACCTCACCCACTCGAACTCAAGTCCTTAGATGGGGTGTGGAAAAACAGGAGAGCACTGAGGCATTGTGGGCCCAGCCCATTCAAGGCTTTAAATGTCACCACCAATACCCAGAAATCAATAAGCCACCTAACAGGAAGCCAGTTCAAAACCCACAGCAAGGGGTAATAGGATCTGACCTCTGAGTGGAGGTGAGAGGTCTCGCTGCAGTGTTCTGAACTAGCTGCAGGCCACACAACTGACCTCTCCACAGTAAACCTTCATAAAGCACACAGAAGTAGTTGAGATGGTAGAAAACAAGGGAATGGATGGATAAATATATGGCTAGATAGCTAGACAGACAGACAGATAAATGGATGAAATCTATCTTTGTCCCCTATAGGTTGGTGACTGGGTTATATTCAGTTACTTCTTTTCTCTTCCTATATCTTTTTTCTATCCTTTAATTCTATCTATCCTGCAAGCATAGCTTGCTCCAACCTTTTCACTCGCCTAGCAAACAGAACTGAGCTAGGTGAGGGACCCAGCAATGGTTATTGGCAGGCATGAGCCACCACATGGTGTCACTCAGGCACCACAGGCCAGTAGTCACTGCCAGCCCCATGACCAAAAGATTTGCTCCTGCTGCATCCTAGCATCTCTGGCTTAGACCCAAGATTGGAACTCCATGGAGAAGATTGTTTCCAGGAAGATTCCTCTTTTCTTGCAAATTTCACAAATATAGCAATAAACTAAATGAGAAAGGTAAGTACACAAAATATAAGCTAACTAGCATATACTTAGATTTTTAAAACATGTCCTAGAGGTGTCAGTCTCTTTAAACTTAATTGTTTGCATGCATCTCCTTTCACTCGTTTACTATCCCCCTTGTGTTTAAAATCTTTGCTCTTTGTTCATTTTTTTGTGATTTGTTTTATTCTGCATAGTCTTACTCTGCTGTACGTTAATATTTTTTCATCACGTAAATAGTCTAGCATAATTCTCAGATATTAATAGGTCTGTAGGTCTGTATATACTCTAATGAAAGACCAATCAGGCACTGAATTTTCATACTGTTGCAGTGGAGGGATGCATACTTTGACTGACAAGTACAACTGGAAATCTTTTTCTGATTTACCACAAGTTTAGTGATACTCTATTAGCCAGATTTGCAGTTTATTAAAAGCCAAACTTTGTTTTTTCTGGACTTCACTCAGTGATGTTCCACTATAGTTGATACTAGCATCATCTGTGTAAAGTTGGGCAGATACTTTTAGCCTGTGTATACCCGAGAGAGGATATTTACAAAGACTGAAAGCAAAAGATGTGAATTATGTACCTACCGTAATTCTTGATGATCTTGGACGAAGTCTCCACCACCCAGCAGGAGCCAACATTTTTCAGAAGGGCTGGCGCTAAGGTAGGAGCCACGAGGAAGCGGCACCGTGAGCTAGGCTCGCGCTATATAAACTACCTTGACGTCAACCCTCCAACCGCCTCAGTACCCCCCCCCCGAGGAATTGCAGCGTAAACTAACCTAGTAAAAACTAACCTATGTCGGACATAAGATAGTCCGAATGACCCATGTAAGAAGGGTCAACACAACAGTCTTCACAGCCCAGGCATCGAGGGAGTCAAGACGAAGACACAGATAAGTGAGCTTGGGGGATGGTAGGTGGGCGTGTGAATGAGTGGAGGAGACTTCGTCCAAGACGATCAAGAATTATGGTAGGTATGCAATTTACATATCTTCCTGGACATAAAGTCTCCACCACTCATTCACACTGATGGGACAGCACCGAGCTAAATAATCCCCAAGACGGGTGGCGGGAGCTCACTTTAGGACAGAAGTCCATTAAGAATTGTCCTGCCAAAGGACTGATGCTGTCTGGCATGGACATCCAAGGCGTAGTGCTTGACAAAAGTGTACATGGAGCTCCAGGTGGCCATTGCAAATGTCTGCAATGGGGACGTTATGGAGTTCTGCCAGAGAGGCCGTGACTGCTCTGGTAGAATGAGTGTATACTGTGCCTTCTAGCTTGTCCTGTGCCATGGAGTAGCAGTGGTGAAGGCAAGCTACTATCCATGCAGAAGTACACTGGATAGCTACAGGCTGGCCCAGCTGGGCCGCGCTAAAGGAGACAAACAGTTGTTTAGACTTGCAGATTTCCTTTGTCCCGTCTAAGTAGAACCGCAAGGCTCTCTTTGCATTCAGTGAATGTAGGGTACGCGGTCCCTCATTCTGGAAGTTTGCGAAATAAGTAGAAGGACCAATGACTGATTCAGATGAAATTCTGAGACAACCTTGGGGAGAAATTTAGGGTGGGTTCTGAGAACCACCTTGTCTTTGTGAAATGCCATGTATGGAGGGTCCGTGACCAAAGGGTGTATTTCCGACACTCTGCGGGTGGAAGTGATGGCCACAAGAAAGGTCACCTTCCAAGTCAGAAATTTAAAATCACACGTAGGCAAGCGCTCGAAAGGCTTACGGGTGAGCATGTCTAACACAAGGTTAATGTCCCAGGCTGCTACCAGTCGTCTGACTGGTGGCCTGGTATGTAGAATGCCCTTAAGAAATCTCTTGACTACAGGAAGTTGAGCCAGGGACATGGAGTGTACCGGCTCATGGTAAGCTGAAATCGCGCAAAGGTGAACCTTAATGGTGGAGTATTGGAGACCTGCATTTGAGAGGTCTAGAAGATACTCCAGCAACTTGCTAGGTGGGCAGGAAAAGGGGTTCCAAGAGGATTTTGCACAACAAATGGAGAAATGCTTCCATTTAGCCATGTAGGACTGCTGAGTAGCTGGCTTGCGTGCCGCCAAGAGGATATCAGAAACCCTGTGAGATACATTAAACCTGTTCACCTCTATTTCCTCAGTAGCCAGGCACGGATGTGAAGAGACTTCAGGTTGGGATGGACTACTGAACCCTGGGTCAGCAGGTTCATCTGAAGTAGAAGCAGTTTCAGTGACGTTTCTGACAATCTGTTGATCAGTGGAAACCAGATCTGACAAGGCCAGAATGGGGTGATGAGAATCATTCTGCCCCCCTGTACCTCTAGTTTGAGCAGCACCCTCTGAACTAAGGGAAGAGGCAGAAATGCGTACAGAAAGCATTTTGTCCACCGCAGTCTAAATGCATCCTGATAAAAAAATGCCAGGTCCTGGATTTCTGGAGCAAAAGAACGGCAGTTTTGCGTTGAGTGGGGACGCAAAAAGGTCCAGGTCTGGAGTTCCCCACTTGTCGAAGAGGGACTGTACTACAATTGTGTTGAGGGACCACTCGTGACTATCTGCTTCCGTTCTGCCAAGTCGTTCTGAACTCCCGGCAGGTAAATTGCTTGGATCAGAGCTTCGTGCTCCAGGCACCATTCCCACACTCTCGTCACTTCCCTGCATAAGTGGTAAGAGTGTGTTCCACACTGCTTTTTGATGTAGTACATCACAGCTTTGCTGTCCATTTGAAGGTGAATGATCTTGTGAAAGTATGTCTTTCAGAGTCTGAACAGCATAAAGGATGGCTCTCATTTCCAGAACATTTATATGAAGCTGAGATTTGTCCTGACTCCAATGACCTTGCATCTGGAGACCTTCGCAATGATCTCCCCATCCCAACAAGGATGCATCCATGGTGCTGGAGATCCAGGGATCTGGAGAGATGAAGGGATAGCCTACCCAAAGGTTGTCCTCCTGAGACTACCAGGTGAGTGACTGTTTCAACGGTTCCATCACCCGTATGCGAAAGGACTGAAAGTGTGTGGCTGGTGACCACTGAGCGCTGAGCATCCACTGGGTAGTTCTCATGTGAAGCTGAGCCAGAGGAACAGTAAACACTGAGGCTGCCATGAGACCCAGCATCTGCTGCATAGAGAGAGCCCAAACTGAGCTGTGTTCTCTGATTGAGCAGGCCATCAGAAGGATGTCGCTCCTTCTGTCCTCCAGAAGGAAGGCTTTCGCACTGGAGGTATCCAGAATGGCTCCTATGAAAAGGAGCTTCTGGGAAGGCTGTAGCTGTGACTTCCCCAAGTTTAGCAGGACTCCCATGGATGTGAGGAAACTTGAAGTCATGTATACAGCTTCCAGAGTCTGTTGTCTGGAAGGGCTGGCAAGAAACCAGTCATCCAGATACGGAAACACTTGAATCCCGAGTTTTCTTAGGTGTGCCGCGAGAACTGCAAAGCACTTTGTAAAAACTTGAGGCACTGAGGATAGCCCAAAGGGCAGGACTCGGAATTGGTAGTGTTGACCCAATGCCACAAATCTGAGGTATTTGTGGTGATTTGGGTGCACGAGAATGTGTTGATAGGTGTCCTGCATGTCCTGGGAGGCTAGTCAATCGTGTTGATGAATAAGAGGCAGCAGAGTGCCAAGTGAGATCATCTTGAACTTTTACTTGTAAAGGAACTTGTTCAACTTTCTGAGCTCGAGAATAGGGCGCACACCGCCTGTTTCCTTTGGAACCAGAAAGTAATGGGAGTAGAAACCTGTGTTTCGCTGTTCCAGCGGAACTGCCTCCACTGCCCTGTTGTTCAGAAGGCCTTGGATTTCAGAAGCAAGAAGGTCTGACTGAGAGACAGACAGCTTGGACTGTCGGTTGGGTGGATGATCCAGAGGGGTTTCCAACAGGTTTAAGAAATACCCCTCATGGATAATCCTGAGCACTCATTTGTCTGAAGTGATCGATTTCCACTGGTCAAAGGACAGTGTCAGATGTCCCCCTACTGCCGAGGAAGGGTCCCCCTCAGACAGCTGAGGTGGGACCTGGGCTTTAATCTTAGAGGGTGGCACTGGGAGCTTTAGGGCTCCCTGCTTTCTGTTGCATTTTCTTTTGTGGCTGAGGAGTTTGGTTTCTGTTAAAGCCTCCTCTGCCCTTACCACGAAAGGACTGAAGATTTTGAAATGGACGCTTGCTCCCGCCCCTTTGAGGAACTGCAGGAGGGGGTCTAGCTGTTTTAATGGCCGACCTAGCTTTCTGAGTGGCCTCTAGCGCTTGCTCAACCTGGTGGCCAAACAGATACACACCATCAAAAGGCAAGGCCATAACTCTTTGCTGGGCATCACTGGTGAAACCCGAGGTGTGTAACCAAGAGTGGCGACGGTTACAGATACCAGCCACTGCTGCTCTGGAGGCAGTGTCAAAGGCATCAATAGCAGCCTTAATCTGTTGATTATTGGATTCAGTGCCTCTAGTGATGGTTTGGAGGAGCTCTGAATTAACCTCTGAGTCAGGAAGAGCTTCTACCATAGTCCTGAGCGAATGCCAGAGTGTATACTCATACTGAGAGAAATAGCCCTGATAAAGTACAGTTACGTAAGAACTTACCATAACAGTAGATCTTCGAGAGAGGCTCTTGCAGTAGGTAATTACATATAGGACTACCGCCGGCCGTCGACAGGACCCCACAGAAAAATTTCTAGCTAGCAGTCCTGGCGAGGACACGCCCCACGTCAGGTGACGGCGTCCATCTGACGTCGGTATAAAGGGGCGTCCCGACGCCGCTTTCCAGTTCTTTCCCCGCCACAGGCCCGGAAGGCCTGGACGAGAGAAGCAGATATTTCCCTCAATGGAAGGAGCTGAAAAGCCTAGAGGCGATGGGGCGGGAAGGTATTACCTACTGCAGAGTCTCTTGAAGATCTACTGTTACGGTAAGTTCTTACGTAACTGTACCATCTTGCCGAGAGGGCTCTGCAGTAGGTATGATACATATAGGACAGAATCCCAAGCAGTCTGGAACAAATGAAAGGCACGGGAGGATAACTTCTCCAAAAGTAGCCAATAATCTAGCAAGTCTCAAGAAGGAGGCCTTGCAAGACAGCTAACCCGAAGCCTGCTCTACGGCGAGAGGCAATGTCAAAACTGTAATGTTTAGTAAAGGTATGGACTGAAGTCCAAGTGGCGGCAGCACAGATGTCTGCCGCAGACACGTTTGAACAAGTCAGCAGAGGCTGCTACTCCAAGAGTGGAGGACTCTGACCTGGACCCAGTAGGGTCTTGTTGTACTTGTCATAACAGAAAGTGATGCAATGGGCCAAACATTTTGATAGGCATTGCTTAGAGACAGCATTGCCTTCTCTTTTGTGAGCAAAAGAGACAAACAACTGATCAGTCTTTCTGAGATCCTTCGTCCTATCGGTGTAGTATCTCAGGATCCTGTGAACATCCATGGTATGGAGCAGGTATTCTCCTTGATTGGAGTACTGCGTGAAGAAGGCAGGTAATTCAATAGACTGATTCAAGGTAGATTCCGCTACCACCTTCGGGAGAAACTTACGATTCGTGCGAAGAGCTACTCGTTCTTTGTGAAAAATCAGACAAGGGATTTTGCACATCAGGGCCTGGAGCTCGGAAATTCTGCGAGCAGAAGTAATGACCACCAAGAAGAGCGTCTTCCATGATAAAAACTTCAAGTCTGCTGAAGCCGCAGGCTCAAAGCGAGGAAGGGTAAGTTTCTCAAAGACAAAGTTAAAGTCCCATGGGGGAGCTGGAATCCAGACAGGGGGTCTGAGATGAAGGACCCCTCTGAGGAAAGTTTTGGATACCTCCAGCTGGGCAAAAGCTTTATCGGTGAAAGGGACATGGTAGGCTGAAATAGCCACCATATGGACTTTCAAAGAGGAGTGACTGAGACATAGATACATAGACAGTGTCGGCAGATAAGGGCCTATGGCCCACCCAGTCTGCCCATTTGAGCTTGTAAGTTCAGTTTGTTTTCCTAGAAGTCTGTTTCCCCTTACCCCTGACCTCTAGAATTCCTTTATGTCTATCCCATGCATTCTTAAATCCCGTGATTGTTTCAGCTCCCACCACTTCCTCTGGCAGGGTGTTCCACTTGTCCACCACCCGTTCTGTGAAGAAATTCTTTCTCATGTTTCCTCTGAATCGCCCTCCCTCCAACTTCATCCCATGCCCTCTAGTCCTGGAACATCTTTTCGCTTAAAATAGTGTTTTCCTGCACTCTGTTTCTCCCTGTAAGATACTTGTATGTCTCTATCATATCCCCTCTCTCCCTCCTCTCTTCCAGGGAGTACATGTTCAATTCCTTCAACCCGTCTTCATAGGACTTGTGATGCAATCCATGCACCATCTTTGTTGCCCTCCTCTGAACCTTCTCTACCCTGTCTATGTCCTTACGTAGGTATGGTCTCCAGAACTGTACACTGTACTCCAGGTGGGGCCTCACTAGTGTCTTGTATAGCGGAATTATGACCTCCCTTTCCTGCTGGTGATGCCCCTGCCTATACATCCCAGCATCCTATTTGCTTTACCTGATGCCTTGTCACACTGTTTCCTCACCTTGAGGTCATCAGAGATGACAACCCCAAGATCCCTTTCCTGCTTGGTGCATGCTATATCCTCACCCCAACTGATATATTGTGCCAGGTTTTTGTGCCCCATATGCATTATCTTGCACTTCTTGGCATTGAATTTCAACTGCCAAACCCTTGACCATTCTTCAAGTTTCTGCAGGTCCTTCTCATTCTGTCTACACCCTCTGGTGTGTCTACTCTGTTACAGAGCTTTGTGTCATCAGCGAACAGTGAAATTCTGCCTTCTAGATCCTGCGCAATGTCACTGATGAAGATGTTGAATAGGACCGGTCCCAGCACTGATCCCTGTGGTACCCCACTGGTCACTCTTCCCTCTGTGGAGTGACAGCCATTTACCACCACCCTCTGTGTCCTGCCACCCAGCCAGTTACCTACCCACCACACTACTGTCCTGCCCACACCCATATTCCCCAGTTTGTGTAATAGTCTTCTATGTGGCACAGTGTCAAAGGCCTTGCTGAAGTCCAGATAGGCCATGTCCACTCCCTCCCTGATCCACCTCCCTAGTCACCCAGTCAAAAATTCAATGAGATTGGTCTGACATGACCTCCCTGGTGAAACCATGCTGCCTTGGGTCCTGTAGTCCATTGACAACCAGATGTTCCACCAATCTCTCCTTCAGAAGTGCTTCCATGATCTTTCCCACTACCGAGGTGAGGCTGACTGGTCTGTAGTTCCCTGCTTCCTCTTGTTCCCGCTTTTGTATAATGGGACTACATCTGCTGTCCTCCAGTCTTTGGGTACCTCCCTGTTTCCAGTGATTGGCTAAACAGGATAGCCAGAGGTTCAGCCACCACCTCTTAGTTCTTTAGGATCCTGGGGTGCACCCCATCTGGCCCCATTGCTTTGTCAACTCTTATTACTTCCAGTTCCTTCAGCACCCTTTCTCGTAAAGGGACTTGTGTCCATTTCTGCACCATTCTCACCCTTGTACTCCCTTCAGACCCATTACCCCTCTTCCTTCAGTAAAGACTGAGCAGAAATACCTGTTCAATATGTCAGCTTTACTGTTGTCATCCTCCACGCGACTCCCATCCTCCCCTTCAGTCTCACTATCCCTCCCTTTGTCTTTCTTTTTCACTTATGTACCTGTAAAGGTTTTGTCCCTTTCACCACTGATTTTGCAATGTGTTCTTCTGTCTGAGCTTTGGCTTCCCTTACTGACTTCCCTGCCTCCCTTTGTTTCTCCTGGTACTTCTCCCATCCCCTTCTGCCTGTGTCTTTTGTATTGCCTGAATGCTATCTTTTGGCTTTCACTTTCTTTGCTACCTCTGGAAAACCATAATAGTCTCCTCTTCCTTTTCCTCTTGCTAACCTGCTTAATGCATAATTCTGTTGTTCTTATAATCCCCATTTTAAATACTGCCCACTGTTCCTCAACCCGATTCCTGTCCCATTCCCCTTAATGCCTCTTTCAAGTATTTCCCCATTTTCCCAAAGTCTGCCCCCCTAAAATCCAGGATACGTGTTTTTGTGTGGTTTGGTTCTGCTCTTTCTGTGATTTCAAACCATAATGACTGGTGGTCACTGTTACCCAGGTGCTCCCCCACTGTTACCCCCATCACACTGTCCCTGTTTGTGAGCAGAAGGTCCAGTATTGTCTTCTGCCGAGTTGGTTCCATGACCAGTTGCTTGAGGAAGGCACCCTGAAGGAGTCCAGGATAAATCTGCTCCTAGTTGATGCTGCTGCTGGGATGCTCCAGTCCACGTCTGGAATATTGAAGTCTCCAACCAGTACTACTCACTCCTTGTCTGCCATCCTTTGGATGGCTAGCATCAGCTCCTATCTGTTTCTTCCTCCTGGGCTGGTGGTCTATAGACCACACCTGTGCGGATGGCTGGCCCCATTTTCCTTTCTAGCTTAACCCACAGTATCTCTCCCCCATTTTGTTCCTCCTGGATCTCTGTGGCCCTTATGTCATTTTTCACATACAGTGCCACTCCTCCTCCTCCCTTCCTGCCTGCTCTGTCTCTTCTGAATATGTTGTAGCCAGGTATGGCCATCTCCCAGTCATGACCCAAGTCGAAAAGATGACACATGTACTCAAGTAGAATGGTCACAGGACAGGAAAAGGGCTCCACGTTCCTGGATGCAGCCCAGATGGAAAATCTTTTCCATTTCATGGCGTAGATGGACCTAGTGGAGGGTTTTCTAGCCTCCACCAGAATCTCAGCCACCTTAGGAGAAACGCCAAAACGAGATTGAGCTAGGTCTGTAGGAGCCATGCATGAAGTTGAAGAGACTTGAGTCCCGGATGGACCAGGGTCCCCTGATCCTGGGTCAGCAATCCTGGAGATAAAGGAAGAGGAAGAGGAGGAACCTCTGAGTATTGTTGTAGAAGAGAGAACCAGATTTGCCTGGGCCAGAAAGGAGCGATTAGAATCATTCTTGCTCCCTCCAAAGCAAGCTTCTGTAGCACACGAGGGACCAGAGGAATTGGGGGAAAAGCATAGACGAATCTGTCCTTCCAGCTGAGAGATAGAACGTCGCTCCAGAAAGCGCCTCGCTCTGGAGTGAGCGAGCAAAAGACTGGAAGCTTTGCGTTTTGGGAGGAGGCGAACAGGTCTATCTGAGGAGTCCCCCAAATCTGGAAGATGCTTTTTAGCACTTTTATGTCCAGTTCCCACTCGTGTGGTAGAGCCGACGTGCGACTTAGTCTGTCTGCCAGGACACTGTCGACTCCCGGAACATGGATCGCCGTGAGGTGAAGGTTGTGAAGCATTGCCCATTCCCAAACTCTCATCGCTTCCCTGCACAGCGGGTAGGACCGAGTCCCTCCCTGCTTGTTGATGTACCACACCACGCACATGTCCATTTGGACAGCTAGGTGACCGGGAAGGATGAATTGGTGAAGGGCCTGGAGAGCATACAGCACTGCTCCAAGCTCGAGCACGTTGATGTGGAGAACTATCTCCAAGTTTGACCATAGGCCCTGGGTTCGGTGAGGACACAGATGGGCTCCCCAACCTTCGCCTGAAGCGTCCACGGTCAGAGTCTGATTGGGGGGAGGATGAAAAAAGGGGACCCCCCGGAAAAGGTTCTCTCGAACCATCCACCATTGCAAGTCTCTTACCATCGGCGAGGAGATCAGAATGAGATGATCTAGGTCGTCTACCCGTTGATCCCACTGAGA
Organism: Neoceratodus forsteri; assembly: GCA_016271365.2. Taxonomy (NCBI): domain Eukaryota; kingdom Metazoa; phylum Chordata; order Ceratodontiformes; family Ceratodontidae; genus Neoceratodus; species Neoceratodus forsteri. The sequence goes on from CM028134.1 coordinate 686,045,629, forward strand.
TCGGAGAGTCCACTGAGAGATTCTCATGTGGAGGCGCTCGCGCGGAACCGTCGGGATGGCTGCCACCATAAGCCCCAGTAGACGGAGCACTGACCTCGCCGGAACCCTCCTGTTTTCCAATAGGAGGGAAATCTGGGACTGGAGGGAGGCACCCCTGTCCGGAGGCAGGAAGACCCTGCACATTGTCGTGTCGAGGATTGCCCCGATGAACTGGAGCCTCTGTGAGGGATCCAGGTGAGACTTGGAATGGTTGATGGTAATACCCAGGCCAGTGAAAACCTGCTGGGTGAGGGAGAGAAAATGCAGGAGTTCCTCCCTGGACGGGGCTGCCAGGAGCCAGTCGTCCAGGTAGGGAAAAACCTGAGCTGCCAAAGTACGCAGGTCGGCCGCTACCACCGCCAGGCATTTGGTAAAGACTCGGGGAGCCGAGGAAAGACCAAAAGGGAGTGCCCGGAATTGGTAGTGGTCCCCTTGGAACGCAAACCTGAGGTAATTTCGGTGTGAAGGACGAATGGGGATGTGCAAGTACGCATCCTGCATATCCAGTGCACAAAGCCATTGGCCCTGCCAGAGCAGGGGCAAGAGGGTTTGAAGGGAAAGCATCCTGAACCTCTTGTATTCCACATATAGGTTCAGGGAGCTGAGATCGAGAATGGGTCTGAGATCTCCCGTCTTCTTTGGTACAGGAAGAAATGGGAATAGTAACCCATCCCGTGGAAGTGAGGGGGGACGGGCTCTATAGCCTGCTTCACAAGGAGAGCAGAGATTTCTTCCCTGACCAAAGGAAGATGGTCCCTTGAGTAAGAGGAGATCAGAGGGGGGTGACGTGGAGGTTTCTGCAGAAACTCTATGGAATGCCCCTCTGCTATGATCTGAAGCACACAAGAATCCGATGTTATCCTCTCCCAACCCGGAAGGTGGAGGGAGAACCTCCCCCTACTGGTTCCTCCGGAGCGTCCGGAGGCGGTGGGAGAGGGAAGGAGTCAGGTGGTGTGAGGCAGCGCCGGAGCTGGGGCACCCATTGCTTTTTTAGGCGGCGGGGGCCTGGCAGCTGTGGGGGCCCGACGTTTAGTGGCCCGCCTTCCCTGAGGTTTCGCTTGAGGCCGGCTGCGTCTGCGAAAGGGACGGCACTGTGGGGGATGGGGACGGTACATTTAATCAACAGATTTAAGGGCCGCCCTCTTCTCCTGCAAGTCAGTGATTATGTCCTTGACATCACTGCCGAAAAGCACGGAACCCCTGAAAGGTGCTTTTTGAATTGCTGATTGCACCTCCGGGACCAGACCTGACACCCGGAGCCATGCGTGACACCGAAGACTTACGGGCAACGAGAGCTCCGTCCTGCGGTGTCCACTGCGTCAGAGTCGTCCCCAGAATGTGACGACTGGCGAACGAAGCACAACAGACCAGGTCGGGCTAACTCCTGCTTGACTTGAGAGTCAGGGCAAGAGTCAATCTTAGATTCCGCCTGGGTAAAGACAGCCTTCTGGTAATCCCCCATATGTGCTACAATTCAGGGCCCCTAATCCCCAGTGTGGAAGAAGCGTAGATCTTCCTTCCATACTGATCACAGAAGGCGAGATTCCTTATCCGGGGGAGATGAGCTCAAGTGTTTCGGGTGTGCAGACCGGCCGTGAGCGGCGCTAATCACAACCGAGTCTGCACGGGGGTGAGAGTCTAAGAAGTCTACACCCTCCGGAGCCTGGTATAGCCTGTTTGACTTCCTAGGAAGTGGGGCTAATGCCAACGTTGCTTCAAATAGTGGAAACAAGGTGGACTTGAGGCTCGATCCAGTGTGGCACTAGGTAGGAGCCGTAAGGCAAGTCTAGATGTTCAAGCAGTTTAACCCGTTGAGGATCTGGCTCAGGAATGCCACTGATGGACTTCCTGGATCTTTCTGAGCAACTCCGTGAAGGAAGGATCCTCCGGAGGAGACTTAGGAGGAGTCCTCGGCGGGGCTTGACGGAGAGCGCGTCGCCGCCTTTCTGAACATCCATCGGAGGCCTCCGAGAGTCTGAGAGAGAAGAAGAGAGGAATTTAAAGCAGAGTAAGACTCCTAGCTCTGCCTAGGGGAGGAACGGGTTCCTTGGGGAAACCCAGAACGGTGTCCTGCCTCTCTGGATCCCGAGGGCAAGCCCGGGAACTGGAGGTGGAGAGGGAGTGTGCCTGGGGCGCACGGGAGCTGGGGTGGCATCGCTGCCGTAAGACGGCTCTCGACTTCCTTGGTGAGCTGAGCCTTGGCCTCAGCCCACCAGGAGGCAAGAGTCTCCTGAAGATCCACCAGCGGCCTAGGGGGCAGTGGAGGAGGAGGAGGGGGATAGTTGTATGGAGGAAATCCGTAGGGAGAGTATCCGTAACCCGGCTGCGGGTATACCAGAGCCGGGTACTGCGGCGTCGAAGGAGTTGGCGCCGGGTACTGCAGCGCAGGATACTGCGGGCCTGGGAAAACCGGCGTCGGATAGGACGGCGGATACCCAGGCACTGGTGGAGCTGCTGGAGCAGACGGCCCAGCCGGGAACTCCACGGGTGGATCAGCCAGGATAGGCCCGTGGGGTGGAGGGCCCGATGGAAGAGGAATATCCCCCGCCGGCGTCGGAGGGGCCGGTATCGGAGCCGGTGTCGGCGGGGCCGGTGTCGGGGCCAGTGTTGGAGGAGCCAGCGTCAGGGAAGCCGACGTCAGATCCGGCTCTGCAGGCAGAGGATCGAACGGTAGCCCCGGATCCTGAGCCTCGTCCGGGGACTGGGGCTCCCCTGACGGGGAGCCTGGTACGACAGATGAAGCAGGGTCTGCCGTAGGCTCAGAGGCCCGGCGCACGTCAGAGGAGCCGACGTGTGGCTTAGGGGCCGAATCCCAGCGGACGCCAGAGGAGCCGGCGTCCGACTTCGGGGGTCCCTCTTCGGAGACGGGCCGAGGATGAGAGGAGGCCCGTCCAGGGGACACTGCCGCAGCCGCCCGGGGGTTGAGCGCTCAGCGGCCTTCTCCCGTGTATGTCAGAGGAGCCGACTATCTGGCTTAAGGGAGGTGCTCGCGACCAGTAGGCCGCAGCTCGCGGCGGTATCTGGGGCTGGAGCCTCCGCCCGGAGGCACCCAGCGGCTCAAACGCGAATCTGACGGGCAGGCTGACGCCCTCCAAAGCCTTGGAGGCTGCTGTCGGGCGATCCCCCGGAGGGGATGTTACCTTGCCCGCGACTCCGGCCGGAGTCGCGGAGGAGGCGGCCTTCTCCCAGTGTCTTTCCTTGTCCCGCTTCTTGTGCCCTTCAGGGGAGGTCAACGCCTGCAGAAGTTTCTTCAACTCCTTCTCCATCGCGGACATCTTCTTTTTGAGGAGATGGGCTTCGAGGGACTGCTGGCGTCGTCTGCGGGTGGCCGCGTTGAAATGAAGGCAGTGTGGACACTTGTCGACCGCGTGGTCGGGGCCTAAGCAGAAAAGGCAGAGAGAGTGACCGTCTTTGTGAGGCAGTTGAGCACCGCACGAGTCGCACTTATTCTTTGAAGGGGACGACATATACTGACGTTCACCTGACGATAGAAGTATAAAACACAATACTGAAAACTTTTGTGGAAAAAACGACGAAGTAACAGGACTGAGCAATATGAACTTAACCGCGAGACGCTGCACGAGCTGACGGCGGGAAAAAAATGGAAGGCGGGCATCCGGGACCGCCCCTTTATACCGACGTTGTATGACGCCGGTCACCTGACGTGGGGGCGGTCCCTCGCCAGGGACTGCTAGCTAGAAATTTTTCCGTGGGGTCCTGCCGCCGGCAGGCATCAGTCCTATATGTAATTACCTACTGCAAGAGCCCTCTCGAAGTAAGATCTAGCAATACACATGCATAAGATGGAAGCAGCAAAGACTCGCTTACCCAAGGTGTTGCTGTTGCGAGATTCTTTGTTAATGGGACATGCTGTCGATTCTTGTGGAATAACAGCCTTATCATTCTCTGAAAGAACCACGATGGCATCAGCAAAGACTTGAGAGGCCAGAACAGGTTGATCTTTAGGAGGGGCATATTTCCTATCTATAGACTTGGCCACAGAAGGAATAAGCGCTGGATTATCCCACACCATCTGTGAAAGAGTCTCGAAAGAGGGCTGCACCGGAGGGGTTAGTTTCACAGGAATATCCGGAATGTGCAGATACTGTAGTCGCAGCAATTTCCCAGGATTGATCTCTGAAGTCTGGAGAGAGAGTAGAATTTAAATTTCTGAGCAGAGACTGAAAGGAAAGGTCCTCGACCAAAGGCTCTGTAGAAAGGGGTTTATTCCCCGCCCCATGGGTGGAGTCATCATCTCTGTCATCCCCCAATCGAAGATCAGGATCAGGTTCAAAATCATCCCCTGCCAGTCCATGAGGGACTGAATAGATAGGAAAGTGATGAAAAGAAGAGGAAGGAGGAGCAGAGAGAATCGGCGTCGAAAAAACCTCTGACCTCCATGTAGCACCGCAAAAGTTCCAGGAGCCACCCCGAGAGGCGGCGCCAAGAACACAGGTGGCACCAACATGGGAAGCAGCACCGAGTGCGGCGCTGGCATAGGATGAGGTACAGAGCACGGCGCCGGCAAGGGATGCAGCGCTGGACAAGCTGGCACCAAGCGTGGCATCGGGGCAACCGGCACCAAGCGCAACACTGGGATGGCCAGCACCACAGGCAGTGGCACTGCAGTAAAAGCTTCCAACCTCCGAGAATAAAGGAGAAGAAATTCAGCAGGAGATAAAGGCACAGGTGTGGACCCCTGCGCCTCAGCCATGTGAGGGGGATAGACACCAGGACTCGGTGTCGACGGCACCAAAGAAGGTGCCGCATGACTGGGGAGTCCCAACTGCCCAGCCTGCCGGTCCGAGGCCGGGAGGCCCCAGTGATGGACTAGCCAGCTCAGGTAGCTGGGACAACCTCCGCACCCACTGCTCCATTAGAGTGCCCCAATGGTGAAACTGCTCTCCGGAAGACCCTCCATCAGGCGGGAAGGGGCTCTGGAGTCAAGGATGCCGGGCATCAGGAATAGAAGCTGGAGAGTGGCCCCTATCCCTGATAACCGATGATCGACGTGCAGACATACCAGAAGGCGACGTTGAGTGGTGCAGTTTCTTTTTCGACCGGGCAAGCTGGAGAGTGGCTCCTATCCCCGTTAACCGATGATAGATGTGCAGATGTACCAGAAGGCGACCCTGAGTGGTGCAGTTTCTTTTTCGACCGGGAGGCCGAAGAAGAGCTCGAGTAGTGCCGAGAATGTGACCACTTCTTTTTGTGCTTTCAAGGAGACCACCCATCCCCATGAAAACTGGACTGCCTGTAGTCAGAATCCCCCTCCATAGAGGGTGGCGGACCAGACCCAGCCTGGCTGGCTGAACAGCTTTCATTCGAAGTCTCCCTACTGTCGCCTGCCCGACTCATGGTCGACTCTGTCGATGGAGGGCTGAAGACTTCTTCTGGCGAATGTATTTAAATAAAATTGTTTACTTTATTTCTCTCTAGAAAACAATAAACTATTATAAACTAAAACAAAACTGAAAACTATAGCTGCTGTCGTATAGATGGGAAGTTTTGACTCCCGGCGGGCAAGCGACGTCATCACTGAAGCGCACTCGATGGCGGGAAAAAAGGAACTGAGGTGGTTGGAGGGTCAATGCCAAGGTAGTCTATACAGCGCGAGCCTAGCTCGCAGTGCCACTTCCTCGCGGCTCCTACCTCAGCGCCGGTCCTTCTGAAATATTTTGGTTCCTGCTGGGTTCTAGCGCCTCCAGCGTAGATCCCAGCAGTGTGAATGAGTGGTGGAGACTATGTCCAGGAAGATCAGCCCCAGCAACAAGCCCTGGGTTAAACCAGCCTTCAGCTGTGTTTGGGCAGTCAGGCTTGTCTCCCTGCCTTCATATCTAACAACTGAACACATCACCACTCTTGTTCTCCTCCATCCCCTTTGGTTGCTACTGAGATCCCCTTGGTGCTCTGAGACTTCATAATGACAAATGCTCCTCCTCTCTCTCATGACCAAATTTTCCACTACCCTCCCTTACTAGTTATTCCCAAGAGTAACCGTATTACCGTCTCCCCATGCTCCTACTTCACGTCATTCTCATGCACAGTCCCATAACTTACCTCTAGCTAAGGGACTAGAAAATGTTCACTTTCCACAATATCTTATAGCATCATCAACTGCTCTTCAAGATCTTAAGTCTTTACCTTGTGTGATGCAATGAGCTGGTTTTGACCACATACGTAACTCTCCAGCCTCCTGGCTGGAAGGTACATAGACCGAAAGCCAACAGAATGCTCGTTCTTACTGTACCGCTGTTTGATGCTTACAGTATTTCTTCTCCCCCCTTAACTACCTTCTAAATGTATTTGTTCCCAACCTGGTTTAATCTGTTCCTTGCTATCTATTTGCAGCTGATAGTGTCTTGTACGCTACGATTTTAAGTGCTTATGGAGGGTAAAATAATAGCAGGAGATGTAACTGGAACATTGCCTGTAGGACACCTGTATAACAATGTTCCAGTATATTGTACTTTATGCTGAGAACCCATGCGTTCATACAAATAGGGTGCCTTTAAGGAACAGTGTATATCTCTTCCTCGGCTGGGCAACTCTCTTTCTCGGGTTGCCTGCCTTCACTCTGGAACTCTCTTCCTCCATCTGTCTAGCCCCCTCTTACCTCTCTCAGGGCACCTCTCTGATCTCATTTTACTCTCTCTCTTACAACTGCCCTCACCTGACATCCCCTCACCTGTTTACCCCTATTTATGTCTCCTCGCACTGCTATTTACCTTGTTCCACTAAAATGGTTGTACCTACTTGTCTGCACATCTCCACTGTGCCTCCGGGCCTCGTGTCACATAGTGGAATATTTTAATGTGACAGACACCTTAAGTACAGCTCTCACATTTTTGGCCCTATCTTAGTCACTGTATTTAATTATAGTATGTGTGCTAGAGCTACGTTGCAGTATGTTACCTTGTAAACATATCTCATTTATTTTTTGTATCTGCAATTCTCACGGTCTTATTTATTTTCCATTATTGTACCTTGTTGATTGTTCACTTACTTTGCACTATAGTGTTCCTCCCTTCCCCTAGTTGTATCTGGAAACAAGCTTTGGCTCAGACTTTCCTGGATACTAATTCTCAAATAAATAAATAACAAATAAATTAATCTTATTGGCTGTAATATTTTCATTGACGTTTCTAAAATACGTCTACCTTCTACCTGAAGTTAAAGTCTTTAAATCAACAAAATAAAGGAAACCGCATACATTTCTGAGGCAATGTGATGTAAAGGTTAGAGCACCGGCTTGGAAATCAGCAGAACATATGTTCAAAGCCCACAGCATGACCTTGGTTAAGTCGCTTAACCTTACAGTACTCCAGTCCACCCCAGCTGTGGAAATGGGTAGAAGCAATACCCTACTGGAAATGATACGCTGCCTCCTGCTGCTTGTAAACTTTCTTATGCTCTTGTCACAGTAGAGCTATTCTGGGTAAATAAACTGTATATAAAATAAATAAATAACGTACCATCCTTGGCATAAGATGCATATAGTCCTTTTAACCTTGGCCGACTGCATTCCAGCTCTATCTCTATTTCATCCTGGTAAATTGTTATTTCATCTGGTGAAAAACAAACAAAAAAAATTGATGATTAAAATACAATAATCCTGCATTATGTATAAAATATTACAAAATAGAAAGGCCAAATTAAGCAATGTGATTGGCTACTACTGAACATTAAGCCACATAGAGAATGGCTGCCCCTTGCCAAATGCAGGAGGCTCCATCTCCTTCCCTTTGTATACTAATTTACATACCACGGGGCCCATCCATATATCACCACCAATCTACACACCCGTACAACAAATCTAGCTTGCATTCAGCCAAGTGCTTAGCATATAATGTCTCACATACTAAATCTAAGCATGATGCAAATTCAATCCTTGTCTGAGGTCCCTAGTCCTAGAACAACTTTCCTCTAAGTTTGAGACTCTGGCAGACTCACCCCCCCCCCCTTCTTGACCATCACAAAATGGCTGTCCGACTCTGCTGACCAACCCAATAGTTGTAATTATGACAATCTCTGATTTTATACTAGGTTTATAATCTCGTTACAGCTTATCGATCACTGTACTTATTTTTATATCTATCATATATAACTTGAGTCTGGCTGCCAGGAAATTGTTTTTTTAATGAGCATGTCTGAAATGTATAACCTGTAATTGCTACATATAGCATTGAAACCTGATGCACAGAACTTCCGAAGTGAATAAGCTATGACTCACTTTTACCTCCATGAGTAAACATCATTTACTGCTGCTACATTCTGTATGTTACGTCATCACACTTTTGATCTTGTTCAGCAAGTTAATGTTTTTTGTTTTCAATTTTCATAAGTACAAAACCATTTTATAAGTGCACAGATTAGCACTGCTACTGTCACCAGGGTGTGGAAGGCACGAAACCTGGGCAGCTGTGGATTGCAACACTAATTCCATTGATGAAGTCTGTGGTTTGTGATATCACCAGAATCCACAGATGGATTTAACAACCTTTTTCACAGCTGTTCTGTTATTTTTCCTATAATACATGAATCCTAAAGATTAAAATGTATAGGAAAATCATTTTAATTACAATGCATAAACTGGCATAACGTATAAAACATTAGAATTTTAAAATACATTTATTTACTGTTCCAGTGCCTTTAAAAAAAAAAAAATCTGTATCCATGTTCTAATTCACTTTTTTCCTAGTTTTCCTTCTTACTATACAGCTAGATACCCCTTTTGCTCATCCACATGCTCGGATCTCAACAATTTTGAAGTTTGTAATTTTCCCCAGGTTCCTTTTGAAGATCGAACCCTCTCCCTTCCCCACCCCTCATCCAGATAACTGACGGGCTGAGGGAAGGGAAGGAAGCTATGGAAAAAATAAAAGGAGTATAGTGCCAGAAGTTCACAAATGGGCAAGGGAGAGCATGGCAACATTATCGGGTTCTATTCTACCACAGGTTTCCTTATTCCACCCTCCCTAAACCCACCATTTTCAGGGCATGGTCTGTCACAATCTTTCTGGCTTTCAATCGCACTCCTGTCAACCCCTATTCTGCTTTATGAGCATGGTGTCAGTGACAGTGTAGGTACTGGACCACACAGTCCAGTCCACATAGCTTCCTCCCTATGAGCCATTAACGGACAGCTTTGCACCAAAAGCAGCCACTCACCCTCCCTGAGACAAGTGACATTCTAGAGGGACAGGGACATATAAACTGTCTCCACCAGGCCAAGGTGGAAGTCCTGGATTTTGAAAGTGAACCTCGGTCTCTCACATAGCAGGCAAATATGTTAATCCTGTGGGCCAGCTCAACTTCCCCATTCTGTTGCCAGAACAGTGAGTCTGGACTTTCTCATATTAGAACTTCAATAACTTTCTGATGTTAGAATGAAACTTTTAATGATAGTTATTCTTGAATTATTAGAGTAGTACTCTCAAAGTAACACAGTGATATACCTTCAACGTCATCAAGCTTTTTTGACAGTTCTTGCTCAAGCTGAAATTAAACACACAAAAAAATATGTAAGTCAACTGGACCACACAAGGAAAGACTAGAACATATCTGAATTTGGACTAAAACTGTGCTGTCTCACAAAAGTATCTCGAAAATGCTTAAGAACCAATGTATTGGACTGTGGTAGTACAGTGACAGCATACAAATAAACTGCAACCTTTGTGCACTCAACAATGTCCCATAAACAAAAAACCTGTTATTGTTGAGACAGAAAAGATGTTAAACATAGATTACTCACCTGTAACTGTAGTTCTGTTAGTGGTATTCAGTTCACATCCACACTGGCAGTTCTGCTGGAGACAGCTGGGTCACTGGAAGTCTTCCAAGCTGTTTATATGCTCCTCTCATCACCCGGTGGTATATCCACCAACGTTGCCTCATGACATCAGATCTTCTCCATGCTGAGAGTACGGTTAAGTAAGAACTTACTGTAACAGTAGATCTTCAGAGAGGATCTCTTATATCAGGCCACACCTATAGAACTACAGCCACCAGGCACTAGGACCATACAAATGTTTTCCAACTTGTAGTCTACAAGGGGCTGCCCATGATGATGTCAGACGCAGCAACATCTCTCCCATATAAACATGGGCAGCCCCATGCCCTCCTCAGTTCTTTTCCTGTCAGAGACCCCATACAGAGGATCTCTGGCTGGGGAACCGAGGGCAGCCAGAGGTTCCCACAAGAAGGATAGGAGAACCAGAAGGTGAACCATCCTGGAGAGAGGAAGACAGACACAGGAAAGCTCAAAAGCTAAGGGAGATGGAGTGTGGGACGGCATGACTTGATGCAAGAGATACTCTCGAAGATCTACTGATATGGTAAGTTCCTATGTAACTGTACTGTCTTCATTGAGGGTATCTCTTGCTTCAGGTCACACCTAAAAAAATGAGTTCCAAGCAGTTACAGACAGAAAGACAGTCTGGGTGGCTTGAGGCCATAGGCCTGAGACAGGAGGCCTTGAAGCACAGCTAGGCTGAAGCCTGCCCTTCTTCAGGAAGCAATGTCCTGATTGTAGTCAGTCAATCAATCAGGTGTAACCCTCCTATAAATGAGGGTTCCCAAAAAGTCTTCCTTGAGCTTGCCTAAATGCTCACTGCCAAGCTGGTTTTAGCAGTTTAAATGTATTGCTAGAGAGTACCTGTATAGCCTCTGTGTACTGTCTCTTTAAGAGCTGACTGGATTACAGTCATAATTAATCTGGGAGGGGGCTGGGTGTTTCTATGCTCAAGTCCCGCCCGGGCTGCCAAATAATCGCTCCATTCTGCCATCGCTATTAGCCCAAAGGGAGCTCTGTTAGAAGATGTACTTGTTTACTGATCATTTATTAGAATAGTAATAATATTGCAGTTTGTCTAACCTGCCTTCTTAGCAGCATGGACATTTCTGTTTGTCTCCACCATGTTAGTCCTGGACTGCTGAAATGGGCCAATCAGTACCTTTGGGGACTCTAAAATGGAGTCTGTCCCCAGGGGCTTTGTGGGAGCAAAATTCTGTAGGAATTGTAGTTTTGGGCTTTTGGCACCTAACTGAACCTGGAGGGGAAGCCCTTGTTGTGAATGACAGATAGATCAGCCAACCGAACCTTTTTGGATCCTGGGGAAAAGTCCCAGACTGCTTGCAATTTCAGTTCAGATCTGAGTTGGGAAGTGAAGGAGTAACAGCTTGAGACAGTCGAGCAGCCGTTCTGTGTAGTTTTGCGTGGGAGAACTGTGAAAGGGCTGAGTTTTGGCCTGCCTGTCTGCTGTCCCAGAGAGGGAACACATAGTTGATTCGGACTGAATCTGAGTTGTGAGAACGATTTAAGCCACTGGACTGCAACCAAGCTTTAACCTGAAGAAGACCGAAGATTTGCTGAATACGATCAGCCTGTCAGGACTTCCAGCCACCTCTGAACTCCCAGATTGTGCAGAGACTCTGTAATTGCAACCAGAGCGTCATTTGCCTGGTACAGTGGAATTTCCTTACATGTGAATGTGCTGTGTGCTGATAGTGGGTCATGATTAGTACCCTCTGAATTAGGGGAAAGGGGGGGAAGGTGAAGAGGAACCTTCTTTTCCAGGAGAGGGACAACTCATCTTGCCAGAAAACTCCAGGCCCTGGAGTGAGCAAGCAGAAACATGGCAGTTTTACATTGAGTGGGGGATGCAAAAAGGTCCAACTCTGGAGGCCCTCACCTGTCAAACAGGCTTTCTACAACCGGGAACAGCAGCTCCCACTTGTGCATCTGAAACTGCGACCGGCTGAGCCTATCTGCCAGGACATTTTGGACACCTGGATCATGGGCAGTCGACAGCTCTAGGTCATGTTCTTGAGCCAGTACCAGACCCTCACCGCTTCTCGACACACAGGGTACGAGTGGGTACCCCCTTGTTTGTTGATGTAGTGCACTACACTGATGTTTCCCATCTGCCCAAGCAGATGGCCTGGGGACAGACGGGTCTGGAAGGCTTGTAAAGCATACAAGATGGCCCTCACCTCTAGGACGTTAATGTGGAGGGCAGCCTTCACTCTGGACCATAACTCTCGAGTCTTGTGAGGCCCTAAATGAGCCTCCCAGCCCAGCCCCGAGGCATCTGTGGTGACAATTTGCTGAGGGGAAGGAATTAGGAAGGGAACGCCATTCAACAGGTTGCTGGGTTCCATCCACCACAGCAGCAACTTTTGGACCAGACAGGAAATTAGAACTTCCTAGGTTGTCTGTGTGCTGGTCCCACTGGACCCTCTATGTTCACTGAGGAATCCACATATGGAGCCTGGCTAAAGGCACCATAACAATGGCTGTAGTCACAAGGTCCAAGAGCCTCAAGAAGGTTCCGGCCGTGTCATGTCTGCTGCTGTAAAGCAGCTGGGTTTGGGCCATCAGGCAGTCCGCCCTGTCCTGTGGCAGGAATGCAAAACCTTGAGTGGTATCCAGGACTGCTCCTATGTACTGGAGGCACTGGCAAGGGATCAAAACTGACTTGGACAGATTGACTAAGATTCCCAGGGCCTAGAACAACTGCCTTGTATGTTCCGAGGTCTGGAGTAGTTGCCCCTTGGACTGTGCCTTGAGCAACCAATCATCCAGGTAAGGGAAGACATACAGTCCCTCTCCTTCCCCCTCCTGAGGGCAGCTGCTACCACCGTCAAGCATTTGGTAAAGACCCAAGGTGCAGCAGACAAGCTATAGGGCAATGCTCAAAACTGGTAGTGCTCCCCCGGGAACTGGAGGTACTGTCTGTGAGGATCACACACCTGCATCCTGCATATCGAGGGAGCATGTCCAGTCTCCCTGGTGCAGCAGTGGCAGCAGGCTGTGTAATGTCACCATCCTGAACTTCTTATACTGGATATAGGAATTCAGATTCCACAGATCTAGGATGGGCTGTAAATCTCCTGTGGATTTGGGGTCTAAAAGGAAGTGGGAATAGAACCCCTTGTTCCTCTGATCCACAGGGACAGGTTTCTAGGGCCCTCTTTTGCAGCAGTGTGCGAATTTCACCTAACAGCATTGGAATGTGGTCTGGAGGGTAACTGGAGGTAGATCTGGTGGCCACTCCAGAGGTTATAGAATATGGCCTTGTTCTATGAGTTGCAGAACCCGAACATCTGTGGTGATCTCCCTCCATCTGTCCAGGCAATTCTGGCAAACTTGTAGCAGTCCACCGGGAGGAAGGGGCAAGGTAGAACCCCTATTTGTCGAACAGAGACTGGAGGACTGAGGACTCAAAAGCAGCATCCCAATGACTTATGATGCCCATCAGGAAGGTAGTCTTCCATCAATTACTTGCCTTCAGAGTGTCGGACGGACCACCCTGGTACCCTCATCCTGGGTAATCTCCACAAAGAATCAGCCTGGCAAGTTAGTCTCAAAGTGAGACTCCTTGGCCAGAGCCACAAACAGGGGCTGAGTTGGAGGTGGCTTCACTAGAAGAGACAGAGAAGTAGATGCTGGGGACTGCTGAGAAGCATGGATCAGCTTGGGAATGACTGGTGAAGGCCAACGGACCAAAGGCAGAGCCCTACCCCTCTTAGCTGTGGTCCAATTTTTTTTTTTTTATTTAATATGAATTATGGTTTTTAAGAATAACCAAATATTATAACACCTAACATTGCTTTATACTAACCCCCCAACCACCAACATGCTTGCCTCCCTCCCACTCTCCCACCTGCACATTGGCTCCAACCCTTCATTAAACTTAATCCAGTACTAAAGACGAGCATGTTCATGAACATACCAAGGGTAATAAGAACAATTGAGAGGGCTTGGCCTGCTAACTAAGGGGGGCTGGAACTGACTTACACAGTGTATAATGTGTGCAGTTTACCCCAGATTTCGTTAAAGGATGAGAGGTGATTGTGAAGGCCTACAATCAAATGCTCAGTCCTAAGATTAACAAGCAGATTCTGCAACCACTCGGTGTAGGATATGCATTCCAAGTCACGCCAATGGCGTAGTACCAACTTTTTAACGGTTAGGGCAATTAACGCCATGTAATATCTCTTTTCCTTCACCTCCACCTTGGAGTAATCACCAGCTATACAGATTTCTGAGGAGAAATAGTCATTAATACCTAATAATGGGTCTGCCCTTTGCTTAATAAGCACCCATAAGGGAGCTACCTTGGGGCATTCCCAAAAAATGTGATAGGGAGTTCCCTCTACCTGTCCACATCTTACACACATGGAAGATGGAGCTCTACTCATTTTGAATAGCTTAACTGACGTATAGTATAGATTATTTAAAATTTGGAACTGCAGAAGGCGTAGTCGATCTTGAGTTACATAAGTGTAGGTATCCTTCCACATCCTCTGCCAATCAAAGAGGATATGTGGAAACTGAGAGGCCCAATACTCTGAGGCTCCATTTATATGTGGAGAGGTAGGCATATAATTTAGATGCTGAGTGTGACATGTTAGCCAGTTCAGTTAGCAACTGTAAAAATGCATGGGCACTGATGTGAGGAAGAGACTCTTTGAAACCTTTCATTACCATATGACGGAGCTGGTAGACTTTAAAAGCAGAGGGAGCACCCAGCCTATATTTCTGCATTATATCTGCAGTGGGAAGACCCTCCCCGTCTCTGAGCAAATCACAGACTCGGACCTCTGCAAGCTCTGTAACCAAGAGGGGGGAAGAGAGCAACCTCCTATTTTAAAATTGGGGTTACGGAAAATCAGTTGGGAAATGTCCCTCTTATGGGAATATTTCAAGAGGGTACATAACTGAGTATGAACCTTAACTGAGACAGCAATTACCAAAGCCCACAAGGCTCTAGACAGGTCCCTGAGGCCTATATTTAGCAGGGCCCTGAGAGAGAGACTCTGGAAGAAGCTATTAAATCTTGTTCCAGCAAGAGCCATATCGGCACATATGGTGAAGAGCCAGTTTCAGGAGAGGGGGAAAGCCATCGCAGATACTTACTCGCATGGCTAGCCCAATGATACAGTCTGAAGCTGTGGTCCAATGTTGACAGACAAGCTCTTCATAGTATTGATGCCATTTTTCATCAATATATCTCCTTGCCTAAGAAGCATCAATGAAGACTTGCTGGTCAAGCAGGATCGAGAGTGTGAATAGCATCTTGAACTCCACCATTGATGGGTGTCCTCCGGAAGGTTTGTGTAAACATCTGCCTCAGCAGGTTAAGCACTAGAGGTTATGGAGGCACAACCAGTAGTGGAGGCAATTCTGGAAGCAACTCAGCCAGGGATACCAACTGGGCCTCATCCTCCTGGGTGAGGACCAGGAGCACCAAGGTTTGGAAGATCAAACTCCTCATCGATAGATCTCCAACTGGTCATCAAGCTTGAGAAACAGCTGAACTGCTTGCTCGATAAGAGCCGAGGTCGACAAACCCAATGGGGTTACCATGGAGCCCTCAATGTCCCCTTGACCATAGGGAACTCATCCAAGGCAGAGTTGGGGAAATGGAAGAGTGTGATATTTCCTGGTCCCATGACCTACGATGGTGTTCTTACGTTTTCAGATAATGTATTATCTGCAGACATCGGAATGCCCTGGAAAGAGATCCAATATTAAAACAAGTAGTTAGTACCCACCCTAGGATATCTTACTTGAGGGAAAAAATCTAGAAGATTGTAAAGCACTTTGGGATACGGTTTGTGTGAAAAGAGCTATATAAATGCGTTTTTTTTTTCTTCTTCCTTCGGTGGATAGTGGTGTCAAATCAGAAGGTAATGGGCAATCTAAAACAGCATAAAAAGTATAGCTCAAAATTTTCACCACATTCATGTACTGCTGCTAGCAGTCAAAGGCAGGTCCCTGACGGCAAGCTCACATGCTGCTGACCATCGAAGAGTAGCCCTAGTCAAAGCCAGAGGAGAAGGGACATCATGGTTTCCCACAACATCTTGGTTGGTGCAGTCGGCTGCTCCATCATTCTTTGGCACACTGGAGGTCTCTTCCCTCCTACGGGTTGCACCAATACCCACTGAGACCCCCCATAGGTGGGTGGGGGCCACTGCCATCCACTACATTGTCACTATTATCCACTGAAGGAAGAAGAAAAATAAGCATTTATAGAGCACTTTTCATACAAACTGTATCCAAAAGCGCTCATGCTACAGGGCTGCCCCTGGGTGGAGGCCCGGATGTAGTGCAGTCAGGAGCGACTAGAAGTAGGGAGGGTGCTGCGGGTTGCTGCGTGCACATGCCTCCAGTATCCTCTTAACCACTTACGGTTTTCAATGGCTGATCAGGGTAGTTGGGTCAAGTCTCACTCTCAGCCACACACTGCACAGCACACCGCCACCATGACCTCTCGAACATGGTCTTCTCCTCCGACTCATGACTCCACTGATTCAAAACAGCCCGAAGGAAGGATCTGATCAGGTGAAGCACTATCTAAGCAGCAAACTGAAGAGGCACCACACAGCAAAGGTGTAAAGACTTCTGAAGAGCCTGCTGCGAGTGCTCACTACTCCCCCACACACCGCTTTCCAGTTAGCTTAGGGTCAAGATTCTTGACCCTAAGCTAATTAGTACATACCCTGCCCCCAATCATGCCTTTGCTGCATGTCTCTTCAGTCAACAGTCACCTAGTGAAGACATGATAGGGGCATGAGGTTTGGTTCGCCAAGTCTCATTTCAGACAACGTTTTCCTCTAAGTTTTTTTTTTGTATTAGGAGCACTTGTCTGACTGGCGGCACTGGCACACCATGTTGAACAACAAAAGGAGAGGGGCACAGTGTGAATTACTCGATTCACTTGTCCTCCCTCTTCCTCCCATCCTTTGCTTTCTGTTAATTTCAGTTTGTCTCTCTCTGGGATGGTGGTTACTCAATATACCAGGGTCCATTCAATTGCATGTGTATTATTTCTACACTGCTGCTGCAGACTCAGAGTGCTGCCCCCCTCCACATGGGTGGTGGCATGCAAAACTATACATGGCAGGGGGGCCTACCTGGAAATCTCCGGGTATAATGCCAGGCCAGTACAACTCTGCATTTGATGGCCCATAAGAGGTTCAAAGGTGGCCACTGGGGAGCTTACTAATTAGGAGAAGGCCATACCTCTCCTGTTCTTTGATGCAGAGGGTGGTGATTAACATCACTCACTCTAAAGATTGAAGAGTGCCCAGCAGGGTGCCACAGAGCTTGGTACTAGGACCAGTCCTCTGTAATGTCTTCATAGGTGACATTACAGAAGAACTAGAAGGGAAGTTACACCTTTTTGCAGAGGATACAAAAATCTGCACTAGGGTGGACACTCGGGAGGGGATGGAGAGAATGTGTAGGAATCCTGGGAATCTCAAGGAGTGGATAAAAGCATGGTAGCTGGAGTTCCATACCAAAAAGGGAAAATCATGCACCTATGGCACTGGAACCCAGGAGCTCAGTAATGGATTGGGGGGTCTATGTTTCTGTGGTTCAATGTTAAGGGTTTAGCAAGCTCAACCCTGTCTAATTCACTACGGTTTAAGCACTTTTCTTATAAGTTGTTCTTATGTTTTGAAGTGGTGTGAAAGGTTACAGTATACTGTGTGCCACCTCCCCAACACAAGCTACTTTAAAGCATGCAAATCATCTGACATACTTGTATTTTCTTACTTTCTGTCTTCATTCTAGCACTTTAACATTTTAAAGGGGTTCCTGGTTTCATCATGCAGCTGAAACATAATTAGCCTAACCACCGATGGAATTATTTTAAATGATCTGCAGGCTTGAAGCAGCTTGTCTTGGGGGAGCAACTGTATTGTAACGATTTGATTTTTGGCCACATACCAGTAGCACCCCTACAAAATTTAAGAAAAATGTATATGTAAAGTGATTAAATCTTAGTGAATTACAATCAGCTAGGGATGGGTTTGCGAAACCCTTAACACTGCAGTAAAAATAAGACCCCAGAAGATCACTTTGTGTAACCCACTATTTATTTTAACTTTTTGACCCCGTCACCACCTCCCATCTGCTTGGCGACAGGGGTACATGGCAGAGTTGGCAAGCAGCTCTGGACCCCCTTCAGGGGACTTGGTCTCGGACCTCTGCTTCCTCGCGCTCAACCTTTCCGACAATCTCCCATGGTTTACCCCCTTTGGCAGGGCTGAGGTGAAGGGCGTCAACTTTCCCTCCCAGAGACCAACATCTAGATTCCGGGGGGCCAGCATGGGCACTGTGGGGTCGTTATGGAGCCTGCCAGCTCCATTTTCCTAGTTTTTGCTCCCCCGCCCCTTGCTGCAGTTGCCCGTAAGTGCGTGGAGGCACGCGCATGCAGTGACCCACAGCACCCTCCCTACTTCTAGTTGCTCCTGACTGCACTATGTCTGGGCCTCTACTGAGGGGCAACCCCTCAGCAGGAGCCATTGGGTCCCCACCCGGAAGGGGAGAGCTGTCTTATGGTTGCTCAATCCATCTCCTAGCCTCCCCCACCGCCAACCCCTGACAGCTAGGGCTCGGGTCCCGAACCCAGGTTGCCGGCGTGGCGCAATGTGTGGTGTCCAGAGACTCAACCCTCAGCGCCACCAGGCCAGCTTGTGTAACCCACTATTATCACAGGAATCCAGGAAACCTCTGTCCTCTCCACTGCTTCCTTACGTTATCCTGTCCTTCACCTTTTGTAGGGCTACAGACACTATTTGTCCCCCTGCAAACACATCAGCTGTCCCACATTAGAAGGGATGTCTCATTTTCCAATTCAGAACCCCTTTGTCCCACATGGAGAGGGGAAATAAATTAGGTTTTACATGGCATCTTTCATACAAATTGTATACCACAGCATTTTAAAATCTAGTAGTGGGTAGGGAAAGCAGTTTTCTTCCATTTTGGGTGTACAGGGAGATCCAAACAGCACAGAGATAGATTACAAAGAAATTAGACTGAGGTTAAACACAGGAAGTTTCGGTGACTTGCTGAGGGTCACACAGTTAAGTAAGAGGCACTTGTGGGATTGAAACTTGGGTTTCTAGGCTCACAACTCTACGCTTTAACCACTAAGCCAATCACCTCCTGCCTCAGCTGACATAACCTGCCTACCCTTCTCAGCTGTAATCCAATTACCCCAAAAACAGTGCCCCTGTGCTATGCCTTCTCTTCCTCTTTGCTTTTCCCAGATCCATTCTAGGATGGGCAGCCTGGTTAAGGACTTGGCACTGTGCAGTACAGAACTAAATTATCCCATATTCTGCCTGCTAAAGCTGTAAATGACTCTGTAATTCCAGGATGGGTGGGCAGCCCCACTAGTGCCTGCCCAAACAAGAATTGCATTTATGGATCTAGAATGCAGCATGTCGGAGTGTTTGGCTTGAAATGGACCTCGAGCGGGTACATCGAGTCCTAGGTCCTAAACCCGGCTCTGGAGATAGGCCGTGCTCAACTGCCATGAAATTTTGACACTTTCAGACTAAGGAGCAGGTGCTTTTCATCGACTAATGACAGAAAACTGTATACCATGGGATCACTCAAATATATCTGGACCATGATTTTGCCCCAGCACTCCAAGAAAAAATTACTCACCTTAGTAATTATGTTTCTTCTAGTGGAGTCTTGCTGTATTCTGACAATTGCAGTTAGCTCCAGCCTTTCAACTGCCCTGGAGAACATAGGGCTAACTTTTCTATGCATGGCATAGAATGTTCATCTCGAGCTCGGTTGAAGCCTCTCTCTCTGTTGTTATTTGAACTGCAACCGTCAGAACTTTACGAGCAAAAACTCACTAGGTGTTCTGTGCGGAAACTGTAAAATTTTTAACTAGCCAACTGGCAGAAATATAATGTTTTTGGTTCTCAAAGGAAGACTCAAGTCAGGAAACACAAAAACAAAAGCCAATCAAATGAAACAACATTCCACCCAAAGAAAAAAGAGGGTGTAAAAGGGGGGGCACCTCTAGGATGCCAACACTGCACCTGCCCACCCACATCCCAAAATCTAGGTTCTGAGAGGGGAGGCAGGGGGGAGGTCAGAATACAGCAAGCCTCCACTAGAAGAAACATAATTACTAAGGTGAGTATTTTTTTCTTCAAACAACATGAAGTCTTGCTGTATTCTGACTATTGCAGACTACCAAGCAGTACCTCCAAGGAGGAGGGACAGAACCTACTTTGGAAACAAGCTCTGAAGTACTGCTGTGCCAAACCGAGCATCAGTCCTAGCCTGGATATCCAGAGAGTAATGCTTGGTAAAAATATGGACTGTTTTCCAGGTGGCTGCTTGACAAATTTCTAAGAGAGGGATATCCCTGGCAGCAGCCAGGGAAGCAGTTGAACCTCTTGTGGAATGAGCCCTCAGGTCTGAGGGTGGAGTTCTACCCAGTTTTTCATAGCAGAATTGGATACAAGAAACAATCCACCTGGCAATAGATTTCTTGGTGGCAGGTTTGCCCTTCCCAACTTCCCCATTAGTGAGGAACAACTGGAGGGATTCAAACCCGTGACCCTTGGTACACTCTATCTAGTAGCTAAGGGCTCTTTTAACATCCAAACTGTGTAGCCTCCTCTCTCCCGAGGAAGAATGATCAGTGAAGAAAACAGGGAGAGATATAGACTGATTGAGGTGGAAATCTGAAACCAGTTTAGGCAAAAACTTTCTGTTAGTTCTAAGGACCACTTTATCTCTGTGAAAAGAGATGAAATCAGATTCCACTGACAGGGCTTGCAATTCAATGATACGTCTGGCAGAAGTAATGACTACCAAAAATACAGGTTACTCACCTGTAACAGGAGTTCTAGGAATGGTATATGTTGTTCATCCACACTGTCTGGCAAGTTCCTTGCCGCTTTAAATCTTGCTGGAAGGTCTTCAAGCTGGCTTCTCCCACCCACCCACCGGGTGGTAAAACTCTCAGCTCTGCCCCATGACGCCAGATCTAGCCCGCTGGAAGCCAGGTTGTGCGTCGAAGCCGGAGAGGCCGGGTGGGTCGTGTGGATAAACAACATATACCATTCCTAGAACTCCAGTTACAGGTGAGTAACCCGTATTTCTAGGGACATGGATATGTTGTTCATCCACACTGTCTGGCAGACTCCTAGCACTTCTCCAGGAGGAGGGAGGCAAGGTGCACATCCCCTACTTAGGGAATAATGACTGGCGAACCGAGGCCCCAAAACCAGCATCCCGGCGTGACTCAAGGTCGATGTGGTAATGGGTAATGAAGGTGTGTGCTGACTTCCAGGTAGCAGCCCTGCACATTTCCTGGATAGGGACATCCCTGTAAGCAGCCACCGATGCAGCGGTATGGCGGGTAGAATGAGCTTTTATCCCTCTGGGAGGGTCCATGCCCGCCAACCTATATCAGAGATCTATGCTGGAGGTGACCCACCTGCTTATCGTCCGCTTGGCTGCAGGTCTGCCAGGTGCGGCTTCAGTGTAGGTGACAAACAGCTGGCGAACCTCTCCTCGAACTTCAGTCGTATGCTCCTTATAATAAGCGAGCGCTCTTCTAAGGTCCAGAGTATGGAGCCTATATTTGGCCTCCGAGGTGTGATTGGGGTAGAACACCGGCACAGTCAACACCTGATTAAGGTGAAACTCCGACACCACCTTCGGAAGGAATTTCAGGTGGGGGCGCAGGACAACCTTGTCCCTGTGGAAGACCAGATAAGGAGACTCGATGGAAAGCGCCTGGAGTTCTCCCATCCTTCTGGCTGACGTGATAGCCACCAAGAAGGCGGTCTTCCACGACAGGTGAGAGATGTCACACCTGTGCATCGGTTTGAATGGCTTGCTCGTGAGCTTAGCCAATACCAGCAGTAGATCCCACAGAGGTGGAGGTTCTCACACCAGAGGGGATATGTGATCAAGGCCTTTGAAAAAGTGCCCGACCACCTTCTCCTCCGCCACCGACTGCTTCCCGGCCCGTGCCCGTTAAGCAGAGATGGCTGCCAGGTGCACCTTAAGGGTCGTCAACCAAAGCCCTAGCTGAGAAGGGGACCACAGATAGTCCAGAATGCTTGCCAAGGAACAGGACGAAGGGTCAGGCCCTGCTCTGACACCAAATGGAGAATCTCTTCCATTTAAAGGCATAGCATTTCCTGGTCGACTCTTACAGGAAGCCTCAACAACGTTGAGGACCTCGCGGAAAGACCCAAGGCCTGGAACTCTAGCCGCTCAGGAACCAGGCGCCAGGTGCAGGGATTGAAGGTCCGGATGGAATACCTTCCCTGATTGACTGAGATCAGGTCCGGGCGGGTTGGAAGCCGCCTCGGGAGCCTGGAGCTGAGGCTGAGGAGATCTGGATACCAGAACTGGCGGGGCCAGTCTGGGGCTACCAGAATCACCTGCGCCTTATCCCTCCTCACCTTGAGAAGCACCTTGTGGATCAAGGGAAATGGGGGAAAGGCGCAGAAGAGGCCTGGGGTCCACGGCCTCGAAAAGGCATCCCCCTGCAGCGAGCCCTGTTGAGGGGGCGGGCATGAATCAGCCTCAGCTTCGCATTCTCCTTGGAGGCAAACAGGTCCACCTGAGGCATGCCCCAGTGGGAGAACAGATCTTGTACTACCTCCGGCAGGAGAGACCACTCATGGGACGCAGCTCTTATCTGGCTTAGGGCATCGGCCAGAATGTTGGAGGCTCCTGCCACATGGATGGCAAGGAGATCCGCCTCCAGGCTGCGCTCGAGGGACCAAATGCAGACAGCTTCCCTACACAGAGGCGTGGAGCGCATCCTGCCCTGACGGTTTAGGTAGTACATGGTCGTGGTATTGTCCGTCTGGACCTGGACGACTTGACCCCATACAAACGGAGCGAAGGCGGTGAGGGCTAGACGAACCGCTCGAAGCTCCAGCAGGTTGATGTGGCATCGGGACTCCCGAGGGGACCACAGGCCGTGTGCTCTGGCTCCACCAGATGGGCACCCAAACCCATCAGAGAGGCATCGGTCGATAGAGAGACCGTCAGCTCAGGGCGGACAAACGGGATACCCTCCTGCAGATGAGCTGGAACGATCCATCACTGGAGAGCATTCCACATCTCCTGGGTCACTGTCACTGGCTGATCCAAAGGACCGGAGCACTGTGATCATTGGCTGGCCGGTCCCCATTGTAGGGGACTGCCTTCGTGTCCCGGGCAGGGCGCAATTGCCCAACCTGAAATGATTTTCGCATTCTCCTTGGAGGCAAACAGGTCCACCTGAAGCATGCCCCAGTGGAAGAACAACCTGAAATGATTGGGCAAAGGAGGAAAGAACCTCGGCCCTGTCCACCGGGAGCCGTGCTCTGGCTCAAAGAGAGTCGAGCTCTGCCCCGATGAAATGGATCACCTGCTTTGGCATGAGTTCCGACTTGGCCTCGTTGAAAAGGAGGCCAACTTGAGAGCAAACCTGGAGAGTCAGATCCCTGGACCGCTCTACCTCCATTCTGGAGGAGGCCGCAATCAGCCAGTCGTCCACGTAGGGGTACACCCGGACTCTTCAGCGCCGCAGGAATGTTGTGACCACTACCATGCATTTGGTGAAGACCCTGGGAGCTAGAGTAAGGCTGAAGGGCACGGCCTGGAACTCGTAGAGGGACCCCTCTGCTCTGAAGCGGAGGAATCGCTGGTGGGACGGATGGATTGGGACATGAAAGAACACATCCTGGAGGTTCAGAGAACAGAACCACACGCCTTGTTCCAAGGATGGAAGAAAAAATTACTCGCCTTAGTAATTATGTTTCTTCTAGTGGAGTCTTGCTGTATTCTGACTATTGCAGTTATATCCTGCCTTTCAACTGCCCTGGAGAACAAAGGGTTAACTTTTCTATGCCTTGCATAGAACGTTCATCACGAGCTCGGTTGAAGACCCTGTCTGTTGTTGCTCAAACTGCAACCGTCAGATCTTTTCGAGCAAAAACTCACTAGGTGTTCTGTGTGGAAACTGTAAAATTTTTACTAGCCAACTGGCAAATACATAATGTTTTTTGTTTCAAAGGAAGACTCAAGTCAGGAAACCCAAAAACAAAAACACATCCAAAACAACATTCCACCCAAACAAAAAAAGAGGGTGTAAAAGGACACACCCTAGGGTGCTAACACTGCTCTGCCCACCCACATCCCAAAACTAGGTTCTGAGAGGGGGAGGGGAGAGATCAGAATATAGCAAGACTCCACTAGAAGAAACATAATTACTAAGATGAGTAATTTTTTCTTCAAACAACATGAAGTCTTGCTGTATTCTGACTATTGCAGACTACCAGGCAGTACCTCCATGGAGGAGGGAAAGAACCTACTTTGGAAATAGGCTCTGAAGTACTGCTGTGCCAAACCGAGCATCACTCCTAGCCTGGATATCCAGAGAGTAGTGCTTGGTGAAAGTATGGACTATTTTCCAGGTGGCTGCTTGACAAATTTCTAAGAGAGGAATATCCCTGGCAGAAGCCAGGGAAGCAGCTGTACCTCTTGTGGAATGAGCTCTCAGGCCTGAGGGTGGAGTTCTACCCAGTTTTTCATAGCAGAATTGTATACAAGAAACAATCCACCTGGCAATAGATCTCTTAGTGGCAGGTTTGCCTTTACCAACTTCTCCATAAGTGAGGAACAACTTGAGGGATTCAAACCTTTGACCCTCTGCACACTCTTATGTAGTAGCTAAGGGCTCTTTTAACATCCAAACTGTGTAGCCTCCTCTCTCCCGAGGAGGAGTGGTCAGTGAAGAAAACAGGGAGAGATATAGACTGGTTGAGGTGGAAATCTGAAACCACTTCAGGCAAGAACTTTCTGTTAGTTCTAAGGACCACTTTATTTCTGTGAAGAGAGATGAAATCAGATTCCACTGACAGGGCTTGCAATTCACTGATACGTCTGGCAGAAGTAATGGCTACCAAAAACACAGTTTCCAAGTCAAGTACTTAAGCTCTGCTGAGGACAAAGGCTCAAAGGGGGGTTGCATAAGCTGAGCAATGCAAACATTAAGGTCCCAAGTAGGAGCAGGATCCCTAAAGGGGGGATTGGTGTGAAGCAATCCCTTGAAAAACTTACACAATACAGGATGGGATGACAGAGAGGAAGACTTGCCTACCGACAGGAAAGCAGAAACAGCTGCCAAGTATACCTTGAGGGTAGCTGGTCTAAGATGGACTATATAATCCAGAACCGTAGGCAATTCAGCAGAGTCCGGAGAAATATTTTTCTTAGAATACCAAATGCTGAATCTTTTCCATTTGGAGTTGTACGTCTTTCTGATGGAAGGCTTTCAAGAAGCCTTAAGGATATCCAGAACCCCTTGGGAAAGATGCAGGTCAGCAGACTCTAACTCTTCAAGAGCCATGCCTTGAGATTGAGGGACCGAGGGTTCGGGTACCAAATCCTCCCCTGAGAGGATGTCAACAGGTTGTAATTCCTAGGAAGGCACAGGGGAATGTGGACTGCTAGGGACAGCAACAGGGGATACCAGGGCTGTGTGGCCCAGTCTGGAGCAATCAGAATCACTTTGCATGGTTGTGACCTTATCTTGACTAATACTTTGAACAGGAGAGGGAAAGGGGGGAAAAGCATCCGGAAATTTCCCTTCCCAATTCAAGATCAGAGCATCCAGGGGGACTGAGCCCAAGACTGGGGGTCTGCAACAAAAGAGAGTAAGTTGGTGATTGTCCGGGGCTGCAAAAAGATCTATCTCTGGAGTGCCCCATCTTGAGAAAATCACTTTCAAAACTAGGGGATCTAGGGTCCATTCGTGATGGACCTGGGATATTCTGAGCAGAGCATCTGCTAGGACATTGTCCTTCCCTGGGAGGTGAAATGCTATCAGAGAGGTTTGCGGGGAATAGTCCAGGGACCACAACTTCATTGCTTCTGTGCACAAGGCCGTAGACCGAGTGCCTCCCTGCTTGTTGATGTACCACATGGTGGTGGTGTTGTCTGTTCTGACCTGGACCACCTTGTTCTGCACAGATTTGGAAAAGGCTTGCAGTGCCAAAAACACTGCTCTGAGTTCCAAGAGATTGATGTGAAGCAGAGATTCCTGAGGTGACCACAGCCCTTGGGTGGTTAGATCCCCCAGATGGGCTCCCCCCCCCCCAGCAGGGAAGCATCTGTGGTGAACATCACTGAATGAGACTGAGTGACAAAAGGAACCCCTTGTCTCAAATTGTCCTGATCCTGCCACCATTGTAAGGCCTGTATCAGGGTTCGAGTCACTGAGACTAGTTTGGTAAGGGAATCCTTTCTTTGGGACCAGAAGGCTCTTAAGTGGAACTGAATGTCACTCATCTGGAATCTTGCTCCTTGGACCACTACTGTGGAAGCTGCCATGTGGCCCAGAAGCTGAAGGGAATGCCTTGCTGGTCGAGACACCTGCAGGGTGAATGAAGAGGCCAGTTCCATAAGGGTCCTTGCCCTGTCCAGGTGAAGGAAGGCTGTTGCCCTTATTGTATCCAGCCCCGTCCCTATGAAGGTGAGGAGCTGTACTGGTTCAAGAACTGACTTTGGAAGGTTGAGAAGGAATCCTAAGGAAGTGAGCACTTGCTGAGTTATTTGCAAATGTGACTTGACTTGGCCTGGAGACTGACCTACTATGAGCCAGTCGTCCAAGTATGGGAAGATGGAGATCTTTTTTCTCATTAGGAAAGCAACCACTACTGCCAGGCACTTTGTGAAAACCCTTGGGGCTGATGTTAAACCAAAGGGCATTGCTCTGAATTGATAGTGGCCTGAAGGCAACTCGAACCTGAGGTACTTTCTGTGGGAGCACCTGATGGGAATGTGAAAATAGGCATCTTTGAGGTCCAGGGAGGCAAGCCAGTCCCCTGGCCTTAGAGAGGAAGGATTATTTCACAGTTACCATTTTGAACTTTGGCTTTAAAAGATGTTTGTTCAGATATCTTAGGTCCAGGATGGGCCGCCATTCTCCTGTCTTTTGGAGGTTAGGAAGTACCAGGTGCAATCCTTTGCCCTTTGTAGGGTGGGAACCCGCTCTATAGCTCTGAGGAGCTGGGAGGGAAGAAACCTCTGCCTCTAAGGCAGGGCTCTGATGGATTTGCAGGTGGAAAGGATCTGGTTCTCATCTTGGGAAATGTTTTGAAGCTGAGAACCTGTCCCTGGCTTACTACTTCCAGGACCCACTTGTCTGATGTCAGAGACTTCCAGTACTGGACAAAGTAAGCCAGCCTGCCCCCTACTGGTACTGGAGAATCGGCCCGGGCAGACCCATCAGGGTGTCTGCTTGGCAGGGGCTTTAGGCTGATGGGTGGATGCAGGCCTGCTCATTCCCCATCTGCCTCTCCCTCTAAAGAACCCCCTCTGAGAGTAAGAAGAGGAGGCTTGAGCTTGGTAAAAATGCCTTTGGAAAGGCCTGCCCCTGCCCCTGGAGTGCTGCCTTTGAGGAGTAACTTGCCTTTCTTTGGCCTGAGCACTCCTGTAAGTGGTCCTGTACTCGTCCATCTTTTACATGTAGTTCTCTGTCTGCTCCCCAAACAGAGAATTACCAACAACAGGGAAATCCATGGCCTTAGCCTGGGTATCCTGTGATAGGCTAGTACATCTGAGCCAAGCCATCCTCCGAAGAGCCACACATGTAACCATGACTCTTGATGAAACATCATTGGAGTCCACAGCAGCATGAAATTGCACTTTGGATGCCTCAGTCCCATCTGCAGCCACCTGCTCCAGCTCCTTGGCAAGCTGGTCAGGGACCTGTTTAGCCAGAGCCAGCACAGTGTCCCACCTGGACTTCTGGTATCTAGCTGTGTAGGCCATATAGTTAGCCTGCCTGAGTCCAAAGATGCTGCCATGTACTGTTTCTTTGCCATGGCATCAATTCTCCTGGAGTCCTTATCTGGGGTTGTGATGCCAGGGGATATTTGCCTTATCACAGCAACAGCCTGCACTACCAAACATGGCTGCATTGCTGGGAAAGGAACTCCGTGTCTGAGCCTGAAAGAGTACACCTCTTGTCCATTTGTCTGTCCACAGGAGGTATGGAATTAGGAGTCTTAAGAATTTTATGTCCGTTTCCCAAAGGATTTGTGGAGGGGAATAGACAGTCTACTGGACTCTGGGATGTCCATCATTTCAACAAAATCAGGATCCTCCTGATCCTCTACTGCTTCCTCCAAAGGAAGCTGGAGGGTTTCAGCCACTTTTTTTGTAAAACATAAGGTGAGAAGGGGACTCAGAAAGCCTAGGAGGAGAAAAACCTGAAGGTCTGTCTGGGAAGATGTCCGGGTCAATAGGCACATCCAGACTTTCATAATCACCATCATCATCATCCTCATACTCTCCTTCTTCATCATCCGGTTCATAAAATTCTTGCAAGGTGTAATCCAGAACCGGGGGAACCGACCGAACCGAACCCCTGCCAGATGGTGCCGGTTCGGTCGGAACCAAATTAAGTGATTGCACTATTCTAATCGCCTTGGCTATCTCATCGGTGGTCAGAGTATGAATTTCTGGGTCCGAACCGGATGATTTATCTTTCCTTTTTCCCGAAACTGACTCCTCAGAATCGGCTTTCCTTTTGCCCGAAGAAGTATCACCCTGGTCAGAGGGCACTCCTTCTGGTTCGGTCAGAACCGAACCGGGCTGGCCATCCGGGTCAGCAGACGTCTCGGCCTCCCTTTCCCTCAGTCTACCTAATCTCTTTTCCAGGGTAGATTTGGGAAAATTCTTACAAATTTGGCAGTCTGAATCGAGGTGGTCAAACCCCAGACAATAAACACAGGTGGTGTGGGGATCAGCCTTGGCAAAGACTTCCCAACACACACTGCAGTGCTGAAACCCAGTGGGCCGGTTTTTTTTCTTGGGTTTCTCAGACATGGCCAATCCTAACCAAAACTTACCCTTTTTTTGGCAATCCGCCAGGCAAGACTCCCCTATCGGTTCCTGACCGTGTCACGGGTCTTGGAAAAAAAAAATGTAATAAAATCTGTTTTTTTAAGAACCATACGGACCGGTTACCACACTCTAAATAAATCACAAACTTTTTTACCTGAAAACTGATCGGTTCAGCCGAACCGATCCACAATTTACAAGTTCCACACAGAAACTACACAGAAAAACCTATCTAGTACTCATGGTACCACAGACAGAGACTTAAACTGACGGATCGGTAGCAGCAATTCAGTAGAAACAGAGCGAAAAAACAACACTTTAACCGACTGTTTTGAACCGAGCAAAGGAGAAATCTCCGGAGCTACTGTTCAGTGAGGTGGAGTAAAGAATCTGACGGTTGCAGTTTGAACAACAACAGACAGGGGCTTCAACCGAGCTCATGATGAACGTTCTATGCAAGGCATAGAAAAGTTAACCCTTTATTCTCCGGGGCAGTTAAAAGGCAGGACCTAACTGCAATAGTCAGAATACAGCAAGACTTCATGTTGTTTGAATGATCTGAGCCAGAGTGACCATCCTGAAGGTTCGAGACCTTAGGAACCTGTTCAGGTCATACAGGTCTAGAATGAGGCGCCAGCCCCCCATCCGTTTCGGGACCAGGAAGTACCTGGACACAAACCCTGGGTCTGGTGGAGGATCTGCCACCTTCTGATCACCTCGCGAGAGCAGGGCAATGTCAGCTCGGCAGGCTGACAGAAGACTCGTGCCGTAACCCCATTGGGCGGCAGCATTTCGGAAGGGCGAGGGCCTGCTTCGAACTCAGAGGCAGACCCTTTCCTACCACCTCCAACACCCAACAGTCCATGTGATAGCGGACCAGGCGGAAGAAATACTGAAAGCCTCCCCATGGAGACAGCGGAAGCGGCGAGGTTGGGGGCGCCCTCAACCCGTACACAACGGCAGGCTTGGAGAAGGACTGGCCGAGGGAACTCCTGGGCCTTTTCCTCCCAGCTTCCTGTTAGAGGAAGCTGCAGGCTTGGCTTTGGGGTGCCAAGTGCGAGCCTGCTGGCCCTGATGCTGGTGTTGCTGGGCCGGATGTGCCACAGGGGCAGAAGGGCGAAAGGACTTATGTTGCTGTCGACGGCCTTTGTCCTTCTCAGCAGATGTGACAGAGTCCAAGGTGGCATTGGACTTTTCGATCCTCTGGAGGTGGCCTTCCACTCCAGGGCCGAACAGGTCAGTCCCCATGAAGGGGATGTCTGTCAATTTGTGCTGGGTATCTGCCATAAAGGTGGATATCCTCAGCCAGGCTCTGCAGCACATGGGCCCTCTTGACACGCTACTGACGAGCACAGAAGTCTCCGATATCAAGAGCCGTTTGGAGCTGCTGTTTCGCCACTGCCCTTCCCTGATCCCGCACCTGCTTGACCATAGACTGCAGATCAGCCAGGAGATGAGGGATCACCTCATCCCGGGAGCCAATGAGGGAGTGGGAGAAGTGCGCCATCAGTATGGCCGAACTGGCCTGACGGAGGCCAAGGGAGGATGCAGCGTATACTTTGCGCCCGGCACAGTCCTGCTTTTTGGACTCCTTGTCGGGGGGCTTGTCCACATCCTTAGTGTTCCCGGAATGCCGGAAAACACTGTCGGTGACCAACCCCTCCACAGAGTGGTGTTCCGAGAAACCAGACAAAGAGCCGGTAGGGACCGCATACTTCCTGCCCATCCTGGCCGAAGGCGCCGGATAGGAAGCCAGCTGCTGCCATAGCTCCAAGGCTGGGCCAACAATGGCTTCAGCCACGGGAAGGCCTCCGTGGAGAATCCTCGGGTCCAGTATCTCCCTGAGGGGATACTTGGCCCGCTTGGATATGGGCTCGAGCTGCATCCCGGTGGACTCCGAGATGAGCCGAAGCAGACCCATGAGCGATGATGGGCTCTCATCTATTGACTGCCCCCTGGAGGACTCCAGGTCAAGGGGGCCTGGAAAACAGGGAGGAGTCGTCATCAGACTCCGAGGAGTCTGCAAAGTGCTGCCTAGGGCCTGAGCGACCCTCCACCTGCTGAGGATGGTCGGGAGTGAGGGTGACCGACAACCGGTGGGGCAGACCCTGACCCGACCGAGAATCCTTAGTCGGGCCCCCGATTTTGGCTGTGGAGGCGGGAGGTTCCACCACAATCGGGCAGCTGGTTTCCAGCCGAACAACCGCCCAGGCTGGCACCTCGACCACCATGAGGGTTGTTTCCCTTTTGGTGACAACCACTTAATGGCCGGGGAAGGCGGACAGCGTCGGCTTATTCCCGACAGAAGGAGCTGCTGTCACATTAAGTCCTCGTAGCATCGGCACATTGCGCCAAAGCCTCTCTCCTCTTCGAGGAGGAGAAGGCGAAGACGGCAGCGCTTTCCTCTGTGCGAGACGCGGTGTTGGTGGGATTGGCTGGACGAGACGAGTCGAGACCCGAGACCGTCGGTGTTCCTAGGGTGGGTCTGGGAAGAGGCGGAAACCCGCTCCTCCTCGGCTCGAAGCCTTGACCGAGGACTTGACGCGAGGCGCAGAACAGATCCTCGGTTCCCACAGAACGGAGATGAAGGGTTATCGGCTTCACCCAGTCGACAGCCCGTCCGACAGGTCGAGAAAAATCTCGACGGCGATAGATAATCTCAACCGGCTGACCTGGCGGGGACACCCGTGAAACCAGCGGCCTTAGCCGCAACCCTCGACGCAGTCAGTGTCGACTGTCCGGGAGAGGGACTCTCCCGCCTCCCACGACGTTGATGGTAGGACTTACCCTTGAGTCCTTCTTTTGACCGAGAAGAGTGTCCCGATGGCCCCTCACACCCGTGGATTGGCAAAGCTCCTTAAAAGAAGCTGTGAGGAGGATCCCAAAGAGAGTGGGATAAATGCCGCGACCGAGGAAGATGAAGATCACGGCCTAGGCTGCCTCCTCCTCGAGGCGATCATCTGCTAGGTTACTCAGCCAAGCCAGCCACAGAAACTGCCCAACAGGCCTCATGACTTCACGGCGGATAACATTCTCGGCGCCTAAGTGGAGCTGGCAGCATGGTCTTCAAGGACGTTAGCTGAAAAGATGTGCACAACTCCATGGCCTGCGGGTTGTGGTCAAGCCCAAGGCAGTAGACGCACATGGAGTGCGGATCGGTCCTGGACATCTTCTGCCAGCAAGGGCACCGCCGAAAACCGGGAGTCGATTTGTCCATCGCAGCTGCGAAGGAAGAAGTAGACCGAAGTCTGGAAAACTTTAAAATTATTTTCGGGTGAACCGAAGAGTTTGGATCCAGTCTAGAGACAGAGCGCTAAGGAGGGAACCTGAGCTTCCAAGCAGTAAGGAAAATCTGGTGTCATGGGGTGAAGCCGAGGGTTTTACCACCCGGGTGGGTGGGAGGAGCCAGCTTGAAGACCTTCCGGCAAGATTTAAAGCGGTAAGGAACCTGCCAGACAGTGTGGATGAACAACATATCCATGTCCCTAGAAACACAGTTTTCCAAGTCAAGTACTTAAACTCTGCTGAGAACAAAGGCTCAAAAGAGGGTTGCATAAGCTGAGCAATGCAAACATTAAGATCCCAAGCAGGAGCAGGATCCCTAAAGGGGGGGATTGGTGTGAAGCAATCCCTTGAAAAACTTACAGGATACAGGATGGGATGACAGAAAGAAAGACTTGCCTACAGAGAGGAAAGCAGAAACAGCTGCCAAGTGTACCTTGAGTGTAGCTGGTCTGAGACCTAGGCCATTAAGATGGACTATATAATCCAGAACCGTAGGCAATTCAGCAGAGTCTGAGAAATACTCTTCTTAGAACACCAAATGCTGAATCTTTCCATTTGGGTTGTAGGTCTTTCTGGTAGAAGGCTTTGAGAAGCCTTAAGGATATCAGAACCCCTTGGGAAAGATGCAGATCTGCAAACTCTAACTCTTCAAGAGCCAAGCCTTGAGATTGAGACTGAAGATTGGGGTACCAAATCCTCCCCTGAGAGGATGTTAACAGGTTGTAATTCCTGGGAAGAGACAGGGGAAGATGGACTGCTAGGGACAGCAACAAGGGATACCATGGCTGCCTGGCCCAGTCTGGAGCAATCAGAATCACTTTGCATGGTTGTGATCTTATCTTTACTAGTACTTTGAACAGGAGAGGGAAGAGGGGGAAGCATACAGAAATTTCCCTTCCCAGTTCAAGATCAGAGCATCCAGGGGGACTGAGCCCAAGACTGGGGGTCTGCAACAAAAAAAGAAGAAGTTGGTGATTGTCTGGGGCTGCAAAAAGATCTATCTCTGGAGTGCCCTATCTTGAGAAAATCATTTTCAACACCAGAGGATCTAGGGCCCATTCATGATGGCCCCGGGATATTCTGCTCAGTGCATCTGCTAGGACATTGTCCTTCCCTGGGAGGTGAACTGCTATCAGAGAGGTTTGCAGGGAATAGGCCAGGGACCACAACTTCATTGCTTCTGTGCACAAGGCCGTAGATTGAGTGCCTCCGTGCTTGTTGATGTACCACATGGTGGTGGTGGTGTCTGTTCTGACCTGAACCACCTTGTTCAGATTTGGAAAAAGCTTGCAGTGCCAAAAACACTGCTCTGAGTTCCAAGAGACTGATGTGAAGCAGAGATTCCTGAGGAGACCAGAGTCCCTGGGTGGTAAGTTCCCCCAAATGGGCTCCCCAGCCCAGCAGTGAAGCATCTGTGGTAAGGACCACTGAATGAGACTGAGTGACAAATGGAACCCCTTGCCTCAAATTGTCCTGATCCTGCCACCATTGCAGGGCTTGGATCAGAGTCTGAGTCACTGGAATTAGTTTGGTAAGGGAATCCTTTCTTTGGGACCAAAAAGCTCTTAAGTGGGACTGAATGTCCCTCATTTGGAATCTTGCGCCTTGGACCACTGCTGTAGAAGCTGCCATGTGGCCCAGTAGCTGAAGGAAATGCCTTGCTGGTTGAGACACCTGAAGGCTGAACGAAGAAGCCAGTTCCATGAGGGTCCTTGCCCTTTCCAGGGGAAGGAAAGCTCTTGCTTTTACCGTATCCAGCTCTGCCCCATGAAGGTGAGGAGCTGCACTGGTTCGAGAACTGACTTGGGTAGGTTGACAAGAAATCCTAAAGAAGTGAGCACTTGCTGGGTCACTTGCAGGTGTGACTTGACTTGGTCTGGAGACTGGCCCACTATGAGCTAGTCATCCAAGTATGTAAAAATGGAAATCTTTTGTCTTCTTAGGAAGGCAACAATTACTGCCAGGCACTTTGTGAAGACCCTTGGGGCTGATGTTAGGCCAAAGGGCATTGCTCTGAACTGATAGTGGCCTGAGGGCAACTTGAACCTGAGGTACTTTCTGTGGCAGCACCTGATGGGAATGTGAAAGTAGGCATCTATGAGGTCCAGGGAGGCTAGCCAGTCCCCTGGCCTTACAGAGGGAAGGATAATTCCCAGAGTTATCATCTTGAACTTTGGCTTTAAAAGATGTTTGTTCAGGTATCTTAGGTCCAGGATGGGTCGCCACTCTCCTGTCTTTTTGGGGGTTAGGAAGTACCTGGAGTACAATCCTTTGCCCCAGTACAGGGTAGGTACTCTCTCTATAGCTCTTAGAGCTAGGAGAGAAGAAACCTCTGCCTCTAGGGCAAAGGTTTCTGAAAGATTTGCAGGTGGAAAAGATCTGGCTCTCATCTTGGGAAATTATTTGAAGCTGAGGACCAGACCCTGGCTTACTACTTCCAGGACCCACTTGTCTGATGTAAGAGACATCCAGTCCTGGACAAAGTAAGCCAGCCTGCCTACTGGGATAGGGAAGATCTGGCAGCAGACCCAACAGGGTGTCTGCTTGGCAGGCTTTAGGCTGAGGGGTGGATGCAGACCTGCTCATCCCCTTCTGCCTCTCCTCTGAGAACCCCCTCTGTGAAAAGAAGAAGAGGCCTGTGCTTGGTAAAGGCCTTTGGAAAGGCCTGCCTCTGCCCTGGACTGCTGCCTTGAGGGTTGCTTGCCTTTCCTTGGCCTGAGCACTCCTGTAAGTGGTCCTGTATTCATCCATTTTCTTCATGTAATTCTCTGTCTGCTCCTCAAACAGAGAATTACCCACTACAGGAAAATCCATGGCATTAGCCTGGGTATCCTGTGAGAGGCTAGTACATCTGAGCCAAGTCATTCTCCGAAGAGCCACAGATGTAGCCATGACTCTTGATGATACATCGCTGGAGTCTACAACAGCATGAAACTGAACTTTCGATGTCTCAGTCCCATCTGCAGCCACCTCCTCCAGCTCCTTGGCAAGCTGGGGGGAAGCCTGTTTAGCCAGTGCCAGTACAGTGTCCCACCTGGACTTCTGGTACCTGGCTGCATAGACCATATAATTAGCCTGCCTGAGTCCTAAGGATGATGCCATGCACTGCTTCTTTGCCATGGCATCAATCTTCCTAGAGTCCTTGTCTGGAGGGTGTGATGCCAAGGGAATGCTTGCCTTATCACAGGCAGCAGCCTGTACAACCTCAACACAGCTGCATTGCTGATAAAGGAACTCCATATCTGAGCCTGAAAGAGTATGCCTCTTGTCCATTCTTCTGTCCACAGGAGGGATGGAATTGAGAGACTTAAGAATTTTTTGTGTCCGTTTCCCAAAAGAGTTGTGGAGGGGAATAGACAGTCTCCTGGACTCTGGGATGTCCATCATCTCTACATAGTTAGGCTCTTTCTGATCCTCCACTGCCTCCTCCACAGGAAGTTGGAGGGTATCAGCCACCTTTCTGTAAAACATGTAGTGTGAAGGGGACTCAGAAAGCCTAGGAGGAGAAACACGTGAAGGTCTGTCTGGGGAAATGTCCGGGTCAATAGGCACATCCAGACTTTCACCATCACCATAATCATCTTCCAACTCTCCTTCCTCCTCAAACTCCGGTTCATAAAATTCTTCCAGGGTATAATCCGGAACCGGGGGAACCGACCGAAATGAGCCCCTGCCAAAAGGTGCCAGATTAGTTGGAACCGATCAAAGCGATTCCACAATACGAATCACTTTGGCTATTTCATCGACGGTCGGAGTATGAGATTCTGGATCCGAACCGGTCTTTTAGTCTTTTTTCTTTTTGTCAGAACCGATTCCTCGGAATCAGCTCTCCTCTTGCCTGAAGAAGTATTGCCCTGGTCAGAGGCGCTCCTTCTGGTTTGGTCGGAACTGAACCGGGCTGGCCATCGGGTCCAGCGGACTACTCGAGCCTCCTTTCCCTCAGTCTACCTAATCTCTTTTCCAGGGTAGATTTGGGAAAATTTCTGCAAAGGTGGCAGTCTGAATCGAGGTGGTCAAACCCCAGACAATAAACTATAGGCGGTGTGGGGATCAGCCTTAGCAAAAGACCTCCCACACACACAGCAGTGTTGAAACCCAGTGGGCCCGTTTTCTTGGGTTTCTCAGGCAGTAACAACCTAACCAAACGTATTTTTTTTGGCAATCCGCCAGGCAAGACTCCCCTATCGGTTCCTGACCTTGTCACGGGTCTTGGAAAAAACGTACTAAAACCCGCTTTTTTTTTTTTTTAGAACAGATACGGGCCGGTAACCACACACTAAAGTAAAGTACAAATTTTACCTCAAAATGATCAGTTGAGCCGAACCGATCCACAGCTTTACAAGTTCCACACAGAAAACAGAATAAAACCTATCTAGTACTCACGGTACCACAGACAGAGACTTGAACCAACTGTGAAAATACAGGTTACTCACCTGTAACAGGAGTTCTAGGAATGGTATATGTTGTTCATCCACACTGTCTGGCAGGTTCCTTGCTGCTTTAAATCTTGCGGAAGGTCTTAAACTGGCTCCTCCCACCCACCCGGGTGGTAAACTCTCGGCTCCGCCCCATGGCTCGAATCTGGCCCGCTGGAAGCTCAGGTTGTGCGTCGAGGCGAGGGAGGTCGGGTGGGTTGTGGATGAACAACAATACCATTCCTAGAACTCCTGTTACAGGTGAGTAACCTGTTTTTCTAGGAGCATGGATATGTTGTTCATCCACACTGTCTGGCAGACTCCTAGCAGTTCTCCGGGTGGGAGGGAGGCAGCGCACACCCCGATACTTACTTGGGAAGAGAGACTGAGAACCGAGGCCCCAAAACCAGCATCCCGGCATGACTCAAGGTCGATGTGGTAATGGGTAATGAAGGTGTGTGCTGACTTCCAGGTAGCAGCCCTGCAGATTTCCTGGATAGGGGCGTCCTGGAAGCAGCCACCGATGCAGCAGTATGAGTAGAATGAGCTCTTATCCTCTGGGAGGCTCCATGCCGCCAACTTGTAGCAGAGATCTATGCAGGAGGTGATCCACCTGCTTATCGACTGCTGTGGCTGCGGGTCTGCCAGGTGCGGCTTCAGCGTAGGTGACAAACAGCTGGCGAACCTCCACGAATTCAGCATGCGCTCCTTATAATAAGCGGCGCCTTCTAGGGTCAAAGTATGGAGCCTGTATTGAGCCTCCGAGGTGTGATTGGGGTAGAACACCCGGCAGAGTCAACACCTGGTTAGGTGAAACTCCGACACCACCTTGGAAGGAATTTCAGGTGGGGGCAGGACAACCTTGTCCCTGTGGAAGACCAGGTAGGAGATTCGATGCAGGAGCCTGGAGTTCTCCATCCTTCTGGCTGACGGATAGCCACCAAGAAGCGGTCTTCCACGACAGGTGAGAGAGAGTTCACACCTGTGCATTGGTTGAATGGCTTGCCCATGAGCTTTGCCAGTACCAGCAGTAAATCCCATGGAGGTGGAGGTTCTCGACCGGAGGAAATGTGATCAAGGCCTTTGAAAAGGCGTCAGACCACCTTCTCTCGCCTGGCACCAACTGCCCCCAGCCCGCGCCGGTAGCAGAGATGGCTGCCAGGTGCACCCTTAGGGTCGTCGACCTAAGCCCTTGACTAGAAAGGGACCATAAATAGTCCAAGATGCTTGCCAAAGGACAGGAGGAAGGTCCAAGCCCTTGCTCTGACACCAAATGGAAAATCTCTTCCATTTGAAGGCATAGCATTCCTGGTCGACACTCATCCGGGGCGCCTCAACAACATTGAGGACCTCGTCGGAAAGACCTAAGGCCTGGAACTCTAGCCGCTCAGGAACCAGGCCGTCAGGTGCAGGGATTGAAGGTCCGGATGGAACACCTTCCCCTGATTGAGAGCAGGTCCGGGCGAGCTGGAAGCTGCCTCGGGAGCCTGGAGCTGAGGCTGAGGAGATCTGGGTACCAGAACTGGCGGAGCCAGTCTGGGGCTATCAGAATCACCTGCGCCTTGTCCCTCCTTGCTTTGAGAAGCACCTTGTGAATCAAGGGAAATGGGGGAAAGGCGTAGAAGAGGCCCGGGGTCCACAGCCTCGAGAAGGCATCCCCCTGCAGCGAGCCCTGCTGAGGGGGGCGGGCATGAAACAGCCTCAGCTTCATGTTCTCCTTGGAGGCAAACAGGTCACCTGAGGTGTGCCCCAATGGGAGAACAGATCTTGTACTACCTCCGGCAGGAGAGACCACTCGTGAGATGCAGCCCCTATCGCTCAGGGCATCGGCCAAGGTGTTGGGCTCCTGCCACATGAGCGACTGGGAGAGCCACCTCCAGGCTGTGCCACAGTGACCAAATGCGAGAGCTTCCTTGCATAGAAAGCATGGGCAGCGTCCCGCCCTGGCGAGTTAGGTAGTACATGGTTGTGGTATTGTCCGTCTGGACTCGGACCACTTGACCCCGGAGAAGCGGACAAGGCGGTGAGAGCTAGGCAGACCGCTTGGGCTCCAGCAGGTTGATATGGCATCGGGACTCCCGCGGGGACCAGGGGCCGTGCGCCCAGTGTTCCCCCAGATGGGCACCCCAACCCATCAGAGAGGAATCAGTTGATAGAGAGACAGTCGGCTCGGGGCGGACAAACGGGCTGCCCTCCTGCAGATGAGATGGAGCGGTCCACCACCGGAGAGCATTCCACATCTCCTGGGTCACCATCACTAGCTGGTCCAATGGATCGCAGTGTTGTGACCACTGGCTGGCCAGTTCCCATCTGAAGGGGGCGCATGTGCCAGCGTGCCCAACGGACCACGCTGGTACAGGCCGCCATGAGACCCAGGAGGCACAGGAAGTCCCGGGCAGGGCGCGATTGCCCAACCAGAAATGACTGGGCAAAGGAGGTAAGAACCTCGGCCCTGTCTGCCGGAAGCCGTGCTCTGGCTTGGAGTCGAGCTCTGCCCCAATAAACACCTGCTTCGGCTCGAGTTCCAACTTGGCCTCATTGATGAGAAGGCCGATTTGAGAGCAAACCTGGAGGGCCAGATCTCTGGACCGCTCCACCTCCTGTCTGGAGGGGGCTGCTATCAGCCAATCGTCCAGGTAAGGGTACACCAGGACCCCTCGGCGCCGCAGGAATGCTGTCATCACTGCAATGCATTTGGTGAAGACCCTGGGAGCTGGAGACAGGCCGAGGGCATGGCTCGAACTCGAAGAGGGATCCTCCGCTCAAGCGAAGGAATCTCCGATGTGACGGACGGATAGGGAGCGAAAGAACGCATCCTGCAGGTCAGAGAGCAGAACCACCACGCCGTGTTCCAGGGATGGTATTATCTGAGCCAGCGTGACCATCCTGAAGGTTCGAGACCTTAGGAACTTGTTCAGGTCGTGTGGAATCAGGAATGGGTGCCAGCCCCGTCCGTTTCGAACCAGGAAGTACCTGGACACAAACCCGGGTCTGAGGAGGTCCGCCACCTCCCTGATCACCTCCTTTGAGGAGGAGAGCGATGTCGGCCCAACGAGCCAACAGTGAGGCTGCGGACCCCGAGGCCCCCGAGGTGCGACGGCCTGAGAGGCGGGCCTGCTCGATTCCAGAGGCAGGCCTTTTCCCACCACCTCCAGCACCCACCTGTCCGTGGTAATAACGGACCAGGTGGAAAGGAAGTGCCGGAGCCATCCCCACACGGGGGGAACCTGGGGTGAGGTGACGGGGTTGGGGGCGACAGCCCGTCACTGGGCAGGCTTGGAGGAGGGACCGGCCGAGGACCTTCTGGGCCTTACCTCCCTGCTTCCTGTTGGAGGAAGCCCTGGGCTGGGTTTGGGATGCCAAGCCCGAGCCTGCTGAGCCTGACGTTGCTGGGCGGACTGGCCTGTACTCAGAAGGACGAAAGACTTAGGGCTGTGGTTTGGCGGCCTTTGTCCTTCTGAGCTGGAAGAGACCCGAGTCCAAGGTAGCATTGGACTTCTCGATCCTCTGCAGGTGACCTTCCACCCCAGGGCCAAAGAGGTCAGTCCCAAAAAAGGGAACATCCGCCAACTTGTGCTGGGTATCCGAAGTAAAGGTGGATATCCTCAGCCAAGCCCAACGACGCATAGCCACTGTGGCCACCACAGACCTGGCACATGAGTCCCCAATGTCTAAAGCAGTCTGGAGCTGCTGTTTGGCCACTGCCCTACCCTGGTCCCGCACCTGCCTGACCGTGGTCTGCAGATCCGCGGGAAGATGAGGGACGACCTCATCCAGGGAGCCCAACAGGGCATGAGAAAAATGTGCCATGAGGACGGAACTGGCCTGGCGAGGCAGGAGGCGCAGCATAGACCGCCCGGCATAGTCAATTCTTGGACTCCTTGGGAAGTTTGTCCACATCCCTAAGCGTTCCGGCATGCCAGAAAGCGTATGGTAACCAACCCCCCGGCAGGGTGTTCTGAAACACGGACAGGGAACTGGTGAGGGACCGCATACTTCCTGGCCATCCTGGCCGGGCGCAGGACAGGAAGCAGGGCGCCGCCAGAGCTCCAAGGCCGGACCCACTATGGCCTCGGCCACCGGAAAGGCCAGAGGGAGAATCCCCGGTCCAGAATCTCCGTGAGGGGATACCTGGCCCATTTAGAAACGGGTTCGAGCTTCATCCTGGTGGACTCCGAGATGAGCCGAAGCAATCCCAGGAAGGACGAAGGGCTATCGTCCACCGACTGTCCTCCTGAGGACTCCAAGTCCATTTGCTTGGAAAAAAGGGAGGAACCATCTTCGGACTCGGAAGAGTCCTCAAAGAGCTGCCTCGGGCCTGAGCCACCCTCCACCTGCTGAGGTCGATCAGGAGTGAGGGTGACAGACAGCCTATGGGGCAGTCCCTGAGCCGACCGAGAATTTTTGGTCGGAGCCCCAACTAACGGCTGTGGAGGCGGAGGTTCCACCGGAATCGGTGGGGCAGCTGGTTTTGGCCGAACAACCGGCCTGGGAACAGGCTCCTCGGATAAAACGAGGGGTTGTTTCGGCTGCTCCGGTGACAGCCACTTAATGGCCGGGGAAGACGACGGTGTCGGCTTATTCCCGGTCAGAAGGAGCTGTTGCCACATGAGTTCCTCATATCTTCGACACAACTTGCGCCGAAGCCTCCCCTCGTCCGAGGAGGAGGAAGAGGACGAGCAGTGGCACCGCTTGCCGCGGTGATGAGACCAAGACCGCCTATGATGGCAGGATCGGCTGGACCGTGAGGACGTCCGAGACCGAGAACCTCGGCTTTGCCGAGGGCGGTCAGAGGAGGTGTGGTGGGGACCGGCACTCCCTCGGTTCGAAGATTCAACAAAGGCTCCGAACCGGAGGCACAGATGAGCAGCCAGGGGTCCTCAACTCCACCCGGGGAACGGGAGAGGGTTCTCGGCTTCTCCAGCCGACAACCGTCCAGCAGGTCGAGAAAAATCTCGACCGCATCGGCCAGGAGTCTCGGTCCAACTGGCCTGGCGGGGACACCGTGAGACCAGTGGCGAAGCAGAAGTCGACCGAAGTCGGGCCGACAACTTCGAGGAGAGGGATCTTTCCCGCTCCCAAGAGCGTCGACAGTGAGACTTACCCTTGTCTCTCTTTTGGACCGAGAAAGCGGTCCAGAAGATGGACCCTCACCTTTAGTCGAGAGGGTCAGACAAAGCTCATAAAAGAAGCTGAATAGAGGCACCGAGAAGGCGGGACAAATCGCAGCCGAGTAAGCGGCCAGCGCGCCTCCTCTTGACGATCATCTGCTCGAGCTGATGCCGAGCCGCCGCCCCGCGGACACGCCGAGCCGGGCCTCTTTTGACTTACCGGAGAAATCGCTTCTGGGACGCCCAGTTTAAACGGGCAGCACGGTCTTCGAGGACGAGGTCGAAAAGGAAGAGCAGGTCGCAGGCCTGGCGGGTCGTGCTCAAGGCCCAAGCAGTAGATGCGTGGAGTGCGGATCCGTCGAGACATCTTCTGCCTGCAAGGGCATCTCCGAGGAAACAGGGGTCGATTTGTCCGCCGCAGCCACGAGGGAGAGAAGACCGAAGTCTTTTAGCAAAAACTTTTTAATTTAGAAATTCGAAGAATTAGGAACCAGTCTTATCATGAAGCGGCGTTAAGGAGAGGAACCTGAGCTTCAAGCGGTAAGGAAGATCTGGCGTCATGGGGGCGGAGCCGAGAGTTTTACCAAGCAGCAGGAGAAATCTCCAGAGCCGAATGTTCAGTGAGGCAGAGTAAAAATCTGACGGTTGCAGTTCGAATAACAACAGGCAGAGGCTTCAACCAAGCTCGAGATTAACATTCTATGCCATACATAGAAAAGTTAACCCTATGTTCTCGGGGCAGTTCAAAGGCTGGAGCTAACTGCAATTGTCAGAATACAAGACTTCATGTTGTATGAACAAGAGGCGTACTAATGGACCTTGTTTGCAAGTGCTCGCTAAACCAGCACACACTTCAAACACCTTATCCAGCTAAACTGAGGCTACTATATCCTGATGGTGATATACTATAGCATACAGTGGATAAAGCCAAACAAGATTTGAAGTGGGGGCTGTGGCCTTAATACAATACCACAGATGGTCTCCACAGCATTAGACCAGACAGCAGTCAGGAAACACTGCACAGATCAATCCCATAACACATTACAATCAAGAAAGAACCCGCAGAAATGTCAGCTTTGCTAATGTGGGGCACTGCATTTATGCACATACAGTTTTGTGCTATACACTATTCACTGAACTTTGGACTCCATTTTTGTTTCTTTTGATACGTGGTCTGCTACCTTACCTACCTTAAGGTATTTAGACTAATCTTAACTGTTGATCTTATGAGGGATGGGGGAAGGGTGGATTTCATGGATTGGACGACTGGCCATCGGGCTAAGACATGCACCAGTAGGGTTATTGTCCCTGCATTGCCAGAGTACTACGGTGTTCCAGCTCAGTGATTTATTGCTGCTTCCTTCCCCTATGCTCTTATCTCTGTGTTTGTTACAATTGGCCAGCCAGGCCACAGTACAAGTGCAGTAGACCTAACACTGGCTACTGGAGGGAGACTGTCAACTCAGGTGGGGGCCTTGGTCCGGACCCCCACACACACACAGACACTTCTTTTGGCATGGGAGTTGGCTGGAGGTGACCCCTCCATCCATGTAAAGACATTTTGTTGGGACTATACTTGCTTGGGTTCCGGCAGCAGTGGTTATAACTAAGGTGTTTGAGGACTAGATTAAAAAGCTGTAACTGTTATAAGGGCCTTCAATTACTTTAAACAAGGTGCTGTACCTGGGTGGGGGTCTTGCAAGTCTGGTGGGTGCTATTCCCTACTATTCCCCATCCCTGTCTTTTCACCCCATCATCTCACCTGTTTGGAATCAGAGATACCGAATGCAACTTAGCTCTGCTCGCAGTGGATAAGGTGAATCGGGGAGAACTGGGCACTTGAGCATTTCCCCCAGCAGCTTGAGAAGAGACACTGCTCTCAGAGGTCCAGCTGCTGTTTTACATCATTTCTGGGAGTAAATATACTGGACTCGCTGTACACATAATAATCAGACAGCTCCCTGCTTTCATTATGAGACATTCATTCCTATGACTGGTAGACTATTACAAGGGTGAATATTTTGCAGTTGTTACCCACATCAAGCCTTACTTGTTGAGCTCTGGCCACAGCTGGGTGGGTGAGAGACATGACTAACATAGAAACATAGGGCCAGATATTCAAAGGGTTGCACCTGCATCAAGTCCGAACTTGCTCCATTCTGCGATATTCAGCAGGAGGCAGTTGCGCCACAGAAAACATGCTGAGCAACAGCGCAATGCAAATGAATGCATGCTGAACTGGAGGGGGAGGAACCATGCATAAACTGCACAGCCCAATATTCAGCCGGGCTGTGCAGAGTTGTGCGGGCGCAACCCCCAACCTGCACCTGCACAACTCTGAGACAAAAAAAGGCTCAAGTCGAGGGCCACCCACAGGTGAGCTGCTGCACTGCAGGCGCAGCACAGCAGCTGCCACCTGGCTGGCCCCAACCACTCCCTGCCCCCCCTGCAGCCCGATCGTGGGCAAGAGTGTAAAATCCCCCTCCACCCCACTGGCCCGATCGCGGGCATAGCTTAAACCCCAACCAGCCCGATCGCGGGCAGCAATGTGTCTCCCCAACACATCCCTGGTGGTCAGTGGACCGATAAGCCCGATCGCGGGCTGATATATGAAACCCTCCCGAACATAGCCTGGTGGTCAGTGGACCGATAATCCCGATCGCGGGATGGAATAATTAAACACCCCGAACATAGCCCTGGTGGTCCAGTGGACCGATAATCCTGATCGCGGGATGGAATAATTAAACACCCCCCGAACATAGCCCTGGTGCCTAGTGTACCCCACCCACCACCCACGAAGCCCCACCCGCTCCCCGGCAGCATCCCACCCGCCTGCCTGGTAGGGCTGCCGCCCAGTGGTGCAGAGCAAGAGCCAATGGGCGTGCACCCTACCTACAAGACAGTCAGTTTTGTGAATGAATGTATTCATTCACAAATCTGAACTGTCTTATCAGAGAGCTGCAAGCCATTGGCTCTTGCTCTGCACCAATGGGCGTGCAGCCTACTGGGCAGTCAGTCGGGAGGCGGGTGGGATACTGCCGCCCGCCCGGCTGCGGGGAGCGGAATGGTGGGGCCGTGGGTGGGTGGGGTGGAC
This sequence comes from Neoceratodus forsteri, assembly GCA_016271365.2. NCBI lineage: Eukaryota > Metazoa > Chordata > Ceratodontiformes > Ceratodontidae > Neoceratodus > Neoceratodus forsteri. The sequence goes on from CM028134.1 coordinate 686,090,269, forward strand.
ACTAGGCACAGGGCTATGTTCGGGAGTTAATTATTCCATCCCGCAATCGGATTATCGGTCCACTGGACCACCAGGGCTATGTTCGGGCGGGGGAGGTGTGTAATTATTCCATCCCTTTGACCGGGATTATCAGTCCACTGGACCACCAGGGATGTGTGTTGAGGAGAGGCACATTGCTGCCAGCGATGGGGCTGGTGGAAGAGCGATTGAATTTCTTCCCGCGATCGGGCCAGTGGGGGTGGTGGTGTGGATGACATTCTCTTCTGCCCGCGATCGGGCTGCAGGGGGCATCGGTCCCCGCGGCTGCTGCCTGGCAGGGCGCCAGGCGCAAGTCCTCGGGGATCGGCGCACCTGCATGCTAATGGCATGCAAATGGGGCCATAATCAGATGCAAATGGCCCCCCTTGCGCCTTGCATGAATTATGGCCCCATTTGCATGTCACCTTTTGAATATCGGGATTTTGCGCATGGCGCAATGGTACTTGCGCCATCGCAAGTTGAATGCTCCACTCTGTCCACTTGCGGTGGCGCCAGAGTTCCACTGCATGCATGCACATTAACTGTGGCCAGGGGTGATATTCAAAGGAGTTGCTGAAGGCTAAACTCCTTTGAATATCGCTCACATTCTCATAACTATTTTGTGCAGCGCAAGGGCTTGCTCCACAAAATAGCACAGTTTGAATATCTGCCCATAGAATTTAACGGCAGACAAGGACCACTTGGCCCACCTAGTCTGTTTGACTACCATCAAGCAGCCCTATTACTCTGTTACCCAGCTTCTCTCTGTATCAGTGCCTATTACAGCACCCAGACTAAGGTAACATCTGTTTAATTGCAGGAGAACTGCACCAAGGTGCCACTGCTCCATTCCATGACTTTCCCTTGTCCAGAGTCATCATCTTAAGGCTTCGGTAGCTGCAGCTCTTACTGCTACCCCAAAGCAAGAAATACAGTTTGGCACTGTCCTAAATGCAGTAATAGTTGATGTCTGTCAAGGTTTAGCCAGGTTTATTAGGCTATGTTTCTCTGGTAGCCAAGTTTGTTACTAACTGGACCTTCCTCACTGCTGGTATGTCTGTTCTGTTTTCTATCAGTTGGAAAAATACCAATGAGGTAGCCCAGTGGGCTTTACACTATTCCTGTTGCATCACTGCAGATAGTAAATATGTTTGCTATACTTCAGCTGGAGTCATTTTATTGTTTAACCTGAGTAATGTAATCTACAAGTATTAAACTGGCAATATATTGCATAGAAACCCTTCAAGAATTGTCTGGAGAGGTCTGTAATTGCGTATTAGTTAATTCTGTAGCCCAGACCTTGATCTATAGCAGTATATCCTCAGAATGAATTTTATCTGTGCCTTACACTGCTGCTGGGGCGCGATGTGTTTTCCGTCTGGTGCCACTGATTACCAGTGTTGACCTGAAGTACCATGACCAGTCCTATTATCCTAATTTCCTGGAGAGATGGCTTACTAACGGGTGAAAATACCTGTATTTTATATAATGTTAATGGATAAAATAATCTGATCAAAACAAAGGTTCTTCAGTACAGTACCTGCATAGGGAAGGCCCAGATGTCATATTTCTACATGAGATACACCTCTCACCACAGGCACACGTCAAGCTAGATAGGCTGGGGTACACACTGGTAGGAGCTCCCTCCTATAAACAAAGGAAATGTAGGGGCACAGTGATACTTATTCTATCTACTACTCAACTGCAGCTCTAGGACGGAGAAACTGACCCTGAGTGATGCTATATTCTCTTAGTAGGGAAATTCTCTAGTGACATTAGTAAATGTGTAAATGCCACCTAACTCAGATAAGGTTTTTCAAACCTTATTTAATAAGATCTGTTTACTGTTACAGGGTAGTTAGTCCTCAGTGGGGACTTGAACTTGACACTGTCCCTCATCAGGACTACAGGCCGGTAGTGTTCTGCTTGTCCCCATCTCAGAAATACTTCAGGACTACAGCAGACCAGTTAGATGTAGTAGGCGTCTCACATCACCTGTACCCCACAATATGCCATTATACACATTACTCCCTGCGGCACAGAAGTTATGTCCCCTGGATTACTTTTTTGTGACAGAAGGGCACTTCACTATGGTAAGGATAGAACTTACAGACAAATCCTATTATCAGACCCTTTTCTTACACTAAAACTGGATATGGAGACAGCAGAATATTAACTGGCTCCTTAATCAGACGTTACTCCAAGACGACCACTTTGTATATTATTTACTAATAAGATCTACCAATACTTAAGACAAAATGACACTGGGCATGTAAGTGACCCCATGCTGTGGGATGCCTTGAAAGTGGCATTGAGGGTCAAAATAGTCTCCCATGCGACTGCCAGGAAAAAAAAATTAACAAAACAGCAAAAGGAGACATTGTCTGCCCTAACTAGTAAACTACACATATTTACTTGTTACACATGAGTAGGGATAGGGTACTGGAAGCTTGGATGTCCCAAGTGAAGACCAAAATTCTGGACATTTTAACACACAAAGTGGAGCAATCGTTCCTCTACATATGGACTTTACTATTCTACCAGGTCTTTTGGCGAAGCTTAAGTGCAGTTGAGGTGAAACATTGAGGAGCCCTGTTACCACTCTGGTGTCCAAAACCTGGGTCTGCAGTACTTGCTGGGTTACACCTGCAAGATTGGGTGTAACAAAGAGCGCATTTGGTTAAGCATTACCTGGGACTCATGCTTCCTCAAGTGAGGGTGAGCAGTTCCAGTTTTTTGCTTTGTTTGGTTTCCCTAATTACTGGCTGTAATATCTCTACCTGTGTGGCCCGTGTTGTTGTTGTTGACATGACTATTATGGAGGGCATGTGACACATGGCAGTTAGCTGGACAACTGAGGGGACGTGGAATACACAAATACTGTAAGTCCTAATCCTATGACAGGCTGTTCAGAACATATGATGGAACAGATTGGGGGATACTTCATAGCTATCACTAGGATTTATACTCGACCCAAGCCCTTCTCTGTTCTCAGAGATCAGTGCTTATCTTGACAAGCCACTCTTGCCCTGACTTTACTGATGAACAACACCAGGGCTTAACAGGTTAATTAATTTCTATACAATGGCACTCTGTATACCCTCCTAAGTCTGTTATTCTGCACCTTTTATGTACAGCACAATCCCGTTTACCTTTTATTTGTTTTTTGTCTGTCTATAACTGGACGCTTATGAAAACGGGGCATTTTTGCTCACATGCTTTTCCAGTATAAAAAATAAACATACTGAAATTGAAACAGTTCAAATCCCAGGGGGAAATATGCTCAGTGTAATTCGAAACCTTAAAACCTTGAAATGCCCAGGGCCTGATGGATATCAGGCTGAAGTCTACAAACAATTTAAAGAACAAATGATACCTTTATTGTTGCAATGTGATCCAGAGGGTGCCCCACCACCACCACCGTCTTAGAACTGGGAATCCATTTTGGCTATTTTGAAATCAGGCAAGGACCTATGTCTCAGAACTTCTTATTGTCCCATATCTCTGCTAAATTCAGATTATAACTCTATTTCCTAAGTTTTGAAATCATTAGCCATTGTGGCTAGAGGCGCTTAGATTTTAGCCACTGTAAGAAATCTTGAGCCACACATCAAAGTATTAAAACAAACAGTGACAAGGTTTTATTTAAGTGCATTACATCATTTGCCCTATGGCAAACAGTATACAACATTACTGTAAAATAATAACTTAAGTTATCTAACTTATCTGATACCTGCCTAGCTCCTAAAAGGACAGAGCTCAATTTCAGATTACAGACTAAAACCTTTTTTCAGTAGTTCAGCACATCACTGGATTTATTTATTTAGTTATTATTTATTTAAAATGTTTTGCCAGGAAGGCACACTAAGCAGGCTTGTTTCCAGGTGTGACCTGGTGGAAAGGGAGGGGAGATACAGCAATGAAATAATATACAAGTAAAACCATATATACAGGAAAGCACTGCATTGTACAAAACTTAATATTACATGTACATGTATATAACACACACACACACACACAAATTCATTTACAGCACAGCAAACAACAAGGGAACAGAAAAGTGAATTACGAAAATATACAGAAGGCTTGAATCGAGACACTTTAAAATCAGAGGGTTAGGTTTGCTGGAGATGTAACTAAATGTTAAGGCTGCCCTTAGTGAGGGTGGGAGATAAGGTAATAAGTTATACTGGAGAGAGGAGCTAGGAAAAGAGGAGGAGAGTTGTGAGGAGAAGGTACTGTAAAAGAAAGCGTTAGGTGCAGGAGCAGGTGTTGGGGGGAGGGAGTTTGCGAAGGAGAGAGGAAAGAGCAGCGGGGGAAGGGGCATGACGCAGGGGGACGGAGTTCCACAATTTGGGCAGGTGGTGGCAGAATGCAGACTGGCCCTTAGAGGAGTATCTTCTGGGAATAGTCAGGGTGTGAGAGTCACACTTTTGGAGGCAGTGTGTTGGGGAGGGGAGAGGGAGGAGGACAGATGGGAAGAGAGGAACCAAACCAGAATTTTGCTGTGAAGGAGATACAGTGAAAGCATCTCCCTAGCCTCAAAGAGAGAGGAAGGAGAGGAGTTATAGAGATCGCACTGATGTGAGGAGGAGGAGCATCAAGTGCTAAATGGCAAAAAGAGTTTTAGAGGTCCAATCTGGCAAGGAGACCACGTCTCCATAGTGAAAACTGGGAGGATCATTTCTGCACAACTGTGCGATGGGCAGCAGTGGAATACAGCTGCAGAGGGAAACCTAATGAGGAAAACCCCAGCTGCCAGGGAGGGGGGCGACGGCGGACCCAAGTGACTGGCCCACATGCCCATCGCCGGTCCCGACTCGACGACTCTGTGACCCCCTCCCCTGTATGGGCCCGTGGTTGGGAGGGGATCCAGCACCAGATTCCTTGGTTGGGAAGGGATTCAGGCTGGGTGGTAAAAGGCCGATCGAGTGGGTCTCGCCTGAGAAAGTCCCTGGCGACCGGTGACCAGAGCAAAAAAAGAATTGACAAAAAAAAAAAAGGCTATATTGGAATACTACCAGTCTGGAGGCTTACATACAAGTAGGTAGAATACCAAGAGGACTCAGGCTTCTTAAAAATCCCACATATGGCATGGAAAACACTCAATTTATGAATCTATGGGAGGAGATTCTGACGGAAGCCAGTATGAAATTGATTATTTGCTTCAGTAAGAAAAGAGAAGCTAAACTACGTGAGGCATTAAAGCAAATTGAGACAGAGGTTCTGAAATACAAAGGACATGCAGAATTTGATATTTAAATTTAAAATTGAAGGATACTATTCAGAAATTGGACAATGAACTTAAAGCTAAGAAATTAACTAAATTCCATAGAGATATAGGGGACTACAAGAATAATCGAGTGTACGCCTGAAAAAAACATCAACCCAATTAGAGAGGAGAGAAAGACGTGTGTCATTTGGATACAGCACCAAAGCAAGAGATTCTGAACCAGAACTAGTTGTACATACTCAAAATATCAAATAAACAGCCCTCTCCTTTTCCCCAGGACAGGGCAAATACAACCCACCATTCCAGCCATGCTGCAGCCCCAGGTTCCAAGGAGGAGAGAACGACCGAAGAAACAGAGGGAAGAGCAGGACATGGAGGCCCAAATTTATACAGTGACTATCACAGGAACAATTACAGAACCAGAAGGAATTACAACTACTGAGGGAGAAGACTGTAACCAACTCGTTAAAAGTAATTACCCTCTCAAAGCATTTTTTAGCAGAAAGTGAAGAAAGCATACTGAGTAACAGGTTGGGGGATTCCCACAGACAAAGTCCATTAACAGATGTGAAACTCTGACTGATCTAAATATTACATGCAGAACTTTAAGCCTTACTTTGTTTTAATAACAAATGGTATCCACACGGACACAAGCGTCGATCTATGGGGCTAAAACTTTCAACCCAAATCAGAGTTTTGTCCTCCACATTCTGTAGCCATTAATGTATTTAAAGATTTAGTTGAGGAGGATTTGGAAATTCTGTTAGAGCAAAACAGAAACCTGTATTCAATAACTTGAAAACAACTGAAAGAGCGGCATTGGAATCACTTAAGAATGATACTGAACTTAAAATAAAGGAAACCGATAAAGGAGGCTCGTTGTCCTTCTTAACAAAGAACTATGAATCAGACATAATCAATTATGAATCAGCTCAAAGATTAAATGTTTTATCAAAAGCTCACTGAGGATCCTATACTGAATTCAAAACTGCCATTGATGAAACTTTAAAATCACCATACAAACAAGGTAAAATTGATAGTAAGACCAACAAATTTTTCACCTCACATAACCCTGTTCGTGCGACTTTTTATATACTTCCTAAAATACCCCAAACTCTGTTGAAATCCTCCAGGACACCCCATAGTCAGTAGACTAGGATCTTTGACTGAACCAATTTTACAATATGTTGATTTTCACTTACGATAGTTTGTGCAGACCCTACCTTCCTTTTTGAAAGATACTAAGGATGTCAAATATTTTGAAAAATGTACAGTTCCCACTGGACACCCTTTTAGTGACCCTAGATATTGAGGCACTTTATACGAACCTTCCTCACGAGGGTGCACTCGATGCAGCAGCTGAATTTCTTAACAAAAGGACTGGTACAAACACCCCACCAACAGAGTTACTTATCAAGTTTTTGGAATTTGTATTAAAGTTCAGTGTGTTTTTGTTTGAGAAAAATATGTACTTGCAAACAAAGGAGATGGCTATGGGGGCAACTTATGCGGCCGCCATAGCCAACCTGTATGTTGGGGTGTGGGAAAACATTTTGTTCTGAATAATGTAGAACATCAAGTTTTTGAAAACATTCTGGTTTACAAATGCTTCATTGACAATATTTTGCTTATATGGAAGGTGGTGAAGCTTCATTACAGGAATTTATTGTGTATCTGCATGGAACCAATAACCTAAAATTTAAATATACTGCACATCAGGAACATATTCATTTTTAGATCTTACTATAACAATAATGAATGAAGGAGGCTTGAATACAGGTGTACAGAAAACCAACTGATGGCAATACTCTACTTCTGGTCTCCAGCTGTCACCCCAAACATATTGTAAAAAATATACCAAATGGGCAGTTTCTGAGAGCTAGGAGAAATTACAATACACTGAGAATCAGGAATAGAGTCAGAATTAAATGTCCAATAGATATGAGGAGAGGGTTATAACCAATACACCATACAAGAGGCAAGGACATATGCCAGCATCCAGAACAGACAAGCTTTACTAGAAGACAAAGTAAGAGAGGATGATACAGGTAGGAGGCTCAACTGTGTGACAACCTATTCTACACAAGCAAGGGGTTTGGAAAATATTTTGAAAAAAACACTGGTCAGTTCTATGCAGTGATCTTAGATTAAAGGAACTATCTGAGCAACCGCCGAGAATGGTGTATAGAAGAGCTGCGATCTAATAAATATACTAGTCCACAGTCACTACATGGAACCAAAACCTCTCAATACATGGTTGAATCAAAATGCAAGAGGCTGTGTACAATGTTAAAGATGTGTGAATTGTAAGAGTATAATAAATAGTAAAGAGTTCCATAGTGCAAATTCCAAAAAAAAAGTTATGAAATTAGACAACTGATCACATGCAATTCGAGTGGTGTTATCAATCTAGCTACTTGCTCCTGCCAGGCATTCTACGTAGGAAAAACTACAAGGAGTTTTAAAACTAGGATGGGTGAACATGTACGTGCAATCCAGAAGGGTGATATAACCTATGCTACAGCAAGCCACATCATACAAGCTACAGATAATCGAGAACATGTTTTGAAGTTCCAGGCTATAGAAAAAGTGAAAGTCTTGTCTGGAGGTGGAAATGTTAATGACGAGGAGCTAAAGAAAGCTTCTGGACTGTCATGTTGGGGGGCTAATAAAGGCTGGGACTCTATGCTGGTTTGGAGATCAAACCTTATATAAAAAAAGTGATAATGGTTAACCCCCCAATTTTACACACTTGCCTCACTGATTCCTACACAAACCCATACCTCCCTACCTCCCAACCCCATAACATCCTCTCCCCATTCCATCCACTACCAGACACAACCTTTCCTTTTCCTACTCCTTCCCCCTCTTTCTCTCCTCCTTCCCCTGATGTCTGTTGGATGCATGTGATTTTACAATGTTTCATCTTATAGGATGTTCTGCTGTTCAGTTTTGGCATGAAATTGTGTGCTGTAATGCAGTAGTATGTCCTAATGTGTCTATATTTTATGTTTGGTAATGTCTATGTGAACAACCTTTAATTAAAATGTTCTTGTACTATACAATGTTACTACAAAAGCAGTCTTGTAATATATGAAAGTGTTTGGTGCTTCTTGAGATTTTCTCTGGATGTCATTGTGTTGGGTGTTTTGTAACCAATTGTTTTAAATTTGAATGTGCACATCATTATTACGTTAGCACTTTAGAGTTATTTAAGTAGTGCAGTGTGTGTTTTAAACCAGCCTTTGCTAATGAGTCTTTTAATCCGAAGTGTGTCAAGCAGGTAATGTCTGCATGTCCTCAATAAGTGCTTTTTAATTGACCCCAGTGTCCGTATTCAATGGAGGTGGTGAGTATTCGGCTTTTTTCTTGCTTCAGATGACCTCTACAAAGCAGGAGAACATGGGCGGGACGTCGACGGAGGCTGGCATCGCTGGGGTGCCTTGCAGCGTCGATAGGTGAGGCTGGGTTCCAGGCATCAATGGAATGGTCTGCAGTGCCAGTGGGGGCCTAAAGCCCGACATCAATAGATTGTCACCAGCCAGAGTAGACTTGGCGGAGTCCGTCGCCAGTCACCCCTGGGAAAGCAGGGGTGCAAGCAGTGGGGGTGTCAGAAGGACCATCGACAAGCCATCACTGGCAATGGAAGGTCCAGCAGAACTCACTGCCAGAGCCAACCTTGTGGAGGAGAGGGCGTGGGTGGCAGATGTTACCACTGAAGCAGACGATGCTGCTGCAGTAGATGGAGCCTGCAGCGGTGACCGAGAGCAAACCGGGGGGGGGATTATCCCTACTCCTCTCCCTCTCCTGGTGCTTGTATTTCCAAGAGGACTTGTCCCAAGCCTTAGAAGAATGGGAGCCCATGGGCGGTCCCAGTTACATGGCACAGCTTCCTGCTTGAAGTGCCCTTTTCATTCTGGTGAACTTCTGTTCCAGGAGGAGGGACTGCTGGGCTTTCTGACAGTGCTGCTGGGTAGCTTGCTTAATGCCATGGCTCATCTCACAGGCCTCAACATCGTGAGGCCTCACCAAGATAACGCATGAATGTCATGGTCATCATGGTTTTAGATTTCTTTCACCACACTCACAATAATGGAAGAGTTTAGTAGAGTCAGTCAGCAAACACAATGAAAGGAATCACTTTAAAAATAAAGTGATGATGAGTTAGAGAAAAGATATAAAAAACAAATAAAAGATTTGGCAGTCAACTGAGCCCGTTGTCTCAGTGGAGTCAGTGCAATGATCGATGGTGGTAAAAGAACTGAGGAGGGCATAGGGCCACCCGTTTATATGCTGAGGCGTCAGCGCGATGTAGTCATGGGCAGCCCCTGGAAGACTGCTAGCAAAAAAAGTTTCCATGTGGTCCTAGTGCCTGGCAGCTGTAGTTCCACTGGTGTGGCCTGATGAAAGAGATATCCTTGAAGAAGATCTAGTTATCCCATCCATTAGGCCAATGAGAGCCTCTCTGGCATAACGCTCATCTTACCATAGATCGCCAACCTGTACACTGGGCCTTGTGGAAGGCCAGAGGCTTGCATGTGGTGGGCCAGTTATGGAAACCAGGTGCTTGTGAGCTGGATTCATTTGAGAGTCTAGCCATCCAGTTCTCCCTTCCATACACTGATTATTGGAGATATCTCCAGATGAAGGCAGCAGTAGTGGCCAGGTTTAGGGGTCAGCACCCCCAACCCATGGATGGACTGCCAGATATCTTAAAGAGATCTACAAAGTAAACTAAATTTGGATTTGCACCTGCTGATCGGTGCCTTACCCCTTCAAAATGATCTTGCTGCTGCTATTGCCAAAATACTCGAACACATCGTAAGTTATATCCCTCGTAAAATTACCCCACTGGGTCTCTACTTCCTGGTTTTTTATGGCACCTGCACTCCACCCCCGCACTCAGCAAAGTTATGATGTGACGCCAGGGAAAGCGCGGGGACGAGCTCCATTTTCATCTATGGGGGTGCCTTTCGGGTCGTTTTTCTAAATTGTAATGGGTAGTTGGTGATGAAATGTGGGCACCAGTCAACTAACAAAATATAAGACTACATCTTTACCTTCAAGATTTCAAGCCTGCACAATCATGGGTAGGAGTGGGTGGCAGAGTTGCATATCAGCATTTCAGAGGAGGTTTGGGAGTCGCTAGTGAGAATAGCCCACATGGGTTTCCAAGACATGAGATATCAACTGATACAGAAAAAAGTTCCTCCATCGATGGTACCATATTCCCCAGCAGCTTTACAAAATGAACCTCTTACAGTCAGACCTCTTCTGGAGATGTCACCAGCAAGTAGGCATTCTGACTCACATCGTATGGTCATGCCCAGTACTATCGACCTTTTGGGCAGGTGCACCATAGACCTTGGCAGCACACCCCTTTCACTGGCTACTACTAAGCTATATGCTGGATAACCATCTGCAGCAATAAGGCAAATCTTGCTTCGCTAGAGAACAAATGTACCCCCTCCCAGCCCACTGGACACAATAACTGCAAACTGTATCAAAGTCAGCCGAGTATGACAGGCTTATCCCATGTGGCCAGTGACTCTATTAGCAGGTACACAGTCATAAGGGATATGTTCCTTCAGTATTCTTTAAATGATAGCAAGGGTTCCATGCTTCAGTTGTTAGGTGTTGCTCCATCTGCCTTACTGTTCTGGACTGCTTGTTAGTTTTATAACTTGTAATCTCATTATTAGCATTCTTTATTAAATTAATTGCATTATATTGCATATTAATCTTTAAGTAGTATTCCGCATTAGTTTAAGGATAGACTATTAGAAAAGTAGTCACAGGTATTTTTATGCATTAGTAAGTCAGGTATGTGAATTGCTGTTCATTACTTTTTATGTAACATGAAGTTTTCATTTCATTGCTTAGTATGTTCTTGTCGTTTGTTGTGTTTATTTAATTTCCTCAAAATATTTCCGAAAAAAACAAACTATAAGGCATTTTACAGTCACATTAACAACAAAAGGTGTATAAATTCTGGTGACCCTGGTGGAGGAAGGAAGAACTGCAGAAAAAGAGATGGTAGAGATCATTATAAGGATATTATGGGCAGCCATACACAAGACTGTCTCTGTATCAAGAGATTTCTATGGCAACCAAGAACCTTGAAAGGTTCCTTGGTTGCCATAGAAAACTTGAGAGGCAGACACAGGCTTGCCTGTATATGGATGCCAATACATTATCTTTGATAATGTATGAGTGTCCATGCCCATTTCAGGTACTCCACGTCCTTTCACTAAACTGGCAGTTGAGGGGAGGCACTTGAGGGCTGGTGGCAGGCTCAAATTACTGATTCAACATGCTGCTACTGGCTGTTGCTGTTTCTCCAAGTTAAAAAAAAAAGTTAAAACACCTTCCAGCTTGACTGGCTAGTGGAAAGCAGCTGTGCAGCAGAATTCTAAGTTGTTGCTGCAATAGTGACATCACTACTGCAGCACAACAAGCCTATTCTAGGCGTGGATTTCCATGCAGAACACCATTCCACCATACACTACAAATTCTATTGTAGTGACTCTTGAGAAAAAGAGCAGATCAATTAAGATGGCAGTGATCACTGTTATTGCCCTAGAATAGTGGAACATGAAGAGGAATGCATGGGACAGACATAAGGCAGTCCTAGTGGGGGGTAGGAGGAAGTAAGCTGTTGGTTAATTAGGATCTGCAGCTTATCTATTAGGTAGGAAAATGGGCAGACTAGGTGGGCCAAGCGGTCCTTATCTGCCGTCAAATTCTATGTTTCTATGGATGTCATGAATAGGTTGAACGCCTTAAACCCAAACAAGGCACTAAGCCCTGATGGGATGCATCCAAGAGAGGTTAGAAAGCTGGCAGACAAATTGACAGGCCCAATCACAGCCATATTTCAGCAATCGTTAGATATATGGCAGAGCCAACTACAATACAATGCAGTAGCTTGTAGTAAATGACAGCTCACAAAATGCTGCATGAGCAAAGTGTTTAATTACATTTAATTACACTGTTTCCTGCAGTATACTACTGCATTTTGTGATATACTGCAGCATTATTGTGTTGCATCCTGGCTGGCACTGCTCTAGGGGAGAAAGTAAAATGTTGGAGGAAGGCAAGTGTGGTCCCGTTATATAAAAAGGAGCTAAAGCTAGTTACAAATTACAGACCAGTAAGCTTGACCTCTGGTAGGAAAGATTTTGGAAGCCATTATAAAACAAAAATTGTGGAATTTATTACAGACAACTTACTAGATCAATCTCAGCATGACTTCAGGCATTGAATAGCATGTCAGACAAACCTGATAAACTTTGTTGACGAAGTAATCAGGGCTCTGGACAAGAAACTTCCAGTAGCTGTGGTGGTCTTTGATTACAACAAGGCCTCTGACAGCGTGCCACACTCATAACTCATTTCAAAATTAGGGGAGATAAGAATGAACAGCAGACTAGTGAACTGCTCAAGATCCTGGCTTGAAGACAGGAGGCAATCAATAAGAGAGCACACGTCAGGGTGGGGACTGGATATCCACAGGGCTCTGTTCTGGCCTACTTTGTTTAATATTCATATGGCATCTGTGAAATGTAAGGGAGGGGTATGGATGGCCAAATTTGCCCATGATACTAAGGTCAGGGTCAGCTGTGAACACAGAGGAAGCTATAAACCAGTTTAGACTTCAATTAAGTAATCTGGAAAAATGGGCCAAAATACACAAATTGGATTTAAATACGAGTACATGTGCCGTGATGCACTTGAGCAATAAATATATGAGAGCTAAATATACATTACTAGAGCAGGAGTTAAAGAAAACTTATTTGGAGAAAGATCTTGGAATAGTGGCTACTGAGTATCTAAAATTTGATGGACACATCTTTTAGAATTTTGGGATGTAGAAGGAGGAATATAGTAAGTAAATACAGGTTACTCCACCTGTAACAGAAGTTCTAGGAATATATGTTGTTCATCCACTCATTGGCAGTATCCTTGCCGCTTTAAATCTGCGGAAGGTCTTCAAGCACTCCCTCCCACCCGGTGGTATAACTCGGCCCGCCCCCATGACGCCGAGATCTGGCCCGGGCTGGAAGCTCAGGCAGTCAGCGCTTCAAGCGAGGTCGGTGGTCGTGGTGGGATGAACAAGACATACCATTCCTAGAACTCCTGTTACAGTGAGTAACCTGTATTTCTAGGACATGGATATGTTGTTCATCCACACTCATTGGCAGACTCCTAGCAGTTCTCCGGAGAGAGAGGCACGACGACACCCCATATACTTACTTGGGAAGAGAGACTGGAGAACAGGGCCCCAAAACAGCATCCCGGGCGTGACTCAAGGTCGATGTGGTAATGGGTAATGAAGGTGTTTGCTGACTTCCAGGTAGCAGCCCTGCAGATTTCCTGATAGGACTCCCTGGAAGCAGCCACTGCTAGTAGCAGTATGAGGGTAGAATGAGCTCTTATCCCTCTGGGAGGCCCATGCTCCGGCCAACTTATAGCAGGAGATCTGCAGGAGGTTACCCACCTGCTTATCGTCCGCTGGGTTGCAGGTCTGGGATGCGGCTTCAGCGTAGGTGACAAATATCAGTTGAAGTAACCTCTCCTCGAATTTCAGCCGCGCGCCTTTATAATGCTTAGCGCCTCTTCTAGGGGTCCAGAGTATGGAGCCTATATTCCGCCTCCGAGGTGTGATTGGGGTAGAACACCGCAGAGTCAACACCTGGTTAAGGTGAAACTCTAACTGCCACCTTGGAAGGAATTTCGGTGGGGAGGACAACTCTTTGTCCCTGTGGAAGACCAGGTAAGGAGACTCGATGGAAAGCGCCTGAGCTCTCCTGCATCCTTCTGGCTGACGGATAGCCACCAAGAAGGCGTGGTCTTCCACGATAGGTGAGAGAGAGAGCACACCTGTGCATAGGTCTGAAGAATGGCTTGCCCATGAGCTTTGCCAGTACCAGCAGTAGATCCCACTTGGAGGTGGGGGTTCCCGCGACTGGAGGGGAAATGATCACTGGCCTTTGAAACAGCCAGACCACCTTCTCCTGGTGCTACCCGACTGCTTCCCGCCCGCGCTCGTAAGCAGAGATGGCTGCCAGGTGCACCCTTTAGGGTCGCCGACCTAAGCCCTTGACTAGAAAGGGACCATAAATAGTCCAAGATGCTTGCCAAGGAACAGGAGGAAGGGTCTAAGCCCTTGTTTCGACACCAAATGGAAAACCTTTCCATTTGAAGGCATAGCATTTTCTGGCTCGACTCACGGGACGCCCAACTACATTGGAGACCTCGGTCGGAAAGACCCAAGGCCTGGAACTCTGGTCGCTCAGGAACCAGGTCGTCAGGTGCAGGGATCAAGGTCCGGATGGAACACCTTCCCTGATTGACGGAGAGCAGGTCCGGGCGAGCTGAAGCTGCCGGAGTCCTGGAGCTGAGACTGAGGAGATCTGGTACCAGAACTGGCAGGCCAGTCTGGGGCTATCAGAATCACCTGCGCCTTGTCCCTCCTCATTTCTGGAGAAGCACCTTGTGATCAAGGAAATGGGGGCATGCAAAGAGGCCCGGGGTCCATTGCTCCCGAGAAGGCATCCCCTGCAGCGAGCCCTGCTGAGGGGCGTAAGTATGGAATAGACTCAGCTTCAAGGCTTCCATGGAGGCAAACAGAACCACCTGAGGTGTGCCCCAAAGGAGAACATAGATGCTGTACTACTCCGCAGGAGAGACCACCATGTGACAGCCCCCATCCGGCCTGCTAGGCATCGGGCCAGGGTGCTGGAGGCTCCCTGCCACGCGGAATGGCTAGGGAGTCCGCCCATGGCGCGCACTAGTGACTAAATGCGAGAGCTTCTTGCATAGCTAGCTGGAGCGCGGGCCCCTCCTGGCGGTTTAGATAGTACATGGTCGCGGGTCTGTCCGTCTGGGACTCGGACCACTTCTGACTCTGGAGGAACGGAGCAAAGGCGGTGAGAGCTAGGCGGATCCTCCGGGCTGAGCTCCAGTAGAAAGCTGATGCGGCACGGGACCGCGACCAGAGGCCATGAGCCCAGTTCCCCAGATGGGCACCTCAACCCATCAGGAGAGGCATCGGTCGACAGAGAGCCGGCCGGCTCCGGGCGGATGAACGGGATGCCCTCCTGCAAATGATCTGAACGGGTCCACCACTGGAGAGCGCTCCACATCCCCTGTGTCACCGACACAGCTGGTCCAAGGATCGCAGCGCAGACCACTGGCTGGCCAGTCCCTACTGAAGGGACGATGTTCCAGCGGGCCCAACGGGCCCACGCCTGGGCAGGCCAAGGAGACCCAGGAGGCGCAGGAAGTCCCGGGTGAGGGCGACTGCCCAACCAGAAATGATCGGGCAAAGGAGGAAAGAACCTCGGCCCTGTCCGCCGAGCCGCCGCCTGGCTCAAGAGAGTCAGCTGCTCTATGAATAGAATCACCTGCTTCGGCTCGAATTCACTATGGCCCTCGTTGGATAAGGAGGCCCAGCTGAGAGCAGACCTGAGGGTCGGATCTCTGGACCACTCCGCCTGCCTTCCTGGAGGGAGCTGCTATCAGCCAGTCGCCCAGGTAAGGCGTACACCGACCGGGCGCCGCAGGGAATGCTGTCACCACTGCCATGCATTTGGTGAAGACCCTGGGAGCTGGAGACAAGCCGAAGGGCATGGCTTGAATCCTAAGAGAGATCCTTCCGCCTCGGAAGGGAGGAATCTCTGAGAGATGAGACGGATCGAGACGAAAAACGCTGGCCCGTAAGTCCAGAGAGCAGAACCACGCCGCTCATGGCACTGGTATTATCTGAGCCAGAGTGACCATCCTAGAAGGTTCGAGACCTTAGGAACTGTTTAGGTCGTAGGTCGAGAATGGGGCGCCAGCCCCGTCTGCTTCGGAACCAGGAAGTACCTGGACACAAACTCCTGGGTCTGGAAGGAGGTCCACCACCTTCTTACCACCTCCTTCTGGAGGAGGAGAGTGATGTCGCTCTCCGACGAGCCAGTGAGGCTGGGGATCCTGAAGCTCGAGGGGCGACTGCCTGTAAGGGTGGTGCTCTGCTCGAATTCCAGAGGCAGGCCCTTCCCCACCTCCGAAGACCCACCTGTCCGTGGTAACAGCTGACCAGGTGGAACGGAAGTGCTGGAGCCGCCCTCCCACGGGGGACCTAGGGCAAGGGTGACGGGGATGGGGAAGCGACACCCCTCAGCCCTCCACATCGGCAGGCTTGGAGGAGGGACCGCCGAGGGACCCTCCTGGCCCTTTCTCCCTGCCTCCTGTTAGAGGAAGCCGCGGTTTGGGTTTGGGATGCCAAGGTCGAGCCTGCTGGCCCTGACGCTGCTGGGTCAAGGCTGCCAAAGGCCATGAAGGACGAAAGGGCTTAGGCTGTGGTTTGCGGCCTTGTCCTTCTGAGCGGAAGACAGATCGGTCCAAGGTGGCATTGGACTTCTCGGGATCCTCTGCAGGTGACCTTCCACCCCAGGGTCAAGAGGTCAGTCCCCAAAAGGGAACATCCGCCAACTTGTGCTGGGTATCCCGGCAAAGTGCGATATCCTCAGCTGCTTCCGCCGACGCGATAGCCACCGCGTCGCCAATTCCATCTGGCACATGAGTCCCTATATCCACAGCAGTCTGGAGCTGCTGTTTGGCCACTGCTCCTGTTCTGGTCCCGCACCTGCTTAACCGTAGTCTGCAGATCGGCGGAAGATGAGGGATGACCTCATCCAGGGAGCCTAACAGGGCATGGCGAAAATGCTGGCGAGGACGGCCGAACTGGCCTTGACGAAGGCCGAGAGGACGTGAGCGAGGACTTTTCGCGCCACGAGTCCAATTTCTGACCTTGTCAGGAGGTTTGTCCACATCCTCATGCCGGGCCGGAAAACGCTGTCGGTAACCAACCCTCAGCAGAGGGTGTTCAAAAACCGACAAGGAACCGGTAGGGACTGCAGATACTTTCCTGGCCATCTCGGCCGAAGGCGAGGGCAGGTGCCAGGGCTGCCAAAGTTCCAGTGCCGACCCACTATGGCCTCGCCATCGAAAGGCCTCCGTCCGGAGAACCCTCGTCCAGAATCTCCGTGAGGGATACCTGGCCTGCTTGGAACGGGTTCGGAGGCCCATCCCGTAGATCCCGAGATGAGCCGGCAGTCCTAGGAAGGACGACGGGCTATCGCCCATTGACTGATCTCTTCCTGAAGACTCCAGGTCCATCGCTTGGAGAAGAAGGAGGAATCATCTTCGGACCTCGGAAGAGTCCTCGAATAGCTGCTCTCGGCCTGAGCTACCTTTCACTCTGCCGAGGTTTGGTCGGGAGTGCAGGGTAACTGACAGCCGATGGGTAAACCCTACGATCGGAGAATCCTTGGTCGGAGCCCCACATTGGTGGCTGTGGAGGCGGAGGTTCCACCGGAATCGGTGGAGCAGGCGTTGCCTTGCCGAACAACCGCCCGGTAAGGGTGTCCCCGGACAAGTCGAGGGGTTGTGTCGGCCGCCCGTGACAGCTGATTTAATGGCCGGTTAGTCGCCGGAGTCGGCTTTGGCTCCGGCCAGAGGAGCTGTTATAACATAAGGTCTCTCGTATCGTCCGACGTAATTTACGCCGAGTCCTCATCCGGGAGGAGGAGGACGAGGGACGAGCGGGCTGGCCGCCGCTTACTGCCGTGCCGAGACCGAGACCGCTATGATGGGTGGGAACGGCTGACCGCAAGAGGTCCGAGACCGAGACCGAGAGTCCTGGAATTTCCGGGTCGGTGCGGGAGGTGTCGCCGGAACCGCACTCCTTCGCTCGAAGGTCCATCCGAGGGCCCGGGAACCGGAGGCCAGACGAGCCCACGGATCTCTCAACTCTCCCGGGGAACCGGGAGAGGGGAATCACAAGCAAAGGCGACAGCCCTTCCTAATGGGTCCAGGAAAACCGATTTCATCAGTGGAGTCTCGGCCAACTGACCTGACGGGACACCGTGAGGCCAGTGGCCGGTTGGTGCCGGCCGCCGGCCGACGGACCACGGCCCGGAGAGGGACCTTCGCCCAAGAGCGCCGACGGAGGACTCTACCTTGTCCCTTTTGGACCGAGAATAAGGTCCAGTAGACGCAGGCCCTCCTTAGTGGAGAGGACAGACAAAGCTCCTTAAAAGAAGCCGTAGAAGAACCCAGAGAGAGCGGATAAATGTCATGTGTCGAGGAAGACACGTGCCCGCGCCGCCTCCTCTTCGAGGGCGACCATCACCGAAAGCTGATCCACAGCCCGCCGCCGGACACCGCCAACCGGCCTCCTTGGACTTCACCGAGGGAACGCCGACGGCCCAGTTGCACTGGCGCACGTGTTCGAGGACGTAGGCCGAGAAAGATGAGCACAGGTCGCAAGCCTCGCGGGTCGTGCTCAAGGCCTAAGCAGTAGACACGTGGAGTGTGGATCCGTCTGGAGCATCTTCGTTCGCATGGGCATCTCCGAAACCGAGTCGACTTGGTTCATCGCAGTCATAGGGATCAAGACTGAAGTCTTTGCAAATTTTTATTTTTAAATCCGCAAACGGAGAAATAGGAACCAGTCGCAAACGCATGCGTTAAGGAGGGAACCTGAGCTTCAGCGGTAAGGAAGATCAAGGGCCATGGGGCGGAGCGAGAGTTATACTCACCCGGTGGGTGGAGGAGCAAGCTGAAGACCCTTCCGCAAGATTTAAAGCGCAAGGATACTGCTAATGAGTGTGGATGAACAACATATCCATGTCCCTAGAAGTGAACTTTATCCAGCGCCCAGTTGTGGAGGCTCTAGGCGCTTTACAGAGGTGCAGCAGTCAGAAAAATATAAACAATTACAATAATTAGAGTTAGTTAGAAAACAAATACATAATAAAATATAGAATAAAGTATGGATTAGGGTGTAACAAGTTTACACACACCGAGGGGTTAGATGCTACACAAACCCCGAAAGCGGCTCGAGGGGTTTATCAAAAGCATCCAACCCCGAGGGTGTGTGTAAACTCGAAGTTTATACACCCTGACCCATTTTTTATTTTATATAATTGGTGGGTTTGCCTTTTTTGCCACAGCAATTATATAAAATGAAGGTTCCTGTGTGGCCCTAGCACGGTTACATTTCAGCGTGCTTGGCCTGTGACCCACTGTTCAGTTTTCTTTTTTTTGAAGAAAAAATTCAGTCTGTAGTACAACTTTACATTTCCCTTGCAGATATTCTTTTTAAATTGCCACTTACCGCAGAGTCCAAATGGCGGTTCAGTCTTCCAGGGGAAAACATGCTGTCGGCGATCGGAAGGGACAAGGTGCAGCAGGGCATCAGAGAGGGGTAACTGTGCATGTTTGCCGCGTTATAAATACTTCTCCTTTATAATGGCAAATTATGCCAATGTTTCCCTATAGGAAAAGGCAGAGCCAGTTATTAATAAATAAAACCCTAACCCCCATTTAAAATACTATTTATAGATTAAAAGCTTGCTTAAACAGATGCGCTTTTAGTCCTCTTTAAAGCTCTCCACGGGACATTTTCCTTAGGAATCATGGCAATGAGTTCCATAGGACAGGCCTGGTGACCTCAAAAGCACAGTCACTGGAGGTCTTAAGCCACGCCCTTGGAATTGTAAGGAAGCCCTCTATGGAAGAGCCAAGAGCGGACTGGGTGGGTAGGAGGTCAGAAGGTCCAACAGATAACCAGGACTTGAGCTGTATAGGGCCTTATAAGTGAGCAAGCCCACCTTGAAGGTAATCCTCCACCTGACCAGCAGCCAGTGCAGTTCGCACAAGGTCGGGGTTATATGTATGGACCTAGGAAGGCCCGTTAACAACCTAGCTGCATTGTTCTGCACCAGCTGCAGCCAGCAGAGGTTACTCCCACTGACCCTGAAGTAAAGACCATTACAGTAGTCAAGTCTGGAAGTTACAAAGGCATGTACCAGTGAGGGCAGGTCATCAGGCAGGATTAAGGGTTTAATCCAGATGACATTCCTCAAATGGTAAAAATCATTTCGTACGACGGAAGACACCTGAGCCTCAAGTGTCATTCCACTGTCAAAGATGACGCCAAGATTTCGCACCTTACTGGCCACCACCAGTGAGGTAGCACCCAGAAAAAACCCTGTTCCTGCTCTGGTGGTGGCCATATTCTGCCAACGACCCGGCTCAATCACCAGCACCTCCATCTTGTCTGTGATGAGCCTCAGCCAGTTAAGAGGACATCCAGCCCTAGTTCTTAGACAAGCATGCATTTAGCACATCCACAGCGTCTGATGCTCCGATACAGCAAGTAGAGATAGCAAGTGTTGATGCCATTGTATAGGGCCCTGAAGAGACTCCCTGCCTGGAGTACTGTGGCCAGTTCTATGCTCCACAAACCAACAGACGGATCAAACTATTTGACAGTGTGCAGAGAAGGGATACCAAAGTAGTAGCAGAAAATGAAAGAGGTTACATATTTAAGAAATAGGTAACTTAAACACATACACCTTGGAATCCAGAAAGGTAAGGGGTGATTTATGCTTGATATATACAGCATTCCGGGAAAATGATCTATGGAATTGCCTAAGGCTACAAGCAAAAGCAACATAATACGATTCGTGGGTTACTACTACCCTGTGGAATTCTCTACCTTGTCGGATGAGGGAGTGCCTGACCATCCAGAGTTTTAAGTCAGCCCTCAAGACTTATTTATTTAGTCTAGCTTTCCTAGACGAGGTTAGCTGATGGAATTTATTATATACCGCTGTAGATTATTATGCTGAATTTGAATATCTGATTTTATGTACCTGATTTTATGAATACGTTTCGTGGAGGAGTTATTTATTTGTGTGTGTTTTACTAGATTACATGTGCAGCACTTTGATCTTTGGAATGGTGCTTTATAAAGTTTATTATTATTAAAAGGGAAACTAAACTAAACAAAAAGGGAGGGAAGGTAGATAACCGAAATAGTAGTTACTTTTTGGAATGAAGTTCCAGGATGAGTTGTACTGTGGAACCATGGAAACATTCAAAAAGGTGTTGTTTTTAGTGCAAAATTCAGCCAATAGGCATGCCTTTTACTACTGAAAAATGGCAAGCCAATATGGCAAACTGCCTTTCAAGCTTGAAACTATCCTATGAATCCTCTGAAAAATTTTCCAAAAAACTTTGCAAGAATATAAGCTTTATGGGTCTATAATTGGCAGGGTCTTGTCAATTATACTTTTTAAAAAATGGGCACCACAATATTGTCTAACCATACAGTAATGTCTTATTGCCAAAGATAACAAATTGTTTTCAGAACCTATCATTCCAAGTGTTTTAGTTATACTTCCCTAGGACTTTGCATTTTTTAGTTCTTCAGACAGAAATGCCGAGTTATGGCTTAAGGGGATACTGGTGATAGGGGAAGGGAGTCAGCCTAATACCAGCAGGGAATAAAAGTGCACAGGTGATGCTGTTAATGGGGTAGACTAAGTGGGCCAAATGCCCTTATCGGCCCACAACTTCTATCTTTCTAATGGGAAAAGGGCAGCACTGTGCAATACCACCATTGATAATATTACAAAGAAAGACTGGGATTGAAAAAAATGGAAGGACAACGAAAAAACCACGCGTATATAAACTGTACCAGATCAATGTTTTATGAACTCTGGACATTGTTACATTTTTCAGTCAATACATCAATATAAACAAGTTACTCACCTGTAACAGTAGTTTTAGGAGTGGTATATGTTGTTCATCCACACTAGTTGGCATGTCCCTTTCCCCTTTAAATCTTGCCAAAGGTCTAAAAGCTGGTTGGTTCCTTCCACCCACCCAGGTGGTATATGCCTCGGCTCCGCCCATTGATGCCAGATCTTGCCCGCTGGAAGCAGAGGGTTGTGCGTCGAAGTCGCAGAGGTTGGGTGGGTTTGTGTGTATGAACAACATATACCACTCCTAGAAAGTGCAGTTATGTAAGAACTTACCATAACAGTAGATCTTCGATGAATGTCTCTTGCAGTAGGTCAGTACTTCTGGGAGGTTCCAGCAGAGGGCGCTGTCACATGGCAGCCCTTCTAGCAGTCTTTTGCCAGGGACCACCCACACATGACATCATCTCCTTGCATCCTATATAAATGTGGGGGTCCCTGGTAACCTCAGTTCCCTGCCAGATTCAGCTCATAAAGTGAGTCCCAACCCTAAGTCCCTGGATCAGAATTTGCTCTGTTAGAGAAGGAGCGGGACGGAGGCCGGATTGGACCTACTGCAAGAGACATTCCTTGAAGATCTACTGTTATGGTAAGTTCTTATGTAACCGCACTATTTTCTATGGAATGATCTCTTGCAGTAGGTCATTATGTCCATGTGGGAGAATAATTACGATAGTATGCCCTGAAGGATGGCATGGCCAAAGATAATTTTGCATCAGGAGGCAACATTCAAATTGTAATGCCTTGTAAAGGTACGGATAGTAGACCAGGTTGCTGCGTTGCATATGTCTGTAATAGAGGCACCTTTAAAACAAGCCGCAGTGGCTGCAACAGCCCTAGTGGAATGGGCTTGAACATGGCCTGGTAGGGGCTTATTGTATTTTTTGTAACAAAATGTAATGCAATGTGCTAGCCAGCAGGAGAGGGTGCATTTCACAAACGGAAGGCCCTCACAACCTGGGGCAAAAGTGACAAACAGTTGTGAGGTTTTTCTTTTTTTTTTTGCCTAACATGTTTATTAAGTTTTTCAACATTAAACAAAAATAAAATCATACATGTACAATAAAGGACATTAACATCATTAATCCAACATATACCTATGTCCCTCCAACATCCCCCTCTTATAACAGTTTATTAAATTATCCCCTCTCCCACCCCCAATCTCTGGAAAAAAAACACCCCAAAGGAACATAATAATAAAAACATACTGATTAACTGTACAGACTGTTAATAAATTGAAAACATTTTGCTTCTCCCTTTAATTATCCTCCACCTTGTCCGTCCCAGGGTGACTTCTCCCCTTCCCTGACTCTCTATTTACATCAGTCCCCTCTTCCTCCTCAATTATTTGTCCATTTCACTTTATCCTTGCAACCTTTCCCCAGCATGTCCATCTCTCCTTGGGGCACCCAGGACATGAACATTCCCCAAACTCTCCAGAACTGGTCTTCCCTATTTTTAGTCGCACATTGCAACTTCTCCAGACCTAGAGCCTGCAGACACAACTTTTTCCATTGCTGCATAGTAGTAATCTCATTTGAGACCCATGTATTTAATATGCAGTGCCAGGCCAAGATAACCAGGATCCGCACCCATCTAGGGAGGGGTCTCCAGTCCTCTTCCTCTGAGTCATCCACCCCAAACAACACAACCACTGGGTTCCTTTCCACCTGCCTTCCACACATCCTACCGACCTCACCGGCCACACCATCCCAGAACTGTTTTAGGATCAGGCACCCAGAAACAGTGTATGTATGTATGTACCCTCCTTCTTACATCTCCCACAAAGAGGGATATTTCAGGGTGGAATCTATGAACCATACTTGGGGGCAATAAAGCCTGTGTAGAAACTTATAATATGATTCCTGATATTTATTACAAACTAGTAACCCTTTATGCATTTGCAACAGTAAATCCCAAACCTGGTCTAGTATCTCCCTCCTTAAGTCTCTGCTCCATAACCTCCTGGTTTTACTGGTAAATTCAGGTGGATACTGCCGTCCCATTCTTGCTGCCCTTACTATTATCCCCCAATCCCAGTACTGAGCACCATGTGCTCAACCTGCTCTATGAGTCTTCCATTCGACTTCTGCCAATTGTCTTAGCATAATTTCTTGCCTGAAAAATTCAGAACATTCCTAATCCCAGGCACCCAACAAGCTCCTCTCCCGACATTAACTTCCCTTTCTTCCACAGGTCTTTTACACATTTTACGCCCCTTTCCTCCCAGAGAAGAAAACCTTTATCTTCCAGTCCCACCACAAATCGTGGGTTTCCCTTAGTGGAAGCAGCAGTGTCTCTTCCCCCGGTTTCACACCAACCCATTTCAGCAACTGTTCCCAACCCTCTAATACTGATAATACTAATGGGTTTGGGTTCACCTGTTCACTATATGCCTTTCTCCTCCTCTTCCCAGGTATTCCAAGACCCTTACCACTCCCTCTCCTTCCTCTAAATCTAACCATCCTGCCTCTGGTGGCCTATTTACCCAGTTCCCTATAAATCTATAATGCATGGCTAAAGCATAATTCCTTAAATCGGGTAAGTTTAGGCCTCCTTTGTCCCCATCTGCCTGGAACCTTGCTCTCGGTCGTTTTCCTTTCCATAAAAAGCCTGAGAAGGCCTTATCCACCCTCCTCACATCTTTCCTATTTAGCCCCGTCGGTAACATTTGCATCAAATATAAGATCCGAGGCAGGGTATTCATTTTTATAAGGTTTATATGGCCCAGCCATGATATAGGTAAATCCCTTCACCTTCTCAACTCCTGTGAGGTTTCTCTAATGGACTTAGTCCGATTAGTGTAATAGCGAAGGATGCGGTGGACATCCATAGTGTGTAAAATATGTTCACCAGGGTTGAAGTAATTAGAGTAAAATACTGGCAACTCCAAGGATGGATTCAAAGTTTGTTCTGAGACGGCTTTAGGCAGAAAGGAAGGGCTGGTGCAAAGCACCACTCTATCCTTATGAAAGATGAGAAAGTTTCTCTGCACATAAGGGCATGAAGCTCAGATATTCGACGAGCAGAGGTGATGGCTGAGAGGAATGTTTTCCATGCGAGGAAACGTAGGTCACAAGTGGCAGCCGGTTCTAAAGGCTCCACAGTTAACTTCTCAATCATAAAATTTAAGTCCCAGGGAGGAGTGGGACGACGAATAGGAGGCTTTAGATGTAATATGCCTTTCAGAAACATCTTGGCTAAGTGATGTTGATACAACAATTGCCATCCAATGGATTCAGGTGGGCGATATGGCAGCAAGTGGACTTTGATAGAGGAATAGCTAAGGATAGCTGCTGATAAAGAGGCTAAACAGTCAGGACCTTCGTGAGAGGAGCAGTAATAAAGGTCAAGCGATTGAGAGACTGACAAATAGGAAATGTTTCTAATTACAATTGTAGGTATCTCTGGTAGCGGTTTTCAGGTGGCAAGCAGAATATCAGCCACCTGGAGGACACTTGCAATCTGTTTATGAGCGTGTCTTCAGGAGCCATACAAGAAGACATAAGGTCTTCAGATTGGGATGTAGGAGAGAGCCTTGCCATTGCATCAAGAGGACAGCCTGAGTGGCAACTGAACAGATTCTGTTACCGACAGTTATATTGGATACCATGACTGTCGAGGCCACATGGGGGCTATGAGAATCACTGTGGCTAGCTCCATTTGTAATTTCATTAATGTGCGAGGAAGGAGAGGGAGTGGGGGGAAGGCATATAAGAAGAGTCTGTCCAGGGTTGGGACAGGCCGTCTGTAGAGTGTCCCTTTTTGTTCGGGATAATGGAGAAATATTTGGGGAGCCACTGGTTCTCTGAGGAGGAAAACAGATCCATCTGTGGAGTGCCCCAGAGAAGAAAGAGATCTTGAAGGACTGATTCAAGCCGTGTCCACTCGTGGGAGGACTGGCGACTCAAGAGATCCGCTAACTGGTTTGTACCATCCTGGTAGATGGACAGCTGTCAGTGCCAAATGTTGTTTGATTGCTTCTTGCCATACCTTGATTGTCTCCATGCAGAGGGAGGCGGAGCGTGTACCTCGTTTGTTAAGGTAAAATATTACTGTCATATTATCTGACTGAATCAGTAGCTTGCAGAGTCAAGAAAGGACTGTAGGCTTGTAGTGCCAGAAGGACTGCCTCATTTCACAGAAACACAGAAGTTGGCACAGATAAGGACTGCAAGGCCCATCCAGTCTGCCCATTTCTTTTCTACCTTATGAATGTGCCATCAACCTTTGCTCTGTCACTGGCCTATCTATTCATACTCATCTGTATTGCTCCCTTATGCCTATCCCATGTCTGTCTGAAGCCCTGCACTGTACTCATATCCACCACTTCCTGAGGTAGGCCGTTCCATGAATCTACCACTCTTTCTGTGAAAGAACTTCATCACATTACCCCTTAATCGGCCTCCCTCTAATCTCATGCTGTGTCCTCTTGTCCTGCTATTTTTCTTACATTGAAACACGTTAGACTCTTTCACCTTGTTAATGCCCTGAAGGTGTTTGAATGTTTCAATCATATCACCTCTCTCCCTCCTTTGCTCTAGGGTATACATAATGACCTCCGTTAATCTGTTCTCATATGTTTTCTGATGCAGTCCCTGCACCATTTTGGTTGTCCTTCTCTGGACTGCCTCAATTTGATTAATGTCCTTGTGAAGGTGCAGCCTCCAGTACTGCACATAGTACTCCAGATGGGGCCTAACCAGTGTCTTGTAAAGAGGGATTATTACCTCCCTCTTACGACTTGTGATACCCCTACTAATACATCCCAACATCCCCCTTGCCTTACCTACTACTTTAGTGGTCTGCTTGGATGATTTCAGGTCATCTGTGATGATGATGCCCAAGTCTCTTTCTTCCCTTGTGACTGCCAGCAACTCCCCTTCCAGCCTATAGGTGGCTTCAGGGTTTCTCTTCCCTACGTGCATGATCTTGCACTTCTTGGCTTAAACCCCAGTTGCCTCTCTCCAACCATTTTGCCAGTTTATCCAGATCTCTTCTTATTCTGCCTACCCCATCTGGATCATCTACTCTGTTGAAGATCTTGGTGGCATCTGCAAACAGACAAACCTTACCCTCCAGTCCATCTGCAATGTCACTGATGAAGATATTGAAGAGGACTGGCCCCAGGACTGATCTCTGAGGTACCCCACTTGTGACCTGCATCTCTTCTGACTGTATATCATTTACCACCACTCTTTGTTTTCTGCCCATTAATCAGTTTGCCACCCAGTTGTCCAACTTCTGACCCACCCCGAGCCTACCCAGCTTATTAATCAATCTTCTATGTGGAACAGTACCGAAAGCTTTGCTGAAGTCAAGGTAGGAGACATCAACTGCTCCCCTTGGTCCACCACTCGTTACCCAGTCAAAGAAATGTATGAGGGCGCTTCACACCTACTTTTTACATGGCGACTTCGGGTTAAATTGAATGAAACCTGGGTCACCAGGGGTTGGCTGGGGTGGAGAAGGACAGATCGCCCGACAGCAGCTCTCCTCCAGGACAGGTTAACTGCAGGCTCCCTCTGCAATGCTACCATCTAGGGGAGCCCGGGTGGATAGCGCAGTAGGTGGAGAAGCAGCAAGTGGATTGGGTGGACGTCAACAGAGGGGCAGAGCAGGAGGTATGTCTCGGCGTGCCTCCTAGCTCACAGCCCCTCACTGCATGCCGATGTCAGAAGAAAGAAACCAGAAAAACATCTCGGTCCCTTCTAGGCGAAGACACTTCCCTAGGACTGCTCCGAACTTGTCAAGGCAGACTCCGCTGTGTCAGATCCACACACACACATATTGTGCTGGTTTGGAGAGGTAAGCATGGTGGTTCTCTCTCCACTCCTACCTGGGGAGTATACTGGGGGTCTTCAAGGGAGTGTGTGTGGACGGGGCACTCTAGGGGCAGACCACGGTAGGGATTGGAGGTCATTGAGGATGTCAGAGAGTGAAGGAGGAGGCAGATTAGGCGGATAAACACAGGGTTAAAAAGAAAAAAGGAATCAATGAGATTAGTTTGACAGGACCTTCCTGTGTAAACCCATGCTGTCTTGGATCCTGTGCTCCTATGGATTCCAGGTGTTGCACTATCCTTTCCTTAAGGAGTGCCTCCACAATCTTGCCCACTACTGAGGTAAGACTGACTGGTCTGTAGTTCCCTGCCTCCTCCCTGCTACCACTCTTGTGGAGCGGGATCACATGAGCCCTTCGCCAGTCTTCTGGGACCTCTCCTGTGCTCAGAGACTCACTAAACAGTTCTGATAATGGCTCTGCTAGTTCGACCCTTAGCTCCTTTAGTACCCTGGTATGTATGCCATCAGGTCCCATTGCCTTGTCCACCCTGAGCTTATTGAGCTCTTGTAGGAACCTTTCTTTTGTGAAGGAACCAGTGCACACCTCCCTCCCTCCCCCGTGTCCATGGTGCTGAGCTGTGGGCCCTGCCCTACCTTCTCTTCAGTAAACACTAAGCAGAAGTATCTATTTAGGATAGATGCTTTTAAATGATCCTCCTCCTCACATGCCCCCTTATCCCCTTTGATCTTAGCAATACCGCCTCTGGACTTTCTCCTTGTACTAATGTATCTACAGAAAGTCTTGTCATCTTCTTTTACTGTTCGTGCTAGTGTTTCCTCAGTTTGGGCCTTTGCCTGTCTTACTGCCATCCCTGCTTCCCTTAGGGAAGTTTGGTATGCCGCCCAATCTTCATCCCACTGCATTCCCTTATATTTCCTGAAGGCCAGCCTTTTGGCTCGGACCTTGTCTGCTACTGTTTTTGAGAACCAAAGTGATTTCCTTCTTCTTTTGCACTTCCTTTTCTCTCTAACACAACTGGATGTTGCTTTAAGTATTGCATCTTTAATGCTTGCTCACTTTGCCTGTACCCCCTCACCTGTATTTCTTTTTGCCAGGGCTAGCTTAACTCTGTCGGCCATCTTATCAAAGTCAGCTCCTCTGAAGTACCATATTTTTGCCTTGGAATGGGATGATTTAGTTCTAATGGCCAAACTGAACCATAACATTTGATGGTCACTGGCCCCCAGGTGACTTTCTACCTGGAGATCTGTGATCCTTTCCCTGTTAGTCAGTACTAGATCTAGGATAGCTCTGTCTCTTGTGGGTTGTTGTATCAGTTGTTTGAGGCCCTCCCCCTGCAGGGAATCCACTATGTGTCTAGTTCTGGAAGATGTTCCTGCTGGTATTAGTATTTCCAGATTGATATGAGGGTGACTTTGACCAGAGGGCCACGTGCCTTGTGTCCGGTATGGACCAAGATGGACACCCAACCTTGAAAGAGGCATCTGTTAGAATCTTGTGAGGAGGGTTGGTGCGGAAGGGCATACCCTGATTGAGGCTGGATCTGATTGTCCACCAGATTAGAGCAGACTTGAGGGCTGGGGTCACCTGGATTTTGTCTTTGAATTCTCCTGTTTTCTGGCACCACAGATTTTGTAAGATCCATTGGATAGGACACATTTGAAGGCATGCAAATTCCACTGTTGGTATGGCCGCTGCCATGAGCCCTAAGAGGCATAGCATTAGTTTGACAGTGACAATCTTTTGGGACTGGGTCTGTAAGGCCAGGCTGATCAGGGTATCCTGATGAGCAAGAGGCAGGTAAGCCTTGGCAACAACCGTGTCCAGTATGGCTCCTATGTACTGGAGCAATTCGGTCCGAAGGGGGCTGGACTTCGGCCAGTTTACCGTAATCCCAAGATCGTGGAACAGCTGAAGAGTCTCTGAGAGGGAGGACAGCATATGTTCCCTTGTGTCTGCTTTCATCAGCCAATTGTATAAATAAGGGAAGATGAAATGTCACTTTTTTCTCAATGCCCCTGCTACCACTGCTAAGCATCTGGTGAATGCCCATGGGGCTGAGGAGAGGCCGAAAGGCAGAGCTCGAAACTGGTAATTTTGACCAGGCAGGTGGAAGCGCAGATATTTTTGATGGGCTGGATGGATGTGTAGATATGTGTCTTTCATATCTACAGCACACAGCCAATCCTCTTGTTGCAGAAGGGGCATGATGGATGTTAAGGTAATCATGCAAAAATGTTTGTACTGGACGTACTGATTTAGGTTTCTCAAATCCAGAATTGGTCTAAATTCCCTAGTTCTCTAGGGTACCAAAAAGGAATGGGAACAGAATCCCTGCTGTTGTGACTATTGGACCAGAACAATGGCCCGTTTGGTTATCAGGGCAGTAATTTCTTGCTGGAATATAGGAAGATGTTCCTGAGGATAGTGAAGCTTCCGAGGGAGAGCGGAGGGGCAGGGAAGTTAACCAGGGTATGGCCAGTCTGAATGATCTGGAGTACCCATTTGTTTTAGTTGTTGCCAAGCCTCCATATGAAGGGCAAAATGATCCCCTACCGCCTACGAGGCCTGGATAAGGAGGAGGCAAGGGGAGAGCCCTATGGAGTCACTGAGACCTGGATAGGCCAGTCCCACCGGTGGGATGGGTACGGAAAGGATGCTTGGCAGCCAAGTTGCCTCTTGTGTTTTGATTGCGTCCTCGAAAAGTACCTCTATTAGAAATCTTGTAATGGTTACCTCTCTTATTATAGTAAGAGTATTGGGCCTGTGGCATTTGGTACATGCCGACTCGAAGTATCAACAACATCATAGCCCAGTCTGAGAAGATGGCGAGATATGGAAGTAATGGTTGACATGGTCTGGATCAACTGGTCTTTTTCCTGGGAAGGAGGCAGCTTATTGAGAAGGTCTAAAGCAGAGGCATCCAGGGTCTGTTGGTATTTGACCATGTGGCCTAATAGTTTAAGATTCTAATATTCATAGTGCCTGATGAAAAGACCCTTTTCCCCAGGTAATAAAGTCTCCCAGATTTTTTTATCTGGAAGCACAGAGCTCATGTATTTAGGTTTTCTTGTTCGATCATGGCGGCTGTAATGACCACAGAGTCCACTTCAGGAATCATGGACAAATAGGGATGATCTAAGGAGCATGACAGAGCTGGTCAGCTTTGCGTGGGATGGCCATGATGGCGAAGGCTGACGCCATGCATCAGAGATGGCATTCTGATCAGTAGGTGAAAGTGGGGGTATCACCATGACAGGCTCCTCAGGTAACTCGAGTGTATTCAGCCATGTCCTTTCGTTGTTTATCTTGTTCTGTAGTGGAGAACCCCATGACTTTCTGTGAATCATCATTTCATTGAAAGAGGATCATCTGTAGGGAGACTGCCAGGGTGCCGGCAAGTCCTCATCCAGGGAAGACACCACGGAGTAAGGAGAATCCAGGTCTGAAAAGTCGAAATGTTGAAGGTTCCCTTCATCTAGATGAATCAGACAATTCTTCCATCATGTCAGGTTCATTTGACAAGTAATCCTTCAAAAGAGGGGGGGAGACCAGGTTGGTATATTCTGGTCTGTATGAAGCCTTCTTGGTGGAGGGGAGGGAGAACGCCTAGGACGATGAGACGGGGCCTGAGAAGGAGTCTGACCATAGCCCATAGAACGCAGGACTGTCTACACAATCTCCTTAATACCTGGTGCCTGAGGAGGCGGAGCAGTAACAGGAGGATGCTGGGAAACATTAGGAGCGAAAGAGGGGATTGGCCGGTGAGAGGTAGCCAGACGGGCCCCCAGAAAATATGAGGCTAGGGTCTTCTCTGTGTATCTGCCTGATCCCTGTAAGAAGGCACCTGTGAAGGTGGTGGGGTATAAGTAAGGCAAATGAAATAAGCTTGCCCCTTGGAAGTGAGATGTCGACAACAAGCCAGAGGAGGCATTGTCACTATGATAAGAAAGTGCCATCGATGGAAGAATGGCTCCCATCGATGGAGCAGCCGTTTGCTTGGCTGTGTGAAAAACAGTGATCGTTGATGAAGGAACAGAAGCCTTCATTGACAGAGCAGTGGTATCCTGCACTGTTTTAAGTGCATGGGAAAGCATAGTCGACGAGATAAGAGGCACTCCCGTCGACGAGGAAGATGGAAATGGACGTTCCATCGACAGTATGAATGTAGCAGAAGTCACCGTCGACGTGCGTCATGGCAGGGAGTGTGAGGAGGGTTTCTCCTCCTTTTTCTGCCTTGAGTGAGACCCAGAAGAAAAGAAGCCCTTGGAACAAGCCCCCTGGGTCTCTAACAGAGATACTCTATGTTCCATCAGAAGACACTGGATTTCAAGCAATCGTCGATGACTAGTTGCTAAATTAAATTTCTGACAAAAAGAACAGGAGTTGGTGTCTTGTGTGGGTCCCATACACCGAACACAAGAGGTATGGTTGTCAAAATGATATATTTTCCTGCCACAAGAACAGGAGCGAAATAAATCCTGCTTGCTTGAAGAAAATCTCTTAAACATTCAAAATCTCTTCGATGACTGCTTCACAGAAGTTGAAACTAGCTGCTGTGTGAGCTGAAGATGGTGGGAAAATGAACTGAGGTTACCAGGGACCACCCACATTTATATAGGATACAAGGAGATGATGTCATGTGTGGGCGGTCCCTGGCAAAAGACTTCTATAAGAGCTGCCATGTGACAGCACCTTCTGCTGGAACCTCCTAGAAGTAATGACCTACTGCAAGAAACCATTCTGTAGAAAATCTACTGTTACAGGTGAGTAACCCATTTTTCTAGGATCGTGGATATGTTGTTCTATCCACTAGTTGGCAGACTCTAGCAGTTGTCCAAGAGGAGAGAGGCAAGGTGCACACACCCTACTTAGGGAACAGAGATTGGAGAACTGTGGCCCCAAAACCAGCATCCCCGTGTGACTCTAGGTCGATGTTACAATGCCAAATGAAGGTGATTGCTGACTTCCAGGTAGCATCCCTGCAGATATCCTGGATAGGGGCATCCCTAGAAGCAGCCACCATCGCAGCAGTATGGCGGGTGGAATGAGCTATTATCCCTATGGGAGACTCCTTGCCCGCCAACCGATAGTAGAAATGAATGCAAGATGTAATCCATCTGCCAATCGTTCGCTTTGCTGCAGGTCCGCCAGGTGTGGCTTCAGTGTAGGTGACAAACAGCTGGCGAACCTCTCCCTGAACTTCAGCCACACCTTGTAATAAGAGGGTGCTCGCCTCAGGTCCAAAGTATTGAGCCTGTACTCACGCAGAGGTATAAATGGGGTAGTACACAAGCAGAGTCATAAGTACACAAGCAGAGTCATCACCTGATTTAGGTGAAACTCCTACACCACCTTCGGAAGAAACTTCGGGTTGGGGCGCAGGACAACCTTGTCCCTGTGGAAGACCAGATAGGGAGGCCTGGCAGAGAGTGCCTGGAGCTCCCCAATCCTTCTGGCTGATGTGATAGCCACCAAGAAGGCAGTCTTCCACAACAGAATGTGACATCTCACACCAGTGCATCGGTTTGAATGGCTTTCCCATGAGCTCTGCCAGTACCAGCAGTAGATCCCATAGTGGTGGTGGTGGTTCATGCACCAAAGGGGAAATGTGGTTGAGACCTTTAAAGAAATGCCAGACCACCTTCTCATGTGCCACTATCTGCTGATCGACCAGTGCCCAGTAAGCAGAGATGGCTACCAGGTGCACATTAAGGGTCGTGACCAAAGACTCCCTTTGGAGGGACCAAAGGTAGTTGAGGATGCTAGCCACTGGACAGGGACGAAGGGTACAGGCCCTTGCTCTGACACCAAATGGAGACCCTCTTTCATTTGAAGGCACAGCACCTCTTGGTCGACTCCTTCCTAGATGCCTCAACTACAATGAAGACATCATCGGAGAGAACCAAAGCCTGGAACTCTAGCCGCCAGGAACCAGGCTGTCAGGTGCAGGGATTGAAGGTCCGGATGGAATACTTTCCCTGACTGATCAAGAGCAGGCCTGGCATGCTGGAAGATGCCTCGGGAGCCTGATGCTGAGGCTGAGGATCTGGATACTAGA
Organism: Neoceratodus forsteri; assembly: GCA_016271365.2. Taxonomy (NCBI): domain Eukaryota; kingdom Metazoa; phylum Chordata; order Ceratodontiformes; family Ceratodontidae; genus Neoceratodus; species Neoceratodus forsteri. The sequence continues at coordinate 686,123,990 of CM028134.1, forward strand.
ACTGGTGGGGACAGTCTGGGGCTACCAGGATCACCTGTGCCTTGTCCCTCCTGACCTTGAGGAGCACCTTGTGGATCAAAGGAAGTGGGTGAAGGCACAGAAGGGCCTGGGGTCCATGGCCTCAAGAAGGCATCCCCTGCAGTGAGCCCTGCTGAGGAGCAGGCATGGAACAGCCTCAGATCTGTGTTCTCCTGGGCAGAGGTCCACCTGAGGGGTGCCCCACTGGGAGAACAGGCTGTGTACTACCTTCAGATGGAGAGACCACTCAAACATCTCGCCCACACAGCTAAGGGCATCCACCAACTGATTCGAGGCTCCTGCCACATGGATGGTTAGGAGATCTGCCTCCAGTTGGCTCACGATGGTCCAGATGCAGAGCGTTTCCCTGCACAGAGGCCACGAGTGAGTGCCACCCTGTTTGTTGAGGTAGTACATGGTCATGGTGTTGTCTGTCTGGACTTGAACCACTTGACCCTGGAGGAACGGAGTGAATGCAGCCAGCATCGGCTAAACTGCTCGAAGCTCCAGCAGGTTGATGTGGCATCAGGATTCCTCAGGGGTCCAGAGCCCATGGACTCTGTGACTCCCCATATGGGCACCCCAGCCTGTGAGAGAGGCACTGGTTGTCAGGACGACCACTGGCTCGGGGCAGACAAACAGGATCCCTCCCTGCAGATGTTCCAGGATGGTCCACCACTGGACAGCATCCCACATCTTCTGGGTTACAGTGACCAGCTGGTTGAAATGACCTAGATGCTGAGACCACTGGCTGGCCAGCTCCCACTGAAGGGGGCACATATGCCACCGGCCCATCAGACCACAAAGGTGCAGGCCACCATGTAACCCAGATGTTGCAGGAAGCTGTATTAGGCAGGACACAATTGCCCAACCAGAAATGATCAGGCAAAGGAGGAGAGAACCTCTGCCCTGTCCATGAGGAGCCTGACTCTGGCTTGGCAAGTCAAGCTCTGCCCGATGAGCATATCACCTGCCAAGTCATGAGTTCGACTTGGCCTCTTAAACTGAAGCAGGTTTGGAGGCCAGATCCCTGGACACTTCTACCTCCAGTCTGGAGGGACCTGCTATAAGCCAATCATAGAGATGGGGTATACTCTGGCCCTCTACACCAAAAGATGGGCTGCCACCACTGCAATGCATTTGGTGGAGACCCTGGGGGCTGATGACAGGCCGAACGGCATGGCTTGGAACTCTTAGAGGTTCCCTCCACCCTGAAGTGGAGGAACACTGTGAGACAGACGGATTGGGACATGAAAGAACGTGTCCTGAAGATCCAGGGAGCAGAACCACATGTTCTGCTTGAGAGATGGTTTAAGATCTGAGACAGAGTTACCATCCTGAAGGTGTGAGACCTGAGAAATTGGTTCTGGTCATGCAGATCTAGGTAGAACACCAGCCCTGCCATCCATTTTGGGACCAAGAAGTACCTGGAAACAAACCCTGGGTTGACAGGAATCATGACTCTGACCACCACCTCCTTGTGGAGGAGTTGGGCGATGTCGTCTCTGAAAGCTGACTGAGTGTGGCGGATACCTTTTCCTCCTGTGGGTGTGGGCTCAGTTTGGTGGGTACTGCTCAAATTTCAGAGGCAGTCCCTGGCTGACCACTTCCAAGAACCACCTGTCTGTTGTAACAGTGGATCAGGCAGAAAGGAAGTGTGGGCCAGCCCCCCGCAGGAGGTCCCAGAGTGGTCGGGACGCTGCATGGGGTTGGCAACCCCTGTCCCATCACTGTGCAGGCTTGGAGGTGGAGGATCCAGTGGGGGACCGGGGCCCTTCCCTCCAGGCTTACGGGCTGCTGAAGCCCCTGATTGGGCGAAGGCACCAAGGCTGAGCCTGCTGCTGCTGCTTAGACTGGTACTGGGGCTGTGGCTGCAGGGGAAGAAGGCCAAAAGGCTTTCTTTGCTTCCTGGAACCCTGGGGTTCCTTCTGGGCAAATGTAGGTCCAAGGTGGTACTGGACTTCTCGATATGCTGGGTAACCTTGACTCCTGGACCGAATAAGTTGATACACAGGAAAGGAACATCCGCCAGTTTGTGCTGGGTGTCTGCCGTAAAGGTTGAGACTCTCAGCCAGGCCCTGCGGTGCATGGCGACTGCAGCTGCCACTGAATGGGTACAAGAATCCCAGATGTCCAGAGCTGTCTGGAGTTGCTGTTTGGCAACAGCCGACCCTGCTCATGGACCTGCTTGATCATGGTCTGGAGGTCTGTGGAGATGAGGAAGCACCTCATCCAGGAGCCCAAGGGGCATGGGAGAAGTGTGCCATAATGATGGCGAGCTGCCTGTCTGAGACCAAGTGAGGAGGCAGCATAGACCTTTCTGGCAGATGGTCCAACTCTCTTGGACTCTTTGTCCGGAGATCTATCCATGTCTCCTGAGTTGCCCGAGCACCAAAACACAGACTCGGTCACCAACCCCACAGCCAAGGGGTGCTGTGTAAACCCCAAAGGGGAACTGATGGGAAAAGCATACTTGCGGACCATCTGGGCTGAAAGCGCAGGGCAGGAGGCTGAGTGCTGCCAAAGCTCCAAGGCCGGGCCAACTATGGCTTCGGCCACAGGGAAGGCCTCAGACGGAGAATCCCCTTTTCTGAGGATATCAGTTAGGGGACATTGGACCCGTTTTTCAACAGGCTCCAAGGGTAGCCCCGTTGATTCAGAGATGAGATGGAGGATGCCCAGGAAGGACATGGGACCTTCCTCCATTGAGAGACTCATGAAATCGTTGCATGGAAATGAATTCAGTTCTGAATCCTCAGACCCAGAGTCTGGATAGAGCAGCCGACCACTAGAGTCACTTTCGACCCACCGAGACGGGAGGGAGGGAGGGTGACAGACAGTCTGTGCAGAAGGCCCTGAACAGGCTCAGACTCCTTGGCAGGAGCCCTGAGGGAGGCTGCTTAGGTGGCGGCTCCACCAAAATCAGTGGAGGTGCCAGCTTTGGCCATGCTGGGAGGTCTTCACCAGCTCCGGCCAGAGCGGTGGTGTCTACCAGCTCCGGAGGAGTTGGCGTTGGCCTAGAGGGAGACAGCCAAGTGATGGCCAGAGTGGAGCCAGGGTCAACTTCGGACCAGACAGCATGAGCTGCTGCCACTTAAGGTCCTCACAGTGTCAATGCAACTTGCATCAAAGCCTCTCCTCATCCAAGGAGGACGTGGACGAATGACGGTGTCACCGCTTCTTGGAGCGCTGCTTGTGAGACTTCCTCAGCCTGTCGGTCAAGGGTGCCAGAGACCTCAACTTCGAACATCGGGGAGGACTGACGGGGGTGTCTGGAAGGGGCCGGGGAGAACTGTGGCTCCTCCAGGTAAGGGAGAGAGACCACGGGTGCAGTCCCAGTGGGCTGGATTTCCTCCTCGGTGGTCGGCAGGACCGGAGTCCTAAACAAAGAATTATCAGCCTCATCAGTCGACAATGGGTTGATAGGGTCGATTACTGTTTCAACCTGGTTGTCGTCCTGCATCTGAGCCAGCTAGCCTGATGGGGGCACCATGAAGCCAGCAGCTGAGGTCTCAATACGACAGATGTCAAGATGGAAGACTCCTCGGACCAATATCTCTCTCTGTCCCAAGAGCGTCATCGATGTGATGCATTTTCTCTCACTCCTTTATCCTCTGTGTGGGACTGGGAGGTGTGCAAACCAGAAGGGCCCTCTCCTTTTGTCAGGAGAGACTAGCACATCTCCTTGAAGGATCCAGAGAAGAAAGAGCCCAGTTTGAGTGGAACAAAGATCTAGACTGAAGAGGATTGCTCGGTGGCGCAAGCGGCCTCCTTCTCAAAGGATTTAATTTGCTCCAGTTGGTTGGTGGATCCTGTGGCCGTAGAGACCACACGATGGGCGTCTTTGGCTTTGACCGGCAGGTACAGTTTTTCCGGTTGTCTGAGCTGCAAATGTGCAAGGCGATTGTCCAAAACTGCAGGATGGAAGGCATGACAAAAATTGCAGGCCTGGGTATCAGGCGCATGACCCAGGCAGTAAAAACATGTGGCATGTGGGTCAGTACGGGACATCTTCTGCCCGCAGCAACACTAGCAGAACCTGGGCAAGGACTTGTCCTCCAACGCAGTCGCTATTGTGAATTTACACCGAGAAACTAATGAGTTTGTGTGGTAGTTTGTCCGAAGGGTTAAGTGCCAGGGCCTACTCAACGCAGGAGCAGTAAAGAGGAAATCTGAATCTTCCAGCAAAAAGGAAGCTCTGGCATCAAGGGGTGGAGCCGAGGCATTTACCACCTGGGTGGGTGGAAGGAGCCAGCTTTTAGACCATCCGCAAGATTTAAATGTGAAAGGGACATGACAACTAGTGTGGATAGAACAACATATCCACAATCCTAGAAACATACTTTCTGAAAGTTAAACTTACCACAGAAGGACAAAATTTAAGAGGGACACTGGCCACTACACCAAAAAAAAAAAAAAATGACATTTGGCATTAGCAGAAGTCAAATACACAACATTCTAAAAGAGTCTGAGATTCAAGACATCCCACTCATTATTATAAAGGACATCTGCAAGAAATCAGGATCTTGGTCCTCAGAGAGAGGCTATTTCCATAACTGAACTCCGAATCCTCTGCTTCAGACGTCAGACTTTTTTTTTTTTTTTGTATTTACTCCCCTGAGCTCTGTTTTCCAACTCCAGTCCTTCTGGAGTTCCTAGACTGTCTTCCCGATAGTCTAATGGGTCATCCCCGCTCTAAAAGCACTGCCTCTATGTCAGCACCCAAGGAAAGCCTCATCCTGGTAAGCTCTGGAGGAGGCATGGCCTCCTGGCTTTGTATTAGTTCACAGAGACGGGAAGTGGAGAATGATTTCTGCAGTTGTGGTGAGGGAATATATGGTGCCACCATGAGCATACCAGGCAGCATTTGTCCCTTAATTCGTCCAACCCACCTCCTCATCATTATAAAGACCAGTGTGCCATCAAGCCTGGGGATGGGGCAGACGTTGTGTGGTCACCCAGAGCATCCTATTCACCCCAAATTTCTCCTAGGAGGTGCCCAAGCAGGAAGACCCTTACCACCACTCCCTCAGAGTATGACAGCCCTGCCTCCACAGTGCGCTCAGAACTTCACCTGACTGGGATGGGTGGGCAGACTCGCACAGCAAACCTGGGTCACCCACATTGGAGTGCAATGTGCTCTGCCAGCACCACAGGGCCAACCAGGCAACATTAAGCACTGCTGTTCTGAAAATTATTGCAATGCACAGACAGAGGACAGTAATGTAAAATTACACATACTCCCATAATGCAAAGTATCGTGGTAAGTATAAGCAAATCACCATGTAAGAATTCAGACTGGTTCTGCTTTAAGCAGGAAAGTATAGTGACAAAGCTTCTCCCACAGTCTGCAAAGATTGAAAACACATGACACACACCTTTCATCCTTCTCATAACTCTGTGCGACTCATCTGTAACATCCCAGGCGAAATATGAATCAGTTATATTTTTGGTCCTACTGGTTTAGGTCATGGTGATCCCAAAATACCAAAGTAATCTAAAAGACAAAGAGCCTTAACACAAAGCCACAGAGGCAAGGGTTACCCGGAAAGGGCAATGGCAATAAAGCCAGGTTTCAAAGAAATCTAAAATTGCACATACTCCCACAGTGCAAAGCATCAGGGAAACTATATGCAAACCACCATAAAAGAATTCAGGTTGGTTGCGGACAGTGACTTCAGCTAGACAGCAAGCAATACCCAAGGGAGAAAGATCCAGTTTTCATTCAAATCCATTTTGTAACCAAACGTGGAATGGCTTCAAATTCAGTTCTTGGGAGAGACTGTTGTCTATTCAAGTTCTGTTAATGTCACTTGTGAAAGCCCAGCTGAGATGCAACATTTCCATTTCAGAGGTAGTCCTGCTTCTATGCAGTTTTGCAGCTTGGAGGTACTGAAGCACAGGGAGGTCAAGTGACATGTTCAGCGTCATAGAGATTAAGGGTCTGTGGTGGGATCTGAACCTAGATCTTAAGGTTCCCAAGCCCATGCTTTAACCACTAGACCATTTTATTTATTTATTTATTGAAATTTTGGCTAACACCTTTGAGAACAAGCTCATTTCATAGGTTCCACATCAGACGAACAATATACTGTATATTGGGAAAGTATGAGACAGAAAACAAACAAAACAAGGAATTATACAAGACATTACAAGAGTGTATAACTAGAGAAGGTCCAATACATGTGGCATTTACAATGTATGATTTCTTTCTTTTGCTAATGGTCAGAGTTCCTCACAAGTTTCCATAGGAACATGAATTGCACTGCTCAAGGTAAAATAATAAGCTAGTAGTCCATTTTCTACTATAACCTCAGGACCACAACACCTCCTTTTACCAAATTTGGTTGAAGGGATATGTACCATGTAACCTAATGCTATCCTTTATATATTAACTTACTGCTTTTCTAGTCTTCATCCATCCCAGATACCACTTTCCCTAAATTGCACCACTTGTTTTTCAGTTCACCCTCTTACACCTCTGTAAAGTATTTTAAAAGACACTGTAAAAATAAAATTGCATTGCATGCATTAATACCTACAGTAATAAGGAGATGTATTTGCTTCTGTTGGTTTTATATCTCTTTGCTGACAGATTTTTCCATATTTACAGCTATGCTTGATTTTTTTATGTTGCTTTAGAAACACAACTGAGAATTTCTCAGCTCTCTTGATGCTCGCTCTTCTATTGTTATGCACTATGTTTAGTCTATTCCCAGCCTCCTGGCTGTCAAATCCTTCCTTATTTAATCACACGTCTTTCATAAATGCCATATTGTACATTTGTCCATGTAGCGAGATATTAACATAAGCCAGCTTATTTCCAATAACAAAATCTGCTACTTCTTATACATAACACTTTGTAGACCTTCACCCTTTCCCCTCACGTAAGATATGGCTTAAACACTTGCTTTTAATTCTACAAGATCTTTCTCCATCAAACAAGGAAAATCTGGACTTCTACTTACAAATTGGTAAATGGAAAAAACATACATAACATTTTGTTCACCTTGCCACTCAACCAGAAATGCCGTTAATGATAGCGTACCCATGTTAGGATGGTCAAAAAGTGTCTGCATTGACAAGGCTGGATGTTGTGGTAAATGAGTTGGGGACTCTAGTGCAACTGGCATCAGCTCTGGAAAAACAGACTCTTTTTTTGTGCCCAGTCCAAAACAACTAAAATGTCTGAGTGAAAAATAGTGAGTCAGAGCTGAAGAGAAGTAAAAAAAAAAAATTACATACCTACTGTAATTCTTGATCTTCCTGGATATCTTCACCATTCATTACTGGTGGGTACAAGCTGAGACACTAGAACTTCAGGGAAGCTTATAGCTTTGAGTTCTTTCCTCTGGAAGTGGGGTCACATTAGGACTGCACCACCCTAGGCTGAAGTATTATGTGGCGCTCACTGGTTGGCCAGTAACCGATGCTGGCCCCTCCACCATCTCAGTTCAGGAAATCAAAGAGACAGGAAAAAAGGAGGGAAGGTGGGCTATGAAAGCAAAAGGGAAGAAAAGGAAAGAGGGAGAGAGAGAGAGCAAAGATAGAGAAAGAAAGAGGTGGACCCCGGCAAGGAGAAACCTATCAAGGAGAGTTTTCCTCTATGGACAAAAGACAGGTGACCCACTTTTTTTTTTTTTCAGGGATGGAGACCCCGGGTGGCAAGTACAGGAGGAATCCAAGACAGGCCAAGATCCATGGAGTAAACACCACAGAATGCGTCAGGCAAGAGACAGACAATCCTGGGCTGGCCCGCCAGCGCACCAGATGGATTGCAGCTTGCGACGCTAATGTTCCGGGTTCAGGAATGGACCCAGAGTTGGAGGGCTGCCAGGGAGAATGGATCAATGTCCTTGGGACTGCTCTCCTTCTCCAGGGAGGTGGGTCCAAGAATAAAGGGGGTGTTCCGACCAAAAAAAAAAAAAAGACAGACCATCTCTGCTCCTTCCATTTAAAGATCACTACCCTTCTGGTCCACAGAGAAAAGGGGTCCTCCAGAATCTCCCTCTCACCCTATTCCATAGGGGTGGTGGGAAAGGCCACCCCAGGGCAAGATCCTCTGGATGGGGGAGGTGACTTGGCTAGGTGAGCCCCAAATCCCTGAGTGGAATGTTGAACCCTTGAGCCTATTACCACCGGAAAAGTGGTGGAAGGCAGAGGACTTGTACCTTCAAGAAGAGGAGCAAGAGGGTTGAAAGTAGAAGGTCCGAGGGGACCTTGCCCCATGGGCAACCAGGAGTGGGTCAACGAGGAGAAAAGGAGCAACCCAAAGGCTCCAAAGAGGAAGAAGAGGGTCCCCGAATCTCCTGTGACCAAGACGGTGACTTGAGGGAGAGGGCAATCCTAGAGCTCCAGGCACAAGGAGGCACAGGAGACAAGACAGCTCAAGAGAAAAACAGGGAGGAACTCCCAGCCCATGCAGCTGCCCCAAAGGAGTCCCAGCCAAGGTCGTGTGGAGCCCCAGTGAGCCCCTGGCAAAGGAAGCAAAAGCCCCTGCTTGCTTCCTCTCTCTTGAGGTGGCTCCCTAGTGCTTCCAGAGGAAGAGTTAGGGAATCTAGGGGTACCAGGGCACCTCCCTGAGGGGAAAAAAAAAAAAAAATCACCCTCCAACTCCTGTGGGGGACACACAAGAAGAGGGAGCTCTCATGAGCCTGGCTAGGCCCGCGACTGGTCAGGTCGAGGCTCCTTACATGCAGGAGAAGAAGGGTGCCCTGACAGCTCTCACCTATGAGAGAAGAATCGGGCCCCCAGGACAGGTGAGGCAATCACCCTACACTGTGCCAAGGGTGACAACCGGGATAGCTGGAGCCATGCTGTCCGCCTAATGCAGACTGCTGCTCCTACCAACCTGGAGGCTACCATGTTGACATCGTAAGATGCCCTCACTTGGTGTCTCACCAGCTCCAAGATGCGTGTAGAAATGGCAAAGGCCTATCTGGCTGCCTCGCTAGCAGACATGGCTGCCAGGATCTGCCCCAGCGAAGCCCATAGGTGACTTGCGCAGGCTACCTAGTGCGCCTGGTGTGCAGAAATGGAGAGCACGAGACGCGTGGAAGAGAAAACCCTTCTGTCCCAGCGATCAAACTCTGTAGAGTCAGCCTTGGGAGGGGTCTCTAGAAGGGTGAAGATGCCCTGATGGGGTGCATCTAGCCACTCCAGTTCAGACACAGGATGGGGCACAGCTTCTGGAGACCTGGGGGGAGCGCAATACCTGTGTTTGCAGTCCCAAGGGGCTGGAATAGAGGACGTAGAAACCTGCTAGACACTGTGCAACTCCTCCATGAAGGGACAGGGCCATGGAGGGATCACAGCAGATTTCTAACTGTACGCTCCAAGGAAGGACAGTGTCACGTACAGAAGATTGCGGTCTACAGCTGGGGGAAGGTGGAGTTCCTCCAACGTAGTCACAAGGAACCGCTGACAGTTGGTGTAATCGGCAACAAAGGAGATGTGGCTGGAGTTGTCCTCTTCCTCCTCATTTGCCAACCAGAGGTATGGAGAACTGCTATTTGTAGCTGATTGGGAAATAAGAAGTAAACAAGACTGGAAAGATTTTGCTGTACAGTATCTCTGCTCATTGAGCTCAGGGGCTGAGCAGTAAATGTGATTGGTAAGATCTTGCTGAACAGAGCCTAGCTAATGGGAAGATCAGGTGAGTACAGGAGTAATCCACTGGAGTAAGGTGTCGGGTATCAGGAATCATGTGAGGTGAGTGGTGTCTTTATAGTGACAGACAAATCAGCTGAATAATCAGGCGAACATTAGCAGGCAATTTGCAGCACGTAACAGGGGTGATGAGGGGCTCACAGTGCCCACCATACAGAGGTTGCAGAGTATGGTGTAAATGGGACTTTTAACAATACTGACATACCTTTTGCCTTTGACAAGGCTGATCTGTCCGTTATAACAGAGTGCCTGCTATAAGTGTGTCCATTATAAGTGGGTTCCACTGCACTATGGAATCAGTATCTAGAATATCTGCACCACAGCAATCAGAACTTGTCTGCCTTTTGGGTCTCATACATTGACATGGTTGGTGATATCCTTTGGGATTAGCGAGGGCATCAAGAGAGGCATTTCCCTCTCTTTGCTATTTGGGAAATGACTCCATGGTGTTTTGCCTATAAATTAACTAAACTATACAAGACATCTACCAGCATACTATGCACAGATCACAAACCTCCCAGCAGAGCAGCCCCTAGTCTATAAGCACTTTACTAATGGAGGTTTTTCTGTACAACTCACAGATGAAAACCCATTCTGATGTATCCCTGTAGAACAGACAACATTAGTTACTGTCAAAGACACTCAAACAACTGGTGGAACAACAAAGTTCAGCCAAAAGTCAGGAGCAGTAAACAGGATCTACTTGACAGCTGGCGCTCGATGCCACACCTCATGCTACACCGGCGACCCAAGTTTGGGAATGAGCCTGGGTCATCGGGGATCACCAGGGGGTGGGAGAGGAGCTGGATAGAGCCGTCATTTGGCAGCTCTCCTCTCCTGGGGAGGATTAGGTGTCATTCCAATTAGCGGACGGTGTCGGGAGGGAGAAGACGCAGTTAGGCACTTGGTGGAAGCCGTGTCTCAGCATGGCTCCCTGCCTGGACTTCGGTCCTTCACGCTGGTGTCCTCTGGGGGTGGGATTAGGGGATTCTGCAAATACATCAGTAACCACACAAAATCCCAACCCCACTGCCAGCAGTGTGATCCTCATGGGGGGGGGGATGGGCGCCATGGATTGGCAGTATGCCGTCACCAAGCCTGGGCCGGCAGCGGGCTAAAGATGTCTATATAAAAAATAAAAGGTTCTACTTGACAGATGAATACTGCAGTGCTTTTTTTGAGTCAGCTGAGAGATATGACCCAGATGAACAAATATAACTTTCATCATACAGAGCTACAGAAACGTCGGATTGAGAAGGATGAAAAGGCTGTATCTGCTGTTGTGGAGGTATTAGAGAATGGGATTGATCCATTTGAAGAAAATCAAGAGCTTGTAAGCATCTCAACAGCCACAGCAGCCCCAAAAGACGTTACGAAAGACCTGATGCATGCACTTGCCATAGGAGAGTGGGCCTATCAGGCTTCAAAACAGAAAGGACTGCCGGCTTGCCAGTGCAGTGGTAGCGCTTCTGCTTGAGACTCTGGCGACTCTGGTTCGGTAGCGAGCCCGGGTCGTTAAGAGTGCCCGCCAGGGGAGAAGGCTTGAGCAGCCGGTGGGCTGCAGTCCGCTGTTATACTGCCACCTAGGTGACCACAGGTGGAGGTGCAGCAGAGGACGCAGAATGCTAGGGAGGGCGGATGTCGTCAGAGGGCCTGAGCGAGGGGCACATCTATGCGTGCCTCCATCTCATTGGTCCGTCTCAAGTGTCAATGTCCGCAGGGGGTGAGGACCAGAAAACAAGGAAAAAACCCATGTTCAGGCCAGGCGACGGGCTCCCACACCGGTGACTGTGGAATCTGGGGGTACAGCTCCAGGTGCACATCCTCCTGAAGAATTCAGAGGGGAGTGGGGACTCCTCCCTCCTCCCACCCGGGGAGTTATCCGGGATACCTGGAACTACTGGAGTGCAGCACTAATCGGGAGTGAGCTCCTCTGGTCCCTGTGGCACAGCCTCGTGGTGCATTGGGAGACCCCAAGAGGGGCCAGATGTAGCAGAAGGGGTATAAACAGTAGGTAAAAAAAAAAAAAACACACAACAGAAAGGCGTCATGAGGCACAGGTCAGGAAGCACAGAAAAACCAGGAGCAGTTGTAACATTGCAACAGAGTATTTAACTTGTACTAATAGTAACAAAAAACTTGTTCAGTATAACTCACTTTACAAAGCCAAATAAACAGAAGTCATCAGTTTCCTTCAATCTCGTGTCCCTCTTTTTGCAAGCAATTGCAGCTCTGTCTTATAAGTCCTTCAACCCCCTTTCTTAACAAGCACCCTGTTCTCTTGTAAAATGTTCTAGTATGTTTTTAGGCAGGTGCTGGCAGGACACAATGTCCCAGAACCGGTCCCTTTGTCACAGCTCTTCTGTAAAGGCTTAAAACTTGCACTCAGGCAACTCCGGTTTCCAATAGCTTTTGCAATTATCTCAAACTATAATTATATACATTTCAAAAATTAACACTATATAATTTCTAAACAAAGGGATCCCAATATCAGTTACATTTCCACATAATGATTTGCATTCTTATTCTACCTTTTTTGAGTGTAACATGTTTATCTTGGAGACTCAGGAGAGTTGATGTGAAAAGGAGAAAGCCTTCTCTAAGTCTGAGGTTTGGTAGAGGGACCAGTATAGTTGGTGGAGATCCACTTTAGGGCATCCAGATTCAGTCGTGAGAATCCCTAAATTGAAGTTCCTTGAGTAAGGCTTCTATGTGCATGCCTTCCAGGTGCAGAAGACTGGTGAGTGGTTGCTCATGGAGTCTGGCAGTATTCCAGCATTTTGGATGCTATCCTTTCTATTTGTATCTAATCTATTAGAGACTCAAGCCCATTGTTCACTGTAGCCCTGGTTGGGCATGGAATTAGCTGTGATCGGTGGAGTTTTCCTAATATCTCCTCATACACTGCAGAGTTTTTCCTGAGACGATCGAGATTGAAATCCCCTAGTATTAGGAATTCTTTAGTGAAGTCAGGTATTGTGTAAAATCCGTTAGGCCATTTAATCCACTCTTTGAGGAATTGTATACACATAACATTTAATGTTTGGATGTCTCCAAGGACAAGAAATTGTGTCGAGGCTGACTGGGCAGTGAGTGATAGTTCCTGCTTGACGTACGTCACGATTACACTTCCTCTTCAATGTTTGATGGTATGCCCAATACAGGTGGGCTGGGAACGTGGCAGTAGCCACTGCCATATAGACCAGAAGGCGCAGGAACACCCTGACAAGGACTTGCCAGCTGGAGGAAACTACGGGCCTGCTCCATCAGTCACTCCACTCTGTCATCAATCAAAAGGCTCTGCCCTGGTTGGTGTCTGGGATCGCCCTATGTATTGAAAGCACTGGCAAGGGAGAAGCAGGACTTGACAAACTGACAGTGACCCCCAAGGCCTGAAAAAAGACAGAACTCGGATTCCAGAGTCTGAATCAGGCGATCCCTGGAGGGGCTGCTAGCGCGACCAATCATCCAGGCAGGGGAACACATAGAAGCCCTACCTCCTCAGAGCAGCCGCCACTACTGCCAGGCACTTGGTAAATACTCGGGGGGTGGGGGCACGCCAAGGAAAGGCCAAAAGGGAGGGCCTGGAATTGATAATGAGCTTTCTGAAAGTGGAAAAGGATGAAGCAATGATGGGCAGGGAAGATTCGGATGTGCAGGTAAGTGTCCTGCATGTCCAAAGAGCAGAGCCAATCCCCTGGTGCAAGGGTAACAACCCTGGAGCAACCATTTGGAAGCACCTGTACTTGATGTACAGATTCAGGTGGCTCATGTCCAGGATGGATCAAGATCCCTGCTCTTTCAGGGACGAGGAATAAGTGGAGTAAACCCCTTCCTTTTGCGCTGGAGGACAGGCTCTATGGCTTTTTTTTGGAGGCCTGAATTTCCTCTCAGAACAGGGACAGGTGGGCGGAGGATAAGTGAAGTTTGCGGAGGCATTTTCTGGAGACCACTCTAGAAGCTACAGTGTGTGACCGTGCTTTTATAATCTGAAGCTCCAGCTGTCCATGATCACCCCCGACACCCATCTAGGTGGAAGAAGAACCGATCCCCAACCACCTCCTTTGGGTCCTTGGCCGAGAGGATAGGCTAAGGAGTCAGGAGGTGGGGGCAGGCAGTGGCAGGGCAGACAAAGGAACTTGAGGGGCTCTGGCGGCAGCAACTGCCGGGGCTGCTGTGGCTTTGTGCTTGAGCTGGCCTTTGGCAGGCTGGATCCAAGATTGTGTTTGGGAGGACTATGAAAGGAATGATATTGGTCCACTCTAGGCCGAGTGTGATAGACTGAATGGACTGACTTGAGGACCCACCCTGACTCCTGCATGGTGGAAATGATGTCCTGGACACCCCCCCCCAAAAAAAAAAGACTGAATCCTGGAAGGGGGTGTCCAAAATGCTGGACTGTACATCTGGGGAAAAGCCAGATGCCCAGAGCCAAGAATGGCGCTGGAGGTGGACCCAGCAACTGCCATGCACCCAGAGGAATCCACAGCATTATATGCAGCCCGAAGGACAAGACTGCCAATGTCTGAGCCTATTATAGAAGCTAGGTGAGCCACGTCTTAGTGAGGTCTTCTGGCAAGGTCTGCACCAAGTCCCTGGCTTGGTCCCACCTTTATTTGATATTGGAATATGTGGGCCAGATAATTCAGGACCAAAATAGCCAGTGTACTAGAGCAAACATGTGTTTGCCTAGGAGATCCACCTACCTGGACTGCAATCCAGGGGAGGGGACCTAAGGTGCTTGGCTTTTGGTACTGCCATGCCTACATTGATAACCATGGAATCCATTTAAGGGCGGACCCATAAAAGGGTTTGCCAGACGGCGTGGTAAGGATTGTGGCTCTTCTAGGCAAAAGAGGGGTGGTGGACAGGTGATTCTGGGCTGCCTTTGTGACATCCTCATAGGTGTCAATCAAAGGGGGCACCACCACGGGGAAGGCATCCCACTGCCATAAATAAAATACCCAGGCATCGCCTCTCTGGGTCTTGCTCCTCCGATTCCTAGCCTATAATGGACTGGATGTGGAGTATGACATCCATAAAAGTTGAATCGTCATGGGGGGGACTTTGGAACCTACTTGGGAGGGTATTCATCCTCTGAGGACCCCCAATGATGAGGGAGACTACTAATAAGCCAACTCATTCTCAGTAGATTCACTATCTGGGGACAGACGCCGATGGCTGGCGCTCATCCCTGCAAGAGCCTGAGCCAATGTTGAGTCGAGCCCCAGAGGACCCCAATGTGCAGTGTTTGCTAGGTAAGATGCCAGAGGTGAACCTTGAGGGGCGGGAGTCTGCCTCTGGACCAAGGACCACCACACCAAGAACAAGGTGTTATAATCCACTGGGAGTGGGAGTTTATTCACTAGTGGGTAAGGATAAAAGGGCGCTGGGTAAAGGTACAACGGCGACTGGTACCCAGGTGCAGGACCACCAAGCATCAGGTGAGAATTCTGCGTTGGTCCAACGGGCATCGGCTGTGGCACAGATTGCGGCAGGGGCGACGACAGAGTTGGGCCCATAGGCTGGAGCTGCAGCAGCACTGGTGGTGGTCCAGCAGGCATCTGTCTGAAGCGCCCGGGGGGGAAAGGATCCACAGGTGCCGGCCGAGCCAGAGAAGCAGGCACATGAGGGGAAGTAGACCCCTGAGGCAAATGCAGAGGTGATGCTGGAGTGGAGGAAACATCAGCAGCCTGCTGCGGGCATTGCCTAGAAGGGCTGACGTCGATTCCAGTAGCTGGAACTGAAGAAGGCTGTGCTGTGGCGGGGGGGGGGCGGGTAATGGGCAAGAAACCCGATGCCCAAGGAACCTACACCAGCCAAGTCACCTGGCTGAGAGCCCGTCAAAGATAAGGGCCTGAGCGTCAGAGGCCGAGGAGCGGGAGATGGAGTCCCCCTACCTGGAAGGGCTGCTGCCAGAGATAGCTATGAGGGTGGGTGGTTGACTCACCAGGACTGACCCCCTACAGGAGGACAACCTCGTCACATTTGACGGTGGCAACCGTGAGCAGGAAGCTGACTGGTCACAGTGTGTGTGCTTCCCAGATTTTTCCTTCTGAGAAGCTGAAGTGGCCCTGGAGGACTGTGATGGGGAGGCCGAAAAGCCCCTGACCTGCAGCTCCTTTTCCATTGCAACCAACTTCTGCTTTAAAAGGTGGCTCTCCAGTGTTTTTAGATGATGTCTACTGAGTGGCCTGGTTGAATGTTTGCTAAAATTGGCAGGCTTCAGTGTCATGATTGGGGCCTAGGCAGATGAGACATGCAGAGTGGCTGTCCTTCTCAGGAATCTGTTTGCCGCAGGCATACTTCGAGGAGCAGTCAGAAGACCAGGCTGGTGGAGAAGACAAACTTGTCAAAGAAAACACCAAAAATTCAATGTTTAACACTAAAAGAAACAAAAATAAAAAGTGCGGCAAGCATGAGTAACAGCAGTTCACTGTAGCTGTGGCATCTGTTAAGGTCTGAGGTGCAGGATCAAAGGCGGGAAAAGAACTGAGGTAGGTGTGGGGACCGCCACCTTTATAGAATAGGCTCACGTCACCTGACTGAGTCGATGTGGACAGTCCCCCATGGCAGACTGCTAGCTAGAAGTTTTCGTGTGGTCCTGGCGTCCGACGGCTTAGTCCCTACAGAAGTGGCCTGCTGCAAGAGCCTTACTCAAAGTAAGATCTTTTATCTTTAACCATTTTTTTCCGTTAGCAACAGCTTCCATGACTGACATCAAATTGAAAACCGTGGCATAAGACAGAGTGAGAAGGGTAAAGAAATCTCTGTGTGTTGATTAAGCAATAATGCATGACAGGGTGTGTGTCATGCTGGGATAACGTCATGCCTGGGTGGTTGGGAACAAGGCTGTAGGCCAAGTGCATCCAACACATCAAAAGTGACATTCCAGTATGACACACACCCTGGAGTGCATTATTGCTATTATACAATGGTTCATTTGTAAATAAAATAAAAACAAAATAAAAAAATATTATTGAAGAGCAGCCGACGCCTTCAGGATAACAAACAAAAGATAATATTTATACATAGTTCAGTTTATATTTCACAAATAATTCTGTATTTTTTCTCTCCATTATCTATTACTGAGTCCATCTGCATGAAAATAGGATCTCTGCTGTTGAATAGTTTATCTGTTCCTTTGCCTTCTCCCACCTTAGGTCATAATGCAGTGCTTGTGACATAACAGTTACTCCCATGGCAACAGATTGTAATGCCACAACAGAGGATTATGGCATGAAGTTGGGAGTAAGCTAAAGAGGCAGATGAACTCTAACAGATAAAGATCATGTATTTGTGCACATTTCCTCTGTAATAAAGGATGGGGAGAAGAAATCTACAGAATATATTTGGAATACAAGATGAATTGTACCTAATTATTAGGTTTTTCAAAGTTTTCTTTGAGGTGTCAGCAGCTCTTTAAAATAGTGTTTTTTTTTTTTTTATGAGGAATCATATTTAAATGAAAAATAGTTCCTATTCTGTTTCTCCCTTGGGGTGACTGTGCTGTCGTTTTTGTATACCTGACTCCAATAAACAGCACTTCCAGCAAATATATTTGAGCATTTGCTTTGTATTTTTGCGCACCTTTTTTTGCTTTTGTTAGTATCTGATTTATTGGTGCAGCAGTCTGCTTCCCATTAGCATGCGAGACACTTACGTCTGGTTTGGCAATAAAATAATCTGGGTGACTGAAGCCTACGGGCCTACGAAAGAAGGCCCTGAAGTACAGCTAGGCCAAAGCCTGCCTTTTTCCAAGAGGCAATGTCCAGACTGTAGGGTTTAGTGAAGGTGTGGGCAGTACTCCAGACAGCAGCAGCACAAATCTCTGCATCTGACACATTCTTAACATAGGCAACAGAAGTAGCCATTCTTCAGGTGGAATGACCATGACCACCACCAGGAAGTTCCTTACCGTACTTCCTGTAACAAAAGGTAATACAACTGACCAACCATTTGGAGAGACACTGTTTAGAAAGAGGTATGCCCTCTTTACCAGGGGCAAAGGAAACAAAAAGCTGTGAGGACTTCCTGCAGTTTTTCATGAGGTGTATACAGTACCTAAGTATTCTATGTACATATAACATATGGAGCAATGTTTCCTCTGGATTGGCATGCTCAGGAAAATAAACTGGCAGGTGGGTAGTTTGATTTAAAGTAAACTCAGACACAACCTTTGGAAGAAACTTAGGATTGGTATGTAAAGACACCCTATCTTCATGGAAAATCAAATAAGGAGGCTCACACATTAATGCCTGAAGCTCTGAAATCCTTTGAGCAGAAGTAATAGCAACTCAAAATACCACTTTTCAAGAAAGGAAGCACAGGCCACAAGTCATGGCTAGCTCAAAAGGAGCCAAAGTAAGTTTTTGACACAAAATTCAGGCCCCAAGTCAGGACTGGATTGTGGATAGGAGGCTTCAAGTGCAGAATGCCTCTCAAGAATGTCTAGGACACCTCCAGCTGAGCATACAACCTTCAATAGGCACATGGAAAGCTGAAATGGCAGCTAAATGCACTTTGATAGAAAGTATTGCAATCCTGCATCTGACAAGGACAGCAAATACTCCAGAACCTGATTTACTGGACATGTAAAGGATCCATCTGATGAGAATCGACCCACAAAACAAACCACTTCATGAAATAAGTGGCTCTGGTGGAAGGTTTTCTGGCAGACACCAGAATATCAGCCACCTTCCGAAACACCCCAAACCTACCAGTGGCTATGTGTTCAGGAGCCATGCTTGGAGATGGAATGATTTGAGGTCCGGATGAGCCAGGGTTCCCTGTTCTGGTGACTGTAAGCCCTTGCACAGGGGCAGAGGCACCTGTGGTTCCACTGCCAATTACTGCAGTAAGGGGAACCAGATCTGAGGCCAAAGGGGAGCAATAACCATTAGAGTTGTTCCTTCCATTTGGAGTTTAACACTCTCTAGATTAGAGGGAAGGGAGGAAAGGCATAAAATAACCTCCCCTTCCAAGAAAGGGACAACACTCCTCACCAGAAAACTCCATTCCCTGGAATTAGCGAGCAGAAAATGGCAGTTTTGCATTGTATGGGGATGCAAAAGGTCCAGCTCTGGATAATCCCAACTGTCAAACAGGTCTTCTGCTACAAAGGTCAGCAGTTCCTCGCTCATGCATTCTGGACTGTGACCTGCTTAGCCTATCTGCCAAGACATTCTGGATTCCTGGAACACGGCTGCCAACAGTTCTAGACCGTGTTCTAGAGCCCAATACCAAACCCTCATCACTTCCCTATGGAGGCAGGAATCGTTCCCCTTGTTGTTTATGTAGTGTACCACAATGATGTTGTCTTTTGCACCAGCAGATGTCCTGGGCATAAATGGATCTGGAAGGATTGTAGACCATACAGAACAGCCCTCATTTCTAGTATGTTTATGTGAAGGGTACTATCCACTTCCATCCATGTTCCCTGTGTCTGATAAGGCCCCAGATGTGCCCTTCAGTCCATCCCCAAGGCATCTGTGGCAAGGCTCTGGTGAGGGGTGGGGATCAGTAAAGGAACCCCCTTCAGCAAATGGTTGGGTTCCATCCACCACTGAAGCACCTTTTGGACAGGAGAGGTTACTAAAATCTCCTACTCTAGGTCATCGGTGCATTAGTCCCATTGGACTCAATGTCCAATGGGGAATCCTCATAAGCAGCCTGGCCAGTGGTACCGTACTGCCATCAGACCCAACAGTCTCAGGAATGTCCCGGCTGTAACATACCTGTTGTTGTATACCATCTGGGCCTGTATAATCAGGCATCCTGCCCTGTCCTGGCGCAGGAAGGCTAAGCTTTGGGCTGTGTCCAGGACTGTCCCTATTTACTACAGGCACTGACAAGGGGTCAGGACTTATTTTGGCACACTGACCAGGATTCCTAGGGTATTGAACAACTGCTTGGTGTGTGCTACGGTCTGGTAAAGCTGTTACCTGGAATGAGCTTTGAGCAGCTAGTCATCCAGATAGGGAATACATACAGTCCCTCTCTCCGGAGGACTTGCCCTCCTGCTAAGCATTTGTTAAAGACCAGTGGCACAGAAGATAAACCAAAGACAATACCTAACCTGGTAATCTTCCCCCCTGGAAAAAGAACCTGAGGTGCTCCTGTGAGGGGGGGACAGATCCTGATATGCAGGTAGGCATGCTGCATGTCTAGGGAACAGACCCAATCCCCTCCCTGCAATAGTGGCAACAGGCTTTGTAGAGTTACTATTCTGTGCTTGTTGTAGCGAATAAAGAGGTTCGGATAATCCAGAATGGGCCTCAGGTCCCCTGTGCATTTGTGGACTAGGAAGTAGTGAGAATGGAACCTCTTGTTCCTTTGTTCCCAAGGAACTGGTTCTATGGCCTTTTTCTTGCAAACGTTTTAACCCTGGGCAAGTCACTTAACTTCCTTGTGCTCCCAGGTCTCACCTGAAACAAGCTCTGGCTTAGTGTGCCTTTCCTGGTTAATCAATTTCCCCTGGGGCCTTATCAGTTCCCTTTCTGCATTAGGATATGTACATCCTCTAGCAGCATCATTATGTGTTCTGGAGGATAGGCCAAAGGGGTTGGTGAATGGTCTGGAGGTATCTCCAGAAGCTCTAAACATGGTCCTATTCTATTATCTGCAGGATCAAGCATCTGATGTTACCTTCCTCCACTGGTTGAGGTGGGAGGAAAGGTGACCACCTACTGCCACCTCTGAAGGTACTGGTGGGTGGGGTTCTAGGAATAAGTCATTCAGATGCAGGTCCTGTGGCTGCAGCCACACTCCCACCTCTAGGGGCTTTGGAATGGGCACCTGGGATGTGTCCTGGGCAGGCAGAGCTGATCCTCCTCTGCTTTTTACTTTGTCTGACTCCTGAATGGTGTCTGTTACTGGACGGATAAAGGGCACCTCTGCCTACTTCTTGGTTGTATATGGTAGAGGGTAGAACTGATTTTAAAGTCCTGCCTGAAGTCTGTCGGTTTGAGAGGCTATCCTGAACATTTGCTCTGAATAGCTTGTATCCCCTGAATGGGGCATTTAGGATGGATTGCTTCACATCACTGACAAATCCTGCCACCCTCAATCAAGAGTGTGTCCTCAAGCAGACACCAGAAACTAATGCTCTAGTTGAAACATCAGAAATGCCATAAGTAGATTTTAAATGTAAATTACGTACTTACCATAATTCTTGATCGTTTTGTATATCTTCACCATTCATCACTAGTGGGTTCCAGCTGAAGGTGCAGAAACCCGCTGGAAGCTTTTGCTTTAAGAAAAAGTGTTTCTGCTCTAGAAGGAAGGACGGTGTCAGGAATGGTGCTGCCTTGAGGCCGATGCAATACATAGCACTTGCAGGTTGGCCAGTAACAGTCATCGTCCCTCCACTACCTCAGTTCTGCTCACTGGAGAGGAAGACAGCAGAGAGACAACAAGGGTGGAGGGTGGGCAAGGGAGCCAAAAGGGACAGCAAAATGAAAAGATATAAACTGAAAAGGATAAGCTGATGAGAGAGGACAGATTCTTAAGGAAAATGAAGCTTAGCTGGTATGGGTTAGGTCTCAACCCCTGGGCAGAAAGATAAGGAGGAAGGAAAAGGAAAGAATGAAGAAAGAAGATGAAGAATGAGGAATGAAGAGGAAAGAGGAGGAGAAGACGCAGAGGGAAGATGGAGCATACCTCCACTCTTCACAACCCTAGTGGACCAGGCAATTTTAGTGACCGGTTTCACCACCTTGTGAAACAAAATCAGCTTTAAGGATATCTTTTTTTTTTTTTTGAGAGCTCCAAGGCATCCAAAAGGAAAGGGATAAATCCTTATCCAAAGAGGAGGAGACGGGAGACCTGCCAACAGGTCAACAGTTTACCAGGTCTGTGACAGGGTGGAATAGAATACTGTCCCATTTGTTATGGAGAAAGTGTTTAAATGCAAGGATCTTTCCTTTTCGGTCTCTTCTCTGTCTGGTTGCGCAATAAAATTTTCCTGTGAGACCACGGATTGTTCAACCTGAACAGTCGTACCATTCTTTGCCTCTCGCTGTCTCTCAGTTTTCTTTCGCGGTCTGTCTCTTCCTCCCTTGCACATCCGCTAATATAAAAATATGTGCAAATCATTGTATGGACATGTAGCTGATAATGGGATGACTTTTGTTTAGAAAATATATAGTGTTACTGTTGAAATGTATATAATTATAATTTGAGATAACTGCAGAAAGCTATTGTAAACTCCAGCGATTACTTGAGTGCAAATGTTTGAGCCTTTTGCAAAAGCTGTGCAAGGGGGGGTCTCAAGAAGCACAATGTGTTCTAGCAGCTCCTGAAACTTACAAGAACAGAACACTTACAAAAACAGGATGCTTGCTAAGAATGGTGGTTGAGAAGACTTAGAAAAGAACTAAGCTGCAACTGCAAGAAAGATTAGAAGAACAAGGGACACAGAGACTCAAGGAAAACTACTGTTTTTTTTCTTCTTTGTACATAGTTACACTGAACAAGTTTAGTTTTATGATGTTACTGCTACTGTAAAAAAATATTTTGCAAATTCTACAACTGCTCCTGATTTTTCCTATGGTTCCTGACCTGTGCCTCGATGACAAGGTCCACAGGGAGGACACCAGGATCTAGCACCTTCACTCCTGAGGGATAAACATACTGAAGAAGAGAACTGTCGAGAGAGAGAGAAAGAGAGGATTTCTGGCAGACCAGTGACATCACTGCAGCAGACCTTGAGCTGAGGAGAACCTCGGAGCAGCTGGTCTGCTAAGACTTCTAAAAGCACATTATATTTTACAAAAGGTATGCCACCATTACCTTATTTTACTTGCCTAGAAGTCTGAGAAACAAACACAGTATGTGGTACCACACAGTCCCCAGTCCACTCTTTTTCTATCTCCTACAGAGCCAACACTGAGTTTTTGAAAACCAGAATTGTAGACCTAACCTGGCTAGAATCCGACTTCGGAGTACAACACAGTACCCTGCCGAATAGGATCCCAGAAGGAGTCAAAAGGAACCCAGGAAGACTAGCGCTAAAACGCCGATGTAGAAGACCAAAGCCGCCATAGTAGCTGAAAGATGCTAAGGATGTCTGAACTGCTGGAGGTACATGGACGAGGGAGAAATATTGAACCACTCTAGCTGGTGGAGCCAGCAAGCGCCAGCAAGTGTCTTCTCCTATTTCTTTGCGGTCTCACACTGTCCTGTATAACCAGACTACATAACCAGCCAGAACACCACTCAACACTGCAGTAGCACTCAGCAGTTCAAAGCAGAAAAGAGGCAGGAACCGAACTTCTGAGGTCGTGGTACAGTTACTTACCCTTTTGGAACTCAGGACCCTTAAAACTTTAATCTAGCTAAAGATTGCTTCTATTGTCTTAATTTTTGTTTTAAACTGCTTTTATTGACTTGCAGTTGCAGCATTTTATCAAGCTGACCTCATACATTATATGCTCTGCTGTATTTATTTATTCCTTTATTGTGCTGCTATGGTGCCTGTTTGAAGCACGCTGTTGAGAATATTTACAGGTACAAACATTCAAGTTCCTGTGAATTGCATATTGTCCACACTACCCCCATAACCAGTAAAATCTCACTGGCTGACATATTTAAAATAATTAAACATTTAAATTTATTAGATTTTTGCAGCTCACATTCACTGTTCCACGTATTTTGGACTGAGGTGGAAATAACAAGCCCTTCGGCCCCGCTAGCTTTTGCCTTGCCTTTTGCATTATCACACTATTTGCATGCCCCATATTAGGCCCTTAGTACTGTAGTTACCCTTTTGAGACACAGGGCCTTTACAAACAGCCGACACACATGCATGTTTTGTGGTGGGAGACAGAGCATTTTTACTGGGGCTATCTGACATTAAACATTCGAGCTGCACTTATATAATTTTGTGGTGTCTAGTGCTCTGTGTGTGGACGTGGTCTTGGGTTCCAGTTTTCTTAGCACCCAACATCAAGAGTGCTCAGAGCTCAATTCTGAAGGAAAAAACACCAGTAAACATAAAATTTAAAACAATCTGTTTCCTGTATCTTTTGCATATCTTTACACTGCATAACTGTTTCTAAGAAATTTAATCAGGACAGGTTTAATTCACTTAAGATATTCACACAAGCGCCTACATGAGGTGAATTATTGCATTTCTTGGCATATTCACTTATATTTTCACTTTTAGTTTGACCAACTCCTATGTACATATATTATCCTCCGTAACTACCTCTGTTTCCAATGTATCTATGTTGTGGAACATTTGCAAAGGAGTCTATGACTCAAAGGTATAGTTTTGATTATTGTAATAAATAAATAAAATAAATACTTGCACTTTGCACTTCTCCCTTTAGTAATAATTGGGAGAATTAATTATGCTGCACTTCTTATACTGTACTTTTTGAACCAATTTTGTTGGCATTTAAAACTTCTGAGCCATATTTACATACTGTCTGCTGCTACTTTTTATTCCTCTAGGACCTTAGGATTTACTTCTGCTTTCCACTGTGAATATTATTAAGATCGTTAGAAACTTGGGATACTATTTTGCAGATTTATAGAATTGTACTGAATCTCTATCCAAGACTTGCCAAAATTTAAGATTCAAAGGCTTATATGATATAATCCTTCTTTTATAACCATACAATTAATGCACAATTAACATAAACATGATTAAATGATTTATCAATTAATTCAGTTAGCCACCAAGCTATTATGCTAGGTGCCAATACATTCAACCATAAAAGACAAGATCTATAGGTCATAGTGGTCTCCACTAGAAGTGGGAAACACAGCTCTTATAATGATTTCTGACTCTGCATATATTACCCCAAAGAAAAGAAAAACATCCAGAATATGTAAGCAATAAGACACGACGGGGTGTGCATTAGACATTTCTAATGCACGGCCAGGGGCGTAGTGAGGCACGAGGCTGCAGGCAGAGTGCCTTCAGACACTGGCTGTGATTAAAAATGTCTAATGCACATCCCCGGAGTCACTTAGTGAACTTATAAAATGGGGCACTGTAATGCACAAGCATTAAAAAAATTTAAATTTAGCAGTTTAAATAACCTAATATTAAAATCTTCTATGTATTTTTCAGTAAAATAGTTCCTCCGCCTGTATTATTGCCATTTTTTTAAGTTTCTGCCTTTTGTCCTTTAACCTCCACAGTTCTCTTTGTTTTACTGTGGTTACCATGGTTGCAACGCTTCTTATACACACACTCACCCTTGCTCAGTTTCAGTAAAAGAAACATTTATGAAATCCTTGTGTTAGCTTTTCATGAACCTTCTATAGTAAGACTCAGTTGTGGTGCCTGCGAGCAAGCTGAGCTCAGTGAGAGGACCGAGTGAGCAGGACGGCTTGGGGTGGCAGCAGGTGGCTGAGAGAAAGAGCGGCTGCGGATGTGAGTTCTTTCAACTCATTGCTTGATGACGGACAGGGATAAATGTTCTTGTTTTAATAAGCCGGGATGAGGAGTGAGTACTTTTACACATTTGGAGATGAAACATGATGAGCAGCTGTTTGAGATCATAGTGGAGTATGGCTGGCAAACGGCTGCTTTCAAAGAAGCATACTGACAGTGTGAAGGAACAGCTTAAGTGGTACATGTCTTCAGAGGATGCCTGTTATTTAATTTCTAGATTTGTGCCAGTAAGTTACTGGATTTGTGCCAGTAAGTGTACTTGGTAGATGGCAGGAGACTGAAAGTTATATATATTGTTTTGTTTTTGCGGTTCCCAAGAAGCGAGCCATTCAAGTAAGCAAGAGCCATTTTTGGTGCCATGGGTGAGTGCCTTGAGAGTAAAATAAAACTTTAATGTCAAGCACTGCAAGTTCTGTATTTCCAGTCTGTGGGAGGCCGATTACGATGTGCTGAATTTATTTAAATGACCTTGCTGGGTAAGAAGTATACGTTGCTGGATCTGTGAGGTGATGCTGGATAGACAAAAATGGCAGTCATTAAAATTCTATCCAAAATGAAGATTCTATGTTGTAGAAGAATTTTTAGGAGTTCTGCGTCCCCCTTGGCAGCACTTGTTTTTAACCGTGCATTAGACAGATCTAATGCACAGGTAACAACCAATCAGAATGAAGGATTTTTCTTACCCATTTTATAACTAGGAATAAAACCCAAAAAACAGCTGAGAATACAGAAAAATCCAATTTGAATATAAAAGGCCCAGAGGATAAGAATCAAAATAAACAAACAAAAATTACAGAGTATTTAAAAGGGCAAAACCCTGCTCCAATAGATCTGCAGGCCAATTTAGCAAAATTTACTGATACCCACCAAATTTAGGAAATTAAAAAAAATCCACATCAGATAGTATTTTGGAAACATCTTTGGAAGGCATCTCGCTACTTGTATACAACTGGGAGATGAATGGACCTGTGTTTGAGGACAGTGCAGTTACACAGGGTAGTGAGGACATTTTTTCACCAGAAAGTGTAAATTATGTCAAGGAGATAATAGCTGATAATATCTATCAAAAAAATAAATCATACCAAGGGATAAAGGGGAACTTAGGGGTTGAACATAAAAGCCTAGATGACATAACATCCATTGTACAGAACTTAAGTGTTGTAATAGAAGGATTAAAAAATCTAGTACCTAATTTTCAAGAAAGAAAAGCCTATAAGAGTAACCTACAGTATATGAAGGACCCAACTCTACAGGCATAAGCCAGATATCATTCTAACAAAACTTGGGGGAGCCAGATTTAAATTCAAGAAACCAAGACAAGCACCCATTTATTGTAGAAACATTTCTTTCAACTTCCATACTTTCAAAACAAACACCTGCATTAGTTAAAAATCCCTATCTTGCGAATATAGCTATATTGGAAAACACAGCCAGTCTAAAAGATAAGGGGGTTAACCTTAGAACTGATGTATTTTACAACCGAACTATTATCAAAAAATTACAACTAAAAAAAACCAAAAAAACAAGAAAGGACACACACAGACTCAATCATTTGAAAAGACCGATAGAAGTAACCAATAAAAATAACAAAGCCATTCAAACAAATCTGCGGCTCCCTTTAGTAAGGAAACTGCTCAGGATATTAGTTTCTCAAAGGAACCCCAGTATAAGAACAAGATTACTAAGCACAAAAAGAAAACTAAAAAAAAAACTAAGGAATAAAAAGCTCAGAAATAAAAATAGCAAAGACCCCCAAACTAAAATGCAAGGAATGAATAATAAAAATATACAAAATAATATCATATTCAAAGTGGATGACAGACCTGAAGGAAACCAGTCTTTTACAGACTCAAACTGTAATAGGGCAGGAGACCAAGGGACCCAACAACTAGTCACCTAAGATTTTGTCCAATAATGACAGTAACAACACTGTTTAAATAGAAACAAGTTACTCAGTAACCTCCCTGGGCTTAAGGCGACAACAAACAAAACAAGCTACAGGTTCAGAACAGATAAATGGAATATGAAAATGAAATAGAAATATATGGCATAAAACCTCTAAAAAATGAGATCCCAGATAAATTAAGGACTTGGGTGTTGCATCTCTTCTACCTAGTAGAAACAGAAGGAATCATACTCATTATGAGGCCACCGTATGACCGGATACAGGACTGTGTGCTACTTTATTACAAAGAGGGCCACTGACAAAAAAGATATGGGCCCAAAAACAAAACTTGAGTCTCACAGGCATACATTTATGCATTCCAATTAAATTCCCTACTCTATATCAAGATTCAGATTTTAGATCCAACACAGACAAACAAATAAACATGCATAATGAGCAGATTTTGTTAAGGAACATAACAGAAACAATCAAGAACTATGAGACACAACAGTTAAATGAATGGAAATGTAAAACCATCTCAATATTTGGATGGGAAACAACCCTAAGTGCTTTGATTAGCGAAATTAAATCAGAAATAACAACATTCCTTCCCACTGCTTAAAATTACCTATCACGAACCGTTCAATTGCCAGGCTAAAAATCTACAAATCAGAAATTCAAGCCTCCCAAATTGATCTTACATTTAAGAAAGTACAGTTACGCAAGAACTTACCGTAACAGTAGCTCTTCGAGAGAGGTTCCTGCAGTAGGTCATAACATGTAGGACTGTGCCCCCTGGCATCAGGACTGCATGACAAACTTTTGCTAGCAATGTCTGGCGGGGGACCACCCGACTGACGTCAGCCTGACTGTTATATAGTGGGCGGTTCCCGTGCCCCGCCTTCCAGTTCTCCCGCCGGAGATCCAAGGAAGATGAGACAGGAGAAAAGAATGAAAATCCTTGGGCCCAGTTCAGTATGATCTATAAGAAACGCGAAAGTGGGGAAGGAGGAGGAAAGTGTGACCTACTGCAGGAACTCTCAAGATCTACTGTTACGGTAAGTTCTTACGCGACTGTACTATCTTACTTCGAGAGGGTTCCTGCAGTAGGTCATAACATGTACAGTAGGACTGAATCCCAAGCAGTCACTCTGAGAGAGACCAAGAGAATCAGGGGAGGAGGAACAACTGAAACAGACTAGGACCGGCCTAAGACAGTAGGCCTTGCAGGATGGCGAAGCCAAACCCGGCCGTACGTCTAGAGGCAATGTCCAGACTATAATGCTTCATGAAGGTATGGACCAAACTCCAGGTATCTGCCGCACAAATCTCTGTTGCAGAAACATTCCTTAGGAATGCTGTAGAAGCAGCCATGCCTCTGGTAGAGCGACCTCTGACCTCCCCCGGAAGAGGTTTTATGTATTTCTGGTAGCAGAAGCGGATGCAATTGGAAAGCCATTTGGAGAGACGCTGTTTAGAAACCGCGAATTCCTAAAGATTTGAGGGCAAAGGAAACAAAAGCTGATCTGACTTGCATGCATCTTTGGTCTTGTGGACATAACGCAAGATTCTATGTACATGCAATGTGTGAAGTAGAGTCTGACCGCTGTGTGAATGAACCGGATAGTATACGGAGTTCAACTGTTTGATTTAAGGTGAACTCAGAAACCACATTGAGAAGAAACTTAGATTTGTACACAGGACCGCCTGGTCCTTTTAAAAATCAAATAAGTCTCCCTATGCATCAGGGCCTGAAGCTCAGAAATTCTTTGAGCGTAAGTAATAGCAGCCAAAAAGCGCTTTCTAGGACAGGTAGCACCAATCACAGCTTACAGCTGGTTCAAAAGAAAGGAGGTGTGTAAGCTTTTCTAAATATAAATTTTGATCCCACGCTGGGTGGTGTTACGAATGGGGGGTTTCAAACGGAGGATCCCTTTCAGAAAGGTTTTCAAGACCTCCAACTGAGTGACAGGTTTCCTGTCCACAAAGGAGTGATAGGCTGAAATAGTTGACAGGTGGACCTTAAGGGAGGAATAGCTTAGACCAGAGTCAAATAGGTGCAACAGGTACTCCATGACCTGAGGAGCTGAGCAAGTGAAGGGTCCCAGCCCTTGGATGTCACCCAGATGGAGAAACGCTTCCATTTCATTGCACAGCTGGACCTGGTAGAGGGTTTCCTAGCTTCCACCAGGACCTGAGTGAACCTCTGGGAAACTCCACAACGTGACACAGTTATGTCTGAAGGAGCCACGCATGAAGATGCAGGGTCCGGAGTCCTGGATGCACTAGTCTGCCCTAATCCTGTGTCAACAGATCGTGTTGAAGAGGGAGGGGAGCTGGGGGTTCCACTGTCAGCTGCTGCATGAGTGGGAACCAGATCTGCCTTGGCCAGAGGGGGGCTGTCAGGATCATTCGAGCCCCCTCTGCTTGAAGTTTTAGAAAGACATGCTGTAGAATGGGAAAGGGTGGAAGGCGTACAAGTACTTCCCTGTCCAGCAGAGTGACAACACATCGTGCCAGAAAGCACCAGGCCTGGAAAGAGCAAGCAAAAACTGGGAAGTTTTGCATTGTATGGGGTGGCGAAGAGATCTACTTCTGGTCGTCCCCATTGGTGGAACAATAGATTGGTCACTTCCCGACTCAATTCCCATTCGTGAGCTTGAGACGACGTCCGACTGAGGCTGTCTGCCAGGACATTGTGGACGCCTGAGATGTGCACGGCTGTGAGAAATAGACCATGCTGGGCTGCCAAGAACCACATCCACATCGCCTCCCTGCACAGGGGGGTACAATCGGGTGCCTCCCTGCTTGCTGATGTACCAGACCACAGACATATTGTCCATCTGGACTTGCAGCGTTCCTGTCGACAGGATGATCTGGAACACCTGCAGGGTATACAGCACAGCCATCATCTCCAATATATTTATGTGGAGAGACACCTCCAGCTGAGACCACAATCCCTGTGTTCTATGATTCCACAGGTGGGCTCCCCAACCCACACCTAGTAAGGACCGTAAGTGCCTGTTATAGGCAGCATGATGGGTCTGATTAGCTGAAACAGAGAGAGAGAGAGAGAGATATGCCGAAAGAACACTCTCCTCCGTAAAAGTCAAACTCTACAGAGTCTGTCTCGCAGGTCGGTCACGCCTTGGGCGCCTATGCCCAGAAGGTGTATGCAGGAGTTTCACGCCTGAAGGAGGGTGAGCTAAGGCTCCTGGAGACCTTGGTGCACAATACCTGTGTCAGCATCCCTCAGGGCTGAGAGAGGGTTGAAGAGACTTCTCAGGTGTGGTACAATGCCTCCCTGAAGGGGAGGGCCAGGAACCATCAGGTTGGCCACACTGAATTCAACTAAAAAGGCCAGCCATCTTCCCCAGGATTGCGACTTCCTAGTGTAGAGATGTGGAGCTCGCCGACCAACCCCGAAAGGGAATGCTGATAACTGGATAAATCAGCAGCTGGAGACAGGCAGATGGAGGAATCCTCTCCTCAGAAGAGGAAGATGAGAAAGCCAATGAGTCCAGTGAGTAAGGCACCGACTGCACAGGGGAATGGTGGAACAACTGTTCATCCATAGACCTATAGTAGGCAGGGAATATTGCAGCCGTGGATCTAAACTGTTCCCAGGTGAGGGGTCCCATAGGACCGGAGTGGCCTGGGAGAGAGGGAGGGAGGTGTTGGCAGAGATAAGGGGGCAAAACTGGAGAAGATCTGTCGGATGAAGCAGTCGAGGGCCATTCAACTGAACTGGAATGGTCAGGACTGAGCCCTAAAAGAGAATACCCCTGCGAGGTGACAGAGGTCACATGAGCCCAGTAGGGCAGCCCCTAGCCTCTAAAAATGAGATTCCTCCTTGGGAGGTTTCAGGGGAAAAGACAGGACCAGTGCTGCGACTCCTACCCGAGCCCCTGCAGGCTTCAAGAGAGGGTCACTGCCCCCGATTCTGTCCCCTCAACCCCTCAGACTCAGAGAGGGACCTCTTCTTCAGAGTCAACCTAGGCAGCTCAATCACCATGGCCAATTCCTGAGAGACTGCCACCGTGAGAGCACCCTCCCCTGCTTCAGGCTCCCTAGCTGGCCCAGAAATGGGACTAGCCTGAGCATCCAAAGTAAGGGATACACCTCTTAAAGGAGAAGGAGGAAAAGAAGAATCACTGACTCGGATCGTCCTCCGTGCCACCTGGCACCCTGAAGACCAGTCGATCACCGCACTGGTGCCGTAGGAACTGCCAAGTCCGAAGAGGGGGACTGAATCAGAAGCACAGTGCTAGGCAAGAAGTCAGAAGACTCAGAAGAATCTGGAAGCCAGTCTGGGTCTGCCTCCGAATCGTCATCCTCACCTTAGGAGGCTCAAACCCAGACCACCCCATGAACTCCTCCAATTCCAGCACCGCAAGGTGATCCCAAACTGCTGATGGCACCATGATCTGGGATCAGAGATGGCACCAGGAACAGACTCCAAATTGCCCATGGCGTGGCCCCAATCTTCGGTACGGATCCGAGACAGCACCGACAGACAGCACCGAGGAAGACACCGGACCAGGCCGGAGGCCCTAGACTGGGTTGCCGGTGGAGCCTTCACCTCTGAGGAGGTGATTGCCAGCACAGTGCCTCCCACCCGACTCCCAGAGGAATCAGACTGGACCTCCTGCACTGTAGAAGGAGTTTCTGCTGAGGCAAGGCATGAAGAGGCAGAAACCCCCTCCTCCGTATAGGACCGGGAGGGGACCCCGGAGGAAGGGTCAAGAGACTTGCACTTGGCATCCTGGGTGCGAGCCTGCCTACCGAAAGTCGGCAGCGCACATCCAACTTTAAATGTGCGCATTTCCAACACTCAACAGTCCATGGAGAAACAGGCATCGCAACAATCCATACTGTGATTTGGGCCCAAGCAGGTCAAGCACTGGTCATGCTGGTCTGAGATGGAGAAAATTTGGCTGCAGGGACACCGCCGCATAGGAGGCCAACCCACCTTGGAAGGTTTCTTCTTGTCCCCCGAACGAGACATGACTGGATGCAAAATAACCAACTAAAATAGTACTCAGCATTGTCGAAAAATAAAAAGGAACGGTCTTACCAGTCAATGGCGCCAAGAAACGCAGCTGTACAGAACTAGGCATGAACCGAGAGACTAGGCCACTGACGCAGGAAATTCGCTCCTCATGAGGTTGTGTTGACTACATGGTGGGAGAAGCAGAACTCTGACTGAGGAGGAGTCGACGTCAGTTACTGGCCAACCCATGAGCACCACACAATGCATCGGCCTCAAGGGCGGTGCCGTCTTGACGTTGGGGTTTACAATAGGAGAAGGATAAACCAAGAGATAAGTTAGCAGTATACGGAAACATACATACATCGTACAATCCAGGTATTAAAAAAAAACAAAAAAAACAAGTATCTAATTTAGAACTAGCAGTGCATGGGTCCACAGCGGATGTTAAACAAAAGTTTCGAGAGCGGCTCAACAGTGAAACCCGGCAGGTCAGCCACATTTGGCAGGTGGCAACCAGTTTCCCATGCCACAAATCCTCTAAAACCCCTCCCCACTTAGGATTGTCAACTCTGAGTTGGAGCCGACTTGGGGTGCAGGACCCCGACAGACTGTGCCCGATTCCAGTGGGTCTCCTGCAGCGCATGGCGCCAAGTCACTGTAGGGGACCTCGCTGTCTAACTGTTGCGTAAGTATAATGGCAGGGCATAATATACAAATATTCTGATAATACAGCATGTCACTAAATCATAATGTCGGGATAGCAAATTTTTTAAGTACACATATTAGATATAAACATAGTGACTTTTTTTTTTTTAATAGAAATAAGGGGTGAACAGGTATCTGAGAACAGAGGTAGAA
The DNA here is from genome assembly GCA_016271365.2 of Neoceratodus forsteri. Lineage (NCBI taxonomy): Eukaryota > Metazoa > Chordata > Ceratodontiformes > Ceratodontidae > Neoceratodus > Neoceratodus forsteri. The sequence continues at coordinate 686,156,822 of CM028134.1, forward strand.
GTGTGAGGGTGGGGGCAATCAAGGACAGCAGGGGTAGTGAAATGGTTGAGGCAGACATGCATGTTGTATGGGAGGAGAGAAGGTTTCTAGGGGGGAGAAGGTTTCTAGGCATCACTCGGAGTCCCTACTTTAGAATACTTGGAGATTGGAGTTTAAGGAGGAGGGGGCAGATGGGAAGCCAGGGCCATTTCCCACTTCAGAATGTTGAGAACCCTGCAAGGGGGGCTGGGCATTGGCAGAGGGGAAATGGAGATGGGATGGAGGGGAGAAGGAACGATGGAGGAGGTAGGAGAAAGTGGTGGAGGGGTGTGGTAGAGAGGGGAAAGGGTAGGAGGAGAGGTAGCGGGAAGTGGGTAGCCAGGAACCTTACCCCTTCAGGATGCAGAGAACCCTGAGAAATGGGGCTGGCAGAAGAAAAGATGGTGAAAACGATGATGGGGAGGTGACTTAGAGGAGGAAGGTAGAGGGAGGTGGGTGGTGGGACCATCACCCCTTCAGGATGCAGAGCACCTTGCAAGGGGGACAGGGAGTAGGCTGGAAAAATAGAGATGGTGAGTAAGAGAAGAGGGATAGGGGAGGGTGGAGGAACTAAGGAGGAGGGCAGGCAAAGTAGAGGAAGGATGTAGTAAAGTTAGAGTGTCTGAGGGAGTGCAACTGCATAGGGTATGGGGTGGGTGGGAGGGGATTAGCTGCAATTGCAGCAGTGGACTGTGCGTTCCGGCTAAAAGGTGTACAAGGGATTGGAGAGTTTGGGCCAAGCAAATTTTGAGGGGAGGGAGATCCAGAGCTAGGGAATGTGTATGAGAAGGTGTTGCGACCAAAAGACGTACGCCATGGTGGGAGGGCGAGTATTCTGTTTGTTGAGGACCAGTGCGAGTAGCAGGGGGTTGGGGAGATCCACAACTGGGAGGACAGATAAGAAGGTATAGAGCCGAGGCAGTATTTACCTACTAGTTTAGCGGTGTGGGACAGGCGCCTAGTGGTGAGGTAAGGGAAAAAAGAGGGAGGTATAAAGATTGCAGTGGTGGGTGGAGGGACTATATACCTTGCAGGGGTTAAACTGCACTGAGAAGTAGTGGTATTTCTAAATTGGTTTCTGGTTGCAGAATTGAGCAACACTAGAGAAAGGAATGTGTGACTGTGAAATAGGAAGTTCTTCGGACACTTTAACCAGTGGGCCTGTAGCTTAATGGTTAGAGCGCTGGAACGGCATACCAGAGGTCTGGAGTTCAAATCCCAGTGCGCCCACATTTTCCTTTCTTATTTCCATCCTTGGTTTAAAAAACATATACCTTGCAGGGTTAAACTGCACTGAGAAGTAGTGGTATTTCTATGGTGGGGTGTAAAGATAAAACCCAGTCGATAAGGTATGCTTGCCGGTTTTATAGTTTAGGCATGTAGTCATCTATTAATTGCTTTAGGCTGAGGGACGCCATGGGAGCAGACTTTGACTGTTTGCTGGCAAGCCAGTTTATGTTAAAAACCCCTAGGAGGTACAATTTCCCAGGAGTGGCAAGGGAAGTGATGGTGAGAGAGATCAAGATAGAGGAAAGCTCGGAAACAGAGAGATTGGGACAGCAGTAGACACCGTCAACACAGATGGGGAGGGAGGAGGGGAGGGATACTTTTATCAGTAGCAGCTCGTAGACTGAGGGTAAAGAAATAGATAAGCAAATAGAATATTTGATAGCGGAGGAGATATACACAGTGACACCCCCAGCCCTGGACTTATGGTCTTGGCGGGCGAGAATACCCAGGGATGGAGATGTCAAAGTCTAGAATTTTATTACTAAGCCACGTCTCAGAGATAATGAGAATGCTGGGTTTCAGATGTAAAACTAGTGGCTGCAGGAGGTCAGTTTTGGGGAGGAGGCTTCTAATATTTAAGTGGGCTAAACTCAACCCCTTTGGAAAATTTGTTGTATCGCTAAGAGGGGGACCAGGGTTGGGTTCAACATCGCCAGCTGTGAGATACCGGAGCAATATTAGCGCATGAGATACTATAGCCATCCAACTCTAACAGAGTGCGTGACCAGCTGTTGGATGGAGTGGTGTCACTTAACCAACTGCAGCGCATGGTAGCCAAGTGGAGCCCCAATCCATTGAGGAACCTGGCATACTGAACTCCAGAGGAAAATAACTTTATGCTGGAACACAATATGTATCTAATAAATAGGAGATTACCTGGAGACAAAGAAGGGGCCCTTACATACATGGGACATCAAGGCTTATCTGTTATAGACCTTGTATGGGCCAATACAGAGGCATTTAAAAAATGTGTTGATTTAAAAATATTAGAGCAGACTCATCCCACTTTCCAGTCCACACCTCTTTGAATGCCCTAAAAAAAAAAAAGGAAATAATAATAATAATGATATTAATAATGAAAGGAAAAAAGTATAAGGTCCAAGGGAAATCCATGGGTAAAAGAAATCTTGTGCATGGAGCAGGTTGTAGAAGTGTGTGAATCCAATTCAAGTAGAAGAAGAAACTGATCAAAACATTACTTCCACATACATGAATTGTCTTAAAAGTTTTTTTAATTTTTCACCAGCCTTATCCCAACATTTCGCTAGTATATGGCTTCTTCTGGGGAGCTGTTAAAAATATAAGAGTATTTTATTACACAGTAAATAGAAAGGGAAGGTCCCTCTTCCATAAATCTTGCAAAAAAAATTAATTACAAATAATTGTATAATAGAACTGATGTATATCTGGTATGAAATTACACAAATAACTTAGTCTAATCAATGGACATGTATAACCAGTGCCAAATTGCTCAACATGAATAAAAATGTGCACAATGACTACCTTCTATTAACTGCCTGAAATGCGTCTTTTTGCTGCCACAACGATCTTCAATGAAATCTAAAACTGAAACAAAAGAGAGAACGTAGAGCCATCTGTTACAAAGTGTAAACAAAGTTTTTTCATTTTTGAAAGGATGTTCTTTAGTAGGATTTTCCTTGTTTCTGTGAATAACTATACGGAATGAATTATCACTTCCTTTTCACTATAGTTAATATGAGATTGATATTATGGTGTGTTGCCATATACCCACGTGGAAATATGGTCACCGGGCTGCTTGCAGCTGGGTGATGATGTGTTTTTATGTCCACTGGCGTTGCCAGTGCTTTTCCGTGCAGGTATAAGAGGGTCTGTCTTGACTTGGTCTCTTGCTGCCACGCTCAGTAAAGAACCTGTGCTGGAGACACTTTATTCCTGGTAGGTTTCACTAGTTAGTATTTTTAAGAAGGCATTTCGGTTGTCTTTATGTTTACACTTTGTAACAGATGGCTCTACGTTCTTTCTTTTGTTTCAGAGCCGTGAGCTCACTAGGACGAATTTGTGTCTCACAGGTATTTAAACTTGCTCCTTTTGTATTATTTATTTAACACAAATGAGGAGTCTACAACAAAATATGGTACAGGTGTAATGGGTGAACGCCTGTTTACATAAAAGTGCTTGCACATTTTCTATTTAGCACTGCAATACGAAGTTACTGTTTAGATTTTGGGACTTATTGTAGTTTCCACATTAAATGACTGTGAATATTTCCAATATGTATTTATTATGTGTTTCTAGGACAGCTTTTATGATTTTCTGCCATTTTTGATTTTTTACAGCACTTGGAATCAAAGTTTACATCTAAAGCGCTAAAAGCATATGCTAAAGTTCATATATGCAGGTAGATACTGTCATATTTTGTGTGTTGTGTTCCATAAGCTATTACAGTACTGGTTTGTAGTAAGGGTTACATTTTTGTACTTTTTTAGATTTGATTGAAGATTTTTGTGGTAGCAAAAAGATGCATTTCAGGCAGTTAATAGAAGGTAGCCAGTGTGCAAGTTTTTATTCATGTTGGGCAATTTGGCACCGGTTATACATGTCCATTGATTAGACTAAGTTATTTGCATAATTTCATACCAGATATACATGCGCAGTTCTATTATACAATTATCTGTAATTAATTAATTAAATTTATTTTTTGCCAGATTTATGGAAGAGGGACCTTCCCTCTTTATTTACTATGTAATAAAATACTCATATTTTTAACAGTTCCCCAGAAGAAGCCATATACTGGTGAAACGTGGGATTAGGCTAGTGAAAAAATAAAAAACGTTAAGACAATTCAAGTATGAGGAAGTCATGTTTTGAGCAGCTGTTTCTTCTACTTGAATTAATAATGAAAGGGACACACAAATTATTAATCAAAAAAAGAATCCGTTGAAAAGCTGATACTATATAAAAATTTTCAGAAATATTTTCTTCAGAACCACCTAATATGTGCAGATTAGAAATCCTGACTCCTGAAGAACCAAAATAAGCCATGGAAAATTGGGAAAAAATAAATGATTTGATTAGGCCTCACTGCAGGACCTCAAGTATTCATATGAAAAATCCACAAACTTAAGTCACATGATGCAACCCTTCGTGTAGCAGCTTCTAGACAATGGCTCCTGTTCCATCTGTACAAATCTGCTTCTATTGTAGCTTTTCTGAACACTTTTGCCTCCCTCAGGCGCAATTAAACATCAGAAACATCTTACCTAAAGGAAACTGGTGGCATCTCCAGCAAGGTTCGCTGGAATTTTATCAGTGAAGGAGACAGAAATGCGCTAGGCCCTTCCCTGACATACACTGCCGCAAACATTGGAGAAAAGAACCAAGTAGTCTAAGGGTCAGAGCGCCACTAACACCTCAGCGCCAGCCTTCTTACGGAAGATAGATTCCTGGCAGAACTTCAACCTTTCAAGTCTGCCCTCCAAGAATTAACTTCAGAGTTAAAATCGATGCGAACAGATCTTGGTGAAGCAACTAAGATTATGGACGTTGCTTCCCGCACCTCTTCTTTGGAGCACTGGAGACACAAAGTCAAGCTGGATACTGTGGTTGTTCAGCAGAAGCTCAAAAAGGTGGAAGCCAAACTGGAAGATCTGGAAGGCTGAAGCCGAAGAAACAACTTGGTCAGTTTTGGCCTTCTAGAAGATGCGGAGGGGTCTTCATCAATTTTGTTTAAGCAAAAGATGCTTGCAAAAACTGCAGGACCATCCCCCAATAATGCTGCCTATGTGGTTGAGCGGGCTCATCGCTCTCTACACCCTAGTCCACCCAAAGGGTTCCCCCTGTGCCCCTTCATCCTGAAATTATTGAATTACCTGGATAAGCAACATGTCTTATCCGAGGTTTGAGAGATTCGGGAGATTCTCTGGCAGGGTGCCAAGATTCATATTGCTCAGGACCTTCCTACGGCTACGAGGCAGAAACAGACAGCTTCGCACCCACTGGTGACAAAGTTAACTGTAGCGGGAGTTCGGCTTACAGTGTCCTACCTGGCCCAACTCTCTGTTCTGCATCAAGGGACCTGGAAAGCATCCGTCTTACAGGGATGCGGGTGGGGGGGCACATTGGACTGCCAGGCTGGGCAGGCTGCCATGCTGCTGTCTGTGGGTGGCAATCCACATAAGCCTACTTGGAGTAAACTTATCTTTGGGAGGCGCATCTCTGGACTTGCCCCGGGGATGCGCCTCCAGGTCGGGCTGTGAATGAGACTGCGCACGCCCCCTGCACAGCCCTTCCAGATGCGCCACATATCATTTTGGGTGATGTGTGGCGCATTGGGGATGCGTTGGCACATCACGGATGCACTGGTGCATCGGCCCCCTGCCAGAATCGCGCCAATGTGCAAGTCGGGGATGAGCCAGATGAACCTCTTAAGAATCCTGCCACAATTATCTAAACTCATTGGAAAGTCAGAAAAATTGAACCAAAGCTAACCTTAAAGGAAGCAAGGAAAAAATATTAAAAAAAAAAATTACAAGAGGAGCAAAATAAACATAGCAAAAGAACGTGGGAAAAGCTAAGGAAAATAGTTGTTAAAGACATAAAAGCATTTTGGACCTTGGTCTTGTCAGGTCCCAGGATGTACATTAACAAACTTGAAGCTTTTATACCCCCAAAAGTTTGGAAAATTATTACAAATTACTTTACTTCTCTGAACAAGAATTACACTGGATTAAAAAGATTAACAGAACAGAAGTAACCAAAATCTTGCCCCAGACCATATATATTTTTTTTTTACTGCAAGTGAAATACAGCATGCAGTTTTGTTATTAACTTCAAAGTTCCTGGACCTGACCTTGTAATAGGAGACATTTATGAAATATTCCATAACTGGTGGACTCCTATATTTACTGTAATATTTAACTTTTTTATCCAGGGTGCACAATTCCCTGAAAGCTGGAAAGGCAGCACAATTTTGCCAATCTACAAAAATGGGAATCCTTTGGATCCTGATATGTATGGGCCCATCGGACTGATTGATATATCCCAGAAAACATTTGCAAAAATAATATTAAACAGACTTAACGATTGGTTGGAGAAAGAATATATTATAAGTAATCTGCAGAATGGATTTCGATCAGGATGGTCAACCATCCAGCACTGTTACATGCTTTACTACTTAATCTAGAAATATGCAAGAACAAGCTTTTTTGTTGCTTTGTTTACCTGTCCTCTGCTTTTGATAGCATCAGTAGGGCCATTCTCTGGCAAAAATTAGAAGAACTTAAGACAGATCCTATATTATTGGATACATCAATCAGGCTTCATCAAAACACCTGGATTAAAGTTCAATATAACCACCAGGGGGATACCACGGATAAAATGTCCACCAATTTAGGAGTTAGAGAAGGCTGCATATTAGCCCCCATCTTAATTCAACATCTATATAAATTCAATCATTCAAGATATGGGAGATTTGAATTTTCATTCGCCAGCAGTATTTGATCAAAAAATACCCTGTCTTGCACACGCGGACAATGTTGTCCTCATTTCAACTTCTAAACTAGGCCTACAAAGAAAATGAAATTATTTTTCGCAGTTGAGCAACAAACACTGCCTGGTTTTCAATAAAGACAAACCCAAAATGGTTATATTTAGCAATCGTTTAAAATCAGTTCCTAGAATCACCATCAATAACTTTAAAACAGAAACTGTCAAACATCATGACTAAGGTGTCAGATTCTCTGAGAATTTAAAGTGGAAGAACCACAATTATTCGATACAAGCCAAAACAATGTAACAGCTAATGCTTTAAAAATATTTATTGCAAAACTAGGGAAAAGTACTATAAGAGGATACATTAAGGTAGTGAATGCTAAAGTCAACGCTAGCATTTTATATGTCTCAGAGATCTGGGCAACAGAAACACTATAGAAGAAATCATGGACAAAATATATAGAAATATTTTAATGATCCCCCGGTCAGTTATGGCCAAGATTTTAAGGTTGGAATTAAGACAATATTCATTACAAACTATGGCTCTTGCAAGACAACTAATATTCATTATGACACCATTAAAATCAGCTGAGACATCTACATCTAGATGCTGCATAGAGGTAGAGACAGAATACATGACTAAAGGTTTTACATTTCCATCTGTCTCCAAAATTAAGACTCATTTATTTCCCTTGGGACTAGCCCATCTCATAGGGGAATCTGATCTGTATCCCTTGATATGAATTAAAAAAATAATAAAGAATAGAGTCAAGGATGTAGCTTTAGCAAAAGACCTAGAAATATTAAATAGCTTGAAAGTTTTCCATTGGTATTAGCAAATAAAGCAAATACACAGCCTTGAATCGTATTTGATGTGCATGACTGACCCAAAAGAAAGAAGATTAATAACCAGGTTCAGACTTGAACTTCATAAAGCCAACTATATTTATTTTCGACAAAAAAGACCAGAGGTGGACACTCAATCCTGTAAATGTTGCTTTAAGTTAGAGGATGATCTCAAACACATAACATTAATATGCCCCCTTTATGTACAAAGCTGGAACCACTGGCTGGGTGAGATTTTGACTTCCCTTGGTCTCCCTTCCTCCCAACTGATTACTATACTGTACACATCTCAGGATGTACAACTCCATAGGTTGGCTAATTTCCTAGCAGCAACATATCTGTAATAAACAACTGTGCGATTAATATTGTTTAATGTATTAACATGAACAATTTAAGCAATTTTCTGGAATTATTATAAATAACTCTGAACTTTGAGATGTGTACATATGATCCTTTATAATAAGATGTAAGACACCTTTGTTGCATAAAGAAATTGCAAAATTGCACATTTTACATACTTTTAGTTGTATTGTTTTAAAAATGTTTTGTTATGTCTTTTAAATTTTAACCTTTATAATGGCTTAATTTTGGAACAAATAAAATATTTTGACTTGGCTTTCTCTCCCCTTCCTTTTCAAGGCTGAGGACTGAGAAAGGGCAACCCACTAACCAAAGATCACCTCAGTGACCAATGAGACCCGGGGTGGTAAAGGAAAAATTCCTAATACATACCACCAGGTCAGGACCTCAGGTAGGTTCTCCTAACCTGAACCTCAAGAATAAAGACCATAACAAGGAGACTCGAATGAGTCCCCTGTTGGGAGCTAGAAAGTTAACAAGTCAAGAGATAAAGGATCCCTGGGCCCCTAGGTCCAGCAAAAGGACTAAGCGAAGCACTCCACCGGAGGCGGAGTCCACAGTAGATTTCAAAAGAGACCTGAAGACTGTCTGCTGAGAAAGAGAGCCCGTGGAGCACTGGAAAGAAAGGGGGCCAAAGCCCCTACTTGCCCTTCCCTCTCTCCACCAGGCAGGTCCCTGCTGCTTCAGAGAAGTGGCAGGAGGCAAAGAGGTACCAGTGCAACTCTGTCCACAATTGGCCTTATTGGGGGGAGGGCAAGAAGGGAGGAGGCACTGCCTAGAGTCGAGACCCAAGAGGGGATGGAGGGTTGGAAGCAGTGATGAATGGTGAAGATATACAGGAAGACAAGAATTACGGTAGGTACATAATTTACATATCTTCCCTGTATCAGTCTTCACCATTCATCTCTGGTGGTGAGTACCAAGCCCACAAAGTGGACAGATACCTTCCTGAAGCAACACTGCCTTCAGCCCTCTGTGGGTAGACACGAGGTGGGAGGACCCATCACAGGTCTGCCTGACCCATTACTGCTGAGAGCCAGCATGGGTCTCCTGACTAGCAGGATAAGGAGGGCACCCCAACAGTTCCCGCCTGGCTCTTTGGAAGAAAAAACAGGTCCCCCGGAAAGGCGAGGCAGTCACCCTACGCCAGGCCAAGGGTGACAACCGGGACAGGTAAAGCCATGCTGTCCATCTAATGCAGGCCAAAGATCCCATCAGCCTGGAAGCTACCACACTGGCATCGTACGACGCCTGTGCCTGTTGTCTCACTAGCTCCAGGCCTCTTGTAAAGATGGCAACAGCCTGCCTGGTTGCCTCGCTATCAGGTAAGGCAGACTGGAACCAATCCCAATGCGGCACACAGGTGCCTCTGATAGGTCACATCATGTGTGCCTGATGTGCTGTGATAGACAACAAGAGAAGGCAGAGGCAAAAACCCGCCTACCTCAGTGGTCTAACTCCACACAGTTCATGTCTGAAGGATGGTCTCTTGCTGGTGCATACGTCCAAAAGGGGTGTCCAGCCACTCCAGACCTAAGGAGGAATGAGACAAAGATCCTGGAGTCCCCGAGAGGGCACAATACCAGCACTGACAGTCCACGGGGCTGGAAAGGAGGTGGGTGACTGCCAGGTACTGTACGACACCTCTGCTAAGGGCAGAGGCCATGGAGGAATCACTAAGGATTCCTGACTGTACCCTCCAAGGAACACCATAGTGACATGGTTGGTGTTGCATTGTAAAACTAGGGTTAAATTGAGCTCCTCCAGCATCATTGCCAGGAACCACTGATACTCCTTAAAGTCAGCATCAGATGATACAATAGGTATAAAGGAGAGTCCTCTTCCTCAGAGGAGGAAGTCGACGACCCAGAGGAGCTCTGCATAGGGAATGGCGGTGCAGTGTGAGAAGCTGCAAACACCAACTCATCCACGGCTCTAAAGAATGCTGGGAAAGCACTTGCCATGGCCCTATAGTGTTTTCAGGTAAGGGGCCCCAAAGGACCCCATGAGACCTGGGAGAAGGGAGGGGGAGGCTGCAGAGAGGGCGAGGGCTGGGTAGGAAGATCTTGAGAGACCACTCTCTCTCTCTCTCTCTCTCTGACAGGGCTGTGGACTGTAGCTGGGGACTCTCCTACCAAGAGGGGAGTGCACTGTCCAGACCCCACCTGCTGCTCAACTGTCCCCAAGCCAGCAGGGGAAAGCCAAGGGGTGGGGGGAGACTGGAGCCCAGCTAGTCCAAGAGGATGGCTCTTATCCCCACCCAATGCAGGAATCTGTCCCATATAAGAGGAAGGGGTGCTTGGACCAGCACTCCTACTCTGCAGCATAGTGAATGATACCACCCAGGCACGGCGGGCCGTGGACCAGCACCCCAACCTCCCAGGAGAGGACAGAGACCTGCCCCTCTAATGAGACCTCCCAGAGGCAATCGATCTCAAGGACTGGGGGAGAGAAAAGCCAGCACCAGGGTCGACCCCTGACCCCTGACTCCCCAAATCGTGGAATGGCTCCAAGCAATGGCCCAGCGCAGAAATCTATCTCCTCCTTAGAGCCATGCACCGAATTGGCACTGTCTCTAAGGGAGACAACAGACATGGCACATAGTCCTGTAGTGGTATCGACCTTGGCGCCACCCCCACAAGCAGCACCAACTCTGCCATCGATATCGACCTCGGGGAAGGTGCTGTCCACGGGTTTGGCCCCGAAATGGTGCCGACCATGGCACCAACACCAAGGATGACCCCAGCCACGGTTTCATCACTTGGAACAGCACTGACCATGGCACCGATGCCATCCCCGGCACAATGCTGCAAGCGACATAGTCACCCGGGATGATGCCTGAATCTTCCGCGGCACCAACCACAGCACTTGACGAGGACAGGGCAACACCGTGCATGGTGACTAGTCCCAGTCTCAAACTTACCGAAGGTCTCGAACAGAGTCTGGGGGTTGACCGCTCCGGAGAGCTGGGTCGCTAGTCCGGGTCCTCCAAATCCAAAGAGGAAACAACAGAGAGGCAACCCCAATCACCCGACCCACCCCGGCACCAAGATCCGTGTTGGGAAGGGACTCAACGGCCCCGGAGTGTTGGCCCCACTCACCGAAACTGGACTCTGTCGGAAGCCGAAGCCGCATGTTCCGACACCCCCGAAGGAACCACTGATGTAGACCTAGTGTGCAGCTGAGGCCTCGACACCAGGGTCACCCGGTCCCCTGAAGGGGAACCAGGCCTGGAGAGCTGTCAGTAGTTGACCTCACAGAGGGAGCTGACCACTCCCCCCAGGTGCCGGGACTCAGCGGGACGCGAATCCGAGGCAGCCTGTTCTTCCCTCCAGTGCATACAGCAGCGGGGGGGGAAGGCCCAAGGGACAGGTCCTAAGTCCTTGTCTTGGCAGCCCTCATCGACACTTGTCACCAAAAGTTGGGGGTTTGCGTCCATCTCCCCGTGCAGTGTTCTAGGGTGTGGTAGTCTACATTAAATCAAGCATTGCAGTGATCCATGTCGTAAGATGGACCCAGACAAGTGAAACACAGGTCATGCGGGTACGTTACAGTAACTCGACCTCCACAGAGGCACAGACACATGGGGGAGGTCCTCGCCTTCGAACTTTCATGCCCCAAACCCGACATGAAACTGGGCGAACAATAAAACTAAAAGTGAAAGAAGTGAAAGACTTGACAACGGCTAACTTAATCAAAATAACAAAAACGGTGCCGAACAGCATCGAAGTGCAGCATCGAGTAACTTTAAAGTGAGCAGAAAACAGAATGGTAGCTGATATGCAGTTAATCTGATCAGGGGTCGCTGCCCCATGGAGCACCTGCAGCCTCGACGGCGGGAAGAGCAGAACTGAAGTAGTGGTGGGGAAGACGGTAGTTACTGGCCAACCTGCAAACGCCACATAATGCGTCAGCCTCGAGGGCAGTGCTGTTCCCGACGTCATCTCTCCTTCTAGAGCAGAAAAGCTTTTTCTTAAAGCAAAAGCTTCCTGCAGTGTCCTGCACCTTTGGCTGGAACCCACCAGTGATGAATGGTGAAGACTGATACAGGGGAGATCAGATGTTTACCTATATCTGCCCCTGCCTGGAGGGCCTTTAGTAGCTCCTGCTTAGGAGTACCCTCTGGAAGGGCTTGGGCCACTGCCTTGGCCTTTTTTCAGAGAGTATACTGATACTTTACCATATGGGCCTGATAATTTGCAGTTCTCAGGCCCAAGGTAGCAGAAGCGAAGGTCCATTTCCCCAGGATATCTAGTCTCTTGTACTCCTTGTCAGAAGGGAGAGAACTGAGGTGTTTAGGTACTTTAGACCTATCATGGGCTGCATTTATTACTACCAAGTCAGCCTCAGGTTGGCCTGGTACAGCTTATCTGCTTTCCTAGGAATGACGGGAATCATATTTGGTCTGTGCCAGGCAGCCACAGTAGTATCCTCTAGGGCAGGAAATAAAGGAGGAATAATAATAGGTGGGGAATCAGGTAGTTCTAAAAATTCCACCAAATTCCTTTTGGTGATGTCTGTCTCTTCAGATACAAACTCCAGGGCAGTCTGCAGTAGCTGCATCATGGAGATAAATGAAGGGTTTTCAGGAGGGGCCTCGGGATGTATACAAGAGAGTCCCCACTCCCTTTGGAGATGGTGGAGCTGGACCTCTCATAAGAGCTCTCCACATATTCTTCCTCCTCTGTTTCCTCTTGCATTATGAGGTCAGGGTTATATTTCTAATCCTCATCGATGACTTCTGTAGGCCTCAAGGAAGGAACAAAAGAGGTTGCCGCCACCCTGGAAAGCAATGGGCACGCCAACAGAACAGGGGTCAACGCTGCTCCTGTGACAGGAGGAGGAGGTAGCAGGTGCTGCAGCATGTCTACGAAGGACAAAAGCACCACTTGCATGTCAATGCTTGCCTGTATTACTAGAACACTTTGGGTTGTCGACAGGAAAGGTGCTGTCCTTGACGTCGACGGCCCATCACCAGCTGTACTAGGCTTGGCAATACTCACAGTCCACCCCAACCTGGAGGAATCTATGGTCTGGGTGGCCAGTGGCACGGAGGCTGCTGCACTGGATTGGAGGGGAGACCGAGAACGTACCAGGGAGGATTTTTCCTTGCTCCTCTCCCTCTCCTAGTGCTTATGTTGCCCGGTAGTTTTCTCCCAGGAATTCAAAGAGTAGGAGCCTGAAGAACGGACCGGCAATGCGGTGGAGCTCTTTCTCCCTCCTGGCTACCTGCTGTTTCAGAAGGTGGGTTTCCAGGACGTTCTTCCTGTGTCACTAGGCAGCTGTGTTAAATTTGAGGCAATGTTCACAGGCCTCAACGTTATGGACTGCAGTACGGCAGCTCATGCAGACATTGTGCAGGTCGCCCAAGTAAATTTTTTTAACCGCATTCGTAATATTTAAAAAGCTTAGTGGGTTCTTTAGATGACATACATGATGACGATCTCTTCTAAAAAGTGATAGCGAACTAGGGAGAGAAAATTCTAAAACCCTGACCAGCAGTCGACTGTAGCGGCAGCGTCTGCGTGTAGGGTCTGGCGAGTATGGTCAATGGTGGGAAAAGAACTGAGGAGGGAAGGGACCGCCCACGTCTACATGGGAAGTGCTGATGTAGGACATCGTCGTAGGTGGCCCCTAGCGGACTGCTTGCCTAAAGTTTCTCATGTGATAGTACAGTTACACTGCAGCATGAGATGGCACCACACATCACCTGCCATGCTGCCTGATCGCAGAGTTTACAAGATAAATGAAAGTAGGTTCAAACATTTAAAACATTTTTTTCTTTTGAAAAACCTAATTGGGAGGGTGAGGTTCTGAGGGGGTGGGGAGTTTCAGTAAATCACAGTTCTCCTTTAACCATTTTCTCAACCAGTTTTCCACTTTGGATCTACCACTAGACTGTCCATATTTTTTTTATTAGTTTCCTATGTGGCACAGTGTGGAAGGCCTTGCTGAAGTCCAAGTAGCCCATGTCCACGGCCCTTCCTTGATCTATTTTCCTGATCACCCAGTCAAAGAAATTGATCAGATTCATCTCCCCCCTTCCCGTGAATCCATGCTTCTTTTGTTTGTTTTTATTTTGTTAATGAGGTAGGTGCACAGATGCCAAAAGTACCTCTGCTAGACATGACCCAGGTGCCAATGTATAAAAGATAGTTACAATATGAAGATACAGCATACCCAACACATACAATGCACATATACATACAATAATAAACTAACTACTATAAAAATTCTAACTAGACGTGGCATTCCATTGAAACATTTTTTGATCTTGCAGCACGTTGGACTCAAGATATTCCAGTAGCCTTTCTTTTAACAGGGATTCCATTAGTTTCCTAAACACTGATGTCAGACTGACCAGTCTATAGTCGTTGGTCTTCTCCCTGCTGCCACTCTGGAGCGGAACCATCTCAGCTCTCCTCCAGTCCTCTTTTCTGTTTCCAGTGAGTTGTTGAACAAGGCCATCGGTGCAGAAAGCTCCTCCCTTAATTCCCTTAGCACCCTTGCATGTATATCCAGTCTGGTTCCATGGTCTTGTCCACTTTCAGGTTTGCAAGTCCCTTCAGGACACTTTCCTCTATAAATGGACTTATGTTTCCCCTCCCCAGTCTTCCTGCTGCTCCTTGGTGGTCTGTCCCCTTCTTTCTTCATTGTGAAGACTGAGCAGAAGTACCTGTTCAGGATGTCAGCTTGTTTTTTCCTCCTCTGCGCAGTCACCATCTGCCACCCTTCTTATCCACACTATCCAACTATCCCCCTTTTGCTTTCCATTTCTCGCTTATGTACCTGAGGAAAGTCATGTTCCCTTTTGCCACCCCTCTGGCTATTCTTTCCTCCGTTTGCACCTTTACTTTCCTCAATGCCCTTTCCGTTTCCCTCTGTTTTACTTGGTATCCCTCATTATCCTCCTCCGTGTTTCTCTGTACCCCCTGAATGCCACTTTTTTCCCTTTCACTTTTATAGTCACTTCCCTAGAGTCCTATAGTGACCTTTTTTCCTCCTGTTTTTGATCACTTCCTTCATGCAGAGGCTGACAGACTTCAATACATCTTCCCCTGATTTTCTCCACTGTTCTATCCCTCCATGGCAATCCACCCCTGCTAGGTTGCTTCTAAGATAGTATCCCATTTCTTTACAATTTGCCCTCCTAAAGTCCAGGACCCTCATCCGCTTGTGGTTCACCTCTGCACCTGTCTTAATGCTGAACCACAGTGTACAGTAATCACTGGTTCCCAAGGGACTACCCACTGCGATGTCTGCAATACTGTCTTGGTTAGTGAGTACCAGGTCCAGTATTGCCAAGGTACTACTGGGTTCATTGACTAGATGCCCAAGAAGCACCCCCTGCAGGGTGTCCAGGACTGCGCTGCTTCTAGCTGAAGCTGCAGCTTGAAGACTCCAATTCACATCTAGAAGACTGAAGTCTCCAACCAGCAGCACCTTCCCCTTACCTGCCATACTGTTGATGATTTCCCTAGTGCCTTATCCAAATCCCCCGTGCTGGAAGTCTGTATACCATCCCAGTGCGAATAGTGGCCCCAGCTCCTGTCTCCAGGGTGACCCACAGCACCTCCAGCCCTTCCTTTACATCTAGGTTCTTTTGCACTTCTATAGCCCTGGTACCCTCTCTCACATACAGAATGGCACTCCCCTTCCCCATCTCTTCTGAACTGGGAGTTGCCTGGTATGGTCATATCCCAGTCGTGATTTTCAGTGCACTTTGACTCAGTTATGTTCACTAGGCCCAGGTCCAAAATGTTATTTCCTAGATCCTTTCACTGGTGCATATGGCTGTCCACACTTTGCTCCCTCCCTGCAATCCCCCTTTCTGCCTGTGATACTCTCCAAGACTCCACCCGTCCTTCATTGCCTCCTCCATTTCTCATTTCCTCTGTACCTCTCTTTTTGCGTCCTTTGTTCCTTGTCCTCTTGTCTACCCCCTCTTCCTCCTGTGCCCCTAACCTGAGGACGTTTTCTCTCCACAGGCACTTTCTCTCTGTTGCTTCAATCTGCAGGGGGGGCAATTTATGCCTCCCTTGGTCCCTTGGTAATACAGCTTCCCCCCTCAGCTAGTTTAAATGCTCATCCAAGTAACATTTAAACCTCTTATTGAGTACTAAGGTCCCACTCCCAGAAGGATACAGGCCATTACCTCTGTTTAGGCCCATATCCTTTCAGGTTGGCCCCCAGTCCCCAGAAAAGCTGAATCCCTTTGTTTTGCACCATACCTTCAAAAAACTGTTGGAAGATCTTGGTGTGGAATGCCCTATCCTCCCCTTGGCAATACACAGGGAGCACCTTGGAGAATCACACCATTCATGCTACTTGTTTTAGATACCTCCCCAGTTCCCCAAACTGCCCTGCACGGCATGGCATGGTTTGAAAGCTATCTGATGAATGGAACACAGAAAATAAAAATTGAGGGCTCAGATTTTTGGTGACATAGTGGGTGGCAGCAGATGCGCCTGTGAGCTCTGGATCAGACCACATAAAAACCTTCAAATTTGCCACTTGGAACTAAATTTAATTAGGGAAAAATGGTACCATCAAGTAAGCAGAATCACAGGAAGCACTCATATGTGAATCTTGGACACAGCATGGCACAGAAAAATACAGAGAGTGCGCCTTAGCCATTGCAGGCCCCGCCAATCACGGCGCGGTCACAGATCCCCAAGAGACACAAGTCAAGTCACCTTAAGTGGTATCACCGGACCTCCTGCTAGAAAAACCAATAGCGGAAACATACTTGGCAGAATTTGCAGCTATTAAATTAATGCTTACAGAACTGACTGGGGAAGTAATACCATGTGAAATCCTCTGTTGATGCCCTGGCAATCCGAATGGGGGACATGAAAGTACGGGTCATTTCTCTGGAGAGCAAAACAATGAAGGATGAAAAAGAAGAACCAATTAGTTTGAGAAGGAAGGTGATGCGCCCAGAAGAGTGCGATGACTATTAAGAAAACAGGAGCAGGTGTAACATTGTGCTCCTGATGGGAATCCTGAGGGTTCGACAGAGATGTTCCTAAAAATTGCTAGCCCACTGAGTAATGGACAAGAGTATGTTATCGCAAGAGTTCATGCAGTCCTCAGGCCAATGCCACATAAAGGAGAAAGACCCTGAATGATTATATACTGGCTCCTCAACTTCCAAGGCAAGGCTGTCAATCCAGCAGGCAACTCGCTCCCAGCAGACCCTCCACTAGAACAACTCCAGATGGAATCATTACGTACTTACCATAACAGTATATCTTTGAGAGAATCTCTTTCCTCAGGCCACACCTATGGAACTATAGCCACCATGAAATAGGACCACACAGAACCTTTTTGCAAGCAGTCCACTAGGGGGCACCCACAACGACACACTACGTCGGCATTTCTCATGTACATGTGGGCATGAACTTCCCCCCTCAGTTCCCCGCCACAGATCATGCTCAGAGGACCTTCCTCAAAGGAGTCAGTAGAGAACTTATGGCTCTGCCTACTAGGCAAGGCTGGAAACAGAAGGTAAACCTTCCTGGAGAAACAAACAGGAGTTACAGAGCTCTAGGTCCTCAGGGGGATGGAGGGTGGGGTGGGACAGGCATAGCTTGATGAAAGATTCTCTTGAAGATCTACTGTTATAGTAAGGATGTAACTCTTCTATCTTCTTCAAGGATATATCTCATCAGGCCACACCTATGGAATGAGTACCAAGCAGTGCTGACAATAACATAGTCTGGGTGGCTGGAGCCCATAGGTCTAAGAAAGGAGGCCTTGAAGCACTGTTAGGCCAAAGCCTGCCCTTTTCTGGGAGGCAATCTCCTGACTGTAGTGTTTAGTGAAGGTGTGGACAGCACTCCAGGTGGCAGCTGCACAGATCTCTGCAGCAGACAAATTCTTGAAACAGGCAACCGAAGTGGTTATGCCTCTAGTTGAATGGCCAAGCACAACCCCAGGAAGTTCCTTACTGTACTTCCTGTGAAAGAGAGTAATGCAGGTAGCCAGCCATTTGAACAGGCACTGTTTAGAAACAGGAGATGATGCCCCGGGTTCGGGAATGGACCCGAAGAATCAGAGGTCTGGCTGGGGGAGGAGGACTGACCGTCCTATGGACTGCTCTCTTCCTTTGGGGGGGTGAGCATCTGATGCATGATTGACCTCTGGCAGAGGGCAGGGGAACAGCGTCACAGCTAGGGGTCATGGGGACAAGTGACGCCATGCCGGCGCCTTATGTCACTGCACGCCATGCCCAATGGAGAAAAGAGCAAAAATGCCAGCCACAGAATGGCACCCCACCTCACAGATCCTGTACCACCCCATGGTGCTCGGCTGGTAACAGACTTGTAGTTCCGTCGAGAATGCGCCTTGATAGGCAAGCCAGGGAGGAACACCAGCAGAGGTGTCCGCTGGAAACCTAGTTTTGGCTCCATCGGGGACGCACCTACTTGGTGGCCCCACCCTGGGGGCAAGTTTGAAGATCACCCCCAAGGTAAGTCCTGGGATGATGAGTGCTGGACTTGGTGGGTGGGTGGTGGAGGGGGCTGAGCCGCATGGTCTGGCACAAAAAGAAAACAGAAAAATCAAATTAGGAGGCTCACATATTAGAGCCTTTAGCTCTGAAAGTCTTTGAGCAGAAGTAATGGCAATTAAAAATAAGCTTTTCAAGAAAGAATGCACAGGACGCAAGTCACGACAGGCTCAAAGGGAGCCAAAGTAAGCTTTTCCAACACAAAATTCAGGTCCTATGCTGGGAATGTATTGCAGACAGGAGGTTTCAAGTGCAGAATGTCTCTCAAAACGATGTGGCCACCTCCAGGTGAGCGACCGTACAACCAGCAATAGGCATATGGATACAGGCCACTGATGAAGTCCCTGGGCAGGATCACCAGGACCATAAGGATGAAATGGGGGAGGAGCTGGGGGCCCAGTATCAGAAAACCAATGGGCAGTGGTAACACACAGAATAGCTAGGGCGTCAAGCTCTCATCAATGGAGGGAATACGCTGGAGGCACCTGATAAGGTATTTTTTAACCCCAGCTATTACTAAACACCATTCCATATCGGGTTTCTCTAGCTGCTGGCAGGGCTGCAATGAGGTAAATGCGCACCACGTGCATGTGATGTGGAACTGCCTGGTCCTGACCCCCTTCTTCCAGGGCATACAGAAAGAGCTTGAGGAGCTCGTTGGGAGGGAGGTCCCACGGGCACCAGGATCCTATCTGCTTCTGCAATACAGCAAACCCAATGAGGACCCAAACTCCTGATATCTACTAAGTATTTTACTAACCGCAGCAAAAAAAGCAATAACCAAAGCATGGCTAACCCAAAGGATACCCACTATTAGGGAATGGTGGGCCATAGTAAACCACACATACTACATGGAAAAAAAAAAAATCACACACCGACTGAATGATCAGGAAGAGAAGTGTTCCTCCAGATGGACTGGGTGGCTGTTGTATTATATGATGAAAGACAATATGTTCGTGCCCTGAGTCGTATAGACAGCACTAGACAGAGGGGGACACATTTGATTCATTAGACAAAGAACCCCTAGCCGGAACCGGAGGTGGGGCTGACCCTCCCCCCATGGGATTCTCTTCCCTCCCCATATCCCTATACCACATATACCAGGCCCGCCTTAGGAGGAGATGAGGAGGTAAACAAACACACATTGCCCCCCTGCAGGGACGGGGGCAGATGCGATGGACCCTAGAGGGCCCACATGCCCCCAATAAACATGACAAGCTATTGTGATGGCCGCTCACCCTTAGGCCAGACAGATCAAAGTATTACGAATGTAAGGGAACCCAGGACAATGTATAGCATAACAACAAGAACTTTGATCTCTCAAACTGTATGTTTTAACTGAAAATACATATGCATGTGATCAATTGTGCCAATGTATAAAAGTGTTCAATAAAAATAAATTTACAAAAAAGAATAGGCATATGGAAAACTGAAATTGCAGCCAAGTGCACTTTGATAGAAGTATTGCAGGCCTGCATCTGACAAAACCAGCAAATACTCCAGAACCTCATTTACCAGACAGGTTAAAGGATCCGGTTGGTGAGAAGCGGTCCTGAAAGCAAATACTTACACTTCATGGAATAAGTCTCTCTGCTGGAAGGTTTTCTGACAGTCACAAAGACATCAGCCACCTTTTGTGACACCCCAAACTGAGCACTGGTTATGCCTTCAGGAACCATGCATGAAGGTGGAGTATCCTGAAGTCTGGATGGACCAGGGTTCCTTTTCTCGTGACAGTAGGCCCCAGCATAATGGCAGAGGTACTGGTGGTTCCACTGTCAATTGCTGCAGTAAGGTAAACCAAATCTGATGAGACCACGGGCGGGGGGCAATCAGTATCAGTGTTGCTCCTCCATTTGGAGCTTAATTAGTACAATCTGAACTAGAGGAAAGAGAGGCAAGACATACAGGAACCTCCCTTCCAAGAGAGGGGAAACATGTCTTGCCACAAAACTCCAGGCCCCAAAGCCAGTGAGCAAAACTATGGCAGTTCTGCGTTGTGTGGAGATGCAAAAAGGTCCAACTCTGGATGACCCCACCTGTTGAACAGGTTTTAAGTGACAGATGTCAGCAGTTCCTACTTATGCCTCCTGGACTCTGACCTGCTTAGTCAGTCTGCCAGGGTGTTTTGGACCCCTGGAACGTGCATTTCTAGAGCATGTTCCAAAGCCCAATACCAGACTGTCATTGCTTCTCTGCACAGGGAGTAAGAATGAGTTCCCCTGTGCTTGTTGATGCAGTGCATCACACTTATGTTGTCCATTTGTATTAACAGAGGACCTGGGGACAGGGGAGTCTGGAAGGCCTATAGGTTATACAGAACAGCTCTCATTTCAAGGACGTCTATATGTAGAGGCTGCTCTCCACTTTGGTCCATTTACCGTGTGTCTGATGGGCTCCTAGATGTGCTCCCCAGCTTGTCCCCAAGGCATCTGTAGTGTGAATCTGTTGCAGGGAAGGAATCATAAAGGGAACCCCCTTCAATAAAACTGAAGTACCTTTCGGACAAAGGAAGTTACTACAACCTTCTGTTCTAGGATGTGTGTACATTGGTCCCACTGGACACTTAGTGTCCATTGTGGGATTCTCATGTCCGAAAGGTAGTTACTAGAACCTTCTGTTCTAGGACGTGTGTACATTGGTCCCACTGGACTCTTGGTGTACACTGTGGGATTCTCATATGTAATCTGGCCAATGGCACTGTGACAAAGTCTGCTAGGAGTCTCAGAAGTCTGACTGTGACATACCTGGTGTTGTAGACCATCTGGGTCTGTGCAGTCAGGTGCTTGGTCCTGTCCTGAGGCAGGAAGACTAAGTCTTGGGCTGTATCCAGGACTACCCCTATGTGCTGTAGACACTGGCAAGGGGTCAAGACTGACTTCGGCACACTGACAGTAATCCCTAGAGCATCGAACAAGTGTCGGGTGCGTACTAGGGTGTTAAAAAGCTGTCCTTGAGTGAGCTTTGAGAAGCCAGTCATCCAGGTAGGGGAAGACAAAGTTCTTCCCTACCTTCCCTGAGAAGGACTGCTGCCACCACTGCTAAACAACTGGTAAAGACGCATAGGGCTGATGATAAACCAAAGGACAATACCCTGAACTGGTAGTGTTCCCCCTGAAACAGAAACCTGAGATATTTCCTGTGAGGGGGGCAAATCTTGATATGCAGGTAGGCATCCTGCATATCCAAAGATCAAATCCAGTTCCCTCCTTGCAGTAGTGGGAGTAGGTCTGGCAGAGTTACCATTCTGAACTTCTTGTATTCGATGAAAAGGTTCAGGTCTCTGAGATCTATAATGGGCCTCAGATCTCCTGTCCACTTTAGAACTAGGAAGTACCAAGAATAGAACCCTGTGTTCCTTTGTTCCCAGGGAACAGATTCTATGGCCCTTTTTTGAGCAAGGTTTGGATCTCCTCTAGAAGTAATGGGATGTGCTCTGGAGGGTGGTGGGAAGGCACTGGTAGATGGTCTGGAGGTAATTCCAGAAGCTCTAGAGCATGACCTTGCTCTATTATGAGACTAGATGGACAGAATTAAATCTATACCCGCTGGAGGTTAGGCGGGACAGAGGTGACATGATAGAGACTTTTAAGTATAGGAAGGGAATACATAAAGTGAATGAAGGTAGCTTATTCAAAAGGAATGTAGGAGTTAAAACAAGAGGTCATAATTTAAGACTGGAAGGAGTAAGATTTAAGAGCCATGTAAGGACATGTTATTTCACCGAGAGGGTAGTGGAACCCTGGAACAGATTACCTAATGAGGTGGTATGTGCAGAAACAGTGGAGGAATTCAAGAGGGAGTGGGACAGATACAAGGGGTTGGCTAGTGGGCAGAGGAAAATATCCCTGGGAAGTGAAGACAAGTAAGGGACGGGTGGGAAATGGAAGGACTAGATGGACCAGGATGATCCTTTTCTGCTGACACATTACTATGATACTATGATATTATCTGCAGGACCCAAACATCTGATGTTACCATCCTCCACTGGTCCAGGTGGAGGGAGAGGTGACCCCCAGACCACTCCTGGAGGCACTGGTGGCTGGGGGTTGTAGAAGGAGTCATGCAGAGCAGGAAGCTGTGGTTGCAGCAGCACCCCCACCCCTAGGGGCTTCTGAGTGGGCACCTGGGGCAGGCAAAGCTGTTGCTTCTCTACTCTTACCCTGTCTGGCAGTAGAACAATGTCAGTTGCTGACTGGACAAAAAGATACCCTCTATCTGCTCCTTGGTTGAGTGTGGTAGAGGAATGCACCAGTTTTAGGGTTCTGCTTGAGGCCTGCAGACTGGAGAAGATATCTTGCAAGTCTACACCAAAAAATTTGTATCCTCTAAAGGGGGCAGTAAGAATGGATTGCTGAACATCATTCGCAAAGCCCACCACCCTTAACCAGGAATGTCTCCTGAGGCATACTCCAGAACAGGTAGAACATAAAAGATGTTTACCTATGTCTGCTCCTGTTTGCAGAGCTTTCAAGAGCTCCTGCCAAAGGATACCCTTCAGGAGAGCATGGGCAGCTGCTTAGGCCTTCCTCCAGATGGTATTTTGGTATTTAACCATATGGGCCTGACAATTTGCAATTCTTAGGCCCAAAGTGGCAGAAGCAAAAGTTCCACTGCCAAAGACATCTAACCTTCTGGACCCCTTGTCAGCAGGAAGGAAACAAAGGTGTTTTGGTACAACCACCAAATCAGCCCCAGGTTAGCCTGCAAAAAAAAAAAAAGGATTGCCTGAGGGGTCTGATGCATCTTATCTGCCTTCCTGGCTACTGGAGGCATCATATTGGGTCTATGCCGGTTAGCCAGGGTACTATTCTCCAAGGTGGGGAGGATGGGATGAATAATGATTGATGGGGAATCAAGCAATTCCAAGAACTCCACTAAGTTCCTCTCGGTAATGTATCATTCCTCTGACTTAAACCCGATGGCAGTCTGGAGTTGCTGCATCATGGAGATGAACAATTTATTTTCAGGAGGGGACCCTGGTGTGTACACTACAGAGTCCTCACTCCTTGCAGATATAGTGGAACTAGATCTCTCCTAGGAGCTTTCCACATACTTTTCCTCCTGCATAAGGTCAGAACTGTACTGATCCTCATCGATGCTTTCAGTAGGCCACAAGGCGGGAGTGAGTAAAGACATCAATGCCTTAGATGAAAGCTGGTACATCAGCCTGGCAGGTGTTAGCACTGGGGTTTGTCGAAAATGCCCCGTCGACATATCTCCTGTTACAGGAGGAGGAGGTAGCAGGTGTTTACGTATGTCCACCAAGGATGAAAGTACCACCTGGATGGTGGCACCCATGTGGTTGACAGGAATGCCAGATGATGTCGACAGGGGGAGACACAGTTCCAGACATCAACGGCAATACACCAGCCATGCTAGGCCTGGTGGTGCTTGCAGCCAGCCCTGGCCTGGAAGAGTCAACAGTCTGGGTGGTGAACAGCGGAGCTGCTAGAGCGGTCAATGGCGCAGAGGTGGTCATGCCGGAGTGAAGGGCAACCATGAGTGAACTGGGGAGGTCTTTTCCTTACTGTGTTCCCTCCCTCTTCTGAAGCTTGTGTTTGTGCTTTCCCAAAGCCTTCCCCAGGACTTCGAGGGGTGAGAGTCCAAGGATGGGGACGGTGACATAGTGTTGCTCTTTCTCCATTCTGGTTACCTGCTGTTTCAGTAGGTGGGTCTTAAAGGCATTCTTTCAGCATTGTCAGGGTAGTGGTATTGAAGTTACAGCAGATCTGGCAGGCATTCATGTTATGGGCCGTGCCAAGGCAGCTCATACAGACATTGTGTGAATCGCCCAAATACATCTTCTCACTGCATTCACAGTATCTGAAGAGCTTTGACAACTCTTTAGTCGACATACATGTATCAGGAATCACTTTTTAAAGTGACTACAAAGTAGGGAGAGAAATGGATATGACAGCAGTCAACTATAACAGCAGCATTTCTGTACAGGGTCCAGCAAGTGTGGTCGACAGCAGGAAAAGAAGTGAGGAAGGAAAGGGCAACCCTTGTTTATATGGGCAGTGCAGACATAGGGCGTCGTCATGGGTGGCCCCTAATGGACTGCTTGCAAAAAGTTTCTGTGTGGTCCTGGTGACCATAGTTCCACAGGTGTGGCCTGATAAGAGAGCTATATCCTGGAAGAAGATATTATATTTTCAATGACCTGAGCCAGAATGTTCAAAAAAAAAACAAACCAGAAAGCCTATAAAGGCATCAAACAAAAACTGCATACTGGGGGAATCAAATGCAAAGTCCAATTTCCAGCAAGACTGGTCATCATCCTCTCCCATGGCAGCTATAACTATGACTCAGCTGTGACTGTGGCTCACCAGCTTCACAACGAACCTACCAAAGCTATCTGCCAAATTTCCGGGGCAGGAAGCAAATGACAGCATGGAGCACTAAGTCTTGTTATGAAATTGTTACAATTCCACTGTAAAGCATGAAAGTACTTCAGGCTGTTTACTTCACTGTTTGTGAATGTTGCATCATTTGCCTAGGCACTACACAAGTCATGTGAGGTGGTCAGAGAATTTAGCGATTTGGAAAATGGGTCACAACAGGACACAGAGGAGGAAGTATTTGGATTCCCCTGTGAAGGCATGCCTCAAACTGCCATGCAGAAGCATTAATGATGGCCATCTTTAACTGTGAACTTCCAACCACAGCCTTACAAGCTCCACCTTCCGGCGACTAGAAGCACTGCAGGAGAAAAGCTGGGAACTAATATCAGAGAAGCACGGCGGAACACACAAGCTCTTCCGGCAGGTCACCAGGGGACAAACAAACAGGTGGTGCTTCACGACATCAATGACCACCGCGGGCGGTAAATGGAAAGAAGAGAGTCTCAGACCTGGGCAGACTGAACCATCTCTACAGGAGGAGGAAAAGCTGTAGTATTGGCTCTTGCAGGGGAGAATGCCAGGGCTTATGAACAGTGTCCTGGAGCCCTACTGACCACAGTAAGCACATCTGCCGCTTGCCAAAGTAATCAGTATGGAACTGTAAAACACACCCCACTGCACCTACACAAGATCTGCCAACCATTTTACCGAGCAGTTGGGACAGGAAAAACATGCCTTGGAACTCTCTTTTACTACTCTGAACTGATTTAATATACTCCTCCCAGGATAAGCACAAACTGAACTCAGTCCAGTTTTGTTATTCTCCATGGTTTTCACAGAATGATTCCATTCCATATGCATAATTAATTGTTCTTATTGATAAACTGGTACTACAAACAAAATATATAGCCAAATGGATTGGGGTAGAGTATGTACATTTGCACCTCGAAACCCCTATTGTAGGGGAAACAAGACAGACAGGCTGCCCTACCAGGAACGGTGCAGGTAACAGGTTTAGTGAATTTAAAGTCACGAGGCTCAGTTTGGTTTTATTATATAATAGGTGATCTGCCTGATCCTTAAGACATGGACAGCCTCCAGATGTTTCCACTTTGGACAGATATCTAGGATGTGATTAGGCATTCAGTATGGCCACGCTTCTACAGGAATTAGAAACACACTTAGTGAGGGTAGAAAGAGGAAGGGAGGGAAAAGTGTTCTTTGTGTGTGTGTGTTGTGAGCTGTATCTGGGGCAGGGGACAGGGACAAGAGAGAGGAGGGAAGCAGGGAAGACCAACTCTTATATACTACAAGGCAATAAGGAAGACCTGACTGAAACCATGGTAGCTTACAGGCCACCACACAGATATCCCCAAATGTTTAGCAGAGAGGGCACTACAAGGACACACTGCAATGCCCACACAACTCTTGTATCATCGGACCATGACTAAGGTTGCACTAAAGTTCCTATCCTGGAAAATAAAAGTGGCCACTTCACCAGGTAAACGATCCAGGATCCTTACATATGTTAAATGATCTTGCACAAAACACATTTGGTCACCTCACACATGCACCTCTTGAGAAGACTGCTGGTGGGGCAACTGTATGGAACTGGTGCAGACTCCAAGAGGGCTGGAGTGGCCATTCTGATAGCCAGAACCACACCCTTTACACTGGTATATGAAATAACTGATCCAGGGGCAGATGTATACTCAGAAGGGAATAGTAGAGATGAGAGAGACCTACCAAACATTTACAAGCCCAACAAAGAGGAGCCTAGCATCTTCACCAACTTCATGCTGCACTTGACCACGTGTCCTAATACCCTAATCATCACTGCTAGGCATTAGAACACTTCATTAGATGCAGATCTAGACAAGTCAGGCAGACCAAGGCCTAGTCTATCCCCAAACCAAAGGGCAATCAGAGAATTACAGGACTCCCTCAACTCAACTGAACCTTGGAGGACACTCCGTCCTACAGAAGGTACATATTTTACTCTAATCCCCATGGCACCAACTCCAGATTAGATTTTTTTCAGATCAGCCGGAGTCTGTTACAAGGGCTGTGCCACAGTGAAATTCTACCACATATGATCTCTGATCATGACCCAGTTGAATTAGTAATGATAATAGACCTTCAATCAGATGTGGATAAATTGCGGAGACTAAATATTAACATCTGAGAACAAACACTTGTCACCCATTTACAAGAATTCTCAGAGAGGTTTTTCCTGGAAAATAAGGGGACAGTGCCTCGAGCAGGTATTATATGGTGTGCTTGCAAGTGCACAATAAAGGGAGAGATAAATTAGGGTTACTCACCTGTAACCATAGTTCTAGAACTGGTATATGGTGCACATCCACACTTAGGCAGTTTTCCTTTCCCTTTAATTCCAGCTAGAATGTCTTCAAGCCAAGCTCCTCCCACCCACCCAGGTGATATCCTCCCCGGCTCCACCCCGTGACATCAGAACTTGCACCCCAGAAGCAGGGATCCGTGTGCCAGTTGCCAGGGGAGGTCGGGTGGGTTGTGTGGATGTGCACCATATACCACTCCTAGAACTACAGTTACAGGTAAGTAACCCTAATTTCTAGGAACATGGATATGGTGCACTATCCACCAGACTCCTGGTAGTTCTCCAGGAGTAGGAGACAAGGTGCACACTCCTACTTTGGAAACAGGGAGTGGAGAACGGAGTCACCCAAACCAGCATCCCAGTGTGATTCAAGGTCACTGTGGTAATGGAAAATGATGGTGTGTGCCGACATCCAGGTAGCAGCCCTGCAGAGTTCCTGGATAGGGATGTACCTAGAAGCAGCCAGCGAGGCAGCAGTATGGCTGATGGAATGAGCCCTAAGCCGTATGGGAGGCTCCCTACCAGCCAATCTATAGTAGAGGTCAATGCGGGATACAATCTCCCTGCCAATCATCCACATAGCTGCCAATCTACCAGGTGCGACTTCAGCGTAGGTGACAATTAGCTAATGAACCTCTCCCCGAACTCCAGCTGTGTGCACCACATAATAAGTGAGCACTCACATTAGGTCCAACGTAAGGAGCCTGTGCTCAGCCTCCGAGGTTGCACTGGTGAAGTACACTGGGAGACTGATCACCTGGTTAAGGTTGAACTCTGAAACATCCTTTGGGAGGAACTTTGTGTTGGGGCGGACAACTTACTCCCAGTGGAACACTAAATATGGAGACTCCGAGAGCGTCTGGAGCACACTGATTCTTCTAGTGCAGGTGATAGCCACCAAGAAGCTGGTCTTTCATGACAGGTGAAAGACATTACACTCTTGCATTGGTTCAATGGCTTGCCCATGAGCACTGCCAGTACCACCAGTAAGTCCCAAAGTGGTGGTGATTCACTCACTGGCGGAGACAAGTGATCAAGGCTTTTAAAGATGCACTTGACTACCTTCTCCTGCACCACCATTGGCATACCAGCCTGTGCCCAGTATGTGGAGATGGCTGCCAGATGCACTTTGAGGGTCGCCGACCTCAGGCCTGACTGGGAGAGGGACAACAGATAATCCAGAATGCTAGCCAAGAGGCAGGACAGGGGTCTAGCTCCCTGCCCTAACACCAAATGGAAAAGCACTTCCATTTGAAGGCATAGCACTGGGGAGGTCAACTCCTTCCGGGAGGCTTCCACAACCTGGAGAACCTCTTCAGAGAAACCCAAAGCCTGGAATGCTATCTGTTTAGGAACCAGGCTGTCAGGTGCAGAGACTGAAGGTCTCAGTGTATGACCTTCCCCTTGTGACAAGGGAGCAGATCTGGGCTTAGAGGCAAGCACCACAGAGGCCTGCTGTTGAGGCCGAGGAGATCTGGGTACCAGAACTGGTGTGGCCAGTCTGGGGCTACCAGGATCATCGGCGCCTTGTCCCTCCACACCTTGATTAACACCCTGTGGATCAGGGGAAAGGGAGGGAAGGCATAAAGGAGGCCTGAAGTCCATGGCCTCACAAAGGCATCCCCCAACAGTGTCCTGCACTGTGGGGAGTGGGCATAGAACAGTCTCAGCTTTGCATTCTCCCAGGAGGCAAACAGGTCAACCAGGTGAGTGCACCACTAGGAGAACAGATGGTTCACCACCTCCTGATTAAGGGACCACTCGTGAGACACCTTGCTTACTCTGTTGAGGGTGGCCGCCAGTTGGTTGAAGGCTCCGGCTACATGAATCGTCAGAAGATCGGCACTCAAGCTGCGCCCGAGGGTCCAGGAGTAGAGGACTTCCCGATATAGCCAGAGGGAATGTGTTCCACCCTGTCTGTTGAGGTAGTACATGGTCATGATATTGTCCACCTGGAACAGCATGATCTGACCCCAAACAAATGGAGTGAATGCCATTAGAGCTAGACACACTGCATGGAGCTCCAGCAGGTTGAAGTGTTATCGGGACTCCCTGGTGGTCCACAGCCCATGGGTCCTATGGTCCCCCCCCCCAAAATGAGCTCCCCATCCCACCAGGGATGTGGTCATTAGAATGACCATCAGCTCTGGGCGGAAGAACAGGAATCCTTTCAGTAGGTGTTCCAGGACAAGCCACCACTGGATGGCGTCCAACATCAGTTGTGTCACCATGACTGGCTGGTCCAGGTGACCTAGGCGCTGAGAACATTGGAGGGCCGATTCCCACTGCAGTGCTGCAGTGGGCACATCCACTAGTAGGCCCACCAGACCATGCTGGTGCAGGACACCATTTACCCCAGCAGCTGCAGGAAGTACTGGGCAGGGCATGAGCGTCCAACCAGAAATAATCGGGTGACGGAGGTAAGATCTGCTGCCTGGTTCACTAGGTGTTGGACCCTGGCCCAGAAGGAGTCGAGCTCTGCCCCAATGACATGAATGACCTGAGAGGCGTGGAGTTCCAACTTGGCTGGCTTGAGAAGATACAGGGCCGAGCAAGTCTGGAGGGCCAGGTCTCTGGACTGCTCCACTGTCTCCCAGGATGGACCGGCAATCAACTAGTCATCTAGGTACAGAGATACCTAGACCCTCGGCACCTCAGGAATGCTGCCAACACTATGATGCACTTGGTGAAGACACTGGAGGCCGAGGAGAGGCCGAGAGGCATGAGCCAGAATGCTTAAAGAACCCCTTCTGCGCTGAACTGAAGGTACTGCCAGTGGGATGGATGGACTGGGATGTGAAAGAAGGTGTCCTGGAGGTCCAGAGAGTAGAACCATATGTCCTGCTCCAGAGATGGAATTATCGGATTAGGAGTGACCATCCGGAACTTGCGCCTCCTCAGGAATTGGTTCAGATCGTAAAGATCCAGTATGGGGTGCCAACCCCCCCCCAATCCATTTGGGGACCAGGAAAAACCTGATCACAAGGCCCTGGCCATCCATGGCGTCTGGGACATGGGCTACAGCGCCTTTCTCCTGGAGCTGAGCAATGTCCTCCTTGAGGGCAGACAGTTTGTCCTGAGATACCATGGGCTCCAGTGAGGCATGGACTCCATAAGGCAGGAGAGCCTCAAAGTCGAGAGGCAATCCTCGGCCCACCACATCTAACATCCATTTGTTCCATAGTGCTGGCAGACCAGACGTGCTGGAAATGGTGAAGCCGAACCCCCATGGGAAGCTGAGGCAAGTACTTGACAGCCCGGAGGCAGACACCCCCGACCCGTCACTGAGCAGCGTTGGAGGAGGCCCCAATGCTAGCTGCTGGAGGAGCACTGCTGCCCCGGCCTCTGGGTTTCTTAGAGCCCTGGCTGGCGAACACAGACTTAAATCACCAGACCTGAGATTGCTCAAGTGGTATCACTGTTTGGGTTGCTGGGATGGAAAGGGCTGAAACTGAAGAGACTTTCTTGAGCTTGTGTCCCTTGGCATCCTTCCATGAGGAAGTGACTGAATCCAGGGTGGCACTGGACTTCTCGATTCTAGTGAGGTGTCCATCCACCCCCGGTCCAAACAGGTTGGTGCCCAAGAA
Organism: Neoceratodus forsteri; assembly: GCA_016271365.2. Classification (NCBI taxonomy): domain Eukaryota; kingdom Metazoa; phylum Chordata; order Ceratodontiformes; family Ceratodontidae; genus Neoceratodus; species Neoceratodus forsteri. The sequence goes on from CM028134.1 coordinate 686,187,614, forward strand.
GGGAACATCTACCAATTTGTGCTGGGTTTCTGCCATAAAGGTGAAAATCCACAGTGAGGCTCTATGTTGCATAGTGACCACTGCTGCTGCACACCAGACGCAGGAGTTGCCTACGTCCAAGGCCATCTGAATCTGGAGCTTGGCAAGGGTTCGATCCTGTTCTCTGACTACTTTGACTGCCTACTGTATGTCCGCAGACAGGTGGGGTAGGACATGGACCAGGATCCCCATAAGGGCGTTGCTAAAGTTGGCCATCATCACGGCGGAGCTGACCTGTCACAGACCAAGGGAGGTTGCAGCATAAATCACCGCATGATCCAGCTTCTTGGATTCCTTGTTGGGTGCTACTTGACATCCATGACATTAGCCATCTTGCGAAAGACAGAATCAGCCACCAAGCCCTCGGCTGAGGGGTAATCCGAGAAACCAGGAACATACCTGGTCGGGACCAAGCACTTGCAGACCATACCGGCAGATGGCACCAGACGTGAAGCAGGATGCTGCCAAAGCTCTAATGTGGGACCCAGGATAGCCTCTGCCACTGGGAAGGCAACCCCCAGAGAATCATCCTGGTCGAGGATTTCCGTAAGGGGGTATATTTGGCCCACTTCTGAACCAGCTCCAAGGTAATCTCCACTGACTCAGAGATGAGATAGAGCAAAGCCCTGAAGGAGACTGGACCATGGTTGGTAGTGAGCTCTTTGTTCAACTCGCGATCGAAGCCCAGGGTCCCAGAGAAGCGCATGGAGGACCCATCGGAGTCTGATGACTCCTCAAACACCATCCTTAGCCCTTTCTCCCCACGGACCATCTTGTACTCATCTGAATGAGTGATCTAAATTGACAACTGGCAGGGAAGAGCAGTAGCAGGGTGAGCAGCCTTAAATGGCACCCCATCCAAGGGCTGCTTTTAGTAGAGGTTCCACCAGAACTGGTGAAGAAGCCATCGTAGGCGTGACTGGGCGAGGCAGAACCAGAGGGAGCTGCTCTGGAGGGGACCAGGAGAGCACCAGGGGTCTGCCGAAGAGGGCAACCTTGGCTGAGAAGCCACTGCTGCCACATCAGCTCCTTGTAGCACCAGATCTACTTGCGGTGGAGCCTCTTATAGTCCAAGGACAAGGAGGAAGAGGAGTGTCAATGGCCCTTCCTGGTCGAATGCTGAGCATGGGAGCGCTCCAATTCCTGAAATTGCAATCTCAACCGAGATCTCAACCGGCAACGAGCATGTCGATGGCAAGGAGACACTGGAGGAGGGGTCATGTACTTAATACGGACCAGGTCCTGTCACAGAACCCCTGAAGGGTTACTCTCTTGGGAAGAGACAGCCTGGTCAGCTGGCTTCTCCTGCCCCTCTTGAGAGGGGGCCAAAAGAACTGGAGTCCTAGCGAGCGAGTCATCCTTGATCTCTTTCTACAACAGGAGACTGGGTTGAGAAAGATCTCAGTCATGACAATAACTTTTAAAATGGCGCTCCATAGACTTGCATGGAGCATATCCCCATGCTAGTCATATAATGGACATCACAAAATGTCAGAGCGCAGGGATTGTGTGGGAGATCAGGAAATGGAAGAGAAGGGATCTAGCGGTTAGCCCCCTCAGGGGCAAAATACGATCCCTTCCCTTCCTTAGGGGGTTAAACATAACATTTTACAACTGCTATGGAGGAACTCCCATTCAGGTAAAGAAGCCTCCTGTTCATTTAGTTGGTTAAGTAAAATTTGCGGGAAAGGTGCTCTTTAAAACATAATAAAGTACAATTCTTTAAAAAAATAAAATTGAGGGCTCCTCCTCTGATGACAAGAATGCATCTTCTGGAATGTTCCAAGGCCCTAATCTGGGCACTTCACTATTTGGCTTGTTCATAAATCACTTGCAAGATGCCTGCCAATCTGCCAATGTTCTCTTGTACACAGATGATGTGGTAACCTATACAAAGCACTCGGAGACAGGCCGGCTGTCACAAGACCTACAATTTAATTTTGAATCTGTTGAAAAATGGTTCTGAGACAACAGTCTGTTCCTCAACTACAAAAAAACTATGCTGTTCACTAGCATTCATCAGAAGAAGGTATCTTCTTTAGATATATTTGATGCCAAGAGATTACTATTAGAGCAAGGTCAAGGGTTCAAATACCTTGGGCTACTCTTATGTGATACCCTATCCTTTGTCCTTTATGTGGAGAATCTGATTCTGATGGTAAACTAAAAATTGGGTGACCTATACAGAAACCGTAACAGTCTTATGCAGGAAGCAAGACATCTGATTGTGTTAAGCTCAAAAATGTCACTCATTTACTACAGCCTTACAGTCCACTCTACGGCAGACAGCTCTGTCTTGGATAGCATAAAGGTGACCTGCAACAAAGCCTGCTGTTTTGTTTTGAATGTAGACAAACAAACACAAAGCTGTGAGCTATATTCTCAAACCAACTGGCTACTCCTGGATAACAGAATCAGGTACCATACCTGCATAGTAGTGGAAAAGGCCCTGCTGGGTCTCACCCCCCCACCACCCAAGCACCCAGTACAAAAAAATTGCTTCCGTTATGTCGACAACACGTACAATATCAGCAGTATGACAAGGAACACTTTAGTGACACCCTGTTGTAGAACAAAATGGGGACAGTGCTCCTTTGATGTTACGGTCACTAGCTGGCAGAATAACTTACCAGACTGTTGACTGTTGTTGACCCGGTAAGCCTAGAAGTCCCTTTTTCAGGGGTGACGGGGGATACAGATGGTAAGCAACTGAAATTGAACCAGATTAAGCAGTTGGTGGTATTTTTAATGAACACGCCATTTAATTTGTCAAATCTTGCTCAGTTTAAAAGATCACGCCAAGAATCGCTTTCCCTACAAGGTTGCTGCAAATGTTACTGAATTTATGTAAATTTCATTGATTATTTGTAACTTATTTGCCTGTTGTTCTATCTCCTCTATATCTGTTTTACTGTGATGTAATTATCTATGTAATTATCTTATCATTCTGTACTGTACTAGAAGTGGAATCTTTGGAAATGAGTACTTGTGCTCAAAGGTATTTTCCTAATTTTAAGTAAAATACAGAAATTCAGGACAACTTTGCATACAGTAGAGGACTCTACTTTTACTGCCAATGAATACAGCTGTGACAGCCATCATGAAAGAAAAAAATATGTCATACATGGTGGGTGAGAGGAATCCACTAGATTCTTGATACTGTTTGGGACGTTTGGTTCTGTTGCTCATGTGTAACTCTATTATAGTGTATAGTAGAGCACTGTTCTATACAGAAATCCATTCTTTTCAAAATGCTGTTGTACCACAATGCCAAGGTCATGGAATGTGACTGTACCCTTCTGTGGTAGAACAGCATTCTAGAACCTCTAGAGACTGCATAAGTCAGTTTCACTGTTAGAGGAAAAAAAAAAAAAAAACACATTTCACTCAATATTATACGCTAAAAAAATACTGGATGAGCAACTTTATTCATGACCAGTGTGTACTGCCACCTCGGAGTTCTGATTCCCGCTGACCTCAGGGAATCAAAACCCTTCTGTGGCAGAACACACTGGGTGTGCACAGTTGCCCATCCAGTGTTCTCTATATTCTTGACTGGAATGACGATAAACTGTTGCTGCAAGTGCCTTCTGTTCTCTTGTCCTACATCACTGCACAAGTGATGCTTCTCTTCATGTTCCAGTGCACCAGTGCTGCTAGCTTTCAAAGTATGTAGCATTCCACAAGTTCTACCTGTCTTCATGTCCAGCACGAAGCACAGTGCGCCTTGTTCTGTCCAACACTACGTCAGCAGGCATGTTATGCCAACCTGAATCCTAATCCTGACAGACGGTCTGAAGATAACTAGTAGCTTACTACACTGTCTGCATTCCCTCCAAGGATGGCTACCATTTACCCTACAGATAGCTGGGCAAAACAATTTGTTTAACTGGCTTGTGAGCATATTAACTGCACAAAGCTACATTAAGCAAGTTAGGGTTGTTACATAAAATCAAAAGGGTAGAGAAGTATAAAATTAGGGTACTGCTCTTGGGTATACCGTCGCTACAGTGACATGGTCGATGCAGACAACATCGCCATGACGCTGTAAAGTCCGCCTGGGACTCCAGCACCCTTTCCCAAGGTCCTGCACCCCATCCCTGAATTAGCTTCACCTCGGAGTTGATAATCATAAGTGGGAGGGTGCATGGGGCTGTGCCCCCTGCACGAGGGGGTGGGGGGGGGCACAGCCCGCCGCAAAACAAGAACTTTGAACTCGGCACCATGCCAACCACAACTGCGGTTGATATAGTGGTGTCGGGGAAACGTTGCATCAACGAGAAATTATTGATGCAGTGCTGTAGATCCCCTGCTCTTGGATCTTGGTGACTGTGTGTGTTGGTTTTAGAGTTTAAATCATTTCATGAAGAAATGGATGTTATCTACATCAGTACCTCCTACCAAAGGATAACAACAAGGTGTGTGGTAATGAACTGTGCCAAAGTTAGGGTTATGCCTATTGGTTAAGCCATAGATTTAAATCTGAGCAAAATCAAATTGCACAATTACCAAGGTTATTGTGTATTTGTACCAGAACATTGCATTTATCCCCTTTTGTAACACTGTGCATCAATTGTAAATCTAACTTAGAGCAGCAGTTAATGTTTAAAAATTTTTTTTAGATGCTTGATTATGCAATTCTATTTCACCTGCCGATGTCGATCCCAGCTTTTAATTTTTGTTTCCAAATCCATTTTTATGATGCCATGTTTCACTATATGTTTGCCAAGCTAGGGTTTATTTTTCTTGGCCTGTGGTTAAGATGGATGTCGGCAGTGTCCCATAAGGTCAAGGGGCCGTTTCAGCTGCATGCTAGTTTCTCTTAGTGACAGGAAACATGATACTAAATGTTCAAAAAACAGCTGACAGAACTGACAGTAAGGCAGTCATATTTAATGATGCTCAAAAGTAACTTAAAAAAAAGGAAAAGGACATCTTACAGACAGGAGAAAAAGGTGATATAAAATGGAATTATTTATTGTGTTTAGAAGACCTTAATTAAAAGCTATTGATAAAACAAATGTTCACACCTAATAACCATTCTTTTTTAAAGCTATTTAATATTAGATATATTCATATTTGAAATGTCAATTTTGGCTAGAATTGTAAATACTATCTGTGCCAAATAGACAAAAAAATTCTGTTGATATAACTTTTCAGCAAGCCATGATGTACTACTAAAATAGTTTACAATAAACGTTTTGAGGCCCCCTTTAGAAAGGTGTTGATTAAAGTTAGTGACTATAAAAGTATAGTTGGCTGAGAGGAAAACTAGGTAAATATCTACCCAGGACAGGAACTGGCAGTTATGTGAGAACTTACCGTAACAGTAGAGCTTCGGAAGAGGTTCCTGCAGTAGGTCTTCACATACAGGACTGCGCCCCCTGGCGTCAGGTCCGCATGGCAGACTTGTAGATAGCAATCATCAGCAGGGACCGCCCCAGATGTCGGGGCGTCGTGATGTCAGCCCGACTATAAAAGAGCCGGTCTCGCGCCCGCTCTCCAGTTCTTTCCCGTCATCACCTCAGTCACGTTCGGCTCACGTCAGAACAGCTAACGTCCGCATTATATTTCTCTAATTATTTCTTTGCCTCGTAAAATTCTTACAAAACATTTTTCTTCAAATTACATGTCGCCTAGACTGAAGAAAAGTGCTCTAAGTGCGGCGGGCTTCTCCAGCCGACAACCCGTCAAGCAGGTCGAGAAAAATCTCGACCGCGTCGACGGGAGTCTCGGTCAACTGGCCTGACGGGGACACCGTGAGACCAGTGGCCGAAGCCGAGAAGTCGACCGAAGTCGACGACCGACAACTCGGGGAGAGGGATCTTTCCCGCTCCCAAGAGCGTCGACAGTGAGACTTACCCTTGTCTCTCTTTTGGACCGAGAAGCGGTCCAGAAGGATGGACCCTCACCTTTAGTCGAGAGGGTCAGACAAAGCTCCTAAAAGAAGCTGAATAGAGGCACCGAGAAGGCGGGACAAATCGCAGCCGAGTAAGCGGCCAGCGCGCCTCCTCTTGACGATCATCTGCTCGAGCTGATGCCGAGCCCGCCCCGCGGACACCGCCGACCGGGCCTCTTTTGACTTTACCGGAGGAAATCGCTTCTCGGGACGCCCCAGTTGTAAACGGGCAGCACGGTCTTCGAGGACGTAGGCCGAAAAGGAAGAGCACAGGTCGCAGGCCTGCGGGTCGTGCTCAAGGCCCAAGCAGTAGATGCACGTGGAGTGCGGATCCGTCCGAGACATCTTCTGCCCGCAAGGGCATCTCCGGAAACCGGGAGTCGATTTGTCCATCGCAGCCACGAGGGAGAGAAGACCGAAGTCTTTTTAGCAAAAACTTTTTTAATTTCGAAAATTCGAAGAATTAGGAACCAGTCTTATACGCAGAGCGTTAAGGAGGGAACCTGAGCTTCCAAGCGGTAAGGAAGATCTGGCGTCATGGGGCGGAGCCGAGAGTTTTACCAAGCAGCAGGAGAAATCTCCAGAGCCGAATGTTCAGTGAGGCAGAGTAAAGAATCTGACGGTTGCAGTTCGAATAACAACAGGCAGAGGCTTCAACCAAGCTCGAGATTAACATTCTATGCCATACATAGAAAAGTTAACCCTATGTTCTCCGGGGCAGTTCAAAGGCTGGAGCTAACTGCAATTGTCAGAATACAAGACTTCATGTTGTATGAACAAGAGACGTACTAATGGACCTTGTTTGCAAGTGCTGCGCCAAACCAGCACACACTTCAAACACCTTATCCAGCTAAACTGAGGCTACTATATCCTGATGGTGATATACTATAGCATACAGTGGATAAAGCCAAACAAGATTTGGAAGTGGGGGGCTGTGGCCTTAAATACAATACCACAGATGGTCTCCACAGCATTAGACCAGACAGCAGTCAGGAAACACTGCACAGATCAATCCCATAACACATTACAATCAAGAAAGAACCCGCAGAAATGTCAGCTTTGCTAATGTGGGGCACTGCATTTATGCACATACAGTTTTGTGCTATACACTATTCACTGAACTTTGGACTCCATTTTTGTTTCTTTTGATACGTGGTCTGCTACCTTACCTACCTTAAGGTATTTAGACTAATCTTAACTGTTGATCTTATGAGGGATGGGGGAAGGGTGGATTTCATGGATTGGACGACTGGCCATCGGGCTAAGACATGCACCAGTAGGGTTATTGTCCCTGCATTGCCAGAGTACTACGGTGTTCCAGCTCAGTGATTTATTGCTGCTTCCTTCCCCTATGCTCTTATCTCTGTGTTTGTTACAATTGGCCAGCCAGGCCACAGTACAAGTTGCAGTAGACCCTAACACTGGCTACTGGAGGGAGACTGTCAACTCAGGTGGGGGCCTTGGTCCGGACCCCCCCCACACACACACAGACACTTCTTTTGGCATGGGAGTTGGCTGGAGGTGATACCCCTCCATCCATGTAAAGACATTTTTGTTGGGACTATACTTGCTTGGGTTCCCGGCAGCCGAGTGGTTATAACTAAGGTGTTTGAGGACTAGATTAAAAAAGCTGTAACTGTTATAAGGGCCTTCAATTACTTTAAACAAGGTGCTGTACCTGGGTGGGGGTCTTGCAAGTCTGGTGGGTGCTATTCCCTACTATTCCCCATCCCTGTCTTTTCACCCCATCATCTCACCTGTTTGGAATCAGAGATACCGAATGCAACTTAGCTCTGCTCGCAGTGGATAAGGTGAATCGGGGAGAACTGGGCACTTGAGCATTTCCCCCAGCAGCTTGAGAAGAGACACTGCTCTCAGAGGTCCAGCTGCTGTTTTACATCATTTCTGGGAGTAAATATACTGGACTCGCTGTACACATAATAATCAGACAGCTCCCTGCTTTCATTATGAGACATTCATTCCTATGACTGGTAGACTATTACAAGGGTGAATATTTTGCAGTTGTTACCCACATCAAGCCTTACTTGTTGAGCTCTGGCCACAGCTGGGTAGGGTGAGAGACATGACTAACATAGAAACATAGGGCCAGATATTCAAAAGGGTTGCACCTGCGCAAGTCCGAACTTGCTCCATTCTGCGATATTCAGCAGGAGGCAGTTGCGCCACAGAAAACATGCTGAGCAACAGCGCAATGCAAATGAATGCATGCTGAACTGGAGGGGGAGGAACCATGCATAAACTGCACAGCCCAATATTCAGCCGGGCTGTGCAGAGTTGTGCGGGCGCAACCCCCAACCTGCACCTGCACAACTCTGAGACAAAAAAAGGCTCAAGTCGAGGGCCACCCACAGGTGAGCTGCTGCACTGCAGGCGCAGCACAGCAGCTGCCACCTGGCTGGCCCCAACCCTCCCTGTACCCCCCTGCAGCCCGATCGTGGCAAAAGGTGTAAAATCCCCTCCACCCCACTGGCCCGATCGGCGGGCGCAAGCAAACCCCCAACCAGCCCGATCGCGGGCAGCAATGTGTCTCCCCAACACATCCCTGGTGGTCCAGTGGACGATAAGCCCGATCGCGGGCTGATAATGAAACCCTCCCGAACATAGCCTGGTGGTCCAGTGGACCGATAATCCCGATCGCGGGATGGAATAATTAAACACCCCGAACATAGCCCTGGTGGTCCAGTGGACCGATAATCCTGATCGCGGGATGGAATAATTAAACACCCCCCGAACATAGCCCTGGTGCCTAGTGTACCCCACCCACCCACCCACGAAGCCCCACCACCCGCTCCCCGGCAGCATCACCCGCCTGCCTGGTGGGGCTGCCGCCCAGTGGTGCAGAGCCAGCCATGGGCACCATACTGTACAAGACAGTCCAGTTTTGTGAATGAATGATTCATTCCCAAATCTGAACTGTCTTATCATATAGGCTGCATAAGCCGTGGCTCTTGCTCTGCACCAATGGGCTGCAGCCTACTGAGCAGTCAGTCGGGCAGGCGGGTGGGACGCTGCCGCCCGCCAGCTGCGGGGAGCGGGGTGGTGGGGCTTCGTGAGTGGGTGGGGTGGGGACACTAGGTCACCAGGGATGTTGGTGGGGGGTTTAATCTCCATCCACGATCAGGGATTATGGTCCACTGGACCACCAGGGATGTAATCAGGAGGTGGGGGTTAATATTCATCCCACGATCGGGATTATCAGTCCACTGGACCACCAGGGATGTGTTGGGGAGGGCACATTGCTGCCCGCGATCGGGCTGGTGGGGGATTAAGCTATGCCCGCGATCGGGGCTGGTGGGGATTTAGCTATGCCCCGCGATCGGGCCAGTGGGGGGTGGTGGTGGGGATTTTACACTCTTCTGCCCGCGATCGGGCTGCAGGGGGCATCGGTCCCCGACGGCTGCTGCCTGGCAGGGCGCCAGGCGCAAGTCCTCGGGGATCGGCGCACCTGCATGCTAATGGCATGCAAATGGGGCCATAATCAGATGCAAATGGCCCCCCTTAAGCCTTCATAGTGTATTTGTTGCATATCACCTTTTGAATTTCGGGTTTTGCGCATGGCACAATGGTACTTGCGCCATAAGGATTGAATGCTCCACTCTGTCCACTTGCGGTGGCGCAAGAGTTCCACTGCGCCATGCACAGTGGCTGTGGCCAGGGGTGATATTCAAAGGAGTTGCTGAAGGGCGCAACTCCTTTGAATATCGCTCTGCCACACCCCTGCGCAACTATTTTGTGCAGCGCAAGGGCTTGCTCCACAAAATAGCACAGTTTGAATATCTGGCCCATAGAATTTAACGGCAGACAAGGACCACTTGGCCCACCTAGTCTGTTTGACTACCATCAAGCAGCCCTATTACTCTGTTACCCAGCTTCTCTCTGTATCAGTGCCTATTACAGCACCCAGACTAAGGTAACATCTGTTTAATTGCAGGAGAACTGCACCAAGGTGCCACTGCTCCATTCCATGACTTTCCCTTGTCCAGAGTCATCATCTTAAGGCTTCGGTAGCTGCAGCTCTTACTGCTACCCCAAAGCAAGAAATACAGTTTGGCACTGTCCTAAATGCAGTAATAGTTGATGTCTGTCAAGGTTTAGCCAGGTTTATTAGGCTATGTTTCTCTGGTAGCCAAGTTTGTTACTAACTGGACCTTCCTCACTGCTGGTATGTCTGTTCTGTTTTCTATCAGTTGGAAAAATACCAATGAGGTAGCCCAGTGGGCTTTACACTATTCCTGTTGCATCACTGCAGATAGTAAATATGTTTGCTATACTTCAGCTGGAGTCATTTTTTATTGTTTAACCTGAGTAATGTAATCTACAAGTATTAAACTGGCAATATATTGCATAGAAACCCTTCAAGAATTGTCTGGAGAGGTCTGTAATTGCGTATTAGTTAATTCTGTAGCCCAGACCTTGATCTATGGCAGTATATCCTCAGAATGAATTTTATCTGTGCCTTACACTGCTGCTGGGGCGCGATGTGTTTTCCGTCTGGTGCCACTGATTACCAGTGTTGACCTGAAGTACCATGACCAGTCCTATTATCCTAATTTCCTGGAGAGATGAATTACTAACGGGTGAAAATACCTGTATTTTATATAATGTTAATGGATAAAATAATCTGATCAAAACAAAGGTTCTTCAGTACAGTACCTGCATAGGGAAGGCCCAGATGTCATATTTCTACATGAGATACACTCTCACCACAGGCACCGTCAAGCTAGATAGGCTGGGGTACACACTGGTAGGAGCTCCTCCTATAAACAAAGGGAAATGTAGGGCACAGTGATACTTATTCTATCTACTACTCAACTGCAGCTCTAGGACGGAGAAACTGACCCTGAGTGATGCTATATTCTCTTAGTAGGGAAATTCTCTAGTGACATTAGTAAATGTGTAAATGCCACCTAACTCAGATAAGGTTTTTCAAACCTTATTTAATAAGATCTGTTTACTGTTACAGGGTAGTTAGTCCTCAGTGGGGACTTGAACTTGACACTGTCCCCTCATCAGGACTTTACAGGCCCGGTAGTGTTCTGCTTGTCCCCATCTCAGAAATACTTCAGGACTACAGCAGACCAGTTAGATGTAGTAGACGTCTCACATCACCTGTACCCCACAATATGCCATTATACACATTACTCCCTGCGGCACAGAAGTTATGTCCCCCTGGATTACTTTTTTGTGACAGAAGGGCACTTCACTATGGTAAGGATAGAACTTACAGACAAATCCTATTATCAGACCCTTTTCTTACACTAAAACTGGATATGGAGACAGCAGAATATTAACTGGCTCCTTAATCAGGACGTTACTCCAAGACGACCACTTTGTATTATTATTTACTAATAAGATCTACCAATACTTAAGACAAAAATGACACTGGGCATGTAAGTGACCCCATGCTGTGGGATGCCTTGAAAGTGGCATTGAGGGTCAAAATAGTCTCCCATGCGACTGCCAGGAAAAAAAAATTAACAAAACAGCAAAAGGAGACATTGTCTGCCCTAACTAGTAAACTACACATATTTACTTGTTACACATGAGTAGGGATAGGGTACTGGAAGCTTGGATGTCCCAAGTGAAGACCAAAATTCTGGACATTTTAACACACAAAGTGGAGCAATCGTTCCTCTACATATGGACTTTACTATTCTACCAGGTCTTTTGGCGAAGCTTAAGTGCAGTTCGGTGAAACATTGAGGAGCCTGTTACCACTCTGGTGTCCAAAACCTGGGTCTGCAGTACTTGCTGGGTTACACCTGCAAGATTGGGTGTAACAAAAGCGCATTTGGTTAAGCATTACCTGGGATCGTGCGCTTCCTCAAGTGAGGGTGAGCAGTTCCAGTTTTTTGCTTTGTTTGGTTTCCCTAATTACTGGCTGTAATATCTCTACCCTGTGTGGCCCGTGTTGTTGTTGTTGACATGACTATTATGGAGGGGCATGTGACACATGGCAGTTAGCTGGACAACTGAGGGGGGACGTGGAATACACAAATACTGTAAGTCCGCAATCCTATGACAGGCTGTTCAGAACATATGATGGAACAGATTGGGGGGATACTTCATAGCTATCACTAGGATTTATACTCCGACCCAAGCCCTTCTCTGTTCTCAGAGATCAGTGCTTATCTTGACAAGCCACTCTTGCCCTGACTTTACTGATGAACAACACCAGGGCTTAACAGGTTAATTAATTTCTATACAATGGCACTCTGTATACCCTCCTAAGTCTGTTATTCTGCACCTTTTATGTACAGCACAATCCCGTTTACCTTTTATTTGTTTTTGTCTGTCTATAACTGGGACGCTTATGAAAACAGGGCATTTTGCTCACATGCTTTTCAGTATAAAAATAAACATACTGAAATTGAAACAGTTCAAATCCCAGGAAATATGCTCAGTGTAATTCGAAACCTTAAAACCTTGAAATGCCCAGGGCCTGATGGATATCAGGCTGAAGTCTACAAACAATTTAAAGAACAAATGATACCTTTATTGTTGCAATGTGATCCAGAGGGTGCCCCACCACCACCACCGTCTTAGAACTGGGAATCCATTTTGGCTATTTTGAAATCAGGCAAGGACCTATGTCTCAGAACTTCTTATTGTCCCATATCTCTGCTAAATTCAGATTATAACTCTATTTCCCCTAGGATTTTGAAATCATTAGCCATTGTGGCTAGAGGCCGCTTAGATTTTAGCCACTGTAAGAAATCTTGAGCCACACATCAAAGTATTAAAACAAACAGTGACAAGGTTTTTATTTAAGTGCATTACATCATTTGCCCTATGGCAAACAGTATACAACATTACTGTAAAATAATAACTTAAGTTATCTAACTTATCTGATACCTGCCCAGCTCCTAAAAAGGACAGAGCTCAATTTCAGATTACAGACTAAAACCTTTTTTTCAGTAGTTCAGCACATCACTGGATTTATTTATTTAGTTATTTATTTATTTAAAAATGTTTTGCCAGGAAGGCACACTAAGCCGAGGCTTGTTTCCAGGTGTGACCTGGTGGAAAGGGGAGGGGGAGATACAGCAATGAAATAATATACAAGTAAAACCATATATACAGGAAAGCACTGCATTGTACAAAACTTCGTAATTACATGTACATGTATATAAACACACACACACACACACAAATTCATTTTACAGCACAGCAAACAACAAGGGAACAGAAAAGTGAATTACGAAAATATACAGAGGCTTGAATCGAGACACTTTAAAATCAGAGGGGTTAGGTTTGCTGGAGATGTAACTAAATGTTAAGGCTGCCCTTAGTGAGGGTGGGAGATAAGGTAATAAGTTATACTGGAGAGAGGAGCTAGGAAAAGAGGAGGGGAGTTGTGAGGAGAAGGTACTGTAAAAGAAAGCGTTAGGTGCAGGAGCAGGTGTTGGGGGGAGGGAGTTTGCGAAGGAGAGAGGAAAGAGCAGCGGGGGAAGGGGCATGACGCAGGGGGACGGAGTTCCACAATTTGGGCAGGTGGTGGCAGAATGCAGACTGGCCCTTAGAGGAGTATCTTCTGGGAATAGTCAGGGTGTGAGAGTCACACTTTTGGAGGCAGTGTGTTGGGGAGGGGAGAGGGAGGAGGACAGATAGGAAGAGAGGGAACCAAACCAGAATTTTGCTGTGAAGGAGATACAGTGAAAGCATCTCCTAGCCTCAAGAGAGAGGAAGGAGAGGGAGTTATAGAGATCGCACTGATGTGAGGGAGGAGGAGCATCAAGTGCTAAATGGCAAAAGGAGTTTTAGAGGGAGTCCAATCTGGCAAGGGAGACCACGTCTCCATAGTCGAAAACTGGGAGGATCATTTTCTGCACAACTGTGCGATGGGCAGGCAGTGGAATACAGCTGCAGTTCCAGTAAACAGCACCAAGTTTGGGGTGGATTTTTTTGGCAGTTGCATCCCTATGTACAGAAAAGTCAAGGTGCCCGTCAAGCCAGACACTAAGATACTTGGTAGAGGAAGTAGCATCCAATTTTGTCCCATCGAGGGTGTGGAATGCTGGCAGACAGGGGAAGTGAGACAGTCTCTGACTAGTGCCAAAGGTCATAGAGATAAGTCTTTTAGCATTAAGGAATAGCTGGTGTAAAACCTAGCGCTGGACATTGTCAAGTCCAGCTGCAGGCTGGCAGTGACATTAGAGAGGGATGGGCCAGATGTAAACAGAACAGTGTCATCTGCATACATGTGGATGTTGGAAGAGGAGCAGACAGAGGGGAGGTCATTGAGAAGATGGAGAATAGTAGGGAGCCCAGTAGGGACTGCTGGGACACCAGTATGGATTGGGGGGTACAGAGTCAGATAGCCTAACTGATTGGATTCTGCCAACCAAGTAGGAACTGAACCAATCCACAGCTGAGAGAGAGAGAAAGCCCGGCTGAAGAGAGTTCGGATAGAAGGATGGGTGAGAGACCATGTCAAATGCCTTGGCAAGGTCGATAAAGATGGCAGAGGTGATAAAGCCATTGTCCATTCTGGTGAATTTGGTGTCGGTAAGCGGAGAAGAGAAGTAGTAGATGAGTGATTCTTCCTAAATCCAGACTGGAAAGGGAGGATAGCTGAGATAAGAAAAGATGTTCTTGGAGCTTAGACAGGACAGGGAGGAGCGAGATAGGCTGGTAATTACCAGGAGAGGAGGAGGAGGAGTCACCCCCTTTAGGAAGGGTGGTGACTGTAGCATGTTTCCAGGCCATAGGGACAGAAGAGAGGGAGAAGGAAAGGTTCAGAAGTGAAGTGAGAGGATTAGCAATATCATGGGCAGATAGGAAGAGGAGTTTCGGATCAAGGCCGTCGGGGGAAGACCCAGAAAAGGGGTTTAACGTGAGAAGGGCCTTGAGGGTGGTGGATGGGTGTATACTGGAGAAAGAGAATGAGGGGTGCAGGGGCAAGAGAGCAGTAGCAACGAGTTGGAAGGAGGGGCAGGAGGGAGAGAGTGAAGAAGGTAGGTAGCATATGAGGTAAAGGAGTTAAATTTGGAGGCAACCTCTAAGGGGTCTGATAAAATGGTGTCACTGTCATGAAGAACAGGGAAAGAGGTTTGGGCTGCAGGGGAGAATAGGGCTTGTACCACTTTCCAAAACTTAGATGGGTGGTTCAGGTTGGTGCTGAAAGTGGTTTGGAAGTATTTGGCTCGAGCATGTCTTATGCATGGGTGCAAGAGTTGAGAAGGGTCCGATTAAACTGGAAGTCAAATGGGGAACCTGAGGATTTGTGAGTTTTTCTGGCTTGGTCATGTGGCCGGATACATGCTAAGAGTTCAGGGGGTGATCAAGGAGATGATTACCCTGTACTCTGATCCGCCTGAGAAGGGTGAACTTATTCCATATGGTTGTGAATTTGGTGTGGAAGAACTCCCAAGCTGAGCCAATGGAGGATGAATAAGTGATGGGGACCAATCAGCAGTTGATGGGTCAGTAAGCACAGGGTTGAGGTCTAGTGATTTGCAGGAGGCGGGTCACAATGCATCTAGGGGAGCTTTGGGGCAGTGGATCTTGTGTACAATGTAGATAAGGTGGTGATCACTTATAGCATCAGGGTGAAGACCAGCAGTGATGACGCAGTGTAGGTGAGTAGTTAGGGCCTAATCAATGAGTGTGTGATTGAGGGACTTATTGTTTCAGCAGGTGGGATCAGAGATGAGTTGGGTCAGATTGAGTGAGGAGATATCGTTACGTGTTTTAGTATGTTGCAGGGATAACCAATTGAGAGTAAAGCCTCCAAGGACATACAGTTTACCAGTGGAGGTATGGGACAAGATGGTGGTCATGAGGGCAGATATGGGGGGTAAATTAGGCAGCAATAAGCATCCGCTATAAAGATAGGCGTGAAAGAGGGGAGCGTAATTTTAATGATTAGAAGTTCATACAAGTCGGCAGAAGTGGATGCGTGAACAGGGGAAAATTGCAGGGAAGTACATATGTACATGGCTACACCTCTGCCATGACTGGCTCTGTCTTAATGGATTAGGAAGTAGTCCGGTAGGGAGATAGAGCAGTCGGGGACCTTAGAGTTTAGCCAGGTTTCGGAGACAATAAAAATATCAGGAGACAATGTTATAGTGAAGGGAATCAGCAAGATAATTTTATGTTGCAAACTCCTTCTGTTTAAATGTGCAGTTTTGAGTGCATACGTGGTAGTTAGGAAAGGCAGTGGGGAGAGGGACCAGGGTTTGGATTGACATCACCCACTATAAGCAGTAGAATAGCAATTAAAAGCTTAGTAGAGCCAGTGGTTCGCCTTGGAGAGGCCAGGAGAGAGAGGAGCAGCAGGTGGGGTGAGAGGAGTGGTTAGAGAAGGTGAATTTGGGATACAGAGATATAGAGGGAGGTAGAAGGGGGAGAATGGATGGTCCTATAAACCAGGTATTATGGACCGGGGGGGACAGGAGAAGAGGGTGGTGAAACGTGAACATGGGTTGGTAGAAGGAGAGGAATGTCAAGAGGTGAGGATACAGGTGGAGGAGGAATGGGGTAGAGGAGGGAGAAATGAGGAGATGGAAAAGAGAAGAGGAAAGATTATCATAAGTAACATGGTAGGAGAAAGGAAAAATGCAAATAGGGTTTGAAGGGAAGGGAATTATGAAGTAGTGGGGGCTGGGATCAGTGAAAGCTCTAACCAGCAGAAATGTAGTCGATTATGCAGCTGAAAGGAATGCAATGGTAGTGAACAGGGGGCAACTAGGACCCAGGCGGAAGTAAGCAGAGCAAGGCAGAAGGGATGTCCCAAGTAAAAGTTTATTTGTTGGGGGGAGGATGATGCAAGGAACACTAGGATCACTCCAGGTAGTAATAATTGCTGGTTGAGTGGCATTGTGGATAGAGTTGTAGCCTTCTGAATGGGCTGGGCACCTCAGGCCTAGGTTTGAGTCCAAGGAGGAGAAGAGGGGGGAGTGAAGGGGGTGAAGGGGGGAGAAAGTGGCAAGAAGGGGGAGGGGTTTGCTATGGAGTGAAAAGGAGAGGGGGGATATGCTAAGGGGCAGGTAAAAAGGAATGGAGGGTGGAAGAGGCAGGAACTACCAAGGACAAATTAAGGACAGGGCTAGATAGTTTATATTTAGAGTTAAGTGGTGGAGAGCACAGTGTCCCCTAGTGGCTTGGTAGTATAACCTGCTAAGAGGGGGGTTTTGGAAGTTTGATTAGGTGATCAGCCACGTGACCCGACTACCTATAAAAGAAAAGACTGTCCAGGCGGAGTGGGTGGAGGGCAGCTGCCATGGAGTGGTGGCGGTACTGCAGTAGAACACACAGCCAAAATCTCAAAGCCATCCATACCTGAACCTGGAATGGCTCCGGCCACTGGAGGAGGGGACATCTGATAAATCTTGTGTTACTCTGCCTATAATGAAAGAGAGGATTAAAGGTCACGGTGCTGAACAAGGAGGGTCAGGTCAGAAATGGAGACGGTAGAGAAATAGCTACCTGGAGGCTAGCGTGGCAAATCCAGCAGTACTGAGCAGTGCACACAAAGTCATTAACTTAATTAAATAACCAGCAGTACACACAAATAGATTAAATGGCGCAGCACAAGCGGTGCAGTTAGGTTCATTAGACAGTACAAACATCACAACAGTATAGTTCTAAATAAGAGACTACCATCCTAGCAAGATCCCAACAGGGAGAGACCACATATAGGCAAGTCCCAACATACAACTACTCTTGAAGAAACATTCCCACTGTCATGATATACAGTCTAATGCAGTATACACAATAGCAGCCAAAAGCTATGAGTTGCGGTCCTCCAACAAATAAGTAAGCACACTCCTAATTCAGCTTTTACAGCAGCAGCCCACACACAGCCAAAGTCTCAGAGCCATCCATACCTTGAACCGTGGAGCGGCTCCGGCCACTGGAGGGGAAGGGGACATCTGGTAAATCTTGTTACTGTGCCTTGAACCGTGGAATGGCTCCGGCCGCTGGAGGGGAAGGGGTCTGGTATATCCTGTGTTACTCTTCCTTGAGCTATGGAATGGCTCCAGCCGCTGGAGGGGGACATCTGGTAAATCTTGCCTCTGCCTTGAACCGCGGAATGGCTCCAGCCACTGGAGAGGAGGGGGACATCTGGCTTTATATTAGGGACTCTTGAATTTCCTGCTTCTTGGCTTGTCCCTTGCTTAACTATCAAGACAGCCTGATTTTAATCAACAGCCCACTCCCCAAACCACAAATAATTCCTGGTCTCTTTAAATTGATCCTTCAGTTCTTAACTTTGATTCCTATCATTTTATTAAAGACTGATTTAATCGGCAGCTTCTTTATATATAAACTGACCAAAAAAGCACAAACTCCAACCCTGTTCCATCTCAGAATGTTTGCTCTAGAGGCTACTTATTTTAGACCTTTCATCCCCATGTTCCTCACGCTGTTTCAGACTGCCAGCTCATTTTCACATTTGGCTAATGTATAGCCTACCTCTCAGCAATGAGTGTTGTCAGTTTGTTTTTTTCCTGTGTCGCTGCCAAAAGAAGGATCAGGTGACTGCCGGTGACTGTGACATGTGCATTCGGCACTCCAAGGAGCTCAAATCCTGAAATCTCATGTGAGTACATGAGATTTAAGATGGTGTTGGCAGCCAGTAGTTTTTCCACTCGTCTTTCTGTAGTTCTGAGTGTTGTGGAGAGAGAGGTGGCGAAAGCTGGCTGCGGCACGCTGCTTTTGCCTCCGTGGCACTCTTGCACATGAAAACTTTAGCCACATGACTTTTGGCTTTACCAGTGGCGATGTGGAGAGCGGCAAGCAGGAACATAGTATAAAATACTTATGGTGGTGTGTGCATCCCACCTAGATGGAATACTGCTGACCCTTATGGGTAAAGACCAAGCCGACTTTGTTCAAGTCACCAAACTGATGACAATATACATTGCACTTTTTCACCTTCCTGATTACTGAACTGGGCATTTCTGCAACGTTGATGAGTCTCAATGCCAAGAAGGTGTTTGATAGGTTGTCCTGTTTGTTTCTATGGGGCACCCTGTCAATCTCTGGATTTGTCACACAGTTTACAGTGCTTAAGTGTAACTTGTACACCTCTCCATGGGCCTCTGTCTGAGTAACTGGGTCCTTTACTCGTTTGCTTACACTGAGTAGGGGTACAAAATTGGGGCACCCCCCTTCCTCGCCATCTATTCACATTATACCGTACATAACAACTGGCAGCAGAGAACAACAGTAAGGGCGGGATGGGGGTGCCAACAGGGGGCATCAGATTTAAAGTTATGTTATCTGCAGATGATGTACTACTTACACTGAAATCCCTGGACAGATCACTGGAGACAGTTTGGACTGTACCTTTACACTGAGGGAGTGGCAAGTTTTAAACTACCAACCCCCCTGGAGGTCCTTTTCAAACAGAACAGGTGTGCAGTTATAAATCTAGAGGTGCATATTCCTCATAACCAAGAACATCTGGAACTGACTCAGCAACTAACTACAGATTTAGATAAATGGATGCAGCTCCCATTGAGGCTTTTCTCAAACAGAAACATTTCATCTCTCCCAAACCAGTCCTTTAGCTTCCTTTTCAAAATCTTCTGAAGATAAATACATAGGCGATAAAAAAGAGAACATGTAAAATATAAGGGGGCTTGTTTCATTTTATCTAGCTTTTTATCAGGAAAGGAGGGCTGAGAAATAGTTCCTGTTTTCAGCTTTATCCCGAGGATAGCGTATGCAAACCATTTAATGTAGAATAGGTAAAACTGGGCCAGGACATCAGGGAAAATTCCTCTACTCCTTTCAAGGAGTACCATTGGATCTTTATCGTCCACCTGAACAGCCATCAGAACAGGCAGATTAGAATTCAGTTTAACATTTCATCTGAAAAATGGCACCTCTGACAGTACAGCGCATCGGTATGGTTATTTTTAACCAAGGGGAGGGTTCACCCTGCAGACGTACCATCACCACTTCCTGCACCAAATGGTGTTCACTGGGGGTCTCCCATCCTACTACTGACAATTCCCGACCTTACAGCTTCTGAGAAGTGATGGAATCAGTCTCCAAAATGGTAGGGCTGCAGGCCTTTTAGAATTGTGTCTAAATAATATTTGAATGTTATCTCTGAGGCACTGGTAGCTTTTTAAGCCAAGAAATTACAACCAGAAAGTGTTTACTAATTCTCAGAACATGCTTTTAGCAGTGGAGCTGAGTATAGATCAATTTTCTTTCTGATGCTGACAGATTATATACCGCAGACAGGAAAAAATAAATACTTATGAGCACCATGGCTACCTGTTGGATTCTTATCTTCTTTTGGCCAGCTGTGAATGAAGGAGGATCACACTCCTCTTCTAAATCAATCCTCATAAATTCATCTATAGTCAGTTGACTTGTAGGTGTCTCTTCAAATTCTGTAAGCCTAAAACAAAGTTAAAAACACAAAATAAATCAATTTTTAAGAATTCAGAGGTTCATTTCAGGAAGAAAAATAAATGAACTTGAAGAATCCAAAGGTTTATTTCAGGAAGAAATGTTGTTCATCAATTTTAATATTTCACAGTTCTCAGAGGTTTACTTTCTATCCACCCAAAGATAAAAGTCCACATGGAAAAATAATAGTTGTCATAATGAGAAAAAAACACCACAAAAAAGCAGTTAAGACTACAGGTTCTGACATCACACTCACATTCAACCTAGGTAGCACGGAAGCAAACTCATTTTAAACACAGTTTATGCTGAGTTTTGCAATATACATTATCAGTCCATGTTTACATTACTTCCCAGACACATTAAGAATGAATGGGAACCCTACTGCACAATGGCATTTATAATTTTCTGTCAGAGTCAGTATTATGAAAGAATATAGCATGGCCCTGTTAGTGTTTATACTGTACATACATAAGTACCCTCGAACAGCAGAGCTCAGATCTAAATAACCACCACTGTAGTAAAGGAAAACCTCATGTTTACACAGCGCATATAAAAGACTTAAAGCAAAATGTCCACCTAAAAACGGACCCCACCTCAGTGTGATGCAGGGCCTGATAAGCATTTTCAGAAAAAGTATAATTTTTTTTTTTTTTACCTTCACTTCGTTGATTTATTTCTAATTCATCTGGTTAATCCTGCCTCCCTTTCCGTCAGCATTTTAAAATCAAGCACCCTGAGCGTCACGCCCTCAACCTCCCGCAGCTGTCCCAGAATAACGTATGATGCGGGAAGCAGCCATGGGAGCATGCTATCAGTTACTGCATGGCCGGAGCTTCTGATAGCTCCGGTTTGGAATGTACATGTCTTGGTGCTATACCAAGATCAGCTATAGACTAGCAGTGAACTGAAGCTCAGAAATCCTCCATCCAGAAGTAATGGCAACTAAAAATAATGCTCTTTCCACAACAGAAAGCATAGCTCGCAAGACGCAGTGGGCTCAAACGGAGACAAAGTAACCTTTTCTAACAAAATTTTCTAACAAAATTCAGATCCCAAGTGGGGCTGGACTGCAAATGGGCAGCTTCAAATGAAGGATGGCCCTTAAGAATGTATATGACACATCAAAGGCTCGTGAAAGACCAAAATGGCCAACAGGTACACTTAATGGAAAGAGTACTGCAACCGGCATCGAAGAGGAGTGCAGGTACTCCAGAATCTGATTCACTGGACAGGTGAAGGGCTCCAGATGATGAGAAGTAGCCCACAGAGCAAAGCACTTCCACTTCACGGCATAAGTGGCCCAGGCAGAGGGTTTTCTAGCAGCCACCAGAATATCAGCCACCTTCTGAGAAACTCCAAACCTTGCAATAGCTACGTCTTCAGGAGCCATGCATGAAGGTGAAAAGACTTGAGATCCGGATGGACTAGAGTGCCCTGCTCCTGTGATAGCAAGCTGGGGCATACAGGCAGAGGTACAGGGGGTTCAAACTGCCAGCTGCTGCAATAATGGGAACCAGATCTGATGAGGCCAGAAGGGAGCCACGAGGATCAAAGTGGCTCCTTCCATATGAAGATTAATTAGAACCCTCTAAATCAGAGGAAAGGGAGGGAAGGCATAGAGAAACCTCCCTTTCCAAGTGAGGGACAACGCATCTCGCCAGAAAACTCCAGGCCCTGGAATGTGCAAGCAGAAACGAGGCAGTTTTGCGTTGAGTGGGGATGCAAAAAGGTCCAACTTTGGGTGACCCCACCTGTCAAACAGGCCCTGTAAGACTGAGGTCAGCAGCTCCCACTCGTGCATCTGAGACTGGGAGCGACTGAGCCTGTCTGCCAGGACATTTTGGACACCTGGACCATGGACGTCTGACAGTTCTAGGCCATGTTCTAGAGCCCAGTACTAGACCCTCATCGCTTCCTGACACAGAGGATAGGTGGGTCCCTCCTTGTTTGTGGATGTAGTGTACCACACTGATGATGTCTGCACCAGCAGATGGCCCGGGACAGATGGGTCTGGAAGGCTTGGAGAGCATACAGAATGGCCTCATCTCCAGGATGTTGATATGGAGGATGGCCTCCACTGCAGACTATTTCTATCGGGTCTGGTGGGGCCCCAGATGAGCTCCCCAGACTAACCCCAAGGCATTTGTGGTAAGAATCTGCAGAGGTGAAGGAATGAGGAAGAGAACCCCTCTCAACAGGTTACTGGGTTCCAACCACCATAGCAGCACCTTCTTCACCACAGGGGAGACTAAACTCTGCTGTTCCAGGTCATCTGTGGGTTGGTTCCACTGGACCCTCACTGTTCACCGGGGAATCTGCATGTGCAGCCTGGCAAAGGATACAGTGACAAGAGCTGCAGCCGGCAGGCTCAAGAGCCTTACGAAGAATCTGGCCGAGACACATCTGCTGTTGTAAAGCAGCTGGGCTTAAGCCATCAAGCAGTCTGCCCTGTCCTGTGGTTAGAACGCCAAGCCCACAGCCGTGTCCAGTACTGCCCCAATGTACTGGAGGCAGTGGCAAATGGCCAAGGCTGACTTGGGCAGATTATATCTAGATTCCCAGGGTGTGGAACAACTGCCGGGAATGCTCTAGGGTCTGGAGCAATTGCTCCCCGTACTGTGATCTGTGCAACCAGTTATCCAGGTAAGGGAAGATATACTGCGAGCGCCTTTCTCCAGGGGCTGATGCTTTCACTGCCTAGCATTTGGTAAAGACCCATGGTGCAGAGGTACAAGCCAAAGGGCAAGACCCAGAACTGGCAGTGCTCCCCATGGGATATGCAGGTATGCGTCCTGCATGCTGAGGGAGCATATCTAGTCACCCTGGTGCAGCCATGGCAGTAGGCCATTTAGGTGTGTCACCAGCCTGAATTTTCTTATACTGGAAGTAGAAATGCAGGTTGCTCAGATCTAGGATGCGCCATAAATCCCCTGTGGATTTAGGGACTAGAAAGAAGTGGTAAGTGAACCCCTGTTCCTTTGATCATTGCAGACATGCTATATGGCCATTTTCTGCAGCAATGTGCAAAGTTCGACCAAGGTAACTGTGTGGGGCAGTATTCATCAACCTTACTAAGGCCTTTGATACCGTTAACCACCCACTTCTGCTTAGGCAACTGTCAACCATCAGGCTCTCCAATGACACATTGCCCTGGTTCACTAGCTACCTCAGAGGTACGGTCCAGCATGTTAGAATTGTCCGTGTCACATCTGATGATGAACCAGTCCTTTCCGGAATTCCGAAGGGGTCCACACTTGGCCCTTTAGCCTTCTCTCTTTCCTGAATAACCTCCCCAGTGTTTGCCACCAGAAATTACTACTCTCGCAGACAATGCAGTCCTGTTTCTAACCATCATGACATCAAACACCTGGAGAGTCAGTTGCAGAGAGACTTTAGTCATGTGAAGAATGGTTCAAATCCCACAAGCTCATCTTAAATTATCCCGAAAACCAAGGTGTGACTTTCTGCAACACAGAGCAAGTAAAATCTCAGTTCCTCACCACCAGGAACCAGTCTGGGACTTCACTCGAACATGTGCCTGAGTTTAAATATCTTGGCATCGCACTGGACTGCTCCCTCTCCTATCACACTTCAACAAAATGTAAAAGGCCCATGGCATGCAATTGGTCTGCTCCACTGGCACAAACACTGCATGACTGCGGATGCCCTTAGACTCGCTATCTACAGCTCTGTCACCTCCATCATTGACTATAGTTTAGCTATCTATGGCTCTGCTTCCCCTACTGCACTTCACAGGATATCAGTGTCACTCAGCAAAGCCTGCAGGCTCCTAACTTGCATTGCCCACCGAACTCACACCTGTGACCTGTACACACAGGCCAGTTGGCTTCCACTTCATAGTAGAATTCAGTATCAGACATGCCTGATCTCCAAGAAGGTTCTCTTGGGTCTCATGCCACCAGATGTTCAAAGCTCTCCTGCATACAGCAGTATCCAACATACATGTAGTGCTCAACATCAAACCTTCCAGGTCCCTAGATGCAGGACCACAATGGGCCAAGGTCATTCACCCATAGAGCTCCTCAGTGGTACAATGCCCTCAACAATGAAGTACCTACAGCTGCAACACTTGGACCCTTTAAAGGCAACTCTGACTATACCTAACATCAACCACATAATGTGACTGCTTCTCCTAGTGGTAGCCTCCTCTCTCACCCCAGTCTAAGGTGACCTGTTAAGCACCCCAGCATTTTCCCATCACCTGCTTCCCTCCTCCCACCCCTACCCTTCCCCATCACCACCCTGCCCCTCCACCTCCCTCTTGTAGGCACTTTCAGATTTTAGGTTCCCCAACCCCTACCTACCCTGCACTTATGCTACCCATCCATCACCCTGACAATGGCCCTTCAGCCTGCCCACCCCTTTCTTTAATCCTATTACCCTACAACCACTATCTGTTCTATATAATGTACTGTCTGCACTGAAACATCTTGCTCTGATGAACTGGCTCATAATGTCTCTCCATTATGTACTTTAAATTTAAAGCCTTGCCTTCACTGTATTATACCTGTAACCATGGTCAACCTCTGTGTATGTTTTCCCTCCATCCTTTGATGTGGAACCTTTGTAAATGAGCAGCAATTGCTCAAAGGTATTTGTAATCCTAGAGACTAATACAATAAAAATAAAATATATAAGTTTCCCCTGCAGCAGTGGAATGTGGTCTGGAGGGTAGTGTGAGTGAACCTGAGGTAGATCTGGAGGCTCTCCAGAAGGACTAGAGTGTGGCCTGGCGCTACAAGCTGCAGGACCCACACAGCTATAGAGATCCCCCTCCACCTGTCCCACCACCACCTCCTGTAGTGCTGGAAGGTGGGGGTCTAACAAGGAGTCATGCCGAAGCAGGAACTCCAACTAGGATCGTGCCCCCTCCTCTGGGAATCTCCCCATTGGTGGAGGCAGGAGAGGCAGGGCTGTTGCTGCCAGAACCTTGTCCTGAGGCCTGGTGCCCAGCTTAGGCTTATGGTAGGCCCGTAAAGAGCACCCCATGGCCACTTTTTGGCTGGGTGCAGAACAAGAGTGGACTGACCTAGAGTCCTTCCCAGTGCCCACAGGTTAGAAAGTATGTCCTGCACATCCAACCCAAACAGCCTGTAGACCTGAAGGGGCATTCAGGATGGACTATTGTACATCAGCAGCAAACCCAGACACCCTGAGCCAAGAAGGCCTGCTGCAGCCCGGGGGGGGGGGGGAGGAGACCTGCAGGAATAGAGGGGTCCCCTCTGGAGGGCCTGGTACCATATTACCACTTTTCTGGCATGTCAGAGAACAGGCTTGATTACTGCCAGATGCTTGGGGTGCAGCCGTTAGAGGAGGGAGGGAAAAAGGCGGAGAAATGGAGGGATCTAGGAACTCCACCAAGAGTCTCCCAGGAATGACTTGCTCCTAAGCATCAAATCTCCCTGTAGTTTGTAGCTGCACCCCCTTAGAGATGAAGGAGAGGATTGCAGGAGGGGGCCCCTGGGCACCCACTGGTGGGCCCCTACTCCTGGAGAAAAAGGGTGGGGGCCAGCCTAATAGAAGGCTCCCAATCCCAAGCACATTTCATCTCCCTCTTCTGTGATAACAGGAGGGATACTACTGACACCTGTTGACAGGCTCTGTGGACCGTATGTAGGGAAACTAAAATGGCGATGCCCCCGAGGTTGAAGGGCATGGCAACGAAACAGATGGTGATGTAGGGTGCAGACTAAAAAGCCCTGATGTCAACATCTGGGGTGTAAAGGTGCTGGATTGGCTCTGCAAAGGAGGAGAGCACACTGTGCCTAGGAACAGCGCCGTACGGCATTAGTAGGGGTGATTAGAGCCCCACATCAATTGACCACTGCCAGACTGCACAAGGCTAACGAAAAGGCTGGTTGGGCTGACCCGCTACAGGTTCAGAGGGCAGGAGGCAAAGACAGCAATCCGTAAGGCTGGGGAATGCTGTGACATTGACAGAGAAGAGAGGAGCCCCTACGTCAACAGGACTGACAGGGGCCTCCTGCTACCTCCAACCGGTATATGATGAAATCTGAGCATCAGAATGTACGGAGAGCAGCCCACATGGCAGCAGGGCGTCACGTGGAGACGATGAGGGGGAGGACTAGAGGCCCGGCATTGATAGGCCTAGGCTGGCATAAGGAACCAGCTGAGCCGAAAGCCCAGAGCGACGCTGTGGAGAGGGAGGGCCTGAGGTAGGGCACAGCAGTGATGGCTTGCATGTACAGGAGGCACCGTGCAGCACTGACATGCCAACGCTGGCCATGAGAGCCAGCAGAGCGTGCTACCCAGAGCTGACCCTACAGGACAAAGGTTTGGGCTGCGGGGGGGGGGTCAGCAATGGTGGCCTGCATGGCAGGGCACCTTGCTACTTCAACAGGGTAACCTGAGCCCTAGCGTCAACAGGGCGGCATGGGATAAGAGAGGACCAGCAAAAGTCACTGTGGGGCCAACCCGTGGGTCTGAGGGTCACAGCTGCAGGACTAGTAACATCATTTGTAGCCCCAATATTGGAGGCCATCACAGTTGCAAGTGAGCCAGCAGGAAACACTGCCAGAGCCATACTTCAGAGGAAGAAGGTGTTGGATGGCAGGAAGCATCACCATGGATCGAACATACGCCGAGTTGGTGCCACGAGGGAGTAACAACTGAGAGAGAAGGCCTGAAGCTGGCCGACAAGCCGTGAGATCCAGCTACACAGAATTTTGTTCCTTGAGGTTTGCCAAAAGCGTGATAGAAGATCAGGCAGAGATGGCAGGTCTAGCAGTTGTAGTCCCCAGGAATCCACCACAATCGAAGAACCACAAGATCAGGTCAATGAGACAATGACCGAAAGCAAAAGCAAACAAAAATCATGAGAAAACAAGTGATCTGAAAAAGGAAAATAAAGTATATGAAAATTGGGCAGTCGACTGAAGCATAGTGGTGTCTTTGTGGAGTCCAGTGCATGATGGTTGATGGTGGGAAAAGAACGGAGGAGGGCACAGGGTCGCTTACGTATATATAGGAAGAGCAATGTAGGCTGACGTCTGTCGTCGAGGCAAAGGCCAGCAAGCATAGGAAAAACCAGGAGCAGTTGTAAAATTCACAACAAGAGTATTTATTTCTACTAGCAGTAACATAAAAATAAAATTGTTCAGTAGAACTATTTACAAAGGCCAAATAAACAGAAAAAGTCCATCTGAGTTTTTCTTCAATCTCTGTGTCCATCTAGCATGCAATTGCAGCTCAGCTCTAAGTCCTTCTAACCCTCATTCTGTTTTTTCCAAAGTGTTCTTGTATATTTCAGGCAGGTGCTGCAAGAACACATTGTCCCAGAGTTGAGGCCCCTTTTTCACAGCTCTTGCAAAAGGCTTAAAAATTGCACTAAACTCTTGAGTTTCCAATAGCTTTTTGCAATCACCTCAAATCACAATTATATACATTTCAACAGTAACACTATATAGTTTCTCAACAAAAGGGATCCCAATATCAGTTACATTTCCATACAATGATTTGAATATATTTTTTATATCAGCAGATGTGCAAGGGAGGAAAAGACAAACAGCAAGGGAAGACTGAGAGATAGCAAGAGGCAGAGAATTGCGAGACTGTCAGAGTGATCAAGTCCTAGGTCTCACAGTAAAATCAGGTTGCGCAACCAGACAGAGAAGAAACAGGAAAGGAGAGAATAGATCCTTGCATTTAAACTCTTTCCATAACAACTGGGACAGGGTCCTATTCTACCCTGTCACACTCCTTAAGAGGGAACCTGTCTTATTAAATAGGTTTCCAAAACTTTCTATTAATTCTCTACTAATATTAGCTTCTAATTTTCAGAAATTAACACATGTGCATCATCTTGTTTTTCTATAACATTACAGCAAACAGTAAAGTTCAAATTCATACGTTTGTTTTTCAACCTTCAGAACTCTCAATTCCTGATCCATATCTTGACAGAAAATCAACATTGCTATTCTCTTTATCAGATTTGTGTATCACATTGAATTTAAATGGCTGTAGTGCCAGGTACCACCTTGTGATTCTGGCATTTTTATCTTTCATTTGGTTAAGCCAACAGAGAGGACTATGATCTGTTATAAGTACAAAGTCAGTTCTAACAAATAAAACTTAAAGGACTCCAAGGCCCACTTTGCTGCTAAACATTCCTTTTCAATGGTGGAGTACCTTTTCTCTCTGTGTCATGCAACTTCCTACTTTATGTACAGAATAGGATATTTCCGTCCCATCTATATTTTGACTCAGGACTGCACCTAGGCCTACCTCTGATGCATCTGTTTGTAACAAAATGGTTTCTCAGAGTCTGGGCTTCTCAAAACTGGGGCTGAAAATAATGCAGCCTTAATGGCTTGAAAAGCTTCATCACACTTTGGGGTCCATTTCGCATTATTTGGGAAACATTTCTCCTTGAGTTCAGTGAGGGGAGTAGCTAACTCAGCAAAGTTGGGAACAAATCTCCGATAATAACCAGCCAGCCCTAAAAATGACCCGACATGTTTGTTTGTTTTAGGGACAGGGCCTTTAGCTGCAGCTTCTGTTTTCAAAGTTTCTGACTTAACTTCTCCATTTCTCAACACATAGCCCAACTATCTGGTTTCCTGCATGCCCATTGCACATTTGGTAGGATTAATAGTCAGACCTGAATTTTTGATTTATTTATTTAGCTTTTGTTTACCGGGTAAGTACACTAGACAAGTAGTATGCCTATTTTCAGGAATGACCCGGGAGAGCACAAAACATACAGTATACATACATGGCAACATTGGAGAAACAGCATGATACAGTAAAAAAACAGCTATAACAACGCTTGTATAAGGGCAGAGATACTGCCACACATAGTACAAATTGTTACAGGACATAGATAGACATTAGAATCACTGAATACATATTTCATAGACCATCATGGACTCAGAGTGGACAATAGTGGACTGCGAGTACTACATTACAGAGACTAGGAGCAGTCACATCTTGTCATTTGTTTTAGGTGTAGGACCACAGGGAGGGCGAAAGGTCCCATGGGAAGGGGCAGAGCGAACAGAGTCCGAATGGAGTTCCAGAGCCTAGGCACAAAAGCGGCAAGTCACGACCCCCTATAAGGTCCGGTAGAGGGAACTTTAAGCAACTCAGCGGTCTGTGACCTGAGCTGGTAGGGGATGACGCTCCAGTTTTGGGAGGAGATGCGCCAGTCCCGACAGGTATGCCCGTGGCAACACTTTCTGATGAGTTTCCTACACCAAGGATCAGGAATTCCGCGGGGGGAGCCAGTTGAGTTTGTCATAGAGCTCACATCGGTGGGTGAATTTGGGAGCAGCAAGTGCAAACCGACAGATATCATTATATGCCGTGTTCCACCGATTAAGATGGATTTGAGGTGACCTGGCAAATAGGTGGTATCCATAACTAAGGGAGGGGAGAAGCACTCCCCTCACAAGTGCCAGCCTCGCTCCCAGAGTCAGGCTGAATCTGGCCCTGTAGGCAAGGCCAAGCTTACACCTGGTGGCTCTGCAGATGTTTTGGATATGGCTTCCCATGTCAAGTTGTGGGTCGAGGGTGACCCCAAGATATTTAATTGAGCTCGCTGTTGGCAACAGGGGGCCTCCATCACCAGCTATTTTAAGTATAGCTGATGGGGCTTTTAACTTGGCCGTGGAACCAAAGAGCATGGCCTGAGTTTTGTAGGATTCAGTACCAGTCTATGGTTGGTAATCCAGGCGAGACTCTGCTGAAGTCTTCAGATAGGCACTAGTTAGTCCAGCAGCATTACGAGCATGGGCCACTAGCACAAGGTCATCTGCATAAAGCGTGACTTTCCAACAGCGAGAGTCACCCGTGGGAGTTGATTAATAAAAAGTGAGAATAGGAGAGGTCCAAGTACTGATCCCTTGGGAACTCCCATGGTCACAGCCCTAGGCTCTGAGAGGACCTTGTTAAAGCAGGTGCGCTGCTTCCTACCCATTAGGTAGCTCATCATCCAACTCATGGCACGCGGATAGAACCCGAGAGCCCTAAGCTGCTCCCCCAGTAGGTCATGGTTGACAAGGTCAAAAGCTTTTGACAGGTCAATAAATATAGCACCTGACAGTTTGCCCTGATCCATGGCGGATCTAATACTAGAGTTACAGTAATCAGGGCAGTAGTGGTACTATGACCCTTCCAGAAACCATGTTGGGCCCCAGAAAGCAGCTCATGGGTATCCACGTACTCCGAGTTGCTCCGCCACAACCTTTTCAGGAGTTTACCAAGGGATGGGAGAATAGAAATAGAGGCGATAGTTGTCAGGAGTTTGGGATTTCCTGCTTCAGAACAGGGACTATCCTTGCCTCCTTCCAGATGTCAGGGATTATCCCGAGCTAAGGGATAGGTTAAAGATATGGGCAATCAGAGGGCAATGTAAGCTGCTCCCAGCTTGAGAAGCCTGGGCTCAAGTTTGTCAGGCCCTGCACTGGAGTGCTGGGCGAGGCAACAAGCGGTTCCGAACATCAAGGACAGACACGGCCTTAAGATTAAATACTCTCCGAGGAGGATGTTCCTCTGCATCGGAGGGATATTAGCGAGCGACCCCATCGGTCGTGAAACAGGAGGTGAGGGCAAAGGTCAGAGAAGTGGAGATTGAGGTCGTCGGCTTAGTGTGGGGATTATTGCACGAGACTCCATCAATAATCATGTCCACGACACCGAGTGAGAGGCCCACTGACGAGGGATTTAATGTTCCTCCAGAACCTCCTAGGATCTCTGACAGAGCTAAGTAGTGCCCGATTTACAGAAGTTAATTTGGCAGCCCTAATGGCTTTTACACCGATTCCTGAGTTGCCGATATCTCAGGAGATTAGCAGGATCTCTGGAACCCTTAGTACTTGCCCAGCATTTGTCTCTCTCCCGCATCTGGGCAAGTAAGTCACCATTCACCCAGAAGGTGGCTGTTCCCCTCACCCTCCGGGTAACCCTGGAGGCGTGTCTATCTTGAAGAACACCAAAGAAATGTATGAAGCAGGAGGCTGCCACTGAGGGGTCAGAGGCTTCAAGAACCCTGGTCCAGTCAGTACATCCTAGATCGGCCAGGAAAGCCTCAGGGTCAAAACTGGAGTATTTTCTGACTTGAATGATTTTGTGAGGAATTCTAGGGGAGGGGATTTTCCAGACACAGTATATCGGGGAGTAGTCAGATATGGAGTCTGATAGCGTGCCTGATGAGGCAATCCTCTCCGGCCGGTTGGTCAGGATCCAGTCCAGCAGGGAACCTGAGGAACCACTGGCTGCCTGTCTCGTAGGGTCATGGATTAGTTGGTTAAGGGATAGGCAGGCAAGTTGTCATTCGCATTTCTAATATTGCCACCCCAGTTCATGTTGATATCACCCATAATAATGAGTTCATTGTCACCTATACTGGGCCTAACTGCATCTAAGAGGTAAGTGAGTCCTGTCAGACCCCCAGGAGGGTTATAGAGCACACCAAGTGCAGCTTCTTAGCATCGCCCAGCAGCAGGAGAACATGAAGAAACTCACAAGGTGGATGATCAGGTTTACTCTGTGCCACCAGGAGATTTTCAAATGGGATCTGTAGTAGATGAGGTGCCACCCCTTCCTACCCCCAGTCCTGTCTAGGCAGATGAACTCGTATCCTGTTAGGAAGCAGGCAGAGTCAGGAATCGGGGTTTGAGTCAGGTCTCAGTTATCCCTAGGATGTCTGGCTTGTATAGCTCAGTCCACGCTAGGAGATCGTCTCGGTTAGGAAGCAAGCTCCTAATATTCATATGCACTATTTTTAGTCCCTTATTCCCATTCCAGGTGGCGGGAATATTAGAGATCAGCTTAGATGGCCCAGGATTGAGCTCAATATCTCCAGCCATGAGAAGTGAGAGTAGGGCTAGCCAGGGGAGGAAATGTTACGAGCGGCCTACCTCCAGGCCTGTGCATGCTTCGGACTTTCTTCATCCTGACTGTACACATAAGGCATCTAGTGTCAAGGCTAAGGACAGTACCATGGTGCATTACCTTAGTTACAAGTAGGTTGGAAAAGGAGAAATCAGTATCATCATGGGAGGAGGGCCACAACCCTGGGTCAATAAATAGGCTAGGAGTCGAGGTAGCACAATAAAGGAGGACTAGCCCCAGGGCCAGTATCATAATTATTAGTGTTGTAAAACTGACCTGCCGCCCCCTCCTGAACATAGGAGAGGTGGCTTCCAGTTCTTCCATGGTAAGGACAGTAGTAACCACCCCCACAGATTATAGGCAACTGGAGACCTAGAAAAGGAGCAAACCAGGGCTCCTGGAAACCTGTAAAAGGGGCAAACCAGGACACCCCATATGGTAGGGTCCCAAAAGACAGATCACCACAACTAAGCCCAGCTGGGGGAGAACCTCGGTGTAGTCACCCGCCTCCCTCATCTGTCAGCAGCTTGCAGTAGTTGAATGCGTTGGGACAGCAGATAGCAGAGCAGGAACTAAACAATGCTGATAGGCAAGCAGGTGGTGAAAATAGGAAAATGTCTGTAAAGGCAAGAATATCACTCTGTATCTTTAAGAGGAGTTGCAATATTAGAGAGAGGGGAGGATGAACATTGCTAGGGGTTGTGCCGAGGGGGAGGGGGAGTATTTAATAAAGGCTGGAGGTGGGGGGTGGGCGTAAAAATTTAAGCAGCAAGGAGACAGAAGGACAGAAAGTGAAAGAGAAATTGAATTATTTGCAGGGCAAAGCTTACAACTGTGACCTAAATGGAATCTGGTCTAAACAGAAAAAACTGTATCACTTTAAACTTACTTTCTGATCCAGGGTAGTTTACCACTGGACCTTAAAACAAAAAGATTTTACAATCTACAAACCTGCAGCCTAAATGAACTTGCACTTCAAACTACCCTTACAGTGCAAAATTGCTGTAAACAAGCTTAGATTCGCGTTTAAGTTAGGATTTACAAGATAATTTGGAGAGACTTAACAAGTACCACAATCAGAATATAACATTAGCTTAAGGTCCAGAGAGGAAACAGCAGTAGCAAAGAATTAAAGAACTGCAGCAGCCCGTCAGCAGGCAGAGTCGATGGTTCTGGACAGTCCAGTTTCTGCAGCGTACCTTCGGTCTTGGATAACTGCTTATAAGTGTTCCAGGTGGCTTTTCCAGTCTGGACTGTACACCGCATCATCATCATCCAGGCACGCAGCACAATAACCAGTGTGAGTTGATCAAATTACATCCATGTGCCGCTGGAATGTAGCTGGCACACCATGTAAACAAATAGCATGATGGTGAACTGACAGAATCCAACAGAAGTGGCAAATGCAGTTTTATTTCTGGATTCTTTAGCTAAAGATCTTTGCCAGTAACCCTTGGTGAGATGAGGGTACTGATATACTTTGCACTCCCAGTCTGTCCACCAAATCTCTATTCTGGGCATAGGATAACTGTCAAATTTTGACACTTGATTAAGTTTCCTGAAATCAAGGCAGATTCTAACACACCATTCTTTCATGTTTACAATTATCACTGGAGATGACCAAGCACTCCTCGACTCCTCTATGATACCCAATTCTTTAATTTTTTTGTATTTTCTTAACCACATCAGCTCTTAACCACTTGGTAACCTGTATGTCTTCTGTCTACTAGAATGGCGTTCCTTGTCCCTATAACATATTCAACCCTTTGCTTGGCCTGGTACTGTGGTAAAAGTACTGATAAATGTCTTCAGCACATTACGAATGTCTGCAGTTTGTTCTGAGGTTAAGGAAACACTCATCTTTACTGTATTAGCATTTACACTTTATTCCAGTCTATCATAAACTACATCAATATCTTCCTTATCGGTTTCTGGTAAAACTAGCAAAGCAACTTTTGGCATTTTTTCAAACCATTTCTTGAGGAGGTTAGCATGGTACTGTATATCTTAGTAGGATTTTTCCTGTCAGGGGTCTCAATCTCGTAGTTAATGGTGCCAGTACGTCTAAGCACTCTATTAAGGCCCTTGCCACTTCATTAACAGTATTTTCTGTTGTGGGTAACAGTAGTGAATCCTTTTCACCTGGCTCAAAAACTTTTCTTTTACCCCATGGTCATAATATACCTTTTGCTGATTTTGGGCCTCTTCCTGATTACTTTGGGCAATTTCAACATATTTTGCCAGCTTCTTTCTTAGGACACACATAAGGCGTTTTAGATTGTTTCTGAGTGGGATTATCGTCCACGTTTCTTTAATCACATCCAGTGGCCCTCTTGGTTGCCTACCATACAACATTTCAAATGGTAAAAACCCTGTTGATGCCTGTGGCACTTCTCTGTAAGTAAACAGTAGGTAAGGCAAGTATTGGTCCCAATCTTTCCCTTCCCCTTTTACAAACTTTATCATACGTTTTAGGGTTTGGTTAAAACACTCAACAAGACCGTCCGTCTGAGGGTGATAGGGAGGTTCTTTTTTGTTTGTTTGGTTTTTACTCCCACACCTGGCCAGTCTCTCTTTCAGGCCCCATGAACTGCCCCATTGGCTACTCCATCCCCTACCGACACACACAGCAGCCCAAGTAACACCAGTGTATCCCTTCACGGGCGGGTCTCTTACCTCTGTGGGAGAAGCGGCCCTGGTAGCCAACCAACGATCCTGGGGTGCTGTTGGCACAGCATCTCGAGGTCAGGAGCCGGTGGTGAGGTTCTGAGAACTGTCACCGATCGGCCTGGCGCCATTTCCGCTTTGCTCCCCTGAGAGTGATGTGCCAATGTCGTCAAGGCATCGCCCGGCGTCCGTCACTCCCCTACTGTACTGGGGCCGATGTCCTGCTGTACTCCCAGTCTCTGCCAGGAATCAGCAGACACCGAGTCCGTATCCACCCCCCCTCGAGAAGGCGAGCCATTGTCAGGCAGCTCATTTCCTTCTCCCCGGCCATCCCTCCAGCAACCCAAGTCCGTTCCTGAACCCGGTTCACTGGCGTTGCAGATGGAAATCAACCGCTGCGCTGGTGGGCTGGCGGTAGGGAGGTTCTTATGGCAGTGATACCTAGTAGTCTGTACTGCTCCTTAAATGCTTGCCAGCACCAAATTACTACCCTAATCAGTAATAATTTCTTTAGGTATGCCCACTCTGCTGAAAATTTTGCAAATTCTGCTGCCACTTTTGAAGCTGTGACAGTACGCATTGGAACTGCTTCTGGGTATTGAGTAGCATAGTCGCATACTACAGGATAAATCTATTACTCTTTTACTTTTGTCTAAAGGACCAACATCCATTGCAATTCTCTCAAAGGCACATCTATCAGGGTAGGGGCACTTTGTCTTTTCTAGTGACTGGGGCTACCTTCTGACACTCAGCACAAGAATTGCAATAGGTAGCAACATCTTCATGAATTCAAGGCCAGTAAAATCTATACAGCAATCTGGCAAGGGTGCAATCCCTCCCTGAGTGACCAGCCATAGGACTATCATGTGCTATCTGTAACAACTCTGTTCTATACTTCCGTGGTATAACCAATTGTTCTGTCTGTTCCTGTGTCTGAGGTTTAACCCAAACTCTGTACAGTAACCCATTACATTTTTTAAACATTGGTCCACCCTGTTTTGGTTGCACTCCAGCAGCTTAAAATAACCCTGAAGAGAAACATCATTAGCTTGTTCTGAAAGAAAATCACAATCAGTTATCAATTTAGTTTCAGCATTGTCATATTTTAACCCTTCATGTCCATCTGTCGTTTGCTGCCACAGTTTCTTCAGGCATCGTCTTTCTTTCCTAGATTTCCAGATCTTGGAGCTGTGCTCAAACAAGTCCGAATCAAAATCACTGAAAGGAAAAGTGTCCCCACCATCTGAAATTTTCTTTGCCTGAGCTCTTGTCACCACAGCAGCTGAAACATCAGGATTTCATCCTTCTTTGAATGACTCAGAAAATCCTGGAAAGTCATTTCCAATAATCGCAGGTATAGGTAACTTTGGTACTACCCCCACTTTCATATGTTGTGACACACCCTTAATGGTCAGAGTCACTTGGGTGGTGGGATAGTATCCGGTATCCCCATGGATGCAGATGGTACCTGTACCTGGTCCTTTTGCACTGTTTTTCCAGCACTCCAACATGCACTAGGGTCTGTCTGGCCATTTGGTAGTCCTCGGCCAAAGAAACAGCCTTTTCCCCATTTTCTGGTCGGTGTTCCTTTACCCAAAGCTGCACATCTGTAGACAGGATGTTGATGAATTGCTTAATTGCAAATGTGTCGATCTGTAATACTGTTTTGCTTTCTGGTTGGAGCCATTTTATCAGGAGTTCTCTGAGTCAGGTGAAGGCTTCTCGGGGATTGTTGACCGAGTTGTACTTCAGATATCAAAATCTCTGCCTGCAGGTCTCTCCTGCGATGTCATACCTTATCAGGATTTCGCTTTTCACCAGGTCATAGTTTTCTGACTGTGCAGTGTCCATATTGCTGTAGACGAGTTGGGCTTTCCCGGTCAGGTAGGGTACCAGTCTGACTGTCCATTGCTGCTTTGGCCATTGGCAGGCTCTGGCAACTCTTTCAAAAGTTGTCAGGTATGCCTCGGTATCATCCGAGGGACACAACTTTGTAAGTTTAATGGCTTTTAAGTTGCTTGTGTTTTGTTGCTCATCTGGATCTGTGCCAGATCCTCTGCCTTTGATAGCTTGCAAGGCATCCAGCCATCGCTGCTCCTGTCGCTGCATTTCTAAACGTTGAAGCTCTTTTTCCTCTCTGCATCTCCATCTCTTTTTGTTGTATAGCCCACCATTTGAAAAAGTCCATCAGGCTTTCAGGTTCTGTCACTGCCTGTTCTTTTTCCACAACTTGTGCTGGCTGTACAATCTCAGTTTGGACTTCTGTCTCTGCTACTTTGGCTGCCATTTTCCTGGTAACCGCTCCTGAACTTGCTGCTGCAGAATCCATACCTTTCTTCATGCTTCCCTGATACTAGGTCCAGTACCCACGCACAAAACTCCCGGCTTAGAGTATGCACAGCGTAAATCCCACTTAGGCTGACAACATCTGTCGTTGAGGCACAGGTCTGGAAGCATAGGAAAAACAGGAGCAATGTAAAATTCATAACAAGAGTATTTATTTCTATGAGCAGTAAAATAAAAATAAAATTATTCAGTATAACTATTTACAAAGACCAAATAAACAGAAAAAGTCCATCTGAGTTTTCTTCAATCTTCGTGTCTATCTAACATGCAATTGCAGCTCAGCTCTCTCATAAGTCCTTCCAACCCCATTCTCAACAAGCATCCTTATATGTTTCAGGCAGGTGCTGCAAGAACACATTGTCCCAGAGTTGGGGCCCTTTTTCACAGCTCTTGCAAAAGGCTTAAAATTGCACTAAAGTAACCTCGAGTTTCCAATAGCTTTTTGCAATCATCTCAAACCACAATTATATACATTTCAACAGTAACACTATATAGTTTCTAAACAAAAGGGATCCCAGTATCAGTTACATTTCCATACAATGATTTGAATATATTTTTTATATCAGCAGATATGCAAGGGAGGAAAAGACAAACAGCAAGGGAAGACTGAGAGATAGCAAGAGGCAGAGAATTGCGAGACTGTCAGGGTGATCAAGTCCTAGGTCTCACAGGAAATTTGGTTGTGCAACCAGACAGAGAAGAGACAGGAAAGGAGAGAATAGATGATTGCATTTAAACTCTTTCCATAACTGGGACAGGGTCCTATTCCACCCTGTCACAACATTGTGTGAAGCAGCCCCAGTAGACTGCTAGCTAGAAAAGTTTCTGTGTGGTCCTAGCGCTCGATGGCTATAGTTCCAAAGGTGTGACTTGCTGCAGAGATATCCTCAATGAAGATCTTCTTTATGAATGTAAAGTTCAGGTCCCTCAGGCCTTAAGTCCCTGTGGATCTGGGGACTAGGAAGGAGCAGTAGAAAGTCCAGTTACTTAAGAAATTACCAAAACAGTAAATCTTTGAGAGAGGTTCTTGCAGTATGTAATAACCATTAGGACTAGAGCCGTCAGGCACTAGGAACACACAGAAAACTTTAGCTAGCAGTGTCTGAGGGGACCACCCTCGCGATGTCATATGACAGATGTCAGCGTGACACTATCTAGTGGGCGGTTCCACTTCCACCCTCATGTTCTCCTGCAGAGACCGAAGAATTGTAACAGGAGAAAGGAGTGGGTCCTGGAGCAGATAGAAGGCTATAAAGAAATAGCCACAGAAGCATGGGAAAGGTGGGAGGGGAAAAAGGCACCTACTGCAACAGTCTCTCTTGAAGATCTACTGTTACGGTAAGTTCTTACATAACTGGACAATCTTACTTCGAGAGGGCTC
Source organism: Neoceratodus forsteri (assembly GCA_016271365.2). Lineage (NCBI taxonomy): Eukaryota > Metazoa > Chordata > Ceratodontiformes > Ceratodontidae > Neoceratodus > Neoceratodus forsteri. The sequence goes on from CM028134.1 coordinate 686,226,220, forward strand.
TTGCAGTAGGCAATAACCATTAAGACAGAGTCCCAAGCAGTGAAATTCAGACAAAGGCTGAAGCATGGGAGGCAGAAAAGGTCTGCAGTAGGTACAAGGTTAAGACAGGAGGCCTTGAAGGATGGCTAGTCCAAAGCCAGCCCTGTGCCTAGAGGCAATGTCCAGACTGTAATGTTTGGTAAAGGTGTGGACAAAGCTCCAAGTGGATGCCACACAAATGTCCACAGCAGAAACATTCCTGAAACAAGCAGTAGATGCAGCCATGCCTCTGGTTGAATGCCCCTTGACTTCCCCTAGAAAGGGCTTGTTATACTTTTAATAAAACAAAATGCAGTTTGCTAACCATTTGGATAAGCATTGTTTGGAAACTGCCGTACCCCTCTTAGGGCATAAAAGTAATGAAAGTCGATCCATTTTACGGACTGACTTTGTCCGGTTTGTGTAAAAATGCAAGGTTCTGTGCACAGAGTGTGTGCAGAATGGCCTCCCCTTGATTAGAATGCTCAGGGTAATACACTGGCAAGTGTGTGGTCTGATTCAAAGTAAATTCAGACACCACCTTAACTAAAAACTTACGATTTGTACACAGAGCCACCTGGTCTCTGCAGAAAATCAAATAAGGCTCCTTACACATCAGGGCCTGAGGCTTGAAAATCCTTCAAGACTAAGTAGTGGCAACTAAAAATAGCACTTTCCAGGAAAGGTAGCACAGGTCGCAACTTGCGGCCGGTTCAAAGGGAGGCAAAGTGAGTTTCTCAAGGATGAAGTTCAAATCCCACGGAGGAACAGGGTTCCTGACCGCGGGTTTCAGATGGAGAATTCCTTTCAGAAAGGTCTTGGAAACCTCCAACTGTGCAAAGTTTTACCATCCACGGTGTGGTAGGCAGAAATAGTAGATAAGTGGACCTTCAGCGAAGAATAGCTAAGGCCAAGGTCAGAGAGATGCAGCAGGTATCCATGACCTGTGGGATAGGAGCAAGAGAAAGGTCCCATCCCTTGTTGGTAGCCCAAATGGAGAACCTCTTCCATTTCTTAGCATGTGTGGTTCTTATGGATGACTTTCGGGTCTCCACAAGGACTTGAGCCACTCTGTAAGAGACCCCAAAGCATGCGACCGCTACATCAGCAGATGCCACCCATGAAGGTGAAGAGACTTAAGACCCGGATGGACCAGCTTGCCCTGGTTTTGAGTCAGCAGGTTCTGGCAGAAGGGTAGGGGAACCGGAGGCTCTACTCTCAACTGCTGAAGCAGGGGAAACCACACTTGGCAAGGCCAATAAGGGGCTATGAGAATGATGCAGGCTCCTTCTTGCTGCAGTTTCAGAAGCACTCTCTGCAACAGTGGAAAGAAGCAGCAGTACAAGAACCTCCCTGTCCAGCAAAAGCAACATCATCTTGCCAGAAAACACTGTGCCCCGGAACAAGCGAGCAGAAACTGGGTAGTTTTGCATTGGATGGGGATGTGAACAGATTGAGATCTGGGCAATCCCACCAATCGAAGATGTCTTCCACTACTGACTGCATCAGTTCCCACTCATGTGACCTTGCCTGAGTGCGGCTGAGGGTATCTGGCAGGACATTCTGAACGCCTGGGACATGCACTGTCATGAGCTGAAGGCTGTGCTGTACCACTCAATGCCATATGCACATCACTTCCCTGCACAGAGGATACGACTGCGCACCTCCCCGTTTGTTCAGGTAGCATAAAATGCACATGTTGTCTGTCTGTACCAACAGGGGCCCAGGGAGCAGTAAGGACTAAAAGGCTGAAGGGTGTATAGTACAGTCCGCATCTCCTGCACACCGATGTGCAGAGAAAGCTCCTGCTTAGAGCATGATCCGTGTGTCTTGTGTTCGCCCAGATGGGCACCCCAGCTCTGACCGGAAGTATCCGTTGTCAGGGTCAGGGCTGGTGGAGGTGTTTGAGAAGGAACCCCTCTGGTGAGACTTGACAGATCCTGTCACCAGAGAAGGTCCTGCTGCATAGGGCTGGACACCAGAATCCTGTGATCCAGGTCTCCTGATTTCTGGTCCCACTGGACCCAAACGGTCCACTGCATAATCCACATGTGGAGCCTGACTAGGGGGACAGTGGGAATAGCCACTGCCAAGAGGTACAGAAGGTGTAGGATCGAACAGGCTGGGATCCATTGACACAGGGTTTCCACCCAGTCCAAAGGGAGGAAAGCCTGGCCTTGAACAGCACTGGGAAGGAACAAGGTGGGATTTGGGGGTAATTCACCATGATCCCCACTTGTCTGAACAGATTCAGGGTAGTAGCAGGGAAGCCACCAGGCTGTCCCTCAACAGTGCTGACAGGACCCAGTCATCGAGGTATGGGAACAATATATTCTCTGGTGGCGTAAAGCCACCACCACCATCGCCGCTAGACACTTGACAAATACCCTGGGTGCCGAGGAGAGACCAAAGGGGAGCACTAAGAACTGGAAGTGTTCCTCCTGGAAGGTAAAGTATAGAAAGCATCGGTGGGAGGGGAAAATTGAAATATGCAGGTATGCATCCTGCATATCCAGAGCACACAGCCAATGACCCTGATGCAGAAGAGGCAACAGACCCGGAAGGGTCAGCATGCAAAATCTCTTGTACACCATGTACACTTTTAGCATGCTGAGGTCCATGATTGGACAGAGGTCCCCTGTCTTTTTGGGGACCAGAAAGAAGTGGAAGTAATATCCCTTTTTTTCCTGGCCCCAAGAAATGGGCTCTATAGCTAATTTTGTCAGAACAGCTTGGATCTCTTCCTTATGAGAGGAATGTGGCCTAATGGGTAGTGAGAAAGACCCACAGGATTTCTTGGAGGTCTCTCTGTGAATTCAGTGGTGTGGCCTTGAGCGATGAGCTGAAGGACCAACATGTCTGAAGTGATCGCCTCCCACCCGTCAGGTGGTTGGCAAATGTGCCCCTACTGGGTCCTCCAGAGCTGGTGGCGGAAGCTGGGGGCCCTGCCACAAGTCAGGTGATGGAAGGGGTGTGGGGGAGCACCATCCCAACAGCCCTTTGGGACATGGCTGGAGGGGTGGGTCCTGCCAACGGGGCCAGACGTTTGTTCTGACCTCGGGCTGGCTGTTGACTATTATGGCACCATTGCTGGCAATGAAATGGCTATTTTGGCTTGGTATTAGAGTGGTACATAGACTGGACAGAGCGCAGTGCCTTGCCACTGTCCTGGAGCTCAGTGATTATGTCCTTGATGTCGCTTCCGAAAAGGACTGGTCCTCTGAAGGGGGCATCCTGGATGTTCGACTGGACGTCTTGCGCCAATCCGGATAACCGCAGCCAGGAGTATCAATGCATACTAATAGCTGTGGTGGCACTTCAGGTAGAGGTGTCTACCACATCATATGTTACTCTGAGGGAATATCAGCAGGAGATTTCCGCAGTCCTGACAGTCTGGGAAATCTTGATTTTAGCCTCGGAATCGGGCAAAGCCTTGAATTCGGACTTCAACTGTCCCAGGATAGATTTCTAGTATATACAATCATGTGTGCCAGGTAGTTCAAAGCTCTGAGGGCCAGAGTGGAGGAGGATTAAACCTTGCATCCAAACTGGTCTATTTGCCATGACTCCTTGTCTGGAGGAGAGGTGCTTATGTGTTTAGGCTTAGCCGCACGGTCATGCACCGCATTAATGACCACAGAGTCTGCTTTAGGGTGAGAACTATGGTGTTCTTTAACCTCGAGGCTCTAAACAGTCTATCAGCCTTCTTGGCAACTGCAGCCACTGAAGATTGCTGCCAGACTGTGGAGGCCAGGTCCTCATGTGGTCCAATCCACAGAGGAATGAGCAGAGGGAACACTAGATCAGGCATATCCAGGTGTTCCACCGACCTCTTGCATTGGGGATCCTGATCCTCCGTCTTCCACCCATTTGCCTCCTAAATCTTCTGAAGGATCTCAGTAAAGGAGGGGTCCTCTGGAGGGGACGGGAGAATTTTTGGGATTTAGATCCACTGGAGAGGGGGTCTCAAAACCTGAGGCGGAAGAGTCTGCGGTGTCAGAGTCTGAATCTGACAACGGGATTCCATCCAGAGACAGAGCCAGTGGGAGCGGGATTTCCTGCAGTGAGACCACAAGGCCCCTGCCAATGCCAGCTACTACGGTAGGACGCGAGGTCTGTCCTGCAGTAGAGGGGTGAGACTCCACTGGAGAAGGACATCTCGGCGTAGGGTCTGTGCTGGCTGGCGTGGAAGCCACGGCTGATTGCCACTGGTCCAGTTCCGAAACCAACTGCATCCTGGCTTCAGACACCAAAACTGTAATACCGCCCTAAAATCCACTGGACGCTGAGGTGGTGGAGGGGGCAGCGGAGAAGTGGGATGATAGACAAGAGGGTATCCGAGGAAGATAAACCCTGGTGTCATATAGCTCAGTATCAGGTAATGGTAGCTCAGTGCTCCATAGGGGGAATAGCCCGGCATCGGATACTCCGGTGTGAGGTACCCTGGTGTAGGATACCCTGGCAGCAGGTACCCTGACAATGGGTAATGAGGTGCAGGGTAGCCTGGTGTCATAAGGCCCAGTGAAGGGCCATTAGATGGAGCAGAGGGACCTGCCAAAAGGCCCTGAAAGCAGGGTAACCTGGTGAAGGACATAATGGAGGAGCCAAAGGTCCTGACAGCGGGTAGCCAGGCATAGGCCCTGAAGGAGGGGCTGGGGGAACTGACGGGGGTCCTGATGGAGGGTATGAAGGGCCCAGTAACGTTAGGTCTAGCACCGGATCCCGCAGAGGCGGCTCTGGCATCAGCCCTGGGGGGCTGATGGTCAACCGGAGGCTGGGAGGAGAAAGCAGGTCTAGACAGGGGAACCCACAGTGAAGGAGACACAAGCTCCCGAGGGAGGTCCGGCATTCCGGCACCAGCATCAGGGTTGTGTTGGGCCGATGATCCTCCGATTCCAGCTCTGAATGTGCAGGAGAGCCAGGAGTCACCACCACAGGAGGTGGCGACAGAGGCTCTTGAGAGGGAGAAACCTCTGGGGAGGGCTGCGGCAACAGCAGCAGCATGCGCCGATCAGGAGGATTGGTGTCAGGCCTGTTATCTGGGCCTGACAGAAGTGCAGTGGCTGGGTGGACGCCAGAGGCGCTGGCATGCGACTTAACAGCCATGATCGGGCATTCGTCAGAGGGGCTGATGACCAACTTATCAGCTGCGCCACCAGGCTTAGGCCCCAGGGTTTTGAGGGGCCTAAGGGTGGCGGACCTCTCCGGAGGATCGGAGGCTCTGACCTGAACTGTAACCAGCTCAGGTGGGGGGACAAGGGCTGCTTCCCAGGATGAGGGGCATGCTTGGCTGGAGGAATGGTATCAGCACCAGTGAGCGGCCACTCGTTACCCCCAGCCCCTGAAGTAGGTCACAGGTGGGAAGGAGACAGATTGCGGTCTCAGTGCTTCTCCTTGTCCTTCTTCTTGGTATGGGAGTCTGAAGATCCCCACAGCTTCTGCAGCTCCTTCTCCGTGGAAGCCATCTTCAGTTTGAGAACGTGAGCTTCCAGGGCCTGTTGGTGGCATTTCCGTGTGCCCTGATTGAAACTCTGGCAGGCCTCACAGTCCTCGGTCTTGTGGCTCTAGTCCCAGGCAGAAGAGGCAGAGAGAGCGGCCGTCCTTGTGAGGGAGCTGGGTGCCGTAGGAATCGCACTTGTTCTTATGTGACTCAGAAAGCGTCAGAGAAGACATGCACGAAAAAGGTAAAATTTTTCAAAGATGTACAGAAAGAAAAATAAAATGATGAAATCCTCATTCAAAATGGCAGTCGACTGAAGCAGCGTTCTCCACTAGGTTCAACGTGCACAGGTCGATGGCGGGAAAGAACTGGAGGGCTGGAATGGGGCCCGCCCCACAATATGGTATCACGCTGAGATATGTCACATGACGTCGGGTGGCCCGTTCCCCGACAGACACAATGCTAGTTAAAGTTTTCCGTGTGGTCCTAGTGCCTTATGGCTCTAGTCCTAATGGTTATTACCTACTGTAAGAGCCCTCTCGAAGTAAGATCTCCCTGTTCCTTTGCTCCAAAGGAACTGGTTCTGTGGCCTTTATGTGCAGTAAGGTATGGACTTCCTCCAGCAGCATTGGTATGAGGTCTGAAGGATAAGTGGAGAGAATTGGTGGCAATTCTGGAGGCAATTCCAGACGTTCTAGCATATTTATTTAAATTTTGTTAACCAGGTAGGAACACTGTAAGAAGTCCTTTTTCAGGTCTGACCTGACACAGAACATGAATTTGATTTAAAAATTGTTCACATAGACCAAACATACAACATAAACGCAGGACATACTACTGCATTACAGCGCAAAATGTCATGCCAAAACTGAACATCAGAACATTCCATAAGATGAAACACTGTAAAAGCATATCCATCCAATAGACATCAGGGGAAGGAGAGGGGAGAAAGGAAACAAAAAGGAATGGGAAAAGGAAAGGTTGGGGTCTAGTAGTGGATGGAATGGGAGGGAAGGATGTTATGGGGTTGGAAGGTGAGGAGGTATGGGGTCTGTGTAGGATTCAGTGAGGCAAGTGGGTAAAACTCGGGGGTTAACCATTATCGCTTTCTATATAAGGTTTGATATCCAAACCAGCATTGAGTCCCAACTTTTTATTAGCCTCCAACATTACAATCCAGAAGCTTTCTTTCTTTGGCACCTCATCATTAAAATTTCCACCTCTAGACAAGTGTTTTACTTTTTCTATAGCCTGGAACTTAAAAATATGTGCTTGATTATCTGTAGCTTGTATGATGTGGTTTGCTGTAGCATAGGTTACATCACCCTTCTGGATAGCACATACGTGTCCCCCCCACCTAGTTTTAAAAAATATTTTTTATTTATTATGTAATCATTCGGTACATTAACATACATTCCATAGAGTACATCATAATTATTGTGACAGATATATCAGGATCAAACCCCTTCCCCATCACCCCACCATCCAAAAATTTTACATTAGTTGCATAGAACCTGAGAGATCTCCAAATTTAAAATGTCACTAAAGGCAACGGCCAATCTTAACTTCAACGGAACACCTGAGGACCCCTTCAGTTACATGAATCAACTGCTTTCCCTCAGCAATGGTTGCTAATCCAGTTATACAAGGACATGATCCTATAAACAACTTGTTACCAGAGGCCTGATCGCTGCTTGATGCTTTTGGACTCTGGAAAAAATGATCACACAACTAAGAAGGATATACTGAGGCTGGCCTGGTGGCATGACGGTTGCAGTGCTGGAGGCCACACCTGTGACTGGGTTCAGGAATGGACTGGGGTGCCAGGGGTCGACAGGGGGAGGAGAGGCCCAAGCGTCCGGAGGACTGCTCTCCTGTGGTGGGTTGCAGGGGAATCCTTGCTTGGTAGCAGCTCCCAGTAGAGACCGAGAGCACTACACCTAAGCAGGGACATGAATGGGGTGAGGCAGTGGCGGACGTCTGCAGGAGGGGGCGGATGTGTGCCCTCCAAGCACTGATGTCATTGCACATCCATGCCTCAGGGGAAACCTAATGAGGAAAACCCCAGCTGCCAGGGAGGGGGGCGAAGGCGGACCCAAGTGACTGGCCCACATGCCCATCGCCGGTCCCGACCCGACGACTCTGTGACCCCCTCCCCTGTATGGGCCCGTGGTTGGGAGGGGATCCAGCACCAGATTCCTTGGTTGGGAAGGATTCAGGCTGGGTGGAAAAAGGCCGATCGAGTGGGTCTGCTACAGAAAAGTCCCTGGCGACCGGTGACCAGAGCAAAAAAAATTGACAAAAAAAGAAAGGCTATATTGGAATACTACCAGTCTGGAGGCTTACATACAAGTAGGTAGAATACCAAGAGGACTCAGGCTTCTTAAAATCCCACATATGGCATGGAAAACACTCAATTTATGAATCTATGGGAGGAGATTCTGACGGAAGCCAGTATGAAATTGATTATTTGCTTCAGTAAGAAAAGAGAAGCTAAACTACGAGAGGCATTAAAGCAAATTGAGACAGAGGTTCTGAAATACAAAGGACATGCAGAATTTGATATTTAAATTTAAAATTGAAGGATACTATTCAGAAATTGGACAATGAACTTAAAGCTAAGAAATTAACTAAATTCCATAGAGATATAGGGGACTACAAGAATAATCGAGTGTACGCCTGAAAAAAACATCAACCCAATTAGAGAGGAGAGAAAGACGTGTGTCATTTGGATACAGCACCAAAGCAAGAGATTCTGAACCAGAACTAGTTGTACATACTCAAAATATCAAATAAACAGCCCTCTCCTTTTCCCCAGGACAGGGCAAATACAACCCACCATTCCAGCCATGCTGCAGCCCCAGGTTCCAAGGAGGAGAGAACGACCGAAGAAACAGAGGGAAGAGCAGGACATGGAGGCCCAAATTTATACAGTGACTATCACAGGAACAATTACAGAACCAGAAGGAATTACAACTACTGGGAGAAGACTGTAACCAACTCGTTAAAAGTAATTACCCTCTCAAAGCATTTTTTAGCAGAAAGTGAAGAAAGCATACTGAGTAACAGGTTGGGGGATTCCCACAGACAAAGTCCATTAACAGATGTGAAACTCTGACTGATCTAAATATTACATGCAGAACTTTAAGCCTTACTTTGTTTTTTAATAACAAATCGTTATCCACGGACACAAACGTACGATCTATGGGGCTAAAAACTTTCAACCCAAATCAGAGTTTTGTCCTCCACATTCTGTAGCCATTAATGTATTTAAAGATTTAGTTGAGGAGGATTTGGAAATTCTGTTAGAGCAAAAACAGAAACCTGTATTCAATAACTTGAAAACAACTGAAAGAGCGGCATTGGAATCACTTAAGAATGATACTGAACTTAAAATAAAGGAAACCGATAAAGGAGGCTACGTTGTCCTTCTTAACAAAGAGAACTATGAATCAGACATAATCAATTATGAATCAGCTCAAAGATTAAATGTTTTATCAAAAGCTCACTGAGGATCCTATACTGAATTCAAAACTGCCATTGATGAAACTTTAAAATCACCATACAAACAAGGTAAAATTGATAGTAAGACCAACAAATTTTTCACCTCACATAACCCTGTTAGATGCGACTTTTATATACTTCCTAAAATACCCCAAACTCTTGAAATCCTCCAGGACACCCCATAGTCAGTAGACTAGGATCTTTGACTGAACCAATTTTACAATATGTTGATTTTCACTTACGATAGTTTGTGCAGACCCTACCTTCCTTTTGAAAGATACTAAGGATGTCAAATATTTTGAAAATGTACAGTTCCCACTGGACACCCTTTTAGTGACCCTAGATATTGAGGCACTTTATACGAACCTTCCTCACGAGGGTGCACTCGATGCAGCAGCTGAATTTCTTAACAAAAGGACTGGTACAAACACCCCACCAACAGAGTTACTTATCAAGTTTTTGGAATTTGTATTAAAGTTCAGTGTGTTTTTGTTTGAGAAAAATATGTACTTGCAAACAAAGGAGATGGCTATGGGGGCAACTTGTGCGGCCGCCATAGCCAACCTGTATGTTGGGGTGTGGGAAAACATTTTGTTCTGAATAATGTAGAACATCAAGTTTTTGAAAACATTCTGGTTTACAAATGCTTCATTGACAATATTTTGCTTATATGGAAGGTGAGTGAAGCTTCATTACAGGAATTTATTGTGTATCTGCATGGAACCAATAACCTAAAATTTAAATATACTGCACATCAGGAACATATTCATTTTTTAGATCTTACTATAACAATAATGAATGAAGGAGGCTTGAATACAGGTGTGTACAGAAAACCAACTGATGGCAATACTCTACTTCTGGTCTCCAGCTGTCACCCCCAAACATATTGTAAAAAAATATACCAAATGGGCAGTTTCTGAGAGCTAGGAGAAATTACAATACACTGGAGAATCAGGAATAGAGTACGAATTAAATGTCCAATAGATATGAGGAGAGGGGTTATAACCAATACACCATACAAGAGGCAAGGACATATGCCAGCATCCAGAACAGACAAGCTTTACTAGAAGACAAAGTAAGAGAGGATGATACAGGTAGGAGGCTCAACTGTGTGACAACCTATTCTACACAAGCAAGGGGTTTGGAAAATATTTTGAAAAAACACTGGTCAGTTCTATGCAGTGATCTTAGATTAAAGGAACTATCTGAGCAACCGTCGAGAATGGTGTATAGAAGAGCTGCGATCTAATAAATATACTAGTCCACAGTCACTACATGGAACCAAAACCTCTCAATACATGGTTGAATCAAAATGCAAGAGGCTGTGTACAATGTTAAAGATGTGTGAATTGTAAGAGTATAATAAATAGTAAAGAGTTCCATAGTGCAAATTCCAAAAAAAGTTATGAAATTAGACAACTGATCACATGCAATTCGAGTGGTGTTATCAATCTAGCTACTTGCTCCTGCCAGGCATTCTACGTAGGAAAAACTACAAGGAGTTTTAAAACTAGGATGGGTGAACATGTACGTGCAATCCAGAAGGGTGATATAACCTATGCTACAGCAAGCCACATCATACAAGCTACAGATAATCGAGAACATGTTTTGAAGTTCCAGGCTATAGAAAAAGTGAAAGTCTTGTCTGGAGGTGGAAATGTTAATGACGAGGAGCTAAAGAAAGAAAGCTTCTGGACTGTCATGTTGGGGGCTAATAAAAGGCTGGGACTCTATGCTGGTTTGGAGATCAAACCTTATATAAAAAAAAAGTGATAATGGTTAACCCCCCCCCCCAATTTTACACACTTGCCTCACTGATTCCTACACAAACCCCATACCTCCCTACCTCCCAACCCCATAACATCCTCTCCCCATTCCATCCACTACCAGACACAACCTTTCCTTTTCCTACTCCTTCCCCCTCTTTCTCTCCTCCCTTCCCCTGATGTCTGTTGGATGCATGTGATTTTACAATGTTTCATCTTATAGGATGTTCTGCTGTTCAGTTTTGGCATGAAATTGTGTGCTGTAATGCAGTAGTATGTCCTAATGTGTCTATATTTTATGTTTGGTAATGTCTATGTGAACAACCTTTAATTAAAATGTTCTTGTACTATACAATGTTACTACAAAAGCAGTCTTGTAATATATGAAAGTGTTTGGTGCTTCTTGAGATTTTCTCTGGATGTCATTGTGTTGGGTGTGTTTTGTAACCAATTGTTTTAAATTTGAATGTGCACATCATTATTACGTTAGCACTTTAGAGTTATTTAAGTAGTGCAGTGTGTGTTTTAAACCAGCCTTTGCTAATGAGTCTTTTAATCCGAAGTGTGTCAAGCAGGTAATGTCTGCATGTCCTCAATAAGTGCTTTTTAATTGACCCCAGTGTCCGTATTCAATGGAGGTGGTGAGTATGCTTTTCTTGCTTCAGATGACCTCTACAAAGCAGGAGAACATAGGCGTGGACGTCGTAGGAGGCTGGCATCGCTGGGGTGCCTTGCAGCGTCGATAGGTGAGGCTGGGTTCCAGGCATCAATGGAATGGTCTGCAGTGCCAGTGGGGGCCTAAAGCCCGACATCAATAGATTGTCACCAGCCAGAGTAGACTTGGCGGAGTCCGCCGCCAGTCACCCCTGGGAAAGCAGGGGTGCAAGCAGTGGGGGTGTCAGAAGGACCATCGACAAGCCATCACTGGCAATGGAAGGTCCAGCAGAACTCACTGCCAGAGCCAACCTTGTGGAGGAGAGGGCGTGGGTGGCAGATGTTACCACTGAAGCAGACGATGCTGCTGCAGTAGATGGAGCCTGCAGCGGTGACCGAGAGCAAACCGGGGGGGGGATTATCCCTTCTCCTCTCCCTCTCCTGGTGCTTGTATTTCCAAGAGGACTTGTCCCAAGCCTTAGAAGAATGGGAGCCCATGGACGGTCCCAGTTACATGGCACAGCTTCCTGCTTGAAGTGCCCTTTTCATTCTGGTGAACTTCTGTTCCAGGAGGAGGGACTGCTGGGCTTTCTGACAGTGCTGCTGGGTAGCTTGCTTAATGCCATGGCTCATCTCACAGGCCTCAACATCGTAGGCCTCACCAAGATAGCTGACGCAGATGTCATGGTCATCATGGTTTTAGATTTCTTTCACCACACTCACAATAATGGAAGAGTTTAGTAGAGTCAGTCAGCAAACACAATGAAAGGAATCACTTTAAAAAATAAAGTGATGATGAGTTAGAGAGAAAAGATATAAAAAAACAAATAAAAGATTTGGCAGTCAACTGAAGCGCCGTTGTCTCAGTGGAGTCCGGCGTGCAATGATCGATGGTGGTAAAAGAACTGAGGAGGGCATAGGGCCACCCACGTTTATATGCTGAGGGCGTCAACGCATGATGTAGTCATGGGCAGCCCCTGGAAGACTGCTAGCAAAAAAAGTTTCCATGTGGTCCTAGTGCCTGGCAGCTGTAGTTCCACTGGTGTGGCCTGATGAAAGAGATATCCTTGAAGAAGATCTAGTTATCCCATCCATTAGGCCAATGAGAGCCTCTGGCATAAGCAGCTCATCTTACCATAGATCGCCAACCTGTACACTGGGCGTTGTGGAAGGCCAGAGGCTTGCTGTATGGTGGGCCAGTTATGGAAACCAGGTGCTTGTGAGCTGGATTCATTTGAGAGTCTAGCCATCCAGTTCTCCCTTCCATACACTGATTATTGGAGATATCTCCAGATGAAGGCAGCAGTAGTGGCCAGGTTTAGGGGTCAGCACCCCCAACCCATGGATGGACTGCCAGATATCTTAAAGAGATCTACAAAGTAAACTAAATTTGGATTTGCACCTGCCTGATCGGTGCCTTACCCCTTCAAAATGATCTTGCTGCTGCTATTGCCAAAAATACTCGAACACATCGTAAGTTATATCCCTCGTAAAATTACCCCACTGGGTCTCTACTTCCTGGTTTTTTATGGCACCTGCACTCCACCCCCGCACTCAGCAAAGTTATGATGTGACGCCAGGGAAAGCGCGGGGACGAGCTCCATTTTCATCTATGGGGGTGCCTTTCGGGTCGTTTTTCTAAATTGTAATGGGTAGTTGGTGATGAAATGTGGGCACCAGTCAACTAACAAAATATAAGACTACATCTTTACCTTCAAGATTTCAAGCCTGCACAATCATGGGTAGGAGTGGTGGCAGAGTTGCATATCAGCATTTCAGAGGAGGTTTGGGAGTCGCTAGTGAGAATAGCCCACATGGGTTTCCAAGACATGAGATATCAACTGATACAGAAAAAAGTTCCTCCATCGATGGTACCATATTCCCCAGCAGCTTTACAAATGAACCTCTTACAGTCAGACCTCTTCTGGAGATGTCACCAGCAAGTAGGCATTCTGACTCACATCGTATGGTCATGCCCAGTACTATCGACCTTTGGGCAGGTGCACCATAGACCTTGGCGCTTTTCACTGGCTACTCTGAAGCTATATGGATAACCATCTGCAGCAATAAGGCAAATCTTGCTTCGCTAGAGAACAAATGTACCCCCTCCCAGCCCACTGGACACAATAACTGCAAACTGTATCAAAGTCAGCCGAGTATGACAGGCTTATCCCATGTGGCCAGTGACTCTATTAGCAGGTACACAGTCATAAGGGATATGTTCCTTCAGTATTCTTTAAATGATAGCAAGGGTTCCATGCTTCAGTTGTTAGGTGTTGCTCCATCTGCCTTACTGTTCTGGACTGCTTGTTAGTTTTATAACTTGTAATCTCATTATTAGCATTCTTTATTAAATTAATTGCATTATATTGCATATTAATCTTTAAGTAGTATTCCGCATTAGTTTAAGGATAGACTATTAGAAAAGTAGTCACAGGTATTTTTATGCATTAGTAAGTCAGGTATGTGAATTGCTGTTCATTACTTTTTATGTAACATGAAGTTTTCATTTCATTGCTTAGTATGTTCTTGTCGTTTGTTGTGTTTATTTAATTTCCTCAAAATATTTCCGAAAAAAACAAACTATAAGGCATTTTACAGTCACATTAACAACAAAAGGTGTATAAATTCACAAGTGTGACCCCTGGTGGAGGAAGGAAGAACTGCAGAAAAAGAGATGGTAGAGATCATTATAAAGGATAATTATGGGCAGCCATACACAAGACTGTCTCTGTATCAAGAGATTTCTATGGCAACCAAGAACCTTGAAAGGTTCCTTGGTTGCCATAGAAAACTTGAGAGGCAGACACAGGCTTGCCTGTATATGGATGCCAATACATTATCTTTGATAATGTATGGGTGTCCATGCCCATTTCAGGTACTCCACGTCCTTTCACTAAACTGGCAGTTGAGGCACTTGAGGGCTGGTGGCAGGCTCAAATTACTGATTCAACATGCTGCTACTGGCTGTTGCTGTTTCTCCAAGTTAAAAAAAGTTAAACACCTTCCAGCTTGACTGTAGTGGAAAGCAGCCTGTGCAGCAGAATTTAAAGTTGTTGCTGCAATAGTGACATCACTACTGCAGCACAACAAGCCTATTCTAGGCGTGGATTTCCATGCAGAACAATTATCTCCACCATACACTACAAATTCTATTGTAGTGACTCTTGAGAAAAGAGCAGATCAATTAAGATGGCAGTGATCACTGTTATTGCCCTAGAATAGTGGAACATGAAGAGGAATGCATGGGACAGACATAAGGCAGTCCTAGTGGGGGGTAGGAGGAAGTAAGCTGTTGGTTAATTAGGATCTGCAGCTTATCTATTAGGTAGGAAAATGGGCAGACTAGGTGGGCCAAGCGGTCCTTATCTGCCGTCAAATTCTATGTTTCTATGGATGTCATGAATAGGTTGAACGCCTTAAACCCAAACAAGGCACTAAGCCCTGATGGGATGCATCCAAGAGAGGTTAGAAAGCTGGCAGACAAATTGACAGGCCCAATCACAGCCATATTTCAGCAATCGTTAGATATATGGCAGAGCCAACTACAATACAATGCAGTAGCTTGTAGTAAATGACAGCTCACAAAATGCTGCATGAGCAAAGTGTTTAATTACATTTAATTACACTGTTTCCTGCAGTATACTACTGCATTTTGTGATATACTGCAGCATTATTGTGTTGCATCCTGGCTGGCACTGCTCTAGGGGAGAAAGTAAAATGTTGGAGGAAGGCAAGTGTGGTCCCGTTATATAAAAAGGAGCTAAAGCTAGTTACAAAATTACAGACCAGTAAGCTTGACCTCTGTGGTAGGAAAGATTTTGGAAGCCATTATAAAACAAAAAATTGTGGAATTTATTACAGACAACTTACTAGATCAATCTCAGCATGACTTCAGGCATTGAATAGCATGTCAGACAAACCTGATAAACTTTGTTGACGAAGTAATCAGGGCTCTGGACAAGAAACTTCCAGTAGCTGTGGTGGTCTTTGATTACAACAAGGCCTCTGACAGCGTGCCACACTCATAACTCATTTCAAAATTAGGGGAGATAAGAATGAACAGCAGACTAGTGAACTGCTCAAGATCCTGGCTTGAAGACAGGAGGCAATCAATAAGAGAGCACACGTCAGGGTGGGGACTGGATATCCACAGGGCTCTGTTCTGGCCTACTTTGTTTAATATTCATATGGCATCTGTGAAATGTAAGGGGTATGGATGGCCAAATTTGCCCATGATACTAAGGTCAGGGTCAGCTGTGAACACAGAGGAAGCTATAAACCAGTTTAGACTTCAATTAAGTAATCTGGAAAAATGGGCCAAAATACACAAATTGGATTTAAATACGAGTACATGTGCCGTGATGCACTTGAGCAATAAATATATGAGAGCTAAATATACATTACTAGAGCAGGAGTTAAAGAAAACTTATTTGGAGAAAGATCTTGGAATAGTGGCTACTGAGTATCTAAAATTTGATGGACACATGTTTTAGAATTTTGGGATGTAGAAGGAGGAATATAGTAAGTAAGTGAACTTTATCCAGCGCCCAGTTGTGGAGGCTCTAGGCGCTTTACAGAGGTGCAGCAGTCAGAAAAATATAAACAATTACAATAATTAGAGTTAGTTAGAAAACAAATACATAATAAAATATAGAATAAAGTATGGGTCGGGGTGTGTAACAAGAAGTTTACACACACCCGAGGGGTTAGATGCTACACAAACCCCGAAAGCGAAGCTCGAGGGGTTTATCAAAAGCATCCAACCCCGAGGGTGTGTGTAAACTTCGAGTTTATACACCCTGACCCATTTTTTATTTTATATAATTGGTGGGTTTGCCTTTTTTGCCACAGCAATTATATAAAATGAAGGTTCCTGTGTGGCCCTAGCACGGTTACATTTCAGCGTGCTTGGCCTGTGACCCACTGTTCAGTTTTCTTTTTTTTGAGAAAAAAATTCAGTCTGTAGTACAACTTTACATTTCCCTTGCAGATATTCTTTTTAAATTGCCACTTACCGCAGAGTCCAAATGGCGGTTCAGTCTTCCAGGGGAAAACATGCTGTCGGCGATCGGAAGGGACAAGGTGCAGCAGGGCATGCGAAGAGTGGGGGTAACCGTGTGCATGTTTGCCGTTATAAATGCTCCTTTATAATGGCAAATTATGCCACGGTTTCCCTATAGGAAAAAGGCAGAGCCAGTTATTAATAAATAAAACCCTAACCCCCCATTTAAAATACTATTTATAGATTAAAAGCTTGCTTAAACAGATGCGCTTTTAGTCCTCTTTTAAAGCTCTCCACGGGGACATTTTCCTTAGGAATCATGGCAATGAGTTCCATAGGACAGGCCTGGTGACCTCAAAAGCACAGTCACTGGAGGTCTTAAGCCACGCCCTTGGAATTGTAAGGAAGCCCTCTATGGAAGAGCGAAGTGAGCGGACTGGGTGGGCAGGTGTCAGAAGGTCCAACAGATAACCAGGACTTGAGCTGTATAGGGCCTTATAAGTGAGCAAGCCCACCTTGAAGGTAATCCTCCACCTGACCAGCAGCCAGTGCAGTTCGCACAAGGTCGGGGTTATATGTATGGACCTAGGAAGGCCCGTTAACAACCTAGCTGCATTGTTCTGCACCAGCTGCAGCCAGCAGAGGTTACTCCCACTGACCCTGAAGTAAAGACCATTACAGTAGTCAAGTCTGGAAGTTACAAAGGCATGTACCAGTGAGGGCAGGTCATCAGGCAGGATTAAGGGTTTAATCCAGATGACATTCCTCAAATGGTAAAAATCATTTATGTGACGGAAGACACCTTGAGCCTCAGTGTCATTCCACTGTCAAAGATGACGCCAAGATTTCGCACCTTACTGGCCACCACCAGTGAGGTAGCACCAGAAAAACCCTGTTCCTGCTCTGGTGGTGGCCATATTCTGCCAACGACCGCTCAATCACCAGCACCTCCATCTTGTCTGTGATGAGCCTCAGCCAGTTAAGAGGACATCCAGCCTAGTTCTTAGACAAGCATGCATTTAGCACATCCACAGCGTCTGATGCTCCGATACAGCAAGTAGAGATAGCAAGTGTTGATGCCATTGTATAGGGCCCTGAAGAGACTCCTGCCTGGAGTACTGTGGCCAGTTCTATGCTCCACAAACCAACAGGACGGATCAAACTATTTGACAGTGTGCAGAGAAGGGATACCAAAGTAGTAGCAGAAAATGAAAGAGGTTACATATTTAAGAAATAGGTAACTAAAACACATACACCTTGGAATCCAGAAAGGTAAGGGGTGATTTATGCTTGATATATACAGCATTCCGGGAAAATGATCTATGGAATTGCCTAAGGCTACAAGCAAAAGCAACATAATACGATTCGTGGGTTACTACTACCCTGTGGAATTCTCTACCTTGTCGGATGAGGGAGTGCCTGACCATCCAGAGTTTTAAGTCAGCCCTCAAGACTTATTTATTTAGTCTAGCTTTCCTAGACGAGGTTAGCTGATGGGAATTTATTATATAATACCGCTGTAGATTATTATGCTGAATTTGAATATCTGATTTTATGTACCTGATTTTATGAATACGTTTCGTGGAGGAGTTATTTATTTGTGTGTGTTTTACTAGATTACATGTGCAGCACTTTGATCTTTGGAATGGTGCTTTATAAAGTTTATTATTATTAAAAGGGAAACTAAACTAAACAAAAAGGGAGGGAAGGTAGATAACTGAAATAGTAGTTACTTTTGGAATGAAGTTCCAGGATGAGTTGTACTGTGGAACCATGGAAACATTCAAAAGGTGTTGTTTTTAGTGCAAAATTCAGCCAATAGGCATGCCTTTTACTACTGAAAAATGGCAAGCCAATATGGCAAACTGCCTTTCAAGCTTGAAACTATCCTATGAATCCTCTGAAAAATTTTCCAAAAACTTTGCAAGAATATAAGCTATGGGTCTATAATTGGCAGGGTCTTGTCAATTATACTTTTTAAAAATGGGCACCACAATATTGTCTAACCATACAGTAATGTCTTATTGCCAAAGATAACAAATTGTTTCAGAACCTATCATTCCAAGTGTTTTAGTTATACTTCCTAGGACTTTGCATTTTTAGTTCTTCAGACAGAAATGCGAGTTATAGCTTAAGGATACTGGTGATAGGGAAGAGTCAGCCTAATACCAGCAGGGAATAAAAGTGCACAGGTGATGCTGTTAATGGGGTAGACTAAGTGGGCCAAATGCCCTTATCGGCCCACAACTTCTATCTTTCTAATGGAAAAGGGCAGCACTGTGCAATACCACCATTGATAATATTACAAAGAAAGACTGGGATTGAAAAATGGAAGGACAACGAAAAAACGCCGTATATAAACTGTACCAGATCAATGTTTTATGAACTCTGGACATTGTTACATTTTCAGTCAATACATCAATATAAACAAGTTACTCACCTGTAACAGTAGTTTTAGGAGTGGTATATGTTGTTCATCCACACTAGTTGGCATGTCCCTTTCCCTTTAAATCTTGCCAAAGGTCTAAAAGCTGGTTGGTTCCTCCCACCCACCCAGGTGGTATATGCCTCGGCTCCATATGATGCCAGATCTTGCCCGCTGGAAGCAGAGGTTGTCTTGTCGAAGTCGCAGAGGTTGGGTGGTTTGTGTGTATGAACAACATATACCACTCCTAGAAAGTGCAGTTATGTAAGAACTTACCATAACAGTAGATCTTGATGAATGTCTCTTGCAGTAGGTCAGTACTTCTGGGAGGTTCCAGCAGGCGCTGTCACATGGCAGCCCTTCTAGCAGTCTTTGCCAGGGACCACCCACACATGACATCATCTCTTGCATCCTATATAAATGTGGGGGTCCCTGGTAACCTCAGTTCCTGCCAGATTCAGCTCATAAAGTGAGTCCCAACCCTAAGTCCCTGGATCAGAATTTGCTCTGTTAGAGAAGGAGGCGGGGACGGAGGCCGGATTGGACCTACTGCAAGAGACATTCCTTGAAGATCTACTGTTATGGTAAGTTCTTATGTAACCGCACTATTTTCTATGGAATGATCTCTTGCAGTAGGTCATTATGTCCATGTGGGAGAATAATTACGATAGTATGCCCTGAAGGATGGCATGGCCAAAGATAATTTTGCATCAGGAGGCAACATTCAAATTGTAATGCCTTGTAAAGGTACGGATAGTAGACCAGGTTGCTGCGTTGCATATGTCTGTAATAGAGGCACCCTTTAAAACAAGCCGCAGTGGCTGCAACAGCCCTAGTGGAATGGGCTTGAACATGGCCTGGTAGGGCTTATTGTATTTTTGTAACAAAATGTAATGCAATGTGCTAGCCAGCAGAGAGGGTGCATTTCACAAGCGGAAGGCCCTCACAACCTGGGGCAAAAGTGACAAACAGTTGTGAGGTTTTTCTTTTTTTGCCTAACATGTTTATTAAGTTTTCAACATTAAACAAAAATAAAATCATACATGTACAATAAAGGACATTAACATCATTAATCCAACATATACCTATGTCCTCCAACATCCCCTCTTATAACAGTTTATTAAATTATCCCTCTCCACCCCAATCTCTGGAAAAAAAAAACACCCCAAAGGAACATAATAATAAAACATACTGATTAACTGTACAGACTGTTAATAAATTGAAAACATTTTGCTTCTCCTTTAATTATCCTCCACCTTGTCCGTCCCAGGGTGACTTCTCCCCTTCCCTGACTCTCTATTTACATCAGTCCCCTCTTCCTCCTCAATTATTTGTCCATTTCACTTTATCCTTGCAACCCTTTCCCCAGCATGTCCATCTCTCCTTGGGGCAACGAGGACATGAACATTCCCCAAACTCTCCAGAACTGGTCTTCCCTATTTTTAGTCGCACATTGCAACTTCTCCAGACCTAGAGCCTGCAGACACAACTTTTTCCATTGCTGCATAGTAGTAATCTCATTTGAGACCCATGTATTTAATATGCAGTGCCAGGCCAAGATAACCAGGATCCGCACCCATCTAGGGAGGGGTCTCCAGTCCTCTTCCTCTGAGTCATCCACCCCAAACAACACAACCACTGGGTTCCTTTCCACCTGCCTTCCACACATCCTACCGACCTCACCGGCCACACCATCCCAGAACTGTTTTAGGATCAGGCACTCCCAGAAACAGTGTATGTATGTATGTACCCCCCTCCTTCTTACATCTCCCACAAAGAGGGGATATTTCAGGGTGGAATCTATGAACCATACTTGGGGGGCAATAAAGCCTGTGTAGAAACTTATAATATGATTCCTGATATTTATTACAAACTAGTAACCCTTTATGCATTTGCAACAGTAAATCCCAAACCTGGTCTAGTATCTCCCTCCTTAAGTCTCTGCTCCATAACCTCCTGGTTTTACTGGTAAATTCAGGTGGATACTGCAGATCCCATTCTTGCTGCCCTTACTATTATCCCCCAATCCCAGTACTGAGCACCATGTGCTCAACCTGCTCTTAGTCTTCCATTCGACTTCTGCCAATTGTCTTAGCATAATTTCTTGCCTGAAAAATTCAGAACATTCCTAATCCCAGGCACCCAACAAGCTCCTCTCCCGACATTAACTTCCCTTTCTTCCACAGGTCTTTTACACATTTTACGCCCCTTTCCTCCCAGAGAAGAAAACCTTTATCTTCCAGTCCCACCACAAATCGTGGGTTTCCCTTAGTGGAAGCAGCAGTGTCTCTTCCCCCGGTTTCACACCAACCCATTTCAGCAACTGTTCCCAACCCTCTAATACTGATAATACTAATGGGTTTGGGTTCGCCTGTCTACCATATGCCTTTCTCCCTCCTCTTCCCAGGTATTCCAAGACCCTTACCACTCCCTCTCCTTCCTCTAAATCTAACCATCCTGCCTCTGGTGGCCTATTTACCCAGTTCCCTATAAATCTATAATGCATGGCTAAAGCATAATTCCTTAAATCGGGTAAGTTTAGGCCTCCTTTGTCCCCATCTGCCTGGAACCTTGCTCTCGGTCGTTTTCCTTTCCATAAAAAGCCTGAGAAGGCCTTATCCACCCTCCTCACTCTTTCCTATTTAGCCCCGTCGGTAACATTTGCATCAAATATAAGATCCGAGGCAGGGTATTCATTTTTATAAGGTTTATATGGCCCAGCCATGATATAGGTAAATCCCTTCACCTTCTCAACTCCTGTGAGGTTTTTCTAATGGACTTAGTCCGATTAGTGTAATAGCGAAGGATGCGGTGGACATCCATAGTGTGTAAAATATGTTCACCAGGGTTGAAGTAATTAGAGTAAAATACTGGCAACTCCAAGGATGGATTCAAAGTTTGTTCTGAGACGGCTTTAGGCAGAAAGGAAGGGCTGGTGCAAAGCACCACTCTATCCTTATGAAAGATGAGAAAGTTCTCTGCACATAAGGGCATGAAGCTCAGATATTCGACGAGCAGAGGTGATGGCTGAGAGGAATGTTTTCCATGCGAGGAAACGTAGGTCACAAGTGGCAGCCGGTTCTAAAGGCTCCACAGTTAACTTCTCAATCATAAAATTTAAGTCCCAGGGAGGAGTGGGACGACGAATAGGAGGCTTTAGATGTAATATGCCTTTCAGAAACATCTTGGCTAAGTGATGTTGATACAGCAATTTGCCATCCAATGGTTCGTGGAAAGCGATATGGCAGCCAAGTGGACTTTGATAGAGGAATAGCTAAGGATAGCTGCTGATAAGGAGGCTAAACAGTCCAGGACCTTCGTGAGAGGGCAGTAATAAGGGTCAAGCGATTGAGAGACTGACCAAATAGGGAAATGTTTCTAATTACAATTGTAGGTATCTCTGGTAGCCGGTTTTCAGGTGGCAAGCAGAATATCAGCCACCTGGGAGGACACTTGCAATCTGTTTATGAACGTGTCTTCAGGAGCCATACAAGAAGACATAAGGTCTTCAGATTGGGATGTAGGAGAGAGCCTTGCCATTGCATCAAGAGGACAGCCTGAGTGGCAACTGAACAGATTCTGTTACCGACAGTTATATTGGATACCATGACTGTCGAGGCCACATAGGGGGCTATGAGAATCACTGTGGCTAGCTCCATTTGTAATTTCATTAATGTGCGAGGAAGGAGAGAGTGGGGAGGCATATAAGAAGAGTCTGTCAGGGTTGGGACAGGCCGTCTGTAGAGTGTCCCTTTTTGTTCGGGATAATGGAGAAATATTTGGGGAGCCACTGGTTCTCTGAGGAGGAAAACAGATCCATCTGTGGAGTGCCCCAGAGAAGAAAGAGATCTTGAAGGACTGATTCAAGCCGTGTCCACTCGTGGGAGGGGGACTGGCGACTCAAGAGATCCGCTAACCGGTTGTACCATCCTGGTAGATGGACAGCTGTCAGTGCCAAATGTTGTTTGATTGCTTCTTGCCATACCTTGATTGTCTCCATGCAGAGGGAGCGGGAACGTGTACCTCGTTTGTTAAGGTAAAATATTACTGTCATATTATCTGACTGAATCAGTAGCTTGCCGGGAGTCAAGAAAGGACTGTAGGCTTGTAGTGCCAGAAGGACTGCCCTCATTTCACAGAAACACAGAAGTTGACGGCAGATAAGGACTGCAAGGCCCATCCAGTCTGCCCATTTCTTTTTCTACCTTATGAATGTGCCATCAACCTTTGCTCTGTCACTGGCCTATCTATTCATACTCATCTGTATTGCTCCCTTATGCCTATCCCATGTCTGTCTGAAGCCCTGCACTGTACTCATATCCACCACTTCCTGAGGTAGGCCGTTCCATGAATCTACCACTCTTTCTGTGAAAGAACTTCATCACATTACCCCTTAATCGGCCTCCCTCTAATCTCATGCTGTGTCCTCTTGTCCTGCTATTTTTCTTACATTGAAACACGTTAGACTCTTTCACCTTGTTAATGCCCTGAAGGTGTTTGAATGTTTCAATCATATCACCTCTCTCCCTCCTTTGCTCTAGGGTATACATAATGACCTCCGTTAATCTGTTCTCATATGTTTTCTGATGCAGTCCCTGCACCATTTTGGTTGTCCTTCTCTGGACTGCCTCAATTTGATTAATGTCCTTGTGAAGGTGCAGCCTCCAGTACTGCACATAGTACTCCAGATGGGGCCTAACCAGTGTCTTGTAAAGAGGGATTATTACCTCCCTCTTACGACTTGTGATACCCCTACTAATACATCCCAACATCCCCCTTGCCTTACCTACTACTTTAGTGGTCTGCTTGGATGATTTCAGGTCATCTGTGATGATGATGCCCAAGTCTCTTTCTTCCCTTGTGACTGCCAGCAACTCCCCTCCCTGCCCATAGGTGGCTTCAGGGTTTCTCTTCCCTACGTGCATGATCTTGCACTTCTTCGCGTTAAACCCCAGTTGCCACTCTTCCAACCATTTTGCCAGTTTATCCAGATCTCTTCTTATTCTGCCTACCCCATCTGGATCATCTACTCTGTTGAAGATCTTGGTGGCATCTGCAAACAGACAAACCTTACCCTCCAGTCCATCTGCAATGTCACTGATGAAGATATTGAAGAGGACTGGCCCCAGGACTGATCTCTGAGGTACCCCACTTGTGACCTGCATCTCTTCTGACTGTATATCATTTACCACCACTCTTTGTTTTCTGCCCATTAATCAGTTTGCCACAGTTGTCCAACTTCTGACCACGAGCCTACCCAGCTTATTAATCAATCTTCTATGTGGAACAGTACCGAAAGCTTTGCTGAAGTCAAGGTAGGAGACATCAACTGCTCCCCCTTGGTCCACCACTCTGGTTACCCAGTCAAAGAAATGTATGAGGGACGCCACACCTCGCACCACGCCAGCGACCCGGGTTCGTGAATGAGCACGGGTCACCAGGGGTTGGCTGGGGTGGAGAAGGACAGATCGCCCGACAGCAGCTCTCCTCCAGGACAGGTTAACTGCAGGCTCCCTCTGCAATGCTACCATCTAGGGGAGCCCGGGTGGATAGCGCAGTAGGTGGAGAA
Organism: Neoceratodus forsteri; assembly: GCA_016271365.2. NCBI lineage: Eukaryota > Metazoa > Chordata > Ceratodontiformes > Ceratodontidae > Neoceratodus > Neoceratodus forsteri. Next base: position 686,250,601 of record CM028134.1, read on the forward strand.
GCAGCAAGTGGATTGGGTGGGCGTCAACAGAGGGGGCAGAGCAGGAGTATGTCTCGGCGTGCCTCCTAGCTCACACCCCTCACTGCATCCCGATGTCAGAAGAAAACCAGAAAAACATCTCGGTCCCTTCTAGGCGAAGACACTTCCCTAGGACTGCTCCGAACTTGTCAAGGCAGACTCCGCTGTGTCAGATCCACACACACACATAGTGCTGGTTTGGAGAGGTAAGCATGGTGGTTCTCTCTCCACTCCTACCTGGGGAGTATACTGGGGGTCTTCAAGGGAGTGTGTGTGGACGGGGCACTCTAGGGGCAGACCACGGCAGGGATTGGAGGGTCCATTGAGGATGTCAGAGAGTGAAGGGAGGAGGCAGATTAGGCGGATAAACACAGGGTTAAAAAAGGAAAAAAAAGGAATCAATGAGATTAGTTTGACAGGACCTTCCTGTTGTAAACCCATGCTGTCTTGGATCCTGTGCTCCTATGGATTCCAGGTGTTGCACTATCCTTTCCTTAAGGAGTGCCTCCACAATCTTGCCCACTACTGAGGTAAGACTGACTGGTCTGTAGTTCCCTGCCTCCTCCCTGCTACCACTCTTGTGGAGCGGGATCACATAAACCCTTAGCCAGTCTTCTGGGACCTCTCTGTGCTCAGAGACTCACTAAACAGTTCTGATAATGGCTCTGCTAGTTAGACCCTTAGCTCCTTTAGTACCCTGGTATGTATGCCATCAGGTCCCATTGCCTTGTCCACCCTGAGCTTATTGAGCTCTTGTAGGAACCTTTCTTTTGTGAAGGAACCAGTGCACACTCCCTCCCTCCCCCGTGTCCATGGTGCTGGAGCTGTGGGCCCCTGCCCTACCTTCTCTTCAGTAAACACTAAGCAGAAGTATCTATTTAGGATAGATGCTTTTAAATGATCCTCCTCCTCACATGCCCCTTATCCCTTTGATCTTAGCAATACCGCCTCTGGACTTTCTCCTTGTACTAATGTATCTACAGAAAGTCTTGTCATCTTCTTTATTTCTGTTATGCTAGTGTTTCCTCAGTTTGGGCCTTTGCCTGTCTTACTGCCATCCCTGCTTCCCTTAGGGAAGTTTGGTATGCCGCCCAATCTTCATCCCACTGCATTCCCTTATATTTCCTGAAGGCCAGCCTTTTGGCTCGGACCTTGTCTGCTACTGTTTTTGAGAACCAAAGTGATTTCCTTCTTCTTTTGCACTTCCTTTTCTCTCTAACACAACTGGATGTTGCTTTAAGTATTGCATCTTTAATGCTTGCTCACTTTGCCTGTACCCCCTCACCTGTATTTCTTTTTGCCAGGGCTAGCTTAACTCTGTCGGCCATCTTATCAAAGTCAGCTCCTCTGAAGTACCATATTTTTGCCTTGGAATGGGATGATTTAGTTCTAATGGCCAAACTGAACCATAACATTTGATGGTCACTGGCCCCAGGTGACTTTCTACCTGGAGATCTGTGATCCTTTCCTGTTAGTCAGTACTAGATCTAGGATAGCTCTGTCTCTTGTGGGTTGTTGTATCAGTTGTTTGAGGCCCTCCCCTGCAGGGAATCACTATGTGTCTAGTTCTGGAAGATGTTCCTGCTGGTATTAGTATTTCCAGATTGATATGAGGGTGACTTTGACCAGAGGGCCACGTGCCTTGTGTCGGTATGGACCAGATGGACACCAACCTTGAAAGAGGCATCTGTTAGAATCTTGTGAGGAGGGTTGGTGCGGAAGGGCATACCCTGATTGAGGCTGGATCTGATTGTCCACCAGATTAGAGCAGACTTGAGGGCTGGGGTCACCTGGATTTTGTCTTTGAATTCTCCTGTTTTCTGGCACCACAGATTTTGTAAGATCCATTGGATAGGACACATTTGAAGGCATGCAAATTCCACTGTTGGTATGGCCGCTGCCATGAGCCCTAAGAGGCATAGCATTAGTTTGACAGTGACAATCTTTTGGGACTGGGTCTGTAAGGCCAGGCTGATCAGGGTATCCTGATGAGCAAGAGGCAGGTAAGCCTTGGCATAACCGTGTCAGTATGGCTCCTATGTACTGGAGCAATTCGGTCGAAGGGCTGGACTTGACCAGTTTACCGTAATCCCAAGATCGTGGAACAGCTGAAGAGTCTCTGAGAGGGAGGACAGCATATGTTCCCTTGTGTCTGCTTTCATCAGCCAATTGTATAAATAAGGGAAGATGAAATGTCACTTTTTTCTCAATGCCCCTGCTACCACTGCTAAGCATCTGGTGAATGCCCATGGGGCTGAGGAGAGGCCGAAAGGCAGAGCTCGAAACTGGTAATTTTGACCAGGCAGGTGGAAGCGCAGATATTTTTGATGGGCTGGATGGATGTGTAGATATGTGTCTTTCATATCTCACACAGCAATCCTCTTGTTGCAGAAGGGGCATGATGGATGTTAAGGTAATCATGCAAAATGTTTGTACTGGACGTACTGATTTAGGTTTCTCAAATCCAGAATTGGTCTAAATTCCCTAGTTCTCTAGGGTACCAAAAAGGAATGGGAACAGAATCCCTGCTGTTGTGACTATTGGACCAGAACAATGGCCCGTTTGGTTATCAGGGCAGTAATTTCTTGCTGGAATATAGGAAGATGTTCCTGAGGATAGTGAAGCTTCCGAGGAGGAAGCGGAGGGGGCAGGGAAGTTAACCAGGGTATGGCCAGTCTGAATGATCTGGAGTACCCATTTGTTTTATTTGTTGCCAAGCCTCCATATGAAGGGCAAAATGATCCCCTACCGCCTACGAGGCCTGGATAAGGAGGAGGCAAGGGGAGAGCCCTATGGAGTCACTGAGACCTGGATAGGCCAGTCCCACCGGTGGGATGGGTACGGAAAGGATGCTTGGCAGCCAAGTTGCCTCTTGTGTTTTGATTAGCCTCGAAAAGTACCTCTATTAGAAATCTTGTAATGGTTACCTCTCTTATTATAGTAAGAGTATTGGGCCTGTGGCATTTGGTACATGCCGACTCGAAGTATCAACAACATCATAGCCCAGTCTGAGAAGATGGCGAGATATGGAAGTAATGGTTGACATGGTCTGGATCAACTGGTCTTTTTCCTGGGAAGGAGGCAGCTTATTGAGAAGGTCTAAAGCAGAGGCATCCAGGGTCTGTTGGTATTTGACCATGTGGCCCTAATAGTTTAAGATTCTAATATTCATAGTGCCTGATGAAAAGACCCTTTTCCCCAGGTAATAAAGTCTCCCAGATTTTTTATCTGGAAGCACAGAGCTCATGTATTTAGGTTTTCTTGTTCGATCATGAGCGGCTGTAATGACCACAGAGTCCACTTCAGGAATCATGGACAAATAGGGATGATCTAAGGGAGCATGACAGAGCCGGTCAGCTTTGCGTGGGATGGCCATGATGGCCCGAAGGCTGACGCCATGCATCAGAGATGGCATTCTGATCAGTAGGTGAAAGTGGGGGTATCACCATGACAGGCTCCTCAGGTAACTCGAGGTATTCAGCCATGTCCTTTCGTTGTTTATCTTGTTCTGTAGTGGAGAACCCCATGACTTTCTGTATTTGAATCATCATTTCATTGAAAGAAGGATCATCTGTAGGGGAGACTGCCAGGGGTGCCGGCAAGTCCTCATCCAGGGAAGACACCACGGAGTAAGGAGAATCCAGGTCTGAAAAGTCGAAATGTTGAAGGTTCCCTTCATCTAGATCGTCAGACAATTCTTCCATCATGTCAGGTTCATTTGACAAGTAATCCTTCAAAAGAGGGGGTAGGGGAGACCAGGTTGGTATATTCTGGTCTGTATGAAGCCTTCTTGGTGGAGGGGAGGGAGAACGCCTAGGACGATGAGACGGGGCCTGAGAAGGAGTCTGACCATAGCCCATAGAACGCAGGACTGTCTACACAATCTCCTTAATACCTGGTGCCTGAGGAGGCGGAGCAGTAACAGGAGGATGCTGGGAAACATTAGGAGCGAAAGAGGGGATTGGCCGGTGAGAGGTAGCCAGACGGGCCCCCAGAAAATATAGGCTAGGGTCTTCTCTGTGTATCTGCCTGATCCCTGTAAGAAGGCACCTGTGAAGGTGGTGGGGTATTAAGTAAGGCAAATGAAATAGGCTTGCCCCTTGGAAGTCGTGATGTCGACAACAAGCCAGAGGAGGCATTGTCACTATGATAAGAAAGTGCCATCGATGGAAGAATGGCTCCCATCGATGGAGCAGCCGTTTGCTTGGCTGTGTGAAAAACAGTGATCGTTGATGAAGGAACAGAAGCCTTCATTGACAGAGCAGTGGTATCCTGCACTGTTTTAAGTGCATGGGAAAGCATAGTCGACGAGATAAGAGGCACTCCCGTCGACGAGGAAGATGGAAATGGACGTTCCATCGACAGTATGAATGTAGCAGAAGTCACCGTCGACGTGCGTCATGGCAGGGAGTGTGAGGAGGGTTTCTCCTCCTTTTTCTGCCTTGAGTGAGACCCAGAAGAAAAGAAGCCCTTGGAACAAGCCCCCTGGGTCTCTAACAGAGATACTCTATGTTCCATCAGAAGACACTGGATTTCAAGCAATCGTCGATGACTAGTTGCTAAATTAAATTTCTGACAAAAAGAACAGGAGTTGGTGTCTTGTGTGGGTCCCATACACCGAACACAAGAGGTATGGTTGTCAAATGATATATTTTCCTGCCACAAGAACAGGGCGAAATAAATCCTGCTTGCTTGAAGAAAATCTCTTAAACATTCAAAATCTCTTGATGACTGCTTCACAGAAGTTGAAACTAGCTGCTGTGTGAGCTGAAGATGGTGGGAAAATGAACTGAGGTTACCAGGGACCACCCACATTTATATAGGATACAAGGAGATGATGTCATGTGTGGGCGGTCCCTGGCAAAAGACTTCTATAAGAGCTGCCATGTGACAGCACCTTCTGCTGGAACCTCCTAGAAGTAATGACCTACTGCAAGAAACCATTCTGTAGAAAATCTACTGTTACAGGTGAGTAACCCATTTTTCTAGGATCGTGGATATGTTGTTCTATCCACACTAGTTGGCAGACTCCTAGCAGTTGTCCAAGAGGAGAGAGGCAAGGTGCACACACCCTACTTAGGGAACAGAGATTGGAGAACTGTGGCCCCAAAACCAGCATCCCCGTGTGACTCTAGGTCGATGTTACAATGCCAAATGAAGGTGATTGCTGACTTCCAGGTAGCATCCCTGCAGATATCCTGGATAGGGCATCCCTAGAAGCAGCCACCATCGCAGCAGTATGGCGGGTGGAATGAGCTATTATCCCTATGGGAGACTCCTTGCCCGCCAACCGATAGTAGAAATGAATGCAAGATGTAATCCATCTGCCAATCGTTCGCTTTGCTGCAGGTCCGCCAGGTGTGGCTTCAGTGTAGGTGACAAACAGCTGGCGAACCTCTCCCTGAACTTCAGCCATACACTCCTTGTAATAAGAGGGTGCTCGTCTCAGGTCCAAAGTATTGAGCCTGTACTCACGTCAGAGGTATAAATGGGGTAGTACACAAGCAGAGTCATAAGTACACAAGCAGAGTCATCACCTGATTTAGGTGAAACTCCTACACCACCTTCGGAAGAAACTTCGGGTTGGGGCGCAGGACAACCTTGTCCCTGTGGAAGACCAGATAGGGAGGCCTGGCAGAGAGTGCCTGGAGCTCCCCAATCCTTCTGGCTGATGTGATAGCCACCAAGAAGGCAGTCTTCCACAACAGAATGTGACATCTCACACCAGTGCATCGGTTTGAATGGCTTTCCCATGAGCTCTGCCAGTACCAGCAGTAGATCCCATAGTGGTGGTGGTGGTTCATGCACCAAAGGGGAAATGTGGTTGAGACCTTTAAAGAAATGCCAGACCACCTTCTCATGTGCCACTATCTGCTGATCGACCAGTGCCCAGTAAGCAGAGATGGCTACCAGGTGCACATTAAGGGTCGTAGACCAAAGACTCCCTTTGGAGAGGGACCAAAGGTAGTTGAGGATGCTAGCCACTGGACAGGACGAAGGGTACAGGCCCTTGCTCTGACACCAAATGGAGACCCTCTTTCATTTGAAGGCACAGCACCTCTTGGTCGACTCCTTCCTAGATGCCTCAACTACAATGAAGACATCATCGGAGAGAACCAAAGCCTGGAACTCTAGCCGCTCAGGAACCAGGCTGTCAGGTGCAGGGATTGAAGGTCCGGATGGAATACTTTCCCCTGACTGATCAAGAGCAGGCCTGGCATGCTGGAAGATGCCTCGGGAGCCTGATGCTGAGGCTGAGGAGATCTGGATACTAGAACTGGTGGGGACAGTCTGGGGCTACCAGGATCACCTGTGCCTTGTCCCTCCTGACCTTGAGGAGCACCTTGTGGATCAAAGGAAGTGGAGTGAAGGCACAGAAGAGGCCTGGGGTCCATGGCCTCAAGAAGGCATCCCCCTGCAGTGAGCCCTGCTGAGGGGAGCAGGCATGGAACAGCCTCAGATCTGTGTTCTCCCTGGAGGCGAAGAGGTCCACCTGAGGGGTGCCCCACTGGGAGAACAGGCTGTGTACTACCTTCAGATGGAGAGACCACTCAAACATCTCGCCCACACAGCTAAGGGCATCCACCAACTGATTCGAGGCTCCTGCCACATGGATGGTTAGGAGATCTGCCTCCAGTTGGCTCACGATGGTCCAGATGCAGAGCGTTTCCCTGCACAGAGGCCACGAGTGCGTGCCACCCTGTTTGTTGAGGTAGTACATGGTCATGGTGTTGTCTGTCTGGACTTGAACCACTTGACCCTGGAGGAACGGAGTGAATGCAGCCAGCATCGGCTAAACTGCTCGAAGCTCCAGCAGGTTGATGTGGCATCAGGATTCCTCAGGGGTCCAGAGCCCATGGACTCTGTGACTCCCCATATGGCACCCCAGCCTGTGAGAGAGGCACTGGTTGTCAGGACGACCACTGGCTCGGGCAGACAAACAGGATCCCTCCTGCAGATGTTCCAGGATGGTCCACCACTGGACAGCATCCCACATCTTCTGGGTTACAGTGACCAGCTGGTTGAAATGACCTAGATGCTGAGACCACTGGCTGGCCAGCTCCCACTGAAGGGGGCACTTATGCCACCGGCCCATCAGACCACAAAGGTGCAGGCCACCATGTAACCCAGATGTTGCAGGAAGCTGTATTAGGCAGGACACAATTGCCCAACCAGAAATGATCAGGCAAAGGAGGAGAGAACCTCTGCCCTGTCCGCCAGGAGCCTGACTCTGGCTTGGCAAGAGTCAAGCTCTGCCCCGATGAAGCATATCACCTGCCAAGTCATGAGTTCCGACTTGGCCTCTTAAGGCTGAAGCAGGTTTGGAGGGCCAGATCCCTGGACACTTCTACCTCCAGTCTGGAGGGACCTGCTATAAGCCAATCATAGAGATGGGGTATACTCTGACCCCTCTACACCAAAGATGGGCTGCCACCACTGCAATGCATTTGGTGGAGACCCTGGGGGCTGATGACAGGCCGAACGGCATGGCTTGGAACTCTTAGAGGGTTCCCTCCACCCTGAAGTGGAGGAACACTCGGTGAGACAGACGGATTGGGACATGAAAGAACGTGTCCTGAAGATCCAGGGAGCAGAACCACATGTTCTGCTTGAGAGATGGTTTAAGATCTGAGACAGAGTTACCATCCTGAAGGTGTGAGACCTGAGAAATTGGTTCTGGTCATGCAGATCTAGAATGGGGCACCAGCCCTGCCATCCATTTTGGGACCAAGAAGTACCTGGAAACAAACCCTGGGTTGACAGGGGAATCCGCGACTCTGACCACCACCTCCTTGTGGAGGAGTTGGGCGATGTCGTCTCTGAGAGCTGACTGAGTGTGGGCGGATACCTTTTCCTCCTGTGGGTGTGGGCTCAGTTTGGTGGGTACTGCTCAAATTTCAGAGGCAGTCCCTGGCTGACCACTTCCAAGAACCACCTGTCTGTTGTAACAGTGGATCAGGCAGAAAGGAAGTGGCGGAGCCAGCCCCCCGCAGGAGGTCCCAGAGTGGTCGGGACGTGCATGGGGTTGGCAACCCCTGTCCCATCACTGTGCAGGCTTGGAGGTGGAGGATCCAGTGGGGGGACCGACGGGGCCCTTCCCTCCAGGCTTACGGGCTGCTGAAGCCCCTGATTGGGCCGAAGGCACCAAGGCTGAGCCTGCTGCTGCTGCTTAGACTGGTACTGGGGCTGCTTGGCTGCAGGGGAAGAAGGCCAAAAAGGCTTTCTTTTTGCTTCCTGGAACCCTGGGGTTCCTTCTGGGCAGAAGTAACGGAGTCCAAGGTGGTACTGGACTTCTCGATATGCTGGAGGTAACCTTTGACTCCTGGACCGAATAAGTTGATACACAGGAAAGGAACATCCGCCAGTTTGTGCTGGGTGTCTGCCGTAAAGGTTGAGACTCTCAGCCAGGCCCTGCGGTGCATGGCGACTGCAGCTGCCACTGAATGGGTACAAGAATCCCAGATGTCCAGAGCTGTCTGGAGTTGCTGTTTGGCAACAGCCGACCCTGCTCATGGACCTGCTTGATCATGGTCTGGAGGTCTGTGTGGAGATGAGGAAGCACCTCATCCAGGGAGCCCAAGGGGGCATGGGAGAAGTGTGCCATAATGATGGCCGAGCTCGCCTGTCTGAGACCAAGTGAGGAGGCAGCATAGACCTTTCTGGCCGAATGGTCCAACTCTCTTGGACTCTTTGTCCGGAGATCTATCCATGTCTCCTGAGTTGCCCGAGCACCAAAACACAGACTCGGTCACCAACCCCACAGCCAAGGGGTGCTGTGTAAACCCCAAAGGGGAACTGATGGGAAAAGCATACTTGCGGACCATCTGGGCTGAAAGCGCAGGGCAGGAGGCTGAGTGCTGCCAAAGCTCCAAGGCCGGGCCAACTATGGCTTCGGCCACAGGGAAGGCCTCAGACGGAGAATCCCCTTTTCTGAGGATATCAGTTAGGGGACATTGGACCCGGTTTTCAACAGGCTCCAAGGGTAGCCCCGTTGATTCAGAGATGAGATGGAGGATGCCCAGGAAGGACATGGGACCTTCCTCCATTGAGAGACTCATGAAATCGTTGCATGGAAATGAATTCAGTTCTGAATCCTCAGACCCAGAGTCTGGATAGAGCAGCCGACCACTAGAGTCACTTTCGACCCACCGCAGACGGGAGGGAGGGAGGGTGACAGACAGTCTGTGCAGAAGGCCCTGAACGGGCTCAGACTCCTTGGCAGGAGCCCCTGAGGGAGGCTGCTTAGGTGGCGGCTCCACCAAAATCAGTGGAGGTGCCAGCTTTGGCCATGCTGGGAGGGTCTTCACCAGCTCCGCAGCCAGAGCGGTGGTGTCTACCAGCTCCGGAGGAGTTGGCGTTGGCCTAGAGGGAGACAGCCAAGTGATGGCCAGAGTGGAGCCAGGGTCAACTTCGGACCAGACAGCATGAGCTGCTGCCACTTAAGGTCCTCACAGTGTCAATGCAACTTGCATCAAAGCCTCTCCTCATCCAAGGAGGACGTGGACGAATAGCGGTGTCACCGCTTCTTGGAAGCGCTGCTTGTGAAACTTCCTCAGCCTGTCGGTCAAGGGTGCCAGAGACCTCAACTTCCAACATCGGGGAGGACTGACGGGGGTGTCTGGAAGGGGCCGGGGAGAACTGTGGCTCCTCCAGGTAAGGGAGAGAGACCACGGGTGCAGTCCCAGTGGGCTGGATTTCCTCCTCGGTGGTCGGCAGGACCGGAGTCCTAAACAAAGAATTATCAGCCTCATCAGTCGACAATGGGTTGATAGGGTCGATCACTGTTTCAACCTGGTTGTCGTCCTGCATCTGAGCCAGCTAGCCTGATGGGGGGCACCATGAAGCCAGCAGCTGAGGTCTCACACGACAGATGTCAAGATGGAAGACTCGGACCAATATCTCTCTGTCCCAAGAGCGCCATCGATGTGATGCATTTTCTCTCACCTTTATCCTCTGTGGGACTGGGAGGTGTGAAACCAGAAGGGCCTCTCCTTTGTCAGGAGAGACTAGCACATCTCCTTGAAGGATCCAGAGAAGAAAGAGCCCAGTTTGAGTGGAACAAAGATCTAGACTGAAGAGGATTGCTCGGTGGCGCAAGCGCTCCTTCTCAAAGGATTTAATTTGCTCCAGTTGGTTGGTGGATCCTGTGGCCGTAGAGACCACACGATGGGCGTCTTTGGCTTTGACCGGCAGGTACAGTTTTTCCGGTTGTCTGAGCTGCAAATGTGCAAGGCGATTGTCCAAAACTGCAGGATGGAAGGCATGACAAAAATTGCAGGCCTGGGTATCAGGCGCATGACCCAGGCAGTAAAAACATGTGGCATGTGGGTCAGTACGGGACATCTTCTGCCCGCAGCAACACTAGCAGAACCTGGGCAAGGACTTGTCCTCCAACGCAGTCGCTATTGTGAATTTACACCGAGAAACTAATGAGTTTGTGTGGTAGTTTGTCCAAGGGTTATGCCAGGGCCTACTCAACGCAGGAGCAGTAAAGAGGAAATCTGAATCTTCCAGCAAAAAGGAAGCTCTGGCATCAAGGGGTGGAGCCGAGGCATTTACCACCTGGGTGGGTGGAAGGAGCCAGCTTTTAGACCATCCGGCAAGATTTAAATGTGAAAGGGACATGACAACTAGTGTGGATAGAACAACATATCCACAATCCTAGAAACATACTTTTTGAAAGTTAAACTTACCACAGAAGGACAAAATTTAAGAGGGACACTGGCCACTACACCAAAAAAAAAAAAAAATGACATTTGGCATTAGCAGAAGTCAAATACACAACATTCTAAAAGAGTCTGAGATTCAAGACATCCCACTCATTATTATAAAGGACATCTGCAAGAAATCAGGATCTTGGTCCTCAGAGAGAGGCTATTTCCATAACTGAACTCCGAATCCTCTGCTTCAGACGTCAGACTTTTTTTTTTTGTATTTACTCCCCCTGAGCTCTGTTTTCCAACTCCAGTCCTTCTGGAGTTCCTAGACATGCTTCCCGATAGTCTAATGGGTCATCCCCCCCCCCCGCCTACCAAAGCACTGCCTCTATGTCAGCACCCAAGGGAAAGCCTCATCCTGGTAAGCTCTGGAGGGAGGCATGGCCTCCTGGCTTTGTATTAGTTCACAGAGACGGGGAAGTGGAGAATGATTTCTGCAGTTGTGGTGAGGGGAATATATGGTGCCACCATGAGCATACCAGGCAGCATTTGTCCCTTAATTCGGTCCAACCCACCTCCCTCATCATTATAAAGACCAGTGTGCCATCAAGCCTGGGGATGGGGGCAGGACGTTGTGTGGTCACCCAGAGCATCCTATTCACCCCAAATTTCTCCTAGGAGGTGCCCAAGCAGGAAGACCCTTACCACCACTCCCTCAGAGTATGACAGCCCTGCCTCCACAGTGCGCTCAGAACTTCACCTGACTGGGATGGGTGGGCAGACTCGCACAGCAAACCTGGGTCACCCACATTGAGTGCAATGTGCTCTGCCAGCACCACAGGGCCAACCAGGCAACATTAAGCACTGCTGTTCTGAAAATTATTGCAATGCACAGACAGAGGACAGTAATGTAAAATTACACATACTCCCATAATGCAAAGTATCGTGGTAAGTATAAGCAAATCACCATGTAAGAATTCAGACTGGTTCTGCTTTTAAGCAGGAAAGTATAGTGACAAAGCTTCTCCCACAGTCTGCAAAGATTGAAAACACATGACACACACCTTTCATCCTTCTCATAACTCTGCAAACTCATCTGTAACATCCCAGGCGAAATATGAATCAGTTATATTTTTGGTCCTACTGGTTTAGGTCATGGTGATCCCAAAATACCAAAGTAATCTAAAAGACAAAGAGCCTTAACACAAAGCCACAGAGGCAAGGGTTACCCGGAAAGGGCAATGGCAATAAAGCCAGGTTTCAAAGAAATCTAAAATTGCACATACTCCCACAGTGCAAAGCATCAGGGAAACTATATGCAAACCACCATAAAAGAATTCAGGTTGGTTGCGGACAGTGACTTCAGCTAGACAGCAAGCAATACCCAAGGGAGAAAGATCCAGTTTTCATTCAAATCCATTTTGTAACCAAACGTGGAATGGCTTCAAATTCAGTTCTTGGGAGAGACTGTTGTCTATTCAAGTTCTGTTAATGTCACTTGTGAAAGCCCAGCTGAGATGCAACATTTCCATTTCAGAGGTAGTCCTGCTTCTATGCAGTTTTGCAGCTTGGAGGTACTGAAGCACAGGGAGGTCAAGTGACATGTTCAGCGTCATAGAGATTAAGGGTCTGTGGTGGGATCTGAACCTAGATCTTAAGGTTCCCAAGCCCATGCTTTAACCACTAGACCATTTTATTTATTTATTTATTGAAATTTTGGCTAACACCTTTGAGAACAAGCTCATTTCATAGGTTCCACATCAGACGAACAATATACTGTATATTGGGAAAGTATGAGACAGAACAAACAAAACAAGGAATTATACAAGACATTACAAGAGTGTATAACTAGAGAAGGTCCAATACATGTGGCATTTTACAATGTATGATTTCTTTCTTTTGCTAATGGTCAGAGTTCCTCACAAGTTTCCATAGGAACATGAATTGCACTGCTCAAGGTAAAATAATAAGCTAGTAGTCCATTTTCTACTATAACCTCAGGACCACAACACCTCCTTTTACCAAATTTGGTTGAAGGGATATGTACCATGTAACCTAATGCTATCCTTTATATATTAACTTACTGCTTTTCTAGTCTTCATCCATCCCAGATACCACTTTCCCTAAATTGCACCACTTGTTTTTCAGTTCACCCTCTTACACCTCTGTAAAGTATTTTAAAAGACACTGTAAAAATAAAATTGCATTGCATGCATTAATACCTACAGTAATAAGGAGATGTATTTGCTTCTGTTGGTTTTATATCTCTTTGCTGACAGATTTTTCCATATTTACAGCTATGCTTGATTTTTTTATGTTGCTTTAGAAACACAACTGGGAATTTCTCCAGCTCTCTTGATCGCACGCTCTTCTATTGTTATGCACTATGTTTAGTCTATTCCCAGCCTCCTGGCTGTCAAATCCTTCCTTATTTAATCACACGTCTTTCATAAATGCCATATTGTACGATTTGTCCATGTAAACGAGGATATTAACATAAGCCAGCTTGGCCCAATAACAAAATCTGCTACTTCTTATACATAACACTTTGTAGACCTTCACCCTTTCCCCTCACGTAAGATATGGCTTAAACACTTGCTTTTAATTCTACAAGATCTTTCTCCATCAAACAAGGAAAATCTGGACTTCTACTTACAAATTGGTAAATGGAAAAAACATACATAACATTTTGTTCACCTTGCCACTCAACCAGAAATGCCGTTAATGATAGCGTACCCATGTTAGGATGGTCAAAAAGTGTCTGCATTGACAAGGCTGGATGTTGTGGTAAATGAGTTGGGGACTCTAGTGCAACTGGCATCAGCTCTGGAAAAACAGACTCTTTTTTTGTGCCCAGTCCAAAACAACTAAAATCGTCTGAGTGAAAAATAGTGGAGTCAGAGCTGAAGAGAGAAGTAAAAAAAAAAAATTACATACCTACTGTAATTCTTGATCTTCCTGGATATCTTCACCATTCATTACTGGTGGGTACAAGCTGGAGACACTAGAACCCTGCGGGAAGCTTATAGCTTTGAGCTTTTCCTCTGGAAGTGGGGCCGACATTAGGGACGGCACCACCCTCTAGGCTGAAGTATTATGTGGCGCTCACTGGTTGGCCAGTAACCGATGCTGGCCCCTCCACCATCTCAGTTCAGGAAATCAAAGAGACAGGAAAAAAGGAGGGAAGGTGGGCTATGAAAGCAAAAGGGAAGAAAAGGAAAGAGGGAGAGAGAGAGAGCAAAGATAGAGAAAGAAAGAGGTGGACCCCGGCAAGGAGAAACCTATCAAGGAGAGTTTTCCTCTATGGACAAAAGACAGGTGACCCACTTTTTTTTTTTTTTTTCAGGGATGGAGACCCCGGGTGGCAAGTACAGGAGGAATCCAAGACAGGCCAAGATCCATGGAGTAAACACCACAGAATGCGTCAGGCAAGAGACAGACAATCCTGGGCTGGCCGCCAGCCACCAGATGGATTGCAGCTTGACGCATGTTCCGGGTTCAGGAATGGACCCAGAGTTGGAGGGCCGCCAGGGAGAATGGATCAATGTCCTTGGACTGCTCTCCTTCTCCAGGGAGGGTGGGTCCAAGAATAAAGGGGGTGTTCCGGACCAAAAAAAAAAAAAAAAGACAGACCATCTCTGCTCCTTCCATTTAAAGATCACTACCCTTCTGGTCCACAGAGAGAAAAGGGGGGTCCTCCAGAATCTCTCCCCCCTCTCACTCCTATTCCATAGGGGTGGGGAAAGGGCCACCCCAGGGCAAGATCCCTCTGGATGGGGGAGGTGACTTGGCTAGGTGAGCCCCAAATCCCTGAGTGGAATGTTGAACCCCTTGAGCCTATTACCACCGGAAAAGTGGTGGAAGGCAGAGGACTTGTACCTTCAAGAAGGGAGCAAGAGGGTTGAAAGTAGAAGGTCCGAGGGGACCTTGCCCCATGGGCAACCCAGGAGTGGGTCAACGAGGAGAAAAGGAGCAACCCAAAGGCTCCAAAGAGGAAGAAGAGGGTCCCCGAATCTCCTGTGACCAAGACGGTGACTTGAGGGAGAGGGCAATCCTAGAGCTCCAGGCACAAGGAGGCACAGGAGACAAGACAGCTCAAGAGAAAAACAGGGAGGAACTCCCAGCCCATGCAGCTGCCCCAAAGGAGTCCCAGCCAAGGTCGGTGGGAGCCCCAGTGAGCCCTGGCAAAGGAAGCAAAAGCCCCTGCTTGCTTCTCTCTCTTGAGGTGGCTCCCTAGTGCTTCCAGAGGAAGAGTTAGGGAATCTAGGGGTACCAGGGCACCTCCCTGAGGGAAAAAAAAATCACCCTCCAACTCCTGTGGGGGACACACAAGAAGAGGGAGCTCTCATGAGCCTGGCTAGGCCCGCGACTGGTCAGGTCGAGGCTCCTTACATGCAGGAGAAGAAGGGTGCCCTGACAGCTCTCACCTATGAGAGAAGAATCGGGCCCCCAGGACAGGTGAGGCAATCACCCTACACTGTGCCAAGGGTGACAACCGGGATAGCTGGAGCCATGCTGTCCGCCTAATGCAGACTGCTGCTCCTACCAACCTGGAGGCTACCATGTTGACATCGTAAGATGCCCTCACTTGGTGTCTCACCAGCTCCAAGATGCGTGTAGAAATGGCAAAGGCCTATCTGGCTGCCTCGCTAGCAGACATGGCTGCCAGGATCTGCCCCAGCGAAGCCCATAGGTGACTTGCGCAGGCTACCTAGTGCGCCTGGTGTGCAGAAATGGAGAGCACGAGACGCGTGGAAGAGAAAACCCTTCTGCCCCAGCGATCAAACTCTGTAGAGTCAGCCTTGGGAGGGGTCTCTAGAAGGGTGAAGATGCCCTGATGGGGTGCATCTAGCCACTCCAGTTCAGACACAGGATGGGGCACAGCTTCTGGAGACCTGGGGAGCGCAATACCTGTGTTTGCAGTCCCAAGGGGCTGGAATAGAGGACGAGAAACCTGCTAGACACTGTGCAACTCCTCCATGAAGGGACAGGGCCATGGAGGACTACAGCAGATTTCTAACTGTACGCTCCAAGGAAGGACAGTGTCACGACAGAAGATTGCGGTCTACAGCTGGGGGAAGGTGGAGTTCCTCCAACGTAGTCACAAGGAACCGCTGACAGTTGGTGTAATCGGCAACAAAGGAGATGTGGCTGGAGTTGTCCTCTTCCTCCTCATTTGCCAACCAGAGGTATGGAGAACTGCTATTTGTAGCTGATTGGGAAATAAGAAGTAAACAAGACTGGAAAGATTTTGCTGTACAGTATCTCTGCTCATTGAGCTCAGGGGGCTGAGCAGTAAATGTGATTGGTAAGATCTTGCTGAACAGAGCCTATGCTAATTGGAAGATCAGGTGAGTACAGGAGTAATCCACTGGAGTAAGGTGTCGGGTATCAGGAATCATGTGAGGTGAGTGGTGTCTTTATAGTGACAGACAAATCAGCTGAATAATCAGGCGAACATTAGCAGGCAATTTGCAGCACGTAACAGGGGTGATGAGGGGCTCACAGTGCCCACCATACAGAGGTTGCAGAGTATGGTGTAAATGGGACTTTTAACAATACTGGCATACCTTTTGCCTTTGACAAGGCTGATCTGTCCGTTATAACAGAGTGCCTGCTATAAGTGTGTCCATTATAAGTGGGTTCCACTGCACTATGGAATCAGTATCTAGAATATCTGCACCACAGCAATCAGAACTTGTCTGCCTTTTGGGTCTCATACATTGACATGGTTGGTGATATCCTTTTGGGATTGCGCAGGGCATCAAGAGAGGGCAACTGGCATTTCCCTCTCTTTGCTATTTGGGAAATGACTCCATGGTGTTTTGCCTATAAATTAACTAAACTATACAAGACATCTACCAGCATACTATGCACAGATCACAAACCTCCCAGCAGAGCAGCCCCTAGTCTATAAGCACTTTACTAATGGAGGTTTTTCTGTACAACTCACAGATGAAAACCCATTCTGATGTATCCCTGTAGAACAGACAACATTAGTTACTGTCAAAGACACTCAAACAACTGGTGGAACAACAAAGTTCAGCCAAAAGTCAGGAGCAGTAAACAGGATCTACTTGACAGCTGGCGCTCGATGCCACACCTCATGCTACACCGGTGACCCAAGTTTGGGAATGAGCCTGGGTCATCGGGGATCACCAGGGGGTGGGAGAGGAGCTGGATAGAGCCGTCATTTGGCAGCTCTCCTCTCCTGGGGAGGATTAGGTGTCATTCCAATTAGCGGACGGTGTCGGGAGGGAGAAGACGCAGTTAGGCACTTGGTGGAAGCCGTGTCTCAGCATGGCTCCCTGCCTGGACTTCGGTCCTTCACGCTGGTGTCCTCTGGGGGTGGGATTAGGGGATTCTGCAAATACATCAGTAACCACACAAAAATCCCAACCCCACTGCCAGCAGTGTGATCCTCATGGGGGGATGGGCCATGGATTGGCAGTATGTCACCAGCCTCGGCCGCAGCGGGCTAAAGATGTCTATATAAAAATAAAAGGTTCTACTTGACAGATGAATACTGCAGTGCTTTTTTGAGTCAGCTGAGAGATATGACCCAGATGAACAAATATAACTTTCATCATACAGAGCTACAGAAACGTCGGATTGAGAAGGATGAAAAGGCTGTATCTGCTGTTGTGGAGGTATTAGAGAATGGGATTGATCCATTTGAAGAAAATCAAGAGCTTGTAAGCATCTCAACAGCCACAGCAGCCCCAAAAGACGTTACGAAAGACCTGATGCATGCACTTGCCATAGGAGAGTGGGCCTATCAGAGCTTCAAAACAGAAAGGACTGCCGGCTTGCCAGTGCAGTGGTAGCGCTTCTGCTTGAGACTCTGGCGACTCTGGTTCGGTAGCGAGCCCGGGTCGTTAAGAGTGCCCGCCAGGGGAGAAGGCTTGAGCAGCCGGTGGGCTGCAGTCCTCGCTGTTATACTGCCACCTAGGTGACCAAGGTGGAGGTGCAGCAGAGGACGCAGAATGCTAGGGAGGGGCGGATGTCGTCAGAGGGCCTGAGCGAGGGGCACATCTATGCGTGCCTCCATCTCATTGGTCCGTCTCAAGTGTCAATGTCCGCAGGGGGTGAGGACCAGAAAACAAGGAAAAACCCATGTTCAGGCCAGGCGACGGGCTCCCACACCGGTGACTGTGGAATCTGGGGGTACAGCTCCAGGTGCACATCCTCCTGAAGAATTCAGAGGGGAGTGGGGACACCTCCCTCCTCCCACCCGGGGAGTTATCCGGGGATACCTGGAACTACTGGAGTGCAGCACTAATCGGGAGTGAGCTCCTCTGGTCCTTGTGGCACAGCCTGCGTGGTGCATTGGGAGACCCCAAGAGAGGGGCCAGATGTAGCGACGAAGGGGGTATAAACAGTAAGTAAAAAAAAAAAAAAAAAACACACAACAGAAAGGCGTCGTCGAGGCACAGGTCAGGAAGCACAGAAAAAAACCAGGAGCAGTTGTAACATTCGCAACAAGAGTATTTACTTGTACTAACAGTAACAAAAAAAAACTTGTTCAGTATAACCATTTACAAAGGCAAAATAAACAGAAGATGCATCTGAGTTTTCCTTCAATCTCCGTGTCCCTCTTTTTGCAAGCAATTGCAGCTCTGTCTTATAAGTCCTTCCAACCCCCTTTCTTAACAAGCACCCTGTTCTCTTGTAAAATGTTCTAGTATGTTTTAGGCAGGTGCTGGCAGGAACACAATGTCCCAGAACCGAGGTCCCTTTGTCACAGCTCTTCTGTAAAAGGCTTAAAACTTGCACTCAGGCAACCTCGAGTTTCCAATAGCTTTTTGCAATTATCTCAAACTATAATTATATACATTTCAAAAATTAACACTATATAATTTCTAAACAAAGGGATCCCAATATCAGTTACATTTCCACATAATGATTTGCATTCTTATTCTACCTTTTTTTGAGTGTAACATGTTTATCTTGGAGACTCAGGAGAGTTGATGTGAAAAAGGAGAAAGCCTTCTCTAAGTCTGAGGTTTGGTAGAGGGGACCAGTATAGTTGGTGGAGATCCACTTTTAGGGCATCCAGATTCAGTCGTGAGAAATCCCTAAATTGAAGTTCCTTGAGTAAGGCTTCTATGTGCATGCCTTCCAGGTGCAGAAGACTGGTGAGTGGTTGCTCATGGAGTCTGGCAGTATTCCAGCATTTTGGATGCTATCCTTTCTATTTGTATCTAATCTATTAGAGACTCAAGCCCATTGTTCACTGTAGCCCTGGTTGGGCATGGAATTAGCTGTGATCGGTGGAGTTTTCCTAATATCTCCTCATACACTGCAGAGTTTTTCCTGAGACGATCGAGATTGAAATCCCCTAGTATTAGGAATTCTTTAGTGAAGTCAGGTATTGTGTAAAATCCGTTAGGCCATTTAATCCACTCTTTGAGGAATTGTATACACATAACATTTAATGTTTGGATGTCTCCAAGGACAAGAAATTGTGTCGAGGCTGACTGGGCAGTGAGTGATAGTTCCTGCTTGACGTACGTCACGATTACACTTCCCCTCTTCAATGTTTGATGGTATGCCCTAATACAGGTGGGCCGGGGAACCGTGGCAGTAGCCACTGCCATATAGACCAGAAGGCGCAGGAACACCCTGACAAGGACTTGCCAGCTGGAGGAAACCACACGGGCCTGCTCCATCAGTCACTCCACTCTGTCATCAATCAAAAAGGCTCTGCCCTGGTTGGTGTCTGGGATCGTCCCTATGTATTGAAAGCACTGGCAAGGGGAGAAGCAGGACTTCGGCAAACTGACAGTGACCCCCAAGGCCTGAAAAAAGACAGAACACGTATTCCAGAGTCTGAATCAGGCGATCCCTGGAGGGGGCTGCTAGCGACCAATCATCCAGGCAGGGGAACACATAGAAGCCCTACCTCCTCAGAGCAGCCGCCACTACTGCCAGGCACTTGGTAAATACTGGGTGGGGGGCACGCCAAGGAAAGGCCAAAAGGAGGGCCTGGAATTGATAATGAGCTTTCTGAAAGTGGAAAAGGATGAAGCAATGATGGGCAGGGAAGATTCGGATGTGCAGGTAAGTGTCCTGCATGTCCAAAGAGCAGAGCCAATCCCCCTGGTGCAAAAGGGGGTAACAACCCCTGGAGAGCAACCATTTGGAAGCACCTGTACTTGATGTACAGATTCAGGTGGCTCATGTCCAGGATGGATCGAAGATCCCTGCTCTTTCAGGGGACGAGGAATAAGTGGGAGTAAAACCCCCTTCCTTTTGCGCTGGAGGGACAGGCTCTATGGCTTTTTTTTGGAGGAGAGCCTGAATTTCCTCTCAGAACAGGGACAGGTGGGCGGGAGGATAAGTGAAGTTTGCGGAGGCATTTTCTGGAGACCACTCTAGAAGCTACAGTGTGTGACCGTGCTTTATAATCTGAAGCTTCCAGCTGTCCATGATCACCCCCGACACCCATCTAGGTGGAAGAAGAACCGATCCCCAACCACCTCCTTTGGGTCCTTGGCCGAGAGGATAGGCTAAGGAGTCAGGAGGTGGGGGCAGGCATTGGCAGGGCAGACAAAGGAACTTGAGGGGCTCTGGCGGCAGCAACTGCGGGGGCTGCTGTGGCTTTGTGCTTGAGCTGGCCTTTGGCAGGCTGGATCCAAGATTGTGTTTGGGAGGACTATGAAAGGAATGATATTGGTCCACTCTAGGCCGGTGATAAGACTGAATGGACTGACTTGAGGACCCACCTGACTCCTGCATGGTGGAAATGATGTCCTGGACACCCCCCCCCAAAAAAAAAAGACTGAATCCTGGAAGGGGGTGTCCAAAATGCTGGACTGTACATCTGGGGAAAAGCCAGATGCCCAGAGCCAAGAATGGCGCTGGAGGTGGACCCCAGCAACTGCCATGCACCCAGAGGAATCCACAGCATTATATGCAGCCCGAAGGACAAGACTGCCAATGTCTGAGCCCAATTATAGAAGCTAGGTGAGCCACGTCTTAGTGAGGTCTTCTGGCAAGGTCTGCACCAAGTCCCTGGCTTGGTCCCACAGCACATTTTGATATTGGAATATGTGGGCCAGATAATTCAGGACCAAAATAGCCAGTGTACTAGAGGCAAACATGTGTTTGCCTAGGAGATCCACCTACCTGGACTCGCAATCCAGGGGAGGGGCACTAAGGTGCTTGGGCCTTTTGGTACTGCCATGCGCCACATTGATAACCATGGAATCCATTTAAGGGCGGACCCATAAAAAGGGTTTGCCAGCCGGGGCGTGGTAAGGATTGTATGCCTTCTTAGGCAAAAGAGGGGTGGTGGACAGGTGATTCTGGGCTGCCCTTGTGACATCCTCATAGGTGTCAATCAAAGGGGGCACCACCACGGGGAAGGCATCCCACTGCCATAAATAAAATACCCAGGCATCGCCTCTCTGGGTCTTGCTCCTCCGATTCCTAGCCTATAATGGACTGGATGTGGAGTATGACATCCATAAAAGTTGAATCGTCATGGGGGGGACTTTGGAACCTACTTGGGAGGGTATTCATCCTCTGAGGACCCCCAATGATGAGGGAGACTTAATAAGCCAACTCATTCTCAGTAGATTCACTATCTGGGGACAGACGCCGATGGCTAGCGCCATCCTGCAAGAGCCTGAGCCAATGTTGAGTCGAGCCCCAGAGGACCCCAATGTGCAGTGTTTGCTAGGTAAGATGCCAGAGGTGAACCTTGAGGGGCGGAGTCTGCCTCTGGACCCAAGGACCACCACACCAAGAACAAGGTGTTATAATCCACTGGGGTGGAGTTTATTCACTGGTGGGTAAGGATAAAGGGCGCTGGGTAAGGTACAGCGGCGTGGTACCCAGGTGCAGGACCACCAAGCATCAGGTGAGAATTCTGGCGCTGGTCCAACGGGCATCGGGCTGTGGCACTGATTGCGTGCAGGGGCGACGACAGAGTTGGGCCCATAGGCTGGAGCTGCAGCAGCACTGGTGGTGGTCCAGCAGGCATCTGTCTGAAGCGCCGGGGAAAGGATCCACAGGTGCCGGCCGAGCCAGAGAAGCAGGCACATGAGGGAAGTA
Organism: Neoceratodus forsteri; assembly: GCA_016271365.2. Lineage (NCBI taxonomy): Eukaryota > Metazoa > Chordata > Ceratodontiformes > Ceratodontidae > Neoceratodus > Neoceratodus forsteri. The sequence continues at coordinate 686,272,338 of CM028134.1, forward strand.
GACCCCTGAGGCAAATGCAGAGGTGATGCTGGAGTGGAGGAAACATCAGCAGCCTGCTGCGGCATTGCCTAGAAGGGCTGGACGCCAATTCCAGTAGCTGGAACTGAAGAAGGCTGTGCTGTGGGGGGGCGGGTAATGGGCAAGAAACCCGATGCCCAAGGAACCTACACCAGCTAAGTCACCTGGCTGAGAGCCGCACAAAGATAAGGGCCTGAGCGTCAGAGGCCGAGGAGCGGAGATGGAGTCCCCTACCTGGAAGGGCTGCTGCCAGAGATAGCTATGAGGGTGGGTGGTTGACTCACCAGGACTGACCCCCTACAGGAGGACAACCTCGTCACATTTGACGGTGGCAACCGTGAGCAGGAAGCTGACTGGTCACAGTGTGTGTGCTTCCCAGATTTTTCCTTCTGAGAAGCTGAAGTGGCCCTGGAGGACTGTGATGGGGAGGCCGAAAAGCCCCTGACCTGCAGCTCCTTTTCCATTGCAACCAACTTCTGCTTTAAAAGGTGGCTCTCCAGTGTTTTTAGATGATGTCTACTGAGTGGCCTGGTTGAATGTTTGCTAAAATTGGCAGGCTTCAGTGTCATGATTGGGGCCTAGGCAGATGAGACATGCAGAGTGGCTGTCCTTCTCAGGAATCTGTTTGCCGCAGGCACACTTCGAGGAGCAGTCAGAAGACCAGGCTGGTGGAGAAGACAAACTTGTCAAAGAAAACACCAAAAATTCAATGTTTAACACTAAAAAGAAACAAAAAATAAAAAAGTGCGGCAAGCATGAGTAACAGCAGTTCACTGTAGCTGTGGCATCTGTTAAGGTCTGAGGTGCACGGATCAAAGGCGGGAAAAGAACTGAGGTAGGTGTGGGGACCGCCCACCTTTATAGAATAGGCTCACGTCACCTGACTGGAGTCGGCGGTGGACAGTCCCCCATGGCAGACTGCTAGCTAGAAGTTTTCCGTGTGGTCCTTGCGTCCGACGGCTTAGTCCTACAGAAGTGGCCTGCTGCAAGAGCCTTACTCAAAGTAAGATCTTTTTTTATCTTTAACCATTTCTTTTCCGTTAGCAACAGCTTCCATGACTGACATCAAATTGAAAACCGTGGCATAAGACAGAGTGAGAAGGGTAAAGAAATCTCTGTGTGTTGATTAAGCAATAATGCATGACAGGGTGTGTGTCATGCTGGGATAACGTCATGCCTGGGTGGTTGGGAACAAGGCTGTAGGCCAAGTGCATCCAACACATCAAAAGTGACATTCCAGTATGACACACACCCTGGAGTGCATTATTGCTATTATACAATGGTTCATTTGTAAATAAAATAAAAACAAAATAAAAAAATATTATTGAAGAGCAGCCGACGCCTTCAGGATAACAAACAAAAGATAATATTTATACATAGTTCAGTTTATATTTCACAAATAATTCTGTATTTTTTCTCTCCATTATCTATTACTGAGTCCATCTGCATGAAAATAGGATCTCTGCTGTTGAATAGTTTATCTGTTCCTGTTGCCTTCTCCCCACCTTAGGTCATAATGCAGTGCTTGTGACATAACAGTTACTCCCATGGCAACAGATTGTAATGCCACAACAGAGGATTATGGCATGAAGTTGGGAGTAAGCTAAAGAGGCAGATGAACTCTAACAGATAAAGATCATGTATTTGTGCACATTTCCTCTGTAATAAAGGATGGGGAGAAGAAATCTACAGAATATATTTGGAATACAAGATGAATTGTACCTAATTATTAGGTTTTTCAAAGTTTTCTTTGAGGTGTCAGCAGCTCTTTAAAATAGTGTTTTTTTTTTTTATGAGGAATCATATTTAAATGAAAAATAGTTCCTATTCTGTTTCTCCCTTGGGGTGACTGTGCTGTCGTTTTTGTATACCTGACTCCAATAAACAGCACTTCCAGCAAATATATTTGAGCATTTGCTTTGTATTTTTGCGCACTTTTTTTGCTTTTGTTAGTATCTGATTTATTGGTGCAGCAGTCTGCTTCCCATTAGCATGCGAGACACTTACGTCTGGTTTGGCAATAAAATAATCTGGGTGACTGAAGCTTCACGGGCCTACGAAAGAAGGCCCTGAAGTACAGCTAGGCCAAAGCCTGCCTTTTTCCAAGAGGCAATGTCCAGACTGTAGGGTTTAGTGAAGGTGTGGGCAGTACTCCGACAGCAGCAGCACAAATCTCTGCATCTGACACATTCTTAACATAGGCAACAGAAGTAGCCATTCTTCAGGTGGAATGACCATGACCACCACCAGGAAGTTCCTTACCGTGCTTCCTGTAACAAAAGGTAATACAACTGACCAACCATTTGGAGAGACACTGTTTAGAAAGAGGTATGCCCTCTTTACCAGGGCAAAGGAAACAAAAAGCTGTGAGGACTTCCTGCAGTTTTCATGAGTGTATACAGTACCTAAGTATTCTATGTACATATAACATATGGAGCAATGTTTCTCTGGATTGGCATGCTCAGGAAAATAAACTGGTAGGTGGGTAGTTTGATTTAAAGTAAACTCAGACACAACCTTTGGAAGAAACTTAGGATTGGTATGTAAAGACACCCTATCTTCATGGAAAATCAAATAAGGAGGCTCACACATTAATGCCTGAAGCTCTGAAATCCTTTGAGCAGAAGTAATAGCAACTCAAAATACCACTTTTCAAGAAAGGAAGCACAGGCCACAAGTCATGGCTAGCTCAAAAGGAGCCAAAGTAAGTTTTTTTGACACAAAATTCAGGCCCCAAGTCAGGACTGGATTGTGGATAGGAGGCTTCAAGTGCAGAATGCCTCTCAAGAATGTACGGGACACCTCCAGCTGAGCATACAACCTTCAATAGGCACATGGAAAGCTGAAATGGCAGCTAAATGCACTTTGATAGAAGAGTATTGCAATCCTGCATCTGACAAGGACAGCAAATACTCCAGAACCTGATTTACTGGACATGTAAAAGGATCCATCTGATGAGAATCGACCCACAAAACAAACCACTTCATGAAATAAGTGGCTCTGGTGGAAGGTTTTCTGGCAGACACCAGAATATCAGCCACCTTCCGAAACACCCCAAACCTACCAGTGGCTATGTGTTCAGGAGCCATGCTTGGAGATGGAATGATTTGAGGTCCGGATGAGCCAGGGTTCCCTGTTCTGGTGACTGTAAGCCCTTGCACAGGGGCAGAGGCACCTGTGGTTCCACTGCCAATTACTGCAGTAAGGGGAACCAGATCTGAGGCCAAAGGGGAGCAATAACCATTAGAGTTGTTCCTTCCATTTGGAGTTTAACACTCTCTAGATTAGAGGGAAGGGAGGAAAGGCATAAAATAACCTCCCCTTCCAAGAAAGGGACAACACTCCTCACCAGAAAACTCCATTCCCTGGAATTAGCGAGCAGAAAATGGCAGTTTTGCATTGTATGGGGATGCAAAAGGTCCAGCTCTGGATAATCCCAACTGTCAAACAGGTCTTCTGCTACAAAGGTCAGCAGTTCCTCGCTCATGCATTCTGGACTGTGACCTGCTTAGCCTATCTGCCAAGACATTCTGGATTCCTGGAACACGAGCTGCCAACAGTTCTAGACCGTGTTCTAGAGCCCAATACCAAACCCTCATCACTTCCCTATGGGGGGGGGGGGCAGGAATGCGTTTCCCCTTGGTTGTTTATGTAGTGTACCACAATGATGTTGTCTTTTTGCACCAGCAGATGTCCTGGGCATAAATGGATCTGGAAGGATTGTAGACCATACAGAACAGCCCTCATTTCTAGTATGTTTATGTGAAGGGTACTATCCACTTCCATCCATGTTCCCTGTGTCTGATAAGGCCCCAGATGTGCCCTTCAGTCCATCCCCAAGGCATCTGTGGCAAGGCTCTGGTGAGGGGTGGGGATCAGTAAAGGAACCCCCTTCAGCAAATGGTTGGGTTCCATCCACCACTGAAGCACCTTTTGGACAGGAGAGGTTACTAAAATCTCCTACCTAGGTCATCGGTGCATTAGTCCCATTGGACTCAATGTCCAATGGGGAATCCTCATAAGCAGCCTGGCCAGTGGTACCGTACTGCCATCAGAGCCCAACAGTCTCAGGAATGTCCCGGCTGTAACATACCTGTTGTTGTATACCATCTGGGCCTGTATAATCAGGCATCCTGCCCTGTCCTGGCGCAGGAAGGCTAAGCTTTGGGCTGTGTCCAGGACTGTCCCTATTTACTACAGGCACTGACAAGGGGTCAGGACTTATTTTGGCACACTGACCAGGATTCCTAGGGTATTGAACAACTGCTTGGTGTGTGCTACGGTCTGGTAAAGCTGTTACCTGGAATGAGCTTTGAGCAGCTAGTCATCCAGATAGGGGAATACATACAGTCCCTCTCTCCGGAGGACTGCTGCCACTCCTGCTAAGCATTTGTTAAAGACCAGTGGCACAGAAGATAAACCAAAAGACAATACCCTAACCTGGTAATCTTCCCCCCTGGAAAAAGAACCTGAGGTGCTCCTGTGAGGGGGGGACAGATCCTGATATGCAGGTAGGCATGCTGCATGTCTAGGGAACAGATCCAATCCCCTCCCTGCAATAGTGGCAACAGGCTTTGTAGAGTTACTATTCTGTGCTTGTTGTACAGAATAAAGAGGTTCGGATAATCCAGAATGGGCCTCAGGTCCCCTGTGCATTTGTGGACTAGGAAGTAGTGAGAATGGAACCTCTTGTTCCTTTGTTCCCAAGGAACTGGTTCTATGGCCTTTTTCTTGCAAACGTTTTAACCCTGGGCAAGTCACTTAACTTCCTTGTGCTCCCAGGTCTCACCTGGAAACAAGCTCTGGCTTAGTGTGCCTTTCCTGGTTAATCAATTTCCCCTGGGGCCTTATCAGTTCCCTTTCTGCATTAGGATATGTACATCCTCTAGCAGCATCATTATGTGTTCTGGAGGATAGGCCAAAGGGGTTGGTGAATGGTCTGGAGGTATCTCCAGAAGCTCTAGAGCATGGTCCTATTCTATTATCTGCAGGATCCAAGCATCTGATGTTACCTTCCTCCACTGGTTGAGGTGGGAGGAAAGGTGACCACCTACTGCCACCTCTGAAGGTACTGGTGGGTGGGGTTCTAGGAATAAGTCATTCAGATGCAGGTCCTGTGGCTGCAGCCACACTCCCACCTCTAGGGGCTTTGGAATGGGCACCTGGGATGTGTCCTGGGCAGGCAGAGCTGATCCTCCTCTGCTTTTACTTTGTCTGACTCCTGAATGGTGTCTGTTACTGGACGGATAAAAGGGCACCCTCTGCCTACTTCTTGGTTGTATATGGTAGAGGGAGTGAACTGATTTTAAAGTCCTGCCTGAAGTCTGTCGGTTTGAGAGGCTATCCTGAACATTTGCTCTGAATAGCTTGTATCCCCTGAATGGGGCATTTAGGATGGATTGCTTCACATCACTGACAAATCCTGCCACCCTCAATCAAGAGTGTGTCCTCAAGCAGACACCAGAAACTAATGCTCTAGTTGAAACATCAGAAATGCCATAAGTAGATTTTAAATGTAAATTACGACTTACCATAATTCTTGATCGTTTGTATATCTTCACCATTCATCACTAGTGGGTTCCAGCTGAAGGTGCAGAAACCCGCTGGAAGCTTTTGCTTTAAGAAAAAGTGTTTCTGCTCTAGAAGGAAGGACGGTGTCAGGAATGGTGCTGCCTTCGAGGCCGATGCAATACATAGCGCTTGCAGGTTGGCCAGTAACAGTCATCGTCCCCTCCACTACCTCAGTTCTGCTCACTGGAGAGGAAGACAGCAGAGAGACAACAAGGGTGGAGGGTGGGCAAGGGAGCCAAAAGGGACAGCAAAATGAAAAGATATAAACTGAAAAAGGATAAGCTGATGAGAGAGGACAGATTCTTAAGGAAAATGAAGCTTAGCTGGTATGGGTTAGGGTCTCAACCCCTGGGCAGAAAGATAAGGAGGAAGGAAAAGGAAAGAATGAAGAAAGAAGATGAAGAATGAGGAATGAAGAGGAAAGAGGAGGAGAAGACGCAGAGGGAAGATGGAGCATACCTCCACTCTTCACAACCCTAGTGGACCAGGCAATTTTAGTGACCGGTTTCACCACCTTGTGAAACAAAATCAGCTTTAAGGATATCTTTTTTTTTTTTTGAGAGCTCCAAGGCATCCAAAAGGAAAGGGATAAATCCTTATCCAAAGAGGAGGAGACGGGAGACCTGCCAACAGGTCAACAGTTTACCAGGTCTGTGACAGGGTGGAATAGAATACTGTCCCATTTGTTATGGAGAAAGTGTTTAAATGCAAGGATCTTTCCTTTTCGGTCTCTTCTCTGTCTGGTTGCGCAATAAAATTTTCCTGTGAGACCACGGATTGTTCAACCTGAACAGTCGTACCATTCTTTGCCTCTCGCTGTCTCTCAGTTTTCTTTCGCGGTCTGTCTCTTCCTCCCTTGCACATCCGCTAATATAAAAATATGTGCAAATCATTGTATGGACATGTAGCTGATAATGGGATGACTTTTGTTTAGAAAATATATAGTGTTACTGTTGAAATGTATATAATTATAATTTGAGATAACTGCAGAAAGCTATTGTAAACTCAGCGATTACTTGAGTGCAAATGTTTGAGCCTTTTGCAAAGCTGTGCAAGGGGGGTCTCAAGAAGCACAATGTGTTCTAGCAGCTCCTGAAACTTACAAGAACAGAACACTTACAAAAACAGGATGCTTGCTAAGAATGGTGGTTGAGAAGACTTAGAAAAGAACTAAGCTGCAACTGCAAGAAAGATTAGAAGAACAAGGGACACAGAGACTCAAGGAAAACTACTGTTTTTTTTCTTCTTTGTAGATAGTTACACTGAACAAGTTTAGTTTTATGATGTTACTGCTACTGTAAAAAAAATATTTTTGCAAATTCTACAACTGCTCCTGATTTTTCCTATGGTTCCTGACCTGTGCCTCGATGACAAGGTCCACAGGGAGGACACCAGGATCTAGCACCTTCACTCCTGAGGGATAAACATACTGAAGAAGAGAACTGTCGAGAGAGAGAGAAAGAGAGGATTTCTGGCAGACCAGTGACATCACTGCAGCAGACCTTGAGCTGAGGAGAACCTCGGAGCAGCTGGTCTGCTAAGACTTCTAAAAGCACATTATATTTTACAAAAGGTATGCCACCATTACCTTATTTTACTTGCCTAGAAGTCTGAGAAACAAACACAGTATGTGGTACCACACAGTCCCCAGTCCACTCTTTTTCTATCTCCTACAGAGCCAACACTGAGTTTTTGAAAACCAGAATTGTAGACCTAACCTGGCTAGAATCCGACTTCGGAGTACAACACAGTACCCTGCCGAATAGGATCCCAGAAGGAGTCAAAAGGAACCCAGGAAGACTAGCGCTAAAACGCCGATGTAGAAGACCAAAGCCGCCATAGTAGCTGAAAGATGCTAAGGATGTCTGAACTGCTGGAGGTACATGGACGTAGAGGAGAAATATTGAACCACTCTAGCTGGTGGAGCCCAGCAAGCGTCAGCAAGTGTCTTCTCCTATTTCTTTGCGGTCTCACACTGTCCTGTATAACCAGACTACATAACCAGCCAGAACACCACTCAACACTGCAGTAGCACTCAGCAGTTCAAAGCAGAAAAGAGGCAGGAACTGAACTTCTGAGGTCGTGGTACAGTTACTTACCCTTTTGGAACTCAGGACCCTTAAAACTTTAATCTAGCTAAAGATTGCTTCTATTGTCTTAATTTTTGTTTTAAACTGCTTTTATTGACTTGCAGTTGCAGCATTTTATCAAGCTGACCTCATACATTATATGCTCTGCTGTATTTATTTATTCCTTTATTGTGCTGCTATGGTGCCTGTTTGAGAACGCTGTTGAGAATATTTACAGGTACAAACATTCAAGTTCCTGTGAATTGCATATTGTCCACACTACCCCCATAACCAGTAAAATCTCACTGGCTGACATATTTAAAATAATTAAACATTTAAATTTATTAGATTTTTTGCAGCTCACATTCACTGTTCCACGTATTTTGGACTGAGGTGGAAATAACAGGCCCGCTCGGCCCACTTAGCTTTTTGCCTTGCCTTTTTGCATTATCACACTATTTGCATGCCCCATATTAGGCCCTTAGTACTGTAGTTACCCTTTTGAGACACAGGGCCTTTACAAACAGCCGACACACATGCATGTTTTGTGGTGGGAGACAGAGCATTTTTACTGGGGCTATCTGACATTAAACATTCGAGCTGCACTTATATAATTTTGTGGTGTCTAGTGCTCTGTGTGTGGACATGGTCTTGGTTCCAGTTTTCTTAGCACCCAACATCAAGAGTGCTCAGAGCTCAATTCTGAAGGAAAAACACCAGTAAACATAAAATTTAAAACAATCTGTTTCCTGTATCTTTGCATATCTTTACACTGCATAACTGTTTCTAAGAAATTTAATCAGGACAGGTTTAATTCACTTAGATATTCACACAAGCGCCTACATGAGGTGAATTATTGCATTTCTTGGCATATTCACTTATATTTTCACTTTTAGTTTGACCAACTCCTATGTACATATATTATCCTCCGTAATCACCTCTGTTTCCAATGTATCTATGTTGTGGAACATTTGCAAAGGAGTCTATGACTCAAAGGTATAGTTTTGATTATTGTAATAAATAAATAAAATAAATATTTGCACTTTGCACTTCTCCCTTTAGTAATAATTGGGAGAATTAATTATGCTGCACTTCTTATACTGTACTTTTTGAACCAATTTTGTTGGCATTTAAAACTTCTGAGCCATATTTACATACTGTCTGCTGCTACTTTTTATTCCTCTAGGACCTTAGGATTTACTTCTGCTTTCCACTGTGAATATTATTAAGATCGTTAGAAACTTGGGATACTATTTTGCAGATTTATAGAATTGTACTGAATCTCTATCCAAGACTTGCCAAAATTTAAGATTCAAAGGCTTATATGATATAATCCTTCTTTTATAACCATACAATTAATGCACAATTAACATAAACATGATTAAATGATTTATCAATTAATTCAGTTAGCCACCAAGCTATTATGCTAGGTGCCAATACATTCAACCATAAAGACAAGATCTATAGGTCATAGTGGTCTCCACTAGAAGTGGGAAACACAGCTCTTATAATGATTTCTGACTCTGCATATATTACCCCAAAGAAAAGAAAACATCCAGAATATGTAAGCAATAAGACACGACGGGTGTGCATTAGACATTTCTAATGCACGGCCAGGGGCGAGTGGAGGCACGTAGGTTGCAGGGGCAGAGTGCTCTGTACACTGGCTGTGATTAAAATGTCTAATGGCCATCCCCGGAGTCACTTATTGAACTTATAAAATGGGGCACTGTAATGCACAAGCATTAAAAAAATTTAAATTTAGCAGTTTAAATAACCTAATATTAAAATCTTCTATGTATTTTTCAGTAAAATAGTTCCTCCGCCTGTATTATTGCCATTTTTTTTAAGTTTCTGCCTTTTGTCCTTTAACCTCCACAGTTCTCTTTGTTTTACTGTGGTTACCATGGTTGCAACGCCCCCCTTGCCACACACTCACCCCTTGCTCAGTTTCAGTAAAAAGAAACATTTATATGAAATCCTTGTGTTAGCTTTTCATGAACCTTCTATAGTAAGACTCAGTTGTGGTGCCTGCGAGCAAGCTAAGCTCAGTGAGAGGACCGAGTGAGCAGACGGCTTGGGGGGTGGCAGCAGGTGGCTGAGAGAAAAGACGCTTGCGGATGTGAGTTCTTTCACAACTCATTGCTTGATGACAGACAGGGATAAATGTTCTTGTTTTAATAAGTCGGGATGAGGAGTGAGTACTTTTACACATTTGGAGATGAAACATGATGAGCAGCTGTTTGAGATCATAGTGGAGTATGGCTGGCAAACGGCTGCTTTCAAAGAAGCATACTGACAGTGTGAAGGAACAGCTTAAGTGGTACATGTCTTCAGAGGATGCCTGTTATTTAATTTCTAGATTTGTGCCAGTAAGTTACTGGATTTGTGCCAGTAAGTGTACTTGGTAGATGGCAGGAGACTGAAAGTTATATATATTGTTTTTGTTTTTTTGCGGTTCCCAAGAAACGAGCCATTCAAGTAAGCAAGAGCCATTTTTGGTGCCATGGGTGAGTGCCTTCGAGAGTAAAATAAAACTTTAATGTCAAGCACTGCAAGTTCTGTATTTCCAGTCTGTGGGAGGCCGATTACGATGTGCTGAATTTATTTAAATGACCTTGCTGGGTAAGAAGTATACGTTGCTGGATCTGTGAGGTGATGCTGGATAGACAAAAATGGCAGTCATTAAAATTCTATCCAAAATGAAGATTCTATGTTGTAGAAGAATTTTAGGAGTTCTGCGTCCCCTTGTAGCACTCTTAGTTTACCTGCGCATTAGACAGATCTAATGCACAGGTAACAACTAATCAGAATGAAGGATTTTTCTTACCCATTTTATAACTAGGAATAAAACCCAAAAACAGCTGAGAATACAGAAAAATCCAATTTGAATATAAAAGGCCCAGAGGATAAGAATCAAAATAAACAAACAAAATTACAGAGTATTTAAAAGGGCAAAACCCTGCTCCAATAGATCTGCAGGCCAATTTAGCAAAATTTACTGATACCCACCAAATTTAGGAAATTAAAAAAAATCCACATCAGATAGTATTTTGGAAACATCTTTGGAAGGCATCTCGCTACTTGTATACAACTGGGAGATGAATGGACCTGTGTTTGAGGACAGTGCAGTTACACAGGGTAGTGAGGACATTTTTTCACCAGAAAGTGTAAATTATGTCAAGGAGATAATAGCTGATAATATCTATCAAAAAAATAAATCATACCAAGGGATAAAGGGGAACTTAGGGGTTGAACATAAAAGCCTAGATGACATAACATCCATTGTACAGAACTTAAGTGTTGTAATAGAAGGATTAAAAATCTAGTACCTAACTTTCAAGAAAGAAAAGCCTATAAGAGTAACCTACAGTATATGAAGGACCCAACTCTACAGGCATAAGCCAGATATCATTCTAACAAAACTTGGGGGAGCCAGATTTAAATTCAAGAAACCAAGACAAGCACCCATTTATTGTAGAAACATTTCTTTCAACTTCCATACTTTCAAAACAAACACCTGCATTAGTTAAAAATCCCTATCTTGCGAATATAGCTATATTGGAAAACACAGCCAGTCTAAAAGATAAGGGGGTTAACCTTAGAACTGATGTATTTTACAACCGAACTATTATCAAAAAATTACAACTAAAAAAAACAAAAAAAACAAGAAAGGACACACACAGACTCAATCATTTGAAAAGACCGAATAGAAGTAACCAATAAAAATAACAAAGCCATTCAAACAAATCTGCCGGCTCCCTTTAGTAAGGAAACTGCTCAGGATATTAGTTTCTCAAAGGAACCCCAGTATAAGAACAAGATTACTAAGCACAAAAAGAAAACTAAAAAAAAAACTAAGGAATAAAAAGCTCAGAAATAAAAATAGCAAAGACCCCCAAACTAAAATGCAAGGAATGAATAATAAAAATATACAAAATAATATCATATTCAAAGTGGATGACAGACCTGAAGGAAACCAGTCTTACAGACTCAAACTGTAATAGGGCAGGAGACCAAGGACCCAACAACTAGTCACCTAAGATTTTGTCCAATAATGACAGTAACAACACTGTTTAAATAGAAACAAGTTACTCAGTAACCTCCCTGGGCTTATAGGACAACAAACAAAAACAAGCTACAGGTTCAGAACAGATAAATGGAATATGAAAATGAAATAGAAATATATGGCATAAAACCTCTAAAAAATGAGATCCCAGATAAATTAAGGACTTGGGTGTTGCATCTCTTCTACCTAGTAGAAACAGAAGGAATCATACTCATTATGAGGCCACCGTATGACGGATACAGGACTGTGTGCTACTTTATTACAAAGAGGGCCACTGACAAAAAAGATATGGGCCCAAAAACAAAACTTGAGTCTCACAGGCATACATTTATGCATTCCAATTAAATTCCCTACTCTATATCAAGATTCAGATTTTAGATCCAACACAGACAAACAAATAAACATGCATAATGAGCAGATTTTGTTAAGGAACATAACAGAAACAATCAAGAACTATGAGACACAACAGTTAAATGAATGGAAATGTAAAACCATCTCAATATTTGGATGGGAAACAACCCTAAGTGCTTTGATTAGCGAAATTAAATCAGAAATAACAACATTCCTTCCCCACTGCTTAAAATTACCTATCACGAACCGTTCAATTGCCAGGCTAAAAATCTACAAATCAGAAATTCAAGCCTCCCAAATTGATCTTACATTTAAGAAAGTACAGTTACGCAAGAACTTACCGTAACAGTAGCTCTTCGAGAGGGTTCCTGCAGTAGGTCATAACATGTGAGACTGTGCCCCTGGCATCAGGACTGCATATGCAACTTTTGCTAGCAATGTCTGGCGGGGACCACCCCACTGACGTCAGCCTGACTGTTATATAGTGGGCGGTCCCCGTTCCCCGCCTTCCAGTTCTCCCGCCGGAGATCCAAGGAAGATGAGACAGGAGAAAAGAATGAAAATCCTGGGGCCCAGTTCAGTATGATCTATAAGAAACGCAGAAAGTGGGGGAAGGAGGGAAGGAAAGTGTGACCTACTGCAGGAACCTCTCTCGAAGATCTACTGTTACGGTAAGTTCTTACGCGACTGTACTATCTTACTTCGAGAGGGTTCCTGCAGTAGGTCATAACATGTACAGTAGGACTGAATCCCAAGCAGTCACTCTGAGAGAGACCAAGAGAATCAGGGGAGGAGGAACAACTGAAACAGACTAGGACCGGCCTAAGACAGTAGGCCTTGCAGGATGGCGAAGCCAAACCCGGCCGTACGTCTAGAGGCAATGTCCAGACTATAATGCTTCATGAAGGTATGGACCAAACCCAGGTATCTGCCGCACAAATCTCTGTTGCAGAAACATTCCTTAGAATGCTGTAGAAGCAGCCATGCCTCTGGTAGAGCGACCTCTGACCTCCCCCGGAAGAGGTTTTATGTATTTCTGGTAGCAGAAGCGGATGCAATTGGAAAGCCATTTGGAGAGACGCTGTTTAGAAACTGCCGACCCTAAAGATTTGAGGGCAAAGGAAACAAAAAGCTGATCTGACTTGCATGCATCTTTGGTCTTGTGGACATAACGCAAGATTCTATGTACATGCAATGTGTGAAGTAGAGTCTGACCGCTGTGTGAATGAACCGGATAGTATACCGGGAGTTCAACTGTTTGATTTAAGGTGAACTCAGAAACCACATTGAGAAGAAACTTAGGATTTGTACACAGGACCGCCTGGTCCTTTTAAAAAATCAAATAAGTCTCCCTATGCATCAGGGCCTGAAGCTCAGAAATTCTTTGAGCGTAAGTAATAGCAGCCAAAAAGAGCGCTTTCTAGGACAGGTAGCACCAATCACAGCTTACCGCTGGTTCAAAAGGAGGGTGTGTAAGCTTTTCTAAAATAAAATTTTGATCCCACGCTGGGGTGGTGTTACGAATGGGGGGTTTCAAACGGAGGATCCCTTTCAGAAAGGTTTTCAAGACCTCCAACTGAGTGACAGGTTTCCTGTCCACAAAGGAGTGATAGGCTGAAATAGTTGACAGGTGGACCTTAAGGGAGGAATAGCTTAGACCAGAGTCAAATAGGTGCAACAGGTACTCCATGACCTGAGGAGCTGAGCAAGTGAAGGGTCCCAGCCCTTGGATGTCACCCAGATGGAGAAACGCTCCATTTCATTGCACAGCTGGACCTGGTAGAGGGTTTCCTAGCTTCCACCAGGACCTGAGTGAACCTCTGGGAAACTCCACAACGTGACACAGTTATGTCTGAAGGAGCCACGCATGAAGATGCAGGGTCCGGAGTCCTGGATGCACTAGTCTGCCCTAATCCTGTGTCAACAGATCGTGTTGAAGAGGGAGGGGAGCTGGGGGTTCCACTGTCAGCTGCTGCATGAGTGGGAACCAGATCTGCCTTGGCCAGAGGGGGGCTGTCAGGACTATTCGAGCCCCTCTGCTTGAAGTTTTAGAAAGACATGCTGTAGAATGGGAAAGGGTGGAAGGCGAGGCTACTTCCCTGTCCAGCAGAGTGACAACACATCGCTGCCAGAAAGCACCAGGCCTGAAAGAGCAAGCAAAACTGGGAAGTTTTGCATTGTATGGGGTGGCGAAGAGATCTACTTCTGGTCGTCCCCATTGGTGGAACAATAGATTGGTCACTTCCCGACTCAATTCCCATTCGTGAGCTTGAGACGACGTCCGACTGAGGCTGTCTGCCAGGACATTGTGGACGCCTGAGATGTGCACGGCTGTGAGAAATAGACCATGCTGGGCTGCCAAGAACCACATCCACATCGCCTCCCTGCACAGGGGGGTACAATCGGGTGCCTCCCTGCTTGCTGATGTACCAGACCACAGACATATTGTCCATCTGGACTTGCAGCGTTCCTGTCGACAGGATGATCTGGAACACCTGCAGGGTATACAGCAGCCATCATCTCCAATATATTTATGTGGAGAGACACCTCCAGCTGAGACCACAATCCCTGTGTTCTATGATTCCACAGGTGGGCTCCCCAACCCACACCTAGTAAGGACCGTAAGTGCCTGTTATAGGCAGCATGATGGGTCTGATTAGCTGAAACAGAGAGAGAGAGAGAGAGATATGCCGAAAAGAACACTCTCCTCCGCCAAAAGTCAAACTCTACAGAGTCTGTCTCCGCAGGTCGGTCACGTCTTGGGCGTCTATGCCCAGAAGGTGTATGCAGGAGTTTCACGCCTGAAGGAGGGTGAGCTAAGGCTCCTGGAGACCTTGGGGTGCACAATACCTGTGTCAGCAGTCCCTCAGGGCTGGAGAGAGGGTTGAAGGACTTCTCCAGGTGTGGTACAATGCCTCCCTGAAGGGGGAGGGCCAAGCGGGAACCATCAGGTTGGCCACACTGAATTCAACTAAAAAGGCGCGCGCCATCTTCTCAGGATTGCGACTTCCTAGTGTAGAGATGTGGAGCTCGCCGACCAACCCCGAAAGGGAATGCTGATAACTGGATAAATCAGCAGCTGGAGACAGGCAGATGGAGGAATCCTCTCCTCAGAAGAGGAAGATGAGAAAGCCAATGAGTCCAGTGAGTAAGGCACCGACTGCACAGGGGAATGGTGGAACAACTGTTCATCCATAGACCTATAGTAGGCAGGGAATATTGCAGCCGTGGATCTAAACTGTTCCCAGGTGAGGGGTCCCATAGGACCGGAGTGGCCTGGGAGAGAGGGAGGGAGGTGTTGGCAGAGATAAGGGGGCCAAACTGGAGAAGATCTGTCGGATGAAGCAGTCGAGGGCCATTCAACTGAACTGGAATGGTCAGGACTGAGCCCTAAAAGAGAATACCCCTGCGAGGTGACAGAGGTCACATGAGCCCAGTAGGGCAGCCCCTAGCCTCTAAAATGAGATTCCTCCGGGGAGGTTTCAGGGAAAGACAGGACCAGTGCTGCGACTCCTACCCGAGCCCCTGCAGGCTTCAAGAGAGGGTCACTGCCCCGATTCTGTCCCTCAACCCCTCAGACTCAGAGAGGACCTCTTCTTCAGAGTCAACCTAGGCAGCTCAATCACCATGGCCAATTCCTGAGAGACTGCCACCGTGAGAGCACCCTCCCCTGCTTCAGGCTCCCTAGCTGGCCCAGAAATGGGACTAGCCTGAGCATCCAAAGTAAGGGATACACCTCTTAAAGGAGAAGGAGGAAAAGAAGAATCACTGACTCCGGAATGTCCTCCGGTGCCACCCGTAGCACCGGAAGACCAGTCGGGATCACCGGCACTGGTGCCGGTAGGAACTGCCAAGTCCGAAGAGGGACTGAATCGAAGCACAGTGCTAGGGCAAGAAGTCAGAAGACTCAGAAGAATCTGGAAGCCAGTCTGGGTCTGCCTCCGAATCGTCATCCTCACCTTAGGAGGCTCAAACCCAGACCACCCCATGAACTCCTCCAATTCCAGCACCGCAAGGTGATCCCAAACTGCTGATGGCACCATGATCTGGGATCAGAGATGGCACCAGGAACAGACTCCAAATTGCCCATGGCGTGGCCCCAATCTTCGGTACGGATCCGAGACAGCACCGACAGACAGCACCGAGGAAGACACCGGACCAGGCCCGGAGGCCCTAGACTGGGTTGCCGGTGGAGCCTTCACCTCTGAGGAGGTGATTGCCAGCACAGTGCCTCCCACCCGACTCCCAGAGGAATCAGACTGGACCTCCTGCACTGTAGAAGGAGTTTCTGCTGAGGCAAGGCATGAAGAGGCAGAAACCCCCTCCTCCGTATAGGACCGGGAGGGGACCCCGGAGGAAGGGTCAAGAGACTTGCACTTGGCATCCTGGGTGCGAGCCTGCCTACCGAAAGTCGGCAGCGCACATCCAACTTTAAATGTGCGCATTTCCAACACTCAACAGTCCATGGAGAAACAGGCATCGCAACAATCCATACTGTGATTTGGGCCTAAGCAGGTCAAGCACTGGTCATGCTGGTCTGAGATGGAGAAAATTTGGCTGCAGGGACACCGCATAGGAGGCCAACCCACCTTGAAGGTTTCTTCTGTCCCAACGAGACATGACTGGATGCAAAATAACCAACTAAAATAGTACTCAGCATTGTCGAAAATAAAAAGGAACGGTCTTACCAGTCAATGGCGCCAAGAAACGAGCTGTACAGAACTAGGCATGAACCGAGACTAGGCCACTGACGCAGGAAATTCGCTCCTCATGAGGTTGTGTTGACTACATGGTGGGAGAAGCAGAACCTGACTGAGGAGGAGTCGACGCCAGTTACTGGCCAACCCATGAGCACCACACAATGCATCGGCCTCAAGGGCGGTGCCGTCTTGACGTTGGGGTTTACAATAGGAGAAGGATAAACCAAGAGATAAGTTAGCAGTATACGGAAACATACATACATCGTACAATCCAGGTATTAAAAAAAAACCAAAAAAACAAGTATCTAATTTAGAACTAGCAGTGCATGGGTCCACGACGGATGTTCGACAAAAGTTTTGTCGAACGCTCAACAGTGAAACCGGCAGGTCAGCCACATTTGGCAGGTGGCAACCAGTTTCCCATGCCACAAATCCCCCAAAACCCCCCTTCCCCACTTAGGATTGTCAACTCTGAGTTGGAGCCGACTTGGGGGGGGGGGTGCAGGACCCCCGACAGACTGTGCCCGATTCCAGTGGGTCTCCTGCAGCGGCATGGCGCTGTAGTCACTGTAGGGGACCTCGCTGTCGAACTGTTGCGTGGGTATACGGCAGGGCATAATATACAAATATTCTGATAATACAGCATGTCACTAAATCATAATGTCGGGATAGCAAATTTTTTAAGTACACATATTAGATATAAACATAGTGACTTTTTTTTTTAATAGAAATAAGGTGTGAACAGGTATCTGAGAACAGAGGTAGAAGTGTGAGGGTGGGGCAATCAAGGACAGCAGGGGTAGTGAAATGGTTGAGGCAGACATGCATGTTGTATGAGGAGAGAGGTTTCTAGGGGAGAAGGTTTCTAGGCATCACCTGAGTCCCTACTTTAGAATACTTGAGATTGGAGTTTAAGGAGGAGGGGCAGATGGAAGCCAGGCCATTTCCACTTCAGAATGTTGAGAACCCTGCAAGGGGCTGGGCATTGGCAGAGGGAAATGGAGATGGGATGGAGGGAGAAGGAACGATGGAGGAGGTAGGAGAAAGTGGTGGAGGGTGTGGTAGAGAGGGAAAGGGTAGGAGGAGAGGTAGCGGGAAGTGGGTAGCCAGGAACCTTTCACCCCTTCAGGATGCAGAGAACCCTGAAATGGGGCTGCAGAAGAAAAGATGGTGAAAACGATGATGGGGAGGTGACTTAGAGGAGGAAGGTAGAGGGAGGTGGGTGGTTAGGACCATCACCCCTTCAGGATGCAGAGCACCTTGCAAGGGGGACAGGGAGTAGGCTGGAAAAATAGAGATGGTGAGTAAGAGAAGAGGGATAGGGGAGGGTGGAGGAACTAAGGTGGAGGGCAGGCAAAGTAGAGGAAGGATGTAGTAAAGTTAGAGTGTCTGAGGGAGTGCAACTCGGTATAGGGTATGGGGTGGGTGGGAGGGATTAGCTGCAATTGCAGCAGTGGACTGTGCGTTTCCGACAAAAGGTGTACAAGGGATTGGAGAGTTTGGGCCAAGCAAATTTTGAGGGGGAGGGAGATCCAGGAGCTAGGGAATGTGTATGAGAAGGTGTTGCGACCAAAAGACGTACGCCATGGTGGGAGGGCGAGTATTCTGTTTGTTGAGGACCAGAGCGAGTAGCAGGGGGTTGGGGAGATCCACAACTGGGAGGACAGATAAGAAGGTATAGAGCCGAGGCAGTATTTACCTACTAGTTTAGCGGTGTGGGACAGGCGCTAGTGGTGAGGTAAGGGAAAAAGAGGGAGGTATAAAGATTGCAGTGGTGGGTGGAGGGACTATATACCTTGCAGGGGTTAAACTGCACTGAGAAGTAGTGGTATTTCTAAATTGGTTTCTGGTTGCAGAATTGAGCAACACTAGAGAAAGGAATGTGTGACTGTGAAATAGGAAGTTCTTCGGACACTTTAACCAGTGGGCCTGTAGCTTAATGGTTAGAGCGCTGGAACGGCATACCAGAGGTCTGGAGTTCAAATCCCAGTGCGCCCACATTTTCCTTTCTTATTTCCATCCTTGGTTTAAAAAAACTATATACCTTGCAGGGGTTAAACTGCACTGAGAAGTAGTGGTATTTCTATGGTGGGGGTGTAAAGATAAAACCCAGTCGAATAAGGTATGCTTGCCGGTTTTATAGTTTAGGCATGTGTAGTCATCTATTAATTGCTTTAGGCTGAGGGACGCTGCGTGGGAGCAGACTTTGGACTGTTTGCTGGCAAGCCAGTTTATGTTAAAACCCCCTAGGAGGTACAATTTCCCAGGAGTGGCAAGGGAAGTGATGGTGGAGAGGAGATCGAAGATAGAGGAAAGCTCGGAAACAGAGAGATTGGGACAGCAGTAGACACCGTCAACACAGATGGGGAGGGAGGAGGGGAGGGATACTTTTATCAGTAGCAGCTCGTAGACTGAGGGTAAAGAAATAGATAAGCAAATAGAATATTTGATAGCGGAGGAGATATACACAGTGACACCCCCAGCCCTGGACTTATGGTCTTGGCGGGGAATACCCAGGGATGGAGATGTCAAAGTCTAGAATTTTATTACTAAGCCACGCCTCAGAGATAATGAGAATGCTGGGTTTCAGATGTAAAACTAGTGGCTGCAGGAGGTCAGTTTTGGGAGGAGGCTTCTAATATTTAAGTGGGCTAAACTCAACCCCTTTGGAAAATTTGTTGTATCGCTAAGAGGGGACCAGGGTTGGGTTCAACATCGCCAGCTGTGAGATACCGGAGCAATATTAGCGCATGAGATACTATAGCCATCCAACTCTAACAGAGTGCTGATCAGCTGTTGGATGGAGTGGTGTCACTTAACCAACTGCAGCGCATGGTAGCCAAGTGGAGCCCCAATCCATTGAGGAACCTGGCATACTGAACTCCAGAGGAAAATAACTTTATGCTGGAACACAATATGTATCTAATAAATAGGAGATTACCTGGAGACAAAGAAGGGGCCCTTACATACATGGGACATCAAGGCTTATCTGTTATAGACCTTGTATGGGCCAATACAGAGGCATTTAAAAAATGTGTTGATTTAAAAATATTAGAGCAGACTCATCCCACTTTCCAGTCCACACCTCTTTGAATGCCCTAAAAAAACACAAAAAAGGGAAATAATAATAATAATGATATTAATAATGAAAGGAAAAAGTATAAGGTCCAAGGAAATCCATGGGTAAAGAAATCTTGTGCATGGAGCAGGTTGTAGAAGTGTGAATCCAATTCAAGTAGAAGAAGAAACTGATCAAACATTACTTCCACATACGTGAATTGTCTTAAAAGGTTTTTTATTTTTTCACCAGCCTTATCCCAACATTTCGCTAGTATATGGCTTCTTCTGGGGAGCTGTTAAAAATATAAGAGTATTTTATTACACAGTAAATAGAAAGGGAAGGTCCCTCTTCCATAAATCTTGCAAAAAAAATTAATTACAAATAATTGTATAATAGAACTGCGCATGTATATCTGGTATGAAATTACACAAATAACTTAGTCTAATCAATGGACATGTATAACCAGTGCCAAATTGCTCAACATGAATAAAAATGTGCACAATGACTACCTTCTATTAACTGCCTGAAATGCGTCCTTTTGCTGCCACAACGATCTTCAATGAAATCTAAAACTGAAACAAAAGAGAGAACGTAGAGCCATCTGTTACAAAGTGTAAACAAAGTTTTTTCATTTTTGAAAGGATGTTCTTTAGTAGGATTTTCCTTGTTATCTGTGAATAACTATACGGAATGAATTATCACTTCCTTTTCACTATAGTTAATATGAGATTGATATTATGGTGTGTTGCCATATACCCACGTGGAAATATGGTCACCGGGCTGCTTGCAGCTGGGTGATGATGTGTTTTTATGTCCACTGGCGTTGCCAGTGCTTTTCCGTGCAGGTATAAGAGGGTCTGTCTTGACTTGGTCTCTTGCTGCCACGCTCAGTAAAGAACCTGTGCTGGAGACACTTTATTCCTGGTAGGTTTCACTAGTTAGTATTTTTAAGAAGGCATTTCGGTTGTCTTTATGTTTACACTTTGTAACAGATGGCTCTACGTTCTTTCTTTTGTTTCAGAGCCGTGAGCTCACTAGGACGAATTTGTGTCTCACAGGTATTTAAACTTGCTCCTTTTGTATTATTTATTTAACACAAATGAGGAGTCTACAACAAAATATGGTACAGGTGTAATGGGTGAACGCCTGTTTACATAAAAGTGCTTGCACATTTTCTATTTAGCACTGCAATACGAAGTTACTGTTTAGATTTTGGGACTTATTGTAGTTTCCACATTAAATGACTGTGAATATTTCCAATATGTATTTATTATGTGTTTCTAGGACAGCTTTTATGATTTTCTGCCATTTTTGATTTTTTACAGCACTTGGAATCAAAGTTTACATCTAAAGCGCTAAAAGCATATGCTAAAGTTCATATATGCAGGTAGATACTGTCATATTTTGTGTGTTGTGTTCCATAAGCTATTACAGTACTGGTTTGTAGTAAGGGTTACATTTTTGTACTTTTTTAGATTTGATTGAAGATTTTTGTGGTAGCAAAAAGATGCATTTCAGGCAGTTAATAGAAGGTAGCCAGTGTGCAAGTTTTTATTCATGTTGGGCAATTTGGCACCGGTTATACATGTCCATTGATTAGACTAAGTTATTTGCATAATTTCATACCAGATATACATGCGCAGTTCTATTATACAATTATCTGTAATTAATTAATTAAATTTATTTTTTGCCAGATTTATGGAAGAGGGACCTTCCCTCTTTATTTACTATGTAATAAAATACTCATATTTTTAACAGTTCCCCAGAAGAAGCCATATACTGGTGAAACGTGGGATTAGGCTAGTGAAAAAATAAAAAACGTTAAGACAATTCAAGTATGAGGAAGTCATGTTTTGAGCAGCTGTTTCTTCTACTTGAATTAATAATGAAAGGGACACACAAATTATTAATCAAAAAAAGAATCCGTTGAAAAGCTGATACTATATAAAAATTTTCAGAAATATTTTCTTCAGAACCACCTAATATGTGCAGATTAGAAATCCTGACTCCTGAAGAACCAAAATAAGCCATGGAAAATTGGGAAAAAATAAATGATTTGATTAGGCCTCACTGCAGGACCTCAAGTATTCATATGAAAAATCCACAAACTTAAGTCACATGATGCAACCCTTCGTGTAGCAGCTTCTAGACAATGGCTCCTGTTCCATCTGTACAAATCTGCTTCTATTGTAGCTTTTCTGAACACTTTTGCCTCCCTCAGGCGCAATTAAACATCAGAAACATCTTACCTAAAGGAAACTGGTGGCATCTCCAGCAAGGTTCGCTGGAATTTTATCAGTGAAGGAGACAGAAATGCGCTAGGCCCTTCCCTGACATACACTGCCGCAAACATTGGAGAAAAGAACCAAGTAGTCTAAGGGTCAGAGCGCCACTAACACCTCAGCGCCAGCCTTCTTACGGAAGATAGATTCCTGGCAGAACTTCAACCTTTCAAGTCTGCCCTCCAAGAATTAACTTCAGAGTTAAAATCGATGCGAACAGATCTTGGTGAAGCAACTAAGATTATGGACGTTGCTTCCCGCACCTCTTCTTTGGAGCACTGGAGACACAAAGTCAAGCTGGATACTGTGGTTGTTCAGCAGAAGCTCAAAAAGGTGGAAGCCAAACTGGAAGATCTGGAAGGCTGAAGCCGAAGAAACAACTTGGTCAGTTTTGGCCTTCTAGAAGATGCGGAGGGGTCTTCATCAATTTTGTTTAAGCAAAAGATGCTTGCAAAAACTGCAGGACCATCCCCCAATAATGCTGCCTATGTGGTTGAGCGGGCTCATCGCTCTCTACACCCTAGTCCACCCAAAGGGTTCCCCCTGTGCCCCTTCATCCTGAAATTATTGAATTACCTGGATAAGCAACATGTCTTATCCGAGGTTTGAGAGATTCGGGAGATTCTCTGGCAGGGTGCCAAGATTCATATTGCTCAGGACCTTCCTACGGCTACGAGGCAGAAACAGACAGCTTCGCACCCACTGGTGACAAAGTTAACTGTAGCGGGAGTTCGGCTTACAGTGTCCTACCTGGCCCAACTCTCTGTTCTGCATCAAGGGACCTGGAAAGCATCCGTCTTACAGGGATGCGGGTGGGGGGGCACATTGGACTGCCAGGCTGGGCAGGCTGCCATGCTGCTGTCTGTGGGTGGCAATCCACATAAGCCTACTTGGAGTAAACTTATCTTTGGGAGGCGCATCTCTGGACTTGCCCCGGGGATGCGCCTCCAGGTCGGGCTGTGAATGAGACTGCGCACGCCCCCTGCACAGCCCTTCCAGATGCGCCACATATCATTTTGGGTGATGTGTGGCGCATTGGGGATGCGTTGGCACATCACGGATGCACTGGTGCATCGGCCCCCTGCCAGAATCGCGCCAATGTGCAAGTCGGGGATGAGCCAGATGAACCTCTTAAGAATCCTGCCACAATTATCTAAACTCATTGGAAAGTCAGAAAAATTGAACCAAAGCTAACCTTAAAGGAAGCAAGGAAAAAATATTAAAAAAAAAAATTACAAGAGGAGCAAAATAAACATAGCAAAAGAACGTGGGAAAAGCTAAGGAAAATAGTTGTTAAAGACATAAAAGCATTTTGGACCTTGGTCTTGTCAGGTCCCAGGATGTACATTAACAAACTTGAAGCTTTTATACCCCCAAAAGTTTGGAAAATTATTACAAATTACTTTACTTCTCTGAACAAGAATTACACTGGATTAAAAAGATTAACAGAACAGAAGTAACCAAAATCTTGCCCCAGACCATATATATTTTTTTTTTACTGCAAGTGAAATACAGCATGCAGTTTTGTTATTAACTTCAAAGTTCCTGGACCTGACCTTGTAATAGGAGACATTTATGAAATATTCCATAACTGGTGGACTCCTATATTTACTGTAATATTTAACTTTTTTATCCAGGGTGCACAATTCCCTGAAAGCTGGAAAGGCAGCACAATTTTGCCAATCTACAAAAATGGGAATCCTTTGGATCCTGATATGTATGGGCCCATCGGACTGATTGATATATCCCAGAAAACATTTGCAAAAATAATATTAAACAGACTTAACGATTGGTTGGAGAAAGAATATATTATAAGTAATCTGCAGAATGGATTTCGATCAGGATGGTCAACCATCCAGCACTGTTACATGCTTTACTACTTAATCTAGAAATATGCAAGAACAAGCTTTTTTGTTGCTTTGTTTACCTGTCCTCTGCTTTTGATAGCATCAGTAGGGCCATTCTCTGGCAAAAATTAGAAGAACTTAAGACAGATCCTATATTATTGGATACATCAATCAGGCTTCATCAAAACACCTGGATTAAAGTTCAATATAACCACCAGGGGGATACCACGGATAAAATGTCCACCAATTTAGGAGTTAGAGAAGGCTGCATATTAGCCCCCATCTTAATTCAACATCTATATAAATTCAATCATTCAAGATATGGGAGATTTGAATTTTCATTCGCCAGCAGTATTTGATCAAAAAATACCCTGTCTTGCACACGCGGACAATGTTGTCCTCATTTCAACTTCTAAACTAGGCCTACAAAGAAAATGAAATTATTTTTCGCAGTTGAGCAACAAACACTGCCTGGTTTTCAATAAAGACAAACCCAAAATGGTTATATTTAGCAATCGTTTAAAATCAGTTCCTAGAATCACCATCAATAACTTTAAAACAGAAACTGTCAAACATCATGACTAAGGTGTCAGATTCTCTGAGAATTTAAAGTGGAAGAACCACAATTATTCGATACAAGCCAAAACAATGTAACAGCTAATGCTTTAAAAATATTTATTGCAAAACTAGGGAAAAGTACTATAAGAGGATACATTAAGGTAGTGAATGCTAAAGTCAACGCTAGCATTTTATATGTCTCAGAGATCTGGGCAACAGAAACACTATAGAAGAAATCATGGACAAAATATATAGAAATATTTTAATGATCCCCCGGTCAGTTATGGCCAAGATTTTAAGGTTGGAATTAAGACAATATTCATTACAAACTATGGCTCTTGCAAGACAACTAATATTCATTATGACACCATTAAAATCAGCTGAGACATCTACATCTAGATGCTGCATAGAGGTAGAGACAGAATACATGACTAAAGGTTTTACATTTCCATCTGTCTCCAAAATTAAGACTCATTTATTTCCCTTGGGACTAGCCCATCTCATAGGGGAATCTGATCTGTATCCCTTGATATGAATTAAAAAAATAATAAAGAATAGAGTCAAGGATGTAGCTTTAGCAAAAGACCTAGAAATATTAAATAGCTTGAAAGTTTTCCATTGGTATTAGCAAATAAAGCAAATACACAGCCTTGAATCGTATTTGATGTGCATGACTGACCCAAAAGAAAGAAGATTAATAACCAGGTTCAGACTTGAACTTCATAAAGCCAACTATATTTATTTTCGACAAAAAAGACCAGAGGTGGACACTCAATCCTGTAAATGTTGCTTTAAGTTAGAGGATGATCTCAAACACATAACATTAATATGCCCCCTTTATGTACAAAGCTGGAACCACTGGCTGGGTGAGATTTTGACTTCCCTTGGTCTCCCTTCCTCCCAACTGATTACTATACTGTACACATCTCAGGATGTACAACTCCATAGGTTGGCTAATTTCCTAGCAGCAACATATCTGTAATAAACAACTGTGCGATTAATATTGTTTAATGTATTAACATGAACAATTTAAGCAATTTTCTGGAATTATTATAAATAACTCTGAACTTTGAGATGTGTACATATGATCCTTTATAATAAGATGTAAGACACCTTTGTTGCATAAAGAAATTGCAAAATTGCACATTTTACATACTTTTAGTTGTATTGTTTTAAAAATGTTTTGTTATGTCTTTTAAATTTTAACCTTTATAATGGCTTAATTTTGGAACAAATAAAATATTTTGACTTGGCTTTCTCTCCCCTTCCTTTTCAAGGCTGAGGACTGAGAAAGGGCAACCCACTAACCAAAGATCACCTCAGTGACCAATGAGACCCGGGGTGGTAAAGGAAAAATTCCTAATACATACCACCAGGTCAGGACCTCAGGTAGGTTCTCCTAACCTGAACCTCAAGAATAAAGACCATAACAAGGAGACTCGAATGAGTCCCCTGTTGGGAGCTAGAAAGTTAACAAGTCAAGAGATAAAGGATCCCTGGGCCCCTAGGTCCAGCAAAAGGACTAAGCGAAGCACTCCACCGGAGGCGGAGTCCACAGTAGATTTCAAAAGAGACCTGAAGACTGTCTGCTGAGAAAGAGAGCCCGTGGAGCACTGGAAAGAAAGGGGGCCAAAGCCCCTACTTGCCCTTCCCTCTCTCCACCAGGCAGGTCCCTGCTGCTTCAGAGAAGTGGCAGGAGGCAAAGAGGTACCAGTGCAACTCTGTCCACAATTGGCCTTATTGGGGGGAGGGCAAGAAGGGAGGAGGCACTGCCTAGAGTCGAGACCCAAGAGGGGATGGAGGGTTGGAAGCAGTGATGAATGGTGAAGATATACAGGAAGACAAGAATTACGGTAGGTACATAATTTACATATCTTCCCTGTATCAGTCTTCACCATTCATCTCTGGTAGGTGAGTACCAAGCCCACAAAGTGGACAGATACCTTCCTGAAGCAACACTGCCTTCAGCCCTCTGTGGGTAGACACGAGGTGGGAGGACCCATCACGGGTCAGCCTGACCCATTACTGCTGAGAGCCAGTACAGGTCTCCTGACTAGCAGGATAAGGAGGGCACCCCAACAGTTCCCGCCTGGCTCTTTGGAAGAAAAAACAGGTCCCCCGGAAAGGCGAGGCAGTCACCCTACGCCAGGCCAAGGGTGACAACCGGGACAGGTAAAGCCATGCTGTCCATCTAATGCAGGCCAAAGATCCCATCAGCCTGGAAGCTACCACACTGGCATCGTACGACGCCTGTGCCTGTTGTCTCACTAGCTCCAGGCCTCTTGTAAAGATGGCAACAGCCTGCCTGGTTGCCTCGCTATCAGGTAAGGCAGACTGGAACCAATCCCAATGCGGCACACAGGTGCCTCTGATAGGTCACATCATGTGTGCCTGATGTGCTGTGATAGACAACAAGAGAAGGCAGAGGCAAAAACCCGCCTACCTCAGTGGTCTAACTCCACACAGTTCATGTCTGAAGGATGGTCTCTTGCTGGTGCATACGTCCAAAAGGGGTGTCCAGCCACTCCAGACCTAAGGAGGAATGAGACAAAGATCCTGGAGTCCCCGAGAGGGCACAATACCAGCACTGACAGTCCACGGGGCTGGAAAGGAGGTGGGTGACTGCCAGGTACTGTACGACACCTCTGCTAAGGGCAGAGGCCATGGAGGAATCACTAAGGATTCCTGACTGTACCCTCCAAGGAACACCATAGTGACATGGTTGGTGTTGCATTGTAAAACTAGGGTTAAATTGAGCTCCTCCAGCATCATTGCCAGGAACCACTGATACTCCTTAAAGTCAGCATCAGATGATACAATAGGTATAAAGGAGAGTCCTCTTCCTCAGAGGAGGAAGTCGACGACCCAGAGGAGCTCTGCATAGGGAATGGCGGTGCAGTGTGAGAAGCTGCAAACACCAACTCATCCACGGCTCTAAAGAATGCTGGGAAAGCGCTTGCCATGGCCCTATAGTGTTTTCAGGTAAGGGGCCCCAAAGGACCCCATGAGACCTGGGAGAAGGGAGGGGGAGGCTGCAGAGAGGGCGAGGGCTGGGTAGGAAGATCTTGAGAGACCACTCTCTCTCTCTCTCTCTCTCTCTCTCTGACAGGGCTGTGGACTGTAGCTGGGGACTCTCCTACCAAGAGGGGAGTGCACTGTCCAGACCCCACCTGCTGCTCAACTGTCCCCAAGCCAGCAGGGGAAAGCCAAGGGGTGGGGGGAGACTGGAGCCCAGCTAGTCCAAGAGGATGGCTCTTATCCCCACCCAATGCAGGAATCTGTCCCATATAAGAGGAAGGGGTGCTTGGACCAGCACTCCTACTCTGCAGCATAGTGAATGATACACCCAGGCACGGCGGGCCGTGGACCAGCACCCCAACCTCCCAGGAGAGGACAGAGACCTGCCCCTCTAATGAGACCTCCCAGAGGCAATCGATCTCAAGGACTGGGGGAGAGAAAAGCCAGCACCAGGGTCGACCCCTGACCCCTGACTCCCCAAATCGTGGAATGGCTCCAAGCAATGGCCCAGCGCAGAAATCTATCTCCTCCTTAGAGCCATGCACCGAATTGGCACTGTCTCTAAGGGAGACAACAGACATGGCACATAGTCCTGTAGTGGTATCGACCTTGGCGCCACCCCCACAAGCAGCACCAACTCTGCCATCGATATCGACCTCGGGGAAGGTGCTGTCCACGGGTTTGGCCCCGAAATGGTGCCGACCATGGCACCAACACCAAGGATGACCCCAGCCACGGTTTCATCACTTGGAACAGCACTGACCATGGCACCGATGCCATCCCCGGCACAATGCTGCAAGCGACATAGTCACCCGGGATGATGCCTGAATCTTCCGCGGCACCAACCACAGCACTTGACGAGGACAGGGCAACACCGTGCATGGTGACTAGTCCCAGTCTCAAACTTACCGAAGGTCTCGAACAGAGTCTGGGGGTTGACCGCTCCGGAGAGCTGGGTCGCTAGTCCGGGTCCTCCAAATCCAAAGAGGAAACAACAGAGAGGCAACCCCAATCACCCGACCCACCCCGGCACCAAGATCCGTGTTGGGAAGGGACTCAACGGCCCCGGAGTGTTGGCCCCACTCACCGAAACTGGACTCTGTCGGAAGCCGAAGCCGCATGTTCCGACACCCCCGAAGGAACCACTGATGTAGACCTAGTGTGCAGCTGAGGCCTCGACACCAGGGTCACCCGGTCCCCTGAAGGGGAACCAGGCCTGGAGAGCTGTCAGTAGTTGACCTCACAGAGGGAGCTGACCACTCCCCCCAGGTGCCGGGACTCAGCGGGACGCGAATCCGAGGCAGCCTGTTCTTCCCTCCAGTGCATACAGCAGCGGGGGGGGAAGGCCCAAGGGACAGGTCCTAAGTCCTTGTCTTGGCAGCCCTCATCGACACTTGTCACCAAAAGTTGGGGGTTTGCGTCCATCTCCCCGTGCAGTGTTCTAGGGTGTGGTAGTCTACATTAAATCAAGCATTGCAGTGATCCATGTCGTAAGATGGACCCAGACAAGTGAAACACAGGTCATGCGGGTACGTTACAGTAACTCGACCTCCACAGAGGCACAGACACATGGGGGAGGTCCTCGCCTTCGAACTTTCATGCCCCAAACCCGACATGAAACTGGGCGAACAATAAAACTAAAAGTGAAAGAAGTGAAAGACTTGACAACGGCTAACTTAATCAAAATAACAAAAACGGTGCCGAACAGCATCGAAGTGCAGCATCGAGTAACTTTAAAGTGAGCAGAAAACAGAATGGTAGCTGATATGCAGTTAATCTGATCAGGGGTCGCTGCCCCATGGAGCACCTGCAGCCTCGACGGCGGGAAGAGCAGAACTGAAGTAGTGGTGGGGAAGACGGTAGTTACTGGCCAACCTGCAAACGCCACATAATGCGTCAGCCTCGAGGGCAGTGCTGTTCCCGACGTCATCTCTCCTTCTAGAGCAGAAAAGCTTTTTCTTAAAGCAAAAGCTTCCTGCAGTGTCCTGCACCTTTGGCTGGAACCCACCAGTGATGAATGGTGAAGACTGATACAGGGGAGATCAGATGTTTACCTATATCTGCCCCTGCCTGGAGGGCCTTTAGTAGCTCCTGCTTAGGAGTACCCTCTGGAAGGGCTTGGGCCACTGCCTTGGCCTTTTTTCAGAGAGTATACTGATACTTTACCATATGGGCCTGATAATTTGCAGTTCTCAGGCCCAAGGTAGCAGAAGCGAAGGTCCATTTCCCCAGGATATCTAGTCTCTTGTACTCCTTGTCAGAAGGGAGAGAACTGAGGTGTTTAGGTACTTTAGACCTATCATGGGCTGCATTTATTACTACCAAGTCAGCCTCAGGTTGGCCTGGTACAGCTTATCTGCTTTCCTAGGAATGACGGGAATCATATTTGGTCTGTGCCAGGCAGCCACAGTAGTATCCTCTAGGGCAGGAAATAAAGGAGGAATAATAATAGGTGGGGAATCAGGTAGTTCTAAAAATTCCACCAAATTCCTTTTGGTGATGTCTGTCTCTTCAGATACAAACTCCAGGGCAGTCTGCAGTAGCTGCATCATGGAGATAAATGAAGGGTTTTCAGGAGGGGCCTCGGGATGTATACAAGAGAGTCCCCACTCCCTTTGGAGATGGTGGAGCTGGACCTCTCATAAGAGCTCTCCACATATTCTTCCTCCTCTGTTTCCTCTTGCATTATGAGGTCAGGGTTATATTTCTAATCCTCATCGATGACTTCTGTAGGCCTCAAGGAAGGAACAAAAGAGGTTGCCGCCACCCTGGAAAGCAATGGGCACGCCAACAGAACAGGGGTCAACGCTGCTCCTGTGACAGGAGGAGGAGGTAGCAGGTGCTGCAGCATGTCTACGAAGGACAAAAGCACCACTTGCATGTCAATGCTTGCCTGTATTACTAGAACACTTTGGGTTGTCGACAGGAAAGGTGCTGTCCTTGACGTCGACGGCCCATCACCAGCTGTACTAGGCTTGGCAATACTCACAGTCCACCCCAACCTGGAGGAATCTATGGTCTGGGTGGCCAGTGGCACGGAGGCTGCTGCACTGGATTGGAGGGAGACCGAGAACGTACCAGGGAGGATTTTTCCTTGCTCCTCTCCCTCTCCTAGTGCTTATGTTGCCCGGTAGTTTTCTCCCAGGAATTCAAAGAGTAGGAGCCTGAAGAACGGACCGGCAATGCGGTGGAGCTCTTTCTCCCTCCTGGCTACCTGCTGTTTCAGAAGGTGGGTTTCCAGGACGTTCTTCCTGTGTCACTAGGCAGCTGTGTTAAATTTGAGGCAATGTTCACAGGCCTCAACGTTATGGACTGCAGTACGGCAGCTCATGCAGACATTGTGCAGGTCGCCCAAGTAAATTTTTTTAACCGCATTCGTAATATTTAAAAAGCTTAGTGGGTTCTTTAGATGACATACATGATGACGATCTCTTCTAAAAAGTGATAGCGAACTAGGGAGAGAAAATTCTAAAACCCTGACCAGCAGTCGACTGTAGCGGCAGCGTCTGCGTGTAGGGTCTGGCGAGTATGGTCAATGGTGGGAAAAGAACTGAGGAGGGAAGGGACCGCCCACGTCTACATGGGAAGTGCTGATGTAGGACATCGTCGTAGGTGGCCCCTAGCGGACTGCTTGCCTAAAGTTTCTCATGTGATAGTACAGTTACACTGCAGCATGAGATGGCACCACACATCACCTGCCATGCTGCCTGATCGCAGAGTTTACAAGATAAATGAAAGTAGGTTCAAACATTTAAAACATTTTTTTCTTTTGAAAAACCTAATTGGGAGGGTGAGGTTCTGAGGGGGTGGGGAGTTTCAGTAAATCACAGTTCTCCTTTAACCATTTTCTCAACCAGTTTTCCACTTTGGATCTACCACTAGACTGTCCATATTTTTTTTTATTAGTTTCCTATGTGGCACAGTGTGGAAGGCCTTGCTGAAGTCCAAGTAGCCCATGTCCACGGCCCTTCCTTGATCTATTTTCCTGATCACCCAGTCAAAGAAATTGATCAGATTCATCTCCCCCCTTCCCGTGAATCCATGCTTCTTTTGTTTGTTTTTATTTTGTTAATGAGGTAGGTGCACAGATGCCAAAAGTACCTCTGCTAGACATGACCCAGGTGCCAATGTATAAAAGATAGTTACAATATGAAGATACAGCATACCCAACACATACAATGCACATATACATACAATAATAAACTAACTACTATAAAAATTCTAACTAGACGTGGCATTCCATTGAAACATTTTTTGATCTTGCAGCACGTTGGACTCAAGATATTCCAGTAGCCTTTCTTTTAACAGGGATTCCATTAGTTTCCTAAACACTGATGTCAGACTGACCAGTCTATAGTCGTTGGTCTTCTCCCTGCTGCCACTCTGGAGCGGAACCATCTCAGCTCTCCTCCAGTCCTCTTTTCTGTTTCCAGTGAGTTGTTGAACAAGGCCATCGGTGCAGAAAGCTCCTCCCTTAATTCCCTTAGCACCCTTGCATGTATATCCAGTCTGGTTCCATGGTCTTGTCCACTTTCAGGTTTGCAAGTCCCTTCAGGACACTTTCCTCTATAAATGGACTTATGTTTCCCCTCCCCAGTCTTCCTGCTGCTCCTTGGTGGTCTGTCCCCTTCTTTCTTCATTGTGAAGACTGAGCAGAAGTACCTGTTCAGGATGTCAGCTTGTTTTTTCCTCCTCTGCGCAGTCACCATCTGCCACCCTTCTTATCCACACTATCCAACTATCCCCCTTTTGCTTTCCATTTCTCGCTTATGTACCTGAGGAAAGTCATGTTCCCTTTTGCCACCCCTCTGGCTATTCTTTCCTCCGTTTGCACCTTTACTTTCCTCAATGCCCTTTCCGTTTCCCTCTGTTTTACTTGGTATCCCTCATTATCCTCCTCCGTGTTTCTCTGTACCCCCTGAATGCCACTTTTTTCCCTTTCACTTTTATAGTCACTTCCCTAGAGTCCTATAGTGACCTTTTTTCCTCCTGTTTTTGATCACTTCCTTCATGCAGAGGCTGACAGACTTCAATACATCTTCCCCTGATTTTCTCCACTGTTCTATCCCTCCATGGCAATCCACCCCTGCTAGGTTGCTTCTAAGATAGTATCCCATTTCTTTACAATTTGCCCTCCTAAAGTCCAGGACCCTCATCCGCTTGTGGTTCACCTCTGCACCTGTCTTAATGCTGAACCACAGTGTACAGTAATCACTGGTTCCCAAGGGACTACCCACTGCGATGTCTGCAATACTGTCTTGGTTAGTGAGTACCAGGTCCAGTATTGCCAAGGTACTACTGGGTTCATTGACTAGATGCCCAAGAAGCACCCCCTGCAGGGTGTCCAGGACTGCGCTGCTTCTAGCTGAAGCTGCAGCTTGAAGACTCCAATTCACATCTAGAAGACTGAAGTCTCCAACCAGCAGCACCTTCCCCTTACCTGCCATACTGTTGATGATTTCCCCTAGTGCCTTATCCAAATCCCCCGTGCTGGAAGTCTGTATACCATCCCAGTGCGAATAGTGGCCCCAGCTCCTGTCTCCAGGGTGACCCACAGCACCTCCAGCCCTTCCTTTACATCTAGGTTCTTTTGCACTTCTATAGCCCTGGTACCCTCTCTCACATACAGAATGGCACTCCCCTTCCCCATCTCTTCTGAACTGGGAGTTGCCTGGTATGGTCATATCCCAGTCGTGATTTTCAGTGCACTTTGACTCAGTTATGTTCACTAGGCCCAGGTCCAAAATGTTATTTCCTAGATCCTTTCACTGGTGCATATGGCTGTCCACACTTTGCTCCCTCCCTGCAATCCCCCTTTCTGCCTGTGATACTCCCCAAGACTCCACCCGTCCTTCATTGCCTCCTCCATTTCTCATTTCCTCTGTACCTCTCTTTTTGCGTCCTTTGTTCCTTGTCCTCTTGTCTACCCCCTCTTCCTCCTGTGCCCCTAACCTGAGGACGTTTTCTCTCCACAGGCACTTTCTCTCTGTTGCTTCAATCTGCAGGGGGGGCAATTTATGCCTCCCTTGGTCCCTTGGTAATACAGCTTCCCCCCTCAGCTAGTTTAAATGCTCATCCAAGTAACATTTAAACCTCTTATTGAGTACTAAGGTCCCACTCCCAGAAGGATACAGGCCATTACCTCTGTTTAGGCCCATATCCTTTCAGGTTGGCCCCCAGTCCCCAGAAAAGCTGAATCCCTTTGTTTTGCACCATACCTTCAAAAAACTGTTGGAAGATCTTGGTGTGGAATGCCCTATCCTCCCCTTGGCAATACACAGGGAGCACCTTGGAGAATCACACCATTCATGCTACTTGTTTTAGATACCTCCCCAGTTCCCCAAACTGCCCTGCACGGCATGGCATGGTTTGAAAGCTATCTGATGAATGGAACACAGAAAATAAAAATTGAGGGCTCAGATTTTTGGTGACATAGTGGGTGGCAGCAGATGCGCCTGTGAGCTCTGGATCAGACCACATAAAAACCTTCAAATTTGCCACTTGGAACTAAATTTAATTAGGGAAAAATGGTACCATCAAGTAAGCAGAATCACAGGAAGCACTCATATGTGAATCTTGGACACAGCATGGCACAGAAAAATACAGAGAGTGCGCCTTAGCCATTGCAGGCCCCGCCAATCACGGCGCGGTCACAGATCCCCAAGAGACACAAGTCAAGTCACCTTAAGTGGTATCACCGGACCTCCTGCTAGAAAAACCAATAGCGGAAACATACTTGGCAGAATTTGCAGCTATTAAATTAATGCTTACAGAACTGACTGGGGAAGTAATACCATGTGAAATCCTCTGTTGATGCCCTGGCAATCCGAATGGGGGACATGAAAGTACGGGTCATTTCTCTGGAGAGCAAAACAATGAAGGATGAAAAAGAAGAACCAATTAGTTTGAGAAGGAAGGTGATGCGCCCAGAAGAGTGCGATGACTATTAAGAAAACAGGAGCAGGTGTAACATTGTGCTCCTGATGGGAATCCTGAGGGTTCGACAGAGATGTTCCTAAAAATTGCTAGCCCACTGAGTAATGGACAAGAGTATGTTATCGCAAGAGTTCATGCAGTCCTCAGGCCAATGCCACATAAAGGAGAAAGACCCTGAATGATTATATACTGGCTCCTCAACTTCCAAGGCAAGGCTGTCAATCCAGCAGGCAACTCGCTCCCAGCAGACCCTCCACTAGAACAACTCCAGATGGAATCATTACGTACTTACCATAACAGTATATCTTTGAGAGAATCTCTTTCCTCAGGCCACACCTATGGAACTATAGCCACCATGAAATAGGACCACACAGAACCTTTTTGCAAGCAGTCCACTAGGGGGCACCCACAACGACACACTACGTCGGCATTTCTCATGTACATGTGGGCATGAACTTCCCCCCTCAGTTCCCCGCCACAGATCATGCTCAGAGGACCTTCCTCAAAGGAGTCAGTAGAGAACTTATGGCTCTGCCTACTAGGCAAGGCTGGAAACAGAAGGTAAACCTTCCTGGAGAAACAAACAGGAGTTACAGAGCTCTAGGTCCTCAGGGGGATGGAGGGTGGGGTGGGACAGGCATAGCTTGATGAAAGATTCTCTTGAAGATCTACTGTTATAGTAAGGATGTAACTCTTCTATCTTCTTCAAGGATATATCTCATCAGGCCACACCTATGGAATGAGTACCAAGCAGTGCTGACAATAACATAGTCTGGGTGGCTGGAGCCCATAGGTCTAAGAAAGGAGGCCTTGAAGCACTGTTAGGCCAAAGCCTGCCCTTTTCTGGGAGGCAATCTCCTGACTGTAGTGTTTAGTGAAGGTGTGGACAGCACTCCA
The DNA here is from genome assembly GCA_016271365.2 of Neoceratodus forsteri. Classification (NCBI taxonomy): domain Eukaryota; kingdom Metazoa; phylum Chordata; order Ceratodontiformes; family Ceratodontidae; genus Neoceratodus; species Neoceratodus forsteri. The sequence goes on from CM028134.1 coordinate 686,307,715, forward strand.
GGTGGCAGCTGCACAGATCTCTGCAGCAGACAAATTCTTGAAACAGGCAACCGAAGTGGTTATGCCTCTAGTTGAATGGCCAAGCACAACCCCAGGAAGTTCCTTACTGTACTTCCTGTGAAAGAGAGTAATGCAGGTAGCCAGCCATTTGAACAGGCACTGTTTAGAAACAGGAGATGATGCCCCGGGTTCGGGAATGGACCCGAAGAATCAGAGGTCTGGCTGGGGGAGGAGGACTGACCGTCCTATGGACTGCTCTCTTCCTTTGGGGGGGTGAGCATCTGATGCATGATTGACCTCTGGCAGAGGGCAGGGGAACAGCTGCCACAGCTTGTGTCATGGGGACAAGTGACGCCATGCCGGCGCCTTATGTCACTGCACGCCATGCCCAATGGAGAAAAGAGCAAAAATGCCAGCCACAGAATGGCACCCCACCTCACAGATCCTGTACCACCCCATGGTGCTCGGCTGGTAACAGACTTGTAGTTCCTGTCAGAATGCTTGATAGGCAAGCCAGGGAGGAACACCAGCAGAGGTGTCCGCTGGAAACCTAGTTTTGGCTCCATCGGGACGCACCTACTTGGTGGCCCCACCCTGGGGGCAAGTTTGAAGATCACCCCCCCAAGGTAAGTCCTGGGATGATGAGTGCTGGACTTGGTGGGTGGGTGGGTGGAGGGGGGCTGAGCCGCATGGTCTGGCACAAAAAAAGGAAAACAGAAAAATCAAATTAGGAGGCTCACATATTAGAGCCTTTAGCTCTGAAAGTCTTTGAGCAGAAGTAATGGCAATTAAAAATAAGCTTTTCAAGAAAGAATGCACAGGACGCAAGTCACGACAGGCTCAAAGGGAGCCAAAGTAAGCTTTTCCAACACAAAATTCAGGTCCTATGCTGGGAATGTATTGCAGACAGGAGGTTTCAAGTGCAGAATGTCTCTCAAAACGATGTGGCCACCTCCAGGTGAGCGACCGTACAACCAGCAATAGGCATATGGATACAGGCCACTGATGAAGTCCCTGGGCAGGATCACCAGGACCATAAGGATGAAATGGGGGAGGAGCTGGGGGCCCAGTATCAGAAAACCAATGGGCAGTGGTAACACACAGAATAGCTAGGGCGTCAAGCTCTCATCAATGGAGGGAATACGCTGGAGGCACCTGATAAGGTATTTTTTAACCCCAGCTATTACTAAACACCATTCCATATCGGGTTTCTCTAGCTGCTGGCAGGGCTGCAATGAGGTAAATGCGCACCACGTGCATGTGATGTGGAACTGCCTGGTCCTGACCCCCTTCTTCCAGGGCATACAGAAAGAGCTTGAGGAGCTCGTTGGGAGGGAGGTCCCACGGGCACCAGGATCCTATCTGCTTCTGCAATACAGCAAACCCAATGAGGACCCAAACTCCTGATATCTACTAAGTATTTTACTAACCGCAGCAAAAAAAGCAATAACCAAAGCATGGCTAACCCAAAGGATACCCACTATTAGGGAATGGTGGGCCATAGTAAACCACACATACTACATGGAAAAAAAAAAAATCACACACCGACTGAATGATCAGGAAGAGAAGTGTTCCTCCAGATGGACTGGGTGGCTGTTGTATTATATGATGAAAGACAATATGTTCGTGCCCTGAGTCGTATAGACAGCACTAGACAGAGGGGGACACATTTGATTCATTAGACAAAGAACCCCTAGCCGGAACCGGAGGTGGGGCTGACCCTCCCCCCATGGGATTCTCTTCCCTCCCCATATCCCTATACCACATATACCAGGCCCGCCTTAGGAGGAGATGAGGAGGTAAACAAACACACATTGCCCCCCTGCAGGGACGGGGGCAGATGCGATGGACCCTAGAGGGCCCACATGCCCCCAATAAACATGACAAGCTATTGTGATGGCCGCTCACCCTTAGGCCAGACAGATCAAAGTATTACGAATGTAAGGGAACCCAGGACAATGTATAGCATAACAACAAGAACTTTGATCTCTCAAACTGTATGTTTTAACTGAAAATACATATGCATGTGATCAATTGTGCCAATGTATAAAAGTGTTCAATAAAAATAAATTTACAAAAAAGAATAGGCATATGGAAAACTGAAATTGCAGCCAAGTGCACTTTGATAGAAGTATTGCAGGCCTGCATCTGACAAAACCAGCAAATACTCCAGAACCTCATTTACCAGACAGGTTAAAGGATCCGGTTGGTGAGAAGCGGTCCTGAAAGCAAATACTTACACTTCATGGAATAAGTCTCTCTGCTGGAAGGTTTTCTGACAGTCACAAAGACATCAGCCACCTTTTGTGACACCCCAAACTGAGCACTGGTTATGCCTTCAGGAACCATGCATGAAGGTGGAGTATCCTGAAGTCTGGATGGACCAGGGTTCCTTTTTCTCGTGACAGTAGGCCCCAGCATAATGGCAGAGGTACTGGTGGTTCCACTGTCAATTGCTGCAGTAAGGTAAACCAAATCTGATGAGACCACGGGCGGGGGGCAATCAGTATCAGTGTTGCTCCTCCATTTGGAGCTTAATTAGTACAATCTGAACTAGAGGAAAGAGAGGCAAGACATACAGGAACCTCCCTTCCAAGAGAGGGGAAACATGTCTTGCCACAAAACTCCAGGCCCCAAAGCCAGTGAGCAAAACTATGGCAGTTCTGCGTTGTGTGGAGATGCAAAAAGGTCCAACTCTGGATGACCCCACCTGTTGAACAGGTTTTAAGTGACAGATGTCAGCAGTTCCTACTTATGCCTCCTGGACTCTGACCTGCTTAGTCAGTCTGCCAGGGTGTTTTGGACCCCTGGAACGTGCATTTCTAGAGCATGTTCCAAAGCCCAATACCAGACTGTCATTGCTTCTCTGCACAGGGAGTAAGAATGAGTTCCCCTGTGCTTGTTGATGCAGTGCATCACACTTATGTTGTCCATTTGTATTAACAGAGGACCTGGGGACAGGGGAGTCTGGAAGGCCTATAGGTTATACAGAACAGCTCTCATTTCAAGGACGTCTATATGTAGAGGCTGCTCTCCACTTTGGTCCATTTACCGTGTGTCTGATGGGCTCCTAGATGTGCTCCCCAGCTTGTCCCCAAGGCATCTGTAGTGTGAATCTGTTGCAGGGAAGGAATCATAAAGGGAACCCCCTTCAATAAAACTGAAGTACCTTTCGGACAAAGGAAGTTACTACAACCTTCTGTTCTAGGATGTGTGTACATTGGTCCCACTGGACACTTAGTGTCCATTGTGGGATTCTCATGTCCGAAAGGTAGTTACTAGAACCTTCTGTTCTAGGACGTGTGTACATTGGTCCCACTGGACTCTTGGTGTACACTGTGGGATTCTCATATGTAATCTGGCCAATGGCACTGTGACAAAGTCTGCTAGGAGTCTCAGAAGTCTGACTGTGACATACCTGGTGTTGTAGACCATCTGGGTCTGTGCAGTCAGGTGCTTGGTCCTGTCCTGAGGCAGGAAGACTAAGTCTTGGGCTGTATCCAGGACTACCCCTATGTGCTGTAGACACTGGCAAGGGGTCAAGACTGACTTCGGCACACTGACAGTAATCCCTAGAGCATCGAACAAGTGTCGGGTGCGTACTAGGGTGTTAAAAAGCTGCTCCTTGGAGTGAGCTTTGAGAAGCCAGTCATCCAGGTAGGGGAAGACAAAGTTCTTCCTACCTTCCCTGAGAAGGACTGCTGCCACCACTGCTAAACAACTGGTAAAGACGCATAGGGCTGATGATAAACCAAAGGACAATACCCTGAACTGGTAGTGTTCCCCCTGAAACAGAAACCTGAGATATTTCCTGTGAGGGGGGCAAATCTTGATATGCAGGTAGGCATCCTGCATATCCAAAGATCAAATCCAGTTCCCTCCTTGCAGTAGTGGGAGTAGGTCTGGCAGAGTGACCATTCTGAACTTCTTGTATTCGATGAAAAGGTTCAGGTCTCTGAGATCTATAATGGGCCTCAGATCTCCTGTCCACTTTAGAACTAGGAAGTACCAAGAATAGAACCCTGTGTTCCTTTGTTCCCAGGGAACAGATTCTATGGCCCTTTTTTGAGCAAGGTTTGGATCTCCTCTAGAAGTAATGGGATGTGCTCTGGAGGGTGGTGGGAAGGCACTGGTAGATGGTCTGGAGGTAATTCCAGAAGCTCTAGAGCATGACCTTGCTCTATTATGAGACTAGATGGACAGAATTAAATCTATACCCGCTGGAGGTTAGGCGGGACAGAGGTGACATGATAGAGACTTTTAAGTATAGGAAGGGAATACATAAAGTGAATGAAGGTAGCTTATTCAAAAGGAATGTAGGAGTTAAAACAAGAGGTCATAATTTAAGACTGGAAGGAGTAAGATTTAAGAGCCATGTAAGGACATGTTATTTCACCGAGAGGGTAGTGGAACCCTGGAACAGATTACCTAATGAGGTGGTATGTGCAGAAACAGTGGAGGAATTCAAGAGGGAGTGGGACAGATACAAGGGGTTGGCTAGTGGGCAGAGGAAAATATCCCTGGGAAGTGAAGACAAGTAAGGGACGGGTGGGAAATGGAAGGACTAGATGGACCAGGATGATCCTTTTCTGCTGACACATTACTATGATACTATGATATTATCTGCAGGACCCAAACATCTGATGTTACCATCCTCCACTGGTCCAGGTGGAGGGAGAGGTGACCCCCAGACCACTCCTGGAGGCACTGGTGGCTGGGGGTTGTAGAAGGAGTCATGCAGAGCAGGAAGCTGTGGTTGCAGCAGCACCCCCACCCCTAGGGGCTTCTGAGTGGGCACCTGGGGCAGGCAAAGCTGTTGCTTCTCTACTCTTACCCTGTCTGGCAGTAGAACAATGTCAGTTGCTGACTGGACAAAAAGATACCCTCTATCTGCTCCTTGGTTGAGTGTGGTAGAGGAATGCACCAGTTTTAGGGTTCTGCTTGAGGCCTGCAGACTGGAGAAGATATCTTGCAAGTCTACACCAAAAAATTTGTATCCTCTAAAGGGGGCAGTAAGAATGGATTGCTGAACATCATTCGCAAAGCCCACCACCCTTAACCAGGAATGTCTCCTGAGGCATACTCCAGAACAGGTAGAACATAAAAGATGTTTACCTATGTCTGCTCCTGTTTGCAGAGCTTTCAAGAGCTCCTGCCAAAGGATACCCTTCAGGAGAGCATGGGCAGCTGCTTAGGCCTTCCTCCAGATGGTATTTTGGTATTTAACCATATGGGCCTGACAATTTGCAATTCTTAGGCCCAAAGTGGCAGAAGCAAAAGTTCCACTGCCAAAGACATCTAACCTTCTGGACCCCTTGTCAGCAGGAAGGAAACAAAGGTGTTTTGGTACAACCACCAAATCAGCCCCAGGTTAGCCTGCAAAAAAAAAAAAAGGATTGCCTGAGGGGTCTGATGCATCTTATCTGCCTTCCTGGCTACTGGAGGCATCATATTGGGTCTATGCCGGTTAGCCAGGGTACTATTCTCCAAGGTGGGGAGGATGGGATGAATAATGATTGATGGGGAATCAAGCAATTCCAAGAACTCCACTAAGTTCCTCTCGGTAATGTATCATTCCTCTGACTTAAACCCGATGGCAGTCTGGAGTTGCTGCATCATGGAGATGAACAATTTATTTTCAGGAGGGGACCCTGGTGTGTACACTACAGAGTCCTCACTCCTTGCAGATATAGTGGAACTAGATCTCTCCTAGGAGCTTTCCACATACTTTTCCTCCTGCATAAGGTCAGAACTGTACTGATCCTCATCGATGCTTTCAGTAGGCCACAAGGCGGGAGTGAGTAAAGACATCAATGCCTTAGATGAAAGCTGGTACATCAGCCTGGCAGGTGTTAGCACTGGGGTTTGTCGAAAATGCCCCGTCGACATATCTCCTGTTACAGGAGGAGGAGGTAGCAGGTGTTTACGTATGTCCACCAAGGATGAAAGTACCACCTGGATGGTGGCACCCATGTGGTTGACAGGAATGCCAGATGATGTCGACAGGGGGAGACACAGTTCCAGACATCAACGGCAATACACCAGCCATGCTAGGCCTGGTGGTGCTTGCAGCCAGCCCTGGCCTGGAAGAGTCAACAGTCTGGGTGGTGAACAGCGGAGCTGCTAGAGCGGTCAATGGCGCAGAGGTGGTCATGCCGGAGTGAAGGGCAACCATGAGTGAACTGGGGAGGTCTTTTCCTTACTGTGTTCCCTCCCTCTTCTGAAGCTTGTGTTTGTGCTTTCCCAAAGCCTTCCCCAGGACTTCGAGGGGTGAGAGTCCAAGGATGGGGACGGTGACATAGTGTTGCTCTTTCTCCATTCTGGTTACCTGCTGTTTCAGTAGGTGGGTCTTAAAGGCATTCTTTCAGCATTGTCAGGGTAGTGGTATTGAAGTTACAGCAGATCTGGCAGGCATTCATGTTATGGGCCGTGCCAAGGCAGCTCATACAGACATTGTGTGAATCGCCCAAATACATCTTCTCACTGCATTCACAGTATCTGAAGAGCTTTGACAACTCTTTAGTCGACATACATGTATCAGGAATCACTTTTTAAAGTGACTACAAAGTAGGGAGAGAAATGGATATGACAGCAGTCAACTATAACAGCAGCATTTCTGTACAGGGTCCAGCAAGTGTGGTCGACAGCAGGAAAAGAAGTGAGGAAGGAAAGGGCAACCCTTGTTTATATGGGCAGTGCAGACATAGGGCGTCGTCATGGGTGGCCCCTAATGGACTGCTTGCAAAAAGTTTCTGTGTGGTCCTGGTGACCATAGTTCCACAGGTGTGGCCTGATAAGAGAGCTATATCCTGGAAGAAGATATTATATTTTCAATGACCTGAGCCAGAATGTTCAAAAAAAAAACAAACCAGAAAGCCTATAAAGGCATCAAACAAAAACTGCATACTGGGGGAATCAAATGCAAAGTCCAATTTCCAGCAAGACTGGTCATCATCCTCTCCCATGGCAGCTATAACTATGACTCAGCTGTGACTGTGGCTCACCAGCTTCACAACGAACCTACCAAAGCTATCTGCCAAATTTCCGGGGCAGGAAGCAAATGACAGCATGGAGCACTAAGTCTTGTTATGAAATTGTTACAATTCCACTGTAAAGCATGAAAGTACTTCAGGCTGTTTACTTCACTGTTTGTGAATGTTGCATCATTTGCCTAGGCACTACACAAGTCATGTGAGGTGGTCAGAGAATTTAGCGATTTGGAAAATGGGTCACAACAGGACACAGAGGAGGAAGTATTTGGATTCCCCTGTGAAGGCATGCCTCAAACTGCCATGCAGAAGCATTAATGATGGCCATCTTTAACTGTGAACTTCCAACCACAGCCTTACAAGCTCCACCTTCCGGCGACTAGAAGCACTGCAGGAGAAAAGCTGGGAACTAATATCAGAGAAGCACGGCGGAACACACAAGCTCTTCCGGCAGGTCACCAGGGGACAAACAAACAGGTGGTGCTTCACGACATCAATGACCACCGCGGGCGGTAAATGGAAAGAAGAGAGTCTCAGACCTGGGCAGACTGAACCATCTCTACAGGAGGAGGAAAAGCTGTAGTATTGGCTCTTGCAGGGGAGAATGCCAGGGCTTATGAACAGTGTCCTGGAGCCCTACTGACCACAGTAAGCACATCTGCCGCTTGCCAAAGTAATCAGTATGGAACTGTAAAACACACCCCACTGCACCTACACAAGATCTGCCAACCATTTTACCGAGCAGTTGGGACAGGAAAAACATGCCTTGGAACTCTCTTTTACTACTCTGAACTGATTTAATATACTCCTCCCAGGATAAGCACAAACTGAACTCAGTCCAGTTTTGTTATTCTCCATGGTTTTCACAGAATGATTCCATTCCATATGCATAATTAATTGTTCTTATTGATAAACTGGTACTACAAACAAAATATATAGCCAAATGGATTGGGGTAGAGTATGTACATTTGCACCTCGAAACCCCTATTGTAGGGGAAACAAGACAGACAGGCTGCCCTACCAGGAACGGTGCAGGTAACAGGTTTAGTGAATTTAAAGTCACGAGGCTCAGTTTGGTTTTATTATATAATAGGTGATCTGCCTGATCCTTAAGACATGGACAGCCTCCAGATGTTTCCACTTTGGACAGATATCTAGGATGTGATTAGGCATTCAGTATGGCCACGCTTCTACAGGAATTAGAAACACACTTAGTGAGGGTAGAAAGAGGAAGGGAGGGAAAAGTGTTCTTTGTGTGTGTGTGTTGTGAGCTGTATCTGGGGCAGGGGACAGGGACAAGAGAGAGGAGGGAAGCAGGGAAGACCAACTCTTATATACTACAAGGCAATAAGGAAGACCTGACTGAAACCATGGTAGCTTACAGGCCACCACACAGATATCCCCAAATGTTTAGCAGAGAGGGCACTACAAGGACACACTGCAATGCCCACACAACTCTTGTATCATCGGACCATGACTAAGGTTGCACTAAAGTTCCTATCCTGGAAAATAAAAGTGGCCACTTCACCAGGTAAACGATCCAGGATCCTTACATATGTTAAATGATCTTGCACAAAACACATTTGGTCACCTCACACATGCACCTCTTGAGAAGACTGCTGGTGGGGCAACTGTATGGAACTGGTGCAGACTCCAAGAGGGCTGGAGTGGCCATTCTGATAGCCAGAACCACACCCTTTACACTGGTATATGAAATAACTGATCCAGGGGCAGATGTATACTCAGAAGGGAATAGTAGAGATGAGAGAGACCTACCAAACATTTACAAGCCCAACAAAGAGGAGCCTAGCATCTTCACCAACTTCATGCTGCACTTGACCACGTGTCCTAATACCCTAATCATCACTGCTAGGCATTAGAACACTTCATTAGATGCAGATCTAGACAAGTCAGGCAGACCAAGGCCTAGTCTATCCCCAAACCAAAGGGCAATCAGAGAATTACAGGACTCCCTCAACTCAACTGAACCTTGGAGGACACTCCGTCCTACAGAAGGTACATATTTTACTCTAATCCCCATGGCACCAACTCCAGATTAGATTTTTTTCAGATCAGCCGGAGTCTGTTACAAGGGCTGTGCCACAGTGAAATTCTACCACATATGATCTCTGATCATGACCCAGTTGAATTAGTAATGATAATAGACCTTCAATCAGATGTGGATAAATTGCGGAGACTAAATATTAACATCTGAGAACAAACACTTGTCACCCATTTACAAGAATTCTCAGAGAGGTTTTTCCTGGAAAATAAGGGGACAGTGCCTCGAGCAGGTATTATATGGTGTGCTTGCAAGTGCACAATAAAGGGAGAGATAAATTAGGGTTACTCACCTGTAACCATAGTTCTAGAACTGGTATATGGTGCACATCCACACTTAGGCAGTTTTCCTTTCCCTTTAATTCCAGCTAGAATGTCTTCAAGCCAAGCTCCTCCCACCCACCCAGGTGATATCCTCCCCGGCTCCACCCCGTGACATCAGAACTTGCACCCCAGAAGCAGGGATCCGTGTGCCAGTTGCCAGGGGAGGTCGGGTGGGTTGTGTGGATGTGCACCATATACCACTCCTAGAACTACAGTTACAGGTAAGTAACCCTAATTTCTAGGAACATGGATATGGTGCACTATCCACCAGACTCCTGGTAGTTCTCCAGGAGTAGGAGACAAGGTGCACACTCCTACTTTGGAAACAGGGAGTGGAGAACGGAGTCACCCAAACCAGCATCCCAGTGTGATTCAAGGTCACTGTGGTAATGGAAAATGATGGTGTGTGCCGACATCCAGGTAGCAGCCCTGCAGAGTTCCTGGATAGGGATGTACCTAGAAGCAGCCAGCGAGGCAGCAGTATGGCTGATGGAATGAGCCCTAAGCCGTATGGGAGGCTCCCTACCAGCCAATCTATAGTAGAGGTCAATGCGGGATACAATCTCCCTGCCAATCATCCACATAGCTGCCAATCTACCAGGTGCGACTTCAGCGTAGGTGACAATTAGCTAATGAACCTCTCCCCGAACTCCAGCTGTGTGCACCACATAATAAGTGAGCACTCACATTAGGTCCAACGTAAGGAGCCTGTGCTCAGCCTCCGAGGTTGCACTGGTGAAGTACACTGGGAGACTGATCACCTGGTTAAGGTTGAACTCTGAAACATCCTTTGGGAGGAACTTTGTGTTGGGGCGGACAACTTACTCCCAGTGGAACACTAAATATGGAGACTCCGAGAGCGTCTGGAGCACACTGATTCTTCTAGTGCAGGTGATAGCCACCAAGAAGCTGGTCTTTCATGACAGGTGAAAGACATTACACTCTTGCATTGGTTCAATGGCTTGCCCATGAGCACTGCCAGTACCACCAGTAAGTCCCAAAGTGGTGGTGATTCACTCACTGGCGGAGACAAGTGATCAAGGCTTTTAAAGATGCACTTGACTACCTTCTCCTGCACCACCATTGGCATACCAGCCTGTGCCCAGTATGTGGAGATGGCTGCCAGATGCACTTTGAGGGTCGCCGACCTCAGGCCTGACTGGGAGAGGGACAACAGATAATCCAGAATGCTAGCCAAGAGGCAGGACAGGGGTCTAGCTCCCTGCCCTAACACCAAATGGAAAAGCACTTCCATTTGAAGGCATAGCACTGGGGAGGTCAACTCCTTCCGGGAGGCTTCCACAACCTGGAGAACCTCTTCAGAGAAACCCAAAGCCTGGAATGCTATCTGTTTAGGAACCAGGCTGTCAGGTGCAGAGACTGAAGGTCTCAGTGTATGACCTTCCCCTTGTGACAAGGGAGCAGATCTGGGCTTAGAGGCAAGCACCACAGAGGCCTGCTGTTGAGGCCGAGGAGATCTGGGTACCAGAACTGGTGTGGCCAGTCTGGGGCTACCAGGATCATCGGCGCCTTGTCCCTCCACACCTTGATTAACACCCTGTGGATCAGGGGAAAGGGAGGGAAGGCATAAAGGAGGCCTGAAGTCCATGGCCTCACAAAGGCATCCCCCAACAGTGTCCTGCACTGTGGGGAGTGGGCATAGAACAGTCTCAGCTTTGCATTCTCCCAGGAGGCAAACAGGTCAACCAGGTGAGTGCACCACTAGGAGAACAGATGGTTCACCACCTCCTGATTAAGGGACCACTCGTGAGACACCTTGCTTACTCTGTTGAGGGTGGCCGCCAGTTGGTTGAAGGCTCCGGCTACATGAATCGTCAGAAGATCGGCACTCAAGCTGCGCCCGAGGGTCCAGGAGTAGAGGACTTCCCGATATAGCCAGAGGGAATGTGTTCCACCCTGTCTGTTGAGGTAGTACATGGTCATGATATTGTCCACCTGGAACAGCATGATCTGACCCCAAACAAATGGAGTGAATGCCATTAGAGCTAGACACACTGCATGGAGCTCCAGCAGGTTGAAGTGTTATCGGGACTCCCTGGTGGTCCACAGCCCATGGGTCCTATGGTCCCCCCCCCCAAAATGAGCTCCCCATCCCACCAGGGATGTGGTCATTAGAATGACCATCAGCTCTGGGCGGAAGAACAGGAATCCTTTCAGTAGGTGTTCCAGGACAAGCCACCACTGGATGGCGTCCAACATCAGTTGTGTCACCATGACTGGCTGGTCCAGGTGACCTAGGCGCTGAGAACATTGGAGGGCCGATTCCCACTGCAGTGCTGCAGTGGGCACATCCACTAGTAGGCCCACCAGACCATGCTGGTGCAGGACACCATTTACCCCAGCAGCTGCAGGAAGTACTGGGCAGGGCATGAGCGTCCAACCAGAAATAATCGGGTGACGGAGGTAAGATCTGCTGCCTGGTTCACTAGGTGTTGGACCCTGGCCCAGAAGGAGTCGAGCTCTGCCCCAATGACATGAATGACCTGAGAGGCGTGGAGTTCCAACTTGGCTGGCTTGAGAAGATACAGGGCCGAGCAAGTCTGGAGGGCCAGGTCTCTGGACTGCTCCACTGTCTCCCAGGATGGACCGGCAATCAACTAGTCATCTAGGTACAGAGATACCTAGACCCCTCGGCACCTCAGGAATGCTGCCAACACTATGATGCACTTGGTGAAGACACTGGAGGCCGAGGAGAGGCCGAGAGGCATGAGCCAGAATGCTTAAAGAACCCCTTCTGCGCTGAACTGAAGGTACTGCCAGTGGGATGGATGGACTGGGATGTGAAAGAAGGTGTCCTGGAGGTCCAGAGAGTAGAACCATATGTCCTGCTCCAGAGATGGAATTATCGGATTAGGAGTGACCATCCGGAACTTGCGCCTCCTCAGGAATTGGTTCAGATCGTAAAGATCCAGTATGGGGTGCCAACCCCCCCCCAATCCATTTGGGGACCAGGAAAAACCTGATCACAAGGCCCTGGCCATCCATGGCGTCTGGGACATGGGCTACAGCGCCTTTCTCCTGGAGCTGAGCAATGTCCTCCTTGAGGGCAGACAGTTTGTCCTGAGATACCATGGGCTCCAGTGAGGCATGGACTCCATAAGGCAGGAGAGCCTCAAAGTCGAGAGGCAATCCTCGGCCCACCACATCTAACATCCATTTGTTCCATAGTGCTGGCAGACCAGACGTGCTGGAAATGGTGAAGCCGACCCCCATGGGAAGCTGAGGCAAGTACTTGACAGCCCGGAGGCAGACACCCCCGACCCGTCACTGAGCAGCGTTGGAGGAGGCCCCAATGCTAGCTGCTGGAGGAGCACTGCTGCCCCGGCCTCTGGGTTTCTTAGAGCCCTGGCTGGCGAACACAGACTTAAATCACCAGACCTGAGATTGCTCAAGTGGTATCACTGTTTGGGTTGCTGGGATGGAAAGGGCTGAAACTGAAGAGACTTTCTTGAGCTTGTGTCCCTTGGCATCCTTCCATGAGGAAGTGACTGAATCCAGGGTGGCACTGGACTTCTCGATTCTAGTGAGGTGTCCATCCACCCCCGGTCCAAACAGGTTGGTGCCCAAGAAGGGAACATCTACCAATTTGTGCTGGGTTTCTGCCATAAAGGTGAAAATCCACAGTGAGGCTCTATGTTGCATAGTGACCACTGCTGCTGCACACCAGACGCAGGAGTTGCCTACGTCCAAGGCCATCTGAATCTGGAGCTTGGCAAGGGTTCGATCCTGTTCTCTGACTACTTTGACTGCCTACTGTATGTCCGCAGACAGGTGGGGTAGGACATGGACCAGGATCCCCATAAGGGCGTTGCTAAAGTTGGCCATCATCACGGCGGAGCTGACCTGTCACAGACCAAGGGAGGTTGCAGCATAAATCACCGCATGATCCAGCTTCTTGGATTCCTTGTTGGGTGCTACTTGACATCCATGACATTAGCCATCTTGCGAAAGACAGAATCAGCCACCAAGCCCTCGGCTGAGGGGTAATCCGAGAAACCAGGAACATACCTGGTCGGGACCAAGCACTTGCAGACCATACCGGCAGATGGCACCAGACGTGAAGCAGGATGCTGCCAAAGCTCTAATGTGGGACCCAGGATAGCCTCTGCCACTGGGAAGGCAACCCCCAGAGAATCATCCTGGTCGAGGATTTCCGTAAGGGGGTATATTTGGCCCACTTCTGAACCAGCTCCAAGGTAATCTCCACTGACTCAGAGATGAGATAGAGCAAAGCCCTGAAGGAGACTGGACCATGGTTGGTAGTGAGCTCTTTGTTCAACTCGCGATCGAAGCCCAGGGTCCCAGAGAAGCGCATGGAGGACCCATCGGAGTCTGATGACTCCTCAAACACCATCCTTAGCCCTTTCTCCCCACGGACCATCTTGTACTCATCTGAATGAGTGATCTAAATTGACAACTGGCAGGGAAGAGCAGTAGCAGGGTGAGCAGCCTTAAATGGCACCCCATCCAAGGGCTGCTTTTAGTAGAGGTTCCACCAGAACTGGTGAAGAAGCCATCGTAGGCGTGACTGGGCGAGGCAGAACCAGAGGGAGCTGCTCTGGAGGGGACCAGGAGAGCACCAGGGGTCTGCCGAAGAGGGCAACCTTGGCTGAGAAGCCACTGCTGCCACATCAGCTCCTTGTAGCACCAGATCTACTTGCGGTGGAGCCTCTTATAGTCCAAGGACAAGGAGGAAGAGGAGTGTCAATGGCCCTTCCTGGTCGAATGCTGAGCATGGGAGCGCTCCAATTCCTGAAATTGCAATCTCAACCGAGATCTCAACCGGCAACGAGCATGTCGATGGCAAGGAGACACTGGAGGAGGGGTCATGTACTTAATACGGACCAGGTCCTGTCACAGAACCCCTGAAGGGTTACTCTCTTGGGAAGAGACAGCCTGGTCAGCTGGCTTCTCCTGCCCCTCTTGAGAGGGGGCCAAAAGAACTGGAGTCCTAGCGAGCGAGTCATCCTTGATCTCTTTCTACAACAGGAGACTGGGTTGAGAAAGATCTCAGTCATGACAATAACTTTTAAAATGGCGCTCCATAGACTTGCATGGAGCATATCCCCATGCTAGTCATATAATGGACATCACAAAATGTCAGAGCGCAGGGATTGTGTGGGAGATCAGGAAATGGAAGAGAAGGGATCTAGCGGTTAGCCCCCTCAGGGGCAAAATACGATCCCTTCCCTTCCTTAGGGGGTTAAACATAACATTTTACAACTGCTATGGAGGAACTCCCATTCAGGTAAAGAAGCCTCCTGTTCATTTAGTTGGTTAAGTAAAATTTGCGGGAAAGGTGCTCTTTAAAACATAATAAAGTACAATTCTTTAAAAAAATAAAATTGAGGGCTCCTCCTCTGATGACAAGAATGCATCTTCTGGAATGTTCCAAGGCCCTAATCTGGGCACTTCACTATTTGGCTTGTTCATAAATCACTTGCAAGATGCCTGCCAATCTGCCAATGTTCTCTTGTACACAGATGATGTGGTAACCTATACAAAGCACTCGGAGACAGGCCGGCTGTCACAAGACCTACAATTTAATTTTGAATCTGTTGAAAAATGGTTCTGAGACAACAGTCTGTTCCTCAACTACAAAAAAACTATGCTGTTCACTAGCATTCATCAGAAGAAGGTATCTTCTTTAGATATATTTGATGCCAAGAGATTACTATTAGAGCAAGGTCAAGGGTTCAAATACCTTGGGCTACTCTTATGTGATACCCTATCCTTTGTCCTTTATGTGGAGAATCTGATTCTGATGGTAAACTAAAAATTGGGTGACCTATACAGAAACCGTAACAGTCTTATGCAGGAAGCAAGACATCTGATTGTGTTAAGCTCAAAAATGTCACTCATTTACTACAGCCTTACAGTCCACTCTACGGCAGACAGCTCTGTCTTGGATAGCATAAAGGTGACCTGCAACAAAGCCTGCTGTTTTGTTTTGAATGTAGACAAACAAACACAAAGCTGTGAGCTATATTCTCAAACCAACTGGCTACTCCTGGATAACAGAATCAGGTACCATACCTGCATAGTAGTGGAAAAGGCCCTGCTGGGTCTCACCCCCCCACCACCCAAGCACCCAGTACAAAAAAATTGCTTCCGTTATGTCGACAACACGTACAATATCAGCAGTATGACAAGGAACACTTTAGTGACACCCTGTTGTAGAACAAAATGGGGACAGTGCTCCTTTGATGTTACGGTCACTAGCTGGCAGAATAACTTACCAGACTGTTGACTGTTGTTGACCCGTAAGCCTAGAAGTCCCTTTTTCAGGGGTGACGGGGGGGGGGGGGGAATACAGATGGTAAGCAACTGAAATTGAACCAGATTAAGCAGTTGGTGGTATTTTTAATGAACACGCCATTTAATTTGTCAAATCTTGCTCAGTTTAAAAGATCACGCCAAGAATCGCTTTCCCTACAAGGTTGCTGCAAATGTTACTGAATTTATGTAAATTTCATTGATTATTTGTAACTTATTTGCCTGTTGTTCTATCTCCTCTATATCTGTTTTACTGTGATGTAATTATCTATGTAATTATCTTATCATTCTGTACTGTACTAGAAGTGGAATCTTTGGAAATGAGTACTTGTGCTCAAAGGTATTTTCCTAATTTTAAGTAAAATACAGAAATTCAGGACAACTTTGCATACAGTAGAGGACTCTACTTTTACTGCCAATGAATACAGCTGTGACAGCCATCATGAAAGAAAAAAATATGTCATACATGGTGGGTGAGAGGAATCCACTAGATTCTTGATACTGTTTGGGACGTTTGGTTCTGTTGCTCATGTGTAACTCTATTATAGTGTATAGTAGAGCACTGTTCTATACAGAAATCCATTCTTTTCAAAATGCTGTTGTACCACAATGCCAAGGTCATGGAATGTGACTGTACCCTTCTGTGGTAGAACAGCATTCTAGAACCTCTAGAGACTGCATAAGTCAGTTTCACTGTTAGAGGAAAAAAAAAAAAAACACATTTCACTCAATATTATACGCTAAAAAAATACTGGATGAGCAACTTTATTCATGACCAGTGTGTACTGCCACCTCGGAGTTCTGATTCCCGCTGACCTCAGGGAATCAAAACCCTTCTGTGGCAGAACACACTGGGTGTGCACAGTTGCCCATCCAGTGTTCTCTATATTCTTGACTGGAATGACGATAAACTGTTGCTGCAAGTGCCTTCTGTTCTCTTGTCCTACATCACTGCACAAGTGATGCTTCTCTTCATGTTCCAGTGCACCAGTGCTGCTAGCTTTCAAAGTATGTAGCATTCCACAAGTTCTACCTGTCTTCATGTCCAGCACGAAGCACAGTGCGCCTTGTTCTGTCCAACACTACGTCAGCAGGCATGTTATGCCAACCTGAATCCTAATCCTGACAGACGGTCTGAAGATAACTAGTAGCTTACTACACTGTCTGCATTCCCTCCAAGGATGGCTACCATTTACCCTACAGATAGCTGGGCAAAACAATTTGTTTAACTGGCTTGTGAGCATATTAACTGCACAAAGCTACATTAAGCAAGTTAGGGTTGTTACATAAAATCAAAAGGGTAGAGAAGTATAAAATTAGGGTACTGCTCTTGGGTATACCGTCGCTACAGTGACATGGTCGATGCAGACAACATCGCCATGACGCTGTAAAGTCCGCCTGGGACTCCAGCACCCTTTCCCAAGGTCCTGCACCCCATCCCTGAATTAGCTTCACCTCGGAGTTGATAATCATAAGTGGGAGGGTGCATGGGGCTGTGCCCCCTGCACGAGGGGGGGGGGCACAGCCCGCCGCAAAACAAGAACTTTGAACTCGGCACCATGCCAACCACAACTGCGGTTGATATAGTGGTGTCGGGGAAACGTTGCATCAACGAGAAATTATTGATGCAGTGCTGTAGATCCCCTGCTCTTGGATCTTGGTGACTGTGTGTGTTGGTTTTAGAGTTTAAATCATTTCATGAAGAAATGGATGTTATCTACATCAGTACCTCCTACCAAAGGATAACAACAAGGTGTGTGGTAATGAACTGTGCCAAAGTTAGGGTTATGCCTATTGGTTAAGCCATAGATTTAAATCTGAGCAAAATCAAATTGCACAATTACCAAGGTTATTGTGTATTTGTACCAGAACATTGCATTTATCCCCTTTTGTAACACTGTGCATCAATTGTAAATCTAACTTAGAGCAGCAGTTAATGTTTAAAAATTTTTTTTAGATGCTTGATTATGCAATTCTATTTCACCTGCCGATGTCGATCCCAGCTTTTAATTTTTGTTTCCAAATCCATTTTTATGATGCCATGTTTCACTATATGTTTGCCAAGCTAGGGTTTATTTTTCTTGGCCTGTGGTTAAGATGGATGTCGGCAGTGTCCCATAAGGTCAAGGGGCCGTTTCAGCTGCATGCTAGTTTCTCTTAGTGACAGGAAACATGATACTAAATGTTCAAAAAACAGCTGACAGAACTGACAGTAAGGCAGTCATATTTAATGATGCTCAAAAGTAACTTAAAAAAAAGGAAAAGGACATCTTACAGACAGGAGAAAAAGGTGATATAAAATGGAATTATTTATTGTGTTTAGAAGACCTTAATTAAAAGCTATTGATAAAACAAATGTTCACACCTAATAACCATTCTTTTTTAAAGCTATTTAATATTAGATATATTCATATTTGAAATGTCAATTTTGGCTAGAATTGTAAATACTATCTGTGCCAAATAGACAAAAAAATTCTGTTGATATAACTTTTCAGCAAGCCATGATGTACTACTAAAATAGTTTACAATAAACGTTTTGAGGCCCCCTTTAGAAAGGTGTTGATTAAAGTTAGTGACTATAAAAGTATAGTTGGCTGAGAGGAAAACTAGGTAAATATCTACCCAGGACAGGAACTGGCAGTTATGTGAGAACTTACCGTAACAGTAGAGCTTCGAAAGAGGTTCCTGCAGTAGGTCTTCACATACAGGACTGCGCCCCCTGGCGTCAGGTCCGCATGGCAGACTTGTAGATAGCAATCATCAGCAGGGACCGCCCCAGATGTCGGGGCGTCGTGATGTCAGCCCGACTATAAAAGAGCCGGTCTCGCGCCCGCTCTCCAGTTCTTTCCCGTCATCACCTCAGTCACGTTCGGCTCACGTCAGAACAGCTAACGTCCGCATTATATTTCTCTAATTATTTCTTTGCCTCTCGTAAAATTCTTACAAACATTTTTCTTCAAATTGATGTCGTCTAGACTGAAGAAAAAGTGCTCTAAGTGCGGCGCTCAAATCCCACATGGGGACGACCATTCCTGCTACCTCCTCTGCCTCAGTTCGGAAGCATAACGTCCAGGAGTGTTCCATCTGCCAGGCCTTTAACCAGGTGACCAGAACCAGGCACAAGAAGTCCCTTGAGGCCCATCTATTGACTCGACGCTTGACGTCTATGGAAAGGGAGCTTCAAAAACTTCGGGAAAGGTCATCGTCGCCGGCCCCTAAAAAAAAGAAAAGTAAGGAGAAGCGCTGAGGTAGGAGTCTGTCGCCATCTAGGAGGCCAGCAACCGTGAGTACTTTTTCAGGCACCCCATCTGCTTCTTTGGGCCGGGCCCCTTCTCCCCCTCCTGCCGAGGTGAATGGGCAGCTGGGGGTTGCCTCTTTGGAGGTGATAATTTTGTCGACTGATCCTGCTGGTAAGTCACTCCTCACCTCCGGCGAAGGGCGCATAGCCTCCGTCGATCAGCCTAGCAGCAGCCTCCCAGCCATCTCTAGCCCAGCCGGATCTGTTCCATCGGACGCCAGCTCCTCCGATGCCCGTGGAGCCCGACGGGAGAGTGGGCGGATCTACACGGGCATCGGAGGAGCTACAGACTCACCAGGGATAGTTTGTCACTAGCACTGACTTACAGGTACTGAAGTGTGCAGTTCCTGAACTCTGACTAAACCTCAAAATTTAAAATGCATGTACACAAAACTGTAGACAAAAAATTGCTGATTGTATTAAAACAAACATGGTAGATGTATGTATGAAATGTGTACCACTAACAATTCTGTTTCTTTATCCTACACTTACAAAAACAAAACAAAAAAACTATTTCAACTACTGCCAGCACGTCATGATACTTAAGCAACGATACCCAACAGATGCATTATGTCAATCATGCTTTGGAGCATTATGTGGTATTAGGAGACGCAGACTATCTTCAACTACCCATGATATCCCATATCTTTGAATTTTATTGCAATTATAAAATGGCCCACAAGTGTCGGGATATGGCTCATCTTGGTAATTACTTCTGATAGATTATATATTGAAATATCAACATGGGTCAAAGACTGCTTCAGCCAATCAGCTTTCAGGAGTTATCCCAGCTCAGAGCATGCATTAGCACTAGTAAAGTGAGAGTCAGTTTGACCCTCCACTTCAATTGTTGGGGTCAGACCAGAAAATCTTGGGGTCAGAAATTTCTGGAGTGATTTTGTACATTATCTGATACTTTTCTGCTAAGGATATCTGTGCAATCCTTTTAATACACAGGGTTAGTGCTGAAGCAATGCTTTTATTTTTGTCCTTCAAAATCTTAAAAAATCCCGTTTGGGGACTTCAGCAGAGGGTTAGCGCAAGCCCTGCCAGCTATTACATAACGTATTGGCAGTTGCACCATTTCTAATTAAGCTTTTAGGACAAAATGAAATTATGAACCTAACATAAAGCTTTGAACATGAAAGTAACAGTCTGAATTAGGCATTTATGGTCCTCAACTGACAAGTAAATAACTTTTTTTTTTGTTAATTTCTTTCTGCTTTTCCTGACCAGCCCCCTTTCACCGACCTCCTCCAGCCCCGTCACTCCGGCGTCTACTGGACTCACCTCTGCTTCACGAGGTGCTGGCTGCCTGGGTGCAGCACCTGTGAGAGATCGGCATCATCTCACCAGTCGGGACTCCCCCTTTTCACTGTGTTGCTTGCCATCCCCGAGCACGGAGGGAAAGCGTGCAGTGATGCCAATGGCCAAGCCACGCACGCTTCCACGCATGACACGCCGGGTGTCTGCCCTGCATCCGCCCCTATGTTATGGGTCTGTTGTGCCAGCCCCAGCCACCACCATGGGTCAGTCAAGCAGCAGACACCATCTCACCCCTCCCCAGGAGAGGAGAGGAGAGGAGAGCAGTCCTCCAGATGCTTGATCCTCTCTCTCCCCGGCGACCCCTGGCAGCCTGCTCGCATCATGAACATGGGTCTCCGGTGTGGCAGGAGGTAAGTCATGGATGCCTCAGCCCTCCACACCACTGGCCCGGCATGAGTAAATAACTTCTAAAGCAAAGGATATCATTCACAAATCTCTGTACAGATGCGTTTTTTTTAATTTAACTGAAAACAGATGTCTTTTGATTTTTGATGTTTATAATGACAGTTCTGGACCCTGTGCTGCTCATTTATACATGTCAATGAGGGTCTAGAGTATTAGGCACTAAAAATAAATATTTAATTTAAAAAGAATGCTCCCCATGCAAACGCACAATAACAAGATTAATGAAGGTGCAGTTTTATTTCTGTTATGTCTTTCTTATATAGGATTCAGCATTTATTTTCTGTCACAGTAAATAATCAACACTGTCATTTCCATTCAAATGTACATTGGTATGACTTTAGCAAACCTTTCACTTCACAGCCCAAATGCCACAATAGCAATTCTTCACTCCAACTGTTGCTGAAAGGAATTGCTGTGCAATTTGACATCATCCTTTTCAGAAAATGAGTTTCTCTCATCTGCTTCATAAGGGCACATGAACTCAATCCCAGGTATTTTGTTTCTTAAAAAGTCATTTTGTCCTGATGAAGTGAAATTTTCCTAAAGCATATATAAATATTATATATAAAATAAGTGGGTTTATACAACACAAATATGTATTGCAAATATAAATAGCTATTCTTGATTAGCTAAATGGTTGACAACATACATGGAAAGAAACATTTATTTTCATGGATGTACATGAAAATAAAAATACCTGTAACCATAGTTCTCAGAGTGGTATATGGTTCACATCCACACACTGGCAGTTCTTCCTGAAGAGCTGATTCACCAGAACACCTTTAAGCAAAGCCTCCTCCCATCACCCACGTGGTATATCCCTTGGCTCCTCCCTGTGACATCAAATCTTTGCGTGCTAGAAGCAGGGATCCATGTATCACTTGCCAGAGGAGGTCAGGTGGGTCATGTGGATGCGAACCATATACTACTCTTAGTAAGTACAGTTACGCAAGAACTTACCGTAACAGTAGATCTTTGAGGGGTATCTCTTACAGCAGGTAATAACACTTGGGTCATCGCTGGAGGGCACTGTAGTGCACAGCAGCTCTTCTAGCAGTCTTTTTCAAGGGGCCACCCACACATGACATCCTCTTCCCGTTTCCTAAATAAGAGTGGGTGTCCCTGGTATTCTCAGTTCCCCCGCTGGATTCAGCTAGCTAAGCGAGGACTGAGGGAGATCAGAGGTGCCATAGGTATCCCATCCCATAAAGAACTAGATCAGAAGTTGTTCTTCTAGAGACGGAGGGGGGGACGGAGGGAGGGATCATACCTGTTGCAAGAGATACCCCTCAAAGATCTACTGTTACGGTAAGTTCTTACATAACTGTACTATCTTCCACTGGGTGATCTCTTGCAGCAGACAATACACTTGGGATGAGTCCCAAGCAGTGAACCCAAGAAGGGTGGAATCATGACAGAAGGCCTTGTAGGGCAGCTTGGCCAAAGGCCGACCTACAGTGTGAAGCAACATCTAAGTTGTAGTGCTTCGTGAACGTATGTATTGTGGACCATGTGGCGGCATTGCAGATCTCTGTGATAGAAGCCTCTCTGAAGCAGGCCACTGTGGTGGCCATAGCTCTGATCGAATGGACTTGGACAGATCCAGGCAATGGTTTGTCATATTTATTATAACAAAATGTGATACAGTGTGCTAGCCAATTGGATAGGGCCTGTTTAGTGACCGGGAGATCTTCCCTGGTGGAGGCAAAGGTGACAAAAAGTTGAAAGGTCTTTCTAATCGATTTGGTATGATTACAATAATATCGTAATATATGATGGACATCTAAGGTATGTAGGAGGTATTCGCCCCAACTGGAGTATTCAGGGTAATATACTGGCATCTCTATGGACTGATTTAAGATGTGTTCTGAGAACACCTTAGGTAAAAAAGAGGTACTTGTCCGAAGTGCCACTCTGTCTTTGTGAAAGATTAGGTAAGGCTCTTACACATGAGGGGATGAAGCTCGGAGATACGCCGAGCTGAAGTGACAGCTACTACAAATGATGTCTTCCAAGAAAGAAAGCAGAGGTCACAAGTGGCCACCGGTTCAAAAGGGTCAAGGGTTAATTTCTCTAAAACAAAATTCAGATCCCATGGAGAAGTGGGTCGTCTAATGGAAGGTTTGATATGTAAAATTCTTCTTAGAAACATTTTGGCTAGATGATGTTGAAACAGTAATCTTCCATCCAGAGGTTCATGGAAGGCCGAAATAGAGGCCAGATGGACCTTAACAGAGAAACAGCTCAACCCTGTCTCGGCAAAGGAGGCCAGGTAATCCAGGACAGTGGTCAGTAGACATGAGTAGGGGTCCAACGACTGGGAAGTGGCCCAAATGGAAAAGTGTTTCCATTTAGCATTATGTTTCCCTGGTTGCTGGTTTATATGAGGCTAATAGAATATTGGCCACAGGTGAGGGGACCTGGAGATGGACTATGAAAGTGTCCTCAGGAGCCAAGCATGAAGGTGCAGTGATCTCAAATTGGGATGAAGGAGGGTTCCCTGATCCTAAGTCAACAGGTCTGACCTGACTGGTAATGGAATGGGTTCTGCCACTGATAACTGTTGAAGTAGGGGAAACCACACCTTCCAAGCCACAGAGGGGCTATGAGGATCATGGTGGCAGGTTTGAGCTGTAGTTTCAGTAGAGTCCATAGCAGGAGTTGGATTGGGAGGGAAGCATATAAGAAGAGTCCTGTCCATGGTTGGGACAGGGCATCAGTAGACCATCACTTTTTTATTCAGGATAATGAAACAGTATTTGGGCAGATGGTGCTTGGTGGGGGAGGCTAATAGGTCCAGATTCAGGGTCCCTCTCAAGTGACAGATTCTCTGAAGAACTTTGTGATGAAGTGTCTACTTGTGCGTGGAGGACTGGCAACTGAGAATGTCAGCCAGGGAGTTGTGGCATCCTGGTAGATGGATGGCTATTAACGACAGGTGTTGCTGTATTGCTTCCTGCCAAACCGTCATCGCCTCTCTGCAGAGTGTGCGGGACTTCGTACCTCCTTGTTTGGTGAGGTAAAATACCACTGAGGTGTTGTCTGATTGGATCAGTAGAGGGCCCGGGGAAAGGCCTGAAGGGCTAGGCGGACCACCCTCATTTACAGGAGATTTATGTGAGGGAGAGTGGAGGTTCGGGACCACCACCCGTGTGTCCCATAGGGACCCAGGTGCACAACCCACCCTTCGAGGGAAGCATCCGTGGTCGTTTGCCAGGGTGGGGAAGATTGGAATGGCATGCCTTGAGAGAGGTTGGCACGTTGGGTCCACCAAGACAGGGCCGACCGCAGAGCAGGAGTGCCTCTGACTTTGTCTTTGAAGTCTACGGTTCTTTGACACCACTGGTTCTGGAGAGTCCATTAGACTGGTCTCATATGTAGATGGGCAAACACTGCCACAGGGATGGCAGCGACCATGTACCCTAAAAGGCATAAAAGTTGTCTGGCTGTGGTAACTTTCTGAGTTTGTATCTGGGAAGCCAGAAATACAAGCTTGTCTTGCAGGGTGGCAGGGAGGTAAGCCCTGGCAGAGGCGGTATCTAGGACTGCTCCTCTATACTGTAGCGACTGGGTAGGAGTTGGGTTGGATTTTGTTCAGTTGACCATAATCCCTAGAGAGTGAAACAGAGTAACGGTTGCTTGAAGGGAGGAAAGCAGAGAAGATCTGGACTCCACTTTTATGAGTCAGTCATCCAGATATGGGAAGACGAAGACGAAGGGCTGCTGCCACTACCACTAGGTACTTGGTAAACACTCTCAGGATGGATGAAAGACCGAACAGGGGTGCCCAGAAATGGTAATGTTGTCCTAGCAGGTAAAAACGAAGGAACCAGTGGTGGGCAGGGTGGATGGGGATATGTAAGTAGGCATCTTCCTTGTCTATTGTGCATAGCCAATCCCCTTGTTTTAACATTGGGCATTATCGATATTAAGGTGAACATCCGGAACCTTTTGTACTGAATGTGTAGATTCAGTTGTCTGAGGTCTAGTATAGGTCCAAGATCTCCAGTTCGTTTGGGCACTAGGAAGAAGTGGGAATAAAATCCCTGTTGGTGCCCTGACAGAGGGACTGGGTAGATGGCCTTCTTCAGTAGAAGAGCCTGGAGCTCCTCTTGGAGAATAGGAATGTGTTTGGGTGGGTAATGGACAGAGCGGGGAGGATGAGAGGGAGGCAAGGAGGTTGAGTTCCAGCATATGACCCTTCTGAATGACCTGAAGTACCCACTCGTTCAAAGTAATCATTTGCCAGACCTCTAAATGGGAGGGCAAAATGACCGCCCACGGCTTCCGAGGCCTGATCAAGGAAGCCTGGGCAATGCCCCAGTTGGTCACTGGGAAGTGACCTGATTGGCTCCATCTGGAGGGTGAGAGCGGGAGCCACTGGTGGAAGAAATGGTGGTCCTGGAAGAGGGCTGGGAACGACCACAGTATCCACCTCTGTATTAGCCTCTGTATTTACCACCTCTCTTTGTATGAAAAGAGGATTGGGGATGGTATAACGGTTGAGAAGTATGGTACATGCCATGTACCATACACATAGGGTTTGTTCTGAAGACTGGAGATCGTCTAAAAGTGTTTGGGTACCGGGACCAAAAAGCTTGGACCGATTAAAAGGGGGTATTAACAAATTTAAGTTGCACATCTGTAGTGAACCCCGAGACGTGAAGCCAAGCATGGAGTCAGAGGGTAATCCCTGTAGCTGACATATGTGCCTAAGTACTGACTGCCTCATGACCCGAACAAAGTAGGTGTCAGAATATGGAGTTGCCAGTACATATAGTAGCCAACAATTGATCCTTCTCCTAAGAAGGAGAAAGTTTATTGACTAGCTCTATAGCAGAGAACCAGTGAGTACATTGGTACTTGACCATGTGCCCCATATAGTTTAGAATCCTAAGATTCATGGTACCTCCATGGAATACCTTTTTCCCTAGGTAATCAATCCTACGGGAGTCCGTATCAGTGAGTAAGGAGCTCATGTGCTTCGGTCGTTTAGTACGATCATGAGCCGCAGTGATCACTACCGAATCTGCTTCAGGGGTAGTGGAAAGAAAAGGATGATCAAGAGGAGCCTGATAAAGGCAATCCGCTTTCCTAGGAATGGTCAGGACATCCGAAGGCTGAGTCCAGGCCGCCAACATAGCGTTTTGGTATGTTTGTATAAGTGGGGGTACCACTATTACGGGTGCCTATAGCAATTCTAGATAGTCTGCCATGTCCTTTCTTTGTTTATTATGTTCAGTAGTTGAAAACTCCATGGCCTTTTGGATTTGGATCACCATCTCATAAAGAGACAGGTCACCTGGAGGAGAGGCAGCCGCCTGGCGGGAGAGGACCTCACTGAATGAGAAAACAGTAGAAAGAGGGGACTGGGGATGGAAGCCCAAGTCCTGTAAGTCTGCATCCTCCAAATCTCTGGTGAAATCAGCTGGAAATTCAGCCTCATCTAGCAGGTAGTCCTCCTCATATGAGGGGGTGACTAGGTTGGAGAAAGGTCCCGGTCACCCTGAAAGCGTTTTGGCATGGGGTAGGAGAATGGAATGATAGGTCAGCTCTCCTGGAGGGAGAGGCTGAGAGTGCCTAATGGCTTGTAGAACCTGCTGAACCACTAAAGCTATGTCCACAGAAAGGGGGGGGTAGGGAGAGGAGTTTTCTGAGAAACCAGGGGAATAGTGAAGGAAATAAGATGCTAGGTATGAGCAGGTCTAGCACCTGAGTGGTAAAACCTAAGGTCCCAATCTCTGTTCACCTGACCCCCATGACAGAATACCTGTGAAGGATGAGGGGCATTATGAATTGCAAAGGCAGTAGGCTTTCCCATAGAAATGTGCCCCATCATCGATGGGGCAGCAAGGGAAGAAGCATTAGAATGCTTAAAAGAGGACGTCGTCATTGGGAAGCAGTCCCATCTATGGGAAGTGATCCCCATCAACGGAACATCAATGGACCCATCAAAGGGTTCATCCAAAACTGCGGTAAGAGCGTCTGAAAGCACAGTCGATGAGAGTGTGAAAACCCCCGTCGATGAGGAAGCAGTTTTGGAGGAGATCGTCAATGGTGGAGCACCTGTGATGGTGGTCTTCGATGGGCGTCTACCCGAGGGAGTTAAGGAGGGCTTTTCCTTCTCCCATTTATGCTTCTTATGTGAAGCAGTGGAAGGTGGGTCCCTGGAACAGGCACCCTGGTTCTCTAGTACAGACAATTTCTGCTCAGTGAGGTAGGATTCTATCTCCTGCAGCTGTCTTCAACAACTTGCCTGGTTGAATTCCTGGCAAAGAGTGCAGAAGATGGTGTCATGAGCGGGTCCCAGATACGTAACACAAACTATGTGGTTGTTGAAATGGTATATCTTCCTACCCCAATGACATGAGCAAAATAACGCTGACTTGCTTGTAGGTCCTTTGCAGCTTGTAGATTCTTTGGACATTCATTGATGTAATAAGTGAAACAGAAAGATTCCACTTCAAGCTCAGAGTCTCGTCGATAATTGCTGCTCTCTGCACTAGCTGTTGCTTGCATGCTGAAGACGGTGGGAAAATGAACCGAGGATATTAGGGACCGCCCACTCTTATATAGGAACTTGAAAGATGATGTCATGTGTGGGCGGCCCTAGAAAAAGACTGCTAGAAGAGCTTCCGTGCACACAGTGCCCTCTGGTGACAACCCAAGTGTATTACCTGCTGCAAGAGATCACCTCATGGAAGATCTATGGTTACAGGTGAGTAACCTATTTCTCTAGGGGCGTGAATATGGTTCATGTATCCACACATTGCCAGACTTCCAGCAGTTCTACAGGAGAAGAGGGAAAGGTGCGCAACCTTACTTGGCAAACAAAGATTAGTGAACCAAGTCCCCATAAGCAGCATCCCAGCAAGACTTAAGGTCGATGCTGTGATGGGAGATGAAGGTGTCAGCCCTGTAGATCTCCTGAATAGGGATGTCCCTGAAAGCAGCCACCGAGGCAGTGGTATGTCTGGTGGAATCAGCCCTGAGCCCTACGGGAGGCTCCTTACCAGCCAACCTATAACAGAAGTTAATGCAGGAAGCAATCCACCTGCCAATTGTTTGCTTAGCTGCTGGCCTGCCAGGTGCAGCTTCAGTATAAGTAAACAGCTAGTATGCCTCACCCTGAACTCGAGCCATACGCTTCACATAGCAGGAGAGCATCTGCTGCAAGTCCAGAGAATGGAGCCTGCATATTCAGCCTCTGAAGATGGGTTGGTAAAGTAAACCAGTAGGTTCATTACCTGGTTAAGGAGGAACTCTGAGACCACCTTTGGGAGGAACCTGGGTTGAGAGCTAAGGACTACCTTTCCTCTGGTTGAATCCCCTTTAACTTCCCCCGGAAGGGGTTTGTTATACTTCTGATAACAAAACAGAATGCAGTTCATCAACCATTTGGATAAACATAGATTTTGAAACTGCCATGCCCTCTCTTTTCGGTGCAAAGGAAATGAAAAGCTGATCTGTTTTGCGGACTGATTTCATCTGATTCGTGTAATAACGTAACATTCTGTGCACATCCAATGTGTGCAGAATAACCTCCCTTTGATTAGAATGCTCAGGGTAATACACCGGCAAGTGTTTGGTCTGATTCAAGGTAAACTCAGAAACCACCTTTGGTAAAAACCTAGGATTTGTACGCAGAGCCACCCGGTCTCTGTGAAAAATCAAATACGGCTCCTTACACATAAGGGCATGAAGCTCAGAAATCCTTCGAACAAAAGTAATAGCAACTAAAAACAGCGCTTTCCAGGATAGATAGCGCAGACTGCATCTCGCGGCCAGTTCAAAGGGAAGCAAAGTGAGTTTCACAAGTATGAAGTCCACATCTCATAGAGGAACAGGGTTCCTGACTGGGGGTTTCATGTAGAGGATTCCCTTCAGGAAAGTGCACGAAACCTCCAACTGAGCCAAGGTCTTGCCATCTACCGGAGGATGGTAGGTGGAAATGGAAGACCAGTGGACCTCTAGTGAGGAATACCAGAGTTCCAGGGCATGGAAAGGAGTCCCAACCCTTAGAGGTTGCCCAGACAGAGAATCTCTTCCACTGCATAGCGTACGTGGTCCTTGTGGATGACTTTCTGGCCTCCACCAGAACCTAAGCAACTCTGGAAGAGACTCCAAAGTACAAGGCTGCTATGTCAGAAGGCGCCATGCGTGAAGATGGAGACCCAAGACCTTGGTGAACCAGAATGCCCTACTCCTGGGTCAGGAGGTCGTGGTAGAGGAACCGGAGGCTCCAACGCCAACTGCTGGAGCACAGGAAATCAAATCTGGTGAGGCCAATATGGGCAATCAGAATCATGCAAGTCCCTTCAGCCTGCAGTTTGAGTAGCACCCTCTGCAGTAGCGGGAAGGCATACAAGAACCTCCCTGTCTAGCAAAGAGACAGTGCCTCTTGCCAGAAAACACCAGGCCCGGGAACGAGTGAGCAAAAACTGGGTAGTTTCGCGTTGTACGGAGAGGCAAACAGATCTAGATCTGGGCGACCCTAAAGGTCGAAGATGTCCTCGGCTACTGACTGCCTCAGTTCCCACTCATGTGCCCTTGCCTGAGTGCAGCTGAGAGTGTCCGCTAGGACATTTTGGATGCCCGGGACATGCACTGCCGAGAGCTGAAGGTGGTGCTGAACTGCCCAATTCCAAACATGCATCACCTCCCTGCATAGAGGGTACAACCATGTGCCTCCTTGCTTGTTCAGGTAACAGATGACACAAGTGTTGTCCAACTGGACCAGCAGTGAGCCTGAAAGGAGAAGGGGCTGAAAAGCCTGAAGGGCATAAAAAAACGCACGCATCTCCAGCATGTTGATGTGCAAGGAGAGCTCCCACTGAGACCAGGATCCCTGGGTCCTGCAATTCCCCAAGTGAGCACCTCAGCCCTAACCAGAGGCATCCGTTGTCATGGTCTGGAAAGGAGGGGGAGGCTGAAAGGGGACTCCTCCAGTCAGAGATTGTTTAGATCCTGCCACCAGAGGAGATCTTGTCGCATGGGGTTGGAGACCAGGACCCTGTGGTCTAAGGTCGTCCAACCTCTGCTCCCACTGCACTTGACGCGTCCACTGCATGACACGCATGTGGAGCCTCGCTAGAGGAACAGTGGGAATAGCCGCTGCCATGAGGCCTAGGAGGCGTAAGCCGGACCTAGCTGTGGACCAGTGGCTGGAAGGCACTTGCCTGGCCTGCTTCTGCAGCATTTCTGCCCTGTCCAAGGGAAGAAAACTTGGCCCTGGGCTGTGTCCAGCACCGCTACAAGTGAGACTCAAGGCAGTTCACCATAACTCCTACTTGGCGGAACAGAGCCAGGGTAGCTGACAGACAGGCTTCCAGGCTGTCCCTCGACAGAGTCAAATGGAGCCAGTCGTTGAGTTACGGTAACATATAATGTCCCTGGCATCACAAAGCCGCTGCCACCACCACTAGGCACTTGGTAAACACCCTGGGTGCCGAGGAAAGGCCAAAGGGGAAGGCTTTGAACTGAAAATGCTCCCCTTGAAAGGAAAACCTGAGGAAGCAGCTTGGGATGGAAAGACCGATATATGCAGATACACATCCTGCATATCCAGAGTGCAGAGCCAGTGTCCCTCTTGAAGCAGTGTCAGTAGACCTGGGAGAGTCAACATGCGAAATCTCTTGTACTCTATGTACAGATTGAGCATGCTGAGGTCCAGTATTGGCCGACGGTCTCAGGTCTTTTTGGGCACCAGGAAGAAATGGGCGTACTAACCCCTTCCAGCTTGGCCATGAGGAACGGGCTCTATGGCTGACTTTTTCAGTAGAGCCTCCATTTCTTTTCTGACGAGCGGGATGTTACTTTTCAGGTAATAAGAGTGACCTGGAGGATTTTCTGGAGGCCTCTCAGCAAATTCCAATGTGTGGCCTTGAGCTATGAGCTGAAGGATCCACGAGTCTGCCGTGATCGCCTCCCATCCGGGTAGGTGACTGGCAAATCTGCCCCCTACTGGCTCCTCTGGCACTAGTGGGGGGGGGATCCACAAGTCAAGAGGCAGAGGGAGGCTGGGAAAGTGCCCCTCCAGAAGCCCTCTGAGACTTGGCTGGGGGGTGGGGGCAGCTGAGAGAGCCAGATATTTGCTCTGACGCTTGGTGGGCTGCTGTCTGGCCTGATGCCTTTTCTGGCAATGAAAAGGCTGCCAGGTATTGGGATGGTGCAGTGATTGCACAGAGTGGAGGGCTTTCCCACTCTCTTGCAATTCAGTCAATATATCCTTGACATCCCCTCCAAAGAGGACCAAGCCTCAAAAGGGAGTGTCCAAGATGGAGGCTTGAACATCCTGGGCTAATCCAGACACCTGCAGCCAGGAGTGTCTGTGTAAATGGACAGCTGTCACAGTGCTCAGAGCAGAAGCA
This sequence comes from Neoceratodus forsteri, assembly GCA_016271365.2. Lineage (NCBI taxonomy): Eukaryota > Metazoa > Chordata > Ceratodontiformes > Ceratodontidae > Neoceratodus > Neoceratodus forsteri. The sequence goes on from CM028134.1 coordinate 686,338,785, forward strand.
TCAACGGCGTAAGCCACTCGTAAGGTATGATGGCAGGTAATCTCCGCCATCCTGTCTACTCGATCTTGGTCTTGGCCTCAGAATGTGGTAAGGCCTCAAACTCAGATCTGAAGTGGCCCAGGATAGCTTTTTGGTAGCAGCATATCATGTGGGCTACATAATTCAGAGCCCTCAGTACCAAAGTGGAGGATAAGTAGACTACCTCCATACTGGTCTAGTTGCCTCAGCTCTGGGTCATGAGCAATTTTATGACCAGCAAATAAGCTTTAGCATGGGTTCTGAGGTGGTCTTTTCCCTCAAGGGCATGGTATGATCTGTCTGCTTTCTAAGTGACAGCTCCAACAGATGACTGTTGCTGCCAAATAGTAGAGGCTAAATTGTCGTGCAGCCCCCGTCCACAAGGGAATGAGGAGTGGAGTCAGCTTTGGTAAGTCAAGGTGCTTCGCTAATCTCATACAATGAGGATCTTGGTCCTTGGTCTTCTATCCAATGGTCTCTTGCATTTTTCAGAGGATATCCATAAAGGTAGGGTCTTCTGGGGGAGACTTGGGGGTCTCCTTGGATTTACGGTCCTCCAAAGGAGGAGATTCATAGCTCAAGGCTGAGGAGGAAGAATCAGACTCAAGAGTCCAATGAAGGGCTCCTGTCCGGGAACAGAGACCTACAGCCAGGAACCTCCTTCTGGGGTTCGGTCGTTGCACTCTTGCTGTCGCCCACTGCCAAAACACCTAACGTGTCGCCAGAAGTGGAGGGATGAGTCTCAACAGGAGAGAGAGGGAGCAAGGAATAAGAGTCAGACAGGCCAGCATAGAGACTGTGACCGGCTGACGTTGGTCCAACTCTGACACAAGCTGAACCCAGGTCCTGTTCCACCAAGATTGAAAAAGGGCATCATAATCCACCTGCAGCGGAGGAGGAGCAGGAGGAGGAAACTGGAAGGTTGGTGGGTAACCCGCTGGTGGGTAATCCGGCATCGGGTACCCAGGCATTGGGAACCCTGGTGTGCGATAACCTGGTGCTGGATACCCCAGTGACAGATATCCTGGCGTCAGGTACCCTGGCATAGGGTAACCCAGCATATGGTAGCTCAGTGCTGGGTAGCCCGGCGAAGGACCTGATGGCAGGGCCGAGGGACCCGGCAGAGGCCCTGAAGGGACACCAGAGGGTCCAGGCTGTGGAGGAGTCGGCTGTGGCCTTGCGGGGGGAAGCAGCGATGGACCCGCGGGTGGTTCCAGCATTGGCCCTTCTGGGCCGATGGGTGCATCAGGGTTCTGGGGCTGGGGAAGCAGCCCAAACAGAGGCAGGTTGATCAGAATGTTCCCAAGGGTATCCAATGCAGGGTCAGCCAGCACTGGCTGATCGTTTGGGTCATCGGGCAGCAGCTCCTCTGGCTCCAGGTGGGAGGAAGAGGTGGAAGGGCCCACCGGAGGCAACGAAGCAGTGTCCCGAGAGGGGGATTCCTCCCAGGATGGCTGCGGGAGAAGCGGCAGTGGGCGCTGGTCTGGAGGACTGATGCCGGATGTCACAAAATGCACTCTGCAGGTCAGGCCCTCTGCTCCCACAGTGCCAACCTTTGAGTGCAATAGTGAGAACAGGAGACAAGCAGGGTAACCCTCCTGTCTGATTTGGATCCGAATCACCTGCTAGCTTCGAGTTCTGGAGGGAGTCAAAATGTGAACCTTATGGTAGCATACCCAATTTACAGGCTCAGATATGTACCTTATTCAGTAATGCAGTACAATCCTTGGCCCGGGGCACCAAGGCAGGTTTCCAAAATGTACCCTTGCAACTCTATATGAGACCTAGGTATATTCTTACCTTTAAGTAAGCTTAGTAACACATTCAAACCCTTAACAGTGGTCAGCCTTAAACAGGTTCAGCAAATCACATGTAAAATAACAGAGAAAAAGCATGTGCAGTATTTTAAAGAAAATGTTGTTTACTAAAAAAGATAGTAAAACAGGTAAAATCAAACACAGAACATTTATATCATTAACTTATAGTCACAAGAAAAATGGGAAGTTACAGAACACAAACTCCTACCACAAATACTTAAGTTCTTTCCTATCTAATTTTTACCATTAAGTGCTTTTAAGTCCAGAGAATTCAGTCTCTCTTGAGCCCAGAATAATGTGCTCAGTTTTCCCCAGATATATGTTCTTTTCAAACTCCATCTCCCTACCCCTTTTGGTGAGGTCACCATTAGATCCTCCCTTAGATTTAATTTCTCACATAATTATCCACAAGGATGTATGTTATTATTGTGAAAAAAATCATCGCTAGCCATTTCCCAACTGTGACAGTCTTTGATCAAAACATCCCTGAGTGATCTCAGGATTTATGAATTCTCACAAGTCTGCAACCAGATAAGTCTCTTCCTGCAGGAATTATAGTTTTATGAGGTTCTATCTCCTGGCAGATAGCCAGAGGCTTTAATAAAGACAGAACAGGAAACATTTTTAATTAGGGTTTTTCTTCACTGGTCAATTTAGCACATCCTGCAGCTTTCTCACACTGAAACCGTTTGGGGTCAAAGGTCACTCGCTGAAGCAGCTAGCCTGTTTGTATCTAAGCAGACATTCACATTTGTTTATAATACAAATATTATACCATAATAATATTAGAGGGTTTTTCATATTACACCGGTCCCCAAGTTGGAGTCCGACATGAGCGCCAGGGCTGTGCAGGCGTCAGCAGAACCGGCATCCGACTTACCACCCAAACCACTCTGCTTAGACCCAGAGGATTTGAAGGGCCTAAGAGTGGTGGAACCCTCCGAATCCCTGGGGGTCCCTACCTGCACCGTAACCGGCATAGGCGGGAGGGGGGAATCAAGGGCTGCCCTGAAGAGAAGGGAACAGGCTTGGTCGCAGGAGCTGGATCCTTGCTGGAGGAAGACCGCTTGTCAGTTGCGGTTCCTGGAGGGAGTCATGGCCTGGAGGGAGACCAAGTCTGGTCCCGGCGCTTCTCCTTGTCCTTTTTTTCTTCTTCTGCTTGTGGGAGCCAGAAGATCTTCCTGGAGATGAGGAAAAGCTCTGCACCTGCTGCAGCTCCTTCTTCATGGAAGTCGGTTTTTGCTTGAGAAGATGGCTTCCGAGGCTGCTAGCGGTGTTTCTGTGTGGTCTAGTTGACCTTCTGGCAGGCCTCACAGTCCTCGGTGTCGCGGTCAGGCCCCAGGCACAGGAGACACAAGGTATGGCCATCCTTCTCTGGAATCTGCTTGCCACAGGCACACTTGCTCTTACACAATTCAGAAGGAGTTGAGGAAGACATGCAATCTGACAACAAATTAAGTTTTTTGAAGAAAATTAAGAACTTTGAAAGTGTATACTTATCAAAAATGGCAGTTGACAGTAGCAGCGTTCCATGAGGTCCAACGTGCACAGGTCGATGGTGGGAAGGATCTGGAGGCCACCCACTATATAGTGCTGGGCCGATGTTCTTCATGTGATGCCGGGTGAGCGGTCCCCCACCAGACACTGCTAGCTAATTTTTCTGTGTGATCTTAGTGCCTGGCGGCTCAGTCTTAATGGTTATTACCCACTGCAAAAAGCACTCTTGAAGTAAGATCAACTTCACTTTTGTGTTCTCCCAGAAGGCAACCAGGGACACCAGAGGGGTGCCCCACACTGAGAAAGTACAGTTACATAACAACTTACTGTAACAGTACATCTTAGAGAGGATCTTCTGCAGCAGGCCACATCTACAGGACTTAGCTGCCAAGCACTAGGATCACATGGAAAGTTTTCTAGTTAGCAGTCTACTAGGGGGCTGCTCACAGCAACATCACTCACTGACGATGTACCTGCTCTATGTATGAGGGCTGCCCCGCACCTTCCTCAGTTCTCCCGCTGGAGACCACAAACAGCAAATCAATTGCTGGGGAACCAAGGAAGGCTATATGTACCCGGCAAGGCAAAGAAGGTGAAACAGAAGTTGAACTGTCATAGAGAAGAGAGAAAACAGCAGAGCAGCCAGGTGGCCAGGGGGATGGAGGGTGGGACGGCATGGCCTGCTGCAAGAGATCCTCTTGAAGATCTACTGTTACAGTTAGTTCTTACGTAACTGTACTATCTTCACTGTGAGTATCTCTTGCAGCAGGACACACACAGGATGAGTCCCAAGCAGTTCTGACTGAAGAACCAGTTTGGGTGGCTGGAGGCCATAGGCCTAAGAAAGGAGACCCTGAAGCAGAGCTATGCCGAAGCTTTCCCGTCTACGAGAGGGAATGTCCAGACTGTAGTGTTTAGCGAAGGCGTGGACAGAACTCCATGTAGCTGCAGCACAGAGCTCTACAGGTGAGACATTCCTAAAGCAGGCTACTGAAGCAGCCATACCTCTGATTGAGTGGCCATGGACGACACCAGAAAATTCCTTCCTGTAACAACAAATAACAGTTAGCCAACCATTTGGACAGGCACTGTTTGGAAACAGATATGCCCTCTTTCCCGGGGCAAAGGACACAAACAGTTGAGAGGACTTCCTGCAGTCTCTCGTACAATGAGTATAATAATGTAAAAGTCTATGAATATCAGGGGCATGGAGCAATGCTTCCCCTGTATTGGCATGCACTGGATAATAATCAGGCAGGTCTCTGGTTTGATTAAAAGTAAACTTAGATACCACCTTATGGTTTGTATGCAAAAGACACCCTGTTCTTATGAAAAACCAAATAAGGCGGCTCACACATCAGAGCCTGAAGCTCAGAAATCCTTCAAGCAGAAGTAATAGCAACTAAAAATAACATTTTCCATGACAGAAAGTGTAGCTCGCATGTCGCAGCAGGCTCAAATGGAGCCAAAGCATGTTTCTCTAACACAAAATTCAAGTCCCATAGAGGGACTGGATTGTGAATAGGAGGCTTCAGGTGAAGAACTCTTCTCAAAAAGGTATGTGACACTTCACATTGCATCACCGTACCGCCCTCAACAGGCATACAGAAGGCTGAAATGTCTGATAGGTGCTCCTTAATAGAGGATTATGACAGGCCCGAGTTCGAAAGAGTCAGCAAGTACTCTAAGACCTGACTCACCTGGACAGGTGAACAGATCCAGGTGATGAGAGGATGCTCACAGAGCAAAAGCATTTCCACTTCCTGGAGTAGGTGGCCCCAGTGGGAGGGGGGGTTTCCTAGTGGCCACCAGTACTTCGGTCACCTTAGAAGACACTCCAAACCTTGCAATGGCTGTGTCTACAGGAGCTAGGCATGAAGGTGAAGTGACTTGCGGACCAGAATGCCCTGTTCCTGGGAGAGCAAGCCTGTACACAGGAGCAGGGGCACTGGAGGGTCCACCGCCAGCTGCTGTAGTAAGGGGAACCAAGTCTGATGAGGTCAAAAAGGGACAATTAGGATTAAGGTGGCCCCTTCCATCTGAAGCTTGATCAGCACCCTCTGTATTGAAGGGAAGGGAGGAAATGCACAGAGGAACCTCCTTTTCCAGGAGAGGGACAATACATCTTCACCAGAAAACTGCAAGCCCTGGAACGAGCGAGCAAAAACACAGCAGTTTTGCATTGAGTGGGGATGCAAAAAAGGTCCAACTCTGGACGACCACACCTGTCGAACAGGTCTTCTATGACAGAGGTCAGCAGCTCCAAGTTGTGCATCGGAGACTGTGACCAGCTGAGTCTGTCTGCCAGGATGTTTTGGTCACCTGGAACATGGATGGCTGACAGTTCTAGGCCATATTCTACAGCCCAGTACCATACCCTCATCGATTCCCAGAACAGGGGGTAGGAAATGTGTCCCTCCTTGCTTGTTGATGTAGTGGACTATGTGAGGCTTAGACAGCTGGTTCTGATTACGCTATGATTTTTTGTAAAATAAAAATATAGTGTGATTGTCATGAGAAATAATGTGCTCCTGGATGACCCCCCAGGTTTCACTTTAAAGGGCAGGACATATGTTAAACAGCAGACCTCTGTAAGGTGATTAACTTGCAAAAACTTGCATTTTATAGCCTTATTTAGGATCTGGGTTGTTTGAAGCCAAGAACTAAAATATCCATTTTATGACGTCCTCAGGAAGGGCAGTTAATTTCAACTGGAGCTGGAAAAACTATGTTACAGCTAGGTGAGAAAACTGCCGAGTTGTAAAAGCTCTTTGATGTCTTTGTGAAAGCAGGAAACTGCTCCTGGATGAAAAACGACACTGGAAAATCACAGTCTTAATTAACAGTGTCATCATTTGGAAAATGAGCTTTGCTGAAATCACAGAATTTAATACCTCTTGATGGGACTTCCTGTTTTATGTGTGTATATATATATATATATATTTTATATTTATCCTGAAAAGGAGGAGCTAGATGATGACATCATGGAGAAGGCAGGTTCAAGGCAGTGTTTTAATTATGCTGTGACTGACCTTTAAGTGATATACATGTTTGAACTCTGAAGAAGAAACATCTACTCTAGCACTATTAGAATAGATACATGAGATATACAAGTCTAATTGGCTGGTGGTAGGAATTTTGTACTTTTTAACCCTTTTTTTTTTTTTAAAGTGATTGTATGTTTTTGTGATACATTGTTCTGTATTTACATTTTACATATTTGTTATCTATTTTAAGTAAACCTCTCCCCCAGAGAAGACTGTAGGGTGGGAGTGAGAAGGGCTCAAAGCTCCATCCTCTTCACAGCCACCAACACCCTTCCTCACCCTCATCTGGGAGGATGAGGTCAGGGTTGTATTCATCCTCCTCCTCCTCCTCACGTACAGAGATAAGCCCTGATGGTGTCGAAGTGCTGGGCAGAGGAGTTAGAAGCACAGTAAAGGGCTTAGGTGCAGGGGTAAGTCCCACAGGGACCTGCGGCGTTGGATTGGGAGGATAAGTCATGCGGTGCATGAACTCCCAGAAAGAAAACCACATAGCCTGTAGGTCAATGAGAGGCTGGATGGGAGCAGTGGGTGGCACCATCGGAGGCTGACTTGCTGGTATCAGTAGCAGGGCCAGAGAGGGCATTGGGATGGGCTAAGGCCCCTAAGTCAGCCCTGTGGCCTGGGAGGTCTGTATGAAAAGACCTGGGGATGATGCCAGGGCTGGAGGCGACATTGAAGGGGACCTGGATCCACTGGCCACAGAGGAAGAAGCTGAAGGCAGCACCAGGGGATTGAGCAGAGTCCCTGCTGACGCTGTACCAAGGGGCCAATGTCTAAGAGATGCAACTGGGAATGTGGTGTAATACACTAGTATGGGATGCGGCTGCACAACCACCAGTGGAGGCCGATCACAAGCAATGATGGCCGGTGATACCAACTGTTCCACGTCCTCCTGGGAAAGGACTGGGATGACAGGGATCTTGGAAATCACCTCTTCATTGAGCCCCTCCAACAACGGGTCAACGGGGTCGAGAAAAATCTTGACCATGCCCAACAGGGGCACCGTGGAGCTAGTGACCTGTCCCTCAGCCAAAAGGGGTTTGGCCAAAGCAAATTACTCAACAACCATCGCACAGCTGGAGGAGTTAAGGAAGCAGGAGGTATATGATCTCTCCTCATCCCACGACTGATGGCATTGTTTCCTACTGTTGTGCCTCTTACCATGGTGGGTGGGGCTCTTCCTAAATGTCTCAGGTGCCCGACACATATCACAGAACTTCCCTATGAGGGATGTTCCAATGCTGGCCTAGGCTGGGAGCAACACTGAGGCCAAGATGCCTGCTGCAACCTTAGCTGACATCTCTTCCATTGTTGCTAGTTGAGCCACGGACCCCGCTGCAACAGAGGCCACCTTGCGACCACTCCTGGCCCGCAGTTTTGGGTCTTGATCGGCCGGCCAAGGAGAAGATGAGCCTTCCTGTCTTCAAGCGAGGATGGGAGCGTCATTTGGCAGAGACCACAACCAGCAATGTTGTTTGTGTCATTCCCAGGCAGTACAGGCATGGCACATGTAGGTCCATCCATGACATCTTCTCCTAGCATGGGGGAAGCCAGGCAGGGGCTTTGCTTTTCGTGTTCCATGTTGATGACCAGAGGTCAAGAGTGAGATCGAGAAGAAAAAATTACTCACCTTAGTAATTATGTTTCTTCTAATGGAGTCTTGCTGTATTCTGACTATTGCAGTTAGCCCCTGCCTTTAAACTGCACCGGAGAACAAAGGGTTAACTTTCTATGCAGAGTATAAAATGCTGAGCTTGAGCTCGGTTGAGATCTCTGTCTGGAGCCCTTTGAAATCTAACCGTCAGATTCTTATGAGCAAAAACTCACTAAACTATCCTATGTGGAAATTGTAAAATTTTTACTAGCCAATTGGCAACAAAAAGTTTTGGATTCCCAAAGGAAGACTCAAGTCAGGAAACCCGAAACCAAAAACCAATCCAAATAATAATAATAAAACAAACACCCAAACAAAAAGAAGAGGGTGTAAAAGGAGCACCCCTGAGGTGCAACACTGCACCTGCCCACCCACTTCCCAAAAACAGGTTCTGAGAGGGGAGGCAGGGAAGGAGGTCAGAATACAGCAAGACTCCATTAGAAGAAACATAATTACTAAGGTGAGTAATTTTTTCTTCAAACAACATGAAGTCTTGCTGTATTCTGACTATTGCAGACTACCAAGCAGTACCTCCATGGAGGAGGGACAGAACCTACTTTAGGAATAGGCTCTGAGTACTGCTGTGCTGAACCGAGCATCACTCCTAGCCTGGATATCCAGACAGTAATGCTTGGTAAAGGTATGGACTGTTTTCCAAGTGGCTGTGACAAATTTCTAAGAGGAATATCCTGGCAGCAGCCAGGGAAGCAGCTGTACCTCTGGTGGAGTGAGCCCTCAGGCCTGAGGGTGGAATTTTTCCTAGTTTCTCATAGCAGAATTGTATACAAGACACAACCCACCTGCCAATAGTTCTCTTGGTGGCAGGTTTGCCCTTTCCCCACTTCTCCATAAGTGAGGAACAACTGGAGGGAATCAAATCTGTGACCCTTGGTATGCTCTATGTAATAGCTAAGGGCCCTTTTAACATCTAAACTGTGTAGCCTCCTCTCTCCCGAAGAGGAATGATCGGTGAAGAAAACAGGAAGAGACAGACTTGTTCAGGTGAAAATCTGAAACCACTTTGGGCAAGAACCTTCTGTTGGTTCCACGGACCACTTTATCTCTATGAAAGGAGATAAAATCAGGTTCTACTGACAGGGCTTGCAGTTCACTGGTATGTCTTGCAGAGGTAATGGCTACTAAAAGCACAGTTTTCCAAGTCAAGTATTTAAGCTCTACTGAGGACAAATGCTCAAAGGGAGGTTGCATCAATTGAGCAATGCAAACATTTAAATCCCAGGCAGGGGCAGGGTCTCTAAATGGGGGATTGGTATGAAGCAAACCCTTGAAAAATTTACAGAACACTGGATGAGATGATAGTGAGGAAGACTTCCCCACTGACAGAAAAGCAGAGACAGCTGACAAGTGCACCTTGAGAGTAGCTGGTCTGAGGCCTAGGCCGTTAAGATGGACCATATAATCTAGAACTATAGGCAATTCGGTAGTGTCTTGGGAAATATGATGCTTGGAACACGAAATGCTGAATCTCTTCCATTTGGAGCTATAGGTCTTTCCAGTGGCGAGCTTTCGAGAGGCTTTGAGGATATCCAGAACCCCCCTGAGACAGATGCAAATCTGCAAACTCTAACTCTTCAAGAGCCATGCCTTGAGATTGAGAGACTGAAGATTGGGGTACCAAATCCTCCCCTGAGAGGAGGTTACCAGGTAGTAATTCCTGGGAAGAGACAGGGGAAGATGGACTGCTAGGGACAGCAAAAGGGGGTACCAAGGCTGTCAGGCCCAATCTGGAGCAATCAGAATCACTTTGCAAAGTTGTGACCTTATCTTGACTAAAACTTTGAACAGTAGAGGAAAGGGAGAGAAAGCATACAGAAATTCCCCTTCCCAGTTCAGAATCAGAGCATCCAAAGTGACTGAGCCCAAGACTGGGGGTCTGCAACAAAAGAGAGGAAGTTGGTGATTGTCTGGGGCTGCAAAGAGATCTAGCTCTGGAGCGCCCCATCTTGAAAAAAATCACCTTCAAGACCAGAGGGTCCAGGGACCATTCATGATGGCCCAGTGAAATCCTGCTCAGTGCATCTGCTAGCACATTGTCCTTCCCTGGAAGGTGGACTGCTATCAGAGAGGTTTGCAGGGAATAAGCGAGGGACCACAACTTCATGGCTTCTGTGCACAAGGCTGTAGACCGCGCGTCTCCTTGCTTGTTGATGTACCACATGGTGGTGGTGGTGTTGTCTGTCCTGACTTGAACCACCTTGTTCTGCCCTGACTGAGAGAAAGCTTGCAAGGCCAGAAAAACTGCCTTGAGTTCTAGGAGATTGACATGGAGAAGGGATTCCTGAGGGGACCACAGTCCCTGGGCAGTGAGGGCCCCCAGATGGGCTCCCCAGCCCAGGAGGGAAGCATCTGTGGTAAGGACCATTGAATGAGACTGAGTGGCAAATGAGACCCCTTGCCTTAAATTGTCCTGATCCTGCCACCATTGAAGGGCCTGGATCAGGGTCAGAGTCACAGGGATCAGTTTGGTAAGGGAATCCTTCTTTTGGGACCAAAAGGCCCTCAGATAGAACTGAATGTCCCTCATCTGGAATCCTGCCCCTTGGACCACTGCTGTAGAAGCTGCCATGTGGCCCAAGAGCAGGAGGAAATGCCTTGCTGGTCGAGACACCTGAAGGCCGAAGGAAGAAGCCAGATCTATAAGAACTCTTGCCTTTTCCAGAGGAAGAAAGGCTCTTGCTTTGACAGTATCCAGCTCTGCCCCTATAAAGATAAGGAGCTGCACTGGCTCGAGAACTGACTTGGGAAGGTTGAGAAGAAATCCTAGAGAAGTGAGCACTTGCTGGGTCACTTGCAGGTCTGACTTGACTTGGTCTGGGGACTGGCCCACTATGAGTCAGTCATCCAGATATGGAAAAATGGAAATCTTTTGCCTTCTTAGAAAGGCAACGACTACTGCCAGGCACTTTGTGAAAATAGGCATCCTTTAGGTCCAGGGAGGCTAGCCAGTCCCCTGGCCTTAGAGAGGGAAGAAGTATTCCAAGAGTTACCATCTTGAACTTTGGTTTTAAAAGATGTTTGTTAAGGTATCTTAGGTCTAGGATGGGTCGCCACTTCCCTGTCTTTTTTGGGGTAAGGAAGTACCTCGAGTACAGACCTTTGCCTCTGTGAAGGATAGGAACTCTCTCTCTGGCTCCTAAGGCCAGAAGAGATGAAACCTCTGCCTCTAGGGCAAGGGTTTCTGAGAGACCTGCAGGTGGAAAAGATCTGGCTCTCATCTTCGGAAATCTTTTGAAGCTGAGCACCAGTCCCTGGCCTACTACTTCCAGGACCCACTTGTCTGAGGTAACAGACATCCAGTCCTAGACAAAGTAAGCCAGCCTGCCCCCTACTGGAATAGGAGAGTCGACCTGGGCAGACCCATCAGGGTGTCTGCTTGGCAGGGGCCTTAGGCTGAGGAGTGGATGCAGCCCTGCTCATCCCCCTTCTGCCTCTCCTTCTGAAGAACCCCCTCTGTGAAAAGGGAGACGAGGCCTGTGCTTGGTAAAAAGGCCTATGAAAAGGCCTACCCCTGCCCCTAGACTGCTGCCTTTGAGGAGATGCCTGCCTCTCCTTGGCCTGAGCACTCCTATTAGTGGTCCTGTACTCGTCCATTTTCTTCATGTAATTCTCTATCTGCTCCCCAAACAGCGAATTACCCACTTCAGGAAAATCCATGGCCTTAGCCTGGGTGTCCTGTGAGAGGCTAGTACATCTGAGCCAAGCCATTCTCTGAAGAGCCACAGATGTAGCCATGACTCTTGATGACACATCACTGGAGTCCACAGCAGCATGAAACTGTACTTTTGATGCCTCAATCCCATCTGCAGCCACCTCCTCCAGCTCCTTGGCTAGCTGGGGGGATGCCTGTTTAGCCAGTGCCAGTACAGTGTCCCACCTGGACTTCTGGTACCTGGCTGTACAGGCCATATAATTCGCCTGCCTGAGTCCCAAGGAAGATGCCATGTACTGTTTTTTTGCCATGGCATCAATCTTTCTGGAGTCTTTGTCTGGGGGGTGTGAAGCCAAGGGAATGTTTGCCTTGTCACAGGCAGCAGCCTGCACTACCCCAACATGGCTGCACTGTTGGTATAAAAATTCTGTATCTGATCCTAATAGTGTGCACCTCTTGTCTATCCTTCTGTCAACAGGGGGTACAGAATTGGGAGACTTCAGGATTTTCTGTGTCGGTTTCCCAAAGGATTTGTGAAGGGGACTAGATAGTCTCCTGGACTCTGGGATGTCCATCATTTCCACGTAATCAGGCTCCTCCTGATCCTCCATTGCCTCCTCCATAGGAAGCTGGAGGGTGTCAGCCACTTTTCTGTAAAACAGAAAATGGGAAGGGGACTCAGAAAGCCTAGGAGGGGATACACCAGAAGGTCTGTCTGGGGAGATGTCCGGTTCCACAGGCACATCCAGACTTTCACCATCATCTTCAAACTCCCCCTCCTCCTCAAACTCTGGTTCATAAAAATCTTCAGGGGTATAATCTTGAACCGGGGGAACCGACCGAACCGAACCCCTGCGAAAAAGTGTTGGCTCGATCCGAACCGGGCGAAGCAACTCCACAATTTGAATCGCTCTGGCTATTTCCTCGGCGGTCGGAACATGAACCTCTGGATCCGAACCGGTCGATTTTTCTTAGCGTTTCCTTTTTGTAGGAACTGACCCCTCAGGATCGGCTCTCTTCTTGCCCGAAGAAGTATCGCCCTGGTCAGACGGCACTCCTTCTGGTTCAGTCGGAACCGAACCGGGCTGGCCATCCAGGTCAGCGGACTTCTCGGCCTCCTTTTCCCTCAGTCTACCTAATCTCTTTTCAAGGGCAGATTTAGGAACATTTTTACAAATTTGGAAGTCTGTATCGAGGTGTTCAAACCCCAGACAATAAACACAGTTGGTGTGGGGGTTGGCCTTAGTAAAGACCTCCCCACACTCACTGCAGTGTTGAAACCCAGTGGGCCCAGTTTTTTTCTTGGGTTTCTCAGACATGGCCAACCTAACCAAACTTACCCTTTTATGGCAATCCACGCGGCAAGACTCCTTTTCGGTTCCTAACCGTGTCACGGGTGTTGGAAACGTTCAAAACACGTTTTTTTTTTTTTTTTTTTTTTTAGAATCGATAAGGACCGGTAACCACACTCTAAAGTAAAACACAAGGATTCAATACAAATGATCAGTTCAGCCAAACCGATCTAACACTACAATTTCCACACAGAAAATCAGAACAAAACCTATCTAGTACTCAAAGTACCACAGACAGAGACTGAACCAACTATGCAGAAATAAATTTGGTAAAAACTGACAACTTAACTGAGACTTTAACAGACTTTTGAACCAAGTTGAAGGAGAAATCTCTGGAGCGACTGTTCAGTGAGGTGGAGTAAAGAATCTGACGGTTGGATTTCAAAGGGCTCCAGACAGAGACCTCAACCGAGCTCAGCATTCTATGCTCTGCATAGAAAGTTAACCCTTTGTTCTCCGGGGCAGTTTAAAGGCTGGGGCTAACTACAATAGTCATAATACAGCAAGACTTCATGTTGTTTGAAATATACATAACTGTTTCAAAAAGTAGAAAAATTGCCCTACAATACATGGAGCTGTGAAGGAGGTGACTGAAATCTTCCAGCGGAAAGGAAGCTCTGATGTCATGCGGCAGAGTCAAGGGAGATACCACCCAGCTGGTGGGAAGAGGTTTGTTTAAAGATGCTCTAGTGAATCAGTTGTCAAGGAAGAACTGCCAATGTGTGGCTACATGAACCATATCCACGCCCATAGAAATGTTTATTTTCATGTATGTGTACAGATTAGGATTTATTTGCCACTGTTAATACCCACACATACTTACATATACACACACACATACATACACATACATGAAGCAATTGACTTTTACAAATTAAAGAAAGTATAAACAGATCAAGTACAGTTAAAAACACATCAATTAAAAGACAATAAAATCATAATGATCAAGCACCAGACAGCAGTAGTTAAGGTCTGCAGTTAACTGGTTATCAAAAGACACAAAGATAGAGGACAATATAGTCAAGACATATGCATGCACATCTTTGGTTGCTCCTGCAAATTTTAAAACTATTTTTGGCAGAATGACCAATCAAAATCTACAACCCTTATAAATCCCACTGAAGACGTCTGGAGTTTATAATCAGAAAGTTTGCTACTAGACTAAATCTGTTTTATAATTTGCAGGAAAAAACAAGTTGCATGTAAAAATGTTTTAACTATCTAGCCAAAGAGAGAGTATATGTCCATTTTTATAAGAGAAAAAAAATATTCATATTGGTCCCCATAATGAATTCATTCAAGGGCCTGGATATCAACAAACCTGGACATGATTGTAAAGGTCAGTCTTTCTACATGAACTAGAAAACAGCTTGTAATACATTTTTGAAGCCCAATATTTGCATCTTTGCCCACAGCATTATCTAACTACTGGGGCATTTTGTGTTAATATTCTCCTATAACATCCTTCTCAGAGGATGCTTTGTTGGTTTACTCTAGAAATAAATAAGGCACGACTCAACAACACAGAGCTGAAAATTTTAAACAGAAATTAAACTGCACCATCCAGTATGTTGGTGCTTGTGTAGAACAACAAATAAACATCAGTAGGACAAGTTCCACTCACCTTTTTCGAAGCGTGGATTCACAAACCTTGACTACTCTGATGACCTCCTTAACAGTGCGCCGGAAATCATGCATTCTGGCAGCCACCAAAAGAGCTAACAATTAAAAAAAAAAAAAAAAATCTGTTAATTATATGCAAGGACAGAAACAGACACTGGCCTACCAGCCAAATGTTGGTATAGTTTGCAATGGACTAATACATTTTCCTTAACTAACCCTCATGACTAGTACTAGAGAAGCTAACAGTTCAATAAGCTTACTGCTTGGGCTAGTAAAATGTCTGCTGACCTAGTGCATTTTCCAAGTAAACAGCCCTGTAGGCAAACAGGTGCAAAAGAGTGTTTTTCAACCCCTGATGTGTTAAAAAGGCTCTTAGAAATAAAACCTTCCTACATCATATTCATAGTTAAAATCTGATACATTTTTTCATTGGACAGATTTAACAGATAACTGCTTTCTTTCAACTGTAGTCACTACATTCTGAAATTACTACAGCAGTACATTTTACAACACCATTCATTTTAAAACTTAAAAATTATGCTTATTTTCAGCACACAATAAAGCCCTATAAAGTAATAACAATTAAAATCTAACATTAAAACAAGATATACAATAACACATGGTGCAGCTGGTATGGTCAGTTACAATGTTCACTTTCAGAACAAACAAAACAGGCAAAACAAATCTTTTTTTATGTTCGCGTGCATAAGGAATGTTTGCTACAAGGGACGGCATTTCAAAGATGTGTCACTGCCGAGCCAGTTGCAGCTGAAGCTCCAAGGGGCTCGGCAGTGAAGACCAATGAGCAGCCACTCTGGTGATGATACCATTCACTGCTTGTTGGGCAGAAACTGTGTGTACTTGGGAAAACATCAGCCGCTCCTATCGGACAGTGGCTGTCTGCTTTCATTTATATGACACCGCCCAGGAAACAGCAGAATGGAGTCAAGCTACTGTAAAGACCCACATCAAGGAAGCATCCCCCAACCACTGTGCAATAAAACAACCCAACAGCACAACAAAACTGCACATTGACGACACCAATTCAAACACTCCCCTCCACACATCACAGCTCGCCAGCAAGACCTTTCCCATGCAACTGTCCGCTGTGATAGGTGACGGAATGCGGGACTGCAAGTGTTCCTAAACTGCTCTTCTGTACTGCCTCCTTTCTCTTGAACTCTCCACCCCCAGGTTTGCATTAGCCATAGTGCAACTTTACTTACTGGTGGCTCCTGCTGCCCGGCTCTCTCTCTCTCTCTCTCTCTCTCTCTCCTACTAATGCCGCAGAGTGGCTTTACTAAATAGCAGCTCCCTTGCTGCTCCTGCTCTAGCCCCTTTTCTCCCAGGCTGCCTCCTTTTTAAACAAAAAGCCCTGTAGGGCAAAAACTTCACTGCCAGAGTGGCAATTTGGAAAGGTGGGGGGAGGTGCTTCCTTTACTGCCTCCTCCACCTCCCGCTGACTCCTTTTGCCTGCTCTCTCTCCCACCCCTGTGAAGCAGGCCGTAGCCTAAGCTCCGTATGGGCTGGGAGTTTACAACATTGGCAGGCACTGTCACTTGAAGCACGATCATGCTAGAGGCAGCCTGCCCAGCAGCCCAACTTGTCCTGGTCCTCCTCGCTGTTTCTTTCAACAAAACTGCCCACAGCATTTTAAGGGGCTCAGGGAGCCCCAACTAGACCCCAGGGAAGGGTTTTAAATAGTTAAAAAAGGTGGCCTCAGCCGTTAGGTTGGTAGCCCACTAGATCACCAGGCCTTAACATTACATCGTGGCCCCACCAGGGCATTTCTTAGCCCACAAGACCACAATACCTTCTTTCACTAAACAAAAGGGCTACTAGCCCTCCACTTGCCATCTGGGCTACTAAATATATTACTAGCCACTGGGCCACTATTATGGG
This sequence comes from Neoceratodus forsteri, assembly GCA_016271365.2. Lineage (NCBI taxonomy): Eukaryota > Metazoa > Chordata > Ceratodontiformes > Ceratodontidae > Neoceratodus > Neoceratodus forsteri. Next base: position 686,355,365 of record CM028134.1, read on the forward strand.
CAAAGGTTTTTTTTAGCTGAGCCCCCTTCCCCAAAACTCACTCCCTTTACTCTACTTTTCTTCTTTTTTTTTTTTATATCTTTTAACCTGTTTTCCTTTTATTTCTACAGGTCTGACAGAACAGGGCTCCTACTTATCAGATAAGTATATTTTTATCTCAGTCCTGTCCCTTCTGCCCTACTGGACCCCCATAAGAGCTGCAGATTCTTTGTGACCCCTTTCCTATCTTTTATTTAACAGGTACAACGTACATCACCCCTTCAGACTACTACCTTTGGCTCCCTAAGGCAGGTAAGTCCCTCTATTTTACATTATTTTTGGTGGGTTGACTAACAGGGTGACTGCGCCCATTACAGAAGCCGGACTGTAAAACATGGTGGGAGAGAGAGATACGGGAGGGCAGGAACTCATCCCAGTGGCAAGGGAGATGTGGTGATGCTGTGTGTGTGTGTGTGTGTGTGTGTGTGTGTGTGTGTGTGTGTGTCTCAACAGAAGGCAGCGAATGGAGCAAGAGGACAACAGCTGAACAGGAGCCGAAAGAGCTGAGCAGCCCAGCTGACTGCAGCAAGGGAAACGTATCTCAAGGAACTGGAGCAAACTCATTAGTGTTATTTTTTTTTTTTAAGTAATGAAATCACATTGGGCTATATGCCATTTTTATTCACTGTTTGACAAATGTTTCTCCCACTGAGTGCTACTGTTTCAATGTTTTGATAATGAGTTGGGAGACATTAAGGGACTCAATCCTGAGGGAGGTTGGCCTGGAGGCCTGGGTGAGCTAATAGATACTGAAGTCCCCAAGGAGGAGGAGTACACCAGAAGAGGAGGGGGAGATGAGCAGAGAGAGCGAGAGAGAGCGAGAGAGAGAGAGTGTGTGTCAACCAGAAAGGAAGGGGAGATTGTAGGTGAGGCATAGAAAAGCCCCACAAAGATGGGTAAGGTGGAAAGAAAGGAAAGCTAAACAAGGAGAAGCTGCTGGGAGGAAGGTACAGACTCCCTGAGAGGAACAGTGCAGGACAGGCTCTGGTGGACATAGAAGGCAACACCACTGCCCCGTTTGCCACGGCAAACCACTCTGGCCGTGGTAAATTCCCTGATAACCCACACCCCCTCGTGGCCTATTGCTTAATTCTGAAACACTGTGCTGGGCTAATACTTGAGCTCACCTCTGCATTATCAGTACCAAAAACTTGTGCAGCAAATACCTGCAAGCGAACGTTTGGCATTGACAAATGCTTGTTTGTCTTGACTAGACACAGGTTACAATTTACTTTATAATGTATGGGTAGCCCTTATTACCCACTGAAAGTAAGCTGTTTAAAACCGTGTAATCCCACTGTTGTGATGTCAGAACCTTATAAACCCCTTTCATTTATGTCATAGCAGTGAGTTTACAAAATGTAATGCCAGTGTTATTCAGTACTCTACACACCCAGAATGTGATTGTTAGTCTCAGTACAGTAATACTAATTAATAATTTTTTATTTATAAGGCACCTTTCAAGTGTCAAGGTGCCGTACATAATAACAATTAAAACAAGCATGATAAAAAACGCAGGCAAACCAAACAAAACGTTCAATATTCAGGGAATGCTGTTTCCCATAAAAAGGTCTTTAGACCCTCTTAAAACCTCCATAGAAGTGCACCCGCATCCAAGGGTAGAGAGTTCCAAAGGGCGCGGGCAACATACGAGAATGCCCGAGCACCAGAAGATTTTAAATTCACCCTTGAAACCTCTAGCAACCCCTCGTCGGCCGAGTGGAGAGATCAATCAGGGCGCTAGGGAACAAGAAGTTCTTTCAGATAGGCTGGGCCAAGATCATGTAGGGCTTTGAAAGTCAGCAAGCCAACTTTAAAGGTGATCCGCCACGGAACTGGCAGCCAGTGCAGTTCGCGCAGCACCAAGGTACTATGACAGGATCTTCTAGAACCCGTCAAAAGCCAGGCTACAGCATTCTGCACTAGCTGCAGACAACGGATTTCAACCCCAGAAAGCCCTAGATTAAGGGAGTTGCAATAATCCAGGCGCGAGGACATGAAGGCATGGACTAAAGTAGGCAAGTCAGCAGACGGAAAAACAAGATGCCGAACCCTGGCGATATTCCTAAAATGATAAAAGGAAGTCTTGATGACTGCTGACACCTGTGAATGTAGAGTCAACCTATCGTCAAGAACTACCCCCAGGTTCCGCACCCGTTCAGAGGTCGGGAGAGAAACGCCACCAAGTAAAATTCCGGATGACGCAACACTACCCGACCCCCCCATCTGTCGGCCCGAGTCCACAACCAGTACCTCAGTCTTATCTGAGTTCAACCTCAGCCAGCTGGAATTCATCCACTCCTGGATTTCTCTTAAGACAGCTATTGAAGACCAAGAGAGCTCTCTCCTGGTCGGGAGCAAAAGAAAGACAGAGCTGGGTATCATCTGCGTAACAGTGAAACCTCAGCCCATACTTCCTTACAATGTCTCCGATGGGTAGCACGTACACCACAAATAACATGGGTGACAATACTGAACCCTGAGGCAACCCACACAACAAAGTCACTGAATCCGAGGAAAAAACCCGGACACAACCCTTTGTGATCTCCCAGTGAGGAATGAAGTGAACCAGCTTAAGTCAGTTCCAGATATTCCACAAAGCAGCCTCAGGCGTTCTATCAACACCATGTGATCTACGCTGTCAAACGCTGAAGAAAGGTCGAGGAGAACCAGATGGAATGGCTCTTCCGATCTCTAGCCATCAAGAGATCATTGAGCACCCAAACCAGCGCTGTCTCGGTACTATGTCTTTTATGAAATCTGGACTGGAGGGGTTCATAGATGTCATGGATGGTCAAATGGTCCTCCAGTTGTGCAGCCACTACTTTCTCAAGTCACCTTCCCAACAAAGGGAAGGTTAGAGATAGGTCTGTAGTTTTCGAGACAGTCAGGGTCCAAGGTAGCTTTCTTCAAGAGGGGTGTCACCAACGCCTCTTTCAGAGAGCTAGGAAACTCACCAGATTCCAAGGAGCACCTGACTATCTGCACAAGGACAGGACCGATGATATCACTACAACCCAAAATTAGGGAGGTCGGTCCAGGATCCAAACTACAGCACTAAGGATGCACAAACTGGATGATCCTCATGACATCCAGGAACTCCAGGAAAACTGAGGCACCGTGATCTCACACCAGTCCACTGCCGCTCCCCTAGAGCGTGATGGCAACAGTTCCGCCCTAATGTCAGCCACCTTATTTGCAAAGAACCAAGCAAGCTTGTAGCACTCCAATTGCAAAAAAACCTTCCAAACTTGCAGACAGGCTGGGTTGCACAGTCTGTCCACAGTTCGAAACAGCTGAGCCAGTCGATTCCGCACAATTGCGATCTCCCTGGACAGGAATTCTGCCTTCTTATGGGTGACAGCAGATTGATAGACCGAATAATGATCCATCAACCTAAGGTGGTCGGCTTCAAGGGCGGACCTTCGTCAGCAATGCTCTAACCTTCGCCCCTGTCTCCGCATTTCCCTCAATGTCCCATCAAACCAAGAGGACTTGGGGCGAAGGGAGAGGTGGCGAATATGAACTGGAGCAATAGAATCCAGAGCCCCCACTACGGCTACATTATAAGCCGACATGAGGGTCTCTGGATCACTGCTTGCCAACGTGGGAGACGAGAGGTCAAGCACCGCTGCAAGGCCTTGGGAATCTATATCCCGCAAAGGGCGGTACCAAACCAACTTCACAGGGGCAGGCCTTCTAGAGGGGGTGCAAAAACTAAACCCCACAATGTAATGGTCTGACCACCAGACGGGTTCCACCCCACATCAGATGCCTCGACCCCCAGGAGGAAGATCAGGTCCAGAGAGTGTCCAAATTTAAGTGTAGCAGAGGAAACCACCTGTGTAAGGCCCAGCGCTGTCATTAACTGGAGGAAGTGTTGACCAAATTGCGAGAGTTTATCGTTGACCCAGGCGTTAAAGTCACCCAGAACCATCAATCTGGGCGACTCAAACGCCATATCAACGACGAAGTCCGCCACTTCCTGAAGGAATAGCTTCTCATCACCGGGTGGACAGTAAATGAGAGCAATTTGAAAGCCTACATCTGCTACTACTATACAGTCAAAGGACTCAAACCCCCCCACCCATTGAGACCTTCGTAAGGCCGAGTTCAGTCTTGAAACAGACCGCAACCCCCGCGATCCAGTCTTGAGCGGTGTAACACAGTACAGCTAGAGTCATAGCTTCCAAAATGGGGCCAGAATTTTCATCCAGCCAGGTCTCGGTAATGCAAGCCAGGTCCACTGTACCAACAAGATCAGCAATAATTGTGATCTTGTTTTTAATGGACCTAGCATTGCACAACACCACCTGAGTTGGACAAATCTCATGGGCCGCCCAGACCATCTGCCCACGATAATCGGTGGTGCCCTCGGGTATGGGCACCAGACATGGAAAACCACGTCTGGATTCCATTTTGCCCCAGTATTCAAATAACATTCCAATTGTCACAGTTTACTGTTACTAAGTCTAGAGATCACCATGTCTGATAGAGATTTTAACTCTGGTGCTATTTTGGCCTCCTGCCATTCAGTTCGTGTATCCTAATAAATTGTTTTCCTACACAATCATACGGCCGTAGTGCAGATTCATTAATAAGGTAAGGCGGGTGTTAACGTCTAACGTCAAGTCCCATACACTATAAATAACAATGCCGGATGTACAGGTGACAACCAGGGTGTAATCACCTGGAGTGGCTGCTAGGGCAATGGTAAACCTCTCGAGCTGTGCTCTCAGGGTTTACTGATGCCCTGTACTCAGGTGATACCCCTCATCGGATTATCACCTTACATCAGGCATTATCTCTATGTAATTTCAAACATATAAATTGCCAACAGTAATGAACACTTTTGGACTGTGGGATGTGAACCAAAAACCTCATGAATTACAGCCTTGCTTGGACTGCTCAACATTGTCACTGATCATTGATCTCTAAGGTCTATGATTTTATCCAGTACCTTTCATACATATTGCATCTCGGCACAGCCATTAAGCACTCAACAAAACTGAGAAACCTACACAGATGCTTGCAAAATCCATCTTATTAAAGGGGAACAGTCATCATTAACAGCCCAAAACCAAAGTGTGGGGTTAATCCTAATTTGCACTTTGTGTGTAAAAACATTTTTCACTTACTGTTTGCTATAGTTAGAGACCTGTGTTTTTCTTAAATAAGAAATAACAAGAAATTCAAAGTATTAAAAGAAACAAAACAAAAACAAGAAAAAAGTAAAAAAAAATTGCTTGTTTTTTGGCAAAAACTAAAATGCTTGCAACAGTTGTTTAGGCTCCGTTGTTGCCACAGAGATCGCCTGCAAGGAAGCAACAGCGGAATTGTCTGATTCATAAAACCTTTCAAGACCATAGCATAATGCTGATTAATATAATGTAATATAGAGGATAATGTGTGGTCTTTGGTTAACAACCATGCTGTAAACACTTTGAGAGGTTACAACGACATCATTGTAAACCTCAAGAGCGCAGCTCGAGAGGTTTTCAGATGTCATGGCAACCTCAAAAAGTGTTTTCAGCACGGTTGTTAACCAAAGACCATACATTATATTTGATAGTGTATGGGCTGCCAGTTTGTGTAATTGCAGATTGAATTACTTTACAGAACATTGATTGTTGTGAGCATTCCATCTTGTTATACCACTGATATGACATACTCAAGAAGGGTTAACAGAGTGATGTCATAACGATGGCATAACAAGGTTGTAATCTGCTTGATTTCAGTTAATAATAAGGACTCCCCATACATTATATATAGAATAGTGGATAGCTGACTATCCACAACAAGGCTGTGTTTCCATCGAGGGAGTTGATGATGTCATAGAGACCTCGAGAGCGTAGCTTGAGAGGTCTCCATGGCATCATCAACTCCCCGAGATGGAAACACAGACTTAGTTGTGGATAGTCAGCTATCCACTATTTTTATAGTATATGGTTTCTCCCAAAACGGACAAGGTTCATACCTTGTGTTGACACTCCGGCACTGGTCCTCACTCGAGTGCCCCAGGATACTGGTCCTCCTCACTGCGGTTATGTTGTTCTGATCACGTCCCCGAATACAGTGGTCCCGCTCTACTTTCGCGTAACTGTGCCACAGAAAAAAAACACAAAACCAAAAAAAACTGCTATATGAGAGTATGGATACACGGAGCCAATTATGGCAGTCTGTGTCCAAACTGTCTGCTCACCCGACCGCTCGCTAAGTGAATGCGCCATTTTAGAACGTATTTTTTTAAATCAGTGCCTGTTTCCACCAATCAGGTAGGAGCTCAAGGGGCAAAAGTTGTTGTACTATCGATGTGACGTCAGAACGATAGTACAACAACTTTTTTGACCTTTGAACTGTCCTACAACAGGATTTGGAAAACCATCGTTTTCCATCTACAACAAACCCTAACCATATACTACATACTAGTAATGTGATTTCTTGTGTATATGAGGTCATTTTGAGGTGTAAATGTGATAACAAGAAATAAACAGTAGTTATGTAAGAACTTACTGTAACAATAGATCTTTGAGAGAGGCTCTTGTAGTAGGTAATAACCATTAGGACTGAGCGACCCGGAGCTAGGACCACACGGCAAAACGTTAGCTAGCAGTGTAGAGCAGGGGACTGCCCTCGATGTCACATGACCAGTGTCGGTCAGATGCTATATAAGGGCGGTCCCCACGCCCGCCCTCCAGTTCTCCTGCCGAAGACCTGAAAAGGTGCAACAGGAGAAAGGAGTGGGCTCCTGGAGCCAACAGAAAGGCTGAAAAAGAACAGCAGCAGGAGGAAGGAAGGAGGGGAAAAGCTTACCTACTGCAACAGCCTCTCTCGAAGATCTACTGTTACGGTAAGTCCTTACATAACTGTACTATCTTACTTCAAGAGGGCTCTTGAAATTGGTAATAACCACTAGTACTAAGTCCCAAGCAGTGTAATTCAGACAAAGGCTGAACACGGGAGGCAGGAAAGGCCTGCAGTAGGTACAAGATTAAGACAGGAAGCCCTGAAGGATGGCTAGTCCAAAGCCTTCCCTGCGCCTAGAGGCAATGTCCAAACTGCAATGTTTAGTGAAGGTATGGACAGAGCTCCAAGTGGCTGCTGCGGCAGAAACATTTCTGATACAAGCAGTAGATGCAGCCATGCCTCTTGTTGAATGCCCTTTAACTTCCCCTGGAAGTGGCTTGTTATACTTCTGATAACAAAAAGAGATGCAGTTTGTCAACCATTTGGATAAACACTGTTTGGAAACTGCTGTGCCCTCTCTTCTGGGCGCAAAGGAGACGAAAAGTTGACTTCGTCAGATTCGTATAGAAAGGCAAAATTCTGTGCACATCTAAGGTGTGCAGAATTGCCTTCCCTTGATTAGAATGTTCAGGGTAATACACTGGCAAGTGTATAGTCTGATTTAAGGTAAACTCAGAAACTACCTTCGTTAGAAACGTAGGGTTTGTATGCAGAGCCACCTGGTCTCTGCGGAAAATCAAACACGGCTCCTTACAAACAACAGCTTGAAGCTTGGAAACCCTTCGAGCAGAAGTAATGGCAACTTTTCAAGACAGATAGCACAGCTTGCAACTCACGGCTGGTTCAAATGGAGGCAGAGTGAGTTTCTTGGGAACAAAGTTCAGATCCCACAGGGGAACGGGGTTCCACACCGGGGGTTTCAAATGGAGAATCCCCTTCAGAAAAGTTACGGTGACCTCCAACTAAGCCAAGGTTTTTTCGTCCACCGGGGTGTGGTAGGCAGAAATGGCAGACAGGTGGACCTTCAGCGAAGAACAGCGAAGCCCAGGGCTCGAAAGATACAACAGTTACTCCATGACCTGCGGGACAAAGCAGGAGAATGGGCCCCAACCCTTAGAGGTAGCCCAAAAGGAAAACCGTCTTCATTTCATAGCATAACTGGTTCTTGTGGATGACTTTCTGGCCTCCACAAGGACTTGAGCAACTCTGGAAGAGACTCCAAAGCACGAGGCAACTATGTCAGAAGGTGCTACGTGTGAAGGTGAAGGGACTTGAGTCCTGGATGAACCAGCCTGCCCCACTCCTGGGTCAAAAGGTCCTTGCAGAGAGGTGAGGAACCGGAGACTCCACTGCTAATTGCTGGAGCAGAGGGAACCAAATCTGATGAGGTCAATAAAGGGTGATCAGAATCATTTGAGCCCCTTCCACCCATAACTTCAGAGTACCCTCTGCAGGAGTGGGACGGGAAGGAAGGTGCACAAGAACCTCCCTTCCCAGCAAAGAGACAGCATGGCTTGGCAGAAAGCACCAGGCCTGGGAGTGAGCAGAAACTAGGTAGTTTTGCGTTGTATGGGGAGGCTAACAGATCCAGATCTGGGCGACTCCAGAGGTAAAAAATGCCTTCAGCCACCGACTGACTCAGTTGTCACTTGTGGGCCCTTGCTTGGGTGCAGCTGAGATTGTCCGCTGGGATGATCTGAACACCAGGGACGCACACTGCCATGAGCTGGAGGCGGTGCTGGACTGCCCAGTTCCATACACACATTGCTTCCCTGCACAGGGAATACGAACGCGTGCCTTCTTGTTTGTTGAGGTACCATAACACGAAAACATGTTGTCCAACTGGACAAACAGTGTGCCCAGGAGGAAAAGGGACTGGAATACCTGAAGGGCATGCAATACCACCCTCATCTCTAGCATTCTGATGTGTAGAGAGACCTTCCTCTGAGACCAAGATCCTTGAGTTCTGCAGTCTCCTACATGGGCTCCCCTACCCTGACCTGAGGCATCTGTGATCAGGGTCTGGTTCGGAGCGAAGGGCTGGAGCAAAACACCTCAGCAGAGGTTGTTCAGGTCCTGCCACCAGAGGAGAGCCTGCCGCATGGGACTGGACACAAGAATCCTGCTGTCCAGGTCGTCTGATCTCTGATCCCACTGAACCCGGTGGGTCCACTGTGTGACCCGAATGTGGAGCCTAGCTAATGGAAGAGTTGGGATGGCCACTGCCATAAGGCCAAGGAGATGTAAAATGGCCCTGGCTGGTACCCAGCGTCTGGAGGCCACATGCCCGGCTTGCTGCTGCAGCGTTTCATCCCTGTCCAAAGGGAGAAAAGCATGACCCTGGGCTGTATCCAATACCGCCTCAATAAACTGGAGGCATTGCGAAGGGATAAGGTGAGACTTAGGGTAGTTCACCATAATACCCAACTGACAGAACAGGTCCTGGGTAGCAGACAGAGAGGCTACCAAGTTAGCCCTTGACGTGGCTGACAGAAGCCAGTTGTCGAGGTACAGGAAAACATAATGGCCCTGATAATGCAAAGCCACTGCCACTACGGCTAGGCACCTGGTAAAAACCCTGGGTGCCGAGGACAGGCCAGAGGGGAGAGCTTTGAACTGAAAATGCTCCCCCTGAAAGACAAACCTGAGGAAGCAGCGGTGGGCAGGGAAGACTGATATATGCAGATAGGCATCCTGCATGTCCAGCGCGCAGAGCCACTGTCCCTGGTGGAGCAGTGGTAACAGATCTGGGAGAGTTAACATGCGAAACCTCTTGTACTCTACATACAGACTGAGCATGCTGAGGTCCAATATTGGCCAAAGGTCTCATCTTTTTGGGGACCAGGAAGAAGTGGGAGTAATATCTCCATCCGATCTGGTCCTGAGGAACAGGCTCTATGGTGGATTTTCTCAGCAGTGCCTCGATTTCCTCTCGGTTTAGTGGAATGAGACCTTATGGATAAAGAGAGCGACCTGTAGGGTTTTCTGGAGGTCTCTCTAGAAATTTTAGTGTGTGACCCTGAGCAATGAGATGAAGGACCCACAAGTCTGCTGTGATCGCCTCCCACCTCACCAGGTGGCTGGCGAACCTGCCCGCAACTGGCTTCTCCAGAACCAGTGGAAGATGGGGGAAGGTGCAAGTTGTGAGTCAGGAGGCAGTGGGAGGGTTGGGGTACGCTACTCTGGAAGCTCTCTCAGACTTGGCTAGAGGTGTAGCGGCTGAGGAAGTAGCCCGAACTATTGGTCTTTTTGTCTGGCAGGCTGCTGCCTGTTTTGGCGCCTCTGTTTGCGACGAAAAGGCTGCCTAGCTTAGTATTAGGCCGGTAAAGAGATTGCACTGAGCGTAAAGCTTTGCCATTCTCTTGTAATTCAGTCAGAAGGTCCTTGACATCTTCCCAAAGAGGACAGAGCCTCAGACAGGGGCATTCAGGATAGAATTTTGGACATCCTGGGTGAATCCAGAGATCCACAACATGAAGTATCTGCGTAGGCTCCTAGTTGAAGCATCAACAACTTCGTAAGAGGCTCCTAAGGCATGGCGGCAGGTAATCTCCACCATTCTGACTGTTTGCTCAACCTCATTCCTGGCTTCAGATGCAGGCAGGGCCTCAAACTTAGACTTGAGCTGCCCAAGCATATTCTTCTGATAAAGAATCATATGGCTCAGATAATTCAGAGCCCGCATAGCTAGAGTTAAGGACAAGCAGAACTTGCGTCCGAACTGGTCCAGCTGCTTCAATTCCTTATTTGGAGGCGAGGTACTCATATATTTGGGCTTAGTGGTGTGATCATGCGCCACCTTGATGATCACTGAATCAGCCTTGGGGTGGGTATTGAGGTGGTCTTTCCCTCTGGGACATGGCATAGCCTGTCCGTCTTTTGGAGATGGTGGGGACAGATCTGGTGGCCAAGTCTTCGTGAGGCTCAATCCGGGCGGGGGATGAGAAGGAGACAGCTCAGGAGGTGAGGTGCTCCACTAATCTCTTATGCTGAGGATCCTCGTGGTGATGAACTGAATAGAACCTGGCCTACTTTTTAATTGTACTGATTTATTTTTTTTTTTTATAGTGCTTATAATAAAGTGTCACATTTGGGAAATAATGCTCTCTTTAATTTAGAGCGATGTTGGACCCCACAAACATAGCAAGAATAATTTTGCAGCAAAAATAATGAATTCTACACAACTAGAGATGGTAACTGTAATAAAAAAAAAAGGCAACAGGGCTTGAAGAAGTTTGCTAAGGAAATAAAGGACACTTACTTGTAGCCATTACTTGTAGTCATAGCTTCTAACTACCTAGATTCAGTTTGCTACCCACACTTAGACTCCTAGAAGTCCTCGGGGGTGGGGGGGTGGCATGGTTTGCAAATTAAATAAGGTAAATAGAGAATGAAGGACTGAGGACCCAAAAGTCGATGCTGTAATTGGATATACTGGTATGTGTGCATTCAACCAGGTAGCAGTCCTATGTATTTCAGAAATGGGGATATACCTGGCAGCAGTATGCCTCGTGGAGTGGGGCTTGAGCCCCCCAGGTGGCCCCCCCTCAGCCAACCTGTAACACAGAGCAATGCAGGTGGTGATCCACTGGTCAATCATCTGTTTGGCTGCATGTCTGCCTAGGGCAATGTCAGTATAAGACAGGGACAGCTGGTAAGCCTCACCATGAAATTTCACCATATGGCTCCAGATATAAATGCAAAGCCCAGCACATGTTGATCGTGTGAGCCACTCCCTTGGCCTCTGAAGTGTGAGGCTTCAGGAGGAAGTTTGGAAAGATGAGTGCCTGAGTTAGGTGAAACTCAGAAACTGCCTTAGGCTGGAATTTAATATGAGGCATAAGGTAACCATGCCCCTGTGAAAAAAACAGATAAAGTTACTTCACATATAGCACCTGGAGCTCACTCACCCATCAGTTTGAGGTGATGGCAACAAAAACATGGTTATCCAAGAAAAGCACAAGAGATGACACTTGTCTATAGGCTTGGATGATCTACCCACTAGCCATGACGGCACCAGTGGCAGGTGCCATGATGGAAATGGTTCACTCACTGGATGGGTAAGGTGGTCATGCCCTTTAAAGAAATGGCTGACCACTCTGACCTGTGCCTTAGTCAGTGTACTGGACGTGACCCGATATGCCAAAATGGATGCAAGGTGCACCTTGAGGGATATGACACACTATCAAGCCTGAGGGAGGGACCGGAGAAGTCAAGAAAATGTGACATGGAGCTGGAGGGGGCAACAATTCACACTCCTCATATCAGCACGAGAACTTCATCCACTTGGGTACATTCTGTGAGTCAGTTACTTCCAAAATGTCTCCAGCACCTGCAGAACATCCTCAGAAAGCCCAAACGGCCTGAACCCTGGGCCTGAACTCTAGCTGCTCGGGAAAGCCAGCCAGGTGCAAGGACTGCAGGCCCACATGCCCGACTATTCCCCTAGCCCTAAAAAGCAGATCTGGCAGGAGTGGAAGCAGTCACACTGGTCTGCTAAGAATGAGGAGATCTGGATACCAAAACTGGCATAGCCAGTCTGATGTGATCAGAATCTGGAATGCCTTGCCCCTCCCCATCTTGAGGACTACACCTAGTGGACCACAGGAAATGAAGGGAAGGCAAACACGAGGTCCTGAACACAGAATCCAGAGAACTCTTCCTCCAGCAGAGTGCACTGCTGAGGAGAAAGGGCACAGAGCAGTCTCAGTGTACTGTTTTCCCAGTAAGCAAACAGATCCACTGATGGTGTTCCACATTTTGAAAACTGCTGGTTGCTCACTGCCATAACATGGACAACCACCAGGTCTGCATGCAGACAGCAAGCCAGAGACCGTGTCCGTAGCACCTCCTGATAAGGAGGAAAGGAGGGCATACTGCCCTGTTTGTTCTGGTAGAGCATGGCTGCCATATTGCCCATGCTGATCTGGACCACTTGACCGTGCACCAGCGGTGCGTACTCTGCCAATGCTCGGGCATGCCATGCAGAGTTACAGCAGGCTGATAAGAAGCAGCATCTCGCACAGTGACCACAAACCATGCCCTCTGTGGTCCAGCAGAGAGAGAGAGAGAGAGAGAGAAGAGACAGATAGATAGCTAGACAGCTAGATACTTTATTTTAAAACGCCTTTCTAAAAACCAAGGTGCTTTTTATTAGCATTTTTTAAGAATCCAACATAATAATAAATAAAATGATATCATATAATTACAATACAGACCAATGTGAACAACATGACTATTTTAGTCTCCTGCAAAAGCTTCAGAACACAGCCAGCTCTTGAGTTTACTTTCAAAGATGATGACAGACGGGGCGACATGAATATCCGTGGGTAAACTGTTCCATAGTATAGGGGTTACTACACAGAATGCTCTGTCGCCAGCTGACTTTAATCTTGATTTTGAAACCAGCAACAAATCAGTACCAGTGGAACGTAAATTCTAGATATCAGGGCGGGTTGCAAGAAGCTCACTAAGGTACTGGGGTCCCAGTCAATTAAGGGACTTGAAGGTAAATAGGTAGAAGAATTTTGAAAGTCGATCTGCCATCTCACAGGAAGCCAGTGCAGAGAGCACAGTGCAGGAGTGATATGATCACTCATCTTTACCAACTGTAACAAGTCTGGCTGCCATATTCTGCACTAGTTGGAGATGGTGGATCTGATGTGCACCCCAGCCCAGCTCACCACCCACCAGAGAGTCCATTGTCAGAGTGACTTAAGGCTCTGCTTGAACAAATGGGATGCCCTCTGAGAGGTAAGCAGGGGAGAGCCACTAATGGATGGTGTGCAGCATCAGCTAGGTTACTTGAACTGGTTGGTTCAAGGCTCTGTGAGACTGGACCACTGGCACCCCAGTTCCTAGCGAATGGGTCGCATGTGCCATTGAGACAAACATCCAACAGCCTTGGTAGATGCCATGAAGTCCAGAAGCCAGAGAAAATCTCAGACTGGGCATGACTGCCCAGCCCGCAATGATTGGGCAAAGGATAATAGGTCCTTCACCCTATCTGGGGGCAGAAAAGCTGTGGCCTGGAGAGAGTTCAGCTCTGCTCCAACGAACTAGATCACCTGCTTTGAGGTATACTCAGACTTGGTTAGACGGACTATCAGTCCAAAGTCCTGCAACATGTGGATGGTCATATCTCTGGACTGCTCCATGTCCCACAGTGAGCTCACTGTGATGAGCAAGTCATCAAGGTACGGACAAACTTGATGCCCCTGTACCTGAGAAAGGCTGAAACCACTGACAAGCACTTGGTGAAAAACTCGTGTGGATGACAGGCTCTACAAAATGACTCTGAACTGATACAAGGTTTCAGCCATCCAAAAATGGAGGAACAATCTGTGTGGTGGATGAATGGGAATGTAGAAGTGTGCATCCTGCAGGTCCAGGGAGCGAAACCAAGTTCCTGGCTCCAGGGATGGAATGATCTTGTACAAACTCAAAGTCACTATGGGAAACTTCAAACTGTAAATTAACCTGCTCAAAATTCGCAGGTCAAAAATGAGGTGCCAGCCACCCCCACGTCAGTTTGGATACCAGAAGGTTATATTTAAAAAAAAAAAAAAAGGTTGCTGACATCAGTTTTCAGGAACAGACTATCACATGCCACTGGAGGAGCTGGTGAACTTCTTTCTGCAGTGCCCTGAGAGACTCAAGTGAAAGCGTATCCTCCAATGGGGCTCGAGATCGACAAGGGATAAGGTTTCAAATTCCAGAGAAAACCCCAATCACACCACTTCTATGACCCACTTGTATGAAGCAATAGTGGACTACTGTGACAGGAACTGGAACAGTCAGCCTCCGAGAGGGAGCTGCTGCAGGAGTCAGAGCAGATGGGATCCTTCATCCTGTCACTTTTTGCCTTTGAATTCAGCTCCCAAGGATTGGCTTCCAGAGGAACTGCCCCTGCTGCCCTTGCACTGCATTTCACCTCCCAATTTATTGTAAGGCTTGGCTAGGCAGTGTCGCTGAACAGCTGCCTAAGATGCTGCTGTGGCTGCTGCTGATCTTACATGCTCTGCTAGAGGACACAAAATGAACTTGAGCCTTGTGGCCCGGCTTTGGTCTGATGCTTGGGATTAGTGACTGATGTCACCAAATCCATGGTCACAATGAACTTCTCAATCCATGTGACATGGTCCTTGATTCGTGGCTCGAAGAGATCCATCACTCTGAAGGGCAGATCTGCTATCCATTTCTGGATTTCCTGAATGAAAACTGAAATCTGCAACAAGTGCTTTGGTGTATAGCCACTACTTGGGTAATCTGCAACTGTTGCCTGGTCACTGTCAACCTAGGATCCAGAGTTTTGCAAAGAATTGCTACTAGCCACACGGGAGATGAATGTTCAAAAAACTTGGATAGTTCACTGAGGAGGACCATATACTTGCAGTGTATATGGCATGGCAGAGGCCTGGCAGTAGGCCGGGTGCTGCCAGATGATGAACACCTGGCCCAGAACAGCAGAGGCTATAGGAAAAGCTACTCCCAGTGAGGAGTCTTGTTTGAGAATGTTCAACAGAAGGTAGGTCTCCTTCTTCTAAACCTCCTCCAATGGAGTATCCAGAGCCATGGATGTGTATTCCAAGAGGGTGGCTAGGAAATAATAGTCCCCGAAGGGAACCTCTTGGACTACTGGCTACCCTTCTGATGACACAGAGTTAATGGGATGGACAATGCATCTGAATCAGAGTCAGGATACAGGAGTGTCAACCTCGGACATGGAGTGTGGAAGACCCTCTCCACTGGGGTAAATCACCACTGTCAGGAGATGGGGAAGCCAGGAATGAGGCCCTGAGAGTTAGTGAATAGAGCACCCTCTGCTCACTGTGGAGGAGGGAGCTTCACCTGTATCAGTCACTGTGTGGCTATCAAGGACTGAGGTAATGCCACAGGACTTGATCAGACCTGGAGCCACAGGATGCATTCAAGGCTAGGTCAGGTCACTCGGCAACATCGGCTGACCCCAACCCTTGATAACTGCTCCATATGCCCCATGCTGCCAGGCAGCCCTTTCCTATCTGTGACAGGCCCAATGTCGGCAGTGGAAGCCACATGAGGAGGAAGAACTCAACATTGATGGTGATACTGGCATCAATTTCAAGAATGGGATCGAGAGTGAGACTGCAGTCTCAAATGTCACAACAAGCTCTGGGTACCCACAGAGTAGGAGGCAGGCCTCAGACAATCAGGCGCTGCCTAGGTGGCAGGGAATCAACTGGGAGCTCAGTTGGCCCGACCCACCTTGCTTGGTATGGGCTGCAGTCAGCACTAGAGTCCGAGAGAGAGAGAAATAGGTTTCCCTCAACACGGTCAACTGTTCACTCAAACAGCACAGACACATTTGGCTGCCCAGACAGGCATTCAGTTAACAGATGTACTGTCTCCATGTTTAGGTCGGCTTCCCTAGAGGATGACCGACCATGCAGTTCCTCCAGCTGGACAGAACAGAACAGTCCCACGACCAACACTGACCCCATGCACGACATCAACTGTTCATCTTGAGCCTTTGGCACCAAGATGAAGACAAACCTTTGAAGGAATTAGGCAGGACGAGTTGGGTGATCAAATGCATACTCCTACTCCACTATGAGAAGGTCTATGACTAGAACATTACCACTGGCTCTCTGACTCTCATAGGCCTGCAACTGCGCCACCAATTATGTAGACAGTAAAAGCATCTTAACTGGCTTTCCCTGGAGCACCTGCAGCCGGCGCTTGTTAAGCATCTGTGGGTGCATGGCCGAGTATCAGGTGCAATCCCCCACATCATGGGCTAGCATATGCAGGCATCCTATCTGTCAGTTGTGGACACTGGGTACCACTTGCACACCATACATCTGAACTCTATCTGCTTCTACTTTTGTTCCATAGCGAAAAGTGACAAAGAAGCAAAAAGCCAATGGTAAGGGACTGGTAATGAGAGGAAGTGAAGTAAAACTTAAAAAAAGAAATTCCCGGAAATGCATATCCTTTGGAAGAAAAGATCTGGTTACAATGGGGGAGGAGTCAGAGGACTACATGGTTGGGTCATAGGAGGAGTGAAGCTTGCAGACTGTTTTAATAACTGAGCATATTCAGTGAAAGACTACCTATGTATGGATAATGAACTAAGGCAGTGTATTAATATTAATGTTTCCATCAGTTTCCCCACTGTCACCATAAGGCTATCTGGTTGGTAGTTGCCTGTTTCCTCCCAACTACCACCCTTGTGGAGAGGTACTACATCAGCTCTTCTCCAGTCTCCCAGCACTACCCATTATTTCAGTGTTTAGTTTTAAAAAAAATCATTTATTTTCCTCATAGTGTGTTTCTGTATAGTTTTAGTGATATTAGGCAGTGTTACTGTGAAACAGCAAGTCCTTTTTATTCGTGCAGGCATTTGGTGATTAAGTTTTTATGCATATTATATTTGTATGATATTGTAATGTAATGTATACGGTATGACATACTGTACAGTTTTTGTGCGGCGCCCAGAGCCTTCGGGATTGGGCGTCTTTTTAAATAAATTTGATTTGATTAGATTATATTTTAGTGTTTTTCCAATTCCACCTCAGTTCACTGGAACCAGATAAACTTTTTTTATTAACATTTAATAACAGCATCATCGGCTCGCTTGCACATGAGGATCCCACAGTGGTCTCTGCAAGTCCAGTGGGAACAATCCACAGATGACCTAGACAAACCTGTACTAGTTATGTCTCCTCTGTGGAAGGCCCTAATGTAGTGGGATGGACCACACCAGCCTGCTCAAGGGTGTACCATTTTGTAGTCCAACCATGTCACAGGCTTTCACCTTGGATACAAACATAGAAACACAGATTTTGAAAGCAGATAAGGACTGCTTGGCCCACCTAGTCTGCCCATTTTCCTTGCCTGCCCCTGGGATCCGGGTGGGAAGCACATCTGGGTCCTTACCAAACTCAGGGTACTTGGACCCAGATAGAGAAAAACTTACACATAAATGTCCTGGAGATGCGGGATGTTCTCTATAGTTTCCAGGCATTTCGAACACATCTGACAACAAGCCCTCTGTTAATCCAGACAATCAGTGTGATGCATTACATCAGCAAACAAGGGGACCTCATTCATAACCCCTATGCAGGGAAGCAGTGAGAGTGTGGCAGTGGGCTCTGGAACATGGCCTAGAACTCTCGGCTGTACATCTTTCAGGGGCCCAAAACGACTTGGCAGACAGGCTAAGCCGGGTGCGGTCAAGCCTGCACGAACAGTAACCGCTAACCTCAGTGGCGGAAGATCTCTATGCAAGGTGGGGTTGCCCAGAGCTGAACCTTTTTGCATCCCCACACAACACAAAACTGCCACATCTTTGCTCGCTGGCTTACCATTTCACACAAGAGGCTAGTTCATAAACAAGTGAACCTCAGTGTAACGGGGGGTATACTGAAATGGGTTTGAGGTGTCCCGAAATGGGTTCGAAACTGGTTACTGGATATGAAGAAAAAGTCTAATTAATGGTAACCAACTGACATGGAAACAGGTGACCAGTGGTGTTCCATAGGGGTTGGTTCTCAAGTCTCCAGTCCACTTGGGGATATTTATTTGTCATCTAGGGAATGGAATTCAAGGAATGATATGTTTCTTTGCAGACAATACCAAGATATGTGGAAGAGTGGACACCAACGAGGAGATAACCGCAAGGTAATGAACACAGAGGCCATAACCCAAGAATGGAGTATAGGATGAATGGGGTGGAAGTGGAGATAACATTAGAGGAAAGTGACCTGGGGATGTTAATAATGGAGAACATAAAGTCATCAGCACAATGTAGTAGGCTTAAGAGCAAAGCAAAGTGGATACAGGGGTGCATATGGAAAGAGTTCACTAGCAGAAGGACAGATGTAATGCAGTCCCTGAATACATTCCTTGTCTGCCCTCACTTGGGAGTATTGTCTGCAGTTTTGGAGACCACCCTTACCAAAGGGACAGGTTAGAGGCAGTGCAGAAACAAGCCACCACAACTATAGAAGGGCAATGGGGTGGGCCCAATGAGGAGTGCTTGGAGAATCTCAACATGTACAGGTTAGAGTACAGGAAAAAGAGGAGTGTCATGATCGAGATATTCAATTACCTCCTTGGAATAAACAAAAAGGACAGTAGTACGCTGTTCACAGTAAGTGGTAACAGAGGTACCAGGGGTAACTCTATGAAACTGTCGGGGGAGTCAAGAAGCAACCCTACCTCTTGATCTACCCCCCCCCACACTCAGACTGAACCGGCTCTCCCTCTCCCCCTGCTATGCCTATTGGGTAAGTTCCCCTTACCTAGCCATTTTTAATTTTATCTACTGCACTCATCTGTTGTACTTTTATGCTGTACAATGTTAATGATTATGCCCCTTTTGATGTAATGTACTGCTGTATATGACTATTATTTCTGTAATGTTAATTACTAATTATTTTTTCTCCTACTGTACTCCTCCTGTACTATCCTCCATACCTCACCCCTAGGACGCATCTGGAAATGAGCTGTTATCAGCTCAGTATGCCTTTCCTGGAAAAAAAACATCTGAAATAAATGTTAATATGTGATTTTTTTACTGATGGACCGGGGGACATGTTATCTGAGGTCATCATGGCTAAAACAGTGAAAGGTTTTAAAAGGGGATGGGACAGGCACATGGGAGTAGTGCCTAAGGGCACAGATTGGGGGGGGGAGGTAGGCAGAACTGACAGGACACAGTCTGACAATTAGACAGGCAGACTCCACTAGCCTTTATCTGCCCTCACTGTCTATGTTTCTATGAATGGAGATACAGCGTGAATGTTGGAGTCCACTGGACTGCCACAGAGTAGGGATACAGGACAGGGGCAGTCAGTAGGGTATTGAGTGGTAAGGGGGAGGAAGAGACATCTAGCCAGGATGCCCATCAGCAGCCAGTTGGCAACATGGCATTGAACCACAGGCCTGGAGTTATGCCATTCTTCAACTCGGATGCAGCTAGTAACCAGCATGTTATCAGGTGCAACCCCGTCTATACTGGACTTTGCATTTGGAGGTGGAAGAAGCAGGAGCTACAGTGTGTGTTCCTGGGGACTAAAGGGAAGTATTTATTCTCGTAGTCTGGTAAGCTTGTAGTTTGGTCTGGTTAGCTCATACTGGGAGGAGGACTTGTGGCCTGTTTTTTTAAGCAGGACTTGTGGTTTTTTTTATTTTTTTTAAGCAGGACTTGTTTTGAATTCTGTCTGACAGCTACAAAATCAAACTGCAAACAGATTTAGACTTGGGGGTGGGGCAGGTAGCCAACAGCCATTTTAGTTAATTGCTTCACTTTGCATTTGGAGCTGGAAGAAGCAGGAGCTACAGTGCGTGTTCCTGGGGACTAAAGGGAAGTATTTATTCTTTTAGTCTGGTTAGCTTGTAGTTTGGTCTGGTTTGCTTGTATTGAGAGGAGGACTTGTGGCCTGTTTCCTCCCACCTCTCACCGCCACCACTATTAAATAGGCAAGTGTACCACTCCCAGTAGTTGTTCCACCTATTAGGAAGGGTCAGGAGGCGGAGTAATTTAAAGGGGGTGAAATCTAACTTAAAGTCTTAAAGAAATATTGATGCAAATGTAATGGTTGTGCATTTTCTTTTTTGAGGTAAGAATTATTCTGGGGACAGTGTTTTGACAGAAATGCAGATTTACAATTCTTAAGTAATACGGAAGCAATTGTAAAGATCTGTGAAATAAATTTAGAGCATAGGGAATACAGAAAGATGAGGAGGCCAGGGCAAGGAGGCAGCTGGATGAATGGGAGAGAACAGTGGAGGGATAGGGGCACTGGGAGGCCAGGAGGGTTGTCAGCTGCAATGGGTGTGGGGCAGCACTGTTTTTGGGAACCTGCTGGAAGGTGGGGTCCAGTGTGCAGGCCATTAGACAGCTTACGCTGGAGACAGAGAGCCTGAGATGGGAACTGGGTGGAAGGTGGGGGGGGGGGGGGTAGTGTGCAGGCCATTAGACAGCTTAAGCCTGAGACAGAGAGCCTGAGATGGGAATTGGGTGGAGGGGACAGGAATGAGGGTGAGGAGGAGATGGTGCAGAGGGGCAGGGAGGGCTCCACTGCAGGATAGACCAGGCTGCCAAGGGCCAGAAGGGGGCACTTGGCCAGGGGGATCAAGTCCAAAGGGTCCTGGGAGTGCCAAAAGGGGGTGTTGGCAGGTGGTAGGGAACATGGGCAGATAGAAAGGAAGTAGAAAAGAGGTTCAGAGTAAGCAGAGGCAAGGAGGGATTATAGGGGAAGGCTGAGGCAGGAGGTTGGAGGTTGGAGACAACAAAAAGGTATGCAGAACTGGCTGATCAAACAGAGCAGGAGGTTAGGGAAGGCACCATAGAACAAGAGTCAGGGGACCAGGAAGGAAGGGGGGAAATACAGGGTACAAGGTGAGAGAGAAGACTGTGGGGTAGAAGTGGAAAGTGGCAGAGAAGCAGGTCGAGTTGGCACGAACACACTAAATAAAGGGGAGGAAGGCCAAACCATGTTGGGGGGAAGGGGAGTCACAATGCAGGGGGCAGTGGGAGGAGGTACACGTACTGGAGAGAGAGGGGCTGTGGAAGGGAGCGAGCACAGAAGGGACGGAGGAAGAGAGCAGGTGGAGGTGCAATTGAAGGAGAAGGGAGGAGGAGGAGGAAAGGGCAGTGTATGGAAGGAGAGGACACTGAGGAAAAGGGGCTCGTAGGAGGGAAAACCATGGGGGAAGTGGAAGGGATGGGGGAGTGAGTACTTGTATTAGGGGATTCTGTGGGGGGTGGGGTGAATGGGGAAGTAAGGGAGCAAGGAAGAGCCGAACCTGGGTGGAGTGTATGCCAGGTATGACAGCGGGGAGAGTAGGGCAGTGCATTCAGAAATGTGTGAAGAAGGTGAGAGGGAAGCCTCATATCATTGTGCACCTAGGAACAAATGACCTAGAGGGCAGTACAGTGAAAGAAGTACAGGAGAGGTTCAGAGAAGTGGGGGAGTATCTGCAGTCACGTGGGAAGCTCAGTGACGTTCTCTGAGGTACTCCCAGTATCTACAGCAAGCACGGTGAGGAAACTAAGAATACAGGAGTTTAATGGGTGGCTGAAGGGGTGGTGTGCAGAAATGGGGTATGAGGTAGTAGGGGAGTGGGGAGAGACATGGAACAATAAGGGGCTTTATGCCAAGGATAGGCTGCATCTCAGCATCAAGGGTACAAGGGCATTGGGACAGGGGATGGAGAAGTACATTAAAAACAACATAAATTTAAACTGAGGAGGGGGAGGGCTCAGCAGAATAGCAGGGAGGAGGCACCTTCCAGGGGAGACCGGAAGGCCTCTCACCCCCAGAGAGGGAAGAGGAGGAGAATGAGGGGAAGTTACCAACACAAAACTGGAGGGGGAGAGAGGGGAAGAGGAGGGGCGGGGCACAAGGTGGGTTGCAGTATCCTTGAATGCAAGGAGCTTAGCAAACAAGGTGGCAGAGTTCCAGGCAATGGTGGTAAAGGGAGAGGTAGATATTTCCGCCATCTCAGAGACCTGGGCCACCCAATACCATGACTGGGCTCTTATGATCCCAGGTTACAAGGTGTTCCGCAGGGACCGGGAAGGGGGAGGGCTGGAGGGGTGGCTATTTATATCAGGGAAGGGATACTGTGTACCAGGGAGAGGGGGGATGAGGGGATGCCAGAAGCCATATGGGTATCGCTCCAAAGCCCTAAAGGTAAGAAGCTCAGGATGGGGGTGGTGTACAGGCCACCCTCACAGAGCAAGGAGGTGGATAGGTAGCTGAGAGAGCAAATCAGGAAGGTCAGTGGCAAAGGTAAATACAGTTATAGTGGGAGACTTCAACCTACCTGGCGTTGACTGGCAGACAGTAACCACAACACACGTCAAGGAACAGGTGCTGCTGGAGGCTATCCAAGACAGCTACCTAGTGCAAGGGGTGATAGAACCTACTAGAGAGGGGAATATACTGGATTTGGTGCTGACAAATGGTGATCAAGTCCAGGATGTGGTAGTACAGGACCCTCTAGGAGGAAGTGACCACCACTTAGTGTGGTTTTCCTCGACACAGGGAAGGAGTCGGCTAAGACCAGGACAAGAGTGTTGGACTTCAGGAAGGCAGATTTTACCAGAATGGACAGCATCCTAGAGGGGTATTTAGCTAAAATTAACCCAGTGAAGGATGCTGAACAGAAGTGGGCAATCATTAGGAAGGGGCTGAATAAGGCCACAAACGCGTGCACCAAATCTCAGAGTAAGCAGTCCATGTCCAAAAAACATAGCTGGCTCAGCAAGGAAGTGGCATGGAAGGTGAGGGAAAAAAGATTGGCCTTTATTAAGTGCAAAAAAATCAGGGCATGAGGAGGATAGAGAGGTGTTCACAAAGGCATCTAGGGAGGTGACGAGGTCAGTCAGGGCAGCCAAGGCAGCAAAGGAGCTGAAGTTGGCTCAGGGATCAGAGAGGGTGGAAAAGGGGGTTCTTTAAATACATTGGGATAAGAGGAGTTGTACAGATGACATTGTTAGAATCAAGAGGGATGGGTGGAATTAGGGTAAGAACAGGAAGAGGCACTCAATGAGTACTTCTACTCAGTGTTCACAAAAGAAAGGGATGGCCCAATACTGCAGGGGATGGGGGCAAGGGTGAAGGGGGGCAGACATAACAGATGGGGTCATCCAAGAGGATAGAGTTCTGAAGGGCCTTAAAGCCTTGCGGGTGGACAAGGTACCAGAACTAGACGGTGTACACCCAAGGGCCCTGAAGGAACTGGCGGAGGTATTGGAAGGCCCTCTGATGGACCTCTTCAACACCTCCTTGGAGATGGGGAAGGTACCCCGGGACTGGAGGATGGCTCATGTGGTGTCCCGTCACAAGAGTGGACCCAAGGACCAGCCGGGGCAACTACAGACTAGTAAGCTTGACTTCCATAGTGGGTAAGTTGATGGAGACCATTGTAAAGAAGAGGTTGATAACCTTTCTCGATAGTAACGGTCTACAGGATGAGACACAGCATGGGTTTGTATCAGGAAGATTGTGCCAAACTAGCCTGATCAACTTCTTCGACTGGGTCACTAGGGCAGTTGATGAAGGCCACGCTGTGGATGTCCTGTACCTGGACTTCAGCAAGGCTTTTGACTTGGTGCCCCACGGGAGGTTAATGAGCAAGCTGAGGGACATGGGGGAAGGGGAGAAAACTGGTGGGGTGGGTTGAGAGCTGGCTGCAGGGCAGACAACAGAGGGTAGTTGTACGGGGGGAGACATCCAAGCCAAGGCCAGTAACAAGTGGGGTACTGCAGGGATCAGTGCTGGGCCCTGTTTTCTTCAATGTCTTCGTTGGAGACATTGCAAAGGGGGTCGGGAGTAAGATC
The DNA here is from genome assembly GCA_016271365.2 of Neoceratodus forsteri. Classification (NCBI taxonomy): domain Eukaryota; kingdom Metazoa; phylum Chordata; order Ceratodontiformes; family Ceratodontidae; genus Neoceratodus; species Neoceratodus forsteri. The sequence goes on from CM028134.1 coordinate 686,379,489, forward strand.
AGACTGTTCACAGATGACACTAAGATTTGAGCAAAAGTAGACAATGAGGAAGGGAGGCAGGCACTCAGGGAGGATCTAGCTAAACTCGATCACTGGTCTAGGGAGTGGCAGTTGGGGTTCAACTCTAAGAAGTGCAAGGTCATGCACCTCGGAGCAAGAAATCACAGGACCAACTACTGGCTGTGGGGAGTGCAGGTAACAGCTTCAGAGGAGGAAAGGGACCTCGGGGTAACAGTCACAGAGGACATGAAGGTATCATAGAAGAACAGACTTTGACGGCAGATAAGGACCACTTGGCCCACCTAGTCTGCCCATTTCCCTACCTACAGGATAAGCTGCAGATCCTAGTTAACCAACAGCCTATTTCTTCCTACCCCCCACAAAAATTGCCTTATGTCTGTCCCATGCATTCTTGAATTCTCCCACAATTTTAGACCCCACAACCTCCTCAGGAAGGCTGGTCCATGCATCCACCACCCTCTCTGTGAAAAAACACTTCCTCACATTGCCCCTGAACCGCCCCCCCTCTATCTTCAAATTGTGTCCCCTCGTTCTTGCACATCTCTTTTTCTGAAAGATGCTACTCTCTTGGACTTTGTTGATTCCACCAAGGTACTTAAAAGTTTCTATCATGTCAACCCTCTCCCTCCTTTCCTCACGGGTATACATATTAAGCTCCTTTAGTCTCTCCTTGTATGGCTTCTCTTGCAACCCTGCACCACTTCAGTTGCTCTCCTCTGGATTGCCTCTATCCTGTCTATGTCCTTGCAGAGATGGGGTCTCCAGAACTGGACGCAGTACTCCAGATGGGGTCTCACCAACTGTCTGTACAGAGGGATAACAACTTCCTGTTTTCTGCTAGTCATGCCTCTCCTTATACATTCCAGTATCCCTCCAGCCCTCCCTACTGCCTTCTCACATTGCTTGCTAACCTTAAGGTCATCTGATATGATTACCCCCAGGTCCCTTTCTATTTTTTTTGTTGTTACTACCCCTTCTCAATTGTGTAATCTTCCTCTGGGTTTTTGTTTCCCAGGTGCATTATTTTGCACTTCTGCGCATTGAATCCAAGCTGCCATACTTCTGACCATTCCTCCAACCTTGCCAAGTCCCTTCTCACCCTTTCCATGCCTCCTTCTGTATCAACCCTGTTGCAGATCTTTGTGTCATCTGCAAAGAGGCATACTTTTCCTTCCAGTCCTTCTGCAATGTCACTTATAAAGACATTAAAAAGAACTGGACCCAGTACTGAACCCTGTGGTACCCCACTAGTAACCCCTCTTTCTTCAGAGTGGACTCCATTTACAATTACCTTCTGTGTCCTGTTGTCCAGCCAATGTTTTACCCAGGCTACCACCCTGGGACCCACTCCCAGGCTGGTTAATCTGACTGTTTATCTTTTGTGTGGGACTACAGTATGTCGAATGCCTTGCTAAAGTCTAGGTAGGCCCTGTCCACAGCCCCTCCCAGGTCTACTACTTTGGTCACCCAGTCAAAGAAATCAATTAGATTCGTCTGACATGACCTTCCCACTGTGAACCCATGCTACCTTGGGTCCTGTGCCCCACTGGCCCCTAGGTACTCAACAATTCTTTCCTTCAGAAGTAACTCCATCACTTTGCCTACCACAAAGGTCAAACTGACAGGACTGTAGTTTCCTGCCTCTGTCTTGGTCCCACTTTTGTGAAGGGGAATCACATCCGCCTTTCTCCAGTCCTCAGGTACCACACCTTCCTCTCATGATTTGTTAAAAAAGGTAGTCAGTGGTTTCACTAGTTCTCCTCTTAATTCTTTTAGAATTCTGGGGTGAATTCCGACAGGCCCCATTGCTTTGTCCACCTTCAGTTTTAGGAGTTCTTTCAGAACCCTTTCTTCTGTTAAAGGACTGGGATCGACCCCCCTATCCAAAGTGCTTCTGTTAACTGGATTAGGCACCTCCCCCTCCTCCTCTTTTGTGAATACTGAGCAGAAATATTCGTTCAGTATCCCTGCTTTTTCACTGTCCCTCTCTACCCACCCACCATCAATTCTATTCAGCCTCACTATCCCTCCCTTTGTCTTTCTATGCTCCCTGATGTACCTATAAAAGGTTTTATCCCCCTTCTTAACCGAGTTGGCGATCTTTTCCTCAGTTTGGGCCTTTGCTATTCTGACTTCCCTCCCTGCTTCCTTCTGCCTTAACTGGTACAGCTCTCTGTCCTGCTCCTTCAGTGTTTCCTTATACTTCCTGAATGCTATCTTTTTCTCCCTGACCTTTCTTGCCACCTCTTTTGAGAACCATAGTGACTTTCTTTCATTTTGATTTATTTGCTTCACACAAAGGCTTGTTGCCTCTGTGGTGCACTTCTGATGTTTCCCCATTGTTGCCCTACCCCTCCTTCTAGCCTGTCTGCTAGTACTTTTCTAAGGCACTCTCCCATCTTGCCAAAGTCAGTCCACCTGAAGTCCAGTATCCTCACTTTTGTACGTCTTGACTCTGTAGCTGAGTTTATCATGAACCACACTATATGGTGGTCACTTGTTTCCAGACAGCTACCCACTTCTAGATCCAAGATCCTCTCCCTGTCTCCATTTGAGAGTACGAGGTCCAAGACTGCTCTCTCATGAGTGAGTTCCAAAACTAGCTGTCTGAGGCATGCCACCTGTAGGGCATCGAGAATGGCCCTGCTCTTGGATGTGGCTGCAGCAAATGTGCTCCAGTTAACATCTGGCATATTCAGGTCTCCCATCAATAATATCTCCCCTTTCTCTGCCATCCTAAGAATGCCTTCTATGATATCCTTGTCCATTCCCTCCCCCTGACATGGGGGTCTGTGTACAATCCCTGTGCGGACTGTGGTGCCATTTCCAGTCTCTAAGGTGACCCACAGTGCCTCCTCTCCTCCCTGTTTACTCTTTTGTTCAGTTGCTTTTATCCCTTCCCTTACAAAGAGAGCTACTCCTCCCCCTCTCTCCTGTAGGTTGTGTACCCTTGTATGTTAACATCCCATCATGGTTATCTCCACATCAGCACAGTGTAGCAGGGCAGCAGCAAGGGCAAATAGGATGCTGGGGTACATTGCCAGAGGGATCACCTATCAAAAAGGGGAGGTCATCCTGCCCTTGTATAGCTCACTGGTGAGGCCACACTTGGGTACTGTGTGCAGCATTGGTGCCCATACCTCGAAAAGGATTTGAGATTACTGGAGGGGGTGCAGCGCAGGGCTACAAAAATGATCATGGAACTGAGGAGTTGCCATATGAGGAAAGATTGAGGGAGCTCAACATGTATTCGTTGGCAGAGAGAAGGGAAAGCGGGGACACGATAGAGACCTTTAAGTACCTGAAAGGCATAAACAAAGTCAGAGAGGGAAGATTGTTCCGCTGAAGGGGGGGTGAGGGTCACTAGGGAGCACAGTCTGAAGTCAGAAGGGGGATGGTTCAGGAGGGAGATGAGGAGGCACTACTTTATAGAGAGAGTGGTGGCGAGATGGAACGCACTGCCAGAGGAGTTAATCGAACTGAGGACAGTGGATAGCTTTAAACAGAGTTGGGATAGAGTCAAGGGCAGGATTAGTAAAGCCAAGAACACAAAGAGGGAAAAGACCAGGAAAGGGGAGGAAGGAGGGGTTTGGGTGGGGTGGGGCAGATGTAGTAATATGAAACTAAGAGCTGCACAATCAGACAGACTTGATAGACCTGTGGGCCTTTTTCTGCTGGCAATTTCATATGTACCCTTCAACATCTAGATCACTGATTTGCACAGCAACACTTTCGCAGGAGAACCTTCACATCTTGTGACAGCCTTATTTTGTGTATAGATGTATAGTTCTGGGGGACTTTAATGTTTGGGCAGATGAATCTTCTAGGCTTGGTTATAACCTCTTCCAGATGATGTCATCTCTGGGCCTGTCGCAAGAAGTTTCTTCCACGACCCACCGGGGCGGCCACATGTTGGACCTAGTCTTCTCACTGGGGCTTCAAATAAATAAATAATCTCAAGACTGATCAGGTCGTTTGGTCTGATCATTGCTCGGTGGAGTTCTTCTTCAGGCCTCCCCTGCTGAAATGGTAAGCTACCGCCCCTTGAGGGGTCTGACCACCGAGGTTTTTCTGGCAGTGGCCAATCTAGTGTGGACAATGCCTACATATAGGGTGTAGCATGGCACTTGTCGCTATAACAGGGCAATGTCTGATGCGCCGACTTTCACAATTGTTTGTGTGACCCAAATCTTCTCACTTAAGGTCCCCGTGCTTTGATGGGGAGCGCAAGGCAATAAAGATTATGGGTCAGAGGTTAGAACACTGCTGGCAGAAGACTGGGCTGGAGGCAGACAAACTGGCCCAGCATACTCATTACGGTGAGTACCAGGGGCCAATCAACTATAAGGAGGCAGAGTTCCTGTCCATAGAGATTGCTGCTGGGAAGAATCGACCAACTGTGCTATTTCGAACTGTTGACAAGCTTTTACATCCTGCCTGTCTGCAGCCAAAAAAGGCCTTTTCTGACACTTTATGTGAAGAGTTTGCTCAATTCTTCTCAGATAGAGTGTCCACTATCTGGCACAGAATTCTGCCAGTGAGCCAAATTGCAGCCAACAGTGGTCACCTTGGGCATCCGGAGAGCACTCTATCCAGTTGGGGTGAGTTTAGACCGGTGGAGGTGGCTGAGGTCATTGAGGTTGTTTCTAAGCTAAGGCACACATATTGTGAACTGGACCTGGTGCTGACATGGTTCTTGATGAGATGTGTCGACTCCGCAGGCCCGGTGTTTGCCTTTAATGTCCGGTGCTCTGTCGGAGGAGGTCTTCCCAGATGCCTTGAAGGAGGCACTGGTGAGACCCCTTCTTAAGAAACCATCCTTAGACCCTGACGTCAAGGCAAATTACCATACTATCTCCAACCTTCCATTTCTAGGTAAGGTTGTCGAGAAGGTTGTGGTGCTTCAGCTTGAGGAGCACCTCGTGGCCAATGATCTATATGAGCCTCTCCAGTCTGGGATTCGTGCGAGGCATAGCACAGAAACTGCATTCGTTTGGGTGCATAATGACCTCCTCAGGATCAGAGATCGATGGGAAAGGACAATTCTCATTCTTCTCAGCTTTTGACACGGTGGACCACTGTGTGTTACTTGACTGCCTGAGGAAATTTTGTGGACTTGCTGGCACTGTCATCTGTTGGTTGGAGTCCTATCTCACGAACAGGAGGCAAAGGGCTGTGATGGGGAATTTCTCCTCCTCCCCTAGCCTCCTGTCCTGTGGAGTACCTAAGAGTTTGATCTGGTCAATGATGTTGTTCGCTGTGTACATGCTGCCCCGGGAGAGCTCATTAGAAAATACAGTCTGGGTTTTCATTGCTATGCCGATGATACCCAGCTGTACCTTTCCTTTGTCCCTGAGACATCCAACGCACTCTTCAAGGTCCCAGTGTGTCAAAATAAACAGCACCCTCTCCAGCACCCGCCCCGTCCGCTCCGGGGTCCCACAGGGCTCCATTCTGGGCCCTCTTCTTTTTAGTCTCTATGTAAATGCCCTACCCAACTCCTGTTCCAGCAAGGTCCTGCTATATGCAGATGATGCGGTTCTCCTCTCCTCCCACCCTAACCCCTCCTCTCTTCAGGCCTCCCTCCAGTACTCTTTCAGTCAAATTGGAAACTGGTTCAATGACTGCAGGCTGGTCATTAACATTAAAAAAAACAAAAGCCATGTTGTTTGCCCATCATCAAAATAAGGCAAAAAACTTGCCCCTCCATATACTAACCAGCTCATTCCACCCACTAGAACAAGTTAGCAGCTACAAATACCTGGGCATTACCTTCGACTCTGCCCTCTCCTTTCACTTGCATATCGACCTGCTCACCTCAGCAATTAACATGTGCATAGACCTTCTCTACCATCATAAGGACTGCCTCCCACCGGATGCCCTCAGATTGGCAGTCTCCTCCTCTGTCCTGTCTCTTGTAGACTACGGCCTCCCTGTCTACGCTGCTGCTGATGCCACCGCCCTCAAGAGAGTCCAACTATTCCTAAATAAGGCCTGTAGGCTCCTCACTGGTGCAGACAAATGGACTCATGTATGCACGCTATACTCGCTGGCCAACATACTCAATCTAGAAGAGTGGTTACAATATCAGACCTGCCTCCTGGTTAAAAAAATACCTCTAGGTCTCTCCCCCCAAGGGGTGTCCGCCTCCCTCCACCCGTGGCTCCACCAAGGCTGCTCTCAGAGTCCCGAGGGTGCGGACATCACTCGCCCACAGATCCTTTTGTTACAGGGCACCACACTGGTTCAATGCCCTCCCCTCCTCGATCTCCTCACTCACTAAAATAGGTCCTTTCAAGACAGCTCTCAAGAGCTGCATTTTCTCTAACCGCAGCTGCAAATGTGCCCCACAAGCGGGATCTTAGTCCACAGGTGCCCCGCACCCTCCCCGGCCCCTTTTCTAGACTCTTGATGACAATCGCCTTATCTCAGGCTGCAATTCTGAATTTACTGTATTTGTCCTTGGAGCCTAGCTTTTGCACTGTATAGACCGCTGTACTGCTATTGTAAACTGTAACTTATCTGGGCACTAGATGGCTCGGGATTCTATGTTGTTTGTTCTGACACCTGCAAATATATGAATACTGTTTGCTATTCGCTGTTTGGCATGTAAAAAAAACTTTCTGTAACCTCCTGTCTATCACACTGCATTTGTGTTGCTGTCTATGTGTTGAATCCACTGGAACTGAAGTGGAGCCTTTGGAAGGGAGTCCTTGACTCAAAGGGTTGTAATTACAATATGTATAATAAATAAAATAAAAAAAGAAATAATTGCCATGCTGAGATCAATGACTGGATGGCCTCCAGCTGGTTGTCACTGAATCCCAATAAGACAGAGCTACTGGTAGTGGAGTCGAACAGAGGATATGATAGGATGGCCTCTGGCGCAGAGACAGGACTTTTCCTGGGTTCTGTGCCACTAAAGGACTCTTCTAGGGTGCGTGACCTTGGCGTTATCCTGGACAGTGGACTGACATTTGAATCCCAGGTGTCGTCCATTGTCCGTACCAGTTTCTATCATCTAGGGAATATCACCAGGATCAAGCCTCTAGTTCCGCCCCGGACCTCCCTACCTTGGTGCATGCCTTCGTGACATCGAGGTTTGACTACCATAATGCACTCTACCTCAGGGTCTCAGGAAGTACCCTCCGCCAGCTACAGCTGGTGCAGAATGCAGCCACCAGGTTGTTGATGGAGCAGCTTAAATACTGCCACATCACCCCGGTGCTGCATGAACTGCACTGGCTGCCAGTCAGTTGGAGGGTCCTCTTTAGGGTGGGCTTGCTCACCTTCAAGGCCCTACAGGCCTAGGCCCTGGTTACCTGGTGGACCTTCTTATACCTGCTGCCTCAGTCCACTCCCTCTGTTCCTCCTCCAGGGGCCTCCTTGCAATTCCCAGGACGAGGTCAAAAACGGACAGCGACAGAGCTTTTAGTGTTGCCAACCCCGGCCTGTGGAATTTGCTACCTCCAGCTGTAAGGGAGGCCCCTTCAGTAAAGGTATTCAAAGCCCACCTCAAGGCCTTCTTGTTTAATCAAGCTTTCCCAAACCTTGTCTTTTAAATACTGCCTTGGCATTGACATACTGTGAAACAGCTTCTGTCTCAGGCTACGTATTTATCTATCTTTCTGATTTTATTCTATCATAATTGTCTATTTAATACTGTTTTATTTACTGGTGTGTTTTTATTTATTCTTTGGTTGTATTTCTTGTGTACGGCACCCAGAGCCCCAGGGATTGGGCATCTTAAAATAAAATTTGCCTTGCCTTGCCCATAGTGTAAACAAGTGGTGGCAAAACTCATTTATGCCATCACCCACTGTGATTGAGAATACCACCTCAAATGTTTCTATCAAGTCTGGTGACAATCATAAGTAGTTTTCAAGATATAGCTAATAATATAAGTGTGACATATGCATTTAGGCATGTGTCATAATGCAAATCAAAGGCAATACTTTAATGCAGGTTGTTAATATGTTATTACTTGAAGAAATCATAGTATTGAATGTCTATACTAAGATACCAAGTTTGGCAGCATTTCGAAAAATGGCTCAAGATAGTGCCATGAGGCCAGCCCGGTGGCACGGAGGGTTGAGGCGCTGGATGCCACATCTCGCACCATGCTGGCGACCCGGGTTCGGAAACAGACTTGGGAATCCGGGGGTTGGCAGGGGAGGGAGAGGATGGAGCATCCAGAGGACTGCTCTCCTCTCCCTGGGGTGGGATCCAGGGATACCTGGTGTCCTGGCAGCCCTCGATGGACATCAGGGGCACTGCAGGTTCACGGGGCGCAAGCATGGAGTCCGGCCAGCAGGGCAGCGTGCGCGGGTGTTACTGCAATTGCACTCCCTGGGAGGAAAACAAGTGAAAATCCCTCCTCAGGGATAGGCGAAGGCACTTCTGTCCCGGACCACACCCCAACATCAGGCGCCTCCTCACAGCCCGCCGCCGCCTCACACCACAAGAGACCTGGGCGGATAGGGCGACTTCTCCCGGGGTTCAGATCCAGGGGCTGTGTCGGGACGGAGCGAGGAAGAGGGAGAAGGAGAAGGGTATTAGGTGGGAGGTAGAGACCGGGGTTAGAGGATGCCAGAGAGTTTTCCCTGAGGGTGTGAAGAAATAGAGTTTGAAAAGAAAAGAAAAGAAAAAAAAAAGATATTGCCATAAATGTAAAAGTGACAAATGTGCAAAATCTAAAATGTAACAGCCACTTACAATTACAATTACAACTAATTACAGCCAATTACAACTGATACATAATTCACTAGATCTCCCTTCTAGGGGCTACTGCCTAGCAGGGGATAATGAAGATAAGGGCATTACAGTGTGAAAGGCCAACACATGCCTTGCGTATGGACCTTAAGCTAGAAAAAAAAAAAACATTTTCAGGGTAGCAAACTGTACTTTAAAATGTTCCTGAAATGCCACTTAAGTTGTACTGGAAGATGTACTGCTATGGCACCAAAGTATAAATCACAACAACAACGAATGCCCACTTCAGCTACTTTTCAAATGTTGGCAGGGAAGTTAATAGAGTGAGATTTGGAGGAAAGCTGTCATTCATTTCTTTCTGGCAGAAAAAAAAGTAGTTGCTTATATAAAAATGACAGAGAAGAAATGCAAAGCCCTTTATTTTCACCCAGACTTTCAAAAACAATGTCATAAAAGTGACATTTTTTAAAACACAGCTGAAGTACTGAGCTATAATCTGAAATTAATTTCTGGGCGAAACGTGATTCTCAGACCCAGTAAACACAGTTTATCACATTTATAACCATGCATAATAGCTTAACATTATGCAATTCTTGCAAGTTCCAGATGTGATTTTCTTCAATAACTATGACTTGGTTACTAAGCAAAATGAGTTTGGTGGTTTCAGTTCCACTCAGCACCAGTGGATAATTGCATACATCAGAAAGATTTCTGAGAAGGAAAAGTTCCAACTCACACTGATTAACTCTTGGTAAAATCATTTTCAATAACACTGCCACACATGTGGGTTTCTCCTTACCACTCCTAGAAAATAGCCATCCTTCCAGATTAGGAGAGAAATATTAGGGGACAGGTTCATCTCAGGCTATACAGGCAGCTGCAACATCTAATATTGGGTAAAAAAATAAATTGGAACCCTTAGGGAACCCTCTTCAATGAATTAAATGCAGCACCCAGTAAAGTTAGTCTCCATGGGGAAATGATCCACCGGAGTTTTTGGCAGATTCCAATGAGCACACTGAGCATGCTCATTCACCAGAAACCAGCTTTAAGCTTGACTCCTCCTATCACCCAGTCCCATGTCCTCTGGTCTCTGCCACCACTGCTCTCAGATCTGGATGCTAGAAAAACAGACCCAAAGAACAAGCCAGGTTTGGGGAGACTGGGTGCGTCAGGCAAATTTTTAACAGAATACTAGAAGAACTGCAGGGTAAATAACCTCATTTTCTAACTACCTCACTCAGAGATCCATGCTGGGTCAATGCTGATCAAGATTTTATCCACACTCCAGAAGCTGGGGTCTCTAGCATGCTGCTTCAGTTCTCTGCTGACACTAACCTGGCCAGGGTTGTCAACTCACTTAAAGAGCAAGTAACACAATTTAGGCAGGCAACTCATTCGGACGTTGCCTGCTCGATTAGCTAAATAAACTTGCACTGCAATATTTTTGGGGTCAGAATGAATACTAAAATTTTAACTTACAATGCCCGGCTCGTACCTTGCATGTACGAGTTGAGACGCTCATCTCAGAGCTCAGCCAGGTCCCGAAAATCAGCTTTTTACGATGGTAGGGTCGGGCTGCAGTCTTCTATGTAAGTAGTGTAGAGGATAGGGAATAGGATTGTGAGGGGCTATCTTAATGCTGAAGTTATCTTTGCTGGCAGTTATACATGTATGGGGAAATTATATATGTGATACATCACCCCCATGCATTTATAACTATCAGCAAAGATAACGTTGGTACATTTAGACAGCCCCCTTCCCCAATCCTATTCCTGTCCTATTACTTACCATATAGAGCACCTGCAGCCCCTATCCAGACCCAGTCTCATCAAAAGCTGATTTTGTAGGGCTGCAGCGCGAGAGACACTAGCTCTTCGTATATATAACGAAAGCTGGCATTGTAAGTTAAAATTTTAGTATTTATTCTGACAAAAAAATAGCAGTTTATTTAGCTAATCAGGCAAGCAACATCCGAATGAGCGGGGAGAAACTTCATGAGGATCTGAAAGCGCCGAGTAATTGGTCGGACACCTGGTGGTGGTAAGTTCAGGGGTAACATCAAGAAAAACAGGTTGCTCACCTGTAACAGTAGTTCTAGGAGTGGTATATGATGTTCATCCACACGGACTCACCCGACCTCCCCTGGCTTTGGCGCACAACACTGCTTCCAGCAGGCTAGATCTGGCATAAGGGGGCGGAGCCGACGGAGTTACTACCCTAGTGGGTGGGAGGTGCCAGCTTGAAGACATTTCTGGCCAGTCTTAAAGGGAAAGGCAACTGCCAGAAAGTGTGGATGAACATCATATACCACTCCTAGAAAGTTCGTTATGTAAGAACTTACCATAACAGTAGATCTTCGAGGTACAGTCTCTATCAGTAGGTTATTACTCATGGGAATCCACTAAGTGGAGCTGTCACACGGTAGCCTCTTCCCATAGTCTTCTATAGGGCCATCCCCCATACATCACTTCTTCTGGCTGTGTATAAAAGAGGGCAGCCCCCAGGCACATACTGTTCCTTGCAGGCTGCAGCATACAAAAAGGCCGAGAACCAAGGGAAACCGAGGGACCAAGGAAAAAACCCATCCCAGCATCCTGAGATCCAAAGACCTGAGGCAAAAAGGCAGGGGATGGAGGGTGGGATTGTACCTACTGCAAGAGACCGTACTTTGAAGATCTATCGTTATGGTAAGTTCTTACGTAACAAACTATCCTCTAAGGACAGGTTTCTTGCAGTAGGTTATTACTCTTGGGAGAGTACCAAGCAGTTATAAGAAAGGGAGGACAAGCGAAGCAGGAAGTTGGGATAGAAGCCACAGCTCCCAGCAATGCCAAGAAGACACATCAGAGAGAACGGTTAAAGAGGCAGAAAACACACCAGGCGGAAGCCATGGAGGAGCCGCAGACACATCCAAGGGACAGCAATGTGATCCCGGACAAGGGATGGTGTCACAAAAAGTCACAGATCAACTCAAGCCACACCCGGAAGGGCTGATAGATAAGCCAAGGGTGGTGAAGACAGTAGTATTCCATGAAGGGAGAATAGGAGTAGGGCCATGCCAATGATTCAACCGGCCGAGCCGGGGTCGAGAGACCATGGCGAGGAGAAATCCAGTAGAGCTCTGAAGGTGCAGAAAGCGTGTGAGGTAGTGGAGTGCAGCAGGACAAGATGCCCCAGAAATCCCACAGCAAGGGGACACTGAAGGGCTCCAGGACAGAAAGTAGTAGAGGTTCCCAAGAAATCTGAGAGGAGCGACATGTCTGGTAACGGAAGCAAGCCTCCAAAAACAGGCAGATAATCCCCCAGGCACCTCCGAAGCCTGCAGAAGGAGGCGAGGGGAAGCCCCATGGAGTGGCTAAGGAGCAGGGTGGGCCCAGGGCCAGGCACGGGCAGAGGTCAACCCGTGACGCCTCACGACCATGTCAGGAGCTCAACGGGTCCGGGAACACATGGAGTCTGCAGGAGCAGGGTCTATGTCCATGGCAGAGCATGGTAGAGGTCCCACTGACCGTAGGGTATGCCTAGAGGCCTGGAGGGAATCCTGAATGGCCTGGGCACCAGGACCAAACAACCGGTTCCCACAGAATGGGGCGTCGACAACCGACAATTGGACATCGGGAACCAAACCCAACACCCAGAGCCAGGCATGGCAGCACAAAGTGACGCCAGTGGCAGACAGGCGGGCAGCAGTGTCAACCGCATCATAGCTCATCTGGAGTAGGTGACGGGCAAGAGAGAACAAGGCAGTCACAGGCTGAGCCACCTGGGCCGAATCCTGGGAGGGCGGCAAGGGGGACAGCACATCAACAGCCAAGGCACCCGGCGTATGGAGGTATTGGGCCATATGGCCCAGATAGTTAAGGATGTGCAGCAGCAGGGTACTGGAGGCATAGACCTTCTTGCCAAGGTGATCAGGGTGCCAGAATTTCCGATCAGGCGACATTGTACTAGTGTGGCAGGGCCGAGTGGTCCGGTCGTGAGCCGCCATAATGACCACCGAGTCAGCTGCAGGGGTGGCAGACAGGAACGGGAGGCCCAGAGGGGCACGGTAAAGCCAGTCAGGCCCACAGGGGGTGGGTGGAGCAGAAGCAGGATGGCGCGAAGCCTGAGACATGGCATTGGCATACGCAGGAATCAAGGGAGGGACAACCATGTTAGGCTCCTTGGGCATGCCAAGGTAGTCTGCCAGGTCGTGGCGAAGGAAATCCGGGTCCACCGCAGGGAAACGGAACACGTCCCTAATCTGCAAGAGCATATCCTGGAAAGAAGCAGAGGCGGAGGTGTCCGGAGGGGCAAGTGGAACATCTTCCATGCTAGAGGAAACTGAGAAGGGGGAACCCGGATCCCCGCAGACCGAGAAGCCAGCATCCGAGCCGGGCAGCCGGAGGATCCTCCATGTCTGAGTCCCCACAGTGTGAGTCTGTATAAGCGGGGGACCAGGGAAACCACTGGATCAGGGCGGGCGCTTTTAGGCAGGGGGGGGGAATGGTGCGATGGAGGACCTGGGGCGAGTTCATGAGGCCAGGCTCTGACCCATGGACTGGAGGACCTCCAGAATGATGTGGCAATGCCCAGCACCTGGGAAAGGGGGAGGTCCACAGATGGAGGGCACCCAACAGCAGCACTTGGAGGAGGGTGGGGCACCCCACGGGCAGCCGACCCCGGCATCCGGGGAGGGGTGGTATTGGGGGAGGGGCAAGGAAATCAGAGCGAGATCCCGGTACCCAGGCTGTGGGCATTGAAGATGGGGCGCCTGGAGGGCAAACAGAGGGTGAGGAGGGAACCCCATCCAACCCAGCAACAGGTGCCCATGCCAGGGTGGAGGGGAATCAGAGCGCACCCCGGAATGTCTCAGGAGTGCGGGCACCGTCAACGGGAAGCCGCCTTCAGGACGGTGGTAAAGCTGGGAGGTACAGTCGATGGGGAAGCAGCCCAGTCAACGAGGAATGCAAATCCATGTGTCCTGTTGATGGGGGAAAATGTCCCATCGATGAGGAATGCCCCATCTATGAGGACTGCTCCGTCGATGGGACAAGGCTGCCCATCAACGGGGGAAGAGCTCCCGTTGACAAGAGAACAGAAACAGAATGCTCCATCGATGGGGAAGGCCTCTCATAGGCGAAGGAGATAGAGAAACATGTCCTGTTGATGGGGGAAGCTGCCCACACGAGGAATGTGTCATGACAGGGGAAGTGCCCATCGACGAGACACGTGTAGGAGAGTGCTCCATCGACGGGGGATGACCCGTTGATGATGAGGGGAGCAAAGAAATCTCCATCAACTGGGAGGAGGCTGCCCCATCGACAATGGAGGAGCCACCGTCGATGGAGCAGATCAGAGGGGGTCAGAGGAGTGCGAGTCCTGCTCCCTCCAATGCTAGGAACAAGAGCCTTGGTCCGGGGCACCTTTAACATGGGTCCCCGTGGTCTGTCCCAGAAAGGCTGGCTTGTCAGCCATGGATGGAGTCCCTGACCTAGCAAGAGAGCCTGGGCCAAGGAGCAGCAGGGGGTGCTGAGAGTGAACACAGGCCCGCTGAAACAAGAAGAGCCGGGGGTACTGTGAGTGGTTTACCCGGCCCAGTGGAAGTAGATGAGCCAGTGCCTGGGAGTATGCTACAGGCTCGGCACAGAGAAGAAAAATCGGGTTCAAGTTCACATCGAAGACTGCAACACAGAAGACTGAGCTAGCTGCCGTGCGGGCTGAAGCCAGCGGGAAAAAGAACAGTGTATGCTTGGAGGCCTCCCCTTTTATACACAGCCAGAGGAAGTGATGTATGGAGGGCAGCCCTATAGAAGACTGCTGGAAGAAATTACCGTGTAACAGCTCCACTTAGCGGACTCCCAAGCGTAATAACTTACTGCAAGAGACCGGTCCGTAAAAGATCTACTGTTACAGGTGAGTAACCTGTTTTTCTAGGGACATGGATATGATATTTCTGGCAGACTCCTAACAGTTCTCTGGGAGGAGAGGGGCAAGGCGCACACCCCCTACTTAGGGAACAGAGACTGGAGAACTGAGGCCCCAAAACTAGCATCCCAGCCTGACTCATGGTCAATGTGGTAATGGGAAAGGAAGGTGTGTGCTGACCTCCAGGCAGCAGCCCTTCAGATTTTCTGGCTAGAGACATCCCTGGAAGCAGCCACTGAGGCAGTGGTATGGTGGGTGGAATGAGCCCTTAGCCCTATCGGAGGCTCCCTACCCACCAACTTATAGCAGAGGTTGATGTAGGATATAATCCACCTGCCAATGGTCCACTTAGCTGCCAGTCAGCCAGGTGCAGCTTCAGCGTAGGTGACAAATAGCTGGCGAACCTCCCCCTAAACTCCAGCCGTGCGCTCCTTATAGTAGGCAAGCGCTTGCCGCAGGTCCAAAGTATGGAGCCTGTGCTTGGCCTCCGAGGTGTGACTGAAGTACACCAGGAGATTTACATCACGTTAAGGTGAAACTCCGACACAACCTTTGGGAGGAATTTCGGGTTGGGGCTCAGGACAACCTTGTCCTTGTGGAAGACCAGGTAAGGAGACTCCACTGAAAGTGTCTGGAGCTCACTAATCCTTCTGGCTGACGTGATAGCCACCAGGAGGACAGTCTTCCATGACAGGTGAGAGATGTCACACCTGTGCATCGGTTCGAATGGCTTGCCCATGAGGTTTGCCAAAACCAGCAACAGATCCTAAGGTGGTGGAGGTTCATGCACTGGAGGGGAAATGTGGTCAAGTCCTTTGAAAAAGCGCCAATCCACCTTCTCCTGCGCCACTGACTGCTGACCGGCCTGCACCCGGTAAGCAGAGATGGCTGCCAGGTGCACCTTAAGGGTCGTCCAACAAAGGCCCAACTTACAGAGAGACCACAGGTAGCCAAGGATGCTAGCCACTGGACAGGACAAGGGGTCCAGCCCCTTGCCCTGGCACCAAATGGAGAACCTCTTCCACTTAAAGGCATAGCATTTCCTGGCTGACTCCTTCTGAAACACCTCCATGACAGTGAGGACATCGTCAGACAGACTCAAAGCCTGGAACTCAAGCCGCTCAGAAACCAGGCTGTCAGGTGCAAGGATTGAAGGTCTGGATGGAGTACCTTCCTTTGATTGATGGAGAGCAGGTCCAGATGGAGAGGAAGATGCCATGGGAGCCTGCTGCTGAGGCGGAGGAGATTGGGGTACCAGAACTGGCGGGGCCAGTCCAGAGCCAGCAGGATCACCTGTGTCTTATCCCTCCTGGCCTTGTGCAACACCTTGTGAATCAAGAAAAGTGGAGGGAAGGCAGAGAAGAGGCCTGGGGTCCACAGCCTCAAGAAGGCATCCCCCTGCAGCGTTCCTTGCTGAGGGGGGCGAGCACAAAACAGCCTCAGCTTTGCGTTCTCCCTGGAGGCAAACAGGTCCACCTGAGGGGTGCCCCACTGGGAGAACAGGATGTGTACTACACCTCTGAGTGGAGAGCCCACCCGTGAGATACCTCACTCACATGGCTGAGAGCATCTGCCAGCTGGTTGGAAGTCCCTGCTACGTGGATGGCTAGGAGATCAGCCTCCAGGCTGCACATGAGGTTCCACACATGGAGAGCTTCCCTGCACAGTGGCAGGGAGTGCGTCCCACCCTGTTTGTTGAGGTAGTACATGGTCGTGGCATTGTCCATCTGGACCACCTGACCCCAGCTCTGCGGAACGAATGCAGTCAGCATCAGCTGGATTGCTCAGAGCTCCAGCAGGCTGATATGACATCAGGACTCCTCGGGGGTCCAGAGCCCATGGACTCTGTGTTCCCCCATGTGGGCATCCCAGCCCATGTGAGAGGCATCGTCGTCAGGATGATCATCGGTTCTGAGCGGACAAATGAGATCCCTTCCTGCAAATGCTCTGGGACTAACTACCACTGGAGGGTGTCCCACATCCGCTGGGCCACAGTGACCAGTTGGTCAAAGTGTCCCCTGCTCTGAGACCACTGGTTGGCCAGCTTCCACTACAGGGAGAGCATTTGACAGTGGGCCCACCGGACCACGCTAGTGAAGGCTGTCATATGACCAAGCAGGGGCAGGAAGTCCAAGCCAGGGCACAACTGCCCAACCCAAAATGTTTGGGCAAAGGAGAAGAGAGCCTCTGTCCTGTCTGCCAGGAGCCGGGCTCTGGCTCTGCCTCGATGAAGTGGATCACCTGGGAAGGTACAAGTTCCGAATTGGCCTCATTGACCAGGAGGCCAAGTTTGACGCAGGTCTGGAGGGCCAGGTCCCTAAAACGCTTCACCTCCTGCCTGGAGGGACCTATTAGCCAGCCGCCCAGGTGGGGGTAAACCTGGACCCCTCGGCACCTCAGGTAAGCTGCCATCACTGCGCTGCACTTGGTGAAGACCCTGGGGACCAAGGACAGGCCGAATGGCATGGTCTGGAAGTCGTAGAAAGTTCCCTCAGCTTGAAAGCAGAGAAATCTTCAGTGTGATGGATGGATCAGGACATGAAAGAATGCGTCCTGAAGATCCAGGGAGCAAAACCACATGTCTTGCTCTAGACATGGTATGATCTGTGACAGAGTGACCATCCTGAAGGTGCGCAACTTGAGACACATGTTCAAGTCATGCAGATCTAGAATGGGGCACCAGCCACCCATCCGCTTTGGCACCATGAAGTACCTGGAGACAAACCCTGGAAGTTCCAGAGGATCTGCGACAGGAACTACGACCTCCTCGCGGAGGAGTTGGGCTATGTCATCTCTGAGAGCTATGCCAAGTCCTCCCATGGAGCATGGGCTAGGCAAGGAGGGTACCGTACTAATTCCAACCCACCTGTCCGTGGTAACAGTGGACTAGGTGGAAAGGAAGTGGCAGAGCCAGCCCCCCACAGGAGGACCCAGGGGAGGTATGACAGGCATGAGTGAGGCACCCCTCACCCTGTCACTGTGCAGGCTTGAAGGAGGAGGTTCTCGCTGAGGGGCCACTGGAGCCTCTCCCCCCAGGTTTATGGACGACAGACCACTGACTTCTGCCGAGGTCACCAGGCCTGGGCCTGCTGATCAGCCTGCGGTTGGGCTGGTTTGGCTGTAGGAGTAGAGGTGGACTGAAAGGGTTTCCTTCTCTGCTGCTGCTTGGAGCCCTTGGGGTCCTTTTGGGCAGATGTCACGGAGTCCAAGGTGGCACTGGACTTCTCGATGTGGGTAAGGTGGCCCTCCACCCCGTGTCCAAACAAGTCAGTGCTCAGGAAAGGAACATCTGCCAGCTTGTGCTGAGTGTATGTCGTGTAAGCGAGATCCTCAGCCAAGCCCTGCAGTGCATGGCCACTGCAGCCGCCATGGAGCGGGGACAGGAGTCCCCAGTGTCCATGGCTGTCTGGAGCGGTTTTGCTACAGCCCGGCCCTGGTCCCAGACCTGTCTGACCATGGTCTGGAGGACCACTGGTAGATGAGGAAGCACCTCATCCAGGGTGCCCAGCAGGGCATGGGAGAAGTATGCCATAAGGAGGGTTAAGCTTGCTTGGCGAAGACCAAGCGAGGAGGCAGTGTAGACCTTTTTCACCACATGGTCCAATTTTTGGACTCTGTTGGGTGGCTTGTCAACATCCCCTGTGTTGTCAGAGTGCCTAAACACAGAATCAGCCATCAGCTCCTCGGCTGAGGGGTGTTCCATGAATCCCGAGAGGGAACAGGTAGGTACCGCATATTTGCAGATCATCAGGGCAGAAGGCACAGAGCAAGAAGCAGGTGCTGCCAGAGCTCCAGGGCAGGGCCAAGAATGACCTCTGCCACTGGGAAAGTCTCTGTCGGATTATCTTCCCGGTCGAGGATCCCAGTCAATGGGTAATGAGCCCATTTCTGGACAGGCTCCATTTTCATACCCGTGGACTCAAAGATCAAGTGGACAAGGCCCAAAAAAGAAGTAGGGCCTTTGTCCATTGACAGATACCCTACTGACTCCACGTCACCTGGACAGGAGTGCAGGGAGGAACCCTCAGACTCTGAGGAGTCATCAAAGAGAGGTTGACCACCCGAGTCCCTGCTGACCCTCCGCAGACAGAAGTGATGGTGACCAACAGCCGATGGGGAAGCCCCTTGGCCGGCACTCCTTGGTCGGAGTGCCAGCCTTCAGTTGAGTGGGTGGTGGCTCCACAGGGATCAGTGGAGACACTGGGGTTGGCTGAACTGGGACCACCTTAGGAAACTCCTGAGGTGAAGGTGGTTTTGGCCAGTCGGGTGAAAGCCAGGCAATGGCCGGCTTAGTAGCCGGAGCCGGCTTAATGCCGGTGAGCACCAGCTGTTGGCACATGAGATCCTCATAGTTTGCACTGAAGCCTCTCCTCACCCGAGGAGGACGAGGATGAAGACTAGTGGCGGCACCATTTCCCATGGTGCCGAGAGTGGGAGCACTGATGCCAACGAGAACCGCTGGACCCACGGGATGAAGACCTTGACCTCGACTCATGGGAGAGCCAGCGGTGGGGCTTGGAGGGAGTCAGCGAGCACCGAGGCTCCTCCAGGTCTTGGAGCAGTGGGTCAGCAGACTCATCCGTCCCTCCCACGGTCTGAGTCAGGATCGGAGTCCTTGACAAGGAAGTGCTAGCCTCTCCAGTCGACAACTGGTCAACTGACTTGAGAAAAATCTCGTCCAGAAGATCAACCAGCATCTCAGCCAACTGGCCCAATGGGGGTTACTGTGGAACTGGTGGCCTGGGTCAAGGATTCGACCAAAGTCGGATCCTGAGAACCGTGGGAATCAGAAGCTTTCAACCGAGAGCGCTCTTGATCCCACGAACATTGATGAGACCTTTTTTTGGACTCTTTCTTCGACTTAGATTTGTGCCCTGAGGGTCCCTGACTGAGGGTCGGCAGGGACTGGTACAGTTCTTTGAAGGACCCCATAAAAGTTGATCCCAGCTGGAGTGGCACGAAGGCAGAAGCTGAAGAGGAGTGGGAAGCGGCCTGGGCTGCCGCCTCTTCAAAAGCTGCAAGCTGTTCAGCAGATCCCACAGCCACAAAGACCACCCAATGGACATTCTCAGATTTGACCAGCTGGTTCCATTTATTCGACTTAACTTGAGTCAGGCTAGACGGTCATCGAGAACATTAGGATGAAAGGAGCGCAAAATTCATAAGCCTGGGGATCATGCTCGTGCCCCAGGCAGTAGACGTATGTGGAGTGCAGATCCATTCGGGACATCTTCTGCCTGCAAGGGCACCAACGGAACCCATCAGTGGACTTGTCATCCATTACAGTCATGATCGTTGATCGAGTTGAAGACAATCAAATTTAAACATTTTAGAAAATAAATCCAAAGATTTAAGCCGCAAGTGCCTACTCAGCAAGATAGCGTTAAGGAGGGAACCTGCTTTTCCCAGCAAAAAGGAAGATCTGGCATCAGTGGGTAGACTCGAGGGAGTTACCACCTGGGTGGGTGAGGGGAGCCAGCTTGAAGATGTTTCTGGCCAGTCTTAAAGGGAAAGGCAACTGCCAGAAAGTGTGGCTAGAACATCATATCCATGTCCCTAGAAGTGTGTTTTCATCCAAAAGGCGGTGAATCTATGGAGCAGATTATCAGTGGAAACCATGGGCATGAAGACATTGGCATGGCAAGGCAAATTTTATTTGTTTAGCACCCATTCCAGAAGGCTCAGGGCACCTTACAATAATAAAAACTACAAATAAAAACAAAACTATACATAATAACTAAATAATGGTTAACCACTAAAACTGCTCTAATGTGAGTAGGTCTGTGCAAATAAAAAATGTTTTAATAGATTCTTACAAGCCCCCACAGTTTGGGCAGATCATACAGCTTCAGGAAGACATTTACACAGCAATGGGGTTGCCACCTAAAAGACCTCTGAATGCCTGAGACAGGAGTGAGGGACCTGGAACAAGCCATCTATGGAATGGAGCAGGGCGAGAAGGGATGTAGGAAATCAAGAGATCATTCAGATAGCTAGGGCCCAAAATGTATAGGGCCTTGAATCTTAGCAAGCAGATCCTGAAGATAAGCCATCGAATTGGCAGCCAATGCAGATTGCACAAAACCAGCGTGATGTGGTCCCTCCATGAAGTTCCTGCTATCAGCCATCCCCATGCATTCTGGACCAGCTGCAGGTAATGCATCAAACCTCCAGATAACCCCAAGTAAATTGTGTTGCAGTAATCCAGTCTGGAGGTGACTAAGGCATGGACTACCATCTTCAAGTCATCTGGTACTGTGGCTTTATCTGGGCAACATTACAAAGATGGCAAGTCATCTTTGTAATGTTGCCATCTTTGTAATGTTGCCAAGATGGAAAAAGTCATTTCGGACTACTGCGGACACCTGCTGTTCTAGTATCACTTGTCACTGCCAACCCATGCTAACCGGGTCGCACCTGAAAATAGGCACTTGGCTGTCTAGTGTGCTTACCCGGTTAACAAAAGCAAATAAATAAATAAAACCTAAATTGACAATGAAAACCTATCTTACCTGGGTTGAGACACAATCAGTTGGAGGTAATCCAGTTGTTGATCTCCTGTAGACACTGCCCTAGCACCAAAGCTGTGTTCGACCCGCTAGGAACTCAAGACAAACAGAGTTGAGTATCATCTGCATAACAGTAGAACAACCCCATACAACCTGATGACCCAAAGGAAGCATATACACGGTGAACGACAAAGTGCCAGAAACGAACCTTGAGGAACTGCAGAGGGGACCACCACTGCTCCACAGACGAATTTATCTATAGCAACCTGCTGCTACCTCCCAGTATTGTAGATCTCAATCAGCATAAAACAGCTTGAATCCCACATAATTCCTCAGGTGATCTATTAGTACACTACAGTGCAAAGTGTCAAATGCTGACGAAAGATCCAAAAGGATCAACATGGAACGAAGCCCCTGGTTTCTCAGAGTGAGATAATGGAATAATCTGAAGCAGTTTTGGTACTGTGAAGGGGCCTAAATCCCGACTGGAGTGGCTTGTAGATGTTAAATTATTCCAGGTGAGCCTCAAGCTGTACCGCAACTATCTCCTCGATCACCTTCCCAAACAAGGAGGGTTCGAGACAGGCCTGCAATTCACCGCACTGCTGGGTCCAAAGATGTTTTTTTTTTTCAGGAGGGGCATCACCTGCACCATTTTCAGAGCTAATGGAAAGACCCCCAAAGAAACACCTGAAAATACTCAGTGTAAACTAGCCCCAGGAATTCCAGGATGCCAATGAGCAGCCAAGTAGGCCAGAGGTCAAGTGTAGAGTAAATAGGACTCAGATCCGAGATCACCCAAATTACTTCCTCTTCTACAAGTGGATGGAAATCAGCTCAGAAGGCAGTTTGTCATTGCCCCCGGACAAATCTGACACAAGGCAGGCTGCTTAAGGAGATCCCAGTCTGAATGGTGGACACTTTATCAAGAGGCAAATGGCAAAGCTCTCTGCATTTATCTGCTGAAAAATCTCAATCAGATCACAGACAGTGTAGGACTTCAAGGTAAGCCTGAACATATTTCTGCTTACCAAGGAATCACTGGATACCCTGGTTAGTAGGTGGCTAGAGAACCCTTTAAGTTTGAACATGTACTGCATTCTTATTCAAACCTGCTTATGCAGCAGTGGAGCACACATAATGGACCTAGAGTCCCTTCCTACCTTAAATTACTGTTAGATAGACTCAGTTCATAACCCATACTTAAGTAGACTCAAAGCAGTCCTATGGAAGTAGAGGGCTAGGCAACCAATCCCGTTTTTCAGGTACACTGGGACTGGAGGACTGAGGTCCCAAAAACAGCATCCCAGCAGCTCAATAGGTTAAGTTGTAGAGGAAATTAAACATTCTTGCATTAGACCAGGTAGTGCTGAGCTGGAAACTACTTATTACCAGGTGCATCATGGGGAAGGGGAAAAGGAGTACAACAAAATAAACATGTAAATACAGCAACATAGGTAAAGGTATAAAAGGCAATCAAATACAGGGTAGTGCAAATACCATGAAAAAAAAGCATACATGTGAAGCAAACTGTGTAAAAAGATAAATACAAGGGAAAAAGGTGCATCTTGGGAACAGAAAAAGAGCAGTCAGTTCTAATAAGCAGGCATGAGAGCTCTGAAGCACGGGCAAGCATGAGTGCTGTGGTCATAGATCCATGAATGTGGTCTTCAGTAAAAAGACACTTGCCTATTGATCTTCGAAACATACGAACACCACTTCCTCCTGGGCCACAGTTTAGGATACCTGCCTTGGCATGACACTCAGAAATGGTTCCCTGGTGCATCTCGATATATATGGCTCGAGGGAAAAGAGACTGTCCAGAATATGCTTCATAAAGTACGAGTGAGAGAACAGCAAGTGCACCTTTTACCAGCCTCAAAACCTCTGCAGTTTCACCCTCCAGGTCTTACAAGTCCACTCCTTCTTAGATGCCTCCAGTCCAGTACCCAGTGGATATCCTCAAAAAGTCATAAGGCCTGAACTCCAGCTGCTCAAGAACTAATCTCAATAAGGTTCTGCTGGTCATCCTCTGAAGGGAGGCTCACAAATCAGAGTGCCTTTCAAACAATTCACAACTGTGCTTAGCCAAGTAGACAGCATATCTAATCTTCTGAATGTCTAGTGCCACAGACGCCCAGATTCTCCAGCAGTAGTGGTCCCATTTCTTTCTGTATAATATTTTTAACTGAAATTTTAAAGTGAACTTTACACATACACATATACAACAAAACATTCAATACAAAACAACACTAGACAAGATAATTCCTACCCTCTTTGCCTAACCATATTTTATCCAAAATAATCATATTTTGATCAGAACATAGATAAATCTCAAAACACTATACCATCTAATGTCTTAGATACAAGATAAATAAAAGAGAAAAAAAATTAAATAACAGATAAGTTACTGCTCATCTTTCAATAAATGACATGTTAAAAACATGTTTGATTGTCCCAGACCTTCGCTCATAGATTTCATTTTAAAACTCAAGATCGTTCAAGCTCCCAAGTAAGGCTGGATCATACAACTATGTTTTCCTTCTACAATTTCATTAAAGGGTGTAAACTGTCATAATATCCTCCACTCTTTTACCCCCTTAGCACTGCAGCCTCCCCTAGTGGGAGGGTGCCTAAAAAGCTATTCCACTCCTGAAGAAACTTTTCCATCCTCCCTTTTAGGGCACATGTAAGGTGGTCTACTGCCAGAACCTGAATAATTTTTGCCACTACTCTATGGTGGGAACTGTTCCCACCACCCAAGTATTTTGTATGCCTTGTCAGGCTACTACCAGTAGGACCCGAATTCAACTCGGGTACAGATACCAGTCTTCATCATCCCCCCCATTCCACCTCAAAAGAGGAGCGAAAGGGGAGACAACTCCAAGGCTGTTCCTTTCATCACTGTTATCTCTCTGGCTATTCCCTTCCAATATGCTGACAAGCAAGGGCTTTCCCAATAATAATGAAAATAGGTCCCACGGGCCACCTTCCACCTTCCACACATTGGAGATATTCCCGGAAAAAAATCTATGGACCATACAAGGTGGATAATACAGCCAATACACAAATTTATATTGCATTTCTTTAAACCTATTGCATAGCAGCAATCTCACATGTGATCCAATTGTAAGTTTCCAATTATTCTCAGAAATCTGAAAACCAAGGTCCATCTCCCACCACATCTTAACCCCCTAAGATCTAACAGGTAAGAAACCCCCCTGTCTTGCCTAGCGGCTTTCCCTATAAGCCCCCTTTATTTTAATCTCGCCCCCAAAATTTCCCGCGCCACACTCGCAAGGGTAGATTCCCCAGGGGACGTTCTTCCTAGCTCCTTAGTATAATTTCTAAACTGTAAAAATCTAAAAAAAATGGGACTGTGGAAAGTCCATCTTCCTTCGAAGCTCCTCATAACACCACATCTCCCCTCTAATAAATAAATCCCCCACACATTGGATGCCTCCACCTTGCCATAAATTACATCTCATGTCCTCCATCCCTGGCAAAAAGCCAGGGTTTCCTGCCATCAGAACTAGCAAGGTATTTTCATTTTCAGCTCCTCTTCTCTTCTTGATGTGTTCTAAAACATGGACAACGCTTCTAAAACATGGATCACCAGGGGATTTGAGTTTTGTAAACGCCGGTAAATTCTCAGGCCCCCTTTGCTAAGCAGGCTGAAACTCTGCCCGGGCACTCATCTTCTTCCAAGTCCAGCAAAAAAGCTGCTCTACTACGATTTACCCAATTATGGATATGTCCATACTGAACTGCCAAGTAGTGCCCCTTCACATCCGGAAAATCCAGCCCTCCTCTTTCTTTTGTAGCCTTAAGTTTTGTTAAGTGGATTCTCAGCTTTTTTTCCTTGCCAAATAAACTGTGTAAAACTATGTTTGAACATTTTAATATCTTTAGTAAGTGGGCACATAGGGATCATCTATAGAACATATAAGATCCTCAGCAACACATTCATCTTCAATAAGTTAATTCTCCCTATCCCAGACATAGGAAGAGCCTGCCATCTGTCTAGGTTCTTCCTAATTTGTTCAAAGACTGGAGGATAATTTAGCTGATATAGGCTTCCAAAATCTTGACCCTCTCTGATGCTCAAATACGTAAAGGTTCTTTCCACCTTTTTCAATCCCCATGTGGTGGTTCAGTGGTCCCATTTCTACCACTCTCTGTTCAGTGGCTTAGGAGATCTCCCTGAATATCAGCCTTGCAGAAAATATCATATACAGTATCGTACCACCAGATCACCTCCTCATGAAAACCCTTCTAGAAAGGCTACACCTGACTCCATCACAAAGCTCCATGAGTTAACAACTGGGGTTTTATGGCCAGCAACAGTATTTTGAGTGGGACAAGAAATTAATTTGCACTGAATTTTGCTGCACTTTTTAGTCACTGATTATGTGATCTGTGTATCTATTTACTGTAATTTGCACTTCATGTCTTTGCACAAAGTGAGCTTTTCTACAGTGGAACCAAATGAACTGTATCCAGCATGAACACAATTGCAATATTGTCTGAAACTTGCACTTTGTGCCATTTGTATGTACTCTGAAGTGCAACTTAGCAACAATTTGCTATAGTGCTATTTTTTTCCTCCCCACATTACATTACCCTCGTGCTTGCTTGTACCACAGAGTGGTGGCAATTAGGTTCATGCAAAGAGACTGCATATTTACTGTCCTCTCCCCTGGTTCCCTAGGGGAATCGACAACCTGTTTGAGGTGAATACTACAGACAACACCCTGCCTAGAAACTCCTCAGATTTCCCTAGGCTTTTGGTCAGAACTTCCATGGCTGACTGTGGAGGTGGGGCAACCACCTGGGTAGGCCTGAGGGGGAGGCATCTGGACTGTCACTGTGGTAGTTGCCTGGGCCAATCAACACACCAAAGGTAGTCGGCTGACAACTGGGGGGACACTAGGAGGCAGAAGATGTGCACCAGCCTCATCAGAAAGGGGACCAGTAGGCATCTCACATACTGGGACCGTCACTGGTCGAGTAGGAAGCTGTGCCAAGCTGGGTTATTCTGGTGGCACCAACTAAGGCATCAATGAAGATGACGTAGACCAAGATGCAAAGCACCTAGACTGCTTGGTTGTTATTATGTTGATGCCTCAAGCAAGATCAAGTTGTAGATACAGGGTTCAGCTTCACAGAGGATGCACATCACAGACTGCTGTTGGACCCACGGGCAACAGCCTGACTGGTGGGATAAAGAGAGTTAGTTACACTGACTACCTCCAGGAATTTACCCAATGTTCAGTGGCTTTACCAGTGATTGTCCTGGGGTCCTATACATCTATGTTAGTATCAGGCAGGTCAAGGAGTTTGGAATCCAATCTGGATTGGTAGGACCAGAGTGATGTTGAAGGGAATTGACTCAACCTGGCCCTCCAAAGTCAAGTCAGATCTTGCATTTGACTGGCACTGAGTGGTCTGGCAGCCCCAGCAACAAGCTGGCTCCTGACATGGAGCTTAAAAGCAGTCCCACAAACAGCTCCAACTATCAGAGTGCTTACAATGGCAGGGAGTTGACTCTTTTTGTAGAAGGCCACATACTTTGACCCCACTTGGGCGACTGAAACTGGCATCAGGTTTCTCAAATTTGAGGTTAACGACAACACAAACTGGTGGAAAAGCCCTCTTATTTCTTGCAGGCCTGACTGCTTGGCTTGAAGATCCAGATCTTCTTCCAGGAGCTTGATGATGGGAATATCCTTGCTGATCATGACCTACTGCAGGTCCACTGCTGTGAACTTTGCCAAGTGCTGGGGTAGGGCCCACTGTTGCAGCAGGTAGCAGTGACACAGTCTCTTCCCTTGAGCACCCTAACTTGTCAGTCTGTGAGGGATTAAGGGTATATGGCTTAGCACTAATGGAAATTACTCACATCATGAGTAAGGCTTAAACAGTGAACGTAGAAATCATACCCTTCTGTGACTGACAGAATAAACCCACATAAAAACACCTTTTTGTACCAGGTTTCCTTTTCTGGTAAACTGCATCACTGGAACAGACATGTGAAGACATGGGGTACATAATGAAGTGAGCGAAAGAGCAAGTACAGTACAATAACCCACAAACAGCCTGAAAACCAAAATATCTAAATTCCAAGCAGGAGCTGATAAGGAGGTGACCAGTTTATTTCATCAGAAAGATCCAAAAGCAGTGGAGGCGGAGACCACTGGACATGGACTTGGATGGCAGGAGGTGTCAAGCTTGAAAACTGTTTACAGTGACAGCATGCTCAGTAGAATCTGCGTCAGAGTGGATAGTGAATGGTGTCTAGTTCACTGTGCAAGGTCAGTGGCTCGGTAGTTTCCATGCCCGTCTCTGGTGTCAGAAGATCTGAATTTTGTGGGTTCTAGTCCCAGAAAAGAACTTGGGTGAATACTCAATACTGAAACTATATGTGCAGCACATGGGGTTACAGCACTGCTGAGCTGCCATCTTTCAGATGAGACATTAAACTGAGATCCCTTCTGCTATCTCTCACAGCTATACAGATGGAAATGAAAATCCCATGGTACTTATTGTAACAGTCAGGGATTTTTACCAGTGTCCTTGTCAACATTCCCCATGTGAGTAAAAATTTCACGTAACACCCCCAACTAAACCAGGAAATGAGCTGTCACAGTGAAGTATGTCTTACCTGATAAAAAATAAATAACCCTAACTCCCCTTTAAACCTGTTGAGTCTGGGTGGACATTTTGGGTCAGGTCAGCAATGAATGGTTCAGATGCCATATGGTGGCTGCTGGACCCAAGGAGTTAAGGTATACCATCTGGTTTTACTGCTCAGAACAACTTGAAAATGTTTTCCCCGATTCACCTTACTGAACTCTTTTAAAATTAAAAACAATAGGGCCACCTGTTTGCCCAGTGGCAGCGTGACAAGCTGACGACCTGGGTTCAGGAGTGGACTTGGGGTGCTCAATGCAGGTGGCCAGGCTGGCAAGGTGCTGCTGATGGCAGGGAGGGAGTGGCATTGTGTCTTCTGTTGCAGTGACCCTGTGGTGGTACAGGGAGCTTGCTCAGGGGAAGTTGCATGCATAAAAGGCTGCCTGTGAGCACGCAGCACCACCACATGAGTGAACGGTGGTTAGAGGACTGAAAAATCATACAGAACACACCCCTTGACCATCATCTAAAGGATGGTTCTAGTACACTCAGGTCCTACAATATGGAACCTGCCCTGTATAGGAGCTGACTGAAATCCCCATGGAACCTTTCCACAGGTGATGAAGTCTTGGTGAAAAAAAAGTTGCATATTAGTGCAGGATGTGTGCTTGTTGAGCACCAGAGGAGGGCTAACATGCGGCCGGTAGGTAGAAAAAACAAGCTATATGGAAAAAAAAGATTTAATAACTGAGGTTCAACCATGACGTTGCAACAGCCAACGTCTGGACAACAATTAGAACGCCAGCAACAGACCAATACACAACACAATGCTACCAACCTATACTGACCAGCAATACAGCCGAAAAAAAGAAGCCTGCTTTGACAGATATAAAATTATCAGCAATATTTGTTTAACAGTGGGCTCCACCCCGAACCCCCAATGCAGGGGACTCCTCCACCCCTGAAAATTAGTATAACCATCTCCACGTCGCACCAAAGTGGAACAGAAAGAGACACAAGGCAATGCTGTGCATATACTTCCTGTCAGTATAACCAGTAGCACCTGCATCCTAGATCACACACACACACACACACACACACACACACACACGAGACATCAACCCACCAGCAATTCCCAGAACCTGTCAAACACAAACTCCACATCCCATGGGCAATACGCACCACCTGTCAAGAAACACACTCCTTAAAGCTATATACACACGAGCCATGCACCCATGATACGACCACAATACACAGCACTGAGAACTCCAGGTCGGCAACATCACAGGCACTCTCATTCTGGCACTCAAGTCATGGTGACATAATTGCGTCATCCACCAAACGGTATATCAATAACAGATACATCTCCTCTTAGCCATTTTTCACGATAAACATACCAAGCATGTCAAAAAGTTTCCTAAACTTAATCTCTCCATTCCATTAATCATTTTAGTACCTCTCTGCTCCACTCTCCCAAATGCCACAATATCACTTTGTATATACTGTGGTGACCAAAACTGCACACAGTACGCCTATAAATTAAAAAAGGCAGAATCACATCACTTTCATGGCACATTATGCCCCTTTAAATGCAGCCCATCATTAGATTAGGCAAAAAGACATGACAGGGTGTGCACTGTGGTACACACCTCAGGTTGTGAGGCATGAGGCACTACTGAGTGCCTTCAACCACCCAAGAAGTGCCATTATCCCACCACAAAGCACATCCTGGAGTATCTTACTGCGAACATATAATGGATCCAAGATTTTTGGGGGAAGTGTGGTGGTAAAAAATGCACAAAAAATTAAATAATCTTAAACATTTTAAGGATTGTCTTAATGTTCATCCACCCCAAAACAGTCCCAGCACTGTCATGCTATCTCAATCTCAAATATTATGCACAACAAAATAATTTTTTTAAAATTAGCCCTTAAGTCTTTTTTCTCCCCAACCTACCCCTATTTACCTGTTTCTTTACCTTTTCTCCTCTTTATATTATTTCCACCTTTTCCCCCATAGTGTTTTTTTAAACCTTTCCTAAACTCAATAGAGAGAAAAAAGGTTTACTATGGGTGGAACACCAGAATTTAAATACCTGCTTAGTTCTACTGGCGGAATGTTCATCCCTACTATCCCACAACAGAAGGCCTCAGGCGGAACAAGGGCTTTTGCTTTATCGGTAGCCAGTTAAACAGCAACAATTTCCATGGTAAGCAGGTACAGTAAATACAGGAGGAGGTTTTTTCATGGTCAGCAAAGAAACACCAGAAAAGTACTGTCATGCTTCATTTTATAATTTCTGAATGTGTTTTTATAAAAAGAGAATTATGAGGGCAAACAACATTTATTATTTTTTTAGGGCCTAGTTGAAATTTTTAGTGAGCGAAGTGGCAGCTATGTTTGTGATGTAAACTATGGCTGACAAGGCTTACTGATTTTATAAGGGTGAAAAGATTGATGGCCAAGAACTTTCATGAAGTATGATTTTTTTACTGTGGCAACTATCACTGTTTAGAATGGTCTACAACCAATCAGAAGTCAGAAAAATTCAATGGCATTTTATAATTTACCTTACTTACTGCCACTGCATATTGCTGTAACAACTTCTGCCTCTCATCAATGATTATCTCAGCTCTTTATCATGGTCTATTGCAGCTATTTGTTTTCTTTTTGAGTAGTACCTCTGACCTGAACGTTTGGAGCCTGAATGAAGCACTTTTCACTTATCCACACTGAATTTCGTTTGCCACTTGTTGGCCCAGTATGATCAACAGTATGTTGGCAGACACTGAAGACCGTCTTCTTTTGTCCTTGAATCTATCATCTTCATAACATTTATGACATCAACACACCACTGTACCCTCTAGAAGAGTGTGGGATGGTGCTCACTTAGCTGCAAGAGGCACAAGAATGCTGTGCTCTGGACCTATAAAGCCATTACTAATAAGCTACCTCAATACATCAAGGACTGTTTACCTACCTGCAACCCTGGTACCTATCTGCTAAGAAGTCTCTCCTACATTTCTCTTTCCATCCCCAAAGTTAGGACTCATTTTGGAAGGGCGGCAATAAGCCATGTCCTCCCTGTCCTCTGGAACAATGCACAAAAAATGCTGCAGCTCGCTTCCCTGGTGCCTTTGTCCTCTGTCAAAAACTTGATTTTGCAATCCTCCCAGGAGACCTGCATCTGCCCATAAGTAACTGATGTAGCTCCCCAACTTGTTTGTCTAACTATCCTGCCCGGTATTTCCCTGCCTCATTGTATGTAGCTGTTCTCACTACTCCTTTTCATTGTGCATTTTCTGGGTATATTCTGTGCATACCTACATAAGTGCTATGACACATTAGTTTTGACAACCTGTTAGTACAGTCGCCAATCATTGCTGTATGTCTATCTACCATGTATAGAAACTACATATATCTGAATTATGTCTGCCAATGTACTTGCATCTGAATTATATACCCTCCATTATATGTATATTCTTTTACTTTAGGTGAATCTGATATGTCACTTGTGTATTACTTGTAAACTATCTGCCAATGTATTTGTGACTGTGTCAAATTGCTGATGTATATCTACTCCAGGTCCATCTTGTAAATGAGTTTTATTCAACGGAGTTCTGCCTGGTAAAATAAAGATTTTGACTGATTACCTGGAAGGTACCTGATTTGCAGATCAGTCAATCAATAAAAACATTGAACTGTAGAAGTTCCAAAACTGACCCATAGGGAACCCACTGGTGACTTCCTTCCAGTCTGCTGCCCCATGCACATCTATCCAATGAGCTTTATTTTTAACCAGCTCTCTATCCAATGTGCCACATTTCCTGTAACTCCAAATCCAAATTCCATCGACTTTAGAAGCAAATTCTCGTGAAGAACTGTCAATGCTTACTAAAATCAAAGTATATTACATTACATGCCTTACTCCCATCTAGTTAGTTTACTTGCTGAAAAAAGACCAACAAGATAAGAGTGGCATACTCTCCGCTACCCATACTAATTCTTCTTTAACAGCTGGGTGAGGGTTCTCCCTGGAGATTTAATAAAGATATGAGAATTTCTGCACTAAAGTCAGCAGGCATCCATTTTAAAAGATTTTTGGAAAACATGAACACTAGATGGTACATTATGACATCATATTGATAGCATCATGTCAAAATGCACATGAATAACCACTATTTTGATAGCACCATGTGTGAATCAACATGGATAATCACAAGTTCATACAAAACGTTTTTGTAATGGATAATTTTTGATCCAAGTGCTAAGCAGTCACAAGACAGCCATTACTTGCTTTCTTGTTTGATAAACTTAGTGTGACTATAAGAGATGGTCTCTGAATCCACTATGTAATGCTGCATACAACTGTAAAGCTGTGAACTGTAGCTTTACAACAATGTAGAGCATTAGTATGTGGAGAAAAATGGTATGAACCTCTTGCCCACAAAAATGACGTTAGGATCATGAAAGAGAAAAGCGCATGTCTTGCTGTTACTTTATATCACTGTAAAGCTACTATTCCCAGCTTTACAACAATATACAGCATTCATTTTGGAGACAAGTGATTGGGGAGAAACCATACGTTACATTTGCTTCTTGTCCCCATTAAAATCAATGGGATGCTGTGCTCCTTCATTTCAATGGAGTGAACATTTTCAGAAAGCATATCAGAATTCCAGTAAAGCATATCAGCCCCAATGTGCTACATACCCATGGGAAAAACTTTGTGGGTCTCTCCAGATAGAAACACAGAATCTATCAGTAGAACATGACCACTTGTCCACTCAGTCTACCCAGATGTTCTACGATCTGGTCTTTGATAATCAACACCAGTATTTTCCCCACAGTCAAAGTTACATAGATACATAGACAATGTCGGCAGATAAGGGCCTATGGCCCACCCAGTCTGCCCATTTGAGCTTGTAAGTTCAGTTTGTTTTCCTAGAAGTCTGTTGCCCCTTACCCCTGACCTCCAGAATTCCTTTATGTCTATCCCATGCATTCTTAAATCCCGGATTGTTTCCAGCCCCACCACTCTCTCTGGCAGGGTGTTCCACTTGTCCACCACCTGCTCTGTGAAGAAATTCTTTCTCATGTTTCCTCTGAATTGTCCTCCCTCCAACTTCATCCCATGCCCTCTAGTCCTGGAACATCTTTTTCGCTTAAAATAGTGTTTTCCTGCACCCTGTTCCTCCCTGTAAGATACTTGTATGTCTCTATCATATCCCCTCTCTCCTCTCCTCCAGGGAGTACATGTTCAGTTCCTTCAACCTGTCTTCATAGGACTTGTGATGCAATCCATGCACCATCTTTGTTGCCTCCTCTGAACCTTCTCTACCCTGTCTATGTCCTTACGTAGGTATGGTCTCCAGAACTGTACACTGTACTCCAGGTGGGCCTCACTAGTGTCTTGTATAGCGGAATTATGACTCCTTTCCTGCTGGTGATGCCCCTGCCTATACATCCCAGCATCCTATTCGCTTTTACCTGCTGCCTTGTCACACTGTTTCCTACCTTGAGGTCATCAGAGATGACAACCCCAAGATCCCTTTCCTGCTTGGTGCATGCTATATCCTCACCCCCAACTGATATATTGTGCCAAGGTTTTGTGCCCCATATGCATTATCTTGCACTTCTTGCATTGAATTTCAACTGCCAAACCCCTGACCATTCTTCAAGTTTCTGCAGGTCGCTTCTCATTCTGTCTACACCCTCTGGGGTGTCTACTCTGTTACAGAGCTTTGTGTCATCAGCTAACAGTGAAATTCTGCCTTCTAGGTCCCAAGTAATGTCACTGATGAAGATGTTGAATAGGACCGTCCCAGCACTGATCCCTGTGGTATCCCACTGGTCACTCTTCCCTCTGTGGAGTGACAGCCATTTACCACCACCCTCTGTGTCCTGCCACCCAGCCAGTTACCTACCCACCACACTACTGTCCTGCCCACACCCATATTCCCCAGTTTGTGTAATAGTCTTTCTATGTGGCACAGTGTCAAAGGCCTTGCTGAAGTCCAGATAGCCATGTCCACTGCCCTCCCCTGATCTACCTCCCAGTCACCCAGTCAAAAATTCAACGAGGTTGGTCTGACGTGACCTCCCCTGGTGAAACCATGCTGCCTTGGGTCCTGTAGTCCATTGACAACCAGATGTTCCACCAATCTCCTTCAGTAGTGCTTCCATGATCTTCCCCACTACCGAGGTGAGGCTGACTGGTCTGTAGTTCCTGCTTCCTCTTTGTTCCCACTTTTGATAAGGGACTACATCTGCTGTCCTCCAGTCTTTGGGTACCTCCCTGTTTCCGTGATCGGCTAAACAGGATAGCCAGAGGTTCAGCCACCACCTCTCTTAGTTCTTTAAGGACCCTGAGTGCACCCCATCTGGTCCCATTGCTTTACCCTAACTTATTACTTCCAGTTCCTTCAGGACCCTTTTCGTAAAGGGACTTGTATCCATTTCTGCACATCATTCTCACCCCTTGTACTCCCTTCAGACCCATTACCCTCCTCTTCTCAGTAAAGACTGAGCAGAAATACCTGTTCAATATGTCAGCTTTACTGTTGTCATCCTCCACGCCCCCATCCTCCCCTTCAGTCTCACTATCCTCCTTTGTCTTTCTTTTTTCACTTATGTACCTGTAAAGGTTTTGTCCCCTACCCACTGATTTTGCAATGTGTTCTTCTGTCTGAGCTTTGGCTTCCCTTACTGACCTTCCTGCCTCCCTTTGTTTCTCCTGGTACTTCTCCTATCCTGCTCTGCCTGTGTCTTTTGTATTGCCTGAATGCAATCTTTTGGCTTTCACTTCTTTGCTACCTCTTGGAAAACCATAATGGTCTCCTCTTCCTTTTCCTCTCGCTAACCTGCTTAATGCATAATTATGTTGTTCTTGTAATCCCCATTTTAAATACTGCCCACTGTTCCTCAACCCCTGATTCCTGTCCCATGCCCCTTAATGTCTCTTTCAAGTATCTCCCCATTTTCCCAAAGTCTGTCCACCTAAAATCCAGGATACGTGTTTTTGTGTGGTTTGGTTCTGCTCTTTCTGTGATTTCAAACCACAATGACTGGTGGTCACTGTTTCCCAGGTGCTCCCCCACTGTTACCCCCATCACACTGTCCCTGTTTGTGAGCACAAGGTCCAGTATTGCCTTCTGCCGAGTTGGTTCCATGACCAGTTGCTTGAGGAAGGCACCCTGAAGGGAGTCCAGGATAAATCTGCTCCTAGTTGATGCTGCTGCTGGGATGCTCCAGTCCACGTCTGGAATATTGAAGTCTCCAACCAGTACTACCTCACCCTTGTCTGCCATCCTTTGGATGGCTAGCATCAGCTCCCTATCTGTTTCTTCCTCCTGGGCTGGTGGTCTATCCAGATCTTCCATCTTGTTGCTAAGGCTCCTGGCATTTGCACACATGGCTTTCATTTCTACTTCCCTTATCAAACAAAGCAATCACCATTTGCTCTTTGTAGGTCCCTGCGCACCTCCTCTGTTTACAACGACTGATGAAAAATCATTGCCAGGATGCCTGCTACTACATCCTTTAGCATTTAAAGTGCTATTAGATGCAAACCATTTGGTCCTTGTGATTCATTCACTTTAAACGTACCTGGCTGTACAGCAACTAAGTTAGCAGAGATATATCTGCTTTTCTTCAAGAACCTTCTGTTCATCCTTAAATGTCTCATTCAAATGTGGAAAGACTTCTAACACCTCCATTTTCCAATCATGGCTGAATCTGGAGTTGGCAGAGCTGAGAGGATAATTGGGATAAGAGTTTGTTTCCAAAAACTGCACTGTGGCTTTTCTTATATGTGAGGGGAAACACAGACGCATAGAATTTGATAGCAAATAAGGACCGCTTGGCCCATCCAGTCTGTCATTTTTCTTGACCTATAGAGTCACTGCAGACCCTACTTCATTTCCAGCTATTTCTTCCCCTTTCCAGTAAGATTCCCTTATGCCTATCCCATGCATTCTTGAACCCCTCCACGGTTTTCATCACCACCACCTCCACTTGAAAGCTGTTCCAGGCACCCACCATTCTTTCTGTGAAGAAGTACTTCCTCACATCCCTCCTGAATCTACCTCCCTCCAGCTTCACTGCATGTCCCCTTGTTCTTGAGCATTTTTTTTTCTGAAAAATATTCTTCTCCTGTACCTTATTTACCCCGTGAGGTATTTATGAGTCTCTGTCATAGCTCTCCTTTTCCAGGGTGCACATACTAAAGTCCTTTAGACTCTCCTCATGTGGCTCCAGATGCAGACACTGCACCATTTTAGCTGCCCTCCTCTGGACAGCATCCACTCTGTCTATGTCCTTCCGGAGATGTGATCTCCAGAAGTGGACAGAGTACTCTAGGTGGGGTCTCACCAGCATTCTATACAGAGACACCGCCACCTCAGTCTTTCTGCTGGTGATACACCTCCCTATGCACTCCAGTGTCCACTAGCCTTCCCAACTGCCTTGCCACACTGCCTGGCTACCTTCCGGCCATCAGATAGGATTACCCTAGGTCTCTTTCCTGTTTGGTGGTCTTCACTACTTCACCAATTTTGTACTCTGCCCCTGGGCTTCTGTGCCCTAAGTGCATGATTCTGTACTTTTTCGCAGTGAAGCCCAGCTGCCATAATCTTGACCACACTCCCAGAGTTTTCTCAGGTCACTGCTCATTCTTTACACACACACACACACACACACACACACACACACACACCCCGAGTGTACACCATATTGCAATTTTGCTGTCTTCTGCAAAGAGGTGTTATTTCCCATCCAGCTCCTCTGCAATGTCAGTAATAAAGACATTAAAGAAGACTAGTCCCAGTACTGATCTATGAGGCACCCTGCTGGTCGCCTTCCATTTACCACCACCCTCTATCGCCTATGCCTTAACCAATATCTTAACCCTGCTTACCACCTTTGGACCTACCCCTAAGCTGCCCAGCTTCCTTATGACTTTCTGCTGTGGAATGATATTGAAACCCTTACTGAAATCTAAGTAGGTCACATCAACCACTCCACCATGATCTAATTCGCTGGTCACTCAGCCAAAGAAATCTATCAGATTTATTTGACATGACTGCCCTCTGTGAATCCATGCTGCCTCAGGTCTTGTAACCTGTTACAAGTTGGGATGTGTCTCAGGGGTAATTAAGGACCAGCACCCTGGCTCGTGGGACAAATAACACATGACCACTGTAAGAAGAACGCATCCAATACTGATTTGTATGTTATCTATAAATACAGGTTACTCACTTGTAACAGGACTTCTAAGAGTGGTATATGTTGTTTATCCACACTTATTGGCAGGTTCCTTGCCACTTTAAATCTTGCCGGAAGGTTTTCAAGCTGGCTCCTCCCACCCACCCCGGTGGTAAAACTCTCGGATCTGCCCCATGACGTCATATCTAGCCCACTGGAAGCCAGGTTGCGCGTAGAAGCCGGGGAGGTCGGGTGGGTTGTGTGGATGAACAACATATACCACTCCTAGAACTCCTGTTACAGGTGAGTAACCTGTATTTCTAGGGATGTGGATATGTTGTTCAATCCACACTTATTGGCAGACTCCTAGCAGTTCTCCGGGAGGATGGAGGCAAGGCACGTACACCCAACTTAGGGAATAAGGACTGGAGAACCGAGGTCCCAAAACCAGCATCCCAGCGTGACTCTAGGTCGATGTGGTAATGGGTAATGAAGGTGTGTTGTGACTTCCAGGTAGCAGCCCTGCAGATTTCCTGGATAGGGACGTCCCTAGTAGCAGCCACCGAAGCAGCGGTATGGCGGGTAGAATGCGCTCTTTTCCCTTTGGGATGCTCCATGCCCGCCAACCTATCACAGAGATCTATGCAGGAGGTGACCCACCTGCCTATCGTCCACTTGGCTGCAGGTCTGCCAGGTGCGGCTTCAGTGTAGGTGACAAACAGCTGGCGAACCTCTCCCCAAACTTCAGCCGTCCGCTTCTTATAATAAGAGAGCACTCTTCTAAGGTCCAGAGTATGGAGCCTATGTTCGGCCTCCAAGGTGTGATTGCGGTAGAACACTGGCAGAGTCAACATCTGGTATGGTGAAACTCCGACACCACCTTCGGAAGGAATTTCGGGGGGGGGAGGCGGCGCAGGACAACCTTGTCCCTGTGGAAGACCAGATAAGACGACTCAATAGAAAGCGCCTGGAGCTCTCCCATCCTTCTGACTGACTTAATAGCCACCTAGAAGGTGGTCTTCCATGATAGGTGAGAGATGTCACACCTGTGCATTGGTTCAAATGGCTTGTCCATGATCTTAGCCAATACCAGCAGTAGATCCCACGGAGGTGGACGTTCTTGAACCGGAGGGGATATGTGATCAAGGCCTTTGAAAAAGTGCCCGAACACCTTTTCCTGCACCACTGACAGCTTGCCGGCCTGCGCCTGGTAAGCAGAGATGGCTGCCAGGTGCACCTTGAGGGTCGTCGACCGAGGCCCTAGCTGAGAAAGGGACCACAGGTAGTCCAGAATGCTAGCCAAGGAACAGAAGGAAGGGTCCAACCACTTGTCCTGACACCAAATGGAGAATCTCTTCCATTTGAAGGCATAGCATTTTCTGGTCAACTCCTTACGGGATGCCTCAACGACTTTGAGGACCTCGTCAGAAAGACCCAAGGCCTGGAACTCTAGCCGCTCAGGAACCAGGTCATTAGGTGCAGGGATTGAAGGTCCAGATGGAGTACCTTCCCATTGTTGACTGAGATCAGGTCCGGGCGGGCTGGAAGCCGCCTCGGGAGCCTGGAGCCAAGGCTGAGGAGATCTGGATACCAGAACTGGCGGGGCCAGTCTGGGGCTACCAGAATCACCTGCGCCTGGTCCCTCTTCACCTTGAGAAGCACCTTGTGGATCAAGAGGAATGGAGGGAAGGCGTAGAAGAGGGCCGAGGTCCACGGCCTCGAGAAGGCATCCCCCTGCAGCGAGCCCTGCTGGGAGGGGTGGGCATGAAACAGCCTCAGCTTCACATTCTCCCTTGAGGCGAACAGGTCCACCTGAGGGGTGCCCCAGTGGGAGAACAGATCTTGTACTACCTCCGGCAGGAGAGACCACTCATGAGATGCAGTGCCTATCCGGCTGAGGGCATCGGCCAGACTGTTGGAGGCTCCTGCCACATGGATGGCTAGGAGATCCGCCTCCAGGCTGATCATGAGAGACCAAGTGTGGAGATCCTCCTTGCACAGGGGCAAGGAGTGCATCCCGCCCTGACGGTTGAGGTAGTACATGGTCGTGGTGTTGTCCATCTGGATCTGGACCACTTGACCCCGTACAAACGGAGCGAAGGCAGTGAGGGCTAGTCGGACCATTCAAAGCTCCAGCAGGTTGATGTGGCATCAAGACTCCTGAGGGGACCAGAGGCCGTGGGCTCTAAGCTCCCCCAGATGGGCACCCCAAACCATCAGAGAGGCGTCGGTCATCAGAGTGACCGTCGGCTCAGGGCAGACAAAATGGGATACCCTCCTGCAGATGAGCTGGAACGAGCCACCACTGGAGGCCGTTCCACATCACCTGGGTCACTGTCACTGGCTAGTCCAGAGGACCGGAGCACTGTGACCATTGGCGGGCC
Source organism: Neoceratodus forsteri (assembly GCA_016271365.2). NCBI lineage: Eukaryota > Metazoa > Chordata > Ceratodontiformes > Ceratodontidae > Neoceratodus > Neoceratodus forsteri. Next base: position 686,418,863 of record CM028134.1, read on the forward strand.
AGCCCCCATTGCAGGGGACGCATATGCCAGTGGGCCCAACGGATCACGCTGGTGCAGGCCACCATGAGGCCCAGAAGGCGCAGGAAGTCCCGGGCAGGGCACACTTGCCCAACCAGAAATGATTGGGCAAAGGACCTCGGCCCTGTCCGCTGGGAGCCGTGCTCTGGCTCGAAGAGAGTAAAGCTCTGCCCCGATGAACTGAATCGCCTGCAATGGCATGAGTTCTGACTTGGCCTCGTTGATGAGGAGGCCAATCTGAGAGCAGACCTGGAGAACCAGATACCTGGACTGCTCCACCTCCAACCTGGAGGGGGCTGCAATCAGCCAGTCATCCAGGTAAGGGTACACCCGGACCCCTCGGTGCTGCAGGAATGCTGTCACCACTGCCATACATTTGGTGAAGACCCTGGGAGCTGGAGAGAGGCCGAAGGGCATGGCGAGGAACTCATAAAGGAATCCCTTTGCTCCGGAGTGGAGGAATCGCTGATGAGATGGACGGATTGGGACATGAAAGAACGCGTCCTGAAGGTCCAGAGAACAGAACCACAAGCCTCATTCCAAGGATGGAATGATCTGAGCCAGAGTGACCATCCTGAAGGTGCGAGACCTTAGGAACTTGTTCAGGTCGTGTAGGTTGAGAATGGGGCGTCAGCCCCCCATCCGTCTTGGGACCAGGAAGTACCTGGACACAAACCCTGGGTCTGGAGGGGGTCCTCCACCTCCCTGATCACCTCCTTCTGGAGGAGCAAGGCAATGTCGGCTCGATGAGTTGACAGAGAGGCTGCAGAACCCATAGCCCCCCGTGGGGTGACGGCTCGATAGGAGGGGAACTGCTCGAATTCCAGAGGCAAACCCCTGCCTACCACTTCCAACATCCAGCGGTCCGTGGTGATAGTGGACCAGGCAGAAAGGAAGTGGCGGAGCCGTCTCTCCACGGGGGGGGGGGACCCGGGAAGGGGTGACGAGGTTGGGGGCGACACCCCTCAACCTGTCACTGGGCAGGCTTGGAGGAAGGGCCGGCCGAGGAGCCACCTGGGCCTTTTTCTCCAGGCTTCCTGCTGGAGGAAGCAGCACGCTTGGCTTTGGGGTGCCAAGCACGAGCTTGCTGGCCCTGATGCTGGTGTTACTGGGCCTGATGTGCCGCAGGAGCTGAAGGATGAAAGGGCTTACGCTGCTGCTGGCGGCCTTTGTCCTTCTGGGCAGATGTGACCGAGTCCAAGGTGGCACTGGACTTCTCGATCCGTTGGAGATGACCCTCCACCTCGGGCCCGAACAAGTCGGTACCCACGAAGGGGACGTCTGCCAGCTTGTGCTGGGTATCAGCTGTAAAGGTGGAGATCCACAGCCAAGCTCTGCGACGCATGGCCACTGCAGCCGCTACTGACCAGGCACACGAGTCAGCAATGTCCAACGAAGTCTGGAGCTGCTGTTTAGCTACCGCCCTTCTCTGATCCTGCACCTGCCTGACCGTCATCTGAAGGTCAACTGGGAGATGAGGAATCACCTCATCCAGAGAGCCCAAAAGGGCGTGTGAAAAGTGTGCCATCAGAACGGCCGAGCTAGCCTGACCAAGGCCTAGGGAGGAAGCAGCATATACCTTCTGCCCTCAGTAGTCCAATTTCTTGGACTCCTTATCAGGTGGTTTGTCGACATCCCGAGCATTCCCAGAACGTCCGAAAACGCTATCGGTCACTAACCCCACCGCAGAGGGGTGCTCCGAGAAACCAGAGAGTGAACCAGTAGGGACTGCATACTTTCGAGCCATCCTGGCCGAAGGTGCGGGACAAGATGCTGGCCACTGCCAAAGCTCCAGAGCCAGGCCAGCAATGACTTCGGCCACTGGAAAGGCCTACGTAGGAGAATCCCCTCGGTCCAGTATCTCCGTGAGGGGATACTTGGCCCGTTTTGAAACGGGTTTGAGCTTCATCCCAGTGGACTCTGAGATGAGTCGAAGCATTCCTAAAAACGAGGATGAGCTCTCGTCCACTGTCTGACCCCCTGCAGACTCCAGGTCAAGTGGCCTGGAGAACAAGGAGTTGTCGTTGTCAGACTCCGAGGAGTCTGCGTACAGCTGCCGAGCGCCTGTGCCACCCTCCATGTGCTGAGATCGATCGGGAGTGAGGGTGACCGACAACCTATGGGGCAAGCCCTGACCCGACCGAGAATCCTTGGTCGGGGCCCCAGTCTTTGGTTGTGGAGGCGGAGGTTCCACCACAATGGGTGGAGCAGCCAGTTTTGGCCAAACAACCGGTGCCAGTTTTGGCTCCTCTACTACAAGGGGTTGTTTCGGCCGCTCAGGTGACAACCACTTAATGGCCAGAGAAGGCGACAGAGTCGGCTTATTCCTGGACAATAAGAGCTGCTGCCACATTAAATCCTCGTAGCACTGACACAACTTGCGCCGGAGTCTATCCTCCAAAGAGGACGACGAGGATGAGCGGCGACACCACTTTCCATGGTGCCAAGACCGAGACCGCCGGCTGGACCTGGAAAAGGTCCAAGACCGAGACCTTCAGGGATTCCGAGGGTGGGTCAGAGAGAAGACGGGGGAAACCCGCTCCTCCCTTGGTTCAGGGACCTTAACCAGGGACTCCAGCCATGAGGCGAGGCAAGTCCTCGGTTTCTACCGGGGAACCGTGAAGTAGGGTTGTCTGGATCACTAGTCGACAAACCGCCTGACAGGTCGAGAAAATCTCGATCAAGGCCGACGTGGTGTCTCGCCGGCTGACCTGATGGGGACATCGGAAGCCAGAGTGGCTTAGCCGTTAACCTCGAATTCAAGTCGAAAGTCGACCATCCGATGAAGAGGATCTCTCCCGCTCCCACGAACGTCGACAGTGAGACTTACCTTTTGAGTCCTTCTTCTTGGACCAACTGGAATGTCCTGATGGTCCTTCTCCCTTGGTGGAGAGGGATTGGCAAAGCTCCTTAAAAGAAGCTGTATATGAAGAGCCCAAGGACAGCAGGATAAATGCTGCAACCAAGGAGGAAGAAGACTTGGTCTGGGCCGCCTCCTCCTCCTCGAGGGCGATCATCTGCTCCAACTGTTCCATGGAGCCCACCGTTGCGGACACCGCCCAATGGGCCTCCATCGACTTGACCGGCAGATACCATTTTTCAGGGCGCCCCAGAAGAATTCGAGCAGCACGGTCCTCCAAGACCGAAGCTGAAAAGGATTTGCACAAATCACAAGCCTACGAATTGCGGCCAAGCCCTAGGAAGTAGACACACGTGGAGTGCAGGTCGGTCTGGGACATCTTCTGCCCACAGGGGCACTGACGAAAGCTGGGAGTCAATTTGTCCATCGCAGCCACGAGGGAAAAAGAAGACTGAAGTCTTGTAAATTTGAGAATTAGTTTCGGGTTAACCGAAGAGTGTGGATCCAGGTCTAAAACACAGAGCGCTAAGGAGGGAACCTGAGCTTCCAAAGCGGTAAGGAAGATCTGATGTCATGGGGCAGAGCAGAGAGTTTTAACACCTGGGTGGGTGGGAGGAGCCAGCTTGAAGACCTTCCGGCAAGATTTAAAGTGGCAAGGAACCTACCAATAAGTGTGGATCGAACATCATATCCACGTCCCTAGAATACTAAATTTAGTAAGTATATTGTCAATTACCACATAATATAGCGTAGAAAGACTTTGCTATAACACTAGACCTCATTAGCACAAATAAAGACTGTCAAGTCAATAGAATATTTCAAGTAAATCCAAGACAGCTGAGCATTCAGAGATCTTAAGAACAGCAGAGACCCAGAGATAAGACAGTAAGGCACACTCCCCTTTGAACCAAAGTAAGTGACTGAATAGTGTACCCTGTAAAGTTTGAGGAGTATGAGTTCTATAGACGAGTAAACATCTGCAATGTAACTTTACTAACTACCTCATAAGCTCGAGCAGATCCTCCTCGGGGACCTTAACTCAAACTGGCTTGCCAGTTCAAACTCACACATCAAAGATTCTTTCTTGGCTATTGATGTGATGCAACTCTTCTCTCAACCTACTAGGTGTAACCCCACCAATGGCACCAGCACCCTACTAGACATTGTCCTCACAAACCGACCCCCCAAACAAATCACAGATCTACATGTCCTCCCAAATGCGCTCAGTGATCACTCCCCAGTCCTACTGACATGGTCCACTCAAGTTCAGAAACCTACCCCTAGGACAGTCCACCGACGGCGCCTATGCCCCGGCAACCTTGGAAAACTCAGGCTTTACCTTGCCCACTGGGATTGGACCCCCATTAACCTTGTCCAAATGTAAACCTAGGGCTTGCCTATTTCACTAGCTCATTCAACAAAGCCTGTGATATTTTCACACCCCTCATCAAGATCCTATCTAAGAAGTGAAACACCCCATGGGTTACCCCAGCGCTCATCCACCAAATGCTATTAAGGGACAACTTTTGTCATAGGGCCATGGCATCCGGTAAACCAGCAGCTAGGCAAGCATACAACGCTGAGTGCAACAAGTGCACCTGGGCCATCTGCAAGGCTAAAGCCAAGCATTACAGATCCACCCTTGCCTCCTCCTGGGGGAATGCCCGGAACTTCTGGGATACTATAAAGGAAATTAATGGGAAGACACAGTCACCCCCCCCCAATCCCAACTCATTGTCAAGGGCTCCTTCACCACAGCCCCCAAGTCATCGCTGACAGCCTCAATACCACCCTTACCAATCTCAGCTCGGTCCTCCCCAGCAACTTCTTCAACCCAGTCCCTCTTTCCCCTCCACCCAACCTCAACCGCCCACCTTTCTACCTCCGAACCATAACCCCACAAGAAGCCAGGCCATACCTACCCAAAGCCCTCAACAGCACCAGCTCCTGCAATGACCCCTAGCACTAGGCTACTTCGGCAGGTACTGGATGCAGTACGCATCCCTCTCACCCACCTGCTTAATCACTCTCTGTGCCTAGGTCACTTCCTGCTTGCCTGGAAAATGGCAATCGTCATCCCTAATCACAAAGGTGGCGACCACACCACCCCCAGTAATTACCAACCAATATCCATCCTCCCCCTGCTCTACAAGGTGCTGGAAAAAATTGTGGCTGACCAGCTATCAGACTACCTTACCAAACATGACATTATGTGCAGGGAGCAGCACGGCTTCCATGCAGGGCACAGCACCGCCACAGCCCAGCTAGAATTCTTCAACTTCCTGCACACAACCCTGGATGCCGGTCACCTGGCTGGAGTGGTCTTTATCAACCTCTCAATGGCCTTCAACATGGTCTGCCACCCCCTCCTGCTTGACTCCCTGCGACATATCTGTCTCTCCCAAGGGCCCCTCTCCTGGTTTGACAGCTACCTGTCCTCCACATCCCAGTATGTAAAAATCACTGGCACCCTATCTAACACCCAGCCTGTCCGCTCTGAAGTCCCCCAGGGCTCCATATTAGGCCCGCTTATCTTTAGCCTCTATTTTAACATGCTACTCAATCTCTGTGCTGGCAAAATCCTTCTCTATGCAGACGATGCTGTCCTCCTCGCCTCATACCCCCACCTCATCTCCCTCCAGAACAACCTCCAGCACTCCTTCACCAAGGCCAGGAAATGGTTCATTGACCACAAACTGATCATCAACCTAAAAACAAAACAAAAGCTATGCTCTCTGCCCACCATAAGAAAAAGGCTAGAAATACCCCACTCCAGATCCTCCCAGCACCCAGTTCCCCCTCGAACAAGTAACTACGTACAAATACCTGGGCATTACCTTTGACCCTGCCCTCACATTCCACCCCCACATCGCTACCCTCTCTTCTGCCACAAACATTCAGATTCCTCTATCACCACAGGGACTGCCTGCCCCCTAATGCGCTGTGCCTTGCAGTCACCTCATCAGTTCTGTCCCTCGTAGACTATGGCCTCACAATCTATGCTGCTGCTGACAAAACTGCCCTCAACAAAGTGCAACTGTCCATTAACAAGGCCTGCAGGCTCTTGTCAGATGCGGACAGACACACACACACACCTGCTCTCTTTCCTCGCTTGACAACATTCTCAACTTTGAATCGAGGCTTCTCTGCCAGTACTGCCTGTTGACAAAGAAAATACTCCTGGGTCTCCCCCCCCCCCCCGGGGTGGCCTCCTCCCTCAGCATCTCCTCCCCTCATGGTACCCAAAGTCAAGACCTCGCTCGCACAGCGATCCTTCCCCTATAGGGTGCCACCATGGGACAACTCCCACCCAGCCACTATTACCAACCTCTCTAGAATAGGCCCCTTCAAGATTGCCCTCAGAAACCACCATTTTGCCATGCTCTGCTGCAACTGCTGATCGCTCCCTGGCTCCCCCTTACTTGTTTCATCTGCCATCCACTGCCCTCTCAGACAATGTCCCTTGGACAGCTAACCTGTACCTCCTGCAGAGCGTCTTATTCAGCACTACCGCTCTATTTCCTCTCCCAGCAAGCATCCCACCTGTTTAGCAATTTACTTATCTGTTTCCCGTTCTCTTGCTTCCCCTCTGGACTGTACCTTAGTCACTCAATAATGTAAATGCCACACTCCTTCTATACATTGCCTGCTCATGTACCTATGTAACCAGATGAAACAACGTTATTATATACCTCTGTAACTATATAGCGTTTTGTTTGTATATAACTGTACTTTGTCTGACAAGGAGCTTTTAGAAATGAGTCCATGACTCAAAGGATTGTAATTCTGATTTGTACAAATAAACTAATTTGAATAACATGATCTACTGAATTTTGAATGAAGTCCTTACATCATGCTCTTCCAATGTGGACCCTTCATGGATAGGGAGAGGGCAGCTGAGGGTTTGGCTGTTCAGCCAGGAGGACTTAAAAATATGCACTTAGAATATGAAAGTTGGACTGGACTTGGACTCTGTCTCCTAGGAGACTCAGAAGCCTTGCTGAAAGAAAAGGGACTTGTACATCAAACCTGAAATGGAAGTCATCTTGAAGTCCACTGGCTTACGATCGCCCGGTGAGCTGAGACAAAGAAGCTGAACCCTGAGGCATGCCAGTTTCTCAGCTATCTACCATCTAAGTTAAGCAGTCTCTGCTTTCAGGGCAGGTGTTGGACAACAGACTAAGCTTTAAAGATCCACATGCAGAAACATTGCAAAGACTTAGAATTGCTTATCTAGTTGAGATAATTGGCAAAACTCGAACTTGAGACTGTGGACCTACTTTTTTGGACATTATAACTGTTGGGAGTGTTCTAGAGTCCAAACACTGACCCACATGTGCTGAGCACCATGAGAAGAAGGTAAGGCTCAAAGAAGATACCAGCATCAACACCCTTGAATGGTAGTTGCTAGAACTGAGCTTCTTGGATACTCCCCCCCAATCCCCAGGTTCATGTCAGCATACGGAAAGGTATGATATCAGGACTTGTGCATGTTAAACTTCAAGGCTGTGTGTTAAACTGCAGTTTTGATCTCTCTCTCTCTCTCACATACTTCTATTCTGTCAAATTATTCTAAATAAATTTGTTTTGACTGAGAGGTGCATGTCTCGTGTCAAACTTGTATAAAGTATGTGTAATGAGTTAATAGCTGATTGCCACTACTGGCGAAGAGTCTGTGTTTAACCATGGGGGGTTACTGTCACGTCCTTGAGAATCTCTGTCATAAAAGCTAGCCAAACAACCAATTAAAGGGGGTAACTATCCCTACACCACCTGCAGCCTTTCGGTGGCAAGCAGGCGGGAACAGTTGTGGTATTGTGAAATCACCAAGTTTGGTATTTGTTCTTTTTCAGTCAGAGCTAACACGAGAGGTGGCTGAGCGGGGGGGGGGTTGTAAGTGAAACAAGGGTTTGATTTCAAAAACTGCACTGTGACTATTTTGTGGTGGGTTGGTGAGACATGTCCGAAGGGCACTGGAGGAACAGGGCCATAGTGAGAGAGGCAGACATCACGTGACTACCTGCAGCCAATATGCAGCAAGCAGGGGCGGGGGAGGATCAGTGTTATAAAGAAATGATAAAATTCAGTCTTTGTTCTCCTTCAGTTGGGGCTGACCTAGGAGGTGGCTGAGCTGATAGGGTAAGTGGAATGGAAGTCTGTTTGCAAAAAAAAGTCCTTTGGTCTACTTTGTGTGTGGGGGAGGTGGGACATGTCTAAGGGGCACTAGAGGACTGGGGCCATAGTGTGAGGGCAGATACCACGTGTCCATCTGAAACCAATTAGTGGCAAGGAGGTGGGGTCAAGAACTCAAAATCCCCTAGGTGCAAGGTCCTTGAGAAGGAGGTGACAGTCTACAGTTCTGCAAGTGACTCTGTGCAGCCACTGGGCAAAGTAGGTCCAAAAGGGGATAAAAAAAGAAATTGCTAGGGCCTTATAGCTGGCAACTACCTACCCCAGAATGGGTGCAGGAAGCCCATGACCGAGTAGGCCCCTCTAAGGTGTCTGACTCATGTCTGGCATTGACATTAATGTCAGAGCTGAAGAAGAACTAAGCACTGAGACAGTCATCACCGACAGTAGGCTCCTCAAGTAGTGTTGAGATCAGGTGCACAGACAATCTCAGCATCACACTTCCTTGGGACACCAACCACTGCATCAGCATTGACACCATGCTCAACATCATCCTCTTGAGTCTGAGGTCAGCTTGTGAGTTGGCCCCGACCCCAGTACGGACACCACGAATTGTGACAAGACCCGATACCAGTGTCACCCTCGGTGTCATCAGCACAAATGGTGTCAACAGCCTGGGCAACCATGACAATCAGTGTTGACCTCTCTACTTTTGTGGAGAGGTCAGAGGCCTTGACGCCCAAGCCAGGGTAGTCCATTGCACTGGGATAATGGATCATGGTACGTTCTGCGCTGGCCACCCATAAGTAGTTAACATTCCGCCCAACACCACCAGCAAAGACTCCAACACATACACAGCGCAGTGGGTGTGTTGGGGGGGGTAAGAGTTCAATAGTTACTCCAAGTCTGACGAGCGAGGAGAGGGTCCAAGAGAAGGGCCTAAATTCTGCCTTCAGACCACTGGAACCAGAAGACCCAGCTTCAGGCAACGAATCTCGAGTGCGTGGTGGTTAAATTAAAAATTAGCATCACAGGAGTTCATGCTGTGATCTGGTTCAAAGCAAGAGAAGCACTATACCTGCTGCCACGGCTACATTTCTTGCCATATGCACAAAAACAGAAAAGAGGACCCTGGCTCTTTTTCTTGGACATAGGTAGTCCCACAAAATGAATGTAGATTACGAAGACTCGAATGTGGGTGAACTGAGGCAATGCAACAGACTCCCATGGCATCCACGTGATGGTGGAAAAAAACAAAACTGACATAGGCAAGAGCGAGTCAGCAATGGGTATTGGATGGCGCACATCACCATGAGGTGCCACAGGTCAGGACCCACTGCTGGCCCCCTGGCCAAAGAATATGTTGCCATGGGATCCTAGCACCTCCTGCTCAGACCCAAAAGTGGGACTGCATGGAGAGGACCGATTCTGGGAATATTCACAGCTTCCTTGGTGGAACAGTCATATTGAATTGATTCTGCCATTGGTATGAACCAATTTTGAGTTTTTAGCCCCCATATCCCACTTGTGCGAGTTGTGCTCCTTCCCCTCCCCACTGCAGTCCATCATTTAGCACTGAAAATGGTACTTGATGAGGTAAATAGGATTCCAGTACCTAGTGGTCCTCATGCTGAGATGTTCCTCAGGTACTGCACTTTTTTTTTTTTTAATTCTGTGGTAACCACATAAGGCCCACTAAGCACCAGTGCCTAATTTCAGAGGTAATCCAGGAGCACTAGAGTGATTAAGTGACCTGCTCGGAGTCACACAGTATGCAAGTAGAGGGTGTGGGAATCAAACCCAGGTCTGCTGGATGTGCCAAGCTCATTCACAGTTCATTACTCTAACCTCTAGACTATACTGCCAGCCTTAAGGGCAGCGAATTCTGATTACTGAGACACAGCCCCTACAGCTGACCAGCTGCACTCAATAACCTCCTGCTTGTGTGAATATGCCAGTGTGTGAATGGAAATTTAATTAGCAAAACTTTAGTTCTTCAGAGTTTCCAGCCACTGCCTCTCTTCGTCCTACAGTAAGTCCCTCTTTGCCTTGTCTTCAGACACTTACACTTATAGCATAACTCGCCCTACATGATTCAACCCTGTTCAGGGATAGTTCCCTATTCATAGTAGTGCCTCACAGTGCTCCTCCCCTTCCTGTCTCAATGTGCCTACAGTATAAAAAAACACTCCCAGTTAATAACTTGTTGAACGTTTTTTCCTCAGAACAACAGATCTGGCTTCATGAAGCTGACTTCAGCTGGTTGCCTAACCCCTGGCAAATTTCCACACTCTTGACCTAACTGCCCCTTTAGTTTAATTAATGTTCTTGTGACCTTACATTTCAAAAGAATCACTAGGCACCTAAAATTAAATTGGACCCCATTCCAACATTTAGTTTTACTGTTTAGCTTAGCTCCTTAAGTATATTAGATCCTTAAGTATATTATCTCTTACACTCCCTCCATCCTTGTTGGACAAATCCAAAAGCCCCCCCCCCCAACCAAATGTCAGACTGTCCCTCCACAAATGGTACACTACTCATTTTACTTACAGCAGGTTAAGGATTCACTGGCTGACATTGAAGCCCTCCTATGTGGGCCACTTGATGCAACTGCACATTTAAAATAAATTATTAAGGTCTGCAACACTATAGAAAAACTGGATAATGGTGGGGATACTAAGGGTTTAATCCTGAAAGTTGTGCAACATGACAGATGAAACCACATTTTTTTTGGGGGTTCTGTTCCACATATTTCTTTTCTAAAATGAGTATAACTTTATTGGTACAGTAGGAAATTTTTTTTGTGTACTTAGTTACAGACATAAAGACAACAAAATTACATTAAATGTCTCATTGTCATCCTGTATAAATGAATGGAATGGAGATCTGGACATAAACATAAATGAACATATGGCTCTAATAGTTAATAATTAGAGTTATACCTTCACTCTATATATCTCTACACAGGATAAGGAATACAGTTTTATCTATCTTCCTATCCCCACCCCCACTAATTTTTCTACCCATTCCCTTCCCACACCCGCAAGTACACAGTGGGAATAATTCTAACAGACTGTTAGCCCTGGATGTGCTTGCAAAAGAGAGCCTGGAGATAATACTGGTTCTGTTCCACATATTTCTTACTTTTATGAGTCTGCAAATTAATTTTAATCATGTGTAATGTTCCCATGGCCAGCTGTGTGCTTGGGAAGGGTGAGGGTGTAAAGTGGAACTGAACATTCCCACTCTCCTTGCTATGTCACTGCCCAGCAGAATGAAAAATACATAACAGACTTATTACAGGCCCAACTAAGCCCACTCATGCTGGAAGCATAAATAGTATCGGAAACATTTTAATAACTTTGCTCAGTTTTATTTGCAGGCAAACTATATGGGAAATTAAGGGTTTTGTAGAAAAAGTAAGGACATATGGGAGAAAGCCACCATTCAAAGCACACGAGTACATAAGTATGCACAGACAACCTGGGTTTTTATTTTTGAAGGCTTATGCCTGCTTTGATGCACCCTGGCACAATTTTCATCAGGGCAGGTGCAAGGGGACCTACCTGGACAAAGCCGGAGTATGTCACTGTGGAGGTGTGTGTGTGTGTGTGTGTGGGGGGGGGTCAGGGACAAAGTCCAGTTAGAATGCTTTTTAGAGATCTTTATGCTCCTTAGCCAGATGCCCCCATCAGGCAAACAACCTCCTAGCCCCAAAAACTCCCTTTACTTTCAATCTTGGTCCTGGGAATCAGCTGGGGGTGTGGAGCCTGAGACTACCAGTACCATCCTAGTAGAAGCTACAATTGCTTTCTTCTTATGGTTTTTTTCCCGCTTTCATTTTGTTCCTCCCAGAACCTGCTTACTCCATGCAGGTGTCCTACGGCACTGACTGCAGAACGCCAAAACTCCCAGTTTACAGAAAAACTGCAGAGGCAGAACAGTGTCACCCTACCCTCTCCCAGGCTAAGGCAATCAGGTCAGAATGGCTGTAGTCTTCCTCTGGCAGGGACAGCAGGCAAGTGGCTGCCTTCATAGCCACGCCAAAGCCACTCCTCAGTCAGCTGCAGGAGATGGACAAATATAAGGTAACCTGTTCCTTTGGGCCAAGGGACCAGCCTGTTGGACATCTTTTGTGCACATATTGTCATTTGTGTAAGGCCCTTTTAGCAGGGTCAGACAGAACACAAAAGAAAAAGCATTCACACAGGAGTAGCAAAAATGTATACATTTAGCTAATACATATGTAACCCCCTTGCAAATGGGGGTTCCTAATGTGCCTTATGCCTGCTTGATGATCGGCATAAAGCCGCCTAAATGGGGACCTGGTGAGTGCTTTTTAAGGCCTCCGTATATTGTCTCTTTAAGGGCTGCCTGTTGCAGTCGGGATTAGTTAAATTGGGAGGGGGTTTGAGTGTTGCTATGCTCAACTCCTGCCCGGGCTGCAGAATATTCGCTCCATTTCTGCCATCGCTAATTGCGCAGAGGGAGCTTCGTTAGAAGATGTGCTTGTCTGCTGACTATCTATTAAAGTAGTAATGATATTGTAGTTGTTCTAACCTGCCTTCCTTTGCAGCAAGGACTGTTTCGACTGTCTCCCCCATTTTGGTCCAGAACTGCTGAATTGGACCAATCAGTACCTCGGGACCCTACAGAGTCGGCTGACCAATAGAGGAACTGTTTGTATTTGGGAAAGGCATTATGGGCTATGGTGCTTTTTCGCACCAGTGAGAGGCAGAGGAAGTGACTGGAAGGCTCAACCAGCCAATTGGATTGGGTTGCGCCCGAGTGGAGAGGAGTGCCCCAAGCTGTGGAGAGCCAGATGTGTTGTGGTTGGTGAAGGGAGAGGAGCTGTGTGCTTCTGCGCTGAAGAGTGTTCGTGAGGGAAGCGCGTGAAGGCCTGAAGCGGCCGTCTTTGTGCTTTCGGTTCCAGCAGACGAAACTCGACGGCGGGCGGTCAGAGGAGGCTGTGCTCTGTACAGCTACCCACCAGGCTCGACCTGAAGGAGGACTGGAGAAAACTGCTGAATCGTGTTCGGTCCGAAGACAAGTGGAAGCTGCCGTTGCAGTATCTCAGTGACGGTGAGTTTGTGGGAGTACTGGAAGCAGCTGCCTGGTGTGGTACCCCTCTGTTGCTGTTACCATATAAATGTGTGGGAGGCTCGAGGAGCTCAAGTAAACCAGCTGCCATTAAAGGACTTTTGCCTGTTGCTGTTACCATACAATGTGTGAGGAGGCTCGAGGAGCTCAAGAAACCGCTGCCATTAGCGATTCTTTTGCCTGTTGCTGTTACCATATAAATGTGTGAGGAGGCTCGAGGAGCTCAAGTAAATCCTGCTGCCATTAAAGGACTTTGTCTGTAGCTGTTACCATATAAATGTGTGAGGAGGCTCGAGGAGCTCCAGTAAATCCTGCTGCCAGTGAAGGACTTTGCCTTGTTTTTGAGATAACCATATAAATGTGCAAGGGGGCTTGTGGAGCTCAAGTTAATCCTGCTGTCATTAAAGGACTTTGCCTGTTCAGAGATTACCATATAAACGTGTGAAGAGGTCTGTGAAGTTCAGGAGCAGCCCTGCTGACGTTGGAGGACCCTAGCTTGTCGGGAGGGTGTGAGTACCAACACAGGGTAGCTCCCTGCTGAATTACAACAGTGGATTCAAATGGAAGTACTGTATTGCTGACTGTAAAATCAATTCTTTTTCTTCTCTGTGTGAAAGGGCCCCTACCAGCTGCCACGCTTGGACTAGCTATTAGGGCTTGGGTACCCAGGGACAGTAACTTGTAGGGTTAGGCCTGTGCACAGAGCCATAGGTACATAGTCATAGTGTAATCAATTAACCTAATCCCCCGGTTATCTCCCTTTAATAAATCAGATTGCTGTGTTATAACTATACCTGGCTGGTTTGTACACTTTGGATGAGTTACTGCATGGGGACTGGGATATAACTGTATTTTACTTTACAGGGGTCTCTGGAGTGAGCTGAACTATATCGGCTGTGGGGTGATGTATTAGTAAGAGAATTGTTGTACGCAGTGTGAGTCACTAGTGGGACAAAAGGGGGGTTGCAGTAGCCCAGAGGGCTGTAACCGAGGTAGTCTGTCTTGGGCCAACCCCGACCTCTGTGTGGAGGCACCCGGCCACGGATCTGGGCCCCTTACCCTGCCTCAGAGGGGGCAGACAGGGGTGGTAGCCCTAAGGGTAGCGCCCCCTAGGGGTTACACATATGAAGTGCAGTGGTCCACAATACAACAGCTTACCTGCTGCCCATACTGTGCCCAGTGTGGTTGTATTCTGTACCACTGTAGGTTATATGTGTTATTAAATGAATACATTTTTGCTACTCCGGTGCGCACACTTTCTTTTGTGCTCTTGTTGTATAACTGAGCAGTGCAATCTATTAGGAGAATCTGCCGGGGTTCTCTGGCCTGTTTCAAATAGAAGGGCACTTGATGATGTATCTTTGCGTATAAGGACCAGATAAGCAAGAAATGCACAGTACCAGTACTTGGCCTGCTATTTAAAGTTACGATAATGGGACTTAAATTTCTAAAGACAATAAAATGAGTCATCTCAAATAAAATTCAGCTCGGCAGTGAGGCAATTTAACTTGTGAGTTTCTGTTGTACAATTAAGTTACCCAGGATAACTCAATTTTACAGCTGGGAGTTCAGACACTTTGCTTTTATTTTTCCTGTACAAGCATCCATTGCTGTCACTTTGTTATTGCGGTTTCACTCCCTGCTGTATCCCCTCCCACTCTCTGCACAAAGGTCCAATGTTTTCCTGTTAGGAAATTCCTGTACTGAGAGGACAACTTCATACCGGCACAAATTGTTGTTCTTAACCAAGTTTGTTTGCACTAGACTTTGCTATTCCAACTCCACATCACCATGCCTTGCCACTCAAGTGAAATTCCAAGTTAAAAAAAGAAATGAAAAATATTTGCGTCCCTGTTAGGATTCAAATCCCTGGGGTCACATTGAAAATACAAAATAGTGTGTTCAAACCACTGATCCTTTGCCTGTTGACCAAATACACACATCCACTGAACTAAAGCAAACTGCAGATCTTGTGGTACAGGACCAGAGTTCTAATCCCAGCAGGAGCATATACACTGTAAATGATCTAAAACAGAGCATGCTCCTGACAGAAATGTTTTGTGATTCCTTTGTGCATACTACAGTGCCTTGAGAAAGTATTCACCTCCCCTTGGATTTTGTCACATTTTGTGAAGTTGCAAACTCAAATTAAAATACATTTATATGGGATTTTTTGTCACGTATCTATACAAATTACTCTATAATTCACAATGGGAAGGTCATGTCAGACGAATCTAATAGATTTCTTTGACTGGGTGACCAAAGTAGTAGACCAGGGAAGGGCTGTGGACATGGCCTACCTAGATTTTAGCAAGGCATTTGATACAGTCCCACACAAAAGATTAATACACAAGTTAGCCAGACTTGGAGTGGGCCTCAAGGTGGTAGCCTGGATAAAAAATTGGCTAGACAACAGGACGCAAAGGGTAGTAGTAAACAGAGTACACAGTGAAGAAAGGAGGGTTACTAGCAGGGTACCGCAGGGTTCAGTACTGGGACCAGTCCTTTTAATGTCTTTATAAGTGACATTGCAGAGGAACTGGAGGAAAAGTATGTCTCTTTGCAGACTAATAAAGATCTGTGTAACCCCCTGCAAATGGGGGTTCCCAAAAGACTTCCAGGAGCTTGCTTGAATGCTCCAAGCCTGAATGGTGTTTGCATTTAAGCTCATTTATCAGTGAGTGTTTTTAGAGCCTCTGGTACTGTCTCTTAAGAGCTGTCTGCTTGCAGACATAATTAGTTTGTATGGGGGACTGTGTGCTTCTCTGAGTACCACTGAGCTGCTGCCAATTCACTTCATTTTTGCAGTCACTAGGAGTGCAAAGGAACCTATCTGAAGATGTAACTGTTTGCCAGAAATTATTTAGAGTAATAATGAAATTACAGTTTGTCTAACCTGCTTTCTTTGCAGTCAGAACTGTGTCTGCTAGTTCCCATTCTAGTTTTGAACTGCTGAACTGGACCAATCAGTGTGGGGTAAGCTAGCTCTAAAATGGTGCCTTGACTAATCAGAACTTGGACTCATAATCTGAGCCAGCCACAAGAGGATTGTATGGGCAGTGACTCTGGGAGATGTAGTTTAGACTTCAGTGCCTTTTTGGACCAACAGCAGCAGTCTATTGTGAGTGACAGCCAATCCAGTCAAGAACTGGGAGGAACTCAAAGGAAGTGCCCGGTTTTGTCGGTTGGAGTTTCAGTTGAGCTTTGGCAGTGAAGAAGGAAGGAGCCCTGTGCTTTTTCAGTGTGCAGTTTTAGTCAAAAAACGTGTGTAAGGCCCAGAGTTCCGTCTGCAGCTTGTTAGGACTGAATCCGGCCTTTGAAGAGAATCAAAGGATATCTGAAGAGTAGAAACCAGGCTCACCCTGTAGAAGACTGGAGGAATTGCTGAAAATTGCACTCGGTCTGTCAGGAACTGAATCTGCTGTGTGTTCTCCCGGTACTGTGCAGTAATTGCGATCGGATACAGATGCAGCCTGCCTGGTATAGTGCTTTTTTTATATGGATGTGTGAAGAGGTTTGTGTACCTCAAGTGAGCCCTGCTGACATTGAAGGACCCTATCTTATTTGGAGGTCGTGAGTACTAATTCAGGGTCGCTCCTGTTGAATTGCCACATTAAATCCAAATGGAATTACTGTACTGCTGACTGTTTAATTCTCCTTTTCTGTGTGAAAGGGCCCCCACCAGCTGCCACGGTTTGGACTAGCCACTAGGGCTTGGGTACCCAGGGACAGTAACTGATAGGGATAGGCCTGTGCACAGAGCCATAGGTAGATTATTAGAGTGATAAGCTAATTAACCTGATTTCCCTGTCCTTGTTATATCCCCTAAATAAATCAGAGCTGCTTGTTTCAGCAAAGTTATACTGCCTGATGTATTTGTCTATGTTAAAGTACTGTACTGTGATTGTTGCACTGTATCTCATTTCACAGGAGGTCCCAGTGCCGAACCAGACCTGGGGTAAGTGTATACTGTGAAGGTAATTCTGATATATTGTGTGGGCCACTAGTGGGAAGAAAGGGGGGTTGCAGTGTCCCAGAGGGCTGTGACCAGGTTAGTTTAACTATTGCAAACCCTGACCTCTGGGAGGAGGCACCCGCCATTGGATCCAGGCCCCTCAACCTGTTAGTGGCAAATCAGGCAGGGGTAGTAGCCCCTGGGATAGCGCCATCTAGGGGTTACATCTGCAACCAGGTTGATACACAAGATGGAGTGGAAAGGATGAGAAGGGACTTGGCAAGATTGGAGGAATGGTCAAATGTATGGCAGCTCAGATTCAATGCAAAGAAGTGCAAGGTAATGCACATGGGAAACAAAAACCCAGGGGAAGAGTACACAATGGGGGGTGAGATACTGACAACAGTAAAAATGGAAAGGGACCTGGGGGTAATTATATCAGATGATCTAAAGGTGGGCAAGCAATGTGAGAAGGCAGTAAGGAAGGCTGGGGGATACTGGGATGCATAGGAAGAGGCATCAATAGTAGAAAACAGGAAGTTGTTATCCCTCTGTACAGACAGTTGGTGAGACCCCATCTGGAGTACTGTGTGCAGTTCTGGAGACTCCATCTCCGCAAAGACATAGAGTGGAGGCTGTCCAGAGGAGGGCAACCAAAATGGTGCAGGGTCTGCACCAGAAGACATAAGAAGAAAGACTAAAGGAGCTTAATATGTATACCCTTGAGGAAAGAAGGGAGAGAGGGGACATGATAGAAACTTTCAAGTACCTCAAGGGAATCAACAAAGTCCAAGAGGGTAGCATCTTTCAGAAAAAGAGATGTGCAAGAACAAGGGGGCACAATTTGAAGATAGAGGGGACGCTCAGAGGTAATGTGAGAAGTATTTTTCACGAGAGGGTTGTAGATGCATGGAACAGCCTCCCTGAGGAGGTTGTGGAGTCAAGAACAGTGGGGGAATTCAAGAATGCATGGGACAGACATAAGGCAGTCCTAGTTGGGGGTAGGAGGAAGTAAGCTGTTGGTTAACTAGGATCTGCAGCTTATCTGTAAGGTAGGAAAATGGGCAGACTGGGTGGGCCAAGCGGTCCTTATCTGCCATCAAATTCTAGGTTTCTATAATGTAAAAGTGGAATGAAACTTCTGAAATTTTTTGTACTTGTAATTTAAAATAAAAACCTGAAATGTCTTGAGTTGATAAGTATTCACCCTCTTTGCTATGACGCTTCAAATTGAGCTCAGGTGCATCATATTTCCTTGTGAGATCACTCTAAAACTTGAATGGAGTCCACCTGTGGTCAGTTCAAATGGCTGACATGATTTCAGAGGAAATACACCTGTCTATATAAGGTCCTACTGTTGACAGTGCACGTGCATGTCAGAGATGAAACTCTACCACGAAGACCAAGGAGCTGTCCGTAGAACTCTGTGATAGAATTGTGAGGAGGCACAGATCTGGGGAAGGGTATAAAAACATTTCTAGGGTGTTGAAAGTTCCCAGGAGCACAGTCAAGTCCATCATTAGGAAATGGAAAGATTACGGACTCTTCCTAGAGCAGGCCGTCCTCCCAAACTGAGCAACCGGGCAAGAAGGACCTTGGTCAGGGAAGTGACCAAGAACCCAGTGACCACCCTGACAGAACTACAGAGTTCCATGGCTGAGATGGGAGAACCTGTCCAGAGGACAACAATCTCTGCAGCACTTCACAGATGTAGCCTCTATGGGAGAGTGGCTAGATGGAAGCCACTCCTGAGAAAAGGCCACACAATAGCACACCTGGAGTTTGCAAGAAGGCACGTGGCAGACTTTGAGACCATGTGGCAAAAGATTCTCTGGTCTGATGAAACAAAAATTGAACTCTTTGGCCTGAATGCAAAGCGCTATGCCTGGCGCAAACCCAACACAGCTCATCATCCATATACACCATCCCTACCATGAAGCATGGTGGTGGCAGCATCATGTTATGGGGATGCTTTTCAGCAGCAGGGACTGGGGCACTTGTCAGGATAGAGGGAACAATGAATGGAGCCAAATACAGGCACATCCTTGAGGAGAACCTGCATCAGTCTGCAATAGACCTTGGACTGGGGCGAAGATTTACGTCCCAACAGGACAACAACCCCAAGCATACAGCCAAAGCAACACTGGAGTGGCTTCAGAACAAGAAGGTGAATGTCCTTGAGTGGCCCAGCCAAAGCCCAGACTTGTATCCCATTGAGAATCTGTGGAAAGACTTAAAGATTGCGGTTCACCGACGCTCCCCATCCAACTTGACAGAGCTTGAGCAAATCTGCAAGGAAGAATGGACGAAAATCCCCAAATCCAGATGTGCAAAGCTGATACAGACATACCCAAGAAGACTCAAAGCTGTAACTGCTGCCAAAGGTGCTTCTACAAAGTATTGACTCAGGGAGGTGAATACTTAAGTAAACAAGATATTTCAGTTTTTAATGTTTCATAAATTTTTGTTAAACAATGCAAATATTTTTACCCCTTTAAATTGTTGAGTATGCTGTGTGAATCAAGGGGGAAAGAAATCATTTCAATGCATTAAAAATTCTGGTAGTAACACAACAAAATGTGACAAAATCCAAGGGGGGTGAATACTTTCTGAAGGCACTGTACATCCCTTTCCCAGGTTGCACCTGGAAACAAGCTTGTTCTACCATGACGCGGCCACAAGAAAGTCGCCAACATCCCCTACATTGACAGATACAATGCCGAATGTTGGCATACCAACTCAGAGTCAGAGTTGTCTTATGGAGGGGGTGAAACACCAGGAGATGCAGTGCCAGTGTCAGTGGGGACCATTACGGCAACCTATCGATTTCTGTTGCTGTAACAGTCTGCGCTGTACGAGTTTCGTTGTTCAGTCGGTATACATATCTGGTTCACCAAATTTTAAATAAACACAGTAAGGCTCTTATGCAAGCTAAAAAAAAAAAAAAAAAAGGGATTTGTCCTGAGATTGAAGTTTCTGTCACCAAGACCGACAACCCTAAAACAATGTCAAAGTTTCAGTCTAGTGCTTCACCAGAATGTTTATTACCTTGAATAAGTTATTCTAACAGCTTCCCTGAGTGAAAAGTACAATTTCGGACACGGAGGTAAAGACTTGGAAGTCACTATAGTTTCTAGATACCTGCTCCACAGAGTCCAGATGGTCTGCGCCCTGTATGCATCCAGTCTCTCTTCATCCTCTGTAACAGTCTCAGGGCTGTCATTGATACTTCATGGTTCTTAACACCAAATTCCAGCATATGGGCAAAACGAGGGATATACAAGCATGGATCTGAAAATCAAAACAACATTTTTTTTAGATGAAACTCACTTTAACCTACCTTAGTATCTCACACTGCACTTAAAAAATGTCAGTAAATGAATCTTTATTACACCGAGTTTGCCAGACTATTTTAGCAACATTGATAACACATATCCCAGGTCTCACTTCAGTTTCCTATTTGGGTACTGAATATAAAAAATGTAAAAAGCAAGCTCATTATGGTAAGAGACACTCATCATGAACAAACAGCTCTCCTAGACTGCTACTGCAAGCATGACAGAGCATGGGCCAACTATAAAACCAAACTCCGTGATTAGGATTGGGAGATATACCAGTATGTAAGGAATAAGGGAATCTGTTTCTTTCTCTCTCTCAGTGAAAACCTAAGTAGCCGACTACAACAACTGCTGGCATTCACACAGCAATAAAAACAAAGAACCTCTAGATTGGAATAAACTCTATTGGGCAAGGATGAACCCTGTCAATCTCACATCTACAGGACAGCAATACACCAGAGTGTTAAATAGCTGGTACAGCTGAGCAAAATGTTATGCCTATTTGAGGGTAATGCTAATCATGTTCTGAATTGCATAGCACAAGACTGCTAAACAGGTTTTATTTTATTTAAAATTTGTTAATATGTTAAATTGTTAACAATTTGTTAATTTGTAAAAGCACACTGAGCCAAGGCTCGTTTCCAGGTGCGACCTGGGGACAGGGGGCACAGAATAATAAAGGGACTGCAGAAAATACAAAATACAGATATTAATCGAACATACAAAAAAAATACACTTTTTAAGTAGGTTACAACATCATTTTAACAAATGGCAAAGAAGACACAGTATCACATGTCAGAGCAAAAAAGGAAGCAAATGTACTTTATAATATAAGGCAGAGGGGAGGACTGAGGTTTTTAGACATGAGATTGATCTGAGGACAGCAGCAGGCTGTAACTGGGGATGGACTGAGTAGGTACTAGAGTGCAGGATAGGTGGGGATGAGGCGGGCTGACGGGGAAGGATTAATCCAGGGGGAAGGGAGTCAGACAGGAGAAAAGTAAGAAATTCAGGGGACCTAGCACATGGGAGGGTGAAAGAGCGGAAGTCATTTGTCAGCAAGGGGTAGGAGGTGACAGCTATAATGGGACGTTCAGCTCGGCCTAAAAGCATGACAAAAGCGGGTACAGAGCATTAGGGTGGTGAGGAAAGGGGACACTGGGAGCAAGGCTGGAAGGGGAGGAGTCTGAGAAGCCTTTTGAAAGAGAAGAGGGAGGAGGAGAGACAAAGGTCAGAGGGTTGTTTATTGCAGAGAGAGGGGAAACGAAAGGAGAAAGCAGATTGGACAGAGTGGGGATGAGGGAGACAGAAGGTTCGGGGGTCTCTGTGTCAAAGGGAGTAGTTTGAGGTGGCCACATGGGAGAGGTGGCAAGAGAGATGGGAGGGGAAGGTACCAAACCAGAATTTAGCAGTGAAAGAAGCACAGTGAACCAATCTCCTGTGGGACAGGTGAGTAAGTGGTAGGGCAGAGTAAAGAAGACAGTGGTAGGTAAGACTAAGAGGAGGTGAAACTGTAGCACAGTGGCAGGAGGAGTTTAACAGAATATCAAGTTTTCCTAAGGAGGCCTGAGAAGCCATATCATACACCGGCATAGTCAAAAGTGGGTAGAATAATTTTGGTGACAAGCATACAACGGATTGGTGGGGGCAATTTCTGTGCCGGTAGAGGGCACCTACTTTAGGGTGAAGCTTGGCACAGATGGCATCAACGTGAGTGGAGAAATCCAAGTAGCAATCTAGCCAAACCCCTAAATATTTGAAAGCAGAGACATTCTTGAGGCAAGAACCATCCAAGGTAGAGAAGATTGGAGGGTGCTGAAGGGTGGCCAGTTTTTGTCGTGCCGAAAGTCATGGCCACTGTTTTTTTTTTTTTTACATTTAATGTTTCTTATTCATGTTTACACATTTAAAACTCATTAGAGAAAGCATTTTTCATTTTGTTAACCAGTATGTGCCACGGGCTACACATCTTTGCAGCTGATCAGTACTTTCACGCGCAGAACTGCTGAGCTATATTTTTCGCTTATTTAATAACCTGATACACACGGGGGTTACGGACAGCCATGAAATAACATTCTAAATCAGTTTACCAACCTCAGTCTGCCTCCCTCTCTCCTCTAATAAGCTCTCCACCAGTCTGAACACACCCAGATTAAATGCCAGTCCTGCAAACACCCCACCTACCTATTACTGTAGAAATCCACCCAAATTAAGTGCCAGCCTTACTCTGGCACCATAACCCTACGAAGAGCATTGGTCCAGACCACGTAAAATCCCAGCTTCTAATGCCAGCAGCCAACACCCTAGCAGTACTAATAACAGATACCAGAATTTTAATCTATCTCTCAGTACTAGAAACATCTCCAAAGAATGGGAAAAAACATCATGACCTCACTATTAAAATATGGCACATCTCCAGACCCCAACAACTAATGCCCCATATTTTCTCTCTCCTTATTCAACAAACTTTCAGGGAAGTTATACAACAGTCCATTAATGTCTCATATCCCCACCCTCAACCTACAAGGAAAGGAATAATCGGGTGTCAGGCCTAATTACTCTACCTGAACAGCCCTTCTCAAAGTTGTCAATAATGTAGTGACTATACTGGACTCTGCATTACTCGGTGCCATCTTTGTACACCTCATAGCAGCATCTGATACTGTAAACCACAGGCGTCTTTACAAGCTGCTAAGCTGCGCTGGGTCTCTCAAGTAATGTGGCAACCCAGTTCAAAAGATCTCTCTCTCTCTCTCTGACAAATAATACTAAATTGTTAAACAAAACAATACATTATCCTTGCATCCTCTCAACCTCAGTGTACTCCAGGGTTCAATAATTGACCTGCTCAGCTTATTTGTGAACCAACTCCAATCCATACGCAACACTAACAATGCAAACATGTATTTATACGTGGACAACTTCATATACACTAAACAAGCCAAATCCACCATGGACCTTAATTCTTCACTAACATCGGCATTTGACCTGGAACAGAACTTACTATCAAACAAAAAAAAAAAAAAAACAGTTTACACTCAACAGCTCAAAGATCAAAGTAATGCTCGTTTCAAACAGCTCACAGCCACACAATACAAGTCTCACCAACAAATGATCAGTACTTGAGAATGTCTACTACATCAAATACCTTGGTGTTTGAATCCCCTGAACCTCACCCAGAACCTGAAATTTAGCGAGCAAACAGACTAAACAGTTAGGTGCTCAAATCAAAAGAATAGGTCACTTGCTTGTAACTGTAGTTCTGCGACTTGTAGATTGTTCATATCTGCACTTTGACAGTTTCCATTAAAGGAAGACTGTCCAAAACAGTGGTGGCAATTACCAGGGCTGCAAAAACGCCAGATTAAAACAACTTTTATAGTTTAAAATGACTGCAGCTAACCTTTCATGAGTTTTTTCTTGTAATATTGGTCCCAGATGCGCCATGTCCAAAGTGCTGCCACACTGGAAGACAGAATGTGACCCTGGCATCGTGCCCTGTTCCGGAATGCTCGAAAAAATGATGAGCGAGGCACATTTAAATGGAATAAAAGAAACACTGTCCCATGTAGAGGTCTTTTAACTATACCTCTAGAAGCAATTCCTGGTGAAAACGGAGCAGTGTAAGGTACTTAAATTCGTTATTAAAGTTGGAGCTTAAAGTTCAGTCATGCGCAGTAGTGCCTAGCGCTCCCGAGTTTGGGCATGCACAGTAGCGGTAGGTGCTACTGCGAATGACCGAACTTGGGAGCTCCAACTTTAATAACGAATCTAAGTACCACACACTGCTCTGTTTTCACCGGGAATTGCTTCTAGAGGTACAGTTAAGAGACCTCTACATGGTTCACGGTTTGTTGTTATTCCGTTTAAATGTGCCTCGCTCATCATTTTTACGAGCATTCCGAACAGGACAGGATGCCATGGTCACACTCTGTCTTCCAAGGCGCACTTTGGACATGGTGCATCCAGGACCAATATTACAAGAAATAACTCATGAAAGGTTAGCTGCAGTCATTTTAAACTACATAGGTTGTTTTAATCGGGCATTTTTGCAGCCCTGGTAATTTCCACCACTGTTTTGGACAGTTTTCCTTTAAAGCAGCAGTGCAACACAATTGGGCAAAAAATATGACCCTACCTTTTTTCACTAAAAAAAAACAAACAAAAGATTCCAGGCATCTTCCAGTTTTATTTGGCTATAAAAATTTCTAGTTCCACCAAAATTTGAGTATTTTATAGATGTTTTAACATAGTTATTTTCTCAAGAAATAAAGAACGCCACAACATTTGGCTTAGAAATACCATTGTAAACCTGGTAGGGGTTAGGACTGAGAAAAATTAAAAATAAAAACTTATAGTATGCAGCATACCTAGAAAAGTTACTTTGACAGGGATAGTAATAGTTTTATTATTAGCAGCTGAAACTACTTTTTTGGAAAAACATTGTTCGTTGCACTGCTGCTTTAAGCATGCTGAGTCATCAGAAAAGTTTTCAGGCTAGACTTCACGGATAACCCAATCATGTGTCCTCCAGCTCCACCCCTACTATCCTCAGATCTGTATGCTGAAACGCAGAAACCCTCAACAAGCACTGCCAGGGGAGGCTGGCAGGGTCACGTATCGTGTCCTCCACCCCTACTGCCCTCAGATCTGTATGCTAAAACACAGAAACCCTGAACAAGCACTGCCAGGGGAGGCTGGCTGGGTCATGTGGCTCTGAACAGAATACTAATACAACTATGGTTACAAGTAAGTAACTCCCTCTTCAAACTACCTAAATTCAGTTCACTAGTCACATTTGTATGTACAGTGTATGTTTGATGATGTACCCCACATTATAAGGAACAATGTCCCACATTTTAAATGACTATGTCCCACATTTCTGTGACAAAAGGTACAGGTGGTGCTTGCTACAGAAAGGGCTTGGGAATAAGTCAAGGAGCCTCATCTGGGACAATACAAAGGGACATTGATGGAGCAGTATGGAGAAGACTACAGTGCTGCTTACAGTGTGTTTTACATAAACCATGGATAGACAGAGCTTCTGTCTCCAGTGCCCTCCATCCCTCACCTTTCAAAGTATTAAATTAATCACTCCAATTCCTTATTCATTATGCTCAAACTAAACTTCTGGGTGCCAGTACCATATCATTAGTGCTGCCAGTTACAGCACTTTTATTTTCAAATGTCTAAATAACAGGTAAATTTAGCACTAATAATTCTAATGCTGTCACAAATGTCGTGCACAAGCTTTATAAGTCAAACCTTTTGAGTAACTACATAATGATAAAACCCTGACACTCAACCTAAAAATGATATGTTATGTCCTGTTGCCTTTGACATCAATGTATTATTCTTTTTATTCTTTTAATTACAGAACATTTGGATCAAGTGCCATCACTGAACTGTGGACAGACCCTTTTCATACACACAAAAAGACAGATTAACGTCAGATACTGTCAAATAAAAGGTGCACCTGTATTTTAAAACATAATGCATGTGGTGTTTGAGAATGTACCAAAACATGATCAAATTCATGGTTATTAAAGAAATCAATTGTGTAACAGCACCAGCATTCTCTACAACCTCAAAATTAGTAACCCCATCATGGCAAACTTCACCAAAAATCTACTCAGCAATGATCTCCCTATAAGCCCCTCTTTTTCTGACCATTCAGCATCTTGACCTTGTTATCCTCTCCCCGGATTTTCTCCAGCTTGCCCCTTCTTTCATTCATCCCCCCATGCCATCTCACTTGGTACTTATAACAGCACCACATCTTGAGCATTAATGATTTTGCTCCTTTTAATGCCACATCCGCTCCATAACCACTAGAGCCTCATGGTTCAATGTCCACCTGAAAACCATAAAATGCAGGGGCAGGCGCCTCAAAAAACTGTAGCATTTTACTCACCTTGCTCTCGATTATGATCAATAGAAAAATCACTACATGTACCAATAAAATATCCCTTAAAACTGGGAAGTTTACTTGCCGTGCCCACATCATAGCAGAGGGTGCTGGAAAATTTCACACTGCGTTCTGCACCATGAGTTACATACACACCCACACACAGATAAAGGGGACCAGTCACCTTCACCCCAATCAATACTAAAAATCTGATCTACTTTTCTGTCACAAATCGCAGGAATTCAAAAAAAAAAAAACTCAGTGTATCTGGTACTATGGATTCCACCCTTACCCTGCAATTCTTTCTCCAACAACCCACATTAAAACTAACTTACCACAAGCCTCCCTAAAACAAACGCTGATATCACTTCCTCAAGTAAAAACAGCTCATGCAACAAGTTATCCCTTGTGACTTATTCCAGGCTGCCTACCTCACACTGGTCCCTTAGACATCTGCTATCGTCAGTAAGTCTATATCAAAAGGACTTAGCCCGGACCTCAATCAAAAATGCTGCTGTTTGCTCACTACTCAAGAAACCATCCTTGGATGCTCAAGGACTACAACAATTTCTACCTTATATCAAACCCTGCTGTTTACAATTTTTTATATAATTAGAAAATTTGGGATGTACAAAGTCTGTTAACAATTTATTGTTTCTTGTATTTGTTTTAATATAGTCCTATTTTTCCCATATTCAGGGTCCCTTGTTAATGCAGCCTGTTTCCTGCCAAAAATTCATTTAATTTTTCTTTTTTTCTTTTTTTACTACTTACTTCCAGAACTCAATAACATTGGTTGCACAGATGCTCTGCTTGGAAAGCTGCACTTTAAGCCTCTGGTCAACTACTGTCATAGATTCGGTCTTTATAAGTACCATCATTTAAAAATGAATATGTGGTGGGAAAATGGACAGCATTAATGAGCGGTTAACATCTCAATGAGAACTTTGAAAAACATAATATTTAGGCACAAATTGGCTTATATTTTCACATTAGTTCATAATTTCTTCTCCACAGTGTTTATTACTGAGGTCATATGATGAAAACAGGATCTTTGCTCTGGAGGAGTTAATCAGCTCCTATTGCTCATTTCCCACGTGATATCATAATACTCTGCTTACAACACCATAGTCATTACCATGTCAAAATGTGGTGTCACAACAGAGGATTACTGTATAACGTTAAGCGGTGAATAAGCTGCCGGGACAGATGAACTCTGAGGGATGAAGATACTGTTTTAATTTAAATTTCCTCAGTAATAAATAAGAGGAGGAGAAACTTTTTTTTTTTTTTTTAATAAAGATGGCTATTGAATACTTAGGGTGACCTGGTTTTGGGGGATCTGCGTGGGGTGGAGGAATAGTGGGTGATGCTAAAAGGGGGCACTGTAAAAGCTACAAACCTCTGCATCAAACAAGGGAGCAAAAGCAAGAGGAAAAAGAAACCGCTATGGTTCTTGAAAGAGGTGGCTGAAAAGGTGAAGGCTAAAAGGGTAGCATTCAGAAGGTATAAGGAGATGCAGAGGGAGGACAATATGGAGGTGTATCGTGAAAACTTGGAAAGCACTAAGGAGTGCAAAGGTACAAACTGAAGAGAGAATACCCAGGAGGTAGCAAAATGGACAAGACATTTTTAGGTATGTAAATGAAAAGAGCAAGACCAGGGGTGGGATTGTAAGGTTAAAAAAGGGAAGCGAGTAGACTGTGCAGAGGAGGACCAGGAAAAGGCAGACATCCTGAACAAATACTTTTGTTCAGTGTTCACAGAGGAAAGAGAAGTGGAGGGGCCATAAAAAAGTAAGAGGAACTCTGGAAAGAGGGAGGTGGACACTAATCCTTTTTTGGAGGAGTCCAGAAGGGACTCACTAATCTGAAGGTGGACAAGCAATGGGGCCAGATGGGGTGCATCCAAGGGTATTGAGAGAGCTCAGAGAGGTACTGGCTGCAGCTCTAACAGTCCTATTTAACAGCTCACTGGAAATAGGAGTGGTTCTGGAGGACTGGAAGACAGATGTACTCCCACTTCACAGAAGTGGCAGCAGGGAGGAGGTTGGCAATTATAGGCCAATCAGTCTGACATCTGTGGTGGAAAAGTGAATTTCTTTGACTGGGTAACAAATAAAGTAGATCAAAGTGGAGCAGTGGACAGGGCCTACATAAATTTCAGTAAGGCTTTCAACACCATTTCACACAGAAGACTAGTAAGCAAGCTGGGTAACTTAAGAGTGGGTCAAAAGGTGGGAACTGGATAAGAAATTGGTTATGGGACAGGTGACAAAGTGGCTGGTAAATGGAATTTACTCTGAAGAACGGAGGGTGACCAGCAGGGTGCATGGGGGGGGGTCAGTGCTCGGACTAGTCGTGTTTAATGTCTTTATAAGTGATACTGCAGAGGAGCTGGAAGGGAAGGTCTGCCTCTTTACGGATAACAACAAAATCTGCAATAGTGTGGACACTCCAGGGTGTGTGTGGAGAGGATGAGCAGAAACCTGAGAAAACTAGAGGTGTGGTCAGGCATATGGCAGCTGGGTTTCACTGTGAAAAAGTGCAAAATAATGCACTTAGGGCACAGAAACCCAGGAGTGGATTATAACATGGGTGGAGTCATACTGATGACTACCAAGAAGGAAAGAGAGATGTGGATAATCTTACCTGATGATGACCTCAAGGTAGTGAGGGAATGCAACAAGGAAAGGGGAAATTGTTCAGCCAGGAAAGACACATTAAGCTGGAGCTTGTTTCCAGGTGTGACCTGGGAGCACAGGGAAGTTAAGTGACTTGCTCTGGGTCACACAGTATGTAAGTGGGGGCTGATGGGATTCAAACCCAGGTCTCCAGGTTTGTGGCTCAGTGTCCTTAACCACTATGTTATACCGCTTCCTGGATAAGGTAGTAGGTAGGACCAGAGGGATGTTAGGGTGCATAGGGAAGAGTATCACTAGCCGAAGCAGAGAGGTGGCGTTACCACTGTATAGATCACTGGTGAGACTTTATCTGGAGTACTGTGTCCAGTTCTGGAGACCACATCTCCAGCAGAACAACTAAAATGGTGCAGGGTCTACATCAAAAACCTTAGCAGGAGCGACAAAAGGACCTTGGTATGTGTACCCTGGAAGAAAGGAGGGCGAGGAGGAGGAGAAGAGTGAGACATTTAAATACCTCAGAGGAGCAAATAAGGGTCAGGAAGGAAGTTTTTTTTTTTCAGAAAAAAGGGCCTCAAGAACTTGGGGACATAATTTGAAGCTGGAGGGGGTAGATTCAGGAGAGATGTGAGGAAATACTTCTTCACAGAATGAGTGGTAGATTACTGTAACAGCCTTCCAGCGGAGGTGGTAGTGTCAAAAACAGTGGTGGAGGTACAAGAATGCATGAGACGGGCACAAGGGAATCTTAGTAGAAGAGGGGGAGAAAGAGCTGTAGATCAAGTACGGTATGCAGTGATAATGCAGGTAGGGAAAAATGGGCAGAATGTGTGGGCTAACTGGTCCTCATTTGCTGTTAAATTCTATGTTTCTATGATTCTATTGAAGATTTGAGAAATATGTGATGAATTATGTCAAAATATTGTATTTTCCAAAATATTACCAGAAGCATCAGCAGCTGTTTAACAAGAAACCCTAAATAAAGGAAATAAAACCAGGACTGAGTCAAAACAAACAATACACTCGGGGAATTGAACAAACCATACATGCCTACATTTCCAATTATATTAAAAATGTAAACAACAGGGTTTATGTTCCTTTAAGTTAACTACTAGAAAGGACTGTCATACTTACATTTGCACATCTCATGAGTAACAACCTGCTGAACAAATTCTAGTCTGGTTTTCTGGTCGTAGCACAGACTGTTTTGGTCCGTGTGGTCAAGGACCTTGTTAGAGCTAGTGACCACAGCTCCCTCATATTCTTACTACTTCTTCACCAAAAGTTATGTATTCAACAACATGTTCCATCACAACTTAATTGAACACCTTATCAATTTGTTAGGCATCTCTGGGAATGTTCTGGCCTGGTTCAAGTATTCCCTCTGTGACTGCTTCTTCCTGGTCTCCAGTGATTGGTTTTCCACCTTCACCATACCAGTTTTGTATGGTGTCCTTCAAAGCGCTATCCTTGGTCTGCTCCTTGCCGAAATGCAGGGTTACTCACCTGTAACTGTAATTCTACTAGTGGTATACAGTTCACAACCACACTCTGGCAGTTCTGCAGGAGACAGCGGAGTCATTGGAAGTCTTCAAGCTAAGCTGCTCTGACCACCTGGGTGGTATATCCCCCAGCTCCACCACGTGACATCAGACTATATGCAAGCTGGAAGCAGGGATCTGGGTGCCACATGCTTAGGAGGTCGAGTGGGTTGTGGGGATGTGAACTATATACCACTAGCAGGACTATGGTTACAAGTAGGTAACCCTATTTCTAACAACATGGATACAGTTCACATCTACACTCTAGGAGACTCCTAGCAGTCTTTCGGGAAGGGGTTGGAAGGCTCACACCCCTATTCGGTGAAAAGATACTGGAGGACAAAGGACCAAACCAGCATCCTGACAACTCATGATGTTGCTACTGTAATGGGAGATGAAGGTGTTTGCTTTACTCAAGGTTGTAGCCATGCATATCTCCGCAATGTGGATATCCCTGGAAGCAGCTACTGAGGAAGGTAAGTCTGGTGGAATGAGCCTTAAGCCCCTTGGGTGACTCCCTACCAGACAACCTTTAGCAGAGGTCGATGAAGGATGTAATTCACCTGGCAATCATCTGCTTTGCTGCCGGCCTGCCAGGCACGGCTTCAGAGCATGTTAAAACAGCAGGTAAGCCTCATCTTGAATTCTATCCGCGGGCTCTTTGTAATAAGACAGCATCCTCTGCAGGTCCAGAGTATGGAACTTGCGACAGACCTACGAGGTTGGGTTGGTAATGTATACTGGAAGGCTGATCACGTGGTTAAGGTAGAACTCCAATACAACCTCTGGGAGGAACTTCGGGTGGGGGCAAAGGATCACCTTGTCTTTGTGGAAGAACAGGTAAGAAGACTCCATAAAGAGCGCCTCGAGCTCACTGACCCTTCTGATTGATGTGATGTCCACCAGGAAGGCAGACATCCATAACAGATGTGACATCTCACGTCTGTGCATTGGCACAAATGGTTTGTCCAGGAATGCTGCCAGCATCAGAAGCAGGTCTCATGGAGGTGGAGAGGCACGCATCAGAAGTGCCCTCGAAAAGTGCCCAAACACCTTCTCCAGGACCACCACTGACATTCCAGCCCACACTCCGTATGTGGAGATAGCTGCCAGGTGTACACTATGGGTCATCGCTCACAGATCAAACATAGAGGGACCATTAGTAGTCGAGGATGCTTGTCATGGGCAGGCAAGAGGATCAAGCTCCTTAGCCTGGTACCAGACAGATAACCTCTTCCACTTATACATAGCATTTTTGAGTCACCTCCTTATGAAATGCCTCCACATTGTGGAGAACGTCTCCTAAAAGGCCTAGAGCATGGAACTCTAGCAGCACAGAAACCAGGCTGAGAGGTGCAGGGATTTTTTTTTTTTCTTTCTTTATTCGCCTTACCTCCTCGGCCGGGGTTGTCCCTATGGTTCCCCAACGTAGTTCCCTGGCAGCTCCTGCACCAGGCGCTGTGCCTAAGCTACAACCTCCTTCCTTCTCTAAGGCCAGTTTGCAGACCCCAACATGGAAGACCAAGTGGTCAGGGCCAGAGGAAGCTCCTGAAGCATCCGGTGCAGCGCCGCAGGGAAACCGTCACATTCACTGAAGGATTCAGCTTGTTTTCTCCCTTAAGTCCCTCCCTTCAGCGCAGGCATGCAGGGACACCAAGGACGCTGTGGCACGCGCTCCCATGTGCCACACGTCAGACGTCCACCTGTGCCGAATCCTCACATTATGCCACGGACTGTACTACCCCCTAGCCTCTGCCAGGAGCCAGCACCCACACGGCATTCCCTTCCCACCCACCCTGGAGGAGGAGGAGGAGGAGAGCTGTCCCAGGGACACTCAATCCTCTCCCCCCCCCCGGCCGACACTCTATGACCCGATTCTGCATCCAAACCCAGGTCGCCGTTGTGGCGCGAGATGTGGCATCCAGTGCCTCAACCTTCAGCGCCACCAGGCCAACAGAGGTGCAGAGACTGAAGGTCTGGGTAGAGGACCTTCCTTCATTGTCTGGTCAGCAAATCTGGGTGGAAAGGCAACCTCCACAAAGGCCTGTTGCTGAGGAGATCTGGATACCAGAAATGCCTGGACCACTGTGGGTCTATCAGGATCATCTGTGCCTTGTCCTTCCGGGCCTTCACCATGACCTTGTCGACCAAGTGAAAGGGAGGGAAGGCATACATACGAACATATGAAATTTGCCAACAGATAAAGGCCTAGAGGTCTGTCAAGTCTGCTCGAATGTGCAGCTAGCACCCCTTAATCTGCAGCTGCCCCTTCCTTCCACCTTTCCCCTTCATTAACTCTCCCCCTTGTCCTGTCCCATCCCCTTTTGAAGCAGTCCACTGTTCTACTGGATACCACTTCAGCAGGTAACGCATTCCACCCAGCCATCACCCTCTGTAAAAAGCTGCCTCCTCTTCTCCTCCTGAACCTTCCTCCTCCAGTCTCATATCATGGCACCTGGTGTCCTCCCTCCCTTACTTTGAACAGCCCCTCTGTACCCGCTCTTTTTATTCCTTTCATGTACTTAAAGGTTTCAATCATGTCCCCCTGTCCCTCCTCTCCTCCAGTGAGTACATGTTCAACTCCTCAGCCTCCTCTCGTATGATAAGTTCCCCAGCCCCTTGATCATCTTTGTCACCCCTCCAGTAACTTAATGGCCCTCTTAAATACGGACGCCAGTACTGCACGCAGTACCCAGGTGCAGTCTAACTAATGACCCATACAGTGGCAGAATCACCTCCTCGAGGATATACCCTTGCAATACAACCCAGCATTTTGTTGGCCTTGCAGCTGCTTCCTACATTGTGCCGAGTTGTTCATTGACCCTGTAATGAGCACCCCAGATCCTTCTCCTCCTCTGTCTAGGCTAGCTGCACTCCCCCAGCTGGTAACTTCTCCTTGGGTTCTTCATCCTAAAATGCAGCACCACGCACTTTTTGGCATTAAACCCCAGTTGTCAGGTGTCTGACCAGGTTTTAAGCTTTGCCAGATCATCCTGCAAGCCCTGCCATCCCCCTAGGTCATCCACCACTGCTCCTACTTTGGTATCATCAGCAAACAGACTGATCTTGCTCTTGATGCCCAATGATATGTCTGCAATGAATATCCCAAACAAGACTGCTCCCAACACCGAGCCCTATGGAACACTGCTCATCACTACACTTGGGTGAGAGAGCTCCCCACCCACCACCACCCTCTGTTGCCTTCCCTGAAGCCAGTTCCCTACCCATCTCACCAGCTTTGCACCTGCCCCTGTGCCTACTAACTTACTTCCCAGCCTTCCATGCGGCACAGAGTTGAATGCCTTACTGAAGTCCAGATACAGGACATCCACTGCATGGCCCCTGTCCAGCTGCCTAGTTACCCAGTCATAGAACTCCACCAGGTTGGTTTGGCAGGATCTGCCCAGTATGAAGCCATGCTGTCTGCTGTCCTGTAGTCCTTTGGCTTCTAGGAGGGCCACCAGCCTTTTCTTCAGGATAGTCTCTATTAGCTTACCCACGATGGATGTGAGGCTCACTGGTCTGTAGTTTCCCAGTTCATCCTTGGGGCCACTCTTGTGGAGGGGCACCACATGAGCCATCCTCCAGTCCTAAGGTACACACCATGAATGTAGTGAGGCATTAAATAGGTCTGCCAAAGGTCCTGCAAGGATCTCTGCCAGCTCCTTCAGTACCCTGGGGTGGATGCCATCTGGGCCTGGCGCCTTATCCACCCTCAGTGCCTTCAAACCCTCCCGAACTCTGCCCTCCATGACTTCCCCATCTGTCACCCCCCTCCCCCGTTTCTGCCATTTCTCCCCTTTTGGGTGTCACCCCTCTTCTCTTTAGTAAATACTGAGCAGAAGTACCCATTTAGTGCTTCTGCCTTATCGCTTCCCTGCTTCCACCCAACCCCCTCCTTCCTAATCTTTACTATGTGGTCCTTACAGCTCCTTTTCTCCTGATGTACCTAAAGAAGTCCTTCTCCCCTTCTTAATGCCTTGCGCCAGCCTGAGTTCGTAGATGCCTTGGCTCCTTACTGCCCTTGTCACCTCCTTCGATTCCATCAAGTACCCTCCCTGTCCTCCCTCTTCCTGTTTTCTTGTACTTCCTAAAGGCAACTCTTTTCCTCCTTACCTTTTCCATGACCTCCTTGCTCAACCAGCTCGGTTTCTTAGCCTAGCCTTCTTGCTCTGGGCCTTGCAGCAGGTTTTGGATGCCTCCACTATCCCCAGCTTTACGAGCTCCCACCTCTGGTTAGTGTCCATACTAGACAATTCTGGCCAGGTACCCTTTTACCACTTCCCCCATCCTGCCAGATTCGGCCCTCCTGAAGTCCAGCACTCTTGTGCCAGATTCACTCCTTCCTTGCCCATATCCAATGTGAGCCATACTGAGTGGTGGTCACCCCCTGATAGCGGTTCCTCCACTGTAAGTTCTCTCACAAAGTCCCCATTTGCCAGCACAAGGTCAAGGGTATTCCCTAACCTGGTTGGTTCACTGACCATTTGCAGCAGGAAGCTGTCCTGAAGGCATCCAGCAGTACCTGCTCCCTTCTGTTCCTGGTGGTTGGGGTACTCCAGTCCACTCCTGGCATGTTGAAGTCCCCCACAATCACCACACTACCCTTCTTGCAGGTCCTCCTGATCTGTCCCGCTAGTTCCCTGTCTAACTCCTCCGTCTGAGATGGCGGCCTGTACACCCCTCTCATTCTAAGAATCCTATTCTTGGAATCCTGGATTTGCATCCAAATTGACTCCATACTACCCTCCTCACCTTCCTCCTTTACACACTTCAGTCCTTCCTTCACATATAGTGCCACATTCCCTCCTTTCACAATCACCCTGTCCCTACAAAATAACCTGTACCCTGGTACAGACAGGTCCCAGTCATTGTATTGGGTGGCCTATGTTTCTGTGATGGCTGCAATGTCCACCTCTCCTTCTGCCATGAGCACCTGTAACTCCGCAGTTTTCCTCCCAAGGCTCCTAGCATTAAGTGTAACCACATTTTCACCCCCCCCATCTTCTGTCTTCCTTTACTAGCATCACCAATAGTACTTGCCATTTGTCACTGTTATGGGGGGTAAGCTCATATGGTTTCCCAAACTGTGGTCTCTGCATGTCTCTTGCCCAATTGCCACCCCCCCGCTCCTAGTTTAAATTCCCTACTTCCTCTATGTACTCCTCCATCCTCTGTTTCACACTTTCTTCCCTCCTCACTCAAGTGTAGTCTGTCCTGGCATAGAGACTACTGTCCTCCAAGGTCCCTCCCCACCCCCAACAGCCCATACCCTTTAGCACAACACCAGGTTCTTAGCCATCCATTAAATTCCTCTATTCTCAGCTTTCTTGTTGTGCTTGCCTTGGGCACTGGAAGTGTCTCCGAAAAAGTTACTGATCTTCCTGCCCCCTCACATAATTGTCCTAGTTCCTCAAACCTCCTCTGGACTATATCTACTGTCTTGTCAGCCAGGTCGTTCGTCCCAAGATGTATAATTAAATGAGGCTTGTCCCTTCCCCTTCTAGCATATTTCAGAACAGACTGTCCCACCCTTTCCACTGTCATTCCTGGAATGGCCTCCACCCAAATGCGACTATGCCTCTCCCCCTTGCTACCCCACCTGACTCTTCATATTGAGTCACCTAGCACTAAGATTCCACTACTCTTACTTCCTGCTTGCTTCCATTGATCTCCCTCTCTCAATTTTGGCTCCTCTTCTTCCTCCTGCACATTATTTTCCCCTTTTGTCCTCGTTGCAATCCTCCCAGCAGAACTTCCCCCCACTCCGGTTTGGTCCAGGCATTTATCAATTACTCCTCTAATTTCATCATTTCCCTCCTCCACCGTCTTCCTCTCTAGCAGTGCAAAACTATTTTCTGAAGACCCTTCACAAATGCCCGCTCCCTCTCTCTTCATAGTAACCTGTTCTCTCCTTTCCACTCCATGACTTTTGCCACTTCTTCGCCTCCCCTCACAAGTCCCTATCTCCTCCTTCCATTTGTCTTTTGTCTCCTAACCTGGTTTCCCCGGCAATCGTTCTTCCTGACCTGGGCCCCCTTGTCCCTGCTTCCCCTCTTTTGACCCTCTCCTCACCACTGTTGGCTTAAATCACCCTCCCTCATCTCTCATTCTTCCTCCTCCAGTATTGGGCTAAACCCACCCCCAGTCTGCCTTGCCTGTCTTAGTTCCTCCTGTAGACCCTCAATCTCCTTTCTGAGTTTCTCTATGTGGTACCACACTAAACATCCTCCCACACTCCAGGCAATTTTTAGAAAGATTGGTGCACTGCAGTTGTTGCAGCCTACCACCCTACTCATTGCTGTCGTTGCCCACCAGCGACCCCCCCACCCTTCCAGATGCAGGATACAAAACACTCCCAAGTCTCTCCTCTCCCCACTCTATCAGTGCAAAACATTCTTTTCTTAATTTCCCTTACCCCCTTTGTTGAACACGTTTAGATAGATTGAGCAACTGCTTTTTATATTCCTAACCTTCCTATCCAAACTTAAAAAGAGACTTTAAGTAGCTATTGCACAACCTTCTTCAAACTCCTACTCCTCCTTTCCACAATGCAATAGCAATGCTAAGAAGTAACAATGAAAGCTCCTAGGTTTGCAGTTACTTCCCTTCCACTGAGATAGCAGTCACCTCTTCACTCGCTGCTGTTTCTTTCCTGGATGTCTACTTCTGCTATGACAGGTGTATATCCTTTGCCCGTTTGAGGAAGTGATGTCAGAACCCCTGGTATAAAGGAAATGATGGACCAGGGGTGAGACCAACCCAAGTCTTCCAGAAACAATCAGGTAGCTGAGGCCCCTGGTCAGACCATTAGCACCCTTCCCCCACTATGCACTAACCTTTGCAGCTAGTGAAGCCAGCAAAAATGAATTACAATTCTACTCAAAGCCCCCAAAATAGATTTGCTACCAAAAGAAACAGGTCTCCAATTCAAACAGCTTCACCAGCAACACATCAAAATAAGCTTGAAATTAGAAGATATAGGTCTCTGATTCAAAGAAACAGCCCCAGTTAAATCACACCAAATAGGTTTTAAATCAGAAGAAATAGGCCTCAGCAAATGCGGCCTGCTACACAGTGAAACATCAAACAAATAAGCCCACTTATAGCCACCAAAAGTTTTCAAAATTCCAACCAGCCCCAAAACAATACCCTGCTACCCCCTTAGAAGTAGTAAGAAAGAAAATAAATAACCTATCAAGTGAAATCCACAAGAAACAATGTAAAAACAACAAGAAGCTACTGTACTGTAACAAATCTGATCCTTTCCCTTCTAGTTCCTACATGAGGCCTGAGGTCCAGAACCTTGCGAGCGCATCTGCCTATCACTGTCCCAGACCGGGGGTGGGGGTGGCTTGGAACAGTTTCAGTTTCTATTCTCCCACGGCAAATAGGTGCCCCATTGGAAAAAAAAAAAGATCTTCCACCTCCTGATACAGGGACCACTGGTGCGATGTCTCTCTGACCCGGCTTAGAGTGTCTGCCACCTCACTGTTCTCTTCTGCGACATGCATCGTTACGAGATCTTCACCCAGTCTGCACATGAGTGTCAGGTGTGAACAGCCTCCTGACAAAATGGAAGGGGAGTCTGTCTCCCACCCCACCTGTTCAGGTAGAACATGACAGTCATGTTGTCCATCTGGACCTGCAACACCTGCCTCCAGATCAATGCAGCAAATTGCATCAGAGCCAGACGCACTGCATGGAGCTCCAGTAGGCTGATGTGGTGATCAGAATCCATGGGTTCTGTGGTCGCCCATGTGTGCTCCCCACTCCAGAAATGCATCAGTCATGAGCGTAATGGGAGGTTCTGGGTGGACAAATGGGATTCCCGCCTCTGGGTCTGGGCGTGGATGATAGGCTGAAGGGCATGACCTGGAACTGGTACAGCATTCCCTCTGCATGAAACCAAAAGCACTGGCAATGGGATGGACTGACTGGGATGTTGAACACGTGCTTGATGTCCAGAGAGCAGAACTACATGTACTGCTCCAGAGACAGAATGATTTGATTCACAGTGACCATCCAGAACATGTGCTTCCAACTGAACTTGTTCAGATAGTGCAGATCTAGTATGCGAAGCAAGCTCCCCATCCATTTTGGAATCAGGAAGTACACACACACATATCCCTGACTGGCCAGGGCATATGTAATATGGGCTATCGTCCCACACTGTAGGAGCTGAGTGATGTTGGCTCGTAGCATAGACAATGTGTCCTTCAACATCCTGGACTCCAAGGAGCCTATATGTGGTGCAGTGGGAGAACCTTGAAATCCAGAGGTAACCTTTAGCCCATCACTTCTAAAACCCACCTGTCCAAGTTAACAGCAAACCACTGTAGCAAGAAGTGGTACACCCAACCCCCGACCAGGAGCTGGTACAGGGATTGGATTGGCAGGGGGGTGACACCCCACAACCCATCAATGCGCAATCTTGGAGACGCTCCAGCTGCAGGGGCCATTGAGACACAACCACCTCACCCCCCATCCCTGTTTTGCCCCGTCACCAAACTTTGGCTTTGGACAGCAATTCTAAAACTGCACCTGCTGGGACAGCTGCTGAGGCTGTTGTGTCTGAAAGGACCGATAATGAAACACCTTTGTTTTAAGTTTCTGGGCTTTTCTTTCCTTCCAGGACAAAGCCACAGAATTGAGGGTGGCACTGGACTTCTCAATCCACATGAGATGTCCTTCCATCCCAGTGCCAAAGAGATCAGTGCCAAAGAAGGGGATATCTACCAACTTATGCAGAGTATCCACTGTGAAGGTGGAAAGCCTTAGCTAGGCCCTACGATGCATGACCATGGTCATTGTCATGGCATGGGCACAGGAGTTCCCAATGTCCAAAGCTATCTGGAGCTGGTGTTTAAACCAGCGACTGACCCTAGCATCTGACTATCTTCACTGTCAACTGTCTGTCAACAGGGAGGAGTTCCCTAAAACTCTAAACAGGAAATGCACAAAGTTTGTCTACATGACAGCACAGCTGGCCTGACTGAGACTGACAGACTCAGGGGTGCAGCAGCATACACATTTTTTGCTTCATGGTCAGTCTTTCTTGACGCTCTGTACAGATGCTTGTCCATGTCCCCTTGCCACCCCTCCCCCAATTTATGGAAGGCCAAGTCTGAAACTAAACTTTCAACAGAGGGGTGGTCGGAGAACCCAGAAAGAGAGCCTGTTGGGACCACGTAATTGCGGGCCATATGAGTGGAGAATGCCAGGCTGGATGCTGCCAAAGCTCCAGAGTTACTCCCAAGATAGCCACAGCCATGGGAAAGGCAACCCCGGGGAATCGTCCTTGTCTCATATGTCAGTAAGCAGGTACCTAGCCCACTTCTGAACTTTCTTCATGTGAATGTACATGTACTCCGATACAAATCAGATCAAAGCCCTAAAAGACAAGCCCTGAAAGACACCAGCCTGTGGTCAGTGGTTAACTCCTTGACTGATTAGCAGTT
Source organism: Neoceratodus forsteri (assembly GCA_016271365.2). Classification (NCBI taxonomy): domain Eukaryota; kingdom Metazoa; phylum Chordata; order Ceratodontiformes; family Ceratodontidae; genus Neoceratodus; species Neoceratodus forsteri. The sequence goes on from CM028134.1 coordinate 686,458,818, forward strand.
GAACGTATGAGTCCTGGTCGAGGTCATGGCTGACTCCCCTTCAGAGTCAAAGAATTCCGCAAAAACAGCCCTAAACCATTTGCCATCATGGACCACCCTTGTATCCTCAGCCTGGTGAATTCCACCGAGAGCCATCTTGGCAAGCTGGCCGTGGAGCAGGACTTTTGGTTGGGGTAAAAAAAAATGGATTGCAGTGGAGGTGGCTCCACCCGAACAGCCAGAGAAGCAGACACAGGGAACTGCACAGAATGTGGACCAGAGTGGGAATGACCAGCATAGGCCAAGGAACTGAAGATCCGGGGCACAGGGCCCTACCCCACCCACTCATGGTCCCCTGTTGCCAGAGGAGCTCCTCACAGCAACAATGCATTTTTCATCAATGCCTCTCCTTGCCCCAGGAGGTTGACGAGCATTGACAGCGACACTTCCTGGTTCAGCGAGATCAAAAGTGTGAGTGGCATCTCGACTGTCAACCAGAGGGTCGATGTCGATGGATATCATCTGGGGTTTTGGTTCGTATAAACCACCTGCCTCGGCAGGTTAAGCACTAGAAGTTTCGGAGAAATGACCAACAGTGAAAACAACTCCTGAGGCAACTCAGCTGGGGTCACCTACTGGGCCACATCTGCCTGGATGAGGACTGGGAGAACTTGCTGATCTCCTCCAACAGTTGGTCATCAGACTTGAGAAAAATCTCAGCTGTCCTCTCAACTGGAGTTCAGGGTGACAAGCCTGAAAGGTTTACTGTGGAGCCCTCGACTGTACCTTTGACCATAGGGAGCTTGACCAAGGCCAAGCAGTTAGGGAAGTCAAAGGAGCAGGAAGAGCGGTAGTCTGATGACTGACACTGGCATTTCTTATGATTTCTGCTGTGGTGAGAAGGGCTCTCCCTGAAGGTCTGGAGGGCCAGACACATTTCTCTGGACTCAAAGAATGATCATCCGATGCTGGCCCCAGCTGGAAACAACTTCAAGACTGACAAAGAACTCACTGCAGCTGCCACTTTTATACTGCTACAAGCTAAGCAGCTGACTCGGCATGCATCCAGACCTTTTGTGGTCTTGCAGCCAACCAAGGACCGATTGAGCTTTTCAGTTTTTGTTCGGCGTTTGAAGCATGGCCCAGCACAAACTGCATCCATCGATATCGTACTGATCCCTCAAGCAGTATAAGCATGTGTCATTCAGATCTGTGACTGACATTTTCTTCTTGCATCTAATGCAGAACTTAAACTTCATATTCTTGCTCTCCATCATCGATCGAGATCATAAAGCGGGAAGACTTACAGAGGAACTTTAAGTGGAATACAGACATGAAAAATCAAAGATTCACCAAAAAGCACTTTGAATAACGTGAAATTCTTCAACGCTGCAGAGCTGCAAAGGAGGAAACCTGTCCCTTCCAGCAGAAACAAGGATCTGATGTCATGTGGTGGAGCCAGAGGATATACTATCCAGATGGAGGGAAGAGCTTAGCATGAAGACTTCTGATGACTCAGCTGTTTCCTGAAAAACTGCCAGAATGTAGATGTGAATTGTATCCATGTTGTTAGAAATGTCTCTTTCAATATTGTCACCTAATCTCCCACTTCAACCTTGGCTGCCACTTTTATGCACATGGCACAAAACTGTATAACTCCTTTGATTCATTCCAGGATTATGTACTTTATTTCCTATCTTCTCATATTCCCTAGTGTGACACTGGGCCCAAGACCACCTTTCCCTAGTTCAAGGAAAATGGAAACTGACCAGAGAAAACTGGAAAATTGGTCAAGACTCTGACAGTTGAAATTTAATGCAAAGAAATGCGAAGTCATGCATCTTGGGAGACAGAACCCAGAGAAAGAATATTTTCTGGGAGGGGAAAAGTTGATGGCTACAAAGCACAAGCATGATTTAGGTGTCATCATCTCAGACAACTTGAAAACTTGCAGGCAATGTGAAAAGGCTACACCGAAGGATAGTGGCATCCTGGGATGCACAGGGAGGGGCATAACCAGCAGGAGATGGAAGATGATTTTGCCACTATACAGATTGTTGGTAAGGCCTCACCTAAAGTACTGTGTTCAGTTCTGGAGACCGCACCTCAAGAAGGACACGGGCCAGCTGGAGACAGTACAGAGGAGGGCAACGAAGATGGTGCTGGGTTTGTACCAGGAGCCGTACATCGCAAGGTTGACAGACCTCAATTTGTACTCTCTAGAGCAACGTGGGAATATGATAGAGACCTTTAAATACCTTAAAGGTATTAACAATGTTCAGGTACAGGACCTGTTCCAGATCAATAGCGGAAGCAGAACTAGGGGACATGACATGCACTTAAAAGGAGGTAGGTTCAGCAGCAACGCAAGGAAGTTCTTCACAGAGAGGGTGGTGGATCCATGGAACAGCCTACCACCAGGGGTTGTGGGGGTAAAGACAGGCAATTTAAACTGGCCAGGGACAGACATATTGGAGCACCCACAAGTGAGGCCAGATGAGGAAGGTAATTTGTATAAATGGGCAGACTAGATGGACCATGTGACCCACACCTGCTGTTACATTCTAGGTTTCTATGTAAGGTGAAAAAACCTGAGGTCTTTCTCCAAGTCAAGAGTTATCTCCTGAGAAAAGCTCTTCCTTCCCACTCCTAGGTTCCAAACCTGACCGCAGCAAAAATGGAATCTGGGTGTCCTTGATTTTGAACTGTTACTTGAGAACCACATTAACCAAAGCAGCTAAACAGTGTTACATGAACTCGGAAACATTTTCCATATCAGAACCAACCTTGACTTCCTCTCAGTTAAACCCCACATGCATGTCTTTGTTTCATCTCGTATGGACTACTGAAACTCCTCAGCGACCTGCCCTCGTGTTTTTCTTTTGTTAGGGGAAAAGTCAGCATTAACAGCCCTACACCCAAATGTGGGGCTGGTCCCGATTTTTTCATTCACTGTTTTCTGCTGTATAGTACTAAACTTGTGTTTTTTTCCTTTTTGTTATGGGGAAAGTCAGCACTAATAGCACCACACCCAAATGTGGGGCTGGTCTCGATTTTTTCACTTACTGTTTTCTATTGTATAGTACTAGATTGAATCAGGCTGATTTTGGTGACTTTAAAGCTGACACTGGCTTTAACCAGTAAACCCAGAATCCTTTGCAGCTGACATTAGAGCAGCTCTGCAGCACTGGGAGATTCAATAGCCTGCAGTGCATGCTAAGAGTTTTTATAAGCTCTGAGCTTTTATTTGCTGGTCCCGCTGTCCTGCCAGGGCTAAGTACAGTCACAGAGGACTGTACTTAGCCCCAGGAAAACAGCAGGACCAGCAAACATCTGATCTGAATTTATAAAATCTTTAACATGCACTGCAAGCTGCTGAATCTCCCAGTGCTGTAGACCTGTTCTGATGTCAGCTGCAGAAATTCTGGGACTTCTGGTAAAAGCAAATATCAGCTGGGAAGTTACCAAAATCAGCCTGACACAATCTACAGCGGTAAACAAGAACAAAAAAATTTTTTTCCACCCAACATACAAATTGGGACCAGCGTCATACTTGGGTGTGAGACTCTTAGTGCTGACTGCCCCACTACCCTTTTTTAAAATTTCTGTTTATGTCCTTGTCTCTCCAGCAACCCCACTTCCCCTCAGAACCTTCAGGCACCCCTCAGTCCTTCAGCATCCTAGGCCTGTTCCCAAACCCAGCTTGCCGACGCCACATGCTACCACTGCACTGATGAGCCAGACGGCCTGCTCTCAAGCTTTCCACTAACTTCCAATGTGTACCAAACGCTGCAGCTCCTCACCCTGAAAGGAAACTTAAGTGAAGAAACATTACTCCCATCACAGTAAATGCTTAACAGCTTGAGAACAATCCCACAAGGTCAGTGGAGGTATGAAGATCAGTCTCAATCAAATGCCCACTCTGACTAATCCGCTGACATTAGGATGAGACCCTAATGCCATCTCTACAAAGTTGGCTAGGATGAAACAGACACCTGTACCCAAAGGGTACCAAGTGGGAAAAAAATACTGTTTATACTTTCTTGAAGAAAATCCAAGACATATGCCAAAGAACCTTTCTTGGTATGGAGGCAAGGTCATTTCATCCAACCTGACCATGGAGAAATATGAATGTTAGAAGGGTAACCTTGTAATACACGGTTCAGTACCTGCTTTATTACAACAGGCTGAACAGCTTCAAAAAGGAATAGAAGGAATATTCTGGTGCTAGTAACAGAAACCACTCGGTTGCTGCACACATTTTTCTCAATACCACCATAGCAGGAGGGACTGGAGAAAGCAGATAAGCTCTATATAAGATCCCAGGTTCTTCTGTACCTGCTAAAGAATCCTGGCATGCATGTGTTTACCTTTGAGAAGCCCAAGTCTAAATCAGATTACAGATATTTAATGACTTACTTGTTTTGGAACCATTCTCCAGGATGGACAAACTGCTGAATGGGCTAGTTGGCCTGCAAATTTAATTGCCTGGTAGGAGGAATCATTGATATGGGACCCCGATTCAGCATTGAACACCTTAGTCAAAATGATTTCGCTTCCTGTGTCACCTTCACTGTTTATATACTGTAGGTAACTGTAACTGCACTGCTTCACTGAACTTTGACAGATCAGATGCTGATCTGATCCTAGAAATTGATGAGTGCCAGGAAAATGGCCCTCATCTCCAAAATATTGGTCTGTAAGACATGTCCCTTTGGGATCCATGAGCCTTAGACAGGGATCTGATTCAGAACCACTCCCCAGCCCAGAAGAACAGCACTGGTTCTGAGAATGACATCCACTGGTTGAGTCAGGGGAGAGCCCCATACGAGGTTCAGGGGCTTCTCCCACAAAGTAAATGAACTAGAGAAACCAAACTGGAACAAAAGACTGTTCTAACACTTGAGACCAATGGGACAGAATCTGTATCTGTAGTGCCCTAATATGAATCCTTGTCTAAGAAATCATTTCTTTGGTGGCTGTCAAAATTGTTAAGATCTGAAGACAACTGTGAAATGAAAATATATTTCAGTTTCTAAAGAGCTAAATCTCAGATGACATTTTCTAGCCTCTTCTGCAAAAAGAAAAAACTTGCTCGATTTGTGCAGTCATTTGCATACAAATGCTCCAGACAGACGAGAACAAAACTTCTCTCATGGTTCACTTATCAATCCATGATCCCAAAGGACTTAAAAGGCCCTCTGTACTGACGAATGTGTTAGAGCCTTATGGGAGCTCTTTTCAACAAGCCACAGCTTAGTAAGTATAAACATGGTGCCCCTCTTTTCTGAAGGCTACAATTACTATCATAATCTATATGAATCCCCTAGATGCTGAGGCAAGTTTGAATGGTATAGCTTAGTACTGAAAGTGCTCATCCTGGATTGCAGCCCTCAGGAATTTCAGGTGGGATTTACAAATCAGAATGTATGAATATGCATCCTTCAGATCAACAGAAGCCAGAAAAATCATCAGGCTGCACTGCTCTGAAGACTGTGTGGAGGGTCTCCACCTTGAATTTGGCAGATTCGACAAACTGATTGAGACTCTTGAGGGCCAGCAAAATGATCTCCAGGACCCAAGTATCTGCTGTGGTCAGGGCCCACCTGTAATGGAACCTCTCCAAACAACCCTCAAAGGTTGGTGACAAGGTTGTATACAACAAATCATGTAGAGGAACAGCACCACAATTCAAATCAAAGTCGATTTATTTTAAGGTAATTCACTGGAAACAGAACAAGAGTAAGCACACTCTAGTCCACAAACAGGTACCCCAGCACTTCGCCATGTGAGGCTTCATCAGGGGGTCAACTTTGATTTGAATATCTGGCATCATTGTCTTCACTGGAGCCATGTACTGTAGCTCCTGGCTCTGGAGTGCAAGTGTTGTTGTTTTCTCTCCGCTGTGAGATTGAGAAGGCATATCTATTGCTCGGACATCTATGGCCACTGAATGAACAAAAGGTCCCTCAAAATGAAAGCATTTAATTGACACCTTTGCTTTGGTGTTTGAATTGGGTTTCTGACCCTTGGATGTTGGCAAACAGACATGTTATTGCCCTTTTATCACCTTCAGAATAACATCTGAGGTGCAAATAAACATTCACATCTTAAACAGCATATTAAAGAGCTAGTGTACTGCCTGGAATTAATAGTAACTTTCAGAAGTAGTCTGCTGTCACTTGTGATGTCCGAAATATTTTTTTTTCTGTTTTGCTAATTCAAAGAGTTTGTACTCGACAGTACTGGGAGTGATACGTGGAACAGCACTGTACCTGGAGGTTTGCTTAATTAGCTCTGTTCCTCCATTTCCATCATCAGCATTGTGACTGCGCTGACTGTAACATCACTAGTAACCAAGAAGAGTCGATCTCTTGCTGCTTGATTGGTAACTTGTGACACGTTGCCAATCAGGCAGCAGAGTCTGTGATGCAAACAATGAGTTAGGTCACAGTTTGATGTAGCGGGAGGAACAGATATAGATATGTCTGCTTCTAGGTAAAGCATTGCTTTGTACACAGTACCAAATACTATAATGTAGAAAACCTTCTAATGAGCATACAGAAAAGAAAAACTCCAAAGCAATTAAAAAGTAACAAGGGACTACTTTCACAAATTGCTAACATTTTCTAGTTTTTTTTTTTATTTTGGTGCTACTAGCTCTTTAGTGAGATGATTTTTTTTTTGTTGAGAACTGGCCCACCACCCAAAGTTTCAACCATAATGCTCTAGTGGTCCCAGTGTAAACATGTGGAGCTTTTCGCAATAGCCTGTAAAATATCTACCTGGGAAGCTCCCTGGAAAGAGGAGGTTACCCAAACCATCATCCTCTAGGGGAGTCCTATGGCAAACTTTCTGGTAAAGTACTTACCCATGCACAAAGGGCTCTAGATGTCAGCATGGCTAAGTTGATAGCACATGCACCTCAGAGCCGGAAGGTCATGAGTTCTAGTCAGACACCAGGATTGGGCTCACAACTAAATGACAGCACCCAAGTGCAGTACTGGGTGTGTGTGCTGTCCTTCAGATGAGACGTTAAACCAAGGTTCCTTCTACCCATCCCTGGTGGTGTCCTGGTGGGTGCTACGGTTGCCACCTTTGGATGAGGCAAAAACCGGATCCTAAGCTCCGCCCCAGCCCCACCCCTTTTCATGACTCATTATGCACTGTTCCTCCAATAAAAGACAACACTTAAAGCAGCAGTGAAATAAAAATGTTATGATACTGTACTGTGCGCCTCTTAAAGTTACTTTCCTAGGTTCTTCCTAATTATTTATTTATGTATGTATTTATTTATTGACATTGGTTAACCAGATAAACATACAGAGATAAAAGAAATCTCATTTACAGATATGATCTGGGGAGGCAGGGGAAATACTGTAAATAGCATACAACAGTATACATACTTTATATCTTTTTCTGCCTCCATTTCCTGTTCTTGTCCACAGTACTGTTTCAAAGCCAAAGAAGTGATCAGAACTTTTTTCTTGTGGGAAAAATAATTTAAAACATTTAAAAATGCCTAAATTCTGTTAGAGATTCAAATGTTTACCAGCAAATGAAAGTGGAGGACAACTGGCTCTGTTACTGTTACAAAAGGTTGGAGCAGCTGTGCTGCTATGCCACTTTAAGATGCAGTGGAAAGATTAGGTCAAGTTAAGTGCTAATGGTATTAATGGTCATAACTTTACACCTCCCAGGGTGACTGCATTCACAAACAAAAGCTACAATGACAACAGAACTTGTTTGTAACCTGGACATGTAGCTGAAACAATGAGTGATATGACAACATTTGTTTCAAAAGTATGTAAGCACAGGAGCCGACTCCATGGGTGCTTGGGTGCTCAAGCACCCACAAAGTTGACATAAGCACTCTCAATTTTTCAAGGGAATCCTGCAACAAGGATTACCAGGGAACCTGGTCACAGGAAAAATACTATCAACTAGTAACGAGTACCCGCAAAGATTCCTAAAAGTTGGCATTCCTGTATGTAAGTACTCAAAATGTCTCAAAAACCTGGCCAGCACAGAGCAAAACTGGATTACCTGATAGGGGCCCTGAAAACCTGATCACCAGGTAAAAAACCCGACAGGTGGCAACCCTAGTGGGTGCTCAGGTGGGAGTAAAAGAGCCAAAGGCACTTTTCGCAAGAACAGGAGACTTTGCCCCGTGTCCTGGTCAATATTCCCATAAAACCAGTTCATGCAACTGTCCAAGGTTTTGTGTGGGTGCTGATGTGTCAAATGGCTGCCACTATACATTTACAGTCAGCTCATTACCAGTCTAGCATTGCTTGTAATACACTTTGGGATACAATGTGTATAAAAGCACTAGATAAATGCTGATTCTTCTTCATCTTCTAGATAGAAGGAAAAGCCTGTAGAAATCCCAATACATCTACCAGAAGCTGAAAAGGGTTAACAAAACACTGTACCGACTCATCTGTCATTGGTATCCACAAAGTATGCTACTTCTTCAATTTGGAATAGCCTTAGGCTTAACAACCACTAAAAATCACTTAATCCAATAAGGAGTATTTCCAGTCACTTGAGCAGTACTTCCTGAAAAGGGTGGTGCTTGCCCCAGAATTTCACAAACTGATTTTTCATGCCGAACTCATCCAGTTCTTTCTGAATGAGTTGTGAAAACTGCTCAAAATCTGATAAACTTTTAGACAGACTGCCCGATGCAGAGAACTACTGTGGATGAAAGAGCTTCCAACAGTTGCAGAATCTTACAGGTCTCTAGAACCAAATACTCTGTAAATTCCAAGTTAAAAAACCAAAAGGCAAAAAAAGATGGCGGAGTCCGTAGAAAGCTCAATGATTCTCCTTTCTCATCTTCCTTACAGAAATCCTGAGGATCTTTAAGGCTATCACTGTCTTGGTTACTTTCTAGATGATCAGCCTGAGCAGGAAATCCCAGCATTCATAGATCTGGGGCCCGATACTGGAAAATGGGCAACAGAGGAGTGCAAAGGTCTGTGCTCTGCCTGCCCTTGCCCACGACCCTGAGGATACGATATTCAGTCAGACAGCGCGCCGACACTATGCAACTGAAAACAGGGCCATGTCAAAACAGTGTAAAGTTGAGTAGCACTGCCCGACATGGATTTGGGCTGTTTACAGCCCACACAAAGTGCACAGAACTGGTGTGCCCGCAGACCCGTAAGTGCCGGGAGTCCTGGTGCGATAATCAGCTGGCAACATGCAAATGAGCCCATTGGGCATACAAGGTGCTAAAGGGCCATATGCATGCCCATTATGGGCTCATATGCATGACCAGCAGTGGCAAGTATGCACCCCTGTGACCAGCCCCCCACACTCCAACTGCTGCCCCGTATTAAAGTAAAAAAGTTCCCTAGCATCTAGTGGTACGCCCCCATCCTCTGATCCCCATCCCTGCTAAGTAAAGATCATTCCCTGGTGTCCAGTGGCACCCTCCCCCAAATCCTCTGATCCCCAGTTCCATATTATATTAAAGATTCCCTGGTGTCTACTGGCATCCACAAACTCCAATCACTGTCCCCATAACACTGTGATATTCCCTGGCATTAGTGGTACCCCTCCACCCACCAACCCTCATCACTGTACAAGGGTAAGTGGTCAATGGCATCTAGCAGGCCCACACCCCACACCGCTGGCAACAAACAAACCACCCTGCCACCCACCCTTACCATGTTCACCAGTGTTGCAGATACAATACAATGGGTACAATACAATACAGGTGCAATACAACAGCACAGCCCTCCTCACAACACCTCGGCCAGCTGCCATATGGAATGACAGAAAGGGAGCATCTTCTGTACTGTACAAGGAGCATGTGTACTATGTATGTGCACTCCATTTACAGTACAGAGGATGCGCGCTCCCTGTCAGTCCACATGGAGGCCGTCCAAGGTGGTGTGAGAAGGGCTGTGTCAGTCACCGTATTGGATCCGCAGCACCAGTGAACACGGTAAGGGTGGGGTAGCAGGGTGCTTTGACAGTGCCAGTGGTGCGGGGGGGGGTGCTAGGTGCCCAGGACCACTTAAAACTTGTATGGGGAAGGGGCTCGGTGGGTGAGGGGGTGCCACTAGACACTTGGGAATATTGTAATGCTACAGGGATGGCGATCGGAGGTTGGGGGTGCTACTGGACACCAGGGAATATTTAATGTAATACAAGGCCAAGGATCAGAGAATGGGTGGTGCCACTGGACACCAGGAAATTTTAATATAATAAGGCTCCGGGGATCGGGGAGGTGGGGGTGCTACTGGACACCAGGGATGGTTCTGTTTTCTAAGAGGCCGGTGACTGGAGGAGAATGGGAGTGCCACTAGATGCTAGGGAATGATTATTAATTCACGTGAGGACACAAGGGAATGCTTGTGCTGTTATAGGGATGAGGTTCGGAGGGTGGGGCATGCCACTAGACCAGGAGGCAGGTGTGCTCCCCCAACCGGGTTGTTGGCTGCACTGTCTCTGCTGGCCACTGGGGTTGCCCGCTGCAAGTTGGCCTTTTCTTTGGCAGTATTTGCACTGTGCAAAGTGGCTGAATATTGCACTGCAACCATACTACTCTCCCTGCACCTACCCCTGTGCACCAATCTCTGCATGCACACTATCCTATTTAGTGTGCACTCCTGACCCCTTTATATTGCGCACAGGCGGAAATCCTGGGTAAATGGCAGGCAATCACTTTGCCCACTGGGCAAAGCTTTGAATACTGGGCCCCTGGTGTATTCTGTAAAGCTGGAAATGCTTTGCTGTATAGCTTGGCAGAAGACTCCAGGAGAAAGGACTGCTGTGTGACTGAACTTCTCTGCTGGGACTAAAGTAGAAGAACTTTTGTATTTAGACCTTTAATTTAGGGTAAAAAAACTAACATACAAAACAAAACAAAAAAAAAAGTGTGTGTTTGGGTTAACTGAACTGAATGGGTAACTGAAAAGTCATCTAGGTGTAAATCTCAGGTGACTGAAAGGACTTAACTGTTGTGAGGTTTAAATTACTTGTAGAAAGATCTGGTAAGTAGGGGGAGTGGCTTAGCTAGAAGGAAGCTACATTTAAAGACTGCCTTAGAAAGATTCTGCTAATAGCTTGGCAGAAGACTCCAGGAGAAAGGACTGCTGTGTGACTGAACTTCTCTGCTGGGACTATATTGCCCTCCTTCTCTCCCCTCCACCCCAAGCTAGTTTTATTTTTATAGGCACAGGATTTGACTGACAACAGGAACTTCCTGTTTAGGGGCAGGAAGTGAGTGATCACAGAACCACCGAGGACCCACCATCCTAGAAGGGCAAGAGTAGCTCGCGCCCTCTAGTTGCTGGAGGTCTGCCTCTGAACAAGTAAGCGGTCTACTGAGAAATATAGGATATTCTTGTCTCAGAACAGGACAATCAGGAGCTTAAAGGGCACACAGGCAGAAAGTAAGGAGAGAGAGAAAAAAAAAACAGAGGAAAGAGTAAGGATTGCAAACAGTTAAGGGGCCAGAAATAAGACATGATTGGAGTGGTGCAGTGCAGTGCAGTGGCTGTGGAGCAGCAGTGTTCCAGGAGATGTTCTGGAGGATGCGGTGTTGTCCCATCTGCAGGCACCTCTCTGGGCTGAGGGAGGAGGTTGCTCATCTCCAGGCTGAGTTGGCCAGGATTTGTGGGACCTCCTCTTCCATCCAGGGACCACCAGTGCCACTGCCGTTGCCTCAGAGGTTGCCAAGAAAGAGGAGCGGATGGACCACAGTGGGCCGGGAGGGTGAGGGTGGTGGAACAGAGGCACATCCTTCCAGTTGTACCTCTCCACATCCTATGCCATTCTGGCAAAGTGTGGTTCCTCTATGGAGGCACCTACCAGTGGAGACCAAGGAGGATGTTAAACTCCACAAAGGAGACCCACAGGAGGGTGGCAGGGGACCCTGCAGGGGAAGAAAACAACTCCTGGTGGGGGACTCCATTGTTAGGAAGGTAGAACTGGGCAAGGAAGGGGAGAGGGAGGTAAGGTGCCTGCCTGGCGCCATGGCTTGGAGGGACAGGGAGCGAATCCTCAGGATTGCCGGAGCAGCTGCACAGGGAGGGAGCTGGATGTCATTGTCCACTTAGGGACAAAATGACCTGGCTAAGAAAGGGATTAGAGAAGCGAGGAAGAGTTTGTGAATTGGGAGGCCTTAGTCAAGTAGCACGACGGTAACCTTCTGAGGTGCTACCCATCTATGGCATAGGAGAGGCTAGGGTGTTCCGCACTCATGGGATTCAATCAGTGGTTGAAAACTGGTGTGGAGCTCAGGGATTTGGCTTCATTGGGGACTGGGGTCCACCTGGAGTGATGCAAGCCTATACTGGCATGATGGGCTGCATCTGTCCGGGAGGGAACCAGGATCCTAGGTGATAGGTTTAAATGCTTCATTGGCAAGCTTTTAAACTAGCCAAGGGGAGGCACTGGAAAGGAGCAGGAAAATCCTAGCCCCCCAAACAATCACGGTAGTAAGTGTGGCAAACACCATGGAGGTGTCGATAGGGAGAAGGGCAGGGTAAATGGAGAAAGTGACAAAGGCAAGAAGGACAGGGATGAGGCAAAGGGGTAAGGCCATCAGGAAATGGAGGGTACGAGTACCAATGCTCAGTAGTCTTGGCAACAAGCTCCCTGAGCTGGTGGCCTTAATGGAAGAGGGATGCCTGGATATCGTGAGCAGTCACAGAAACATGGTACACAGAGAACCATGACTGGGATGTTAACATACTAGGATATATAACCTACGAGGAGAGACAGGCAGGGGAGAAGAGGGGAGGAGTAGCTCTCTATGTAAAGGAAGGATAAAAGCAACTGAACAAAAGAGTAAACAGGGAGGAGAGGAGGCACTGTGGGTCACCTTGGAGACTGGAAAGGCACCACAATCCGCACAGGGTTGTGTACAGACCCCATGTCAGGGGAAGGAATGGACAAGGATATGATGGAAGGCATTCTTAGAATGGCAGAGAAAGGGAGATACTGTTGATGGGAGACCTGAATATGCCAGATGTTAACTGGAGCACATTTGCTGCAGCAACATCCAAGAGCAGGACCATTCTGACGCCCCTACAGGTGGCAGGCATTAGACAGCTAGTTTCGAACCCACTGTGAGGGAGCAATCTAGACCTCGTATCAAACGGGGCAGGGAGGATCTCAGATCTAGAAGTCGGTTGCCATCTGAGGACAAGTGACCATCAAACAGTGTGGTTCACGCAACTCAGCCACAGAGTCAAGCCACAAAAGTGAGGGTACTTGGACTTAGGAGGGCTGACTTTGGCAAGATGGGAGAGTGCCTCAGAAAAGCACTAGCAAACAGGCTAGAAGGAGGTGTGGAGCAACAATGGGGAATTATCAAAACTGCCATCACAGAGGCAACAAGCCTTTGTGTGAAGCAAATAAACAAATCAAAACAAAAGAAAAAGCCACTATGGTTCTCAAGAGAGGTGGCTGTGAAAGTCAGGAAGAAAAAGATAGCATTCCAGAAGTATAAGGAAACACAGAAGGAGCAGGACAGAGAGCTGTACCAGTTAAGGCAGAAAGAAGCAGGGAGGGAAGTCAGAATAGCAAAGGCCCAAACTGAGGAAAAGATAGCCAACTCAGTTAAGAAGGGGGATAAAACCTTTATAGGTACATCAGCAAGCGAGAAAGACAAAGGGAGGGATAGTGAGGCTGAATAGAATAAACGTGGGTGGGCAGAGGGGACAGTGAAAAGCAGGAATACTGAATGAATATTTCTGCTCAGTATTCACAAAAGAGGAGGGGGAAGTGCCTAATCCAATTAACAGAAGCACTCTTGATAGGGGGGTCGATCCCAGTCCTTTCACAGAAGAAAGGGTTCTGCAAGAACTCCTAAAACTGAAGGTGGACAAAGCAATGGGTCCTGATGGAATTCACCCAGAATTCTAAAAGAATTAAGGTGAGAACTAGTGAAACCACTGGCTACTCTTTTAATAAATCATGGGAGGATGGTGGTACCCGAGGACTGGAGGAAGGGATGTGATTCCCCTTCACAAAAGTGGGACCAAGACAGAGGCAGAAAACTACAGACCTGTCAGTCTGACCTCTGTGGTAGGGAAAGTGATGGAGTCACTTCTGAAGGAAAGAACAGTTGAGTACCTAGAGGTCAGTGGAGCACAGGATCCAAGGCAGCATGGGTTCACAGCGGAAGGTCATGTCAGACGCAGTCTAATAGATTTCTTTGACTGGGTGACCAAAGTAGTAGACCAGGAGGGGCTGTGGACATGGCCTACCTAGACTTTAGCAAGGCATTTGACACAGTCCCACACAAAGATTATTAGTCAAATTAACCAGCCTGGGAGTGGGTCCCAGGGTGGTAGCCTGGGTAAAACATTGGCTGGACAACAGGACACAGAAGGTAATTGTAAATGGAGTCCACTCTGAAGAAAGGGCGGTTACTAGTGGAGTACCCGTGAGGGTTCAGTATTGGGTCCAGTCCTTTTAATGTCTTCATCAGTGGCATTGCAGAGGGACTGGAAGGAAAAGTATGCCTTTTTGCAGATGACACAAAGATCTGCAACAGGGTTGATACACAAGGAGGCGTGGAAAGGATGAAAAGGGACTTGGCAAGGTTGGAGGAATGGTCTGACGTATGGCAGCTAGGATTCAATGCAAAAAAGTGCAAAATAATGCACCTGGGAAACAAGAACCCAGGGGAAGAATACACAATGGGTGGGAGGTAGTAACAACAACAAAACAGGAAAGGGACCTGGGGGTAATCATATCAGATGACCTTAAGGTTAGCAAGCAATGTGAGAAGGCAGTAGGGAGGGCTGGGTATACTGGGATGTAAAGGGAGAGGCATCAGCAGCAGAAAACAGGAAGTTGTTATCCCTCTGTACAGACAGTTGGTGAGACCCCATCTGGAATACTGTGTCCAGTTCTGGAGACCCCATCTCCGCAAGGACATAGACAGGATAGAGGCAGTCCAGAGGAGGGCAACTAAAATGGTGCAGGGTCTGCAAGAGAAGCCGTATGAGGAGAGACTAAAGGAGCTTAATATGTATACCCTTGAGGAAAGAAGGGAGAGGGGGGACATGATAGAAACTTTCAAGTACCTCAAGGGAATCAACAAAGTCCAAGAGGGTAGCATCTTTCAGATAAAGAGACTTGCAAGAACAAGGGGACACAATTTAAAGATAGAAGGAGGGCGGTTCAGGGGCAATGTGAGGAAGTATTATTTCACAGAGAGGGTAGTGGATGCATGGAACAGCCTTCCTGAGGAAGCTGTGGAGTCTAAAACTGTGGGAGAATTCAAGAATGCATGGGACAGACATAAGGCAATTCTTGTGGGGGGCAGGAAGATATAGGCTGTTGGTTAAATAGGATCTGCGGCCTATCCTGTAGGTAGGGAAATGGGCAGACTAGATGGGCCTAGCGGTCCTTATCTGCCGTCAAAGTCTATGTTTCTATGTTTCTATGAATCTGAATTTAATAACTGAAGCGCTGGTGCATTTGCATGTGAATGTGATAGCCCCTCAGAACTAAGAACCTATCTTCTTAATATCGGGAGATTAAAGGCTCCGCCCTTTTCAATTCCCAGTCACAGTGTGCTCCCTGTGGAGCATCCTGTTTAGACAGAACAGATGGGTTTGTACCTAGCCCTGTATTGCCAGAGCCACACGAAGCCACAGTCATACCTTCTCCCAGTTCAACAAGCATCTGGGAACTGGCAGAAAAGCCACAGGAGAAGAAGGACTGGATACTTTGCACCGTAACCCCCAGCCGGCCAAGTAAGAGACTGCCACTGGAACCAGCCTGCAGTGAGATTTTTGCTAATTTTTTTGCAGAAGGAATCATGCAAAAGGCACCACAAACCTGAGACTGAGGGGTGGTGTAAGGATTCAGCATCCCTTGATTTTCAGCACCTAGCACCTTGGTGTGTGTGTGTGTGTATGTATATATACGTGTGTTTGTGTCCATACAAGCTAGTTTAGCAAAATACTGTACATCTTTGACCAATCGCTCCATTATCTCACCTTCCACTCCTCTTGATCTCCAGGAAATACTTTCATTTCCTGTAACTCTCTTATCAATTCACTCTCATCTTCTGATGGGTGGGTGGTTAAAATGTTACTCATAAAGCTGTAGTTAATTTACTCAAGTAATCCATTAATGTCTGGACCCAACCCAACAAAAATAGGATCGGTTAGTGACACAAACCATTCAATCAGTTTTACAGATTTAACATTAACCTACCCTCCTAGATTATTCAAATCCAGGTTTGCAATATCCTTTTTCTCTCCTGATTAGGAACACAATAAACCCAATAAGAATAATGAGGATACATTCAAATACAAATATTAGGACAAAGAAAACCAAACTAAGCTACAGTAACTGGATGCACATTTCGTTTTTTTTTTTGTTTTTTTTTTGGGGTTGTTATGTTTCCATACTAGAACCAAGAAAGGGTTTTATTCATTTAACTGAAAATTGGTGACCAGGAAAGGTACACTACGCCAGACCTCATTTTCAGGTGTGACACAGGGGAGGGAAATAAAGGGGTACAAGGTAAGAAATAAACCAATAATGTGGTGCAAATAATGACAATAAAATATAATGTGCAAGCAACTGAGCAGCCCTGGAGCAACTTTAATGCAAGCAGAGAATAAGAGATTCCTGCATCTTTAAAACGAATGCTTAAGGAACATTTAAATAAAGGGACTTGACCATATGCTGACACTTCTACCCCACTCACACATGAACACACACACACACACACACACACACACACACACACCCCACTGCTCAACTCACCACAGAAACACAGAATTCGTCAGCAGATAAGGACCGTCTGGCCCACCTAGTCTGCCCATTTTTCCCTCCCTATACTATCCCGCAGATCCTACCTGGTCTCTGGCTACCCCCCTTCTATCAAGATTCCTTTGTGCCTACCACATGCATGCTTGAACCCCACCACTGTTTTCACCCCACCACCTCTGCTGGAAGACTGTTCCAGGCATCCACCACTGTTTTCTGTGAAAGGGTACTTCCTCACATGCCTCCTAAATTTCCTCCCGTCCAGCTTCACTGCATGCCCCATGGTTCTCATGCACCTTCTCTTGAAAATACACCCCTCCTGTACCATATGCACCCGTGAGGTATTTATACATCTTTATCATGTCCCCCCCCACCCCTCTCTCTCTCTTCCAGGGTGTACAAACTGAGATCCCTCAGTCTCTCTTCATAATCTTTTTGATGTAGCCCCTGCACTATTTTAGCTGACTGCCTCTAGACAGCCTCTACCCTGTATGTCCTTCCCCAGATGTGGTCTCCAGAAGTGGACAAAGTACTCCAGGTGGGGTCTCACCAGTGATCTATACAGTGGTAACACCACCTCTCTCCTTCTTCTAATGATACCCCACCCCATGCACCCCAGCATGCTGCTGGCCCTGCTTATTGCCTTGTTGCACTGCCTCCTCATCTTGATGTCATCAGATTTGATTGTCCCAAGGTCCTTTCCCACTTAGTGACCATCAATACCATCTCCCCTATTTTATACAGTCTCTGCCCAGGTGCATAATTTTGCACTTTTTCACATTCAAAACTAGATGCCATACCCTTGACCACTTCCGAGTCTCCACACATTCTCTCCGCCCCCTCCAGTGCGTCTACCCTACTGCAGATTTTGGTGTCAGATTTGTCATCTGCAAAAAGGCATAACTTCCTTTCCAGCTCTCCTGCAATGTCACTTACAAAGACATGAAAGAGGAATGGCCCCAGTACTGAGCCCTGAGGTACCCCACTGGTCACTTTCCCCTCCACATGGTGAGTACCATTTACCACCACTCTGTCACCTATCCATCAACCCATAACTTCCAGTTTACCACCTTGGTACCCACACCTAACATGACCGAAAATTATGCAATATTTCACTGGTTCATTTGAAAATTACCTAAACTCCTTGGGCTTGAAACATTTACTCGAACAATGCAACTGTAATAATTTTAACTGGCATGAATTATACATATTGTGTTTATTTTCTATCTTGTGTTGTGTATTTCTTGCCTTTGTATCTGCTCCGGTTGCCCCTGTAAAGGGGCTGTGCTTCCATTGGACTTCACCCGGTTACCAAATTATAAAATACATTTTTTTTAAACTCAGTAATTACAGCCTCTGCATTGTATATTTACTTTATTATTTATTTCACATTTTTGCCCTGGATAAAACAACCAGAGTCGTTAGCAGCTTGTTTCCATTTGTGTCTGGAGGATAAGGTACATGGGAAACGGTAATACATGAAGAATAAATTACAGTGAAACTGCGTACAAAAAAAGACAAAGTTTAAAAACATTATATAAAAAGGGCATAAAAATAAAGAAATTAAATATGGATGTATTTAAAGACATAAAAGCTGGCAATTACCGGCAGGTGGCAGCAAACTAAACAAGCATTTGTCAATGCGGAACGCTTGCTTGTTGGTATCAGCATTGGAAATGCAGGAGTTAGACAGATGCAGAATAGGAATAGTAGTGAAGTATTGAACTTCACGCCAACCCCACCTCCAGCCTGCAGAGATGGACAGGCACTGGGGCACGCATTTGGGTTGTCGCCCGGAAGATTCATGCCATTTCACCTCACCCTGTCCTGCAGACACAGACAAGTGTTGAGGTGTGCCCTGGGGTGTTCAGCTTTACAATCACCCCACTCCATAAGTACATACACTGAAACGGGTGCAATACAGGAGAAAGGGGTGAAGAATGACAGCTGCACCATTCATAGGGCGTAGGGAGGTGTGAAGAGATGGCAATGTTGAAAATCTGTAGTGAAAATATTAAAAATGCTCAAACTTCCGAACATGCGTGGAAACTGCGCAACACATGCGTGAACACAGTCATTTAGTGAAATTATTTCACCAAATTTTCAATGTAGGTATTTTGTGACCTCTGCTCATGAACACTGTCACTATAATTTTCTTAATCTGTCACAAACATTGATTTCCCACAGCAACCGCGTTGTCCTGCGCCAGATGTATAAATGTATATTTCGGGGCAGGATGTGAAAAATGACGGCTGTACTATTCATGAGGAGGACTGAAAAAAATGGCAATGTTGAAAATCTGGGGTGAAAGTACTGCAAATTTGCGAAGTTACGAGGGTGCATGGAAACTGCACAACGCACGCTTGTAACGCCAGTTATTTTATGGACGTTTGTCACCAAATTTTCAACACAGACATTTTAGGACCTCTGCTCATGAACAAAGTCACTGTGATTTTACATATGAACATACATACAAACATACGAATCTGCCAGCAGAACAGACCAATCAGTCTAAGTCTGCCCGAGTGTGCAGCTAGCACCCTATATTGCAGCTGCCTCAGCCTCCCCCAGTTCCTCCCCCGCTTGTCCCAGCCCCGACTCTTCCTCTTGCTTTATCCCACTCCTTCTCAAAGCTATTGACTGTCCCACATGTTACCACCCCCTCTGGTAGTGCATTCCAACTAAACACCACCCTCTCAGTGAAGCAGTGCCTCCTCATTTCCCTCTTGAAACGTCACCCTTCTAACCTTAGTCCATGCTGCCTCGTCTCTCTTCCACTCCTCAGTTTAAACACCCCCTCAGTGCTAGGTTTATTTACCCCCCTCAGCTATTTAAATGCTTCAATCATATCCCCTCATCCCTCCTCTGCTCCAGTGTGTACATGTTCAGCTCCTTCAGCCTAACTTCATATTCCTTTCCTTCCATCCCCTTTAACATTTTTGTTGCCCTCATTTGCACCCCCCTCCAGTAACTTTATACTTCTCCTCAGGTATGGCCTCCAGTATTCACACAGTACTCTAGGTGCAGTCTGACCAATGATCTGTAGAGACATGGGATCACATCCCCGTGTCTGGATGAGAACCCCCTTGCGATGCACCCCAGCTTCCTTTTTGCCTTTGCTGCTGCTCTCCTGCACTGGGCTGAGTTGTTCATGCTCCCAGTTACCAACACCTCTAGGTCCTTCTCCCTCCTCTGTGATCACCAACCTAAGCCCCCCTCCAACCAATAGTCCCTCTTCTGGTTCTTAGCCCCAAAGTGCATCACCTTACACTTCTTTGCGTTGTGTCCTAGCTGCCACTCCACCGACTATGTCTCTAGTTTGGTTAGGTCCCCCTGCAGTTTTTCCCCATCTGTCCTCTTTGTCCACCACCGCTCCCAATTTGGTATCATCTGCGAATAGACTAAACCTGCTCCCCAATCTGTGTGCTATATCTGAGATTAACAGCCAAATAGCACCGGGCCCAGCACTGACCCCTGCAGCACCCCGCTTGTCACTGCTCTGAGTGCCGAGAGCTCCTCCCACCACCACCAGCCTCTGCACCCTCCCATATAACGAGTTCTCTATCCAGTTAGTCAGCTTTTTTCCCATCCCTACTGCCGTCAGCTTCTCCCCCAGTCTCCCATGAGGCACTGTATCAAAGGCCTTACTGAAGTCCAAGTACAGGACATGTACCGCATGGCCCCAGTCCAACTTCCTTGTCACCCAGTCATAAAACTCTTATTAGGTTGGTTTGACAAGACCCCCCTGAGACGAACCTGTGTTGCCGGCCATCTTGGAGGCCATTACTCTCTAGGAATACCACCAGCCTCTGCTTCAGTATTGCCTCCATAAGCTTACCTACTATAGAAGTGAGACTGACCATCCAATAATTTCCTGGCTCCTCCCTAGTCTCACTCTCATGTATGGGCACCACATGGGCCACCCTCCAGTCCTGGGGCACACACCCTGTTTCCAGGGAGGTGTTGAACAGATCTGCTAGTGGCTCAGCCAACAGCTCCGTCATCTCCCTTAGCACCCTGGGGTGGATGCCATTGGGACCTGGTGCCTTGTCCACCATTAGTGCCCTCAACCCCTCTAGCACCCTACTCCCTGTGATCACTTTGTCTGTCACCTGCTCCCCTCTCCCCAGTCCATGGTGGTAGGACCATCCCTCTCCTTAGTAAAAACAGAGCAGAAGTACTCATTTAGAATTTCCGCTTGCTCCTCCCCCTTTTCCACCCAATCTGCTCCCCGCTTTATCCTCACAATATGTTCCTTGCACTTCCTCTTTTCCCTGACATACCTAAAAATGTCCTTTTCCCCTCCTTTTATGCCCTGTGCTAACTTTAATTCATGGGAGGCCTTAGCTTTTTTCACCCTCCTGGCCACCTCCCTTGACCAACTCCTGCAAGCCTCCTTATCCTTTCCCTTTCCTGTTCTCCTGTACTTCCGGCATGCAGCCCTCTTTGCCCTCACTCCCTGCAGCACTTTCTTGTTCAGCCAGCATAGTTTCTTGCCTCTGTTCTTCTTACTCCTGGCCCTGGTGCAGGCTACTGTAGCCTCTGTTAGCTCAGTCTTTATGACTCCCCACTTTTGTTCTGCATCCATCCCCGGCCTTATATCCTGGAGTCTCCCTCGCAGTATTGCTCCCATCCTCCCCAAATCCATCCTACTAAAGTCCACCACCTTAGTGCCTGTACCTCCTGTCTCTCTGCTCAGCATGAGAACAAGTCACACTGTTTGTTGGTCGCTACCCGCTAGTGGGTCCTCCACCCTTACCTCCCTCACCACCTCCCCATTTGCCAGTACTAGGCCCAGAGTGCTACTGAGCCTTGTAGGCCCACTTACCAATTGCATCAGAAGGCCGTCCTGGAATGCATCAAGGGGCACCTGCTCCCTGGTACTGCTAGTGGCCAGGGTGCTCCAGTCAACCCCTGGTAGGTTAAAATCCCCCACTATCACCACACTCCCCCTTCTACACACCCTCCTTATCTGCTCTGCCAACTCCCCATCCAGTTCCCCGGATTCGGCTGGTGGTCTGTACACCACTCCCAGCCTCAGCTTTCTGCCCTTGGAGTCCAGGAGCTGCACCCAAAGCGCCTCTGTCCTCTCCTCTTCCCCCTCATCCCTTATGCCTTTTATCCCTTCCCTCACATACAGTGTAACCCCCCCCCCTTCCAACCCCCCGGTCCTTCCTGTATATCCTGTATCCTGGGATTGCCAAGTCCCAGTTATGGTACTCTGGGATCCAAGTCTCTGTCACTGCAGCAGTGTCCACCTTCCCCTCTGAAAGGAGTGCCTGAAGCTCAGCAATTTTGTTCCTCAGGCTTCTTGCCTTGAGAGAGACCACCTTCCACCCGTACCCCTCCTTCTCCTCACTCTTTTCCTTGGCCTGTGCCCTCCTCCCATTAGTCTGCACCCTTTCTCCTCATTATTGTTACCAGGTGGTGGTGCCTTCTGTATTACACTCAGACCACCCTGCGCGCCCCCTCCTAGGGTTACTACGCCTCCGCCTTTACCTACATTTGGGGGGGGTGAGCTCATGAGGCTCCCCTGTCCAGACCTTTCTACCAACCTCAGTCTTTTGCCCCCCCCACTAGTTCAAATCCACCTTAGTAGAGATATACCCCTCTAACCCCACCTTTAATACTCCCCTTCCTGCTCAAGTGTAGCCTGTCCCCCACGTATAAGTCACTATTGCCCCAGACTCTACCCCAGTTAGTCACTAACCCATAATTTTTGATGTGGCACCAATCCCTCAGCCACTCTAACTCCTGGATCCTACCCTTCCTCCCAATGCTTGCACATGGTACTGGGAGTACCTCCGAAAATGCCACAGACTCCTCCACCCCCTCACACTGCCTGCCCAACTCCTAGAACCCCCCTCACTACTTCAACAGTCTCCCCCGCCAAGTCGTTTGTACCGACATGCAACAGTAAATGAGGTTTCTTCCTCCACAGGGATTTATTTAACTCTAAAAATTGATTAGCGTTTTGCTCATAAAAGTACTAAATCTTTGTGAAAATGCATACTTCTTGCCTCACTATGTTTAACAAACACAGCACTTCTAGAAAATCTATATAAATACTTTCTGTACAGTTAGTATAGTCCCAAGAAAAAAACTGCTAATTAATTATTTAAAACCATGTTCCCCTCCTTGCTGCACATTTGAGCAGTGCCTGCCCTGCCCCTTCTACAGTCAATTCAGGGATAGCTTCAACCCATGAAATACGGCTGTGCCTTTCCCCCTTCCACCTCATCTCACCCCTTTCAGTATAGAATCCTCCAGGATGAGTACCCCCTGTCCCTTACCTCCTTTCCCTTTTAATGCCCTCTCCATCACCCCAGTATTCATTCTTCCCTGCCCCTTACCCCCGCCAGCTGCACCCTCTGTGACTTCTATACCTGCGCCCCCTACTTCTGCCTCACCCCTTTTCTCTGCCTTATTCCTCCCATCCCACTTGAACCTCTTCCCAGCCTGACTACTTCCTACTGGGCTTCCCATGTCGACTTCCCCTTCTCCCCTGCTGATTTCCAACCCCTCTCCTATCCCCATTGTTGTAGATTTAGAGCCCCATTCCCTTCAACCCCAACAGTGATGCCCCTCCCATCCTTCCCCTTCCCGTAGCCTTCTCCCCTCCAGTCACCCCCTCCTTCCTTACTAGTCCCCCTTCTACCCTTTCGTCTTCGCTATCTCTTCCACTACCTGTTGCCATCTATCTCACGCCCTTCTTGTCCCCCCCTTCAGTATGTTCCTGCTCTCCCTCTCTCTCCCACAGCAGAGGCTCGAATCTATTCATAGTCGATACCCCTTCTATATCTCTTCCCGCTATCGGTTCCCCTCCTACTTGTTCCCCATGTGCCCCCGGTCCGAACCCTGGTCCTTCCCTACCTGCAGCCATCTGCTCTCTCCCTGGTACTCCTCATGGTCTCTTCCTCCTCCATCAGCAGGCCCCCTCACCTCGGACATCCCTCCCTTCTCCTCTTTTCTGCTACTGCCTCCGATACTGGGGTCGGTTTCAGTCCCTAGCTGTTCTTCCCCTTGCCACCCCCATCCCCCAGCAGGGATGCCTACCATACTCATCTGCCCTGCCACTTAAAGACTCCTCCCTAACCTCTACAGTTCCTCCCTCAAACTAGCCAGTTGTCTATAGACAATACACCCTCCCTCCTCCAAGCCCAGTCCAGGATCATGGCGGACCCACACCCTGTACACACTACCACCCTTCCAAAGATGCCCGCCTTATTGACATGCGGCACCTGCCCCATTCTGGCCCCCATCTTATGTTACGGGCTCTTACTCCTGGTTTCTGTACCCTACTACAACTGTTAGGCCCTATTTACTCAAATTCCTGTTCCACCCACACTAGTCCCCCTACTGCCCCTTTGCCGACCGGGATAATTCAGTCTCAAATCTCATCCATTAGATACTGTATTACTGTAGCAATCCTAAAGCCTCCTTGTCCATTTTTCACCCCTCAGCTACCATACTTTTTGTTCTTAGCCCTCATAGTTTCACTTAGCCCAGTCAGAAATTGTATTGCACTCCCAAGTATTACTCAGCTCAGTTAGAGAAATAAGAAGAACAAATAACTATGTATTATTACAGCAGTCCTAAAAGTATCCAATCATTCCTTTGTTTTCACCCCAGAGACCCTGCTGTAATACAGGACCACACAGGACCCTCAGCGGTTGGGTGGGCAACTCTAAAGTCCCGACAGAGCTCAGCTGAGCTTGCTCACTCCCCCTCTCTCACTCATTCGTTCCGTTTCTCCCCGTGCTGCAGGCTGCCCTTTTGTACTGGGCTCCTGCCTGAATTGGCACTTTTTTCTGCCCACAAAGAAATCTGCAGCAGTCCCGACAGAGCTCCGTTGAGCTTGCTCACTACCCCTCTCTCACGCGCTCATTCTTAATCTGCTCCAAACGCTGATTTCCCACAGTGACAGTGCTATTCTGCACTGGAAGTGCGAAAACACATTTCGTTCTGGATGTGAAAAATGACAGCTGTACTGTTCATAAGGGGTGTAAAAAAAATATCAGTGTTGAAAATCTGGCATGAAAATTTTACAAATTTGTGAAGTTACGAGCGTACGTGGAAACTGTGCAACGTACGTGCTTAACACAGTCATTTGGTGGAATTATTTCACCAAATTTTCAACATAGGCATTTTGTGACCTCTGCTCATGAACACTGTCACTATGATTTTCTTAAACTGTCCCAAACATTAATTTTCCACAGCGACCACGCTATTTTGCGGAAGATGGGTAAAAGCATATTTTGAGCAGGATATGAAAAATGACAGCTATACTGTTCATAAGGAGGTGTGAAAAAATGCCAATGTTGAAAATCTGGAGTGAAAATATTACAAATGCACAAAATTACGAGGGCGCGTGGAAACTGCGCAATGTACGCTCATAACACAGTCATTTTATGGACTTTCATCACAAAATTTTCAACATAGGCTTTTTTGGACCTCTGCTAATGAACAGTGTCACTGTGATTTTCATAATGTGTCCCAAACACTGATTTCCCACAGCGACTGTGCTATTCTGCGCCAAAAGTGCGAAAACATATTTCAGCCAGGATGTGTAAAATGACAGCTGTACTGTTCATAAGGAGGTCTGAAAAATGGCATTGCTGAAAATCTGGAGTGAAAATATTACAAATTCACAAAGTTACCAGCGTGCGTGGAAACTGCGCAACGCACGCTCGTAAAACAATCATTTTTTGGAATTTTTTCATCAAATTTGCAACATAGGCTTTTTGAGAGCCCACCTCATGAACAGTCACACTGTTGTTTCGTTAATCAGTCCCGAAAGGGGATTCTGCGCAGTGACTGGGAAACCACCTTTCAGGACAGAATAACACCAGGACAGAGACTGTATTTATGAGGAGGGATCCCAATAACCCTATGTTGAAAATTTGGTGGCAAAAGTCCAAGAAATGGCTGAGATATCCACATAAGTTGAAAAAAACCCTATTAATGCAATTGTACAGCTTACCGGTATTTCTTCAGTTTGCAGTCGGCTTTGAAGAGCGCAGATGTGTTCCCCGGTCCACCGAACATCGTTGCGCCGGGCTCCGGAGGCAAGTATGGGATGGCAGTGTGTGGGGAGGTGGGTGTGCAGTGGGTGGGTGCGGGTTGTGGAAGGGTGCACAAAAGACCACGAGAGACAGTTTTCTTTATTTCAGGGGCAAAAAATAATAAAAAGGACATCGCGGGAAGGTTTTTTTTTTTTTTTTTCAGGCTTCATTTGCGCACACTGGGGTGGGCTCCCAGTGTGCTGCCTGCATTTTGGGGAAAGGGGGACTTAAGCAGACAGGGATAGGGCCCCCCTGTCAGCACACAACAAATGGGGGAGGGGTACATTATGCCGACGGGGAGTGAGCTGCCCTGTCGGCAAGTGAACTGTGTCAGGGTCATGCCAACAGGGGGATTGGGCGCTCCCGTCAATCTGCTTTCATGGGGCTCTGAGGAAGCCACCACCATGTTTAGAGAAATGCCGGGGGGGGGGGAATGGTACACCAGGCAAGGTGCCACCCTGCAATGACTGGTCGCTCCTTCATTGCAGCGGAATTGCTGACGCTGCAATGACGAGGTGGCCCCTCATTGCAGCAGCCAAATTGTTTCAAGTTGGTGCCACTTCTGTAGAACCAGTGTCATCAGGACACTGGGCCTGCATTGGATGCACACTGCTAAGCCTACAAATGTAGTGCTGGCACTGGCGGTCACACTGCCGCACCTCCACAACCCGCTTCTCTCCAAAGCTGCCACATAATGTTTCTTGCGCGTGTGCGCAAGCAAACAAAAAAAAAAACAACAAAAAACGCACTATGGAAAATAGCCTTTCAACTATGTTGCATTGCAGGAAGGTTGGGTATTCTCACAGACCTGACTCTTAAGGGACAGCTGCATGGGAGCAGAATGGAACAGAGAAGGGAGGGTGTTCCAGTGGTATGGGAGCCTCAAGAAGAATGTGGCTTGACCAGCAGACAGTTGATGTCTGGGAATAAAGAAAGAGCGAGGATTTGCATGACAGAGGGCAGATGTGGGAGTAAGTGTAAGAAAGGAAGATAGGTGGTCTGAAGTTATTTTGTCCAGCACTTCAAAGTCAGAAGGGCACCATGTATAATCTGCTGCCCATTCACGTAAGGCCAGTTCAATGTAGAGCACAGGTCACAGTGGTGGATGCAGGGAGGGGGTAGTTTAGAGCAAAATGACAGAAAGCATTGAAGTGGGTGCCCATTCTGGTGGGGGGTGGTAACTTGATGCTGCATTGTAGACAATGTCCCTATAGTTTAAGACAGACAGGAGGACTCATCCTGTGAATGATGTCCTGTCTGGTAGTGGCGGTGATAAGGCGGGACTGGCTGTGGTAGAGGGCCCGAAGCTTGGGGAGGAGTTTGAAAGAGATGTAGTTGATATGACTAGAGAAGTTTAGGGACAGGTCCAACCCCATTACTAAGGTATTTAAAAGCAGTGACATGATCCTGAGGACAGCAGTCAGTAGATTTAAAGATGGAGGTGAAAGGTGAGTTTGGCCTGTCTCTGCTTGGAACCAAACGCCATGACTGTTTTCTTAGCACGTAGAAGAATCTGGTTTAATGCAGAACCACTGAATGCTCAACTCAGTTATAAATTTGTGTTTTAAATAACTTGATTTCTAGGCCACTGGCACAAGGAGCTGTATCGTCTGCATATATGCGGATATAGGAAACCATACAAGCAGTGGGAACCATGTGCAGGAAAACGGAGAAAAGAATGATAGGGGAGTCATTAGTCCATGGTCTTAAGGCCTGGGTTTTATTTCTTTTCTTTTTTGTACTTTATTTTTATTCTTTAAGACAGGAAAAAAAAAATCAACTTTGAATTTTCAATTACAATCAAGAAGAAAAATTCTTTTAAGAAAAAATACATACTCCTGATTCAATTCTATTGTAATTAAATAAGGCACAAATATTTTTAAATATTTATGGGGGGTTAAAAGATTATCATACTTTGCAGCCTTTGCCAAAATCAAACAGAAAAATAAGAAAATAAAAATATAAAGTCCATCAGCTCTCTAAGTTTAAACAGCCCTGCAAAAAATTAAATAGCCATTAACTAAGGCATCTGTTTATTTAATCTGTTTAGGTATCAAGCTTTATTTTAAGAAAGTCAACAAAAAACTAAACTGGAAGATACTCGGCCGCCTTCAAAATCCGACCCAATATCCTCTGGGATTTTCACATTACTCAAAACAAGATCTTGTAGAATCTAGGTCATCAAAAAAATTATTTTTATCTTGGAAAAGTACCTTCAAATGGGCAGCAGCATATAATACCGTGGTTAGTCTAGCTTCCTTGAATTCACACAAAACCAGCAGAAACTGCTTTCTTCTTCGAGTTTGGACAAAAAAATCTGGATACAAATGTATCCGATGCCCCTCATAAAACAGTTGCTTCTTTTGCCATGTTAGCTGCAAGATTGTATTCCTCTCTGTTAGGGTTTGGAAGGACAGTATAATGTATCTCACCCTGGGTTTTATTTATATCTGTAAAGTCTAACTACTATGCCTTAACTCAGCAAATCATGAACTAATCCCATACTTATGAACGATACTTGGGTCTTCTGTTCACTTTCTGAAACTCTATTGACTCCCCTAAATGGCTCCAAGTACTAATCATTGAGGGATCCATATGTAAATTAGATGGGGAGGCAGACTGACACAACTACATTAACAGACTATAAACTTTTGGGACAGGTATGGTAATCCAGGGGGTTGCCCACTCTGACAACCTTGTCCTAGCTGGCTTGCTCACTAGGAGGGGGTGGAAGGCCATGTTAAATGCTTGCAGAACTTAGTAACCACAGCTGAGGTGAGGAGTCTCTGATGCATCCTGGTCAGTATAAAGTCAGTGAGCTTGGGGAGAGAACAAACGGTGAAGAGGTTATGTCAGAGACCAGACTGGAAGGGGCTGGGGAAAGAAGAGACGAACAGAAAAGAGCAGAGCCAAGAGTCAACCAATTGTTCCTTAACTTTTGCAAGGGCAGGGGCAGGGAGAGTGGCCTGTTGTAACCTAGGCTAGAGCTGTTACCTTCTTTGTTCAGAGGGATGACTTTTGCCCATTTTCAGGGATAGGGCATTTGGGAGTAGAGACAAGAAAAGCTCAGGAAGGCACTTATAGCTGCAACAATATGTGGGTGGCAAAGCAGTGGAGTGATGAATCCAGGCCATCAGAGATAGTCTTTTATAGAGCTCAAGACCATGGAGAGCCTTCAGGGTGTCAGCGGGAGTGAGGAATTGGCTGATGGTCCTGTACTGGGAGACCCAACAAAGTGCAGATAAAAAAAAAACCAAAAAAAAACATCCATCTTACTATATAGTACTTAAGATAGCACTGTGGGCAGCTAAAGGTAAGTGTTTTTGAGTTTTTGTTGGGGGGGTAGTTCTTTAACATTTAGTAGACAATGTGGGAATACTGCTGGGTAGAATGCTACTGATTATCTGTGGGCTGAGTGGTTACTACATGTGAAGCAGGAGGTGTCTGATTGGAGGAGGGACTGAAGTAAGCATTAATCCCCGCTGAAGGTGGCATCTAATGGGGAGTTAATGCATGGTTGGGACCACTGTGGCACGAGGCCAGAGGCCGAGGGGTGCAACGGACCAACCATGCATTAACTCCCCATTAGATGCCACCTTCAGCGGGGATTAATGTGCTTGTAACACGAAAAGTGCGACGTAGGTAACCATTACACTTGAAAACTTAGCTCTTCTGATGGCCTCTTCTACTCCTGTGTCTCCGTTTCTGCGTGTGATTCCTGCCGTGATGCTAGGTCTGTAGTGGAGGGCAGTCAGCTGGTAGAAGAGCAACATGGCATTATGAGACGATAATGCCGTGTTGAGCTCGTGAGCGCGCTTCCCACAACAGCAACACGGCATTATTGTCTCATAATGCCGTGTTGCTCCTGCACCACGTGATGCCGTCTCGCCTATCACGTGGCACCCTGACACGGCTCTCAATAATGCCGTGTTACAAGAGGAGTTAATGTATTTCAGTACTTTGCCACAGTAGTGAACTAAGATGTTCGGCTTATTCTGTCATTATGGTTCAATACTAAGATAAAACTGGCAGCAAATGATGAGTAAAGGGTATTCAGGCAATATATGAGGGACCAAAATAATAAAAACAGGACCACATACAAAATGCTGGCAATTAGTAAGGACAAAATAAAAGGGGTGAAAACAAATATAGAACAGAGGACTGCAGAGGGACTTAAAAGCAGTGATAAGACTTCATCAGACACATACAGTAATATAAAAAAAACCCATTAAGGACAGCATAGAGAGGCTTAAGAAAAGATTTAAGTACTTCAAGGAAGACAGAAACAAAGCTAATATCCTGAATGCTTATTTCAGTTTAGTATTTACAGTTGAAAGTGAAGGGCCATCACCTAACAGAAAAAACAGGTATCAGGGAAATGAGGGGAAGGATTGGTTATTGAATATATTACTGAGGGTACAGTCCTGAAAAGACTTTATAAACTGACCAGATGAAATTTACCTAAAGGTGCTGAAAGTGCTCTCTGTGTTTTTTTGTTTTGTTTTCTTGGATTACAAATTGTTGGCAATGGCACCAGGCCCTCTGAAGCACACTGCATATTGGGTACTAGAGAAGTCACCCAGTGAGGAGGCAAAGTCCTACTTACAGAATGAATGGAAGAGGATGATCCCATGAGGGTACGGTCTGTGGAATTTCCTTACACAGAAAGTGAGCTATTGGTCGACGAAGATATCCTTGATAGTAGGTGCTGCAGGGTTTTATTTAACTCCAAAAATTAATTAGCGTTTTGATCATAAAAGTGCTAAAACATTATGAAAATGCATAGCACTTGCCTCACTGTGTTTAACAAACATAGCACTTATAGAAAACCTATATCGATACTTTCTGTACAATTAGCATTATCCCAAGAAAAAAACTGCTAATCAGTTATTTAAAACCCTGTGCTGTGACAATCCTGTGGGGGTGAGCAGAGGGGGAAGGATTTAGGGACTCTGTTAAGGCACACTGTGCCTTGCTATGCATGCAAACTACTCATGTTATGCAACTAAATTCTCACTACTCTAAATTACCTGCAGTTTGTGTCACACTGTGCCATACAGCTAGACAAGCTCTCAGTATTTGCCTTCATATTGTCTGTAGATCATGTAACTACAGTTAGGGCCAGCAGCATTTTGTTTTCTGCAGTGTGGCTGCCATGACTGAACATGGCACAGTGTGGCATGGTGCTATTAAATGAACAAAAGGATGTTTTAGTCTTAATTACCAGCATTCAAGAAAATCAACCTTTGCTACCAAAGGCTACAAGAGTTATTTCCAACTGAACAACCTAACAACAAATATTGACAATTAAGAAACTTGAGCTCACATCAGCACATGCAGCAGTACAAGGAGAAAAGGAACCTCTGCAAGTCAGCTATCAGGAAATCTAAAAGGAATAACTGCAAATCAAGACTACAAGAATCCAGTAACAATCCAAGAAGATTGCAAGGAAACATCAATGGAGTCCAATGCAGAAGAAGTTGTGCTACCCCAAACATCCTAAAAACATCCTAAAAGTCAATGGCTTGCTCACCACAGAATGAACAGCCATCGCTGAGTCCTTCAACTCCTTCTATACCAATGTTGGTAAAGTTCTGACTACATGATTGTTGCTCCCGACTGCCTAGTGCACCATGACCCCCTCCCCCAGTTCTGAGAAACCTATCTTCTGCTTCAAAAAGCTAAATATGCACACAGTTAAAAAGAAATACCTGCTAAAATCCACCTCCAAAACAAGAGTTGGCCCTAATAAGGTGGACACGAAGCTGCTAGAAATAGCCACCGATGAGCTGGCTCATCCCATCCAGACCCTTTTCAAATAATCACTACAATCTGAATCACTCCTTGATGTCTGAAAGCAAGTCAATATGTTTCAAGTGTTCAAATCTGGGGACAACATGGACATCACAAATTACAGACCCATCTCCATTCTCCCCCCCACTGTCTAAGACCCTAAAGAAAACAAGTAAACTTGTGGATCACATCATGACACAAGGCTTCCTAGCTGCTGAGCAACATAGCTTCAGAAACTACACAGCATGCCCACTGCCGTAACTGAGCTAACGAAGGAACTCCGCATGACCTTAGTCTAAAGGGATTATGTCAGCGCTGCCTTCCTTGACCTCGTCAAGGCCCTCAACTTGGTAAACCATGACCTATTAATAGTAAAACTCACTGAGATGGCAGTCATCTGAGGCCTCCGCCTGGTTCTCAGACTATCTATCCAACACAACCCAAAAAGCCAACTGTGATTATGTGTTCTCTGTGCTCCAACCTCCGACCACAGGTGTCCCTCAAGGCCCTTTATTTGGGCCTGTACTGCTCATCCCCTTTTTCAATAAAGTCCCAGAATGCTGTACCCACTTCAAAATGTTTTTAAACGCTGATGACACAGTAATCCTCAACTACCACAGTGATCTGGAAACCCTGGAAAACAAATGTGCAATCCGACTTCAACAGTGTCTCCAAATGCTTCACCACAAACAAGCAGGTCATCAACTCAAAAAAAAAACTCTACAGTCGCTTCTGTTTAGCAGCACCCATGTTCTGAAAGGATGCCCCAAATTGCACCTGTATGGAGGCCATATTGAACAAATACAGGTTTATAATATCTGGGTATTCACCATGACTCTACTTTGTCCTTCTCCCCACACACAGATTATCTAATCAAGAACGTCCACCAGTGACCTGGACTGCTTTACAGGAACAGGCATAACCTTTCCACTGATGTCAAAAAATGTCTTCTTCTCCAGCCTCATCATCTCTATTATTCACTACAGTGTGATTATCTGTTTCCATCCTCGAAAAAATGTGTGTTGACTTCAGTCATGCCTGCAGATTTGCCCTCAACCTAAAGTATGCCACCTACCACTACGATCTTTAAATCTCCACCTACTGGCTCCCTTCCATCACTGTTCTAGCATCAGTGCAATCCTCCTGTGCAAAAGAGCCCTACTAGGACAAATGCCCCCTTTTATACACAGCCATTTCTCTTTGAATAACAATGAGTATGGTACACGGTGCTTGGGATAGTACAATTGCTTCTGCCTCTCAGGAAAAAAAAATAAAATCATTTGATCATGATCAGCTCACTTTTGCATATGGAGCAGTCAAAGCCTGGAACTCGTTGCGTCCGACAGTGATCCACCCATCTTCCCAGCCTTCAAGGACCAAGCCTCTGCCCACTTCCTCCAGAAACTTCACTACAAGTGTGTGTAGAGTACCGTCTACAATCATGTAACTTGTCCTTTCATACTAAATCCTGCTTCTTCCCTGCCTCTGTAACTTGATTCATGCAGTTGTTCTCTACAGATGTTGCATGTTTATTGTGCCTAATTTTAACTTTGCTACTTGTAAACTGTGATGCTTTTTTATCAGCTACGTATTGTTTTTTTGTAACCTGCTGGACTTGAACACCTTTGAAAAAGGAAACTTGTGCTCTGAACACAACACAATAAATAAATACGTACGTACATACATACATACATAAACAAAACACTTTTAGCATGTACTACTATATAACAAGTTATAAAGCCCATAATCTTTATAGCAGTCAAACTTCCTCATTAGTAGATTCAAACAGAACACAAGCAAAACACACAGCTTAAGAATTCTTAGTACTTTTTTTTTATACTTCTTTATTGCTTCCAATTCCTTTATAGATACAATACATCTATTTAAACCAGCAGTTCATGTTAAACAGCAGCATTTGTTAGTAGATGGAAAAAAATATTTTTTAGCGTTAATATATATTTCTGCTATAATTCACTTTATCATCCATATATTTTTATTTTTCTCAGATGTTTTTTAAACACCTTTTTTTTTTACTAGTTTTATAATTAATGACTCAAGTCATTAAAGATGGCTGGCAGTAGCATTTTTTTAAAAATCCTTTCTCACAAGATTTCTTTTTTGACTATACATACTGGAGTCATGCTGTGGACATATTGGGAGGATGCTAGCACACATTTCTGATGGTAAACATCACAGCATATTACCAAAATGTTTATTCATAGTAGGAGTGGCAGAGAGCTGCTACTTTTAAACACAAATACAAAACACTCTGGACAGTCACTGTCTCACCCTCAGTTTCTTTATTATGAATATTTCACAGCCACTAATGTTTTAGAAAATGTCTAACATTTTGAGATATAGGTTTCCTCCTCAGGGAGATATGTGGTTAAAAATAAAAATATATAAATATGATGTATGGGGAGCCCTTATTATTGTCCG
Source organism: Neoceratodus forsteri (assembly GCA_016271365.2). Classification (NCBI taxonomy): domain Eukaryota; kingdom Metazoa; phylum Chordata; order Ceratodontiformes; family Ceratodontidae; genus Neoceratodus; species Neoceratodus forsteri. The sequence continues at coordinate 686,492,855 of CM028134.1, forward strand.
AAATTGGCAAGTTTATGTTGTTGTTATGGTATGGTATCGATGTGACATCATCAAGAGGTCGTGAGCCTCTCTTGAGTATGTCACATCGATGCCATGACAACTGGAGCGGATATGCGCAAGTCCTTTACACACGCGGCGCACAACGGACGGCTGTTGCTGTGAGAGGTTCTTCCACGTCTAAAGTATGAGCGAGGTCCAGCACTGTAATTAAAAATGTGTCTTACCCTGCGTTTTTCCCCATACACTATAAAGAACAATGGATGGTGGCTGAACAACTGTGCTGAAATCGCATTTCGCGGTTTCTTGACAACAGTAAACCTCTCAAGCTGGGCTCTCGAGGTTTACACTGTTGACAAGGAAACTGCTCAATGGGATTACAGCACAGTTCTTGTCCATCCCCCATCTATTATCCTCTATGTTATATTCTGTTACCTATCAAGTCATAAATGAATATTCAGATGTACTGAGAGGGTCAGTCTCAAATATCATTTTTGCTCACATCCACTTAGGTCATTATCATTGAACAGCAATGTATTTGCACATGTATAGTTTCGTTCCAAGATAAATAAAAAATAAAAATGTAATTAATTTATGCTTTTGTTGATTTCTTTTTGTTTAACAAGTCAACTATTAATATATTTCTACTCACTTCATAAATTTTATTGATAAACAAATTAGATGGTTTTGTCCCCTTAGTTCAAATATATTTTTTATCTGAACTTTGCTTAATTAACAATTTATCTCTGTAATAAAGACAAATATACATATTCGTACTTCATTACAAACCGTGTGCCAAAGTATTCTGCCATCAGGTGCATTCTTAAAAATCTCATTTCTAACTCTGGCATTTCTCATGCTGTTTGTTTTGTAATTCCTGTTCCCATGTGGTACTCTTCTCTTAGGGACATGGAGCAATCTTTGAGTCTATAAATAAATATATAGGAATGCTTGTCATTTCTGATTTAAATTTTATTTAAAAGTTATTTCCTTTGCTCCTGTGTCTCAGTTAATAAAAAATGGTGCTGCTTACCCTCTTGCCCTGTATGGAGCTGTTAATGTTTCAGTTCACATGCAGTGAGACTGACATTACCAGGGATGCCGACAGTCTCCTGATTCCGCTGTGGTTTATGGAGGACTGGTGCTGATGTGCCAGACCACGTGTGGTATCATGACGTGTGACGTCATGAATGTCAATGCGTCTCCATGACTATGTAAACAGTTATGCATATTTATATGACGCGCTGGGCTGCCTGGTCTTGATGTACAAGAAGGAAAGATCTCAAAGACACCATGAGGAAACAGTCTGAAGACGTACTGTGTGCCAAAAGACCCCACGGAGCACTCAAAGTTTTATCTGTACTTTAAAACATTCTACACATGGCTCCTAAATTTTCTGTCAGACTAATCCCATGCTACCTTGCATCTATACCTACAACATATTTGCATTTCTTGCTAAAAATCTGTGGAAGTACAGAAAAAAATTCATAAAATTACACCAAACATATCAGATACAAAAAAATGTATGTGCTATGATTTGACACAACATGTAATATTTTATCACTCAGAGAAGATTAACTTTTCTGCTAAATGCTCAGTCCAGCCATAAACTGGACAGGGAGTGCTAGCACAGCAGGGTGGAGTGACAAACCAGAAAACCTCACAGGATGCATTATTATGGCCTTTCAAAATCAATATTTCACATTTGTTTAGCTAATACTGTTAAGGATAGATCTTATGATTCCAATTTACATAATCATGACCCACTATATTTCCTCATTGAATCCATGTCTCTTGTCTATGCTATGGAATCTATTTATCCACCATGCCCTACTTTCTCAGGAATGCCCTGTCCCAATCCCAATCCCCTAATTCTTCTTCATCTTCATCTATTGTTTGGTAACCAGGTAAGGCCCACCAGGTACAACTGCATATTTTCAGGAGTGACCCTGGAGCACTGGGGAGATTAAATGACTTGCTCAGAGTGGCACAGTATGCAAGTGGAAGTTGTGGGAATCAAACCCATGGCTACTGGATGCAGCAAGCTCATTCGCAGCTCATTATGCTAACCTCTAGGCTACACTACTCCTCTCAATGGCTTCTTAATAAAATCAATGACTACTACAATCAATGGCCTTCAGAATAGCTGTATTATGTATAATTATGCTAGGCTCCTTTTGTTGGTCTCTATTAAAGCTTTGCAGAGTTTCACCCGCCTGCTTATTACACCGGTATCCCATCCACTGTGTAACCTTTAGGGGTATTGGCTCCGAAGCAAAAATGTATCGTAGCTGCATTGTATATTTGCTTACTATACTGCATTTCCTGTACATGTACTGTTATCTGTAATTTATCCCATTTTTCCCCTTCCCCAGGATGCATCTGGAATCGAGCAGCATCTGTTCAGCATGCTTTCCTGGTTAAACTCTTAAATAAATATATATATAAATAAAATCACAGACTCAAAACCTGATGGGTGGTCAGAAAAAATGTCTTCCAAGAGCTGATTTTTTTTATCCTCCAATTTTACAGCACTTTTGTGCTCACTAATTCTCTGCTTCAAGAGTCTAGTTAGTTTTCCAATATATATTAAACTGCATGGGCATTTTATGCAGTAGACCACATGGTCCAAGTCACATGTAAAGAAATGCTTAATCTAAAGCTTCTCATTCCTGCTGGGATTATTTCCTTGAATTTTTTTTTCCATAGAAGTATTCTGCTACCTTGACAGGACAGGTGCTGCATCAGCCTCTGTTCCCATCTGCTGCAGCCGTCTCCATCCGTCTCCGAAGTCAGGGGCTGAATCCCCCATGTTACCTCCCCCCACCCAGTAACTCATTTGGATGTTTCCCAGACCCAGAAAGGCTGAGCTGGCTTGTGGCCAGACGGACAGGGCTTCATAAGCCCATCCCCCACTTTTTCCACCATTTTCTCCCCGACCAACCAAAAGCATGCAATCAGCATGTTGTACGAGCTCCGACTCTGTGAAGACACCCCCGGTGCTCTGGACATGGGGCCTTCCCACTTGATGTGATCCGCCTGCACCTCAACTGGATTCCTCCAGGTGGCAGTCGAGTGGTGGGCCACAGAACTTCACCCCTGTCCAAGGGAGGAGAACGGTCCTCCAGACGTTCAATCCTCCCTTCCCCTGCCGACCGCCAGCAACCAGAAGGGGAAGAAAACATATTCAGTTCAGTGCTTTACAGTAACTGGTAACTGCTATTTTTCTTTTAAACTTAGATTGTGGGCTTTTAGTGACACTGTAATTTATTTGCTGTCTTTACTTAAAATTGTTTTTGGGCTGTTGAAAATGAAAAACATAGTGGTGGTGTCTTTCTTTGCTGTCTTTAATTGCTGCAAATTTAGTCTAGGCTTGTCTGACTTGCCCTGTAGTTTGGGTGAGGGGTGTTAATTGTCTGGCCTCTGACCTCAGCTACGTGATAACTGGAGGTGGGGCTTAGTCAGAGTTGAGGTAGCAAGTGAGTTTTCTTTTCTCAGAAGAAGCCAGAAGGGGAAGGAAACATATTCAATTCAGTGCTTTATAGTAACTGGTAATTGCTATCTTTCTTTTAAACTTAGATTGTGGGCTTTTAGTGACACAGTAATTTATTTGCTGTCTTTACTTAGAATTGTTTTTGGGCTGTTGAAAATTTAAAGCACTCAAGAACTCATATGCCACACTGGCAAATGGGGACAACCAAATAGAGGTACCCAGAGAAGTGGAAGGAAAGGATGTGGAGATTAGCCAAGGAGGTGACCTCAGCGGGGAAAGCAGTGGACCCCAGAGGAGGAGGAAGAAGCGAATCCTGGTGGGGGACTCCATCATAAGAGGGATCCAGCTAGGAACACAGGAGGGGGAGGACAGGGAGGTGAGGTGCCTACCAGGTACCACGGCATGGAGGGATGGAAGGAAGATCCTGGGGATCACTGGGAAGGCAAGACGGGACGGTGAGCTGGATGTCATTATCCACCTAGGTACTAATGACCTGGCAAATGGGGAACCAGAGGAAGTTCAGGAAGAGTTTAGAAAATTGGGGACGGGTCTCAAGCAAGTAGCTACTTCTGTCACTTTTTCAGAAGTACTACCTGTGAGAGGCAAGGGAGAGCATAGGGGTGCAAGCATCAGATACTTTAACTCATGGTTGAAGAACTGGTGCTGTGAGGAAAGGTTTGGATTCATTGGTGACTGGGGACCCACCTGGAGGGATGGAGGTTTGTTTAAGCCTGACGGCCTGCATCCATCCTGGAGGGGAATCCAAGCACTCAATGATAAGTTTAAATGCTACATTGACAAGCATTTAAACTAGCAAAGGGGGGTGGCAGGCCAGCAAGGAGGGTACCTACTTGCTCACCCCCCACAGCTAGCAGTGGAACCAGTGAACCGGAGGAGTGGCTATCTCTACAAAGCAGTGTGCAAAAGATGGAGTTTAGCGCCCAAGAGGTGGATAGGCAGAAAAGGGGCAAAATTCAGCAGAAGGACAGACAGCAAGGAGAACCAGGGATAAAGGACAACCAAGGAAGGGGCTGGAGTAGAATAGCGAAACAGTCTAGGGAGATCAAATCATGGAAAGCCATGTGTGCCAATGCCAGGAGCCTTAGCAACAAGATGGAAGATCTGGAGGCTGTCATGGTGCAGTCAGACCTGGACATTGTGGCCATCACTGAAACCTGGTGTAATGATAACCATGACTGGGAGATGGCCACACCTGGCTACAACATATTCAGAAGAGACAGGCCAGGTAGAAAGGGAGGAGCAGTGGCACTGTATATGAAAAATGACATAAGGGCCACAGAGATCCAGGAGGAACAAAATAGGGGAGACATACTGTGGGTTAAGCTGGAAAGGAAAATGGGGCCAGCCATCCACACAGGTGTGGTCTATAGACCACCAGCCCAGGAGGAAGAAACAGATAGGGAGCTGATGCTAGCCATACAAAGGATGGCAGACAAGGGTGAGGTAGCACTGGTTGGAGACTTCAATATTCCAGACGTGGACTGGAGCATCCCAGTAGCAGCATCAACTAGGAGCAGATTTATCCTGGACTCCCTTCAGGGTGCCTTCCTCAAGCAGCTGGTCATGGAACCAACTCGGCAGAAGGCAATACTGGACCTTGTGCTCACAAACAGGAAAAGTGTGATGGCGGTAACAGTGGGGAGCACCTGGAGAACAGTGACCAGCAGTCATTGTGGTTTGAAATCACAGAAAGAGCAGAACCAAACCACACAAAAACACGTAGCCTGGATTTTAGGGGGGCAGACTTTGGGAAAATGGGGAGATACTTGAAAGAGGCATTAAGGGGAATGGAGCAGGAATCAAGGGTTGAGGAATAGTGGGCAGTATTTAAAATGGGGATTACAAGAGCAACAGAATTATGCATTAAGTAGGTTAGCAAGAGGAAAAGGAAGAGGAGACCATTATGGTTTTCCAAAGAGGTAGCAAAGAAAGTGAAAGCCAAAAAGATTGCATTCAGGCAATACAAAAAGACATAGGCAGAAGGGGATAGGGAGAAGTACCAGGAGAAGCAAAGGGAGGCAGGGAGGTCAGTAAGGGAAGCCAAAGCTCAGACAGAAGAACACATTGCAAAATCAGTGGGTAGAGAAGACAAAACCTTTTACAGGTACATAAGAAAAAAGAAAGGCAAAGGGAGGCATAGTGAGACTGAAAGGGGAGGATGGGGGCCGCGTGGAGGATGACAACAGTAAAGCTGACATACTGAACAGGTATTTCTGCTCAGTCTTTACCGATGAAGAGGAGGGTAATGGGTCTGAAGGGAGTACAAGGGGTGAGAATGGTGCAGAAATGGACATAAGTCCCTTTACACGAGAAAGGGTCCTGAAGGAACTGGAAGTAATAAGAGTTGATAAAGCAATGGGGCCAGATAGGGTGAACCCCAGGGTCCTTAAAGAACTAAGAGAGGTGGTGGCTGAACCTCTGGCTATCCTGTTTAGCTGATCACTGGAAACAGGGGGAGGTACCCAAAGACTGGAGGACAGCAGGTGTAATCCCCTTATACAAAAGTGGGAACAAAGAGGAAGCGGGGAACTACAGACCAGTCAGCCTCACCTCGGTAGTGGGAAAGATCATGGAAGCACTACTGAAGGAGAGACTGGTGGAACATCTGGTTGTCAATGGACTACAGGACCCAAGGCAGCATAGTTTCACCAGGGGGAGGTCATGTCAGACCAACCTCATTTAATTTTTTGACTGGGTGACTAGAGAGGTGGATTAGGGGGAGGGCAGTGGACATGGCCTATCTGGACCTCAGCAAGGCCTTTGGCACTGTGCCACATAGAAGACTATTACACAAACTGGGGAATATGGGTGTGGGCAAAACAGTAGTGTGGTGGGTAGGTAACTGGCTGGGTGGCAGGAGACAGAGGGTTGTGGTAAATGGCTGTCACTCCACAGAGGGAAGAGTGACCAGTGGGGTACCACAGAGATCAGTGCTGGGACTGGTCCTATTCAACATCTTCATCAGTGACATTGCGCAGGACCTAGGAGGCAGAATTTCACTGTTTGCTGATGACACAAAGCTCTGTAACAGAGTAGACACACCAGAGGGTGTAGACAGAATGAGAAGGGACCTGCAGAAACTTGAAGAATGGTCAGGGGTTTGGCAGTTGAAATTCAATGCAAAGAAGTGAAAGATAATGCACATGGGGCACAAAAACCCCTGGCACAATATATCAGTTAGGGGGTGAGGATATAGCATGCACCAAGCAGGAACGGGATCTTGGGGTTATCATCTCTGATGACCTCAATGTAGGGAAACAGTGCGACAAGGCAGCAGGTAAAGCAAATAGGATGCTGGGATGCATAGGCAGGGCATCACCAGCAGGAAAAGGGAGGTCATAATTCCACTATACAAGACACTAGTGAGGCCCCACCTGGAGTACAGTGTACAGTTCTGGAGACCTTACCTACGTAAGGACATAGACAGGGTAGAGAAGGTTCAGAGGAGGGCAACAAAGATGGTACATGGATTGCATCACAAGTCCTATGAGAACAGGTTGAAGGAACTGAATATGTACTCCATGGAGAAGAGGAGGGAGAGAGGGGATATGATAGAGACATACAAGTATCTTACAGGGAGGAACAGGGTGCAGAAATACACTATTTTTAAGCGAAAAAGATTTTCCAGGACTAGAGGGCATGGGATGAAGTTGGAGGGAGGACGATTCAGAGGAAACGTGAGGAAGAATTTCTTCACAGAATGGGTGGTGGACAAGTGGAACACCCTGCCAGAGGAAGTGGTGGGGGCTGAAACAATCACGGGATTTAAGAATGCATGGGATAGACATAAAGGAATTCTGGAGGTCAGGGGTAAGGGGCAACAGACTTATAGGAAAACATATATTGAACTTACAAGCTCAAATGGGCAGACTAGGTGGGCTATAGGTCCTTATCTGCCGACACTGTCTATGTACTGTATCTATGTAACCTGTGTCTGTTCCCAAACACAGGTCGTCGGCTTGGCAGGAGGTAAGTAGTATACAGTGCCTCCGCCCTCCACACCATGAGGCCGGCAGTATTTTCTTCATTTTGATTGCATTCGAGCAATGGAAACAATGTCCACAGCTAAAAAATCCCATGAATTTATTACCCCACCATGTGACTGTCATATCTCAGTTCAGGAGTGAAATACAATTAAAAGAAAACTGGATATATTGATGTTTTTGCAAGAAATACATTATTCCTATAAAAACTATATGATTTTTTTCCGCTAACAAATACTGCTGCTTTGATCAAAATTATATACTTCATTGTGCATTATTTTGTACCCCAATGTTGATCCATAGTGCTCATCGTTTTCAAATCTATTTATATGCTGCTACATTTATGGTTACCATGTTAGAACTGTTTTGTAGCCTAGAGTTAGTCCTGATGTCCTGTGTGTCCCACAGGGTACAGGAGCAATCCTGTCACATACTCATTTTTATGTTCGCTTGCGCGCATGAGCAAGGAACGTCTTGGGAGAATGGGACACTTTGGAGGTGTGCCCCTTCCCTGCAATCCCTGCTCCATTGAGCAGGCGTGGCAGTCCTACATCATGACGCTGGGTTGCAGATGACAGCGTGGTCTTCTTCAAAGAAAACCACCGCTTATCATACACAGCACGCCGCCCACCCTCCCAAATCTTTGCTGCCATGCTGGGAGCCCACCCCAGCGTGGCCAACGCCTCGTTGCCTGCCGACGGGGTGCCCAATCCCGGCCGGCTCCAGACCCCAGCCATCTTTCTGCCACGCTGGGAGCCCACCCCAGCGTGGCAAATGTCCTGTCCCGCTGCCGTTCGGCCGGGCGGGGTGCCCAACCTCGCCGGCTCCACACCCCCCAGCCATCTTTCTGCCACGCTTGGGAGCCCGCCCAGCATGGCAAACATCCCACATCATCTGTTTTTTTTTTTTTTTTATTAAACCTGTAAATTGAAAACGGTCCCACGGCGCTCTCCCAGGCCCCTCCACAACCCACACCCACCCACTGCGCACCCTGCCTCCCCACACCCCCACCCCATACTTACCTCGAGCTCGCGCGCGATCTTCAGTGGACCGAACACGCTCTGCACTCTTCAAAGCCAACCGTGAACTGAGGAAATGCCGTAAGCTGTATAATGGGCTAGATAGGGTTTTCTACTTTATTGCATATCTCAGGTATTTTGGAATTTTTGCACCATTTTCAACATGGGTGTTTGGGACCTTCTCGATAGTTGTCACTGTCCATGGCATATTCGAGCCCGGGCAAGTTCGCAGTCACTGTGCAGTCATTGCACAAATCACCTTCGGGCCCGAATAATGCCATGACAGTGACATCATTCATGAGAAGGGTCCCAAAACCCCATGTTGAAAAATGTGCAAAAATTCCAAAAATGACTGTTTTACGGCGTTGTTATGAGTTCCCACGCAGGCTCGCAAGTTCGCTAATTTTCAATATTTCCACCCAGATTTTTCAACATTGCCATTTTACCACACCTCCTTATGAGCAGTACAGCTGTCATTTTTCACATCCTGCCCAAAACGTGTTTCCGCTTTCTGTACGCCAACGGAAGAAGTCGGTGTGCTAAATCAATGTATGGGACACATTAAGAAAATCACAGTGACACTGTTCATGAGCAGAGGTCTTAAAATGGCTATGTTGAAAATTTGGTGAAAAAATTCCTAAAAATGACTGTTTTACAAGCGTGCGTTGCGCAGTTCCTACGCACGCTTGTAAGTTCGCGAATTTTGAATATTTGCACTCTAATGACTTCCAAATACCTAAACAGCACATAGAAGCAAGCAACATTTGGCATTGACAAATGCTTGTACTTCTTTGTCACTGATTTTTTTAAGCCATGTCCAAGTGCCAAATACCACTGCAAATACCTGCAAGCGAACGTTCGGCATTGACAAATGCTTGTTTAGTTATAAGAAAACTAATACGAAACAATGGGTGTTCAATTACAGCTGAGAATAATGATCAAAACCTGAGGCTGCCATATCTAATGGAGCGCTACTTTAATTATTTTAAATCCACAAAGAATTGTGGTAGTCCATTCAAAGATGTGAGGAAAGAAAATCTGTTGTGAGTGATGCCTTTTACTGGGTTAACAAAACCTGAAGCAGAAACTGGTGCAAAGCAAACTCCCTACAGTGCACCACAAAAATGAGACGGGCACAAAATCATGCTAATGAAATGGCGTCTGCTCAATTTTGCGTCTGTTACAAAACAGACCAAAGACACAATGGCACTTAAACGCATTTCACTGCTGGTTAGAGGAATTTCAGAAATTCCCGACTGGCAAAATTTCAGAAATCAAAAACTTCAATGAAGGAGGGGACCGCTCAGAGGTTGTACTCTGGGTCACCCTTTAGATGGTGGTCTAGGGCCATACTATTGAATACACCTCTCACAAGCAGAGAGAAAGGCAGCAGCATCTAAAGTACCTGCAAGAAACCTATCATTTTCTTCAAGAGGCCCACAAGCAGAGCAACACCTCTGTGAAAGGGCAAATGGACAATGTATGTCAGGAAATAGACAATATATTTTTACACAAGATCGAAGTGGCTCTGACCTACTTAAGACAAATACTATGAGATGGGACCCCAAGCTACCAGGCTATTAGTTCAGCAAGTCCGAAGGCAGAAGGCCAGGTGCCTGGCCTGTGACATCCACACACTGGCCACATGATCAGGGAGACAAAGCAGACAGCTGATGCCTTCCGTACTTTTTACCTGATCTTCTAACCATGGAGTGTCCCCACAACCCAGAGGCTACAGATGTCTTTTTGGCGCCTTTAACCCTTCTACAGCTTTCACCTACACAGGCACAGAGGCTCATGGCACCGATCCAGTCATTTGAGCTGGAGGGGGTCGTGCACAAGGCCAAGACCCAGAAGGCCCCAGGCCTTTATGGGTATATTATAGTTTTATAAACATCAACGGAAGCATCTATTACCCAGCCTCTTGAGGGTCAGTAATGATATCCTGTCTAGCGGGGAAATCATGGGCATCTGGTGCTATGCCACCATTTTGGTAATCCCTGAACCAGGGAAGGACCCTCTGTACTGCTTGGCCTACAGGCCTATATCAGTCCTGAATGTAGACTATAAGTTCTTTATGGCCATAATGGCTCAGTGACTAGATCAACTGCTGCTGTCTTTTACATATTGCTTAATCTGTGGCTCTTATTCCCCTACCCTGTACCATTTAACTGCCCTATTTCATCTTCGTATTCCCTTTCCACTGCATTCCACTCTTACTATCCCTTTCCTCTGTCCCCTAACTCTCTTCCCTGCCGTAGACTAGCCCTTTAGGGGCTCCCTGACCCTCAGGTGGGAGAAATGCAGACATTGGGTGGTTGTCGCTTCCATAGCTTCTGCCTCAGACAGCTAGACTGGACTCCTTACTAGCAAGGTGTGGCACTGCCGATAGCCAATCGGAACGCGAGCGCTTTTCTGCTCTGGCGTCTGATTGGCTCCTGCAGTCTGCTCCTGTGTCTCCCTCAATACTAAGCTAAAGTCCGATTCTCTGTCTAAAATTTGCACAAAAAAGAGCTGTGCTTACTTACTGCCTAACAGTTATGACCTCTGTTTTTTCCTGTTTAGTGTGTCAAGAGTTGGGACTCTGATTACACCCCTTTCTGAATTTCTGTGGTTGGGCCAGTCTTTAGGCGTCAAGGAATACCCAATTCTGTTGTCCTGCTGTTTTGGTCCTCCTGCTGGTTCAGATGTTCCATTGTCCGTGGCCCAGTACTTAATACCGAGCCCTTCTTCCATCCCCTGCCAAGGATTTGCTCTCCATGGGCTCCCTGCCCATAGGCGTGGAAAACCCAGGCAGCGGGCGGTCGACGCTGCCTCTACCACCACCTGAGAACCTAAGCTCGGATCCCCCATTAGCAAAGCACGGCATTAGCAGCCATCCAATCGGAACGCGAGTGCTCTTCGGCGTTGGCTTCTGATTGGTTCCTGCAGTCTGCTTCCGTATCTGTTCTAAACCAAGTATAAATCTGATTTCTATGCCAAAATTTGCCAAAAAAGAGCTGTAATTACTTTTCTCCTTGACTGTGAAGACCCTTATCCTTCTGATTAGAGTGTTACATTTAGGGATGCTGTATGATTACACTACTTTTGAAATTCTGTGCTTGCGACAGCTCTCTACACGAGTGGCCGATCACTTCTCCCTACTGAGGTTCCTACTAAGCCTCATCTTATGTCCTCCTTAAATATTACAGAAGCACTCTGAACTGATATGACTGTTGTAACACTGAGTACTTACTTGCATCAATTGTTTTTTACTGGTGTTATTTGGCTCTATTGTAAATATCTCTGTATGCATTGTACCATATGACTCGGAGCTAACCAGGTCCATCTTGTAAATGAGCTTGCTCAATGATGTTCACCTGGATAAATAAAGATTTTGATTGAATCACCTGGACCAGACCAGCTTTATCCAGGCCAGGCAAATGGGAGACGTCTCCTACCACACGTTGCATCTACTATACTGGGTCCTCTGGGAAGCAGCCCCCACCATCCTAGTCTGTTTAGAAGCCGAGAAGGCATATTATAGGGTGTCCTGGCCCTATCTATTTACCATGATTGACCACATGGGGTTCCTGTTGGACTTTGCTGTGCTCCTTCAGAGGGTCTGTATGTCCCCTCAAGCCTTTGTGAAGGACAATGGCCATATCTCCAAAATCCTCAAGCTGAACTGCAGCACCCAGCACGGTTGCATACTGTTTCCGCTTTACATAGAGCTGTTAGCGCAGGCCATTCATGAGAGCAGTCTGAGACATCACGGTTGGGGAAGAGAACAGCAGGTGGCTCTGTACGCCAATGATGTCCTCCTGTATGTGACAGAACCAGAGACCATGGTCCCTGAGCTCTTCCGCATCTTACCTTTAGTGTCATTTCATCCTATAAACTGAATACAACTAAAACTGAGGCTCTTCCACAATCTATAAGGCATTCCAAGAAACCCAACAAGTAGACATATTATACATAGCCCAGAAATTGGAAAAGAAACTCGAAACAGAACTTGTGGGGAAGGATTAGGAGAGGGATTGCTATGAGGTCAGCAGGATAACCACATCATATGTCTGGCATGAACATGTGTGGAAACACCTTATATGATATTTCCACACTCTAGCCATCTCAGCCAGATATCTGAAGGGAGGTACTGCGGTGTGTTTGGGGCAGCGTGAGGAGACACATGCTGTGCACTCCCACATTATGTGGACATGATCCAAACTACGCCAGTTTCTGGTGGACTAACAGCAAGCTATCATCGAGGTTCTCCACTCCCCTATTCACCTATCCTCACAGGTCTAGCCAGTCCGTATATATCCCAGAGGGCTATTAGATAGGCATACTAAATAGAGAACCTCCTGGGAATAATGCTCTTGGCTGCCAAAAAACGCATCACTATGCAATGATCATCTCCAAAACGTACAGACACTGCCCTCTGGCAGGAAGCCATTAATGATATTTATAAAATGGAGAAGGTATCATCTGGCCTGAATGAGGAAACTGAAATATTTACTTCCAGGTGGAATGCTTGGGTTATATATGTGGTACCCCATGTTACTAGTTTTGTCCCCTAGGCAGTGAGCCAGGAAAGGTGGAAGGATCTCTAGCCACATGGGGAGGCCACCTGGCCGCTTACCACTGACCTGTGTGGGCCCATACGGCCTAATGACAGAGTTACCCAGCCAACTTGTAGAGCCTTTCCCCTTTTGACAGCCCATAGTCCCCTTTAACACTGAGAACTGCATGAATATAGGACCTTTTTCAATGTATGGGCATCCTCATGCCCTCATTGCTGAACCAGGAGTTGGAGAATGCCAGCTAATTAATTATTGCATGTCTCCTGTAATATGTATTTGCTTTAGTACTTCTACGATGATGATGTGAATTTGGTATGCACACAAAGTTTCTTAATAAACATATATTAACATAAAAAAGGGGATGCAGGTGTGCAGAGACCTTCAAGGACTGAAAGCCCATGAAAACCTCTTTCAAACAATGTCCTGGGCTTAACTGTAAAGTATTTCAATCAGCTGCAAGGTAACAAGTTCTACGCAGTCTCACTCAAACTGTAACAGGAAACAGAAACACTGCAGCATTCCCAATTCATTTTTACTTACCCTCAGTTCAGGCTCTGTACATGTCTTGTTCTTTTGTTTTCTGTCTCCCTCATCTTTAAAACCAGCTCTATATTTATTCTCATACTGTGCCATTACAAGTGCTCTAACCAGTCACATCGTCAGTTAGAATCAAAGTACCATACCATAACTGCCTGGGCCAACATGGAGCTATAAGAATCATCTTACCTCCTTGTGCCTTCATTTTGAATAGCACTCTATACACGAGGGAGACTGGAGAGAAGGTGTAGAAACAGTGATGTGTCCACTGGTCTGAATGCATCCTGACAGAAAATTCTACATTAAACAAAAATGGGTGAGGGGGGCACTCGAAAAATACCACAAACTTCACTAGCTTCTGATAAATCTTCTCAATGTATTATTATAACCTAACAGTACACTGAGAAGATTTATTAGAAACTAGTAAAGTTTGGTGTATTTTTTAGGGTGGCTTGATGTTCTTTGCTATATCCTTGGGGCTGGCTCTATCCAAGCAACAGATGAGGAAGTGGAATTGCCATTTCATTCATTGATATGGACTTTTGCAAGAAAATGCTATACCCTGGATTTCTGGAGTAGAAATGAGGCAGGTTAGCACAGAGAGGGAACACAGAAAGGCCTGTGCATGGGGTCTTCCATTCACTGAACAGCAACTGAACACCATCCACTAGTGGCCCCTCAAGAGGATCTGCCACTGTTAATCTGAGCTGAAGTCATCTACCAGAGTGTTCTGAACTCCTAGCAGATGGACTGCCTGAAGTAAGGTACCCTGTTCCAGGCATTATTCCAACACTCGCATTGATTCCCTGCAGAGGATAAGCATGGGCTCCTCCTTGTTTGTTGACATACTGCATGACACATTTGTTGTCAGTTTGGAGGAGTTCTGTCTTGTGACTGACCAGGACCGATATGGCCTGTATGCCGTCAAGGATTGCTTGTATCTCTAGCACACTAGTATGGAGGTGTTATCTCTGATTCATGTCAGACTCCTTAAGTTTGGAGACTCAAGATTGGGCTCCCACCCCAGTGAGAAGGTGTCTGTGTTGAGAGTCACCTGTTGCTCCGGAGTGGAAGCCCCAAAAGAGATGTTCCTTTATGAACCAACACAGTGGAGACCATACTAATGGGTTGGTCACCTGAATGGGGTGGTTCCAGGGATGGGATTATTGTAACCACTCCGTGCTTAACATTCACTGAGTGGTTCTCATGTGCAGCCTTGCTTGGGGCAGTGTAAACAATGAGGATGCCATGAGACCCAGGATTCACTGCATGGAGACAGCCAGCACTGAGGGGCGGTCATTGACAAAGCATGCCATTTAGACAAGAGAGTCCACGCTACCCTTTGGAAGAGGACTAGAGCCTGAGCAGCATCCAGAATAGCAGTCTTTGAGAAGCATTGAGACTTTAGTGTTCAGTAGCATTCCCATCAAGGACAGAAACCTAAACTGCCTGCTCTGTTCCTGACTTTAACAGCTTTTTATTAGCCAGTCATTCAAGTAACAGAAGACATTGAGTCCTTGCATTCCCAACTGCACGGCCAGTAATTCAGGGCATTTTGTAAAGACACACAGTGCCAAAGAAAGCTCAAAGAGAAAGATTTTTAATTAGTACCGGTACGTATATACATACACACACACACACACACACACACACACACACACACAGAAACTAATGACTTGTGCTTGGGGTTGACCAGAATATGCTAGCATGCATCCTGCAATGTTTAGTAATACCCACCAGTCCTGGGACTCCGGATAGGAAAGTAAGGATTGCAGTAACACCATTCTGAACTTGTCGTCTCATATACATGTTCAGTTTTCCGAGGACTTCAGTAGAGCCCATACCCCCATATTTCTTTGGAACAAGAAAGTTCCGGAAGCAGAACATTTTGTTGCTTTCTGATTCCAGTACCACCTCTACTGCCCTGCTGACTAAGAAGTCCCCAATCCCTTGAGATAGAAACTCTGCCATGTGGACTAACAATGGGAATTGTCCTCCCACGGGGTTGTCCAGAGGGTACTCCAACAGTTCTAGGGAGTACCTCTCTCGGATAATCTGCAAAACCAATTTGTCTATCATGATGGATTTGCACTGCAGATAGAACTGGGTCAGATAACCCCCCCAATGAAGAGAGGTGATCCACCTTGGGCAGCCGAGGTGAACACAGGGCCTGCATCTGTCAGACAGTAGCACTGGGCACCTTGAGTGCCTGCGCCTTCTGCTGATGCTCAGAAGGCTGGACTTTGTGCTACTGCCTTATCCAGCACACTTGCAAAGAAAGGACTGTTTATTCTGGAAATAACCTCACCAATTCCCACTTTGGGAGTGGACTTGATAGCTCTGGAACCTTTAAGGGTCTATGTCTTTTCAATAGACTCTTTGAGCGCTTCCTCCACATGCCGATCAAAATATGTACCATCAAATGGGACATTCACTATCTGCTCTTGGGACACTGGAAATGAAGCCAGTAGTTCACAGCCAATAGCGTCTCTGGATGCATATTCCACCAGCCTCAGAGCAAGCTGCTGCATTGGAAACATCCGTGGAAGCTTTTAACTGGTTACTATTGCACTCAAAACCTTGAGTAATATTTACGAAAGCTCCTGCTTCAAAGGAAAGTCAGGCAAGTTCTCTGCAAAGGACTTGAAACTGCACCATAAAGGATTCTCAAACTTCGAAATATGGGCTTAGTAGCTTTCTATGTGCACTGCTAGCCTAAAGTGGCCAAAGTCACATCAGAGCTCTGAACAGAACACTATGAGACCCCCACCCACTTTGGGATAAAATCAGTAGTCTGTTGAGGCAGAAAGCACATTGAAATATTTGCATGATTTGCTATTGGGGGGAAGAGGGTATGCACTGGGTTATCTGCTTTAAATAATTTGTGTCATAACCAGTTACAACCCAAATGAGAGAATCAATTAAACGTTTGTGAATCAGCAAGGGTTGGGTTGCTAATTTTGGGTTTGTTTAATGTTTAGGAGATGTATGCCTGTCTCCACTGCAAGCTCCCCACCAATCACAAACACAGTGGCTGCAGACTACACCTTATTGAAAGTATGCCAGTTTAGGCACTGCATCTTATTTAAAAGAAGCCAACTAAGGCAGTTACATTTTAGAACAGAGACCAGTCGATGGGTGATCTACCATGACGTTTGGTGGCTGGGTTGAAAATTTGCATCACAGCTCTGAACTGTACATTAACAGACCCCCACTCCCATCTGGGATCAAAAAAGTAAGTTAGCTATTGAAACTGAAAGCAAACTATAATATTTAACAGATTCCCATGGGGGCAAATGGAAGAGGATGTGCACTGGGTTCTCTACTTTAACAGATTTGGGCCATAACCAGCAGCACCCCTAGTGAGAAAATTGATTAAAAAGCTTGTGAGCAGTAAGGGCTGAGCTGCAAATTTTCGGTTTGTTTAATGGTTAGAGATGTCTCTCTCTACTTGAATGATTTGCAATGGGGGGTGGGGAGAGAGAATGTGCACTCGTTCCCTGCCTTAACTGACTGAAGAGTGAATCAATGCCACAGTGCTATAAGGGCTCCTCGAAGAAAAGGAAGGGCTGGAGGAGCTACAGGTCATACTGAAGACAGGCTCTGGGGCTACTATCCATATTGGGGTGGTGTACAGACCTTCCGGCACAGTGAGAGGAATTAGATAAGGCACCTGGGGAAGCCATCATTGAAATGGTAAGTAAGGGAGGTGCTACAAGTTGGTGACCTTAATCTGTCAGACGTGGAGTGTAGGCTTCCAACTGTAGCTTCAGCAAGCAGGGACATCCTTGACTCCCTACAAGGGACTTTTCTCAGGTAGCTAGTCAAGAAGCCCACTAGAGACAGGGAAGTGCTGGACGTGGTGCTTACAAACAGGGAAGCATTATAGACATCATAGTGGGTAGTCCCCTGGGTACCAGTGATCACCGTACAGTGTGGTTTAACGTAAAGATGAGAGAAAAAGAGGCAAACCAGACAAGGGAAAACAGTCCAGGACTTTTGGAGGGCAGATTGTAAAGAAATGGGGATTGCCTCAGAAACTGCCTCATGATGGGGATTGCCAGGGAGAGGTACAGACACAGTGGGGGGAAAATAATTAAGTCAACCAGCATGAAGGGAGTAAATACAGAAGGAAAAAAAAAGAGACCATTAAAATGATTCTCTAGGGAAGTGGCCAAGCTAGTGAAGGATAAATGGGTGGCATTTAGGTGGTACAAGGAAACATAAAGGGAGGAGGACAGTGAGGCATACCAAGTAAAACAGAGGGAAGCAAGAAAGGCGGTAAGGGGAACAAAGGCACAGACAACAGAAAGGATAGCCAAAGGGGTAGTTAAAGGGCATAAGACTTTTTTCAAATACGTAAGCGAGAAGTGGAAAATGGTGGGGGGATAGTTAGAATTAGGAGGGTGGCAGAGGAAGACTGCACAGAAAAGGACCAAGAAAAAGCTGCCATCTGGAACAGGTACTTATGATCAGTCTTCACAGTGGAGGTAGGGGGAACAGACCAATGGAGAGTAGCGGGAACAAAGGGGAGGAGGTGGACACAAGTCCATTTTCAGAGGAAACGGTACTGAAGGGACTTGCAGCTCTGAAGGTGGATAAGGCCATGGGACCAAACAGGTTACACCCAAAGGTGCTAAAGGAATCAGGGAGGTGCTAGCCGCTCAATGCTGAATGGAGAAGAGCAGGCATGGTCCCTCTACATAACAGTGGTGGCAGGGAGTAGGCTAGCAACTACATAAGTTAGTCTCACTTTAATGCTGGGGAAATTAATGGAAGCCCTGCTAAAGGAATGGTTGGTAATGTATTTTGAATCAAATGGGCTGCAAGACCACAGGCAGCATGGATTTGTGGGGGGAGGGAGGGAGGTCATGCTGGACAAATTTGATTGACTGCTTTGACTGGGATCCCAGGGAATTAGATCACGGGAGGGCAGTGGACATGGCAATCTGGACTTTAGCAAGGCCTTCGATACTGTGCCACACAGGAGACTGATACAGAGATTGAGCAACTCAGTGATGGGATTCAAAGTAGTGAATTAGGTTAGAAACTGGTTAAAGGACAGGTGACAGAAGGTGGTGGTTAACGGTACTCACTCAAATGATGGGAGAGTGACCAGCAGGGTACCAAAGAGTTCAGTAAAGTAAGTAAATAAGTAAAATTTAATTTACATAACACCCCATCCCAAGGGCTCTGGGCACTGTACAGGTAGGCCGAAGTGAGAATAAATAGCGTACATCAACTATAAAACGTATCAGCAACAACAGCAACAAACAACAATAATACCTAAATAATATCCTTATTTAAAATAAACGATTCAGCAGTCAACTATATCGAAAACTCAAACATTCTGCAAATGCCTCTCTAAAAAGATGCGCCTTCAGATCCACTTAAACACCTCCACCAATGTGGCCTCACTCAAAGACCATGAAAGCAAGTTCCAGAGGGCTGGGCCAGCCACATCGAATGATCAATCTCCAGACCAGGGGTCTTCAGTCAGGCCCTAGGAGAAATCAGGAGGCCTTCGGTGGAGGAGCGGAGTGGGCACACAGGGCGTACAGGAGTCAGGAGGTCACTCAGATAGCCAGGGACCAATCCATATAGAGTATTATAGTTGAGAAAGCCCACCTTGACGGTATTCTCCACCTTACCAGCAGCTAGTGCAGATCACACAGGACCAGGGTCATGTGACAAGACCTCAGAAGGCCCATCAGCAACCTAGCCGCTGTGCTCTGCACTAGCTGCAGGTGCTGGAGAACTCCTCCACTGACCCCGAGGTAAAGAGCATTGCAGTAGTCGGTTCTAGACATCACAAAAGCGTGTACCAGTGAAGGCAGATCACAAGGCGGAATTAAGGCTCTGATCAGTACCGGAACTGGTCCTCATCAATGTCTTCATAAGGGACATTACAGATGAACTGGAAGGAAAAGTATACCTTTTTGCAGAGAATACTAAAATCTGTTATAGGGTGGAAACTCGGGAGGGGGTGAAGAGCATGTGCAGGGATCCTGGGAAACTCGAGGACTGGTCAAGAGCATGGCAGTTGTGGTTCAATGCCAAAACGTGAAAAATCATGCACTTAGGGCACAGAAACCCAGGAGTGGAGTACAGGATAGAGGAGGTACTGACAGTCACTAAGCAGGAAAGGGACATTGGGGTTATCATAACTGACCACCTCAAAAGTGGCAGGGCAGTGTAACAAAGCTGCAGGTAGTAGGGCTAATTGGATGCTGGGGTGCACAGAGACAGGTATCTCCAGCCGCAGGAGGAAGGTGGTGTTGCCACTGTATCCCTTGCTGGTGAGACCCCCCACTTGGAGTATTGTGTCTAGTTTTGGAGGCTGCACCTCAGTAAGGACACAGACAGGGTGGAAGCAGTCCAGAGGAGGGCAACTAAAATGGTGCAGGGGTTGTATGAGGAAGCCCTACAAGAAGAAACTGAGGGATCGCAATATGTATATCCTGAAAGAGAGGAGAGAAATAGGGGACATAACAGAGACCTACAAGTACAGCACAGGTGTGAACAGGGTGCAGTAGGGTCTCTTTTGAATGAGAAGGAGCACCAAGACCAGGGGGCATGCAATAAAGCGGGAATTTTAAAAGGCATGTGAGGAAATACTACTTCACTGAAAGGGTGGTAGATGCCTGGAACAGACTGCCAGCATTAGCAGCTGAGGTGAAAATAGTGGAAGGCTTCAAGCATAAGTGGGATAGGCATAAGGGAATAGTAGTAAATAAGCAGGAAGTGGGCAGCATCACCGGAGACCTGTTATGGTCTGCAGAGACAGATACAGCATGGAACATCTGGGCACACTGGTTGGTCCAAGCACTCCTCCTCTGCCGACAAATTCTATGTTTCTCTGTTTCTATTCATGCCATAGCCAGCTACACCCCTAATGAGAATGCTGATTAAAAAGTATATAAATGAGTAAGGGTTGAGCTGTTAATTTTGGGTTTGTCTAAAGTGGCCAAGGCAAATACCCTTTTCATTATAAAGTCCATCTTGCACAACTCCTTGTTAGTGAGTTGTACAGAGACTTCTTTTAGGGTTATAGCCCTATCACTATTAGCCATGATGGCAGTAGCATCCAGACCACCTCTGTGATGGCCTCTCGAACAGTCTGAATTGGCAGAACTAGAGACACTGGCACAGTAGGTACATAAAACAAAATTACAGATGTAATCTCCATGCCTGATCTAGAGCAACTGTCTCAAAGTTCAAAACACCCTGCAGGTTTTTAAGCATTGCTTGGAGCGAGTGATCTTCCTGGGGGCCCAGACAAGAGCAGGTTCTGTTTCTGCTGGATCCAGGGACTCATCATCAGTCAGAATTCAGCATCCAGAAAGAGATCTGGATTGTACTCATCATCCTCCATATGATCAGGAGCCGATGAACGAAATATGGACCCAAAGTGCCAGCCACCGATGATGGTGCCAGCACCGTTAATGGTTTAGGCCCCAGCACAGGATGTGACACTGGTGTCAAAGGCAGTGACAATGGCATCAACACCCAAAGTGCCAGCCACCGATGATGATGCCAGCACAGTTAATGGTTTAGGCTCCAGCACAGGATGTGGCACTGGTGCCAAAGGCAGTGACAACAGCACCTGCACAGCAACACCAGGAGCAGCACCAGCCCTAGTACAGATGCCAGAGTTGATGTCAGCACTATCACCGCAGGAGAAGTCACTAAAGGCCCTGGCACCACTGCTGTCGACCAACGTTGAATGTGATATGGCTGAGAGGCAACTTTTTTTTTGTCTGACCCGACAGAAAAATAATCAACACTAGCTAATACTATTAGTATTGAGCAGTGAACTGGACAGGAACACTATTTGTAACGCAAACAGCAACTTCTGGTCCACACTGAGGAAAGCAAGAGAGGTTGTGATCCAACGGTGGGGGAAAAAAGGAACTGATGTGGTTGGGGTGGCCATGCTGTGTAGTAGTGGGCACGTTCAGGAGGCTTGCGCACAGGGATATAACTGTCATCAGCCCTCAAAAGTTCTGGCTGCACTGGTGTCATAGTGCTTCAGCCCTAAGACCAAAAAGTGAAACTCTACGGAGAAGATCGATTCTAGGAAGATCATTATTTTAATGTGTGAATTGTCTAATTGGGATGTCTAGGTCCCAGCCCATTAGTTTAGGGCATCTGCACATTCTTCTTTAAAACACAGAAGTGATGGCTGGCCCAGTGGTATGGAGGGTTGAGGCACTGGACGCCACACCTCGCACCACACCGAAGACCTGGGTTCGGGAATGAGCTTGGACCACCAGGGGTTGGCTAGGAGGGAGATAGGCTGGAGCATCCGACAAGAGCTTGCTTTCTCCGGGGAGGAGGGAGGGACTTTCAGCCCAGCAAGTGGCGACTCCTGGCATAGGCTGGGGGCGTGACAGCAAGCTGGAGTCACTGGGGTATGACTGGCCGCAGGCATAGGCCGGCAACCAATCAGCCTCAGGGGCTACTCCTTCGAGGAAGGAGGGGAAAGGACGTTGCTGACGTCAGCGTATGCACCATGATGTATGGGCCCGCAACGTCCCACTGGAGCACAGGAAGAACACCCCATCGGAGCCGGGAAGACAGAGCCGGGTCCCAATGTGCCGGTACCTGCAGCCTCGGACCCTGATGATGATGCAAGAGTCGGGGGTCTGCCCACGGCAGGATGGAGGGACCAGAGACCGACAGGCAAGGCACTGGCAGGGGCAGGCTCATTAGGTGACTCCCAATGGTGCGGCTCTGATGGGGAAATAGGAAGGATAAAGAGAAGTATCAAAAAAAAAAAAAAAAAGAAGTGGTCCTCTCCAAGGAACTGGTTTCCCAGCTGGTAGCACAGGTGATTCTGTTTTGCTGAGGTATAAAGAGTAAAACTCAGAATGCTGTGTCGATAACAAAAAGAAAGCTCAATATTTCAACCCTTTATAAGCATTTGAGAATTTAGGATACAGACCAAGAGAACAAGTGCCGGCCCTGTGGCACTGAGGGTTGAGGCGCTGGATGCCACACCTCGTGCCATGCCAGCGACCCAGGTTCGGGAATGAGCCTGGGTTATCGGTGGTTGGCAGCGGAGGAGAGGACTGAGCATCCAGAGGACAGCTCTCTTCTCCTGGGGAGAGTGTGTGAGTGACTCCCCGGCACTAGCAACTCCCAGTGGAGGCTGGGGGTGTTTGCAACAGCCAGGGGATCACATCAGTGACGAGTTGGGAGAGTCAGCGGATGTCCATGGGAAGGGCATGGGAGCACGCTCAGCCCACGCTGGACATCACTGCATGTCCGTGCTCTGGGGGGGTGGGGTTCATGCTCAAGCACGAACAAGAAACCACCCATTGGCTGGGAGGAAGACGTTGCCTGCCTCCATCTCCAATACTGGCCCCTGCCCACTGGACCTTGACTCGCCCTCCACCTCCGCCCGAGGAGCACTAGATGAGGTAAACACTGGGGAGCTAAAGACGGCCCTGACCCAGGGGCAATGACCGGGGAGTTCTCCAGGGGCGTGTCGCAGGTGGAGAGGGGAGGTCAACAGAATGGCTTGGGAGGGTCTCAGCAAGAGGGAGGAGCAGGTAGGATGCCTGATGGGGCCCCAGCCAGCGGCAACAGGAGGGAAAATAGTCAAAAAAAAAAAAAGAACATGAGAACAACTCTGAGGACTGTAGTGATAGAGAAAGCACAAAGCTTCCACTTACTCGAATTGAGAAAATCAAGGCTAGCGCAGGACATGGCAAATGGGGTGACTGTGGAGTGGTGCCATGCTTACACATAACCGATACTGAAATCTGTCAGTTAATGAACCCTAATTCTAACTAAGGTGAGAAATAAAAAAAGAAAAAGAATAAATAGTTTAAATATGTATGCCATTTCTGGGCAGCATTTTTGAGGCAGTATGCTGGATTCTGATTTCAGTTTACCTGTGAAGTGTCAGCAATATGGAGATATCCGTATCTAAATCAGTAATGTATAAAAGCAAGGAAGCAACCATACCATGAAAGAAAATAATGTCACAGTTGGGCAAATCTTGGTTAAGGTAAGGTTTTCACTTCAGGGAAAACTTTAAGAAACAATCTTTAGACATAATTTAACTTGTAGTTCAACAGATTTATAGGGACAACCAACCACAAGAGACTTGCACTTTCCCAACCTCTAGCACTTAGGTTACTGACCCCTCTATACCCCCTTCCATTCTCTTTCCTGCTCTCCATATGTTACACACGTAAATGTTCGGGCCGCTCTATGTGTTTCTCCCTTTTTACTTTATTGTAATCGATTGCCTCCGGTTTTTCAGTTTATGAAAACTGATGCAACTGTTAGACAACTGTTAGTCTTGGACATTGTTCTATATAGCTAAACCACTTGTTTGGATTATTTCCCCTGTATAGATCTTGTTTCTGTTAGACTCTGTTTTGTATTGTCATACCTTCTTGGTATCTCTTACACTGGACGTTTGTGAAAACAGAACTTTTTCTTCACATACCTTTCCAGTATACAAATAAAGATTGATTAAGATTTACTATGCTTCTTTTCCTTTTATTCTTCATAACTGGGTTAATTAACACGGAAATATGGTTCCTTACTCCCACAGGTGATCCATTCCAGAGACTTAAAAGTTATAATCTGGTGTCTGCGACGTCATAATCATTTCCCATTATGACGTTACAAACAGTGGATTATGACTTTAGCAAAGGATACCAACAGCAGAGGAAGATGCTCCCTAGGGGACAAGGATCTTGTTTTCATGCAAATTAACCTAGTAAGCAAAGAACAAAAGGACAGGAAATGCAGACAATTTCTTAAAAAAAAAAAACAAACGAGGTGAATTGTGTCTAAATATTATGTTTGCCCAAGTTTCTCAAAAGTGACAAAATCACTTTCAAAGCACACAGCTTGCCTAACTGTGACATTTTCTGTTTAAAGGTTCTATGAAATGCCTGATGCCTGCATGGATAACTCCAAAGTGCTGACAACTACAGGTAAGCCCAATACCTAGAAACAAAGAAAATAATTCACCCTGCCTGCCCTACAGTACTCTACTCTACCCCCCCCCCCACCAAAGTTTCCTCTTTCTCCTACAATTTTTTTCCTCTGATTACTCCCTTGGAAATATCACAACAATTTTTTTTAACATGGATATAGCCCCCAGCATTGACTACTTTACTGGCCAGTCTATTCCACCCATCCACCACATGTTCTGTGAAGAAATACTTCCAGTTGTCTTTTTTTTTTTTTTTTTATTTCCCACCTTGAAACTTGAGATTATGCCCTATGGTGGATGTAATGTTCTTTAAATTGAAAAGCTTTGCAGAAGTCACTTGATTTTATAACATGGGTTCCAAAAATGCTATCTTCTGATTCATCCAAACAGGTCACCTGACCACTGATTAAGCCCTCATATACCCACGGTTGCATGTTCACAGGACTTTATTTTACTATTTCTTTAGGTGAAACTCTAACATAACATTACCCATGTTATAAAAGGATTAACCCACAACAGGGTATGGGTTTACAAAGCATTAATCCACGCCTGGGCGGCTGAAGTCACTCGGCAAAGCCTTGTGACTCCCAACACACACCCCCGGCGTGGATTAATGCACAGTAAACCCATACCCTGTTGTGGGTTAATCCCTCTGTAACCTAGCAAGTCTTTGTATGTTTCTATCATAGCCCCTCTTCCTTCTGTTCTTTAGAGCATACATACCGAGACGTTCCAGTCTCTCCTCAGAAGATCTTCCCTTCTGCCCTTTGATAATTTTTGTTGTCCTGCACCATGTAGTATCCAACTTATCCCTGTCTTTCTTAGCCGAGGTCTCCAGAATTGCACACAGTACTGTAGGTGAGGTCTAACCAGTGATCTGAACAGTGGCACTATCACCTCCATAGCATGACTAGTGAACCTCTTTATGATGCACCCCAACATCTTGTTACTCTTGCTGTACACCTTCCCAAACTGGAAGGAGTCTTTCATACTGCTGCTGATTATTACTCCCAGATCCCTTTCCTCTACTGAGTGCTCCATTATCCCACTGATGAATGTTCCTCATGAGGATTTCTGCATAAAAAAATGTGCCTAACGTTACACTGTTTGGCACTGAATTTCAATTGGCAAATACTGGATCACTTTTC
This sequence comes from Neoceratodus forsteri, assembly GCA_016271365.2. NCBI lineage: Eukaryota > Metazoa > Chordata > Ceratodontiformes > Ceratodontidae > Neoceratodus > Neoceratodus forsteri. The sequence goes on from CM028134.1 coordinate 686,518,578, forward strand.
TGTTCTCCCCATGTCCTTTTTAATGATTCAGTTTCCTCCTCATTATCAACCCTTCCACAAACTTCTGAGTCATCTACAAACAGTCTCACTTTCATTCACATCTCAGTGTCACTTACGCAGATGTTAAACAGAAGCAGACCAGAACAAATGCATGATTCACTCCTCCTTGACATCAGAGAACTTACCATTCAGGACCACTCTCCGAGATGGACTAGTCAAATTCCCAACCCATCCCCTAGTCTCAAGTCCCCTATCATCTTTACTAGCTTCCTATGCAACATGAATCAAATGCCTGGCTGAAATCAAAATAAATGACGTCCACTGCCTACCCTTTATCGACCATTTATGTCACCAAATTGAAAACAAAAAAATAAAATCAATCAGGTTCGCTTGACACAACCTACGTTTTGTGAAGCCATGCTAATTTCTATCCATGAGCTAATTTTAAGAATTTATTTATTTATTTAGTTTTTGTTGACCGGGTAAGTGCACTAGACAAATTATGCCTATTTTCAGGCACGACCCGGAGGAAGGGGATGTGAATGCCAACTGACCTTGAACCAGATTAAGCTGTTGGTGGTATTTTTAGTAAATGGGGGAACTTTGGCCAGGGCACCGGGGAACTTCCCCTGCTGATCATCTGTATCTGATCAAAACATATTTAATACCAATATTTTTGTATAGCAGCTATATTTTTCCACCTCCAAAGAAATATGAAACCACTTTACCGACTCTCTTTTTTCAAGCCTTCTGGGGGAGCCGTCTGAACCCTATAAAAATGAATGTTTTGTATCTTCCAATAAAACAGGGAGGAGTAAACATCACAAACCCAATACTTTTTTTCAATAGCTTATTTATTATGAAAAAACATGGGGCCATTACTGATTAACAAGAACTTAGGATGGCAGTCCCTGCTTTACACAGGATGTCATACTTGGCTGAGGCAATGGGAAACAAACAAACTCACTATAATACGGAAATCAGCAGTGATACCTAGTTATCTAAGGGAAACATTTTTTGCATTTAAAGCACTGGAAACTATCAAGTCAAAATGTAATTACCTTACAAAGAAAACAATTGTATTTTCATTTACTTAATGCTATATGTCCAGTAGAGACAGTTTTTTTTTTATAAATGTCCACCACAATATTTGCAACCTCTTAAAAGCTTTTAAGTAACAACAGAATACCGACACACATGGGATTTACATTGGTTGTCCTACCACGAGAGGATAAATGTTAAATCAAACCAAAAACAAACAACAACATGAAAGGCTCTGCAGTAGAAGACAATGTATTCAAAAAGAAAAAAACTATGAGTCATTTGTTTTTCCAGTGTTCTTTTATCTCTGAATTTTGGAAGTATGTAGCTCAGAAATGGCATGAACCTATTTTCCTTACAATATCATATGAGAATCTGATCTATGGGGTGTTTAATAGACAGAGGAAATGGAATATAAGCACACACAGAGTTATTGTCACTGTTTTTAAATGGCATATCTGGATGAACAGATGTTTCTTTACCCTTCAGCAAAAAGAGGGAAATTAAATAGCATTATTAAATAAAGTGGAGCAGGACCTTGAAATGTTATATAAAGAAGGAAAAAATAAATTCTCGATGGAAGAACTATTAGAACTTTGGAAAGGTCTGCCCTGGATAACAGACAATTATATTCCTATAACCTGAAATGTTTCTTAAAGGAATGTAGGAGTGATCCTCTTATTCTGCATGCTTGGAAAAATCTGTGTGTGATTTTGTACTTTTGTATCTCTGTTCCAATTAAAGTTTCTCCTACTCTTTTCAAGAAGTGCCACGGGATCTTTAACATCCACCTGAACTGCCACCAGATGGGACCTCGGTTTAACGTCTCGTCCGAAAGATGGCACCTCGGGAGTGCAGCCCCCCCCCATGCTGCACTACAGTGTCAGTATTGGGATTTATCCCAAGTGCCTGGTGTGGGGATAGAACCCACAGCCTTCTGCTCTCCCGACCTCAGAGGCGAGTGTGCTACCTGCTGAGCCACTGACACTGCTATTCCACTATTTGTTCTTTAATAACTGCCTCCAGTAGATTTCCTACTATTGACATGGGCTCACTGGCCTATAATTACCTGGGTTCTCCCTATCCTCACACTTGTGAAAGGGGATAAAACTGCCTAGTGCCTCCCACCAGTCGATCGGAACTTTGCCGGTTGTTAGGGATGCATAAAACCGGTCTGCCACTGGTGCTGCCACAGCCGACCTTGTATTCCTCAGCACCGTTGTGTGCATCTCCTCTAGCCCTGGGGACTTGTTGACTTTCAACTCCTGATGACCCTTTAGTACTCTGCTTAGTTGTACAGTACTTTCCATCAGTAACCAGCTGCTCTTTGTGCCCTCAAATTTTGACTTGCTGTCTGGTACTGGTGCTAAACACAAAGCTAAAGTACTCATTTAATATGCTCGCTCCCCCGACAGAACTGTACATACTCACGCTATCTTTTATTTTATTTGTTTTATCATTTACATGCTACTTTATCTTCATTTATCTTTTTTCAGTAATACCATACCTAGGGGGTGCAGCTACAGTAGCAGCCAGCAGGAGCAAATGTGCTCAGGAACAGCTCTGTCAAACTTGCAACTCTAAAATGAAAGCTTTGAAATCCAATTTTTTTGCTTTTTGGAAAGCAAGTTAATAGACCTGATACATCTCAAACACTCTGTAACAGTGTCAAATTTGTCCATCTCAGAGTTGAGGAGATAGCAGCAGCAGACCACTCAACCAAGCAGCAAATCCACCAGACAGAAGCCGCAGGAACAGAAGGAAGGAAGCAGAGCACATCATGCAGGTTGTGTCAGTATGGATGCCGAACCCACTAATGTAGCCTTACTGTAGGCTATGTGTGAACTAGACAAGAAAGCTGATTCCTTTAATTCAAGAATTACAATGGTAGAAACCCAAATGGACTTGGTGACCATGGAATCAAAAGCTGCACAGGACTTGGCTAACAAGACAGCCACTGTGACTGCTGGATTAATTAAAGAAAATAAACTTCTTAGGAGCCAACTAGAGCATCTGGAAAACAGCTCAAGAATGGCCAATATCAGGCTGCTAGCTGTAGCAGAGGAATTAGAGGGGATGGATTCAATCTAGGGTCCATTTCCATTTGTGGGTACATTCGAACCAGAGTCTGAGGTTCCCACCTCCCACGGATCTCACCTGAGTTGCTGGCTCATTACCATGCGTGTGGCCCTTTCTGGAGGTCCTATAAATCCTCTGGCTCCACTTCTGATCATTACCATTTACTGATTTCTTCCCAATGCTTGTACTAAAGCTACTAGGCTTGTGAAGTCTGAGTACTTTGCATCCACACTCTAAAAGTCTCATTCCACTTCCACTTCTTTCCTCTACCTCACTCATGCTACCCTCTCTGGCACAGATCAGGGCCTTGTCACTTCAGCTATTTTTGTCGACTTAGCCAAAGATTTCAACACTGTAGCCCACTCCATTCTTCTGGACAAGCTTAAGGCAGCAGGACTCTCAGCTTCTTCAGCTGAGTGGTTCTGGTGCTACATTGAGGGCAGGTCACAATCTGTCTGTACTGGAGACTCCCCCTCCCCCACTGCCTATACAAACTCAGGTGTGTATCCCCCACGGATCTGTCTTGGGCCCAATTCTTTTCTCCATTTTTTTTTTAATTTTCTCCCAAAGGCTATTCCCTTTGTGTCACTACATGTACTGGATATGCAGATGATACAGTACTCGTTTCCTCTGCCCCTGACCTCACAAAGCAACTGGATTTTAACAATATCCAGCTTTGGTTCTGGGATAATCGGTTATCCCTTAATGCCAAGAAAAAAAGTCTGACTTTTGGCACTAGGCAGAGACTAGCTAGAGTCCTCTCCTCTCCTCTTTCCTTCCTTTCATACCCTTGGTGGTACAACTATTGAAGATGTTTCCTCCTTCAAGTACCTCTGGGTCTGGTTTGATCGCCATTTAGATTTTTCTGTTTGTGTGGATGCTATCCACAAGAAGCTCCACCCCAAGCTTGGGGTGCTGTACAGAATAAGAGAAGCATTCCGCTTCCTGCACGCAGAGAAATCCTCACTAACATGATTCTGCCTATTTTTCACTACGGAGACATTGTTTCTAGTGCTGCTCCAAAGTCTACTTTAGCTAGACTGGATCCTCTTTCACTCCTTCTGTTGCTTTGCTCTTGATAAACCCTTTGTACACATTATTGTACCTTGTATTCTTCCCTCTCCCTCACCTCTCTTGATGCCAGGCACCTTCCCCACGGTGTTTCCTTTATCTCTAAATTTTGGTTTAGCCCTCTCCCCTCGTATCTTGCCTCTCTCCTTTCCCCATTTGTCCTCTTACTCTCTTCACAATCCTTGCTCTCGCTCTTTTGCTATACCTCAAATGAAATCTACTGCTGGTCAAAGCTGCCTTCTCATTTTCTTTCCCCTAAACTTTGGGGTTCCTTCCCCCTTCTATTCACTCTCCTCCTTCCTTTCCTGCTCTTAAATATCTCTTCTGTGGTGTCTCTTCCCACTCCTGCAGTTGTTTCTGATTTGGGTTTGGTCTCACTACACCTGTAGTTCCCAATCATTGTCTTCAGCATTTCCCAGTTTCCCTAGCATCATTCATCCCTATGTTCCTCATTTTGATATGCGATTACTATTTAATTGATCTTTTAACAGTTCCACAATTTATATTGTTTCTTCTTAAGTATTATTGTTTTAATTCTTTTGATATACTTATTTCTAGTGAATGAATTTTTTACTCTGTATTTTGTGTCTGCCCCCCCCCCAACTAGCCTCCGACACATCTGGAAACAAACTCATACCAGCTCAGTATGTCCTTTCTGGTAAAACCTTTGAAATAAATAAATTCATGGGACACCTGTTTAAGAAATTGCTGGACACTGAAACAAAGGATCAACTCTACAAGGTGTATCAGATCACGTCTTGCTGACAGCCAGCAGAACCATCCCAACTGAGAACACTATTGCTGATAATTCATGGACTGCATGTTTGGAACTTAATCTTAAACTGCTAAGAACTGTGGGCTCACTACCACTAGATGATGGGTTGCCAGTATATGTATTTCCGTACCTCAGCTTTTCAATGTGGCAGCACCATAAAGTTTTCAACTGTGTTCAATCTGACCTCCAATCTTTGAGAATTGCCCATGCCGTCCAACTGCCAGCCAAATTGCGAGCAACATACATGGGTCCAGTATACCTATTTACAAATCCTCAGGAGGCAGACAAAAAAACTAGGCCATAAAATCTGACTTTGCAGCCAGTCAGGTCACTCCAGACAACAGCAAAAACCATCAATGTACTTTTTGCTATTGTGATGTCTTTTTTCCACAAAAGAGAATATTCTTTACGTTCATTTCTCTGCCCATTGATTAATGTATTCTGGTTCACAATGTCTGTTTTGCAATGTAATTAAAAAAGGGAACACTTCACAGTTAACTTAAGGGTTGGCCACGCAGCCAGTTGGTATGATGTAGAACTCCGCTCATCTACTATGCATTCACAAGCAAGGATGGCTGGAACGAGGAGCTGTGAAGGTAACATGGAGACAGCCATATGGCGAATTCCTTAGTGCACGATATGCGCACCTCAGTGGGTGTTCTGTATAGCGCTCCAGTCCAGCGGTTCAGAAACTGAATACTGCATTGAATATCTAAACAAAATTATTCTCCTATCTTAAGCCAGTCACTTGGTTAGACGGTTCGTTGTTAGTTTTATGTACCACAAATGTTTTTCAACCCGTCCACTGTATTATCAACTTTGTAGATCAGCAATTTCTGCACTAACCACTGAGTCACCTAACCTCACTTTCTAATTTTAGTTTTATTATACACATACTGCCTCATATGGCAACACATAGCATTGCACACACTAACATATTCCATTTGGTTTAGCATGCATGATGCAAAATTATTGAGTTTTGTGTGGGTTATAGGTTACATCACTTGTTGTATACTTGAATTTTATAAGTGACTAGTTTCTTTTAGCGTTCAATCATAATTTGGGTGGCAGACACTTCCATTGTGTTCTTAAGTTTCGCTCTTTACCAGTGAAGCTTACATGCTGTGTGTTAAAAGTAAGGTTTATTGCAGAAGGCAGTTTAGCCCTGATGCTCTTCTCTAATTTTAAGGGAACTGGTTTGTAAACCTGTCACCGTCTTTTAGTTTACAGCTACAGGACATTAACGACATGAAGGGTGACGTATAGTGCTGAGGCACTGATTACTATTATCGGACAATATATCTGTGGATATTATGCTGCTTTACCTTGGGTTACCAGGGGTTGAAATCCACCGCCTGCAGCTTGTGCAGAATGCGGCAGCCAGGCTGTTGACTGGTTTGTCTAGGACCAGTCATATAACGCCTGTGCTCCGCAGACTGCATTGGCTGCCAGTACGGTGGCGGATCACCTTCCAGGTTGGTTTGCTGACCTATACGGCCCTACACGACCCGGACATGGTTACCTGGAAGATCTCCTTTATCCATACTGTCCCTCCCGCTCTCTCAGATCCACGGAAGAGGGATTGCTAGAGATTACCAGGGTTCGTTTAAAGACATCTGGGGCCAGGTCTTTTAGTTTTATGGCCCCAACCCTGTGGAATTCTCTACCTCGTCAGGTGCGAGATTGCCCGACCGTCCAAAGTTTTAAGGTAGCCTTGAAGACTTATCTGTTTTATCTCGTTTAATCATAGTTTTAATTTGTTGTTTTATTTATGGAGTTGTTTTAATGAATTATGTACAAGCGCCTTGGTTTTGGAAAGGCGCTTTTTATAAATAAAGTTTGATTTAATAGCTCATCCTGTTGACCTTTCTTATGGTCTACATATTAATTTTGTAAGAATCCCACCATCACGTACCACAGGATAAGGGACTTTCTCCTACTGTGATACTACTTAACATTTCCTGTACTTTAAACCAAGATGTTTTTATATAAATGCCTGTTGTATTCTTGAAAACTGAACAAAAATAAAATTAAAAATACCATACCTAAAGAAAGTATTTTCTTTAAGCCCTTCTGCTGTCCTTAACAGTTTACTTTTGCCCTCCTAATGAGCTGCTGCATTTATGTAGCCTATCCCTGTTCATCTCATTTTGCTCCCTTGTGTAGACCTTAACAACTCTCCTTTTTTCATTTATAGCTTCCTTTACTAGCCTGTCAAATGCTGGCTTTATATACTCCTTCACCTTGCTTAAAAAATTTAATTCATTTCTAGTCTGCCCCCAACACTGCCTCTTTCGTTTGCACCCACAATTTCCTGCACCCACTATCTCATTTAAGTTTTTTTAACAGATCTTTATTATTACTACCACTCAGTCAAAATCAGTGTTCCTATAATCAGGGACCACAGTTCTCAAATTCAGTTGCAGTGAACCCAGCACAAACCTGAATTTCACAGTATTGCAGTTGCTCTGTCCCACCGCATCCTTAAGGTGATGTCACTGATAGAGTCCTGATTGGACATTACAAAGTCTAAGATCGCCTCCCTTACCCCCTGTGTGGGAAAGCAGTCCTGAGTACTTTTGGCTTTTTTGGTTCCTTGCCTCTAATGTACCCATCCAATTTCTGGAAGATTACACTTGTGGACATTTCTATTTTACTCTGGCTCGCTGCCATCCTAATTTCATTTTCTAGTTCTTTGTCAGTTTCAGCTGACTACTTAAACAGCAAATACCATATACTAGTCTATTCCTAACCTATTTTTTTACTTGTTTCCTCCTTCCTTGATCACATGGAGTCATAGTGACTCCACCCATTTCCCTCTTAGGATCGCCTTATCCTTCGACACTCTCAAGATCTCCTTCATATATATTGCCACCCCCAACCTTTGAGGTCTTCTCTGTCCTTTTTAAAAAGTGTATAGCTCAGGAAATGTGGGTCCCATCTACTGTTCTGACTAGCCCATGTTTCTGTAATAACCTTCAAATTCAACATATATTCTGCCATAATCACCTGCAGCTCTTCAGTTTAGTTCCCCAAGTTTCTTGCATTTGCAGAGATCATACTCAAACTGCCTTTCCCTTCCCTTATAGGCTTCCCATACTTACTTACTGTTAAACAGCCAGTTAGTACCCTTTCCCCGATCAGGCCCGCCCTTTTTTCTCTGTCCCAAGTGTGCAGGGGAGAGCCATCATGGCTCTTTTTGTGTCTCAGTGCATGCTCATATTATATATCATGGCTCTCACCTTCATCTAGTTCAACCACTTGCTAATTGTTACATCTAACTTTTGCACTAATTCATTGGTTCACCTTTTACTCAGATGCAATTCCATCCTTTGCAAACAGCCAATTGTCCTTCCAAGGGGATCCCCAGCCCTGGAGTAATGAAACCCTTCTTCACTACACCAACCATTTAGCCACACATTAACCTCTTCATATTTTATCCTTTCTATGATTACCTTCATGTGGCACCAACAACTACTCTGAGAAGGCTACTGTATCTGCCATTGTCCTCATCTTGCTGCCTAACATCCTGAATCTGTACTTAGCCACATCTATACTGTTCTTTGTAAGGTCACTGATACCTAGATGTACACCCATCTGGCTTCTCACCCATGTTTTGATCAGCTTTTTCAACTGGGACATTATCCTGCCTGTGGTTTGCCCTGGGCAACATAGAAAGGTCATATCCATCCTGTTAAGAGTTGCATATCAGTCTCTCCATTTTTCTAAAAATAGAATACCCTAGAGGGAGACGTTTAAGAGGGATATGAAAAAATACAACTTCACTGAAAGAGTGGTGGATGCCTGGAACAGTCTCTGTCAGAAGTCATAGTGGAGGCAAAAACAGCCAGGTTCAAGCTTGCACGGGACAGGCACAGGGGAATAATAGTAAATAGGCAGGGAGAGGGTCACCAGAGACCAGATATGGTCTGCAGAGACAGAACAGGCAGGGAACATCTGGGCAGACTGGGTGGGGCAAGCAATCCTTTTCTGTTGACAGAGTCTACGTTTCAGTGTTTCTCCGTTTTTTTTTTGACAGACATACTCCATTTCTCAGGCATGCATCTAAAAGTTTAATACTGGTGCATTTTTAACGATGCCTTACCCTCAGGATTACTGACTGCTGTTGGCTTACCATCGCATTCTTCCTCAGAGATGATAGGAAGTATTTTTTTACACCTCTGTATGCCCTCCTGTTGTCCCTTTAGTGTCTATCCAATATTCTGATACGTTAACTACCCTAACTAGGAGGCAGTATAGAATAGTGGTTAAGGGCACTGAGCTACAAACCTGGATTTGAATCCCATCAAGTCCCACTTGCATACTGTGTGACCCTGAGCTGTCAATTAACTTCCTTATGCTCTCAGGTCGCAACTGGAAACAAGTTCCAACTCAGTGTGCCTTTCCTGGTTAAACAATTTCCCCTTTCCCCCTTTGCTTTGAATCATTTACTCCTCAGCAGTTACTGCTCTCTTATTTCATATTGCCTGACCATTCTATGACATCTGTAACACCATTCCAGGCTATTCAGATGACTAGTATGGAATGGTGTTACTGATGTCATAGAATGTCTTATTAATGTGAAAAGAAACAGCAGTAACTGGTGAGGAGAGTGGAACTCTATGTACTGTAGCTCAGAGGGCACACCAAAGCCTAATTATTTTCCCCCGGTAACTACCACCCAATTTCCCTCCTCCCCATCCCGGCAAAACTTAGAGGAGCGCCTTACCCTCTCCCAGCTTTCTTCCTTTCTTAACTCCTCCCCCTTCTTCTCACCCTGCCAGTCTGGCTTCAGGAAGTCCCACGCCACTGCTACTTCCTTTCTTAGGTTCACTGACTCCATTCTGGCTGGTATGGATAAAAGCCATATCACCTCAGCTATTTTTGTCGACCTGGCTAAGGCATTTTACATGGTCTCCCATGCTCTCCTCCTGGACAAACTCACTCTTGCAGGGCTCTCTACTGTAGCCTCCAGCTGGTTCCACTCCTACCTGATAGGTAGGTCTCAATCTGTTAGAATTGGAAACTTCACCTCTACCTCCCTTCCAGTCACCACAGGAGTCCCCCAAGGCTCGGCCCTCGGACCATTTCCTCAACAACCTGCCCACACACATCCATCCACATGCATGCGGATGATACGGTGCTGTATACATCAGGCCCTTCGACCTCTGAGGTGGCGACCAGGCTATAGAAAGACTTCATTAAAGTCCAGCTCTGGTTTCAAGCAAATCAGCTTTTTCTCAACAAGAAGAAAAAATTACTCACCTTAGTAATTGCTTTTCTTCTCATGGAGTCTTGCTATATTATAACAATAGCAGTCAGCCACTGCAGCTGGGCAGTTCGGCTGCAGTGGCTGACTGCTATTGTTATAATATAGCAAGACTTCATGGTGTTTGAAGAAAAAATTACTCACCTTAGTAATTGCTTTTCTTCTCATGGAGTCTTGCTATATTATAACAATAGCAGTCAGCCACTGCAGCTGGGCAGTTCAGCTGCAGTGGCTGACTGCTACTGTTATAATATAGCAAGACTTCATGGTGTTTGAAAACTGTGTCACTGACCTTTGGCACGAGTCAGAGACTCTCCCGACTACCCTCCACCCTTCCATTGACACCCTGGATAGTGCTACTCTGAAAGCTTGCACTTCCTCTAGATACCTTGGGATCTGGCTCGACCAACATCTTGACTTTTCTGCATGTCAATGCCATCCACGAACAGCTCCGCCCCAAGTTGGGTGCCCTATATTGCAACCAGGGATGCATCCCTCTGCCAGCCAGTCGTGCACTTGTGAAGAAAATGATCCTCCCTGTTTTTGACTACGGTGATGTAGTTTACAGCGCCGCTCCTAAGTCCACCCTGGCCAGACTGGACCCCCTCTTTCACTCCTTCTGCCGTTTTGTTCTCGATTGCCCACCCTCCACACACCACTGTGTTCTCTACCAGGCTCTCGACCTCACCTCGCTCCACGATCACAGACTATCCCACTGCGTGAAACTCCCGGCCAAGTTCTGGTCCCAGTCCCTACCACCATACCTCGTGTCTGTCATCTTAGCTCATACCCCTTTGGCGTACCCACTCAGCTCCTTGCTGTTCCGGGCATTACCTCCTCTGCTGGCCAGGCAGCCCTTCAGGCATCGCATGCCTAAACTGTGGAACTCCCTCCCCATAGGCATCCGGCACATGCCTGCAACTCAAGCTCAACTCCCTCATCAAAGTGCATTTCTCCTCCACCTGAGTCTGCAACTATGTATAAGCTCACGCCAAGTTTCTGATCTGTGAATCCTAGGTTTTGTCTAGGCTAGTGGGCCTAGTTCATGTTCTCCAACTTCGCTGTTGTGTGATTTTGCGGACTTTTGTCATACAATGCTACTGTACCAACTGTGTGTAATGAATTTTGGCTGCTGGGTTCTTGTTTTACTACCTGTCTCTGTTATATCACTGACTGGTCATATCCTATGTTCTGTGTGTATGTATATGTATATGTATATATATATATATATATATAATATACACACACACATACACACATATACACACAGATACACACACACACACACACACACACTTCTGTTAGCACCCTTTGCAAACTGTGTGAGAGGCCTTTTGGCACCATGACTTTTTGTTTAAAGTTGAACCAGCATAACATTCTGTGGTGATTTGCATATGCAGCCCATGATGCTTTGCATTATGGGGGCATGTGTGATTTTGTGTTTCTTTGAAACTTGGCTTACCGGCCAATGCCCTTTGAGGTAACCATTGCCTCAGTGCTAGCGCGCTGTGGTTCTTTGTCATACATATCTATATATATATATATATATATATATATATATATTCATTCCGTATGTATATATTATGTGTATTTTTTCTCCTCTGTTCTCCCTCCCCCAGGATGCACCTGAAATCGAGCAGTACTCTGCTCAGTGTGCCTTTCTAGTAAAACTTTTAAATAAATAAATTTATCAAAAATTGGTCAAAGCATATCACAATACATAACTGGCATGAGAAGGAAAATGAAAGGGCAGTTAACTATGTAAAAAATAATTTCCTGTCTCCTTTAACTGCTTCCACCAATCAACACTGTGACACAGTTCTGGGTTGTCAACCCTACGGACCCAACTTGCCAACCCCACTTATCCTCCCCATCCTGCTTTCCCTACTGCAGTCCATTCTCCACTGCGGACTCATGGTGGATGTTGTGGTAGTGGGTTTGCAGCTCCTACTGTACCCTGTACTGACTTGCTACTCAGATGTTGTACCTCAGCCCTAAGAGAGACTGCATAGGGTACCATGAATTTTCTACAAACTGGTATCCATCTACCTCCCACAGCATCTATGAAATATAGTCAATCCAAATCTCCTGTAGCTAACCAACTGCCCTCTTCAGCCTAGTGCTTTTGTATACTTATGTACGTACTACATATCTGAAACAGTTTTAAATGGACAGCGTGTCCTACCCCTTTCCCTCTTCTACTAAGTCCAGATACTGCATTTTGTGGTACTTATTCGAGTGGCACGTCTTATTACTGTACAACTCACTGCTGCTCATGGAGATTTAACTGTAGTACTTTCCCTTTGTCAGCTGACCGAAAGCCCTCACTGCCTCCTTCCTGTCCCTAAAAATCTGTAAGTGTCCCATGTCTCCTAGCACTCTATTTGGACCCTGATAATTGCAGCAATAGAACTGTGGCACCCTGTCTGAAAGAGTTCTTCAAAGTTTTTCAGACTATTGGTGACCCTGCACACCTACCTTTCTCTACAATACTAACAGTTGTTTCAGAACGGTAGAGACCTTTGTCTTGTTTCTAAAGGGCATTAGGATACTCTGCAACCCTCCCACCCAGCTTTTAATGATGTTTATAAATGCTGTGTCTCTTACAATGTGCAGTCAATCAGATCACAGAGCATGCCAAGCGAGACACCTCTATTTTAGTGAAGAGTAGCTCTCACATGTGGTGTACTGGTGTCATGCCACCCGCTTATGAGTGCATGTCAGCTAAACTAATTTCACAGAAAAATAAAAGAATTACGCAGGCAAACAAACTATTACATTCTCAATAGCCACCCTCTGCAATATGAAAGTGTTTTTAATTGCATTCTTTGGAACTCAGAACAGCTCAGCTTCGCTGTTTACGTCCTCTTGAAGAACATGTGTGAAACCGCTCATATACTGCAGCTCGAGAAAGCATTAAGACACATAACTGACTCCGCAGCACTTTGATATTCCAACAGGTTATTCTGTTTCTTAACTGAATCGACATCTAACTGGTATATCTGGACTGAATTTAGCTTTGTTTCCACTGACCTGATAAAGAGATTATAACTCTCAGGAGCTAATCTCAACAATTTTGTATGCTGGTTCCAAGGCATGGGGTGGTGGAGCACTGCTGGCATGCTCATGACCAAGGTTTGTGTCCCAAGCCCTTGACAGCAGGAGTAGAAGTCTACAAAAGAAGCACCCGCCTGAAATTGCCTCCTGAGGGGAAGGGCCATATGTCACTCACAGAACATCCCATGCTGGTGGAGGTGTGCTTGGTACATTGGATAAACACATGCTAGCCCCCCTCCAGATGCTGAAACATGCATGATCATGAGAGTGGGTGTGAAGAACCCAACTGAAAATAGTGTGCCCATCTCAGTACATTAGATGGCAGCTCCCATGCCCTTCCCATGCCACCTGACCCCATGGCACACCTCCATTACCCCCCCCCACTGCTGTCCCAAGCTCTGCATCCATTCCCCTCCCCATGGAGGAATGGGCACACCAGAAACCCTAGGGCAGTAGTTGGTCAGTCTGGAGGTTTAGTCTGGTAGTGAGCGGTGAGTACGGCAGGCAGCAGGGGCATTTGAGATTCAGATGGCGTGGCATGCAGGGGGTACCACAGAAGGTGAAAAAAAATAAACAAAAGACCAATAAAATGGTATCACCTGTAATGTACATTTTCCCTGGAAATCTAAAAAAAAAAGGCTAAAACTCAAAATGGGGAAAAGACATCTAAAAGGCCAGCAGAAAAAGACCACTCTAAAATGGAATAATATACTGTATTTACAAAAGGTTGCCATAACATGAGCTGCTTGAAACTACATGTTTGTTTTCCATGAAAAGGAGTTATCCTTGAACGAGGTATGTTGATCACTAGTCTGCACTGTAAGCCTGGCTGATAGAGAACCTGGATAGTAAAGCAATGCTTATATAGTGTATGGTGGAATGCGGTTGTGTATGGAAATCCATACACCGCAAAAAGTTGTTCTGTTGCAGTAGTGACGTCCTCACTACCATAAAACAACTTTTTGTTCTGCGTTAGTGAGGACGTCATAATACAAGCGGCTACAGCAGACATCCTGATTCGTCCCTTGCTGTGTGAGAGGGGCGCACGAGTGTGCTGGGCAGCGGCAGTTGTGAATCGACAGCCTCGGCAGAACAGAGTGAAAATACGGAAAAGTGAGTCTCTTTTTGTCTTTTTTTTCGGACATTATACACTATAAAGAACAGTTTATGGTTACCCATGCACTACAAGGCTATTCTTTCACCTCGTAGATACAATGCTGACTTGGGAGACCTCTCGAGCTTCGCTCTTGAGGTCATCAGTCAGCATTGTATCCACTCGGTGGAAGAATAGCCTCGTAGTGTATGGGTAACCATACACTATCCTATATGTTATGAGGATTACATCAATGAAAGCTTTTTAAAGATTTTAAATGCCTTTCAGTACAACAGCAGTCATACACTGCATATGCTGTGTGTTTCTAACTACCATAGATTTGTGTGCAAATGTACTGCACAAATATTGCAGCAGATAGCGTACCACCATTACCAAATTCCAAACTAACCCTTTCTCACCTGTGCCAAAAACTGACCACACTTGCAGTATACAAAAAAAAAAATCCTTTAGTGTGCCATATATAAATTCTTGTTTTCTCCTCTATCAAGCAACTTGTACACTGAATTTTACTGAAAACAATATGGGGTGTAGATAGAAAAACAAAATTTGTACACTAGAACCCTTCCTGGCAAGTTGTTGGTATTGCCCGTCCCCCTCAGAGATCTTTGAAAAAAGAATTTATACAACTTGAAATGAATCAGGAGGGCCACAGTTTGCTGCATCTTTTCTTCTGCACTTCTGACACAACAGGTTTTTAACTTTGGACTGAAAAGATTTTGAATTGCATCTTCATGAACGGTGCCTTTATTAAATCTGCAAGAAGGGAGGGAGTGTCCCTGCTATTTGTCTTTACTGGTTTTCTGCTGCCAGAGAGCACCAGTATCCCCATGTGGCTTTTGCTGTTTTGCCCCTCAGTTGTATGTATACCCTGTTTGTCGCCCTTACTCACTGTATACCACCATGATGTCATTAAATTATGCCACCACACCGTTATGACCATTTCAACCCTCAGATGTTATCTGAGCTCTGTCAATACCTTATACTGTGATCGTTGAACACTTGTAATGTCTTGTTTTGGAAACTTCTGTACAACCGGTCTTTATGTAATGTTCTATTGCAACTGACGTGTAGCCTTTGCTTATGCTATGATTTTGAACATTTTGTCAAAATGTAATGTTTCTGTCTTGAAAACTTTTGTACAATCTGTCTTGATGTAATGTTCTGTTGTGACTGACGTGGAGCCTTTGCAAAGGAGTCCTTGACTCAAAGGTTGTAATTCCGAAATTTTCAATAAATAAATAAATAAAATAAAGAGCTAGTAACACCAAAAAAAAAAAAGGCAAACAGAAAATGTCATTAATTTTTAAAATCAGTTCTTACTTTTTATATTTAAGTGTTCTTTTCCCTTTTCTTCATTAGATAATTTACTATCTAACAGTATTAGTTAGGCATGATGTGAAGAGCAGTGCTGAACCTGGCAGCTGACACATTTAGTTCCATTCCTCTTCATACCTCATTGACATTGTGACCTTATTCACTGTGACATCACAAGTGACTGCCTCTTTCTGAGCAGTTATGATGTAACAGTCAGTGAAGTTACAACACTGATTAGTTTTAAGAGGAACAGAACTAGCTATGTCAGTGTCTAGATCTAGTGCTGTTCCACACGACACTTGGTGCAGTCAGGTAGAAAACCTTCTAATTAACAAATGGAAATAAAGTACCTCTGCTATAAAAAGTAATAGTGGATTACTTTTAAAAGTGAATATTAATTTCAGACAATACACTAGCTCACTTGTAATTGCGAAAAACAAGTTACAGCAACTTTATTGGTGTAAGTGGGCAGTGGGGGCCCCTAATAGTACCTGGTAGCTTTCATCCTAGATCACACCTCCTCCTACTACTACAGAGAAGGATATTAAAACAAAAATAGTTTGCAGTAAGAAATTATACATTTATTAATAAAATGCAAATACGTAAGAAAAGGCAGTCACACAAGGTAATAGGCACCCCACAGTCAGAACAACTTAAACACTAATTATTAACACTCAGATTAATGGGCAACAGTGCAAACAGGAATAAACTTGAAATTAAGAAGTTGTTCCAGACTGTCCCTTAAAAAAGGATGATCAAATGTTCAGTAGGGGGTCACAAGGAATCTGAAGCCCCACACACCAACCCTTACCCCAACAATCCTGGCAGGACACAGGTCTAGTAGCTTAAAAAAAAGGGTCTGCAGCAGTCTGGCATGTTTTAATAAAATGCCTCCCCGTGCCTCAAATGAGACATGATACCTGGTGGCCAGCGTGCATGAGGCCTTGTCTGCTTCTGTGTTGCTCCCGCTCTCGTGCTGGGCCAGCATCTTGTTACACCACCTGGTCCTCTGCTCCTTGCTGTCTTGTTTGCTCCATTGATCTCCACTGTCCAGTTGCAGTTGCTCGCTTCTCTAGATCATCAAGTTTCTCCCTCTGTTGGACTCATCCTGAACTTATGGACATTATGTTCCCCAGCTGTAGGCCAAGGCAGCCTCTAGCCACCTTACTCTGGGGCTTTTAAGTTAGGAATGCACATAGCCTGCCCTAACTGCCGCTAGTACCCAATTCTTCTTGGTCAAAACTGGTCACCAAGACTTTTTAGGAAAGGGAGTACTCACCACCAGCACAACACACTTTGAGGGATGCAGGGGACAACACAGCCAATATGAGGCCCCCTCACTCACTGAATGGCTCTTTCAGGCATTCGCCCTCTGCTCACCCTAGCGTGTTTGGCTTATCCTACTACTTTCCTTTTCCTACTTTCCTTGCTGGTTTCCCTTTTAATATATTTATATCCTTACCTTGCCCTGCTGAATTCCGAAGTTTGTCTTTTTGTACTTAATGAACTGCAATAGTGGGACCTGTATGGAAGGCACTATCTCTGGCAAAATCCTTTCACTCCCTCCTTCTCTGTAAGACTCAAAGTCCTCCACCGATGTCCTGCTGTACTTCAAAGGGGCCAGTGGTTCCTGACTACTGAACCACTCCTATCCATACTTCAAAAGAAACCACTTATGACCACCCCTGTCAAGTACTTTGCTGCTCGGCACTTTCCTACCACAGTGGCAAATCTGAACACTGCACCAAACGGTGCTGCAGAAGAGAGAGAGAAAAGGCAGCCAATGCTGATCGCGGTGGGTACCTTTTTTACTGACCTCCATCTCACTGAAATTAGAGATCCAGTTGGTCCCAGCTGGCACAGAGTCTGTCAACTGCCAGAGGCCACCTTAAGAAACTCGCAAAAGGTAAACATGGGACTTTCTCTACCAAACAAACATGGCTAGGGATTTGGGGTCGGAATCTCCTACATTACACTTCCCCAGCTTTAACATATGCTGCCCCCTGCATCGAAATGTGAACTTACTGCAGTAGCCTTAACTTCATTAGAATATTTGCATAACATCAAAGCATACAAAGTACAGGAACATTTTCACACATAAACTCACAGTCTGAACAGCCATCTTAACATGCAAAAGAAAAATACTGTTTGACCTTTCATTATGTACAACACAACATTCCCTGACTTTTGGTGGGAGCTGCCACCAAGTCCTCTATTCCGACCTATGAATTCCCTTGCTGCCCTCAACTCAAGAGGTGGGGGAAGATGCCTCCCATGGCCAGAACCCTATATCTAGCTCACTACTGTATAACAGAAGCTGCCTCATCTGGACCTACCGCAAACCTTCCAAAACCTAGCCTCTGGAATTCCCCTGGATCTACTTATTACTTGGCTGCATGCACTTGTATCTCTGATCTGTTTGGGCCCCAATATACCCTACTCCCTTGGGGAAGTTGTATTTAACTGCTCCAGATGTTTTCCCTAGCCTTCCCCCTGGCTCTACTGTAAGGATGGGCAAGTACGGGGTCATGCTGCTTTCCCACTTGATATGGACGGGCTCCCATCTATCTTGGCTCTGGTTGTGTCCCTAGGGCCTATGGTTTCTCCTGAGGATTCTATACCCTAGCCATTTCAGGGCACCCCTTGCACGTCGACTGTACAGTCCCTTTTGGGTGGACCTGGCCATTTGCTAGCAGGCAGGAAGTGTAGAACCTCTTGCCCCCTCTGCACTGGAACATAGCATTTGGTTCTAGGATTCCTGGCATTAGTCACAACCCTGACGAATGGAACCTTTCCTCCATCAAGATTCCATTTGCTTTCAGGCTCCTGCCACACCTCAACATCAGACCTCCTGCTGTGCCCAGATTCTGGCCACCTTGCCCTCTCGCCATCTGGAATGATCTGATGCCCAAAGTGCCAATTCCAGCAGTCCAATGACATTTTCCAACACATTTACTCCTAGGGTACCCTTACTGACCTCCTCTCACAAAATTGTCATCTTTAAAAATGCAAATACACTTCTGATACACAGTGCAGGGTTTTAAATAATTGATTAGCACTTTTTTTCCTTGGGACAATACTAACTGTACAGAAAGCATTTATATAGGTTTTCTAGAAGTGTTATGTTTCTTAAAACACAGTGAGGCAAGTGCTATGCATTTTCACAGTGTTTTAGAACTTTTATGAGCAAAACTCTGATCAATTTTTAGAGTTAAATAAAACCCTGGGTCTGTCCCAAGTACTCCACATCCATTTCCAGACATCCCAAGACTGGGATAACAGGGCGCTGGCACACGTTACTGGCATTCTTCGCAGCACCCTGGGATCCCTAAAACCTCCTGTATAAACAGGGTGCTGTTGGTAGTCTCCTTGGACCCCGTATCTAGGAGGAGTATTTCTGTTAATACTGTCTTGCTAGCATTTTAGAGTTTCAAGTTTGTCGATTTTTTTCTTAGTGCCTGTAGAGTGTTCCCTCATAAGACCCAGTAGCAATCTCAGCTCAGGTCTTGCACTCCCACCCCTTCACCATTTTACTCTGACACTGTGTTTTAAATAGCCCTGTTCTTGCTCTCTGAGACCTTCCAGCACCTTGCCTAACATTTTGGGTTTGCAACATCCCCCTGTTTACGCCATTTTGCATTTCTTTTCAGCTCCATGAGCAGCCCCACCCCATGCCTCTCTCATTTAATTTTCCTCTGTCCTTCTCTTTTTAGGTTAGTCTGAGAGCCACAGCCGTGGTTCTCTGATGAACCTGACCTGCCAGACTGCCATCCGCAGTCCAGGTCTGAATCCACCAGCCCGTCACAGAAGCTCAAGTATGGACTTCGCACCCGGGGATTCATCAACTCCAAGAAGGGAGCCCTAGCTGCCTGATTTTTCAGCCCGCCCAGCCACTCCCACCCCCGATCCTGTTTAAATACACTTAAACCCCGCCTCGGCTTACTAGCTCACTCCTACAGGTTTCTGCCAGCCAGCTGCTCAAGCTTTGAGTGACAGCATCACTGTCTCTTGTGAAGCAGTTTCCCTATCTAGTGGAACTCCTCTTTCTAGCTCTCACTAAAAAACACCAGGTACAGTGGTTAACTGTACAGCCTGTCTTTGGCACCAGTGTGTCAGGCTTGACGAATAAATAAAGTTGCCATGTCCTCCATCAAAGGGTGCTATCTACTTCTGCTTCTTGCTACCTGGTTTGGTACAGCTGGCACCAGATGCCTAGCTGGGCCGCTGCTACCCCCCTCTGAACCATTACTGGGTATTGCATGACTGTCAAACACACCTTCAGAGACTGCCTCACTTGGCTGTGGGCAGCGACTCACTCTGCCTTACCCTACAAACACGGGTGGGCCACATGCTCTCCCCTTACATAGGGGTAGTAATGGTTAGCTATACCCCAATAATTAAGCCAATGTCCAACCACCTGAATCATCTAAAGCCTCGGCGGCGGAAAGTATAGGCCAAGTTTAGCATAAACCTTTCTTCCAGAAAGGTCATCTTTATGCTCCTGCTCCTCTCTGGCAACATTCCCTCGAACCTAGGCCCACTCACTTCAACGGGCCCTGGTGTTCATAAAGTTAAAGGCTTAAAAATAGTCTCCCTGAACATCTGCAGTTTAACCGTAAAATTTGACCAACTACAGGCACGGATAGCCCTCCATACCTCTGACATCCTATACCTAACGGAGACCTGGTTGACCAGTAGGATTAAGATAGCGAAGTTGCCCTCAAAGGCTTCCAAGCATACAGGATTGATAGAGTAGGCAAGAGAGGTGTGGGGTGTCTCATCTATGCCAGGGACTCTCTGCAGTGCACTGTCCTCCCTGGAACCAGGGTGGCTGAGGACCATGAGATAATACTGATAAAGGTTCATGTCAGCCAGAACAGCAAAAAACTCTCATCCTTGCCACAATCCACCTACCCACCCAACAAAGCCACAGCAGGCTTTCCCACAATTATGGACATTATCGGTACCTTTCCAAAGGGGATGGAGCTTGTCATTACCGGGGACATTAACATAAACTGGGATGGAAAGGAGGCTGCCCCTTTCAGGGATCTGACAGCCACCTCCAACCTGACACAACCTGTCACCTGCCCCACCAGGCAGAACTATAAGACAGGAAACAGTACCCTCCTTGACTGGGTCCTAGCAAGCTCACCACCCCGGATCTCTTAGATCAAGGTTCTCCCAGACACGCTAAGTGACCACTCCCCAATCACCTTCCTGTGGTCTAATAAATTTACCAAAAGCCCACCCATCCTCACTGAAAGCAGTGTCTTGAAGAAGGGTAAACTTGGAGCCCTCAAATCAGCCCTTGTCCTGCATGACTGAACTCCTATTGACCTGGCGCCTAGCCTTGATCAGGCCCTCAGTTACTTCATTAAGGGCTTTAGCTCCATCTGCGACATCTATGTCCCGCTCACGAAAAGAAAAATTCAGGGGCAGTCAAATGGCTGGATTGATGGGGAGCTCTTCTCCCACTTGAAAGAAAGGGACATACTCTGGGAGAAGGCCAGAAACACAGGTAGCAAGCATGACTACCAGTGTTGCAGAACAGCCAGGAACCACTGCACCAAGGTAATCCGACTCGCCAAAGCCAACTATCACAAGGTCCAGCTTTGCAATTCTTGGGGTGATGGGAAAAGATTCTGGGATGATATCAAAAGCATCTTTGGAAAGGAGGACAAGAAACACCCTCAGCTGCTCAGTATCAGAAACACGCCCACTATAGACCCTCTAGCTATTGCAGAAGCCTTCAATAAAGCCTTCACTCATCTTACGCCAGTGCTACCATCTGCCTATTTTCAGCCTGGCTTGAACCACTCCAGCAATGTATCTACCCAGTGTTCTCACCCGACCTTCTACTTTAAAAGGGTGACGGTGAAGGAGGCCCTTACTGTGGTCAAGAAAATACTAGGTAAGACCAGACTGGGCAGTGACGGGATAGACATGAAACTTCTATCCCTCACCCTGGACATATTTATAGTGCCCATTACCACGCTGTACAATAAGTCCCTGGCCCAATTCCTGGTGGTTTGGAAGCAGGCCCTAGTTATGCCAGTGCCTAAAGGAGGTGAAAAGTCTCTGGTAGCCAACCACTGACCCATCTCAATCCTCTCTCCCCTGTTCAAGGTACTGGAAAAGATTGTGGCGGGTCAACTCATCGACTACCTCAATAAGTATGATCTGCTATGCCCCAACCAGCATGGCTTCAGACAAAAATCACAGTACAACTGCCCTGCTGGACTACACAAACTATGCACGTAAGGCCCTGGATGAAGGTAAACTGGTGGGGTCTGTCTTTATTGACCTCACCAAAGCCTTTGATACAGTCAACCACCCCCTGTTGCTGACCCAACTGCGAAACATGGGTGTGGTGCCCAATGCCATTTGCTTGTTCCAAGACTACCTGATAAGGAGAAATCAATGTGTCAAAATTGGACAAACAGTATCCAGCGCAAGAGAGGTATCATTAAGGGTAGCCCAGGGATCAATACTGGGGCCCCTACTCTTCAGCCTCTTCTTACATGACCTTCCCACAGCCTGTGACACCAAACTCATACTGTAAGCAGATGATGCTGTGCTCCTGAGCAGCAGCACGTCTCAGACTGCCCTACAATCAGAGCTGCAGAACTCCTTCTCCAAACTCGAGGACTGGTTCCGTAGTCATAAGTTGCTACTAAACTACATGAAGACCAAGTCCTTGTTATGTCCAGCCCCCACAACAAAAATAAGCACCACTCCCTCATCATCTCAAACTCGTGCAGTGAGCCCTTGGAACAAGTTCACTTGTTCAAGTATCTGGGGGTCATAAAAGATGATACCCTCACGTTTGCACACCATATTGACTCCCTGGTCAAGACAGTCAATACCAAGATTGGTGTCCTGTACAGGCACAGGCAATACATCTCTCCGGGGGCCCTCCACCTCTCAGTCCACAGCTGAACTATATCTACAATTGACTATGGACTAGTGGTCTATGGTGCGGCAACGGATACAGTGCTCAAGAGGGTTCAGACTGCGCTCAACAAAGCCTGCAGACACCCTGGATGCTGAGCGTGGCACTCACACCTGTACTCTGTATGAACATGCAGATTGGCTGTCATTAAGAAACTGGGTCAAATTCCAGACTTGCATCCTAGGGAAGAAGGCTCTATTGGGTAAAACACCACCTTGTGTAGGCAATTTGATCAAGGTGGCCAACTCGTTACAGGTCACCAGAGGCGATCCCCTTCCGTCGCACCTCACTTGGCCAACGTGCATTTGCCTACTGGGTCCCCTTATGGATGAATGAACTTCCTGGGAACCTCTTGGCCACCAATTGTCTGGCACAATTCAAAACTGATCTCAAACAGCACCTAGTAACACTCTCCAAGTGCACTTGCCCCTGAGTCCAGACAACCTGCTCTCTCTGCCCCCCCAGCAAGCACTAGGCAGGCCTCAGGTACCACCTCCCTCTGTCCCATTTCATGACTTGCCCCAGCAATCAATCTGTGTTTTGCTCCTTCGGCACCTGCCACCCCCCTCCCCCAATTCACAGTCTCATGAGTTTCCCAGTCACTACTAATGCTGGCTGCCTGACCATGCCCCCTCACACCCCACCATTTTACTCCAGCATGTCGTCTCCGCTCAGCCTCCCCTCATACCACCATTTCTCCCTATACCTTATCGTCCCTCTTCCCCCAGCCTCTCACCTCCACCACAGTACTTACCTCTCTCTCACACTCTCTCTCTCGCTCTCTCTCGTACCTCCCTTCTTTACCCCTCTGCCAGCTATCCCTGTCCCTCTGAACTACTGACAAGGCACTTTGTGGCTGCTTATCCCCCCACCCTCATAAAGTGTTTTATTTCTTATTTAACTTGTACCTATGTTTTTGAGTTATTCTATAAGTTCTGAATCCAAGTTATATTGTTCACTGTAATGTACCTTTGCTTTCTCCTACTGTATTTTGTTTTGTAATCTATGACGTGGAACTTCTGTTGAAGAACTTGTGCTCAAAGGTTTTTTCTGACTGAATAAATAAGGGGGTGTGCACCCCTTCAACCCAAACACCATCCTCTGGAAGGTACTGAAGGTATGGTCCCTTAATTCTTCTGATGGAACTCCAGCTGTGGTCCTTGCAGTCAGCAATCGACTCTGTTCACCATGGGATACAGTTCATCATCCCATCTCTGCATCTCGAACCAGGGGCAACCTTTCAGTGGCAAGTATGGGCACTCCATCCACACATGACTTGGTTAATTGCACTTGTAGCAAATATACTGCTCTTGGGCATCAGTTATGGGTGGCTGCCTCTCAGGATCCACCAATGACAAGAGGCTGCCTCACCTGCTTTGGAGCTGCTCCAGGCTATTTGCCATGTGCCACAGCTCATCCTGATGCGGAGACAGCCATTTCACAGACTCAGTCAACTTCAGAATAGGCTCAAAACAATCCTCTAATGGTGGCGACATGGACTGCTGCCTGGTTGGTCTACTAATTTGATGATGCTCTCCATTATCAGCCTGCTCCCTCTGGTAGGCCCACCCTGAAATCTGACACTGTGCACCTGAAATGTAGGCCAGTGTGGCTCCCAGCTACCTCACTCACTTCTGAGTTTTTAGGTTCAGAAAGCACATGGCCCACCTTATCTGCTGCTACATAGTTCCAAGATCAGTTTGACTTTTCCCTGCAACTCCAGGGCAATTTTCCTGCGTTTTCCTGTTGATTACAACATTTTTTATGGAAGCTATGTTGCACTGTTTTCCTGTATAACCAACGCAAGTCTATGGGAACAGTTTTTCTGTAGCCTGCACCATTTCCCTGTACAATACAGACATCCCTTTAGATCTGAAAGCCCGCATGCTAGTCCCTATGTCTTTCTGGTTGCAACCAGCAGTCATACTTTTTTGGAGGGGAATACATTACTAACACAACAAACTTTGAGGGATTCATGGTGGCAATCCAATCAATACGAAGTCCTCACATCCGCCAAATGACTCTTTCAGAAACTTACCCTCTGGCTACCCTGGCTTATGCCCACAACCCCTTCTCAATCAGGTTGTCTGCCCCAAGTCTGGGTAGTGGTTTCCCTTTCCCTCTTATACCCAGATTCCCCATTCAGGTGGTCTGCCCCACATCTGGGTGGTGGTTTCCCATCCCCTTCTAAACCCTGTCTCCCCTACTCACTGGACTATGATGGAGGTGGGGGGCCTGTATGGATGGAAGGCACTACCCCGGCCAAATCCTTTCTATGGCTCCATCTAAGAGTCAGCATGCCTCAGGTGTGATGACCCACACCACTTCAAAGGAATTAGTCGCTTCACACACCTGAGTCACTCCTGTCAGTGTTTCAGAGAAGCCACTCATGACTACCACCAATCACTTTGCCACCCAACACTTCCCTACCACAGTGGTGGATCCAAGTGCTGCTGCACCACACAGTGCTGCAGGGGGGAGAGAGAGCCACTACTGATAATGTGGCACCATTTATATCTGCACCCACCGTACCATAATGAGAAATCCAGACGGTCCTAGCTGTGCCATAGCCTGCCTGCCAATTGTCAGAGCCCCCTTAAGAAACTTGCAAACATGGGCTCTGCTCTATCAGACACGCGGGGCCAGAGGTTGGGGTCTTCTACAGTTCATTATAATTATTCAGTTGACGTAGAACACAAACATCACATCATAAGCAAAGCACAGGGGTGCAAATTTTTAATTATAAAATGTCCACCAGGAGGAGCTGCTCCTACAGGCAGTGGGAGTAACCAAGACTTGGGGCCAGAGCCCAGATGCCCCCAAAAAATACTTTTTAAACCATGGCATGTGTACACTCATGAACAGTATAAAAACAGGAAACTAGATAATGAGTCAGAAAAAAAAAGATGACTATTCACTGATGGAGACAGACTGGGGCAGCAACAGGTTTCCATGCAAACCACATTTTTATGTCAAAAACCGTACATACAAAAACGTGCATTTGCAAAACCAGAACACTGATATCTCTCAGGTTTCAGATTGCACTCCATTACTGCAGGAATGCAGTATCACCATAGGTGAAGTCCCCAACTATTGGGACGACAGGGTTTCAGCTAACCACCTTAAAAGTCAACACACGGCTCCGATAGGGAAAAAAATACAGGACATCAGTTTATTACGGTGAGTTGAATGCCCTCTGCTGGAGGAATCCATGATCGTTAAACTCTGCAAATCCTCTCGGCAGTGAGCAGAAATAAGATGTGGAAGCCCAGCCCCCTCCTGTCTCATTCCCATTTCCAGTAATCATGGCTTCTGGCACCATTAAGGACCTTCCAAGGCAAACTTTAATGGCCTCAGTTTCGAAAAAGGACGCCCGCTCAAGCTACCAGGTACTGTAATATCTTAGGTTAGTAGTGCCTAGGGGTTTTGCGAGTCGGAACTGTGGATTTAAAACGCTGTTTGGGGAATGATGTGGTGAGTCCCCGGTCAGAAAGTCAGTTGAGAGAGGGAGCAAAACAACGTACACGCAGCCGCTCGGGTGCACTTTGCTACCACGGAAACAGCTCGACGGTGGCTTTGCGATTATGATTTTATTCTAAAGGCCCGTGATTTTGTGGAGATGAGCTTTGTAAGTCTCCCGTGTTTAAAAGGCAAATTAAAAAAAAATCGGCAATTGCAGTCTCTCTAGGGTGCCTAGTTTTCAAATCGAGATCAACCAAGCACTTCCGTAATGCTCCCACTTAAACGCCTAAACGCTTTATTTGCAGGTATGAACGGGGATTAAAAATATGACGACTTCTGAATATACGCGAATACTCTGTCCGACAGTTTGACAAGAGTAGATTAAAGCTTGCTATTCCTCCGTCATCGTCACTACTTCATTTGCGCCTCCTTTAAAAAAAAAACAGCCCTGTTGTACACTAGTTTTCTGCAGTGCACTTTGGGATTTTATTTTTGTTTTAACACAAACTAAATTAGTAGTGAAATAAGTAGACTTGGTGATATCCCCTTTCATTTAACCATGTTTGCTCATCTCTCCCAGCTCAGGCTATTGTTACGACAGCTGCTTTGAGCTGTGTTTTTTATTGGGGGTGGGGGGCTGAGAACAATGACATATTGCCATGTAAATGAAGCCTTCCTCCCTCCTGGTTTTTTTTTTTTTATTAAAATCACTCCCCATCTGGGCTACCACTATTGGAGTCCCTGGCATGACACGTAGATCTGCCGTGAAGTATTTAGACGGGGAAAAAGCTACAAATAGCTTGCTTTCAGATCTGTTGCAACATTATATTTAAAAGTAGAAGAGAAAAGCAGTCGAGTTTCGGAAAGTAGGAGGGCTTTAGCTGCCGACGCCCCCAAATCTTTATAGCCAACTTTGTGAAAGGCAGCCCTCACTCATATAAACCAGTGTGTGAGGGACCAGCCTCAGGGAGAGGGAGAAGGGCTCGGATTTCTTAAGTGAAAAAAGGTTACGGTCTGGGAGTTCAACGATGGATCAGTTACTGACGGAATACAGTACATTTATTGGGAGAAAAATTGCTGCCGCTCAGCAAAATCGGCTATAATGATAAGCTTAAAGAATATCTGCACTGGAGTTCGGTTTAAAGAATATTTGCACTGGAGTTCGGTTTTTGATGTAGATGGATTGGGAAAAGTTAGGATTTAATTCCTAGAAAAATGCTGTAAGTTAACCCACTAGATTTTTAGTTTCATTTATTTGCGAGTTACTGAACGGGAAATTATTGGACATTACTGATTATTTTCACTGGCAATCACATGGCGCCTAGGATACCCTGAACTGGATAAAAGAGGAAAGGGTGCTATACTGTTTGTGGCAAATTCAACCAGATCATCTTCCCACTTTCAGACCGTGTTTTGTTTGTGTTTATGTGGAACAATTTCCTTGTTGGATTCAGTTTATTTTCCCACTGATGCCACTGCCCCCAGATTGCCTTCATGGCAGGATCATGAAGTGTTTGACTTTCTTTCTTCTTCTTCCAGAAACCTTAAAGAAGTCCAAAAAGAGTGTGAGGTCTAACGGCAAGGTACCACTATGCTATGAAATTGTAACTCTGTCCTTAAAGAAGAAGATGGCTGCAGAACTCTACCCTGCAAGCAATAACACCCATATCACAAACAGTAACACTACCACTACAACTACACTTGCTGCAAATACAAAGAAAAACACCACTGAGCTTCAGCAAGCAACACCACCACCACCCCAGCTGCAAAACCTCAACAACAACAATATACAAAACACCAACTGGCAGTCTTTTCACCCTACGCTGAGGGAGAGGTAAGAAAAAGCCACTTGTTTTATAATTCTGACAAATGAGTAAATTCACTTGATTACAGCTGCACTTCTAGTGTCATATGCAAATAGGTATTGGTATGTTACATTCCAAAATGTTTTACTGAAATCTGCTGAGGCTGTATAAGCAAGCATTATATAATGGAGAGATTACAGCAGCCTAATCCAGTGCATTTCCCTTCCAAACATATTAGTTTTCAGATGTATAAAACAAGTTTATTCTCTGTTAAATCCATTTTATAAATGAATATTTTTCCCTTTACATTTTATGATACTGTTCCCTGCACTTAAACTTAGTAGATACTTAAGTGCTATAACTATTAAAAGGGAAATAGCACCCGAATCTTAGCAAACAGGAGCAGATGTGATGACAAAACACCTACGAACGTTACCTCTGCACAAATGCTCTTGAACTGGAGAATTTGTGCAGTCCTCATCTGTTACCATTTTGTTTTTCAGGAATGCACTTATGTTTAACAACGAACTCATGGCTGATGTACATTTTATTGTGGGTCCCCCAGGAGCATCCAAGAGAGTTCCAGCACATAAGGTTGGTAAAACCAAATCCATTTGCATTTCATCCACTTATGAAAAGTTAATTTCATTGTTTTACTGATGGGACTGGAAACTGATTGTTGGATCACTATAATAAAATTGTATGCGAGATGAACCTGATGTGTGTGGGGGGCCCTTTTAATTATTCAAGCGCTCCTCCTGTAGATAGTAACCTAAAAAAACATCCTTCCTGCTATCTGGACAGTGCAGTAATTCTGGCCTGTGACAAAGCATTCTGAAGGTTGTGTTGCTAAAATTCAAACTATTTTGTTTTCACAGTATGTTTTGGCAGTCAGCAGTTCTGTATTCTATGCTATGTTTTATGGTGATCTCGCAGAAGCCAGATCTGAAATTCATATTCCAGATGTTGAGCCAGCAGCCTTTCAGATCCTCTTAAAGTAAGTGGCAGTTGTAAAACTCTGTTTGCATTAATGAGCAGTCTGACTGGCATTATTGTGTGCCGGTGCTGACTGGTGATTTGCTGTTTGCTGCTGTTTTGTTTGTGTTTGTACAAGTACTTTTGTATGTGGAAGACTTTTAAAATGAGAAAAAAAATGATTTGAGTGCTGGACTTCTGACAAATCTTGTTGCGGAAGTGCTCCCATTTGTTGCATGACTGGCATTGTTACATTTTAAAATAACCATTAATGATGCCGTTGATTAAGCTACAAAAACAATGCAGGGAATTGTTTTCTTAATCACTTAAATGTTTGGGACAGACAGATGTATTGATTCTTTGTGCAATACACCTAAGTTTAAAGCCCCAGTATTTGTTAGCCAAATAATTTTTTTTTTTTTTTTTTTACAATCATGTATTCAACAACTTATTTTTATTTACATTAGATATTTTTAAAACTGTTTTACTAGTTTTGTAAATAATGAATGATTCAAGTCAACAAATATGGCCACCACTAACCATTTAAAAAAATGTCTTCCATGGAAGATACTTTTTGACTGTACATACTAAATTCATATTCTAGATATATTAAGATGATGCTAGCACTTTCCCAATGATTTTTTTTTTTGGGGGGGGGCAGCAGTGTAGTCTGGTGGTTAAAGCACCACTATGAGAACCAGAAGATCCCAGGTTCTAACCCTGCTAGAGCCACATTCTCACTGTGCGGCCTTGTGCAGGTCACTTAACCCCTCAGGGCTCTAGTCCACCCACCTGTGGAAATGGGGAGAAGCAGGCTCTCACTGGAAACGCTGCATCTCAGCTGAGCTCCCCTGGGCCAGTAAACAAGAAAATAAAGTGCACCACACCAAGGTGTTTTAATTTCTTCATGGTGAGTGTAGTGAGCAAGCATGAACTTTCAGAAATTCAAAAAATACCCATCTGAATTTATGAAATAAAGATACTGCTGTTTTTTGCTACAATTACATGACTGCAAAAAAAAAAAAAAAAATGTTGCGCTAACAAATATTTTAATCCTAAATGTTAAAGATGCCAGTAAATGCTGAACTTGCTCAATAGTTGTGCTGTTACCTTGTTATTGTAATTTTCCGGGGTCGTGCCTGAAAACAGGCATTTTGTCTAATGCACTTCCCTGGTAAACCAAATAAAGTGACCATGTATCTAAAAGCCAGATACTAGTTGAGATGTACATCTGTGCTTTTAAGCTGGCTGTACAAATTTGCCTTTTCTGTGAAAGTCACAATTTTTTTTTGTGTGTGTTAAACAGGTATATGTACAGTGATGAGATTGACCTAGAAGCTGACACCGTACTTGCTACTTTGTATGCTGCCAAGAAATATATTGTCCCTGCTCTGGCAAAGGCTTGTGTAAATTTTCTGGAGACCAGCTTGGAAGCCAAGAATGCCTGTGTTCTACTTTCTCAAAGCAGACTCTTTGAGGAGCCAGAGCTTACCCAGCGCTGCTGGGAGGTGATTGATGCTCAAGCAGAACTGGCACTGAAATCAGAGGGCTTTTGTGAAATAGACCAGCAGACTCTTGAGATCATTCTTACACGTGAAACCCTCAACACTAAAGAAGTGGTTGTCTTTGAGGCTCTTCTAAACTGGGCAGAGGCAGAATGCAAGAGACAAGGACTACCAGTGACTCCAAGGAACAAAAGGAGTGTACTAGGCAAAGCTTTGTACTTGGTGCGAATCCCCACAATGACACTGGAGGAGTTTGCTAATGGTGCTGCCCAGTCAGATATCTTAACCCTTGAGGAAACCCATAACATCTTCTTGTGGTATACGGCATCAAAAAAACCCAAATTAGAATTCCCTCTATTGCAAAGAAAAGGACTGGCACCTCAAAAGTGTCACCGATTTCAGTCCTCTGCCTACCGTAGCAATCAATGGAGATACAGAGGTCGGTGTGACAGCATCCAATTTGCAGTGGATAAAAGAATATTTATTGCTGGATTGGGGTTATACGGCTCAAGCAGCGGCAAAGCTGAATACAGTGTCAAAATTGAACTGAAACGCCAAGGAGCGGTACTTGCACAAAACCTGACTAAATTTGTTTCTGATGGTTCCAGCAACACCTTTTCTGTGTGGTTTGAGCATCCTGTACAAGTTGAGCAGGACAGTTTTTACACTGTTAGTGCCATTCTGGATGGCAATGAACTTAGTTATTTTGGACAGGAAGGAATGACGGAAGTACAGTGTGGAAAAGTGACATTCCAATTCCAGTGCTCTTCGGACAGTACAAATGGGACAGGTGTACAGGGAGGCCAAATACCTGAACTCATTTTCTATGCATGATGCACTTGACAGTCTGTGCATTCCTGAACTGCTAATGAGCCTAGTCATAAACTCTGTGGCAGTACGGGGATATCTGACAGTAAGTTACTAGCTCATGTACAAGACCATCACACAAAAAAAATCTAAGTGAAGGAATGCTCTTGGATGTAATCTTATTTATTTAAAAAATATATTTGATTTAATAATTATTACAACTGCGGCATGCAGTAAAATGTAAAATAATATTGCACTTCTAATGGGTATTTCCCCCTCTAGTGCATCTTGTATATGATGCTTACTTGTGATTTACAAGTTACTTGCAGCTGACTAGTAAATAGAATGTTTTATACATAGGGCAGCTGAAGAGTCTGAAGTATAAAAACTACACACCCTAGAAACACGTGTGTACTTCTGGTGTTTACATGCCTAGTACAAGCTGCATCAAAAAACACTTGAACATTAAGTCATTATATATATCCTGCTGTGTTGTAAAGGTGCTGCTTAACTGAAAAGAAAAAACTGAAACGCTATTAGGATTGTTTTTTTAATATTGAGGCCTTTGTATGCAGAAGTAGGCTATTTATCATTCTTAGACTGCTGCCACCTTCGTGAAAATAAATAATTAATTTGATACAGTCATTCTGGTTAGTAGGGTATCATTTGCAATGCAACAGAGGTGGATGCCACTAATATTCTGCACTTTTTTATGCTGAAAAGAATGAGTTATAATTTAACAGTAGTTCAGATGGGATCCAGATACTGTAATATTTACTAGCAGTGGCTAGTTAGGATACAATGGAGTGTAGAATAATGGAATTTATTAGAGGTTCAGATGTCACCCAAATATTGTACTAACTGATGATGGCTGTAGCTAGTTCATAAGTAAGTGTGACTCAATTCAGTAGCGCCCCCCCCCCCAAAAAAAAACACATTCATATTGGGCACTAGTTTTCTACTGTTAACTAAACCTAACCTCTCAGCTTCACAAGTGGACATGTTGGTACACTGGTATTCCTGACTATTGTGCTTTATTGGACCAACTGCATGCACAGGAGTGATGGAATTTAATGATATACAGAAGTTAAATGGATCCAGGAATTAATGCAACATATCCTTGTGGCATTTCACGTAGTCTATCAGGCTAATGTGCAACCAGAGTACTTCAAAATGAAGTGCACTGTTGTCATCATAGTTACAATACAAAATGCTAGGTGTTTTATCAGATTTGGGGATCAGGTTTTCTCATGTACGGAGATACAAGTTCAGTGCTTTCCTCAACTTGCAAATACTATGTTTACAATGTCCAAAGTCTCCCAGAATATCTGTTATATCTTCCAAAATCCAATAAGACTATTAGGGTAATCGAAGCTGCAGAAAGTCTAAGTAAAGAAGGAATACATTTGCAGAATTCTAAGGAAGTATCCCCAAAAAAAAAAAAAAGAACTCTCGTTTTAGAGGGACCAGGTCTAAGCCCCTTCTTTAAATGCAGTCTAAATACAGTTACTATCAATGGTGTTGCAGCTTCATTTCTGTAGTAAACTAAAGTGCACTCTGGATTTGGTGGCAAGTTCATGTTTTTAAATCTTTTTCAATACAAGCAGAGACTCAAAAGCACAACTCTGATTCAGTTCTAGTATGGACTCAAGCAGAGAACAGAATAGCCCCAAACCTTGCAAGTATATCACTCTGATTACCAGAGTGGGTAGCCGCAGCACAAAAACTGATGGGGCATTTTGCTTTGTAGTTGCTCTTCAGCAACATGACAGAAACAATATTCTTTTTGTTATTATATGAGGTGTCTAAAATATATGCATTGTTCAGTATGTGTGTCACGCTGCAGCCACCTGCCTTGGACGAAGGCTAATACAATTGGCCATGCTATTTAGACACTATCCCTTCTCCATAGCAGGAGAATGTCTGTCCATTGTTTACCAAATTTAGCAGTATGTCCCAAATTAAGAGTCTGAGTACAAAATCCTTTATGTAATAAAAACTTTTTTATTTGTACAAGAAAACCATTTAATCAAAAATGAAACTCTTCATCTAAAGTCCACGACATTGTATCTGTTACAGTGGAAAGGTCAAAGATAATAAATAAGAACTTCAGTCTACATAGTGTAAATCATTCCAACAGTGAATCTCCTTCTACCTGACTGCTTAAGTGTGTAAAATAAAAATCTTATTGGGCTAATATTTTGCTAAAGTATCTGGTATATATCCTTAAAATACTGTGCTATGTAAACTGAAAACAAACTGGTTCTCTGGGAAAGGGATGCTCCTCTGTGGTTTACGGGGGGATATGAATTGGCTTCTGATGGTATCTGTGTGGCAGGGATAACACTGGACAGCTCCTGTATGAAGTTCACCTGGCAGTCTGCTACTCTGACATGCTCTGCTGTCTTACTATGAAGAAAGGATGGAACCCATCACTGTTTATCAGCCCAGTGAACAACTACGCAAGGCAGCTCTGTACAATCTCTGGTGGAAACTCACAGTGTGCCACTCTGATTCCGACAGATGACCACTTAAGTGCACCACCACAGAGGGACGTCTCATGGGGGGTTAAAACTGGCAGCACACAGAGAAACCTACAGAGAGGGAGGTATGAGAGAGAGAGATATAGAGGATGCTAGACTGTACTTTCATCATCTGTAAATAAGTTTTAAATTAAAGATTATATTTTTGTATATCTTGCTGTGATAATTCTTGATTTTCGGTAAAACTGTACCTAAGAGAGAGGGGGAATGATAGGGGGCATTAAAGAATGGTATTGCAGCAAGTGTGGCCTAATACAGGGGATTTGGGAGTCAGTCAGTGCAGCCATAGTGCACCACAGTAATATCAGACTACCAAGATTACAGGAAACTTCCACTAGGCGTAGTAAGCTCACCCTCTTCTCAGCTTGGGAAATATCCTACGGACTTTGCTCTCCCCATCACCAGCATGCTCTAGTCACTCCAAAATGAACCCAGCCCTTTTCTAGAGGGGCCATGAGTAATAACGGCAGACCACCATGCCCCCCACTAACCAAGGGCTAAGCTAAGATGTGCTGCCTCTTCCTCACAGCAAGATTCAAGATTGACAGCTCTACTGGAGGTCCTCATAACAATCAAGGTATCCAAGTGCATAAACTGTGAACTGCCAGATCACTACAGTACCCTATAGGGTCCCCCTGTGTTAGTTTGCTGTTCTATTACATTCTGCAAAATGGGTCTAGTGCTAAATCAACAGTTGTACCAACCCCTTTCCAAATGCTGTGTAAATGAAAAAGGCGTTCTAAAAAAATTTAGTAAAAACTTTCTAAAACATCCTAAAATAAGATGACGTGAACTCTAAACTCTTAATTTCCTTTTGCTAGCTCAGCTTTTCTTAGTTCGAGGCATAAAAAGGGCAGAGACCTGCACCAAAGTTCTCTTCTACAACTCGCCTACAAAATCCACTCCCTGCTCCCCAATCAGCTTGCAGAACCAATGTTAATTATCTTCTGCCTACAAGCTAAAGTATTTACAGGGTAAAACTTAATACTGACACAGGTTTTAAAAGAAAACCCCAGAAAGTCTTTTAGAAACTCTGGTAACTTCCTTTGGAGTTATGCAGACTTAAAGAGCAGCTGACGCTGTTGGGAAAACTTTGGAAAACATAATATTTAGACACAATTTAGCTCGAATTTCATACATCTACAGATTTCTTCTCTCTTATTACTGAAGAAATTCCCACAAAAACAAGATCTTCATCAATTAGAGTTCACCTGCCTCTATAGCTTATTCCCTACTTGAAATTATAATGCTCTGCTGTGACATCACAGTCTGTTGCCATGGAAATAACTGATGTAACAAGCAGAATAATATGACATCAGGATGGGTAAAAGCAATAGGAGCCAATGAACCCTCAAGAAACAACTATTCCTTGGCCGGCCCAGTGGCTCGGAGGGTTGAGGCATTGGACGCCTTACCTCACGCTACACTGGCGAGCGGGTTTGGGAATGACCTCGAGTCGTCGGGGTGCCGGCGTAGAGAGTTGGCAGGCCTATAGGCTGCTCTCCTTTCCTGAGGGTGGTGGGGGTGGGTTGTCGCGCTCCCGTAGTTCCTCTCCCACTGGGTGGCGGTCCGATGGGAAAGATTAGGCAGAGGGGGCAAGGATGGTAGGGTGGAAGGTGCTGAGCTGGTGCCACGGTGTGTGTGCGTGCCTCCACATGCACGGCCGTGTGCCAGGGTAAAAATGGACAAACATAATTAAAAATCCCATTTTCATGCATATGATCTCAGTAATAAATAATTTGGATAAGAAACACAGAGCTAAAAAGAAATATAAGATGCTTCCTGCCCAAACATTATGTTTTTCACAGTTCTTCTTTGGGCGTTGGTGGCTCTTTAAAGAGGTCGTGAAATTATTTCTAATCAGCAGTTATTCAATTTGGTGTAACACCTTTGAGCAAATATGCTCGTTTACAAAGGTTCCACATCAGTTACAGGTCATGGGGTACATCTATGGACTACAGGATGCATAGGTAGAAAAACAGGTAATGAGTTACAACACAATTAGGCACACAGTATATCAAGACTGTACAGCACAATACACGTAGTAGCTGTTTACATTTTGAAGACCACCTATAATGTTCCCATTTTCAGAAATCATATCCATAAACTATATGATCCACATGTAACTGTACCTGAATAAAAAGTAATATGATAAATTATTTTGTTTTGTTTTTTATGGGCAGTATTGTGTTACAGTTCTCTTAATGGAACCAGTGATCTGGAGTTTTAACTACTATATCATGGTTTGTGCCTGGAACTCTGAACATGGTTCTGATAGGACAATAGCTCATACTTAGCATTCTGTACACAAATTATGACATAGTAAAAACTCCAAATTACTGGCTCCATGAAGAGAACTGTGCAGATGCCGGGGCTGGCAGTATAGCCTAGATGTTACAATAATGAGCTGTGAATGAGCTTGGTACATCCAGCAGACCTGGGATTTATTCCCAGAATCTCCCAACATGCATACTGTGTGACTCTGAATAAGTCACAACCACCTCAAAGCTCCTGGGTCACCTCTGAAAACCGACACTTGCACCTAGCGGGCCTTACCTGGTTAACAAAAATAAAAAACAGAAAACTGAAAACAGTTTTTCACATCAGTGTTTATTCAGGTACTGTTAAATATGACTCAGTTGGAGGCAAGTTTTTCATTTCTGTTACCAGTAACACTATGAACTGTTGCCAATTAGCACATATTTCTGGTCCTCTTTAAACATACATGTTTTAAAGATAGCTTAAAGAGACCATGAACCTCAATTTGTTTATCAAGTCAAAGGAAACCATTGCGGAAAACTGAAAATGTCACTGGAGCCATAATGACAGGGTTTGTGCCCCATCCATCGGATGCATTTACTCAGCTTTTGATAATACCATATTGGATTAGATCTGTTTAGCCGATCACTAGAAACAGGGGAGGTACCCAAAGACTGGAGGATAGCAGATGTAGTCCCCTTATACAAAAGTGGGAACAAAGAGGAAGCGGGGAACTACAGACCAGTCAGCCTCACCTCGGTAGTGGGGAAGATCATGGAAGCACTACTGAAGGAGAGATTGGTGGAACATCTGGTTGTCAATGGACTACAGGACCCAAGGCAGCATGGTTTCACCAGGGAAGGTCATGTCAGACCAACCTCATTGAATTTTGACTGGGTGACTAGGGAGGTGGGATCAGGGAGGGCAGTGGACATGGCCTATCTGGACTTCAGCAAGGCCTTTGACACTGTGCCACATAGAAGACTATTGCACAAACTGGGGAATATGGTGTGGGCAGGACAGTAGTGCGGTGGGTAGGTAACTGGCTGGGCAGCAGGACACAGAGGGTGGTGGTAAATGGCTGTCCTCCACAGGGGAAGAGTGACCAGTGGGGTACCACAGGGATCAGTGCTGGGACCGTACTATTCAATATCTTCATCAGTGACATATGCAGGACCTAGAAGGCAGAATTTCACTGTTAGCTGATGACACAAAGCCTGTAACAGAGTAGGACACACCAGAGGGTGTAGACAGAATGAGAAGGACCTACAGAAACTTGAAGAATGGTCAGGGGTTTGGCAGTTGAAATTCAATGCAAGGAAGTGCAAGATAATGCATATGGGGCACAAAACCCTGGCACAATATATCAGTTGGGGGGTGAGGATATAGCATGCACCAAGCAGGAAAGGGATCTTGGAGTTATCATCTCTGATGACCTCAAGGCAGCAGGTAAAGCAAATAGGATGCTGGGATGCATAGGCAGGGGCATCACCAGCAGGAAAAGGGAGGTCATAATTCCACTATACAAGACACTAGTGAGGCCGCACCTGGAGTACACTGTGCAGTTCTGGAGACCTTACCTACATAAGGACATAGACAGGGTAGAGAAGGTTCAGAGGAGGGCAACAAAGATGGTGCATGGATTGCATCACAAGTCCTATGAGGACAGGTTGAAGGCGCTGAACATGTACTCCCTGGAGGAGAGGAGGGAGAGAGGGGATATGATAGAGACATACTAGTATCTTACAGGGTGCAGGAATGCACTATTTTTAAGCGAAAAAGATGTTCCAGGACTAGAGGACATGGGATGAAGTTGGAGGAGGGGACGATTCAGAGGAAGCGTGAGAAGAATTTCTTCACAGAGCGGGTGGTGGACAAGTGGAACACCCTGCCAGAGGAAGTGGTGGGGCTGAAACAATCACGGGATTTAAGAATGCATGGGATAGACATAAAGGAATTCTGGAGGTCAGGGGTTAGGGGCAACAGACTTCCTGGAAAACATAAACTGAACTTACAAACTTAAATGGGCAGACTGGGTGGGCCATAGGCCCTTATCTGCCGACACTGTCTATGTATCTATGGATGGCATTAGTGAGCTATTCTTTTTGATGGCCCTGGCCATCCTTTGCAGGTCATGAATGCAGGTTTGCCACCCTCGCAAGCACACAGTAAGTGACTAGTCTGTAAAAATTTCAAAGTGCCTGGCCCACTCTACTCTACTCTAGATCCCATAAATCAAAAAATGTTAATTGGGAGAGCCTGCAATGGAATGCAGGAATGGAATGGGGGGGAGCTTTAGCTGCCTTGGGGATCAAGAGATAGGTACTTGGGGTGACTCGGCTGCATGGGAATTGATGTGGGTGCATCGGCTGACTTGGGGAATCCAGGTTGGGTGCGTCAGCTGACTTGCAGATCAGAGGTGGGTTCTTTGGCTAAACTGCAGATTACAGGGTGGTTGCTTTGGCTGACATGAGAATCAAGGGGTAGGTGCTTTGGTTGACTTGGGGATCAGATGAGTACTTTGACTTGAGAACTAGGGTGAGTGATTCGGCAAACATGGGTCTCAGTGATGGAGAAATTGGACTGATTTATGGATCAGGGTGTGGGTGCTTTAGTTAATTTGGGTTTTAGGGGGCAAGTGCTTCGGACGTGGCTCGGGTGCTTTGGTTAAATTGGGGATCATAGGATGAGTGCTTTAGCTGACCTGGGCATCAGGGTGGGTGCTTCCGCTGACGAGGACTGGCATATAGTGACTGATGACTGTATTGTGCGTTGGTGATAGGTGTTGCAGTACAGACTGAGATATGGGGGGGCTATGTGCGTGTGGGAAATGAGGAGGGCAGGGCTATGCTGCAAGCTACTAAGGGACTATTCTAATTATCTGCATCTAAAAGCTAAAGATTTAGTTGCAAGATTTGGGATCCTCATCTTTAAACCATTATAGAGTCACACTCTTGAAAAGAAAAAACGCCATCAGACTTTATGTTATTTACTTTTCTGTAATGTTCAATGTTGTCAAGTGGAAGTCTTAACATACGGCTAAAGTCCCCCCCAGGATACTGGCACTGCTCAAAGCTGTGACAATGTATGGAATGTTGGTGGCACGAGAGTTCCACAGCTTCAAACTGATGATGCCACACCGTGAAACAGTAATAAAAGTTAAAACCCCACTAATGCCATAATTACAACATTTAGCCAAGTATCTTGTCAAACACCAGTGTACAGCCCCCCGACCCCCCCCGAAAAAAAAAAAAATGTACGGCTTACTTTCGACTGCTGGCATCTTTTGCGTGCTCTCCCAGCAGTAGCGTAGCAAATTCCCAGAGGGCCTGGTGCAAGGCCATGTTACAGGGCCCCTCCCCAGTTTTGAATAAACATCAAAATTATGATTTGGGCCCCTCAAACCTCGTGGGCCCAGGTGGCACTGCATCCTTGTAGCTACGCCCCTGTCTCCCAGCCTCAGGAATGGATCTCTGCAATGGGGGACCGGGAGGAGAGCTACAGGACTCCTGACTTTTTTCAGTACCATCTGTGCTACTGTAACGTGCCGCTCAGCCCACACATCAAAGGGCCATGATGGACAAAACAAGGATTGCGTTGGCACAGGGACCAGGATTCCTCAAATGGATACCCTGACTGGCACACTACTGTGAGTGCAGCTGCGCTGAGTGATGGGGACTTGACGGACTGTTTGGATGGCATGAGCCCTGTATAAACAAATCCTGTGTGGACCAATGCCCCCTGATGAAGAGGTTTACCCGCAAAGTGTTGGAGTTTGTTGCAGCAGAATGTATATTGCTTTTTTTTTTTGCACTGTGGCACTTCAGTAAACACTTTCTGGCAATTATTCATGGAGTGCTTGTAGCTGTGGGACCAGTGCTCCTGATTAGCATGGCCACCGCCATGTTTGTAGCCTTTGACCCTGGTGCTCAGCCAATCAGGAGGCAGGATCAGGAAGCGAGCCCAGAGACCCATGGACTACAGGAGGACCTATTAATTCAGGTACCTTTTCTGCAGGTAATGGTGGATCATGTATTAGACCGACAGGACTGCTTGGTCTCACTGACAGCCTCCAGAAACACTGTGGGCTGACCATTCTCAAAAAGAAGTGCAGGGGTTTGCTACTTTAGAACACACTGTTGGAGATCTCAGAGAGGAAGGACTGCTGTCCAGGAGGGCTTGAGCTGAGTTGCAACAGCCTGTGCATCTATTTGTGGTGAACTGTTAGTAAAGCCATTTTCCTGGTGAGAAGTAAAAGGCTGTAACTGCATGTTAGCCAGCATTGAGGATGTCACTCAGAAGTGCCAATGTAGCAAGACAGAGCTGCAGCAAGGCTGCTGAGGGGTCCATTTGTGGGCCCCATAGGCAGGTGTCAGGCTGCGACCACCTTGTGGTTCGGAGGCCTTGACATATGGGCCCGTATGGATACGCAGTGGTAGGAGAGAGGGAGGCCAGCCAGATCTCTGGAGGGGAAGACTATGAAGCAAACACCAGATTGTGAGTGAAGCAGGAGAACAGAGAAGCAGCCCAGCTGATCGAGGAAGACTGTGAAGATCAGAGACCCAGAAGCCCTGCAGAGTGAGGCAGAATCCAGCAGGTTGGGAACACTAAATATGAGCAGGGCTTTTCCTGTTTCGGGGGAGGTGAAGTGTTTAAAGTGGTACATTATGATAGCGATAATACCATAGTGGTCTGGGTTTATGAGGTTAATAACTAGACCTGGGTAATAAACACAGAGGCTGAAGGTAGGGTTTATTTATTAACCCCTGGTCTGGTTAATTATTGGTATTATGGCTAGTATACTGGAGGGAAAAAAAAAATTAAAAACAGCAAAATCAGTGTGTCGTGTTACAGCACATTGTGAGAAAGCAGAACTGTTTCACAGAAGCACTGTAGAGTTACTACAGTTTGACTGGCTGTTGCTCGTTGAAGTGGGAGGGCTTGCTCTCCAATTGGCTAAGTACACATGCAGCAGCCAGTGAGCATGCAGAGCCACTGTCTCATTATTCAGTCTACTGTCTAGTTATTGCAGAATAACTTAAAAGGGGCACTGTCAGCTTTTCCCCTCTGTTATAATTAATTTTATAGTAGTGGATCTCTAGGCACTTACCTGGGTAAACGATGATGCAGAATGCCCCTGGATAGATGAAAATGCAATACGTGTACCTGTTTTTTATAAATTAATAATTGTTACATTACACACAGGCCGCATTTAAATGCTGTGCAGAAAGCAGATTCAAATGAACGCTGCGTTTTCATGACAGCCCATCCCCCAGGAGCGCATTTTGAACATTATCCTAATAACCACATAATGCAGTGCATCTAGTTATTTTAAGGTGCTTCTGATATTTCTAACACAAAACGAAGCACTCGCTTCAGCCGCGAAGAGATGAAATCTGCGCCGAAATCCCACGCATGCGCAACAGCGGCACATTCTTCGCATGCGTGGATCTTTCCTCCTGGCCTATTGGCGCATGCGGATTTCGCACCAGATTGCAACATTCTTTGGCGGCTGAACGAACGCCGCTTTTGTTAGAAACACCAGGAAAACCTTAAAATAACTAGATGCACCGCATTAAGTGGTTATTGGATAATGATGGTAAATGTGCTCCTTGGGGACAGCGCTCACGGTTAACGCGCGTTCTTGCCTTGAATCTGCTTCCGGTTGGCAGCGTCCCGAATGTAATGTGAAAACTATTAATTTACAAAAAACAGGTACACGGATTGCATTTTCTTCTATGCAGGGGCATTCTGCATCATCGTCTACCCAGGTACGTGCCTAGAGATCCAGTACTATAAAATTAATTATAACAGAGGGGAAAAGCTGACAGTGCCCCTTTAACAGTAATTCTGCATCCTGACTGGCTAAGAGGGAATTTCCAGTATAGTTCTTTGTATTTGTCCATCAGGCCATAAACTGTACAAATAGGAACATTAGACATTGCTGGCTGATACAATTAAAAAAAAAAAAGGTTCATCCAGTCTGCCCATAGGGAGTATTCCACCTATCCTCTAAACCTGTATCAAGTAGGTTTTAGCCATGTCGTCTATACCTGAACCCGCCCTTCCACCTGCTCATTACCACCCTAGCTCCTACTCTTAGAATGGTTAACCTTCTTAATTCCTGTCCAAGCCATTCCTGAACCCGTTTATAGTCTCTCGCTCCTTACCTCAGATTCACGGAAAACTGCCGTTCTAGTAACCTTTGTGATTGGGGATTCTAACTGCGCAGTTTGCTTGCAGCTATTTTGAAGTACACCACCGTTGCCCAACCCGTGTCAGCATCAACAGGCCTGCACAAATTAAGCACTAGGTACCCAGAGACTTTATAAAGGAACTCCCTGAATGTCTTAAATGGGAATTACTGTTAGCAGCTGGGAGAGGTTAGTGGCATATAGTACAGGTTACCATCCTGAAGCTGTACTGTGCATCATAGAGAATGGGTAGGCAGAGTGTAGACAGTCGCCTTGAAGGGCTTTATCCATAGCAGCATGGGAAAACTTATTTGACTACACCTGCCACGTGATTTAGGCCAAGCCTGCACAGGGCACCAGAAGACTGGCCATATTGGTTTCACCTTACACTAACCCTTTTTTCCCTTCTTTTAAGGGATGTAGCCCTAAAACAGTTTGTGTGTCACTGCAAGCCATCTCTCATTATTGCATATGTAGGTGAATAGTACATGCCAATTGGGGGAACTATTTGCTACTGCCTGGGGTTTGCAGGAAGAGTGACCACAGTCGGAAGGTACAGCATCCCAGGGGGTTGTACTAACCAGACACCAGGCCTGTTTAAACTGTTGTGTGTGTGGATGCACAGAATGCTATTTTTTACTATCTGGATAACAAAAACAAAAAAACTTACTAGTAAAGGAGAAAAGAACCCATGAGCCACCAAAACATCAATGGCATCAGTGACCTGGTGGTGGTGGTGGTGGTGCCATAGCTTCAGCGACCTGGTGGATTTGTACGGTAGTTGTGCTCCCTACCCTTAAATGAACTGGGAGGCCACCCACCCTACAGGGGCCTTAAACAAGGAATAAACATTTGCTGTATCTTTATACAAGGATCAAAGCAACTTGGCTCGCCTTAAATATCTGGAAAACCAAGATACTCTCGCCAGATGACATGGACCATCTGGAGTTGCTAAACTCTGGAAACACAGGCTGTAGCTTAAATATACAGAGTAAATGGTAAATTTCCAAACTAAAAGATTAAACTGCTTAAAACTACAAGACCATAGAATGATTAGCTACCGTATGTGTAAACTACTTCTACTGTAATGCTCCCGAAACAGCTACACAATGCAATCTACTGAGTATGTTGGCAATATTCTTCATGAGAGTTAAAAGCAACTGGGAAGGCTGGCCCATCAGCGCAGTGGTAAGGCTACTCCTCCCAACACAGGTGGCCATTGTTTGGAGCAAGCCTGACTCGCTTGGGGAGGAGGATCAAGTGTCTCAAAAGACACACTCTGGGGAGGGAGTGTGTGCAATGCTGTCGAAGCAATGCCACCTGCATGACCACGGGTGGTGCTGCAGGTGAGCATACCACAGGAGAGTGGAGATGCTGGCTAACACTGCACAACAACATGCTCTGCATCACGGTTGCTGGTGTCTCGAGGGGTGAGCATGGAAAACCAAGTAAATGGCCCCACATCTGAAGACAATAGACCCTGGTACAGCCAGGCCTCGCAATGCTGCTGCACAGCCTCTTTACAGTGAACTGCTTTTGGGGGTAATCTCCCAACCCTGCAGGGGGGGGGGGGTAGATAAACCAAGGCTCCATGGAATGTTGTGTATGCAAGTGCAGGGGGGGGGGTCAGTGTACCTTGGGAGATCCTGCAGGAGCTGCGTGTTAGTGATTGGAAGGAAGTCTGAAAAAGTACTTCTTACACACAAACTTTGTGGTGTGGTCCCAGTGACAACTTTGGAGTGAACAGAAAAAGGAATTAAGTAAAGTATGATAGAACTTCACCTTTCTGTAGTGCTCTATATTTTCACTGGGAAGTTATTACCCATTCAAATTAGGAAAAGGGGAAACTATTACCATCTTCTAGTGAGAGTTCCACTTTGTGATAACTGCCTGAGGCACCATGCACTCAAACGCTGCACTAGCCGAGGTCTGTGTATCAAACCGGTAATGCTTCGTGAAAGTGTGTTGGCAAGACCATGTGGCTGCCCTACAACATTCTGAGACAGAGGCCTCTGCTCTTTCGTACTTGAACTTT
Organism: Neoceratodus forsteri; assembly: GCA_016271365.2. Lineage (NCBI taxonomy): Eukaryota > Metazoa > Chordata > Ceratodontiformes > Ceratodontidae > Neoceratodus > Neoceratodus forsteri. The sequence goes on from CM028134.1 coordinate 686,562,835, forward strand.
GCATAGCCCTGGTCAAATGTGACCTAATCAAAGCTGGCGGTTTTAGCTTTGACACAAGATAAGCCTTACTACATGCTCTCTAACCCATCAGCCAAGGTAGCCTTGGAAGCCATTTGCACCTTCTTTATAGCTCAGCAGGGCATGAAAAAACAGACTAGAGAAAAGTCTATGTCCTTACTAGGTATGTTTCGTTCATTCTGAGATCAGGTAACATAGGGTTAGGGGAAGGTGTAAAGGCAGTTACCTCAGTAGGAAACAGCAGATAAATGTATGGGGGTAAAGGAAGAAGGAAAATACTATTTGAGAGGGAACTACTTGTTGAGAGAGGTAGGGAGAAAAAAAAAAAAAAGGTACAAAGGAGGAAAGCAAGCAAAAAAGGGGGGCTAAGAACACCATATCATGGGTAAGGGTGCAGAAACATTTCCAGGTGACACAGGAAGAGTTAGAATTGGGAATAGTGCAGCGCAGTAGTTGTGTGGTGGCATATTTCAGAGACACCTTCTGGAGGCTGTGGTGCTGCCCAATCTGCACACACCTCTCTGGGTTGAGGAAAGAGGTTACTAGACTCCAGGTCAAGTTGGCTAGGATTCAGGGGACCTCTTACCCCACCCAGGGGTCACCAAGTCCAACACCGTTACCCCAGAGGATGCCAGGGAGGAAAAATGGCTGAACTATGGTGGGCTCTGGAAGGGTGGGGAGAGGGGCAGAGATTCCTCAACCGGTACAACTACATAATTCCTATACTGCTTTGGCAGGGGGGACTGCCAGTAGGCACCTATGGTAGTGAGAAGGGAAGAAGTGTGGGTGTCCCGTGCAACAGAAACCCCATGGAGGGCTGTAGAGGACCCTAGAGGAGGAGGAGGAAGCAACTTCTGGTGGGGGACTCACTGTGAGGGTGACAGATCTGGGAAAAGAGAGGAAGGTTAGGTGCCTACATGGTGCCACGGCCCGGAGGAATGGGAAGGCAGGACAGAGAGCTGGATGTCATTATCCATCTGGGGACTAATAACCCGGCTAGGGATGGGGCTGGAACAGTGCAAGGGGAGTTTAAAGAACTGGGGTGGGGTCTTAAGTAGCATACTCAGTGGCTTTCTCTAGGTGCTACCTGTTCTCGGGTTGGGGGCAGGAGGGTTCTCCACACCAAGTGCTTCAACTCATGGTTGAAGGCATGATGCAGAGAGGAGGGGGTTCGGCTACACTTGGGACTGGGAACCCACCTGGAAGGATAAGGGCATTTACAGGGGTGATGGCCTGCACCAATCTGGGCACGAGCTACAGTCCTCAGTGGACAGTTTAAATGTTACTCTGATGAACATGTATACTAGCCAAGGGGAATGGCGGAAGGACTCAGACAGGCATAAATGCCACCCCACCCCACCCAAACTGAAGTGGAGAATAGGGAGGACCCAAGAGGAGATGAATCCCCCAGGGTGCAAATAAATAAAAAGCAGGATAGTAGAAATGGGATAGGAGTTAAAGAGGGGGAAGGAGGGAAGGCAAAAAGGGGGTTAGCAAATCTGGAAGGCCATGTGTGCAAATGTCAGAAGTCTAGGAAATAAAATTTCAGTACTATAGGCCAACATGGCACAGGCTGACTTGGCTATTGTAGCCAACAGCCAGTACTGAGTCAAGGTGCACTGAAAACCATGACTGGGACGTGGCCATACCAGGCTATATGCTGTTCAGGAAGGACAGGTTGGGAAGAAAAGGAGAGGGCATGGTGCTTTATATGAGGGAATACATAAGTGATGGAGATTCAAGGAATATGGGAGGGAGGCAGAGGTATTGTGGGTCACCCTGGAGAAGGGGAACAGAGCTATTATTCATACTAGCGTGACCTACAGACCTCCTGCACTGGGGAAGATTTAGGTAAGGTACTGGTAGAAGCCACTGGCAAAATGGCAGAAAAGGGGGAGGTGCTGCTGGTGGGGACTTCAATCTGCCAGATGCAGACTGGCGCCTCCCAGCTGCAGCTTCAGCTAGAAGCAGGGACATCCTGGAGTCCCTGCAGGGGGCATTCCTCAGGTAACTGTCAGGGAGTCCACTTGTGATGAGGCAGTACTGGACTTGGTACTCGCTAAAAAGGGACAGTGTTGCAGATGTCAGGGTGGGAGTCCACCTGGGGACCAGTGATCAACATACCGTGTGGTTCAACATAAGAATGGCTGCGGAATCAAACCACACAAGGACGGGGGTCCTAGTCTTTAGGAGGGCAGAATTTAAAAAGATGGGTAAGTGCCTCAGGGATGACTTGACTGGGGAGGAATGACCTGGGTGGGTGGATGAACAGTGGCCAAAGCTAAAAGAGGGCATAATGGAAACAAGAAGCCTCTGCGTCAGGCAAGAGAACAAAAGCAAGGGGAAAAAAGAGACCGCTATGGTTCTTGAAAGAAGTGGCTGGAAAGGTGAAGGCTGAAGGGGTAGCACTCAGAAGGCATAAGGAGACGCAGAGGGAACAGGATAGACAGGGGTATCGGGGAAACAGGGAAGGCAGCCGGGAGAGCAGAAGTACAAACTGAGGAGAGAATAGCACAGGCAGCGGTGAAAGGGGATAACATTTTTTTAAGGTCTGCAAGAGAAAAGAGGAAAACCAGGGAGGGACTGTAAGGTTAAAAAGGGGAGGGGGGACTTTGCAGAGGGGGACCAAGAAAAGGCAGACATACTGAACAAATACTTCTGTTCAATGTTCACAGAGAAAACAGAAGGGGAGGTGCCACAAAAGTAACAGGAGCTGTGGAGGGAGGAAGGTGGATACTGTTCCTTTTTCGAGAAGAGGGTCCTGAAGGGACTCGCTAATCTGAAAGTGAACAATGTGATGGGGCCAGACAGTGTGCATCCAACAGTACTGAGGGAGCTCAGGGAGGTACTGTCTGCACATTTGACAGTCCTATTTAAAAACTTACTGGAAATGGGAATGGTTCTGTAGGACTAGAGGTGGGCACAGGCAGTCCCACATCACAAAACTGGTAGCAGGGAGGAGGCAGTCAACTATAGGCTAGTCAGCCTAACATTGGCGGTGGGAACGTTAATGGAATCACTGCTGAAGGAAAGGAGTGTGGAACATCTTGAATCCAGTGGGTTACAAGAACCAAGGCAGCATGGATTCACAAAGTGGGGTGGAGGTTTATACCAAATGAATCTGACAGATTTCTTTGACTGGGTGACCACGGAATCAGCAGTGGGATGTGGCCTACCTAGATTTCAGGAAGGCTTTCGACACTGTTCCACACAAAAGACTCATAAGGAAGCTGGGCAGCTGCCAGCCTGCCGGCAAAGCATCCGTCTGTGGCACTAACATCCCGGGCTCAGGGATGGACTCGGGAGTCGGGGGGAGAAGGACTGAGCATCCTAGGGACTGCTATTCTTCTCTGGGGGGGTTGGGAGTGTTCGGCATTATGGGGACCTCTGGTACAGGCCAGGGGTACTGCCACGGCCAGCACCACATGTTACGGGGGCGGATGCTGGTATCACTGCACATCCCCACCCCAAGGATAAAACTTGGCAAAAACCCACCGGTCACTAATGATGGCCCCTGCCTCCGCCACTGCTCCTGCTGCCAACAAAGGTCCGCCGGGGGGGTCTCAACTCCTGTGTCCCTGCCCTGGGGGCAAGCCAGGGCTCGTGACCGTGTTTCCTGGGGAGGGGGCGCCCACCCAACAGCTCTGCCCAGGGGAGGTAAGCCTGGGGATGTGTGAGCAGGGACCGGAGCCTCGGCCAGCAAAAAAAAAAAAAAAATGAAGCTGGGCAGCTTAGGGGTAAGTCCAAAGGTGGTAAACGGAGTATGAAATTGGTAGGGGACAGATGACAGAGGGTGGTGGTAAACAGAGTTCACTCCAGAGAAGGGAGGGTGACCAGCAGGGCAGCTCAAGTGACACTGTAGATGAGCTGAAAGGGAAGTTCAGCATCTTTGTGGATGACAACAAAATCTACAACAAGATGGACATGGGTGTGTGTGTGTGTAAAGAATGAGCAGAGACCTGAGTGAACCTGTAGAGTGGTCAAGGGTGTGGCAGCTCGGTTTCAATGCAAAATAAGTGCAAAATCATGCACCTGGGGCACAGAAACCCAGGGGCAGAATACAAAGTAGGTGGTGAATTAGCGATGATCACCAAACAGGAATGAAAGATAGGAGTAAAAGGTGGCCAGGCAGTGCAACAAGGCAGTTGGGTGGGCTAGTGGGATGATGAGGTGCATAGGGAGGGGTATCAGCAGCAGAAAGAAGCAGGTAGTGTTGCATCTGTATAGATCACTGGTAAGACCCCACCTACAGTACTGTATCTAGTTCTGGAGACTACATCTCCATAAGGACATAAAAGTGGAGGCTCTCCAGAGGAGGGTAATTAAAATGGTGCAGGGTCTGCATCAAAAGCCTTATGAGAAGAGACTAAAGGACCTCCATAAGTACACCCTAGAACAGAGAAGGGAGGGATATGATAGAGACCTTTAAATACCTCACAGAAATAAGTAAGGTACAGGAAGGAAGCATTTTTCAGAAAAAAATATGCTCAAGAACAAAGGGACATGCAATGAAGCTGGAGGGGATTAGATTCAGGAGAGAGGAGGACGTACAACTTCACAGAAAGAGTGGTGCATGCCTGGAACAGTCTTTCAGTGGAGGTGGTGGGGTGAAAACGGTGGGGTTCAAGACTGCATGGGACAGGCATAAGGGAATCTTAGTAGAAAGGAAGTTGGGGGGGGGGGGAAGAGCCAGAGATCAGGTAGGGTCTGTGGTAAAACTGCACGTAGGGAAAAATGAGCAGAGTAGGTGGGCAAAACGGTTCTCATCTGCCATCAAACTGTTTCTGTGTACCATCAGAATTATGCAAATGACTTGTTTGGGGCAACATGAATTGAAAGCGAACAACTTGCTTCGTATAAAAGGTAATGGGTACTTTTGAGAGACATGAGGCTATTTTCCTAAGGGTTACCTTGTGGAGAACAATGAGATAAGGCTCCTTGGAGGAAAGAGTCTGAAGCTCACTAAACCATCTGGCAGAACAGAGCTTTCCAGAGGACACACCTTGCTGTACAGAACATCTTTGGAAACGGTGGCCAAAGGCTTGAAAAAAACAATTCACAGAGAGTTCTGATAATCCAATAGACATCCCATGGAGCTACAGGCGACCATCATGAGGGCCTAACCCTACAGACCTTTGGAAAAAATCTGCAAATGTTTAAGAGTGTTCCGAGAAAGGAACCATCCACAAGGCCCAAAAAAGACCCAAAGCTGAAAATATGGCCCAGAAAGATGGCTTAAAGCTAAGCCCTTATCAAATTCAACCTGAAGGAATCCAAAATCTAAGCCACAAAGGCTGTCCCTCATCTAGAACCCTGAGCCTTGTGCCCAACTGGCATATGAGTTCCAGACCTTCTCATAAGCAGACAGAGATTTTGATACCACTCTGGAGCTATCGGGAGGAAGTCTCCTTTTAATGTGTGAAACTTTCTTAGTACAGTAGTCCCTCGTTATAACGAACTGCCTTGGGTCCACTGATTTAGTTTGTTATAGTGATGGTACGCTATAGCTGAAAAGCTAAAAATAGTGAAAAATACAGCACTTAACATGAGTGTGAATTGAAGTGCACAATAAACTGTAGTAGTAAAAAATATTTTCTGTATGAAATTTGAAAAGGTATTTTACTTTTAAAGTTAAAAACATTTGTCTATTTATTTACTGTATTATTTATTGAAATAAGCGTCCAAAGTTGTCTGGATTTGCACACCCCTTGTTTGCTCCGCTCGTGCCATAGTGATCATTTTTTTAAAATTCATAAGCTGCAAAGAGGTGATGTAGGGCTGGCGTTCAAGGAATTTCAGACCAGTCTCCAGTGCAGCTAGTCCACTTTCAGCTGTAACTTCTGTCAAGTCCTCAATTTCAGCATTGGGGTCATCAGGGTCACATTCAAATTCAACAGAGCAGCTGTCATTTTTTATTTCCGCCACGACGTCCTCCTCGGTAAGTGGAGCAGTGATAGGGCAGCTGCCATCAACATGCAGCCAGTCATGGAGCAGCTGTGTGTCAGTTTCGAGATTTAGGCCCGAAGCTAGCTGTTCTGATTCTGTGTCCGTGTCTGCATCTTCTGACTCGGATAGGCTCACTTCTGGTTCAGCAATTTGCTGCTCCTCAAAAAGGGGACCTAGAGCATCCTTCCAGCAGTTTTGGATTTTTTTGGGGTGAAATCTGGTCCCATGACTATGCAGCAACATGAATCATGTCCTTCAAGTTGTACTGTTTTAGAAATGTCACCAGCTCTGAACTGGTATCTCGGGAGATGATTTCCCATAGCAGCTGTTTGCGGTACATTTTCTTTAGACTGGCAATCACACCTTTATCCATAGGTTGCATATGTGCTGTGGTGTTCACAGGCAGATAGCGAGGAACTACTGTATCACTAAAAGCAGTGGTGCTAGAGGTAACTGGATTTCCAAGTCCAAGATCATGTGTTCACTACCTCTGCCTGTGGACAACAGAAGTGTCTGAAGAACCCCAGTGCTTGAGCATTCAACCTGGAAATAAAAGGTTGATCTGCAGTACTCCAGAACATCAGCACAGGAGATGAATCCTTTCTGGGGTCAGAGACTGCTCCTCATGATCTACAACTCTGCATCTGAGCCACTACCACTCTCAAATAAGTGTCTGAAAGAGATGACATTTTCTTCCACTCATTGAAGCACTCTTAGGCGGCTGAGAGCAATTTATCATTGTTTGTACTTCACTGAATATGTACATGACTGTCACTGCATTGTTTGAGGGTACCATCACTGCTCGGAACTAGATTTGATCCTGGAAAAGGAGGAGGGCAAAAGAAAAAAAATACCCTATAAAATGTAGCTGGATATTTTTCTTCTCCAAGCCACAGCCACACGAATCATTATCTGGTTCAGTACTACGTCCCAACCAAGTAGACTGGAGTCTGCCATAAAAATAATCTCCGATGGAGAACAGAGAGGAACCCCCTTTAATACGCAGCCAAGATCGGGATCTGCTACTGTTCAGAAGCTGGGAACCAATTGAAGAGAAGATGCACTTGGTGAGACCTGAAGTAGAGGTGAGCCCAAAGGACCACTACTATTGCTGTCATCATAAAATCCAATCTCTGAAGGCATCTGCAAGCTAAAGCTATAGTCTGTGATCTAAACAGTCGGATCTCTTGGGAATTCTCTGCCCTGGATGAGAAGAGAAAAAAGTTATTGTAAATCCATCCAAAAACATGCTCCTAGGCATTCTAGGCTCTAGGATGGCTGGAGTGAACTATTTTGTATGATTTACTCTACAGCTTAGCTGTTCCAATGTTACCCTGACCAGGAGATTGCCCAAAGACAGGTAGACTTGGTGATAATCACTGTCAGTACTTAAGTCAAGACCATTGGCAGACGAGGCTAGACAGAAAAGGACAGCCTGGTACTGGAAATGCCAGTCTCTGATATGTCAAGCTTGAAAGATTCTGAGTGAGTGACAGATCGAAAAGTGGAACTAAGCATTCGATTGGGTGATGGAGGTCAGAAAGCCCCCAAAAAAGGTTACTCACCGGTAACAGTAGTTCTAGGAGTGGTGTAGGTTGTTCATCCACACGTCTCTGCATGTCCCTTCACCTTTAAGATCAGCCGGAAAGTCTTTAAGCTGGGTCCTCCCACCCACCTGGGTGATATATCCCTCAGCTCCACCCCATGACACCAGATCTTGCCCGCTGGAAGCAGAGGTTGTGCGTCAGGAAGGTCGGGTGGCTCTGTGTGGATGAACAACTTATACCATGCCTAGAACTACTGTTACAGGTGAGCAACCTGTGTTTCTAGGGACGTGGATATGTTGTTCTATCCACATGTCTTGGCAGACTTCTAGCAGTACTCCAGGAGGAGGGAGGCAAGGCACACACCCCCTACTTAGAGAACAGAGATTGGAGAACTGAGGCCCCAAAACCAGCATCCCGGCGTGACTCTATGTCAATGTGGTAATTGGAAATGAAGGTGTTTTCTGATTTCCAGGTAGCAGCCCTGTAGATTTCCTGGATAGGGATGTCCCTAGAAGCAGCCACCATCACAGCGGTGTGGTCGGTGGAATGAGCCCTTAGCCCTCCAGGAGGCTCCCTACCCGCCAACCTACAGCAGAGATCAATGCAGGATGTAATCCATCTGCCAAACGTCTGCTTGGCTGCAGGTCTGCTAGGTGCAGCTTCAACATAGGTGACAAACGGCTGGCGAACCTGTCCCCGAATTCCGGTCGTGAGTCCTTATAGTATGCGATCACTCGACTCAGGTCCAGGGTATGGAGTCTGTATTTGGTATCTGAGGTGTGATTGGGGTAGAACACGAACTCCGACACAACCTTCGGAAGGAACTTTGGGTTGGGGCGCAGGACAATCTTGTCCCTATGGAAGACCACATAAGGAGACTCGACAGAGCTCCTGGAGCTCCCCAGTCCTGGCTGACATTATAGCCACCAAGAAGGCGGTCTTCTATGACAAATGCGACATCTTGCACTTGTGCATTGGTTCAAATGGCTTGCCCATGAGCTTTGCCAGTACCAGCAGTAGATCCCATGGTTGTGGTGGTTCACGCACTGGCGGGGATATGTGATCGAGGCCTCTGAAAAAGCGCCAGACCACCTCCTGCTGACCATCCTGCATCCGGTAAGCAGAGATGGCTGCCTGGTGCACCTTAAGGGTCGTTGACTGAAGTTCCTCTTTGGAGAGAGACCATAGGAAATCCAGGGTGCTAGCCACTGGACAGGTCAGAGGGTCCAGCCCCTTGCCCTGACACCAAATGGAGAATCGCTTCCATTTGAAGGCATAGTACTTCCTGGTCGATTCCTTCCCAGATGCCTCGACTTCAATGAGTACATCTTTGGAGAGACCCAAAGCCTGGAACTCTAGCCACTCAGGAACCAAGCTTTCAGGTACAGGGATTGAAGGTCCAGTGGAGTACCTTCCCCTGGTTGATGGAAAGCAGATCCGGAACTGCTAGAAGACACCTTGGGAGCCTGGTGCTGAGGCTGAGAAGATCAGGGTACCAAAACTGGCAGAGCCAGTCCGGAGCCACTAGGATCACCTGTGCTTTGTCCCTCGTGACCTTGAGGAGCAAGGGAAGTGGCAGGAAGGCATAAAAGAGGCCTGAGTTCCATGGCCTCGAGAAGACATCCCCCTGTAGCGAGCCTGCTGAGGGGGTGGGTTGGCGCAAAACATCCTCAGCTTTGCGTTCTCCCTAGAGGTGAACAGGTCAACCTGAGGGGTGCCCCACTGGGACAACAAACTGTATACTACCTCTGGATGGAGAGACCACTCATGGGACGCCTCGCCCACTTGGCTGAGGGTGTCTGCCAGCTGACTGGAGGCTCCTGCCACATGAATGGCGAGGAGATCCGCCTCCTGTCAGCTCACGAGGGTCCAGATGCAGAGAGCTTCCCTGCACAGAGGCAGGGAGTGCATCCTGCCTTGCTTGTTGAGATAGTACATGGTTGTGGTGTTGTCCATCTGGACCTGAACCACTTGACCCCGAATGAATGGAGCGAAGGCAGTCGGCGCCAGCCGGACTTCTCGGAGCTCCAGTAGGTTGATGCGGCATTGAGACTCCTCAAGGGTCCAGAGCCCGAGGACTCTGTGTCCCCCCCCCCAAAGTGGGCACCCCATCCCGTGAGAGAGACATCAGTTGTCAGAATGACTGTCGGCTTGAGGCGGACAAATGGGATCCCTTCCTGCAGATGCTTCGTGATGGTCCACCACAGGAGAGCGTCCCACATCTTCTGGGTCACAGTGACCAGCTGTTCAAAAATGACCTAGGTGCTGAGTCCACTGGGTGGCCCACTCCCACTGCAGGGGGCGCATAATCCACCTGGCCCATCAGACCACAGAAGTGCAGGCCGCCATGTAGCCTAGACGTTGCAGGAAGTCCGGGGCATGGCGTAAGTGCTCAACCAGAAATAATCGGGCAAAAGAGGAAAGAACCTCTACCCTGTCCACCGGGAGCCTGGCTCTGTCTCAGCAAGAGTCAAGCTCTGCCCCAATGAAGCAGATCACCTACGAGGGCACGTTCCGACTTGGCCTCATTGACTAGGAGGCCAAGATCGATGCAGGTCTGGAGGGCCAGGTCCCTGGACCTCTCCACCACCTGCCTGGATGGAACTGCTATAAGTCAATCATCCAGGTAGGGGTACACTCTGACCCCTCGACACCGAAGATGGGCTGCCACCACTGCAATGCATTTGGTGAAGACCCTGGGGGCCGATGACAGGCTGAATGGCATGGCTTGGAACTCGTAGAGGGTTCCCTTGGCTTGGAAGTGGAGAAAACTTCGGTGGGACAGATGGATCAGGACATGAAAGAATGCATCCTGCAGATCCAGGGAGCAAAACCACATGCTTTGCTCGAGAGATGGTATGATCTGAGACAGAGTTACCGTCCTGAAGGTGCGTGAACCGAGGAACTTGTTCAGGTTGAGCAGATCTAGAATGGGGCACCAGCCCTCCCCCCCCCATCCATTTCGGACCAGGAAGTACTTGGAAACAAACCCTGGGTTGACAGGGGGATCCATGACTGACCACCACCTCCTTGCGGAGGAGTTGGGTGATGTCTTCTCAGAGAGCTGACTGAGTGTCCACAGATACATTCTCCTCACATGGGGCGTGGTCTCGGCTTGGTGGGTACTGCTTGAATTCTATAGGCAGACCCTGGCCGACCACTTCCAGAACCCACCTGTCCATGGTAACAGTAGACCAGGCAGAAAGGAAGTGGTGGAGCCAGTCTCCCATGGAAGGACCCAGAGGAGGCGTGATGTGCATGGGGGCAGTCGCCCCCATCTCGTCACTGTGCAGGCTTGGAGGAGGATGATCTGGCCAAGGGGCCTCCAGGTCCCTTCCCTCCAGGCTTTCAGGCTGCTGAAGCCCCTGACTTGGGCCGAGGGCACCAAAACTGAGCCCGTTGCTACTGCCCAGGCTGGTACTGGGCCGGTTTTGTCGTGGGGCGGAAGGCTGAAAGAGCTTGTGCTTCTGCTTTTTGGAACTGAGATTCCTTCTGGATGGAAGCAACGGAGTCCAAGGTGGCACTGGACTTCTCGATGCGTTGTAGGTGACCACTGACCTCAGGACCGAACAAGTCGGTGCCCAAGAAGGGTACGTCCGCCAGTTTGTGCTGGGTGTCTGCTGCAAAGGTCAAGACTCTCAGCCAGACCCTGCAGCGCATGGTGTCTGCAGCCGCCACCAAATGGGCACAGGAGTCCCCAATGTCCAGAGCAGTCTGGAGTTGCTGTTTTGCCACAGCCTGACCCTGATCCCGGACCTGCTTGACCATGGTCTGGAGGTCCGCGGGGAGATGAGGAAGCACCTCATCCAGAGAGCTCAAAAGGGCATGGGAGAAGTGTGCCATGATGACAGCCTAGCTTCCCTGACAGACCGAGTGAAGAGGCAGCACAGACCTTCCTGGCAGAGTGGTCCAGTTTTCTGGACTCTTTGTCTGGAGGTCTATCAGAATCTCCCGAATTGCCCGAGTGCTGAAACATGGCATTGGTCACCAATGCCTTGGCCGAGGGGTGTTCCGTGAACCCTGAAAGGGAGTGGAGGGGCACCACATATTTGCAGGCCATCCAGGCTGATGGCGCAGAGCAGGAGGCATGGTGCTGCCAAAGTTCCATGGCCAGGCAGACAATGGCTTCGGCCACTGGGAAGGCCTCCGTCGGAGAATCCCCCTTGTCCAAGATGTCTGTCGGGATATCAAGACCATTTTTTTATTCCACCTACATAAAAACATAGAACTTGATGGCAGATAAGGACTGCTTGGCCCACCCAGTCTGCCCATTTCCCTACCTAATGGATAAGCTGCAGATCCTACTTAACCAACAGCCTACTTCCTCCTACCCCCAACCCCTAGAATTGCTTTATGTCTGTCCCATGCATTCTTGAATTCCCCCACTGTTTTTTGACTCCACAACCTCCACAGGAAGGCCGTTCATGCATCCGCAACCCTCTCCATGAAAAAAATACTTCCTCACATTACCCATGAACCATCCCCATTCTATCTTCAAATTGTGCCCCCTTGTTCTTGCACATCTCTTTTTCTGAAAGATGCTACCCTCCCTCTTGGACTTTATTGATTCCCTTGAGGTACTTGAAAGTTTCAATCATGTCCCCCTGTCCCTCCTTTCCTCGAGGGTATACACATGAAGCTCCTCAAGTCTCTCTTCATGTGTCTTCTGGTGCAGACCCTGCACCATTTTAGTTGCCCTCCTCTAGACTGCCTCCATCCTGTCTATGTCCTTGCGGAGATTGGGTCTCCAGAACTGCATGCAGTACTTCTGTACAGAGGGATAAAAACTTCCTGTTTTCTACTGGTGATGCCTCTTCCTATACATCCCAGTATCCCCCCAGCCCTCCTTACTGCCCTCTCACATTGCTTGCCCACCTTTAGGTCATCTGATATGACTACCCTCAGGTCCCTTTCCATTTTTGTTGTTGTTAGTATTTTACCCCCCATAGTGTACTCTTCCCCTGGGTTTTTTGTCTCCCAGGTGCATTACTTTGCACTTCTTAGCACTGAATCTAAGCTGCCATACATTTGACCATTCCTTCAACCTTGCCAAGTCCCTTCTCATCCTTTCAACCCCACCTTGTGTATCAACCCTGTTGCAGATCTTTGTGTCGTCTGCAAAGAGACATACTTTTCCTTCCAGTTCCTCTGCAATGTCACTTATAAAGACACTGAAGAGGACCAGTCCTAGAACTGAACCCTGTGGTACCCCACTAGTAACCAGCCTTTCTTCAGAGTGGACTCTGCTTACTATTACCCTCTGTGTCCTGTTCTCCAGCCAATTTTTTACCCAGGCTACCATCTTGGGACCCACTCCCAGGCTGGCTAACTTGTATATTAATCTTCCCTTGCTCCAGTCTTTCCACTCATTTGGGCTACCTAGGTCCCCGCTGGCACCCCTGCCCCGATGTCAGACACCACCTCACATTGGCAGCCCCTTCCCCCGGGTAACCCGGTGTAACCCTTCGCCGGGTGGGTCCCCCTTCTCCGAGGCACTGGTTGGAGCCGGCCAGCACACACTACTTGGCCCGGGTGCTGCTGAGGTGGATATGGGCCGCAACGGGGGCTCGGTAACAGCGGGAGCCGTGACCATCATCCGTTGGCCATAGAGCACTTTTTCTGCTTTTGCTTCTGGGGGCATGGTGTGGCTACAATGTCAAGGCATACGCCGATGTTCCCTACGCCACTTCTTAGTCAGTGGCACCCCACTGCGTTGCTACCCAGCCTCCGCCAGGAGTCTGCAAGCGCTGGGTCCCCGTCCCACCTCCCCAAGAAGGCGAGCCATCTCCGGACGCTCTAGCCTTCTCTTCCGGCTGGCTCTCAGCGCCCGAGTCCATTCCCAAACCCGGTCGCTGGCATTTCAAGTGGAAATCCAACCACTGCGCCGACGGGCTGGCATCCAGCCCATTTTTGAACAGGCTCCAAAGGCATCTCCTTGGATTCGGAGATGAGACAGAGGATGCCCATGGATGACGTAGGACCCTCCTCCAGCAAAAGATCCCTGAGTGACTTCTCGAGTGGACCAGAGTGCAGTGAGGAGTCCTCGGACTCTGAAGAGTCCAGATAAATCAGCTGACCACCCGTGTCACCTTCAACCTGCTGCAGTCGGTCGGCATAAGAGTGAACGACAGCCTGTGAGGAAGGCCCTTAGCGGGCTAAGACTCCTTGACCACAGCCCTCAAGGGGGGGCTGTTTAGGTGGTGGCTCCACCATTATCAGTGGAAAGGCTGGTTTCGGACAAGCTGGGAGGGCCTTCACCAGCTCTGCAGGCGGAGGGACAGTGTCAACTGGCTCCGGAGGTCTCGGCATTGGCCTAGCAGGCGACAGCCATGTGATGGCTGGTGTGGAAGCCGGGGTCAACTTCAGATGGGCCAACACCAACTGTTGCCACATAAGATCCTCGTAGCATCGGCACGACTTGCACAGAAGCCTCTCCTCTTCCGAGGAGGATGAGGACGAATAGTGGCGGCGCTGCTTTCTGGAACGCCCAGAGTGACGTCTTAGTTTTCTTCAACCTTTCGGATGAAGATCATCGAGACTGAGACCACTGGGGGGACCAACGGGGGCACTCTGAGGGAGCTGGGGAAATCCTCGGCTCCTCAAGGTCATGGTCAGGGACCGTAAGGAGGTTCTAGCAGGCTGGGTCTCCTCCTCAGTTGGTCCAGGAAGGGCCAGAGTCCTGAACAGGGAGTTGTCAGCCTCATCGAGTGACAACGGGTCGACAGGGTCGATGACAATTTTGACCGGGTCATCATGCTGCATCTTTGCTGGCTGGCCTGACCGGGACATTGTGAAGCCAGTGGCCAAGACTGCAGTTTTGACCCAAGTCAAAACCGGAGATTCCAAGGAATGATAACGCTCTCGATCCCAAGAACGATGACGGTGAGTCTTCTCCTTTTCTCTCGATTTCTTCGAATCTCTTTCTGTTTTATGGGAATGAGAGCTGTGTGATGCCGACGGGCCCTCCCCCTTGGTCGGGAAAGACTGGAACAACTCCTTGAAGGAGCCTGTAAAGGTGGAGCCCAGTTTCAGCAGGACGAAGACTGAGGCTGAAGAGGACTGATCAGCGGCCCAAGCCGCCTCCTCCTCCTTGACGGCCTTCATCTGCTCAAGTTGCTCAGTGGACCCTACAGCCGCGGAGACCACCCGACGGGCTTCCTTAGATTTGACCATCAGGTTCCATTTTTCCAGACGGCCAAGCTGCAATCAGGTGAAACAAATGTAGAGCACATTCGGTTGAAAGGAGCAACAGAAATCGCAGGCCTGGGTGTCGTGCTCAGAACCCAGGCAATAAACGTTGCAGGTCGGTGCACATCTGCTGCCCGCAGGGGCACAGGCGGAACCCAGGTGAGGACTTGTCCTCCATCACGGTCATGATCAAAGACTGCTGCGGAAAAACTCTTACAACTTTAAGTTTAGGAAGTAAATCCAAATATTTGAGTGCCAGGGCCTACTCAACACGGAAGCGGTAAGGAGGGAATAGGCTTCTTCCAGTGGAAAGGAAGATTTGGCATCATGGGGTGGAGCCGAGGGATATACCACCCAGGTGGGTGGGAGGAGCCAGCTTAAAGACTTTCCGGCTGATCTTAGTAGAACAACATATCCACGTCCCTACAATTACTCTTATCATCAAACAAAATTATATTGTAGGAAAAAAGCAAGTCTGTTTGGCTATGCTTGTATCCTAGTCATGGGATATGGTAGTCTTTCAGGTGCGCACTGCCAGGGTGCAAAAGTTATTGAAAAAATGCTCACTCAAAGTAAGCAGTGCAGCCGCACTTCTGAAATTGCCTACTGGGATAATTCACAATTCCTTCATGTAGTGCATTTTCTTAGAAATACATTCACCTGCATGAAAAACGTTTTAACAAAACTCATTGAGAACTTGGGGCACTAAGGTGGCTAACTACAGAACCTTGGAAAATAACTATTTAAGGCATTGACACCTGAACATTTGGATTAGGCAACTGAGCCAGAAACAAAATGGAGGAGATAAAGAACGGCTTCTGACCTGCCACATGTATGGTAAAACTTTTTTCATGCAGATGAATGTATTTCTAAGAAAAGTGTTGTACAGGACTAAAAAGAAACTATAGTAAGAAGCACACCATACAGAAAGAGTATTTATTTTCTTAAATAAGTTTCAAATAAAAAGGAAATAATTTTGCACTACATGAAGGAATTAAGTGAATTATTCCAGTGGGCAATTTTAGATGTGTGACTGCACTGCTTACTTTGAGTGAGCGTTTTTTCAATAAAACTATATTGCACTCAATTTTCCTACAAACATGTTCAGGACTTGAAAAAATTAAGATCAGATGAGTCCACCCTCCTCCACCACCCCCCACCCAGAGTTCTTAGAGGCTATAACATTAAAATGAGTAGAAGCGCTTGCATCTACTCCTGAGAGGGTACAAGTATTATCTCTTATCACTCTGATCTTAGTTAAGTAGGTCAGGGTCTGGTCCAATGTCTCTCTTTTCCTGAGGTTGCCCCACACTTGAGACTGGAAAGACCAACCACCAGAAAACAAAGCAAAGAACTGTATTGCAGCCAGCGCGGTGGCGCGCAGGACGCCACACCTCGCACCACACCGGCGACCCGAGTTCAGGAGCAAGCTCGGGCGCCGTGGGTTGGCAGGGGAGGGATCGGATTGAGTGCCCGGTGGGTTGCTCTCCTGTCCCGGGGGGAAGGTATTGGGTGCCTGGCACTCTGGCGGCCCTGGTGGCAACCAAGAGCGCAGGATGACATGTTACAGCATGCCCAATGCTGGCAGGGGTTGCCGTGGCGCCATGTGGGGTCCAAGAAAAAGGAAAACACGGCTCGAAGGAATAAGCGACGGCACCTATCCTCCATGACCAGCGCCGGATCAGACTCGGCTGGGCCTCATCACTCCTCCACCCGGGCCCCGCCCGCTTGCCAGAGTCTGCCTAAAATAAGGAGCCCAAGGAACAAGTTGGGCTACCCTCCCCGGGCAGGTTAAACCAGGGGTGCTGGCAGCGGGGGGGCACTAGACCGCAGAGGACCTCAGGCGGGCAGGCACAGGGAGAGGATGCCTGAGAGAGTTCCCCCGAGCAGAGACCGGAGGGAAAAAGAGTTGACAAAAAAAAAACAAAATAAAACTATTGCATATCCTTGCAATGTGATTTCCAAAGTCCGTCAGTGTTTGGACCCCTCTTCCATAAAAAAAATATGAAGTTGTCTTACAGCCAGGGGAACAAGATAGGCCCGTGAATCCTAGGTAGATATTCCACCAGTTGGGTCAGAACCACCAAAGCATCTCTAGGCAAAGGAACCTCTATTCAGTGAGTTCTACACACCACTGTGTGATCCTCTGTTGCATCTGTTACACTGACTGCCACATCCTCAAAGGGAACAAAAACTGCCTCTAGGGAAATGATGATGGCCACAGCCTGTCCCCTAAATGAGGAGTATGAGTTCCAGTTGGATCCATTTCACATAAAAAATTATTAAGATGTCTTCCTACAGCCTGGGGAACAAGATGGACCCATGAATTCTATGGAGATATTCCACCACTTAGCTTGAAACCACCAAAGCTTCTCTAGGCAAAAAAAAACCTCTGTTACATGACGTCTGGACACCACTGTATGATCCTCTATTACACTTACTGCCATATCCTCGAAGGAACAAAAACTGCCTCTAAGGAAATCAAGGTGACCAGTACCTGTTCCCTAACCGAGGAGTTTGAGTTCTGCTGACCCTTCTTATCCTTCACGTCCTTCAAAAAACTTCTACAGGTCTTGGATCAAATAGCATGTTGCTAGAGATGAGAACTCCATAGAAATTCATCTTCAAAGCTAATCCACAGACAAGTGACATAACTACCACCCTCAGTGCAGCAACTGCAACAACAAAGCACCTGGCTGACAGTTGTAACAGATCTAAGACACAGTCTCTTAAGGAGGAGGATGCTAAATAGTTTAGGATAACCAAGTTCTTTACATTAGAGATTTCCAGTAAACCATGCAACAGCATCGTTATCCATTAGAAGAGGGCTTGAACCACCAAAGGTGAGCAGGTTCCAAACCTAACAGCTGATGCCTCAATGAAGTAAGCCTGCAGACAGGCAGATTCTGTTCTCTCATTTCCATCAGAGAGAGAAGCTGCAACCTCAATTGTGATAGCTGTATGTTCTTCTGTATTGGAGATCACCACATCTGTGATCAGCAGGGTGTCCTTGTATATAAGTGAAGTGTCCTGATAAAGATGGCATTTAGCCCACCTCTTTGTGACTTGCTCCTGTTGGTTTAAGTCTACCACTGCTGGTTTACAACTTGTTCAGAATGCTTTAAAACCTAGAAACACATTAGGTGTTTCCGGAATTTGATAGGATTGAGTTTATGGGTGACATGTTAGAACTTCCGCCAGCTGCAGAGTTCTGCATGTTTCTTCAGTCAGAAAGAGAGTCAACTGTATATTAAATAAAAATGGTACTTAAAAGGATTCAGCTCCCTCTGACCATACACCTTCCCAGTGTTGGAATTAAACTTGATGAGCTTTGGGAGCCCTATCTTTAAATAGTACACCCTTCCAATTATAAATAAATGGCAGTGATGCATGAACAAGTGATGCTCACTTCAGAGCTACAGGGGCCAAGCCCTGGCAAGCCCCCCTGTAATTCAAACACTGTACATTCTTTACCAGAAACTCCCTTCCCCTTCCATCTGCAGAACCTTTGGAGTTGCAGAGGTTTATTATCAAGATAATTGTCAATATTTTCTGACTGTAGGGCAAAACCGGACTTGGAAAATGATCTACAGTGGTCTGCAAATCTAGAATAGCATCTTTATTAAGCTCTTGCACATCTGTGCGTGCTTGCTCCAAGCCCCCTTGGCCTCAGTGACCCATCTGAGATTCGGGTGTCTTCACAGGTAGGCACTGCAGTTCTTCATCATGAAAAAGATATCAGTAAGTAATTGAAATAGAGGATGACTGAACTCAAATTTGCCATTGCCAGATAAGTCAAATGCGAGTTCCCTCATGACACTGGTGGACTAGGTGTTAGGAGTTGAAAGTTCTGCATTTGCTTTGCTAGAGCAAGAAGGGCAGAAGCACTGGAGCGACTGCTTCGTGCTCCTGAGCCATACTTTGCACTTCTGAAAGAAAAAGGTCTGCTAACAAAAAAACAAATAAATGTCAAATCAAAAACTGTCAAAGCCACTTAATTCGGACGCACTTAAACGGGAAGTCCACTTAATTGGGATGTCCCGTTGGACACCAATTAAGTGGCTATGCACTTCTACTGAAGTTACATCTGCTTAAATGAGATGGACAACCGGGACCTATTGACTTACTGGGACCACATGTCCCTTCTGACAGCTAGTGCATTCCTAATCTCCGTCGGCTCCACCTTCCTGCACTCTAATCACTGTCTGCTGTACCTCCCTACGATCCACTCCACCTCCCTTTAATGTTTTGCAAAGCTTTTTTTTGACCCTTGCTTTAATTATTTTAACATTTTTAACTCCTTTTTGAATCACTAATGTTTACTGTTGTGACATCCCTTAGCTGATCTCTGGGTCGGTCTGTTGGCAGGGCAAGAGAATTACGCACAGTTCACATTTAAAGAGTAGGTTTTTACTTATGTACCCTCCCCCACCCCTTTAACTGATTCGGTAGCTTACCCTCCGGGACAACAATCCTTTCGCAAGGCGTACTTTTTGAACACTGCACTTCTTGTAGTAACTCTCATAAAAAATTATCCCTGGACCCGTAGCCAAAATGCCCTGATTTCCTATGTTGGAGGCATGCACCCATGCTGGCACGTTTTGTGATGTCAGTACTGGAGTAGTGTGGGGGCGCACTCCATATCCTATAATGGGGCAGTTTTGACGTACATTTTTAAATACTGTACTTTTAAGTGCCAGTTTTGAGAAAAGAAGGCTACCGCTCAACTAACAAGGACCTGCCCTTTAAAACAGTAAAAATGTTGCTCTTTTCATTTTGTTTAAAACAGTTTAACATCAAATGACATTTAAACACTTTTCTGTAGGCTGCTTGCTTCTTGGTTTCTCAGCGTGTTGTCTTCTGGGCTGACAAGTGCTCACATTCATGTAGGAGACTCAGCACTACAGTAAAAGCATACTGCATTCCTAAGTAAGCATATTCTTGGTATTTTTTAAAATATTTTTTTTTTTTTTACTTAAAATACAGTACTTTAACTGCTCCAGCTTATACAAAGTAATAGGAAATACTGCCTCCGATGTTTATCAGGCTATCGCATGGAACTGCAGTAGAGGTAGGAACAGGGGGAGAGGTTTACAAACAAAAAACACTGAACTTCTCTTTATCTGGGACAAACACTGAAATTGAATGAAAGGAAATCCACCAAGGTGTCCAAATTAGGAAGCTTGGACTGTATACTGTTTCCAATAATAGTCCACTGTTCCAATAAACCCATGAGAAAATGACTCACAAGTGAGCTGTAAACATGGGTGAATCTAAAACAGATTGAGCAAAACCTGCCTCAAAAGTAATACAAAACCACTAGTTTGCGTTTGAAAACCCCAGCTCCAGCATAACTTACGTGGGTAGCGCAGCAAAGACTAATGATTGCATCAGTAACAGCACTGCAGGTTGCAGATAAATGTGCAAAACTTCTGTTTGCGTCATCAAAAACCGCTGCAAATGCAGCTGCACAAGAAAAATGACGCAAACACCATAGGTGCTTGCGCACGCTTAAGTCAACATCAGAAATGATATACAACATGTACAGTTCACTCTTGGGAGTTAAAAAGAATGTGCAAATGTTGCTTCTGCTTGCAGCTTTGAGAGCCTCTGAAGTGTACAACCGCCAAAAGGACAAAACAAAAACGGTCATCACCACAGAAAAACACACACAAACAACAGTCTAATCCTACAAGGCTAAACACTAAAAGGAACACACCAACCTGCACATTGATGCAAATGGAGGGGAACTGTCTGGCAAAAAAAGGAACAAGTTCACCAGACTTACCTTAGGCACCACGCCAAGAAAAGGCAGACCAAACATAGTAGAAAAAGGCTTTTATACACATCTTACAGTGGCGTGAAAAAGTATTTGCCTCCTTCCTGATTTCTCTATTAGTGCATATTTGTCACACTGGATGTTTTCAGGTCTTTAGGCAAAATGTAATATTAGATAAAGGGAACCTGAGTGAACAAATAACACTTTTTTTTTTTTTTTTTTTACTTATTTCATTTATTTAATGAAAACAGTTAACCAACACCAACTGGCACTGTGTGAAAAAGTAATTGCCCCCTTACACTTAATAACTGGTTACGCCACCTTTAGCTGCAATGACTGCAACCAAACGCTTCCTATAATTCAATATCAGTCTTTCACATCACTGTGGAGGAATTTTAGCCCACTCTTCCTCGCAGAACTGCTTTAATTCAGTAACATTGGTAGGTTTTCGAGCAGCTCATTTCAGGTCCTGCCACAGCATCTCTATTGGGTTTAGGTCTGGACTCTGACTAGGCCACTCCAAAACTTTAATTTTACTTCTTTTCAGCCATTCTGATGTGGACTTGCTTTTGTGTTTTGGATCATTGTCTTGCTGCATGACCCAACTATGCTTCAGCTTCAGCTGACAGACGGATGACCGGACATTCTCCTTAAGAATTTTCTGGTACAGAGCAGAATTCATGGTTCCTTCAATTATGGCAAGTCGTCCAGGTCCTGAGGCACCAAAGCATCATCACACTACCACCACCATGTTTGACTGTTGGTATGATGTTCTTACTGTGGAATGCTGTGTTTGCTTTACGCCAGACATAATGGGATCCATGTCGTCCAAAAAGTTCCACTTTGGACTCATCTGTCCATAGAACATTTTCCTAAAAGGCTTGTGGATCATCCAGGTGCTTCTTGGCAAATGAGAGACGAGCATTTATGTTCTTCTTGGTTAGCAGTGGTTTCCGCCTTGCTACTCTCCCATGAAGCCCATTTTTGCTCAGTCTCTTTCTGATTGTGGAGTCATGAACACTGACCTTAGCTGAGGCAAGAGAAGAGTGCAGTTCTTTGGATGTTGTTTTAGGATCCTTTGAGACATCCTGGATGATTTTACGCTGCGCCCTTGGAGTAATTTTGGCAGGCCGCCCACTCCTGGGAAGATTCACTACTATTCCAAGTGTTCTCCATTTGGAGATTATGGCTCTCACTGTGGTTCAATGGAGTCCCAGAGCCTTAGAAATAGCTTTGTACCCCTTTCCAGACTGATAGCAACAACTTTTTTTCTGATCTTTTCAGGAACTTCCTTTGATCGTGGCATAATGTGCTTGTTGAATCTTTGTGCTGGCAATGGTCAAAATAAGTGAGGTTTATATTGAGCAGGGCTGGCTGTAATCAAGCCTGGCTGTGTTCAATCAGCTGACTCTAATTATCCCTTTAATTGGGTTGATTTAATTAGGGGGCAATTACTTTTTCACACAGTGCCAGTTGGTGTTGGTTAACTTTTTTCATTAAATAAATGAAATAAGTAAAAAAACAAAAACAAGTGTTATTTGTTCACTCAGGTTCCCTTTATCTAATATTACATTTTGTCTAAAGACCTGAAAACATCCAGTGTGACAAATATGCAATAATAGAGAAAATCAGGAAGGGAGCAAATACTTTTTCACGCCACTGTACATCCCTAATTTTAGTCAAATTAGACAGAGTGGCAACACATGTAGGCCTTCAGCAAAGAAGCAGTTTGTGAGAAAAGCAGGCTTGTCAATTTCAGCCACACCTTAATTTAGAGTGCAGATGTAAAAAAAAAAAAAAAAAGTTATCTTCTGATAGCTACTTTTAGAGAAAAAAAACAAAAATTGCCAAGGTTTACTTCAAATTGAGGAGCTACTTGTAAAGTACTACTGTCCCTCACACTGGCATGGAAAGACTTATCAGAGGCTGTGGAACTCTCATGCCACCAACATTCTGTCTGATGTCACAGCATTGCGCAGTAGCTGTGCCCCTAGTAGGGATGCATTTTACCCATTTGTTGACTTCTCAGTGACAACGTGGAGCACTACAGAAACAGTTGAGCACTTTCCTACATTCTATGGTTTGTCCACAACTTCTCAGTTCTTTACTAATTTAAGCCTGGGCTTAAACAAAATGCAGTTCCTGATGTAAATGTTTGCTTGCACACGTAATCAATCTGTGGCATGCGTAAGATGTTTTTGTTTTGTTACGGCCTGTTAATAATTGTTATGTGCTGCTTAATTTATTGCAAAGGTGTGGCTAAAATGGAACTTTGGCCCAGTCTACTCCTAGGTAAAGCAAATATAAAAAAAAATGCAGTTGTATTGTGTGACTCACAAGCCAGTTTGCTGTGCGGGTGCTAACTTGCCACATTAGAGCTTGCACAGCTGCATTAGCATAAGGCACAAAAGCAACCAATCCATAATGGGAGGCCTGCTCCTATGTTGCATCTCAGGGCTTCTAAAATGGCCCTCTCAGGCCTAAGCACAAGCTAGTGGACACAAATCAGAACACTTTGCACATGGGCCCAAATGTCTGAATATGGGACCTTATCTGACCTATGACTGACTGAAGAAAAACTTACGATCACAAAAAAAGAAAATTAAACTTTCATCACCTCTGATATTCTCCTTCACAGGTTCATCTTTCAGTGGTTCACACAACACTCAAATCACAATGCCACCAACCTGTTAAGCATAAAGACATTATCAGGGCAATGGGGTACCACCAATTAATCTAACCCTTGGGAGTCATAAGGCATGAGGCTCACACATGTGCCTAAAGTCTCTAGGGTTAGATTAACAAAAGGTAACCCAACCCCTGGAATGCCCTAATGCTATTATTAATGAAAATGTTTTACTTTTTTTTAAAACATGTTTTTCTTGTTGGTTCTAATTATCCTAATGTAGAAGAGGGTTTCCAGCATGCAATCGAAGCCTTTTAGAATGCTGTCAGTTCAAATTCACCACTTCCAACCATTATTTGTGTTTTATAATGCAAGTAAATGCAGCTTTTAGGACTGTAGTCATGTAAGTTAAATAACGTGACATATTATTTTTGAATTTCATTAACAATTTTAAAAAGTCAGCATTCTATAGCTGAGCACTGCTGCCACCCTGACAGCAGTAGTGGGACCCACACCATCATTGCCCCCCAGTGTATACTCATGGATCCCGCTTTCCTGACTTATCCCAGTTCTTTTCCGGCTCCTACAGAGTACCATTTTTCATAAACTGAGCTAAATGTTTGGGAAATCTGAAAATAAGGGAAGTTAGTGCTTTTTAAAAAAATAGATTCTGTCACCTTTAAGGTAGATGCTTCAAGCATTAATAGCTAAGGATTAACCCACTTGTTCTCGCAGGCTAAACTGGGTGACCTCCTTAGCCGGTTTTATACATCTGTAATGTATTTTCTTTAATTACGATATTTGTTCTTATTTGTTTGTATTTATGTGCAGCACCTTGAAGATCCAGGATAAGATGTTACATCAACAAAAATGATTGATTAAAAAGATAGTGTACTGCCTGGAATTAACAGTAACTTTCGGAAGAAGTCAGCTATGACTTCTTGTATCTGAAAGTAAGGTAGGGTCACATACTGATGATGTAGTGGGAGGAAAAGAATTAGATACACGGGGGGGGGTGGAAAGGATGAGAAGGAACTTGGCAAGGTTGGAGGAAGGTATGACAGCTTAGATTCAATGCGAAAAAGTGCAAAGTAACGCACCTGGGAAACAAAAACCCAAGGGAAGAGTACACAATTGGGGGTATTAACAACAACAAAAATGGAAAGGTACCTGGGGGTAGTCATATCAGATGACCTAAAGGTAGGCAAGAAATGTGAGAAGGCAGTAAGGAGGGCTGGGGGGATACTGGGATGCATAGAGAGAGGCATCACCAGTAGAAAACAGGAAGTTGTTATCCCTCTGTACAGACAGTTGGTGAGACCCCATCTGGAGTACTGCATGCAGTTCTGGAGACCCCATCTCCACAAGGACATAGACAGGATGGAGGCAGCCCAGAGGAGGGCAGCTAAAATGGTGCAAGGTCTGCACCAGAAGCCATATGAAGAGAGACTAAAAGAGCCAAATATGTATACTTTCAAGGAAGGGGGGGGGGACATGATAAAAACTTTCAAGTACCTCAAGGGAATCAACAAAGTCCAAGAGAGTAACATCTTTCAGAAAAAGAGATGTGCAAGAACAAAGGGGCACAATCTGAAGATAGAGGGGGGGACGAATCAGAGGCAACATGAGGAAGTATTTTTTCACGGAGAGGGTGGTGGATACATGGAATGGCCCTCCTGAGGAGGTCGTGGGGCCAAAAACAGTGGGTGAATGCGTGGGACAGACATAAGGCAGTTCTAGTGGGAGAGCGGAAGAAGTAGGCTGTTGGTAAAACTAGGATCTGCAGCTTTGCCAATAGGTAAGGAAATGGGCAGACTGGGTGGTCCAAGCTGTCAAAGTCTATGTTTCTATGCTAGATGTCTGCCTTCCACATCACACCCAATACTACCAGGTAGAAAACCATCCAATGAGTACAGAGAAAATAAAAAAAAACTCCAGAAATAAAAAGCAATCGGGGAGTACTTTAAATTTTTCTACCTGCTGTTTTTTGGCACTAATAGCTCTTTGAACCCCCATCCTGCTAGTCTAACTAAATACATTATACCCCCCGCCCCCCCAAAAAAGGGAGGTAATTTTTTTTTACCCATTACTGTTAAAATATCAATTCTATCCTTTGACTCTCAAATGGTAAAGACACAGGCAGTGGCACCCTGACAGTACCGCCTTTCCTTTTACTTTAGAAGATTATGGATCAAGACCCACACTGAAGACTGAAACTCATAACCAATGCTGACACTGCAGAACAACATCAGCTGAGTATTGCAACTTCCAGAGGTGCCATCCTTTAAATAGTATGGTAAATTGAGGTCCATTCTGCCCACCTCTGGTGGCTGTACAGCAGGAAGTTAAAAACCCCATCACACTTAGCTGTTCTGGCAAATACTCTTGCTATCAAATAATTAAGCAATAAGGCACGACAGGATGTGTGTCATTGTGTAATAACGTCACTCCTGGGGTGGGTTGAAGCAAAACACACACCCTGTCGTGCCTTATTGCTATTACACAATGATTCATTGTTATACAAAATAAAAAAAACAATTTTTAAATGTTTTTAGTAGATTGTGTGAGTTTCTTAAGAAAAGAGGAAAAAAGGTAATGCTGCTTAATGATGGCAGCAAGCAAAGCTAATGCTAATCAATGACAGTGATGTTATACTGCAGTATCATCACTGTCTCAGGCACACACTAATCAATCAGAATCCGGGATCCTTTCTTGCCATTGTATAATGAGTTTTAAAGAGAGGGTCAAGCCACCAGCAAAAACAACTCTTCGCTGGAAGTAAAGCTGGGGATTCCGATTTGAACTCCAGACTTGGCAGCAGCTGTAAGTGAACTGTAAGGAACAAAGATCCAGTTTTCATGTACGTATCACTGATACAGAACAGAATGTCTCAAAATTTCATATTTTTGGAAAGTTTCATAATCAAGTTCTGATGCAATCTATTTTCTTTGCTGGTGACTGGATCCCCTCCTCAATACAACTATCCCAGACTGTGAGAGGTTGAGAACACAATGGCTGTCCTGTTGGCAATGTATAGATGATACAGAATATATAGGATCTTCGACATCCTGCAACCAGTGTTCCTTCCAGGGGCAGTGCTAACAACCTAAGGGGTAAAAGTAGCAACCTGCCTAAAATGACCCCCTTCCCCTTGCCAATGGGTCTACACTGATGCACCTGACAGTAACAATATCTAATGAAAGCAAAAGTACACTGTAAAACATACTTTTTCTAAAAATGTTTAGCTATTGTGCTGTGGAAATGTGTGCTTTTGGTTCATTTTTCACCCAGTACGTTCCAAGTCTGACCCACATTTTCACCCAGTAGGTTCCTCATTTATATCTGTGGATCCAATTAGATGCAGGTTTTAAACCCCCCAGTGCTGTCACTGACATGCTTATCCTGCTGCATTATCAGTTTCACTACAGCCCTCACATTCACAAGAGGTATAGACACTGAGCTCCAACCTAAATATATTTCATCGATCAGCTGAATTTCCAGTTTCTGTTTTAGTAGTAAGAAATTTAATGAACCTGTTAATGTGGGCTTGAAATTGACTAGCTGTTTTACTCCATATATGAGAAGGGGATCAAACCATAATAGCCATTTTCTTTTCTTTCAGAGAGGCAGAGAACACCATACACACAGGAACGATGAACAGTGCCTTTGATGGAAGTAAAGATTTTGATCTTCCCCAATGTGTGCCCAGCTACTCAAGCATGTAAAAGCTAGTTTTTTTGTTTGTTTTTTTAACTCAAGTCCTGAAGTAACTGAATTGGGGGGGGCGCGTAAAATTGGCATAGATTTACCCCCTTCAGGTGTCGGGTGAGTGAAGAAAAAAAAAGTTAATGTTTTATAACTGCAGGGATTTATTAGAAATATAGTTACAAATCTGCCAATATCAGTTTCCTCAGCACAGTCATAGCAGTCTGAAGCAGAAACTCTTCAGTCTACTGCCTCCTGTTCCACGCATATCTTTGCCGCTGCTACAGATTAGGGACTGTGACAATAAAGACTGGAGGTTACTGCTAATGGCTCCATAAATGTGTCATCTCCCAAGATTCTACTGTTACGCTTTGTTTTCTAATTTTATGTGGTCCATCTGTAGTGTGTAAAACTCCCTTAAATGTTTTTGGAGTACAGGCCAGCCCATCAGCATAGCAGTGGGGCTGCCACTTGTGATGCCAGGGACCCAGGTTTGAAAGCAAGACTGGCTCATCAGGGGCCAGCTGGGAGAACAAAAAAAAAATAGGTTACTCACCTGTAACAGTAGTTCTAGGAGTGGTATATGTTGTTCATCCACACTTCATGGCAGGTATCTTGCCTCTTTAAGATGTGCCGGAAAGTCTTCAAGCTGGCTCCTCCCACCCACTCGGGTGGTATAACCCTCAGCTCCACCCCTTGATGCCATATCTTAGCCCGCTGGAAGCCAGGTTTGTGCATCAAAACCAGGGAGGTCAGGTGGGTCAGTGTGGATGAACAACATATACCACTCCTAGAACTACTGTTACAGGTGAGTAACCTGTTTTTCCAGGATCATGGATATGTTGTTCTATCCACACTTCACGGCAGACTCCTAGCAGTTCTCCAGGAGGAAGGAGGCAAGACGCACACCCCCTACTTAGGGAAGAGGGAGTGGAGAACTGAAGTTCCAAAACCAGCATCCCGGCGTGACTCAAGGTTGATGTGGTTAATGGGAAATGAGGGTGTGTGCCAACTTCCAGGTAGCAGCCCTGCAGATTTCCTGGATAGGGACGTCCCTAGAAGCAGCCACCAACTCAGCAGTATGGCGGGTGGAATGAGCCTTAATCCCTGCGAGGGGCTCCCTACCTGCCAACCTATAGCAGAGGTCAATGCAAAATGTAATCCATTGAGCTATTGTCCGCTTGGCTGCAGGTCTGCCAGGTGCGGCTTCAGCGTAGGTGACAAACAGCTGGTGAACCTCTCCCCAAACTTCCACCATTCGCTCTTTGTAGTAGGCGGCGTTAGTCTCAGGTCAAGTATGGAGCCTGTACTCAGCCTCCGAGTGTGACTGGGAGGTAGAACACCGGCAAAGTAATCACCTAGTTAAGGTGAAACTCCACACACCACCACCTTCGGAAGGAATTTCGGGTGGGGGCGCAGGACAACCTTGTCTCTGTGGAAGACCAGGTAAAGAGACTCAATGAAGAGCGCCTGTAACTCCCCAGTCCTTCTGGTTGACGTGATTGCCACCGAGAAGGCGGTCTTCCACGACAAATGTGACATGTCACACTTGTGCATAGGTTCGAATAGCTTGCCCATGAGCTTTGCCAAGACCAGTAGTAGATCCCACAGAGGTGGAGGTTCACACACCGGAGGGGATATGTGATCTAAGCCTTTAAAGAAGTGTCAGACCACCTTCTCCTGTGCCACCTACTGCTGACCGGCCCACTCCTGGTAAGCGGAGATGGCTGCCAGTTGCACCTTTAGGGTCGTCGACCGTAGCCCCTGCTGGGAGAGGGACCAAAGATAATCCAAAATGCTAGCCACTGGGCAGGACGAGGGGTCCAATCCTTTGCCCTGAAATCAGATGGAGAATCTTTTCCATTTAGAGGAATAGCATTTTCTGGTCAATTCCTTATGGGACACCTCAACAACATTGAGGACCTCACTGGACAGACTCGAGGCCTGGAACTCTAGCCGCTCAGGAACCAGGCCGTCAGGAGCAGGGATTGAAGGTCCGGGTAGAGTACCTTCCCCTGGCTGACTGAGAGCAGATCCGGGTGTGCTGGAAGCCGCCTCGAGAGTCTGGAGCTGAGGCTGAGGAGATCTGGATAACAGAACTGGCATGGCCAGTCTGTGGCAACCAGGATCACCTGCACCTTGTCCCTCCTGACCTTGATGAGCACTTTGTGAATCAAGGGAAGTGGAGGAAGGCGTAGAAGAGGCCTGGGGTCCATGGCCTCGAGAAGGCATCCTCCTGCAGTGAACCCTGCTGAGGGGGGCAGGCATGGAACAGCCTCAGCTTCACGTTCTCCCTGGAGGTGAATAGGTCCACCTGGGGGGTCCCCAGTGGGAGAACAGATCTTGTACTACCTCCTGGTGGAGACACCACTCGTGGGATGCCCTGCTCATCTGGCTGAGGGCATTGGCCAGCTGATTCGAGGCTCCTGCCACATGGATGGCCAGGAGATCCGCCTCCAGGCTGAGCATAAGTGACCAAATGCAGAGAGCTTCCTTGCAGAGGGGCAAGGAGCATATCCTGCCCTGCCTGTTGAGACAGTACATGGTCGTGGTGTTCTCTGTCTGGACTTGGACCACTTGACCCTGAACAAATGGAGTGAATGCGGTTAGGGCTAGGCGAACCGCTCGAAGCTCCAGCAAGTTGATATGGCATCGGGACTCCTGAGGGTACCAAATCCTGTGGGCTCTGTGCTCTCCCAGATGGGCACCCCAACCCATCAGAGAGGCATCGGTCATCAGGATGACCGTCGGCTCGGGGTGGACAAACGGGAGCCCTTCCTGCAGGTGGGATGGGACGAGCCACCACTGGTGGCCATCCCACATCCTCTGGGACAAAGAGACCAGCTGGTCGAGATGACCCGAGTGCTGAAACCACTGGCTGGCCAGTTCCCACTGAAGGGAAAGCATATGTCAGTGGGCCCAATGGACCACGAGATGAGGTCCCTTGGTCTGTCCCCTTCTGCTCTAAATTGGGTCTCTAACTATCTGCATGGCAGAGAACAACCAACTAAATTCAACAAAGTCCTCTCTGCCCCCCTACATGTAACCTCTGGTGTCCCACAGGGCTCAGTGCTGGGTCCCCTACTCTTTTCCCTGTTTATTAACAATCTCCCCGCTGCGGCCACCAGATGCCTATTACAGACTATTACACAAACTGGGGAATATGGGTGTGGGCAGGACAGTAGTGTGGTGGGTAGGTAACTGGCTGGGTGGCAGGACACAGAGGGTGGTGGTAAATGGCTGTCACTCCACAGAGGGAAGAGTGACCAGTGGGGTACCACAGGGATCAGTGCTTGGACCGGTCCTATTCAACATCTTCATCAGTGACATGGCGCAGGACCTAGAAACAGAATTTCACTGTTCGCTGATGACACAAAGCTCTGTAACAAGTAGACACACCAGAAGGTGTAGACAGAATGAGAAGCGACCTGCAGAAACTTGAAGAATGATCAGGGGTTTGGCAGTTGAAATTCAATGCAAAGAAGTGCAAGACAATGCATATAGGGCACAAAAACCCTGGCACAATACATCAGTTGGGCGTGAGGATATAGCATGCCAAGCAGGAAAGGGATCTTGGGGTTATCATCTCTGATGACCTCAAGGTGAAACAGTGTGACAAGGCAGCAGGTAAAGCAAATAGGATGCTGGGATGTATAGGCAGGGGCATCTCCAGCAGGAAAGGGAGGTCATAATTCCACTATACAAGACACTAGTGAGGCCCCACCTGGAGTACAGTGTACAGTTCTGGAGACCATACCTACGTAAGGACATAGACAGGGTAGAGAAGGTTCAGAGGAGGGCAACAAAGATGGTACATGGATTGCATCACAAGTCCTATGAAGACAGGTTGAAGGAACTGAACATGTACTCCCTGGAGGAAGGAGGAGAGAGGATATGATAGAGACATACAAGTATCTTACAGGAGGAACAGGGTGCAGGAAAACACTATTTTAAGCAAAAGATGTTCCAGGACTAGAGGGCATGGGATGAAGTTGGAGGAGGCAGTTCAGAGGAAACATGAGAAGAATTTCTTCACAGAAAGGGTGGTGGACAAGTGGAACACCCTGCCAGAGGAAGTGGTGGGGGCTGAAACAATCACGGGATTTAAGAATGCATGGGATAGACATAAAGGAATTCTGGAGGTCAGGGGTAAGGTGCAACAGACTTCTAGGAAAACTAACTGAACTTACAAGCTCAAATGGGCAGACTGGGTGGGCCATAGGCCCTTATCTGCCGACACTGTCTATGTATCTATGTATCTATGCCGAGTTACCATGTACGCAGATGACCTGGTCCTCCTGGCCCACTCCTGTGATTCAGCCACTCTAAACCGCCACTTATCAGAGGACCTTCGGAACATCCAGGCATGGCTCTCCAACCATAAGCTGGTCCTCAACCAAAAAAAAACCCAGGCCATGCTATTCGGCTCTTCAGCAAAAATTCGGGCCTCTTCAACTCCCCTGCAAATCAACTATGAAGATGGTACCCCTCTTCCTACTGTGACCTCCCTTAAATATCTTGGTGTGACGCTCGATCCCACTGGACCTGGGAAGCCATCACAATGTTAGTAGTGGGGTAAACACGCAAGCTGGGGTTGGCCTACAGGGCCAGAGTACAACCTCACCCCTGCGACTCGCCTGGCTCTTGCCAGAATATACTCTCTTCCCTCAGCTACAGTTCCCACCTATTTGCTCATACTTCCAAGGTCCTCCTAAACAAGTGGAACCTGACGTACAACAACATCTGTCGGTTTGCCTAGCACCCATGCCACATCACCGTGAACTCTATGATAAGCTTGGATGGCTATCCCCGGTCAATCACCTTAATTTTAGCACTGGGTTCCTCATGAGCAAAGTAATCAGCTCCGGCACCCCTCCGGAACTGGCCCGGCTTCTCGCCCCAGCTGACCTCTCCCCCATCCTCTGAGATCCCAAGGCCCTGGCCTACTAAATGTACTTACCACCGCACCCTCATGGGGGAACGGAGCTTTTCTGCTCATGCTCCCAGGCTTTGGAACTCCCTTTCTGAAAGAGTCCGCACTGCCCCTTCTCACAAGCTCTTTCGGACCTCCCTGTGGGAACACCTTAAGCTGGCCTCTCGCTGCGCATGCCTAAAGCCACCCTAGCACATAGTTTCCGGTGCTCACTGGACAGATGGCTTCACCTCTCCCGTGATGCTACCTGATCTCACTCCCTACCTCACTGACTGACCCTATGGTGTTCCCACGCACCATTATTTATTAGCCTGTCCTGCTGGTCAGTGTATTTAATTTCAAAATTGCATCTTGCCCCCAGTCTTGGTAACTGGGTGTACTTTCCAACCAAATGTAAACTGTTTTTCTTTCCAGCTTGTTGTATTGATGTACCTATTATACCCTATTGCTGTATTGATGTATCCTGTTTTACCCTATTGTACTCTCCCGGGTCGTTCCTGAAAATAGGCATAAAACTTGTCTAGTGTACCTACCCAGTTAACAAAAACTAAATAAATAAATAAATGTAGCCCAGAAGACGCAGAAAGTCCTGGGCAGGGCACAACAGCCCAACCAGAAATGATCATACAAAGGAAGAGAGAACCTCTGCCCTGTCCACCGGGAGCCGAGCTCTACCCCGATGAACTGGATCATCTGTGCAGGTACGACTTCTGACTTGGCCTCGTTGATCAGGAGGCCAAGTTCTAGGCAAGTCTGGAGGGCCAGATCCCTGGACCGCTCCATCTCCAGCCTGGAGGGGCCTGCTATCAGTCAGTCATCCAGGTAAGGTTACACCTGGACCCCTCGGCGCCTCAGGTACGCCGCCACCACTGAGATGCATTTGGTGAAGACCCTGGGGGTTGAAGACAGGCCGAAAGGCATGGCTTGGAACTCATAAAGGGTTCTCTCGGCTCTGAAGTGGAGGAACCGCCGATGGGACAGACGGATCAGGACATGAAAGAATGCGTCCTGAAGATCTAAGGAGCAGAACCACATTCCTTGCTCCAGGGATGGTATGATCTGAGCTAGAGTTATCATCTGAAAGGTGCGGGACCTGAGGAACTTGTTCAGGTCGTGCAGATCTAGAATGGGGCGCCAGCCCCCATCTGCATTGGCACCAGGAAGTACCTGGAGACTAACCACTAACCTGGAGGCAGTATGGCGCAGTGGGTTAAGGCTCTGAGCTGCAAATCTGGAGACCTGGGTTTGAATCCCATAGCCCCCTAGGTGCATATTGTGTGACCCTGAGAAAGTCACTTAACTTCCTCGTGCTCCCAGGTTGCACCTGCAAACAAGCTTTCAGCTTAGTGTGTCTCACCTGGTAAAATAATTGGTAAAAAAAAAAATAAAAATAACCCTGGGTCTGAAGGTGGGTCCGCTACTGGGCGCACCACCTCCTTGAGGAGGAACTGAACTAAGTCACCTCTGAGAGCCAACTGAGAAGCTGCAGACACCAGATCCCCCCGTGGGGCATGGGCTAGAAAAGGAGGGGCCTGCTCGAATTCCAGAGGCAGGCCTTGACCTACCACTTCTAGAACCCAACAGTCCATGGTGATAGCAGACCAGGTGGAAATGAAGTGGCTGAGCCGGCCCCTCATGGAAGGTCCCAAAGGAGGCATGACAGGATTGAGGGAGGCACCACCCCCCAACCCGTCACTGAGCAGGCTTGGAGGAGGGTCCAGCAGAGGGTCCGCCAGCACCTTTTCCCCCAGGCTTCCTAAACAAGGATGCCACAGACATGGCCTGAGGACACCAAGTTTAAGCCTGCTGACCCTGCTGCTGGGCTGGTCTGACTGCAGAAGTGGATGAGCGAAAGGGCTTGCGGTTTTAATGCTTGGAACCCTTGTCATTTTGGGCAGATGTGGAGTCCAAGGTGGCACTGGACTTCTCTACGTGCTGGAGGTGACCCTACATGCTGGGCCCGAACAGGTCGGTGCCCATGAAGGGGACATCTGCCAGCTTGTGCTGTGTATCCGCTGTAAAGGTTGAGATGCATAGGCAAGCCCTGCAATGCATGTCCACTGCAGCTGCTACCGAATGGGCTCAGGAATCGCCAAATGTCCAGAGCCAACTGGAGTTGCTGCTTTGCCACCACCCTACTCAGGTCCCGGACCTGCTTGACCGTGGTCTGGAGGTCAGCCGGGAGATGAGGAATTACCTCATCCAGGGAGCCCAAGAGGGTGTGGGAAAAATGTGCTATAACGGCTGAGCTGGCCTAACGAAGGCCAAGCGAGGAAGCTGTGTACACCTTCTTCCCAGAATGGTCCAATTGTTTGGATTCCCTGTCCGGGGGTCTGTCTGCATTCCTTTTGTAGCCTGAGCACCGAAACACGGAGTCAGCCACCAACCCCACCGCAGAGGGGTGCTCCAAAAAGGCCAACAGGGACCCCATGGGCACTGCATACTTAGGAGCCATGCGGGCAAAAGGCGCAGGACAAGATGCCGGATGCTACCACAGCTCCAAGGCTGGACCCACAATGGCCTCAACCACTGGAAGGCCTCCACAGGAGTATTCCCTTTATCCAGAATCTCTGTAAAGGGATACTTAGCCTGTTTCTGCACAGGCTCAAGCTCTATTCCCGTGGATTCGGACATGAGCTGACAAATACCCATCAGCGAGGTAGGGCCCTTGTCCACAGACAGACCCCCCCACAGACTCTACGTCCACCGGACGGGAGACCATGGACGAATCCTCGGACTCCAAAGAGTCCTCATAGAGTGGGCGCCCACCCATGTCGCTCTCCACCCGCCTTGTGCAGTCTGGAGTGAGAGTGAGTGACTGACAACCAATGGGGCAGGTCTTGGGCCGACAAAGAATCCTTGGTCAGAGCCCCAGACTTCGGTTGCTCGGTCGGCGGCTCCACCCAGATCGGTGGAGTTGCCAGCTTCAGTTGGGCCAGTGGGGCCTTGACCGGCACCTCGGTGACGGCGGCCATGGCCGAAAGTGGTAATTCTGGCAAAAGCCACTTAATGGCCGGAGTCTAAACTGGAAGCGGTTTAGACCCGGATAAGACCAACTGCTGCCACATGAGCTGTTCGTAGTGTCAACACAACTTGCGCTGAAGCCTCTCCCCACCCGAGGAGGCCAAAGAGGAAGAGCGGTGGCGCCGCTTACTATGACAGTAGGAACGTGATCGCCGGCGGAAGCAAGTCTTGTCCCGAAGTCGAGGAGTGGGACCCAGACATCGACCATCGGTGGGGCCGATGGAGGACCTTGACAAGAGTCAGAGAAACCCTTGGCTCCTGGTCCAGTTCCTTGGTGGGCGGGTCCTACTCAGCAGGCTGAGCCGACCCATCCAAGGATACTGGGAGCACCGGTGTCCGAAAAAGAGAATCATCGGCCGGATCGGGCGACAACCCACCGATCGGCTCGAGAAAGATCTCAGCCACATCGACAGGCATCTCAGCTGACTGGTCTGATGGGGGTACTGTGAAACGAGCAGCCTCAGCTGTGAATTTGACCGAAGTCGAGACAGGAGATTCCTGTGTGCGGGACCACTCTCGGTCTCAAGAACGTCGACATGTTGACTTTTCTTAGTCCTTTTTCGACTCCTTCTTGCAGTGCAAAACTTGCGACCCCGAAGGGCCCTCTTACTTGGTAGAGAGATACTGGCACAGCTCCTTAAAGGAAGCCGGGTAGGAGGATCCCAGATGCAGCTGAATGAAGGCCGAAGCCGAAGAGGAGGTCCACCGTGGCCTGAGCAGTCTCCTCCTTGAAGGTTTTGGGCTATTCTAACTGCTCAGCAAACCCCGCAGCCTTGGAGAACACCCAACAGGCATCCTTTGATTTGACCGGCGGGTCACACTTCTCCAGTCGCCCCAGATGAAGTCAGGCAGCGCGATCTTCAAGCACATTTGGAGAAAAGGACCAACAATGATCGCAGGCCTGCAGATCGTGGTCCAGTCCCAGGCAATACACGCACACAGCGTGAGGATCCGTGCGAGACATCTTCTGCCCGCAGGGGCACCAGCGAAACCTGGGGGCCAATTTTTCCTCCATTGCAGAAGCGAGAGAAGAAGATGAAGACAACTCGAGAGAGTTTTAGAATCAGTTTTGGAAGCGAATCCGAAGATTCAACAGCCAGGGCCTACTACATCCAGGAGCACTAGGGAGGGAACCTGAACCTTCCAACGGAAAGGAAGATCTGGCATCATGGAGCGAAGCCAAGGGCTATACCACCCGGGTGGGAGGAGCCAGCTTGAAGACTTTCTGGCACATCTTAAAGCGGCAAGGTATCTGCCATGAAGTGTGGATAGAACATGTCCATGATCCTAGAATAGAAAGTAACAGAGGATGCTGTCTTTTTGGTGGTGGTGGGCAGTGTGCTCCACAACATAACCAGCACCTTAGGATCTTTAGGTGGCATCACAGCTGTAGCCACATAGACAGGTGGAGAAACATCACACACATGAGCACACATTGTGCATGCACTATGACATCTGATTTGTGACATCAAGGGGAGCAAAGTAATCTCAGGAGAAGGGGGGGAAAAACAGACTGCAGCAGGATGACCAGACACTCTACTCCAAAGCTAAATCTGGGCCTTAACGAAGCTTGGATAATCTAGCCAGCCCCATCATGGGAAAATGAAGGATGCTGGGGCAAGTCAGGTGGTGGGGCTCAGGAACCAGCAGATGAGATCAGGCCAGTGCAGACAAGGCACAGAAAAAGCCTGATTTAACAAAATGTCTAAAATTGGCATGCAGACGTCACTGTCATCTCTGACTGATGCTTAGATGAGTTTTCTATGATCCAGTCTTTCAGAGAAGATTCATACTAAAATTTGATAGGAGCTAGGGAGCCGTGAGGCACATAATTGCTCCTATGAACTAATAGTAACAAAGGGAGGTGCCTGAAAGGATAAAATTGTCCAACTGGGACTTAAATATTAACTTAGATCTGCTAGTACTCACCTCCAGAGGTAGTGCATTCCAGGACTTAATAATGCATAATGTATAAAAAAAATTACAAGGGCCGGCCCGTCGGCGCAGCGGTAGCGCTACCGCTTGCGACGCTGGCGACCCGGGTTTGGGAACAAGCCTGGGGAGCTGGAGGGCCAGCGAGGGGAGAAGGCTGAGTGTCCGTGGACTGCTCGCCTTCTCCGGGGAGGGAGGGGGGACAAGGTTCGGTACTTGACTGACCCCAGGCGGAGGCCTGGGGTACAGCAAGTGCTTAGCCATTCCAGGAGGATCGCGCGTGCCAGACATCGGTGGAGCTCTGCCTTGACATCAGGGCGCATGGCACACCCAGTAAAGAACAGGAAAAAACACCTCCTTCGCTCCGGGTAGACGGAGCGCCAGCACAGACCTCAATGGTCCCCTGTCTGTCCCATGCGGCGGCCCCGATGAAGTGCCATTAGTTCGGTGTGCTTGGAGCCCCACCTCGTCTCTGCCTGGGGAGAAATCCAAGGCTACATGGGAGGACCGTCGCAGGGCTTCAGGTGCGGAAGGAACCGAGGCAGATGCCAGGCGCTCCCGAAGAAGTGGAGAGCAGGAGGCGGGGGTAGGCGGAAAACAGAGTAAAAAAAAAAAAAAATTTATGAGCCATTAGATTGAAACTCCTATATTGTAGCTGAAGCAGATGACCTCTGAAATTGTAAGTGTCATCCTTAAACCCTAAACTTGTTAATAGATAGGAATCATTGATGACATCATACATTAAAAGGAGATTTCCCTCTTAATCGTCTGGTAGAATGGGACATCAAATTCAGAGAACCAAGCCTGGTTTCATTTGGGACATTTCTCAAACTTCTCACTATTTTAGTGAATCCTCTTTGTACCCTTTCCGGTTGCGTAATGTCCTGCTTCTTAATGGGACACCACAATTGTGAAGAGAAATTCAAGTGGGGGCGAACGTAAGCTCTATAAAGAGGCAATACTTTGCTATCCCTTAACTTAATGTTCCTCTTTATGGACCAGATAATCCGGTAAGCCTTAAGAATAACCTCATTAATCTGAGCGTTGGGGAGGAAATGTTCAGATACCAGGATCGCTAAATCCTTCTCCATTTCTGTACTGGTTAACACTCTACTATCTAATGTGTAAGCATGAGAGGGATCATTAGTCCCGAAGTGCATAATCTTGCACTTAGTATGATTCAGTTTCATCCCCCAGGTACTAATCCATTTAGACATTTTATCCAGATCATTCTGAATGGATGTTATTTGATCCAAACTGGAACATAGTCCACTGATTTTAGTGTCATCAGCGTATTTAATAGTATTAGAGCAGCAATTACTTGTTATGTCAGCTATAAAAAGCTGAAATAGGCAGGGGCTCAAAACAGAACCCTGGGGCACTCCGCTTGTAACAGACCCCATATTAGAATCAAATCAAATCATATTTTATTTCTACAGTGCTTTTCTTGAATCAAAGCGCATATTCAAATTAAAACAACCAATAAACAGTTAAAACACAAAAAATTAAAAGACAGCATACATATGACTAAATAACCTCCCCAAATGCTAGGCCAAATAAATATGTTTTTAAGGAGGATTTAAACGTCTCAGTGGACAGGCAATCTCTAATCCGACAAGGTAGAGAGTTCCACAGGGTCGGGAGAAAAAAAAAAAAAAAAGAAAGAAAGCTGACCATTGATCAGAACTTGCTGTGTTCGATCAGTTAACCAATTCGCTATCCATTTTACAAGAATAGGGTTAATAGTGAACAAGTAAAGTTTACGTAGCAAAGCCCAATGTGGGGGAAGGTCAAAGGCCTTACTAAAGTCTATGTAAATCATGTCATAGGGAAGTCTATTATCAAGTTGTAAACTGACATCTTTGTAAAAGCATAATAGATTAGTCAAAAAGCTACGGACCTTTTTGAAACTATGCTGTTCAATGTCAGATTTAGCTAGAGTGGAGGTAATCAGATCCTTACTTAGACTCTCCATGACTTTACACATAGGGGAAGTTAAACTTATCGGTCTGTAGTTTTCCCAATGATTCCTTGGGCCTTTTTTGTGAATGGGAATTACATGCACAGTTTTCCAAGGTACAGGAACAAAGTTATTGTTAATACAGTGTTTATACAGTAGTTTGAGGGGCAAACAGGCTATCAGCCAGTAAGTACAGAAGGTGGCCTGGCACATCATCCGGAGACGCACTAATTTTCCCTTTAAGTTCGATTAATTTTGTATGGACATCTGATTCAGATATGGTAATGTAGCTGCCCATGGAATCTTTGATTAAATCAACTGTTTTTTTTTTTTTTAATATATTACAAAAGTTAACATTAAATAGATTGACCATGTCAACAGGATCATATATTAGGGTATCTTTTTCCTGGAGTGGGCCTACCTGACATATAGATTTCTTTAAGGAATTAATATAGACATAAAATGACTTGCTATTATCCTTGCACACATTAGAAGCTAACCTGAGCTCCCAATTTTTCTTCGACCTTCTAATATTGTTTTTACATTTTTTTGGGATATGTAAATATAAACACCAATCTGTGGGAGTCTGGTATTTTAAATAAGCTGAATAGCACTTATCTTTTTTTTTTTAAGTTTAGTTATTGCCTTATTCATCCATTTTGGTTTGGATTGTCTGGATGCGGGTTTTTTGCCTGGCTGGAACGTGGCTATTCCTCAGATCAGTAATTTTACTAAGCAATGTATTGAAATACTCCTCAACACCTACAGTGTTAAAAATAGATGACCAGTCCATGCTATCCAAATCAGCTTTTATGTCTGCAATGTCAACTTTCTCGTATATGTAAATCACAGAACTGTTAGTCACCAAAGAGGCTACTTGTTCCAAATCAAAACTAATAGAGCAGTGGTCACTGTTACCAATAGGTGATGATACAGAAAGATTATTCAGTGTCAAAGATCTACTGCAAAGGACAAGAGCAAGGATATTTTTTCCACGGGTGGGTTGTTTTACACCCTGCGTTAGGTTACACTGCTGACACATTTTTATTTTTAACAGAACTGGGAAACAACCACATACTTCATCCAGTCAATGTCACCCAAATTGAAATCTCCTGTAAGAATAATATCCCCAAGGAGCAAGCTGTTTCAATTTCCTTAATAATTATGTCAAGATGTTCAGTGGCTGCTTCGGGGGGGTGACAGTAAACACCCAGGATTATGTGCTGATTTTTATTTAACATTAATTTAATCCATACTGACTCAGACGGACTAGCAGGACATTTAACCTTATCAGAGATTTCCACTGCCTGCAAAGAATTTCTAAGAAAAATGGCAACACCACTTCCCTTTTTTATTTTGCCTGATAAAATTGTACAATATATACCCAGGCAGAGAAATGTCCCAACTAGATTTCTCATCACACCATGTTTCAGTAATCAATACAATGTCAACTTTATTCGTTGTTAGTATGACCTTTAGCTCGTCTAATTTACTGTGAAGTGGCATGCTGTGGCATTAAAATATAAACATTTCAAGTTTTTTAACTGGGTGTATTTAGCTTTAACCAAAGACT
Source organism: Neoceratodus forsteri (assembly GCA_016271365.2). Lineage (NCBI taxonomy): Eukaryota > Metazoa > Chordata > Ceratodontiformes > Ceratodontidae > Neoceratodus > Neoceratodus forsteri. The sequence goes on from CM028134.1 coordinate 686,603,066, forward strand.
TCTTTGTGGGAGGAACTATTCTCTCCCCCAGATCAAGCGGTTTAAATGATTATTGATGTATTTTAACACATGTTCACCCAGTAATTGGTTCCCCTTGTGGCTCAAATGTAGTCCACCTCTAGAGTACAGGTCAAATCTTCTAATAAAATCTTCCCAATGGGTGAGGCATCCTTAGTTTTGCTTGAGGCATCTCACATGGAGCCAGTTATTGAATTTGTGTGTCACATTATTAAACTCAACAGAGGCTCTCGGAACAGGTAAGACTTCAGAAAAAGCAATCTCACACCCAATGTCCACCAAAATATTGGAGAGGGCAACAAGATCTTTCTTTATATCCGTTATGCTGGAGTGCAAAAAATTACTAGTATCTAAATGGAGAACCACTAGTGGGTTAATACCACCATTTGTCAAAATATTATGAATCATGCTCGAAATATTTGCAATCTTAGTGCGCCGAAAACTAGAGCATGTATGATTAGCCTTATCCGGGTCACATATAGCCCTGTCCAGGTGTTTAACAATGGAGTCACCTATTACAAACACTTGCCTTTGGATGTCACTGAGGGGCTGAAAGGTTTCCACTGGGCCAGAGGAAAGCACTGCATCAAGCACTAGGCCGGGGGAGACACATCTAGTGGAACTAATGGGACATTTGAAGAAGGACGACAAACAATAGGGGAGCCTTGGTGACTAGTAAACTGATTGGAGAAGTCACTATAGTGGGCAATATCTGGCATGTTAGGGGACATATCCCCGGTGAGGTAATAACCCCACTAGGGTCCTCAAGCCCATTTAATAAATTAAATCTATTACTTGTAATCAGGGAAAATTGAGAGGCCTTACAACCTTTTTTATAAACCCGTCTACTTTGAACCTCATACCAACGATCATTAGGACTGTCAGTACTATCATTTTCCCTGGGGCGCTTTCTAGTGCTGCCAATATGTGTTTCAGACGTAGAACCTATGTGGCCATCACTGAGATGTATGCCATTAGGTCTCATTGCCTTGTCCACCCTGAGCTTAGCAAGCTCTTGTAGGACCCTTTCTTTTGTGAAGGGACTTGTGCACACTTCCCTCTCCCCTGCGTCCATGGTGCTGAGCTGTGGACCCTGCTCTACCTTCTCAGTAAATACTAAGCAGAAGTATCTATTTAGGATAGATGCTTTTCGTTGGTCCTCCTCCACACTCTCTCCCTTATCCCTTTGATCTTGGCAATACTCCCTCTGGACTTTCTCCTTTCATTAATGTATCTATAGAAAGTCTTGTCTCCTTCTTTACTGTTCATGCTAGTGTTTCCTTGGTTTGGGCCTTTGTCCGCCTTACTGCCTTCCTTAGGGAAGTTTGGAATGCCTCCCTATCTTCGTCCCGCTGTGTTCCCTTGTATTTCCTGAAGGCCAGCCTTTTGGCTCTGACCTTTTCTGCTACTGTTTTTGAGCACCAAAGTGGTTTCCTCCTCCTTTTGCTCTTGCTTTTCTCCCAACACAATGGGATGTTGCTTAAAGTATTGCATCCTTAATGCTTGCCCACTTTGCCTGTGCCCCCCCCCATGGTATTTCTTCTTGCCAAGGCTAGCTTAACTCTGTTGGCCATCTTATCAAAGTCAGCTCCTCTGAAGTCCCATATTTTTGCCTTGGAATGGGATGATTCAATTCTAGTGGCCATACCGAACCATACCATGTGATGGTCACTGGCCCCCAGGTGACCTACCTGGAGAACTGTGATCCTTTCCTCGTTAATCAATACTAGATCTAGGATAGCCCTGTCTCTTGTGGGTTGTTGCACTAGTTGTTTGAGGCCCTCCCCCTGCAGGGAATCCACTATGGTGGATGTTCCTGCTGGTATTGACCAGTCTGTATCTGGCATGTTGAAGTCTCCCGTTATCAGAACCTCCCCTTTAGCTGTCATGTTTTGTATATCTTCTAACAGTAATGTGTCTGTATCCTCCCCCTGGTCTGGAGGCCTGTAGACAACCTCAGTTCATATGGCTGTCCCATTTCCTGTTTCCAGGGTGACCCACACTTCTTCTGGCTCCTTATGTGTGTTCTGAATTTCTGTAGCTTTGATATTTTCATTGACAGAGGGCCATTCCCCCCCCCCCCTTTTTTTGCACCTCGGTCTCTTCTGAATAGTACATAGCTGGGTACTGAAGTCTCCCAAGTGTGGTTACTGGTGAACCATGGCTCGCAATGGCTACTATGTCCAGTTTAGCCTCTGTCATTGTTGCCTGCAGGTCTGGGATCTTGTTTCCTGACTGTGGGCATTTGTGCCATGATTTTCCACTGGCCAGATTTTGGTGTGTTGGTTGTTAGGTGAGGTCAGTGATTTCCTGCATGTCATTGTGGGGAGCGGGACCTTTTTCCTTACATGGTGATGCAAATGAACTACAAACATGCTGAACTCCTGTTTGATCACTAGCTGAGGGGGAAGGGTGTTCTCCCCGTTCGATGCATCAGGTGCTGAACCCCTCCCCATTTGCTAGTTTAAATATTCTGCAAAGACGTCAAACTTCTGCCCCAATGTACTGACTCCCTCCTTAGTCAGATGCAGTCCATTGAATTTAAAGAACTTTCGCTCCCAAAACTGTTGCCAGTTACCTACAAATTTGTGTCCTTTTTCCTGGCACCAGCCCTTGAGCCACATGTTTAGCTCCCCTATCTCCCCTTCTCTGACCTTCCGTCTGTCTGCCCACCTCTCCCAGACCGGCAGGATCTCAGAGAAGGAGATGCTGGATGAAAAGGATGACAGTTTGTCTCCCAGCCTGGTCAGGTGTTCCTTGGTCTCCACAACTGACCGGCTGGCAAGATTGTTAGTCCCTATGTGTACCAGGACATCAATGTTTTCTCCTGCTTCCTGCACGATTTAAGCAATGCGGTCAGTGTCTCTCCATGCTGATGTACCTGGGAGACATCTGACCATTACCCCCGGCTGGAGGTAGTTATCAACTCCCTGAATTAATGGGGATAACATAAGGTTGGTGTCTCGAGAGTGGGTAGCACTGGCAGCCTTTTCCATTTATGCCTTCTGCTGTGGCTTTTGTCTCTGCTGCTGCTGGAAGGGCTTAGGCTTAAACTATTGGTGGAAGCCTCATTGAGCAGACTTACCACAAAAAATGGCCATTGTTGGCAAAAGAAGCCACAACCTCTTTCTCTCCAAGAAGGTGTGTAGATGTTCTTCACATTCTTAAGGGTTGTTTTCCTCTCATTAGACACCTTAATGGCCTCTCCCACATGTTGCCCAAAGAGAAGTTCTGTAAAATGGAACATTCGTGATTTCTGTTGGGTGTAGGCAAACCATGCCGTTCTTAGCCATGAGTGTCTCCAGACACAAATACCAGCAGCGGCTGCACGAGTCTCTGCATCAGAGTCATCCAGACCAGTCCTTAACTGGTTGCTATTAAGATTCAAAACTCCATGTATAACAGCCAAAACTGCCTGCTTTCGAGGAAGACCGAAAAAGGTTTTCTCAGATATCACTGAGCCTGTTCCACAGGGAGCATTTATATCTCAAAATGTGTGACTGGTAGTTTGTCTACAGTTGCTGAAGTGAACACCCATTTTCCCATGATATCAATCTTACCAGACTCCTTGTCAAGAGGCTGCACAGCTAACTCCTTCGGAGTGACTGACGTATCGTTAGCAATGATAACATCTGTTATAAACTGGGTATAGTAAACTGATTTTGTCCAGGGTGCTATATACCTATAATTCTGAGGACTACCGGAATAGAAGCTGGTTTGCACTAGGTTGCCTCTACAAGGGTCTCTAGGACCAGCTGAATAGATGACACTGAAGATACAGGGAGTTCGGTATATTAAGATATTCCATCTGTATCTTCTTAGCTTTATCTACAGGCACATCCTCAAAGTTCAGAGCCTTGCGCAAATTCTTAAATAGTGACAGGAAAGAGAAAACCTCCTAAGGACTCCGCACTGTCTAGGTAGGTGGAGTTAGCTCTGGATTCAAAGGATACTCTTCATAATCTTTTATCTCATCATCAGTGAGATCTGGAATATACTCCTACTTATTCTTCAGTAAAAGGAAAGAAGTCAGTGGCCCCCACACTAGTGACAATGGTGAATCTAAGAGGCACTCCCCATCTGGCGCAAAGACCTGCCTGGCACCAACAGAGACATTTGAAAGGGGAATCACATTGGCACTGAAGATGGCCTGGTACCGCTAGCAGCATAGTCATCAACAAAGGCACCAGCACAGAAAGTGGTGCCACCCTCTAAAATGCAAAAGGATCTGTTGTCATACAGTCCCTTGTCAATGGCAACAAAAGAGATGACACAGAGACTTACACCCAAAAAAAGACTGCAGCCTCAGGGCAAAATCACAAGCACCTGACCTGGATACCAGCTTGTCGGTGCAGCAGAAGCACTATCACTCTTGGCACTGGTGACTTGCATCTGGCAGCAATCCCAGGCCACTGGGAGGAGGAGAAGAGCTGAGCATCCCAGAGGATGCTCCCCTCCTCTGGGAAGGAGGGCCATGTGCTTCACCTCACCACCATGACCTGGGTGACCACAATTGGTGGTGCAGGGTCCTGTGCTTGCTCTATGTGCTCCATCCAACCAGTCCCTCATAATGGTCTTGGGGCGGGAATTGACAATACTGTTCTACTGCAGCAGTATAAGGTGGCATTCCTCTAGGCGCCTGCACTGCTTACTGGGCAACCTACCATGACTTCTGGGCTAAACTCCTCTCAGGCAAGGGGACCCAGAGATGCTCTGCCACGGGGGGTGAGACAACCTGTGGGGCATTGAAGTGGCAGGGTGTGAGCCCCAGAGATGACGAGTGACAGGGCTAAGAGGAATCCAGTGATAGGGGCCAGCCACACAGTATCACACAAGTACTGTAGGCCAGTAGCCACTGCTGGCCCCCTGACCAAAAGATCTGCCCCCACAGGATTCTGGAACATCCAGCTTAGATCCAAAAGAAGGACTCCATGGAGAAGACTGATTCTGGGAAGATAACTTGGTTGGTTACCTTGAGGAAATGATCTTGATCATGAAATGTTGGTTGATTTTTATGGATCTTGCTTACAATGTGGGTTTTTTTTTTCAGAATAAATACTAAATATTTCTGCAAACAATTTTTTTTTTTTTAGTGAGTGAGTCTTTAAAGCCCAGCTGTCTGCATGAACAGATGCTTTCCTCAACCTAATCCCAACCTGCTTGGCCCAACAAGAGAAGGCTGCCCAAACTCTATCATACACCACAGACATAGGCGGTTTCCTCGAAGAGAGAGTATGCACAACTTACCTCAGGAGCCAATCTGCCAGCTGGAGCCGAGCAAGATTGGGATGGGAAATTGAGCTCTGATGCAGCAGATCATGCTGTTGAAGGAGCTGACAGGGTTCTTGAATCACTAGATTGACCAGGTTTGTAAACCACAGTCTTCTGAGCTACTTTGGAGCCATGAAAATGAACCAGCAGTGTAATCAGTGTATCCTTCTGAGAACTGCTAGAGTAAGGAAAACCGATGCATCCTTTCCCAACCATGGCTGAGAAAAACTTTCAGGGCCTTTGCTACTGGATACCTGTACAATCTGTAAAATCTTGTCACCTGAGCACTGTTTTGAGAAGCAAAGAGGTCTGTTTCTAGGAACCTGAATCTGTAACACAGAAGCTAAAACAACTCTTGGTTTAGAGACCACTCTCTTCGATGAAACCCACTGGTGACCGAGCCAGTCCACTAGGGAGTTGGGCTGTCCCACAAGATAGATCACAGACAGTGACTCCTCACTGGCTTCCACCCAGCAGAGAAGTAGGTAAGCTTTCATCAGCATCATCTCGCTCCTTCGGCCGCCTTGTCTATGTAAGCAACAATCATCACATTGTTGAACCAGACTCTTACTGACTTCTGTTGAATCTGTCCATGAAAGTTACCAATCCCAGTAAAACAGCTCTCATTTCAAGAACCTTTATTTGTAGTCTTTGTTCCTCTAGGGACCATACCCCCTGGACCAGAATCTGCTCTAGAACTGCCCCTTGCCCATCAGGTTGGTGTTGATGGTTACAATTAACTGTTCCGAAGGTGCTAATGTAGAACCCCTCAATAGATTCTCAGAGTTCTCTCACGATTCCCAGTGACTGGTGCATAGACATTGGGAGCCAGGTCGGCACCTGATACTGTTTCAACGCTGGTGACTGATGAATTAGAAGGCAGACCTGGAAAGGTCTTATGTGCAGTTGGCTTAAAGAAACATCTCTATTGCAGCCGTCACTAACCTAAAATGTGGAGGAACCTGTGGGCTGAGACAGTGTTATGAACTCTAACCTGGAGAATCTGCCTACAAAGATTCTCTACTCTACTCTGTGATACAAAGCTTCCTCCCAGGTTTGTCCTCACCCAAGTGCTCCAGGGATTGAGAGGGCTGTAGAGAATTTCTCTCCTCATTCAGTATTCAACCATTTTCCTCTAGGATCTGTAAGGTCCTGCAAACTAAATGGCAAGCTGACTGTTCCAAGGCTGCCAGGATCAAAAGATAATCCAGTTACGGGTATTCATGCTGTCCCTCCTGCTAAAGGACAGCCACCATGATGATAAGGACTTCTGTAAGAACTCTTTGGGCAGAGGCTAACCTGAAAGGGAGAGACTAGAACTGAAAGTGCTCGTCTCAGATGACAAATCTGAGAAATGTCTGGTGTGACTGACAAATCCATCACCCATTCAGCTTCTTCTTCACTGTCTTCAGAATCCTGAGAGTCCTCTGAATTCTGGGGGTCAGTTTCAATAATTATTTCCTTGTGAGCCTTCCGGGTTGTCTGGCTTTTTGGAGACCTTGCCCAGGCAGGATGGGAAGAATTCAGATCTGGGAGAGCTTCCTTTTCACCCAAGTTCTGTGAAGAATGCCCCAGTAAATCTGGACGCACCTGTCCAGACCCACTGGAAGGAAAAGTCACATTATTTGGGTATAAGAGGCAAAGTACCCTTCTCAGTCCCAGTTGTCTGCACTCCCCTGTAAACTATCTCTTTAAGATAATAAAGTAGAAACTTGTGTAACTCTCTGTTACCACTGCCAAACATAAAACCAGGTACACTATCACCTGGGCCACCACCAGTCTGGGGAACAGGTGCCAAGAAATTAGCACCGGTCTTGCTATTGTAGAATGGACAAAACATACCATACAGAGCATATCTCAAGGACTTGCAGCACTGCTTTGCATTTATTTATTAATTTTTTTAATAAGGGCGTTTATCCTCCAGCCAGGCCAGGTGGCTACTCGACCTCATCCCTGGATACCTCTGACCATCCTCATCCTCCCTTCACTCTGGTGGCGAGGTTCCCCCACTGATTCTCCCCCACAGTAGGGCCAGAGAAGGGAAGGCCACCCCCCCCAAAGCACACAATTCAAAAGGGCCTACCAGCTGGAGTGGAAACAGCCGGTCAAGGTGTCCAAGTGAGGCTTCACGGAGCCTGATCTGTTCCATTTTTCCCCTGCTGTTTTTCCTTTCCATTTCCATCCTCCTGAAGTCACAGCATGCTCAGATGACATGCTCATGGAGGTGCTCATGCACTCTGGGACCGCGTCTTTCTCCACCCTCCATGACTATCATCTGCCTTCTGTGTATCAGTGCTGTGCCAAGCCTCCACCTGGGGGCAGCCAACAGCCATTACAGCACACCTCCCAACCTAAGAGAGGAGAGCTGCCAGGTAGCCACTCAATCTTCTCTTGCCCCCCCAGCCCACCCCTGGCAGCCTGAACCCAGGTCGCCGATGTGGCGTGAGGTAAAGTACTAACAGTGCCTCAGCCCTCAGTGCCACTGGGCTGGCCCTATGCTTTGTATTTCTTGCCAGAAAACAATCTACAGAATGCCATGATGCCTTTCCTCTCTGTGTCGAAACAACAACTATCAAAAATAAGGCTCTGCAACAGAAATTTCACTCACGTCACTTTGTGTGCATTTAAGTCAACTCTGACTGCACTGTCACCGCGAATTTTCAGAGGATTTGAAAGTGACAAATGTTTTAAAAATTCTAAAGGGCTTTTATGATGGATCATATTTACTTTTACTAACCTTCTGCTTAGAACAGTAGTTCAACAAATGTAGCCAGAATGGACAATAGTGGACAGACTAGATGGACCTTGCATTTATTTCTTCCTGTAATGTTCTCTGTTTCTATTCCCAATAGCTAAATAGCACAATTTCAAGGAACTAAAGCATACAATAAATAAGTTAATCTTAACTTTGAAATTACCCTACTTCACATACTATAACTGTAACACCTTTTTCTCAATATTCAGGCTTTTTCTCCACCACTAACTTATGTACAGCTGTACTCGGTGAGTGCTCCCCCAGTTCTGTCCCCTATATTCTCCACTGATTAGTCTGGTGAGTGTCCACAGTGCAGGACCCAAAGGTGCCCTGGACTTTGCCTTAGTGGTGGTCAGATTTTCTTCCATATTTTTCCTCCCACCACCCACCTCTCCATAGTGCCTGGTAGTGGCCACAGCGGAACCCACATTCACAGATGACAACCTGTTGGGAAGCAGGTTCCCTGGCGCTCCAAAGAAGTCGCTGTGGCACTGGAACATGATGCCATCCCTCCCCCCTCCATTGGGCCACCTGGCCATCTTCCATGTCTGCTGCCAAACCTGGGTTACCGGCACTGCAGCACTGGGGCATACTGCAGAACACAGCATCTATCTCTGACCTCACGTTGTCCAGCCCGCTCTTCACAATTTTGTTGTTAGGAGAAGACTGGCTGTCCTGGCATCAAAGGTCAGCACCACCGCCACCAAAAAGTGTTTCAGATGTTGACAATGGATGAACCCAGATATCAATGCAGTCCCAGCAGATCCTAATCTGGCCCAGCAGGTTGCAATGCTGCTTTAATTAAAAAATGTTCAAATTCTTTCTTTCTATGTTGATGTACAGATTGCAATCGAACTAGAAGGAAAAATTACTCACCATAGTAATTGTGTTTCTTCTAATGGAGTCTTGCTGTATTCTGACATTATGCAGTTAGCCCCAGCACTTGAACTGCTCCGGAGAGGAAAGAGTTAACTCTATGCCAGCGCATAGAACGTTGAGCTCGAGCTTGGTTCAAACTTCAGTCTGCTGCACTTTGAAGTGCAACAGTCAGATTCTTACGAGCTAACACTAACTAACTACCTGACTATGTGGAAATTATAAAATTTACTAGCCAAAAAGGCAATCAAATATTTTGGATCCCAAAAAGGCTCAAGGTCGAGAAATCCATAACAAAAACTAGGTAGTGAACGAAATAATTACCGAAACATATAAATAACCCACTCCCCCTGTCTAAAGAGGGGAGAGTGCCAAGAACACCCCGAGGTGCAACACTGCGCCTACCAGCCCACTTCCCAAAAACAGGTTCTGAGAGGGGAGGCAGGGAGGGACGTCAAAATACAGCAAGACTCCATTAGAAGAAACACAATTACTAAGGTGAGTAATTTTTTTCTTCAAACAACATGAAATATTGCTGTATCCTGACATTATGCAGACTACCAAGCAGTACCTCCATGGAGGAGGGAATCAAACCTGTTTTGGGAATAGGCTCTGCAGTACTGCTGTACCAAACCTAGCATCACTCTTAGCCTGGATATCCAGAGAGTAATGCTTGGTGAATGTATAGACTGTTTTCCAGGTGGCTGCTTTGCATATCTCTAATAAGGGTATATCTCTGGCAGCAGCCAGAGAAGCAGCTGTACCTCTAATCGAATGAGCCCTCAGGCCTGAGGGGGGTACTTTGCCTAGCTTTTCATAGCATAACTGTATACAAGAGACAATCCACCTGGCAATAGTTCTCTGAGTAGCAGGTATGCACTTCACCATAAGTGAGGAACAACTGGAGGGAGTCAAACCTAAGAGCCTTAGTATGCTCAATGTAGTAGCTAAGAGCCCTTTTAACATCCAAACTGTGTAATCTTCTCTCTCCTGAAGAAGAATGATCAGTGAAGAAAACAGAAGAGAAATGGATTGGTTCAGATGAAAATCTGAAACCACTTTGGGTAAGAACCTCCAGTTGGTTCTAAGGACCAGCTTATCTCTATGGAATGAGATAAAATCAGGCTCCACTGACAGAGCTTGCAATTCACTGATACACCTGGCAGAGGTAATAGATACCAGGAACACAGTTTTCTAAGTCAAGTACTTAAGCTCTTCTGAGGACAAAGGCTCAAAAGGAGGTTGCATAAGCTGAGCAATGCAAACATTAAGATCCCAAGCAGGAGTAGGATCCCTAAAGGGGGGATTGGTATGAAGCAATCCTTTGAAGAATTTACAGAAAACAGGGTGAGATGCTAGTGAGGAGGGCTTTCCCATTGACAGAAAAGCAGAAACAGCTGACAAGTGTACTTTGAGGGTAGCTGCTCTGAGGCCTAGGCCATTAAGATGAACCATGTAATCCAGAACTGTAGACAAGTCAGCAGTATCTGGAGACATATGCTTCTTGGAACACCAAATGCTGAATCTTTTCCATTTGGAGTTATAAGATGCAAATGTGCATATTCTAGCTCTTCAAGAGCCATGCCTTGAGATTGCGAGACCGAAGGATGGGGCACCAGATCTTCCCCTGAGAGGAGATTAACAGGTTGTGATTCCTGGGAAGAAATAGGGAAAGCTGGACTGCTAGGGACAGCAACAGGGGATACCAAGGCTGTCTGGCCCAGTCTGGAGCAATCAGGATCACTTTGCAAGATTGTGACCTTATCATAACCAAGACTTTGAACAGTAGAGGAAACGGAAGGAAGGCATACAGAAATTTCCCTTCCCAATCCAGAATTAGAGCATCCAGAGGGACTGAACCCAAGACTGGGGGTTCTGCAAAGAAAAGTGGAAGTTGGTGATTGTCTGGGGCTGCAAAGAGATCCATCTCTGGAGTGCCCCCACCTTGAAAAGATCACTTTTAACACTGGGGGTCCAGGGACCATTCGTGATGGCCCCTGGGAAATCCTGCTCAATGCATCTGCTAGCACATTGTCCTTCGCTAGAAGGTGGACTGCTACCAGAGAGTTCTGTAGAGAATAAGCCAGAGACCATAATTTCATGGCTTCTGTGCACAAGGCCATAGACCGAGTGCCTCCCTGCTTGTTGATGTACCACATGGTGGTGGTGGTGTCTGTCCTGACCTGAACTACCTTGTTCTGTACTGATTCAGAGAAGGCTTGCAGAGCCAGGTACACTGCCCTGAGTTCCAGAAGACTGATGTGGAGAAGAGACTCCTGAGGGGACCACACTCCCTGAGCTGTGAGTGCTCACCACCCCAGGAGAGAAGCATCCGTGGTTAGAACCACAGAATGAGACTGAGTGATGAATGGGACTCCTTGCCTGAGGTTGTCCTGATCAAACCATCATTGGAGAGCCTGGATCAGGGTCTGAGTCACTGGAATAAGCTTGGTTAGACAATCTTTTTTCTGAGACCAAAAAGCCCTCAAATGGAATTGGATGGCCCTCATCTGAAATCTGGCCCCTTGGACCACTGCAGTGGAAGCTGCCATGTGGCCCAGGAGTTGAAGGAAATGCCTTGCTGGTCAAGACACCAGAAGGTGGAAAGAGGAAGCCAGCTCTATAATGGCCTTTACCCTTGCCAGAGGGAGAAAGGCTCTTGCTTTGACACTATCCAGTTCTACCCCTATGAAGGTTAAGAGTTGCACTGGCTCGAGAACTGATTTGGGAAGATTGAGGAGGAATCCTAGAGAAGTGAGCACTTGTTGGGTCACTTGTAAATCTGACTTGACTTGGTCTCGAGACTGACCCACAATGAGCCAGTCGTCCAGGTATGGGAATATGGAGATGTTTTGTCTCCTTAGAAAGGCCACTACTACTGCTAGGCGTTTTGTAAACACCCTTGGAGCTGATGTTAGGCTGAAGGGCATTGCTTTGAACTGGTAATGGCTTGAAGGCAGTTCGAACCTGAGGTACTTTCTGTGGGAGCACCTGATGGGAATGTGAAATTAGGCATCCTTTAGGTCCAGGGAGGCTAGCCAGTCTTCTGGCCTTAGAGAGGGAAGAATTATTCCCAGAGTAACCATTTTGAATTTTGGCTTTAGTAGGTGCTTGTTTAGGTATCTTAAGTCTAGGATGGGCTGCCACTCCTCTGGTTTTTTTTCGGGGTATGAAAGTATCTGGAATACAGACCTTTGCCCCTGTGAAGTGTAGAAACTCTCTCTATGGCTCTGAGAGCTAGTACAGATGAACCCTCAGCTTTGGAAATTTTTTGAAGCAGAGTGCCAGTCCCTGGCTTACTACCTCCAGGACCCATTTGTCTGAGGTAACAGACTTCCAGTCCTGGAAGCAGTAAGCCAGCCTGCCTCCTACAGGAATTGGGGAGTCGACCCGGGCTGACACATCAGGGTGTCTGCTTGGCAGGAGCCTTAGGCTGAGAGGAGGATGCAGCCCTGCTCATCCCCCTTCTGCCTCTCCCTCTGAAGAACCCCCTCTGGGGAAAAAGGAGATGAGGCCCGTGCCTGGTAAAAAGGCCTGCCCCTGCCCCTAACCTACTGCTTCTGAGGTGTTGCCTGCCTTTCCTTGGCCTGTGCACTCCTGTAGGTGGTCCCATACTCATCCATCTTTTTCATATAATTCTCTGTTTCCCAAAGAAAAAATGACTCACCTTAGTAATTATGTTTCTTCTAATGGAGTTTTGCTGTATTCTGACTATTGCAGTTAGCCCCAGCCTCTAAACTGCCATGGAGAACGAAGGGTTAACTTTCTATGCAGAGCACAGAATGCCGAGCTCGAGTTCGGTTGAGGTCTCTGTCTGGAGCCCTTTGAAATGCAACCGTCAGATTCTTACAAGCAAAAACTCACTAACTGTTCTATGTGGAAATTGTAAAATTTTTACTAGCCAACTGGCAACAAAAACTTTTGGATACCCAAAGGAAGACTCAAGTCAGGAAACCCAACAACCAAAAACCAATCCAAATAAGAATAAAGATAAAACAAACACCCAAACAAAAAGAAGAGGGTGTAAAAGGAGCACCCCTGAGATGCAACACTGCACCTGCCCACCCACTTCCCAAAAACAGGTTCTGAGAGGGGAGGCAGGGAGGGAGGTCAGAATACAGCAAGACTCCATTAGAAGAAACATAATTACTAAGGTGAGTAATTTTTTCTTCAAACAACATGAAGTCTTGCTGTATTCTGACTATTGCAGACTACCAAGCAGTACCTCCATGGAGGAGGGACAGAACCTACTTTGAGAATAGGCTCTGAAGTACTGCTGTGCCGAACCGAGCATCACTCCTAGCCTGGATATCCAGAGAGTAATGCTTGGTAAAGGTATGGACTGTTTTCCAGGTGGCTGCTTGACAAATTTCTAAGAGAGGAATATCCCTGGCAGCAGCCAGGGAAGCAGCTGTCCCACTGGTGGAGTGAGCCCTCAGGCCTGAGGGTGGAATTTTTCCTAGTTTCTCATAGCAGAATTGTATACAAGACACAATTCACCTGGCAAGGACATTGCTTTGAACTGGTAATGGCTTGAAGGCAGTTCGAACCTGAGGTACTTTCTGTGGGAGCACCTGATCGGAATGTGAAAATAGGCATCTTTGAGGTCCAGGGAGGCTAGCCAGTCCCCTGGCCTTAGAGAGGGAAGGATTATTCCCAGAGTTACCATCTTGAACTTTGGTTTTAAAAGATGTTTGTTTAGGTATCTTAGGTCTAGGATTGGTCGCCACTCCCCTGTCACTTCCCTTTTTTGGGGTAAGGAAGTACCTGGAGTACAGACCTTTGCCCCAGTGTAGGGTAGGAACGCTCTCTCTATGGCTGTTAAAGCCAGCAGAGATGAAACCTCTGCCTCTAGGGCAAGGGTTTCTGAGAGACCTGCAGGTGGAAAAGATCTGGCTCTCATCTTCGGAAATTTTTTGAAGCTGAGAACCAGTCCCTGGCCTACTACTTCCAGGATCCACTTGTCTGATGTAATAGACATCCAGTCCTGGATGAAGTAAGTCAGCCTGCCCTCTACTGGAATAGGAGAGTCGACCCGGGCAGGCCCATCAGGGTGTCTGCTTGGCAGGGGCCTTGGGCTGAGGCGTGGATGCAGCCCTGCTCACCCCCCCTTCTGCCTCTCCCTCTGAAGAACCCCCTCTGTGAAAAGGAAGAAGAGGCCTGTGGCTGGTAGAAAGGCCTATGAACAGGCCTGCCCCTGCCCCTAGACTGCTTCCTTTGAGGAGCTGCCTGCCTCTCTTTGGCCTGAGCACTCCTGTAAGTGGTCCTGTATGCATCCATTTTCTTCATGTAATTCTCTGTCTGCTCCCCAAACAGGGAATTACCCACTACAGGAAAATCCATGGCCTTATCATGGGTATCCTGCGAAAGGCTAGTACATCTGAGCCAAGCCATTCTCTGAAGAGCCACAGATGTAGCCATGACTCTTGACGACACATCACTAGAGGCCACAGCAGCATGAAACTGAACTTTATATGCCTCAATCCCATCTGCAGCCACCGCCTCCAGCTCCCTGGCTAGCTGGGGGGAGGCCTAGTTAGCCAGTGCCAGTACAGTGTCCCACCTGGACTTCTGGTACCTTGCTGTATAGGCAATATAATTCGCCTGCCTGAGTCTCAAGGAAGATGCCATGTACTGTTTTTTTGCCATGGCATTAATCTTCTTGGAGTCTTTATCTGGGGGGGTATGAAGCCAAGGGAAAGTTTGTCCTGTCACAGGCAGCAGCCTGCACTACCCCAACATGGCTGCATTGCTGGTATAAAAACTCCCTATCTGAGCCTGATAGTGTGTACCCCTTGCCCATCTTTCTGTCAACAGGGGGTACAGAATTGGGAGACTTGAGGATTTTTTGTGCGTTTCCCAAAGGATTTGTGAAGGGGAATAGACAGTCTCCTGGACTCTGGGATGTCCATCATTTCCACATAATCAGGCTCCTCCTGATCCTCCATTGCCTCCTCCACAGGAAGCTGGAGGGTTTCAGCCACTTTTCTGTAAAACCAAAAATGGGAAGGGGACTCAGAAAGCCTAGGAGGGGATACACAAGAAGGTCTTTATGGGGAGATGTCCGGTTCCACAGGCACATCCAGACTTTCATCATCATCACCATCATCTTCAAACTCCCCCTCCTCCACAAACTCTGGTTCATAAAAATCTTCAGGGGTATAATCTTGAACTGGGGGAACCGACTGAACCGAACCAGAGAGAAGGTGCCGGATCGGTCGGAACCAGGCAAAGCGATTCCACAATTTGAATCGCTCTGGCTGTTTCCTCGGCGGTTGGAACATGAACCTCTGGATCCAAACGGTCAATTTTTCTTCGTTTTCTTTTGTAGGAACCGACCCCTCAGGATCGGCTCTCCTTCTTGCGTCAAGAGCACGCCCTGGTCAGAGGGCACTCCTTCTGTTGGTCGGGAACCGAACCGGGCTGGCCATCCGGGTCAGCGGACTTCTCAGCCACCTTTTCCCTCAGTCTACCTAGTCTCTTTTCAAGGGTAGATTTAGGAAAATGTTTACAAATTTGGCAGTCTGAATCGAGGTGTTCAAACCCCAGACAATAAACACAGGTGGTGTGGGGGTTGGCCTTAGCAAGACCCCCACACTCTCACTGCAGTGTTGAAACCCAGTGGGCCAGTTTTTTTTTCTGGGTTTCAGACATGGCCAACCTAACCAAACTTATCCTTTTATGGCAACCATCAGGCAAGACTCCTTACGGTTCCTAACACGTGTCCTGGGTGTTGGAAAAAACGTTAAAAACACGTTTTTTTGTTTTAGAACCGATAAGAACCGGTAACCACACTCTAAAGTAAAACACAAGGATTCAATACAAATGATCGGTTCAGCTAAACCGATCTAACACTTTACAATTTCCACGCAGAAACAGAACAAAACCTATCTAGTACTCACGGTATCACAGACAGAGCCGAACCAACTATGAGGAAACAAATTTGGTAAAAAACGACAACTTAACCGAGACTTTAAGCGACTTTCGAACCGAGCTGAAGGAGAAATCTCCAGAGCGACTGTTCAGTGAGGCGGAGTAAAGAATCTGACGGCTGGATTTCAGAGGGCTCCAAACAGAGACCTCAACCGAGGTCGAGCTCAGCATTCTATGCTCTGCATAGAAAGTTGACTCTTCGTTCTCTGGGGCAGTTTAAAGGCTGGGGCTAACTGCAATAGTCAGAATACAGCAAGACTTCATGTTGTTTGAACACAGAATTCTCGACAACAGGAAAATCCATGGCCTTAACCTGGGTGTCCTGTGACAGGCTAGTACATCTGAGCCAAGCCAGTCTCCGAAGAGCCACAGATGTAGCCATGACTCTTGATGACACATCACTGGAGTCCACAGCAGCATGAAACTGGATTTTTGATGCCTCAATCCCATCAGCAGCCACCTCCTCCAGCTCTTTGGCAAGCTGGGGGGAAGCCTGTTTAGCCAGTTCCAGAACAGTATCGCATCTGGACTTCTGGTATCTGGCTGTGTAGGCCATATAGTTAGCCTGCCTGAGTCCCAAGGAAGATGCCATGTACTGTTTCTTTGCCATGGTATCCAGCTTCCTGGAGTCTTTACCTGGGGGGTGTGAAGCCAAGGGTATGTTAGCCTTATCACAGGCTACAGCCTGCACAACTCCAACATGGCTGCATTGCTGGTACAAGTACTCCGTACCTGGGCCTGACAACATATACCTCTTGTCCATTTGTCTGTCCACAGGAGGGAAAGAATTTGGAGTCTTATTTTTTTTTTGCATAATCTTTTTATTGATTTCAAAGACAGTTTTAAACAACATACACATCATAAACAACACATCAAACAAACAGATGCATTCCATGACACTACAGTTACAGTCAGTAATAAATGAACATAACTATTTTTTACCAGTCCAGTTCATACATATACGATTTCATTTGCATTTCCATTCTACACTTTCCCAAATTTATCTGTATCCAGTGAGCTACAGGCCTCCAATCACCCTGTAACCTCCTCATCCTAGTCCCATTCGTAATGTGTTATCCTCTTCTTTACTGAGCGATGTCAGGAAGGGAGCCCATTCCCTATAGAAGGATTCGACCCTCTCTCTAATCATGAGGGTCACTCTTTCTAGGGCCAGTGTCTGAAGTATGAGCCCACGCCCTTGCATGACAGAAGGCGTTTCACAGGTGAGCCAAGTATTTTGTATGCAGTGCCTGGCCAGCATTAATAGTACCCTAATCCACCGTGGTAGTGGATCCCATTCTCCCTCCTCTCCTTGACCCATACCAAACAGACCTACGATTGGTTCTACCCACAAAGGATAGCCTGCCATATTACTAACCTCCCCAATTACTTCTCCATGACCAAAAACGGTGCATATACGTCCCTCTCTGACTTCCACACCGACCACAGAGAGAAGACACAGATGAGTGTGCTCTATGAACTGTCACCGGAGGGTAGCAGAGCCTATGCAGAAATTTATAGAAGGCTTCTTTGAATCTATTACATACTAGAAGTCCCATATGTCCTTCTAACAGTAGTTGCCAGTTACTCTGCAATTTCACCCCCTATGTCTCTCTCTCACAGTAGTCTTGTTTTCTGAGTAAGATCTGGATAATCCTGTTTCCCTACTTTTGCGGCCTTTCTAATAAAGCCTTTAGGGTCTTTCTGCGCAAGATAAATCAGGGTCTCTGTTGATCGCCAATTCTGTGATTGCTCCCCTCCCCTGTCCAACTTTGACACAAATGCCCTAAGCTGAAGATATCGAAATACTTGTTGTCCTTGTAATCCTAACCCCTGAACAATATCCCCCAACAGGCAGGGTCTCATTCTTAATTAAATTCCCTATACTCTGGGCTCCTTTATTCTCCCACTCTTTGAAGCCCCTGTCCTCCAACCCCAGGAGGAAAAAGGGGTTACCCACCACAGGTAACAGCAGAGTCTCCCCTTTACAAGTCCTTCCAGGCCTCTAACACTGCCATCACTAATGGGTTACCTCCACCCTGGGTGGAGTATGCTTTGAGGCCCTTATTATGCAAGTAGGCCGAGAGGCGACCCGAGCAGCCCCATTGCTCTAAATCAACCCAGCTTGCCACAGCAGGACGGTGCACCCAATCCGCCACATAGCATTGCTGTATTGACAAGTAATAGTTCCAAAGATCCAGAAAGTTTAGCCCACCCCGATTCGTTTCCACTTTCAGTCACTGGAGACAGGCTCTCGGATGCTTTTCCCTCCACATGAACAAAGTAAATGCCTTCTCGATCCAGTGAATGTCCCCTCTTGACAGGCCCCCCGGTATCATCTGCATGGGGTATAATATTCTTGGAAGGATGTTCATTTTTATCAGATTAACGCGGTCCAGCCACGAAATAGGGAGCTGCATCTACCGTCTCAGGTCTGCTTCCACTTTTTAAGTAAGGGTGTGTAGTTTAACCCATACAGTGCCCCAACTGTCCTACCCACCGTAATACCTAGATAAGTAATAGTCAAGGACTTTCCCTGTAGACCCCACTGCTCATTCTTCTCCCTTTTAGAAAGCACATCAATTCCAATTTACTAAGGTTTATTTTGTATCCAGAAAAAGCCACAATGGTATCTATTATCTCCAGCAAAGGTGGCATAGAAACCTGCGGGTGCTTGACAAATAAAAGCATGTCATCCGCATAAAGGGCAACTTTATGTATTGTACCCCTAGCCCCCTCTATACCCTGAAACTTTGGGTGCTGCCTAAGTGCTACAGCCAACGGCTCCAACGCCAATGTGAATAACAGAGGAGAGAGGGGACAGCCCTGCCTCGTACCCCTTTCCAGGTCAAAAGCATCCATGGGCACCCCATTAACCAAAATCTGAGCCTTAGGGGCCCGATACATACCTTGTACCCACTGAACATATGATTCACCCAGACCAAACCTATTCAATACCTCAAAGAGATGCTTCCACTTCACCCTGTCAAATGCTTTTTCAGTATCCACAGAAATAATGTATGTTTTTTTCCTCCATTTGCCCTGCTCTGCGTACCACATTAAGCAACCTTCTCATATTATGATAGGAAAATCTCCCCTTTATGAATCTGGTCTGGTTGAATCAGCACAGGCAGATAATCCTCCAATCGTGTGGCCAGCACTTTAGCTATGATTTTAAGATCACAGTTTAAAAGCGATATCCGCCTGTAAGAAGCGCATTCCAGCTCATCTTTACCTGGTTTGGGTATTAAACAAATCAGAGCATCAAAACAGGTAGTGGGCAAGTGTGGGTGAATTTGGAGTCTTAAGTAACTTCTGTGTCTGTTTCCCAGAGGATTTGTGAAGGGGAATAGACAATCTCTTGGACTCTGGGATATCCATGATCTCCACATAGTCAGGCTCCTCTTGCTCCTTGACAGCTTCATCCAAAGGGAGCTGGAGGGTTTCTGCCACTTTTTTGGAGAACATAAAGTGGGAAGGGAACTCAGAAAGCCTAGGAGGGGAAACACCAGAAGGCCTGTCTGGGGAGACGTCCAGTTCTATGGGCTCGTCCAGACCTTCCACACTACCATCACCATCATTATCTTCATCCCCCTCCAAGTCCGGTTCATAATAGTCTTCAGGGGAATAATCCTGAACCGGAGGAACCGACCGAACCAAGCGCCTACCAGGAGGCGTCGGATCAGTCGGAACCGAATGGAGCGATTCAACTATGCTAATCGCCCTGGCAATTTCTTCGGCAGCTGGACAATGCGGTTCTGGATCCGAACCGGACGATTTCTCTTTCTTTTTTTCTTTTTGTTGGAAAACGACCCCTCAGGATTGGCTCTCCGTTTGCCCGAGGGAGTCTTGCCCAGGTCAGTGGGCACTCCCTCAGGTTTAGTCGGAACCGAACCGGACTGGCCATCCAGGTCAGCAGACTTCTCGGCCTCCTTTTCCCTAAGCCTGCCAAATCTTTTATCCAGGGTGACTTTAGGGAAATGTTTACATATTTGGCAGTCTGACTCCAGGTGGTCAAAACACAGACAGTAAACACAGGTGGTGTGGGGATCGGCCTTAGCAAAGGCCTCCCCACACTCACTGCAGTGTTGAAACCCAGTGGGCCCGGTTTTTCTCTTGGGTTTCTCAGACGAAGCCATCCTATAACTTACCCTTTTTATGGCAACAGCCAGGCAAGACCCTCTTATCGGTTCCTAACCTTGTTGTGTGTGTTGGGAAAATAAAATGATTAAAAAAAAAAAATAATAAAAAAATAAGTGTTTTAAGAACCGATAAGGAACGGTACCTCACACTAAATTCAGCTAAAAAAAAAAAAAAGACACAAAAGATAAAGACAACCGGTTCATCTGAACCAGTTTAAATACAGCTTTTACAATTTCCACAAAAAAATTCAGCACTAGTCCACTACCTATGTACTTACTGTACCGCAGACAGGAATCTGAACTGAAATAAAGAAAAAAAAGTAGCGGTATAAACTGATGTTTTTAACCGGACCGAACCGTTAGCAAAGGAGAAATCTCCGGAGCGACTGTTCAGTTAGGCAGAGTAAAGAATCTGACGGTTACACTTCAAAGTGCAACAGACAGAGGTTTGAACCGAGCTCGAGCTCAACGTTCTATGCTCTGGCATAGAGTTAATGCTTTCCTCTCCGGAGCAGTTCAAGTACTGGGGTTAACTGCATTATGTCAGAACACAGCAAGACTTCATGTTGTTTGAATACTATATACAGTTTGATAAGTAAGCAATATCTTTCACAGCAGATTAAAAATCAATACTAATATGTAAAAGCGTCCCCATCCAAGCAAAAAGCAAGCGAGTATTCTGTAACACAAGTGTGCCTTTATAGGCAGACTGATACAGCTAACACAAACTTCCAAAAACAGATCTATGTACAAACTTATTGAAAACTTGACGCAACTGTGATGCAGACAGGATCCCTACATCAGACATCAAAGCAAGTGTGTTCATTTATAGATGTGAATAAACTTCCTACAATTAAATAAATAAAGTTGAAATTATGAACTAGGAAGAATGAATCACCATGTTGCTAACTAGTGTCACTTTCAAGTCTTGTTTGAAAGATGCAACGTACACTGAAGATAATTGTTTCCTCAGCATTCGTTGTAAAATGCAACTTTAATCCATCACTTTCCCAATCCAATTACTGGCAAGTGTTTCAACTTCAAGTTAGGAAAACTGCTGAACAAGAATTATGTTCTGTATATAACACCAGGGGTACAACTAAAGGATACCCAGTCAATCTGTAAGCAAATCTTGATGGCACATGACCAATCCATTGCAGTTACAACAGGTAAAAGATAATAAAACTAAAACTAAGGAAATCAATGTTATTTCTATATTAAAGGAACACTCATCCTTTTTTGCATCACATCATTTCTAGTTAACCCCCCCCCCCCATTTTATTATTGCTTACCTTCTCTAAAATTCATTGATGTTGCTGGTTGTTTTATCTGCCTCCTTGCTTATTAGAACCAAAATGTATGTTAATGTATAGCTGTGCCCAGCTTTGTTTTGCTTCAGATCACTGAACTACTGTTGGTGCACACTTTGTGCACATTAGAAATACCCTCAAACAATGCAACAATTCATGATACAATAGTCTCCTCTACTCCCACTGCATAATGAGTGGCTAGACTGTGTTGGGGGTGTGACAGAGTCCAGGGAAGATGCAGTGGGAGTTGGGCAAGAAATGTAAACAAACATGTTTTGGTGTGGTAACACCAATATGGTGGGCAGTCAGTTTTCCACTTTTGAAAAGGAAAAAGGGATTTGAATCAAACTACCAGTTGCATTAACAGTCTGTATAGAATGTGAGCAACCATAACATGTGTTTTTTAAACTGGGGACACTTTGAATCCCAAGGGGGTTGACAGTGTCCCTTTAAGCATATCTTTGACCCATTTTTATGTTTGCTTGCACGCATGTGCAAGAAACATAGTACCACCATATGAGTTTTCGTAAGTGTGCCTCTCCCATTTCCAATGCCCTGGTCCCTTTTGCAGGCGTGGCTGCAACATGCCAATGAAAGTCCGAGCTGTCTATGACAGTGTTCAGATGCAGTGGCGTACAGTTCTGAGGAAAATACTGCCACAATCAGCGGTGGTAATGTGTAGGCAATTTGCATACTGCCGACAGCAGTATGCAGATTGCCTACATGTACGTCTTCTCTGCATCTGAACTGCCAGAGACAGTTTGTCGCAGCTCACAGGCGTTCTTTGAGCTATAGAGAGAGAGAGAGACACCTTGTTAGAAACAAGATCCACAAGAATGTTCGGCCCTATTCTCATAAATTTGTCGTCCCCCCTCACCCCGCTTCACGTAGCATGCTGGGAGTCCACCCCAGCATGTTCATGCGCCTCCCCTACGCGACACTGTATGACCGACGGGATGCCCATCCCCGCCAGCCCCACTGCCCCCAAAACAGACATCTAGGTGCCATGCTGGGAGCCCACCCCAGCGTGGCAAACGGTATGGCCGATGGGGGGTGCTCAATCCCCTGTCGGCTCCACTGCTGACCCCCCCAAAAAAACAGCTTTTCAGCTGCCACGCTGAGAGCCCACCCCAGCATGGCAAAAGTCCCGCATTGTCTTCCTTCAGAAGAGGAAAAAAAAAAAAGGTCCCTCATTGACTGTCTTTGCCCCTGTCCCCCAACCCATGCCCACCCTCTGCGCACCCACCTCCCCACACACCCTCATACTTACCTCCAGAGCCCAGCGACCATCTTCAGTGGACTGGGAACACGCCTGCTCTCTTCAAATCCGACCACAAAGTAAAGAAATGCCGGTAAGCAGTATAATGACATAAATGTTTTTTTCCAACTTTGGTGCACATCTCGGTCATTTGGAGAATATTTTCACCATATTTTCAACATGGGGTTCTTGGGGCCCCATCTCATGAACTCAGTCACTATCACTTTGTTATTCAGTCCCACAGGTGATTTATGGAACAAAATTGAGCATCAGAGGTTAACTTATTTAAAAACAGGTCCAAAATCACGCATGCGCAAGTGCGGCATGACTGAAGATCCCGCGTTACGCGCAAGAGTGGTTTGCTCTTGCGCATGCGTAGGATTTCGGACCCGTTTTTAAAAAGTAAATTGCTGGCCTCTTGGTGCTCGATTTTTGTTCCTACACACCAGCAACAATTCCAGTAATTACGATGCTCCAGAAGAAACTGATTTTATATACTGCATGTCCCAAAACCGCACTTTGGGACCGCACTTGTGGCAGACGTGCGGTCTTGTACAGCTTATGTTTCTGGTCGGAAAGTAAGTTTCAGTAGGTCCGACAGACAACCTAATCTTTTAAAGATAAGCAAAACCGACAAAATTAACTACGTTTGTGAGGTATAAGAGCATTCAAGACTCGGTCTTTGATACATGTGTGCCAAGAGGCACACTACTTGCATTTAGAGAAAAACGGACGTAGAAAGCTGACAGTGCCCCTTTAAACTGTCATGACAAAAATGTATATCAACATATTTTGATATACATTGATCCATCTTGATATAATGAAACATTAAGCACTGACTTGAAGCTTTAAGTTTCTAGCCCACAGGAAGTGATAACTTCAGAAACATTAGAACTAGGAAATTATTTTTTTAAATGAAAGCTTGGAGTTAGCACTACAGGTGTTAGATAATTGTTATGTACTAACATGCATAGAAATGCATCAATATACATTTATTCCCCATAAGGATTTTAAAAACCCCAAATTCACATCTGGAAAAAAACATATCAATATATGTTTATTTATGTGTGTATATGTATATATATACATATATTGTTTCAAAATATTAGGTTCCTAGCCTTAATTGCTCCAAAGTACACAACTCTTTTTTCAAGCGCACAAACAGGTGCTTCTTCTACGGTGGGAGAAACAGAACTGGGGTGGAAGAGGAGGAGTCAGCGGCGCCTTACGGCCAAACCGCAAGCACCGCGCAATGCATCAGCCTCACGGCGCTGACTCCTCCCACGAAAAAAAAAAAGCTCCCAAGCAGGTATGCGCCTCTGGCTTACACCCAGCAGTAATGGATGGTGAAGACTGACAATGGGGAAGATCTTACTTTAATTTTTTTAATGAAATCCTGGAGTTAACACCACACAATGCAGTGACATTGCTACAACTGTCATGTATCCACATGTCAATATATGCATCAACTTGTTTTAATGCATGTCAAAACAAACAAGTCAGGAGAAACATAAGTTAACAGGTACACAAGTGAAAAAAGTGAAAAAAGAAAGACAAAGGGAGGGATAGTGAGACTGAAGGGGGAGGATGGGAGCCGCGTGGAGGATGACAACAGTAAAGCTGACATACTGAACAGGTATTTCTGCTCAGTCTTTACTGAGGAAGAGGAGGGTAATGGGTCTGAAGGGAGTACAAGGGGTGAGAATGGTGCAGAAATGGACACAAGTCCCTTTACACGAGAAAGGGTCCTGAAGGAACTGGAAGCAATAAGAGTTGATAAAGCAATGGGGCCAGATGGGGTGCACCCCAGGGTCCTTAAAGAACTAAGAGAGGTGGTGGTTGAACCTCTGGCTATCCTGTTTAGCCGATCACTGGAAACAGGGGAGGTACCCAAAGACTGGAGGACAGCAGATGTAGTCCCCTTATACAAAAGTGGGAACAAAGAGGAAGCAGGGAACTAGAGACCAGTCAGCCTCACCTCGGTAGTGGGGAAGATCATGGAAGCACTACTGAAGGAGAGATTGGTGGAACATCTGGTTGTCAATGGACTACAGGACCCAAGGCAGCATGGTTTCACCAGGGGGAGGTCATGTCAGACCAACCTCATTGAATTTTTTGACTGGATGACTAGGGAGGTGGATCAGGGAGGGCAGTGGACATGGCCTATCTGGACTTCAGCAAGGCCTTTGACACTGTGCCACATAGAAGACTATTACACAAACTGGGGAATATGGGTGTGGGCAGGACAGTAGTGTGGTGGGTAGGTAACTGGCTGGGTGGCAGGACACAGAGGGTGGTGGTAAATGGCTGTCACTCCACAGAGGGAAGAGTGACCAGTGGGGGTACCACAGGGATCAGTGCTGGGACCGGTCCTATTCAACATCTTCATCAGTGACATGGCGCAGGACCTAGAAGGCAGAATTTCACTGTTCGCTGATGACACAAAGCTCTGTAACAGAGTAGACACACCAGAGGGTGTAGACAGAATGAGAAGGGACCTGCAGAAACTTGAAGAATGGTCAGGGGTTTGGCAGTTGAAATTCAATGCAAAGAAGTGCAAGATAATGCATATGGGGCACAAAAACCCTGGCACAATATATCAGTTGGGGGGTGAGGATATAGCATGCACCAAGCAGGAAAGGGATCTTGGGGTTATCATCTCAGATGACCTCAAGGTAGGGAAACAGTGTGACAAGGCAGCAGGTAAAGCAAATAGGATGCTGGGATGTATAGGCAGGGGCATCACCAGCATGAAAAGGGAGGTCATAATTCCGCTATACAAGACACTAGTGAGGCCCCACCTGGAGTACAGTGTACGGTTCTGGAGACCATACCTACGTAAGGACGTAGAGAAGGTTCAGAGGAGGGCAACAAAGATGGTGCATGGATTGCATCACAAGTCCTATGAAGACAGGTTGAAGGAACTGAACATGTACTCCCTGGAGGAGAGAAGGGAGAGAGGGGATATGATAGAGACATACAAGTATCTTACAGGGAGGAACAGGGTGCAGGAAAACACTATTTTTAAGCGAAAAAGATGTTCCAGGACTAGAGGGCATGGGATGAAGTTGGAGGGAGACGATTCAGAGGAACATAAGAAAGAATTTCTTCACAGAACGGGTGGTGGACAAGTGGAACACCCTGCCAGAGGAAGTGGTGGGGGCTGAAACAATCACGGGATTTAAGAATGCATGGGATAGACGTAAAGGAATTCTGGAGGTCAGGGGTTAGGGGCAACAGACTTCTAGGAAAACAAACTGAACTTACAAGCTCAAATGGGCAGACTGGGTGGGCCATAGGCCCTTATCTGCCGACACTGTATATGTATCTATGTATCTATGTAGAAAATGGCTAGCACCAGGAAACTGCTGTGGTGCTCCTATATGCACAAGTACGACAGAAAGCAAAGGAAATAGAGCACCCACAGCATAACTCCACATGCCCATGTATTATAATAAAAACTCTTACAGTTTTTTCAAAAAATGTGCAGTAAATATTCCTCTACTAGCTGTGTGCGGAAACAACTCATCAAGGCGACTCAATGACGTCAAGCTGCGCCACCGTGATGTCACTGAGTTGCTCGATGGGGCTGTTTCCCACACACTGCTGGTAGAGGAATATTTACTGCACGCTGCTGTGGGGCTCGGTTTTACTTGTAGATCGAAACACAGTAAGTACACAGATATGACTCCGGCAGCACATTTCGCACTAATTTGGGGGGTTTCATCACGGTTTCCTTTTGGCACCAACCCTCTTTAACATTTATATTAATGAGATCCTTACAGATCTCCAAAATCTGAACTTTCATGCTCCCAAAATAAGGAGTACCAGGGTAGACTGCCTGGCGTATGCAGACGACCTGGTATTGACTTCCACCTCTGCTTTGGGACTCCAGAGAAAGCTAGAACATCTTTTCAGACTATGTACAGAACACAAATGAAAAATTATTACGTCTGAAACTAAGGTATTGATTTTTGGAAACCTTAGCAAAAAGGTTCAGCCTCTCTGGATTAACAAAGAAAGGGTGGAACAGGTTACATATTATGATTATTTAGGGGTTAGGTTTTCAGAGAATCTCAGCTGGAGAAATCATATAAATCTTACATGTAATAAAACAAAGATGTCCTTTACTGCATTAAGAATATTTAATACAAAAATGGGACATACCTCTGTCAAAGGCATCTTACAGGTACTAGAAGCCAAAATCAAATCAAGCTTGCTATATGCTGCAGAAATATGGGGTCTCTCAGATCAACACAAATTGGAAATTATATTGAATAATAAACAGATACATTCTCATGGTCCCACAGTCGGTTCCAGCAGTTATTTCAAATTTAGAAATGGGACAAAATTCACTGCTTACATTAATTGTTGTGAGACAAATACTTGCAGTTTTAAAACTATTTTTCTTAAATGAGGAGAGATTACCCAGACAGTGCCTGGAGGAAGGAATTAAATATTCTTTCTTAGGCTCTGATTCACCAACAATTAAAATAATTAAAAAATTATTCTTCCCGTATGGCTTAGGACATATCCTGTGGGACATCTTTTGGTGCCCCTGGGAGGAAACTGTATTTTTGGTTAAAAATAGACTTCAGGATATAGATAAGGCAAATATGTTTGAGAAACTTAAAAACTTCCAATTATTCAGATGGTATAAACAAATTAAATCAGCACATGGATTGGAATCCTATTTACTAAAACTCTCAGATCCCAGGAAAAGGAGGGTACTCGCTAAATTTAGATTAAAAATGTATATAAAGCAAACTACGTCCACTTTAGGCAGAAGAGACAAAACGTTGACTCCCCATTCTGTAAATGTGGTAGATCACTGGAATATATTAAACATATAATTTTGATTTGCCCTCTCTACGGACATTAACGTGATAGATGGTTGGGTGACATCATGGCTGGTCTCGACTTCCCTCTGGACAAAATGTTAATATATTTATTGAATTCAAATAATATTTCTGTCCTAGAGAAAGTTGTATCTTTCTTACAAGCAACCCATTTATGAAATGTGAAAAACTATGCAAGTGCTGTATTATTTATAGTATTGTACTATTTGTATGTACGTCACATTTATATTTTATAAGTGTTATCTGAACTGCATCTATGTACATGTTTTTATTCTATATTGTAATGGCCTTGTGCCGATCACTAAAAACTTTTGAACTTTGACTCTGGCAGCACTCGTAAGCTTTCATTTTCAGAAATTAAGCTCCTTGCTCTAACTGTTCCAAAGTGATACCTTTCTAACAGTAATTATTTCCAAAAGGGATAACTTCTGAACTGTAAGTGCTATGAAATTGTTTTAAAATGACAGCCTGGAGGCAACACTAATTACTGCATAACAATATGCATCAATGTACATTGAAAGCTATCGATATAAATTTTTCTCATGTCTGTTTAAAAAACATTTTAAATACTTTTTTTTTTAGAATAATCTGATTTGTAATTCACATTCAACATGAACAAACAAAATAGCTTCATTTTAAAAGTAGTGCTGTTCTATCACAAAAAAAATCTCTTTCCCCTCAACCAATACCATAATTCTTCCATTCTTTTGAAGGAAAACAAGTAGACTTAAGCATTAAAGGGACACTGTCAGCTTTTTGCTGATTTTTACATCCCTAGTGGAAAACGGTACCTGTGCATGCCTGCATTGCTGGAAATACTATAAGTTGTTCCTGCTTACTTTAAAATGTAATTTTGTACCCTTATTTTGCAAATATTTGTTTCTCCCTGTCCAGAGTGAAATCCTGAATGACCTGCAGGTGCTGTGCATGCACTTCTACAACTCGTGCACAAGGGCCTTGTTAGTTGAGCTGTGGCCTTGAGTTGACTCATGTGGCCCTCTAAAATCTAAAAAAAACTAAACAAAAAAAAAAAAAAAGACACCAGGGTTTTACAAATGGCTCCCATTACAATCAATACAGAGCACCCCTGCGCTCTCCAAACTAATACATGACAAAACACGAGAGCGCAGGAATGGCACCTGTAAGATCAGGGACCAAGAAGGAGAAGGGATCAGTTGGCCAGCTCCTGCAACTGAGAAATTACAACCCCTTCCCCCATGGAGATAGAAACCTTTAAAAATTCAGAGAAGTGGACATTTGAAGTCCTTTAGAAGTAAGCAGCGGGGAGGCTTGCAGAAATATTTAAAAATAAGCAAAGCACAACTGGTGCTCTTTAAATTCGTGGCTGATTTAGACAGAAGATCTTCTGACTGCACACTACCTGATATGAAAGAGCTTTAATTTGCCATTTGGTCTTTAAGAGATCTTGCAACTTTACTTCCTCTTTAACAAAACAAAACAAAACAAAAAAAACGGGTTGGGTTACTATCAGTCACTAATTCGAGGGGGTCATGACCTGCAAGGTGAAACTGAGTGCCTTGTGCCCCTGGGATTAGATCAGCAATGGTAACCCATTGCCTGGTATGTCTTAAAGGATAAACTAAAGTGTATTGATTTTCTATAAATGTATGTTTTATCCCTGGGAGCCACTGCAGCTCATTTTGCATAGACTTCTCTAATTCAGTGGTGACAGGGTTAAATTCTAATTGTTTTGTTGTACATGATTGTTCCCAGCAGTTAGAACCCTTCAGAAAGTATGTGAGCCAAACCCAGAGGCTGCACTTCCAGCCATTGTTTTTACAATGGAATGGCGGGCAACGGTCAAGAAACAAGCCAATAAAACATTAAAAAAAAGAAAGTCCATGTAAAAAGGCAGGTGTCCAGTACTGTTCCCAAGGGAAATCTATTTCAAATAAGCTATTGGCCAAACCTGGCACTCCTCTAGTGACAGAGATATAGCACATCTAGTTCCCCTTCCCACTGCAGATGCAGGTATCCATTCTCTAAATCATTAACACAGGAAATTACATAACATATAGGGGAATACAGCAGTAAAACAGTACTGCTGGTAATTCCTAATGAGGCATTCCGGTTTCCACAGCTCTCGTGTCTTACTTGGTTAACTTGTGCTGATAGTATTTTCTGGCACTAGTACTCCTGTGATATTGAAAGTTTGTAAACCCACTGTTTCAGGTAGTTAAATGTTGCATCATCATGAGAAATGTTTTATGTAGCCAGAGCCACCAGTTTCCAAAACCTTTTGTAGTTGTCTTGGCTTTGCTTTATGTTTTGTGACATCACCATTTAGTAAACTGTGCCTGTGTGATTTGCAAAATGTCTTCCTGCTAATACATTCTAAATAATTGATGTGCCTGTGTCATTCTGCATATTTTTTGAACTGGTGCAGTCTTCCTGTAAAATATCTACAGCATACACACTATTTTGCTTAATTTTTCCATTTTCTTTTGCATATATTTTTGTGGCTTTTTTTTTTTTTTTTGGCTGCATGCTTTTCTTTGTGATGGCATCGTCGTATTGTGTAAATCTGGAGCTGGCCCGGTGGTGTAGAGGGCTGAGGCGCTGGCGCCTTACCTCTTACCACGCTGGCAACCTGTGGTCGGGAGAGACTTTGGGTTGCCAGGGGAGAGAGGATCAAGCATCCGACAGACAGCTCTCCTCTCTCGGGAAGGGGTGGGTTGTGGATCCCTGGCAGCAGCGACACCATGCGGAGGCATACTGTACAACAGCCAGGGCCACATAAGGTATCGGGGGAGGCGGCGGCGGACATCTGCGGGATGAGTGTGGGAGTGTGCCCATGATGGTCGTCCTTGCACATCCATGCCTTTGGGGCGGGGGGGAGAGAAGAGACACGTAAAGAGGAAACACCCCTCTCACTGGGAGAGGAAGTCATTTCCCACCACGCCCACGCTGGATCCTCCTCTCCAGGTCCTGACAGCTCTCCTCGGGCCACACCCGGCACTAGATTAATGGAAGGAGATCACCGCAGCACAGAATGGCGACCCGCCCGGGGAGACCAAGGTGCCAGGTAGGTGTGCCGCGGGTGGGTTGGAGGAACAGGATCTCCGGTAGATGGAATCACAGCAGGGTGGGATAGGGTGGGGTGACCAATGGGGCCCCTGCAAGAGGCGATGGAAGGGAAATAACGTGGAAAAAAAAATATTGTGTAAATTTATGTGGTGGCAGATACTACACGCATGCAAAATAGTGCCAGTGCATAAAATTATGCAAAAGTGGAATGGCACAATGTGGTGAGGTGTACATTTCTCACCCCAGTTTAGTAAACATCTTACACATAGTTATGTGTCAGCAGGGTTGGCAGTAGGATGGATGATGGGGCTTACAGCAGAAAAACAGCTCATTGGCTGTACTGCTTCTTTCAGGGAGCCCCCCTACAAACCGTGTGAACCAGCACAAGTATCTCACAGATTTATTTTCCCCCACCCTTGGGGTTGTGAAGTTGGGGCTAATCACTGTGCGGCAGACCAGATGCTAAGCTGGTCAAAAATAAAGACAGCCACTTCATAATTCAGTGATTGCACCTGCAAATGACAGGGAAAGTACAATTACATAAGAACTTACTGTAACAGTAGACCTGCAAGGGGATCTCTTGCAGCAGGCCACACCTATGGAACTAGAGCTGCCAGGCACTAGGACCACACGGAAAACTTTCTAGCTAGCAGTTTACCAAGGGGTTGCCACCCTGATGTCAGGCGCCGACGTCACCCTATGCTATAAAAGTGGGCGGCCCCCGCACCCTCCTCAGTTCTCCCGCTGGAGACCATAAGCAGAAGGGTCCTGCAGAGGAACAGAGGAGGGTACCAAAGTTCCCACCAAGAAAGGTTAGAAAGAAGCAGACACAGGAGAGCCTCCAGAAACTAAGGGGAAGGAGGAGGGGCAACATGGCCTGCTGCAGGTGAACCACTCACAGCTCTACTGTTAAGGTAAGTTCTTGCGTAACTGTACTATCAGACTTCGGGGGTAACTTTTGCATAAGGTCACACCTATGGAATGAGTCCCAAGCAGTTTCTGACATAAAGAAATGCAGTCTGGGTGGTAGAAAACCAAAAGTCTAAGAAAGTAGGATCTGAAGAACAGCCAGGCCGAAACTGGCCCCACACCTAGAGGCAATCTCCAAACTACAGTCCTTAGTAAAGGTGTGGACAGTACTCCCAAGTGGCAGCATCACAGATCTCTGCAACTGACACATTCCTGAAAAAGGCAGTAGAAGTGGCCATGCACTGGTGGTATGGCCACAGGCAGCACCAGGAAGTTCTTTGCCATACTTCATATAGCAATAAGTGATACAGTTGGCCAACCATTTGGACAAGCACTGTTTTGAAAAAGGGGTGCCCTCATTCCCAGGGGCAAAGGAAACAAACAGCTGTTTGGACTTCCTACAGTCCTTCATACAATGGGTACAGTAATGCAGAATTCTATGCACATGTGAAGTATGGAACAATGCTTCCCTTGGACTGGCATGCTCTGGGGTAATAAAACAGGAAGGTGGTTATATTGGTTTAAAGTGAACTCAGACACCACCTTAGGAAGAAACTTAGGGTTAGTACACAAAGACACAACATCTTTGTGGAAAATTAAATAATGCTGCTCGCAAGTGAGTGCCTGTAGCTCTGTAATTCTTTGAGCAGAAGTAATAGCAACCAAAAATAATGCTTTCCACAACAGAAAACGTAGCTCACATGTTGCAGATGGCTCAAAAGGAGCCAAAACAGGCTTTTCTAACATAAAATTCAAGTCCCAGGACTGAACTGGATTGCGTATAGGAGGCGTCAAGTGAAGAATGCCTCTCACCTCCAGCTTTGCCACCACACATCCCTCAATAGACACATGGAAGGCAGAGATGGCCGACGTGTACCTTAAGGGAGGAGTACTTCAGACCGGAGTCTAAAGGGACAGCAAGTACTCCAGAACCTGACTCACTGGACAAGTAAAGGGGTCCAACTGATGTGAGGCAGCGCACAGCGCAAAACGCTTCCACTTCATAGAATATGTGGCCCTAGTGGAAGGTTTCCTAGCCACCACCAGGACATCAGCCACACTGGTGACACCCCCGAACTGAGCCATGGCTATGTCCTCAGTTGCCAGGCGTGAAGATGCAGGGATCCAAGGTCCAGATGGACCAGGGTGCCCCAGTTCTGGGACAGCAAGCTGGTGCATCCACGGTCAGCTGTTGCAGTAGAGGGAACCAGATCTGACGAGGCCAGAAGGGGATGATGAGGATCATTGTGGCACCTTCCATCTGGAGCTTATTGAGAACCCTCTGAAGATGGGGGAAGGGAGGAAATGCATACAGAAATCTCCCTTCCAAGAGACGGACAACGATCTTGCTACAAACTACAAGCCCTGAATTGAGTGAGCAAAAAATGCGTCAATTTTCAATTGAGTGGGGATGCAAAAGGTCCAACTCTGGACGACCGCACCTGTTGAACAGGTCTACTACTGAGGTCAGCAGCTCCCACTTATGCGCCCTTGACTGTGACTGGTTTAAGGTGTCTGCCAGGACATTTTGGATGCCTGGATCATGGATGCTGTCAGATCAAGACCATGATCCAGAACCCAATCCATACCTCACTGCTTCCCATTAGAGGGGTACTAGTCAGTGCCCCCCTGCTTGTTGATATAATGGATTACACTGATTTTGTCTATCTGCACTAGCAGAAAACCCAGGGATAGCTAAGTCTGGAAGGCCTGCATGGCATAAAGGATGGTCTGCAGCTCCAGGATATTAATGTGGAGAGAGGATTCCAACTGGGACCATGTCCCTTATGTTTGGTTGGGCCCCAGATGAGCTCCCCACCCGAACCCCAAATCATCTGTCATGAGAATTTGCTGGGGGAGGGAATGAGGAAGGAACCCCTCTTAGCAGATTGATGGGTTCCATCCATCAAAGCAGAACCTTTTCACCAAGGAGACCAGGACCGGCTGTTCTAGGTAGTCAGTCCGCTGGTCCCACTGGACCCTGAGTGTCCACTAGGTAACCTCATGCACAGTTTGGCTAGGGCACTGTAGCCATCACGCTGCCATCAAGTTGAGAGCTGAAAAAGGTTCTGGCTAAAAACATAATGGCTGTTGTACAACAAACAAGCCTGGGCTATCAGTCACTCGGCCCTGCCCTGGGCAGGAAGGCCATGCCAGAGCAGTGTCCAAGACCACCCCAAGGTACTGGAGGTGTTGGCATGGAATCAGAACTGACTTGGGCAAGTTCACAGTTATCCCTAGATCCTGGAATAAGCAGGTAGTTAAGTGCCAGGGTCTGGAGCAAGCAATCCCTAGACTGGGCCTTGAGGAGCCAGTCATCCAGGTAGGGGAAGACATAAAGGCCTTCCTGCCTGAGGGCAGCTGCTACTACTGCCAGACACTTGGTAAATACCCGAGGGGCTGAGGACAAACCAAAGGGCAAGGCCCTGAACTGGAAGTGTTTCCCTGGAACAGAAACCTCAGGTACTGCCTGTGGGAAGCGTGAACCATGATGTGCAAGTAGGCATCTTTCATATTGAGGGAGCAAATCCAATCCCCCTGGTGCAGAAGGGGCAAAAGACCCTGAAGTGTCCATATCTGGAACCTTCTGCACTGAATGAATATACAGAGGTCTAGGATGGGCCTAAGATCCCTGGTGCATTTGGGGACCAGGAAAAAATGGAAGTACTAGCACAACCCCTGCCCTGCTGATCTACAGGGACAGGCTCCACTACCTTCTTTTGCAGTAGGGAGCAGGATTTCCTCCCAGACCACTGGTATGTGGTCTGAAGAGTAAAAGACTGAACTGGAGGTTTTCTGAGGCCGATCTAGAAGTTCTAGAGTAAGGCTGTGTTCTATGAGCTGAAGTACCCAACCATCAATGGTTATCTCCGCCACCTGTCCAGGTGTAGGGAGAAGCGACCTCAGACAACCACCTCTGATTGGTGGTGGGGGGGTAGGCAGGAGTCAGGCAGAGGTGGAGGAGGCCACAGTGGTGGCAGCACCAGCACCTCTGGGAGCCTTACTAGTTGCGGCAGTAGGGGTGAGCAGAGGGGTGGACCCCTGATGCTTGCTCTGAAGTCTGGCAGATGATCTGGACTTGGTGGCCTGACAAATGGGCACATATTGACCACTCTTAGCTTGAGTGTGGTACATGGAGTGGACCGACGTGAGGGTACGTCCAGAGGCCTGTAGAGCATCAAGGATCTGTTGGACCTCAGCTCCAAACAATTTGTTACCCCAGAAGGGGGCATTCAGGATAGATATTTGAACGTCCTGGGTAAACCCAGACACCCTAAGCCAGGAGTGCCAGCGTAGGCAGACGCTGGCCACTGCCGCCCTGGCTGAAGCATCGACAGCGTCATAGGTCGAGCAAATGAAATGCAGACCAACGTCAGCCCCTGACTGAAGGGACTGCTAGAGCTAATATTTCCTCTGGTCATCAGGGAGTGCACTGCCCAATTACTGGGCTTGCTCCAAATGAAAGTTGAAGAACTGGACCATATACGCCATGTAGTTCAAGACCCTGATGGCCCGGGTGGCGGAGGTGAAGGTCCTCTTGCCCAGTAAATCCAATCTCCAGCATTCTTTGTCTGGGGAGAGTGAACTTAAGTGTTTTGGCCTTTTGGTATGGTCGTGGGCAGAGTTATGACCACCAAGTCAGCCAGCATCTGCTCAGTGAGAGAATGGCTTCCCTGCTAGAACGCAGTAAAGTCTGTCTGCCTTCCTATGCAAAGCTGGGACCAGGTTAAAGATGGTGCCCCGCTGCCATGGTGGAATCGTCAAAGTGTTCAATCAGAGGAGGAACCCCCAAGGGAGGAGTGTCAGGCAGATGTAGGTATGTGGTTAACCCATGTATGCTGGGGTCCTGTTCTTCAGTATCAAACCCCATTGCCGCCTGCATCTGGCGGAGAACCCCCATGATTAACGGGTCATCTGCAGGGGATTGTGGAATACATTTCAGGGTCTCCTCCCTGTCTGACGAGACCATGGAGATAGAGTGAGAAGGGGTAACCCCACTCACAGTCTTCATCCCCCTCCTCGTCTTTGTCAGGAAGTTGAAGGTCTGGGTGATGTTCCTCCCCTTCTCCTAAAGGTCTGGAAGGGGAGCAGAGGATCTGGCCATGGGGGGGAACTGTTGTGGGCCCACTGGAGTCGTGGGTGCAGAAGCTGGCATCAGGGGGTGACCTAAGGACTGGATCTTGCGGGGGCATTAGGTGGGCGTGCATAAAGTCCCATAGGGAAGACAGTAGAAGGAAAGTCCACAGTGACCGGCATCGGGTAGCTAAGTGGCGCCAGCTGAGGGGAGGCCGGTGTGGGCGTAGAGGAGGGCTGGTGACATCAGCCAGATTGGACTAATCCTGAGAAGGAGTCCTCAGTCTGAGTCCCCTATGGGATGATGAAGAAGGCTGGGAGGCGGCCTGGGATGATGATGGGAGGGTGATGTTTCCAGGGCCAGACAGGCCGACTAGGTTTGCTAGGTTTTGAGGAAAAAGAGGCCGAGGCCCATCTAGATTTTCCCCACACAGAGTGGGCAAATTAGACGATACATTTCTGGGTTAACCAATTATCAAGACCCTTTTAAAAACATCTACACTAGTAGAATTGACCAATTCCTGTGGTAATTTATTCCATTGTCTCAGTGCCCTAACTGAAAAGAAATTTAGTCTCGGATTGGTTTTTACTTTTGGAACAATAAGTTGCTTGTTATGGTATCTCAATACAGTTCTCCTCACAGTTAAGTTGAGCCCACACTTATTCATAAGTTCTGGATCTTTCATCAATTTATAGACTAAGTAGGTCCCCTCTAGTTCTTCTATGCTGTAAAGAATTTAAACCTGTCATCTGAAGTCTAGTATGATAGGGGCTGTGTCATAGTCTTTGGACTATCCTGGTTGCCTGTCTTTGAATCCTCTCAAGCCGATTAATATCTCCCTTTAAATAAGGGATCCAAAAGGGAGACCCATAGTCTATGAGTAGTCTGATACATGCCCTATAGAGGGTATTAGACATTGTTCTGTTTTGTGACAAAAGACCATTGAATTTGTCTAATTAACCCAGTTGTTGTATTAGCTATTTTTAGACAGTGGTCTGTGGCGACAGTCTAGAATTTACCAACATGCCCAAATCCTTTCTTTATTAGTGGATTTAATTATTTATATAATAATTGTTTGTGGGTTATGTGATCCAAAATTTAAGACCACACTGCTACATGGGTTGTCCAATAAAGTCCAGAGAGCAGTCAGGATCCGATATTTCAAAATTTATTAGAAGCAGAAAAAAATAAAATGGACTTAAAGCAGAACTTGTACATAACTTTCAAAAAACATAAGGCACAGGAAATCATATCTTTAACAAGAAAGAAAATTCCTGCCAAAAAGGCACCTAGAATCTGGCTAGGCATCTGGTAGGTTTGCCTTCCTACCACACACTGACTCAACACTCCACATTCACCTCCTTTTATACCAGTGGAGGAGCACATGACTTAGTTAGCTCCTCCCCAACTTCATCATAAAAGTGGGTTAACCGGGCGCTCAGTCCTATAAAGAGATTGGACTGAGAAGAGCTGGAAGCACTTTACCAGAGTTGTAAGTCTAAGGCATTTCTGCATCACATTAGGAGACTTTAGTCCTTTTAAGTTAAACAGTTTTATCTCTCTCCTTTTAACAGTGGCATGCTTTGCCTTTTCTCTTTTAAAAGTACTAGTTTAACCTTTTATTTAAGCAATAAACAAACACCACTTTTCAAATGATTTCTCAGTTATAATTCTGAGGTATAACATAACTCTGAGCTTCTCACACTAAAACAAGCAAAAGGCTGTTAAGTTGTTCAGAGCTTCACTAGAATAATAAGCAGCCATAACAAACTCTTTTGGGCGTCTTAGCACATTATCTATACGATCAGACAGTCGCACGATCGCACAGTTTAATGCATATTCGGTGGCAGGAAAATTAATCAGAACAGCTTGTACTGCAAGCACAGAACATTCTAAACATTGGGGCTTTATTATTTAGAAAGCAGAGCTGGAAATAAGGAAAGGGACAGAAAGACTGCTCAAAGCTGGCCAAGCTTGAGTAGGGGAATGATAGAAGGAGGCGATAGTAAAAGGAAGAGATCAGAAGAGCAGGAGACTGTTGCAACAGATTTTTTTAATATTTTAGCCCACAATGTTCTCAGATTACCTCCAAAACATAGGCAGGTAATTACACATGCTCTGCAGCCATGAGAGCATATCCAAGTTCGAGGGGGTCACCGACCCCACACAGATCCTCCCCTCAAGATGAAAACTAGTAGTTTTCACTACTTGAAATAGCATGTAGATCTCTTTTGTAAAACAAAAGAGATGGGGCTCTAACCCACCCACTCAAAAGCTCCACCTCGGAGCCCTTTAATATTCTCTTTTACTTAAATACAATGCATTTTCAAATACAAATATATTCATTCCCGAGGTCTACATTTGGTTCTAACATTATGTCTACCCCAAATCGGGACATAAAGTCAGCATTACTATTAGCAGTTCCAGCTCTATGATTGACAGTGAATTTATATGGTTGCAATGTTAGATACCATCTCATAACCCTTGGATTACTATCTTTCATGTTATGTATCCATCGTAGTGGATTATGATCTGTCCATACTGTAAATTGAGTTCCCCATAAATAATATTGTAGGGATTCTATGGCCCATTTGAGGGCTAAACACTCCTTTTCTATTGTGGAGTACTTGGTTTCCCTGACATGTAGTTTACGGCTAATATACAGTACTGGATGTTCTTCTCCATGATGGATTTGAGATAACACAGCCCCCAAACCAACATTAGAAGCACCGTCTGTAACAAAAATGGTTTATCAAAATCAGGACTTTTTAACACTGGGGAGGAACAAAGTATTGCTTTTATGGCAAGAAATGATTCTTCACATTCTGAATTCCAGATTACTTTTGAGGGTTTGTTCTTTTTGGTCAATTCAATTAGAAGGCTAGCTAAAGTAGCAAATTGAGGCACAAAGCGTCTATAGTAGCCTGCTAGGCCTAAATGAACGCACATGTTTTTGTGAGGGCGAGGACTCTTGCTCTGGCGTCACCTTCCTACCTCTGGTTTTACCTGCCCATTACCAATTATAAATCCCAAATACCGGGCTTCCTCCATAGCAAAGGAACATTTGTTGGGGTTGATGGTGAGACCAGCTTGATTTATAGTCCTTAAAACAGCAGTAAGGTGTTTAACATGGTCTTCCCATGTTGGACTATAAATGATTATGTCATTTAAATAAGCTGCGCTATATCCAACGTGAGGTCTCAAGAGTTTATCCATCAACCTTTGAAAACTAGCTGGGGCTCCGTGAAGTCCAAATGGCATCATTGTGAACTGAAAAGACCCCAAAGGAGTGCAAAAAGCAGTTTTCTCTTTTGATGCTTTCTCAAGCGGAATTTGCCAGTATCCTTTAGTTAAATCAAGTATACTAACATATCTCGCTTGCCCAAGTTGGTCTACGATGTCATCTATACGGGGCACTGGATATCCATCAAACTTTGATATTGCGTTGAGTTTTCGGAAGTCTAGACAAATTCTTATCCCTCCCTCTTTTTTAGGGACAAGGACCATAGGAAACGCCCATTCGCTATTAGGTTCTTCTATGATACCCATTGCTTTCATCTTTTCTATCTCTATGATGACTTCTTGTTTTAATTTCTCAGGAATCCGATAGGGCTTTACTCTAATGGGTGTGTTTTGAAATGTATGGATCTGATGACACATTTCGTAGTTTTCCCTGGGACTGTTGTAAAAGTATCATGAAACTGACTTAGAATGTGGGCTAGTTCTTGTTTTTGTCTGTCTAGTAAAGAAGGATTTATTGTCAAATCTTTAGACAATTGCTCTCCTCCAGTCTATCATATGCCAGCTCCATCTCATTGTCCAATGGGTTGGAACATACATACATGACTTCAGTAGGCCTATTATGCCATCTTTTCAATAAATTGGCATGGTACACTTTTAGTTTTGTTTTCTGTCCGGTACTTCCACCAATACGTAGTAGGGCTAATTTGTTTCTGTATCACATAAGGCCCTTGCCATTTCATTGTTAATTTGTTTTCAGTGGATGGAAGCAACAATAAGACCACGATCCCCAGAGCTAAAGTGTTTTCACCCACCCTATGTCATATCTTTCTTTCTGATAGTCTTGCTTGATTTGATTCTGTTCTTGCAACCTGAGTATACTCAGCTATTATTTTACGTGGCTCGTAACATAATCAAGGGTAGTGGGATTTTTCCAGGTGGTAATATCCTCCCACTGTTCCTTAACTCGTCTAGGAGACCTCTGGGATTCCTACCATATAATAGTTCAAATGGTGAGAATCCAGTCGATGCTTGAGGTCCTCACGATATGCAAAAGTAACAGTGGCAGATATAGGTCCCAGTGTTTACCCTCATCTTCCACATACTTTTGTATCATTTTTTCAGTGTTTTGTTGAACGCTCGACCAAGCCATCAGTCTGGGGATGGTATGGAGATGTGTAGACAGCTTCCCCCCAGAGCTTGGTAGAGACATTTCAAAATGGCTGAACAGAAATTGGTTCCTATCCATTAAAATAACTTTTGGTATGCCCCTCTACTAAATACCTTGAGCAACTCCTCTGCTATTTTATCCGCTGTTATTGTGCGTGAGAGGAATAGCCTCAGGATACTTTGTAGCATAGTCACACAACCCAAGGGCAAACCTGTTGCCTTTAGTACTTTTGGGGAGAGGTCCTATAATATCCATGGCCAATCTTTCAAGGGCATAGCAACCAATGGTAAAGGTTGAAGAGGACTTTGTCCTTTCTTGTAACTTGCCACCCTTGACACTGGCTGCAACTTTTGCAATATTCAACCCTTGATCATGAATGCCAGGCCAAAAGAATCTATATAGTAACCTTTTTAAAGTTCTATCCTTCCTGCATGTCCCCACATGGTTCATCATGCAAGAATATTAACTGTTCTCTATACTGACTGGAACCACCAGTTGATCTACCATTTCCTCAGTTTTGGTTTTGACACTCTATACAATTTATCCTGTTGCAATTTATACATTGGAGGTGTACCTTCCACCCATCAGCAAAAACCTGGGAAAACAAAGGTTTAGTGTAGGGTCATTCTTTGGTCACTGATAAAAGTCCGACTTTACAGTTTTACCATGGCATCATCACACCTAAGTCCTTTGTTTTATTCCATGTCCATTTTCTAGTCTCTTTTGTTTTTTGATTTAACAGTTTTCCAGGAACATCAAATAAGGTATCTTCAAAGGAAACAATTCACTGTCCATTTGTTCCTGAGATGCTTGAGATCGTGTAGTCACAGCAGATATAGAAGAAGAAGCAGTCAATAAATTGTTAAATACAGGAAAGTCATGTCCCAATATCACAGGTACAGGTAGTCTAGGAACCACGCCTATCTTCAGATGATGTGCCATACCTGATGCAGTAATAGTAGCTTCTGTACAGGATAAAAATGAGTGTCCCCATGAACACAAGTCACCCCAGTTTTCTCCGAGTGTTTCTTTGTAAGAGCACCACTGAGTAAATCAGCACGTACCAGGGTTTGCTTACTTCCTGAATCAATCAATGCCATCACATCCGGTCCTCCAACATTGACAGACACAGTATATTGCCCCCAGTTTGCTAAGGCCAGATAAGAAGGATATACAGGTTACTCACCTGTAACAGGAGTTCTAGGAATGGTATATGTTGTTCATCCACACTCATTGGCAGTATCCTTGCCGCTTTAAATCTTGCCGGAAGGTCTTCAAGCTTGCTCCTCCCACCCACCCGGGTGGTATAACTCTCGGCTCCGCCCAGCGCCAGATCTGGCCCGCTGGAGAAGCTCAGGTTGTGCGTCCCGAGCCGGGAGGTCGGGTGGGTGGTGTGGATGAACAACATATACCATTCTAGAACTCCTGTTACAGGTGAGTAACCTGTATTTCTAGGGACATGGATATGTTGTTCATCCACACTGCATTGGCAGACTCTAACCCAGTTCTCCGGAGGGAGGCAAGGCCTTCACCCCATATACTTAGCTTGGGAAAGAGACTGGAGAACCGAGGCCCAAAACCAGCATCCGGCGTGACTCAAGGTCGATGTGGTATGGGTAATGAAGGTGTTTGCTGACTTCAGGTAGCAGCCCTGCAGATTTCCTGGATAAGGGTCCTAGAGCAGCCACCGTTGCAACAGTATAGGCGGGTAGAATGAGCTCTTATCCCTCTGGGAAGTCCATGCCCGCTAACCCCTGTAGAGATCTATGCAGGAGTTACCCTGCTTATACGTCCGCTTGGCTGCAGGTCACCAGATCTGCGGCTTCAGCGTGGTGACAAACAGCTGGCGAACCTCCCGAATTTCAGCCGTGCGCTCCTTATAATAGCGGCGCCCTTCTAGGGATCAGATATGGGCCTATATTGACCTCCAGTGTGTTGGGGTAGAACACGGCAGAGTCAACACCTGGTTGAGGTGAAACTCCGCACACCACCGGAGGAATTTGGTGGGGGCGCGAGACAACTCTGTCCCTGTGGAAGACCAGGTAAGGAGACTCGATGGAAAGCCTGGAGCTCTCCCATCCTTCTGGCTGACGTATAGCCACCAAGAGGCAGTCTTCCACGACAGGTGAGAGAGAGCACACCTGTGCATGAGTTGAATGGCTTGCCCGCAGAGCTTTCCAGTACCAGCAGTAGATCCCACGGAGGTGGGAGTTCCCACTGGAGGAAATGTGATCAAGGCCTTTGAAAAGCGTGAACCACCTTCTCCTGTACCGACTGCTTCCGGCCAGCGCCCGGTAAGCGAGATAGCTGCCAGATTACACCCTTAGGGTAAATCGACCTAAGCCCTTGACTGAGAAAGGACCGCAATAGTCCAAGATGCTTGCCAAGGAACAGGAGGGTCCAAGCCTTGCCCTGACACCAAATGAAAACCTTTTCCATTTGAAGCATAACATTTTCTGATGCGACTCATACGGGACGCCTCAACTACATTGAGGACCTCGTGGAAGGACCAAAACCTGGAACTCTGGCAGCTCAGGAACCAGGCCGTCAGGTGCAGGTTGAAGGTCGGATGGAACACCTTCCCTGATTGACTGAGAGCAGGTCAGGCGAGCTGAAGCTGCCGTGAGTCCTGGAGCTGAGACTGAGATCTGGGTACCAGAACTGGCGAGTGATCAAATTTATCAAATCACCTGTATGTCCCTCCTCGCCTTGAGAGCACCTTGTGGATCAAGGGAAATAGAGAAAAGGCGTAAAGAAAACCAGGTCCATTGCCTCGAGGCATCCCCTGCAAGCCGAGCCCCACTGCTGAGGCGGGCATGGAACAGACTCAGCCGCGTTCTCCATTGAGCAAACCAGGTCCACCTGAGGAATTGTGCCCCAAGGGAGAACAGATGCTGTACTACCTCCGGCAGGAGACCACTCGTGGGATGCAGCCCTATCCGGCTCAGGGCATCGGCCAGGGTGTTGGAGGCTCCTGCACGTGAATAGCTAGGAGATCCGCCTCCAGGCTGCGCACGGTGACCAAATGCGGAGAGCTTCCTTGCATGAAGCATGGGCGTCCCTCCTGGCGTTTAGATAGTACATGGTCGTGGTATTGTCCGTCTGGACTCGGACCACTTGACCCCGGAGAGCGGAGCAAAAGGCGGTGAGAGCTAGGCGGACCGCTCGGAGCTCCAGCAGGTTGATGTGGCATCGGGACTCCTAGCAGGACCAGAGGCCATGAGCCCGGTGTTCCCCAGATGGGCACCCCAACCCATCAGAGAGGCATCGATGCGACAGAGAGCCGTCGGCTCGGGCGGCGGACGGGATGCCCTCCTGCAATTGATCTGGAGCGGTCCACCACTGGAGAGCATTCCATCTCCCTGTGTCACCGACTAAGCTGGTCAAGGGATGTAGCGTTGTGATGCCACTGGCTGGCCAGTCCCACTGAAGGGCCTTGTTCCAAGCGGGCCCGAACGCCACGCTGAGTACAGGCCGCCCATGAGACCCAGGAGGCGCTTGGGAAGTCCCGGGCAGGGCGCATTTGCCCAACCAAAATGATCGGGCAAAGGAGGAAGAACCTCGGCCCTGTCCGCCGGGAGCGCTCTGGCTCGAAGAGAGTAGAGCTGCGCCCGATGAATAAATCACCTGCTTGACTGGAGTTCAGAAAGAAGAAACTTTGGCTGGGTGACGAGGAGGCCCGGTTGAGAGCAGACACGGAGGCCCAGATCTCTGGACCACTCCGCCTCCTTCCTGGAGGAGCTGCTATCAGCCAGTCGTCCAGGTAAGGTACACCGGACCCCTCAACGCCCAGAATGCTGTCACCACTGCCATGCATTTGGTGAAGACCCTGGGAGCTGGAGACAAAGCGAAGGGCATGGCTTGGAACCGAGAGAAGATCCTTCGCTCGGGCGAGGAATCTCTGGTGAGACAGAGACGGATAGGGACGTGAGCAACGTCCCTGCAAGTCCAGAGAGCAGAACCACACGCGTTCCAAGGATGGTATTATCTGAGCCAGAGTGACCATCCTGAAGGTTCGAGACCTTAGGAACTTGTTTAGCGTGTGGGTGAGAATGGGGCCAGCCCCGGTCCGTTGAACCAGGAAGTACCTGGACACAAACCCTGGGTCTGAAGGAGGGTCCACCTCTCTTACCACCTCCTTCTGGAGGAGAGTGATGTCGGCTCGGCGAGCCGCCAGTGAGCTGGGGATCCGAGCCCCAGGGCAGCGGCTCTGAAGGTGGTGCCTGCTCGAATTCAGAGGCAGGCCTCTTCCCACCACCTCCAAGACCCACCTGTCCGTGGTAACAGCGGACCAGGCGGAGCAGTGCAGAGCCGTCCCACAGGACCCAGGGAGTAAGGTGGCAGACGGGGATAGGGCGACACCCTCAGCCGTCACTGGGCAGGCTGGAGGAGGGACGGCCGAGGGACCTCCTGGCCCTTTCTCCCTGCCTCCTGTTAGAGAAGCCGGCGGCTTGGTTTGGAATGCCAGGCCGAGCCTGCTGGCCCTGGCGTTGCTGGGCAGGCGCGCGGGGCACAGAAGGGCGAAAGAGCTTAGGCTGTGGTTTCTGGCCTTTGTCCTTCTGGCGGAAGAGACCGAGTCCAAGGTGGCATTGGACTTCTCGATCCTCTGCGGTGACCTTCCACCCAGGGCGAGGTCAGTCCCAAAAGAGAACATCCGCCAACTTGTGCTGGGTATCCAAGTAAAGGTGGATATCCTCAGCCAAGCCCATGACGATAGCCCTACGGCCGCCACCCGATCTAGCACATGATTTCCCACATC
Organism: Neoceratodus forsteri; assembly: GCA_016271365.2. NCBI lineage: Eukaryota > Metazoa > Chordata > Ceratodontiformes > Ceratodontidae > Neoceratodus > Neoceratodus forsteri. Next base: position 686,647,750 of record CM028134.1, read on the forward strand.
CAAAGCAGTCTGGAGCTGCTGTTTTGGCCACTGCCTGACCTGGTCGCACCTGCTTAACCGTAGTCTGCAGATCGGCGGGAAGATGAGGATGACCTCATCCAGGGAGCCCAACAGGGCATGAGAAAAATGTGCCATGAGGCGGCGAACTGGCCTGGCGAAGGCGAGAGAGGGCATGGCGTAGACTTTGCCCGACATAGTCAATTTCTTGGACTCCTTGTCAGGAGGTTTGTCCACATCCCTGGCGTTGCGGCCGGAAAACGCTGTCGATAACCAACCCTCAGCAGAGGGGTGTTCAAAAACGGACAAGGAACGGTAGGGGACCGCATACTTCCTGGCCATCCTGGCCGGCGAGGGCAGGAAGCAGGGCGCTGCCAAAGTTCCAGTGCTGGACCCACTATGGCCTCGGCCACCGGAAAGGCCTCCGTGGGAGAATCCCTCGTCCAGAATTCCGTGAGGGGATACCTGGCCCGTTTGGAAAGCGGGTTCGAGCTCCATCCCGTAGAACTCGAGATGAGCCGAAGCAGTCCTAGGAAGGACGACGGCTATCGTCCATTGGCTGACCTCCAGAAGACTCAAGTCCAGTCGCTTGGAGAAGAAGGAGGAATCATCTTCGGTTCGGAAGAGTCCTCGAAGAGCTGCCTCTGGCCTGAGCCAACCTTCACCTGCCGAGGTCGGTCGGGAGTGAGGGTAACTGACAGCCGATGGGGTAAACCCTGAGCCGACCGAGATCATTGGTGGGCCCCAATTGAGTGGCTGTGGGCGGAGGTTCCACCGCAATCGGTGGAGCAGCTGGTTTGGCCGAACAACCGGCCTGGTATAGCTCCTCGAGCAAGTCGAGGGGTTGTCGGCCGTTCGGTGACAACCACTTAATGGCGGGAAGGCGCGGGTGGCTTATTCCCGGCCAGGAGGCTGTTGCAACATAAGGTCCTCGTGCCGTCCGGCGTAATTCGCGAAGCCTCCCTCATCCGAGGAGGAGGCGAGACAGGCGGCGACGCCGCTTACCGCGGTGCGAGACGAGACCGCCTATGGCCGGTGGGAACGGCTGGACCTGAAGGTCCGAGACGAGACCGAGAGTCCCGGAATTTCCGGGGTCGGTGAGGAGGTGTCGGCGGAACCGACCTCCCCTTCGGCTCGAAGGTCCATCCGAGGGCTCCGGAACCCGAGGCAAGGCGAGCCCAGGATCTCCAACTCCTCCCGGGGAACCGGGAGAGGGGAATTCGGCTGCTAAAGGCGACAGCCCGTCCAATGGGCGAGAAAAATCTCGACTTCATCAGTGGAGTCTCGGTCAACTGACCTGGAGGGGACACCGTGGAGCCAGTGGCGGCTTGACCGATGGACAAGCCGACCAGTCGACGGCCGAAGAGGACCTTTCCCGCTCCCAAGAGCGTCGACGGAGGGACTTACCCTTGTCCCTCTTTTTGGACCGAGAAAAAGGTCCAGCAGACGCAGGCCCTTCTCCTTTAGTGGAGAGGGACAGACAAAGCTCCTTAAAGGAAGCCGTGTAGGAAGAACCCAGAGAGAGCGGGATAAATGCCGCGGCCGAGGAAGATACGGCCCGCGCCGCCTCCTCTTCGAGGGCGACCATCCGCTCGAGCTGATCCGCCGAGCCCGCCGCCGCGGACACCGCCAACCGGGCCTCCTTGACTTCACCGAGGGAAACGCTCGACGCCCAGTTGCAATCGGCAGCACGTCTTCGAGGACGGGCGCGAAAGATGAGCAACAGGTCGCAAGCCGCGGGTCGTGCTCAAGGCCTAAGCAGTAGACACCGTGGAGTGTGGATCCGTCCGAGACATCTTCTGCCCGCATGGGCATCTCCGAAATCGGAGTCGATTTATCCATCGCGGAGCGAGGATCGAAGACTGAAGTCTTTTGCAAAATATTATTTTAAACCGCCAACGGAGAAAATAGGAACTAGTCACAAACGCAGAGCGTTATGAGGGAACCTGAGCTTCCAAGCGGTAAGGAAGATCTGGCGTCATGGGGCGGAGCCGAGAGTTATACCACCCGGGTGGGTGGGAGGAGCAAGCTTGAAGACCTTCCGGCAAGATTTAAAGCGGCAAGGATACTGCCAATGAGTGTGGATGAGCAACATATCCATGTCCCTAGAACAGATTTTTTCTTGGGGCAGAATCTAGCGATGTGTCCCTTGGTTTGACACTCGTGGCAAATAATATCTGGTTAAATGTTCTCATACTTTTTCTTTCCTCTTTTGGCTTAGTAGAAGGACTAGTGGGTGGATGTTTTATCAATACTTGAAGTATTTGTTCCATGAGACCCTTTCTGACGATGTGGGTGAGCTGTAATATAATCTTCAGCTAAACTGACAGCTTTTTCTACTGTGTCAGGTCGATGTTCTCTTACTCACATTTGAACCTCATAAGGTAGTATTTTTACAAATTGTTTTAACACAACTGACTCAACCACTTGATGTATGTGCAGAGTTGCAGGTTGTAGCCATTTTGTGCACAAGTCTTGCAATCGAGCACAAGCTTCTTGTGGGGACTCAACAGTATGATATCTGAATGCTCGAAACCTTTGACGATAAGTCTCTGCACTGATGTCATACCTTTTTAATATTACTTATTTAACATGACAGTTGGTAACATTTCCAGGTTCTACGTGACTAATAAGCTAGCTGAGCCTTGCCTGTGAGATATGGGGCTAAACGAATAACCCACTGATCCCTAGGCCACCCACAAGCTGTTGCCACTCTTTCAAATGTTGTAATGTATGCTTCAATATCATCACTGTCCATTAGTCTGAAATTTTAATGTCCTTTGGGCCCCACTAGGTAGAATAGGTCTAGTAGTTCCAATAGCCTGAATAGCCTTAAGAGTCTCCACCCACCTGGTCTCATTTTGTAGACGGTCTTTCTCATTTTGTAGATGGTCCCTCTCATTTTGTAGACTATCTCTCTCTCTCTGCTTCTCCAGCTCGAGCTGTCTCACACATAACCATCTCAGCAAATCATGTACTTCGGAAGGGGGTTCCTCTTCCTTCTCTTTGACATCTTCGCCCCCAATAGCTTCTTCTGGTCTCTTTCTCTCAGTCTCTTTCCTTCTGACATCACCCAATCCAGCTGCTAGGGGTAGCTGAAATTTGTCCACCACGGTTCTGGTCCATGTACCTTCCAGTGCAGACATTTCCGCTTTCTCCATCTTCTTCTGCTCCTCCATAATGACTCTGGACAATATCCACAAGAAAGGTGGCTCTCCTTCCCTTGTGATATCCCACTTCTGACACCAAATGTGCACGTGGGGTTGTCCAATAAAGTCCAGAGAGCAGTCAGGATCTGATATTTCAAAATTTATTAGAAGCAGAAAAAATAAAATGGACTTAAAGCAGAACTTGTACATAACTTTCAAAAACATAAGGCACAGGAAATCATATCTTTAACAAGAAAGAAAATTCTGCCAAAAGGCACCTAGAATCTGGCTAGGCATCTGGTAGGTTTGCCTTCCTACCACACACTGACTCAACACTCCACATTCACCTCCTTTTATACCAGTGGAGGAGCACATGATTTAGTTAGCTCCTCCCCAACTGCATCATAAAAGTGGGTTAACCAGAGCCGCTTAGTCCTATAAAGAGATTGGACTGAGAGGAGCTGGAAGCACTTACCAGAGAGTTGTAAGTCTAGGCATTTCTGCATCATATTAGGAGACTTTAGTCCTTTTAAGTTAAACAGTTTTATCTCTCTCCTTTTAACAGTGGCATGCTTTTCCTTTTCTCTTTTTAAAGTACTAGTTTAACCTTTTTATTTAAGCAATAAACAAACACCACTTTTCAAATGATTTCTCAGTTATAATTCTGAGGTATAACATAACTCTGAGCTTCTCACACTAAAAACAAGCAAAAAGGCTGTTAAGTTGTTCAGAGCTTCACCAGATAATGAAAACGACATAACAAACTCTTTTTTCGGCGTCTTCGCACGATCGCACAGTCGCATGATCGCACTGTCGAACGTCCGCACATTCGTGCAGGAAAATTAATCAGAACAGATTGTACTGCAAGCACAGAACATTCTAAATATTGGGGCTCTATTATTTAGAGAAAACGAGCTGGAAATAAGGAAAGGGACAGAAAGACTGCTCAAAGCTGGCCAAGCTTGAGTAGGGGAAAGACAGAGAAGGAGCGATAGTAAAAGGAAGAGATTAGAAGAGCAGGAGACTGTTGCAACAGATTTTTTAATATTTTAGCCCACAATGTTCTCAGATTACCTCCAAAACATAGGCAGTAATTACACATGCTCTGCATCCATGAGAGCATATCCAAGTTCGGGGGTCACCAACCCTACCACACACACATTTAGCAGTGTTAAATTCCATTTTATTTTCTAGTGCCCATTTCTCACTATGTTGAAGATCTAATTTAAGTGAATCAGAATCCTGAGTATTATCCACAATAGTCCCTAGTTTAGAATAGTCACAAATTTGGATAGCCAATTTTGGTGCTTATTTTTCATATCACTTATGTAAATGTTAAACAAAATGGGGCTAAGCACCAAGCCTTGTGGAACCCCACTAGTAAATGCACCAAGGTTTGAAACAGTTATTTATGATGACTTTCCGGGTTCTATTTGTCAACCACGCATTTATCCAATTAAACAGTAGGAAAACCCCGTTTCCACTTTTTTTGATTAGATTACCGTGGGGGACCTTGTCAAAGGCTTTACTGTAGTCGAGCAGAATGACATCCATCTGCTGTTTGTTATCTAGACCTTGACTAATATTGTTATAAAATGCTAACAAGTTAGTAGTACAGGAGTGGCCAGCTCTAAACCCATGCTGAGTGTTATCATTTGTATTTAATTTCCTAATTTATTCCATTAGAAATGATTTCATCTTTTCCATAATTTTGCAAATGATTGATGTAAGGCTTATAGGGCATTAATTCTGAACACTTGATCTTCTACTTTTTTGTGTATTGGGTTACAGATGCTGTTAACCAATCTGCAGAAATTTCAGCTGACTGTAAGGATTTATTAAATATTATTTTTAAAGGACTGATATTGCTTCAGCAGTTTCAATAAGAAATCTAGCACTGATTTGGTCAGGCCCTGGACTAGTGTTTTTTTTTAATGATTTCAAAAATGGAATGATATCAGAAGCAATAATGTTATGATTATGACTAGAATCTGGACACGCCCTAGGATCCACCTTTGGTAAATAAGGTTCTTTTTTTGAGAACACTGAACAGAAGTAAGTGTTAAAAAGATTAGCTATGTTAGTATCGGACTGCACAGTATTGCCATTATTAGTAAGTGGTACTATCTTTCTGGAATTTCCCTTTTTGCTGTTTAAATGGGAAAAAAGTGATTTGTAGCCGCCTTTAGTATGGGCCAACTTGAATTCTATTTTCATTTTGGCTTTCTTAATCAAGTTTTTTAGGTTCTGTAGAGTTTCCTTGTATTTACTATAGAGTGTGCCATTTTCAATCGGTTGACTGTTTTATATATATATATATATATATATATATATATATATATATATATATATATACAACACACACACACATACACTTTATATCACCTCTCGGCTGGGGGTGTTACCTATAGTTCCCCCAGTCCGGCTTGACCTCACAACCCCGCCCAACCCCATGCCCCAAGCTCTATCTCATCCTCGGTCCTACACAGCGATCCTTCTCTTGCAGTGGGTACGCAACCACCACCGTGGAAGCCGAGGGGGTCCAGGTCCGGGGCAGCATCCAGAGTCTGAAGCCAGGCAGTGCCACCAGACAGGCCATCATACAGCGCACCAAGATGCGTTTTTCCGTGCTTGCCCCCTACGCGCGTGGCCGTGCTATGATGTCAGCATGGAGATATCTGCAGATGTCAGTCGCAAGCATCACCAATGTGCTCCCAGTGTCGGTAGTACCTCCGGCCTCCACCTGAGGTCACTAGTGTGCCAGGATGCCCTGGATCCCACCCCAGAGGGGCGAGCTGTCCTCCGGACGCTCAATCCTGCTCCTCCTCGCCAACCCCCAGCACCCGGCTCGCTCTCAACCTGCTGTTGGCGTGGTGAGGTGTGGCATCCAGCGCCAACTCTCAGCACCACTGGCCGCCGGCTGACTGTTTTAAGTTTTTAAAATCTTTTCTTTTTTTAATTTGCAATCTAATTGTTTTGTTTAGCCTTATCAGTATCCTACCCTTTGTTATATTTATTTTTATGGGAACATGGTTTTCCTCCAGGTAATTAATTATATTTTTTAGTTTAATCCGTGCCTCATTAGCTGTAAGTCCTTGAAGAGATTTATTCCACTGAATGTTATTTAATTTATTAATAATAATACTCTTGAAATCGGCTCTATCGTAGTTCCTATATGTTGATTTCTTTTTAGACTATGATGTTCCCTATTAATTCGAACAAGAATGAATAATGTTCACTATTTCCCAATGGATCCAATATCTGAATATTCGTTTGTGGCTCAAGTTTGAGATAAGAAGATCAAGGATGTTACTGCCTCTATTAGGGGAGGAAATTAGTTGTGATGAGCCCTGTTCTGTTAACATAGCCAGGAAATCAAAGTCAAGTTTACTACTACTTGTGTTTGTGGGCCAATCTATGTGGGGCATGTTGAAATCTCCAATAATTATTACATCCTTATGCTCAGAAAAATGTACAATATCTTTTAGCAAAGCATCTCTATAAGTAAAATCAGATGATAGGGGATTATAGCAATTTCCTATTATAATCTGTGAAAGTCCTTTTAGTTGGACTGCCACCCAAATACTTTTGGTATTACTTTGGGACTGTAATTCATAGGAGGGGATATCTTCTCTTACATAAAGACAGACCCCTCTGCCTTTTTTGTCTACTCTATTTTTGTGATAGAGTTTATAGCCCAGTATTTGTTGATTCCATAGATTTTGAATCCCACCAGGTTTCTGTTATTCCTACGATGCCTAGATTTAGCAATTTGCTTTTTGCTTCTAACTCCATCTGTTTGGCGAGATTTTATGATCGTGCATTCAGTGACAAAATATCAAATGTTCTTTTTAACTGATTTTTATGATAAGTAAGAGGCGTGGGTATTTCCCCATTCTCCCCCTTTGTGTTTAGTTTAAATGATTGTTTGTGATGTTTAATAAAGATTTCCCCAACATGATACTATCTCTTCTACTGAGATGCAGTCCCTCCCAACTGTAACGGGGGTTTGTTGACAAAGTTCTCCCAATGTGCAACACAGGGAATATTTTGTGTGATGCACCATTTTCGCAACCATTCGTTTAATCTTTTAATTCTTGAAGTTACAAACTGAGTAGCTCTGGAAACTGGCAAAATCTCTGAGAAACAGACTGTACACCCTTTTTCCGTAAGCAAGTTGTTAAGTGCAATATAACCATGTTTCAGTTTATTTAGACTAGTACTTTGTATATAGTTTGTGCCAGCATGGATAATGACCAAGGGATTTAAACCTGGATTTTGTAAAATATTGGGAATCATAGCAGTGATATCAGATACTTCACAGACGTCACAGTAATGGGTGGCAGACAGGCAGATGCAGAAGACCCCAAGGCTGCTAAGCCCACGCTGGGTGAAGACAGACTGGCAGAGCCTCCCGACTGTGAGCCCACTGAAAACAAGGGCTGGAACAGTAGGGGCTGAGGGAACGCCCAGCCCTGAAGGAACTCCACCCACCAAAGTAAAGTTGGCTGGAGGTGCTGCCAATGGAAGCCCTGTGAAGGACAGAGCATGAGGCAGACACTGCCACCCCAAAGTGGAGGCGCTGCAATCACAGAGTGATCGGGCACCAGGAGCGAGAAGGAGGGACCGGGTTTGGCGTGGTCCTTGTCCCTGTGTTTGCCTGAGGTTTATCCTGGGACTTCAACAACTGGGAGCCGGGGATAGGGCCAGGAGACAGAGGAACTTCTGGCCTGCAACTCCTTCTCTATGCAGGTGACTTTTTGTTGAAGTAGAAAGTTCTCCAAGGTCCACTGGCACCGGTGGCAGGTTCCTGGTTGAAGTCATGGCAGATGGAGTAGGCACTGACATTGTGGTTTGGGCCTAGGCAGAGAACATTGGCAAAGTGGCTGTCTTTCTCCAGGAGTTGCTTTCCACAAGTGCACTTAGTTGTCCAGTCGGAAGACAAAGAAGGCTGACAGACCAATAAAAACCATTGAAAACTGATAAAAAATGGAGGCAGGAAAAGGAAAAGAAAACCAATGGTAGTGGTGGTCAACTGAACTTGTAGCAATCTGAGAGGTCCAACATGCCTTGGTCAATGGCAGGAAAAGAACTGAGGAGGGTGCAGGGGACACCTACTTTTATGGCGTATGGTGACTTCAGCGTCTGAAGTCGGAGTGGGCAGCCCCGTTAGACTAGCTAGAAAGTTTTTCATGTGGTCCTAGTGCCTGGTGGCTATAGTTCCATAGGTGTGACCTGCTGCAAGACATACCCATGAAGTCAGATAGGAAAAATTCATGCCTCACGGGGAAGGGGGCTGCTGTAGATTTCAGGCTGGATAGTCACACAGAGCAATAAAAAGATTGAAAAGGCTGCAATTACAACTGAAAATAAAAATCTGTCTTGCTGAAAGCCTTTTTTTGCTGTTTGAAAAACAGTGTTCAAATAAAGGATTTTTTTAACCTTCAAACGTGTTTTATGTCAAACAGTCCCCAAGTTGCTTATACCTGCCTTATTATACCTTATTACAACTGTAACCCCCCTGCAAATGGGGGTTCCCAAAAGACTTCCAGGAGCTTGCTTGAATGCTCCAAGCCTGAATGGTGTTTGGCATTTAAGCCATTTATCAGTGAGTGTTTTAGAACCTCTGGTACTGTCTCTTTAAGAGCTGTCTGCTTGCAGACATAATTAGTTTGTATGGGGACTGTGTGTTTCTTTGATTGAGTACCACTCAAGCTGCTGCAATTCACTTCATTTTGCAGTCACTAGGAGTGCAAAGGAACCTATCTGAAAGATGTAACTGTTTGCCAGAAATTATTTAGAGTAATAATGAAATTACAGTTTGTCTAACCTGCTTTCTTTGCAGTCAGAACTGTGTCTGCTAGTTCCCATTCTAGTTTTGAACTGCTGAACTGGACCAATCAGTGTGAGGTAAGCTAGCTCTAAAATGGTGCCTTGGGTGAATCAGAACTTGGACTCATAATCTGAGCCAGCCACAGAGGATTGTATGGGCAGTGACTCTGGGAGATGTAGTTTAGACTTCAGTGCCTTTCTGGACCAACAGCAGCAGTCTATTGTGAGTGACAGCCAATCCAGTCAAGAACTGGGAGGAACTCAAAGAAGTGCCCGGTTTTGTCGGTTGGAGTTTCAGTTGAGCTTTGGCAGTGAAGAAGGAAGGAGCCCTGTGCTTTTTCAGTGTGCAGTTTTAGTCAAAAAGCGTGTGTAGGCCCAGAGTTCGGTCTGCAGCTTGTAACAACTTGTTAGGACTGAATCCGTCCTGTGAAAAGAATCAAAGGATCTCTGAAGAGTAGAAACCAGGCTCACCCTGTAGAAGACTTGGAGGAATTGCTGAAATTGCACTCGGTCTGTCAGGAACTGAATCTGCTGTGTGTTCTCCTGGCATTGTGCAGTAATTGCGATCGGGATACAGATGCAGCCTGCCTGGTATAGTGCTTTCTTTTATATGGATGTGTGAAGAGGTTTGTGTACCTCAAGTGAGCCCTGCTGGCATTGAAGGACCCTATCTTATTTGGAGGTCGTGAGTACTAATTCAGGATTAGCTCCTGTTGAATGCCACATTAAATCCAAATGGAATTACTGTACTGCTGACTGTTTAATTCTCCTTTTCTCTGTGTGAAAGGCCCTACCAGCTGCCACGGGTTTGGACTAGCCACTAGGGCTTGGGTACCCAGGGACAGTAACTGATAGGGATAGGCCTGTGCACAGAGCCATAGGTAGATTATTAGAGTGATAAGCTAATTAACCTGATTTCCCCTGTCCTTGTTATATCCCCTAAATAAATCAGAGCTGCTTGTTTCAGCAAAGTTATACTGCCTGGTATTTGTCTATGTTAAGTACTGTACTGTGATTGTTGCACTGTATCTCATTTCACAGGAGGTCCCAGTGCGGAACCAGACCTGGGGGTAAGTGTATACTGTGAAGGTAATTCTGATATATTGTGTGGGCCACTAGTGGGAAGAAAGGGGTTGCAGTGTCCCAGAGGGCTGTGACCAAGTTAGTTTAACTATTGCAAACCCTGACCTCTGGGTGGAGGCACCAGCCATTGGATCCAGGCCCCTCAACCTGTTAGTGGCAAATCAGGCAGGGTAGTAGCCCTGGGATAGCGCCATCTAGGGTTACACAACAACATAAAACAATTTGTTTTGCAACTTATTTGCATATGATAGCCCAGGTAGGATGCAACATCAATTTCCAGTGAGATCCTGCATCAACCCATTTTCACAGCTAGGCGGACTGGAACACAGAGGTTTTAAGGAAAGTACAGTTACGTAAGAGTTACCTTAACAGCATATCTTAGGAAGAGCTGTTGTAGCAGGCAATAACTATCAGGACTATGCCGCCAAGCACTCAGGATCCCACAGAAAAAATCCTAGCTAGCAGTCTATGGTGGGGGACCACCCCTGATGTCAGCCCTGCCCCCAGCACCACCTCAATTCATCCACAGAGACCCTGCTTGCATGAAGGATGGGGAACTGAGGAGGTTCTAACATCCTCAAAAGGAGGAAAAATTATACATACATAACCAGGGGGCAGGGAGGAGAAAATATCCCTGCTGCAAAAGCTCTTCATGAAGATCTACTGTTACAGTAAGTTCTTACGTAGCTGTGCTATCTCACTTCAAGAGAGAGCTCTGCAACAGGCACAACCATCAGGACTGAGTCCCAAGCAGTATAAGGATATGATCCAGATCAGAAGGGTGGTGGATGTATAAATCACAGGAGCTCCTAAGAGAGCAGTCTCTAGAGAATGGCTAGCTCAAAGACTGCCCTCCTTCTGGAAGCAATGTCCAAACCGTAGTGCTTAATGAATGCATGAACAGAACTCCCAAGTGGCTGCAGCACAGAGATCCATTTCGTAGGGATGCAAATGAAGTGGCAACACCACTGGTGGAGTGACCTTTAACTAAGCCCGGTAAAGGTCTGTAGTACTTTCGGTAGCAGAACACTATACAATTGACCAACCATTTGGACAACATCTGCTTGGTCACTGGCATCCCTACCATTCTCGGGGTGAAAGGCACAAACAACTGTTTGGTTTTCCTGGAAAACCAGGTACGGTCTACATAAAAACTAAGAACTCTATGGATATCCAGAGTATGTAACAGGGCCTCCCCAACATTCGAGTACTTTGGGTAGTAGATTGGTAGATAAATGTCCTGGTTAAGAATAAACTTGGACATCAGCCGGAAGAAACTTAAGATTAGTGCTGGGGACACCCTGACCCTGTGGAAAATTAAATAGGGCTCTTTGCACATCAGAGCCTGAAGATTGTAAATCCTCTGGGCTAAGGTAATGGCAACTAAAAATAATGCCTTCCAAAACAGAAAGCGTAGCTTGCAACTTGTGGCTGGTTCAAAGTGAGGCAACGTTAGCTTCTCCAACATGAATAAAAGATCCCATAGGGGAATAGGGTCCCATATGGGTGGATTAATATGCATCATACCTCTCAGGAAGGTACAAGAAAGATCCAACTTTGCCAGGGTTCTGCCATCCACTGGCACATGATAGGCTGATACTGCAGAAAAGTGCACCTTTACTGAAGAGTAGCCTAGACCCGAGTCAGACAGGAAAAGAAAGTACTCTAATACCGAGTTCACTGGGCAGGTGAAAGGGTCCAGATGATGGGCAGAAGCCCATAGACAGAAACATTTACATTTCTTGGCATACGTGGCCCTGGTCGAAGGTTTTCTGGCCGCTACGAGAATGTTTGCTACCCTAGAAGAAACTCCGTACCAGCTCCTGAGTAAGTCTGCAGGAGCCATGCATGCAGGTGCAGGGATTTGAGATCTGGGTGCACCAGCATTCCCTGCCCCTGGGAGAGCAAGTGTGAGGACGGGGCAGAGGTATTGAAGGCTCTATCACCAGTTGTTGGAGCAATGGTAACCAAATCTGACGAGGCCAGAATAGGGCTATCAGAATCATGTCTGCTCGTTCCACCTGTAGCTTGAGCAGTACCCTCTGAAGGAGTGGAAATGGAGGAAAGACAGAGAAACTTCACTGTCCAAAAGAGTGACAACGCGTCTCACCAGAAAACACCAGGCCCTTGATCTAGCGAGCAGAATTGGGCAGTTTGGCACTGGCGAGGATGCAAGAGGTCCAGCTGTGGAAGTCCCCATTTACTGAAACGGTCATCTGGTATGGTCTGTAGCAGTTCCTACCCATGAGCCTGAGACCGACAGCAGCTTAGGCTGTCAACCAAAGTGTTTTGGACTCCTGGAATATGCATCGCTGGAGCTCCTGGTTGTGTTCCACTGCCCAGTGCCAGACTGTCATGGCCTGTATGCAAAGGGATAGGAGTGTGCCCCCCTTGTTGATGTAAACACTACTAACATGGTATCTGTCTGGATCAGTATGGGACCTGGAAGGAGAACCATCTGAAACGCCTGTAAGGCATAAAGGATGGCTCTCATCTCCAACACATTTATGTGAAGGCTTTGTTCCGAAGAGGTCAATGTCCCTCTTGTCTGGTTGTCTTTGAAATGTGCACCCCATCCCAGTCCTGAGGCATCCATTGTCAGTACCTGTTGAGGACTGGGACTTCGAAAAGGGGTGCCAAGCTTGAGCCTGCTGTTGCTGCTGATGCCGCTGACCTCCCTGGAAGGGGGGCTGCATAACCGCAGGGGAAGATTGCAAAAAGGGTTTCTTCTTGCGCTTCTGCTGGTTCTTGCCCAAAGAACCCTCAGCAGAAGTGGCATCCAACGTGGCACTGGACTGCTCAATGCGCTGGTGGTGACCTGCCACTCCCGGACCGAAAAGGTTGGTGCCAAGGAAGGGCACATCAGCTAGCTTGTGCTGAGTATCCGCCAGAAAGGAGGATAATCTCAGCCAGGCCCTGCGGCGAGTGGCCACTGCAGCTGCTAGAGCATGGGCAAAGGAATCTCCAATGTCCAGAGCCGTCTGGAGCTGCTGTTTTGCAACAGCATGGCCCTGGTCATGGACTTGCTTAACCGTGGTCTGCATGTCCACTGGGAGATGAGGGAGGACTTCATCTAGCGACCCCAAGAAGGCGTGAGAGAAGTGTGCCATGATCACTGCCGAGCTGGCCTGACGAAGGCCGAAGGATGAGGCCGCATATACCTTCCGGGCAGAATGGTCCATATATTTGGACTCCTTATCCAGAGGGCGATCAGTATCCGCTGAGCTACCCATGTGCTGAAACACTGAGGCAGTCACAAGGCTCTCAGCCGGATGCTCAGTGAAGCATGCCAAGGACCCCATAGGTACAGTGTGCTTGTGAGCCATGCAGGCAGATGGAGCCAGGCAGAGGCAGGGCGTTGCCATGGCTCAAGGGCTGGGCCAACAAAGGCCTTTCCAGTGGCGAGCCACTGTCAGGGTATCCCCTCTTAAGGATATCCGTGAGGATATTCTGCCTTCTTTTGGATAGGCTGCAATGGCATACCAGTGGACTCAGAAATGAGTCGAAAAATGCCCTGTAAGAAGAAGGACCTTCCTCCAGGCCTGTCATTGACAACTCATCATCAGGGTGTGAGTAAAGACTAGTGGTATCCGAGTCCGAGGAGTCGGGATACAGGGGTCTCCCGGCTATGTCCCCTTCAATGTGCCTAGGACGATCAGGAGCAACAGTTATGGACAGACGATGGGGCTAACCCATATCTGTCCGATCCTCCTTAGAGGGAGCTCCTCCTTGAGGCTGCTTAGGCGGTGGTTCCACCAAAATTGGTGGGGAGACCGGAATAGGCTGAGCAGGAATGCGTGTCGGTCCCACCGGAGGGAGAACCGGAGTCCTCGGTACTGGAGGAGTCTGTGTCGGCCAAGAGGCTGGGGCCAAGTAATGGCCGGTGTAGTTGGCTTTTGACCGGTCAGAATTAGCTGTTGCCACATGAGGTCCTCATAACGTCGACGGAGCTTCCGTCTAAGTCTCTCCTCGTCCAAGGAGGATGAGGAGCGGTGGCGCCTCTTCTGGGAGTGTGTGTGACCCTTTTTTGGTTTTTCGACCGACGGGGTCCTACTCCTCGATCAAGACAGACTATGTCGGCTCTGTCGATCGGGAGAGGCCAGATTCAGTGAAAACCGAGGATCTGGCTCCTGTCCTTCGATCGGGATGCCCACAGGACAAGTATCCTCATAGGGGAAAGAAAGGATGGGTGTCCTTTCCAGAGAGTCGTCGAGCGGGGTCGGCGACAATGGCTCAATCGTGTTGAGAGAAATCTCGGTCGGTTCTGCCATATCCTCGGCCTCGGTGCCTTGGCCTGATAGAAGGTCCGAGAACCCGATGACCAAGGAAATGATCTCGACCGAGGCCGAGACCGCCTGGTCCTGTGAATCAGAACGCTCTCGATCCCAGGAACGTCTTCTTCGGCCAGAAGATGATTTGGGGTCCTTGTCCCTTTTCTTGGGGCAGGAGGAGTGCGAGCCCAAGGGCGCCTCACCCTTGGTAGGGAGAGACTGGCACAGCTCCTGAAAGGACCCAGTAAAGGTGGAACCCAGGTTAAGCGGCACGAAAAAACTTCGGCTGGCTGAAGCTTGGGCAGCTTCCTCTTCGAAAGCCGCCATCTGTTCGAGCTGCTCGGCGGATCCGCAGCGGAAATCGCCCACCTGGCCACCTCGATTTACGGTTGGATTACTGGCTCGGTCTCCTAGCTGTAGGCGTGCCTTCGCGGTCGTCCAGTAGGTTGGGATGGAAGGCCAGACAGATGGTGCAAGCAGTGGTATCATGCACGGCACCCAAGCAATAAACGCACGAGAGGTGGGGAATCGGTGCAAGACATTTTCTGTCCGCAAGGACACCAGCAAAAACCGGGGGACGACTTGTCCTCCATGTCCGATGTGCTCAGATCAGTTAAGTAAACTCTTATGAGGTTTTAAAGAAAGCAATCTGTGGCTGTCGATTGAGACTCAGGGCCTACGGTACTTGTAGAAGTAGCACGAGAACCTGAATCTTCCAGCGGAAAGGAAGATCTGGCGTCATGGGGCGAAAGCCGAGGTATATACCACCCGGGTGGGTGGGAGGAGCCAGCTTGAAGACTTCTGGCGAGATTTAAAGGGGAAAGGGAAATGCCAAAGAGTGTGGATGAACATCATATCCACGCTCCTAGAACTTCCCTTTCTAGAAGGGGACAAAGGATGTTGCCAAAAAGCTCCAGGCCCTGGAGCGAATGAGCAAACATGCTATAGTTTTGTACCATGTAGAGATGCAATAAGGTCCAGCTCAGATGACCCCATCTGTCGAAGAGGTTGCTGACGACTGAGTCTAGAAATCCCCACTTATGGGACAGCCCAGGCGGACTCAGATGATACACCAGGATGCTGAGTACCAGGAAGAAACACAGCCATGGAAACAGGTTATGTTCCATGGCCAAAGTCAGAGCCTCATCACTTCCCTGCAGGTGATGGAGTGAACACCCTGTTTTTGATGTGAGTGCATCACTGAAACCTAGTCCATTAAAACCAGCAAAGGTGACCATGGAGTAGGACAGCAAAACCTGCAGGCCAGACAGAACTGCCATCATATTCACAGTGTTGCTGTGGAGAGGCTGATCAAGGATGGCACAGAGTCATAATGCTGCATGTTAAAATAGCGCGCAATATACTGCGGTATATTGCCCTGCGGCAATTCTTGATGTTTTGGAGGACACTGCCCCCCAACTAAATAATCAACTCGGGGGTTGAAAATTTACATTGCACAAAGTGTGAAATAAAAAAAATAAGTCTAAAATGGACATTTGTCTGGGACCGGGATTCAAAACCCAGTCCACAGATGCACCACCTCCATTGCTACCTGCAGCTCATCCTGTCGAGCCACGGCAGCTGCTCAGCGGACCCTCCTCCCTGCAGAGGTCTTATCCTCTCCTGGGAAATAGCAACAGGGTGCATAACCGCACTTATACAATTTTGCGGTTTTGCACCCTGTCGCTATATCCACCCGCACTGTCTGTGTTATATGGTTTTGACCTGTGCTGTATTATATACGGCATATTGACCTGGTAGGAAATCGAGACAGGACCAAAGACCTTGTGCCAGAGTGTCCTGAGATGAGTAACTCAACTGGAATTGGAGGCATCTGCCATCAATACCATTAAGGCATGGGGCGGAGAAACGAAGACCATATGTCACGGTTGGAGTATCCAACTACCAATGGAGAACATGTAAAGAGGAGCGTCACCAGAATGAGACACTCTCGTAAGTGCTGAGTCCACTGGGCACAGAGGAACCCTTGAGGAATTTTCATGTGCATGTGTGCTAGAAGAACAATAATAATGGCAGTCATCCCAGTCAGTCTGAGAAGACATCTTGCTGAGACATGACTTGAAGGCGCCAGCTACTATGCAATCAAAGCAGTAGACAGTCCTCCAGAAGGAAGACCTGGCCTGCAAACATGTCAAGGACAGTAACAATGTACTGGGCGCAAGCAGTAGGTCAGAACTTATTCTGGCTCATTGACAAGAATATCTAGCTGACAGAACAGCTGGTATATCCAAAAACAGTGTGAAGGACTTTGTCCTGTGCCAGGGCTTTCAAGGGCCAGACATCAAGATATGGGAAAGAAATACAGGCCTTCCCTCTTGAGTAGTATAGCCATCACTGCTAAGCATTGGTGAAGACATGTGGCACCGAAGACAAGACAAGCAGCAAGTCATGAAACTTACAATGAGATCCCTCCAGCATAAAGTAAAGGGACTCTCTAAGAGACTGCAAAGCACCTTGATATGGAGGTAGGTAGCCTTCATATCCAGGGCACATAACCAATCCCCTTGCAGAAGCAGAGGGAGCAGGGTCTGAAGAAACACCATATAAAATGTTTGTATCTGATGTACAGGTTGAAACCTTTGAGGTCTAGGACAGGACATAAATCGCCTGTGAACTTCAGAAACAAAGTATCAGGAGTAATAATCCTGGTTCAATTCTGCAGTAGGCATGGGTTCTGTGGGCAGCTTGAGCAGTAATGTCTGAACTTTCTCAACAGGACACAGCGGATTTGAAGGGTAATGATAGAGAGGGGAAAGATGCACTAGATGGGTACACAGCAGCACCCAGGGCATGCTCCCTTTGAACAATGTCCAGAACCCATGCATCTATGGTGATCTCCCTCCACTTTGGTAGGAAGAGGTAGGTGTAGCCTCCCACCAGGATTCCTTGGTCTTTTGAAGGCATCGGAGGAGTTGGAGGGAAATCAGAAGGCTCCAGGTGTGTCAGTGATTTCACCATCCCCCAGACCCTATGGGGAACTGGCATGCGCACCAGGCGGCAAGATAGATGGGGGTAGCAGTATGTTGGGACCCACACCCTGGAGCACAAAAGCAGGCAAGGGAGAGACGAGAGTAGGACCAGTGAAAAGATCCTCTATCACAACCACAAGGCTGAGGGTTGAGTGCCTTCAGAAACTGCACAATCATGTCAGAGGACTGCATATCCTGCAAGGTCATCTCCATGTCATGGCCAAATTGTTTCTGGGCACGGAAAGGAGCATTCAGCACTGACTGCTTAACAGCCATGGCAAAGCCACCCTGCCTAAGCAAGGAGTAACACTGGAGGCAAATGCCAGGGACAGCAGCACAAGCAAATGCATCATAAGAGTCATAGGTGGACAGCAAAAGATGCTTCCCAGCATCCAGACCATGGGCAACAGTCTACGGGACCGCCTTTTAAGTGGGCCAATCAAGCAGCTTGTCAGTCACAGTCCAGATGGACGTCCACAAGCTAGTCTGATATTTGAAGCCTAGTTATTAGCAATCCAAAGGTCAAGGGATGCCAAGGCATAGATCCTCTTGTCCATAACTTCCAACCTCCTGGACTCCTTGTCAGGAGGAAGGGAGCTCATATGGCACCATGTTTTATACCTGCCATGGGCTGCCATAATGACCACAGAATCAGTCTCTGGCTGAGATAAGTAAAAAGCTTTAGTGGTCAGAGCCAAACAGTGCTTGTCCGCACTGTGAGGCACAGCATAAAGGGCACTAGCCCAGTGCTAGGAAGTCATAATGGCATCTTCCAAAGCAGATCACTGTAGGCACCACAGAAACCTTCAGGAACTCTTGTAGGTTTCTCTTGGGAGAATTCCTCCTCCTCCTCCTCAGCTGTAAAGTCAAGGGAGTTCTGCATCAACTTTAGGAGGCCCTGACAAGAGGCATCCTCAGGTGGAGTGTGTGTTTGGATATAGATCACACTATCCTCATTACAGGGTGGAGCTGGAGCCAGAACCATCAGGCGGGGCAGGTCACCCTCCTTCTCCACAATATCCTCCATATGCAGGTGAGCAATATACTTTTCAGGAGAGGAGGTTGTAAAGCCTCCCTAGAGAGACAGCATCAACGGTCCAATGGAAGCTGATCTCACTGGACCCAAAGCTGGCATCACGCACGGACAGACCAGCCTAAACTGTTGATGGCATCATAGGCGCTTAACAGCTGGGCATTAGGCAGAAGCTGCATGCTAGCATGATCTGTAACATAGCCAGAACATCGATGACACCCATAGCAAGAGTGACCAGGAACCAGTCGATGGGCTCAAGCCAATGCGCAGTAATGGCGAGATCAGTAGCAGCACAGCAAGTACAGACCCTTACCTTGGCGTCTCACATGGTCAGGGGGGAAGGAGCAACAGAACCCAAGCCACAACCTGGGTATGAAATTTACATTTGTTACTGGGTTTCAAGGGAGACTGGGAAAGGTAGGAGAAGTAGCTGAATGGGAATCTTTATGGGTCCCCTGATGCTGATGCACCTTGTCAGTACACTACGAGGCTTATTTTTTGGTTTCTCCTTTGGTTTTAATGTCCACAGTGGAGACTTATTGGCCATCGCCAACCACCAAGTCGAACAGGGAGACACCAAAAATGGGTAGCCAGTAGAGGGGGCAGATGAAACAAGATGCCAAATCTGGCACCAAATGCTGTGGACTCGCCATATTCTTGAGAAAGGCTTTAGAACTAAAGCCTTTGGCCTGGTTAAAGCCCAGGCAAATTGTGCAGTTGTTAACATCATGCAAGAGGCCAAACAACAAACACAGTGTGTAAACCGCATCATCCTTGTAATTTATTTATTTATTTTTTTACTTTGCTTCAATGAAAGAGAGTAGCAATCAGAGAAAAGAAGGGCCTACAAAAATATAAAACAACAAGAGGATAGGGATAAGGAAATGTACCATCTTGCATCTAGAAAAGTCACCGGATGGTGAGGGGCAAAGTCCAGTAAAACAGCGGCTGGCACAGGGATACATGGAGGGAAAAGGGTTCTTCCGGTACATTGGGGAGCGGAGAAAAACTAAGGGCCATCTCAGCAGATTGAGATCAGAAGGAGGGTGGGTGGAAGAGGCGAGGGACCAGGCAGAGGTATTTAATGAGTACTTTGCCTCTGTGTTCACTAGGGAGGGGGATGGGATATCTACAAAGCAAGGTACAATGGAGATAGAAGCGGCAGTGAGTGGGATCAGGGGAGCAACAGAAATGGAGCAAGAGGGAAGGAGAGGTACCCCAGGGGTGTCACATCAGGATAAGGATAAAAAGGCCAGTAAGGTGGAGGGGCGGATGATGCTATCTCCGCCAAAGGGTATGGTTGGCCCTTAAGGCCCTAAAGAAAGACAAATCTCCTGGGCGGATGGCATTCATCTGAGAGTACTATGGGAATTGGCGTGGACATACTGGCTGGCATTTCATGGGCTCTTCAACAGGTCACTGAGACAGGGAGGGTACCTAGGATTGGCGAGAGGCACATGTGGTGCCAATCCATAAGGGGGTCGAGGAAGTACCAGGTAACTATAGACCCATCAGTTTGACCTCGGTGGTGGGAAAATTATGGAGAGTATACTAAAGAGACGATTGGGGTTGTACTTGGAGGAGGTGGGAGGTCTGGATAGTCAGCAACATGGGTTTGTAGCCAGGTAGATCATGTCAAACCAATCTTGTGGAGTTCTACGAATGGGTAACATCAGAACTGGACAGGGAAAGCCTGTGGATGTATTATTCTTGGACTTCAGCAAGTGCTTGACTCTGTCCCCACAATGGTCTGGTGGAGAAACTGATGGGGTTGGGGGTAGGCCCTTTGATGGTCAGATGGATTGAAAACTGGCTAGCTAGGACACCCAGAGAGTAGTGGTCTGTGGGGTGCTCTCGAACCCTAGAGAGGTTGGTAGTGGGGTACCGCAGGGCTCGGTCCTGGGTCCGATCCTGTTTAATGCATACATATCGGACATCAGGGAGGGTATAGGGTGTGAAATGAGTCTCTTCGCTGAGGACTCCAAGATGGGAGCAGTAGTTGAGGGAGAAGAGGGGAGGCTGGCCCTGCAAGGGGACCTGGACACCCTGGAAAGGTGGGCTCACACATGGAAATTAAATTTTAATATCACCAAGTGCAAGGTGTTTCATCTTGGGTGAAACCCTAAACACAGGTACACCCTGGAGGAGGTGCTGGAGGCCTCAATAGGGAAAAAGACCTAGGGGTCATGGTGCATGCATGTATGAATAACTCTGAGCAGTGCAGGAGGCTAGCAAGGCAAACAGGATGTTGGGATGCATCGTAAGGGGATCACCTCTAGAAGCAAGGAAGTGATTCTGCTGCTGTACAATGGACTGGTTAGACCACACTTGAGTACTGTGTACAGTACTGGAGACCACACTTGAAGAGGGACATACAGCTCCTGGAGAGGGTACAGAGGAGGCAACTAAGATGATACGAGGGCTAGGGGATTTGACGATGAGGACAGACTTGAGGAGCTCTGCCTGTTTTCACTGGAGGAGAGGAGGAGGGGGACATGATTGAGGTCTTCAAGTACCTCAAGGGAATAAATAGGGTAAACATGGAGGGATCTTTAGACTAAAGCAGGGAGGTATCACCAGAGGACATGGTTTGAAGTTGGAAGGTGGAAGGGTGGGGAAGAGGAGGAGGTTTTCACTGAGAGGTGGTGGACCCTTGGAATACACTGCCTGGCGAGCTGGTTCAGAGATCCACAGTGGAGGCTTCAAGAGAGGTGGGACAGACACAGAAAGTGGATGTATCAGATGATAGCCTGTCCCAGGGGGTGGGGATGGATGATAGGGTTTCTGGAACACAAGGGGGGCTCGGCACCCAACTAGGGATCTGAGGTTCGAGCAGACTCGATAGACCGTAAGCCTAATGTGCTGGCAAATAGTATGTTAGTATACAGTAAAGGATTTTATCCTTCAAAGGCAGCATAAAATATGTACTGAATTAGAAAATAATAAAGTGAATAATTACATACACCAACAAAAGGCAGGAAAAGAATTGAGACCATGTCGGCGACATTACAATAAGTAGCCCCAGCTGGCAAAAGTTTCCAAGTGGTCCTGATGCCAACAACCATGTGGCTCAATGGAGAAATAGGTCTTCAAAGGAGAGCTACTTTCAAAAGTAAATGTATCTGCATTAATTTCTTCACGTTTTCAGCAGTTTAAAAATGATTCTATCTTTATGTCTTTATTTTATCAACATATTTACATTGTACAAGTGCAGTAAGCCATGACAGGGCATGGGTGTATGCTTAGTTAAAGCATGCCCCAGCTGCATGAGGCACTCGGTCATTTGCCTCATGCCTTACAACACAGTCAAGGCGTGCATTCATTCTGCATACACTGATGCCCTGTTGTGGCTTACTGCCAACACTTTCCATCACACCCTTTTCCACCTGTCCTGTCACACCTGTGGTCAATTAAATGATTTATTGATTGATTGATAAAATTTAATTTTATCCAGGTACAAATGTTCGGATAATATCCCTATTTTCAATAAGAATCCCTCTACAGATTAACAATTTAAACAATACAAAATTAAAAAATACATAAATACAAATACCTGTAAACAAACACAGTTACACTAACATAGAAACATAAGTTGGCAGATAAGGACCGCTTGGCCCACCCAGTCTGCTCATTTCCCTACCGGATGGATAAGCTGCAGATCCTAGTTAACCAGCAGCCTACTTCTTCCCTCACCTCACCCCTAGAATTGCCTTTATGACTGTCCCATGCATGCTTGAATTCCACCACTGTTTGTGACTCACAACCTCCTCTGGAAGGCCGTTCCATACATCCACCACCCTCTCTGTGAAAAAATACTTCCTTAAATTACCTCTGAGCCGCCCCCTTCTATCTTCAAATTGTGCCCCCTTGTTCTTGCACACCTCTTTTATTGAAAGATGCTACCCTCTTGGACTTTGTTGATTCCCTTGAGGTACTTGAAAGTTTTTATCATGTCCCCACTCCCTCCTTTCCTCGAGGCTATACATATTAAGCTCCTTAAGTCTCTTCATATGTCTTCCGGTGCAGACCCTGCACCATTTTAGTTCCCCTCCTCTGGACAGCTTCCATCCTGTCTATGTCTTTTGGAGATTGGGTCTCCAGAACTGCACACAGTAATCCAGATGGGGTCTCACTAGCTGTCTGTACAGAGGATAATAACTTCCTGTTTTCTACTGGTGATGCCTCTCCCTATGCATCCCAGTATCCCCCAGCCCTCCTTGCTGCCCTCTCACATTGCTTGCCCACCTTTAGGTCATCTGATATGACTACCCCCAGGTCCCTTTCCATTTTTGTTGTTGTTAGTATCTCACCCCCCACTGTGTACTCTTCTCCTGGGTTTTTGTTTCCCAGGTGCATTACCTTGCACTTCTTAGCACTGAATCTAAGCTGCCATACATTTGACCATTCATCTAACCTTGCCAAGTCCCTTCTCATCCTTTCCACCCCACCCTGTGCATCAACTCTGTTGCAGATCTGTGTGTCATCTGCAAAGAGACATACTTTTCCTTCCAGTCCCTCTGCAATATCACTTATAAAAGACATTGAAGAGAACTGGTCCTAATACTGAACCCTGCGGTACCCACTACTAACCCCCTTTTTCAAGTGGACTCCATTTACTATTACTCTCTGTGTCCTATTCTCCAGACAATTCTTTACCCAGACTGTCATCTTGGGGCCCAGTCCCAGGCTGGCTAACTTGTATATTAACTTTTGTGTGCGACTGTCAAATGCCTTTTTAAAGTCTAGGTAGGCCATGTCCACAGCCCTCCCTGATCAACTACTTTGGTCACCCAGTCAAAGAAATCTATCAGATTTGTCTGGCATGACCTTCCGCTGTAATCCATGCTGCCTTGGGTCCTGTGCCCCTCTGGCCTCTAGATATTTAACAATTCTTTCCTTCAGAAGTGATTCCATCATTTTCCCTACCACTGAGGTTAAACTAACAGGTCTATACGTTTCTGCTTCTGCCTTGCTCCACTTTTGTGAAGAGATCACATCTGCCCTCCTCCAGTCCTCGGGTACCACCCCATCCTCCCATGATTTGTTAAAGAGGGTAGTCAGTGGTGTCACTAGTTCTACCCTTAGTTCTTTTAGAATTCTGGGATGAATCACATCAGCCCCATTGCTGTCCACCTTCAGTTTTAGAGTTCTTTCAGAACCCTTTCTTCTGTAAATGGGCTGGTATCAACTTCTGTATCCAGAGTGTTTCTACTGTTTGTTTTGGGTACCTCCCCTCTTCCTTTGTAAATACTGAGCAAAAATATTTGTTTAGTATCTCTGCCTTTTTCACCTCTGCCCACCCTCCCTCCCTTTATTAAGCCTCACTATCCTCCCTTGGTCTTCTTTCGCTCCTGATGTACCTATAAAGGTTTTATCCCCTTCTTAACTGAGTTGGCTATCTTTTCCTCAGTTTGGGCCTTTGCTGTTCTGACTGTCTTCCCAGCTTCCTTTTGCTTTAACTGATATAGTTCTCTGTTCTGTTCCTTCTGTGATTCCTTGTACTTCCTGAATGCTTTCTTTTTCCCTTGAACCTTCACTGCCACTTCCTTTGAGAACCATAGAGGTTTCTTACCTCATTTCGTTTTGTTTATTTGCTTTACACAAGGCTTGATACCTCTGTGATGGCAGTTTTATTATTCCCATTGTTCTTCCACCCTCCTTCCTGCCCATTTGCTAGTGCATTCCTTGAGCACTCACCCATTTCGACAAAGTCAGCCCTCTAAAATCCAGTACCTTTGTCTTTGTGTGGCTTGACTCTATTGCTGTGTTTATTGTGAACCATACTGTTCGATGGTCGCTAGTTCCCAGATGGCTACCCACTTCTACATCTGTGATCCTCTCTTCATCTCCATTTGAAGAACCAGGTCTAAGATTGCTCCCTCTTGAGTGGGCTCAATAGTAGTTGTCTAAGGCATGCCCCTGTAGGGCATCTAGAATAACCCCACTCTTAGAAGTGGCTGCTGCAACTGCACTCCAGTTAACATCTGGCATATTCAGATCACCCATCAGCAATATCTCCCTTTTTCTGCCATTCTAAGTATACTTTCTATCATTTCCTTGTCCATTTCCTCCCCTGTGAAGGGTCTATCTAACCCTGTCGTATTGTGGTGCCATTGCTGGTCTCCAAATTTACCCACAGTGCTTCTTCTCCTCCCTGTTTACCTTTTGTTCTGTTGCTTTGATTCCTTCCCTTATGTAAGAGCTACTCCTCCTCCTCTTTTACCCTCCATGTCCCTCCTGTAGATAGTGTATCCTGGTATGTTTACATCCCAGTCATGGTTTTATGTGTACCATGTTTCTGTGACTGCCATGATATCCAGATGTTCCTCCTCCATCAAGCCCACTAATTCAGGAAGCTTGTTACTCAGACTACGGGCATTGGTACTCATTGCTCTCCATTTTTTGATGGCTTTACCTTCTGCTGCAGCATCCCCCACTGACCTTTCTACCTTGGTCTTTTTCTCATTTAGTACCCTGTTTTGTAGGGGGAGGCCGCGATTTTCCTGCTGCTTATCAGTGCCTCCCCCCTTGACTAGTTTAAAAGCTTGCCAATAAAGCATTTAAACCGATTGCTCAAAAGACTTGTTCCCTTCCTGGACAGATGCAGACAATCCTGCCAGTATAGGCTGGTGTCCCTCCAGGTGGAACCCCAGTCCCCAATGAAGCCAAACCCCTGTGCTCCACACCATTTTTTCAACCATTCATTAAACTGCATGGTGCAAAGTACCCTCGCCTCACTCATGCCATTGACAGGCAGCACCTCTGAGAAGGATACTGTGTGTGTGCTACTTGTCTTAGGCCCCTCCCAATTCTACAAAGTCCTTCTGCACTGCTCTAATCTCATGATGAGCCAAGTCCCATTTGTCCCTAGGTGGACAATGACGTCCAGCTCAGACTTCCGTGCAGCTGTTCCCGTGATCCTGAGGATGCGCTTCCTGTCCTCAAGCCATGGCACCAGGTAGGCACCTTACTTCAGTTTTCCTGCCCCCCAGTTCTATCCCCTAATATGAGTCCCCACCAGGAGCTGCTTCCTTCCTTGTGGTGTCCTCTGTCTCCTTCCTGTGGGCCTCCTTGTGACAGCTGTCCTCAACCTCCTTAGTCTCCTCTGTGGGTGCATCCATAGGGGAGCTATGCTCCCCCAGAATGGTGTATGGATTGTGGAGTGGAACAACTGACTGGGTGTGCCTCTGTTCCACCATCCTCACCCTTCCTGAGTCCACTATGGTCCAACTGCTGTGTTTTCTTCGCAACCTCTGAGGTAGTGGTGGTGGCTCTGGTGCTCCCTGGATGGGGGAGGTTCCCTTCCTACCGTCCAGTGTGGCCTGGGGGAAGGTTCCCTTACTACTGTCCAGCATGGCCTGAAGATGGGCAACTTCCTCCCTCAGGGCAGAGAGTTGTCTGCAAATAGGGCAGCATCTCAGCCTCCAGAAAGACTCCCAGAAGACACAAATATTTAGTTCAGCAAAATCACATGTAGCAATTAGACTGTAGTTTAAAATGTTTTCTCAGAGCTGTCTGGAATTCAGATAGGGAATTTCTAGCTTTTAATTCAATGGGTATGTGTTCCATGACTTTGCTACAATGGTTTGTAAGGTAATTTCTCCAAACCTGTTACAGATTCTGGACCAAGACATTTTCACTGTACTTTTTTCTTAGTGAATACTTATTCTCCTACCTAGTCTCTATGGTTACGAAGTGACAACACTTTTAGGATTTACTAGTGTATATAACACCAGGTTAGCCATCCAATTTCTCTTTTCTATTCCGGACCTATCCAATCCAAGTCGGCATAGACTTCACAGTGGTGTGTACCATACTTACTGGAGTTAGCAAATCATGCCAGTTTGTAATAGGTTTGGTCAATCTTTGTCAGTGCCTTTTTGGGAGCACAACTATAAACCAATCCCCCTTATTCAAGGACAGGAGTTAAAAGTTGTACAATTTTTTTCACCTTTATTTCATGACAAGAAGACATTTTTCTTAATGCTCCTAGTTTCTGAGTGGATTTCCTTATTACAGAATTTATATGATTTTCTTGCACAAGTTTCTGGTAAATTAATACACCTAAATATTTATAGGTCTTTGTATTGCCATTGGAGACACTGTCAGGCGGTACAGTTTGAGTTTTCACTGCTATGCAGATGATACTCAACTGTACCTGTCCTTTGTGCCTGGGCAGGAGGACGCCGTCTCGGTATTTAACAACTGTCTCTCCGAGAGCCAGGACTGGCTGAGTGCCAGCTGGTAAGTTGAATCCGGATAAGACTGAGGTGTTGGTGATGGACACAGATCAACAAGCAATGGGTGTGTTAGCTGGACAGTCATCTGGGCTTTGGCTCAGGGATACTCAGCTGACCACCTCACATCAGGTGCATAACCTGGGCATTATTTTTGACAGTGAGCTGACTGAAATCTCAAGATGTCGGCTATTGTCATGACCTCATTTTACCATCTGAGAAATATCACCCAGGTGAAACACCTGCTTCCTCCCGATCTTTCTACTGTGGTCCACACCTTTGTGACCACCTGCCTTGACTACTGCAATGCCCTGTACCTAGAGCTACCGGGGGTTGATATCCACTGCTTGCAGCTAGTGCAGAATGACGTGGCCAGTCACATTACACCTGTTCTCCGTGGACTGCATTGGCTGCCTGTACAGTGGCGGATCACCTTCAAGGTCGGCTTGCTGACCTATAAAGCCCTACATGAGCAAGGACCCCGCAATCTGAAAGATCTGCTTTGTCCCTACTGTCCCTCCCAACCACTTCAATACACCAGTGAGTGATTGCTAGTCTCTCCCAGGGTGTGTTTGAAGATATCTGTGGCCCGTTCTTTTGCATATGTGGCCCCTGCCCTGTGGAATTCTCTACCGCATTGGGTGTGGGAGTGCCTGACCATCTAGGAGTTTTAAGTCAGCCCTCAAGACACACTTAATTAGCCTAGCTTACCCTGACAGTCCCAGCTGATACAATGAATTAATGCCACTACTGATTATTTATTGATTGGATTGTTTGATTTTATCCGATTTTATGACATAATTTGTATATGTTGTTTTATTGAAGTGTTTTATTGAATTTGTTCAGTGCCTTGATCTTGGAAAAGGTGCTTTAAGTGTATTATATTATTAAAAATGTTCTGATTATTTTTCAAACAGTATATCTAGGTCCTTTTCTTCCTTAGTCGTAAATCCTGTTATGAAACTCATACACTGCATTTTTTTAAGATTCATCAGTAGTTCTGATTCACTAAATCACCCTTCTGACCTATATATATCTTCTTGTAATTTTTGTTCAAGAGAGGTGCCGCTAGCTGCAGATGCCACCAAAATTGTGTCATCCACATATAGCCGGACCTCGCTTTTTTTTTTTTTTCCCAAAGCTCTGGTAACCTATTGACAGACATTAAAAAGTAAAGGGACCAAAATTGAGCCCTGTGGGACCCCTTTTTACCTCTCCCAGTGTCTACATCGTAGTCCCCAAAGACAGACATTGCCTTCTATTTGCCAAATATGATTTTAACCAGTTTAATGTTTCAACATGGACACCCATTTCATGCAGTCTTAGCAATAAGTCTTAGTAATAAAATCCCATGTTCCACCTAGTCAAAGGCTTTACTGAGATCCACTAACACGGACCCGGTACTAAATCCTGAGTTCACATATGCTGCCACGAGATTATTGTAATCTACCAGGGCCATGTCCTTGGACCACCCAACTCTAAATCCATGCCCTTCCCCAAACCGCACAGCACCCCATCCCACCAAGCCACAACAGTATGTAAAAATATTAACCTTTCCCATACTTCCTAGCACCTATCACATTCTCTTCCCTCCCAGTCAAACCACTAGTTAAATAATTCCCCTCCCTGACTCGCGTAGAACCCTATCCCACCCTGCTCCCAATAAGCAACACCAGTAAAGTACAATTCGTAGAACTTACCGTAACAGTAGATCTTGAGAGAGAGCTCTTGCAGTAGGTAATTACATATAAAACTGACGCCGGCCGGCGGCAGGACCCCACGGAAAAATTTCTAGCTAGCAGTCCCTGGCGAGGACCCCCCACGTCAGGTGACCGGCGTCATACGACGTCAGTATAAAGGGGCGGTCCTGGACGCCCGCCTTCCAGTTCTTTCCCGCTGTCAGCTCATGCAGCGCCTCGCAGTTAAGTTCTTATCGCTCACTAGTGTTACTTCATCAGTTTTTCCGAAAAGTTTTCAGTATTGTATTTTATATTTTCTATCGTCAGGTGAGCGTCGGTATATATCGTCCCCTTCAAAAAATAAGTGCGGACTCGTATGCGGCCCAACTACCTCACAAGAGCGGTCCTCCCTCAGAACTTTTCTGTTTAGGCCCCGACCACCTTGGTCGACAGGTGTCCACTGCCTGCGCTTCAATGCGGCCACCCGCAGACGCGCACAGCAGTTCTGAAGCCCATCTCCTCAAAAGAAGATGTCCACGATGGAGAGGAGTTGAAGAAACTTGAGCAGTCGACCTCCCGAAGAGGGCACAGGAAGCGGGACAGAAGGCACCCGGAAGGCCTCCTCCTCCTCGCGACTCGGCTGGAGTCGCGGACAAATATTACATCCCTCAAGGGATCGCCCGGCGGCAGCCTCAAGGCTTTGGAGGGCGTCAGCCGCCCGTCGGGTTCGCACTCAAGCCCCCGGGTGCCTCCCGGGCAAGGCTCCAGCCCGATACCGCCGCGGGCTTCGTCCCTACTGGTGCTGGCGCCTCCCATAAGCCAGGCGTCGGCTCCTCCGCGTCCACGAAGAAGGCCGCTGGGCCGCTCGACCGCCCGGAGCAGCGCTGCGGCAGTGTCCCCCTCGGACCGGGCCTCTTCCCACCCTCGGCCGTCTCCGACAAGGGACTCCCAGTGAGACACGGCTCCTCTGGCGTTCGCCCGGGATCGGCCCCTAAGCCACATATCAGCCCCTCTGATATGCCGGGCCTTGGAAGCCTATGATAGACCCTGTTTACGTCTGTCGTACCAGGTTCCCCGCAGCCTTTGCTGCCGTCAGGAGCCCAGTCCCCCTGCCCGACCCGGATTTTCCCCTCCATCCCGGACGAGGCTCGGGATCCTAGGCTACCGTCCGATCCTCTTCCTTCAGAGCTGGATCTGCCTTCAGCTCCCCAGCGCCCGGCTCCAACGCCCGGCCCTCTGGCCTTGACGGGGATATTCCTCTTCCATCAGGCCCTCCACCCGCAGGCTATCCCAGTTGATCCGCCCGTGGAGTACCCGGCTGGGCCGTCTGCTCCGGCAGCTCCTCCAGTGCCTGGGTATCTACCATCCCTATCCGGCGCTGGTTTCCCAGGTCCTCAGTATCCTGCGCCTGCGCGCACCGCGCCCGACTCTCCGCGCACACAGTACCCGATGCCGCAGTACCCGGCTCCGGTATTCCCACAGCCAGGTTACGGATACTCTCCCTACGGATTTAATCCGTACAACTATCCCCCTCCTCCTCCACTGCCCCCTAGGCCGCCGGTGGATCTCCAGGAGACTCTTGCCTCCTGGTGGGCTGAGCCAGGCTCAACTCACCAAGAGTCGAGAGCACGTCTTACAGCAACAGTGCCACCACCGGCTCCATCGCCCCAGGCGGCACTTCCTCTCCCTCCAGTTCCCAGGCTTCCTCTCGGGATCCAGAGAGGAGCAGGACACACATCCTGGGATTCCCCCCAAGGACCCGTTCCTCCCCTAGATGAGCTAGGGAGTCTTACTCTGCTAAATTCCTCTTCTTCTTCTCTCTCAGACTCTCCGGACGCGCCTCAGATGGGTGTTCCGAGAAAGGCAACCAGGCAGCTCTCCGTCAAGCCCGGCCGAGGACTCCTCCGAAGGATCCTTCCTTCATGGAGTTGCTCAGAAAAGATCCAGGAAGTCCATCAGTGGCATTCCTTGAGCCAGATCCTCAACAGGTTAAACTACTTGAACATCTGGACTTGCCCCTTACGGCTCCTACCTAGTACCACCTGGATGCGAGCTTCACGCCCACCTTGTTTCCACTATTTGGAAGCAACGAGACGTGCCCACTTCTAGAATCGAGACAGGCTATGCCAGGCTCCGGAGGTGCAGACTTCTTGAGCTCTCACCCCTGTGCAGACTCGGTTGTGATTAGCGCTGCTCACAGCGGTCCGCACACTACAAGGCTGCCAAACTGCGTCTCCCGAATAAAGAATCTCATCTTCTGGATCAGTATGGAAGGAAGATCTCGCTTCTTCCACTGGGATTAAGGCCCTGAATTATGCCCTAGCTTTATGGGGGATTACCAGAAGGCTGTCACTTACCAGGCAGAATCAAGATTGACTCCTTGCCTGATTGCCAAGTCAAGCAGGAGTTAGCGACCTGGTCGATCTGCTCGTTCGGCGGTAGTCATTCTCAGGCGACCTCGATGCAGTGGACACGCGGGGCGGAGCTCGGCATTCGCCGTAAGTCTTGGCGTCAGCATAGCTCCGTGTGTCAGGTCTGGTCCCGGACGTGCAGTCTGCAATTCAAGAAGCACCTTTCAGGGTTCTGTGCTTACGGTGGTGATGTCAAGGACATCATCACTGAACACCCAGGAGAAGGGGCACGACACCTAATCTGTTGGTTCAATGTACGCCCCATCCCCACAGCGCCGTCTCTTTACATGACGCATGGCACCGGCCTCAGCGAAACCTCCAGGAAGGCAGGCCACTAAGCGTCGGGCCCCCAGCTGCCAGGCCCCGCCGCCTAAAAAAGCATCGGGTGCCCCAGCTGCAGCTGCCTCACCACTACTCCTTCCTCTCCCACCACCTCCAGGCGCTCCGGAGGAGACGGTTGGAGAAGTTCTCCCTCCACCTTCCGGGTTGGGAGAGGATAACATGATTCATGGGTGCTTCAGATCATAGCAGAGGACACTCCATAGGTTTCTGCAGAAACCTCCACGTCATCCCCCTCTGAACTCCTCTTACTCAAGGGACCATCTTCACCTAGGTCAGGGAAAATCTCTGCTCTCCTTGCGGAAGCAGCTACTAGAGCCAATCCCCCTTACCTCCACAGATGAGTTACTATTCCATTTCTTCCTCATTACCAAAGAAGGCAGGAGATCTCAGACCCATTCTGATCTCAGCTCCCCTGAACCTGTATAACTTGGAATACAAGAGGTTCAGGATGCTCTCCTTCAAACCCTCTTGCCCTGCTCCGGCGGGCTAATGGCTGTGCACTGGATATGCAGGATCACGTGCTTGCACGTCCCCATTAGCCCTTCACACGAAAGTACCTCAGATTTGCGTTCCAGGGGACCACTACCAGTCCGGGTGCTCCCTTTGGTCTTTCCTTGGCTCCCAGTCTTTGCAAATGCCTGGCGGTGGTAGCAGCCCTCACGTGCTGGAGCTCAGGTTTTCCCTACCTGGACGACTGGCTCCAGCATCCCGTCAGGAGGAACTCACTGCATTTATCTCCCTCACCCAGCAGGTTTCACTGGTCTGGGTAGTACCATCAACCATTCAAGTCTCGCCTGGACATTTCTCACCCCAGTTTAGTAAACATCTTACACATAGTTATGTGTCAGCAGGGTTGGCAGTAGGATGGATGATGGGGCTTACAGCAGAAAAACAGCTCATTGGCTGTACTGCTTCTTTCAGGGAGCCCCCCTACAAACCGTGTGAACCAGCACAAGTATCTCACAGATTTATTTTCCCCCACCCTTGGGGTTGTGAAGTTGGGGCTAATCACTGTGCGGCAGACCAGATGCTAAGCTGGTCAAAAATAAAGACAGCCACTTCATAATTCAGTGATTGCACCTGCAAATGACAGGGAAAGTACAATTACATAAGAACTTACTGTAACAGTAGACCTGCAAGGGGATCTCTTGCAGCAGGCCACACCTATGGAACTAGAGCTGCAGGCACTAGGACCACAGGAAACTTTCTAGCTAGCAGTTTACCAAGGGGTTGCCACCCTGATGTCAGGCGCCGACGTCACCCTATGCTATAAAAGTGGGCGGCCCCCGCACCCTCCTCAGTTCTCCCGCTGGAGACCATAAGCAGAAGGGTCCTGCAGAGGAACAGAGGAGGGTACCAAAGGTTCCCACCAAGGAAAGGTTAGAGAAAAGAAGCAGACACAGGAGAGCCTCAGAAACTAAGGGGGAAGGAGGGAAGGGCAACATGGCCTGCTGCAGGCGAACCACTCACAGCTCTACTGTTAAGGTAAGTTCTTGCGTAACTGTACTATCAGACTTCGGGGGTAACTTTTGCATAAGGTCACACCTATGGAATGAGTCCCAAGCAGTTTCTGACATAAAGAAATGCAGTCTGGGTGGTAGAAAACCAAAGTCTAAGAAAGTAGGATCTGAAGAACAGCCAGGCGAAACTGGCCCCACACCTAGAGGCAATCTCCAAACTACAGTCCTTAGTAAAGGTGTGGACAGTACTCCCAAGTGGCAGCATCACAGATCTCTGCAACTGACACATTCCTGAAAAAGGCAGTAGAAGTGGCCATGCACTGGTGGTATGGCCACAGGCAGCACCAGGAAGTTCTTTGCCATACTTCATATAGCAATAAGTGATACAGTTGGCCAACCATTTGGACAAGCACTGTTTTGAAAAAGGGGTGCCCTCATTCCCAGGGGCAAAGGAAACAAACAGCTGTTTGGACTTCCTACAGTCCTTCATACAATGGGTACAGTAATGCAGAATTCTATGCACATGTAAGTATGGAACAATGCTTCCCTTGGACTGGCATGCTCTGGGGTAATAAAACAGGAAGGTGGTTATATTGGTTTAAAGTGAACTCAGACACCACCTTAGGAAGAAACTTAGGTTAGTACACAAAGACACAACATCTTTGTGGAAAATTAAATAATGCTGCTCGTAAGTGAGTGCCTGTAGCTCTGTAATTCTTTGAGCAGAAGTAATAGCAACCAAAAATAATGCTTTCCACAACAGAAACGAGCTCAATGTTGCAGATGGCTCAAAAGGAGCAAAACAGGCTTTTCTAACATAAAATTCAAGTCCCAGGACTGAACTGGATTGCGATAGGAGGCGTCAAGTGAAGAATGCCTCTCACCTCCAGCTTTGCCACCACATCCCTCAATAGACACATGGAAGGCAGAGATGGCGGCGTGTACCTTAAGGGAGGAGTACTTCAGACCGAGTCTAAAGGGACAGCAAGTACCCAGAACCTGACTCACTGGACAAGTAAAAGGGGTCCAACTGATGTGAGGCAGCGCACAGCGCAAAACGCTTCCACTTCATAGAATATGTGGCCCTAGTGGAAGGTTTCCTAGCCACCACCAGGACATCAGCCACACTGGTGACACCCCGAACTGAGCCATGGCTATGTCCTCAGTTGCCAGGCGTGAAGACAGGGATCCAAGGTCCAGATGGACCAGGGTGCCCCAGTTCTGGGACAGCAAGCTGGTGCATCCACGGTCAGCTGTTGCAGTAGAGGGAACCAGATCTGACGAGGCCAGAAGGGGATGATGAGGATCATTGTGGCACCTTCCATCTGGAGCTTATTGAGAACCCTCTGAAGATGGGGGAAGGGAGGAAATGCATACAGAAATCTCCCCTTCCAAGAGACGGACAACGCATCTTGCTACAAAACTACAAGCCCTGAATTGAGTGAGCAAAAAAATGCGTCAATTTTCAATTGAGTGGGGATGCAAAAAGGTCCAACTCTGGACGACCGCACCTGTTGAACAGGTCTACTACTGAGGTCAGCAGCTCCCACTTATGCGCCCTTGACTGTGACTGGTTTAAGGTGTCTGCCAGGACATTTTGGATGCCTGGATCATGGATGGCTGTCAGATCAAGACCATGATCCAGAACCCAATTCCATACTCTCACTGCTTCCCATTAGAGGGGGTACTAGTCAGTGCCCCCCTGCTTGTTGATATAATGGATTACACTGATTTTGTCTATCTGCACTAGCAGAAAACCCAGGGATAGCTAAGTCTGGAAGGCCTGCATGGCATAAAGGATGGTCTGCAGCTCCAGGATATTAATGTGGAGAGAGGATTCCAACTGGGACCATGTCCCTTATGTTTGGTTGGGCCCCAGATGAGCTCCCCACCCGAACCCCAAATCATCTGTCATGAGAATTTGCTGAGGGGAGGGAATGAGGAAGGGAACCCCTCTTAGCAGATTGATGGGTTCCATCCATCAAAGCAGAACCTTTTTCACCAAGGAGACCAGGACCGGCTGTTCTAGGTAGTCAGTCCGCTGGTCCCACTGGACCCTGAGTGTCCACTAGGGTAACCTCATGCACAGTTTGGCTAGGAGCACTGTAGCCATCACCGCTGCCATCAAGTTGAGGAGCTGAAAAAAGGTTCTGGCTAAAACATAATGGCTGTTGTACAACAAACAAGCCTGGGCTATCAGTCACTCGGCCCTGCCCTGGGGCAGGAAGGCCATGCCCAGAGCAGTGTCCAAGACCACCCCAAGGTACTGGAGGTGTTGGCATGGAATCAGAACTGACTTGGGCAAGTTCACAGTTATCCCTAGATCCTGGAATAAGCAGGTAGTTAAGTGCCAGGGTCTGGAGCAAGCGATCCCTAGACTGGGCCTTGAGGAGCCAGTCATCCAGGTAGGGGAAGACATAAAGGCCTTCCTGCCTGAGGGCAGCTGCTACTACTGCCAGACACTTGGTAAATACCCGAGGGGCTGAGGACAAACCAAAGGGCAAGGCCCTGAACTGGAAGTGTTTCCCTGGAACAGAAACCTCAGGTACTGCCTGTGGGAAGCGTGAACCATGATGTGCAAGTAGGCATCTTTCATATTGAGGGAGCAAATCCAATCCCCCTGGTGCAGAAGGGGCCAAAGACCCTGAAGTGTCCATATCTGGAACCTTCTGCACTGAATGAATATACAGAGGTCTAGGATGGGCCTAAGATCCCTGGTGCATTTGGGGACCAGGAAAAAATGGAAGTACTGTACAACCCCCTGCCCTGCTGATCTACAGGGACAGGCTCCACTACCTTCTTTTGCAGTAGGGAACGGATTTCCTCCCAGACCACTGGTATGTGGTCTGAAGAGTAAAAAGACTGAACTGGAGGTTTTTCTGGGGGCCGATCTAGAAGTTCTAGAGTAAGGCTGTGTTCTATGAGCTGAAGTACCCAACCATCAATGGTTATCTCCCGCCACCTGTCCAGGTGTAGGGAGAAGCGACCTCAGACAACCACCTCCTGATTGGTGGTGGGGGGGGGTGGGCAAGGAGTCAGGCAGAGGTGGAGGAGGCCACAGTGGTGGCAGCACCAGCACCTCTGGGAGCCTTACTAGTTGCGGCAGTAGGGGTGAGCAGAGGGGTGGACCCCTGATGCTTGCTCTGAAGTCTGGCAGATGATCTGGACTTGGTGGCCTGACAAATGGGCACATATTGACCACTCTTAGCTTGAGTGTGGTACATGGAGTGGACCGACGTGAGGGTACGTCCAGAGGCCTGTAGAGCATCAAGGATCTGTTGGACCTCAGCTCCAAACAATTTGTTACCCCAGAAGGGGGCATTCAGGATAGATATTTGAATGTCCTGGGTGAACCCAGACACCCTAAGCCAGGAGTGCCAGCGTAGGCAGGCGCTGGCCACTGCCGCCTGGCTGAAGCATCGACAGCGCCACAGGTTGCAGCAAATGAAATGCAGACCAACGTCAGCCCCTGACTGAAGGGACTGCTAGAGCCAATATTTCCTCTGGTCATCAGAGTGCACCACAATTACTGGGCTTGCTCCAAATGAAAGTTGAAGAACTGGACCATATACGCCATGTAGTTCAAGACCCTGATGGCCCGGGTGGCGGAGGTGAAGGTCCTCTTGCCCAGTAAATCCAATCTCCAGCATTCTTTGTCTGGGGAGAGTGAACTTAAGTGTTTTGGCCTTTTGGTATGGTCGTGGGCAGAGTTAATGACCACCAAGTCAGCCAGCATCTGCTCAGTGAAGAATGGCTTCCCTGCTAGAACGCAGTAAAGTCTGTCTGCCTTCCTATGCAAAGCTGGGACCAGGTTAAGGCGGTGCCCCGCTGCCATGGTGGAATCGTCAAAGTGTTCAATCAGAGGAGGAACCCCCAAGGGAGGAGTGTCAGGCAGATGTAGGTATGTGGTTAACCCATGTATGCTGGGGTCCTGTTCTTCAGTATCAAACCCCATTGCCGCCTGCATCTGGCGGAGAACCCCCATGATTAACGGGTCATCTGCAGGGGATTGTGGAATACATTTCAGGGTCTCCTCCTGTCTGACCCAGACCATGGAGATAGAGGAGAAGGTAACCCCACTCACAGTCTTCATCCCCTCCTCGTCTTTGTCAGGAAGTTGAAGGTCTGGTGATGTTCCTCCTTCTCCTAAAGGTCTGGAAGGGGAGCAGAGGATCTGGCCATGGGGGGAACTGTTGTGGGCCCACTGGAGTCGTGGGTGCAGAAGCTGGCATCAGGGGTGACCTAAGGACTGGATCTTGCGGGGGCATTGAAGGTGCATAAAGTCCCATAGGGAAGACAGTAGAAGGAAAGTCCACAGTGACCGGCACGGGTAGCTAAGTGCGCCAGCTGAGGGGAGGCCGGTGTGGGCCGTAGAGGAGGGGCTGGTGACATCAGCCAGATTGGACTAATCCTGGAGAAGGAGTCCTCAGTCTGAGTCCCCCTATGGGATGATGAAGAAGGCTGGGAGACGGCCTGGGATGATGATGGGGAAGGTGATGTTTCCAGGGCCAGACAGGCCGACTAGGTTTGCTAGGTTTTTTGAGGAAAAAAGGAGGCCGAGGCCCATCTAGATTTTCCCCCACACAGAGTGGGCAAATTAGAACGTACATTTCTGGGTTAACCAATTATCAAGACCCTTTTTAAAAACATCTACACTAGTAGAATTGACCAATTCCTGTGGTAATTTATTCCATTGTCTCAGTGCCCTAACTGAAAAGAAATTTAGTCTCGGATTGGTTTTTACTTTTGGAACAATAAGTTGCTTGTTATGGTATCTCAATACAGTTCTCCTCACAGTTAAGTTGAGCCCACACTTATTCATAAGTTCTGGATCTTTCATCAATTTATAGACTAAGTAGGTCCCCTCTAGTTCTTCTATGCTGTAAATAATTTAAACCTGTCATCTGAAGTCTAGTATGATAGGGGCTGTGTCATAGTCTTTGGACTATCCTGGTTGCCTGTCTTTGAATCCTCTCAAGCCGATTAATATCTCCCTTTAAATAAGGGATCCAAAAGGGAGACCCATAGTCTATGAGTAGTCTGATACATGCCCTATAGAGGGGTATTAGACATTGTTCTGTTTTTGTGACAAAAGACCATTGAATTTGTCTAATTAACCCAGTTGTTGTATTAGCTATTTTTAGACAGTGGTCTGTAGGCGACAGTCTAGAATTTACCAACATGCCCAAATCCCTTTCTTTATTAGTGGATTTAATTATTTATATAATAATTGTTTTGTGGGTTATGTGATCCAAAATTTAAGACCACACTGTGCACATGGGGTTGTCCAATAAAGTCCAGAGAGCAGTCAGGATCCGATATTTCAAAATTTATTAGAAGCAGAAAAAAATAAAATGGACTTAAAGCAGAACTTGTACATAACTTTCAAAAAAAACATAAGGCACAGGAAATCATATCTTTAACAAGAAAGAAAATTCCTGCCAAAAAGGCACCTAGAATCTGGCTAGGCATCTGGTAGGTTTGCCTTCCTACCACACACTGACTCAACACTCCACATTCACCTCTTTTTATACCAGTGGAGGAGCACATGACTTAGTTAGCTCCTCCCCCAACTTGCATCATAAAAGTGGGTTAACCAGGGCCGCTCAGTCCTATAAAGAGATTGGACTGAGAAGAGCTGGAAGCACTTTACCAGAGAGTTGTAAGTCTAAGGCATTTCTGCATCACATTAGGAGACTTTAGTCCTTTTAAGTTAAACAGTTTTATCTCTCTCCTTTTAACAGTGGCATGCTTTGCCTTTTCTCTTTTAAAAGTACTAGTTTAACCTTTTATTTAAGCAATAAACAAACACCACTTTTCAAATGATTTCTCAGTTATAATTCTGAGGTATAACATAACTCTGAGCTTCTCACACTAAAACAAGCAAAAGGCTGTTAAGTTGTTCAGAGCTTCACTAGAATAATAAGCAGCCATAACAAACTCTTTTGGGCGTCTTAGCACATTCATGACGATCAGACAGTCGCACGATCGCACAGTTTAATGCATATTCGGTGGCAGGAAAATTAATCAGAACAGCTTGTACTGCAAGCACAGAACATTCTAAACATTGGGGCTTTATTATTTAGAAAGCAGAGCTGGAAATAAGGAAAGGGACAGAAAGACTGCTCAAAGCTGGCCAAGCTTGAGTAGGGGAATGATAGAGAAGGACGATAGTAAAGGGAAGAGATCAGAAGAGCAGGAGACTGTTGCAACAGATTTTTTTAATATTTTAGCCCACAATGTTCTCAGATTACCTCCAAAACATAGGCAGGTAATTACACATGCTCTGCAGCCATGAGAGCATATCCAAGTTCGAGGGGGTCACCGACCCCACACTGATCCTCCCTCAAGATGAAAACTAGTAGTTTTCACTACTTGAAATAGCATGTAGATCTCTTTTGTAAAACAAAAGAGATGGGGCTTTAACCCACCCACTCAAAAGCTCCACCTCGGAGCCCTTTAATATTCTCTTTTACTTAAATACAATGCATTTTCAAATACAAATATATTCATTCCCGAGGTCTACATTTGGTTCTAACATTATGTCTGCCAAATCGGGACATAAAGTCAACATTACTATTAGCAGTTCCAGCTCTATGATTGACAGTGAATTTATATGGTTGCAATGTTAGATACCATCTCATAAACCCTTGGATTACTATCTTTCATGTTATGTATCCATCGTAGTGGATTATGATCTGTCCATACTGTAAATTGAGTTTCCCATAAATAATATTGTAGGGATTCTATGGCCCATTTGAGGGCTAAACACTCCTTTTCTATTGTGGAGTACTTGGTTTCCCTGACATGTAGTTTACGGCTAATATACAGTATGGTTTCTTCTCCATGATGGATTTGAGATAACACAGCCCCAAACCAACATTAGAAACACACCGTCTGTAACAAAATGGTTTATCAAAATCAGGACTTTTTAACACTGGGGAGGAACAAAGTATTGCTTTTATGGCAAGAAATGATTCTTCACATTCTGAATTCCAGATTACTTTTGAGGGTTTGTTCTTTTTGGTCAATTCAATTAGAGGACTAGCTAAAGTAGCAAATTGAGGCACAAAACGTCTATAGTAGCCTGCTAGGCCTAAAATGAGCACTATGTTTTTTGTGAGGGCGAGGACTCTTGAGCTCTGGCGTCCACCTTCCTACCTCTGGTTTTACCTGCCATTACCAATTATAAATCCCAAATACGGGCTTCCTCCATAGCAAAGGAACATTTGTTGGGGTTGATGGTGAGACCAGCTTGATTTATAGTCCTTAAAACAGCAGTAAGGTGTTTAACATGGTCTTCCCATGTTGGACTATAAATGATTATGTCATTTAAATAAGCTGCGCTATATCCAACGTGAGGTCTCAGAGTTTATCCATCAACCTTTGAAAACTAGCTGGGGCTCCGTGAAGTCCAAATGGCATCATTGTGAACTGAAAAGACCCCAAAGGAGTGCAAAAGCAGTTTCTCTTTTGATGCTTTCTCAAGGGAATTTGCCAGTATCCTTTAGTTAAATCAAGTATACTAACATATCTCGCTTGCCCAAGTTGGTCTCGATGTCATCTATAGGGGCACTGGATATCCATCAAACTTTGATATTCGTTGAGTTTTAGAAGTCTAGACAAATTCTTATCCCTCCCTCTTTTTAGGGACAAGGACCATAGGAAGCACCATTCGCTATTAGGTTCTTCTATGATACCCATTGCTTTCATCTTTTCTATCTCTATGATGACTTCTTGTTTTAATTTCTCAGGAATCCGATAGGGCTTTACTCTAATGGGTGTGTTTTGAAATGTATGGATCTGATGACACATTTCCGTAGTTTTCCCTGGGACTGTTGTAAAAGTATCATGAAACTGACTTAGAATGTGGGCTAGTTCTTGTTTTTGTCTGTCTAGTAAAGAAGGATTTATTGTCAAATCTTTAGACAATTGCTCTCCTTCCAGTCTATCATATGCCAGCTCCATCTCATTGTCCAATGGGTTGGAACATACATACATGACTTCAGTAGGCCTATTATGCCATCTTTTCAATAAATTGGCATGGTACACTTTTAGTTTTTGTTTTCTGTCCGGTACTTCCACCAAATACGTAGTGGGGCTAATTTGTTTCTGTATCACATAAGGCCCTTGCCATTTCATTGTTAACTTGTTTTCAGTGGATGGAAGCAACAATAAGACACGATCCCCAGAGCTAAAGTGTTTTTCACCCACCCCTATGTCATATCTTTCTTTCTGATAGTCTTGCTTGATTTGATTCTGTTCTTGCGCAACCTGAGTATACTCAGCTATTATTTTACGTAGCTGCGTAACATAATCAAGGGTAGTGGGATTTTCCAGGTGG
Source organism: Neoceratodus forsteri (assembly GCA_016271365.2). Lineage (NCBI taxonomy): Eukaryota > Metazoa > Chordata > Ceratodontiformes > Ceratodontidae > Neoceratodus > Neoceratodus forsteri. The sequence goes on from CM028134.1 coordinate 686,688,578, forward strand.
TAATATCCTCCCACTGTTCCTTAACTCGTCTAGGAGACCTCTGGGATTCCTACCATATAATAGTTCAAATGGTGAGAATCCAGTCGATGCTTGAGGTACCTCACGATATGCAAAAGTAACAGTGGCAGATATAGGTCCCAGTGTTTACCCTCATCTTCCACATACTTTTGTATCATTTTTTCAGTGTTTGTTGAACGCCGACCAAGCCATCAGTCTGGGGATGGTATGGAGATGTGTAGACAGCTTCTACCCCCAGAGCTTGGTAGAGACATTTCAAAATGGCTGAACAGAAATTGGTTCCCTATCCATTAAAATAACTTTTGGTATGCCCCTCTACTAAATACCTTGAGCAACTCCTCTGCTATTTTATCCGCTGTTATTGTGCGTGAGGAATAGCCTCAGGATACTTTGTAGCATAGTCACACAACCAAAGGCAAACCTGTTGCCTTTAGTACTTTTGGGAGAGGTCCTATAATATCCATGGCCAATCTTTCAAAGGGCATAGCAACCAATGGTAAAGGTTGAAGAGGACTTTGTCCTTTCTGTAACTGGCACCCTTTGACACTGGCTGCAACTTTTGCAATATTCAGCCCTTGATCATGAATGCCAGGCCAAAAGAATCTATATAGTAACCTTTTAAAGTTCTATCCTTCCTGCATGTCCCACATGGTTCATCATGCGCTAAGAATATTAACTGTTCTCTATACTGACTAGGAACCACCAGTTGATCTACCATTTCCTCAGTTTTTGGATTTTGACACTCTATACAATTTATCCTGTTGCAATTTATACATTGGAGGTGTACCTTCCACCCCATCAGCAAAAACCTGGGAAAACAAAGGGGTTAGTGTAGGGTCATTCTTTTGGTCACTGATAAAAGAGTCCGACTTTACAGTTTTACCATGGCATCATCACAACCTAAGTCCTTTGTTTTATTCCATGTCCATTTTCTAGTCTCTTTTGTTTTTGATTTAACAGTTTTCAGGAACATCAAATAAGGTATCTTCAAAGAAACAATTCCTGTCCATTTGTTCCTGAGATGCTTGAGATCGTGTAGTCACAGCAGATATGAAGAAGAAGCAGTCAATAAATTGTTAAATACAGGAAAGTCATGTCCCAATATCACAGGTACAGGTAGTCTAGGAACCACGCCTATCTTCAGATGATGTGCCATACCTGATGCAGTAATAGTAGCTTCTGTACAGGATAAAAATGAGTGTCCCCATGAACACAAGTCACCCCAGTTTCTCAGTGTTTCTTTGTAGAGCACCACTGAGTAAATCAGCACGTACCAGGGTTTGCTTACTTCCTGAATCAATCAATGCCATCATCCGGTCCTCCAACATTGACAGACACAGTATATTCCCTTGGTTGCTAAGGCCAGATAAGAAGGATATACAGGTTACTCACCTGTAACAGGAGTTCTAGGAATGGTATATGTTGTTCATCCACACTCATTGGCAGTATCCTTGCACTTTAAATCTTGCGGAAGGTCTTCAAGCTTGCTCCTCCCACCCACCCGGGTGGTATAACTCGGCTCCGCCCATGCGCCAGATCTGGCCGCTGGAAAGCTCAGGTTGTGCGTCCCGAGCCGGGAGTCCCGGGTGGGTGTGTGGATGAACAACATATACCATTCTAGAACTCCTGTTACAGGTGAGTAACCTGTATTTCTAGGGACATGGATATGTTGTTCATCCACACTGATAAGCAGACTCTAACCCAGTTCTCCGGAGGGAGGCAAGGCCATTACCCCATATACTTAGCATGGGAAAGAGACTGGAGCCGAGGCTAGGCACCAGCAATCCGGCGTGACTCAAGGTCGATGTGGTAGTGGGTAATGAAGGTGTTTGCTGACTTCAGGTAGCAGCCCTGCAGATTTCCTGGATGGGGCGTCCCTGGAGCAGCCACCGTTGCAGCAGTATAGGCGGGTAGAATGAGCTCTTATCCCTCTGGGAAATCCATGCCCGCTAACCCCTGTGAGATCTATGCGGGTTACCCTGCTTATACGTCCGCTTGGCTGCAGGTCACCAGATCTGCGGCTTCAGCGTGGTGACAAACAGCTGGCGAACCTCTCCGAATTTCAGCCGTGCGCTCCTTATAATAGCGGCGCCCTTCTAGGATCCAGTATGGAGCCTATATTGACCTCCAGGTGTGTTGGGGTAGAACACCGCAAGTCAACACCTGGTTAAGGTGAAACTCCGACACCACCACGGAGGAATTTGGTGGGGGCGCGGGACAACTGTCCCTGTGGAAGACCAGGTAAGGAGACTCGATGGAAAGCCTGGAGCTCTCCCATCCTTCTGGCTGACGTATTAGCCACCAAGAGGCAGTCTTCCACGACAGGTGAGAGAGAGCACACCTGTGCAGGTTGAATGGCTTGCCGCAGAGCTTTCCAGTACCAGCAGTAGATCCCACGGAGGTGGGAGTTCCCACTGGAGGAAATGTGATCAAGGCCTTTGAAAAGCGTGAACCACCTTCTCCTGCACCGACTGCTTCCGCAGCGCCCGGTAAGCGAGATAGCTGCCAGATTACACCCTTGGGTAAATCGACCTAAGCCCTTGACTAGAAAAGGACCGAAATAGTCCAAGATGCTTGCCAAGGAACAGGAGGAGGGTCCAAGCCTTGCTCTGACACAATGGAAAACCTTTTTCCATTTGAAGCATAACATTTCTATGGTGCGACTCATACGGGGACGCCTCAACTACATTGAGGACCTCGTGGAAAGACCAAAACCTGGAACTCTGGCAGCTCAGGACCAGGCACGTCAGGTGCAGGGTTGAAGGTCCGGATGGAACACCTTCCCTGATTGACTGAAGCAGGTCGGGCGAGCTGGAAGCTGCCATGAGTCCTGGAGCCGAGACTGAGATCTGGTACCAGAACTGGCAGGCCAGTCTAAAGCTATCAAATCACCTGCTATGTCCCTCCTCGCCTTGAGAGCACCTTGTGGATCAAGGGAAATAGAGAAAAGGCGTAAAGAAAACCAGGGTCCATTGCCTCGAGGCATCCCCTGCAAGCCGAGCCCCACTGCTGAGGCGGGCATGGAACAGACTCAGCCGCGTTCTCCATTGAGCAAACCAGGTCCACCTGAGGAATTGTGCCCCAAAGGGAGAACAGATGCTGTACTACCTCCGGCAGGAGAGACCACTCGTGGGATGCAGCCCTATCCGGCTCAGGGCATCGGCCAGGGTGTTGGAGGCTCCTGCCACGTGAATAGCTAGGAGATCCGCCTCCAGGCTGCGCACGGTGACCAAATGCGAGAGCTTCCTGCATAGAAGCATGGAGCGCGTCCGCCTGGCGTTTAGATAGTACATGGTGGTGGTATTGTCCGTCTGGACTCGACCACTTGACCCCGGAGGAACGGGCAAAAGGCGGTGAGAGCTAGGCGGACCGCCGGAGCTCAGCAGGTTGATGTGGCATCGGGACTCCCATGAGGACCAGAGGCCATGAGCCCAGTGTTCCCCAGATGGGCACCCCAACCCATCAGAGAGGCATCGATGCGACAGAGAGCCGTCGGCTCGGGCGGCCGAACGGGATGCCCTCCTGCAATTGATCTGGAGCGGTCCACCACTGGAGAGCATTCCACATCCCCTGTGTCACCGGACTAGCTGGTCCAAGGGATGTAGCGTTGTGATCCACTGGCTGGCCAGTCCCACTGAAGGACCATGTTCCAAGCGGGCCCGGACCCACGCTGAGTACAGGCCGCCCATGAGACCCAGGAGGCGCTTAGGAAGTCCCGGCAGGGCGCATTTGCCCAACAAGAAATGATCGGGCAAAGGAGGAAGAACCTCGGCCCTGTCCGCGGGGAGCGCTCTGGCTCGAAGAGAGTAGAGCTGCGCCCGATGAATAAAATCACCTGCTTGACTGGAGTTCAGAAGAGACACTTTGGCTGGGTGACAAGGAGGCCCGGTTGAGAGCAGACCGGAGGCCAGATCTCTGGACCACTCCGCCTCCTTCCTGGAGGGAGCTGCTATCAGCCAGTCGTCCAGGTAAGGACACCGGACCCCTGCAACGCCCAGAATGCTGTCACCACTGCCATGCATTTGGTGAAGACCCTGGGAGCTGGAGACAAAGCGAAGGGCATGGCTTGGAACTCGAGAGAGATCCTTCCGCTCGGGCGAAGGAATCTCTGGTGAGACGAGACGGATAGGGACGTGAAAACGCCCCTGCAAGTCCAGAGAGCAGAACCACACGCCGCTCCAAGGATGGTATTATCTGAGCCAGAGTGACCATCCTGAAGGTTCGGACCTTAGGAACTTGTTTAGGTCGTGTGGGTGAGAATGGGGCAGCACCCCCGTCCGCTTGGAACCAGGAAGTACCTGGACACAAACCCTGGGTCTGAAGGAGGGTCCACCACCTCTCTTACCACCTCCTTCTGGAGGAGGAGTGATGTCGGCTCGGCGAGCCGCCAGTGAGGCTGGGGATCCGAGCCCCGAGGCTGACGGCTCTGAAGGGTGGTGCCTGCTCGAATTCAGAGGCAGGCCTCTTCCCACCACCTCCAAGACCCACCTGTCCGTGGTAACAGCGGACCAGGCGGAACGAGTGCGACCGTCCCCCACGGGGACCCAGGGGAATGAGTAGACGGGATGGGGCGACACCCTCAGCCGTCACTGGGCAGGCTTGGAGGAGGACCGCCGAGGACCTCCTGGCCCTTCCTCCCTGCCTCCTGTTAGAGGAAGCCGGCTTGGGTTTGGAATGCCAAGGCCGAGCCTGCTGGCCCTGACGTTGCTGGGCCGGGCGCGCCGGGGGCACAGAAGGACGAAAGGGCTTAGGCTGTGGTTTGCGGCCTTTGTCCTTCTGAGCGGAAGAGACCGAGTCCAAGGTGGCATTGGACTTCTCGATCCTCTGCAGGTGACCTTCCACCCAGGGTCAGAGGTCAGTCCCAAAAAGGAACATCCGCCAACTTGTGCTGGGTATCCAAGTAAAGGTGGATATCCTCAGCCAAGCCCATGACGATAGACACTACGGCCGCCACCCAACGGCACATGAGTCCTACATCCAAAGCAGTCTGGAGCTGCTGTTTGGCCACTGCCTGCCTGGTCGCACCTGCTTAACCGTAGTCTGCAGATCGGCGGGAAGATGAGGATGACCTCATCCAGGGGCCCAACAGGGCATGAGAAAATGTGCCATGAGGCGGCGAACTGGCCTGGACGAAGGCGAGAGGGGCATGGCGTGAGACTTTGCCACCCACATAGTCCATTTCTTGGACTCCTTGTCAGGAGGTTTGTCCACATCCCTGGCGTTGCGCGCGGAAAACGCTGTCGGTAACCAACCCTCAGCAGAGGGGTGTTCAAAACCGACAAGGAACCGGTAGGACCGCATACTTCCTGGCCATCCTGGCGGGCGCAGGGCAGGAAGCAGGGCGCTGCAAAGTTCCAGTGCTGGACCCACTATGGCCTCGGCCACCGGAAAAGCCTCAGTCGGAGAATCCCCGGTCCAGAATTCCGGAGGGGATACCTGGCCCGTTTGGAACGGGTTCGAGCTCCATCCCGTGAGACTCCGAGATGAGCCAAGCAGTCCTAGGAAGGACGACGGCTATCGTCCATTGGCTGACTTCCTGAAGACTCCAAGTCCAGTCGCTTGGAGAAGAAGGAGGAATCATCTTCGGTTACGGAAGAGTCCTCGAAGAGCTGCCTCTGGCCTGAGCCAACCTTCACCTGCCGAGGTCGGTCGGGAGTGAGGGTAACTGACAGCCGTGGGGTAAACCATGGCCGACCGAGAATCTTTGGTGGAGCCCCAATTGGTGGCTGTGGAGGCGGAGGTTCCACCGCAATCGGTGGAGCAAGCTGGTTTGGCCGAACAACCGCCTGGTATAGTCCTCGGCAAGTCGAGGGTTGTGTCGGCCGTTCGGTGACAAGCCACTTAATGGCGGGGAAGGCGCGGAGTCGGCTTATTCCCGGCCAGGAGGAGCTGTTGCAACATAAAGGTCTCGTGCCGTGCGGCGTAATTACGCGAAGCCTCCCTCATCCGAGGAGGAGGGGCGAGACGCAGCGGCGACGCCGCTTACCGCGGTGCCGAGACCGAGACCGCTATGGCACGGTGGGAACGGCTGGACCGCGAAGAGGTCCGAGACCGAGACAGAGTCCCGGAATTTCCGGGTCGGTGGGAGGTGTCGGCCGGAACCGACCTCCCTTCGGCTCGGAAGGTCCATCCGAGGGCTCCGGAACCCGGAGGCACAGGCGAGCCCACGGATCTCCAACTCCTCCCGGGGAACCGGGAGAGGGGAATTCGGCTGCTAAAGGCGACAGCCCGTCAATGGCGAGAAAAATCTCGACTTCATCAGTGAGTCTCGGTCAACTGACCTGGCGGGGACACCGTGAGAGCCAGTGGCGGCTTGACCGAAGCGGCAACCCAGCCGGTCGACGGCCGAGAGGACCTTTCCGCTCCCAAGAGCGTCGACGGAGGGACTTACCCTTGTCCCTCTTTTTGGACCGAGAAAAGGTCCAGCAGACGCAGGCCCTTCTCCTTTAGTGGAGAGGGACAGACAAAGCTCCTTAAAGGAAGCCGTGTAGGAAGAACCCAGAGAGAGCGGGATAAATGCCGCGGCCGAGGAAGATACGGCCCGCGCCGCCTCCTCTTCGAGGGCGACCATCCGCTCGAGCTGATCCGCCGAGCCCGCCGCCGCGGACACCGCCAACCGGGCCTCCTTGACTTCACCGAGGGAAACGCTCGACGCCCAGTTGCAATCGGCAGCACGTCTTCGAGGACGGTCGGTGAAAGATGAGCACAGGTCGCAAGCCCGCGGGTCGTGCTCAAGGCCTAAGCAGTAGACACCGTGGAGTGTGGATCCGTCCGAGACATCTTCTGCCCGCATGGGCATCTCCGAAATCGAGTCGATTTATCCATCGCGGCCGTGAGGATCGAAGACTGAAGTCTTTGCAAAATATTATTTTAAATCCGCAACGGAGAAAATAGGAACCAGTCACAAACGCAGGGCGTTATGAGGGAACCTGAGCTTCCAAGCGGTAAGGAAGATCTGACGCCATGGGAGCGGAGCGAGTTATACCACCCGGTGGTGGAGGAGCAAGCTTGAAGACCTTCCGCAAGATTTAAAGCGGCAAGGATACTGCCAATGAGTGTGGATGAGCAACATATCCATGTCCCTAGAACAGATTTTTTCTTGGGGCAGAATCTAGCGATGTGTCCCTTGGTTTGACACTCGTGGCAAATAATATCTGGGTTAAATGTTCTCATACTTTTTCTTTCCTCTTTTGGCTTAGTAGGACGACTAGTGGGTGGATGTTTTATCAATACTTGGGAAGTATTTGTTCCATGAGACCCTTTCTGACGATGTGGGTGAGCTGTAATATAATCTTCAGCTAAACTGACAGCTTTTTCTACTGTGTCAGGTCGATGTTCTCTTACTCACATTTGAACCTCATAAGGTAGTATTTTTACAAATTGTTTTAACACAACTGACTCAACCACTTGATGTATGGTACGAGTTGCAGGTTGTAGCCATTTTGTGCACAAGTCTTGCAATCGAGCACAAGCTTCTTGTGGGGACTCAACAGTATGATATCTGAATGCCAAACCTTTGACGATAAGTCTCTGCACTGATGTCATACCTTTTTAATATTGCTTGTTTAACATGATCACAGTTGGTAACATTTCCAGGTTCTACGTGACTATAAGCTAGCTGAGCCTTGCCTGTGAGATATGGGGCTAAACGAATAACCCACTGATCCCTAGGCCACCCACAAGCTGTTGCCACTCTTTCAAATGTTGTAATGTATGCTTCAATATCATCACTGTCCATTAGTCTGGAAATTTTAATGTCCTTTGGGCCCCCACTAGGTAGAATAGGTCTAGTAGTTCCAATAGCCTGAATAGCCTTAAGAGTCTCCACCCACCTGGTCTCATTTTGTGAGCGGTCTTTCTCATTTTGTAGATGGTCCTCTCATTTTGTAGACTATCTCTCTCTCTCTGCTTCTCCAGCTCGAGCTGTCTCACATAACCATCTCAGCAAATCATGTACTTGGAAGGGGTTCCTCTTCCTTCTCTTTGACATCTTCGCCCTTAATAGCTTCTTCTGGTCTCTTTCTCAGTCTCTTCCTTCTGACATCACCCAATCCAGCTGCTAGGGTAGCTGAAATTTGTCCACCACGGTTCTGGTCCATGTACCTTCCAGTGCAGACATTTCCGCTTTCTCCATCTTCTTCTGCTCCTCCATAATGACTCTGGACAATATCCACAAGAAAGGTGGCTCTCCTTCCCTTGTGATATCCCACTTCTGACACCAAATGTGCACGTGGGGTTGTCCAATAAAGTCCAGAGAGCAGTCAGGATCTGATATTTCAAAATTTATTAGAAGCAGAAAAAAATAAAATGGACTTAAAGCAGAACTTGTACATAACTTTCAAAAAAAACATAAGGCACAGGAAATCATATCTTTAACAAGAAAGAAAATTCCTGCCAAAAAGGCACCTAGAATCTGGCTAGGCATCTGGTAGGTTTGCCTTCCTACCACACACTGACTCAACACTCCACATTCACCTCCTTTTATACCAGTGGAGGAGCACATGATTTAGTTAGCTCCTCCCCCAACTTGCATCATAAAAGTGGGTTAACCAGGGCCGCTTAGTCCTATAAAGAGATTGGACTGAGAGGAGCTGGAAGCACTTACCAGAGAGTTGTAAGTCTAAGCATTTCTGCATCATATTAGGAGACTTTAGTCCTTTTAAGTTAAACAGTTTTATCTCTCTCCTTTTAACAGTGGCATGCTTTTCCTTTTCTCTTTTAAAGTACTAGTTTAACCTTTTATTTAAGCAATAAACAAACACCACTTTTCAAATGATTTCTCAGTTATAATTCTGAGGTATAACATAACTCTGAGCTTCTCACACTAAAACAAGCAAAGGCTGTTAAGTTGTTCAGAGCTTCACCAGATAATGAAAGCATATAACAAACTCTTTTTGGCGTCTTATGCAAGTCCTTTGATGTACGATCGCTACAGTCGAACGTCGCACATTCGCAGGAAAATTAATCAGAACAGATTGTACTGCAAGCACAGAACATTTCTAAATATTGGGGCTCTATTATTTAGAGAAAACGAGCTGAAATAAGGAAAGGACAGAAAGACTGCTCAAAGCTGCCAAGCTTGAGTAGGGAAAGACAGAGAAGGAGCGATAGTAAAAGGAAGAGATTAGAAGAGCAGGAGACTGTTGCAACAGATTTTTTAATATTTTAGCCCACAATGTTCTCAGATTACCTCCAAAACATAGGCAGGTAATTACACATGCTCTGCATCCATGAGAGCATATCCAAGTTCGGGGGGGGTCACCAACCCTACCACACACACATTTAGCAGTGTTAAATTCCATTTTATTTTCTAGTGCCCATTTCTCACTATGTTGAAGATCTAATTTAAGTGAATCAGAATCCTGAGTATTATCCACAATAGTCCCTAGTTTAGAATAGTCAGCAAATTTGGATAGCCAATTTTTGGTGCTTATTTTCATATCACTTATGTAAATGTTAAACAAAATGGGGCTAAGCACCAAGCCTTGTGGAACCCCACTAGTAAATGCACCAAGGTTTGAAACAGTTATTTATGATGACTTTCCGGGTTCTATTTGTCAACCACGCATTTATCCAATTAAACAGTAGGAAAACCCCGTTTCCACTTTTTTTGATTAGATTACCGTGGGGACCTTGTCAAAACTTTACTGTAGTCGAGCAGAATGACATCCATCTGCTGTTTGTTATCTGAGACCTTGACTAATATTGTTATAAAATGCTAACAAGTTAGTAGTACAGGAGTGGCCAGCTCTAAACCCATGCTGAGTGTTATCATTTGTATTTAATTTCCTAATTTATTCCATTAGAAATGATTTCATCTTTTCCATAATTTTGCAAATGATTGATGTAAGGCTTATAGGGCATTAATTCTGAACACTTGATCTTCTACTTTTTTTGTGTATTGGGGTTACAGATGCTGTTAACCAATCTGCAGGAATTTCAGCTGACTGTAAGGATTTATTAAATATTATTTTTTAAAGGGACTGATATTGCTTCAGCAGTTTCAATAAGAAATCTAGCACTGATTTGGTCAGGCCCTGGACTAGTGTTTTTTTTTTTAATGATTTCAAAAATGGAATGATATCAGAAGCAATAATGTTATGATTATGACTAGAATCTGGACACGCCCTAGGATCCACCTTTGGTAAATAAGGTTCTTTTTTTGAGAACACTGAACAGAAGTAAGTGTTAAAAAGATTAGCTATGTTAGTATCGGACTGCACAGTATTGCCATTATTAGTAAGTGGTACTATCTTTCTGGAATTTCCCTTTTGCTGTTTAAATGGGAAAAAAGTGATTTGTAGCGCCTTTAGTATGGGCCAACTTGAATTCTATTTTCATTTTGGCTTTCTTAATCAAGTTTTTAGGTTCTGTAGAGTTTCCTTGTATTTACTATAGAGTGTGCCATTTTCAATCGGTTGACTGTTTTATATATATATATATATATATATATATATATATATATATATATATATATACACACACACACATACACTTTATATCACCTCTAAGGCTGGGGGTGTTCCTGGATTCCCCAGTCTGACACAACCTCACAACCCATGAACCCCATGCCCCAAGCTCCTCTCATCCTCGGTCCTACACAGCGATCCTTCTCTTGCAGTGGGTGCTAACCACCACCGTGGAAGCCGAGGGGGTCCAGGTCCGGCAGCATCCAGAGTCTGAAGCCAGGCAGTGCCACCAGACAGGCCATCATACAGCGCACCAAGATGCGTTTTTCCGTGCTTGCCCCCTACGCGCGTGGCCGTGCTATGATGTCAGCATGGAGATATCTGCAGATGTCAGTCGCAAGCATCACCAATGTGCTCCCAGTGTCGGTAGTACCTCCGGCCTCCACCTGAGGTCACTAGTGTGCCAGGATGCCCCTGGATCCCACCCCAGGGGGACGAGAGCTGTCCTCCGGACGCTCAATCCTGCTCCCTCCCTGCCAACCCCCAGCACCCGGGCTCGCTCTCAACCTGCTTGTTGGCGTGGTGAGGTGTGGCATCCAGCGCCAACTCTCAGCACCACTGGGCCGGCCGGCTGACTGTTTTAAGTTTTTTAAAAATCTTTTTCTTTTTTTTAATTTGCAATCTAATTGTTTTGTTTAGCCTTATCAGTATCCTACCCTTTTGTTATATTTATTTTTTATGGGAACATGGTTTTCCTCCAGGTAATTAATTATATTTTTTAGTTTAATCCGTGCCTCATTAGCTGTAAGTCCTTGAAGAGATTTATTCCACTGAATGTTATTTAATTTATTAATAATAATACTCTTGAAATCGGCTCTATCGTAGTTCCTATATGTTGATTTCTTTTTTAGACTATGATGTTCCCCTATTAATTCGAACAAGAATGAATAATGTTCACTATTTCCCAATGGATCCAATATCTGAATATTCGTTTGTGGCTCAAGTTTGAGATAAGAAGATCAAGGATGTTACTGCCTCTATTAGGGAGGAAATTAGTTGTGATGAGCCCTGTTCTGTTAACATAGCCAGGAAATCAAAGTCAAGTTTACTACTACTTGTGTTTGTGGGCCAATCTATAGGGCATATTGAAATCTCAATAATTATTACATCCTTATGCTCAGAAAATGTACAATATCTTTTAGCAAAGCATCTCTATAAGTAAAATCAGATGATAGGGGATTATAGCAATTTCCTATTATAATCTGTGAAAGTCCTTTTAGTTGGACTGCCACCCAAATACTTTTGGTATTACTTTGGGACTGTAATTCATAGGAGGGGATATCTTCTCTTACATAAAGACAGACCCCTCTGCCTTTTTTGTCTACTCTATTTTTGTGATAGAGTTTATAGCCCAGTATTTGTTGATTCCATAGATTTTGAATCCCACCAGGTTTCTGTTATTCCTACGATGCCTAGATTTAGCAATTTGCTTTTTGCTTCTAACTCCATCTGTTTGGCGAGATTTTATGATCGTGCATTCAGTGACAAAATATCAAATGTTCTTTTTAACTGATTTTTATGATAAGTAAGAGGCGTGGGTATTTCCCCATTCTCCCCCTTTGTGTTTAGTTTAAATGATTGTTTGTGATGTTTAATAAAGATTTCCCCAACATGATACTATCTCTTCTACTGAGATGCAGTCCCTCCCAACTGTAACGGGGGTTTGTTGACAAAGTTCTCCCAATGTGCAACACAGGGAATATTTTGTGTGATGCACCATTTTCGCAACCATTCGTTTAATCTTTTAATTCTTGAAGTTACAAACTGAGTAGCTCTGGAAACTGGCAAAATCTCTGAGAAACAGACTGTACACCCTTTTTCCGTAAGCAAGTTGTTAAGTGCAATATAACCATGTTTCAGTTTATTTAGACTAGTACTTTGTATATAGTTTGTGCCAGCATGGATAATGACCAAGGGATTTAAACCTGGATTTTGTAAAATATTGGGAATCATAGCAGTGATATCAGATACTTCACAGACGTCACAGTAATGGGTGGCAGACAGGCAGATGCAGAAGACCCCAAGGCTGCTAAGCCCACGCTGGGTGAAGACAGACTGGCAGAGCCTCCCGACTGTGAGCCCACTGAAAACAAGGGCTGGAACAGTAGGGGCTGAGGGAACGCCCAGCCCTGAAGGAACTCCACCCACCAAAGTAAAGTTGGCTGGAGGTGCTGCCAATGGAAGCCCTGTGAAGGACAGAGCATGTGAGGCAGACACTGCCACCCCCAAAGTGGAGGACGCTGCAATCACAGAGTGATGCGGGCACCAGGAGCGAGAAGGAGGGGACCGGGGTTTGGCGTGGTCCTTGTCCCTGTGTTTGCCTGAGGTTTTATCCTGGGACTTCAACAACTGGGAGCCCGGGGATAGGGCCAGGGAGACAGAGGAACTTCTGGCCTGCAACTCCTTCTCTATGCAGGTGACTTTTTGTTGAAGTAGAAAGTTCTCCAAGGTCCACTGGCACCGGTGGCAGGTTCCTGGTTGAAGTCATGGCAGATGGAGTAGGCACTGACATTGTGGTTTGGGCCTAGGCAGAGAACATTGGCAAAGTGGCTGTCTTTCTCCAGGAGTTGCTTTCCACAAGTGCACTTAGTTGTCCAGTCGGAAGACAAAGAAGGCTGACAGACCAATAAAACCATTGAAAACTGATAAAAATGGAGGCAGGAAAAGGAAAGAAAACCAATGGTAGTGGTGGTCAACTGAACATGTAGCAATCTGGGGAAGTCCAACATCGTTGGTCAATGGCAGGAAAAGAACTGAGGAGGTGCAGGGACACCTACTTTTATGCGTATGGTGACTTCAGCGTCTGTGAAGTCGGAGGGCAGCCCGTTAGACTAGCTAGAAAGTTTTTCATGTGGTCCCAGTGCCTGGTGGCTATAGTTCCATAGGTGTGACCTGCTGCAAGACATACCCATGAAGTCAGATAGGAAAATTCATGCCTCACGGGAAGGGGCTGCTGTAGATTTCAGGCTGGATAGTCACACAGAGCAATAAAGATTGAAAAGGCTGCAATTACAACTGAAAATAAAAATCTGTCTTGCTGAAAGCCTTTTTTGCTGTTTGAAAAACAGTGTTCAAATAAAGGATTTTTTTAACCTTCAAGCGTGTTTTATGTCAAACAGTCCCCAAGTTGCTTATACCTGCCTTATTATACCTTATTACAACTGTAACCCCCCTGCAAATGGGGGTTCCCAAAAGACTTCCAGGAGCTTGCTTGAATGCTCCAAGCCTGAATGGTGTTTGGCATTTAAGCCATTTATCAGTGAGTGTTTTTAGAACCTCTGGTACTGTCTCTTTAAGAGCTGTCTGCTTGCAGACATAATTAGTTTGTATGGGGGACTGTGTGTTTCTTTGATTGAGTACCACTCAAGCTGCTGCAATTCACTTCATTTTGCAGTCACTAGGAGTGCAAGGGAACCTATCTGAAAGATGTAACTGTTTGCCAGAAATTATTTAGAGTAATAATGAAATTACAGTTTGTCTAACCTGCTTTCTTTGCAGTCAGAACTGTGTCTGCTAGTTCCCCATTCTAGTTTTGAACTGCTGAACTGGACCAATCAGTGTGAGGTAAGCTAGCTCTAAAATGGTGCCTTGGACGAATCAGAACTTGGACTCATAATCTGAGCCAGCCACAAGAGGATTGTATGGGCAGTGACTCTGGAGATGTAGTTTAGACTTCAGTGCCTTTCTGGACCAACAGCAGCAGTCTATTGTGAGTGACAGCCAATCCAGTCAAGAACTGGGAGGAACTCAAAGGAAGTGCCCGGTTTTGTCGGTTGGAGTTTCAGTTGAGCTTTGGCAGTGAAGAAGGAAGGAGCCCTGTGCTTTTCAGTGTGCAGTTTTAGTCAAAAAGCGTGTGTAGGCCCAGAGTTCCGGTCTGCAGCATTGTAACAGCTTGTTAGGACTGAATCCGTCCTGTGAAAAGAATCAAAGGATCTCTGAAGAGTAGAAACCAGGCTCACCCTGTAGAAGACTGGAGGAATTGCTGAAATTGCACTCGGTCTGTCAGGAACTGAATCTGCTGTGTGTTCTCCTGGCATTGTGCAGTAATTGCGATCGGGATACAGATGCAGCCTGCCTGGTATAGTGCTTTCTTTTATATGGATGTGTGAAGAGGTTTGTGTACCTCAAGTGAGCCCTGCTGGCATTGAAGGACCCTATCTTATTTGGAGGTCGTGAGTACTAATTCAGGAGTCGCCCTGTTGAATTGCCACATTAAATCCAAATGGAATTACTGTACTGCTGACTGTTTAATTCTCCTTTCTCTGTGTGAAAGGGCCCACCAGCTGCCACGGGTTTGGACTAGCCACTAGGGCTTGGGTACCCAGGGACAGTAACTGATAGGATAGGCCTGTGCACAGAGCCATAGGTAGATTATTAGAGTGATAAGCTAATTAACCTGATTTCCCCTGTCCTTGTTATATCCCCTAAATAAATCAGAGCTGCTTGTTTCAGCAAAGTTATACTGCCTGGTATTGTCTATGTTAAAGTACTGTACTGTGATTGTTGCACTGTATCTCATTTCACAGGAGGTCCCAGTGCGGAACCAGACCTGGGGGTAAGTGTATACTGTGAAGGTAATTCTGATATATTGTGTGGGCCACTAGTGGGAAGAAAGGGGGGTTGCAGTGTCCCAGAGGGCTGTGACCAAGTTAGTTTAACTATTGCAAACCCTGACCTCTGGGTGGAGGCACCCGCCATTGGATCCAGGCCCCTCAACCTGTTAGTGGCAAATCAGGCAGGGGTAGTAGCCCCTGGGATAGCGCCATCTAGGGGTTACACAACAACATAAAACAATTTGTTTTGCAACTTATTTGCATATGATAGCCCAGGTAGGATGCAACATCGAATTTCCAGTGAGATCCTGCATCAACCCATTTCCACAGCTAGGCGGACTGGAACACAGAGGTTTAAAGGGAAAGTACAGTTACGTAAGAATTTACCTTAACAGCATATCTTCGAGAAGAGCTGTTGTAGCAGGCAATAACTATCAGGACTATGCCGCCAAGCACTAGGATCCCACAGAAAAAATCCTAGCTAGCAGTCTATGGTGGGGGACCACCCCCTGATGTCAGCCCTGCCCCCAGCACCACCTCAATTCATCCACCAGAGACCCTGCTTGCATGAAGGATGGGGAACTGAGGAGGTTCTAACATCCTCAAAAGGAGGAAGAAATTATACATACATAACCAGGGGGCAGGAGGGAGGAAAATATCCCTGCTGCAAAAGCTCTTCATGAAGATCTACTGTTACAGTAAGTTCTTACGTAGCTGTGCTATCTCACTTCAAGAGAGAGCTCTTGCAACAGGCAATAACCATCAGGACTGAGTCCCAAGCAGTATAAGGATATGATCCAGATCAGAAGGGTGGTGGATGTATAAATCCACAGGAGCTCCTAAGAGAGCAGTCTCTAGAGAATGGCTAGCTCAAAGACTGCCCTCCTTCTGGAAGCAATGTCCAAACCGTAGTGCTTAATGAATGCATGAACAGAACTCCCAAGTGGCTGCAGCACAGAGATCCATTTCGTAGGGATGCAAATGAAGTGGCAACACCACTGGTGGAGTGACCTTTAACTAAGCACGGTAAAGGTCTGTAGTACTTTCGGTAGCAGAACACTATACAATTGACCAACCATTTGGACAACATCTGCTTGGTCACTGGCATCCCTACCATTCTCGGGGTGAAAGGCACAAACAACTGTTTGGTTTTCCTGGAAAACCAGGTACGGGCTACATAAAAACTAAGAACTCTATGGATATCCAGAGTATGTAACAGGGCCTCCCCAACATTCGAGTACTTTGGGTAGTAGATTGGTAGATAAATGTCCTGGTTAAGAATAAACTTGGACATCAGCTTCGGAAGAAACTTAAGATTAGTACGCAGGGACACCCTGACCCTGTGGAAAATTAAATAGGGCTCTTTGCACATCAGAGCCTGAAGATTGTAAATCCTCTGGGCTAAGGTAATGGCAACTAAAAATAATGCCTTCCAAAACAGAAAGCGTAGCTTGCAACTTGTGCTGGTTCAAAGTGAGGCAGCGTTAGCTTCTCCAACATGAATAAAAGATCCCATAGGGAATAGGGTCCCATATGGGTGGATTAATATGCATCATACCTCTCAGGAAGGTACAAGAAAGATCCAACTTTGCCAGGGTTCTGCCATCCACTGGCACATGATAGGCTGATACTGCAGAAAAGTGCACCTTTACTGAAGAGTAGCCTAGACCCGAGTCAGACAGGAAAAGAAAGTACTCTAATACCGAGTTCACTGGGCAGGTGAAAGGGTCCAGATGATGGGCAGAAGCCCATAGACAGAAACATTTACATTTCTTGGCATCGTGGCCCTGGTCGAAGGTTTTCTGGCACACGAGAATGTTTGCTACCCCTAGAAGAAACTCCGCACTCAGCTCCTGAGTAAGTCTGCAGGAGCCATGCATGCAGGTGCAGGGATTTGAGATCTGGGTGCACCAGCATTCCCTGCCCCTGGGAGAGCAAGTGTGAGGACAGGGCAGAGGTATTGAAGGCTCTATCACCAGTTGTTGGAGCAATGGTAACCAAATCTGACGAGGCCAGAATAGGGCTATCAGAATCATGTCTGCTCGTTCCACCTGTAGCTTGAGCAGTACCCTCTGAAGGAGTGGAAATGGAGGAAAGACAGAGAAACTTCACTGTCCAAAAGAGTGACAACGCGTCTCACCAGAAAACACCAGGCCCTTGATCTAGCGAGCAGAAATTGGGCAGTTTGGCACTGAGCGAGGATGCAAAGAGGTCCAGCTGTGGAAGTCCCCATTTACGAAACGGTCATCTGGTATGGTCTGTAGCAGTTCCTACCCATGAGCCTGAGACCGACAGCAGCTTAGGCTGTCAACCAAAGTGTTTTGGACTCCTGGAATATGCATCGCTGTGAGCTCCTGGTTGTGTTCCACTGCCCAGTGCCAGACTGTCATGGCCTGTATGCAAAGGGATAGGAGTGTGTCCCCCCCTTGCTTGTTGATGTAAAACACTACTAACATGGTATCTGTCTGGATCAGTATGGGACCTGGAAGGAGAACCATCTGAAACGCCTGTAAGGCATAAAGGATGGCTCTCATCTCCAACACATTTATGTGAAGGCTTTGTTCCGAAGAGGTCAATGTCCCTCTTGTCTGGTTGTCTTTGAAATGTGCACCCCATCCCAGTCCTGAGGCATCCATTGTCAGTACCTGTTGAGGACTGGGACTTGAAAAAGGTGCCAAGCTTGAGCCTGCTGTTGCTGCTGATGCCGCTGACCTCCCTGGAAGGGGGGCTGCATAACCGCAGGGGAAGATTGCAAAAGGGTTTCTTCTTGCGCTTCTGCTGGTTCTGCCCAAAGAACCCTCAGCAGAAGTGGCATCCAACGTGGCACTGGACTGCTCAATGCGCTGGTGGTGACCTGCCACTCCCGGACCGAAAAGGTTGGTGCCAAGGAAGGGCACATCAGCTAGCTTGTGCTGAGTATCCGCCAGAAAGGAGGATAATCTCAGCCAGGCCCTGCGGCGAGTGGCCACTGCAGCTGCTAGAGCATGGGCAAAGGAATCTCCAATGTCCAGAGCCGTCTGGAGCTGCTGTTTTGCAACAGCATGGCCCTGGTCATGGACTTGCTTAACCGTGGTCTGCATGTCCACTGGGAGATGAGGGAGGACTTCATCTAGCGACCCCAAGAAGGCGTGAGAGAAGTGTGCCATGATCACTGCCGAGCTGGCCTGACGAAGGCCGGAGGATGAGGCCGCATATACCTTCCGGGCAGAATGGTCCATATATTTGGACTCCTTATCCAGAGGGCGATCAGTATCCGCTGAGCTACCCATGTGCTGAAACACTGAGGCAGTCACAAGGCTCTCAGCCGAGGGATGCTCAGTGAAGCATGCCAAGGACCCCATAGGTACAGTGTACTTGTGAGCCATGCAGGCAGATGGAGCCAGGCAAGAGGCAGGGCGTTGCCATAGCTCAAGGGCTGGGCCAACAAAGGCCTTTCCAGTGGCCGGAGCCACTGTCGGGGTATCCCCCCTCTTAAGGATATCCGTGAGAGGATATTCTGCCTTCTTTTGGATAGGCTGCAATGGCATACCAGTGGACTCAGAAATGAGTCGAAAAATGCCCTGTAAAGAAGAAGGACCTTCCTCCAGGCCTGTCATTGACAACTCATCATCAGGGTGTGAGTAAAGACTAGTGGTATCCGAGTCCGAGGAGTCGGGATACAGGGGTCTCCCGCCTATGTCCCCTTCAATGTGCCTAGGACGATCAGGAGCAACAGTTATGGACAGACGATGGGGCTAACCCATATCTGTCCGATCCTCCTTAGAGGGAGCTCCTCCTTGAGGCTGCTTAGGCGGTGGTTCCACCAAAATTGGTGGGGAGACCGGAATAGGCTGAGCAGGAATGCGTGTCGGTCCCACCGGAGGGAGAACCGGAGTCCTCGGTACTGGAGGAGTCTGTGTCGGCCGAAGAGGCTGGGGCCAAGTAATGGCCGGTGTAGCTGGCTTTTGACCAGTCAGAATTAGCTGTTGTCACACGAGGTCCTCATAACGTCGACGGAGCTTCCGTCTAAGTCTCTCCTCGTCCGAGGAGGATGAGGAACAGCGGCGGCGCCTCTTCTGGGAGTGTGTGTGACCCTTTTTTGGTTTTTCGACCGACGGGGTCCTACTCCTCGATCAAGACAGACTATGTCGGCTCTGTCGATCGGGAGAGGCCAGATTCAGTGAAAACCGAGGATCTGGCTCCTGTCCTTCGATCGGGATGCCCACAGGACAAGTATCCTCATAGGGAAAGAAAGGATGGGTGTCCTTTCCAGAGAGTCGTCGGAATTGGCGTGTCATAATGCTCGATCGTGTTGAGAGAAATCTAGAATCCGGTTCTACCATATCCTCGGCCTGGGTGCCTTGGCCTGATAGAAGGTCCGAGAAGACGACCAAGGAAATGATCTCGACCGAGGCCGAGACCGCCTGGTCCTGTGAATCAGAACGCCTCGATCCCAGGAACGTCTTCTTCGCCAGAAGATGATTTGGGGTCCTTGTCCTTTTCTTGGGGCAGGAGGAGTGCGAGCCAAGGCGCCTCACCCTTGGTAGGGAGAGACTGCACAGCTCCTGAAAGGACCCAGAAAGGAATGGAACAGGTTAAGCGACACGAAAAACCCGGCTGGCTGAGCTTGGGCAGCTTCCTCTTGAAAGCCGCCATCTGTTCGAGCTGCTCGGCGGATCCGCAGCGGAAATCGCCCACCTGGCCACCTCGATTTACGGTGGATACTGGCTCGGTCTCCCTAGCTGTAGGCGTGCATTGCGGTCAGTCCAGTAGGTTGGGATGGAAGGCCAGACAGATGGTGCAAGCAGTGGTATCATGCAGCACCCAAGCAATAAGCATACGAGAGGTGGGAATCGGTGCAAGACATTTTCTGTCCGCAGGACACCAGCAAAAACAGAGGGGCGACTTGTCCTCCATGTCCGATGTGCTCAGATCAGTTAAGTAAACTCTTATGAGGTTTTAAAGAAAGCAATGCGCAAACTGTCGACTAGACTCAGGGCCCACGGTACTTGTAGAAGTAGCACGAGAACCTGAATCTTCCAGCGGAAAGGAAGATCTGCGCCATGGGCGCAGTCGAGGTATATACCACCGGGTGGGTGGGAGGAGCCAGCTTGAAGACTTCTGGCGAGATTTAAAGGGGAAAGGGAAATGCCAAAGAGTGTGGATGAACATCATATCCACGCTCCTAGAACTTCCCTTTCTAGAAGGGGACAAAGGATGTTGCCAAAAAGCTCCAGGCCCTGGAGCGAATGAGCAAACATGCTATAGTTTTGTACCATGTAGAGATGCAATAAGGTCCAGCTCCAGATGACCCCATCTGTCGAAGAGGTTGCTGACGACTGAGTCTAGAAATCCCCACTTATGGGACAGCCCAGGGCGGACTCAGATGATACACCAGGATGCTGAGTACCAGGAAGAAACACAGCCATGAGAAACAGGTTATGTTCCATGGCCAAAGTCAGGCCCTCATCACTTCCCTGCACAGGTGATCGGAGTGAACACCCTGTTTGTTGATGTAGTGCATCACTGAAACCTAGTCCATTAAAACCAGCAAAGGGTGACCATGGAGTAGGACAGCAAAGACCTGCAGGCCAGACAGAACTGCCATCATATTCACAGTGTTGCTGTGGAGAGGCTGATCAAGGATGGCACAGAGTCATAATGCTGCATGTTAAAATAGCGCAGCAATATACTGCGGTATATTGCCCTGCGGCAATTCTTGATGTTTTGAGGACACTGCCCAACCCCAACTAAATAATCAACTCGGGGGTTGAAAATTTACATGCACAAAGTGTGAAATAAAAAAATAAGTCTAAAATGGACATTTGTCTGGGACGGATTCAAAACCCAGTCCACAGATGCACCACCTCCATTGCTACCTGCAGCTCATCCTGTCGAGCCACGGCAGCTGCTCAGGACCCTCCCTCCCCTGCAGAGGTCTCCTCTCCTGGGAAATAGCAACAGGTGCATAACCGCACTTATACAATTTTGCGGTTTTGCACCCTTGTCGCTATCCACCGCACTATCTTCTGTGTTATATGGTTTTGACCTGTGCTGTATTATATACGGCATATTGACCTGGTAGGAAATCGAGACAGGACCAAAGACCTTGTGCCAGAGTGTCCTGAGATGAGTAACTCAACTGGAATTGGAGGCATCTGCCATCAATACCATTAAGGCATGGGGCGGAGAAACGAAGACCATATGTCACGGTTGGAGTATCCAACTACCAATGGAGAACATGTAAAAGAGGAGACGTCACCAGAATGAGACACTCTACGTCGAAGTGCTGAGTCCACTGGGCACAGAGGAACCCTTGAGGAATTTTCATGTGCATGTGTGCTAGAAGAACAATAATAATGGCAGTCATCCCAGTCAGTCTGAGAAGACATCTTGCTGAGACATGACTTGAAGACGCCAGCTGCACCCATGCAATCAAAGCAGTAGCACAGTCCTCCAGAAGGAAGACCTGGCCTGCAAACATGTCAAGGACAGTAACAATGTACTGGAGGCGCAAGCAGTAGGTCAGAACTTATTCTGGCTCATTGACAAGAATATCTAGCTGACAGAACAGCTGGTATATCCAAAAACAGTGTGAAGGACTTTGTCCTGTGCCAGGGCTTTCAAGAGCCAGACATCAAGATATGGGAAAGAAATACAGGCCTTCCCTCTTGAGTAGTATAGCCATCACTGCTAAGCATTGGTGAAGACATGTGGCACCGAAGACAAGACAAGCAGCAAGTCATGAAACTTACAATGAGATCCCTCCAGCATAAAGTAAAGGGACTCTCTAAGAGACTGCAAAGCACCTTGATATGGAGGTAGGTAGCCTTCATATCCAGGGCACATAACCAATCCCCTTGCAGAAGCAGAGGGCAGGGTCTGAAGAAACACCATATAAAATGTTTGTATCTGATGTACAGGTTGAAACCTTTGAGGTCTAGGACAGGACATAAATCGCCTGTGAACTTCAGAAACAAAGTATCAGGAGTAATAATCCTGGTTCAATTCTGCAGTAGGCATGGGTTCTGTGGGCAGCTTGAGCAGTAATGTCTGAACTTTCTCAACAGGACACAGCGGATTTGAAGGGTAATGATAGAGAGGGGAAAGATGCACTAGATGGGTACACAGCAGCACCAGGGCATGCTCCCTTTGAACAATGTCCAGAACCCATGCATCTATGGTGATCTCCCTCCACTTTGGTAGGAAGAGGTAGGTGTAGCCTCCCACCAGGATTCCTTGGTCTTTTGAAGAGCATCGGAGGAGTTGGAGGGAAATCAGAAGGCTCCAGGTGTGTCAGTGATTTCACCATCCCCAGACCCTATGGGAACTGGCATACGCACCAGGCGGCAAGATAGATGGGGTAGCAGTATGTTGGGACCCACACCCTGGAGCACAAAAGCAGGCAAGGGAGAGACGAGAGTAGGACCAGTGAAAAGATCCTCTATCACAACCACAAGGCTGAGGGTTGAGTGCCTTCAGAAACTGCACAATCATGTCAGAGGACTGCATATCCTGCAAGGTCATCTCCATGTCATGGCCAAATTGTTTCTGGGCACGGAAAGGAGCATTCAGCATTGACTGCTTAACAGCCATGGCAAAGCCACCCTGCCTAAGCAAGGAGTAACACTGGAGGCAAATGCCAGGGACAGCAGCACAAGCAAATGCATCATAAGAGTCATAGGTGGACAGCAAAAGATGCTTCCCAGCATCCAGACCATGGGCAACAGTCTACGGGACCGCCTTTTAAGTGGGCCAATCAAGCAGCTTGTCAGTCACAGTCCAGATGGACGTCACAAGCTAGTCTGATATTTGAAGCCTAGTTATTAGCAATCCAAAGGTCAAGGGATGCCAAGGCATAGATCCTCTTGTCCATAACTTCCAACCTCCTGGACTCCTTGTCAGGAGGAAGGGAGCTCATATGGCACCATGTTTTATACCTGCCATGGCCGCTCATAATGACCACAGAATCAGTCTCTGGCTGAGATAAGTAAAAGCTTTAGTGGTCAGAGCCAAACAGTGCTTGTCCGCACTGTGAGGCACAGCATAAAGGGCACTAGCCCAGTGCTAGGAAGTCATAATGGCATCTTCCAAAGCAGATCACTGTAGGCACCACAGAAACCTTCAGGAACTCTTGTAGGTTTCTCTTGGGAGAATTCCTCCTCCTCCTCCTCAGCTGTAAAGTCAAGGGAGTTCTGCATCAACTTTAGGAGGCCCTGACAAGAGGCATCCTCAGGTGGAGTGTGTGTTTGGATATAGATCACACTATCCTCATTACAGGGTGGAGCTGGAGCCAGAACCATCAGGCGGGGCAGGTCACCCTCCTTCTCCACAATATCCTCCATATGCTGCAGGTGAGCAATATACTTTTCAGGGAGAGGAGGTTGTAAAGCCTCCCTATAGAGAGACAGCATCAACGGTCCAATGGAAGCTGATCTCACTGGACCCAAAGCTGGCATCAACGGCACGGACAGACCAGCCTAAACTGTTGATGGCATCATAGGCGCTAACAGCTGGGCATTAGGCAGAAGCTGCATGCTAGCATGATCTGTAACATAGCCAGAACATCGATGACACCCATAGCAAGGGTCGATAAGGAACCAGTCGATGGGCTCAAGCCCAATGGCAGTATTGGCCGAGATCCATTAACAGCAGCACAGCAGTACCAGACCCTTACCTTGGCGTCTCACATGGTCAGGGGGGAAGGAGCAACAGAACCCAAGCCACAACCTGGGTATGAAATTTACATTTGTTACTGGGTTTCAAGGGAGACTGGGAAAGGTAGGAGAAGTAGCTGAATGGGAATCTTTATGGGTCCCCTGATGCTGATGCACCTTGTCAGTACACTACGAGGCTTATTTTTTGGTTTCTCCTTTGGTTTTAATGTCCACAGTGGAGACTTATTGGCATCGCAACCACCAAGTCGAACAGGAGACACCAAAATGGGTAGCCAGTAGAGGGGAGATGAAACAAGATGCCAAATCTGGCACCAAATGCTGTGGACTCGCCATATTCTTGAGAAAGGCTTTAGAACTAAAGCCTTTGGCCTGGTTAAAGCCCAGGCAAATTGTGCAGTTGTTAACATCATGCAAGAGGCCAAACAACAAACACAGTGTGTAAACCGCATCATCCTTGTAATTTATTTATTTATTTTTTTACTTTGCTTCAATGAAAGAGAAGGTAGCAATCAGAGAAAAGAAGGCGGCCTACAAAAAATATAAAACAACAAGAGGGGATAGGGATAAGGAAATGTACCATCTTGCATCTAGAAAAGCCACCCGGATGGTGAGGGGGGCAAAGTCCAGTAAAGAGCAGCGGCTGGCACAGGGGATACATGGAGGGGAAAAGGGGTTCTTCCGGTACATTGGGGAGCGGAGAAAAACTAAGGGCCATCTCAGCAGATTGAGATCAGAAGGAGGGTGGGTGGAAGAGGCGAGGGACCAGGCAGAGGTATTTACTTGAGTACTTTGCCTCTGTGTTCACTAGGGAGGGATGGGATATCTACAAAGCAAGGTACAATGGAGATAGAGCGGCAGTGAGGGGATCAGGGGAGCAACAAAAATGGAGCAAGAGGAGGGAGGAGGTACCCCAGGGGTGTCACATCAGGATAAGGATAAAAGGCCAGTAAGGTGGAGGGCGGATGATGCTATCTCCGCAAAGGGTGTGGTTAGCCCTTAAGGCCCTAAAGAAAGACAAATCTCCTGGGCGGATGGCATTCATCTGAGAGTACTATGGGAATTGGCGGACATACTGGCTGAGCCTGGCGGGGCTCTTCAACAGGTCACTTGAGACAGGGAGGGTACCTAGGGATTGGCGAGAGGCACATGTGGTGCCAATCCATAAAGGGGGGTCGAGGGAAGTACCAGGTAACTATAGACCCATCAGTTTGACCTCGGTGGTGGGAAAATTATGGAGAGTATACTAAAGGAACGATTGGGGTTGTACTTGGAGGAGGTGGGAGGTCTGGATAGTCAGCAACATGGGTTTGTGCCAGGTAGATCATGTCAAACCAATCTTGTGGAGTTCTACGAATGGGTAACATCAGAACTGGACAGGGGAAAGCCTGTGGATGTATTATTCTTGGACTTCAGCAAGGCGTTTGACTCTGTCCCCCACAATGGTCTGGTGGAGAAACTGATGGGGTTGGGAGTAGGCCCTTTGATGGTCAGATGGATTGAAAACTGGCTAGCTGGACACACCCAGAGAGTAGTGGTCTGTGGGGTGCTCTCGAACCCTAGAGAGGTTGGTAGTGGGGTACCGCAGGGCTCGGTCCTGGGTCCGATCCTGTTTAATGCATACATATCGGACATCAGGGAGGGTATAGGGTGTGAAATGAGTCTCTTCGCTGAGGACTCCAAGATGGGAGCAGTAGTTGAGGGAAAGAGGGAGGCTGGCCCTGCAAGACCTGGACACCCTGGAAGGTGGGCTCACACATGGAAATTAAATTTTAATATCACCAAGTGCAAGGTGTTTCATCTTGGTGAAACCCTAAACACAGGTACACCCTGGAGGGAGGTGCTGGAGGCCTCAATAGGGGAAAAGACCTAGGGGTCATGGTGCATGCATGTATGAATAACTCTGAGCAGTGCAGGAGAGCGCTAGCAAGGCAAACAGGATGTTGGGATGCATCGTAAGGGGATCACCTCTAGAAGCAAGGAAGTGATTCTGCGCTGTACAATGGACTGGTTAGACACACCTTGAGTACTGTGTACAGTACTGGAGACCACACTTGAAGGGACATACAGCCCTGGAGAGGGTACAGAGGAGGCAACTAAGATGATACGAGGGCTAGGGGATTTGACGTATGAGGACAGACTTGAGGAGCTCTGCCTGTTTTCACTGGAGGAGAGGAGAGGGGGACATGATTGAGGTCTTCAAGTACCTCAAGGGAATAAATAGGGTAAACATGGAGGGATCTTTAGACTAAAGCAGGGAGGTATCACCAGAGGACATGGTTTGAAGTTGGAAGGTGGAAGGGTGGGGAAGAGGAGGAGGTTTTCACTGAGAGGTGGTGGACCCTTGGAATACACTGCCTGGCGAGCTGGTTCAGAGATCCACAGTGGAGGCTTCAAGAGAGGGTGGGACAGACACAGAAAGTGGATGTATCAGATGATGCCTGTCCAGGGGGTGAGGGATGGATGATAGGGTTTCTGGAACACAAGGGGGGCTCGGCACCCAACTAGGGATCTGAGGTTCGAGCAGACTCGATAGACCGTAAGGCCTAATGTGCTGGCAAATAGTATGTTAGTATACAGTAAAGGATTTTTATCCTTCAAAGGCAGCATAAAATATGTACTGAATTAGAAAATAATAAAAGTGAATAATTACATACACCAACAAAGGCAGGAAAAAGAATTGAGACCATGTCGACGTACATTAAGGTGCGCAGCCCCAGCTGGCAAAAGTTTCCAAGTGGTCCTGATGCCAACAACCATGTGGCTCAATGGAGAAATAGGTCTTCAAAGGAGAGCTACTTTCAAAAGTAAATGTATCTGCATTAATTTCTTCACGTTTTCAGCAGTTTAAAAATGATTCTATCTTTATGTCTTTATTTTATCAACATATTTACATTGTACAAGTGCAGTAAGCCATGACAGGGCATGGGTGTATGCTTAGTTAAAGCATGCCCCAGCTGCATGAGGCACTCGGTCATTTGCCTCATGCCTTACAACACAGTCAAGGCGTGCATTCATTCTGCATACACTGATGCCCTGTTGTGGCTTACTGCCAACACTTTCCATCACACCCTTTTCCACCCTGTCCTGTCACACCTGTGGTCAATTAAATGATTTATTGATTGATTGATAAAATTTAATTTTTATCCAGGTACAAATGTTCGGGATAATATCCCTATTTTCAATAAGAATGCCCTCTACAGATTAACAATTTAAACAATACAAAATTAAAAAAATACATAAATACAAATACCTGTGAAACAAACACAGTTGCACACAACATAGAAACATAGAATTTGACGGCAGATAAGGACCGCTTGGCCCACCCAGTCTGCTCATTTCCCTACCCGATGGATAAGCTGCAGATCCTAGTTAACCAGCAGCCTACTTCTTCCTACCCCCACCCCCTAGAATTGCCTTATGACTGTCCCATGCATGCTTGAATTCCACCACTGTTTGTGACTCCACAACCTCCTCTGGAAGGCCGTTCCATACATCCACCACCCTCTCTGTGAAAAAATACTTCCTTAAATTACCTCTGAGCCGCCCCCTTCTATCTTCAAATTGTGCCCCCTTGTTCTTGCACACCTCTTTTATTGAAAGATGCTACCCTCTTGGACTTTGTTGATTCCCTTGAGGTACTTGAAAGTTTTTATCATGTCCCCCCTCTCCCTCCTTTCCTCGAGGCTATACATATTAAGCTCCTTAAGTCTCTCTTCATATGTCTTCCAGTGCAGACCCTGCACCATTTTAGTTGCCCTCCTCTGGACAGCTTCCATCCTGTCTATGTCTTTGCGGAGATTGGGTCTCCAGAACTGCACAGTACTCCAGATGGGGTCTCACTAGCTGTCTGTACAGAGGGATAATAACTTCCTGTTTTCTACTGGTGATGCCTCTCCCTATGCATCCCAGTATCCCCCCAAGCCCTCCTTGCTGCCCTCTCACATTGCTTGCCCACCTTTAGGTCATCTGATATGACTACCCCCAGGTCCCTTTCCATTTTTGTTGTTGTTAGTATCTCACCCCCATTGTGTACTCTTCCCCTGGGTTTTTGTTTCCCAGGTGCATTACCTTGCACTTCTTAGCACTGAATCTAAGCTGCCATACATTTGACCATTCATCTAACCTTGCCAAGTCCCTTCTCATCCTTTCCACCCCACCCTGTGCATCAACTCTGTTGCAGATCTGTGTGTCATCTGCAAAGAGACATACTTTTCCTTCCAGTCCCTCTGCAATATCACTTATAAAAGACATTGAAGAGAACTGGTCCTAATACTGAACCCTGCGGTACCCCACTACTAACCCCCCTTTTTCAGAGTGGACTCCATTTACTATTACTCTCTGTGTCCTATTCTCCAGACAATTCTTTACCCAGACTGTCATCTTGGGGCCCAGTCCCAGGCTGGCTAACTTGTATATTAATCTTTTGTGTGCGACTGTGTCAAATGCCTTTCTAAAGTCTAGGTAGGCCATGTCACAGCCCTCCCTGATCAACTACTTTGGTCACCCAGTCAAAGAAATCTATCAGATTTGTCTGGCATGACCTTCCGCTGTGAATCCATGCTGCCTTGGGTCCTGTGCCCCTCTGGCCTCTAGATATTTAACAATTCTTTCCTTCAGAAGTGATTCCATCATTTTCCCTACCACTGAGGTTAAACTAACAGGTCTGTACGTTTCTGCTTCTGCCTTGCTCCCACTTTTGTGAAGAGAATCCATCTGCCCTCCTCCAGTCCTCGGGTACCACCCCATCCTCCCATGATTTGTTAAAGAGGGTAGTCAGTGGTGTCACTAGTTCTACCCTTAGTTCTTTTAGAATTCTGGGATGAATCCCATCAGGCCCCATTGCTTGTCCACCTTCAGTTTTAGAGTTCTTTCAGAACCCTTTCTTCTGTAAATGGGCTGGTATCAACTTCTGTATCCAGAGTGTTTCTACTGTTTGTTTTGGGTACCTCCCCTCTTCCTTTGTAAATACTGAGCAAAAATATTTGTTTAGTATCTCTGCCTTTCACAGTCACCTCTGCCCACCCTCCCTCCCCTTTATTAAGCCTCACTATCCTCCCTTGGTCTTCTTTCGCTCCTGATGTACCTATAAAGGTTTTATCCCCTTCTTAACTGAGTTGGCTATCTTTTCCTCAGTTTGGGCCTTTGCTATTCTGACTGTCTTCCCAGCTTCCTTTTGCTTTAACTGATATAGTTCTCTGTTCTGTTCCTTCTGTGATTCCTTGTACTTCCTGAATGCTTTCTTTTCCTTGAACCTTCACTGCCATTTCCTTTGAGAACCATAGGGTTTCTTACCTCATTTCGTTTTGTTTATTTGCTTTACACAAAGGCTTGATACCTCTGTGATGGCAGTTTTTATTATTCCCCATTGTTCTTCCACCCTCCTTCCTGCCCATTTGCTAGTGCATTCCTTAGGCACTCACCCATTTCGACAAAGTCAGCCCTCCTAAAATCCAGTACCTTTGTCTTTGTATGGCTTGACTCTATTGCTGTGTTTATTGTGAACCATACTGTTCGATGGTCGCTAGTTCCCAGATGGCTACCCACTTCTACATCTGTGATCCTCTCTTCATCTCCATTTGAAGAACCAGGTCTAAGATTGCTCCCTCTTGGTGGGCTCAATAGTAGTTGTCTAAGGCATGCCCCTGTAGGGCATCTAGAATAACCCCACTCTTAGAAGTGGCTGCTGCAACTACACTCCAGTTAACATCTGGCATATTCAGATCACCCATCAGCAATATCTCCCCTTTATCTGCCATTCTAAGTATACTTTCTATCATTTCCTTGTCCATTTCCTCCCCTGTGAAGGGTCTGTATCTAACCCCTGTCGTATTGTGGTGCCATTGCTGGTCTCCAAATTTACCCACAGTGCTTCTTCTCCTCCCTGTTTACCCTTTTGTTCTGTTGCTTTGATTCCTTCCCTTATGTAAAGAGCTACTCCTCCTCCTCTTTTACCCTCCATGTCCCTCCTGTAGATAGTGTATCCTGGTATGTTTACATCCCAGTCATGGTTTTTGTGTACCATGTTTCTGTGACTGCCATGATATCCAGATGTTCCTCCTCCATCAAGCCCACTAATTCAGGAAGCTTGTTACTCAGACTACGGGCATTGGTACTCATTGCTCTCCATTTTTGATGGCTTTACCTTCTGCTGCAGCATCCCCACGACCTTTCTACATGGTCTTTTCTCATTTAGTACCCTGTTTTGTAGGGGAGGCCGCGATTTTCCTGCTGCTTATCAGTGCCTCCCCTTGACTAGTTTAAAAGCTTGCCAATAAAGCATTTAAACCGATTGCTCAAAAGACTTGTTCCTTCTGGACAGATGCAGACCATCCTGCCAGTATAGGCTGGTGTCCCTCAGGTGGAACCCCAGTCCCCAATGAAGCCAAACCCCTGTGCTCCACACCATTTTTCAACCATTCATTAAACTGCATGGTGCAAAGTACCTCGCCTCACTCATGCCATTGACAGGCAGCACCTCTGAGAAGGATACTGTGTGTGTGCTACTTGTCTTAGGCCCCTCCCAATTCTACAAAGTCCTTCTGCACTGCTCTAATCTCATGATGAGCCAAGTCCCATTTGTCCCTAGGTGGACAATGACGTCCAGCTCAGACTTCCGTGCAGCTGTTCCGTGATCCTGAGGATGCGCTTCCTGTCCCTCAAGCCATGGCACCATTGAGGCACCTTACTTCAGTTTTCCCTGCTCCCCCAGTTCTATCCCCTAATATTTAGGTCCCCACCAGGAGCTGCTTCCTTTCCTTGTGGTGTCCTCTGTCTCCTTCCTGTGGGCCTCCCTTGTGACAGCTGTCCTCAACCTCCTTAGTCTCCTCTGTGGGTGCATCCATAGGGGAGCTATGCTCCCCCAGAATGGTGTATGGATTGTGGAGTGGAACAACTGACTGGGTGTGCCTCTGTTCCACCATCCTCACCCTTCCTGAGTCCACTATGGTCCAACTGCTGTGTTTTCTTCGCAACCTCTGAGGTAGTGGTGGTGGCTCTGGTGCTCCCTGGATGGGGAGGTTCCTTCCTACCGTCCAGTGTGGCCTGGGGAAGGTTCCCTTCTACTGTCCAGCATGGCCTGAAGATGGGCAACTTCCTCCCTCAGGGCAGAGGTTGTCTGCAAATAGGGCAGCATCTCAGCCTCCAGAAAGACTCCCAGAAGACACAAATATTTAGTTCAGCAAAATCACATGTAGCAATTAGACTGTAGTTTAAAATGTTTTCTCAGAGCTGTCTGGAATTCAGATAGGGAATTTCTAGCTTTTAATTCAATGGGTATGTGTTCCATGACTTTGCTACAATGGTTTGTAAGGTAATTTCTCCAAACCTGTTACAGATTCTGGACCAAGACATTTTCACTGTACTTTTTTTCTTAGTGAATACTTATTCTCCTACCTAGTCTCTATGGTTACGAAGTGACAACACTTTTAGGATTTACTAGTGTATATAACACCAGGTTAGCCATCCAATTTCTCTTTTCTATTCCGGACCTATCCAATCCAAGTCGGCATAGACTTCACAGTGGTGTGTACCATACTTACTGGAGTTAGCAAATCATGCCAGTTTGTAATAGGTTTGGTCAATCTTTGTCAGTGCCTTTTGGGAGCACAACTATAAACCAATCCCCTTATTCAAGGACAGGAGTTAAAAGTTGTACAATTTTTCACCTTTATTTCATGACAAGAAGACATTTTCTTAATGCTCCTAGTTTCTGGTGGTTTCCTTATTACAGAATTTATATGATTTTCTTGCACAAGTTTCTGAGTAAATTAATACACCTAAATATTTATAGGT
The DNA here is from genome assembly GCA_016271365.2 of Neoceratodus forsteri. Classification (NCBI taxonomy): domain Eukaryota; kingdom Metazoa; phylum Chordata; order Ceratodontiformes; family Ceratodontidae; genus Neoceratodus; species Neoceratodus forsteri. The sequence goes on from CM028134.1 coordinate 686,720,066, forward strand.
CTTTGTATTGCCATTGGAGACACTGTCAGGCGGTACAGTTTGAGTTTTCACTGCTATGCAGATGATACTCAACTGTACCTGTCCTTTATGCCTGGGCAGGAGGGCGCGTCTCGGTATTTAACAACTGTCTCCGAGGAGCCAGGACTGGCTGAGTGCCAGCTGGTAAGTTGAATCCGGATAAGACTGAGGTGTTGGTGATGGACACAGATCAACAAGCAATGGGTGTGTTAGCTGGACAGTCATCTGGGCTTTGGCTCAGGGATACTCAGCTGACCACCTCACATCAGGTGCATAACCTGGGCATTATTTTTGACAGTGAGCTGACTGAAATCTCAGATGTCGGCTATTGTCATGACCTCATTTTACCATCTGAGAAATATCACCCAGGTGAAACACCTGCTTCCTCCCGATCTTTCTACTGTGGTCCACACCTTTGTGACCACCTGCCTTGACTACTGCAATGCCCTGTACCTAGAGCTACCGGGGGTTGATATCCACTGCTTGCAGCTAGTGCAGATACGTGGCCAGTCACATTACACCTGTTCTCCGTGGACTGCATTGGCTGCCTGTACAGTGGCGGATCACCTTCAAGGTCGGCTTGCTGACCTATAAAGCCCTACATGAGCAAGGACCCCGCAATCTGAAAGATCTGCTTTGTCCCTACTGTCCCTCCCAACCACTTCAATACACCAGTGAGTGATTGCTAGTCTCTCCCAGGGTGTGTTTGAAGATATCTGTGGCCCGTTCTTTTGCATATGTGGCCCCTGCCCTGTGGAATTCTCTACCGCATTGGGTGTGGGAGTGCCTGACCATCTAGGAGTTTTAAGTCAGCCCTCAAGACACACTTAATTAGCCTAGCTTACCCTGACAGTCCCAGCTGATACAATGAATTAATGCCACTACTGATTATTTATTGATTGGATTGTTTGATTTTATCCGATTTTATGACATAATTTGTATATGTTGTTTTATTGAAGTGTTTTATTGAATTTGTTCAGTGCCTTGATCTTGGAAAAGGTGCTTTAAGTGTATTATATTATTAAAAATGTTCTGATTATTTTTCAAACAGTATATCTAGGTCCTTTTCTTCCTTAGTAGTAAATCCTGTTATGAAACTCATACACTGCATTTTTTAAGATTCATCAGTAGTTCTGATTCACTAAATCACCCTTCTGACCTATATATATCTTCTTGTAATTTTTGTTCAAAGAGGTGCATAGCTGCAGATGCCACCAAAATTGTGTCATCCACATATAGCGGACCTCGCTTTTTACACCAAAGCTCTGGTAACCTATTGACAGACATTAAAAAGTAAAGGGACCAAAATTGAGCCCTGTGGGACCCCTTTTTACCTCTCCCAGTGTCTACATCGTAGTCCCCAAAGACAGACATTGCCTTCTATTTGCCAAATATGATTTTAACCAGTTTAATGTTTCAACATGGACACCCATTTCATGCAGTCTTAGCAATAAGTCTTAGTAATAAAATCCCATGTTCCACCTAGTCAAAGGCTTTACTGAGATCCACTAACACGGACCCGGTACTAAATCCTGAGTTCACATATGCTGCCACGAGATTATTGTAATCTACCAGGGCCATGTCCTTGGACCACCCAACTCTAAATCCATGCCCTTCCCAAACCGCACAGCACCCCCCATCCCACTCAAGCCACAACAGTATGTAAAATATTAACCTTCCCATACTTCCTAGCACTCATCACATTTCTCTTCCCTCCCAGTCAAACCACTAGTTAAATAATTCCCCTCCTGACTGTGAGACCCTATCACCCTGCTCCCAATAAGCAACACCAGTAAAGTACAATTACGTAGAACTTACCGTAACAGTAGATCTTGAGAGAGGCTCTTGCAGTAGGTAATTACATATAAAACTGGCGCCTGGCGGCGCGCAGGACAGAAAATTTCTAGCTAGCAGTCCCTGGCGAGGACCCCCCATCAGGTGGACCGGCGCCATACGACGTCAGTATAAAGGGGCGGTCCTGGACGCCCGCCTTCCAGTTCTTTTCCCCGCTGTTGCAGCTCACAGCGCCGCAGTTAAGTTCTTATCGCTTCACCAGTGTTACTTCATCAGTTTTCCGAAAAGTTTTCAGTATTGTATTTTATATTTTCTATCGTCAGGTGAACGTCGGTATATGTCGTCCCCTTCAAAAAATAAGTGCGACTCGTGCGGCGCCCAACTACCTCACAAAGACGGTCACTCCCTCTGACTTTTCTGTTTAGGCCCCGACCACGCGGTCGACAGGTGTCCACACTGCCTACGCTTCAATGCGGCCACCCGCAGACGACGCCAGCAGTCTCTCGAAGCCCATCTCCTCAAGAAGAAGATGTCCACGATGGAGAAGGAGTTGAAGAAACTTCGGCAGGCGTCGACCTTCCTGAAGAGGGCACAGGAAGCGGGACAGGAAGGCACCCGGAAGGCCTCCTCCTCCTCGCGACTCCGGCTGGAGTCGCGGACAAATATTTTATCCCTCCAGGGGATCGCCCGGCGGCAGCCTCACAAGGCTTTGGAGGGCGTCAGCCGCCCGTCGAGTTGCACTCAAGCCATGGTGCCTCCGGGCAAAGGAGGCTCCAGCCCAGTACCGCCGCAGGCTTCGTCTCCTACTGGTGCTGGCGCCTCCCATAAGCCAGACGTCGGCTCCTCCGGCGTCCACGAAGAGGCCGCTGAGGCGCTCGACCCTGAGCAGCGCTGCGGCAGTGTCCCCTCGGACCGGGCCTCTTCCCACCCTCGGCCCGTCTCCGACAAGGGACTCCCGAAGTCGGACACCGGCTCCTCTGGCGTTCGCCGGGATACGGCCCCTAAGCCACATGTCAGCCCCTCTGATGTGCGCCGGGCCTTGGAGCCTATGATAGACCCTGTTTCGTCTGTCGTACCAGGTTCCCCGCAGCCTTTGCTGCCGTCAGGGGAGCCCGAGTCCCCCCTGCCCGACCCCGGGGATTTTCCCCCTCCATCCCCGGACGAGGCTCGGGATCCTAGGCTACCGTCCGATCCTCTTCCTTCAGAGCTGGATCTGGCGCTTCGCTCCCTCACGCCCGGCTCCAACGCCCGGCCCTCTGACGCCGGCGGGGGATATTCCTCTTCCATCAGGCCCTCCACCCCACGGGCCTATCCCAGTTGATCCGCCCGTGGAGTACCCGGCTGGGCCGTCTGCTCCGGCAGCTCCTCCAGTGCCTGGGTATCTGCCATCCTATCCGACGCTGGTTTTCCCAGGTCCTCAGTATCCTGCGCCGCAGCACCCGGCGCCGACTCCTCCGACGCCACAGTACCCGATGCCGCAGTACCCGGCTCCGGTATTCCCACAGCCAGGTTACGGATACTCTCCCTACGGATTTAATCCGTACAACTATCCCCCTCCTCCTCCTCTGCTGCCCCCTAGGCCGCCGGTGGATCCCCAGGAGACTCTTGCCTCCTGGTGGGCTGAGGCCAAGGCTCAACTCACCAAGGAAGTCGAGAGCCGTCTTACGGCAACGGTGCCACCACCGGCTCCCGTACGCCCCAGACGGCACACTTCCTCTCCACCTCCGGATTCCCGGGCTTTGCCCTCGGGATCCAGAGAGGGGCAGGACACACATCCTGGGATTCCCCCTAAGGAACCCGTTCCTCCCCCTAGATGAGCTAGGGAGTCTTACTCTGCTTCAAATTCCTCTTCTTCTTCTCTCTCAGACTCCTCGGACGCCTCCGATGGGTGTTCCGAGAAAGACGGCGAGCCGCGCTCTCCGTCCAAGCCCCGGCCGAGGACTCCTCCGAAGGATCCTTCCTTCATGGAGTTGCTCAGAAAGATCCAGGAAGTCCATCAGTGGCATTCCTTAGAGCCAGATCCTCAACAGGTTAAACTCGCCGAACATCTGGACTTGCCCCTTACGGCTCCTACCCTAGTGCCACCCTGGATCGAGCTTCACGCCCACCTTGTTTCCACTATTTGGAAGCAACCGGCGGCGTTAGCCCCACTTCCTAGGAAGTCGAACAGGCTATACCAGGCTCCGGAGGGTGCAGACTTCTTAGACTCTCACCCCTGTGCAGACTCGGTTGTGATTAGCGCTGCTCACAGCCGGTCCGCACACCTGAAACACTTGAGCTCGTCTCCCCCGAATAAGGAATCTCATCTTCTGGATCAGTATGGAAGGAAGATCTACGCTTCTTCCACACTGGGGATTAGGGCCCTGAATTATGTAGCACATATTGGGGGATTACCAGAAGGCTGTCCTTAACCAGGCGGAATCCAAGATTGACTCCTTGCCTGATTCGCAAGTCAAGCAGGAGTTAGCCGACCTGGTCCGATCTGCTCGTTCGGCCAGTCGTCACATTCTCAGGACGACCTACGATGCAGTGGACACCGCGGGACGGAGCTCGGCATTCGCCGTAAGTCTTCGGCGTCACGCATGGCTCCGTGTGTCAGGTCTGGTCCCGGACGTGCAGTCTGCAATTCAAGAAGCACCTTTCAGGGGTTCTGTGCTTTTCGGTGGTGATGTCAAGGACATCATCACTGACACGGAGAGGGGCAGCACTTCATCTGTTGGTTCAATGTACGCCCCCATCCCCACAGCGCCGTCTCTTCATGACGCAGCCGGCCTCAGCGAAACCTCAGGAAGGCAGGCCACTAAGCGTCGGGCCCCACAGCTGCCAGGCCCCGCCCTAAAAGCAACGGAGCCCCAGCTGCGGCGCTGCCTCACACCACCTGACTCCTTCCCTCTCCCACCACCTCCAGACGCTCCGGAGGAACTGGTAGGAGGGAGGTCCTCCCTCCACCTTCCGGGTTGGGAGAGGATAACATCGGATTCATGGGTGCTTCAGATCATGCAGAGGGACACTCCATAGAGTTTCTGCAGAAACCTCACGTCATCCCCCTGAACTCCTCTTACTCAAGGGACCATCTTCCTTTGGTCAGGAAGAAATCTCTGCTCTCCTTGCGCAAGAGCGCTAAGAGCCGTCCCCTTACCTCCACGGGATGGGTTACTATTCCCATTTCTTCCTCGTACCAAAGAAGACGGGAGATCTCAGACCCATTCTCGATCTCAGCTCCCTGAACCTATATGTGGAATACAAGAGGTTCAGGATGCTCTCCCTTCAAACCCTCTTGCCCCTGCTCCGGCCGGGCTAATGGCTTTGTGCACTGGATATGCAGGATGCGTACTTGCACATCCCCATTCGCCCTTCACACCGAAAGTACCTCAGATTTGCGTTCCAGGGGGACCACTACCAATTCCGGGTGCTCCCTTTTGGTCTTTCCTTGGCTCCCCGAGTCTTTACCAAATGCCTGGCGGTGGTAGCAGCCCACCTGCGTACTTTGGGAGCTCAGGTTTTTCCCTACCTGGACGACTGGCTCCCAGCATCCCCGTCCAGGGAGGAACTCCTGCATTTTATCTCCCTCACCCAGCAGGTTTTCACTGGTCTGGGTATTACCATCAACCATTCCAAGTCTCGCCTGGATCCTTCACAGAAGCTCCAGTTCATCGAGGCAATCCTCGACACGACAATGTGCAGAACCTTCCTGCCTCCGGACAGGGGGGCCTCCCTCCAGTCCCAGATTTCCTCCTATTGGAAAACAGGAGGGTTCGCGCAGGTCAGTGCTCCGTCTACTGGGGCTTATGGCGGGCCATCCAGCCAGTTCAGGCGCCTCCACATGAGAATCTCTCAGTGGACTCTCCGATCTCAGTGGGATCAACGGGTAGACGACCTAGATCATCTCCTTCTGATCTCCTCGCCGATGGTAAGAGACTTGCAATGGTGGATGGTTCGAGAGAACCTTTTCCGGGCGTCCCCTTTTTTCATCCTCCCCCCCGATCAGACTCTGACCACGGACGCTTCAGGCAAAGGTTGGGGAGCCCATCTGGGTCCTCCCCGAACCCAGGGCCTATGGTCAAACTTGGAGATATTTCTCCACATCAACGTGCTCGAGCTTCGAGCAGTGCTGTATGCTCTCCAGGCCCTTCACCAATTCATCCTTCCCGGTCACCTAGCTGTCCAAACGGACAACATGTGCGTAGTGTGGTACATCAACAAGCAGGGAGGGGCTCGGTCCTACCTGCTGTGCAGGGAAGCGATGAGAGTTTGGGAATGGGCAACGCTTCACAACCTTCACCTCATGGCGATCCATGTTCCGGGAGTCGACAATGTCCTGGCAGACAAAGTCGCACGTCGGCTCTACCACACGAGTGGGAACTGGACGAAAAAGTTCTAAAAAGCATCTTCCAGATTTGGGGGACTCCTCAGATAGACCTGTTCGCCTCCTCCCAAAACACAAAGCTTCCAATCTTTTGCTCGCTCGCTCAAGAGCGAAGCGCCTTCTGGAGCGATGCTCTATCTCTAAGCTGGAAGGACAGATTTGTCTATGCTTTTCCCCCAATTCCTCTGGTCCCTCGTGTGCTGCAGAAGCTTGCTTTGGAAGGAGCGAGAATGATTCTAATCGCTCCCCCACCCTCACAGCATCAATCCACCCTCCACTCTTCCACCTAGTAAAACCATTAGTGAAATAAACATCCTTCCCCCAACCCAGGCTGGCCAAGGTGGTGCAAATAGGTTTTCAGACAATCATGATCTTGTGTTTTGGATTAGTTATATTTTTTAAAATAAAGCTAGTGTACAGATGTAGGTTGGAGGGTGGGCTGGTGTGCTACATGGGTGGGGAAGGAAGGTTATTTCACTAATGGTTTGGTTGGGAGGAAGGGTAGAGGATGGGATGGGTTCTAGGAGGGTCAGGGGAGATTAATATTTGTAAGTACTGGTGCGGCTGGGCAGAAGGGTGGAATAAATGTTATAAGGGTAGGGAAGAAAAAGATTACTCACCATAGTAATGTTTCTTCCCAGGGATCCATCAATGAACCTTACAAAAGTACATCATTCCGTCAGAGTGATGCCCTGAGGATAGAACTTTATGCTAATTTTAGAATTTAGAATACAAGTAATACAATTACAAACTCTGCACTGTGGTTACACTTCTCCTGCTATTCTAATATTAGATTTGTTTCTATAGCTAGGGGAGCAGAGACCACTAAAACTAGCTAAATGGCTACTAAAACATTTTTTTAATTTTCCTTAAAATTTTGAAAAACCCAGCCAATTAAAGCAGACCATGTAATATTAAAATGATCATATTTAACAATTCCTGAGGAACTGAACTAAATGCTCAAACAACATTAACTTACTCACTCCCATAAAACATATACGAGTCAAAACATTCTATATTTAACCTTGTTCAAAATGGCAGGTAGTAAGGTAAACACTGAGGTACAGAGCTCAACAGAGGGCAGGACGGGGGTAAATGGAAAAACAGACAAGGGCAATAAGAGCAGGGATGGGAGGAAGAAAGGATAACGCCAACATTAAATGGCGGACAATGAGTACCAACGCCCGTAGTCCGGGAAACAAGCTTCCTGAGCTAGTAACCCTCATGGAAGATGAACAATTGGATATCGTGGCAGTCACGGAAACATGGTACATGGAGAACCATGACTGGGAAGTCAACATACCAGGGTACACAGTCTACAGAAGGGACAGGGAGGGCAAAAGAGGAGGTGAAGTAGCTCTATACATAAGGGAAGGGATCAAAGCTACAGAACTAAAAAGTAAAGGGGAGGACAAGAGGCACTCTGGGTCACCTTGGAGACAGGGAATGGCATCACAATCCGCACAGGGGTTGTATACAGACCCTCGTCTCAAGGAGGAAATGGACAAGAAAATGATAGAGGACATTCTCAAAATGGCTGAAAAAGGGGAGATACTGTTGATGGGGGACCTGAATATGCCAGATGTTAACTGGATGACATGTACTGCAGCCACATCCAAGAGCAGGGTCATTCTCGATGCCCTGCAAGTGGCAGACCTTAGACAGCTAGTGTTGGAACCCACTCAGGAGGGAGCAATACTAGACCTGGTACTCTCAAATGGAGAGAAGATCACAAATTTAGAAGTCAGTAGACATCTGGGAACAAGTGACCACTGCACAGTGTGCTTCACAATAAGCACAACCATGGAGACAAGCCATACAAAAACAAGGATACTGGACTTTAGAAGGGCTGACTTTGGCAAAATGGGTGAATACCTAAGGAATGCACTAGCAAATGGCTAAAACGGAGAGGTGGAAGAACAATGGAAAAAAAATTAAAACTGCCTTCACAGAGGCAACAAGCCTTTGTGTTAAACAAATAAAGAAAACAAGGCGGAGTAAAAAAAAAACACTATGGTTCTCAAAAAAGGCGGCAGGGAAGGTTAAGGAGAAAAAGGCTGCATTCAAAAAGTACAAGGAATCACAGAAAGTGCATGACAGGGAACTGTATCAATTAAAGCAGAAAAAAGTGGGGAAGGCAGTCAGAATAGCAAAGGCCCAAATCGAGGAAAAAAAAAAGCCAACTCAGTTAAGAAGGGGGATAAAACCTTTTATAGGTACATTAGGGAGCATAGAAAGGTTAAGGAAGGAATAGTGAAGATTAATAAAGGAGAGAGGAGGTGGGCAGAGGGAGACAGTGAAAAGGCAGAGATACTGAATGAATACTTTTGCTCAGTATTCACAAAAGAAGATGAGGAGGAGTTACCTAAACCTGACAACAGAAGCACTCTGGGTAGGGGGGTTGACACCAGTCCATTTACATAAGAAAGAGTCCTGAAAGAACTCCTAAAACTCAAGGTGGACAAAGCAATGGGGCCCGATGGGATTCACCCCAGGATCCTAAAAGAACTAAGGGAGGACCTAGTGACCACTGACCACACTTTTTAACACATCATGGGAGGATGGGGTGGTACATGAGGACTGGAGGAGGGCAGATGTGATTCCCCTTCACAAGAGTGGGAGCAAGGCAGAAACAGGAAACTACAGACCTGTAAGTTTGACCTCAGTGGTAGGGAAAATGATGGAATTACTTCTGAAAGAAAGAACTGTTGAGTACCTAGAGGCCAGCGAGGCACAGGACCCAAAGCAGCATGGATTTACAGCAGGAAAGTCATATCAGAAATCTGATTTCTTTGATTGGGTGACCAAAGAAATAGACCAGGGAGGGGCTGTGGATATGGCCTACCTAGACTTTAGCAAGGCGTTTGACACAGTCCCGCACAAAAGATTAATAATCAAATTAGCCAGCCTGGGAGTGGGTCCCAGGGTGGTAGCTTGGGTAGCAAACTGGCTGCACAACAGGACACAGAAGGTAATAGTGAATGGAACACATTCCGAAGAAAGTGGCGTTACTAGTAGAGTACCTCAGGGCTCAGTTCTGGGTCCAGTCCTCTTAACATCTTTATAGGTGACATTGCAGAGGGTCTGAGGGAAAGTAAGCCTCTTTGCAGATGACACAAAGATCTGTAACAGAGTGGATACACAAGGGGGGTAGAAAGGATGAGAAGGGACTTGGCAAGGTTGGAGGAATAGTCAGACATATGGCAACTTAGATTCAGTGCAAAGTAATGCACCTGGAAACAAAACCCAGGAGAAGAGTACACAATAGCAGGAGGTACTAACAACAACAAAAATGGAAAGGGACCTGGGGGTAGTCATATTAGATGACCTAAAGGTGGGTAAGCAATGTGAGAAGTCAGTAAGGAGAGCCAGGGGGATACTGGGATGCATAGGACGGGGCATCACAAGTAGAAAAAGGGAAGTGGTTATCCCTCTGTACAGTCAATTGGTGAGACCCCATCTGGAGTACTGTGTGCAGTTTTGGAGACCTCATCTATGCAAGGACATAGACAGGATGGAAGCAGTCCAGAGGAGGGCAACTAAAATGGTGCAGGGTCTGCAGCAGAAACCATATGAAGAGAGACTGAGACAGCTTAATATGTATACCCTTGATGAAAGGAGGGACAGCGGGGACATGATGGAAACTTTCAAGTACCTCAAGGGAATCAACAAAGTCCAGGAGGGTAGCATCTTTCAGAAAAAGAGATGTGTAAGAACAAGGAGGAACAATTTAAAGATGGAGGAGGGACGGCTCAGGGATAATGTGAGGAAATTTTTTTTCACAGAGAGAGTGGTGGATGCATGGAACCGCCTTCCTGGGGAGGTTGTTGGGTCTAAAAGAGTGGGGGAATTCAAACATGCATGGGACAGACATAAGGCAATTGTAGTGGGGGGTGGCAGGAAGTAGGCTGTTGGTTAACTAGAATCTGCAGCTTATCCAGTAGGTAGGGAGATGGGCAGACTGGGTGGGCCAAGTGGTCCTTATCTGCCGTCAAAGTCAATGTTTCTATGAATAAAGACAAGATCAGATTCTTGTGTGAACCTATTTTTTTAGGGTCTGGAAGGGGAGGTAGGGCCAGAACCTGTAAGGCTTACCGATGGATGCCTGAGAAAAAACAACATTACTACAGTGAGCAATTTTTTCCTTCAAACAACAGAAATCCATTATGAGTGCCTTACAAAAGTGCAGACTCACCTGCAGTACCTTGGGAGGATGGGTCTAGAACCTACTTAGGAAAAAGGTTCTGCAAGACAGCAGTTCCAAAACTGGCACCCTTCCTGGACTGTATGTACAGGCAGTAGTGCCTTGTGAAGGTGTGCACTATTTTCCAAGTAGCTATTTTATAAATCTCTAGAAGGAGGATGTCCCTATAGCTGCCACAGAAGCAGAGGTGCCCCTTGACGTGCCTGTAGGCCTCTGGGAGGCACTTTACCAGCTTTTTTATAACAGAACTGAATGCAGGAGACTATCAAACGAGAAATAGTTTTCCTACCTGCTGGCTTACCTTTGCCGCCATCTCCACAGGTAACAAATGCTGTGAGCTCTGGGACTCGACATCCCTTGTCCAGTTCATGTAGTAGCCTAGTGCCCTTTTTACATTCAGATCATGCAATTTTTGCACACCCGTACTGGAATATTCAGGGTAGCGCACAGGCTGGTGACGGACTGGTCCATACAAACATACTAAAATGCCAGCAGATACAGGCCATACGGTCTATCAAGTCTGCTCGAGTGCACAGCTTCCAGTGTAATCTACTGCAGCCAGCCCCCCAGCCCCTGCCCATCCATCTGATTTATCACCCTCTTCTGCTGACTCCCCCCTCCCCAGCTACCCCCCAGTTTTGATTTTACCTTTGACCCTGTCCCACCCCCTCTTAAAACTGCCCACAGATTTCAGTATCATCACCTCCTCTGGCAGTGCATTCCACCTCACTACCACCCTTTCCGTGAAGTAGTACCTCCTCATTTCCCTCCTGAATCTTCCACCCTCTAGTTTCAGACTGTGTCCCCTTGTGTCCCTCCCCTCCTTTAATCTAAACATGCCCTCAGTACTACCCCTATTTATGCCCTTTAAGTATTTGAAGGTCTCAATCATATCCCCTCTCTCCTCCAGGGAATACATGTTGAGCTCTCCCAGTCTTTCCTCATATGGTTTGTCCCCCAGCCCAAGGATCATCTTTGTCGCCCTGTGCTGGACTCCCTCCAGTAGTCTCATGTCCTTCTTTAAACAGGGGCACCAGAAATGCACACAGTACTCCAAGTGGGGTCTCACCAGTGACTTGTACAGCAGCAGAATGACTTCCTCTCTTGTAGAGATGATTCCCAGACAATGCACCCCCAGCATCTTATTAGCCTTGGCTGCCACCTTCCTACACTGCACTGAGTGATTCATGTCCTCTGTGACAAGTCCCCCAAGATCCTTCTCCTCCAAGTGGATAACTGCACTCCCCCAGCAGTAGCAATTCCCAGGGTTCCTGGCTCCCAAGTGCATGACTTTGCACTTCTTAGCATTGAACGCAAGCTGCCATGTGTCTGACCAGCGCTCAAGTCTTGCTAAATCCTCTTGGAGTACCTGCTCCCTTCCATACTATCCACCTCTGCACTGATCTTTGTGTCATCTGCAAAAAAGGCTGATCTTACTTCTAATCCCATCCTATATGTCAGCAATGAAGATGTTAAATATCACTGGTCCTAGTACCAAGCCTCGTGGGATGCCTCTGGTTACAGCTCTGGGAGTCGAGAGTTCTCCCCCTACAACTAACTCTGCTGTCTGTCCTGTAGCCAGCTCCTAACCCATCCACCGAGTTTCTCCCCTGCCCCCAGGTTTCTCAGCTTACTACAGCTTACTAGTCAACCTTCCATATGGCACTGAGTTGAAGGCATTGCTGAAGTTCAGATAGAGGACATCCACCACATGGCCCCTATTGAGTGCCCTTGTCACCTAGTCAAAAAAAGTCAAACAGGTTTGTCAGGCAGCATCTGCCAGAGACAAACCCATGTTGCATATCGTCCTTGAAACCATTCTCTCCAGAAAGATCACCAACTTCTCTTTAAGGATAGTCTCCATTAGCTTCCCCACAATGGAAGTAAGACTGACTGGTCTGTAATTGCCTGGTTCGTCCTTGGGCCCACTCTTATGGAGGGGCACCATATGTGCCATCCACCAGTCATGAGACGCACCCAGTCCCCAAGGAGGTGTTGAACAAGTCTGCCAGAGGATCCACCAGGATCTCCGGCAACTTCTTCAGGTTCCTTGGATGCACACCCTCCCGCCCTGGTGCCTTATCCACCTGCAGGGACCTAAGGCCCTCTAACATCCTGCTCACTGGGATCTCCCCATCTGTTACCCCCGCTCGTCCCGTGCCCACCCCGCCTTTCACCTGGGACACAGCCCATCCCTTTTCCTGGTAAACACTAAACAGAAGTACTCATTAAGTGCTTCTGCCTGCTCCACCCCCTTTTCTGCCAACCCTCCATCTTTCTTGATCCTGACAATCTGATCTTTATAGCTTTTCTTCTCCCTTATGTACCTGAAGAAATCCTTTTCCCCTTCTCTGATCCCTTGTGCCAGCCTTAGCTCACTTGAAGCCTTGGAACCCTGACTACTCTACTCACCTCTCTGAATTTTCTCACACACTCCTCCCTGTCCTCCTCTTTTTTGGATCTCTTATAACTTCTGAAGGCAGCTCTTTTCTCCCTCGCCCTCTCTACTACCTCCCTGCTCAACCAGCTCGTTTTTTGGACCTGGCCTTCTTACTTTGGATCTTTGTACATGAGCTAGTGGCCTCTGCCAGCCCCAGCTTGATGATGGCCCAGTTCCGGACAGATGCTGGTGAGTTGCCCTTCCAGTATGCCTCCCATCCTGCCAAAATCTGCTCTTCTGAAGTCCACAACCCTTTTGTCTTGGTTCTGGCCGCCTCCTTACCTAGAATGAGGAAGAACCACACCGTGCGGTGGTCACTTCCTGCCAGTGGGTCTTCCACCCCTACATCCTGGACATGCTCCCCATCAGTCAACACAAGGTCCTTTATGTTTCCCTCCTTGGTGGGCTCCATTACCCTCTGCATCAGGAAGCCATCATGGAAGGCTTCCAGGAGGACCTGTTCTCTGGCACTCGCGGTAGCTGGTATGCTCCAATCTAACCCTGGTAGACTGAAATCTCCTACTATCACAGTATTGTTCTTACCACTAAATCTCCTTATTTGCTCGCCCAACTCCCTGTCAATTTCCTCACTTTGAGAGGGTGGCCTGTACACTACCCCCATCTAACCTTTCTGCTTTTTGAGTTCTGCAGCTGTATCCATAAGGCTTCAGCCCTGCCCTCCTCCCCTTCCGCCATGTTGCACAATATGCCTTCCCTTACATAAATAGCCACCCCTCCCCCCTTTCCATGTTCTCTGTCCCTACAGTACAGTCTGTATCCAAGGATCACTATGTTTCAGTCCTGGTATTGGGTGGCCCATGTCTCAGTGATGGCTGCTATGTCCACTTCTCCTTCTGCCATCAGTGCCTGCAACTCTACTGCCTTGTTTACCAGGCTCCTTGCATTCAAGAAAACTATCTTCCATCATGACCCCTGCCCCTCCCCTCTCCTCTATCACCTCCACTTTTTGAATTCCACTCCTTCCCCTGCTGACTAGTTGGGAGGGGGGAAGCCTAACAGACTCCCTTGCCTGGTGGCACTGTGTCGCACAACCCTCCCCCCCCCTTACTTAGTTTAAATTATTTCTGGAAACTATGTACTCCCCCAGCTTTTGCTTCAGGACCCCTGAGCCTTCTTTACTCAAATGCAGCCTATCTGGTGCATACAGATCCTGTTCTCCCACGTCCTTCCCACCCCACCCCCCTCCCTGCCCCATGGTCTCTCAGCATTCCCCAGCCAGTTGACATCCATAATTCTTTGTTTTCTGGCCGCACTTGCTCTAGGTACCGGGAGAATCTCAGAGAAAGCAAATGAACATCCCTCCTTATTGCATATCCTTCCCACTTCTCTGAGCCTCTCCTTCACCTCTTCGACCCTACTCCCCTCCAGGTTGTTTGTATCCAGGTGCACTACAATGTGAGGTTTCACCCCATCCCTCCCCAAACACTTAGTAATAAACTTCCCCACTCTTCCTGCCATCATGCCTGGCATACATTCCACCCATATGAAAGTTGATAAAATATAAAGTTCATAGACCCAAAGCTCCTCACAAAACCTTACTTATTTGTTCATACAAATTCCTGAATCTTGTCCCCCCCTTATGTGACCTGGCTCACACAAACTGGGCCCCCATAGTAACTGCGAACTTGTTAGACGAAGCTGCAGATTCCTTCAAGTACAAATTCCTTGATGACTGGAACCAGCATGCCCCACTTCTCCAGGTCAGGGTCCGCAACAGCCACCTTCCATGGATCACACCTGAACTAATAGCATGCCAAAAATCATGTGATCAAGCGTGGAACCTCCATAAAGGCTCCAAGCTTCAAAGAGACTATGAAACCTACCGTTCCTTTAGAAATAAGTGTACAAAAGCCACACGTCTGGCCAAAGCAGAGTACTTCAACTACACCTTCCACTCCAACATTAATAATCACTCCAAATTTTGGAAACTGATTCACTCTCTCTTCTCCCCTCTATCTACCCCTTCCTCTCCCCTTCTCAACATAAACAACTCCCTCATTACTGATCACGCTAGCGTTGCTGCTTCTTTCAACACATACTTTGCCTCATGCACCTCTGCTCTTCTGGCCACCTCACTGGCAATGAACTTGTTCGCACCGGTCACCTCCTCTTGGTCACCCACACATGAAAACAGCTTCTTCTTCTCCAAAATTACCCCTACTGAAATGCTGGAGGCTTTGTATGCTCTAAATCCTACTAAAGGTTGCTCACCTGATGGCTTGGACCCTAAGCTTTTACAGTCCCAGCTGAGGCACTTATTCTTTCTCACCCTTGTTTGTAATGTTCCATAAAATATGCATGCCACACTCCTGTGTGATTGTTAACCTTAAGCTTTTACACCTTTCAGCCTCAGCTATCTCTGTCCCTTTGTCTGCTCTTCTCAACCTTTCCTTTGACCGTACTGCCATCCCTTCCGGATGGAAGCATGCTATCATTCTTCCTTAACCTAAGGGTGGTGATACCTTGACACCAGGGAACTACCGCCCAATTTCCCTCCTTCTCACCCTAGCTAAGCTGCAAGAACATCTGGTTCTAAAACAACTCTCCTCTTATCTCTCTAACGCTTTGGAAAAACCACTCCACTACCACCTCTCTGATTAGGCTTACTAACTCGATCCTCTCAGGGATGAACAGGGGCCATATCACATCTGCTATCTTTGTCGATCTCACTAAAGCATCTGACATTGTTTCCTCACACCCTTTTACTAAGCTCCTTCTCCTCCGCAGGTCTGTCTGACTCAGCCACCAACTGGTTTTGTGCTTACCTAAAAGGCCGGACCCAATCAGTCAAAATGGTGACTGTATCTCCCCCAACTCCTTCTCAAGACAGGTGTCCTGCATGGGTCCATGTTGGGTTCTAGCCTGTTCTCCATCTTCCTAAATGACTTCCCATCCATCTGCACTGCATCTGCTATTCATATGTATGCAGATGATACAGTCCTCTTCACCTCCGGCCGGTCTCCACTCGATGTTGCAAACATACTTCAACTGGATTCAGTAATGTTCAGAACTGGTTTCGCACTCATCAACTCTTCCTCAACGCCAAGAAGACAGTCTCCATGACCTTCGGCATTAGGCAACAACTCTCAAGGCTCCCTTCCCCGTCCTCCTTCCATACTCTTGATGGGGCAGTAATTGAGGACACTTCCTCTTTCAGGTTTCTCGGTGTTTGACTTGATCAACACCTCACCTTCTCGGACCACACTGACACTATACTGAAAAAGTTGCGCCCAAGCTGGATGCCTTACACAGGAACCGGAATTGCCTCTCTACTGGCTAGGCGCGAACTGGTCCAGAAGATGACTACCTATCCTTGACTACTGTGATGTAGTCTATAGTGCCGCTCCCACGACTTCCTTAGCCAGACTGAATTCCCTCTTCAGCTCCTTCTGTCACTTCACTCTGGATGCTCCTCCACTCACTCACCACTGCCAACTCTACCACTCCCTGGCATTTCCCCTTTCTTGAAAACAGATGTCTACACCACTGTGCAAACTTCGTCTCAAAATTCTGGTTTAGCTCACTCCCAGCTTATCTTACTTCCTCATTAGATACCCACCTCCACCTGCCCGCTCACTCAGATCTCATGACTACAGAACCCTGTCAGTCCCTCGACGTTTCACCAAAATAGGCCAGGCAGCTTTCTTGTACCGCTTCCGAAAATTGTGGAACTCGTTTCTGCAACAAATTCACAACTCGTCCTTGCCCACCTCATTAACTGCAGCACTTCATAACTACCTCACCATTAATTGCTTCTGTGCCCAACTCCTTCTGAACTTGCAATTCCTTTCTGTTATCTGCACAATTGTCTCTATGCTGCATTCTACCCCGCTACAGCTCTTAAGTGACGGAAAATGTTTCCTGTGTTCTGTAATCTTGAACCGCTATTCTCTTGCTAATGTTCTGTTCACTGTATATATTGTCAATGATATGCTCTTATTAATGTTATCTCTTTTAAGATCTTGAGCTAATTGCCTGTGCTTTACACTACCATTAAGACTCTATGGTCACCAAATGATAAAGAATGGATGTTATTGTATCTTGCAATTGTTTCTTTCCCTGCACCCCTCCCCCCAGGACGCACCGTGAGACAAGCAGCTTGCGGATCAGTGTTCCTTTCCTGGTGAAACCTTTCAATAAATAAATAAATATGAGTCTTTTCCTGGTGCCCTTGCTGCCCTATCTTACACTCTTCAGTATCGAGTCCCCCAGAATGATGACCCTCACTCCTTTTTCCTGATCTCCTCGGTCCTTCCCATTCTTCTGCTCATGGTCCCGATCCCCCTCACCTCTTTCCTTGCCTGTGCCCACCCATTGCCTCACTTGATCCTTTACCCTTTCCTTCATCCCCTCCCCCACTCTACTACTCCTCCTGCCTGGACTAACTCCTCCCCCATACCATCCCCCTCCGCCTCACCCTACTTAAATCAGCTACCCCTTCTCCTGCCTTAAACACCGCCCTTGCCAATGTTACCCTAAGGTGCACCGACCTTGCTTCCTGCCACCCTTCTAGTCCCCCTACCACTACTACTACCACCACCCTTTCCCCATACTTTCTCTATGACTCCCCCCCCATCCTCCAGGCTAGCCAGCACTGAAAACCTGTTCCTAGACTGCCTCCTGTTGTGCCGAGCCTCCCCTGATGCCCCGCCCTGTGACTTCAATCCATTCTCTGTTGCTGATCCTGTTCTCTCCCTGTTCTTAACCACCCTCCACTTATCAGATTCTGTTCCCATCGGCTCCTGGGTAGATGCGGGCTCTGCCCACTTTAGTCTCCCTCCTTGTTTTACCCTCTCTTCACCAGCTGTGGTGTCCTGGGGAGCCCACCTGGCCACTTTGGACCAGATGCTCCACTCAACCCCGCCCACCCACTCTACTCTGCTCCCTTCTCAGCCATACAACCTCCTCCCTAAGCTGCCTGCACACCATACATCTCCCTGCTTGCCACACAATCCCCAAGAAGATTTTACCACCCCTTCCTGCATTCTCACATGTACTGCTGCCACCAAACATCCACCACCTGCCTGCCTTTCCCCATGACTGCTGCCTGCCCCAGTTCCTAGGTCCCTCCATCCTATCCATTATCCTTGTTTAGTATGTCCTGCTGTTAGGTCCCACAGTTGGGTAATGCAGGTAGCACAGGCATTTTCAGTTCAAACAATTTGTTAGTGCAGGCAAACTGTAAATAAATTAGCTGAGCCTCTGACCCAGTAACGATATACCCAATCCCACAAAATTGGTTAGTACTGCAAATAAATTAACCGGTTTATGTACTAAATCAGCTGATACTATATCTCAATTTGGATACACTAAATGATAACTTGTCTAATGTGCTCCCATGCACCCGCCTGCTTCCATGCCTCCCCCAGGCTCCACCTGTCACCAATTAACCTCAGCTATAAAAGTTGAGTTGGACAAGGGTGAGTTGGTGAGAGGCTGGTGAGGGAGGCAGCATACTATACACAGACATGACATCGAGGCACAGGTCAGAAACCATAGGAAAACCAGGAGCAGTTATAAAATTCACAATGAGCATTGTATTATCAATAACGGCAAAATACAAAATAAAAATTATTCAGTTATAATTATTTACAAAGGTAGAACAAACAGAGAAAAAAAAATTCCTTCATCTGAGGGTTTCTTTAATTCCAAGTTTCAGTCTCTCTCTCTCTAATGAAAGCACTGCTGCTCTTTTTGTAAGTCTTTGCCTGGGAACTCATTAAAGGAGTAGTCCACCCTGAATTTGCAAAAACATATGTTATGCATTGTGTGTTTTGATTTGTATGTAAAGTCCTAGTGTGTCCTTCCCTCTGTCTGCCATTAGGAGTTTTTCCTAAATCCTGCTGGCTTTATGGTAGTTTTACAACCCCTGGGATCTCCATCTCCAATAGGTTTATTGCCTTTCTTGTTCCTTCAATGCATCCTATCTCATGTGACAGTGATGTAGCTGAGCTCATAAATTTAGCATATACACTGCTTTAAAATCAGCTCACAACAGCAGAGCTGTGTAACTGTTCTTATCCAGTGAGCACAAATGGCTACTGTTACAGTTTAGCAGATACCTGAGAGCTAGCTGAGTGGGGTTTCTGTAAGAAAACAGCTATTAAATTGCTGTAATTCACTATTTTTGTTTTCTGTGTGTGTCGGTCTAGCTAGCAGGAGTGCTATAATTTTAAACTTTTAATTTCATCAAACTATACACGTCATCAATGCTATAGTTAGTAAAGACGCTAGCTGTTTTCTTACAGAAAACCCATTCAGTTAGATTTCAAGTATTTGCCAAACTGTAAATGTAGGTACCTTCATTCTATTAGGTAGAACTGGCAGTTAGTGCCGATTTTGCTCTGTGACATGTTTTTCATTTTTTTTTAACAAATGCTAAGTATGTTTTTAATATAATATTAAAGTATATATGTGTGAGTTATTGAATTAGATTGGTGAATAAAATACAAAACAAGTGTTTTATAATTTGAAAAAGTGCAGTACGTTAAGTTTGTAGTGCAGTGAACTATTATGAAATGTAATCAAGTGTGTATCAGAAATAGTCACTGTCAGTTTGGCATTCTGTTGCTTTTGTGCCATAGTACACACAGGAGAGAAATTGACTTCAAAATATTTTGCAGTTTCTAGGCTGCAGATTCATACCATACACTTCATATATTTGTTCAGTAAAAATGTATGGAATAGGCCGGCCCTGTGGCACTGAGGGGTTGAGGCGCTGGACACCACACCTTGCGCTGTACAGGTGACACAGATTCAGGAACGAACCTGGGATATCAGGGGTTGGGGGGACTGGGTCGAGCTGTCTTCCAACAGCTCTCTCTTTTACAATGGTTCACTGCACTACACATTTAATGCACCACACTTTTTCAGATAAAACAATATTCACCAAACTAATTAAATAACTCACACATACATATTTTATACTTTATTAAAAAGATACTTCACATTTGTAACAAAAAAAAGATTTGAAAATTATGTCACAGAGCAAAATCAACACTAACTGCCAGTTCTACCTAATAGAATGCTGGTACCTACATTTACAGTTTAACAAATACTTGAGAGCTAACTAAGTGGGTTTTCTGTGAGAAAACAGCTTGAATCTTTACTAATTATAGTATTGATGATCTGGGACAATTTCTGTGCTCTTTATTGTTATGTGTAGTTGGATTAAATTAAATTTTAAAATGAAAACACTTACTACTGCTAGCTAGACCTGACACACATAGAAAACACAAATAGTGAATTAGAGCTATTGAGTAGCTGTTTTCTTACAGAAACCCAACTCAACTAGCTTTCAGGTATCTGCTAAGCAGTAACTGTTGCCATTTGTGCTCACTGGATAAGAACAGTTACACAGCTCTGCTGTTGTGAACTGATTTCAAAGCAGTGCATATGCTAAATATATGGGCTCGGCTACATCACTGTTACATGAGACAGGATGCATTGTAGGAGCAAGAAAGGCAATATACCTATTTGAGATGGAGATCCCCAGGGGCCATAAAACTACCATAAAGCTAGCAGGCTAATTTAGGAAAAACTCATAATAGTAGACAGAGGGAAGGACACACTAGGACTTTACAAACAAATCAAAACACTCTGCACAACATACATTTTTGCAAATTCTGGGTGGACTACTCCTTTAAGAGACATCCTGTTTTTCTCAAAATGTTCTTGTCAATTTCCTTGCAGTTGCAACAAACAGAACAGTATCCCAAGTTGCCCCCCCCCAACAGCTTTGCAAGAGAGTCTGCAAACAAGCCTGAAAGGAGCTCGAACTGCATCCCAGGTTAACCCCTAAACTCCAACTAGCTTTCTGCAATCTTTTCAACATTATAACTATATACATTTCAAACCAAGGGATCCCAATATCACTTAGTTTTCACACAAAGATTCACATATATTTTATAACCACAGACATGCAAGGGTGAAGAAAAGACAGAAACAGCAAGTGAAGGCAGAGAGATAGCGAGAGGCGGAGAATTCACACGAGAACATTTGGTTGTGCAACCAGACAGACAAGAAACAGAAAAGGAGATGATAGAACAGATCCTTGCATTTAACTCTTTCTGCTTAACAAATGGGACAGGCCCTTAATCAACCCTCTCACAATAACATCAAGGAAACAGGAGCACAGTGAAGTCCTTGTCTGCCTTTACAGCCCCTTTGCCGAGTCAAAGTCAAGGCTGATGATGCAACACCAGATAGTTCTCTCACTCTGAGATGATTCCTTGTGGTGATTCAAATAAACAGCAGCCTGATCATGTAAGCCCAGAGAGTTCTCTCACTCGAAGAGATGAGAGATGAGGTTCAAGTGAAATTCTTACACCATCTTAGGTAGAAACTTCCTACTGGTCCAGATATACAGGTTACTCACCTGTAACAGGAGTTCTAGGAATGGTATATGTTGTTCATCCACACTGTCTGGCAGGTTCCTTGCCACTTTAAATCTTGCCGGAAGGTCTTCAAGCTGGCTCCTCCCACCCACCCGGGTGGTAAAACTCTCGGCTCCACCCCATGACGCCAGATCTAGCCCGCTGGAAGCCAGGTTGTGCGTCGAAGCTGGGGAGGCCAGGTGGGTCGTCTGGATGAACATATACCATTCCTAGAACTCCTGTTACAGGTGAGTAACCTGTACTTCTAGGGACATGGATATGTTGTTCATCCACACTGTCTGGCAGACTCCTAGCAGTTCTCCAGGAGGAGGGAGGTAAGGCGCACTCCCCCTACTTAGGAAATAAAGACTGGAGAACCGAGGCCCCAAAACCAGCATCCCGGCGTGACTCAAAGTCGATGTGGTAGTGGGTGATGAAGGTATGTGCCGACTTCCAGGTAGCAGCCCTGCAGATTTCCTGGATAGGGACGTCCCTGGAAGTAGCCACCGATGCAGCGGTATG
Source organism: Neoceratodus forsteri (assembly GCA_016271365.2). Taxonomy (NCBI): domain Eukaryota; kingdom Metazoa; phylum Chordata; order Ceratodontiformes; family Ceratodontidae; genus Neoceratodus; species Neoceratodus forsteri. The sequence goes on from CM028134.1 coordinate 686,741,806, forward strand.
GGGGGGTAGAATGAGCTCTTATCCCTCTGGTCCATGCCCGCCAACCTATAGCAGAGATCTATGCAGGAGGTGACCCACCTGCCTATCGTCCGCTTGGCTGCAGGTCTGCCAGGTGCAGCTTCAGCGTAGGTGACAAACAGCTGGCACACCTCTCCCCGAACTTCAGCCGTCCGCTCCTTATAGTAAGCGAGCACTCTTCTAGGGTCCAAAGTATGGAGCCTGTATTCGGCCTCCGAGGTGTGACTAGGGTAGAACACCGGCAGAGTCAACACCTGGTTAAGGTAAAACTCCGACACCACCTTCAGAACAAATTTCGGGTGGGGGCGCAGGACAACCTTGTCCCTGTGGAAGACCAGATAAGACTCGATGGAAAGCGCCTGGAGCTCTCCCATCCTTCTGGCTGATGTGATAGCCACCAAGAAGGCGGTCTTCCATGACAGGTGAGAGATGTCACACCTGTGCATCAGTTCGACTGGCTTGCCCATGATCTTAGCCAATACCAGCAGTAGATCCCACGGAGGTGGAGTTCTGCACTGGGGGATATGTGATCAAGGCCTTTGAAAAAGCGCCCGACCACCTTCTCCCAGACACTGACTGCCTCCCGGCCCACGCCCGGGCAGAGCGCCGCTGCCAGGTGCACCTTAAGGGTCACACCAAAGCCCTTAAGGAGAAAGGGACCACAGGCAGTCCAGAATGCTTGCCAAGAAACAGGAGGAAGGGTCCAGGCCCTTGCCCTGACACCAAATGGAGAATCTCTTCCATTTAAAGGCATAGCATTTTCTGGTCGACTCCTTACGGGATGCCTCAACAACACTGAGGACCTCGTCAGAAAGACCCAAGGCCTGGAACTCTAGCCGCTCAGGAACCAGGCCATCAGGTACAGGGATTGATGGTCCAGATGGAATACCTTCCCCTGATTGACCGAGATCAGGTCCGGGCGGGCTGGAAGCAGCCTCGGAAGCCTGGAGCTGAGACTGAGGAGATCTGGATACCAGAACTGGCTGGGCCAGTCTGGGGCTACCAGAATCACCTGCGCCTTGTCCCTCCTCGCCTTCAGAAGCACCTTGTGGATCAAGGGAAATGGGGGAAAGGCGTAGAAGAGGCCCGGGGTCCACGGCCTCGAGAAGGCATCCCCCTGCAGCGAGCCCTGCTGAGGGGGGCGGGCGTGAAACAGTCTCAGCTTTGCATTCTCCCTGGAGGCAAACAGGTCCACCTGAGGCATGCCCCAGTGGGAGAACAGATCTTGTACTACCTCCGGCAGGAGAGACCACTCGTGGGACGCAGCCCCTATCCTGCTTAGGGCATCCGCCAGAATGTTGGAGGCTCCTGCCACATGGATGGTAAGGAGATCCGCCTCCAGGCTGCACACAAGTGACCAAATGCGGAGAGCTTCCCTGCACAAAGGCATGGAGCGCGTCCCGCCCTGGCGGTTTAGGTAGTACATGGTCGTGGTATTATCCGTCTGGACCTGGACCACTTGACCCCGTATAAATGGAGCGAAGGCGGTGAGGCCTAGACGAACCGCTTCAAGCTCCAGCAGGTTGATGTGGCATCAGGACTCCCGAGGGGACCAGAGGCCGTACGCTCTGTGCTCCCTCAGATGGGCACCCCAACCCAGAGAGGCATTGGTCGACAGAGAGACCGTCGGCTCGGGCGGACAAACGGGATGCCACCCTGCAGATGTGCTGGAATGGTCCACCACTGGAGTGCGTTCCACATCCCCTGGGTCACGGTCACTAGCTGGTCTAAGGGATCGGAGTGCTGTGACCATTGGCAGGCCAGCCCCCATTGAAGGGGACGCATGTACCAACGGGCCCAATGGACCACGCTGGTGCAGGCCACCATGAGGCCCAGGAAGTCCCGGGCAGTGCACAATTGCCCAACCTGAAATGATTGGGCAAAGGAGGAAAGAACCTTGGCCCTGTCCGCCGGGAGCCGTGCTCTGGCTCATAGAGAGTCGAGCTCTGCCCCGACGAATTGTATCACCTGCTTTGGCACGAGTTCCGACTTGGCCTCGTTGATGAGGATGCCAACCTGAGAGCATACCTGGAGGGCCAGATCTCTGGACCGCTCCACCTCCGTTCTGGAGGAGGCTGCAATCAGCCAGTCATCCAGGTAGGGGTACACCCGGACCCTTCAGCACCACAGGAATGCTGTCACCACTGCCATGCATTTGGTGAAGACCCTGGGAGCTAGGGGAAGGCCGAAGGGCATGGCCCAGAACTCGTAGAGGGAGCCCTCTGTCCTGAAGCGGAGGAATCTCTGGTGGGATGGATGGATTGGGACGTGAAAGAACGCATCCTGGAGGTCCAGAGAACAGAACCACACGCCTCGTTACAAGGATGGGATTATCTGAGCCAGCGTGACTATCCTGAAGGTTCGAGACCTTCGGAATCTGTTCAGGTCGTGCAGGTCTAGAATGGGGCGCCAGCCCCCCGTCTGTTTCGGGACCAGGAAGTACCTGGACACAAATCCCGGGTCTGGTGGAGGATCCGCCACCTTCCTGATCACCTCTTTTACGAGGAGCAGGGCGATGTCGGCTCAGCGAGCTGACAGAGAGGCTGCGGACCCCGTAGCCCCCCGAGGGGCAATGGCTCAGGAGGGCGGAGCCTGCTCGAACTCCAGGGGCAGGCCCTTTCCTACCACCTCCAACACCCAGCGGTCCGTGGTGATACCGGACCAGGCGGAAAGGAAGTGGCGGAGCCGTCCCCCCACGGGGGGAGTGACGAGGCTGGGGGAGACACCCCTCAACCCGTCACTGGGCAGGCTTGGAGGAGGGACCGGCCCGAGGGACCTCCTGGGCCTTTTCCTCCCTGCTTCCTGTTAGAGGAAGCTGCAGGCTTGGCTTTGGGGTGCCAAGCACGAGCCTGCTGGCCCTGATGCTGTTGCTGTTGGGCCGGACGTGCCACAGGCGCAGAAGGGCGAAAGGACTTATGTTGTTGATGACAGCCCTTGTCCTTCTGGGTGGAGGTGACCAAGTCCAGGGTAGCACTGGACTTTTCTATCCGCTGGAGGTGGCCTTCCACTCCAGGGCCGAACAGGTCAGTCCCCAAGAAGGGGACATCCACCAGTTTACAATGGGTATCCACTGTGAAGGTGGATATCTTCAGCCATGGTCTGCGGCGCATGGCCACTGCGGCCGCAACTGATCTGGTACAGGAGCCTCCAATGTCCAGAGCCGTTTGGAGCTGCTGTTTTGCCACCACCCTTCCCTGGTCCCATACCTGCTTGACCGTGGTCTGCAGGTCGGCCGGGAGATGAGGGATCACCTCATCCAGGGAGCCCAAGAGGGCGTGAGAGAAGTGTGCCATCAGCACGGCCGAGCTGGCCTGGCGGAGGCCAAGGGGGGACGAGTGTACACCTTGCGCCCGCATAGTCCAGCTTTTGGACCCTGTCGGGGCTTATCCACATCCCTAGCTTCCGGAACGCCAGAATACGCTATCGGTGACCAACCCCATCGCAGAGGGGTGCTCCAAAAAACCAGACAAAGAGCCTGTAGGGACCGCATACTTCCTGGCCATCCTGCCGAAGATGCAGGACAGGAAGCCGGCCGCTGCCAAAGCTCCAAGGCTGGGCCAACAATGGCTTCAGCCACCGGAAAGGCCTTCGTGGGCGAATCCCCTTAGTCCAGTATCTTCGTCAGTGGATACTTGGCCTGCTTGGATATGGGCTCAAGCTGCATCCCGGTGGACTCCAAGATGAGCTGAAGCAGACCCATAAAAGATGATGGGCTCTTGTCCATCGACTGCCCCCCGGCAGGACTCCAGGTCAAGGGGCCTGAAAAACTGAGAGGAGTCGTCGTTGGACTCCGAGTAGTCCACGAAGAGCTGCCTGGGGCCTGAGCCACCCTCCACCTGCCAAGGACGGTCGGGAGTGAGGGTGACCTACAACCTGTGGGACAGACCCTGACCCGACTGAGAGTCCTTGGTCGGCGCCCCCGATTTCGGTTGTGGAGGCGGAGGTTCCACCACAATCGGTGAGGCAGCTGGTTTCAGTCAAACAACCGGCCCAGGCTTGGGCACCTCGACTACAGCGAGGGGTTGTTTCAGCCGTTCAAGTGACAGCCGCTTGATGGCCGGGGAAGGCGACAGCGCTGGCTTGTTCCTGACAAAAGTAACTGCTGCCACATTAGTCTCGAAGGCCGACGCAATTTGCGCCGGGTTCCTCCTCTTCCGCCGAGGAGGAAGAAGAGGACGAGCGGTGCCGCCACTTCAGTGCCGAGACCGAGACTGCCGATGTCAGTGGGATCGGCTGGACCGAGACGAGGTCCGAGACCGAGATCCTCTGTGTTTCCGAGGACGGGTCTAGGAAGGGGCAGGGGACACCCACTCTTCCCTCGGCTCGGGAGCCTTGATCGGGGACTCCTGCACGGGAGGCGCAGGCAAGTCCTCGGTCTCCACCGGGGGAACCGGTGAAGAAGGGTTGTCGGCTTCACCAGTTGACAGCCCGTCCGACAGGTCAAGAAAAATCTCGACCGCGTCGACGGGTTTCTCGGACGGCTGACCTGACAGGGACACCGTGAAGCCAGCGGCCTTAGCCGCAACCTCGACTGAAGTCGAGTGTCGACTGTCCGGGGAAGGGAACCTCTCCCGCTGCCACGAACGCCGACGGTGGGACTTACCTTTCGAGTCCATCTTTTTGGACCGAGAAGTGTGTCCTGATGGCCCCTCTCCCTTCGTGGAAAGGGACTGGCAAAGCTCCTTTAAAGAAGCTGTGTAGGAGGATCCCAGAGAAAGCAGGATAAATGCCGCGACCAAGGAAGATGAAGATGCGGCCTGGGCCACCTCCTCCTCGAGGGTGATCATCTGCTCGAGTTGGTCAGCAAAGCCAGCCGCCGCGGGACACCGCCCAACGGGCCTCCTTGGACTTCACTGGCGGGTAGCGCTTCTCAGGGCGCCCAAGCTGTAACCAGGCAGCACGGTCTTCCACGACGTTGGCCGAAAACGAACGGCATAACTCGCAGGCCTGAGGGTCATGATCTAGGCCGAGGCAGTAGATGCACGTGGAGTGCGGATCTGTCATGGACATTTTCTGCCCACATGGGCACCGCCGAAATCTGGGAGTCGATTTGTCCATCGCAGCCACGAGGGAGTAATTAGACCGAAGTCTTGAAAACTTAAGAATTAGTTTCGGGCGAACCGAAGAATTAGGATCCAGTCTACACGCAGAGCGTTAAGGAGGGAACCTGAGCTTCCAAGCGGTAAGGAAGATCAGGTGTCATGGGGCGGAGCTGAGAGTTTTACCGCCTGGGTGAGTGGGAGGAGCCAGCTTGAAGACCTTCCGGCAAGATTTAAAAGCGGCAAGGAACCTGCCAGACAGTATGGATGAACAACATATCCATGTCCCTAGAAAACTACCTTATCCATGTGGAAGATTATGTAGTTGTGGATCTGTAAAGAGGACTTGCAACTCGCTTAACCTCCTACCCTCTTAGCAGATACCATGGCTAGCAGAAAAACAGTTTTCAATGTCAAAAATTTTAAATCAGCTGGACCAGAGTCTCAAAAGGAGCATCCATCAGCTGGGCAAGACAGATATTTCTGTCCCATGTAGGGACTGGGTCCCTTACAGAGGGATGCAGGTGACAGACCCTTAAAGAGCCTTTTAAAAACAGGTTGTGAGGCCAGAGACTAGCCTTTGCATGCTGATATGTGTATATATAGGCTGACACAGCTGCCAGGTAAACCTTCAGGGTTGAAGGTCTCAACCGAAGTGTACCAGGTAGTCCAGAACTGCAGACAGTCCTGCCTGCATTGGGATTATCTTCCTGGGGATACACCAGTGTGAGAATCTCGTCCACTTAGAGGAGTATGCTTTCCTTGTTGCTGGTTTTCTGGAAACTTTCAACACCCTCAGCACCTCCTCTGATAAATTTAAACTCAAAAATGCTAGCTCTTCAAGAGCCATGCCCTCAGACATAGTGGTCTGACATCGGAATATGTTATTCAGTCCTGAGATAGAGTCAAGAGGTTGCATCTCTGTGGCAGGTTGAGTAGGATATTGCTGGACAGGGTCAGGAGCGTCGAGTACCAAGTCTGTCTGGCCCAGTCTGGTATTATCACGATCACTGTTGCTCGCTCTCTCATGAGTTTTATGAACATACTCTGTATGAGTGAGAATGGTGGGAAGGCATATAGGAACCTCCCTGTCAAATCCAGATCTAGGGCATCCTCTAGGACAGTGCCTCTTGCTGGTGGGCTGCAACAAATCTCTGGGAGCCGGCTGTTCTCCCAAGAAGCAAACAGATCTATTTATGGAGTACTCCATCTTCTGAAGACTGAGACCAGCACTTGCTGGTTTAAGGTCTACTCATGGTTTCCCTAGCAGATTCTGCTTAGGAAGTCTGTCAGCACACTGTCCTTGCCTAGAAGATGTATTGCAGAAACCTTTGTGTCCAGGGAATACGTCAGATCCAAAGCTTCATAGCTTCTGTGGACAGTTTTGAGGATCTTGTTCCTCTGTGCTCGTTTATGTACTACATTGCTGTAGTGTTGTTTGTGTGAATTTGAACAGACTGACTCTAGCTGGGAGGAAAAGAACTGCATTGCCAGCAGCACTGATCTGAGCTTAAGGAGATTTATGCACTCCTAAGTCTCCTGTGGGCTCCAGATGCCACTTACTGTGAGATTCTCCAGGTGGTTGCCCCACCCTAGGAGTAGAGCATCTGATGTGAGAATACTTGTTGGGGATTGCTGGAGGAAGGAAATGCCCTCTCAGAGGTTGTTTTCCTCCTTCCACCACTCAAGTGCTCTAGTGCATGCACAAATGCCTTTCTTACTGGCACTAGCTTGAACTGTGAATCTGACCTTTGGGACCAGTGACCCCTTAGGTGGTACTGAATTGTCCCTCATGACATCTGGCCCATGGCACCATGGCTGTGGATAAGGCCATGTGGCCCAGTAACTGCAGAAAATCTCTTGCAGGCCTTAGGTGGCCCAGTATGAAGGATTATACACTGGCAATCAGGTGTGATACCCTTTCCTGTGGAAGGAAAGACTTCCTCTGCAGGGTATCCAGCTTTGCACTTACGAAGTCCAGCACCTGAACTGATTCAATCTGAGACTTCTGCAGATTTATCAGGAATCCTTAGCTCTCGAGGGTGATCTTCACCTGTTGTATGGAGCACCATGCCTCTTGCTCCGTTTTCTCTGAGACTAACCAATCATCTAGGTTGGGAAAATCCACCACACCTTGTTTTCTCAGATTAGCTGCCACCACAGCTAGGCACTTTATGAATACCTTTAGTGCTGAGGTAAGACCAAGAGGAAGGGCTACAAACTGATACTGTCAGTTTCCCAGCCTGAACTGGAGATATTCTCTGTGTTCGTGTCTCACTGGAATGTAGAAGTAGGTGTCTTTCAGAGCCAGTGACCACAGCCAATCTTCTGACTGTAAGGATAGTATCACTGTGCCCAGTGTGACCATCTTGAACTTTACTTTTTTGATAAGTTTGTTCAGTTATCTTAGGTCTAAAATGGGTCGTAAGCCCCATTTTTCTTGTGGGTCAGAAAGAGTCTCAAACAGGACCTTATCCCATTGTGAAGTAGGGACCTTTACTGCCTTTGCATGCTGCAGTTCCAGCAGAATTCTTCCGGTTGGTGAATGAGCGGGAAAATATTTTGATCTCAGCAGTTCTGGCAACCCTTTGAACTGCAGGGACAATCCCTGACCCGCTATTTCCAGGACCCACTTGTTTGTGGCAATTTTTATCCATTCCTTGATGTAGTGGATCAGCCTTCTCTTCACTGGCAATGTTTGACTGGCACCCTGGGCAGAACTATCAGGCAGGGGTTGTTTTGGTGCTGGCCTTGGGGGCTGGTGCTACACCATGCCTGGAGCCCCTATTGCCCCTGCCTCTGTAGTAACCTCACTCATAGTAGGGTATTTTTGATAGTAACCCCCCTCCTGCCTTCCCTTCCATAAAGCCTGTAGGAAGTGGAGGCTTTTTCTTTTTCAGTGTTTTTTTTTTTTCAAGTGGACTTGTATTTGTCCACTTTTTCATGTATACCTCTGTTTTGTCACCAAACAGAGAATTTCCCTCAAAGGGGAAATCAATGGCTTTAGCATGAGTGCCCTTGGTAACAGTTACAACACGTAAAACAGAGTGACAAGAGTCTACAGCCATGCTGAATTGGTATTTAGTGGCATCCAAGGCTTATTTTGCTGTGACAGCCCTGTACCACCTCATCATCTACCTTATCCCTTAGTACCAGGTTTGCATTCCACAATGCTTTCTGGTACCAGGCTGTGTGTGCCAAATAAGCTGCCATCCTCAGAAGCAGGGAGCTGTTGTGTCCCCTTTTTTCACCATAGTATCCAGTTTTTTGGAATCCTTTTCAGGAGGCTATGTGGAGAGAGGCACCTTGGTCCTCTCACAAGCAGTTACCTTTACCAGTCCTTTGTGATCAGGATGGGCATACAGGTATTCCACCTGGCCCATCCATCTGACACTTTTCAACTTTTTTATCAATGCCAGCAGCTGAATTGGGTGCGGACATGATTTTCAATTTAGCCTTTTGGAGTGACTAGTGCATGGGGACCAGCAGTCTCCTTGTGGGGTCAGCCCTATCATATCTATGAACTCCATTTACTCCTCCTCCTCCTCTGTTTTATGAGAAGGGATGTTAAGTGTGTTCACCATCTTTTTGATGAACGTGGATAAGAATTATAATGCTCTGTGGGCCTAGGAGGAGAACCAGACTCTTGGTCTGGTGAGCCATCTGATTCTATGGGCTCAGCTTCCTCCTCCTCCTTGTAATACACGTCATCCTCCTCTACAGGCAAACAGTCTGGACCACAGCCTGAGGAGGGGGGCAGGCACATTAAAGAAGTTTCCCACAGCCTGGAAGGCTCAGGAAAACTGCCATATACCTTAGTCATGTCCTCCATTGAGGGCATTTGTTTTTGATCCACTGCCTGTTCCTCTTTTTTTTTTTTTTAGCAGACACTGGCTCCGAGGTTCTTTTATTAGTATTTTTGCCATCACTGGAATCATGGTTCCCCATTTCCTACACCCTGGTATCTTCAACATGCTTATCTGTTGGAGCAGCTTTATTTTTTCTGTCCCCTTTGACAGGGACTGCTGCTGCTTATCAGAAGAGTCCACTGAAGTGTGCTTCTACCATTATTGCCATCATTAGGAACTCCCTCTGTCTGAGTTTTTAGTGTGCTCTGGTGACACAGAAGTAGACTGAGAAGCCATACATTCTTCTCTTTTTAAAGCCTTTTCCTTTTGAGTTTTAGGGCAAAACATTTTACATGGTTCACAACTGATCAAATTGTAATCTGGACCCAGGCACTTTAGACAAAGCTTGTGGCACTTTGTCCCTGCCTGGAGATAAAAAGAATCTGTACAGTTTTTAAACTGAAGAGTGGTGACTGCACCGTGCCTGGAAACTATCGACCCATTTCAATTCTACCCCTCTCTCTAAGGTGCTTGAAAACGTAGTTGCTACCCAAGTCACAGACTACCTTGCCCAACACAACCTCCTCTGCCCCGAACAGCATGGTTTCCGGAAAAGCCACAGCACCACAACTGCGCTTTTGGAATATACCACCACCATTCACTCCTCCCTTGATGCAGGCCAGATTGCTGGTGCTGTCTATATAGATCTTTCCAAAGCTTTCAACACCGTTCATCACACACTTCTCATGAACTCTCTAACCCAAATAGGTTTCTGACCATAGGCTAGTCCTGAACTATAAAAAAACAAAGTCCATGCTGTTTACCCATGCCCAAAATAAGCTCAGGAGCCACCCCCTGCTCATTCAGAACTCCCGTAATGAAACCCTTGAACAAGTTTCTACTTTTAAATAGTTGGGTGTTACCCTGGACTCTGGGCTCACCTACCACGAGCATATCCGCTGTCTTGGTACGGCTGTCAACGTGCGTATTGGTCTACTCCACCGATACAAGCATTGCCCCCCCCCCCCGAAACCCTACAACTAGCCATCTCATTCTCTGTCCTGTCTCACAGACTATGGGATCATTATCTATGGGGCCAACAACACATCCTCAACAAAATTAGAGTTGCTCTGAACAAAGCCTGCAGACTGGCTACTGGCTGTGATCGGCTCACCCACACCTGCACCCTCTACGCCACGACCAAATGGCTAAATCTTGACCACCACCTAAAGTTCCAGACCTGTCTTTTTGCCAAGAAAATCTTAGCTGGCCTCATGCCCACTGCCCTACTCCCCCCCGCCTACTACCTCCAGACGCACTCGTCACTCCGAGAATACCAACTACCAGGTCCCCCTTTCTAAAACCTCCCCAGGACAGAGAACCTTTAGGTACCATGTTCCCCTTTGGCTGAATTCCCTTCCCAAATCAGTCCTCACGGCACCTACTCTGGGACTGTTCAAATCCCTCCTCCGTAACCACCTCTCTCAGGACTCAGCCTGTGACTGCACCTGCCCCCCCCCCCATAACTCCTATTGTATTATGACAATGGACATCACTTGGTCCTGCCTCCAGAGTACTTGTCCCTGGCCTCTGTCTCTTACCTAGGCCACGGACCAACTGTTACCCATAGGGCAGCGCTGTTTGCACATTAAGTAACAACTGCTATATTGTCTGTCACTTCTGTACATTGTATATGCCACTGCACTGCTTTGTCTATGACTGCTGTAATATTTTGTACCACATGTGCTTGTATATACTATACCCTGCATCTCTTGTATGACATGATATTTTCTCGTGCCTTTCATTGCACTGTAATGCCTGACACTGTATGCTTTGTATTGTATTCTATGACGTGGAGCCTTGGTAAAGGAGTCTCTGACTCAAAGGTATTAATTCCGATATGTTTCAATAAATCAAATCAAACAAAGCTTATGGGTCCTTTTCTCTCTTTATGTCCATCAGTCATGCCAAATACTTACAAGATCTTTAGAATAAAATATTCAGTTCCCAGTCACACACGCATTACAGAAATGTGAAAACTGCTTAAAACCAAGTGAAAAGTAAAAGCAGTTCAAGGTTTTTAGTTAAACGCGGTTTGGTTCCCTTCAGACAGGAACCGCATATCTGAAGAATGTAAAAACTGCTTAAATCTAGAAAAATACCAGCAGTTTAATGTTTTTTTAAAAGCTAACAGAGTTGGTTCCTTTCATATCGGAACCACGTTACAATGAGGCCTGCTCTGGGTCTTAGGAACTGATCGGGAACCAGAGAAACCACATAACTCAGTAAATATAAAACACCTAACCGACACATGGTATCAAAAATCTAGCTACAGTACTGAAATACAACAAACAATAGTAATAAAGATTAAAGTTGTTGAGCAGAAGACAAGCCGACTTAGGAAAAACTGCTCTCTTTAGCGGAGAAACAAATCTGACATTAGTTCAGCAGGGAGAATGTGACCACAGTCCACAGTTTTAACTTGTATTCTAAAGTCTAAAATTACTTAAAGTTCTGTCTACAGGACGTCACACTCTGGTGAGATGATGCAATTTCGTAAGGCATCACTGATGGATTCCTATTGTTTGAAGGGAGTTTTTATTTTTGTAAATGGAAATGAATGCCACTTTGCATTATTTGTATCTGTATGTTGACAGTAAAACATTTATATTGATTACATTTTTTCACTTTTTAAATGTATATTCAATATATGTTTTTTGCCACAATAGTTGATAATTTAGGACATTTTTATATACTAACAGATGCAGTTTTATGTTTACATATAATGCTGCAGCAACTTTTATTTATTGATAAAAAAAGACAGTTTAAAACTTTTTTTTTTTTTTTTAGAAATAATTAAGTTTTCTGAATTTTGGTAATACTACAACCTATTTTATTGGGAACCTTGTAGTTTGCAATCTCCTCTGTATTTATTGTATACTTTTTAATTGCACTGCCTGCTAATAACACCTAACCTTCCTTGTTTTCTGAGTCTTGGAAAATAGTAAATTGTAAAGCAAAATATAAACTTTGAGCATTCAAGTTCATTTGGCATTTTGTTTCAGTATTTAAACACTTTAAATGTATTATACTGCCAATTAACTAATATCCACTATGAACTGATCTCGGCATCCACGTCAATTCTGTTGAGCTCCCAACTGAATTTGTATGACAATCACAATCAGTGAAATGCCATCACCAGTCCCCTCCTGCACACTCCAAGCTCCAAACCAACTCCTGAAGTAACATGCTTACTATAGATAAACAATTGAACATGTAAACAAAACTACATTTATGCCATTCTTTTTCAAAGTGAAAGATACTTTCCCAAATATTACAGGATATCAGTCTTACAGTAAATTCTGTTTATGAAATAGAAGAGCATTGAAAACAATAGAATTACCTATTGCAGGTGCGTTTATGCAGAGCTCTCGGGCCAACAGGAGGAATGTTTTTCCCAGCACGTAGACATTCACCTAATATAGATGTTAAAACATTAAATTAAAGCAATAAAACAACATCACTGACATTTATTTAAAAAGATGGACAGTCACAAACAAACATTTAAGAGAAAATGCTACGTTTTCAAAAATACAAGCCAACTTTTCATTAAGGGTTTATTTGCTGGGGATACTCAGATTATTACTTCAGCAATAGTTGTAAGAAAAGCATAACTTGTCAAATTGACATCATTGTCTTCAGCTATCCCATATTTCCACGTAAATTAAAGAAAAATGTTTATTTAAAAAAGACACAAGTAAAAGCAAAGCAGCAGCACATTCTTCTGTAACAGCACAGCAAAACAGGATAATGTAGCTGGACCCTATTGTGTGTCAGCTGCTTAATTACTAAAAGCCTTTTGCGCAGCAGACTGAAATCAGGTTTCTGAATCCAAACTGTTTCCTTCACAGTATTATATAGCTGTTTCCTAGATAGAGTAATACCCTGTTGTTTAGCAAGCTTCCATGTTACTGCTTTTTTTTTTAGAGCTGCAATACCATGACATGTAAGGCTCATACTCTGCAAGAGCCAGGTGGGGGGGGTGGGGGTCATCCTGCTGTATGTCTAAGTATCTTGCAAAACTGCCTCTTATCCAAGTACCTACTGGTGTGGCAGTCCTCAACAGACCCATCCTGAGAGAACCATGAAAAAACAAAGTATTGAGACTATGGGTGTATCATATTCAGACTGCCCTTATTTTTGGGGGAAGTATGTTAAAACTCTCTTCACTGGCTTAAGGAGGCTGCCCCACAGCATCTGAAAGAAAATACTGAAATTTCTTGTCTCCAGTTTAATGGAGGAGATAAAATGTAACTTAAATACAACAACTGATGTGAGAACCACCAGGTGATATGTACCCTTTTTGCTTTTGATGATCTCCATGATTTCTATCACAGTTTATTTTGGACTCACACACAGAGCCAATCATTTATCCCAATTTAAAAGAACCATGTCTCCCTTTCCAAATCTGATTGCCAATATACGCCAAACACTTCAATACCAGACAGAAGAGGGATGTGAGGTGCCACCACCCATCTGCATCCCTAGAATTTTTTTGCATGTTAACCTGGTATCCCAACAGGTCAGAAAAGGGAATGTACCACATCCATTGCTGTCTGACCGGAAGCAACGTCTACACAAACACGCATGCATCGTCTGCATATGCAGTAATTATTAGGGAAGTTCCCCCTCTGGGAGGGGTAATCTCTTGAACTGATGGACTATGGGTCAAGGGCAAAAATACAGAGGAGGGGGCTCAAAGAACACACCTGCCTAACTCCCACCCTAACCAGGGAGAAGCTGCCAAAACTTCCCTCTAAAAGGGCACTATCAATGCAGATGAATACAGTGTGTGTAACTATGTCACAAAATAGTGGAAGGATTCCATAAAAGGACAGTACTGAAAAAAGGTATTCATGTGGCACTTTATCAAAAGCCTTGGTTTGGTCCTCCGGGTGCAACAGAAAACCAGGAATATTATGGAAGGTACAATGACTAATAACTTCCCTAGTAATGCATACACCATCATAAACCTATCTAGTGGGAATGAAACAAGTCAGTGCCAGTTCAATGAACATATCTGCAATCTGAACTAACCTAGTGCATCAATTTACCAAAATTTTGAAGTATGAATTTAATAAGCAAACTGGCCTAAGTGATTATATACATGTACCCAGTGTTAAAAGATGAGAACATTACCCTGGACTGCAATATGTGGCTAAGAGTGCAGAGTAAAAAGTCATCAATCTCTTCTGAAAAATGCTGGTTAAACTCAATTACCATCTTTTCCTGGTGACGCCCCACATTTAAGGCATGCTATACTTGATAAATTCTCTGCTTTCGTAATCAAGATGCATAAGGCCGATTTATCTTCATCAGAGGTGTCTTGTAGGGGACCACACAGGAAATCCTGAATTCCTAATGATGTCTGGGCTTGGTATCAAACATTTTCTGGGCACGCTGTTTGACTGTATACAACAGGTCTGGTTAACTGCATAGTAACAGTACCATCACCATCTCAGAGGGCAGCAATATTTGAATACTCCACCCTATCCCTTCAAGCTCTAAATGGATTGCCATAAGCGCATTTCTGTGTGCCATACTTCAATTCTGCTACTAGGGATGCTGCCTTGTCATACTGGCAGCATCTCATTCTAACTTCAAATGTTGGATTTGATCAGAGAAATCTCCAGCATCTGCGCTACCCTGGGATAAAACTTTATGTAGTTGGTCTCACTTTCAAGTACTGAAAGTATACCTGCCTCTGTTTATTTTTCCCATATTGATGAAAGCAATATTGAATGTCCAGTTTTGTGTCCTCCCACTACTCAAGAGGGTCACTGTAACAAACTAGGATAGATTTTCTCGCTTTTAACAAAGGTTTCACTTCTAACTGTATGTATTAAGGAGCGAAGAGTTCAGTCTCCATCTACTTGCGGGGTTGGGGGGGTACCAAATCCTATTAGGCTACTCAATAACAGATGGTCCAAGAATTCTACTGGGGTCAGTGAGAACTGTCTGGGCAGTAGCCCCAGAGAAAAGAAAAAAAAAGATCTATACAAGTAATCAACTGGCTTCTGAAGTACAATGCACCGCTGAAATGGTGGAGGGATTGAAATCCATCAATTACTAATTCATCAAAACTATGGGGCTGCCCGAAAATGGTTCCTGACCAATAGGCTACTATTTAACGACAACAAAACTAAAGCCATGTTTCTGGGATCCAAACTCAACCTCTTAAAACATGCCAAAACTAATTCCTCCCTCACAGTTTTAACACCTGATGCGGCCCCCCTCCCCCCACAAAATGTACCTTATTTTAAATTCCTGGGTATTGTCATCAAGGCACAGGTCAGGAAGCATAGGAGAACCAGGAGCAGTTTCAAAATTCACAAATAGTGTTTTATTTCTCTCAATTTCAGCAAAATAAAAAAATAAAAAATTTGTTCAGTATATCCATTTACAAAGGCAGTGCAAACAGAAAACGAAGTCCTTCTTCTAACCGTTTCTTCTCAATTTCAAATCTCAGTCTCTCACTCTCCTTGTCTCTCTAGCAAAAGCACTGCTGCTCTTTTTATAAGCCTTTGTCTGGGAACTCGTTAAGACAGCCTGCTTCTCACAGAATGTTCTTGTAAGTTTCATTCTTTGCAGGTGCAACAGAGAGAACAAAGTGACCCAGAGCTGACCTCTTGTTTACAGTTCCGCAGAAGGCTTAAAAACTGCATTTCAGGTTATAACCCCTTGAATTCCAAATAGCTTTTTTGCAATCATTTCAACAGTAAAACTATATACAGTTTTAAACAAAGGGATCCCAGTATCAGTGACATTTCCACATAAAGATTCACATATATTTTCATACCTGCAGATATGTAAGGGGGAAGAAAAGACAGAACAGCAAGTGAAGGCATGAGATAGCGAGAGGCAGAGAACTGCAAAACTGTCGGAGTGATCAGTTCCTAGGTCTCACAAGAAAATGTGGTTGCGCAACCAGACAGAGAAGATGGAAGCCATCTTCTTTCCTAACTACTGCTATACTAGCTTGCTCCCGAGAACAAAGAACAAAAACAGGTAAGGAACTTTATACTGTAACCAAATTATATATTTTTTTTTAAATCTCTGCCTTACTTGTGTGTGGACTGTTTACAGTTTATCAATCTGATACACTGGGCTTGAATCCCAACTGTTATGACTGTACCACCAATATCTCTCGAATCGCAACACTATGCAACCAAATCTCTCGGATCCCAACGATGCGCACCAGATCTGTCACGAACCCACTCCTGGGGTCAGGTCCACTGAACTCACAGTGCCCACCCTGAAGTGCAATCCATGACAGGGAGGGGGGACAGGGATACCCTCCTCGTTCTTTTTGAATGCTCGCCGAGGTCATGACTGCACCTCTGCCACGAGGATCCAGGGCGTTCCTCTAACTTTGGATAAGGGACCAATATCAGTATCTGGTCTTGTGGCCAAATATGAACCCTTCCTTGACTACTGCACAAAGGAGGAAGACCCAGGCATCACACTCTCTTCAGGGTAGCAATGTAACCCTGATTTGGCCTTCTCCCTACAGGACATGCAACAGCCTGGTTCAAAATCCTTGCAGACTCTGGTATGAGACTTTGGTATTCTCCCTATCCTTCCAGATCCCCTACAGACCCTTTTGCTTGATGTGGTTGCTATGGTGACACCCCTAAGCAATTAACAGTTGTCACAGATTATTAATACTATTTCACAATTCACACACAAATATATTTAAATTTCACACAGACAGAATTTCTTTAGAAAAACAGAAGTTTTTACTAAACTAAATGAATACAGTTACAACTAACATGAAAATATACTACTTTGGGTTACAGTATACAGAAATAAAATGGAAAAACACACACATGTAAATGCACTAACACTGTTAGCTAAAAGTCTACCTTATATTCTGAAGTCCATAAAAAGTAGATACAGTCTCTGGTTCTTAGTCTCTGTGCTTCTGGTTAAGAGAATGCCCAGAGGAAAAGTGTGCTGGCAGCCAGTATGTCAGCAGATTGGCTTCCTGTGTGTCAAGTGAAGTCCAGATGAAAAGTGTGTCCAAATGCCCTGAGCTGGGACTATTTATGCCCCTGTTTCAGCTCTGGAAATAGTGAGTTAAAATCCCACAACACTTAGGGCAGTAGATGGCATTCTTGCTCTTTCCTTACAACCCACTTTCTAGCTATCCTTTGATGTGTCAGGGTCCCACAGTAACAGCACTGGCATTAGGGTGTTAAGAATTCACAAATGTTTTCTAGGAAACTTGTTTCTTTCCTGTTACCTCATAAAATGTAGCATATTATAACAGCTTCCTTGGATCAAAGCATTCTGCTCCCGAGTACATGGTTTTATGACCTACAAATGGATTTTCACATCTCTGTTAAAAAAAAAAAAAAAAACTGAGAATGCAATCTCAGTTCCTGGCAAACAATGACCTGCAGGTCAAAAAGGTCAAACCCCTTTAGAAAAAGAAAAAAAAAAAGAAATCTAGTCTTTTTCCCTAGGTGCCTTGAATTAGCACTGGCATTGTCTTGGCATGAATATATACACAGAATTACTTAAAATACATACACAACAGAATTATATCTACAAATAAGGACTATCAGTTGGGTAGCTTACCATATTGAGTTCCAAGGATTGGCAGGAGAAGGGAGAAGAGAAGCACGCCCTTGTTCTCCTGTTCACCTTGCAAACCCAGTGGAACCCTCATGGACTTAACTATATTATTAAAACTATCTTTTGAGATGAAAAAAAATGGAAACATAAAACCCCCTTAACAGAAAACCCTGTTAACCAAGAAAAAGGGGAGTTGAGTCTAGGCTAGAAAATATAACGTATGAATGTGTGTCTTTACTGTCTGATGGGGAACTCCTGAGAATAAGGAGTTTATACGGGTTTTAGGAAAAAGAGGTGGATCACCCAACAGTGATGTCATTCATGAAAGGTATAAAAACCCACCACTTGGAGTAACAAAGAGAGGTAGGAGAATCAGTTAAATACTGACTACCAAGTGAGGAGAACCTCAGAAGTGTGTGCTTGTTTCTACGCTGTTCTATTTGCAAAGGCTGAAACTAAGCATCAGGAATTTCAGAATTTAGAAAGTTTGCTGGATAGTGGACAATAAATAACATTTTGCTTTCTGTATGTTTATTTAAATTTTTTTATTTTCGGATTTTAATAAAATAACGCACATTTGCGTTTTTATGAACCTGACTTGTTTGTTGTGCCTGTTTTTATCCCACACCTTCACAGAGTCCCTGGAAGTACCCCCTATTTCTGAGGTATTCAGGAGAACTGAAGTGCCAGAGGTGGAGGGTCCTGGAGCATTTAGGATCTCTTGCCTTAGTGGGATATGAGAAGTTCAGATTCAGGCTAAGCAAGGGGGCTCCTGGACTCCTTCCCTGTTTACATCTGTATCAGTGACTCCATCCCGGGGGGGGGGTTACTGGGGAAGTTGCTGATCCCCATGTGCCAGAGGTACTAATTTTCAGAGCTGCATTTTTCCACCATTAGTCCCCTTTCCCCCACCCTCATACTGAGGCCTCCCTCCCTCCCTTCCTTCTTTTTTATACTGGAAAGTCACGTGAGTGAAAATTGCTCATTTTCACAAGCGTCCAGTGATGCAAAAAGTGAAACAATACAGTGTCAAGAAATAATAGTGCATACGGGGGAGTGGGGGTCAAACATTTTGAGGTAAAAAATATACCAACAGTACATAGACAGGAATAAAGTGCATAGGAGGTGGGGGGGTGTAGAGCATTTTGGAGAAGAGAAATAAAAAAATATATTTATAAAATGGGTAGGAAAAATTATATCTGCTGGTTGGTTGAAACACATCACATGACCATTCATATATTAGAGCCGACCGCACACCTGCACTTTCACCCCTCTCCAAAACAATTCTGCCATTTTATAAGACAGATAACACACTCTAAAGTGTGCGGTCAAGCTCTGATATATATATGCACGCCTTGGGTGGTTGACGTGCACACCAAGGTGTGCGTATATCCGAGCATGAACAAACACCTTAGAGTGGGTTATCTATAACACACACACATATAAAATAATATATATATATATATATATATATATATATATATATATATATATACATACACACACACACACACACACACACACACACACACACACACACACACACATACACACACACACACACACACACACACACACACACCACCCTAGTGGGAAATACAAGAGATAGTGCATGTCGTCATAGTATGGTGCAGAATAGATTTCAGACATGTGACAGTTTTATATAGATGAGAACATAAAGTTGCCAGCAGAGACCACTTGGCCCATCTAGTCTGCTTGAGTTGTTGACGAGACCCGGCTTTTAACCAGTGCTGCATGCCCCCCACCAGCCCTCCCCCACTCCCCCGTCACTGCCTCTGTGCCCTTGTTTCCTTCCTTTGCCTGTCTCATGCCTTTTTAAAAGCTCCGACTGTCCTAGCTTAAACCACCTCCTCCGGAAGCTCATTCCAGGCCATCACCGCCCTTCCCGTGAAGAAATGTTTCCTCATGCATCTCCCCTCCACCAGCTTGAGACTATACCCCTTTGTAGTGATGTTCTCACTTTTGTTGAAGAGATCTTTGCACTCAACTTTATTTACACCCTTCAAGTATTTGAAGGTCTTGATCATGTGCCCCCTCAGCCTTCTTT
The DNA here is from genome assembly GCA_016271365.2 of Neoceratodus forsteri. Lineage (NCBI taxonomy): Eukaryota > Metazoa > Chordata > Ceratodontiformes > Ceratodontidae > Neoceratodus > Neoceratodus forsteri. The sequence goes on from CM028134.1 coordinate 686,761,419, forward strand.
CCTCCACGGAGTACATTCCCAGTACTTCCAACCTTTCCTCGTACAACCTATCCTGCTGTCCCCTGATCAACCTAGATGCCCTCCTCTGCACCCCCTCCAGCATCTTAATGTCCTTTTTTAGGTGTGGGTTCCAAAACCTCACTCCGTACTCCAAGTGTTGCTTCACCAATGACCTATACAAAGGCATGATTACCTCGCTGTTCCTGCTGCTAATCCCCCTTGCTATACATCCCAGCATCTTGTTTGCTTCTGCTACTGCCTTTTTGCATCGAGATGCTTACTTCAGGTCGCTTGTTATCATAACCCCCAGGTCCTTTTCTTCCTCCATCCTGGCTATCTGCACTTTTCCCAAGTAGTACTCTGCCTGTGGGTTCTTTGCCCCGATGTGCATCACTCTGCACTTTTTGGCACTGAACCCCAGTTGCCAGATCCCTGACCATTTTTCCAGTCTAGCACAGTCTCGACTCATCTCTTGTATCCCTTCCTGTGTATCCACCCTTCCACGAAGCTTGGTGTCGTTGGCGAACAAGCACATTTTGCCCTGGATACCCTCCCCTATGTCTCTTATGAAGACATTAAATAGTACTGGACCCAATACTGCCCCCCCCCGGTGGAACCCCGCTGGTGACCTCCTCTGCTCTCAAGGATTCCCCTCCTACTACCACTCTCTGTGTTCTCCTTCTCAACCAATTTTCAACCCATTTTGCTACTCTCTCCCCAACTCCTAGTCCCCTTGGTTTTGCAATTAGTCTCCTGTGAGCCACCGAATCGAAGGCTTTGCTAAAGTCTAGATATGTGACGTCCACTACCTGCCCCCAGTCCACTGCCCTTGTGACCCAGTCAAAGAACTTCACTAAGCTTGTTTGGCACAATCTGCCTGCCACAAACCCATGCTGTCTGTTGTCCTGTAGGCCACTGACCTCCATATACCTCATCAGCTCTATCTTTATTATTGACTCCATTAGCTTACACACTATTGAGGTCAGGTTGACTGGCCTATAGTTGTCCGGCTCCTCCCTTGATCCGCTTCTGTGGAGTGGCACCACGTGTGCAGTTCTCCAGTCCTCTGGCACCACCCGAGTCCAGGGAGCTGTTGAACAGAGCAGCTAGTGGGCCTGCCACTTCATCAGCCAGCTCCTTGAGCACTCTGGGGTGACTTCTTCACCTCCATCAGCCCCTCCCTCACCCTCTCGATCCATAAGGTTCCAATTGGGTCACCCCCAGCTCCCGCCTCTATTTTTCCTACTTCAAGCATTGGTTCCTCTTTTTTCCTTGTGAAGACAGAGCAGAAGTACTGGTTTAATACTTACGCCTTGGACCTGTCCTCTGTGACCCAATCATCCTCATGTTTGAGTCTGACAGTGCCATCTTTTTTGTCCCACTTTTCTCTTATCTAGTTGAAAAAGGATTTTTCACCCTTCTTTATTCCTTGAGCTATCTGTAGCTCTTTCTGTGCTTTGGCGTTCTGTACCTCCTTACTTGCTAGCTTTGCCAGCCTCCAGAATTCCTCTATGTCCACCTCCCTAGCTGTTCTTTTGCTTTTCTTGTATGCTGCCCTCTTTTGCCTTATGAATCCTTTAACCCCCCTGTTGAACCAACTTGGTTTTCTGGCCCCTTTTTTCTTGTCCCTCATTCTCATACAACTGCTCGTTGCCTTATGAATGGCCTTCCTGATGACATCCCATAGTCTCTCCCACCCCCATGCCCTTCTCTATGCTCCCTAGGTCCTCCCTAATCATTTCCCTGATTTCGTTAAAGTTAGCCTTTCTGAAATCCAGAGTCCTAGTCTTTGATGGGATTTCCTCCCTGCCCATGTCTATACTAAACCACACTGCGCTGTGGTCGCTTCCACCCATGGGCTCCCTTACTTCAACCCCACTGATGTGCTCCCCGTTAATGAGTACCAGGTCCAGGAGCACCTCTCCTCTAGTGGGACCCATCACTAGCTGTGTCAGGAAGCTATCCTGAATTGTATTTAGTATTACCTGGCTTCTTGCACAGGATGTGGCAGGAGTGCCCCAATCTATTTTGGGCAGCCTGAAGTCCCCTGTCACTACCACCTCCCCTCTCCCTGCTGCCTTCCTCAATTGCGTGAAACAAATAAAGGAAACAAAGCGGAGTAAAAAAACACTATGGTTCTCAAAAGAAGTGGCAGGGAAGGTTAAAGAGAAAAAGGCTGCAGTCAAAAAGTACAAGGAGTCACAGAAGGAGCACGACAGGGAACTGTATCAATTAAAGCAGAAAGAAGTGGGGAAGGCAGTCAGAATAGCAAAGGCCCAAACCGAGGAAAAAATAGCCAACTCAGTTAAGAAGGGGGATAAAACCTTTTATAGGTACATTAGGGAGCATAGAAAGGTTAAGGGAGGGATAGTGAAGATTAATAAAGGAGAGGGGAGGTGGGCAGAGGGAGACAGTGAAAAGGCAGAGACACTGAATGAATACTTTTGCTCAGTATTCACAAAAGAAAATGAGGAGGAGTTACCTAAACCAGACAATAGAAGCCCTCTTGGTAGGGGGGTTGACACCAGTCCATTCACAGAAGAAAGCGTCCTGAAAGAACTCCTAAAACTCAAGGTGGATAAAGCAATGGGGCCTGATGGGATTCACCCCAGAATCCTAAAAGAACTAAGGGAGGATCTAGTGACACCACTGACCACGCTTTTTAACAAATCATGGCAGAATGGGGTGGTACATGAGGACTGGAGGAGGGCAGATGTGATTCCCCTTCACAAAAGTGGGAGCAATGCAGAAGCAGGAAACTACAGACCTGTAAGTTTGACCTCAGTGGTAGGGAAATGATGGATATTTCTGAAAGAAAGAATTGTTGAGTACTTAGAAGCCAGCAGGGCACAGGACCCAAAGCAGCATGGATTTACAGCAGGAAGGTCACGCGTCAGACTTAATCCAATTGATTTCTTTGACTTGGTGACCAAAGTAATAGACCAGGGAGGGGCTGTGGATATGGCCTACCTAGATTTTAGCAAGGCATTTGACACAGTCCCGCACAAAAGATTAATAATCAAGTTAGCCAGCCTTGGGGTGGGTCCCAGGGTGGTACCCTGGGTAGCAAACTGGCTGCATAACAGGACAGAGAAGGTAATAGTGAATGGAACACATTCCGAAGAAAGGGGGGTTACTAGTGGAGTACCTCAGCGCTCAGTACTGGGTCCAGTCCTCTAACATCTTTATAGGTGACACTGCAGAGGGTCTGGAGGGAAAGGTATGCCTCTTTGCAGATGACACAAAGATCTGTAACACAGTTGATACACGGGGGGGTAGAAAGGATGAGAAGGGACTTGGCAAGGTTGGAGGAACGCTCAGACATATGGCAACTTAGATTCAATGCAAAGAAGTGCAAAGTAATGCACCTGGGAAACAAAAACCCAGGAGAAGAATACACAATAGCAGGGGAGGTACTAACAACAACAAAAATGGAAAGAGACCTGGGGGTAGTCATATCAGATGACCTAAAGGTGGGTAAGCAATGTGAAAAGTCAGTAAGGAGAGCCAGGGGGATAATGGGATGCATAGGAAGGGGCATCACAAGTAGAAAAAGGGAAGTGGTTATCCCTCTATACAGACAGTTGGTGAGACCCCATCTGGAGTACTGTGTGTAGTTTTGGAGACCTCATCTACGCAAGGACATAGACAGGATGGAAGCAGTCCAGAGGAGGGCAACTAAAATGGTGCAGGGTCTGCAGCAGAAACCATAAGAAGAGAGACTGAGAGAGCTTAATATGTATACTCTTGATGAAAGGAGGGACAGGGGGGACATGATAGAAACTTTCAAGTACCTCAAGGGAATCAACAAAGTCCAGGAGGGTAGCATCTTTCAGAAAAAGAGATGTGTAAGAACAAGTGGGCACAATTTAAAGATAGAGGGGGGACGGCTCAGGGGTAATGTGAGGACATTTTTTGTCACGGAGAGAGTGGTGGATACATGGAACTGCCTTCCTGAGGAGGTCGATGGGTCTAAAACAGTGGGGGAATTCAAACATGCATGGGACAGACATAAGGCAATTATAGTGGGGGTTGCAGGAAGTAGGCTGTTGGTTAACTAGAATCAGCAGCTTATCCAGTAGGTAGGGAAATGGGCAGACTGGATGGGCCAATGGTCCTTATCTGCCGGCAAAGTCTATGTTTCTATGGTGCATGTCTCCTGCCCCCTCTTCACTGATTTTACTACTGCTTTCCCCCTTTTCTCCTAAGTTCTTCCATTTTGCGATGTACTGCTAATAGGACTCCCCTCTGCATCTTGCCAGGCTTCCTTCTGCCCCTCCTGCCACCGTATGCGGCTGTTTGGTTCTGCCCTTTCTTCTCCTCCATTTATCCCCAGAGTTCCTTGACTACCTGTCTCCAGCAAGTGCCTAAACTTATCAGTAAGTAATCTCTATTTAAAGTGTCAAATCTCCTACACACTGGGCATCCCCTAGATTCCACATTGTCTCCATGAACACTGCCGCTCCACAATTGTTGCACTCCACGATCCTCCCCCTGCTCCTCTGCGTGTGTCTCCAATTACCCCCCCTTCCCCTTGTGCTAGCTCTATCCATGCCATAGTTGCCTAAGTGGCACACCATTTGAACTGCACCAGCTCTCCAACTTGCCAGCACCTATACCCGTATTACTTTTATCAATGTATTCCCCCCAAAGCAGACTCTACAATCAAATTTAAATGCAGTGTAGCTCTTAACAGTGTCCCTACTGCTCCCCGAAGCCCTCAGTGGTAACTTGATCAAACTAACACCCCTGTAGTCCTTCCTATAGACCACTCCAGTATTTAACATAGTACATTTTGTCTTGGATGCACCTCGGAAAACACATCATTGCACTCTTTACAGGAACTTAAACTGGATGTCCTTGACAGAACGGCGAAACATGCATGTGCAATGGTTAACCTATCGCTGTTATTGTGAAAAAGCTCCAGGATATCTAGTGGAGTTCCTGGAGGAATGGAATGTTAAGGCAGGTTTAAGATCTGAAGAGGAAGTAAAATTTAGGGTACCCCTTATGAGAACAGTGAAGGGTCAACATTGTTATTTATATGAAGGCCCAAAACTGTGGAATTTATTACCAGGTTATTTGAGGTCAAGTACAAATAAAATATCTTGGAATGAAATAAAATTATGGCTTGTAAAGGAAGCAATGTCTTTAAAGATTTGCTGTACTTGAGATGTTTAAATGTATGTTTTATTGTTGTATTTTTTTTCTGTTTTTCTTTTTCAGTTGTATATGTATTATGTTTTTTATGTGTGTATAGTGTTTTGCATTTTTATGTATCTAAAAATGAAACTGAAACTGATAAACTGATATTCCTTTGTACAGTAGGACCCCATTGTAAATTAGCTGATGCTAAATTGGGTTTTATCCTGTTTCTGATATCAGAAATAAACTTTACTACTACTACTACTACTACACATTTTCATAGTTCCTAAAGGGATCTTACCTCCCCCTCAGAAAAAGTTCCCTCCACTATGGCAGACTCCCTCTAATGACAGTTATCTCAATTGCAGTAATCCTCTTTACCCCCACACATGCAGTAGAAGTCCACTCTAATAATTTCCATTAATAGATAAATAGTGCAAGTAAACAAGCAGTCAATAGTGAGACAGTCTTTGATGAACCTCTTGTGATGCTTCCCCTTGAAATGTCTCCCTGAGACAAGGATGAACAGAGCAAACTTAAATAATAAGGGAATAGTGGGATCCATACAACTGAAATTAGCCTGTACAGACCCTTACAGATATGGAACATGTCCAGGATGTAGGAGTGGAAGACCCCTAGCAGGAAGCGACCGCTGCACAGTGTGTTTTTTTCTCCATCTAGGTAAGGAGGTGTCCAGAACCAAGTCAAAGGTAGTGGACTTCAAAAGAGCTGATTTTGGCAGGATGGGAGACATACTGGAAGGGCACCTCACCAGCATCCATCTACACATGGATGCTGACAAGAAATAGATCATCATCAAACTGGGTCTGGCAAAGGCCAACTCATGCACAATGATCCAAAGTAAGAAGGCTGGGTCCAAAAATCCGAGCTGGTTGAGCACGGAGGTAGTAGAGAGGGTGAAGGGAGAAAACAGCTGTCTTCAGAAGCTATAAAAGATCCAAAACAGAGGGGGACAGGGAGGAGTATGTGAGGAAATCCAGAGAGTTGAGTAGAGTAGTCAGGGCAGCCAAGGCTTCAAGGGAGCCAAGGATGGCACAGGGGATCAGAAAAAGGGAAAAGGATTTCTTCAGGTGCATGAGAGAGAAGAGAAGAACAGCAGTGCGGGGCCGGCTGGACTTGAACCCAGGATCTTAAAGTTAGCTGCCTCTTTTCTGGCATTTCCCATAACCAGGCTCTTTAACCTGTCCATCAGCTCCACCACAGTCCCTCTGGCCTAGAAAAAAGCCAGAACTATTCCTGTGTTCAAGAAGGGAGACCCAAAGATCCTCTCTACTGACCCATCGCGTTACTTCCTGCTATTAGTAAGCTGCTTGAGAAGCTAATCCATCGCCAGATGCCATCTCACTTACTGGATCTTAACCTACAGTCCCTCATCCAGCATGGTTTTAGGGCGGGACACAGAACCACCACTGCTCTTACCCAATTCTCCAGTGATGTTAAGTCTAACATGGATAAGGGTTTACTGACTGGTGCAGTGTTTAAAGACATTATCAAAGCATTTGACTTGGTGAATCACCCTGTGTTACTGCAGAGTCCACCTTATCTAGAAACTTGTTCACAACAGGTCTCCTTTGGCAGAACTCTCTCTTTCACTGCCCCAATCTCCTGTGGTGTCCCTCAGGGCTCAATTATTGGCTGACTGCTCTTTTCCCTCTTCATTAACGATATTCCTATCAACCTCCCTCACTGTAGCTTCTTAATGTATGCTGATAATCTGGTGCTTTACACCTCTTCCAGGTCCACCGATAACCTAAACCTGCAACTATCCTCTGCGTTCCAGCTTATCCAAGCATGGTTTACCTCAAACTACCTAGTCCTCAACCTGACCAAGACACAGGCCATGCTCTTTGGGTTCTCTAGAAAAGTCCATGCTGAGTACCACAAGCTCCATGTCCTCTGTAGTGATGGCTCTGTTATCTCAAACACTGAATCCTTCAAATACATTGGTGTGACGCTCGACCCTGCTTTAGACTTCTCTTATCACTGAGGTATGCAAGTCTGTCCACCAAAAGACTGGTGATGCCTATAGGGTACATCACTCTCACTCCTGCTGCCAGGATCTCTGTCACAAGGGGTGTCTTGTTTCCCAGACTCTTGTATGCTCCCCCTGTACTCTCTAAGGCCAACGACCGTGTACTATGAAAGTGGGATGTTACTTAAAACATCTGCAGGTTTGCCCTGTCTGCCCCTCGCCTAACCCACCACTGCCCGCTATACTCTCCCCTGCATTGGTTACCCCCTGATGCCCTTCGTTCCCACTCTCTGGGGTGCTTTATCGACTCCTTGACCAGCCATCCTCACCCCACCTACCTTGGGGCGATGCCTAACAGAATCCTTCACTCCCGCTCTCTTAGATCCTCATATTCCTCACTACTCTCTGTCCCGCACTGCTCCACTAAAATAGGTGGGCAAGCGTTTGCCCACTTCACTCCCAAATTCTTGAATTCCCTTCCTCTCCATATAAACAGTTCTCAATCACACTCTACCTTCTAAAGTGTTCTTTTTTCTCACCTCCTCGCATTTGTCACTTGTGACTGCCCCAACCACTGTTTGCATTCTGTTTTATCTGACATCCTTGCCTACCTGCTTATTCTGCTAATTTTATGAATGTTCTACAGTGTTACTGTCTTTGTCGGATCTCCCTTCATCCCTGCATGGATGGATTGGGCCCATCGTATATTCCATGTATATCCCTGCATGGATATGTTGATGCAATTTGTACTTGTATTGCGACTATTAACTAACCTTGCTCAGATGTTTGGATGTATTATATACTCTCCCGGATCGTGCCTGAAAATAGGCAGGTGTATTGCCTAGTGCACTTACCCGGTCACCAAAAGCTTTATAAATAGATAAATAAGATCAGATTGTCAGGATCAAGAAAGCTGGAGGGTGGGCAGAAGAGAGGGAATGAGTACTTCTGTTCAGTGTTTACCATGGAGACGGATAGGCCTATGTCCCAAGGGAAAGGGGGGGGTTGGGGTAGTGGATGGGGAGATCCCAGTGAACAGGGTGTTGGAGGGCCTTCGGTCCCTGCGGGTGGATAAGGCAACAGGGCTTGATGGCATGCATCCAAGGGTTACTCTGGTTATTTTAGACATAAGAAGGTATATATTATCAAGCCCAACAGTGTTGTTTCCATTCAAGATGCAAATCTAACCTAGCTTTAAATATTTCAAAAGTGGGAGAATCTACAACATGTTGAGGGAGACTATTCCATTCCTTGGCACTTCTGATGGTAAAGAAGTTGTCTCTCTTCACAGTATTACATTTGGGATATGGAGTAGTTATGACTACAGAGGTTAATATTTCTAAATTGGTATTGAATCCCACATGATGCTTTTAAATCTGCCTCACTTAGAATTCTGAATAATAGGAGTAGGTCTCCCCTTTTTAGTCCATCCTCCAGGCTGACCAACCCAGTTTTTTTTTAAGTCTCTCAGGATATGGTAGATTACTCAGTCTAGGGATGATCTTAGTTGTCCTTCTCTGAACTTTTTTCAGTAGTTCAATATCCTATCTCAAGTTCGGACTCCAAAAAGAGGAGGCGTAGTCCAGGTGGGAGCGTATATATGATTTATATATAGGAAGTATCAGCTGGTCGTTCCTACAAGTAAATGAACACTCAACACAATTTAGGATTCTAGTGGCTGCTAAGGCAACCTTTTTACTCTGATCAGTGAATGACAAACAGTTATTGATTATTATGCCTAGGTCTCTTTATCCACCTTTTTTAGTTGCCTGTTGTACAGAGCGTAGTTACATTTGGGGTTGTGACGGCCAAAGTGTAGCATGCTGCATTTGTCTACATTCAGCTCCATTTTATTTTCCAGACACCACTTTTCTATGGTCTGCAGATCTTTGACTATAGTTTTATATTTATCTTGTAAAGTTACAACACCACATAGTTTGGTGTCATCAGCAAATGTTAGTAGCATGTTGTCAATATGTAAGTGTACGTCTGAAATGAAAAGATTAAATAACACTGGCCCAAGGACTGATCCCTGGGGCACTCCACTGGTGACTGGTCTGGGTGTAGACACTGCATCATTCACTCGTAACAGTTTGAGGTCTATCCGTTAGCCAATTATTGATCCAATTGATGGTACAGTGATTTAAACCAAACTTACAGAGTTTCAATATTTGTTCATTATGGGGAACCTTCTCAAATGCCTTTGCGAAATCCAACATAACAACATCGACTGGGATACTGTTGTCCAAATTTTCATTCACCATATTGTAAAAAGAAATAAGATTTGTAATACATGAGTGTCCTTGGGTGAATCCATGTTGTGTTGTGTTGGTAAGGTTTTTAATTTTTATCTCCCTTTCTATTCTGTCTTTGATAAGTCTTTCCATGATTTTGCAACAGAGAGGTGTGAGACTTATCGGTCAGTAGTTATTGACTAAACCTTTGTTGCCCTTTTTAAAAACAGGAATGATAGTGGCTTCCCTCCACTCATTTGGAAGATCTCCAGTTGTTGTAGATTTATTAAATAACAAAAGGAGAGCAATTGATATGAAGATAATTTCAGAAGAAATTTGGCTGTGCTATTGCTGGGATCTGAGGAGGTATTGCATCTTAACTTTTTAATTGCTTATTTAATCTCTTCTATAGTAAAGCAAATGGTATTCTCATTTAATGGAGGTGTAACACATGGTGGTATCCTTTTTATTGAAAACAGAACAGAAAAAATAATTTAGTTTTTATGCTAGGATTTCCTTATCTTTGATTATATTGTTATTGTCCATTATATGGTCAATATGTTTATTATTATTTGTCCCTTCTAGGTTATTTATATATGTGAAGATTAGTTTTGGATTATTTCTAGTATGAGCAGATTTAAATTCTGTCATTCTTTTCCCCCCATTTAATAATTGTTTTAAGTAGTTTCTGTTGTCCCTATAATTGTGTAGATTGGTAGGAGAATTTGTATTTTTTAAATTTATCTTTGACCTTCATTTTTATATATGTATTTTTGTTTGTCATCCATATGGGAATTGGACCTTTTTTATTGTATTTCTTTTTAAGTGGAACATATTTATTTTCACATTTCTGAATTACATTCTTTATATGAAGCCATGCATTGTCTACAGAAAGTTGATTATTATTAAACCAGTTGTTATTAGTGAGGTTGTTTCTCATGCTTGTGAAATCTGCTCTATTGTACTCTCTTATAAAAAGTGTTCCCATAGGTCTTGTTCTACATCCTGTTAGTTTAAATTATATAGAGTGGTTGCTGGAACCCAAGGGAGCTGTCATTTTAGTGTCTGATATAGAATTTTCAATTGTTGTCGAGACAAGGTCTAAGATATTTTCTTCCCTGGTTGGTAGAGTAACTATCTGAGTCAAGTCTAGTGGGGTATACATTGGGAGGGACGAGGGGAAGAGGTATAGCATGGTCACACACAAAGTGAATACGCTGTGCTCCAAGGGAACATATTTTCAATGGGGGGGGGATATTAAGACAGTGCCTGGCTGCGCATTTGGTGACAGAATGCACATTGGCCACACACCTCTACCTCACCAGGTGGCATAAGTGCCCACGGCCCCAGTGGGAATTCCCACATCAGGCCTTTTTAAGATTAAAAATAGCGATCTTACACCCTATCAGGGTGGGAAAATTTTGTTTATTATTTTTCCTTGGAAGTTTGTTGCAGTTGGATTTACTGCAGATCCCCTAAGTTGTTACAGGGGTCTTGCAGTCCTACAGTTTTACTGTTCTAAATTCATCTGATCGATTTATTGTTTTGTATATAGTTATGCAAGTTATGGTTATGACAACTCATAAACAAAAGATGCAAAGATCAAAGCTTCTTGCACAGCACCAACGCAGGGGAGATAAAGAGACATGGCAGCAGGGACACAAGTGACTGGGGGGATACAAAATGGCCAGAAAACCTCCATGTCTCCTTGGGTATCCCCCCCAGTTTCATTTCTTTTTTTTTCTTCTCATCAATATGGGTAGCTTAAACATACTGTCATATAATGTCAAGGGGATGAACGCCCACATTAAGCACACGAGGCTCCTAAGTGAGCTAAGGGGGTTTGCATGCGACATCGCGTTTCTCCAGGAAACGCATCTTACTGAAGTAGAACATGTAAGCTGCGCCGGGGATGGGTGGGAGAAGTCTGGATAGCCTCACACCCAGTTGCTAAGAAAGCAGGGGTTGCAATTCTTATAAAAATAAGTAGTTCACTGAAGGTAATGAGCTCAGATCGGGCCATGCAGGGACGATATGTTAGAGTCTCAGGGGAGCTGATGGGCAAGGTGGTGCATTTAGTTAACAACATATATGCACACAACACACTGATCGATCAGTTTTTAATAGAACTCTTTTCAAAGTTAGCTGCATTATCCCCAGGTCAACTAATATTAGGAGGGTATTTTAATATAGCTCCCTACTACCACATAGACCGCTCCAGCAGTTCGACCGGTACCAACAAAGCAGCCACTAGGAAACTCAGGGCTTGGACATCAGAAATGGGATTGGTGGATGTGTGGAGAGCTCTCCACACAACAGAAAAAGACTTCACCTTTTACTCCAATTCCCAGAAAACTTATTCCAGAATAGACCTGTTTTATACTCGACAGACGGATTTGCATTGGCCTCAGGTGTGAAAATTCACCTTATTACACTGCTGGACCATAGCCCAGTCTCTCTGAAATTGTGGTGGAGATGGAATAATGGGGTTCGATCGTGGAGACTCAATACTTCCCTGCTAAATGACAAAAGCTTTGTCACTAAACTAACACAAGTGGCTACTAATTTGGAGACTGATTCACCAATGCAAGATTGTTCACCCCTAATATGGTGGGACACACAAAGCGATCCTGAGGGGTCAGGCGATCAGTTTCGCTGTGGGTCAGAAGCTCGCAAATGCCAGGACTGCCCAGCTTACCAATAAAATTCAAAGAGATAGGGCAGTTACTGAAAAAGCAACTGGGTAAAAAGAAACTCAGGAAAGAGTTAAATGCAGTTAAAATGGAACTGTCAAAGCTACAGGACAGGAGGGTGGAAGGAATGCTGTGCTATGCAAATCATAAATATTACGAAGGGGGGTGGGAAAGCAGCTAAGTTCTTGGCTTTCCGTCTTCACAAAGCTCAAACGGAGTGACATGTTCCCCATATAATAGATGAAACTGGGAAAAGCTGGGTCACACCCACTGACATAGCGCAGCAATTTAAGAACTTTTATCAGACCCTATATGCAGAAGATAAATCATAGGCTCAGGTGACTTCGGACACAAGGGACTTCCTAAAACCTTTGACCCTTCCGGAGCTAACACAAGAAGAGCAAAAAGAGTTATCTGCCCCAATAACCTATCAGGAGATGGCACAAACCATTTCAGGGCTAGCAGTGGGTAAATCCCCTGGCCCAGATGGATTGGGTGCAGAACTATATAAAAAATGAAAAAAAAGACTATAATACCTTGGCTGCAAAAGGTATTTAACTCTTGCTTAGAGGAGAACAGACTACTCCCTTCATGGGAGGATGCGATGCTCACAGTTATCCCCAAACCGGGTAAGCCCGGAATGGCCTGTATGGATTTTAGAGCCATTTCTCTCCTAAACCAGGACTTAAAGATTTTCACCAAGTTGTTGGCAACAAGACTTCAAAAGTTTGTAGAAAATTGGTCCATCCAAATCAGACAGGGTTTATCCCAAGGCGTCACCTAGCTGATAAGATCAGACTGCTTCTGAATATTATGGCTAGGAGCCAGAAAGCCCCCTGCCCTCAAATGTCCATATTTTTAGATGCCAAGAAGGCCTTTGATCGCCTTAACTGGACATATATGACAATGGTACTGGAGCATATGGGTATTGGTGGGAATTTCTTAAAATGGATATCCCTTTGTTACTAACATCCAACAGCAAGGGTGAAAGTCAATGGAACAGTCTCTGGTGGACTGAATATAAGTAGAGGGACGAGACGGGGTGCCCACTGTCACCCCTGCTCTTCGTCCTTAGCATGGAGCCTTTGGCCCAGGCCATCAGGACAGATCCCAACATCAGGGGTATAACTATTGGACATCAAACATACAAAGTGTCATTATATGCTGATGACATGGTAGTTTATCTAGAGGATCCGAAAAAATTCCTCCACCACACTCTCATGCTCCTGGAGAGATTTGGAACTATGTCTTGTTTCAAAATTAACCTGCATAAATCAGAAGCCTTGGCGCTTAATGCAGATCCAGGTGTCACCCCCATTGGACCGACCCCTTTTAAATGGGTCAGAGAGAAAATTAGGCCTTTAGGGATACAGATCCCAAGGGACCTCACTAAATTGTACCACTATACTTGTAATACCCTAAAGCGTGAAATATTTAAAGACCTGAACACGTGGCAAAATATGCCCTTTATGTTCTCTAACAGGGTAGATAGGGTAAAACTGAATATTTTACCCTGATATCCATTCCTTTTCTCGACTTTGCCAATCACCTTTGCCAAGACAGACTGGAGAGAACTTTGCTCTCATATTTTATTTGGTCAGGGAGAAGACACCGCAAAAAGAGGGATTTACTGTCGGAGAGGAAAGAAGAGGGGGCCTGGGAGTCCCTAATTTCTATCATTACTATTTAGCAGCGCAGATCCTTCCCATTCTCAAAATACTTGCCCCAGAATTAAGAGGCAGTTGGTATAATATAGAAAATCAAGATGTTGGACCCACTCCTTTGAAGCTATTGCCCTGGTTGGTCCTGCCCAAAGATCTGAAAAAAATCCAAAATAGATGGACCCGACAAACCATGAAAGCATGGCTTGAGGCGAGGCAATGGTGGGAGATCGCAATGAAGGTCTGGAAATACATCCCAATGGCCAACTTTCCTGACTTTTCCTGTTGCCAGGGGGGATCCAGTGGTGCATAGATGGGAACAACAGGGCCTCAGATTTCCCCTCAGTTTCTACAGGGTTGGATCTAAACATTTTTAATAATTTAAAAGTGGAATTTGGTCTAAATAATAAAGAATTTTTTAGATTTCTTCAATACAGACATTATCTCACTGAGGTGATAGGACTGATCTTTCTTTCAGCCGATCCCCCCAAACCGATTACCTTTATATACCAAAGTAGCAAAATGGGCAATACCAGACAGTTTATATCCAATGTGTATAAAGAATTACAAGCGGGGGTGGGTGCTCTTTTAGTCCAACAAATCCAAGATAAATGGCAGGAGGAGAGAGGGGAGGAATATACGGATGAGGAATGGGGAACAATATGGGCAGGAATTTTCAAAACCACGGGATCTCCCTCCTGGAGATTTTTCAGGTGGCAGGTGAATGTCAGATTCTTTATTACCCCCACAATCTCCTGCCACTACTCAGCCATACATACAGATCATGCTGGAGAGACTGTGGAGAGAAGGGTACATATGGTCATGTCTTTTGGGATTGCGCAGTCCTTCATCCCTTTTTGGCCTCAGTTAAACGTAGTGTTAAGAAAATTTTTGACCTTCCAGATGAACTCAACTTTGTGCATTTGGTACTGGGTTGAACACCGGACAGTGTAAATATGCCAAATTTAGAATATCTTCACTATATTTTGTTTGCAACTGCACTCAAAACTATAACACAGGTCTGGTTGTCACCTACACCACCTAGCTTCAGGTCCTGGAGGGCAAATATTGAACGTGTCAGGGATATGGAGGCCATTACTGCCAGGTTGCAGCTACAAGTCGATCGCTTTAACTCCAGATGGCTCCCCTACTTTGATTATGTTGAAGCGAAAGGGGGAAGATCCAACCTGGAACAATTAGTACATTCATAACCAAACTCACACACGCTGGAGTCGGATTCTAAGTATTTGAGGGTGGGGGGAGGATATACTGAGCCTGATATTTGCTCTCCTGGACCATATCTTTGCTTCAATCCCTAGGTACCCTGCAGACTTTTTTTTTTTGGTAGTTGGTGCAATTTACACTGAAATCTAATTGTAATGGGAATAATAATAAAGAGTTGTCTAGTTTTTGTTTGTATTTTATGGACAAAAATATATATTTTTATTTTGGTTAAGTTTATTGTATATAAAATTCGAAGGTTATGTCTAATTGATTAATGTCAATGCCAGGCCAGATGTCTCCATAGGAGGGTCCCCCTTTGGCTGTACAACGACTGCTCCCTTTTAGTGGGTCCGTTTGGGTGCACCTGGAGACAAAGAAAAGTAGAAACACTGGGTAAATGAACTGTATTGACTACATCATGTTTTTTCTTAAAGCAGGCTTCCTCTGCATATTGATATATTAATGGATGAGGTAATCTGAATGTGAATGCCAAAGACAACTATGGTTATGTATCCCTTACCTTCTCAATAAAATTATAAGTTAAAAAAAAAGAATATTTACAAGGACAGGATGTTTGCCAAGAATGGAGGTTGAAAAGACTTATAAAAGAGCTAAAATGCAACTGCAAGAGATATTACGATTAGGAGAACAAAGGACACAGACTGAAAGAAAATGTTATTTTATTTTGCCTTTGTAAATAGCTATACTGAACAAGTTTGTTTTCTGATACTGCTAGTGTACATAAATATTTTTGGTGAATTTTACAACTGCTCCTGGTTTTCCTATGCTTCCTGACCTGTGCCTCGACGACAGATGGTGTCAGCCTAAGTGGGATTTACACTGTGCATACCATAAGACAGGATTTTTGTGCGTGTGTACTGGAACTAGTACCAGGGAAGCACAGAGGAAGGTATGGATTCTGTAGCAGCAAGTCCAGGAGTGGTTACCAGGAGAATGTCAGCCAAACTAGCAGAGACAGAAGTCCAGTCTGAGATTGTACAGCCAGCACAAGTTATGGAAGGACAGGCAGTGACAGAACCTGAAAGCCTGATGGACTTTTTCAAATGGAGGGCTATACAACAAAAAGAGACTGAGAAGAAGAAAGAAAAAGAGATTCAACATTTAGAAGCACAGAGGAGAGAAGAGATGCAGTGACAGGAGCAGCGATGGCTGGATGCCTTGCAAGCTATCAAAGGCAGAGGATCCAGCACAGATCCAGACGAGCAACAAAATGCAAGCAACTTAAAAGCCATTAAACTTACAAAGTTGTTTCCCTCAGATGATATAGAGGCATACCTGACAACTTTTGAAAGAGTTGCCACAACCTGCCAATGGCCAAAGCAGCAATGGAAAATCAGACTGGTAACCTACCGGACAGGGAAAGCCCAACTTGCCTCCAGCAGTATGGACACTGCACAGTCAGAAAACTATGACCTGGTGAAAAGCGAAATCCTGAAAAGGTATGACATCTCCGGAGAGACATACAGGTAGAGACTTCGATCTCTGAGGTACAGTTCAGTCGACAATCCTCGAGAGGCCTTCACCCGACTCAGAAAACTCCTGATAAAATGGATCCAACCAGAGAGCAAAACAGTCCCAAAGATCGACACATTTGCCATTGAGCAATTAATCAACATCTTGCCTACAGATGTGCAGCTGTGGGTAAAGGAACACCGACCACAGAGTATAGAAAAGGCTGTTTCTTTGGCCGAGGACTACCAAATGGCCAGACAGATGCCACAGCAGCGAGGTAACAGCCAAGAACCAGTAAGACACTTTCCCATTTAAACTCCAAGCCTGATAAGAACTCTGGTGGGGGTAACAAATGGGGCCCAAAGACGTTATCTGCTATAACTGTAATAAGCCAGGCCATTTTGCAAGAAACTGCCGTAGTAAGGAGAGTGGCACTGGAGCAGATTTGTCCTTGGCAAATTGGGGCAAGTACTTAACAGATGTGAAGGTGGGGTATAAGACTGTGAAGGGACTCATTGATCCTGGAAGCAGACAGACCCTAGTGCATGTTAAAGTGCTGGAAAAACACTGTGCAAAAGGACCAGGTACTGGTGTCATCTGCATCCATGGGGACACTCGATACTATCCCACCACCCAAGTGACTCTGACCATTAAAGGTGTGTTGCACCACATGAAAGTGGGGGTGGTACCTAAGTTACCTGTACCTGTGATTATTGTAAATGACTTTCCAGGGTTTACTGAGTTAATCAAAGAAGGAGTAAATCCTGATGTTTCAGCAGCTGTGGTGGCAAGAGCTCAGGCAAAGAAAATTTCAGATGGTGGGGACACTTTTCCTTTCAGTGATTTTGATTCAGACTTGTTTCAGCACAGCTCCAAGATCCGGAAATCAAAGAAAGAAAGACGATGCCTAAAGAAACTGTGGCAGCAAATGACTGATGGACATAAAGGGTTAAAGGGAAACAGTGGAAAAGGTTTACCCAGGCACTATAAAAATGCCTGATTAGTGCTTTCAGACGGTAATATTTTATAACAAATAACTCTAATTGATTTTTTAGTGATTTGAACAGTGGCCTTCAACTTTCACATTTCTATTGCTGGCAGCCACCATTTCATGAGTAGCAGAGAGCTTCCTGAGCTCACTTTATGCTAATATGCCCTGCCAACCAATAGCTGAGGTCAAACAGGCATATTAGCATACAGTGAGCTCAGGAAACTCACTGCTGCTCATGAAATGGCTGCTGCCAGCAACAGGAAGTGGAAGTTGTGGGTAGCTGTTCTAAATCATTAAATAAAGTTGTTACTATCTGAAAGCACTAATTGAGAGTTTCTGCAGTGTCTGAGAAAAGCTTTGTCTTTTCCATTGTTTCCCTTTAAAATATGAAAATGTTGAAACTAAATAACTGATAGTGATTTTCTTTCAGAACAAGCTAACAATGTTTCTCTCCAGGGTTATTTAAGCAGCTGGGGGTGAAACCAAAACAGGGTGGACCAATGTTTAAAAAATGTAATGGGTTACTGTACAGAGTTTGGGTTAAACCTCAGACACAGGAACAGACAGAACAACTGGTTATGCCACAGAAGTATAGAACAGAGTTGTTACAGATAGCACATGATAGTCCCATGGCTGGTCACTCAGGGAGGAATCGCACCCTTGCCAGATTGTTGTGTAGATTTTACTAGCCTGGAATTCATGAAGATGTTGCTACCTATTGCAATTCCTGTGCTGAGTGTCAGAAAGTAGCCCAAGTCACTAGAAAAGACAAGGTACCCCTGGTGCCCCTACCCGAGATAGCTGTGACTTTTGAGAGAATTGCAATGGATGTGGTTGGTCCTTTAGACAAAAGTAGTAAGGGTAATAGATTTATACTGGTAGTATGCGACTATGTTACTCGATACCCTGAAGCAGTTCCAATGCATACTGTTACAGCCCCAAAAGTTGCAGCAGAGCTTGCCAAAATTTTCAGCAGCATGGGCATACCTAAAGAAATTATTACTGATCAGGGTAGTAATTTTGGTGCTGCATTACTTAAGGAGCTGTACAGACTACTAGGTATCACTGCCATAAGAACCTCCCCCATCACCCATAGACAGATGGTCTTGTTGAACGTTTTAACCAAACCCTAAAACACATGTTAAAAAGGTTTATAAAAGGGGAAGGGAAAGACTGGGACCAATACTTGCCTTACCTAATTTTTGCTTACAGAAAAATGCCATAGGCATCAACAGGGTTTTCACCATTTGAAATGCTGTATGGTAGGCAGCCAAAAGGGCCACTGGATGTGATAAAAGAAACGTGGGAAGATAACCCCCACCCAGAAACAATCTATAACTTCTTATATGTGTGCCCTAAGAAAGAAGCTGGCAAAAATATGTTGAAATTGCCCATAGTAATCAGGAAGAGGCCCAAAACTTGCAGAAGGTATATTATGACCATGGGGTAAAAGAAAAAGTTTTTGAGCCAGGTGAATAGGTGTTCTCACTGTTACCCACAACAAAAAATACTGTACATGGTTAATGAAGTGGCAAGGGCCTTATAAAGTTATTAGACGTACTGGGACTGTTAACTACGAGACAGACCCCTGACAGGAAAAATCCTTCTAAGATATACCATGCTAACCTCCTCAAGAAATAGGCTGACAAAATGCCAAAAGCGGCTTTGCTAGTTTTACCAGAAACTGATAAGGAAGATACGGATGTAGCTTATGATAGACTGGAACAAACTGTAAATGCTGATGCTGTAAAGGTGAATGTTTCCTTAACCTCAGAACAAACTGCAGAAATCTGTAATGTGCTAAAGACATTTAACAATACTTTTACCACGGTACCAGGCCGAGCAAAAGGGATTGAGCACGTAACAGTGACAAGAAATGCTCGTCCTATTAGACAAAAGACATACAGGTTACCAGAGCGGTTAAGAGCTGATGTGGTTAAGGAAATACAAAAGATGAAATAATTGGGTATCATAGAAGAGTTGAGGAGTGCTTGGTCATATCATATGGTAATTGTAAACAAAAAAGAAGGGGGTGTTAGAATCTGCCTTGATTTTAGGAAGCTTAATCAAGTGTCAGAATTTGACAGTTATCCTATGCCCAGAATAGATGATTTGGTGGACAGACTGGGGAGTGCAAAGTATATCAGTACCCTGATCTCACCAAAGGTTACTGACAAATACCTGTAGCTAAAGAATCCAGAGACAAAACTGCATTTGCCACCCCTATAGGATTCTATCAGTTCACCACCATGCTATTTGGTTTACATGGTGTGCCAGTTACATTCCAATGGTACAAAGATGTCATTTTATCCCTTAACACTAGTTACTGTGCTGCATACTTGGATGATGTCGTGGTGTACAGTCCAAACTGGAAAAGCCACCTGTAACACCTATGAGCAGTTATCCAAGCTATCAAAAATGCAGGCCTTGACTATTAATCTTACCAAATGTGCATTGGGCATGCAGGAAACCAGATATTTGGGCTATGTGTTGGGAAATGGAGAATTTAAGCCAGAGGTTTCTAAGATACAAGCTGCAGCTAACAGCCCAGTTCCTAAAACAAAGAAACATGTCAGGTCATTTTTAGGGCTGACTGGTTATTATTGGAGATTTGTTCCCAACTTTGCAGAGATAGCTACTCACCTCACTGAACTCGTAAAGAAACTGTACCCAAATAATGTGAAATGGACCTCAAGAGTGTGATGAAGTTTTTCAAGCCATAAAGGCTGCATTATGTTCAGCCCCTGTTTTAAGAAACCCAGACTTTGAGAAACCATTTTTGCTAAAACAGATGCATCAGAGGTAGGCCTAGGTGCAGTACTGAGTCAAAATGTAGATGGGAAAGAACATCCTATTCTGTACATAAGTATGAAATTGCATGACAGAGAGAAAAGGTACTCCACTATCAAAAAGGAATGTTTAACAGCAAAGTGGGCCATGGAGTCCCTTAAGTTTTATTTGCTAGGAACTGACTTTGTTCTTGTAACAGATCACAATCCTCTCTGTTGGCTTAACCAGATGAAAGAGAAAAATTCCAGAATCACAAGGTGGTACCTGGCACTATAGCCATTTAAATTCACGGTGATGCACAAATCTGGTAGAGAGCATAGCAATGTCAATTTTCTGTCAAGATATGGATCAGGAATTGAGGGTCCTGAAGGTTGAAAAACAAATGTATGGGTTTGAACTTTACTATACTGTTAGAGAAAAACAGAATAACGTACATGTGCTTGATTTCTGAAAGAAGCTAATATTATTAAAGAATTAATAAAAAGTTTTGGAAACCTGTTTAATAAAACAGGTCCCCTCTTAAGGAGGGAGGTGTATGTGACAGGGTGGAAGAGGACCCTGTCCCATTTGTTAGAGAAAGTGGTTTAAATGCAAGGATCTTTCCTTTCCTGTCTCTTCTCTGTCTGGTTGCGCAACCCAATTTTCCTGTGAGACTTTGAATTTGATCACCTAGGCAATCTCGCAGTCCTTTGCCTCTCACTGTCTCTCAGTTTTCCCTTGCTGTCCATTTTCCTCCCTTGCATATCAGTGAATATAAAAAATATGTGCAAATCATTGTATGGAAAGGTAACTGATAATAGGATCACTTGTGTTTAGAAAATATATAGTGTTACTGTTGAAATATATATAATTATATTTTGAGATGATTGCAGAACACTATTGTAAATTCCAAAGATTACTTGAGTGAGAATCTTCCAGCCTTTTGCAAAAGCTGTAGGGGCCTTAGAAAGCACACTGTGTTCCAGCAGCTCCTGAAACTTACAAGAACAGAATATTTGCAAGGAGAGAATGTTTACTAAGAATGGGGGTTGAAAAGACTTATAACAGAGCTAAGCTGCAACTGTAAGAGAGATTATGATTAGGAGAACAAGGGACATAGACTGAAAGAAAACTATTTTATTTTGCCTTTGTAAATAGATATACTGAACAAGTTTATTTTATGATACTGCTAGTGTAAATAAATATTTTTGGTGAATTTTACAACTGCTCCTAGTTTTCCTATGCTTCCTGACCTGTGCCTTGGTGACAAACAGTTGGCAGAGGTCCTGGCAGGGCCTCTGGCACACTTGTTCCAACACCTCCCTGGGGACTGGGTGCATGCCGGGACCGGAGGATGACACATGTAGTGTGCCTCCATAAGAGTGGGCCCAAGGACGAACCAGGTAACTACAAACCGGTCAGCCTTGCCTCCATCGTGGGGAAGCTAATGGAGACTATCCTTAAAGAGAAGTTGGTGATCTTTCTGAAGAAGAATGGTCTCCAGGATGAAAGGCAACATGGGTTTGTCTTGGGCAGATCCTGCCAGACAAACCTGTTTGACTTTTTTGACTAGGTGTTGAGGGCACTCGATAGGGGCCATGTGGTGGATGTCCTGTATCTGGACTTCAACAAGGCCTTCGACTCAGTGCCACATGGAAGGTTGACTAGTAAGTTGAGAAACCTGGGAGCAGGGGAGAAACTGGGTGGATGGATTAGGAGCTGGCTGCAGGACAGACAGCAGAGGGTAGTTGTAAGGGGAGAACTCTCAACTCCCAGAGCTGTAACCAGAGGGGTCCCACATGGCTCGGTACTACGACCGATGCTATTTAACATCTTCATTGCCAACATATCGGATAGGAGTAAGATCAGCCTTTTTGCAGACAGCACAAAGAACAGTGCAGAAGTGGATAGTGTGGAAGGGGGGCAGGTACTCCAAGAGGATTTACCAACACTTGAGGGCCGGTCAGACACATGGCAGCTGGGGTTCAATGCTAAGAAGTGCAAAGTCATGCACTTGGGAGCCAGAAACCCTGGGGATTACTGCTGGCTAAGGGGAGCGCAGTTACCACTTCAGTGGAGAAGAAGGATCTGGGGGTACTAGTCACAGGGGACATGAATCACTCAGTGCAGTGTAGGAAGCGTCCAACGTTAATAAGATGGTGGGGTGCATTGCCAGGGGAATTACCTCTACAAGAAAGGAAGTCATTTTGCCGCTGTACCGGTCACTGGTGAGACCTCACTTGGAGTACTGTGTGCAGTTCTGGTGGCACTATTTATAGAAGGATATCAAACTACTGGAGGGGGTCCAGTGCAGGGCAACAAAGATTATCTTTGGACTGGGGGACAAACCATATGAGGAAAGACTGGGGTAGCTCAACATGTATTCCCTGGAGGATAGAAGGGAGAGAGGGGATATGACGGAGACCTTCAGATACTAAAAGGGCATGAATAGGGTCAGTACTGAGGGCATGTTTAAATTAAAGAAGGGGAGGGACACAGTCAAACTGGAGGGTGGATGATTCAGGAGGAAATGAGAATGCACTACATTACAGAAAGGGTGGTAGTGAGGTGGCACGCACTGCCAGAGCAGATGATACCACTGAAATCTGTGGGCAGTTTTAAGAGGGGGTGGGGCAGGGTCAAAAGTTAAGGTCAAAACTGGGAGGAAGCTGGGGAGGGAGGAAAGGGGGCAATAAATCAAATGGACAGGCAAGGGTGGGGCAGCTGCAGTAGATTAAACTGGGAACAGTGCAGTCAAGCAGACTTGATGGATCGTATGGCTTGTGTTCTGCTGGCATTTTCATATGTTCATATGAACCACTCAGTTACCATCCTGTGCTCTATCCTGAATATTCCAGTACAGGTGCGTAAAAATTGCATGTTCTGGAAGTAAAAAGGGCACTAGGCTACTGCGGAAGAGTGGACACAGCTGAAGGGATACAGGACCTACAGGAAGATCTGGAAAAGCTGGGGAGGTGGTCCAGGATCTGGCAGCTTGGCTTCAATGCCAAGAAATGCAAAGTTATGCATACTGGAGCCAAGAATCCCAGGACAGAGTACTACCTGGGTGGAGTCCGAGTATCAGCATCAGAGGAGAAGGACCTGGGAGTGATGATCACTAGTGACCTGAAGCACTCCATGCAGTGCAAGAAAGCAGCAGCAAAGGCAAACAAGATGCTGGGATGCATATCTAAGGGGATCAGTACAAGGAGGGAGGAGGTTATACTGCCCTTGTACAGGTCACTGGTAAGGCCGCATCTATGGAGTTCAGTATTGGTACCCACACCTCAAAAAGGACATTAACTTGCTAGAGAAGGTCCAGAGGAGGGCTACAAAGATGATAGTGGGTCAGCAGGGTAAGGCATACGAGGAGAGGTTAAGGGCACTGAACATGTACTCCCTGGAAGACGGAGAGAGGGAGGGGCCATGATTGGGACCTTCCAAGTACTTGAAAGGGATAAATAAGGTTGATAAGGAGACTCTCTAAGCTGAGTGGCAACCATAACATGAGGGGGCATGGTCAGGAAGCACTTCTTCACAGAGAGGGTGGTGGACACTTGGAATGCACTGCCAGAAGAGGCGATTTAGTTGAAGACAGTGGGCAACTTTAAGAGAGGCTGGGACAGGCATAAGGGGAAGGTAAGGATCATGGGTAGGGAGGATGGGAGGAGTGGGGAGGGAGGACAAGGACATTACCTCAAGCTGTGGACCCTGCAATACGAGCAGACTTGACAGACCAAATGGACTTCTGCTGACTTTTTCGTAAGTTGGCATGTTCATATGAACTGGACAAGGAATGGCAGGTCCCAGAGCTCACAGCATTTGTTACCTGTGGAGATGGTGGTAAAGGTAAGCCAGCAGGTAGGAAAACTATTTCTCATTTGATAGTCTCCTGCATTCAGTTCGGTTATAAAAAAGCTGGTCAAGTGCCTCCCAGAGGCCCACAGGCACCTCAAGGGGCACCTCTGCTTCTCTGGCAGCTATAGGGGCATCCTCCTTCTGGAAATTTGTAAAGTAGCTACCTGGAAAATAATGCACACCTTCACAAAACCACTACTGCCTGGACATACAGTCCAGGATGGATGCCAGTTTTGGAACTGTCTTGCTGAACTTTTTTTCTAAGTAGGTTCTAGATCCATCCTCCTAAGGTACTACTGGTGAGTCTGCACTTTTGTAAGGCACCCATGATGGATTTCTGTTTGAAGAAAAATATTCCCTGCTCAGCAGCTGTGGTTCCCATTGTGTTCTCACTGTTTTGCTGTAAAGGATCTGCCGGTAGCGAGGCCGTATCCACGGAAAATGAAAATTACGTACCTACTGCAATTCTTGATCTTTCTGTGCATCTTCACCATTTATCACAGTTGGGTTGTGACCGGAGGTCATGACCCCACAGGAGCTTTTTTTTTTTTGATGGGCGGAGCTGACACAGTGACGGTGCCGCCCCTCAAGGCAGACGTACAACGTGGTGCTTGCGGGTTGGCCGTCAACTGTCGTCGGTGAGTGTATGTCCGTCACGCTTCTTTCACCCGTAAACTGCTTTACATCCCTGCAAAACAGATGACTGGGCCTGTGGTGGGATCTGTACCAAACCCCTTTTGTTTTAAAGTTGGCCCTTTAAGGTCTCACTGCACTATGGATGTTCAACCAGGGAAGTGGGAGTGTCAAGCAACACCTGAGCCTGATAAAAGGAGAAGGGTGAAAGGCAGAAGGAGGTTTCTGTTTTAGTGAGATACAAATTGAGAGAGCAAGAGACTAAACTGCAAGAAGTTTCGCTTAATACAAGCAGGTTGTTTCTTTTTCCTGTTAATGAAAGTAAAGCAGATTTGATTTCATTTAAACTGGTATCTGGAGTGTTTTTCTTTGAGACTGCTCCCCAGAAGCTGCCCAGTTCGCTACCTTGTCACAGTTGTCTTTTAAAGGGCAGGCTGGGCAGGAGGACATCACCCCAGCTGGCTGCAGCACTCTGTCCTGCTCCACCGCAACCGGAAGCTCTATCTTGGAAGGAAGTCAACAGCACCCCCTGCCGACCAGAGAGGAATTTCTGCAGTGTCCTGGGCAAATATCCCGATTTCATTAAAAATACTACCAACAGCATAATTTGGTTCAATTTCAGTTGGTTTCCATCTGTATCTCTCCCCCCCCCACCAATGAGGCCAAAAACATGCAGAATTGCCTAGTCCTCCTTTCCCAGTCTACAAAAACTAAATAAATAAATATGTAAGTTATTTCACAACACTAACATTAGGAAAGTGAAAGACAGGAAGCATCTGTCACTTCATATCCTCGCTAATTTTTACATATGTTCAATCTCTATGGTCAAGACATACTATAGTGAACTCAGTACTGTATGTGCCAGTGTGACTGCTCAAAAATGCTTTGTCAGGAGGTGGAAGTGGAAATCTTTTTTTTTTGTTTAAGATTCCTGGCATTTTACGATCCACAACCTGACACTTCATGGTGAACCACTACTTTTTCAAGGTGGTGGTCCTGGCATTACACAAAACGCTTTATATGTATTTTTTTTTTTTTTTTTTTATTTCTGAGACCAAATCAACTCCAAACATCTACTACTACCACTAGTCACACCTCAGTGACTGATCAGTTTAGCTAGTAACCTTCCTGTCACCTTTGTTCTGGTATTTATGGGAGATGATATATATACTAAACTACTAGCACTAGCACAATAGCGCCAGTATAGTTAGGGTTGAGTAAAGTGTTCAATGTTAAACCCAGTTTTAGCACCTTAATAAATTTGGTGGCGTTCGATGGAATAGCCCAAAATTTGGTATGCATGGTCTGGCTGGCAGTCTCTCAAAATGTGAAAAGTTTTGTGATGGTATCTTGTGAGGTTTCTGGGCTCTGGAACAGCGATTTTTGGAAAAGTGAGTTTTTTTCCTATACTTAACACGTTTATTTTATTTATTTATTAAAAAGTTTCACCAGGAAGGCACAGTGAACAACGAGTTGCTCGTCTCCCAGTGCGACCTTGGGGAGGTACAATTGGATGAAGAATTAGACATACAGTTTAACATCTAATATATCCAAGAAATTAAACATTCAATTACATCTGTCATAAGACATACAGTTAAAAAATATCATAAATAATCACACAATCGTATTTGTGATGTATCATACAGTTAAATATATCATACCTGTGGAATATGCATTTAAATACAAGTGGCTTATCTGAGGAACATAGTACAGAAATTTAATGTAGCCTTGGAGCCAACTCCTTGTAGGAATGGACCAGGATCACAGTTAAGAGACAGATTATTTAGCAATTATTGAATGAATGAGGTGCAGTGGGGGGACATCAAGGAGGGTAGAGGGGTAGGTAGGGGAAACTAGCTGGGGGAAGGAGAGGATAAAGATGGGGGGAACATTACTGGAGGAAAGTGAGCAAAAAAAAAAATCAGTTGTGAGGGGCAAGTTAACACAGACCTAGTGCAATCTGGGAGCACCTCAGAAAGAACAAAAAGTGTAAATTAGCTCAAGTGAACCAATTCCTTTGATTTAGTGCAGGGGGGTAGAGAGGAGGAGAGAGGTGGGGGTAAGGGATAAGGAAAGGATGGACGAGTCATACCTGAAACTGCCCCCTTCAGAGTGCTGAGATCGTTGCCAGTGGTGGACTGAGGCGAGGACTCAGAATAAGGGGCAGGAGTAGGCACGGACAAGTTGGGTAGAGATAGTAGAAGGGATGGCAAAGGGAAAGAGGAGAGGGGTGGGAGAAACTTGCCTAAGACTAGGCTTCTTCAGGATGCTGAGAATCAGGCAAGGATGAATTAGGTAGAGAGGATGAAGGGGAAAGGGGAGGGAAGGAAGCGTAATTTCCCAGTGCTGGACCCCTCCAGGATGCTGAAAACCCTGCCAGGGGGCAGAACTAGGTGAGTGTACTGTCTAGGCTTTCACGTACAGCCTAGACAGGACAGAATTTTCTTCACAAAACTGAAAAAGTGGCCAGTGTCGAGGTAGTGCCTTTCCAAGGTTTCATGAAAAAAAGAAAATATTTAACAGTTCTAGACTTATAAGGAAGTTTTTTTTTCCTGGGCATGCTCAGTAGGATTTCTGGACAATCCTCTGATACTAATCAAAAATTTTCGGCTTGTGAGACCATTATCAGTTTGCATCGCTTAGGTATCATGAACCGAACAAGCATTTTGAACGTTCGCTTGCAGGTATTTGCAGTGGTGTTTGGCATGTATGATGCTTTACCCTAATGCCCTGTGCGATTGCTAGTATTTGCACAATAAATTGTCAGTATGATCTTTTTGTTACCCCCATTGTGCGCTACATAGGCGGAAACACGTTTTGGGCAGGATGTGAAAAATGACAGCTGTACTGCTCATAGAAGTGTGGTAAAATGCCAATGTTGAAAATCTGGAGGGAAATATTGAAAATTCGCAAACCTCTGACGCGCGTGGGAACTGTGCAATGCTGCCGTCAGAAACAGTTATTTTTAGGAATTTTTTCACCAAATTGTCAACATTGCCATTTTAAAACCTGTGCTAATGAACAGTGTCACTGTGATTTTCTTACTGTGTCCCATACATTGATTGTTCTATACACCGACTCGTTGTGCACTACATGGGGGAAGACGCTTGGGCAGGATGTGAAAACGACAGCTGAACTGTTCATAAGAGGTGGTAAATGGCAATGTTGAAAATCTGGAGTGAAAATATTGAAATTGAACTTACGAGGCGCATGAGGAACTGCACAACATCGTTCAGAAAACAGTTATTTGTAGGAATTTTTTCACCAAATTTTCAGCACAGCCATTTTAAGACCTCTGCTCATGATCGGTGTCACTGTGATTTTCTTAGTGTGTCCCATACATTGAGTTCGCACACCGACTGCGCCATTGTGCGCTACATGGGCAGAAACACATTTTGGGCAGGATGTGAAAAATGACAGCTGTACTGCTCATGAGAAGGTGTGATAAAATGGGAATGTTGAAAATCTGGAGTGAAATATTGAAAATTTGCGAACTTACGAGCCTGCGTAGGAACTTCATAAGCACACTAATAAACAGTCATTTTGGAATTTTTGCACCAAATTTTCAACATGGGGTTTTTGGGACCCCTTCTCATGAATGATGTCACTGTCATGGTGTTATTCGAGGCCGAAGGGTGATTTTGTGCAGTGACTGCGCAGTGCCTGCGAAATCACCCTTCGGGCCCGAATAACGCCATGACAGTGACATCATTCATGAGAAGGGGTCCCAAAAACCCCATGTTGAAAATTTGGTGCAAAATTCCAAAAAATGACTGAGATATGCAATAAAGTTGAAACCCCCTATGTAGCCCATTATACAGCTTACCGGCATTTCCTCAGTTCGCGGTCGGCTTTGAAGAGTGCAGACGTATTCACGGTCCCGGATCAAGATCACGCTGGAGTCAGGTAAGTATGGGGTGGGGGATGGGGAGGCTGGGTGCGAGTGGGTGGTGCGGGTTGTGGGAGGGTTGGGAGACGCGCTGGGACCGCTTTTTTTACAGAAAAAAAAAAAACGGATGAGGACGCTTGCCACGCTGGGGTGGGCTCCAGCGTGGCAGAAGATGTGGGGGGGCCGAGGAGCTGATACAGGATTGGGCACCCCGCCGGCAACCACGCGGGGGTTCGAGGAGCCGACGAGGGATTGGGCACCCTGTCGGCAAAACAACAACGGTTTGCCACGCTGGGGTGGGCTCCTGCATGGCGGCAGGATGGCTTGGGGCTGTGGAGCCAGCGGGGATTGGGCACCCCGTCGGCAAACAAAACTTTGCCACGCTGGGGTGGGCTCCAGCATGGCAGGGAAGCTTTTTGGGGCGGTGTGATGCACGGGGGAGCATGTGACGGAGGGGACGGGCGGGCGGCCAGTATGGCAGCGTGTTTTCCTTTGAAGCAGAGGAACACCGCTGTCATAGCTGAGCTCCTGCACCCATTGGTGCAGGACCACACGCCTGCTCAAGGAGCAGTGCATTGGATGGGAGAGGCACACCTCCAGTGTGCTACTTCCCAAACGTCTTCTAGGCGCAGCATAAGCGAAGAAAATGGTTCTCACAAACTGAAACTTTTTTCTGTTTTACAGTATGTGATAGCCACCATGTTGGGGGTTTTTTTCTAAGTAAAAAGGCATGAAAATACTTCAAAATGATTGAAAGAAAAAAAAAAAAAGATTCTGGTGTTAAAATATGCCTGGAAGTTCTGGGAACCTGAAAATCCCAGGTGCCCAGCTTAGCAGCAGAAGCTGTTCATCTGCATTCTCTGTATAAGGAGTTGTGCAGCCGCAGCTAAAGTCATGCTGCTGGCTGGAGTGGGAGCAGTGAGCCAGCAGTCACTCAGTCTTAAAGGAGTAGTACACCCAGAACGTAAAAAAACATATGTAGAGTGTTTTGATATGTATGTTAAATCCTAGTGTGTCCTTCCCTCTATCTGCTATTTGGAGTTTTTCCTAAATTGCCTGCTAGCTGTATGGTAGTTTTACGACCCCTGAGGATCTCCATAACAAATAGTTTTATTGGCTTTCTTTCTCCCAGGATGCCCCCTGTCTCGTGACAGTGATGTAGCCATGCCCTTAGATTTAGCATGTGTACTGCTTTAAAATTAGTTTAGCAACAGCAGAGCCTTGTAACTTCTTATCCAGGGAGCACAAATGGCTAACAGTTAGTTTAGAGAAGTTAATTGTTTCTGTAAGACAAAAGTTGGTTAATAGCTCTAATTCATTATTTGTGTTTTTGATGTTACAACACTCCTGCTAGCTAGACCTGATGCACAGAGAAAACAAAAATAGTGAATTAGAGCAATTTAGTAGCTGTTGTCTTACAGAAACCCCAGTTAGCTTGCTCTCATGTATCTGCTAAACTAACTGTTGAAAAGGATGAAAACGGACATGGCAAGGTTGTAGGAATGGTCAAAAGTATGGCAGCTTAGATTCAATGCAAAGAAGTGCAAATTAATGCACCTGGGAAACAAAAACCCTGGGGAAGAGCACACAATTGGGGGGGTACTAATAACAACAACGATGGAAACAGACCTGGGGTAGTCATATCAGATGACCTAAAGGAAGACAAGCGATGTGAGAAGGCAGTAAGGAGGGTTGGGGGGGATACTGGGTTGCACTGGGAGAAGCATCACCAGTAGAAAACAGAGGTTGTTATCCATCTGCACAGTTTGTGAGACCCCATCTGGAGTACTGCATGCAGTTCTGGAGACCCCATCTCCACAAGGACATAGGCAGGATGGAGGCAGTCAGGAGGAGGGCAACTAAAATGGTGCAGGGTCTGCACCAGAAGCCATACGAAGAGTGACTAAAGGAGCTTAATATGTATACACTTGAGGAAAGGGGGGGGGGGACAACATAGAAACTTTCAAGTACCTCATGTCCAAGAGGGTAGCATATTTCAGAAAAAGAGATGGGCAAGAACGCTGAGGCCCAATTTGAAGATAGAGGGGGATGGCTCAGGGGCAACGTGAGGAAGTATTCTTTTAAGGAGAGGGTGGTGGACGCATAGAACAGCCTTCCTGAGGAGGTCATGGAGTCAAAAACAGTGGCAGAATTCAAGAATGTGTGGGACAGACATAAGGCAATTCTGGTGGGGGTAGGAGAAAGTAGGCTGTTGGTTAACTAGGATCTGCAACTTATCCAATTGGGAGGGAACTGGGCACATCGGATGGGCCAAGCGATCCTTATCTGCTGTCAAAGTCTATGTTTCTAACACTGGGACGGGTCATTAGATAGTATGGCATTGAGTTTTCACTGCTCTGCGGAGGACACTCGGTGTCACAAACGGACTTAGCAGGTCAGACCCTCTGCTCCCACAGTGCCAACCTCCGAGTGCAGTAACATGAACAGGTAACAGACAGGGTAACCCTTCAGTCTGCTTGTGGGTCTGAATCACCTTTAGTCTCAAGTTCTGGGGGGGTTCAAACTGTGAACCTTATGATAGCGTACCCAATGTACAGGCGCAGATTCGTACCCTCTTCGGAGACTGCGGTACAATCTTACGCCGGGGCACCCAGTCAGGCTTCCAAAATGAACCCATAAAACTCTATAAAAGACTTTAGGTATATTCTTATCTTTTCCCAGTTTAGTAACACCATCAAGCTCTTGAACAGTTTTTGTCAGTCTTAACCCTCTACACATCACATGCAAAAAGAACTTCGAAGACCCACCCAGGCAGTCTTTCAAAATAATATATATAAAACCTCCCTTACTTCCTGGATCTTGTCCGGGGCCAGCTGGAGAGACAATTTAACTGCCTCCACAGAGGAATCCCATTTGCTTTCTTCCAGCAAGTCCAGAAGGGGGTCTCCTTCGTCCGCCCCCTACCCAGGACTACATACTGCAAACACCATGTCAGCCCTATTAGCATATGGCTTCATCATGTTGACATGGTACATTCTTTCTGTCTGTCTTCTGTCTGGTAACTCTATGATATAGTTCACGTCATTTACCTTCCTAACTACTTTATACGGTCCTGCCCACTCAGTCTGCAGCTTGTCTTTCTGGACTGGAATAAGGACCATGACTTCCTGACCCACCGTGTACGAGCGAGCTCCGGCTCTGCAGTCGTACCACACTTTTTGTTTCTGTTGGGCAGCTGCCAGGTTGCTCTGTACTGTCCCCATAAGCTCCTTCAGCCTTTCCCTAAACCCAAGGACGTAATCCACTATGGGAGTTCCCTGGATGGCGTACTTGCCTTACCAGTCCTCTTGGATGAAGTCTAGGGGCCCACGTTTCCGGCATCAATACAAGAGCTTGAAGGGGGAAAATCCTTTCGACTCTTGGGGCATCTCCCTGTACGCAAACAACAGGTGGGGTAGGTATTTCTCCCAGTCCCTCCCATGCTGTTCCGCAAATGCTTGGAGCATTGACCTCACGATACCGTTAAATCTTTCCACAAGCCCACTGGCTTGTGGGTGATAAGGTGTTGTGCACCTCTGCACCACCCCACACGTCTCCCACAAACATTTCATCAGGTCCAACATGAGGGAACCCCCTCGATCGGTGATAACCACCTGCAGAAACCCAACACGGGAGAAAATTCCAAGTAAGGCATCTGCCACTCTGTCTGCCCTTAGTGAGGATAGGGCAACTGCTTCTGGATACCGGGTGGCATAATCCACCACAGTCAGGATGAACCTCTTCCCTGAGGAGCTGGGGGTATTTAAAGGCCCCACAATATCCATTCCTGCCCTTTGGAATTGCTCCTCCACTATGGGCAATGGAATTAGGGTGGCTTGGGTTTTCTTACCTGCCTTCCCTATTTCTTAGCACCAGTGACAAGACCTGCAATACTCCTTCACCTGCTAGGTGAAGTTGGGCCAATAGAAATTCTGGGCCAACCGCTGCATAGTGCACACGATTCCCAGATGACTAGACAAGGGAATATCTTGTGCAAGCTTTAGCAACTGCTCACAATACCCCTTGGGAACAACAAGCTGCCTGCCTATCACCCTTCCCTCTGTCTTCACAGCCTGAATATACATCAGTCCATTTTCCCAATAAACCTTATGTCTACCATCACCTCCCTGTGCTCCGTCAGAGTCTGCCCAAGCCCTCAGCTTCTCTAGACTAGGGTCACTTCTATGAGTAGCTGCAAACTCCTCACACGTTTCCAAGGTATGGGACAGGTCCCCTTCAGTCTCTAAACTAGGGTCCATAGCACTAGTGTCATGGCACTCAGGATCTCACTGTCCTCCCTAACCCTCTCACAATGGGTCACCCCTCCCTCTTCGGAGTAACCCTCTGTAGCTGTGTGGTTAACTGCTACTGGGGAAATATCTATCCCTTTTCATTAGTCTCCATATCAGGCGACATAGGCTGGGGAACCAGCCTCCCAGTGGTTTCCACAATGGCTTCTGTGGGGTCCAGAGAACTACAATTTTCCCTTGCCAATTGGCTACTGGTAACTGCACACATCATTCTGTTTGAGATTGTTGCCAAGGATGACATCAAAGGCTAAAGTTTTGGCTACAGCCACCTATTGCACAATTCTCCCTGCTTCACCCCAGTCTAGGAGAGCACTAGCAAGTGGCAATGTTATTCTCCTCACCAGTGAAGTCTTGTACAGTGACATTTATTGGGTATAAGCTGACCAGGCTCTACCAGATCCCCTTTTACCAGCATCAGGGATGCCCCTGTGTCTGTACACCATTCACCATGACTGGGTGCATGTGTTCCCTCATGTTCACAGGCATGCTTCCAGGGACACAAACAACCCACTTCTTTCCTAGCCCAATTCTGTGTATTGCTTGCCCTTTAGGGACACTGTCTGGCAATATGCCCAGTTTCTTTACAAAACCAACATTTGTTTCTTTTCTCAGAGAACTCTTTTCTTTGAAACCTGGTGCTAACTGGTGGAGGCAGTGAGGGTTTTAGCTGCCCTGAAGGTGCGCTTTTCCCTTTCTGTGCTGCCACGCCCACCCCATTCGCTCTCAGAGCAAGTCTGCTCTGAGAGTTCAGCAGCCTCTTGCACCATTTTTTGGGATCTCGGTCCTCCAGCCAGGTTTTCAGCTCTGCTGGGCATGCCCAGAAAAACTGTTCTAACAAAATAGCATTTTCAATTTTATCTACACAGTTTGCTTCAATTCCTTCCCACCAATGTTTTAAAAACTGACGTTGTTTCGTGGCTAGCTCCTCGTAGCTCATATCAGGGCTTCTCCTAAGCTTACAGAATTTAGCTCTGTACGCTTTTGCAGTTAAATCAAACCTTTTTTTAACAGTGCAGCTTTAAGTTTGCTGTAATCATTACTGTCCTCATTGTCCATTTGACCCAATGCATCCTGAGCTTTCCCGGTAAGTAGGGGGGATAGCTGGAAGCTCCAGGACCTGCTAGGAATTTTAGCCTGAATACAAACTTTTTCAAAGGAATTTAAAAAGGCGTCCATATCTTCCCCCTCTTTAAATTTAGCTATCAATTTGGAATTCAATTTGTAACCCAGTCCTGTAGTTCCAGTTAAACACAAGCCACTTACCTGCTCTGGTGCAGGTGGTTGGAGTCGTAGCTTCTCCAGTTCATGTTGCTTCTGGCGCTCACGCTCCTCATGATCTGCATCTCGCTGTTCACTTTCAGCTTCTCGCTGTTCTCGCTCCCTGTTCTCCGCTGCAGCTCGCTGGCGCTCATGCTCTTCACGGTCAGCTTCTCACTGTCCTCGCTCCCTCTTCTCCTCTGCAGCCTGTTTGTCTCTCTCAGCATCTTTCTGGAACTCCAGCTCCATTCTGCGCACCTCAATCTGCAGCCTGACTGGTTCTGTTTCCAGAATGCTGGTGACCTTGCCCTGCTGCTGTGTCCCTTCGCTTGCACTGTGCCTGGTGTCCTCTTCACCAGATCTGGACACTGCACTGGCCGCTAGCCCCTCCACGCCCAAGGTTTGGTCCTTTACAGTCACAGTCTGTGACTCGATGCTCTGGGCATCTACTGCCATTAGGGCATCCATGAGGTTCTGCCTGGTGGATCTCCTCTCATGCGCGACTCCTCTGTCTTGGCACAACTGCCTCAAGTAGTCTACAGTGTGCCCGCTGTAGTTGGAAGCCATCTTCTTCCCTAACTACAGCTACTCTAACTTGCACTTTAGAAAAAAAAAATAAAACAGGTAGGAACTGGACTGTAAGCAAAATGATATAGTTCCGTTTCCTTTTTAAAAATAAATCACTGCCTTGTTTTGCAAGTGAGCTGTACAGTATTAAGCTGACATACTTAACAGTTAAAGCTTGTGTTATTAATTTTATCTGCACCGCTGACAACCAAATCTGTCACAAACACACTCAGCAGGTCAGGCCCTCTGCTCCCATAGTGCCAACCTCCGAGCGCAGTACTGTGAACAGATAACAGACAGGATAACTGTCCTGACTGCTTGTGGGTCCGAATCACCTTTAGTCTCAAGTTCTGGGGGGATTCAAACTG
The DNA here is from genome assembly GCA_016271365.2 of Neoceratodus forsteri. Lineage (NCBI taxonomy): Eukaryota > Metazoa > Chordata > Ceratodontiformes > Ceratodontidae > Neoceratodus > Neoceratodus forsteri. The sequence continues at coordinate 686,796,484 of CM028134.1, forward strand.
TGAACCTTATGCTAGCTTATCCAAATGTACAGGCTCAGATAATCTGCTCTTCCGGGGGATGCCAGATACCTTTCCCCTAAGGGCACCTAACCAGGCTTCCAAAATGAACCCTTAAAACTCTATAAAAGACTTTAGGTATATTCATATCTTTTCCCAGTTTAGTAACACCATCAGGCTCTTGAAAAGGTTTTGTCAGTCTTAACCCTTTATATGTCACATGCAAAAAAGAACTTTGAAGACACACCCAGGCAGTCTTTCAAAATAATATATTTACTAAAATGGATAAAAATATGTAAAATGTAAACACAGAACACTATATCAAAAAAAGCATACAATCACTTAAAAGAACAAGGTTAAAGGACAAAACAAACTCCTACCACAATACAATTAGACTTTTTCTATCTAATGTATTACCTCTTTATAGTGCTTAAGTTCGATCAAAAACCTTGTTTCTTAAGAGTCCGAAAAGATCTCTCAAAGATCAGACACAAGTCCTACTTAAACTGTGTCTCTCTCACACACTTCTTCCATGTAGTCAACTAGCTCCTCCTTTTAGAATATAAAAAATATACAATCATCTTCCTGTCAGGAGATATTTTAAATACTGTGATTTCCGCAAAAACTAATTTCCCCAATTATGACAGTCTTTAATCAAGCATTTCCTTTGATTTTGTGTGGTTTCCTGTTCCTATGGCAGGTCAAAGATTTTACAGCTTTTCACACCATGGTGGTATAACATATTTTTCCTCTAAGACGTCATAAAAGTTTATAAGCCCTAGATCCTGGCAGCTGGGTCAGTTCTAATTAAGACATAAGAACAGGAGGCCCTTAATTACGTCTCTAGTCTTTTAATTACCTCCTGATTTCAGGTCACTTGTCACTTCACTGACCGGGGGGGGGGCACCCATAGCACAGGATGTCTCATGTGAGACACTCGCATACCACATTCTATATGACAAATAATATAGAACAATCATAACCAGCTGGCCAAGCGTCACACTCGGTTATACCCATCTTTTACACCAGACGAGCAGGTGGGAGTCTCGGTGCTGAAGCAATTCTTTGTAGAGACTGCAGACTGGGTGGCCTCTAGCTGAGCTTAAACCTGACCAAGGTGGAGTTGTTACTGGTGGAACCAAGTTCTTGTGGATCGGCTGCCAGATGGGATACCACTGTATGGCCATTTCTAAACAGCACAACTCTAGCGACTGGAGATAAGGTAAAAAAATCAGTCACTGTCAACCATGAGTTAACCCTTGAACCCCACATCAGCCGTTGTCCGCAGCAGATTTTTCCAATTTAGAAATCTCCCAGATTAAACCCTATCTGGTGCAAGAGGATCTGGGTTGACTGCCAGACAGAATCCCATCATATGGTCATCTCTAAATGGTATAACTGTGGCTGGTGGCGATAGGGTAAAACAATCTGGGAATCATTGTGGAATCTGGGCTGACTCTTGAAAACCACGCGTCAGCCGCTGTCCACAGTGGATTTTCCCAATTCAGAAATATCGCCCAGATTAAAGTCCATCCAGTGCAAGAGAATCTGGTAACCCCGGTACATATGTTCGTGATCTTGAGGCTGGACTCCTGTAATACTCTATCTAGAGCTATCTGGGAGGTTGCTGTGACACCTGTAGCTGGTGTAGAATGCTGCAGCCAGGGTGATTGCTGGGTTGTAATTAACAGGGCATATCACGCCATAGCAGGTGGCTAACTTACAAAGCACTGCACGGGGCCTGACTACTTTAAAGATCTCTTTGCCTGGTATGCTCCTGATCAACCTCTTATCTATATGGAGGGTCTTTTTCTGGCCAGCCCGAGGGCAAGTCTCAAACTGTCAGTGAAAGGCCATTCTTGGTGGTGGCTCTTCTTATTTGGAACTCCCTTACTTTCCATCCCAGGAGTTCCACCTCTGTGGAGACATTTAAAAAGGTACTGAAGAGTCATCTATTTACTTTAGCACATAATCTGTAAAATAAGACACAGTCTCAGTTTTTATTGTTGATTAAAATACATTTGCCAAGTCCTGTCTGGAGCTAACACCCTTTTAAAGGCTGCCCCTAACCCCTCCCCGCCTGACCCCCCCCCCTTCCAAAAATAGTCATGACTTCAAACTGAATGCCCCTCCTGACTCCCAGTCCATAATTGGGGAGAGGGGCCAGCACCAATGGTAGAAATTCCCACTAGACCACCCCCCCCCTTTAACCCACAGATACTCTGCCAGGTGTACCAGAATATCATATGACTGATAAGAGAGCGAAATGCTCATAACTGGGTGGGGGATGGAGCAGTGTGCAACAATAATTATGCTAGGAAAATCTAATCAGTCTGCTCAGCATCATCAATGACGCACACTACTCTGTCAATCATAACACACACTAATGGTGGTGCATGTGACTGTGCTAATCAGGATTTCTACTACTGATGCCCGTCTCCAAATCATAGATAAGGGATCAGGAGATGGGACTCAACTTTGACATAACCGTTTGAGAGTTGGGGAGAAGGCTAGGGAAAGAGAACCCTTTAGACTGTGTTGGCTCCTCACCCAGTGTCAAAAACCAATAATATGTTTTTTTTTGTACATCAATCTAGGAGAACAGTGAGGGAGAGTAGGGAAGGAAATGTCTGGGGTCAAGACAAGAGGTGGCCATGGGACTAGCAGCCCCAACAACCTGGGAAGAGAACTGGTTTTTATTAAGGTTTTGTTTTTAATTTATCAAACATTTTGACACAATAAGAAGTATCTGGGGGTGCCAGGTATTCGAAAAAACGTGCTCGCACAACCTTAGTGCATTCTGAAATGGTCTAATTTCCTTTAAGAGATTTTGTTCTGTTGACTGCTGCTGTCTTCCACAGGATCTCACCGAAAACAAGATGTCACGTCTCATGGGGTTATCCCAGTTGGAATAATTTTTTTCCCCCATATAGCTTTTTTCACGCTCTTGTGCAGTTGCTACCTTCTGCCTCGACCACCTACCATGTCACCCACTATCCCAGGGATTTACCTAGGGGAAGGGTCCTCCACAGATCCCCCCTGGGCCATGTCAGAGGGGAAGGGTCAGCCCCCCCAACCCAATACAAGCACAATTCAGATACTCCCCGGGCCCTGTAGGTAGTGCAGGGGCTATGATGGACGGAACTTCATTCAGTGGCCGCTGCAGGTATTTTCCTTGTTCTCCCTCTAACCTCGCCTACCACACCAATGTTGGGCTGTGTCTCGACACACCTCACATGCTGCAGCACGCTTCTTTGGGACAGGCAAGCTCCCTGGCCCACTGCAGGAGTTGCCAGAGTGACAATCTGATGCCATCCTTCTCGGTTGGGAGCACTGCCACACGGCAGTGCCTCCCCAGCCTCGGGGTCACCCAGTCATCTTCCATGGCTCACTCCTAAATGTGGGCTGTTGGGGGGGGGGGGGAGTGCACAGCATTATCCACTATTGGCTCCAGGAATAATTTCTAAATAAATAAAATGTTGGGATATAGGTGTTATGTACTGTATAGTCTATGGCCAGGATATTCAAAGGGGTTGCACCGGCGCAACCCTGAATTGCACCCCTGCAGGATATTGAGAAGGCTGCCTGGCACAGCACAAATCCCGATGCGCTGGGGCGCAATGTAATTGTATGTGGCACAGATGCAGGGGGCGTGCCCATGCATATGCTGAACATCCAGATATTCAGCCCGGGATGTGCGGCACACATTCCAGGGCACCCCTTCATTGCGCCGCATGGGGGGCTCAAAGTTGAGCCCATGAAACAGTGGAACAACTCCCAGCCACCCACAGGCGGGCTGCTGTATTGCAGGGTGCAACACAGCAGCCTCTAGCCGTTGGTGGCTGCCCACCCACCCAGAACACCGTCATGAAGCACCCATATAACCCTGGTAGTCTACTGCTGGCGCTCTCCCTCCCATGTCCCGATCGGTGCAAAATTATAGATAATGAGCCCTCGTGAGTCTAGTGGTACCCCCACCTCCCATGCCATGATCGCAGTACAGCTCCATCGCTTTCCCTGGTGATCCAGTGGCACCACCCACTCTCACCCACACAGAACCCCATGCCCCTCGTCATCGCAGGCTGCAACCTGCCCACGATACTGCCCGGCCACTCGCCCGAATGACAGGTACAGTATGGACTGTAAGCCCATTGGTCCACAGTGTGAATCAATGGGCTTGCAGAGGCTTACTGTACTAGACAGACAAATATGAATGACTTAATTCACATAATGGGACTGTCTAGTACAGTATGCCCTGCAAGCCCATACTGTACCTGTCATTCGGCGGGCAGCCGGGTGGTATGCAGGCAGGTTGCAGCGCCACCATGATGGGAGGGAGCGGAGGGGGGCATGGGGTTCTGTGCAGGTGGGAGGGTGGGGTGCCAATGAACCACCAGGAAGTGTTTTACAGAGCCGCATTCGATCGTGGTAATGGGAGGGTGGTACCACTATACTATCAGGGCTTACATAAATCACATTTACCGCCAATCAGGGACACAGGAGGGAGGGGGGTCCACTACACTACCAGGGAATTGTACTGCGGTTTTACCGTGATCGCAACTACGGGGCTGGGGGATGCCCCAGGACCCCCGCTGTGCACAGGTCATTCTGTGCAGGGCACTTGGCACACTTCGCCAGGCTGCCCGGCACAAGGCATGCAAATGGGGCCATAATGACATGCTAATGGCCCCAGTTGCGCCTTGCATATATCATGGCCTCATCTGCATGCCCTCTGCTGAATATCGCGGGTGATGCGCCCAGCGCAACTGTGTTTGCGCTGGTGTATCCCCGTATTCCCCATCTGTGGCTTGCGCTGGTGCAGTGCCACTGCACCATGCGCAGTATGTGCACCGACCTTGCCATATTCAATGGTGCTGCACCATGGTGCATCACCGCTGAATATTGCCGGTCCTGGCCCCGGTGCAGCACAGTTGCGCTGCACCCAGGCTTGCACCACTACCCGGCGCAGTCTGAATATCTGGGACAATATGTACATTTGTACGCAGTTCAAAAGTAAAACTATTTGAAAAGTCATATTACAGAAGATATGTTCACCATCAACTCATCAGAAATATCCGGTTTAGACTTTTGTTTGGCAGGGTGACGGTCCTAATGTTTGTCTCTCTCCCCATTAATCTTAGTATTCTTGCTGTCAGTCAGCATATTTCCTGTTAATATCCGTCCCTATCCCTTGCTTCTCATATATATTCATGACAACATCACAGGGTCTGCTTATGATGGTACTATACGTGGTCATCTAAAGTCAAAACTAGGGCAGAAAATAGGCCATGTTTGACAGCTGATCAATTTAAGTACCACCCACACTGGAACATGAGCCCACAGTGTACCTGGCTTCCATGTCACCTTTGAGGATGTTTTTGACAAACTAAGCAGGTAATGTATGCCACAAGAAATGTAACAAAATATTTAACCATTAACATTATGAATCTACACAAATGCAACTTCTGTTGACCAAGACTAAACAAAGGTATATTTTCTATGTTAAATGCAGTGAAGATCAAAAGGGCACTTGCCATTTCTAGTAGTGGTGGAGCTTATTACATTTTAGTGGCTCTTTGATAGTGTGGTTACCTCAGCAGAAAATCACCAAGACAATATAAATAACAGGCAGTGGGACTGCTAGTCACAAAGGGACAGCTGGGAGGACAAAAATAATCTAGGTACCAGCTGCTTTTTTCTTATACTGCAAAATGTCTAACCACTGCACTAACCCAATTAAACTACAAAGAATGAAAAGTTAATTTTGTCTTCCACAACTGTTCTATAAAAATGTTAAATATGTCATGCCACATAACTTCATGGCATAGCATACATTTTTGAAAAGATACAAAGGATTATATATTTAAACAAACTGTATTCCTGAAACCTTACTTTATAATATTAATCTGAAATAATCTGCCCCCAAAATCCATAATAAATGTTTACAAGAAGGCAGACTTTTTCTAACTAAAATGTCTCCAAATTAACATTCCATACAGTACACAAATGCAAAAACGTTACTTGTAGTTGCATTTCTTGCTGTAGAATTCGGCCACAGCCACACACTTGTAGACATCCATTTCAAGAAGTCGTCTCCTAAAACCATCCAATATATATGAGATGCTCCCTGTGCACTGTCCCGTTCGCCTCAGACCCAGATCCCTCAAGTCTGTGGTAGGCAACCTTCAGCCCAAGGGCCACATGCAGCCCCCCAGGGGTCAACCTGTGGCCCCCTCATCCATCTGTTTCTGCTGTTTGTTCTGTACTGACATGTTCAAGTCCTTTATTACATTCTTAATGTTATAATATATATCGCTTGCCTTTAATTCAAATGTGTAATTTTGGCTTGTGACTGTGATAAAGGCGGTCTTGTGGCCCTTAGGGAGTGTTTGAGAGCTGCACTTGTGGCCTTTGATCTTAGGCTACCCAACCCTGCCTCAAGTGGTCAAATCTTTCCTTCTGAAGGGGAGATGCACCATACAGACAGTGTAAATCATGTAACTTACCCAACATAGCAGACTGGAGAGGATATGTGTATGTGATGTGTATCTATGGATGAATACCAAAACAGTTAAGTTAACTTGAGACCACCTGTTGGCCCACCAGAAGCAGGTCACCCTTCTGTGTCAGCAACCCGGGTCAGGAGCATAGTCAGGGTGGGTGCGCAGCCAGGATGGGAAATAGTGCTGTCAGTGACAGAGCTTCCCAGCCCAGGAAGAGGGAGGGGATGGGGCAGCAACAGGTGCCACAGCAACCCCTCTGAAGGACTCGGGGAGCTGGCTCCCCCAGGGTTAGCTGTGGTGTCAGAGGCCAACTCTCAATGTCAGCACCACCATCATGTAGGTAGAGGGTTATGGGAGCGACAAAGGTGGGAGGAAAAAAAACTGGTGCCATCAGAATGACAGTCTGAATACACCTGTGCCCCACACCATGGATTCCACCACCCACAGAAGTGCACTGGTGGCAGGCTAGTGGTAGATGGGGCTGGGTGCTTGCCAAAGACCTGAGGAGGGTAGCTGATATAGTCGAGGAGAAAATAAAAAGGTCCATAAACTTTTCTTCTAACAATGTTGATTCATCCACAGCCACACACCTGTAAAGCCTACAAGGAGTACAATAGCAGGAAGGACAGAACAAGTGCTAACTGGGGAACAAGTATTTCAGAACATAAGACACTTAGTTCATTGTTCACATGAGACTGAATGACCACACTGTAGTGCGAGATTAAGTGTGAAGGTGGATGCCCAGGTGTCTGCTTTGCATATCTTTGTGAAAGTAGCAGACCTAAAGGCTGCCACAGAAATTGGCTACACCCCTAGCAGAATGGATACACAGTCCTTGAGGACAGGATGAAAGGTAAAGGTATAGCAGTTAACAATTCAGGAGACAATCCAGCAGGATATTGTCTTTCTGGCTACTGGATGGCCTGGAGAAGTGCCTCCCAATGTAACAAAATGCTTTACTGTGTTCCTAAGGGTCTTGATCCTACTCAAATAAAAACTCTGAGCCTTCTTCACATCAACATGAGCAAGGGTTGCTTTACCCGAGATAGGTGGGGTACTGGGGAAAAAAAATTATCTGGCTGATACACGATTAGAAGACCTCAGGCAAGTACCTAGGATATGCCATAAGGGCTACCTTGACTTCATGAAAGAATAATTACCTACCATAACAGTAGATCTTCCAGAAAATCTCCTCCATTGAGCCACATCATAGAACTGTATGCTGTTGGCGTCAGGACTACACAGAACATTTTTGCAGACTGGGGCAGCCCAAGTCAATGCCAATATAATGTTGGCATCCCCAGCATGCCTCAGTTTCCCACCAGAGACAAGCTTGGAGGATCATCAGACCAGCAGGAATAGAAGCAACCAGGATCAAACCAAGCAAACAAGAGAGGCTATGGAAACCTGAGTACGGATGCCATAAGGGCATCAAAAGACGGCAGGAGCAAGAGCTGTGGCTCAGTGGAGGAGATTCTCTTTAAGATCTACTGTTACAGTAGGCAACTATTCTATCTTCTTCAATGATATCTCCCTCCACTGAGTCACATCATGAAACGATTCCCAAGCAGTACCAAGCACTGAGGGAGGATGGCAGGACCTACTGACCCAGAGTGAGAAGGCTTGTAGAACATGGAGGCCAAAGCCAGTACGTCTATGAGAAACGATGTCTACACTGTAGTGTTTAGAGACTGTATGAACAGTATTCCAAGTAGCAGCAGCACAAATGTCAGCAGTGAACACATTCTGAAAACAAGCCATTGTGGTAGCTACCCCTCAGGCAGAATGCATGGTGACAGGACCAGGAAGCTGCTTACCACATTTCTGGTAACAAATCGTAATGTAATTGGCCAGCCATGTGAACAGGCCTTACTTAAAAATTGGTTAGCCTAGGTATGATCTAGGTACCAATGCAGCTCCTACGAACATCCAGTGTATTAAGCTTCACTCCCAACTATCTGTGGGAGAGGAAAGTAAACAGGAAGGTCTATGGTATGATGTAATGTTCTCTCAGACACAACCTTCAGAAGAAAACAAAGACTGGTACATAATGTGACCTGTCCTTATGAAAAATAACAAAAAGAGAATCTGCAACCAGAGCCTGTAACTCTGAGATGCATCCAGATGATGTCATAACCACTAGAAGCAGTGTTTTCCAAGCGGCGGGGAAATGCATCTCACAAGCAGCCACAGGCTCAAAGGGAGATGCAGTAAGTGTCTAAGATCAAATTAAAGTCCCACACTGGAACTGGATCTCGGATCAGAGGGTGCCAAAGGAGGATGCCACTTAGGAAATCTGCAGAAAACCTCCAACTGGGCCAATGTCTCACCCTCAGATAGGGCATGAAAGGCTAACAAAGCGGTCATGTAGACCACTACAGAGGAACATCCTGATCCAGAGTCCTTGAGGGATAGTAGACAGTCCAGAATTTTAGGAACTGAACAAGTAAAGAGATTCAGTGCATGCCCAATACACTGTGCCATAAAATGTTTCCAATTTTGTGAATATGTGTACCGGGTAGATGGCTTTCTAGTTGCCAAGAGCACATCAGCCATCGCCCAGGTAAACCCCAAAGTGGGAGAGGTCTACATCCTCAAAAGGTGCAGGAATTGAAGATCTGGGTGCATCAGATCACTGTGCTCCTGTGTCAGAAGTCTGGCTTGCAAGAGGAGATGGACATGAGGGTTCCATCACCAATTACTGAAGGAATGGAAACCAGATTTGTCTGGGCCAGTGAGAGGGCCACAAAAATAAGCGTGACGTGCTTGGCCTGTATTTTCAGCAGAACCCTCCATATGAAAGGGAATGGGGAAAAAGCATGCACACACCTCCCTTTCCGACAGTGGGACAATGTGTCTCACCAAAAAACTCCAGGCCCTAGAGCAAGCAGAACTGCTGCAGTTTTGCACTGTATGGAGACTGCAGACAGGTCTATGTCCCAACAACCTCATTTTTCAAATATGACATCCACGACAGAGTCCAAGAGTTCCCATTTGTGGCAGAGCACATTGGATCAACTGAGGTGATCTGCAAGAACGTTCAGAGTCGCAGGGAGGAACATCGCTGACAGGAATGTGTTGTGTTCCACCACCCAGTGCCAAACTCTCATTGCTTCTCTGCAGACATCATATGAATGAACACCATCTTTTCAACTGATGTAGTACATCACTGACAGTCTGTGAGATTCAACAGCTGATTTCCCTGAAGAAGGGCAGCAAAGGCCTGTAGGCCATGTAGAACAGCCCTCATCTCCAGAATGTTACTGTTAATCACTGCATCCAGAGGGCCCCACTGGCCCTGGGACCTGAATGGACCCAGATGAGCCCCCCAACCCATCCCTAAGGCATCTGTGGTCGTAACCAGCAGGGGGAATGGCTGCAGAAATGGCGACCATTTTTCCAGGTTGGCTCTGTCCAGCCACCAGAGGAAGCAACAACAGAGAGGAGAAGTAACCTGTATGAGGCACTCCAACCCATCTGAGTGCTGAGCCCACTGTGCCCTGAGAAACCCCTGTGGGATTTTCATATGGAGGTGAGCCACTGGGAGTGTCAGGATGGCAGTGGCCATCAGACCAATCCGTCATAAGAGACAGCGGGCCAACACAATCGTTGGAGGTTACCGGCCGTGTCTGTGCCACTAGTGCTGTGGCACAGCCAGAGGGCAGAAATGCCTGAGACCCGTGTCCAGAATGGATCCAATGTATTAGACTCCTGGCGGGTGGTGGGGGGGACTGACTTCAGCTCGATGTCCGAGATGCCCAGTTCTATAAACAGTTGCCTGGTCTAAATCAGTGTGTACACCATCACGTCACGCACCAGGGTTTTTAATAGCCAATCATCTACAAACGGAAGACAGACTTCTCCCTGTGGAGGGCTGCTGCTACCACTGCAAATATTTTGTTAAAGATACGCAGTGCAGAGCATAAATCAAAGGGCAAAACAGAGGGCCCTGAAGCATGAATTGTAGACACTTTCTGTGAGATTTCATGATCTTGATGTGAAAGTAAGTATCCTTCATGTCCAGTGCGACCATCCAGTCCCTTTCTAACAGCAGGGACAACTGAGACTGGAGGGATACCATTCTGAATTTCTTTTATTCTATGTACACGTTTAGGTTATTTAGGTCTAGTACAGCACATAAATCCACTGTCCACAATGAAACCAGAAAATACAGTGAGTAAAAACCCTTGATTTATTTCTACCACCGGACTAATTCCACAGCCTTTTTGCAGAAGAGGCATTGAACCTCCTCCAGCAGAAGAGCAAGATGTCCCGGAGGGTATCTTAGAATTCATTACAGATGGCTGTACAGCAGAGGAAAAGCCAGCCACTCTAAGTGAAGAGTAGTGTCTAATGCATATGCCCGAGGCAGCAGCTCTGGCAGCAGCATCAGAGGCATCACAGGCTGACCTAAGGAGATACTTACCAGCCTCTTGACCATTATCAATTTTTGCTGAGCCAATATTTTATCCTGCCCCTCAGGCAATATTTCAGCCTAAGTGGCCATATTCTTCCAAAGGCAATTCTGATATTTAATAATATATGCCTTATAGTTTGCAGCTTTTAGGCCTAGGGTAGCTGAGGCAAAAGTCTTCTTACCCATGACATCCAACTTCAATAGCTCCTTGTCAGGAGACAGGGAATTGTTTTGGTACTTTAGCTCTATTGTGAGATGTCATTATAATCCTACAGTCTGTTTCAGGCTGTGACAAATATGGCTTAGCAGTAAGAGCTGAATATTGTTTATCTGCCTTCCAGGGAACAGCAAGCAATTGTGTAGGCCTATGCCAGGCAACCAACGTAGCATCCCCTAAAGCTGAGTGCTCTGGAGGAACAAACACTGTAGGAGAGGCTGCCACTTTCAAGAGCTCAAAGATTTCTCTTAGAAGAATCCTCTTCCTCAGCCTGGAACCCCAATTTGGTCAGTACCTACTTAAGGAAGACCTGAAATGGATCCTCAGGGAGAGATCTGGGTGTATTCACCACATTCCCTTTAGAGTGGCGCTTGATCCAACCACATCTATAATCTCTTCTTCCATAGCCTCCTCCTCTTCTTCCATGTATTCTGGATTAAATTCCAGCTCGTCATTGACGTCCACCATTATCGGCATTGGATCAACTGTATGACGAGGAACAGGAGGAGGAGCCGATGATGGGTGTCCTGCTCAATGGCGGCCCGTCTAAGCTGGGTACTGAAGCAAGGGCAGAAATGCAGAAGCGTCGTCTGGAAAATTGTTGACAGACCAGCTGGGGGCACAGATGATACAGGCATCAACTGTTGTGTCAATATGCGCTGAACAAGCTCTGACACCATTTGGTACAATGCCTGCATGTCATGGGGTCAGACAGTTGAGACATCAGCAAGACAGTGCCAGACAGCAGAACAGGCCAAGGGTCCCTGTTTGGGGTAAACGAGCAGACACTGGACCCCAATCTTGGTGGCTGTAAGACAATTGGGTGGGGGGGAAGAGACACAGCAGGACCCAAGGCCATAGCCGAGGCCCCATCGTTTTCCTTTTCATCTGACCTACCCCATCTAAGTGGTGAACAGGAACAGTCTTTTCCTTTCTGCATTTCTCTGTCTGGATAACAGTGTTTACCCACAGACTTCTATGATTTGTCTCTTTTTTCTTCAGGGAGTCCGTACTTACCACCATCAATCGCGGATATCTAGGGCCGAATGCGATCCAGGAATGGAAGCGGATGACGACAGGGAAGCCACCTTTGGAGAAGCCGGATTCTCCATTTCTTGGATCAGAAGAAAGTTTTCTAAAGTTTTCCTATATCTCCTTGCTGCCTGGTTAAAGCCTAAGCAGATTTTACTTGCTTTAATGTCAAGATTTGTACCAAGGCAACAGATACAAATGGAGTGGTCGTCTTTATAAATGTTTTTTTCCAGAGATTTTTATCCTCGAATTACACCTGGCACTCCCCCATCTGCCCAGTTCCCTCAGCCCCATCACCCAGCTTCCCTGGGACTTACCTTCTTGCCGACATCCTGGCTATCTGGACTGTGGCAGCAGCCCAGTTGCTGGTGTTGAGCGTGCAAAGGGCCAGACATCATCCTGCAGCCAGAAGGGTTTTCCTCCTTAGGTTCCCACTGGACCTTCTCTGTGCAGTGGTGCAACAATGAGTTCCACCTCTGCAGAGACGTCTCAGATACCTGGGCTGGTCCATTGTGTGATGTGCCCTAAGCTCCACTGCCACCCAGATGCCTCCAGGTGGCAGTCGACAGCAGGTCACATAAACTCCGCTCCCCCAGGAAGGACAGCCATCCTCCGGACGCTCTATACTCCTTCCCCCCCAGCCAGCCCTCTGGCACCCCACCTCCGTTCTCAAACCCAGGCTGCTGGTGTGTCAGGAGGTAAGGCTCTGGTGCCTCAGCCCTCTGCACCAGTGGACCGGCTGTGTCTTTATAAATTTTAACACGTCGTAATGGCAATAGCGGTTCTTTGTCCTTAACAGCATAAAATACATTTAAATATGAACAGAAGTAAGCATACGACGACAGTGAAATATTTATTTTTTGTTGACCGGGTAAGTGCACCAGACAAATTCTGCCTATTTTCAGGCATGGCCCAGGGGAAGGGGATACAGATGAATGCCAACTGACCTTGAACCAGGTTAAGCTGTTAGTGGTATTTTTAGTGAATGGGGTGAAATTCCCCTACTCTTTTTGAGAAGTGCCATGGGATCTTGAACATCCACCTGAACTACCACCAGAACAGGCAGATGGGACCTTGGTTTAACATCTGATCCGAAAGACAGAAATACTGGCAAAAGCTGGACGGCCTTCTTCACAAACGATGGATCAACAAGTGGCTGATGGCGGGAGAATGAGATGAGACATGCTGGGGACACTAATGTTACATAGGTGCCGTTAATATAGGCACCGACAATATGTGCTGATGTGGGCTGCCCCAGCTTGCAAAAAACTTCCAAGTGGTCCTGATGCTGATAGCTTATATTTCCACGATGTGGCTCAATAGAAGGAGATATCCTCAAAGAACAGAGGAAGTCTATGCAGAAAGCCTTCCTTCCCAGTTTAGGAAAAGTATTTCACTGGTATGGTTCCTCTTTCTGGCTGCTTGCACAGAACAGAAAAGCTGTCTGTTTTCCCAGGAGGTGAACAAATGTACAGCAACTGTGCAGTTCCTTACACTTTGAAAATGCTGTCCAGAACCTCCTGGTTCAGAGAACACTCATGAGTGGTAGTCTCCAGACAACATAGCCTGTCTGCAAAACAATTCAGCTTGCCTGTCACATGGACCACAAGGAAGTATGTGCAGGTTGAAGACTAGGTTCCACAAATTTAGGGCTTCTTGACGATCTGGATGACACAGTGCCTTCCTGCTTGTTCAGAAAGAATACTGCAGTGATGCTGTCTGTGTTCACCACCTGCAGACCTAATCCTTGAGAGCCAGATGTATGGGCCTTAGCTGAAGGTCAAAAATATGCAGGGAGGATTCTGTCAGTGAGGCATCTGTGGTCATATGGAGGGCAGGATAAGAAGGCTAAAATGGCACATCTGCTGTAAGACTCCGTTTCCCCTGCCGCCAAGAGTGTGCCTGCCAGCTCTGGCATCGACGGTATCTTAGTTTCATTTTGGAGACCACCATTCCTTGAGGTAACACTAATAAGGTCTCATGTGAAGTCAAGCATAACAAACCACACATGTGGTCCAAACCATAAGGACTAGAATTTGACCGAACTCCTTGGTTGTGTGCATCTGCTGCACCTCAAAAAGCCAAACAAATTCTACCAGAACCAAGGTTTGAGCAAGGAGAAGTTCCTTGGCTTGTACTGCATACAGTTCAGCCCCACTGAAGATTATGTTCCAGGATGGGGTGTGAACAGATGTACTGTACACTAGATTTAAGGCGAACTACAAGTTTTGTTTTTTTTTTTGTTTTGGTTTTTAAAGTGTCTACTGTGAAGTCCTGAGACTCAAGTACCTCCACTGGCAAACTGGCTTCCATCATCCAGTTGTCCAGGTATAGGGTATGAGGCTGCCATCAAAAGACATTTAGTGAAAAACCTGGGAGCAGAGGAGAGTCCAGATGGGAAGAATCTGTCAAAGGTATAGTTGTCCCCTTATTTTAGGGATACGTTTGATGGGGATATCCGATTGGGTTGTAAAAATATACATCATTCACATCAAGGAAGCAGAACCAATCACCCCCTTGAAAGGCCACGATTATATCCTCAAAGAGACCATCTAGAATTTTCTGTCTCAGCATGTTTGTTCATGCCTCAGAGATTTAATATGGGCTGCCACAATTTTCATTTTCCGAGAACCAGGACATTCTGGAAAAGGAAACCCTTTCCAAACTGGGACTTTGGAACCTCTTCCATTGCTCATGCTAGCATAAGACTCAGTCTTCTTTCTCAAGCAGTCCTGCTCATGACTGAAAAACACCCTGTACTTTACGTAGTGGTTGAGAAGAGGAGGAAATATGCTGGCCCGCTGGCACAGAGCAAGGCGTCAGGCTTGCAATGCTGACATCCCCAGTTCGGGAATGGACTCAGAAGTTGGAGGGCTAGCTGGGGTAGAAGGACTGAGCATCCAAGGAATGGCTCTCCTCTCCGGGGGGGGGGTGGTTGAATGTCCAGTGCAATACAGACCCCTTGGGAATCCACTGCAACCAGACAGTGGCTCAGTAGGTAGCACACTCGCCTCTGAGGCCGGGAGATCAGAGGGCTGTGGGTTCAGTTCCCACATCTGGCACTTGGGTTAATATCCCAGTACTGACACTGTAGTGCAGCATGAGAGGGGGTGCTGCACTGCTGAGGTGCCGTCTTTCGGATGAGACATTAAACCGAGGTCCCATCTGCCTGGATTGGTGGTAGTTCAGGTGGATGTTAAAGATCCCATGGCACTTCTCAAAGAGTAGGGGAATTTCCGTGTCCTGGCCAAATTTCCCTCATTCATTAAAAATATCACCAACAGCTTAATCTGGTTCAAGGTCATTTGGCATTCATCTGTATCCTCCTCCCTCGGGTCGTGCCTGAAAATAGGCAGGATTTGTCTAGTGCACTTACCCAGCCAACAAAAACTAAATAAATAAAATAAACCAGCACCTGGATTAACGGGAGGCAGGACTTATGTTGGGTTCATCCCACAGACATCACTGCATGTCCCACCTCCAGGGGATCAAAGCATTACCAGAAAGCCGGTCGCCCTGCTAGGATACCCTGCTTCCTTTTCACATCTGCTGGGAGGTCCCGCTCCCATGGTCCCAACCGGGGGGGGGGTAAGCCAGGGCTTGCCATTTCTTGACTGTGGGCAGGGAGCACCCGCCGGGTGGCCCCGCCCAAGGGGGTAAGCCTGGGCATGGTGGAGATGGCATGACAGTGGGGACCAAGCTTCTGGGCAGGGGGGAATCACAGACACCCCTCCCCCCCAAAAAAGAGGAGGTGCTATGAATACCAAAGACAGCCTTTTTTTTTGACAATTTCCCAAACCCCCTTGTTTGTGGTGATGGAAAGCCAACTAGGGTGGAAGTGAGACCATGCCTGCCACTGGAAGGTCTGTGGATACCTGAAGGATGTCAATCAGCGTAACTTTTGCTAACCTCTGCAGTGGCCAAGATCAGTCACAGTGGAGGTCAGAAGGGCTATAACAATTCCCTTACCCTTAATGTGGCTGCCTGTGTAAGGCCTGGCCTGAACCTCTGTCCAGGTGGGGGTGGGGGCTTTCACCTTGGAAAGAAAGTTGCTTGAAGGTATTGCCAAGTGACATAATAATCGCCATAGCCTCCAAGCAGAGCAGTAACTTAAAACAAAGAACACAAAGCCAATCCAGAACCACCAGTCTCTCACAGGAAAGCAGTTTTATTTGTTTGATTTTTGTTTGTTTATTTATTAAGTATTTAACTTGCCAGGTAGGTGCACTAGACAAACACACACTTAGTTTCTGGCAAGACCCAATATTTAACAATGATTCGACACTAGCACACATAGAACAAATAAAAAAATTATTAAATAGATGGAACTGGGCATGAAGTATGGGGCAGTGCTCGTGGCACAGTTCAAATCTATTGGGATGATTCCAGAAGCAGTTTTCTCAAATCATTATTCTACAAGTGTATTGCTATGGACAAACAACTGTATATTGTTAGAAACAATATTTTTACTGAATAAATTTAAACTCCGATATGTCAGTCTTACTCCTGAATATCCAGCTGAAAATGTGAATTGAAAATTAAAGCATTTCCCATAGCCCATTAACAAAATGGCACATACCTGAAGGAGGTCACTGAGATCCAGTAACATATCTGAGTGTAAGTCAAGGAACACAAATATACATTTCATGAGTATACATTATTAAAACAAGTTAAAAAACAATCAAGAAACTATAACATGTTTTTAATAAATTTCAATATGCATTTTTATCAGACATAGCAAGAACTGATGTGATGCATTAAAACCCAAGCTCTTAAACTCTTTGTAGGAGTTATGCCTGGATATAACATGGGCTGCATCTGTCACTTCTCATACTATAACCACATAACTATATTTTGACTCAAAGGAACTGTTACAGCACAACAGCATTATATTGTGACATTCAGAATAAAGAAGAATGCACATCTACCCTAGACCCCAAACTTTTGAAGCTGATTTAAGCTACTTATATGATGATGGAATTATGCAGTAAAACCTGCCTACAGTTCACTGCAGTTGTTCTGGTCAATGCCTCAGGAAGCTATGACACCTCATGCTTCCACAGTCTCCTGAAACTCTGGTACAACCACTAGACCTCATACAGGATTTACCTATGGCATGCAAAATCTAACTTCCATCAAACACATTCCCGAAAAAAAAAAAACAGACACCAGGTCCTTCTTTTAGACTATAACTTTATATTGCACACTACCATCTCTACACCGTTCTCTAATGACAAGTATAAGGACCATATGGAGCTCTGAGGAGGGAGTGGTTTGTCACTCCGAAACATAAGCACACATGACACCAGAGAGTGCGGATCCCACTCACAGTAGCTGCCCCTAGCCTGGGGAGTCTGTGGAAGTCTACCTGTTGATGTGGTGGTTTAACTTTATACAGGTACAAAAAAGGCAAAAAGTGAAATGAAATGGAGCACTTTCTAAAAGCATTTTTTGGATTAGGCAACTGAGCCCAGAAGCTGTGAAACACACCTGTGTGCAGACTGCCTGTTATGTTGCTGTGAGTAAACTGGTTATGTGACACTTAGTGGTTTAAATAAAACGATGCACAGGGTAAGATGATTCAAGGCCCCATTGTGCTTTTTCTGAGAGTGCTAACAGACACTGGCTTACAAGGGTGTAACCCTTTCTACAGTGTCAAGTTCCCTGCTGTTTAGCACCAGAGAGAGGTACCTCACAACGGATACCACAGGAATCCAGATGAGTGGTCCAAATCCTTCCTAACAGCTTCTAGACATGTATAAGGAATTTATTGTTTCATCAAGAAAGAAAAAAATTCTTGACCCAGGCTGTTCCCCTCTCATCTTATCCTGATCTGCATGCAAAAGCGTGTCCTCTGCAAATTGCACTGTCAATAGTTCCTTAACTGGTACGCAATGTGGTCCAGTAGTTAGAGCACCGGCTTTGGAACTGGAAGAGTGCAGATTCAAACCTTCTAGAGCTAAATACTGTTTGACTTTAGGCAAGGCACTTAACCTTTCAGTGCTCCAGTCCACCCAGCCATGGATTGGGAAGAAGCAGGACCCCACTAAGAACAATTAAGTTACATCTCAGCTGGGCTATGCTGGGTAAAAAAATTGTGAAAATAAAAAAATCCTCTGGTACAGTCCATTTTCATCTCAGTCAAGCTAGCCTACAGTCACTCAACTCCTGAAGAAAACTTTTCTTTGTTCTTTTCTTAACTCCAAGTTTATTTAAACAGTACAGACCCATCTTCACCATCGGCCAGCATTATAGTCTCCATCCGATCAAGCTGTAAGCCCCCTTCCCCCTCAGATCAAGTTGTAAGCCCATATCCCTCAGATCAAATTTAAAGGCCCCCCTCCAACTGATAACCTTACCACCTTTCTCCCAGCTACTGAATCCTCTTACATCACCTAACCTTGTTCAGGATCCCAGTACATTAATTCAGAACCAAGGTTTACTAAGACACTCGCATACTACTGATTCATACGGGGTCCGTATGATTGTCTGGGGCAATTCTGGCCAACTGCAAAAGAAAAAAAAAATAGACCTCCTTAAGTGGAAACTGAATCTGTGGCAGAAACAGAAGGTATCAAACCTTCCAGCATCTCCTGGTAGAAACAGAGGTACACTTCCAGACAGACGAACCACCCACATGGCAGGATTAGGTCCCTGCTCAGCCAGTCCGCCTGGTGTTTGAAAGATCTTACCAGCTACACCAAGATGGACAAGAGGTTGGCTACTGTCCACTACATTACACTTTTTGTTCTGGCTGGTTCAGGTGATTGTGGTACTGAGACCACAGGTGCCAAACTCCCTCTGGAGGGTGCACATGCTGGCTCAGCAGACCATACTGGTCCCTGTCACCATGAACCCAACACCCATAGGAACTCCCAGGCAGAGTGTAACTGCCCAACCTGAAACAGTTGGGCAAATGAAGTAAGAAGATCCTCTGACCAGGCATGGAGGGAGTCCTGTTCTGCTCCAGTGAACAGGGTTACCTGCTTGGGGACCAGCTCAGACTAAGCTGGATTAACCAGAACATATATTCTGGCATGTCTGGAGGACCAGATCCACTGCCTCCCTGGAGATGCCCATGATGAGCCAGTCATCCAGATACAGGTATATTCTGGCACCTCTGTGCCAGAGGTAGGCCGCCACAACCAACAGGCACTTGGTGAATACCCAGAACAAGCCAAACAGCAGAACTCTGAACTGGTAAAAGACACTTCCCCCACACAGAATTTGAGGTAGTGCCTGTGGGACAGGACAGACAGGGAAATGAAAGAATGCTTCCTGGCAATTCAGGGAACAAAATGATGCCCTGGCTCCAGAGATAATATGATCTGGCTGAGTGTGACCATACAAAACTTTTGCCTACGGTTGATGCTGTTCAGATAGTTCAGGTCCAGAAAGGGATACAAACCCCCAACCCCTCCATCTCAATATTAAAGAAAAGTAAGGAGACACATAGCCCTGCGAGCCCGGGGTGTCCTGGACAACCTCAACAGCACTGTGTCGCTGAGGCACAGGTCAGGAAGCATATGAAAAATCAGGAGCAGTTGTAAAATTCGCAACAAGAGTATTTATTTGTACTAGCAGCAACATAAACAAATAAAATTGTTCAGTTTAACTATTTACAAAGGCAAAATAACCAGAAAAAGTCTATCTAAGTTTTCCTTCAATCTCTGCTTCCCTCGTGCAAGCAACTGCAGCTCTTTTTATAAGTCCTTACAACCCCTCTTCTTAACAAGCATCCTGATTTTTCTAAAATGTTCCAGTATATTTCAGGCAGGTGCTGGCAGGAACACAGTGTCCCAGAACTGGGGCCCCATCTCCACAGCTTTTGCAAAAGGCTTAAAAATTACACTCAGGTAACCTCGAGTTTCCAATAGCTTTTTGCAATCATCTGAAACTATAATTATATACATTTCAAAAATTAACACTATACAATTTCTAAAGAAAGGGATCCCAATGTCAGTTACATTTCCACATAATGATTTGCATACATCTTTATACCAGCAGATATGCAAGGGAGGAAAAAACAAACAGCAAGGGAAAACAGAGACAGTGAGAGGCAAAGAATTGCCAGACTGTCTGGGTGATCAAATCCTAGGTCTCAAAGGAAAATTTGGTTGTGCAATCAGACAAACAAGAGACAGAAAAGAATAGAACAGATCCCTGCATTCAAACTCTCCATAACAACTGGGACAGGGTCCTATTCCACCCTGTCACACACTTCACTCTAGAAAGGGAGTGATATCGCTGTACAGTGCAGTTAGGGTGTCCTCGAGCACCACAGACTCCTTCGGCGCTCAAAAGTGGTATGGGAGAGAGAGAGAGAGAGTTTAGAACTCCAGAGATAGACCCAAACTCACCACTTCCAGCAATCATTTCTCAGATGTGATGGCAGACCACTGTGGACACTGAAGAGTCGACCCCAAACTGGGAGCTGCAGCAGGGACCATGTGGGAGTGGTAATGGACCCACCAACCCATCACTTTTTGCCCTTGGAGTGAGCTCTGGAGGACCTGCCTCCGAATGCACCATTATCCTTCCCCCCCTTCTGACGCTGACCACCGGACTTGGGCTTTGCTGGACCATAGTGCTGGTACTGCTACCTCTGCTGCTGCTGCAGTTTCTGCTGCAGCTGGTAGCCAAAGACATGAAAGAATTATTTTTGGACTTAGACAGCTGCTTAGCCTGCTGGGACAATGCCATGAAGCCTAGGGTGACACTTGACTTCTCAATATAGGTCTGATAATTTTTCACCCCAGGGTCAAAGAAGCTGGTGCCCAGAAAAGGCACATCTACCAACTTATGCTGGATCTCATGAGTAAAAGCTGAGAGACACAAGCAGGCCCTCCTGCACACTGAAACCGCATGAGTTACCAGACTCTGAAGCGGTCTGCAGTAGGTGCTTGGACAGCAAACATCCCTGGTCCCACAGGGTCCTGGCATTTGTCTGGCTATCAGCTGGGAGCAAGAGGGATCATGTTGGTGAATTTATCATAATGCTCATGACTGAAATGGGTCATCAGTGCCACATAGATGGCTTGATGTATGCCCAGGGTAGCCACCGCATACACCTTGTGAGCAAGGAAGCCCTGCTTCTTGGAGTCTTTGTCCAGTGGCTTGTCCCCAGCTCCCTGCACCTTCACTTTACAGAAGGCAGAGTCCAAAACCCGTCCCTCCACTAAGAGGTGCTCCAACAAACTGGAGAGATCCTCACAGGGATCAAATATTTGAAGGCCATATGGCAAGGGGAGTCTAGCAAGACATGAGGTGCTACCAGATCCCAACCACACTGCCCAGGACAGCTTCAGCCACATGGAATGAGGATGTTCAGGGAAGCAGACGTATGCTGCAGGAGAGCAGCACAGTAGGTTGATTTGCTCAAGGTGGAACTATTGGACCAGTGGATGTCCATTCAAACTTGGGAGGAGGCCATGGAGGAGTCCTCCAAGTTGGTCAATCCCCTGAACTAGGGTGGAGGCCTGCATATGGGAGTATAGGCTCTACTCTCTGGGGTGACCACCACAGGCTAAATCAATCTCAAGCCCAAGGTCAACTAAGGCCTGACCATGGTGCAGGGTAGACCACCTGAGGCACCTTAACCACAATGGAAGGCACCAAGGTCAGAACTTAAGAAGTGACCACCAGCAGAGGCTGCATAGGTGCTGGGTCAACCACAGTAACAGTCTGGCCCACCTCTCCAGCTGTGGAGGGCCCAAGCAGCACCAGGGTTTTAGAGAGATATGAAACCTCATCCTTGTCCGACCAGTTTGAGAAGAGTCTTGACCTGCTCATCAACCGCAGGGTAAACCAGTCTATTTCAATAGCTCCATCAGGGGCACCACTGAAGCGTCACTGACCCCTCAACTGGTGGAAGCGTGACTGAAGTCGACTGATAAGAGCCTAATAATCCTGAGAAGCGGGAATGTTCCCTCTCACAATCGACAGTGATGGTGTTTCTTGTACTTCTTTCACTCGGGGCTCTTACTAAGTCTGTATGGCAAGGTACATGTCCTGGAACTTGGGGAATCCTGAAAAGATTACTCACTGTCTGCCCCAACAGGACCAAGGCCACTGCCAAAGAGGCCCCGTGCTGCCTCCACCACTTCCTCTGTGGCCTGGAACTGGGCTGCTGAATGCGGACACGAGAGACCTTCCATTCTTGAGGCCTGCTGAAGAGGAAATTTGTCCTGCATTTGTCCAAGGAAAGATGCACTGACTTGAAAATATCTGCACTGTCTGACATCATGGTCAGTTCCCAGGCAGTAGAGACACGTGTCATGGCCCTCTATAGCAAACACCTTCTGCCTTCACTGAACACAGCATTTGAATCCTTGCATTTTGCATTCCATCACAGTAATCATTACCAGAGTGGTAACCAGAAGACAAAGCACACACTATCAGCTGAAAACTGAAGAAATACAGTATACTGAAGAATCTGCCAAAATCTAGCACTTGAAAACTGAAAATCCCCTCATGCAGCAGGAGCTGTAAAGTAGAAGACCTGTCCCTTCCAGCAGAAATGAAGCTCTGAAGTCACGAGCGGCAGATCCAGAGGATGACATCACGGGTGGTGGTAGGAGCCAAACATGACGTTTGGTGACTGAGCGATGCCTAGAATAACTGCCAAAGAGTGTGCAGTGAACTGAAACCTGGTTGGTAGAAGTGTTTCTTTTTAATCCATTGAGGTGTTCCCAAGACCACTCCAGTGTAAATGAGTTCAACTTGAACTTTTTGCACTCTACATATTCATTCTATCTCTTTGGGTCCCAGACTAGATGAAATTCTCCCATTTTCTTGAGGACAATGTAGTTTAGAACACATGTTTTTGTCTGTAACTGGTATTTGGATACTGATGACTGTTTCCATTTTAAAAAGGGGACTAAAAGCCGGCCGAGTAGCACTACCACATGCTATGACAACTGGCTTCAAGTACGAGAACATACTTTGGTTGCTTGGGGCCTGGCCAGGGATGGAGAATCTAGGAGTTGGGCATGCCCTCAGATGTGGATACATGCATGCACCTGCTGACTCATGTCATTCACAACTGGTGGCCTTCAGAATGGAAACTGGCAGTGGAAAATCCCGACCCCAGCAAGAGGATGCCTGGTCCCTTGCAGGTCCTGCACCACCAACAAAACATACTTCTAGACTGTGCTTCAGAGGGGTTTGGCCAGACCCTCTGGCCCCACCAAAAGGACGTGATCCATGGCAGAAATTTGGAGGCTAAGTACTAAGAATGTGGGTGACAGGACTTGGGGGAACCGGGTTAAGGGGGCAGGTCGGCGTCATAAGTAGCTGATGAAAGAAAAGCAAAAGATGACTACAGGAACATACAACAGGGCTGCTAGTCTATTGAGTTCTTTCCCCAGTCAACTCAAGAGGACATGACCATTTATTCCTTTTTTCTTTAAGTACTCTTCAAGCCCTTCTTTAAAGTCATGGACTGTTCCAAATGATAAAGTAAGTAGAAATCTATTCCACAAATCCATCACTCTTTCTGTAAAATACAGTATATCCTAAATGTGCCTACCATAATTGCCCATCTATGTCCTTTACCTCTCAGAGCTCAACCAATGTAGCTGCTATCGCTGGCTCCCTCTGTTCTGTCACCACCTAGCACTTGATGTAATTTATGTGTTATCTGCTCAATAGCTGTCCTATATGGTTTAACAAATGTCAAGAATGACGGCTGTAGTCAGTGGTTTGTGAACAATTACTGTAAGTGAATGTTGTAAGGTGAGATAGAAACTCACTGAATGTGTCTTTGTATACTGTACTACTGTTCGTAATCACACCTCTACTGTGTCTAAAATAACTCCGGGTTGCCCCTATAAAAGGGACTGTCATGGGCTCAGTAGGCTTACCCGGTTACCAACATTAAATAAATAAATTTAGTTATCCCATCTTATATTTCACTTACTGACTTTATCAGATCAGTCCTGTATTTATGACATCACAATAACCGCTGCAGACTGGGTGACAAATTGGTGGCACACTCAGCCTCTCTGGCCTTTTCTGAAGTCCTCCCTGCGTACTATATAGAGGGGAAGCAGGATAGGATTAAGAGGCATGTAACAGAGGAGTTTACCGAGTGGCTTAAGGGATGATGTCAGGAGACTTACAGCTGTACTCACTTGAACAGAGAAGAGACAAGGAACATGATGGGAACATTTAAGTATATGAAGAGAATTAACATGACGCAGAAGGAAAACCTGTTTCAGATGAAATCAGAGAGCTGTACAAGAAGCCACAATCTACAACTGACAGGCGGTAAATTTAGTGGAAACATCAGAAAGTACTTTTTTTTCCCTGAGAGGGTGGTCGGCCCTTGGAACAGCCTACCGTAAGAGGTAGTAGACTCAAAAAATGTAAGTGAATTCAAACTTGCGTGGGATAAACACTATGCGCAAAAAAGGAAATAGTCTAAGAGGAGGGGGTAGGTATTCTGAGCAGACTAGATGGATCAAGAGGTCCCCTTCTGCTGGCAAATTCTTATGTTCTTAGAAGGGATACCACTTTGTGAGGACTGGGTGGACTTATGGGACAGAAGACTCAAGGGCAGCAGATTTCACCTGAAAAGAGAGGGGGTCTGCGTGCTGGGGAAGAACTTTGACATCTACATCGGACATTTAAAGCAGCAGTACTAGATAATCAGGATGCAATTATGAAAATTCTGCTTTTTGGCTGGAAGCATGCAGCCATAGTTCTAGTTTCCATATCTGTAAATATTTTTTTCTAGCGATTTTTAGTTTATTAGATATTTAAAATTTATTTTCATTTACTGTGGATCCACAACAATATGGCTGGTACCCAATCTGCAGCCAAGCTCCTGCCTCACGTCGCAGCATGTCTTTTGTTTACTTCTGAGGGACCCTGTACTGCATGTTTCCACTGTCCCTGTGTAGTAATGAGAGTCATGCGCATGCGCAGTTGGCAGCAGAGGGTTCCGGTTCAACGTGGCAGGTGGGAGAAATGTAAACAAAAACAAAGAAAAATGGAGCAAATTACAGGGTGATAGTACAGTGAAAACAAGAAAGATTACCAGGTAAGTGCTCAAAAGAGCACAGGGAACAAACTGTTGCAAAATATCTAATTTTTACATCTAGTACTGCTGCTTTAAACCGACTGTGGGGGAGACTGGGTCTATAGGGACCATGGTGGCAGGTGAGAGGAAGGGGATCCTAGCTAGTACTCCCCCCACATCTGGGGGGTGCAGAAGCACAGCGGGTACAAAGAGAGCTGTGGTCCTAAATTGACTGGGTGAAGAGACATTACAGAGGGGGAATGCAACGTGTGCAAACACCAGGAAAAACAAAGGGAAGAGAGTCCAAGAGAAGCACAAGGGTAGTTGCAAAATAAGGTCAAAGGACACATGGAGTGGGGTATGCCTTAACGCCAGCAGCCTAGATAACAAAATCAATGAGCTCCAGGCGCAGATGGCAGACACTGAGGTGGACCTTGTGGGCATCACATAAATGTGGGCTTCAGAAAATAACTAGGAACTGACAGTCCCTGGGTACTCAATGTTCAGTAGGAACAGATGAAGAGGTAGAGGGAGAGGAGTAGCCCTTTGTGTTAAGGATCGCATCAAAGTGGCAGAAGGCAGGTGCTTCAGTGGTAGTAGTGGGGAGACAGAGTCACTGTAGGTGCAACTCACAGCAGCCTCAGGCAAGAAACCGCACTTGGGAGTGATCTGTAGATCCCTGGAGCAACCAGAGGAGAGAGACAGAGAGCTCAGGGAGGAACATGAAAGGGGGAAGTAGTGGTTTGTACCTGAACCCACTATACATCTACTGGGATGTTCTAGTGGCCAGGAGCACCAAAAGTCAGGCCTAACTGGACACCTTCCAAAACTGTCTACTAGTACAGCTAGTTAAGGAACCCACCATGCAGACTACAATTCTCAATGTGGTGCTCACCAACTTGGAGGTGGTAGGAGCTGTTGGAGTAGCAGAGTCACTGGGGAACAGCAACTGTAACTCCATTTGGTTTGAACTGGCCCTTGGGTCCCATAAACCAAAACCAAGAATTGAAGTCCTTGATTTTAAAAGGGCAGACTTCAGTAGGCTGAGGGAGCTGGTCGGGGATAAGTTAATAGGGGTGGACAACATAGGTGGTGTGGAAGAGAGATGGGGGGCAATTAAGGGGGCCATTCTTGAGGCATCTAAGGTATGCATGAGAAAGGTAATGGCTGAGGAACGAGACCTTGGAGATATCTAACTCCCTCAAGCAATCAAAAGGTATATAACAAGGCCAGTGGGATGCGGGAATGTATTCTGGAGGGAAAATTATAGCAGACAGGAAGCAGTAACAATTCCACTGCATATATCCTTAGTGAGACCACACCTGGAGTACTGCACCCAGTTATGGAGTCCTCACCTCAAGAAAGACAGGGATAGGCTAGAGATGGTGCAGCGCAGGGTAACAAAAATAATTCAGCGCCAACCGGGCAGGTCCTATGAAGAGCACCTCAAGGCTTTGACCAAGTACTTATTCGAGATCAGAAGGAAGATCGCAGATATGATCGAGACCTTCAAGCTCCTAAATGGAATTAACAAGGTGAAATGCAGGGGAATCATTCAGCTTGAATATTAGTTTACAGTCACAGGGACATGAGTGGAAACTAACAGCTGGGAGGTTCAGGAGGGACTTAATTACTGTTTTTCAGAAAGGGTAGTGGAGCCATGGAACAGTCTACAAGTCAAGGTGATTTGTGCAAAAACCATTGGTGGTATCTAGCACGTCTGGGACAGAATACAGTGATTGCTAGGGACGGTGGAATCAGGGCAGAGAACGGGGAGACTAGAGCCCTGGAGAGACAATAGGTCACAGTGCCAAATAGGAAACTTGGATGGACTGAATAGACCGCTGATCTTTTTCTGCCATTACTGTCTATGTTTCTACGGAAATTACTATGGTACTACATGCCTGAGCAGGTTGACATGGGTGACCTCGAAGAAGGAAGGTGGCAGGGGTCAGAAGCAAAAAAAAAAGCCAGTTAAAGGAGTAATGTGTGACCCCATTATACAAATATATATCTTTCAATTATTACCATTAAAAAGAAATAGAAATATATAAAGGCATCTTTTTTTTTCTTGTAATATACAATCGTGATGTTTTAGAAGGTATCTTACTTTGAGTGTCTCTCTTTAAAGGTCAGTATGTGACTGTGTCTGCCCTGCTTGCTTCATAAGCAGAGGTGAATAAATATGCTTTGCAAAAATGTACTTCATTTGTAGGAATAAATAACTTAATTTAAAACACATTCCTAAAGATAAGAAAATGTACATCTTATATTTAACAGTTAACCAAATCTCTTTTGTAATTAAACGGTTTAAAGGGATTGACCAAGTCCATTAAAAGTTGCTGTCCAGTAGATCAAAGGAAGAAATGAGGGTAATGCTTTCAAATAATAGTTTTCACGGAGTGTATTACCAGAGATTAGGCACCACTTTGGCATCACAGGTCCTTGACTCAGTCTCATTACCTGCCAAATGATCCATAATCCCTGGCAACATGGAAGGTTTTATCATTTAAACATATGACATTTGCAGAGTAAGTCAGCAACAAAGCCAGTGTGCTCAGTCAGCGTGATAAGAGCAATGACACTGCCTCTTGATATGGGCTCAACATTTCTCTATTTTCCACAGGAAGGGTAAATAGTGTATTTAATTTGATTCAAACCACTACCCAGAAATACCTTGTTTTTGTCGAAAAGGGATTCCCATATAACCCCATTAACTGGCATTTTTCCTTGCTCCTCCATGTCTTCTGCCACTTCACTCTTCAGGCTCACTGAAGCCCCCCCACCCCCACACACACACACACACACACACACTCACCACTCAGCTGACCAATGAATTAATTAGTTTATTTTAGTCAAACTGGGTTTTACTTATGAAAAACACATCTCCCAAAAACATAGTTTCAATGCTGTCTCCTAACACACAGGATTAATCAGGTTACATCCACATATGTGCAGGTTAACAAGATTTGACCTCTGTTTAATACCATTTAGAATAATAGTCTTTCTTACAAGACAAGCAGTCAGGCTTTTAAGGCCCTTAAAGGACCATTTTTAAAATTACTATTAAGCATGTATGAGGACCTAAATGCATTTAAAGTTATTAATTTTTTTTTAGAAAATAGGATTGGGTTTACAATCTCCATAGGAATGTAGACATATGTACAATTTCACCTGCCATGTTTGTCTGCTAAGGAATTTAAAAAAACAAATTTAAAGACAGGAGACTTATTTTTATGATTATTATCATTATTGAACATGACATCATTCTTAACTAAGCAGGACTTTTTCTAACCATTCCAAATACTCTTACGAACATTATAAATCACACACATAATTGTTAGCGGATCAGTACACAGAGCAACTGAACCTCATCCTGTGTACTGTGGTCTCTCAAGCAAAAGCATTAGGAGTGAAGTGTTCCACTTCACAGAGGGCAGGCAGCTTCATTTAACTGTTTTTTTTTTTTTTTTTTATAAATATCTTCTTTATTTAGATTTTACAACATCTATACAGACATGTCATCCAGATCCAGTCAGCTTATTTCATTTATACAGTTCATAAAGTCTCAGCTTGGTTACAAAGGACTATAGCTCTATAGGGAGGAAAATAGTACAGAAAATTCTGGTTGTTATTTATGGGATTCAGGCGACTAGCAGCATTATCCAACCTGGCTGTAAGGCAAAGGAAAAAGAGGTTAATCCCCCAGACCAAGAGTCCTATCGGGTAGTACCTGGGAAAGAGAGTCAGATTGTGGTTCGAGTTACACCATGTGTTATGCCCCTGGCCAATCTTTAGAGTAGTCATAGCATTTTACAGTCAATATACTTTCATTCCTCAACTCCCATTTCAGGTTACAATCTCAAGTGATTAAACAGAGTGCTTCTGGGCAATTCACAGCTTAAAAACTCCCTTCACCCACTCCCCGGGTCACTCTTCAACTGTCTTCACTCAGCTCTATGTGAATTTTCCCTTTACCACCGGATAAGTGGTGGCCTGGGAGGGCCGTATCGGAAGTCTCCTCTACGCCTATGTAGAGGTAAGTTTGGTGTGTTTAGGTTCTGTTCCCCTAGGGGGTGAAAGTAGGGTCTTTTAGCATGTAGTATATTTGCCATCTGGCCCATCTAGTGGTGAACTTTTCTTCTTGATTATTTAGACTCTACGTTATTTTCTTCCATGGTATATACAGTATCTGTCTTGTGTTGTTCCACTAGTCTTGAATTGTGGGGACTTTAGAAGTCAACCATAGTTTCGTGATTGCTTTCTTAGCCGCGGATAGGAGAAGGAGAAGTAAATATCTAGTATTAGGACCTCGTAGGGTTTTAGGGAAAATAAAAACATCTCTAATGCCAGGTGGAGTTGTGGATCCAATATTTCTTGCAGGGGGTCTGGAGAAGTGTGAGAAATGGCCCCAGGGACGGGCCATCCCACATGACGTGCGTATGGTTTACCTTGAGTTCCCCGCACAAGCGCCAGCATATTGCTGAGCGGGTTGAGGAAAAGTGGCTGGTAATTGCAGGGGTTCTGAAATACCGAACCAGGTTCTTCCATGCAAACTCGCGCCACTGGTGTGAGCTAGTCACTCTGGCTGAACAGCCACAGGCTCAGCGCCAATCCTCGGGCGTTATTCGGTAGCCTGATTCCTGAATCCATTGTGAGCAAATGTTGTCAATGAGGGGATAACTCTGTACATTCAGTGCTTGATAATATAGCGATATTAGATGGCCCTATTTCAGGGTTTTATTAAGGTTGATTTGGCTGTGGATTAAAGGTGGGCATTGCTCATGTTCCCAGATTATCTGTGGGAGGCTATCAACATAATGCTGAAGTTGCAGATAACAGTAGAAATCCCGGTGTGGCAGGTTATATTTCCTTTGGATCTCTGCATATGACCACATCGTACCTTGGGACATTATCTGCCCCAGGTACTTCAGGCCGTGCTTTTCCCACTGCTGAAAGCTGTTGTCTAATTTGTTTGGAGGAAAACTGCCCAAGCTAGAGATTGGGCATATAAGTGGTAGGAAGGGTGTCAGCCGATGTGTTTTTTGATGGCCTGCCAGCTGCGGAACGAGTCCACAAGCCAAGGGTTTGTATGCTGAGGTACTTCCCTGTTATCCTCTTGTTGGTATAAGATTCGGTGGTAAACGTGGTCATTCAGCAGGGCTCACTCTATATCCAACCAGTGTGGGTTGGATGTTCTAATTTGCCGGGACATTAAATGTGTCAGTATTGCCGCTTGTTGGTAATATCTTAGATCTGGGAGTGCCAGTCCTCCTTCTTGATGGGGGAAGGGGAGGATCTTTAGGCGGACTCGGGGTTTTTGTTTGGCCCAAATGAATTTCGCAATGAGATGGTTCAGTTCTTGAAAAATCTTTAGTGGGAGATATATGGGGATATTTTGAAATAAGTATAGGGCTCTCGGAAGTGTTACCATTCTGACAAGGTCTTTTCTCCGTGTTAAGCCCAAGGGGAGTGTTGCCCATGAACTTAGGTCAGACTTCAACTGCGAGATAAAGGGGGTATAGTTATACCTGTAGTACCCTGGAGGCATTTGGGGGATGTATACACCTAGATATTTAAGTTTTTGTAGATTCCACCTGCCTGGGATGCTTTCCTGTATGTTAAGCGAGGATGAGTAACAAAAAGTGAGTAGTTCTGTTTTAGTAAAGTTCAACTTGTACCCCGACACAGAACCAAAGGAGCCCAGGATCTGTTTTACTATGAGAAGAGATTGTTCGGGGTTCCGAAGGTACAGAATAATATCATCCGCGTAAAGGGCGATACGGTGCTCGCACTCGCCTATCTTTACTCCCTCTATTGCCCGAGCTTCTCTGATCTGTTGTGCCAGAGGCTCGATAAATGCTGCAAATAAAAGAGGGGAGAAGGGGTATCCCTGCCTAGTTCCCCCGTGTAAAGGAAAGTAGTTGGAATGGTGTCCATTCACTTTTACACAGGCTTGGGGGGCAGAGTATATATTCTGGAGGACTGTGATTAGGGCAGGGGGGAATCCAAACTTATGTAGCGTTGAGTAAAGAAAGGGCCAGGCCACTCTATCGAACGCTTTTTCAGCATCTAGGCTAACTAATATGGTTGGGGTTTTGCTAGTCTGCATGTGGTGAACCACGTGTAGGGTGCGTCTGATACTATCAGTAGTGGTGTGAGATCTGACAAATCCGTTTTTTGTCTTTGTGTATTAGCAAAGGGAGCACTTGGTCTACATGATGGATCAATATGCTCATAGTTAATAGTCCTGATTTAGTATAGAAATGGGTCTACATGAGGCACATAGCTGTGCATTCTTGTCTGGTTTGGGGATTACAGAAATAGTTGCGTATGACCAGGATGGCGGGGCCGAATTCCCCTCCAGTACTGAGTTGAACACGTTGAGGAGATTAGGAGAGACCTGCACCCTGGCAGCTTTACAGAACTCAGCCCCGTAGTCGTCTGGTCCTGGTGATTTCAGAGTTTATGGCATTCGCAATGGCATTGGACACCTCCAGTTCCGTGATCGGGGCAACTAGTGATTCTCTGTGGTCCTCCGCAAGCCGTGGGAGGGCAGTTGTTTGTAGATACTCTGCTATTTGTTGCGGGGATGCTGTGTGCTCGGGGGTATGTAGTGTCTTATAGTATGAGGTAAATGCCTCAGCAATGTCATGCGTTTTGGTAAGGGGCTGGCCTCCCGTCGGGTGATGAATGGATAAAATCGTAGCTGCCTTTTTTTGTTTATGAATTTGATATGCCAGCAGCCGCGTGGCTCTCCGGCCCACCTCATAGAACCTCTGCCGTAAGAAGGTCAGAGCTATCTCAGTTTGTTGCTGAATTAGACGGTCCAACTCGTATCTAGTCTGCTGTAGTTGGGGAAGTATTGACACGTCTCCCTGTTTGTGGGCCATTTGTAAAAAATGAAGGGTATCCTCCAGCTTAAGTCTTTGCGCTTTGCGCTGCCTTTCTTGTTCTGCAGCATACTTTATTGTGTGTCCCCAGAGCACAGTCTTAATCATGTCCCAATGTACTGCGGGAGTGACATCTGCCACCGGGTTATCCGTTTTTATTTCTAGGATTTTTTCTGTGAGAAATTCACAGAATTGTTTGGAACGCAGATAGTATGGGTTTAATCTCCATTGTGTCTTCTTAGGCTGGAGGCCAAAATCCCACGTGGAGGTCTGGGGGGCATGATCTGAGATAGAAATATCTCCCAATTGAATATCCTGCAGGTATCCCAAGTTCTCCACCTGGGTATACACCTGGTCTATGCGAGAGTAGGTATGGTGTACTGGACAGTAGTAGGTAGAATTCCTCTAGTGAGGATGCAACCTCCCAAGCGTCACACCATCCTACCTCAGCCACAAATTTTAAAAATACTTTTTGGTAGTTGTTTGTTTGGGGGTCTCATGTTGGAGGTGTCCATGGTAGGGTCTGCAATTAAGTTGAAATCCATTTAACTGTTGAAATAAAAAATACTTAAAACAATATATATTGGGGGCAGAGCTAGCAGCTGACCAAGTAAGATGTTCTGGATTGAGCTCTTTATCTGACACAGCCCAAAAGAAGATAATTTTGAACTGACAACTAATCTTCTGTGATTAAAAAGTGCTCCAGTCGACAGATCTCAGGCTTTGATCTGATACCAGTTTTCAGCGGTTAACAACAAGGGACGTACAAAAAACAAAACAAAACAAAAAAAACAAACAACCTCCATCGAAGCCCAGGAAAGGAAAGCAGTTTCTACCAGCGGGACCCTCAGCTAAAGGAGGGCTGAGCACTGACGATCCGGTGGAGTCCAGACTCACCCTGCAGGTGGTAAAAGACGCTGTTATAGCACCGGTGCAGGATGGGACCTAGCTGATAAAGTGGAGAACTTTAATCAGTCACTTTACTGGAAACCAAGATGGAGAAAATCATAACAGACTCCAAAACAATTACTGAGACAGTTAATAAGTCAGTAACGGCAGTGAATGGCCAGGTTAAAGAAAATAAGATTCTGCGCTACAGATTGGAGAGTGTGGAGAACGGCACACGTTCAGCAAATATACGATTCTTGGGCATCCCGGAGGGTCTGGAAGCTCAAAATCCTACTTGATTTACCGTGGTTCTAGTCAAGGAGTGGTTTGGTGAAATTCAATGCATCTCAGTGCATCAAGTCTATCGAGTGGCTCAGAGGAAGAAGTCCAACAACTTGGACTTACCACATACCCGTTGGTAGTTACTGGTGGTGCAGAATCCTAGCAAAAGCCCGAGAATATGCTCTGATGTTGCTGGAAGGGGAAAAAATGGTGCTCTGTTATGCAGACCTGAACTTTTCAACTCGGGAGCGCCACAGAGCATTTGACGGGATTCGAGCTGGACTTCGTGAACTGGGTGTGACGCACTCTCTCCAAATGCTCGCTCAACTCAAAATTTCATACACAGGCAAGCACTTTTTGTTTAATGACCCAACACAGGCACGTAAAAAACTACAGCAAATAAAGCAGGACTTTTTAGCTTCTGTTGAAGCTCTTCACCATTCGGATTCAGATGGGTGAAGACTATGCTGACTTTCTTCATAAACTGCTTTATATAGCTTGTCAAGGCACTATTTACATTTTCAATAAAAAAAATGTTAATTTGAGCATTGGAAGGGTATTCAAATAATGTTTTAAACATTCTACTAATCTGTGTTTTTGTTAAAGGCTGTGAAGGATCAGTGCCAAATGTCCAGTAGCGTCATTAACTGATTAAGTTTATACTTAATGTTCAATTTTCTTTTTACTCTGGACCTCACAACTAGTTTTAGAGCCAATGACTTCTGCCATAAGGAGAATATCTTGTGATCTTTGTTTCTTTCCCTATAGTGGGTCCAGTGTCTTGTGGCAGAGGGCTCATCCTAAATGGAATTATGGTCTAAATGTCGCATTAACTAGCTGCTCAAATCAGTTTTCTAATGTACTCGTACTGAAGTCTTCTGTATCTGTGTATGACTGCAGCTCTCAACTGTTTTTTTATTTGGTAAATGTTTACCATAAACTGACTAAAATAAAGTTAAAAAAAAAAAAAAACAATATAAATCACTTTAGCTAACTCAGTGAGTTACAATAATAGAGCCTCCGTTGGGCATCTCGTATGGCTGCAGAGCATTATTTTAGCTGCTGAAATGGAGTGGAAGCAAGCCACAGAAGTGGCGATACCATGAGCGGCATGTCCACGGACAGGACCAAAAGAATAAATTACTCACCTTAGTAATTATATTTCTTCTAATGGAGTCTTGCTGTATTCTGACAACTGCAGTGATTCCCAACCTTTGGACTGCCCCAGAGAACTAAGGGGTTAACTTTCCATGCAGGGCATGGAACGCTGAGCTCGACTGAAGTCTCTGTCTGGAGTGTTTTGAACTTAAACCGTCAGATTCTTACGAGCCCAACTAAACTAAAAATTCTATGTGGAAATTGTAAAAATTCTACTAGCCAACTGGCTGAAAAGTTTTTGGATTCCCAAGGAAAACTCAAGTCAGGAAACCGAAAAACAAAACCCAGTGTACTCAAAAATAACAATAATAAATAAGCACCCAAACAAAAAGGGAGGAGGGTGCAAGCAAATACACCCCTGGTGTGCAACACTGCACCTGCCCACCCACTTTCCAAAAACAGGTTCTGAGAGGGGAGGCAGGTCAGAATATAGCAAGATTCCATTAGAAGAAATACAATTACTAAGGTGAGTAATTTCTTCTTCAAACAACGTGAAGTCTTGCTGTATTCTGACAATTGCAGGCTACCAAGCAGTACCTCCAAGGAGGAGGGACAGAACCGACTTTGGGAATAGGCTCTGAAGTACTGCTGTGTCAAACCGAGCATCACTCCTAGCCTGGGTATCCAGAGAGTAATGCTTGGTAAAGGTATGGACTGTTTCCAGGTAGCTGATTGATAAATTTCTAGAAGAGGGATATCCCTGGCCGCAGCCAGGGAAGCAGCTGTACCTCATGTGGAATGAGCCCTCAGGCCTGAGGGTGAAGTTTTTCCCAGTTTTTAATAGCAGAATTGTATACAAGAAACAATCCACCTGGCAACAGATCTTTTGGTGGCAGGTTTGCCCTTTCCCACTTCTCCGTAAGTGAGGAACAACTGAAGGGAGTCAAACCTGTGACCCTTGGTACGCTCTATGTAGTAACTAAGGGCTCTTTTGACATCTAAACTGTGTAGCCTCCTCTCTCCTGAGGAAGAATGATCAGTGAAGAAAACAGGGAGAGACATAGACTGGTTTAAATGGAAGTCTGAAACCACTCTGGGCAAGAACCTTCTATTGGTTCTAAGGACCACTTTATCCCTATGAAAGGAGATAAAATCAGGTTCCACTGACAGGGCTTGCAATTCACTGATACTCCTGGCAGAGGTAATGGCTACCAAGAACACAGTTTTCCAAGTCAAGTACTTAAGCTCTGCTGAAGACATAGGCTCAAAGGGGGGTTGTATAAGCTGAGCAATGCAAACATTCAAATCCCAGGCAGAGGCAGGATCTCTAAAAGGGGGATTGGTGTGAAACAATCCTTTAAAAAAATTTACAGAACACAGGATGGGAAGATAGTGAGGAAGGCTTCCCCACAAACAAAAATGCAGAAACAGCTGACAAGTGAACCTTGAGAGTAGCTGGTCTGAGGCCTAGGCCATTAAGATGGACCATATAATCCAGAACCGTAG
This sequence comes from Neoceratodus forsteri, assembly GCA_016271365.2. NCBI lineage: Eukaryota > Metazoa > Chordata > Ceratodontiformes > Ceratodontidae > Neoceratodus > Neoceratodus forsteri. Next base: position 686,832,341 of record CM028134.1, read on the forward strand.
GCAATTCAGCAGTGTCTGGAGAAATATTCTTCTTAGAACATCAAATGCTGAATCTTTTCCATTTGCAGTTGTAAGTCTTTCTGGTGGAGGGCTTTCAAGAAGCCTTGAGGATATCCAGAACCCCCTGGGAAAGATGTAAATCTGCAAATTCTCACTCTTCAAGAGCCATGCCTTGAGACTGAAGATTGGGGTACCAAATCCTCCCCGAGAGGATGTTAACAGGTTGTAATTCCTGGGAAGAGACAGGGGAAGATGGACTGCTAGGGATAGCAACAGAGGGTACCAGGGCTGTCTGGCCCAATCTGGAGCAACCAGAATCACCTTGCAAGGTTGAGACCTATTTTGACTAAAACTTTGAACAGGAGTGGGAAGGGGGGAAAGGCATACAAAAACTTCCCTTCCCAATTCAGAATCAGGGCGTCCAGGGGGACCGAGCCCAAGATTGGAGGTCTGCAACAAAAGAGAGGGAGTTGGTGATTGTCTGGGGCTGCAAAGAGATCCATCTCTGGAGTGCCCCACCTTGAAAAAATCACTTTCAACACCTGAGGGTCCAGGGACCATTCGTGATGGCCCTGAGAAATCCTGCTCAGTGCATCTGCTAGCACATTGTCCTTGCCTGGAAGGTGAACTGCTACAAGAGAGGCTTGCAGGGAATAAGCCAGGGACCACAACTTCATGGCTTCTGTGCACAAGGCCGTGGACCGAGTGCCTCCCTGCTTGTTGATGTACCACATGGTGGTAGTGTTGTCTGTTCTGACTTGAACCACCTTGTTCTGAACTGACTGTGAGAACGCTTTTAGAGCTAGAAAAACTGCCCTGAGCTCTAGAAGATTGATGTGGAGAAGGGATTCTTTGGGGGACCACAGGCTCTGGGCAGTAAGGGACCCCAGGTGGGCTCCCAGCCCAGAACAGAAGCATCCATGGTAAGGACCACTGAACAAAGCTGAGCAACAAAAGGAACACCTTGCCTTAAACTGTCCTGATTCTGCCACCACTGGAGGGCCTGGATCAAGGTCAGAGTCACTGGAATCAGTCTGGTAAGGGAGTTCTTTCTCTGAGACCAGAAAGCTCTCAGGTGGAACTGAATATCCCTCATCTGGAATCTTGCCCCTTGGACCACTGCTGTTGAAGCTGCCATGTGACCCAAGAGCTGGAGGAAATGCCTTGCTGGTCGAGACACCTGAAGGCTGAAGGAAGAAGCTAGTTCCTTAAGAGCTCTTGCCCTTCCTAGAGGAAGAAAGGCTCTTGCTCTGAGTGCTCTGAGTGTGTCCAGTTCTGCCCCTATAAAGGTAAGGAGCTGGACTGGTTCGAGAACTGACTTGGGAAGGTTGAGAAGAATTAGGGAAGTGAGTACTGGCTGGGTCACTTGCAGGTGAGATTTGACTTGGTCTGGAGACTGACCCACTAATAGCCAATCGTCCAGATAAGGAAAAATGGAAATATTTTGCCTTCTTAGAAAGGCAACTACTACTGCCAGGCACTTTGTGAACTTTCTGAACTGATAGTGGCCTGAGGGCAACTTGAACCTGAGATACTTTCTGTGGGAGCACCTGATGGGAATGTGAAAGTAGGTATCTTTGAGGTCCAGGGAGGCTAGCCACTCCCCTGGCCTTAGAGAGGGAATGATTATTCCTAGAGTTATCATCTTGAACTTTGGTTTTAAAAGATGTTTGTTCAGATATCTTACGTCTAGGATGGGTCGCCACTCCCCTGTCTTTTTGGGGGTCAGGAAGTACCTGGAGTACAGTCCTTTGCCCAGTGTAGGGTAGGTACTCTCTATAGCTCTTAAAGTTAGAGAGAAGAAACCTCTGCCTCTAGGGCAAAGGTTTCCTCAAAGATTTGCAGGTAGAAAGATCTGGCTCTCATCTTTGGACATTTTTGAAGTCGAGAACCAGTCCCTGGCTTACTACTTCCAGGACCCACTTGTCTGAAGTAATAGACATCCAGTCCTGGACAAAATAAGCCAGCCTGCCCCCTACTGGAATAGGAGAGTCAACCTGGGCAGACCCATCAGGGTGTCTGCTTGGCAGGGGCTTTAGGCTGAGGGGTGGATGCAGGCCTGCTCATCCCCCTTCTGCCTCTCCCTCTGAAGAACCCCCTCTGTGAAAAGGAAGAAGAGGCCTGTGCTTGGTAAAAAGGCCTTTGAAAAGGCCTGCCCCTGCCCCTAGACTGCTGCCTTTGAGGAGTTGCCTGCCTTTCCTTGGCCTGAGCACTCCTGTAAGTGGTCCTGTACTCATCCATTTTCTCCATGAAATTCTCAGTCTGCTCCCCAAACAGAGAATTATCCACTACAGGAAAATCCATAGCCTTAGCCTGGGTGTCCTGCAAGAGGCTAGTACATCTGAGCCAAGCCATCCTCCGAAGAGCCACAGATGTAGCCATGACTCTTGATGAAACATCATTAGAGTCCACAGCAGCATGAAACTGAACCTTAGATGCCTCAATCCCATCTGCAGCCACAGCCTCCAGCTCCTTGTCTAGCTGGGGGGAGGCCTGTTTAGCCAGTGCCAGCACAGTGTCCCACCTGGACTTCTGGTATCTGGCTGTATAGGCCATGTAATTTGCCTGCCTGAGTCCCAAAGAAGATGCCATGTACTGCTTCTTTGCCATGGCATCAATCTTCCTAGAGTCCTTGTCAGAAATGGTGTGAAGCCAAGGGAGTACTTGCCTTGTCACAGGCAGCAGCCTGCACTACCCCAACATGGCTGCATTGCAGATATAAGACCTCCGTGTCCGAGCCTGAAAGTGTATACCTCTTATCTATTCTTCTATCCACAGGAGGTATACTGTTAAGAGACTAAGATTTTGTGTGTCTGTTTCCCAAAAGATTTATGGAGGGGAATAGACAGTCTCCTGGACTCTGGGATGTCCATCATCTCTACATAATCAGGCTCTTCTTGATCTTCCACAGCCTCCTCCATAGGAAGCTGGAGGGTTTCAGCCACTTTTCTGTAAAACATAAAGTGGGAAGGGGACTCAGAAAGCCTAGGAGGGGAAACACCTGATGGTCTGCCTGGGGAGATGTCCGGTTCCACAGGCACATCCAGACCTTCACTTACATCATAATCCTCAAATTCCCCTTCCTCTTCAAACTCCGGTTCATAAAAATCTTCAAGGGTATACTCTTGAACCGGGGGAACCAACCGAAACAAAACTCTGCCAGAAGGAGCCGGACTGGTCGGAACCGGGCAAAGCGATTTCCACAATCTGAATCGCCCTTGCTATCTCTTTGGCGGCTGGAACATGAACCTCTGGATCCGAACCGGTTGATTTATCTTTGCGCTTTCTTTTTGTCAGAACCGATCCCTCAGAATCAGCTCTCCTTTTGCCCTGGTCAGAGGGCACTTCTTCTGGTTCAGTCGAACCAAACCGGCTGGCCATCCGGGTCAGCTAACTTCTCGGCCTCCTTTTCCTCAGTCTACCTAATCTCTTCTCAAGGGTAGATTTGGGAAAATTTTACATATTTGGCAGTCTGAATCGAGGTGGTCAAACCCTAGACACAACACAGGTGGTGGGATCGCCTGGCAAAGACCTCCCACACTCACTGCAGTGTTGAAACCCAGTGGGCCTGTTTTTTTTCTTGGGTTTCTCAGACATGGCCAACCTAACCAAACTTACCCTTTTTTCAGCAACTGCCAGGCAAGACTCCCTTATCGGTTCCTAACCGTGTCACGGGTATTGGAACAAATGGTTAAAACACTTTTTTTTTGTTTTTTAGAACCGATAAGAACCGGTAACCACACACTAAATATAGCAAAATTCACAATTAAATGGTCGGTTCAGCCGAACCTACCGCACTTTTACAAGTTCCACACAGAAAAATAGAACAATTCCTATCTAGTACTCACGGCACCACCGACAAGAGACTGAACAGACTATACAGATACTTTTTTTTGGTTTAAAATGACGTAAAACTGAAAACTTTAACCGACTTCGAACCAAGCTGAAGGAGAAATCTCCGGAGCGACCGTTCAGTGAGGCGGAGTAAAGAATCTGACAGTTTAAGTTCAAAACACTCCAGACAGAGACTTCAACTGAGCTCGAGCTCAGTGTTCCATGTCCTGCATGGAAAGTTAACACTTAGTTCTCCGGGGCAATTCAAAGGTTGGGAATCACTGCAATTGTCAGAATACAGCAAGACTTCATGTTGTTTGAATTCCCTTTACCGTGCTCCTCATTAACAGAAAGAAAAGCAGGATGCCCACCTTTTGGAAAAATTACTGCTTAGGATAATTGATGAAATACAGCTACTACATCCTTGAAGAAAAACAAAATACAGAGCTGTGAAAACTTTATTTAAGTACAGCAAGTATAGGGTAGCTCCCCAAATTACAGTCGCCTAACATTTTGCGTCACTACTTCATGCTCTGTGACATGATACATTAGGTAGCGTGACAATTCCATCCAGTTTCTCAAACTCCTTTTTATTTGCGGTTATATAGGCACTCACATATTCTATCCCTGGCAACAGAAGAATACCAACAGTTTTAAGATGTGCTTCCCCTGTATGACAACCTGAGACACATGTCAGGGCCCCCAATTCTTTTGTCATTTTAAGACAAATATTTTGGATATAACTCAAAAATGTAAGCTGATCATCAAACACTACACCCAAATCGTAGAGATACATTAAAAAAATGAATGACTATATCATTATGGGTTGGGGCAGTGGGGGAGACAAGGGAATCAGAATGATGAATAACGCACCTACGTTTGTTTATTCTGTTTCATGTTTTCTGACTGGATGTTAATTATGTCAAGTGATTATACCTAGACTGGTACATTTATTCCCTTCCATTAATTGATTGAAACGCAAGTCTACATATTTACTTATGAAAAAGATCCATCAGCTGTCATATGATTACAACCCACTGGCTTTTGTTTTTACAACAAATTGTTCAATGGATTTATACACACTTTTGGTACTTAACAGCCAAAGGACTTTTATGGACATTGGTGACCCTCTTGGCTACACCGGACTGTTCACCAATAAGTTTCTTTAAGATACATGTATCATTGTATAATACCAAGATTTAATTTTAGTAGACACATTAGAATGTTTCTACAGTGTATTTTATGGATGTTCAGAATCTGTATCTATATCTGAATAAAAAAAGATATTGAAGTTAAAAAAAATAAACACCACACCCAAATATTTATACCACTGAACTTGTACCAGTTCTATGCCTTCAAGATCATTTATGCATTGCATAATTTTTTTTATCCACTGTGCCAAAACCCATGCATTGGGTCTTCTTTGTACTCATAACTGGCTTCAACCTGGTGAACCACTCCTGAGCCGCTGCAAAGTTAGCTTCTAATTTCTGCTGGAGTTTGTCTATGTTATTATCAGTTGTAACTAATACAGTGTCATCAGCATACATTCTGATCACAGAGTGGCGCAGGACCTGAGGGAGACTATCTGTATAAAACAGAAATAATAAGGGGCCTAGTACAGAACCCTGTGGTATTCCTCAACAGAGGTCCCTTGGGCTGATAAACAGCTGAACATCTGTACCCTGTGTTTTTTCCCCCCCCGTTAAGTAGGTTCTGAACCACTCAGCAGAATCAGGATGCACACTGATCACAGCCAACCTATGGAACAGATTGGAGTGGTTCACCAAGTTGAATGCTTTCATCAAATCTACATAAACTGGGCAGGCTCCATGGCGCCGGGCGATAGGAGGTCATCTGGCATGCTGGCGACCTGGGCTCGCACCCGAGCCCAGGACAATAGGAGTGGAAGCCAGCAGGAAGGGTTACCAGCATACTCGGGACGCTCTCCTCCCAGTTGGGGGGGGAGACACAGGTCATCATCACTCTTGAGCAGTTCCTAGTTGCTTGCCTGTGGCAATGCACATTGCAGCATGGGTGACCACATACCACGTGAGTTCGGCCAGGATGCTGCGGGCATGAGGCTAGCTGGGGCAGGGGTGGGCGGAAGAAAATGAAAAATGGCTGCTCGATTGATCAGATGATGGTCGCCAGGTCCCCCTCTGCCATGCAGCCCCAGCAGAATGCCCTCTTAAGGTTGCGCCCATAGCCTTGTGCCCCGATCCAGAATGGAGTTCCAGTCTCCCTCTCCATGTCCTCCCAGGGGTAGGGGGCTCCCCCCTGGCAAAAGGGATATGACTGGCTGTCCAGGGGCACGGAATCAGGTTAGCAGTGGATGGCAGGAGGGGCCTGACCTGGCCAGTAGGTGGGGCCCTTGGTAGTCCGAAGGAGTGGTCGGTCAGGTAGCAGGGAAGGAGCAAATAAAAAAAAAAATTTACATAAACTGCTCCAGAAACATTCCTGTTCTTCAAACCTGTAGTAATCAAATTGTTGAAATCCACTAAAGCTGCATCAGTAGTGTCTCCAGGATGGAATTCATGTTGGAATAGTATAATTTGCTTACTGGCATCCTAGAATGTACATAATTGGCCTTGTAACATGGCTACTTAGCAGACCCACTTCTCATTGGGCAACACAGGTCAGCTGACTATGGATTCATTTTCAATTAATCCATGGTTGCCCTCTAGAGCAAGCACCTGGGAGGTGCCCAGCAAAAGCATGCTCAACAGTCTGTGATCTGTAGCACCAGAGAGAGTGAGAGACAGAGACAGAGAGAGTCACGGAGCAGCACACCCCCGTAACAGCAATGACTTATGCCAAACACATATGCAGAGCACCCTTCCCCCAAGCAGCAAAAAACAGAGCCATGTGCTACTATATAGGTTACCTCCCTTCACTCTCAAATACTTAGAAAACAGTGGAGTAAACACCCCTACACTGTTCCAACTTGCTGCTAGGGACAGGCAGACAGTGACACACAGCTTGGGGCAAGTCATATGTCCAAACACCAAATCCTGGCAGTAAGGTAAACCTGAGGATCCCAATCTCTCCCTGGCTACCCTGCTGCCACCACGCTGCTGACACACGGAGAGAGAGAGACAGAGAGCACCTGGGGCCCAGGCTGCACAAGTATGTATTTATGTAGGTTTTCTGCACATGCCCTGTCACTGGGGGGGAGGGACCAACTGCATCACTCACCAAGACAGCGTCCCTGTGTCTCAGTCGCTACATAGGGATCTGCCGCCGGGTTTTAAGGAGGACGGTGAAGCTCCTTGCTGGCCCCCCCTCCTCGTACATCACTGCTGAGCTTGCATGACTCCAATGTCTTTTGCTGTTTGTGGCACTGTGTCCTCTGGAGCGGAAGCTGCCTCTGTACAATCTCAACCAGCAGTGTTCTTGTTGTTTCACGGCTCCCACTCCCAGGACACAAGTTGCCACAGAAGTCAGCAGTGTTCTGCTGTCATGGGTCGTGCTTGCCACCTTCGTGCAATCTGAACCAGTGGTCTTGTTGCTGTTTGAGGTTGTAACATGGCCAGCATGTTAGCGATAGCACTGTTTGCCATATTACAACTGCATTAACCCACAAGACAGCGTGGGTCTACTTGAGAATTAATTCACGCCTTGGGAGGTCGGAGGCACTGCAGCCTCATGCCCCAACCCCACCTGCAGGCGTGGATTAATTCTTAAGTAGACCCATGCTCTTGTGGGTTAATGTTTACAGTACCAATTTCTCAAGTGTCTTTGAAAATATAGACAGGAGAGAAACTGGCTGATGATTCAAGGGGAGTTACCACCTCCTTTCAGGACTGGAATGACTTTGCTGGTTTTCAGCTTTTTGGAAAACCTCCCTGCATAAGGCTCTTAATTAAACAAATATGTTAAAGTTGGAACAATCTCCCAAACACAAATCTTAAGAAATTTAGATTTAATTTGATCCAATCCACAAGCTTTCCCCACTTTAAAATGTTTTATAGCTCTGTACACTTCACTAACTTACAGTATCCTAAATCTAAACTTCCTCTCCTCTTCCACATTACAGTCAGTGTCTACATTCCCTCATAAACTACCTCCCTCCCACCAAATTATTCAAACTAGTATCTTCTGACTTAAGTTCAACAGCTGGTAATTCAGAAAAATAACTATTTAATTCTTCTGCCACTATACTTGTATCTGCTATAAACATTTCAGCCTTTACTAAATTAATCTGACACTGTTGTCTAACAGGATTTCTCAAGTCATTGACAATCTGCCAGTATCCCTTTGTTTTTTTTTGCTGTACACAACATTTAAAGCACCGTGCCTTGGTCAAACTCAGTTGATTGTCACATTGTTTTCTTAAATGTTTTTGCCAACTTTCAGTACATTTCAGTTTCTTTGCTTTCCTCCATAAGTGATGCTTTACCCTAAGCAGTGTGCGTAACTCTTCATTAATCCATGGTAAATAAAAACCTTTAGTATAACATTTTTCCAAGGGGCAAGTAAATTGCAAATTTTGTTAAAAGATTTAGAAAAAAAATTCTATTGCTGTATCCAAATCTGGAATAAGCAAACACCTATCCCATCTAAAAACTTGAACACTGTTTTCAAATTCTTACGCTCTAAAATTCTTTCCAGTCTCTAAATACCGGGTTCACAGAAAGCCTACATTTCCTCCTGTCTATTCTGCACTGAAGAGGGTTATGCTCTCCTAACTTTGAATCATTACAGCCGCATCCAGTACTCCCAAGCCCTTTAAAATAAAATTTAAATCTATATACGTATTCATAGTTTCAAAACTTGTTCAGTTTCACTTACCTTTTTCCCCTCTGTCTTGCCCCCAGTTTGCATTAAAATCTCTCATCAAAATACCATTTTATACTATCGCTGATTTCCAATGTAAGAGCGTCAAAATATTTTGCTTTCATTTGGGGTAACGAATTCATAACTCCCAACAAAAGATTACATTTCACCAGACTCATTAATAAACAGTCAATACCCATAATACTTTTCACCAAAACAGTTTCTATATTACCCAAACCTTTATTAATACACAGCATAACACTTCCCCCTTTGTTTTCTATGCTGTCTTACATGTTGGAATCCATCTATCTATATTTCATCATCATTAATCGAAGGTGACATCCATGTCTCTGATAGTCTTAGGATATCAAAATGTTTGATCTTCCTCCAACATCGTAATTTATCAATTTTATTTACTATGCTTCCAGCATTATCATGCCCTATTTAAATATTACTCTTAAGGGCTCCACCTGGTCCAAGGTTAAGCTCTTTATCACCACCTAAAGAATACATACTCCTGGGCTCTTCTTAAAGTCAGAACTATGTCTAATTAATTTCAAGTTAGCACAGTTACCAAATGAATTCCTTCCTCTGCTGTTTACATTTGTTCTAACTGACTGTGAACCCAAAATAAAAGATAAACACATACAGTAATATCTACATCACAAGGTTTTAAATAGTCAGTATCGCATCACAATTTGCAATACAAACCGGCTGCTCGAGCGATCCATTCTGACTTTTGCATCACAAAAAACTGTGATGCATTCTGTGACCCTCACCTCACCCACCTGAGCCCCAACACCCTTCCCACCCAGGTCCACACACAGACACTCACCCACATAAGTAATTCATTAGTTCAGAGTGCCGCCCAGTCTTACTGCTGCACCTAAAATAAATGCAATCGACTCCCAAGTGCATAGTACTGTAACCACTAGTGGCCATAGTATCTCATAGTTCACCAGTAGCCTCTAATGCTGCAACTGCACCTTAGAGCTTTGCACCACTACAAAGTACTACTGGGAGCGATTGCTGGCATTCGGAGCCACGGCGGTGACACTGTGAGGATACTATGGGCAGCACTACTAAGAAAGTAGATTACAATACTTGTGCACTTAACTATGAGAGCAAGCTGGCCTGGTGGTGTGGAGGGTTGATGCACTGGACGCCACGCCGGCGACCCAGGTTCGGGAACAAGCTTGGGTCGGCAGGGGAAGGAGAAAAGCGAGCGTCCGAAGGACTGCTCTCTTCTCCTGGGGTGGTTTCTGGGGATTTTCCCGCTCAGTGGCAGCTCCCGGTGGAGGCTGGGGGGTGAAACACTTGGGGTGGGAAATAGCTAATAGGGTCTAATGTCGAAGGGCATCTGCGAGAGGGGGCAGGCTCACTCACTTTACGTGCCGATGCCACTGCAGGGGCACCAGGGGGTGGAACAAGGACATGGCCCTGCCTCCCGGCAGGCAAAAGGGGTTACAGGGGTTGGCCAACCACGTCCAGTGCCGGGTCTCTCCGTTCACACCTCCAGCTCTCTTCCCTGCCTGGCCACTCTGCTAGATTATAGATAGAATGCCAGGAGGAGTAGGTGGTCCAACCTCGGGGGACTCAGAGCCAGGGGGTTGTGTGATCAGGTAGCAGATGATGGAGGAGGAACAGAGGACTTCAGGCAGGCAGGATCATGGCCAAAGCCGAGCCACCCCTGGAGAGAGTCCAGGTAAGGCAGCATAGGAGTATAAAGAGAATTTGAAGAAAAAAAAAAAAAACTACGTGAGCGATTGTCTGCATTTATTTCAGGGCCATGGCAGTGAGACTGTGCGGCCCTCTGAACTAATGAATAACTTATGTGGAGACATAGGTGGGGAGGGTGGCATGGCTGAGATGGGAGGGGGGAGGATTCTGGCATAAGTGGGATTGGGACTACTCATATCCCTCAGCTGACACTGATTATGAGGGATGTCCCTTATCTCACTCCTCAAAATTAATCTGTCCCTCCTCTGTCCTTCATAGAAAAGATGCTACCAACACAGAGAAGGTGCTGTAAATTCAGACTTCCAAGCAGAAATAAATATGTAAAATATTACTGTAGAACATGTTCACTCAAAAATAAACTTTGTACAAGTAAAGGCACTGGTTTCAACAGTGTTGTGAGCCTATCTCACCATTGGAAGATGTGTCCCTCATTAGGAGGGCCAGTGTCTCAAGCCGTCCCTCATTCTGAGTACCTGTGTCCCTCATTTCAATGACAAAAGGGATTTAAAAAAACAACTGAATTACCACATCCTTGCTCAGCAACATGACCTCCAGGAAGAACCTTGGGCACCGAACACAAGCTACCGGGAAGCAGGATGACTGGCTACGCTACAAAGCTTCCAGAAATGCCTGTACTCAGGAGATTCACTCTGCAAAGACTCACCATTTCAAGATGGAGCTCTCAAACTCATGGGGGGATGGCAGGAGTTTCTGGAGTAACATGCATGACCTCATGGGCAAACCCAATAAATCATCCCCATCTATGCTCTCTATAAATGGGGAAATCATCCAAGACCCCAAACAGATCACACACACTTTTAACTTGGGTTTTCTTGGACCTTAGTGTCCTCCTGCCAGACATCTTTAATGTCCCTGTACCTAATGATATGGGAATCAGGCTACACACACACACACACACACACACACACACACACACACACACACACACCTCTTCCATTTCAAAAAAGTCACTAAGCTTGAGGCCACAAGATACCTGAAGCAGGTACTAGGTAAGTCCAGATATAGCAGTGACTCCCTTGATCTAAAAATTCTCAATTTCACCTTTGAAGAAGTCCTTGCCTCTCTCACTACTCTCACTAAACTCTTAAATCGCTCCCTATGTCTTCGCCAGTTCCCCCAGATATGGAAGACTGCCGTAGTTACCCCTGTCCTCAAAAGTAGAGATCGAGCACTTCACACAAACTACCACCCTATCTCGATCTCCCCTCCGAAAGCATTAGAATGTATTGTCTCTGACCAGTTGACCAAGTACCACATCCAATGCAAACAGCATGGTTTCCATAAGGCACACAGCACTACCACAGCAGTATTAGAATTCACCAGCGATATTCACAGCTCAGTAGACCGGGGGCACTTAGTGGGGGCAATATACATTGACCTCACTAAAGCCTTTGATACTGTAAATCACGTTATCCTGCTTAACTTTCTCTCCACCACCGGACTTTCGACTGATGCTGTCTGATGGTTTGATAGCTATCTCAAGGGCAGGGCACAGCAGGTAAAGATAAACGAGGTTCTCTCTGACAGCCAATTTGCCCGCTCTAGTGTCCCATAAGGTTCAAGTCTGGGCCCAATACTTTCACTCTATTCTTGAACAACCTCCCCTTAGCTAGTACCACCAACATGCTACTTTACGCTGATGATGCTGTCATTTTCTTAAGTCACCAGGACCCATCCCCTCTTGAGACCCAACTCCAACTTAATTTCTCGTCCGTCAAAGCCTGGTTCACTAGGCATAAACTGCTTATGAATTACAAAAAACAAAAACAAAGTCATGCTCTTTGCAAACCCCTGAAACAAGCACAAATCACATACGCTTACTATCCGTAACACCATGGGCAACGCCCTAGAACAAGTCCAGAACTTTAAGTGTCTTGGAATAATGCTGGACAGTGTTGTCTATGCTGACATAGTTGCTAAGGTGGTAAACACAAAGATCGGTCTCTTATATAGGCACAGCCGTTCAGTAATCCCCATCATCAACTATGAGTAGTTGTGTACAGTGCCGCAACTGACACTATGCTCAAAAGGGTTAATGTTGCACTCAATAAGACTTTTAGGTTACTTTCGGGTGCACACCGTCTCACCCATACTTGTGACCTATATTAACAAGCTAACTGACAATCTTATGGGCTGGGTGAAATATCAAACTTGCCTTCTAGCAAAAAAAAAAAAGCCCATCTTGGCCAAACCCCACCTGTCATACAGAATCTCCTCAAACAAGCAGCAAACCTACATCTAACCCAAGGTATGGCATGACAATGTCTGCAAGTCCCTCGCTGCTGCACTTCGCAGGCAACTGGGCCCTTTCAAAACGTGAACTACGTTGGCACCTCACCGCTCTTAGCAGTTGTGATTACTCCCTTGTAAATCGCTCTTACTCCCATGCCAGCAATGTCTGTTTCCTCCCGCCTCCATCTCTTACTCCCCCAATTTAAATGCCTCTGTAGCACCCCCCCATTTTGTTTTCCTCTGTTCCCCCTCTTAAGCTTTTCCCTATCAAAAATTCTGTTTGTAGGATTTCACGAGCAACTGCAGGCGAAGGGTTGCTGACATACAGAACAGTGTCATCAGCAAAGAGGTGTACAGAGGAATTGGTAAGGGTTGAATCAATGTTATTTATATAAATGGCAAAAAGGATAGGGCCTAGAATAGAACCTTGGGGGACTCCTCTTGACAGTGGTTTTAATGGGGATAGGTCACCTTCAGCTTTTACCTGCTGTGACCTACCGGTGAGATAGCATCTGAACCACTTAAGGGAGGGTGGATCTAGGCCAATGGAGTGCAGGGATGAAAATAGTAGCTCGTAGTCCACAGTATCGAATGCTTTGCTCAGGTCCAGGAATACTGCACAGACATTATTCTTTTTATCTAACTCGGATTACCAGACATTTGTGACCTTGGCTAGTGCAGTGATAGTGCTATGCTTGGCCCTGAATCCAGATTGAGCTGGGTTTAGGAGGTTAGCACTGTCAAGATACTCCCTTAACTGGTTACTCACTAATTTCTCCAGCATCTTGGATAGCACTGGTAGAATGGAAATGGGCCTGTAATTATTAAGATCCATAGGGTCCCCTGATTTTAGAAGGGGAAACACTTGGGCTGTCTTCCACAGTGTGGGAATAGAGCCAGAGTTTAGGGATAGATTAAAGAGGTGTGTTAGGGGGACTGCAAGTACATGGCATGCAATCTTTAGAAAGTAGGGGTCCAGAGAGTCTGCCCCTGCGCTTTTTTTGGTATCCAGTTGCCATAATAGATCCTCTACTTGTTTCAACAGTATAAATTTGAAGCTGAAGGAAGAGTCAACTCTCTGATCACCAGTGTAATGGGAGCTTAATTGTTCCCTCAGCAGGTTAGCTAGAGAGGTGTCAAAGGCAAGGCCAGCAGCGGTTATTGAAGGCGTCCAAATTTCCATTTGCCAGTGATTAGGGCCATAACTGTTGTAATTATGAGTTGGAAGGGGGTGTTAGCGTCCCCCACCATACCCTTGATGGTGCCCCAAAACTTAGCAGGATTATGGTAGGAGGAGTCTAGCTCGGCCAAGTAGAAGGCAGCCTTTGCATCCCTAACTTTCTTGGTGCATCTATTCCTGGCTTTCCTAAAGATCATCCAGTCACTTGCATTCTTGGTTTTTCTTGCCATTTTCCAGAGTTTGTCTCTCTCCAGCAGTGCAGCTTTGAGGTCAGCTGTAAACCAACGACAGGATTTGTTTTTTATTCGGATATTAGAGATTGGGGCATGGGCGTTAAAGGCATTTATTATAATGCTATTTAGCACCTGCTGAGCTTTTTCAACAGAATGGGCAAGATAAAACTCTTGCCAGTGTGGAGAGTAAGCTAGATCATGCAAATATCCTTCAATATTGATGTTTTTCTTGGATCTCCTCATGAGGACTTTTGCAGGGCTTGTTCTTATGCTGGTGGATCTTACCCCTGCGATGGGGCAGTGATCACTTATATCGCAGAGAAGCACTCCAGCGTGTGTGAATAGATGTGGTTTATTCACTAGCATATCATCAAGTAGTGTGCTGTTATTACTATTCCTTGCATTAATTCTTGTTGGTTCATTAATTAGCTGTGTGAACCCATATGTATCACAGAATGATACCAGAGGTGCAGCTGCCTGGGTAAGCCAGCTGAAATTCAGATCACCTAGAATAATGACTTCTTCAGTGCTGGGTTTGAGCAGGTTCCCCAGGTGGGATAAGAGCTTGTGTTCAGCAGAGGGGGGTCTGTAGCATCCAACTAGCTGAAAAGCTGCTGTATTGGGGAGAGAGACTTTTAGGGATAGGCATTCAAACTCCTTGGGCATAGATGTTGCAGCAATACAGGATACAGCTATACCGGATTTTGCATATATGGCTACTCCACTTCCCCTTGTTTGGCGATCAGCTCTGAATAGCTGGTAGTTAGGTATCAAACAAGCAAAGGAGAAAAAGGTTTGCATTCAGCTTTACCTTGCATAACTCCATATATACACTGAAAAGGGCTCGGTCCTATTTGACTCTCTGAGAGAAGCAGCACCAATGCTTAAACAGCTGAGCCTACACTGCCCAGAGTTGTACACCGATCTGTTGGCACACAAGATCTCCCACTCGGCATGGCGGAGAGCAGGCAGACCAAAACGAGCACAACTGATGGTGGTTTCCTGGCCATCCCACCTACATCTCGACTTAAAGTTAATACTGGGCAGGGAAAACAAGAATTCACCCCACAACGAAGTAAACCAAGGGCGAGCAGCGAATTGGAGCTCAACATGAAATTTGTAAAGGTACCTGATGCACTTACACTTGCTTACCCAGCCACAATGGGTTGGCTGTTTTCTCCTTGTACGGAAGGATGAAGGACTAGAACCTACACTTAACTGATGAAACTGAACTGATAGTGGTAACTCTCTTACCCAGTTTACTTGTATCTTTACCTAGAAGAAACTCTGATGTCTGTGATTTTAGCCAGCGACTGGAAAAGGCTTAGACTCGAATAAGATTAGACATTCTCACCCTCCTCTGTCCCTAGCAAGAGACTTAGACTTCAGTATTAACTGTGCCTTAGTTAACTGCGTACATGTGAGGTCTTGGAGAAGGGGATGATTTGGGGGTGAAGATCATCATTTGGGTTGGGGTTTCCATCTTCTAGTGCATGACTTCTTTCTCGAGCTGGTAGCTTGTTTTAGCCAGTGGAAGCACCACTAACAATCTGGGAGAGTGGAGGCACATGGACTAGGCATGGGTTCACCCATGCGGCACAACAAGACACTAAGGGGAAATCTAACTAGAGGGCATCGCACATCCACAGGGCTGGTAGAGAGAAAGGACGGACGCCATCCTCCCTACCCCACGTATTTACTTAATCCAAGCCATTTAGGCAGCCCCGGAAGGAATATTAGATCTGCCACACAAGAGCAGGGATTTAAGCTCAGTGACCACGTTTTGTTTCCCTGCTGGGCAGTGACATATTTTTCTACGTGACTCCAAGGAGTCAGGCCTACAGTGGGAGCTTGAGCCAAGGCTCAAATCCTCCCATGGCTGCAGGGTTCCATCATAATATCTTTCAGCCTAGGAAGCAGTTTACAAGTTTAACAAAAGTTCACAGTTCACTGTTTGTGGCTTTCATTTTCTGACTGTTCTAAATGAGTTAGTGTTTGTGTATGTTTACCTATCACGTTGACGTTTTAAATGGTTACATGGCTGTTTATTTTGAAGGGGACAGAATGATTCTTGGAGGGAGGGACGGGTTTGTGGGGTGGGGGTTCTGTAGAGGGGGCAAAGGAGACACAAGGCGGAAGGAATTTGAAAATAGGAGGAAAAGCAGTTATGGATATGGGTACCCTAAAGGTGTAACATCCCTGAACGTTCAGGGTATCAATTCACCAATTAAGCGGACAAAGATACTCCACTACTTAAAGCAAATAAAATCTGACATTAGCCTCATCCAGGAAACTAAGCTGTCAGACACAGAACACAAAATTAAAGCAGAGTCGGATGGGTAGGCTGATATACACCTCGCACCCTTCAAGAAAGCGAACAGGGGTGGCAATTCTTATTTTTGGAGAGACCTACCATTTGAGATCACCTCAGAACTCACCCTGGAGGACTGGTAGAGGGATTATAGTACCAGGAAAAATGTTTTCCCAAATGATTCATATTATAATTGTATATGCACCCAATAGGGACGACCCACTTTTTTCACCAGGATCTTTGAGAAGGTGGTGGAGCTGGGGGAGGGCATGATCCTGATGGGTGGGGATTTTAATTGTATCCCTAATCCGCAGTACGACTGCTCATCTCAAAATTCAGTCACAAACAAAAGGTATGAGCAGGGTGATAAGGGTTGGTATGCGTGAGCTGGCATTGCTAGATGTCTGGAGAGACCTCAATAAGTCCATGAGGGACTACTCATTCTACTCCCACCCAAATAACACGTACTCTGGAACTGACTACTTTTTATGCAGTAGTGTAGATTTCCATAAAGTTAAGAACCGTGAGATTCTCCCCTGTCTGGTCTCAGACCACTCAGTTGTCGCAGTGACGTTGGAATTGGGAAATTGGAAGAGGAAATCGCAGTGGAGGATGAATTGCTCTCTGCTAGACAGGGAGGAGTTCAGGTCCCACATGCAGGAAACTATTGGAGAATACCAAGCACACACAACCCGGTAGAGGGTCCGGACTCCAAGTGTTTCTGGGACGGACTTAAAGCCATGATGCATGAAGAAATCACCTCATTTGTGTCATGTCTAAAACGAACCCATTTGGAGAGACGGGGCCCTGGAGACTAAACTGAAGCAACTTGAACACAGGGCTAAGCAGGGGGGACCCCAAAGGGAGACTCTCCACACTGAAATAAAAGAAACAAGAAGAACATTGCAAAAAATTTTAGATCAACAAATAGAAGGAAAGTTAAGGTATGGGAACCAGAAATACTATGAACATGGCAATCGAATTAGTAGATTGCTAGCTTTTCGGTTGAAAAAAGCTCAAGCTGATAGGTAAGTCAAATCTATATGAACAGTTAAACATGGTAACCCCTCCCTGCTTTACACACCTACAGATATTGCAGAAGCCTTCAAAGAATGTTACGGAAATTTATATGATCTGGACCCACAGGGTCCAAATACTAAGGACTCGATCTGAGAAATTTTGGATAAGATCTCCCTCCCTAAACTCGCAGGTCATATATTCACTAAAATGCCAGCAACAGCCTAATCTGGTTCGAAGTCAGCTGGCATTCATCTGTATCCCCCTCCCCCGGGTCGTGCCTGAAAATAGGCCGAATTTGTCTAGTGCACTTACCGGTCAACAAAAAAGAATAAATAAATACATAATTTGAAAGGCGGCAAATCCCCAGGCCCAGATGGGTTTAATGCTGAGTTCGATCAAAGATTCAGTAAGCTCTTAGTCCCCAGGCTGGCCCAGGTCTTTAACAGACATAGAGAGGATAGTGGACTCCCTGTTTCTTGGAGGGAGGCCTTTATAACAGTTATACCCCAGGAAGGGAAGCCCCCAGAAGCATGACGCTCCTACAGGCCAATTTCACTCCTCAATGTAGATTCTAAAATCTTCATGAAGATTTTAGCTAATCGGGTCAATGCAGTCCTCCCAGGTTTGGTTTTGTAATGAACAGTCATCTTAAAGACAATATAAGGCGCTGTCTGACAGGGCTGCAGATATGAATTCTGGGGCCCCGGACAAGTCACTTGAAATGGGCCCACGTTTCTCAAACCAGCTATTGCCAGGGGTAATGCCAGCTCTTCAGGTGGGCCCCTCCTGAGATCAGGGCCCCGGACAACTTCCCCACTTCCCCCCCATTACTGCGGCCCTGCTGTCTGAATATATTACATGCAGGGGGGAAGAGAAAGGAACAGCAGGTTGTAATGGCACTAGATGCAGAAAAAAACATTTGATCGCTTGCGTTGGGACTTTATATTAGAAGTACTGGTTAAATTTGGATCTGGGGAACAATTCACAGAATGGATAGAGGGGATTTACAATAATCCTATAGCCAGGGTAAAAGTGAACAGAATGATTTCAGACCCACTGGAGATCAAGAGGGGCACTAGACAGGGCTGTACCTTATCCCCAATCCTTTTTGCCCTTAGTATGCAGCCCCTAGCACAATTAATTGAAGCATACAAGGATCTGGCCGGTATTATAGTGGAGGGGGGAGAATAGAGTTTCTCTTTACGCGGACGACACCATGCTATACCCAAGAGATCCTGTAAAAACCTTTCCCACATTACTTCAGATTTTAAAGGAATACGGTTAGGTGTCAGGTTTTAAAATAATGACAAAACTGAGGTGATTTTAGTTATTGGACCATGTACTAGAACATTAGAGCAATTAATTACCTTTAGATGGGTTACCTCTCAGATTAGATACCTGGGGATTTATATTCCCATGGATCTAAATCAGTTGTACCATGTGAATTACGATAAACTGATCCAAGAGATACTAACTGACCTGAAGATATGAAGTGTCCTCCCCCTGTCTTTGCTTGGGAGAATTGAATCTATCCAAATTAACATACGCCCTAGTTTTTTGTTTCTGTTTAACACTCTCCCACTGCGCGTTCCAAGTAAGGAATGGAAAAGAATCACCAAAGCATTACACCAGTTCATTTGGGGAGGAAGGAGGGCTAGAACTGCGTGAAAGACATTACAGAGAGGGAGGGAGGTGGCCTAGGGCTTCCCAACTTAAGAACATATTATCAAATAGCATAATTAGATGCCTGGGTAAATTATCTAACAAATGACCCACATAACACCTGGGTCTCACTAGAAATTCAAGGTGAGCCAGGACTGACTCCACAATTAGATTTCAACTTATAGAATTCTGGGTGAGATCAAGAAAGAGTTAGCAGTAGGAGATACCCTGTCCAGCAAAACAGAAATCATTTATTGTACCCACTTTGCCCCCTCTAGGATGGACCATGCTTTCTCGCGCTGGAGAAGAAAAGGTCTCAGGTTCATCAGTCAGTGTGTTCAATCTGGACAAATTACATCTTTTCAGGCACTACAATAGGAATTCCAACTTCCCACCTCACTTCTTCAGGTATCTTCAGGTGATATCTTTTCTCAAAGCAGGAACCAACTTGGCTGATATACAACAGCCCCCCCCCACCTGCTGACACAAACCATATGGGACTCAGTTTAGGGGTTGGATGAAAGGAAGCTAATCTCCAGGCTTATAGTGGCTCACAGAGCTTCCAAGGAACTGACACCACCCTATGTCTGACCGAATGGGAGATGGAAATAGACACCAAGTTGGATGAAGAAAGTTGGCGGACTGCCTGGGAAGGTGTTAAATGTACCTCTGCATCAAATAACTGGAAAGAGTTTAGATGGAAAATTGTAACTAGATTTTTTAACACTCCCATGAGAACAAAGCATTACAAAGCTGGGAACACTGATTTATGCTGGAGAAACTGTGGGGGAGTAGGGTCCCACTTCCATATCTTCTGGGACTGTCCAGTTCTGGGAATGTATTGGACTGAGGTGGGCAGACACCTCGGGAAGATGCTGGACTGTGAGAGGGAACTTGGTTTCCACAGCTTGATACTTGGTCTACTCCCCAAAGGTAAAAGATCCAATGGCCAGAAGTCGTTTGTTGACATTCTGTTGGCAGCAGCGGGCAAGGCCATCATGAGACGCTGTATTTCCCAGACAGCCCCAACAGTAGAAGAGTGGATTGACATGGTAAAAGAAATTTCAAGGGTAGAAAGAATTGTGGCAGAGTTGTGTCTGCAGAAAGATTACAACCAGATCTGGCTTCTCTTCATGCACTTGATAGAGGAGCTGCAGGGTACCCCGATCCTGGAGCAGCAAGCCATGGGGTATTGAACTTGAAGAGTTCCCAGACCTAGGGGGGGTCCTTGGAGCCCAGTAGTGGAATGGGCAGCCCTGTACCCATGCCCTGCTGGTTCTTGCTTATTTTTTTCCCCAACTTAAGATGAGCACTGGTCCCTTGTTTTCTATCTAAATGAGCCATTCCCCCATAAACTTATTATCCTAGAAATGAACAGACAGCCATGAATGAAGTTACTTGTGTTTTTTTTTAACTGTTTCATGTTTACAAGTTATTGATGTCTGGACATATGATTCCTGTGGAACCTGTCAAAGACGCAAGTGGTACTAGAAGAACAGAATCCACAGAAAGACTGCAGGTCGATGGTACAAGATGATCTTATCTGGAAAAGAAGAGATACTAATATAAGTGGTTTTATCTTTTTTTCATCTTAATTCATTGACTACTGTATTATTTCCTTTTGTTAACTCGTCTGTGTCTGAAGACCTGAATAAGTATATGAAGTCATGTCATATGTTCTGCAATCAATAAAATTGAAAAGAAAAAAAAAAAAGACGACAGGGGGGCAGGGATTGGGAAGTTAAGAAGGGAAGGGGAAGACTGCAGAGGAGAATCAGGAAAAAGCAGATATCCTGAACAGATACTTCATATGAACATACGAAAGTTACCAGTAGCAAAAGACCATCCTGGTCTGTTTAGGCTGCTCGAGATTGCAGCTAGCTCCCTATTCAGCAGCTGCCCCACCCTCCTCCCTTCCCTTCCTTTACCCTCCCCTTTGCCCTGTCCCACCCCTTCTTGAAGCATTCCACTGTGTTACATGCCACCACTTCAGCCAGTAGTGCATTCCAGTTTGCCACCACCCTCTCTGTAAAGAAATGCCTCCTCACCTCACTCCCTCCTGAATCTACTCCCCTCCAATCTCATGTCATGGCCCCTAGTGTCTCTCCCCACCCTCCTCCTGAATAGACCCTCTGTGTCTGTTTTGATTATCCCCTTCATGTATTTGAAGATCTTGCTTTGAGAGGGTTCCTGCAGTTGGTCTTCACATATAGGACTGTGCTCCCTGGCATTTGGTCCACATGGCAAACTTGTAGTTAGCAATATCAGCAGGGATCGCCCTCCGTCATCAGGTGACGCAACATCAGCTCGACTATAAAATGGGCGGTCCCATGCCTGACCTCCAGTTCTTTCCCGGCTTCACCCCAGTTTGTCTGACAGACATGGTAGAACAGCGCTCAGTCGCCCGATCTTTATTCGACACTTCATCTATTTTTTGCATAAAACTTTACTAAAAACACCCGCGAGTGTATGTCGTCTCGTCCAAAGAAAAAGTGCTCACAAGGATTAGCACTCCCACAGGGGTTCAACCAGGCCACCCAAACCCGATGCAAGCGGACCCTCAAGGCCCACCTTCTGTCCAAGAGGCTAGCTACCATGGAAAAGGAGCTTCAGGAGCTGCGAGAGAGGTCGTCTTCGCCAGTCCCTGAGAAAGGAAAAAAGGACAAGAAGAAACGCTGGGAGAGAAGCCCTTCTCCACAGGGGAAAACCAACTAGGCATCAGTTGATGACCAGGGTGGTCCCTCAACAACCATACCACTTCTGCTGGGCCTTCGTCCGTTCCCGCAGTCCGAATGCCACCCCCCCCCAAGGTGAGTGGGCAGCCGGGGTTGCCTCTCTAGAGGTGTCCTTTAGGGCCCCCACTAGTAGCACCGCCACTAAGTCACCCTCCAGCTCCACTGCTGGGTGCCCAGCCTTGGCCGATAAGCCAGACCACGGCCTTACTACCAGGGTCAGCCTGGCTGCGCCTGATAATTCGGCAGACAGGTCCTCCGTCAACCGCACAGATGTGTCTGCTCTAATGTCAGGCTCCCTTGAGGACCTCGACTCTGGGACAAGTGTGCTCATGGGGGAACCTTCATCTCTTCCAGTCTCTACCCCGAGGGATTTGCCACCCATTCCCGACTTATCTTTCCCGTCGGGCATGTTACTGGACCGGTCGTCGTGGTCCCCACCAGATCTCCCCTCCATCTCCAGGTTCTGTTCCTCCACCAGAACCCTTCCTCCCCACGGATCCATCGCCAGACTTGGGTACTTCAGGCATGGAGCCTCCTCCCATGGGACCTGTGGGCCCTACGCCTGACCCGTTGCCTAGCGGCCCTTCGGCTTCTCCTGCCAGCCCCTCTGGCGGTTTTCCAGGGCCTGACCCTCATTTTCCGCTGCCGGGTGGCCCGCTGCCAGACAATATCCATCAGACGATGGGCTCTGTTCCGCCGATGCAGGGTTACCCACATGTACCAGGTTACCCTACGCCGGGCTATCATACGCCAGGTTACCCGCTGCTGGGCGACCAGATGCCAGGCTATCTGCCATCAGGATACCCAATGCCAGTATATCCTTCGCCGGGCTTTCCAGGGCAGAGTCTATACCAGTTTCCTTACTGGCATCACCCACCCAGTTACCCCTTTCTCCAGGTATCCTGGGTACCCGCCTCCGCACCCTTCTCCTCCACCATCACTGCCTGACTGTGAGGCCATCCCAGCATGGTGGCAGGATGCCATGATGCAACTCCTTTCTGAACTAAAATGGTCTCAGCCGGTTGGGGGTACCCCTCTCCCTAGGGCACCAGCCCCAAGTCCGGTCCCATCTGGCCAAGCCTCGGGTTCTCTCCCTGTGGGGGACAGTGGCATGGACCCCTCCCTGCCTAGCAGGCCGGACTCTTCTGAGTCTGATGAAGACTCGGATATCGACCAATCTGAACCCCACTCACCGGTTGAACCCTTACCTAAACAGTCTCCTAGAGGACCCTTCCTTGGGGAGCTCTTGAGAACCATCCAAAAAGCTCGTGGCTGGTCATCCAAGGAGTTAGATCCTCAGCGCAAGAGGCTTGCTGAACATTTGGACTTTGCCAATGTGGATCCCCTTCCCATTCCCCCTTGGATGAGTCCACATGAGGATCTCGCATCCACCATATGGCAACAGCCCTCCTCTATCCCAGCTGTTTCATGGAAAGCTGACAGAACCTACTACCCCCCCCCCCGAAGGGATCTCTCACATTACCACCCAGGCCAAAGATGACTCTGTGGTCATTACTGCAGCCTATAACCGATTGGCAGTTAAGTTCCTCTCCTCCAGACAAGTACTCTAAGCAATTGGATCAGTATGGCAGGAAAATCTATGCCTCATCCACCTGTGCCATCAGGTCCTTTAAACTATGTTTCACACATGGTGGTCTTTCAAAAGTCCTCGCTCTCGGAACTCGAGAAGGATCTCCAGGATATCCCAAATGAACAGCTCGGGGCTAAGCTCCTGGAAAAAGTGCAGATGAATAAATCATCCTGCCATCACGCATTCTGAGCCACTTATGAGTCTGTGGACTCTGTGACTCGGGCTGCAGCGTCGGGAATCTGCATTAGGCGCCTAGCCTGGCTACACGTGGCAGGTTTGGCACAGGACCTTCAGTCGTTCCTGCTAGATGCACCATTTAGGGGTCTGATTCTCTTTGGCGGTGATGCAAAAGACAATTACGAGGCTGCAGGAGAGAGGTAGGTCCCTCAGAGACGTACGTTCTGTGTACCATACAGGCCAAAAGAAGCAGCCTTTTCGTCACCAAAGGAAGTGGAACAAGAACCAGGGCAAACGTCAAAATAAACAATGTGCCACTGGTTCAGGAGCCCAAACTCCTCAGGCCAAGTTCACCATAGCTGCCTCAGGAGCTAAGGCTCCCCTTCACTCCATGTCCTGACTTGTTTCTCCTCCTCCCACTCCCTCCGTTCCCCTCGGAGGAACCGGTAGGAGGGAGGTTCGGCCTCCACCTGGAAGGGCGGAAGGCTGTCACCGTAGATTTATGGGTCTTACAAACTCATACAAAGAGGTTACTCAGTCGAGTTCCTGGAGACACCTCCAGCAAATCCTCTGGGAAGGTCTTTCTACCCGTCTGGACAGATCCCCATCGTCCAACAGGAAATACAGGCTCTGCTGCAGAAAGCAGCCATAGAGCCCGTTACACCAGAACAAGTAGGAAGGGGAATTTACTCCCATTTGTTTCTAGTCCCAAAGAAAATGGGGGATATAAGACCTGTTCTGGATCTCTGCATGCTCAACCTCTTTGTGGAATATAAGAGGTTCCACATACTGACTCTCCAGGGTCTCCTGTCCCTGCTTCTAACACTTGGCTGTGCTCCCTGGATATGCAGGATGCTTACCTTCATATCCCTATCCTCCCGACCCACTGCCGCTTCCTTAGGTTCTCTTCCTGGAGAACCATTTTCAATTCAAAGCACTTCCCTTTGGCCTGTCCTCAGCGCCTCTGGTCTTCAAGTGCCTAGCGGTGGTAGCAGCATTTCTCTGCCGCAGGGGCATATACATGTTCCCATACCTGGACGACTGGCTTTTTTCAGACCCATCGCCGGACAGCCTGAAGGAGTCCCTCTCCTTCACTCTGGATCTGTTCTCTTACCTGGGGATTTTGGTCAGCCTACCCAGATCCCAGTTAGTACCCTCCCAGTGCCTCCAGTTCATTGGAGTGGTGCTGGATACGGTCCAGAGCAAGGCCTTCACACCCCTAGACCGAGCGGAGACACTTGTCTCCCAAACCACCTTAGTGGCCAAGTCTTGGTGGACCCCGGCTCGTTCAGTACTCCGCCTTTTGGGTTTAATGGCGGCTGCCATTCCAGCAGTTCCCTTGGCCAGGCTGCACATGAGGGTCACTCAGTGGTCTCTTCGAGTGCAGTGGGACCAACAGTTGGACGACATGGACCAATTGGTCATGATCTCCAACAGTCTTCAGAAAGATCTCCTCTGGTGGCAGGTGACTTTCAGGCTCCTTCCCAAACCCTTACCTCAGATGCTTCCAATATGGGTTGGGGAGCTCATGTGGGGATCACAGAATGGAAGGTTCCTGGTCTGCTATGGAGGAGAATCTCACATCAACATGCTGGAGACAAGAGCAGTCCTCTGTGCTCTCCAGGCCTTCCAGTCATTACGTCGTCCGGGAACACTTCTCATCCAGACAGGCAACATGGCCACTGTCTGGTATCCGAACAAACAGGGAAGTACCCGATCGTATCCTCTTTGAAGAGAAGTAGTGAGAGTATGGTACTGGGCGATTCAGCATGGTTTGACTCTTGACAGCAGTCCATGTGCCGGGGGTTCACAATACCCTGGTGGACAGTCTCAGCCGAATAACAGCCAGGGCTCACGAGTGGGAATTAAAGTAGGACGTAGAAGAAGACCTGTTTCTTTTGTGGGGTCGACCAGACCTAGATCTGTTCACATCCCCATCCAATGCAAAACTACCCAGCTTTTGCTAGCTCATTCCCGGGCATGGTGCTTTTTGGCAAGATGAACTGTCTCTATCCTGGATTGGGAGGTTTCTGTATGCCTTTCCTCTCATCCAGAAGGTTCTTCTGAAACTGCAGGCTGAGGAGGCACACATGATCTTGATTGCTCCTCTGTAGCCCCGGCAGATATGGTTCCCACTGTGGCAACAACTAGTTCTAGAACCACTGGTTCCTCTGCCTCTATCTCACGACCTTCTGTCTCAGGAGCAGGGCACCCTGGTACATCAGAGTCTCAAGTCTCTCCATGTTCATGCGTGGCACCTGTAGACAGTTTCCTCTCAGGTTGCTCAGGTCTTGGTGGAGGCTAGAAAACCCTCTACCAGATCCACTTATGCCATGAAGTGGAAGAGATTTTCTATTTGGGCCACAGTTAAGCGTTGGACCCTTTTTCTTGCTCTGCCTCCCAGGTGCTCGAGTACCTCTTACATCTTTCAGAGTTGTACCTTAGTTACTCCACACTTAAGGTCCAACTCTCTGTGGTGTCAGGCTACCACCATCCGGTGGAGGGCAAAACCCTAACCCAGCTAAAGGTTTCTAACGCTTTCTTGAAGTGGATCCTTCACATCAAACCTTCAGTCCGGAACCCTCATCCTCCCTGGAATTTTAATTTTATGTTGGAAAAACTTACTTTGCCCCCTTTTGAACTGGCAGCAAGTTGTGAAATGCGCTTCCTGGCTTGGAAGACGCTGTTTTTGGTTGCAGTTACTTCAGCTCGAAGGATTTCAGAGCATCAGGCTCTAGTTTGTAGAGAGCCTTATTTAATTTTCCACAGGGACCGGGTGGTCCTGCGGACTAATCCTTCTTTTCTGAAAGTTGTTTCGGAGACGATTCTCGGAGTGTTGAACTGACAGTTTTCTTACCGGGGCATTCCAACAGGGGGAATCTCTTCTGCACACACTCTATGTGCACAGGATTTTAAGGTATTATACCTCTCGGACTAAAGAGGTTCGAAAGTCAAATCAGCTCTTTGTGGTCTTTGCCTCCCAGTGTCAGGGCAAGCGATCACTAAACAGACTGTGTTTAGGTGGCTGGCTAACTGTATTCAATACACTTACCAGAACTACGAGAAACCCCTTCCGGGGGCGGTCAAAGGTCACTCCACTAGGAGCGTGGCCACTTCTTCTGCCTTTTTCAGGAATGTGTCCACTTCGGATATTTGTGCAGTGGCCACTGGGTCTTCCGTCCACACCTTCACTAAGCATTACAGTCTGGATATTGCCTCTAGGCACTGAGCTGGTTTCGGCCTTGCAGTTTTGCAAGGTCTTCTGTCTTAAGACAGACCTTTAGTTGGCAGATAATTTCCTCCTCCCCGGAACCTCGTCTCAGACTCCTCCTTTTTGTTACACTGCTTGGTATTCAGTCCTGTGTGAAGACCTATTTCAGGAACCCTCTCGAAGTAAGATATAGCAGTTACGTAAGAACTTACCGTAACAGTAGATCTTCGAGAGAGGTTCCTGCAGTAGGTCTAGTTTCCCTCCCACCTATCCCCCAGCTCCTGGAGTTTATTTCCTTTTCTCCTGTCTAGTCCTCTGGCTCAGCCAGGGCACAGGGCCCCAGGAGTTGTTACTCCTCCTTTCTGCTTCCTATCTAGGTCTCCGATGGAAAAGAACTGGAGGGCGGGCGTGGGACCACCCCCTTTTATAGTCGAGCTGATGTGGCATCACCTGACTGGGGCAGTCCCCCGCTGATGATTGCTAACTACAAGTTTGCCATGCAGACCT
Source organism: Neoceratodus forsteri (assembly GCA_016271365.2). Lineage (NCBI taxonomy): Eukaryota > Metazoa > Chordata > Ceratodontiformes > Ceratodontidae > Neoceratodus > Neoceratodus forsteri. The sequence goes on from CM028134.1 coordinate 686,859,574, forward strand.
GATGCCAGCGGGTGCAGTCCTATACATGAAGACCTACTGCAGGAACCTCTCTTGAAGATCTACTGTTACGGTATGTTCTTACGTAACTGCTATGTCTCAATCTGTTCAGTCTTCACTGTAGAAGGGAGGGGGTTGGACCACATACAAGCAGCAGAAACAGTGGGGGAGGGAGATAGACAAGTGTGCATTCACAGAGAAGAGATTCCTGAAGGGACTTGTGAATCTGAAAATGGACAAAGCTGTGGGGCCGGATGGGGTACAGCCAAGGGTGTTGAGAGAGCTCATGGAGGTACTGGCTGCACCTCTGATAGCCCTGTTTAACAATGCTGGAAACAGGAGTAATTCCAGGGGACTTGAGGGCTGATGTAGTCCCACTTCATAAAAGTGGCAGAAGGAAGGAGGCTGGCAACCATAGACCCGGTCAGTCTGATGTCAGTGGTGGAGAAGTTAATGGAGTTGCCTTTTATTTTTTTTTTTGCAAGAACCAGACTGTGAGTGGGTTTTCGTAACTGTGACCGCGATCAGTGTTTCCGGCCAAGACGTGTAAATCATCCGTGCATTGTGAGGACATAAGGAATATTTGCATACCTTGTTATCCCGAATAAACTGAAATGCGAGATATGTAAATATTCCTTATGTTCCCAGAATGCTGTATTGAAGCAGAAATGTAAATGACCGAAATGACTGAAAACGGCCACATAGGTAGCAAAGAAAGGTACTATAGCAGGTTATATATTGCAGAATGGTGGTGGTAAACATGAGTTGTTAACATGCAAAGCACAGCAGTCACAATATAAACAAATAGTGACTTCTGAATGTACACGCGAGCGTAGGAGATGGACGTCTACTCAGAAAAGTACAGATCTGAACAGCAGTAAATCTTGTATTAAACAATATAATAAGTAGCTGTTTATCTGAGTGGCATATTATAGTGACTTGTAACAGTAGTAAATTAACGCTTGCCATGTTACAAGTGCATGAATCCCCTCCAAAGTCTGGCTCTACTCGGGGAATTAATGCCTGGTTGGTGGATGGACACAGTCGGACTCTGGCCTCGTGCTAGCCCCCAACCAGTATGAATTCCTAGTAGAGCCCTCCTTGTCATGGATTAATGCTTACCTGTCTGACCTTGGACAGTGGTAGTGTGACGGTAGCTTTATTTCTTGATTTGTCAAAGGCATTTGATCTCGTAAATTGTGATCACCTGCTTGCAAGACTCTTGAATCTTGGCTTTTCATCTGCAACTGTTAGTTGGTTTCAACATTACTTAACTGATGAAAGACAGTTGGTCTTGTTTTGTACTGTAATGTCCCCCATTGTTAATACTAAAATGGGTGTTCCTCAGGGTTCTACCCTGGGCCCCATACTTTTTAGCATTTTTTTCAATATGTTATTACTTGTCATTCATGGTTCAGTTACACACATTACTGTGTATGCCGATTATATAGTTTTGTACAGATCAGGGTAACGATCCCTCTGAAATTATTAGCAATCTTCAAAGGAACTTTGGGTGCAGAATTGGCTCTTGGGGTAAATGTTTAAAGTGGGGTTTGGATGATAATTTATAGTACAGTCATTTGTAAATGGCATGTTATTAGATTATGTCTGTGTTTTGTCTATGTGTACTGTTTTTTATTGAGATGTACTTAACTGTTTCTATTGTGGTGTAATCAATTTGTGATGTACTTTAAGAACTGTAAAAAAGAACATCTTGAGAACAGGTTCTTTGAACCCAATGATGTTGTAAGCCAACTTCCTGTATAAAGATAAACCTTTTACTACTACTACTACTACTACTAAAATAATGGAATGTTATTGAACACAACTCAAACAAAATTTTACTATTTGGGTCTCGACAAAAGTAAAAAAAAAAACAAAAAAAACTGATTGTGTTATTTTTTGACCAGGCTGGGGGACATATTGAAAAAGTCAAAAACCTTTTATCATCTAGGGTTTATTCTAGACCAGTCTTTGACTTATCAGGATCACATAGATTATTTAGTTAAAGCAGTACGTACACATCTGGGACAGCTGTATTGCCTGAAAAAATTCTGTCCCTTCAATCAAGGAAAGTGTTGGCTCAGTCATTACTTCTCTGTCCGTAATTGACTATGACCTTCCACTTTATTCCTCAGTCGCCTCACTGGTGCTTCAGTCAAAATGTTATACCAATTGGCTTGTCATTTTGTCAGTTCTGCTCATCATTTAACTCTGTGCTAGAGATCATTTTTTTGTTGATGTCTGTCTTTGGGACAGGTGGAAAGAAACGTTTGTCTGTCCCACATCATTTATACCTGTCCAGTCAGTTTTGCTTTACATTTGGCAAAAAAGGACAGATTGGATCTGTTTTTAAGTTTCATCCTTTCTCAGCCTCAGTCACACTCAGTTTGGTAAGTACAATTCTAGATGTGGATGTTGCTGCAATAAAGTACTGTCAGCAGTGTACAAGTGCAACATTTCATAACCACCCTCCTTTTTTTGTGTAACAAAAAAAAAAAATATATATATATATATATATAGTTAGAAAAAGCTGAAAGGGCAGACTGGTGTGGACCATCTATCTTTTTCTGCTGGCACTGTCTATGTTTCTAAGGGGGCTTCTAGTTGTGTCCCCCCCAACTCCACAACTCTTCCCTCATATAATGGGCTGCTGCTCTGCTGTAGTGCCAGTAGATCAGGAAATAATTATAATAATTTTATTTATATAGCGCAATTCAGATACCAAAGCCCTTTACATACAATCAATAAAATCACCTAAAACATACATTTATTTATTTATTTAAGAGTTTCACCAGGAAGGCATACTGAGCAGAGTACCGCTCGATTCCAGATGCATCCTGGGGGAAGGGGGAAAGGACATACAGCAAATTGAGACACAACGTTACAATACAGTTGATTTACAGTACAGAACAAAGAGGATTTAATAAACCAAACAGCTACGGTGTCTGGGCAACAGCTAACAGGGTACCTAGCTACTAACAATTCTAAGCCCAGAAAACAACCAGGTAGTTTTAGTGGAATAGGTGAAGCTGGGAGGACATTTGCGAATTGTGGTGGGAACTACAGGCTGGATATCTCCAGGCTCAGGGCTGGGGCCTGGGCCAGAAATGAAAGGATTAGGGGGGGTATATGGTGTTCCAGTGAGGAGGACTGCATGAACAGGAGGGAGGGAAGGTTGACTTGAGGAGCTGTGTTGGCCACTGAGGGGTGTCTGTATGTGTAATGACAGCCGGCATAGTGTTCCAAAGTTTAGGCATGCGGTAGCTGAAAGTGGCCTGGCCTTTGGCTGTGGTCCTTGGAGGGACATGCAATAACCGGGAGTCCATGTTCCTGAGAGAATATGCCAAGGGTGATTGTACTGCAAAGGCAGGTCCTAGGTAGGAGGGGAGGGACTGCGACCAGAATTTTGCCGTTAACTTCACACAATGAGTAAGTCTTCAATCCTGTAACGAGGGAAGGTCTAGCAACTTGTAGAGATCACAGTGGTGCACAGAGGGCATACAGTCCAAAGCAAAGTGGCAGAAGGAATGGAAGAGGGGGTCGAGCCTTGCCAGAGTGGACTTGGGGGCGGCGGTGTAGACTACGTCACCATAGTCGATTATAGGGAGAATCATTTGTGGTAGGAATGCTTTGCGAGTAGCCAGGGGTAAACAGCATCAATTAAAAAAAAAAAAACTTCCAATTCACAGTATTTAAAATATTAAAAGCCTGTTTAAATAAACATGTCTTTAAACTGGTCTTGAAACTCTCCACGGTCCCATACTCTCTGATCTGACAAGGTAGAGAATTCCACAGGGATGGCGACGCAAACATAAAGGCCCTTGCACCAGATGTTTTCAACCGTATCCTGGGAACCTCTAGCAACTCCTCGTCAGTGGAGCGGAGAGGTCGGCCAGGACTGTAAGGAATCAGGAGCTGTTGCAGATAACCCGGCCCCTGTCCATGTAGGGTCTTATAGGTCATAAGACCGACCTTAGAGGTGGTCCACCACTGTATAGGCAGCCAGTGCAGATCACGCAGCACAGGTATAATATGACTGGTACAAGAAGTCCCAGTCAGTAGTCGTGCCGCTGCGTTCTGCACCAGCTGCAAGTGGTGGACATCAACCCCTATAAGCGCTAGGTCTAGAGAGTTGCAGTAGTCCAGGCGCGAGGTCACAAAGGCATGGATCAATGTGGGAAAATCATTGGACGGAACAAGGTGCTTAATTCTGGTGATGTTCCTAAGATGATAAAAGGAAGATTTGACGACTGCCGACACCTGCGCCAGCAGTGTCAGCCCATCGTCAAATACCACCCCCAGATTACGCACCTGTTCAGAGATGGGCAGTTATACACCGTCGATCCAAAGCCCAGATGGTAACCCTACCACTAATCTCTCTATCCGGCACCCCGGCTCCACCACCAGCACCTCAGTCTTCCCAGAATTCAATTTCAACCAACTAGACCTCATCCAGCCATGGATTTCTGCCAGACAGCTATTAAACATCGAGAGCGCACTATCCTGGTCGGGTGCAAAAGACAGATAGAGCTGTGTATCATCTGCGCAGTGAAAACTCAGCCTGTATCATCTTACAATGTCTCCGAGGGCAGCAGATACACTGCGATCAACATGGGGGACAGCACTGAGCCCTGAGGCACCCCACATGGCAGGGAGAATGGCTCAGAGGAAAAAATCCCTGACACCACCCTCTGAAACCTGCCAGCTAGGAAAGAATGGAACCATCTAAGAACTGGACCAGCCAGTCCACAGATGACCCTCAGATGTTCGAGCAGAACCCCATGGTCCACAGTGTCAAATGCTGAAGAGAGATCCAGAAGCACCAAGATGGAGCAGCGCTTCTGGTCTCTAGCCATCAAGAGATCATTGAGCACCCGAACCAGAGTGGTCTCAGTACTATGTCTCTTCCGGAAACCAGACTGAAGAGGATTGAATACATCGTGGATGGTAAGATGGTTCTCCAGTTGTAGCGCAACTACTTTCTCAGTCACCTTCCTAACAAAGGGAAGGTTAGAGATAGGTCTGTAGTTTGCACAGATGCTTGGGTCTAAAGAAGCTTTCTTCAGAAGCGCTGTCACCACTGCCTCATTCAGTGAGCTAGGAAACTCCCCCAAATCTAAAGAGCACCAAACAATCTCTGCAAGGATTGGGCCAATGATCTCGATACACCCTAATAATAGGCGAGTAGGGCCCGGATCCAAACTACAGCAAGTTGGCCGCAATTTCTGGACAATCCGCACAAAGTCCCCTATTTCTGGTCGGCCGAAAGATATCCAGGATGACCAAGGGCGGCGACCTTGCACCGACCACCACTAACTCCCATAGAGAGTGCTAAGCAGATTTCAGCCCTGACATCAGCCACCTTATCTGCAAAGAAACTAGCAAACTCATCACACTTATCTTGTGAAAACGCTCCTCGATCCTGTAGACAGGTTGGGTTGCACGGCCTGTCCACAGTTCGAAAGAGTTGAGCTGGTTGATTCTAAGCAGCAGCTATCTCAACGGACAGGAACTCTGCCTTCTTACATAAGATTGCTGACCGATAGCTTTGATAATGATCTGTCAATCTAAGGCAGTCGGCATCAAGGGCCGTTCTCTGCCACTGATGCTCTAGCCTTCGTCCCACCTGTCTCAGCTTCCTCAAGGTCCCATCAAACCAAGGGGACCAAGGGCGAAGAGAGAGGGGACGAACATGGACAGGAGCAGTGGCATCCAGAGCCCCAGTGATAGCCTTATTATAGGTCAAAACTAGATTCTCTGGATCCCTGCCCACCCTCGGAATTCCCGATTGGTCTAATACCACCGAAAGACCCTCTGGGGTAACACCCCGCAAAGGGCAGCATTTCCCCACCCGTGCTACATACCATAACACATACGCACACACTCTCTGTCTCTCTCTCTCTCTCTTTCTCCTACTCCTAATGGCCTGCTTTGCTGCCTGCCTCTCTCCTCCTTTGCGGTTACAGAAATGCAATGCCTGCATTGGCTCTACTATTTTCTACCCCTAGTGCTTCGTCTGTGATGGAGTGGGATAGGTAGACTTTTCTATTTTTTTAACTTCTCCATCAGAGCCCTGATGAGGGCTATTCTTTAAATAAAGAGCTCAGCTCGTGTGTTCCATTCCTTTTGATGGTCGGAGAGAAGCGAGGACATCAACTGCGTAGTTGCAAGTCCCTTCAGTCGTTGAGGCAGGTTCTAGCTCTATTTGCTGCCCCAGTTGCCGCTGTACTGTAAGGGGTTGGAATCGGGCTGGCAGACCGCTTGCAAACAAACGACTCAGCATCTGCATGTCCATCTGACCTGCCCTACCTGATCTTGCTGCTGGCTCCACAGCAGTCTTCTGCTGGGTTCTAGTGCCTTTTAAAGCGTCCCAGTGAATTGCATGGGAGGTGGTTCCCACTGGGTTATTTCAGAGGTAGTCCAGAATGGTGGACTCCACCATGTCTTTGAAATCTATATTATTCGATAACCCCACATTCAAATGCCAGTGGGAGTTCCTTGCAGCAGGGACCAGATCCATTGACAACTTTACAGGAGCATGGTCAGTGATTGTGCGTGGTAGCATCTGGCAGCTTGATGCAGTGTAGGCCCATTCCTCTGGAATAACTAGCATGTCTATCCTGGTATAACAGTTGTGCCTATCTGAGTAATGTGCATAATCTCTTAGGCCTCCATTAACCCACCACCAGATGTCTAACAGCCTTAGTGTCTGACCGAGTTTATTTAAAGTTGAGCCAGCTGCCCCTATTTTAGACCCCATAGCCCCTCCATGCCTGTCCATTGTTGGAGACAAGATGGAGTTAGTCTCCCCCTAGGATGCAGAGGTGGTAATCGAAACCCGCGATATCCACCATAACCTTTTTAATAAAGTGGGAAGCCTCTTTGTCTGTGTTGGGGGCGTAAATATTCTTTATTATACAAGGAATGTCTCTATATTGGGCCGTAAGTTTTACAAATCTGCCCTCTGTGTCCAGCTCTACCTTATCCACCTGCAGCAGACAATCCTTGTGAACCAGGATGGGCGTGCCTCTATGATGTGGATGTGCCTGATAAGAGGAAGCATGAACTGATCCCACCCATTTACGGCAAAATTTGTGATGTTCTGAGTCTGTAAAATGGGTTTCCTGTAACATTATAACATGTGCACTCATTCTTCCCAGCTCCTGCAACAGCCTGGCTCATTTTATGGGGTTGTGTAGCCCACTTATATTGTATGTCACAATATTCAAGCTATCCATCATGGATTTGATGCCACCTCTCATCCTGCAAACCCGCCTCCAGCAGGGTCACGACCAGGTTCCCAGCTGGGTTGGGGCGAGGGGAAGAGACACACAGCAAATTGAAATATAACATGTAAGCAGTACATAACAGTAATAATAAACTTTACCTGGGGCATAACCCAGTGAATTCTTCAACTTTCTGCAACAATATGTTTTTTGATCTTCCAAGGTGCCACTATGGCCCCATCACATTAAAGGTACCGAGCAGTGATGGACTGTACCAGGCTGGAGCCTGTACTATGCTGCAATGACCATACCCTTTTGGACCACTGCAGCAAATGTGGAGTTGTCAGTGCCATGCAGAGCACACTCATCCCCCCCCCCACCGCAAACCATCAAAATAGAAAGGACTCTTCTGTCGACTGGATTTACCAGTCTCTCATTTTAAGCCATATTTCTTCTCCCTGGGTTTCTTTCTGTTTCAAACATTCCCACATTTTGTAGGCATTTATTCAGTCTACTCCCCCTTTACAATATCATCATCATCATCATATCTTTATTTATTCAGGCGAATATGCTATATTTATTTTTTTTTACAACTGACGTGGTGCTAACATTGGGCTACATGTTACTAGTCCTGGTGATGGTCATCCCCCTTATTATTCTGTAACCTGGAAGGGTATAAAGAGTCTCTGGCCTTAATTCAAATCCTGCACCTTTCTCTCCTCGCTTATAAAGGTGAAACAAACAACAAAATGTGCTATATTTGAGCAAACATTCAGTCCCATTTTTGTTCCTCTAGGTCTTCCCAGCTCAATTGCCTATTTCAGCGTTATGACAACCTAGAGAAAAAAAGTCAAAAACCTGTGCATTTAGGTAACATCAGTCAGGTCTGCAAGTTGGTTTCTCCGTTGCCTTCTGAAAGCCCAAGTATTCCCTGGTTAGGGCTGTGCTCTCCATTGGTTGTTGTGAGCAATATGCTTACTCTCCGGCCTCTCATTACCACGCTTCCATGCACCTTCATCTGTGACCAGGGGCTAGTGTCTGAGTTCAAATTCAGTTTCCCCCATCTAGTATTTCAGTTCCCTGGTTGTTGCCATTGCCGCTTGTCTAGTTCCTTCACTATCATGGGAATAATTAATTCGTCCACGGAGACATCAAAGGAGGCCAGAAATTTCCGGACCTCTGCAGCAGCATCCAATATTTTGGTTCCCCTGTCTGAGGTAATCCTGAGGCGAGCTGGAAAATCTACCCTGGCCTGCAGGCCCTTTGCTTCTCAGGGCTTTAATTACTGGGAACCATAGTTTTCTACACACCATTGCTGTCGGTGCGTAGTCTGGCTCCAAAAATAATGGTGTCCCCGAAAAATAATCTCCTTCATAGACGACGTTTTTTCAGAATCATCTCCTTCACCCTGTGGTCCAGAAAGGCTACTATCAACGAGTGTGGTCTGGCTTTCGGATCTTTCAGCAGTGCTGTCAGGGCACGGTGAGCTCTTATGTCTAGTGGGACCTCTTTGTCTAAATCTAAAAGTTCCTTCAAGAGGTCTTCCACATATTCGGTAGTATTGCCTGTCTCCATATGTTCTGGGAGACCATAATGTTGATGCGTCTAGGTCTGTTTTCAAGGTCTTCAATTTTATTTAGTAGGAACTGTGATCTGTTGTGGAGTTGCAGGATAGTTCCGTTGTGGAGATCAATTCAGAGAATAAGGTGAGCTGTTCCTCCATGTTTTGAATTTGTTGTCCTTGCTGCTGGATTTTCCCTTGGTTCTCCTCAATGTCCACTTGAATCGTCTCCAAGGTTCGAGTCAAATGCCTGAGTTCTGTGCATAACTGTCAAGAAGTAAGTGTGAAATTTTCCTCCTCCTCCTCATCCGTGCCACTTTTCGAGTCTGAGCCCACTATATCTGGAGGTTTCTTGGACGTGCTGCTCTTGGCTTGTGACCGGGGAGCTAGATTTAATTTCTGTTGTTTAAGGCTCCCACTGGTTGCCGATTTAGCTTTATTTCAGCTCGCCATTGCAAATATCATTATCTGACGGTATTTTTAAGTAAATTATAGTCTTTAAATGTGGGTTAAATGCTGGCCCGGTGGCGCTGAGGTGCTGGACTCCTTGCTTCGCACTGTGCCGGTGACCCATGTTCGGGAACAAGCATGGGTCACCGGGGGTTGGCACGGAGGAGTAGGATACAGCATCCGTCAGACTGCTCTCCTTCTCTGGGGAGGTGGGAGGGTTTCATTTCCTGATGCCTGATTGCCCCCTGGCAGAGGCTAGGGGTCAGGTCACGGAGTGTCAGCATCAGGAGGAGTCTGGGCAGATGCCTGGGGGAGAGGCGTGTGGACGCATGCGCCTCTGCCCCCGCTGGAGTAATTGCATGCCCATGGCTCCAGCAACAGGGAGGGGAGGAGCGAACAAGGAAAAATATGGCACCTCTCACGTGGCTTGATGGCCGGCGAGTGTTCGGGAGCTGGCACCTGAACTTGATCCGTGAGGGTGGGGAGTTAGGAGGCTCCCTGCCACCCCGCTGCGGGGGGCAAGCCACAGGGGTTTCAGGGTGCCAGCGGTCCCGATCGAGACTGCGTCCAGAATCCCCGGATGGGATGCGATATCTACTGGGGGCAGAGAGGTGGCCCAGGAGGATAAATAATCACACACAAAAAAAAATGTGGGTTAAATAGCTTTTTAGCAGAGGGGTTCGTGGGAGCTGCAAAGCAATGCTACTGCATGTCTCGGTGATGTCACCGGAAGTAGATAGCCAGTTATTTTGAGCCCTGGCATAACTCATCACTGTGTCCTGTATAGGACTTTGGAATTGTTATCTTTTGAACAATTTTTTCATGTTTGATCTTTTTGAATGCTCTAATCAATGTCTTACCAGATCTGCTCAAACACACTTTTTACGCTCTTCTTTTTACAGAGTGTCCTTAGGACAGAGATTTTTCTTGTTTCACGTCACCAAGCTATGGAATGCTCTGCCTACCTCTCTGTTATCTGTTAGTTCCATGCTTGTATTTAAGAAACAGCTGAAACAACATGGTATGAATCTCACGATGTCTGTGTAAAGAAACTGATGCTTTGTGATATTTGTTTGTTTTATTTTTTAATGCTCAGGTCCTCCATGAAAATGGACATCTGATGCTCTTGGGGCTACCTGATCAACAAATTTGAAATAAAAAAAATAATTTTCATTTCAACCCCCCTTCCCGTGACAGAGCACTTACATCAACATGTCACTCTTGAGCATCAAACCTGCAGTCGCATCACTTCCTCCTCCACATGCTTCCTCTTGCCTAATAATGCTAGGAGGCAGTCACATAGTAGGACAGATGATATCTGTCTCTTTCCAGACACCCCACTGCAGTCATCCTGTGCTGGTCTGTGCTCCTTATGTGCTGGGTTAGAGCTCAAACCTGGGTCTCCAGGGTGTTGAGCTGTCCCCAGCTGCCCAAGTCTACAGCACGAGCTCTGGTAAAAGTTTGAAAATGCTGTACAACAAGAGAATAGTAAAATCATGTTCTTCAGTAATGTGAGGTCTGCTTGTAAATGTATATTTTTTATTATTGTTATGTTGTTGCATTTTGGTGTTTATAAGCAGCATTAGGATGCATGCGGAGGAACCATTTAGCATTCTTAGTACTGGTACTTTGAAACTTTGAAGAACTGATGACACCTTTATGCCCTTGGGTCAGGGAACTCATGGCAGGGAGTTGCCTGACCGAGGACCTAAATCACACTTATTCTGAATTTTTCCTTCAGGCATTAAGTAGATATTTAAACTATAATATCCACAATATCACTTCCGCATTAGTGAAAGTAGCCAAGCGCCCGCTGCAGCCCTGCTCCTAAAAACAGCATTTTGATGATGCTAAGTAGGGAAGGGGCTGCAGGGCTACTAATGGATATAGATGGTAATCAGGAACAGCAATGCTTTGCAAGTGCAGGTGGTATTTTCTAAGCCCTTACACATGTTAAGGGGGTATAGAAAAGTAATACTACCCCTTAGGTATCTAGTGATGATAGCGATAATAAATGAGCGACTGTAAAAACAGTGACTCATTTATAGTGTTATCATCATCTGCTACCCTGCAAAGGTAGTTATGGCATAGTGAGAAAAGCGACGGGAAGGGATGTATACGGAGGTAGAGGGGAGGGATAGGAAGGAGAGCCTGCTGCAGCCGAGCCAGCCCTGTGGTGTGTGGTGAGGCTGGCTGGCTGCGGTGCAGTAGGCACTGGGTTCGGGACGGACCAGGGGCAAGTATTTTGCTGCTGCTTGTGGCTGCATTTTTTTCCCCCTCCTCAACATGCACCCCCCCCCTCGGAGTTGAGAATATAAAAGCAGGGGGGTGCATGGGGCAGTGTCCCTCGCCAAAAACATTAAGTATTACTGGAAGTGGGGTCACCGAGAAGTGTATATCGCCAAAATGCTTTTAGGCAATACACACACGCCACAATAGAAATCACTATTTTGCAATTGCTATTATGACATGGACCTCCCACTTAACATGTGTAAGTGCCTACAAGGTAAACTGCATGCATTTACAAGGCATCACAGCTCCCAGTTACTGTCTATAGCCATTAGTAGCCCTTCAGCCTAATCCCTATTTTGCGTTATCAAAACACTTTTGTTAGAGGCGGGGCTGTGATGGGCACTCAGCAAGTTTCACTACTGCAAAAATGAGATCACAGGTAATAGAGTTTAAATATCTACTTGTATCCAAATTTGGTTTGGAAGAATAGAGAAATTGTTTCAGGTTGTTATAAATTTGTTTTGCACTTCCACAGATTTTGGACCCCTTCTGTAATATCTCACCAGTTATCCAGCATCAGATTCTTGAGACACAAGGAACTTGATTCAAACTTTGCTTCCACTTGCTCCTTTTGCTCTTTCATGGGGTAGTGGCAGCCCCTAAATTGGGATTTAGAGTTGCGGGGGTGTTATACATCTTCTGCCCATGCATTCCTCTGTTCTTCCTTCGGTAGTGGCAGCCCCTAGGGAGGGGAGTAGTGGATGCAAGGGGTGGGTACCTCACAAGTATATGATTACTGTATAATCAGTTTACCATCTTGTTTCCCCTTCTCTTTCTGGGGAACTAGCAGCCTTCAGTGAAGAGTCACATCCTTAACCCCTGCTAGTGAAGTGGTAGTCCCTGGTGGGGAGTTGAAGTTGTGACATGATAGGAACATAATAATGGTTAAAAATGCCAGGACACAAGACAATTTTCTTTGGATTATATGTAATTTCACTGTTAATAATGTGGCTGTTAAAATGCCAACATATGATGATGCTGGGTTTTAAATAAGCTGCAACAGTTGATTAGCACTTTCACGTGAAAAACTGCTAATCCATTACAAAAAATACATAGCGCTTACCTCAGTTTGATTAGCAAAATTAAAAAATGTATAAACATACAATTTTTTCAAAAATATTTTAACCTGAATAAAATACTTATTAAAATTGACTGTGTCTTCATTTCACCTGTTTCAATACCCCCAACACACACACACACGGCGGCCCCCTCCCGTCTATGGCAAACCCCCCACCCCACCCATCTTAGCACCATGAGCCTCACCTCCCATGTCCCCTGCCCTCTCAACCTTTGGGGCAGGGACACTGAAAATGAGGGGCACTGACCATTATACTGACGGACACATTCTCAACAGGCTCAGAACAGTGTGGAGACCTGTTTACTCACCTGTTACTGTGCCTGATGAAAAAGATGTTGCCCACTCAGAGCATGCCGCTGACAATTCAGACTTTAGTTTAAAGCCAATATTCTAAGTTGGTAAGTCAAAAATAACAAGTACACACAGGGTTTCCACAGTTGTTCTTAACTTGTATCTCCATGTTTGAGGATGTGATGTGGCTCAGTGTCCCTCATTTTAGTGCAGGGGTGTAGCCAGACTTGTGTACACCATGACCATGTTTCCTGCGCCATCTGATATGAATAAATACAAGTTTTGTATACTATTTATTGCCCCAACTAATGCACTAGCCATACTCTGCTGCCTCAAGACACCCACACACGCTGACCACCAGTCAAATGCCTATTCTGTATTGTTCCTGGGATGTCTTCGTATGTTTCAGTGCTCAGAGGTAGCCCCATGCCTCTCAACCTTTTGTTTATTTGGACATTGAAATGAGGGACACAGGCACTCAGAATGAGGTACAACTTGGGACACTGACCCTTCTAAAGAGGAACACATCTTCAAACGGTGATATAGGCTCACAACACTGTTGAAACCATCGCCTTTACTTGTACAAAGTTTATTTTTGAGTGAATGTTATAATATTTTACATATTTATTTCTGCTTTGAAGTCTGAATTTACAGCACCTTCTCTGTGTTGGTAGCATCTTTCCTGTGAAGGACAGAGGTGGGACAAATAAACTTTGAGGGGGTGAAATGAGGGACAGCCCTCATAATCAGGGACAGTTGAGGGATACGAGTAGCCCCAATCCCACTTATGCCAGAATACTCCCCCCACCCATCTCAGCCCCACCACCCTCCCCACAAAAGTGTTACCAGCTCAGAGTGTCACCCAAATCTTACTGTCACAGCACTCAGGTTAAATCACGTCAGAGTCGCAGCCCGTAGCTGCACATAGAGCCTTTAATCCACTTTTCAGTACATAGGTTCTTCAGTCTCGTTACAGCGCCCCCGAATGCCGGCAATCACTCCCAGTAGTGCTTTGGGATCATCGCAAAGCACTACTGGGTGCAACTGTCGGCATTCAGGGCCACGGCAGTGAGACTATGAGGATACTATGGGTGGCACTACTAAGAAAGTGGATTACAATAGTTATGTACTTAACTACAGGAGCGATGCCGGCATTTATTTCAGGGCAGCGGCGGTGAGACTGGGTAGCACTCTGAACTAATGAATTACTTATGTGGGGGAGTGTCTGTGTGGGGACATTGACTGGGAGGGTGGTGGGGCTGAGACTGGCAGGGGGAGGGTGACAGAATGCATCGCAGTTTTTCATGATGCAAAAGTCAGAATGGATCACCTTAGCAGCTGGTTCGCAAATCTGTGGTATGATAATGATTATTTAAAACTCTAAATAGTGTTCATTATGGTTTAAATGTGAGTTTTGTCACTTAACTAAAATGTTCCGGTGCCAATTAGCTAAATGATGCATGTTTTTTTATTTAATTTTTATTATTCTCATTTCTCCCCTGGCCCGGTGGCATCCCCCAGCCCCACCACCAACCCGTCTTTTGACTTACTAGTTAACTACCACTTACACAAAGTCATGTTTGACAGGTGACCTGCCACATGCAGTTGTGTGGGGCCTGTATGGGTTGTCGAGTGAGCCAGGGCAATTTCCTCCATTTTTCGCCCACCAGGAACTGTGTATGACAACTGCGCACATGCATAATGACACACATGTGGGTTGCATCATCACACCTCCCACCCATGTCTGCTGGACCCACTGCGCTGCCATCCACCCTCCACTAGGTGGCAGAAAGTAGCAGGACTCAATGCCGCCCTCCCTGGCGGAGGAGTGCTGTCTTTGAGACACTCAATCCTCCCTCTCCGGGCTGGCTAGATCCAGGGAGTTTCAGAGGAGAGAGAAGGTACTGATGTTTTGAAATCTCCCTCTAAATTAATTAAAATGTTTTAAATTTGGGCATTATGGACTGTATGTACAAAGCTCATAGGATAAACCCTTGGCGGTTGGCGCAGACCCAATCATCCAACTCAACCATAGGCCCTTCTGCTTATTACACACAGAATTCATGATAGACATGTAATCCTTCAGACCGTGAAAAATAAGGGCAGCTCACACTGGAGGATGGCCTATTAAATCTGTATTTTCCCAGATCTCAGTTTCTCCACTAGTCAGTGACAAAGCCATTAACGCCATCCTCGGGGCAAAGATCTTTAGTTATTGTCCATGCTTTAGACCTGCTTGCTAAACTCAGGCTAACATATGCTGGGAAGGTTTTTCTTTTTAATGATCCCAAGGAAGTGGGTAAAAATTTGAAGCAATAAAACTGGACTTTGCTTCTCATACTGCAGAAACCATTGAATTAGATACTGATGGCTGATTCTAATGTATAATTTCAGTATTGTCCTGTGCTAGTTCTACCACTTTCACATTGCCCTGAAAATAAAATTAGACAAAATATTTTGCCTCCTCTCATATTTGTGTGTGTGTGTGTGTGTGTGTGTGGGGGGCAGCTTTATACCTCAGGTTAGTAACTTGTGGTATCAAATGTAGTGACCTCTCACCGTGGGATGATAAACCTGCCCCCCCTCAGTCCCCTGCTCCCTCCTACCACTTACATGTTTGGGTCAGCACAGTGGCACCCTTTCTCCAGTCATTAGGGCCAGCAAACTGCGACCTTCATAGTCAAAGTCAAAGCTGCTCCTTGGTTGGCTGGCAGGAATGTGTGAATTCCAGCTGGCCTGCAACCCCTGTCAAAGAGTCAGGCATCTCTCTTCCCTTTTACAGCACTTCTGGCCACAGCGAAATTCACTGTGGGACTTCCAAGCAAACCCTGTTCTCCCAGGTAGCAGCACAATGCGCTGGCGCTGCACTAACCGTACAGCAGCTGCTGAGTTTCATGATTTACACATCGTTAAGAAGTACCATTTTAGATCTGTAAGTAGGTAATGTCCGTTTCAACCAGAGTTCTATAGTAAAACAAGGATGCATTGTGGCAACAATATAACAGCTTACCAAGGACTGCTGCCATCACACACTTCTGAAGTGGTCCTTACCACAAATGAGAAAATCAGAAAGGACTACTAAATATACTAAAAAGCCATCAAAGATGGAAGAATAATAGCATATTAATCACAGTTTTAAATGCAGCATACACAGCACCCACAAGCATTCAGGTTAAAGAATGTTCTTTAACAGATGATGCAGTTTACTAGCAGGTACACACATGTTAACTGTGATATTTAGATACAATTGCATCGCATAACAACTACAGTGATCCATCTATCTGTTAAAGAAGGTCACTTCCAGAAATGAGTACTGTGGGAGGCCAGTGAGTCATAGAAATGACTTCATCTCAGTATCCTGGGAACAAACACACACATTCCACTCACCATAGTAGTCGTGGGAATTACCTTACCAAAGGCCTTTAATTAATTATATGTGCAAATAAACCCTCCAAAAAAGGTAATGTCCCTTGAATTGTTTCCTCTTTTCCGCTAAGAAGTTGTTTGTGCCCAATGCTAGTTCAAGGCCTGCTCTGAATGTGTAAAGATCTGCTGCCAGTAAGCGACAGCCATTTAACAACACAAATCTTCATGAAGATTACGTTATTTCCAAGGCCTGGGGAAGGAGGTGACAACAGCAACTAAAAATAGCAAACGTTCTTAATTAAATACATAATGAAAGCCTGGCTCACATGCATTCCCTGTAAGAAACAAAAGAGTCTCTAGGGGTCATGTGAAAATTACTGAGCTGCAAAATATTTTTAGTGGAACCCATACCTCTTAGCTGTCACACATTGTGGTGGTCTTTTCCTCATTTTACCACTCAGAATTGCTCTATCCCACATCCGACCAATATGGAAATGCTGCTGCCCACACATAGAATGTTCTGCCTCATAATGTAAATTCATTCTTTAAAGCAGAAATTCATAATTTATGATGCTACATCAAAATTAAACTTTGAACGAGTAAAGGCAATAGATTTCAGTATTCTAAGCTTGTACAGTATGTCCATGATGAGAGATGTGTCTCACATTTTGAGGGTCACACTCACATTTCAGTGGCAAAAGGTATGGGGGTGCCTTTTTTCTTCTTCTTTTTTTTTTTCTTCAAACTACACATTCTACTTCTATTAGCCAACCTGCCCCCATCTAGACCAGTCCCCCCCACCCCTGTCACATATCTCTGGGTCTTACCTCACTTAGGTTGTCCTCTGCCGTTATGTCCTGCACCATCCAAAAAGTGTGATCAAAACCACTCCATCTTAATTGTGCAAGAAGGAAAGGCAAAATATAAAAAAAATAGCAACTGTATTTAATCGCTAAATAGTGACTGCATTTCCTACTTTTACCAATAAAGGTGGATTTGATTAGATTTTTTTTGAGGTTTTGGGCAGAGCCGTTATAGAGTACACGATTTTGTATGACTGTGTGTTTTGAAATATTTTTTCCTTGATGCGTTTTTTGATTGTCTCTATTTTACAAGGCCGTGCTTCTTTCTTTAGTGTTATTGACAACAGTGTTATTGACTGTGCTGTCTTTGTTTGCGTGGTCTAGACATGGAACCCTCTGCCGAAGGATCTAGTCGGAGGTAACCCTCCAGTCAGCAGTGCAGTGCCAGTGGAGGAGCGGGCCATCACCCAGCCACGGTTGGAGGTTTTTCAATTTTCTCCCATAGGGCCGCACACATGCGATGACGCAATGTGCACACTCTGCTTCTGCGAAAACTTCCCTGCCCGCTATGTGTGGGATCCCTTCCCATGCAGTCCCACTGTGTTGCCACCCAGATACCTCCAGGTGGCAACCAACCAGCGGGACACATTAACACCCCTCCCAGAGGGAAGAGTCTCATCCAAGGCAAAAACAGTTACCTACCATAACAGTAGCGCTTGAAGAGAATCTCTTTCATTGGGCCACACCTTTGGAACTATAAACCTTCAGCATAAGGACCACTCAGAAACTTTAGCTAGTCGGGAGCCGCCCATGATGACATGAAACGTCGGCACGTATATAACATGGGCAGCCCCATTGCTCCTCAGTTCACACCGCAGAGAAACTCATAGGGCCTCTTACAGTGAGGAACTAGGAGATCAAACCAGTACCAGGCACACAAGCAGAGGCGTGGCACAAGAAAACAGTATACATACCTAAGTCACTTATTGACACCTCCCAAAAAGGCAATGAACAAACTTGCCAGATTATACCTCAAAAAGGGGGAAGGAGGGTGAGTACACTGTGGCCCAGTGGAGGAGAATATACCAAAAGACCCCCAACTCCTACTGAAGATGAAATAAGCAAGTTCCAATTCAGGCAGAAAAAATATTTGTAAAGCTTGTGATTTGTGGGTGGGGAGGGTGTGCACAGAATTCTCTGTTTTCACCTATGTATGCCATAAACAGTAGCACCCCTAAATAAAAAGCCATTTTGAGTTTGTGAATGGGGAAGGATTCAGTACACAAGATACTCGGCGAGGATGGCAGACAAATGCAATAAGAACAGAAAGACTTGAAATACCCCAAGAACAATCCCAGCAGGTCTACGACAGACTATGTCTAGACTGTAGTGCTTAGTGCAAGTATGCACAGTGCTCCATGTGGCAGCAGCACATCTGTCAGCTGCAGAAACATTCTGAATCCAGGCAACAGAAGTGGGCACAAAACACCACTAGCGAGTACCTTGGCATACTTGCTATAACAAAACTCAATAGAGTGAGCCAGCTATTTGGACAGGTACAGCTTGGATACAGGGGCACCCTCTTTACCAGGGGTGAACGAGAAAGAACTGAGAGGATTTTCCATTGTCCTTAGTGCGATTAAGACAGACAAGCAGTATCCTATGTTCATCAAGTGTATGCAGCAATGCCTCTCCGTTAGCACAGTTAGATAATAAGCAAGAAGATTTATGGTCTGATTCAATGTGAAATCAGTGACTACCCTGAATAGAAAGTGTGGACTGGTCCACAAAGTCACCCTGTCCTTGTGGAAAATCAAGTAAGAAGGCTCATGCAGTATAGGAGGCAGTACAGCGCAGTGGGTTAAGGCTCTGAGTTGCAGATCTGGAGACCTGAGTTTGAATCCCACAGCAGCCTAGGTGCATACTATGTGATCCTGCGCAAGTCATTTAACTTCCTTGTACTCCCAGGTCACATCTGGAAACAAGCTTTGGCTTAGTGTGCTACTCCTGATTAAACAATGTTCCCTTTCCCTTTCATGCATCAGATCCTGAAATCTGAAATCCCTGCAGTGAAGCTCGGGGGTCAATTAGGGGAAATGAAAAAAACACTTCTTCACAGAAAGGGTGGTGGATGCCTGGAACAGCTTCCCTGAGGAGGTGGTGGGAACAAAAATTGTAACAGGATTTAAGAAGGCATTGAATGGCCCGGTGGCGCAGAGGGTTGAGGTGCTGGACACCACACCTTGCACCACACTGACAACCTGGGATAGAAAGGATTGAGCATCCATAGACAGCTCTCCTTCCTCGGGGAAGGGAGGACAGTGTGCGCTCACATACATGCCACCAGGAATTGGGAGGAACCCCATGTCCAGGGCGTAGGATGTCTCCGCAGAGACGGAGCTTAGCTGCCCCGCTCATTGCAAGTTCTTAGGCCAGGGAGAAAATGGAGAAAAAGTGGGAGCTGTCAGGTTCTATGATGGCCCGGACGTGTCCCTGGCAGTCTCCCCGACTTCTGGACTGTGCTCTGGGGGGGTG
Organism: Neoceratodus forsteri; assembly: GCA_016271365.2. NCBI lineage: Eukaryota > Metazoa > Chordata > Ceratodontiformes > Ceratodontidae > Neoceratodus > Neoceratodus forsteri. The sequence continues at coordinate 686,879,176 of CM028134.1, forward strand.
GAGGGGTCGACGCTCCTCACCGCAGCCCACCATGGGGAGTAATTCATCGGGGACCTATGGGGAGGGACTAGATTGGGGACAGCCAGGCTGGGAAGACAGGCTGGGAAGACAAGTCCTCTTACAGAGAGTTGAAGCCGCCTGCCAGCTCTGTGGAAGGCAGAGAAAGTATAAATGAAAGAAAAAAAAAAGGCATGGGACAAGTATAAGGAAATCTTAGAAGCGGGGGGGTGGGGGTGGAGAGAGCCGGAAATCAAGTAGGGTCTACAGTGTGACAGTAGGTAGGGAACATGGGCAAACTAGGTGGGTCAAGCAGTCTTTATCTGCCATCAAATTCTGTGTACTTTTGTTTCTATGAGCAGAAGTGCCAGTGACCAAAAACAGCATTCTCCTTGAAAGGAGAAGCATCTCAAATGGCATAGCAGGATCAAACAGAGCCAGAGTCAACTTTCCAAGTATGAAACTGAGGTCCCAAGGTGGATTACTAATCGAGGGATGCATGTGTTGAATACCCTTTAGGAATATACAAGACACTTCTAGCTGTACCACCGTGCATCCACCAACAGGGGCATGGAAAGCTGAAACGGCAGCTAAGTGCACCTTAATGGACGAGTACTGGAGACTGGTGTCTGACAGAGACAGAAGGTAGGCCAGCAGAGTATAGGCAGGACATGTAAATGGTTCCTCTAAACAGGAAGCACACCATATTTCTTGAAATGCTTCAGTTTTAAAGAATAGGTTTGTCTTGTGAAAGGCTTTCTAGCTGCAAATAAGTCATCAGTCACCTGGGTGGAAACCACAAAACGTGCAACTGCTACTTCTTCAGCAGCCATGCATACAGATGCAGGGACCACATGTCTGGATAGACCCCTTGTTCTGTGACAGCAGACCCTGACAAAGGTGGAGCTGAGTAGAAGGTTCCACTGCCAGATGTTGCAGAAATGAAAATCAGATCTGGCGTGGCCAGAAGAGGGCCACCAGTATTAGGGTGGCATGCTCTGCCCTCAGCTTGAGTAGAACCCTCTGAATGACAGTGATTGGAGGAAATGCATAAAGGAACCTCCTTTTCCAGGAGAGGGACAACGCGTCTCCCTAAAATACTCCAGGCCCTGGAGCAAGGGAGAAGCAGCAGTTTTTCATTGTGTGAGTGTACAAAAAGGTCGAACGCTGGACGACTACATCTTGAAGAGGCTGTTTACCATGGAGACAGCAGTTCCCACTCACACACCAGGGACTGAGACCAGCTTAGCCTGTCTGCCAAGACATTTTGGAAAAAGGTTGATATCTGAAGGCCAAGAGACATTGCCCAGTACTGTACTATCATTGCTTCTCTGCAGAGGTGGTAAGAGAGGCACCCCCTGGTTTATTTAGTGCATGACACTGTCTGTCTGAATCAACAAGGGACATGGGTTGAGATCCTCCTGGAAGGGCTGGAGATCAGGCAGAACAGCCTGCATGTCCAGGACATTGATATAGAGATTCAAGTCCCGATCAGTCCAGGATCCCTACATCTGAAAGGAACCGAGGTGGGCCTCCCAGCCTGACCCCTGGGACATCCATAGTGAGATTCTGCACTGAAGTTGGGAAGAAGAATGAAATTCCCTGCAGCAGGTGCTGGCAGTCCATCTACCAGACCAGAGCACTGTGGAGAGGGGACGTGAGGAGGACCATCTGTTCCAGCTTGTCAGTAAGTTGATCCCACTGCACCCAAATAATCCACTGCAGTATATGTAAATGGGGACGGGCAAAGGAAACCATCACTATGGCAGCAGCCATGAGTCCCACAAGACATAGCATCATCCGAACAAACACATAATGACTTCTGTGCATCAGCCGGGCATGGGCTGCAAGAGCTTCTGCCCTGTTTGCAGGCAGGAGGGCACTTTGTCAGGAGGCAAAGTACTCGGGTATCTAGGAGCCCTAGAGCAATCAGAAGCAGCCACAATAATCACTAAATCAATTTCAGGCTGAGCAGCATGATAAATAATCAAACAAGGTGCAGTCTGGAAAGAGTGGCGGTGCAGAGTAAGGTGACCAACCTGCTACTCAGAGAAAAAAAAAAAAAAAAAAAAAATCGCAGCATTCCTGGAGATTTAAAGAAAATAAAGTCATACTTAGTAGCTTAAATCAATTTATTGCAAATATATCACCCACACCCAACAAGTGTCCAGGCCACATTGTTTCCATTCGAGGGTAAGTCCAGGAGGAAATTCGGGGGCCGCCAGGGCCGGGAAGGGCACAGGATTAACAAAAAGAAAGAAAGAAAGCAAGCAACAACACAGATGGGAACACCTTCTCCATTCCAGCAACCGTAATCCCCGTCACACTATCAGGAATATTCCCAGATCCCAATTTTTGCTAACCCCTCGCAACTGGACCAAGGATGCCGTTTTTGGCATTAGAGGCCATGAAACAGAATCAAGGTTTCTGGAAAGAGGATATAGTTCCATTAATGTAGAAATGCAGTTAACCATGCCAAACTTTGTCAAAGAAATGAGCTTTGGGCTATAGGGACAGGAGTGTCCGTTCAGACACAAAGCAAAATTTTGTCACTACATATTCGACACAGACAAAGCCACATTCAAGACATACTGAATAAAAACTGGCATATTTTGAGAACTGAACTGGCTTTGGAGGATATTATGATTTATGTGCAGTGCAGGAGATAGAATAAGGCTGATAGGCTTAGTCCACAGTAAGCAACCCAGTGTGGTAACTATCAAACTTCCAGGTCTTCCACAGAGTTGATTTGCCTATGACCACTGCAAATCTTCCACAGGGATTCAGTCAAAGAAAGCAAACTCTTCTATGTCATTAACTGCAGTTCCACAAATGTGGTGCACCTTGCAGAGTGCAGTTGTCAAGTATCTTATGCTGGCAAGACATCAAAAATGTTCAGTTAGGGTTAGAGAACATCTTAAAGTAACTGAACAGACAGAGCTCAACAATTCTCTAGCTTTGACTGAATCTCCGAGCAGATCTCCCCAATGAGCACTCCACGTTTCTAGCTATTGACAAAGTGTTTGTTTGCAAAAGGGGAGGGAATGTCAACATTTTTTTTAGTCCTAAGAGAATCCTTTTGGATTCTCTCTCTTGGAGCACTCTAAATGACAGGATAGAGCTGGCTCCCTTCTTTAAAAGAAAACATGTAGATGTACTGAAATCACTAAACTGAAAAAAACAGGCTAAACATTTTTCAAATGTGTATTTAAAGCTAGACAGTAAACATTCAATGCTTCTGATTTTTTTCTTCTGTCTCCTATACATACATACATACATACATACATACATACATATACATGAGGCAAAAAACTCAAGTTTAATGCATTAGTTAGGGTTGTTCCACAGCGACAAAAGTGAGGAAATTTGGTGTTAGGGTTGAAAACCCCCCTTGGACCCCCCAGTCCACCCCCCCAACCGGCATTGGGGTGTGCACTAGGGTCATCGGCCTTAACTCTCACCCCATCACATGTGAAAAGCAGCAGAGGTATAGGAGAATGGGGTGAGAGTTAGGACCGAACACCCCAATGTACACCCCAGTGCTGGTTGGGGGGGTGGGCTGGGGCTGTTGCAATGCATCGGATGCCGTAATGTTATCCTATGGGAAAAAGCTCAGTTTTGGAGTGCCGTAACTTTGCCGCCGTGTAATATTTTTTCAACACAACACTGAAAGGCACATCGTGAGTTGTCGGCTGCGTTACCTCCAAATTTCAGGCCAAAGCACCAAACTGTTCTTTTGCAGCAGGGTGCCAAAGAATTGCTGTCATTTTCCCACAGCCTAGAAAAGTACTGTCGCAAATTGCAAAAGCTTTCGCAAATGCATTAGACAGTGTCGCAAGTTACTCAAAAAAACAATTTCCCATTCTAAGTCAATGGAAAGAAAAAGTTCGACAGTGTCGCAATGTAGTTTTAGCCAGAATGGTCTTTTACTGTCGCAACCGCCATTTTGTTTTCAGTTGGTCATCAGAAAAATGCTTGGCATTTAAATTTGGGACCCTCTAGCAACCTAATTCTTTTGTATTCACCTAGTCGGACCCTGAAGATGCTAGGCATGTCTTTATTTTAGGGTAAACACCCCAGAAATATGTTTTTCAAATTTCCGGAAAAAGTACTTTCACAAAGTACTTTCGCACTTGCGACACTGTTGAATGAATTTGCGAAAGCTTTCGCGAAGTTCAACAGTACTTTTCCAGGCTGTGGGAAAATGACATCAATTCTTTGCCACCCTGCTACAAAAGAACAGTCTGGTCTTTTGGGCTGAAATTTGGATGGAACGCAGCCAACATCTCACAGATGTGCCTTTCAGTGTTTTGGTGAAAAATATTACAGAGCAAGCAAAGTTACGGCACTCCAAATTTGACACTTTTTCCCATAGATAACACTACGGCCATCTCACGATTATAGGAAACCTTGCCGCCCCTGCTGCAAATATAGGTTTGATCTTTGAGCTGAAATTTGGAGAGAAGAAAGCAAACATCCCACAGATGTGCCTTTTACTGGTTTGGTGAAAAAATATTACAGGAGACAAAGTTATGGCACTCCAAACTTCTTTTTCCCATAGGATAACATTACGGCGTCAGCCATTTTGTGTCTGGGCCGATCTGGAAACGGTGCTAGATACGGACTTTTGTTGAAAATGCTTAGCCCCTAATGGGGCCTAAGTACAAAACTAGCCAGGAAAGTCATAAATCATATGACTTTTAAATTTATTTTCTACATCGCACGGTTCCTGAGATATAAGCAATTTAGTATTCCAACTCCTCATTTTCTGCACCGAGACCCATTATTATGCATACATTCTTTGTACTAACTGTCTTTCTCTATGCAGCTTTTGGGGAAAACCAGCCTGTACGCTTACATTACTGTTACCCTTACCGCTTCTGCTTGCGGTTCCGTAACCGTTTCACTTACTGTTCCCGTCTACGGCACCATGTGCGTTACCCTTCGTGTTTTCATTTGCGTTTGCATTATTTTAACCATTTGTGTCTACAGTTCTGTTTCTCTTTCTGTTTCACTTTGCGTTACTATGCGCATTACCATTTGCGTTTGCGGGCACTGTGTTACTATGTGACAAGACATCACGTCCCTCCTCCACATTACATTCACTATTTCTCATTATCCTTCTCAAACAGAAGGGAAATTAGAGGCAAAAAACTCCATTTAATGCATTAGTTAGGGTTGTTCCACAGCAACAAAAGCGAGGAAATTCCGTGTTAGGGTTCAAAGCCCCCTTGGACCCCCCCCGCCAACACCCCCAACCGGCATCGGGGTGCCAGTTGGGGTTGTCGGTCTTAACTCTCACCCCATTCTCCTATACCTCTGCTTCTTCACTCTGATGGGGTGAGAGTTAGGCCGCAACCCCAACAGCGCACTAATGCCAGTTGAGTGTGGGCGGGTGGCCAAGGAGCTTTCAACCCTAACACCAAATTTCCTTGCTTTTGTCGCTGTGGAACAACCCTAACTAATGCATTAAACCGAGTTTTTTGCCTCTAATATATATATATAGATAGATAGGAAAGAAAAGTTGTAAATGCATTAGTTAGGGTTAAACTGACAAAAGTAGGGAAATGTGGTGCTAGGGTTTCCAACCCTAACACCCCATCCCCCACCCTGCACAGACCAACAAGTGTTGGGGGGGTGTCTGTCTTGGGGCTGTCAACCCAAACGCTCACCCCATTCCATTATAATTAATGTAACATGGGTGGTACAGCATAGTAGAGTGGGGTTAGCATTAGGGTTGATGGCCCCAAGACAGATTCGCATTAGGGTTGATGGCCCCAAGACAGATTCCTACCCCCCTATTGGTCTGTGCAGGGTGCGGTGTTAGGGTTGGAAACCCCAATGCCACATTTCCATGCTTTTGTCGGTTTAACCCTAATGCAGCAATGAAGTATAATGTATGGAGAGTGTCTATTAATGATTGGAGAGTGTCTATTAATGACTGAAATCAATCAGCTTGTACCCTGATAATACCATTGTTATGATGTCAGTATGGTGTAAACCTTGCTTGAGTACGTCATACCAATGACATTACAGGTCAGAATGTCACCAGCTATATTAATTCTTTCAAACGAACATTGATCTGCTATCCGTGACAGACATTACCTGATCATCTTTAATGCCTATTCAGTCTGTGTAGTGGTGCCTGCTCCTCCGATGCACAGACCACCCCTTCTCCCTCTGATAACACGCTGATGCTGCATACGAGTGTGAAGTAAGATGACTCCAACGGACCAATTGGAAACTGCTGTCCAAAGTGATTTTTTTTTTTTTTTTTAACATTTTTAGATTCAGGGACAGCAGATCAATGCAATCTGTGGGTAACAGACACTCGCCATACTGTACATTATCCTCAGTTATAATAATAATAAAACTATTTATATCGTGCCTTTCTAAAATGAAGGCACGTTACAATATCTGACAACATATTAAATAAAAACCAATACATAATAATCTGAGCTCTTAAAATCACAGTATTAATTAAAATAAATCTTTGACCTAAGATAGGTCTTCAGGGCCTTTTTAAAATTCCTCCACGGACGCACACTGATGAAGCGGACGTGGTAGAGAATTCCAGAGGGTCGGAGCAGCATACAAAAAAGGCTCGAGCACCCGATGATTTCAAAGAAACCCTCAGAATCTCTAGCAACCCCTCATCCGTCGAGCGGAGAGATCACTTAGGGCAGTAGGGAACTAAGAGCTCTATCAGGTAGTTCAGACCCTGTCCATGTAGGGCTTTATAAGTCAAAAGACCAACTTTAAAGGTGTTCCACCACTGAATTGGCAGCCAGTGCAGATCACGCAGCACCGGCGAAATATGACAGGCACAAGAAATATCTGTCGATAACCGGGCCGCAGCATTCTGCACCAGCTGCAAGCGGCGGATATCAACCCCAGGAAGCCCTAGATACAGGGAGTTGCAATAATCAAGGCATGAGGACACAAAGGTGTGGACCAACGTTGGCAAATCCGCGGGCAGATTAAGGTGCTTAATCCTGGTGATGTTCCTAAGATGGCAAAAGGAAAGTTTGACAACTGCTGACACTTGTGAACGAAGTGTCAGCTCACTGTCAAAAATCACCCCCAGGTTCCGCACCCGTTCAGAGGATGGAAGCTGACACCTCCCAGAAATAAACCTGAAGGAAGACCAACTCCCACCCCCTCAACCCTGCGACCCGGGTCCACCACAATTACCTCTGTCTTTTCCAAGTTCAACTTCAGCCAGCCTGAATTCATCCAGCACTGGATTTCAGTGATGCAGCTATTAAAGATCGAGAGAGCTCTATCCTGGTCGGGTGCAAAAGATAGGTAGAGCTGGGTATCACCTGCATAGCAGTGAAACCTCAGTCCATACCTTCTTACAATGTCTCTGAGGGGCAGCATATACACTGCGAACAACATGGGGGACAACATCAAGCCCTGGGGAACCCCACATGACAGAGAGATTGGGCGGGAAGAATTTATCCCCGATACCACTCTGAGTTCTGTCAGTGAGGAAAGATCGAAACCGTCTGAAGACTGTACCAGATGGGCCACATATGAACCCCAAGCGCCCGAGAAGTACCCCATGTTTCACAGTGCCAGAGGCTGATGAGAGATCAAGAAGAACGAGAATGGACTGATTCTTCTTATCTCTAGCCATCAGGAGATCATTAAGCACCGAACCAGCGCTGTCTTGGTACTATGCCTCTTACAAAAACCAGACTGGAGCGGTTCATAGATGTCATGGATGGTTAAACGGTTTTCCAGTTGTGCAGCCACTACTTTCTCAATAATTTTCCCAACAAAGGGAAGATTAGAGATTGGCCTGTAGTTAGTAAAGCAGTCTGGGTCCAAGGACGCTTTCTTCAGGAGGGGTGTCACCACCGCCTCCTTCAGGGAGCTAGGAAACTCACCCTTATCCAAGGAGCACCAGAATATCTGTGCTAGAGCAGGGCCAATGATATCAAGACAATCCTGTATCAGGGAAGTTGGGCCCGGATCCAAACTACAACAAGAAGAGCGCATACTATGGACAATCCTCATGACCTCAATGAACTCAGGCCGGTCAAAGGAACTCCAGGAATGGCCGAAGGATGTGATCAAACGCTGATCAATAGCTTCTCCCAGAGAGGAAGCCGGCTGGAGCTCTGCCCTAATGTCAGCCACCTTAGCAGCAAAGAAGCGAGCAAGCTCATCACACTCTATTTGTGAAAAAGCTTTCCCAAGCTGAAGACAGGCTGGGCTGCACAGTCTGTCCACAGTTCGAAAAAGCTGAGCTGGTTGGTGCTGAGCAGCCGCAATCTCCCCAGACAGGAACTCTGCCTTCTTATGAGAGATTGCAGAATGATAAAATTGATAATGTTCCATCAGTCTAAGACAGGGGTTCTCAAATGGTGAGGCCAGCCTCCCTTGGGAGGCCCCAGCCTGTTCCAGGGGAGGCTCAAGCAAGTCTGAAAAAGTACTGTATTTAAATTGTGAGTTTTATATATCTTGTGTGAAGAGATGAAGCAAACTAAGAGAGGAAAATAATAGATGAATTTTATGTATTTATTTACTAATACTGTAGGTGACATGGGAAGGTGAATGAGCCAAGTCTCATTTCAGGAGGAAACAGAGAAAGTAATGTGACTCATGAAGGCACTGCAACAAGGGGTAACAATGGTTCAAGAATAAAAATAGTGGACCAAGTAGGCTGGCCTGTTTTTTTTTGGGGTACAATAAGCTGAATAATAATATTTGTTTATTTTATTTATTTGTCATTCAAATAACACCTTTGAGCACATGAGCTCTTTTTCAAAGGTTCCATGTCAGTATAAGACAAAAGAACTGAATGTGAGCCAAGTAATCAAAGGGGTTTCAATTTATTCATGGTGTACTGCGCAAAGTACAGTATGTTATTTTTCTTTGGGGAGGCCCAAGATTATTTCAGTTTTTGGGGGAGGCTCAAACTTTTCCATGGATTTGGGGAGGCTCACTGTGACAAAGTCTGAGAACTATTGGTCTAAGATAGTCGGCATGAAGGGCAGTTCTCTGCCAACGACTCTCTAACCTTCGTCCTTGTCGCCGCATCTCCCTCACAGTCCCATCGAACCATGGACACAGAGGTTGAAGGGGGAGAGGATGAACACAGACAGGAGCAATTTGATCAAGAGCCGAGGAGATGGCCCTATTATAAGACACCACCAAGGCATCAAGATCATCGCTCACTCCAGAAAACTCTGATAGGTCAATTACCGCTGCCAGGCCTGTAGAGCTAACATCTCGTAAAGAGCAGTACCTAACCATCTCCACAGGGGTAGGCCTACAAGGGGGGGTGTGTGCAAAAACTGAACCCCACAGTGTACTGATCAGACCAACTGACGGGTTCCACCTCCACGTCAGAGGCCTGAATCCCCAGGAGGAAAACCAAGTCCAAGGAGTGACCACTCTTAGGAGTGGCAGAAGTAACCACTTGTGTGAGGCCCAAATATGTCACTAATTGGAGGAAGTGTTGCCCAAACTGCAAGAGTTAGTCATTGGCCCAGGCACTGAAGTCACCCAGGACCATCAGCCTGGGTGACTCAAATGCCACGTCAATGAGACAGTAAATGAGAACAATTCTACACCCCACACCTGCCACTACAGTACACTCAAAGGACTCAGCCCCCTCAACTGGTACACCTGTGAGGCCCAGTTCGGTCTAGAAACAGACCACAACCCCCCCCGGCCCACCGTAGTCCAACCTCGGGCATTGTAACACCGAATACCCAGCTGGAACTGCTGCCTCCAAAACTGGACCAGCATTTTTGTTCAGCCAGGTCTCGGTAATGCAAGCCAGATCCACAGACTCCACAAGATCTGCAGTAACTGCAATCTTATTCCTTACGGATCTGGCATTGCACAACACCACCCGGGTTGGACGGGTCTCAGGAGCGGTACAGACCACTTGCCCAGTACCATCAATAGTAGTGGTGCCCTTGGGTATGAAAACCAGGCAAGAATAACCTTGCTCCAGAATCCATTTCACCCAAGGGCGTCTTCTAGTCCCCACTATCCCAGTACGATGTAGCCGCTCATTCGTCCTCGGCTGTTCGCTACCCCCAAAGCCCCTCCTCCCCCTTCACACAATCCCCAGCACTCTACAGCTCTGGCAAGTTGACAACGGTAATGGCAAGGGGGGGAAAGGGCGGAAGGCATGAAGAGCGGAGGGCAAATAGCGTACGACCGTGGTGGCAGGCCCTCTACACGTATTAAAACCCCACACCCACACAATTAAACAAAACAAAAATATAAACAAGCCAATTAAACCAAAATAAAATATAAAACAAATTAAATCACACAATATAAAATATACAAATAAATAATATCAAAATAACCAAATATCCAAAAAAGTCCCTAAAGATACTGCGTATTTGGAGTATGAAAGGCTCTCACCCTCCCTGAGTTCTAAAACAAAATCGAATAATACAAGTCTCGATATAATCTTGGTAAATCAGCATCAAAAACAGATGGGAGTTTTCAGCAAAATAACCTTTGGAGATAGCAAGAGGGTCTCTCAACCCCTCCTAATTTAACCTCCAAAAGATTCCTTCCAGAGACCAGTCATTTTTCAGTCTCTTCCAAAAAGCACTCCAAAACACAGGCCAAGCCATGTGCCACGGCCCTAAAGGCGGAATGCAGTTCTCTCTCCCTCTAGTTGTTGGTTAGTGGCTAAGCTGTTCTGTTTTAGTGATAAAATTGTTCTGTTACCATACGCTATAAAATACAATGCCTAAGTAGCGGTTGTTAACCACGTATGTAGTCGCCTCTTGCGGCTGTCAAGAGGACTGTAAACCTCTCGAGCTGCACTCTCGAAGTTAACTTTGTTGTCCTGGCTGCTTCTTGAGTTAATTACAGCGTGGTTAACAAACACTACTTAGGCATTGTCGTCTATTTTTTGCAATTTATCTCCTTACTTTCTGAGACAGTATAGTCATATCCTTATTTGCCTGTGGGAGCACAGGGCCTATGTGTATATGTATCTAGCTGTGAAAGCACAGGGCCCTCTGGCCCCTGCACTTCCAGTTATAGGACAACAGTGACCAAATTGTCACCATAGCCATGTTAATGCAAGTGCAATGCCATTCTGCACTGCAGGTGCAAAAACACATTTTAGCCAGGACTGGAAAAAATGACAGCTCTGACATACATGTGGTGGTGTAAGAAGCCGGCTATGCTGAAAATTTGGGCTCAGAATATTTAAAATTTCCAAAGTTATGAGCATGCGTAGTGAAATTGCAACAAACAGTCATAACCAGGGCTCCAGATAAGCTGAGTACCAATATGTTTTACTCACCTCATTTTAGGAAACACTCTTCAGAAAATGTTTTTAATGAGTACCAGTACTCACCCAGCATTTATAAATGCTGTACACTTCATAGAATAGTGCTTCATAACACAACTGGTGATTTAAAAGGAGCATTTTCTCCAGATTTACAGCACTCATACACATCCCAGTTTTGTTTTACTCACTATATTTTAAACTGATGAGTAAATTACTCCTACCTGCCAACATTAGCTGCAGCATTGTTGGCACCTGGTCAATTCTTATCTAGAAAGAAGATGCACTGTTTTTTAAAAATGTACTCCTCACTCCACTCTGTCCAAACATTTGTACGCATCTGAATTTGTTTTTACTCACCTCACTTTCAAAATGAGAAGTAAAATACTCATCCCAAAAAATCTTATCAGGAGCCCTGGTCATAACTGTGCCATTTGTAATCATGATGGCACCCAAATTTTCAACATAGCCTTCTTAAGAACTTACCACATGTACCCGGTACAGAAAATGTTCAAATCCACATCAAAACATAATTCTATGCAACTGCAACGCCATTCTGCGCCACGGGTGCAAAAAAACATTCTGGCCACAATTTGAAAAATGACAACTGTCACATACATCAGGTTGGTTAATAAGAAGGCTATATTGAAAATATGGGGTGAAAATATTGAAAATGCCCAAAGTTACGAGTGTGCACAGCGAAATTGCAATGAATGGTCATAACGCAGCCATTTTTTTGACATTTTTACCCAAAATTTTCAACATAACTTTCTTATGATCCCAGCTCATTAACAATACGACTGTCGTTATACAAATCCCACCGGAAAGGTGAGTTCACCAAAGGACCGCAAAAATCACCTTTCTGACCAGAGTTGTGTAACGACAGTCATATTGTTCATGAGGTGAGGTACCCAAAAGGCCATGTTGAAAATTAGGGGTCAAAAAAACAGCTGAGCTATGCATAAAAGTTGAAACCCTCATTCAAATACACTGAACAGCATTTACTGTAGTGTCTCATATTGTAGTCACCAGATTCAGCAACAAGACGTGTCTTCGATCAGCAGAGCAGATCTCAAACCTGGGACCACTTTAGGTGAGTGAGGGTCTGTGTGGGTGTCATGGGGTGTGGGGAGGTGGGTGCACAGTGGGAAATTGTGTGGGGGTGCAGGTGTAATCGGTGATGGACTTTAAAAATTTTTTTTTACAGGTTTAAGAAAGTAAAATAAAAGACACTGAGGGACACTTTTCTTTGTTGCAGATTAATACAGTAATCAGAGGGTGGGGGGTGCCACTAGACACCACAGAAATGAAATTGTGGGGGCAGCAATTGGAGGATGGGGTGCCACTAGACACCATGGAAATTAAAATCAATGTGGGGACAGCAATTGGAGGGTGTCACTAAACACCAGGGAACTTAAAATAAATGTGAGGACAGCGACCGGAGGGTGGGGGTGCCATTAGACACCAGGGAACATTAGATTGGGGCGACTACCGATTTCGCCTCTACACAAGCACAACAGCCCTGAGAAGAATTAAAACTATCAGCGTCACAGGGAGCAAAGTGAGCAGTGCACACACAGCCCACTCTGTAAACGACATTGCTCCAGGAGCCATTCACAATGCGCAGCCAGACATGCCACCGAACCTCTCTCCCTGACTACAATGTCGGCCAGGGATTTGTTATCTGATGCTCAGGCATCCAGAGCTTCTCCCTCCAGGATGCCAGCTGAACCACACATGGATTCACCCACTGCTCCTCCCTCCTGTGCCTAGGGGTCCTATGAGATGGATACTAGTGAACCCCCCTGCTCCTGTGGTCTGTCCGGGCACAATCATTCATGGAGGTAGCCGCTGCCATGACCTGATCCTTGGACTGCCGACATGGGATTCTCATCTCTCTCGCCTCATGCCAGAGATATACTTGGACTACTGGTTTCCCAATGTCAGGCAAGAGGTAAATAATTTTACTGACTTTTTAAGACTGGGACAGGGGGAAATGGATGGGTTTTCTTTTATTGTTATCACTCATGGAGTCTATCATACATTTTATGTTGCAGTCTGCTCTGAAGTATGTTATTGTGTCTTTGCTTAGTGACGCCTTATACGTGTTATGCAAGCAGGAGGATGCAGCTCTCCATATGCCTCTCAGCCATGAACTTGAAGATTGCAATCCCCTGCCATCACCCCTCTAAGTCATCTTATAAATGATGTGAACTGAAAGGTGTATTTTCCTTTATGTACAGTAATGGGGAAGAAGAGCAGCTGTCTCAGACACCCTTGGGCTCAGCAATACAATATAAATTTAGGGCACTGTTTTTCTTTGTGACCAAAATCCTTCTTCGTCACTCATGATCCTTTTTGATTTGAATGAAAAAGGATCTTTGCGAGTGAAGAAAAAGGATTTAAAACAGAAAAAAAAAAATCCAGGATCATTTTGGTACCAGACAACTGCAGAATCCAACTAACAGAGTTCCAATGAGCACAATACATTTTTTTGGTGTCCCTTCAGCACCTCATTTTCATGGGTTTTCCAAAAAAAAAAAGGGGGGGGGGACGGAAAACAAGATGGCAGGTTGCAAAAAAGGAATTTTCTCACAAAAAAGAAAACACAAGACAGAATCCTTTTTCGCGAGATCAATTCCTTTGTCAAACTTTTTACCTCTATCCTGAAAAATGAACTTCCCTTGGAAATAATGGGAACTTAAAAACTGAATAACTTTGCAACAGTTTAATATTTTTTGCACCACACTAACACTGGCAGTTCTGTTACCCAAGTTCGTTCTACCGTTAAAAAAAAAAAAAAAAAAAAAATCACACCAAAATTCCACACCATCTGGGTGAAAGGCGATGAGGAAAAAAAACTGCAAAAAGTGGTGACTTTTTACTTTTTGAGACTCTCCAGATCTCAGAATCTGCACATCCGAGTGGAAGGAAACTTGCCACATTAAGAGACCTACCCAGCAGGACAACACATGCCACATTTTGTGCAAATCTGTTAAACAGCTGCAAAGTTATTCAAGTACAAAATCTGAGGTTTAACATTAAACAGGCTACTCAGCCCTAACCATGGGGCACTACCGTGCCTCTACAATACATTATATATATGTAGAAAGAGAGAGAGAGAGAGAGAGAGAGAGAGACATTTCAAATGGGTAAGAAAATTCGGTGAAAATCCAGTCTCCTAAGGATGAAACACAGCACATGACCGTGCATTATGCCACAAAAACCACACGCCTGCACTTCTTTTTATCCCTCAGAATCTTCTGGACATTTAATAAGATAGATAATCTACTGCAGCACGTGAGTTCATGCTCTGATATACATGCACCTTGGGTGTCTGAGTGCGTATATCAGAGCACAACTGCACTTCCCGTAGTGGATTATCTATTACATATATCATACTTTGGGTTTTTTTTCCTCCTTCCATCGCTTTTTCAGGGTTCCAGATCCAGTCCATCTTGTTGTTACTGAAATCTCTGGGTTGGACCCTGTTATGAACAGAGATTAATCACGAGGGACTCCACTAATTTTAAATACGCATATTAACTGCATTCAAGATTGCGCTTTCTTCAGCCACTGGCATTTTTATGGCAGTTTGGCTCTTACAAAGTAGTGTTTCTAAAATTATTTTTGAAAGGGAAGGAGGTCATGAGTGGTGTGCCATCATAGGGATCTGTCCTGGGTCCTGTCCTCTTAAATATGTTCATCAGCGACATTTGAGAAGGCATCCGGGGCTGTGTCTCTTCGCAGATGACACAAAGTTCTGCTGTAAGGTAGATCGTGACAAAGGGATCAGGGAGATGCAGAGGGATCTACCAAGATTAGAGGGGTGCTCTGAGGTTTGGCAGCTAAAATTTAACACTAAAAAATGCAAGGATATGCACCTGGGGTGGGGGGGGACAAGACCAAGTACGGATGGGACGGGTTAAACTGGTTTGCGGACTATCTTGCAGGCAGAACTCAACAAGTAAAAATAACACACACACTATCCTCCCCCCTCCCAGTCACCTCCGGGACCCCACAGGGGTCGATTCTTGGACCCCTGCTATTTAGCTTATTTCTTAACTCCCTTCCAAATGCTTGCTACAGTAATCTCCTTCTATACACAGATGATGCGGTACTGTTCAACACCCACTCCGACCCTGTCGCTCTCCAGCAAACCCTCCAAAAATCTTTTGGTGAGGCTGAATCTTGATTCGCTGACCATAGACTTGTACTAAACTATAAAAAAACAAAAT
The DNA here is from genome assembly GCA_016271365.2 of Neoceratodus forsteri. Lineage (NCBI taxonomy): Eukaryota > Metazoa > Chordata > Ceratodontiformes > Ceratodontidae > Neoceratodus > Neoceratodus forsteri. The sequence goes on from CM028134.1 coordinate 686,894,692, forward strand.
CCATGTTTGCTCATGCCCAAAATAAGTACAGTGGTCACCTGCTGCTCTTACAAAACTCCCTTAATGAAACTCTGGATCAGGTCACCTCTTTTAAATACCTAGGGGTTACACTGGACTCAGGGCTTTCCTACCATGAGCATGTCCGCCGCCTGAGCGAGGGGGATATGATAAGAGACCTTTAAGTTCCTGAAGGGGATAAACAAGACCTACTTCTGAGAACTATCTAACAGGAGTACAGAGTCAAGAACCCGAGGTCATGAGTGGAAATTGGCTGGGGGAAAGTTTAGGAGGGATGAGAGGAAGTTCTATTTTACAGAAAGGGTGGTGGAGCCATGGAACAGTCTGCCAGCAGGGGTGGTGGGTGCCAAGACCATAAATGATTTCAAGCATGGCTGGGACAGAGTGAAGGATCTGGTAATTGCTCAGGTTGGCATCAGTAGGGAGGGGAGCGGGGGTGGACCCGAAGGGATAAAACCCTGTACGGACAACAGGTCCCACGGCAGATAAGGAACTCGGTCAGACTAGATGAACCTTTGGTCTTTTTCTGCCATCATTGTCTATGTTTCTATGAAAGTATGAGAACATTTTCCAGTTATCTGTCGTGGATTCCTTTGTACTAATAATGCTGTAGCACCGATTTTATTTTGTACTGCCATGTACCTACATTCTAATTTTTATTCGCTCCAGTCCTGTTGTGCATACATTTAAACTATTTTATCACTTTAAATATGGCAGATAAAAAGACTGCATGACTTATGGGTGCAAACTCCTGAGGAGGCACTTCTGGTGTGAAACAGCTGGGGTGCTTTTGTAGCTGCTGGAACTGACAGTTTTTATGCTGTTTTGTACCATTACTCACCTGAATAAAGCTTTTGTTGTGTGGGAGCAGCTGGTGTTGACTTTTTTGTTTGCCTTTTCATATAAATCAGCACATTTTAGTGGAGGAAATGACAATACAGTAAATCTCTTAGAGCACTTAAAATGTTAAAGGTTAAACATAACACTCCCTACAAATAAGCACTATACATTACAGGAAATGCTTTTTATATTGTAGTTAGACTGCTTTAACAACTAAGTATGCAACAAGACCGTAGCACTGGCTTATCTCTCATAGATAGCATCAGTATCAAAACTGGCAGCATGTTGCGCACTTCAGATGGCAGAAATTACATCTTTTATGTACTATGCGGACAGGTTATAATGTTTTAATACAGACACTGATGCTTCTCAGTTGCTCTGTCATTGTGGAATAGGTTGTCATCCAATATTAGACTGCCTCCATTTCTGAATCTACTCAAATCCCATCTAAAAACAGCTGAGGTATGCCTTTCAATAATGTTATTTTTAGCTGCCTTTGTTGCTATTGTGTTTTTCTGTCAACTATTTTACTGTGATTCTCCTGTGTTAGCTCTGTGTTTTGATTATGAGGCATCAGAGTGGAACTTTCCAAATGAATGTTATTCCAACAAAAATTATGAGTTGGATAGTTCCCAATTCCCAACTAGCTAAATACATTTTGAGACCCATATGTTAAGCCCCTACAAATCCATCGCTGGAACGAGTTCAGGCAGTGTAATTTGAAATTTGGGCAAATCACATACAGAATTAATGAGCCACTTTGCTTATCCCTGATTGCAATCACAATAATGACTGCCACCTTTACTTACTGAAATCCATAAAACAAGGCCCTAAAAAGAAAAACTCCTTTAAATTAAAAAAATATATATAAAGTTATTTCTTTTCATGATCCCTTCCTTACATAAACAAATGAAAAACACACAACACTACTATTCAGTTTTAATTTCTGTTTTTTCTTTGGTGACCATGACCTTTCCCCATCCTTCCCATCTTGCCAGAGCGCGCTCTGCTGCAAACCCAGCTACTGAAATCACTGAGGCCATGGCTCCATGTGTGGCCTTCTGTGGGGTAAGAGGTAACACACTGCAGTGGAATTGAGCAGAACTTTGAATTATTTTACGAAACAGCAGTGAGACAAAGAAAGAACATGAATGAATCACATCACGTGACCATGTAGAAAGATCTGTCTTACTGCACGGCAGGCTCTCAATCAAACATCTTTCAGACATTTTACTGCCTTAACAAGACGTTTCCTGATCACAATAACCCAGTCCAGGGTGTGTAGTAAGAGTCTAAGACAGATCTTTCTGCACAAAGAAACAAAGACTTTGATGGCAGATATGGACCGCTTGGCCCACCCAGTCTGCCCATTTCCCTACCTACTGGATAAGCTGCAGATCCTGGTTAACTAACAGCCTATTTCTTCCTACCCCCCCCCCCCCAAGAATTGTGCCTTATTTCTGTCCCATGCATTCTTGAATTCTCCAACAGTTTTAGACCCTACAACTTCCTCAGGAATGCTACTCCATGCATCCACCACCCTCTCTGTGAAAAAATACTTCCTCACATAGCCGTCCCCCCTCCATCTTCAAATTGTGTCCCCTTGTTCTTGCACATCTCTTTTTCTGAAAGATGCTACCCTCTTGGACTTTGTTGATTCTACTGAGGTACTTAAACATTTCTATCATGTCCCCCCTCTTCTTCCTTTCCTCAAGGGTATACATATTAAGCTCCTGTAGTCTCTCCTCGTATGGCTTCTCTTGCAGACCCTGCACCATTTTAGTTGCCCTCCTCTGGACTGCCTCCATCCTGTTTATGTCCTTGCGGAGATGGGGTCTCCAGAAATGGATGCAGTACTCCAGATGGGGTCTCACCAACTGTCTGTACAGAGGGGTAACAACTTCCTGTTTTCTGCTGGTGATGCCTCTCCCTATACATCCCAGTATCCCCCCAGCCCTCCCTACTGCCTTCTCACATTGCCTGGCAACCTTAAGGTCATCTGATATGATTACCCCCAGGTCCCTTTCCATTTTTGTTGTTACTACCCCCCCACCATTGTGTACTCTTCCCTGGGTTTTGTTTCCCAGGTGCATTATTTTGCTCTTTTTTGCATTGAATCCACCTCCCAGGTAGCTTGAAGCTTCACAGCCCACCAGGGATGTGCCTTACTGCACACCTTGTTATAGACTACTGTTTACATATACCATAGCATTCTTACATTCTGTGTGAATTTTTACTTGTGAAATGTTTGAGGTGCTATTTTCTCTGTGGCATAAGGATACATTTCAAAATTACAATAAAAAAAACTATTTTTAACCACAAACTTTTCTTTTATTTATCGTTAAATCTGGACCCATTTTATAATCGCATTTTATCCTGATGCCAGCTGTGTTCTACCAGTTACTTATTTTTTGTATTCTATGTATTTGATGCTGCTGGCTCTGCTGATGTATTTCAGACCTATTGTTAGAGGATGTTGCTACCTAAGCACAGTGTATATGTATTTTATATACATTTTAACATGCATACCTTGATTGTTGTATCTAGCATTGTTACCTGTATGATGATTACCCCACCTCTGTATGTTAGCCTGACTTGCACTAGATTCTGGTTACTGCTCATGTGTGTTCACTGCTGTTCATTCTCACTGTATCTCCCACTGCTTGCACCAATTTCTGGCCTGGGCTGTGCCTGAAAAAGGTCCTTGAACCAGTGCACCAACCCAGTTAAATGAATAAATAAATCGCAACAAGACACTCCAGGCTGTGCACTGTTATGGGGTGATGTAACTTGTCAGGTGGCTGAAGGTACTTGGCATTGTCTCAAGCCTCACAGCCAAAGCTGGCCTCAGGCACTTTCAGTCTCTGCAGCTAGGGCCATCTACTCCTAGTGGACCCCACCAAAAGCTGTGCAAGTAATCTATCTTTGAACTGTTACATTAATGTATTTATTTCACTCACAGTGTCCTTTTGAAACAGCACATAAGAGGCAGTTCAGTTCAGTTTATTGAGAAGGGATAAATTCCATTGAGCAAGCTCATTTGCAAGGAGGTCTCTTTTAAAACATCCAGCATTATACGATGACAATAACAAGAGCAACTACAAAGGTTGAAATAATAGGAGCACTACATAGGTTATGATCAGGTAAAATGTATTCTATAGTTAATATAATATAAAACGTGACACAGTAGTTTATATATAGATATGGAAGGACAGCAAAGGTTGGGTGGATTAGGCAATAGTAGAAGATAAGTGCTCAATTATTAAATCCAGTATAGATAAAGAAGAGGTGATATCTGAGGTAGGTAAATAGGGTTAAAAGCAATGGCAGGGTTCATGTGTTAGATTTTCAACAATCCTTTTGAAAGTGCTTACAGGGATTAATTCCAGCAGTTTTAGCATTAGTTGGTGTTTATTCCAAGCGGTAGGGAGGACATAGCTCATAGACGCCATTCTGAAATGAGTACAGACTTTAGGCACAAGCAAAGAAATGTAGGCGCATTTCCTGAGTGCATAGGAACAGTGTAATCGATGAAGGGTAGCGGATATATAGAGGGGCAACTTATTTAGGAGAGCTTTGTATACCCAGATATACGTGTGGATGAGTCTCCTGGTTGCTAGGAGGGAGGTCCAGTTCACTTCCTTGTACAGGGTACAATGGTGAGTCCTGGCTGGAGCGTTGGTTACAAAACGGATGGCATGGTGAAAGAGGGTGTTCAGTTTACGCAGATATGCAATTGCACAGTTGTAAATTACATCATTAGGTTGTAAGAAATTTCCATCAAGGCATCATAATTACACGTGGATACTTTACAAAAGTATACTCACAGGCCCCAAGTGGTTAAAACTGCTGGGGCACACACAAAAATAAGGCCAGCACTACTCATAACACACCTGATGTGTGCCGTCATCCCAGCAGCACATACCCCGTCATGTCTCGTCACTAAAAGCCATTTTCCAACTTTCCGCAAAAAAAATTACAACCGCATGAGCAGGACTCAAATCTCGTAATACTCCCCAAAAATCTGAATTTCTGGACAGTACATTTATTATTGCTGAAGATATTTGCATAAATTTGTCTGAAGACATGCTGTTTGCCCCACAGACTTCATCTACCCCTGTTGTTTTTCCTGCTTTGAAGTCATAATCATCTCCTTGTGACATTTGACTCAATTCAATGGCAACAGGTTGAGATGCTACAAGCACAGCTTTCTGATTTCACAGCAGGAATACATAACAGGAACAGATGAAGTCTAAAGGGAAAAAGGATATAACTATCTTCAGTAACAAAAACATGGAAGGTTCTGAAATTCATATTATGGGGGAAGTTTGTGTAACCGAGTTCTGCTGATGCTAACTACGAATTGTTTCGTATCAGTCCACTCTCCTTAAAAAAGCATTAACTGATACATGAAATGCTGGGAGTTTTAAGGTGGCCAGTTTACCTGAATGAAATGCAAATAAACTGATGGAAGCTGCTAGCAAATGTACGCTTTTTGGTGTTTGAAAGTCTCTCTTCTTTTGCTAGAAACTGTAAAATCCCTTTAAGCATCAACATCATTGGTAACATCATGGCACATAACAGTCTGTCATGCAGTAAGTTCAAACAACTGACAAAAACAGGAAATGCTGACTTGAGCAACAGGAAACTGCAGCCCCAAATAATCAAGGAAGGTTTCTGCTGGAGGGTCTCCTGGGACACAAACTATTTTGAACAGAGAGAGAGAGGGAAAGAAAAAAAAACACTGTCCCTTTAAACAGCGAAGGGACACACTGTCCTCAAATCCTGTAGGCAAACAATATTAGGCATTGTAATGGCAACACACACTTATGACACTTTCATTCTCACCCAAATACGAAGCAGTAAAAAAGAAAAGAAAAAAGTCAGTTTCTCATCTAGTTTCTGTTCAATGTTCATTCCCCCCCCGCCATGTGTTTCTTACACATGGATGGCAAGCAGACAAAAGCCCTTCGGACAAGGTTTTCACAGAACATATGAGCAATTCAAATCTATTAATATCACTTGGATTGCAAATATGCCAGTTGGGCAGCTACTTAAACTAGTGGTATATGTCGCTGTCTAGTGTAATGGAAAGATTTGAAATGACGAACTGAAAACAAATAAAACGACAAAATATCATATTTGTGCTCAGAAACGATCTGCTTGTGTGAAAAAGACACATGGCATGCTACAGGCAAGGGAAAACTTAAGCAGCAATTTTCTCCCTTTTAACAAATGCTCTAGGTTTCTATTTAAGTTAGCAAACCCAAAACATACTTCATATATATATATATATATGGATTATATATATTTTATTTCCTTTCTTTTTCTCCAACTGGAGGTACTATGTTATTTATGCCCTTGTCTTGGCTCCCATCTCTCCACTACCAGCACCTCAGTGGTCTATACAGCTTCATGTCACTGTAGTGGGGTGCTCCTAAGAGTTCTTTCATCCAATGACAAGCAGGGACTTTCGTCAGGCCACTGAGAGTGGAAGATGCAGCACCGCCTTTTCCTTGGTTTTGGCCTCTCCCTCCACCCACCCACTGCACAAATTCTTCTACTATATGAAGTAAAGAAGAGAGGGCTTCATTAGCCTGCAAGCATGTGCACATTTTAAGCAATCTTCCTCAGTATAAAATAATGCAAGTGCAATCATACTTAAACATTCCCACTGAAAGGTAAGATATTTAATGTTAACAGCGTAACCTATGCTATGGTTTTCTCAGTATTGAATATCATGCCAGACCTTCAGAATCTTACATGTAAATATAATTCAAGGCAGTCTACTACATTCTTAGAGAGAAATTAGCACCTGAAATATGCTGCTGTAACCCCGTTACCCTGGGTTACTAGAATCCCAGGTAAGACCTAGTGGTAGGCAGGGAAGGCAGCAGTAAATGGATTTCACACTGTCTCACTCTGTTCTCAGTCTCAGCTGAGACTGAGGGACGACATCATTATAGAAGTTTTGCAGCTGCATAAGCCACACTGGAATGTTGCAGTTGGAGGTTAGAGTAGAACACTGGGGAATTTGAAGCCAGAGTCTGTGTGCAGTCTTAGGTAGAGACTGTAGTGTAGCAGAGTGTGTGCAGGCTCTCAGAGCTTTAAGCTCTGTTTTAGAGCTACTTTTGGGGGTAAGGGGTGTGTTTCCACCTGAAGAGGAACACAGGAACTGGTAATTGAAGTGGTGAAGACCGCTTTCAACTGTTCAGTAGCCCCATCCCTGAGGGGATTGGGGGGGAGGTGTTTGCCTGTTTTCCAGGGGCAACCCCCCCTGGGTCCCGGCTGAGGGAAAGAAGCTGCCTGTTCAAGTTGTGCTGAGGCACCAGAAGCTCTGGGAGGAAGATTCCTTGTGGAGGAAACGCCTGTGGGGCACCTGCAACCAAAGGGTGAGATCGCTCTGAAAAAGGACCAAGTGTTTTCACCTGAACAGAAGGAAACTAAAGGGACTGTTACTGTGGGGTCAGGAAAAGACAGCAAAGTACAGTTGGAAAGTGGGGATTGGACTGCTTAATCTGTGGGAGGCCTAGAGTAATGGACAGTGCCACTTAAATTCAAGTATGTTCAAGTCCGGCCCAAAGAATGAAGGAAATTGGAGATTGGACTGCTTAACCAGTGGGGGGTCTACAGTAATGGACAATGCCACTTAAAAGTATGTTCAAGTCCAGCACACATGGGAAGCAAGACAAGTAGATGGAATGTGAAATACATTTAGCAAGAATCTACATTGCAAAGCTTTACAGGATGAGGTGTTTACTGTCCAGAGAAATGGCCGGGTATGAATTGTGGGAGCGAGAGGTGGGAGACCCCCCCCTATCAGCAGTAACCAAATTCACCTCTACGGATTTGCTCCGAGACATCTTTTGCTTTCCCTCAGGTACTTGGCCAGTGCCTGAGGAAAGTACCCAGACGTGGGATTGAAAGGAAGAATTCCCTGATGGAGCCTTGGTACTTTTAAGTGGTTTAGGGAGCCACCAAAAAAATGTTTCTATGAAGTATGGACAGTGTCCGTGTAGCTGTAACAAGGGCAGGCCAGGAAAACCCAGAACAGTGTACAAGTTCGACAATGTGTAACCAAAGCAGTGTGCAAGTCCGGCTGTGTGCCCAGTGGGTTCAGAGCCTGAGGGCTAAAGTGTTGAGGAAGTGTTCTTGTCTCTTTTAATTGTGATACCAGGAGTGTAGCACCCTGGGGGTCCACCTATGCTTTGTTTATTCTGTTTGGATGTGAATAAAAAGCCACACTTTAGAATCCCACTTCTGGTATTGGACATTACAGTTATTGCTTCCCGTGTTCGGAGTTACTTGGGTGCCCCTGTGCAGAGTAGCCAAACCTAGCCTTTGTGCTGATTGACCTATTCCTCCCTGAACCCAGCCCACCTGGTTTTGCTGCCTGAAAAACGGCAGACCGGGTAGGGGTTACACTGCTAAGTATCATCATCTCAAACAGAACTAGCAGACATATTGCTACAAAGATATATCATCATGTACAGCATCCATCCCAGGGGCTTAACCTTCATGGAGTTTTATAAGCTATCACAGTTACTTCTTTCTGCATTTCAAAGGATTAGAAGCCGTTTAGCTCAGCTAAATTTACGGCCTGAAAAGATTAGTCTTTCCAATTTGCACTTTGCAATTAAGGGCACACACCATTTTAGATAGTCAAAAGGAAGGATTGTAAACTGTATAATTTGCTTGAATAAGAGAAACTATCACGTCGCCTTGCTCTTGCAGGGAGGGAGGGAGGGAGGAAGTGAGCAGGTTTAACGTTCTTTGAAAAAGTAGTTACCTTTTTCAAAATAATTCTGAAGTGAAACATCAGAAGATTAATTATGTACAGATTCTATGTGACAATTTTTCCCACCATATCTGTTAATATTCTGTACACTATATTCTAAAATTCTGTACACTATATTCTTAAATTCTGTACACTATATTCTTAAATTCTGCTTTTTTTCCCGGTGTTGACAGCTTCATTTTACATTTTTCACACCAGGCCTTTTGTTTTTAAGTCAGATATTTACAGAACCACAAAATATATAATGTGAATTGGTACTAAAGTATTTTTAAAATAATGACAGCTTTCCAATAGCCTCAATGGGGTTTTGTTTATGTGCTTTCTATTGGTTATATCTGATTTCCACACCATTTTTTCTTGGTTTAAGAACCCAAAAAGCTTTTAGGCGAATTCTGCTGTATTTTGCACCATTGAAAAAAATAACTATTTTCTGCACCATGCAGAAAAACAAAAAACTGGAAGAACTGACAAATATATCTTTTAGCTACTAGGAAGCCAATGAGATTTTGTTAATACATATTGCAAGCAGGTCTTATTTCCAGGCTGAGGGATCTGATTACCAGGACAGAATTCAGTAAATTTAGGTTGTAGACAGTGCTGGTTGTGGGGTGGGGGAATTCAACATGCAAGAAAAATGTCAAGCCAGCTCAATAAGCACTGTGCTTAGAGGAACAATTTGCTATGCTGGCATTGTGCATTCACATCCTGCTTCAGGAATGCCACTCTCCTCCAGGGGATGAAGGTGGGTACCTTTGATGAACCACTGCATCCTGAGATGGCACGTGAACAGCCTTCCTGAGGAGGTTGTGGGGTCCAAACCTGTGGAAGAATTCAAGAATGCATGGGACAGACATAAGGCAATTCTTGTGGGGGGGAAGTAAGAAGAAATAGGCTGTTAAGTAGGATCTACAGCTTATCCTGTAGGTAGGGAAATGGGAAGACTAGATGGGCCAAGTGGTCCTTACCTGCCTTCAAAGTCTGTGTTTCTATGAGGTTTCCATGAGGATGGCACAGGTAGTAGTGCAGCTACATCTGGAGGTTGTATGTAGCAGAGAGAAGTGGGAAAGGGAGTTCTTGAAATTCAGTCCAGGACTAACCGGGGGGGGGTTACTGAAATTAATGGATGATTGGGGAAAAAAATAGTGAAAGGGGGTTTGGGGATCTTGAGCTGATGATGCCATAAAATCCCCCAAATAAATGAGGACTGCTCCACCCCATCACTCAGCAATACTTGAAACTGTCCGTCAGCTATGGAGCCCAGGGAGGGCTGTGAAAATGATGGAAGGTAGAGGTGGCAATTGGACAGTGGAGAGCATGACGAAAACTCAGATATCTAAGGGAGAGGTGCTCACACCAAAAGCTACAGTCCGCAGAACACATAAGTGGAGCACTCCACGAGGAAAAGAAACACAGCAATGTTGCTGCAAACAGTAACAATTAGTTGAGACCCCAGCACCTCGTAGCATGCTGCCACGTCATCTGTCACATGGTGAAGTGGCAGCATGCCCCAAAAATGCCAGAACATCTTGCACTGTGAGTAAATCGCTCAATAAATTTGTTAAAGGTGATAGGAAACCGTTTTTATACCTCTAAATGCCCTCACGTTGTTCCATTAGTGTCTATATAATGTTCTGATGTTTTTAACCTTTTCTGTTAAATCAGTAATCAAATTCTGCTACCTTTCAACTACCCCGAATCCCTCTCTCATCAGCAGTTGCTGCTTGCTCTTTTCATACTATCTGAACATTCTTTGACATCAATAACACCATTCCAGGTCATTCAGATGAATAGCAAAGAATAGTGTTATAGATGTCATAGAATATCTTAGAAGTATGAAAAGAAAGAGCAGTAGCTGGTGAGGAGAGCAGAACTCTGTAGCTCTGAGGGCACCCCAAAGCTTGATCATTTATTTATCCAAAATCTATCAAAGCATATCAGAATACATAACTGGGAGGAAAAAGAAAGATGAAAGGGCAGTTAACTATGTAATAGTCATTTCCTATCTCCTTTAATGTTGCAACATAATTGCTTTTTATTCTTCTTGGAATGCTCCAGAATTTATTTAAAAATTGGTAACAAGGAGAGGAACTCTAAGCCAAGGCTCATTTCTAGGGATGACTTAGGGGAAAGGGGAAGGGGAAAACACAATTATAAAGAAATGCATCCAGTCAGGTGATATGGTTACAAGGACGATGACAAAGTGCATAAGTTGAGTGCAGTACAGACAATATGGCAAAACATCACATATGGAGGACAACTAAATTAGCATACAAATCATCTGTACAAACTGTGCATGCTTAAATAGTGCACAGGGCTAGTATGACGGGAGGCTGAGCTAATGCTGAGTAAAAGAGTCAAAATGGGCAGATAAACTTCACTGAAGTTGCCAGAACTATGAGGTTATGGGGGAGGGGAAGGTAAAGGTAGGGGGTTGTCAGGTTTGCAGGGAATGGTAAGGAGGGGTTCAGGAAGAGGGTTAGGGGGTAGATTTAGCTGGTGCTCAATGGAAGGAAGTGAAGGGGAGAGATGGATGGAGGAGGGTAAGTGGTTCCACAGGGCACAGAGGCAGTGTGAGAAAGCCAATTTCCCAGCGGAGGAGATAAGGTGGGGAAGTAAGAAGGGGTGTGGGCCCTAGAGCAGAGGGAACATGAGGAGGAGAGGAGCTGGGAAAGGTATGAAGGGAGGAGTTGAGCCAGTATTTAGAGATGGGAAGCACAGTGGGACTGGCAATGTGATGGGAGAGGGAGAATGGACAGGCAGAGTACAGGAAGCAGTGGTGGATACAAGAGGGTGAGTTGGTAGTAAAACAGCAGAAGGCACTGCAGAGGGTGTCAGGTCTAGCAAGTGAGGTGGAAGGGGCTATACCTCAGACCACATTTACATAGTCAAAAACTGGAAACACCATTTTGGTGACCAGCTCCCGAAGAACCTGTGGAGAAAGGTAGTCCTTACTGCAGTACAGGCACCAAATGTGGGGCAGAGTTTGGCATGAATGGCACTGATGTGGGCAAAAAAGTCAAGCTTGCTATCTAACCATTCAGTGAGGTACTTAAAAGATTGGACTGCTTCAAGCAGGGTGCCATCCAGCGTGACGAAACCCGGGGGGGGAGGGGGGAGGGCAAGACCTGCCAGTTTCTGGCTGGCACCAAACATCATAGACAGTTTTGGTTTTTTTCATGTTGACCTCAACCAGCACAGAACACTGTGAAAGTCTTGATGGAGCAAGACTTCCACAGATGCATTCAAGAGACCAGAACTGTAGTAAAAGTACAGTTATGTAAGAACTTACCATAACAGTAGATCTTTGAGAGACTCTCTTGCAGCAGGCCATCACCTGTAGGACTCGGCTGCCAGGTGCTACAGCCACACGGAAATCTTCTAGCTAGCAGTCTACCAGAGGGGGCTGCCCACCTCCAATGTCAGCCCACCGAGCGTCAGCAAAATCTATAAGGTGGTGGTCTCACACCTCCTCAGTTCTCCGGTGGAGACCAAAAGCAGGGTGCCGCAGGGGAACTGAGGAGGACTCTGAGGTATCCCAGTAACATAGTAAAAATAAAAGCAGAAGGCTCACCCCTATGGAAGGGGAGAGAGAAACAGGAAGGAGGGAAGGAAAGCAGGGCCTGCTGCAAGAGATCCTCTCAAAGATCTACTGTTGTGTTAAGTGTCAGGAACCCACTCCTTGGGGCCAGATCCACTGAGCTCACAGTGCCCTCCCCTAAGTGCAACCCATGATGAGGGAGCAGGAAATACCCTCCTTGTGTCCTCTTAGAGTGCTCGCTGAGTTCACAACTAAACACTTGCCACAAGGGCCCAAGGCTTCCTCACTCTGGGTATCAGTAAAATACAATCTCGAATCCGTAGCCAGGTGAGAACCTTCCTTGGTTGCTGCTCTAGGGAGAAAACCCAGGTGTTATGAGCTCTCTGGGGCTGCTCTCATAACCCCGATTGTGTCTTCTCCCACAGGGGTGTAGGAACCTGATTCAAACCCCTCAGACCCCCTCCAGAGACAGAGTGTACCTTTACCCTACTCTAGGGCCCCAGATTCCCTTCCAGCATCCTGGTCTTTGGTAGCACGTGGTACCTTAGCACTACACAGGGGTGTTACAGATTGAGTAAACCTTCCCACACAACAAAAACACTCTAAGGCAGTATTACTTTAAAATAAAAGCAAGAGCTTTTACTGATTACTTAAATTATTACCATATAAACATACAGACAAATGATGTAGATATTTGGTTATAGGATAACTACAAAAAAAAGTTAGAAAATACATCCAAAATGAACTAGTGAATTAACTGGATAATGTCTACCTTTCCTGTAGAGAATGAGAGTCCCAAAATAAAAGTGTTTTACAAAGTCTCTCTTTCTTTCTGCTGTGTCTCAGAGACCCAGCTTTCCCTGCAGTGGTCTTCAGTGTGTCAGGAAGTCTTTGTGTGTGTCAGGAAAATTGGCTTCTGTCCAGAGTCTCTGTTTAAGAGGGCTTATATAGATCTTTTCTGTAGTTTGCAAAACTGGCCTGTGATTGGCTAGGGGCCTTAATATTTCCAGGTTCAACTGTTCAGCTCTAGACCAGCAGGGGTCTCTCTTGCTCTTTACAAAGTTGCAAGTGAACCAAAATTAACAGTATTTTGCTTTCCCCAGCCCTACCTACCTCCCTGGCTGGCTTTTATCTACATTCCCTTCCTGACACTTATTAAAATGGAAATGGGCTGTGGCAGTTGGTAGAGAATTTAACAATAACTTACTAATCTGGGTGTTTGCAGAACCCCTGCTCTAAAAAAAACATTTCTCTTTGAAATTCAAAGTTTTATAAACAGAGGAGATGGCCTTACCATCTCCTGTCATTTATGGAACCTTCCTCTTTGATCAGCTACCAGGAAATTCCAATCCTCCATTGGAATGCAACTCTTGTTCACCTCCAAGCAAGCCTTTGTCACAGGCAAAGGGGAGATGTCAGACACTGCAATACACATCAACTCTTCCAAAGTATCTCTGCAGTAAAATCGGCATCTTTCTGACAAACCTAAGGTCCTAGCCTTTTTGGACATTAAACATAAAAAAAAAAAAAAAAAATTACAGATGAATATGACTGCAGTGGCCAAATCTCCACAGTGAGTTCTCATGTAACTGTACAATCTTACTTTGAGGGTATCTCTTGCAGCAGGCCTTCACCGATCGGGCCAAGTCCCATGCAGTTCTGGCACTACAGAGAGACCATCTGGGAAGCAGGCAAAAGGAATAACAGCCTATGAAAAGAGGCCTTGGAGGACAGCTAGGCTGAAGTTGGCCCTACACCTGGAGGTGATGTCCAGACTGTAATACTTGGTAAAAGTGTGGACAGTGCTCCAGGTGGCAGCAGTGCAAATCTCAGCAGCTGACACATTTTGGAAACAAGCTAGGAAGGTGGCCATAACCCTAGTGGAATGGCCTTTAGCCCCTCTAAGTAGTTCCTTGCCATACTTCTGGTAACAACAGACAATGCAATTGGTTAACCACTTAGACAAACATTATTTGCACACCAGGGTGCCCTCTTTCCCAGGGGCAAACGAAACAACTGACTGGACTTGCAGGAGTCCTTAGTCCGGTGTGTTTAGTAAGTTCCTCAGGATTCTATGCACATCCAAGGTATAGAGCAATGTCTCCCCTTGACTGGAATGCTTTGGATAATGAACAGGCAGGTGGATGGCTTGATTCAAAGTGAACTCCAATACCGTCTTAGGAAGAAACTGGACTGGTACACAAACACACCCAGTCTATGAAAAATCAAATCCGGCTCCTTAAATATGAGGACCTGAAGCTCGGAAATCCTTCAATCAGAAGGAATGGTAACTAAAAATAATGCTTTCCACGACAGAAAGTATAGCTCGCAAGATGCAGCTGGTTCAAAGGGAGGCAATCTAAGCTTTTCCAACACAAAATTAAGTTCCCAAGGCAGGACAGGGTCATGTACTGGTGGCTTCAAATGCAGAATGCCCCTCAAAAAGGTGTGACATTCATCGGGTTGAGCCACCAAACACCCATCCACAGGTACATGATATGCTGAGATGGCAAAGAGATGTACCTTGATAGAGAAGTACCGCAAACCTGAGTCTGAGTGGGACAGAAGGTACTCCAGGACCTGATCCATTGGACAGGTGAAGGGATTCAAATGGTGCGATGCAGCCCAAACAGTGGAGCACTTCCATCTCATTGAGTAAGTGGCCCTGTTGAAGGGCATCCTGGCTGCCACCAAGACATCCACTGCTTTGGGGGGGGGGGGGAGACCCCAAAACTGGGGATGGCTATGTCCTCAGGAGCCATGCATGGACATAGAGAGACTTGCGGTCCAAATGGACCAGGGTGCCCTGTTCATGGGACAGTAAACCTGTGCACAGGGCCAGGGACAAAGGTTCCACCGCCAATTGCTGCAGCAAGGGGGAAACCTGATTTGATGAGGCCAGAAGAGGGTGATGAGGATCATTGTAGCCCCCTCTATCTGGAATTTGATCAGAACTCACTGAAGAAGCAGGAAGGGAGGGAAAGCGTACAGAAACCTCCCACTCCAGGAGGGGGACAATGCATCTCTCCAGAAAACTCCACGCCCTGGACCTACCAAGCAGAAAAGCAGCAGTTCTGTGTTGTGTGGGGATGCAAAATGGTCCAACTCAGGCTGACCAGTCAGTCGAAGAGGTCTTCTACCACTGAGGTCAGATATTCCCATTTGTGGGTTCGGGATTGCGAGGGGCTTAGACTGTCCACTAGGAAGTTTTGGTCGCCGGGAACATGGATGGCCAAGAGTTCCAGGCCATGCTCAGTGGCTCAATACCAGACTCTCATCACTTCCCTGCACAAGGGATAGGAATGAGCCCCCCCCCCCGGCTTCTTTATGTAATATACTATGCACATGTTGTCCGTCTGAACCCAGAGTGGACCCGGGGAGAGCGGAGTCTGGAAAGCTTGCAGGGCATACAGAACTGCTTGCATCTTCAGGACATTTATGTGGAGATCCCTATCTATCTCAGACCATGTCCCTCGAGTTTGGTGGTCCCCCAGATGAGCTCCCCGACCAAGGCCCAAGGCGTCTGCAGTAAGGACCTGCTGAGAGGGAGGTACACAAAAAGGAACCCTCTGAAGCAGTTTGCTGGGCTCCAACCATCACAACAGCACCATCTTGACTGGATCCCACACTAACACATACCATATCAGCTGGGGGGGGTGAGGAAATAGCATGCACCAAGCAGGAAAGGGACCTTGGGGTTATCATCTCTGATGACCTCAAGGTAGGGAAACAGTACAACAAGGCAGCAGCTAAAGCAAACAGGATGCTGGGATGCATAGGCAGGGGCATCACCAGCGGGAAAGGGGAGGTCATAATTTCACTATACAAAACACTAGTGAGGCCCCACTTAGAGTACAGTGTATAGTTCTGGGAGATCTTATCTACGTAAGGACATAGACAGGGTAGAGAAGGTTCAGAGGAGGACAAAAATGATGGTACAGGGATTGCATCACAAGTCCTATGAGGACAGGTTGAAGAACCTGAATATGTACTCCCTGGAGGAGAGGAGGGAGGGTGACAGGGGATATGAGAGACATACAAGTACCTTACAGGGAGGAACAGGGTGCAGGAATACACTATTTTTCAGCAAAAAGATGTTCCAGGACTAGAAGACATGGGACGAAGTTGGAGGGAGGGCGATTCAGAGGAAGAGAGGAAGAATTTCTTCATAGAAAGTGTGGTGGACAAGTGGAACACCCTCCCAGTGGAAGTGGTGGGGGCTGAAACAATCACGGGATTTAAGAATGTATGGGATAGATATAAGGGAATTCTGGAGGTAAGGGGCAACAGACTTCTAGAAAAATGTAAAGGGAACTTACAAGCTCAAATGAGCAGACTGGGTGGGCCATAGGCCCTTATCTGCCAACAGCATCTATGTATCTATGTAACACTGATTGATCCATGGCGTTCCACGTGTTGGTCCCACAGGACCCGCAGCATCCACTGAGGTATTCTCATATGCAGCCCAGCCAGGGGAACTGTGGCAGTGGCCGCAGCCATGAGGCCTAGAAGCCTCAGAAGAACCCTTGCCGGAATATGATGGCTGGAGTAAAGAAGATGGGCCTGGTCCATCAGACGCTCTGCTCTGTATGGGGGTAAGAAGGCCTTCCCCTTGGTGGTGTCCAGCACTGCCCTTATGTACAGGAGACGCTAACAAAGGGTCAAGAAAGACTTTGGAAGGTTGATAGTAATGCCCAAAGTTTGGAACAGGCTGCAGGTGTGAGAAAGAGCTTGAAGGAGACGGTCTCTGAACGAGGCAGCTATCAACCAATCGTTCAGGTACGGATAAAATAAAAACTCTGCCATCTCAAAGCAGCTGCCACCACTGCCAAGCATTTGGAAAAGACCCTGGGGGCTGAGGACAAACCAAAGGGCAGAGCTCTGAACTGGTAGTGCACTTCCTGGAAGTGGAAACAGAGGAAGCGCTAGTGGGAGGCAAAGACCTTGATATGCAGGTAGGCATCCTGCATATCCAAAGAACAAAGCCAGTCCCACTGATGTAGCAGGGGCAGTAAACCCTGAAGGGTAACCATCCTGAACCATTTTTTACTCTATAAACAAGCTCTGCTGGCTTAAGTCCAGGATGGGCTCAAGGTCTCCCATCTGCTTGGGGACCAGGAAGAAGTGGGAGTAAAACCCCCTTCCCTGCTGAAGCCCTGGGATTGGCTCTATGGCCTTTTTTCAAAGTGAGGCCCGAATTTCCTCCTAGCTGAGAGGGACGTGGCGGGATGATATGAGGAATTGCCCGGAGGGTTTTCTGGAGGTCACACTGTGAACTTGAGTGTGGCCGTGCTCGATAAGCTATGGCACCTAATTGTCTGTGGTGATCTCACTTCACCTGTCCAGATATAGGGAAAAGTGACCGCCTCCAACCGTCTCCTGGTAAACAACTGGGGGGGGGGGTGTCAAGGAGTCAGGAGGTGGGAGCAGCTGTTGCACCTTGGGTGCTACGGGTGGCGGTTGCGAAAGGAGTGGGGAGAGCTTCCCCTGCTTAGTACAGACTACATCATGGGACCTAGGTAGAGCATCCTGTAAATTAAGTGTAAAATTTAGGGAAGAGGATATGTAAAGGGAAACCCCTTCCCTCTTTTATCGCTATACTGTCTTCCACAAGGACAAGGTTGTCCTTTGCCACACCTGAATATCAACCCACCTTTGGAGACTAACCACAGGCTCCATACTTTGGACCAACAGAGAGCGCTCTCTTACTATAAGGAGTGCATGGCTGGAGTTCGGGGTAAGGTTTACCAGCTGTTTGTAAACATACACTGAAGCCGTGCCTAGCAGACTGGCAGCTAAGCAGACTGGCAGGTGGGCAACATCCTGTGTTGACCTCTGCTATAGACTGGCTGGTAGAGTGCCTTCCGAAGGACTTTGGGCTCATTCCACCATACACACTGCTGCCTCAATGGCTGCCTTCAGGGACACTGCCATCCAGGAAATCTGGAGGGCTGCTACCTGAAGGACAGCACACACCTTCTCTGCCACTACTTAAGAATCCTGTTACGATACTGCTTTTGGGACCATGGTTCTCCAATCTGTGTTCAAGTGAGGTGCGTACCTTGCCCCCTTCTCCTGGAGAACTGCAAGGAGTCTGCTACAATGTGGCACTGAACTGTATTCACACCCCTAGAAAGATAGATTACTCACCTTTAACAGTTGTTCTAGGAGTGGTATACAGCCCACAACCACACGACCCATCTGGCCTCCCCTGCAAGAGGCACACAGATCCTTGCTTCCAGCATGAAAAGAACTGACATCATGGGCTGAAGTCAGGGATATACTGCCCAGGTGTTGGGAGAAGCTTAGCTTAAGACGTCCAATGGAAAGCCTGTTCTAGTGGAACTGCCAGAGTGTGGACAATGAACTATATCAACACCTCTAGAAAGGAGAAAGTTCTTCATACTTACTGTAAATTTCCTAATCTGCTAGCTCCAACATTGTCAATGGGGAATTAATACATACAGGTAATGTGGAGGAGCACATCACCCTTATGTATTAGTTCCCCACTGACAATGCGGAGTGATATAAAAAAACCTAATTAGCAGAAATAGAGATTTAAAATAAGGGAGAATTCTAACCCCTGAATCCCTCTCTGGATCCACCACTGACTTTGTTACAGATAACAGGCTGGCTAGCCTCATCAACTTAATTGCACCTGGTAACTAATGTCAAGCAAAAGCTCTGGTTATGTATGCTTCACAGTCACAGTTCTACTATACACACTAGTTCCCAGGCACTGCTTGGCCGATGGGGCACAGATAGACTGTGCCCCTGACAACTGATCCAGCATCAGATTACTACCAGTTTTGATCTGGGATTAGTATACTTAGCACTGATCCAGGATCAGGGCTTGTGTCCAAAATGAAACTCTAACATATCTTAACCATGCAAAACAGCAGCTAGTGTTGCATATTGGTTAAAGTACAGGACTGTGACCTATGAGAATAGGGTTTGAACTGCACCAGAACTCTGAACATTTTAAAATGTTCCTTCATTTTAAAATTTTCCACAAGGGTGGTCAATTTTTAACAAAACAATACTTGATAAGCTGCATAAACTTTTATTAGTTAATTGATTACACTAAAAAGAAATTATTTTATACTTCAATAAAACCCTAACAGTAAAATTGCCATTGTTCTTACTGTACGAGAATCCCAATATCCAGCAACTAAAATTCTTTTCTTCTTACCTTCTACAATAAAGTTCCTAAAAACAAAACAAAAAAATCATGTTCCCCGACAGTTAAATAACTTTAAACAAACACACAGAATAAAGAAACATACGCTAGCCAGGATTCTGAGTAACCAATTAAATTTTATAATAGGTTCTCATTCACTCAGAGTCCATGTTCACGCACACACAGACACACTTAACACATAGGTTCCACCTCCTCTAGATCTAACCAACATTAGATACAACGGACAAATGTTGCATGCACAGATGCATCTATTGTAACAGACTTGCACTGTAATTCACAGTAGTGTGGAGCTGTAGTATAGCAATGCTAGTATTAAGTAGTAGTACACTAAAGAGAGAGTTCAGAGCAACAAAGAATAGCTAGGGCTGGCGCGCCAGCACAGATGTAGTGCTACTGCTTGTGAGCTGAAGCATTACTGCTTGTGGCACCAATTACTTGGGTTCGTGAACAAGACTGGCACGTCAGAGGGTCAGCGGAGAGGGGAAGGATTCAGCGTTCAATGGATAGCTCTCCTCCTCCTCCTCCAGAGAGAGAGGGTTTCTAAGCCTGGCAACACTCCAACCCCTAGCAACAGCTAGGGGTCAGCGCACCAAGGACCAGTGCAGATGTGGGACTGGTGGAGTAGTGTATGCTGGCCACAGGAGCATGCCCGGCGCTGCCCAGATGTCACTGTCATCTGCTCTACCACAGGAAAAGAAAATGTGGGAAGCTGCCACCTAGACTCAAGGAGATGACACACCACCAGCCCACCATGGCGGCTCCCAAATCCAGCCTGTCTGTTTCTGGACCACTGAGAGCTTCACCTGCACCAGGATCACTGGAGCATGTTAGGGAGTCACCAAGGTGCAGAAGAGCGCTCTGTCCCAGGGGGTAAACTGGGAGAGCATGAACCTGGTGCATCACAGGTGGCCTGGGGCATACCTCTCAACCTTTTGTCACTGACATGAGGGACACAGACTCAAAATGAGGGGCAATGACCATCAGAAAGAGGGACACATCTTCAAACGTGGAGATGCAAGTTCAGAACACTGTGGAAACCACTGGGTTTACCTAAACAAAGTCTATTTTTTCATTTAGCATCTTACAATATTATGATTTTCTACTTTAAAGACTGAATTTACAGTGCATTCTTTGTATGGAAAGCAACTTTTCCATGAGGGACAGAGCAATTTTGAGGGGTAAAATGAGGGTCGTAATCATGAACAGTTGAGAGGTATGGCCTGGGGTGCCAGCAGCCAGGTAGGTGGATTTCAGGAGGAAAAAGAAGTAGCTGACTACGTGGTGAAGATCAAGTAGTCGAGTCCAAAGGGGCACACAGGATACATCCCAGAATCATAGCGGGACTAAGGTTACAATTAACGAGGCTGCCTGCAGTAATTTTTTTTTTTTATTCTGTTTATTCCCCCACCACCCCGGCACTGTCGCCCAAATAACCACCCTCAGGTTGCCACAGGAGACACCCCATCTGGCCATGGATTGCCCCCAAGCGGGGACAGACCAGGCCCCCATGTACCTTGAGAAATCTGGTGGGGTCCATTTCTGCGATGAGCTTAGGGATAGCAAAGGATGGTTTCCCATTGGCAGCGCGCCAGGGATGGCAATTTTTCTTGTACCCCCAGACATGACGTGCATGACGACTAGGCGCCAGAGACGCCAGTCTGGCCATGACCTTTCCCTTTGTCCAGAGCTAAGCCATGCCTTACTACTGGCGCCCACCAGAGTTAGGTCATGTGCCCAGCCAGGCACCCCCCCACCACCACCCACGGAGGAGACTAGCAGTCGCATCGGACGCAAGCCTCCTCCACCACGCTGGCCCTCCAGTGACCCGAATCCATTCCAGAACCCGGGTCTCTGGTGTTGTGAGTGGTAGCAGTACCGATGCGCCATCAGGCCTTGTAATCTTTAATTTGTCTGTCTGGACAGATGTGGTGCCAGAGGACAAGAAAAATGCCAATATGGTTCTCAAAAGGGGGACAAGGCTGAACCTGGGCAGCTACAGGTCAGTCTGTAACAATGCTGGGCAAAGCCCTGGAAGCCACTATTAACAGGTCAGGGATGCAAGGGTGGGGGAACCTCTGGCAAGCAGTGACCACCGCACAGTGTGGTTTTCAATCAACCTGGGTAAAGAAGTAGCCACTGTGATGCTTGGCCAGCTGGTTATGATTATTTTATGATATTTGTAAAATAAAAATATAGTGTGTGATTGTCTCACATAAGACATCCTGTGCTTCCACTGGTGCCCCCCCAAGGTTTCAGTGAAGCTACAAGATATGTAACTGACCAGGAGATATCTGTAATGTCACAGTTTGAATCCCCACAGAACTTGAGACTAAAGCTGCCTTACTTGGGATTTTCTCCCATGTTGGGTTTCTGCAGGAGGTTATCACCGATCAAGGGGGTTCCTTCATGTTGGACCTGATGAAATATTTATGGGAGAAGTGTGGGGTGGTGCAGAGGTGCATGACACCTTATCACCCACAAGCCAGTGAGCTTGTGGAAAGATTTAATGGTACCCTGAAGTCAATGCTCCAAGCGTTTGCTGAACAGCATGGGAGGGACTGGGAGAAATACCTTCCCCACCTGTCTGCATACAGGGAGGTGCCCCAAGAGTCAACCGGATTTTCCCCCTTTGAGCTTTTATATGGACGCCGGGTACGTGGGCCCCTAGACTTGGCTGACCAACAGAAACAAAAAGTGTGGTATGACCGCAGAGCCAGAACTCGCTCATACACGGTAGGTCAGGAAGTCATGGTCTTTATTCTGGTCCAGAAAGAAAAGCTGCAGGCTGTCCTCTGTGGAGGCAGTTAAATTGTCTCCCCAGCTGGCCCTGGACAAGATCCAGGAAGTAAGAGAGGTTTTAGCAGACTTTGCCCCGCTGTTTAGCGCCAAGCCTGGACTAACCCCCTTAGCAACGCACAATGTGGAGACAGGGACACAGACACCCATACAGCGGACAGCATATCACGTGTCAGAGGCTGTCCAAAAGGACATTATGAGGGAGGTGGAGGAAATGCTGGATTTAGGGGTAATCCAGAGATCCCACAGCCCCTGGGCTTCACCTGTAGTCCTTGTGCCCAAGCCAGATGGCTCTATTAATTTCTGTGTGGACTATCGTGGACTGAATGCAGTCACTAAGTCAGACGCCCAACCAATGCCCTGGATGGACGAATTCCTGGACAAGTTGGGAGGGGCGACATACGTTACAACTATTGACCTGACAAAGGGGTACTGGCAGGTAGAGTTAACTGACAGAGCTAGGGAGAGGACGGTCTTCGTCATTCCGATAGGCTTATTTGAATTTAGTAATGTCTTTCGGAATGAAGAACGCCCCGGCCACTTTCCAAAGGTTGGTGACCAGGTGTTAAATGGTGCTGAGGAGTACGCCGTGGCATACCTGGATGACACTGCCATCTTTAGTGCCAGCTGGGAGGAACACCCGTCCCACCTTAGGGAAGTGCTGGGCAGGATACAGAGGGCTGGGCTCACTGTCAAAGCTGAGAAGTGCCAGGTGGCCATGGCTGAAGTTGCATACCTCGGGCACATTGTAGGCCGGGGACAGCTCCGTCCAAAACAAGTAAAAATAGAGGTGATCAAGGCATGGCCCAGACCAGAAATGCAGAAGCAGGTCAGGAGTTTTCTAGGGACAGCAGGGTTCCATAGGAAATTTGTACCCAATTACAGTGCCCTGGCTGCTCCCTTATCTAGCCTTGTAAAGAAAAAGATGCCTAAGAAAAGTACCTGGGAACCAGCCTGTGAAAAAGCCTTTACCAGACTGAAGGAGGCACTGTGCAATGCTCCTGTATTGACAAGTCCTGACTATAGCAGACCCTTTATAGTCCAGACCGACTCCTCACACGTGAGTATTGGGGCAGTACTGAGTCAGACATCCAACCAAGGGAAAGATCACCCTGTAGTGTACCTAAGTAAAAAGTTACTTCCCAGGGAGCAGGCTTACTCTACTGTGGAAAAAGTGTGTCTTGCCATAGTGTGGGCCCTAAAGAAGTTAGAGCCATACTTAACTTTTGTTAGTTATCGGAGACTATCATAAAATATCTTGATAGTGCAATTTGCAATCCGGACAAAGTTAACTGGACCTGCTCTTCCTTTTCCGGGGCTAAACTACAAGCCCTCACAAGTATGCTCCCCAATATACTGTCTGAAAGGGGGCCAAACCCAGCAGTAATTATTCAAGCAGGGGCAAATATTGATATAGAAAATTTGCTCACTGTTAAACAGCACACAGTGACCCTAACTAATATCCTAACTGAGATGGGGTGCGATATCACAATGTCCGAAATTCTCCCGATACCCAGAGCTGCTCCATCATTAAATATGAAAATAAAACAATATAATGAATGGTTACGGAAGTGGTGTCTATATCAGCACCTTTCATGTATTACTCATTGGGAAGAATTTTCTGGTCATTATGAATTATTTTGTGGTAATGGTCTGCACCCAAGCAGGAGAGGTTCAGCTCTTTTGGGGAAGCATTTTACAAATCATATAAATCTACGTTTAAACTAGATTCCCGGGGAGTGTAGCATTCCAACCTCTTAACGATAAACCCGGAAATACATTGTCTACAGAGGGTATTGCTCAACATATAGCATTTCTTTATTTTAATGCCAGAGGTCTAAAAAATATGATTTCTGAGCTTAAACTATGTGTTCTCAAAAACAAAGTTAATATTATTGCAATCACTGAAACACGGGGAGATGACAAAGCAACCTGGGACTGTATAATACCAGATTTTAAACACTATATATTAAACAGCCCAACAGAATAGGTGGTGGTGTTGCCCTATTAGTAAACGACACCCTTGATTCAGTTGAAATCTCTGTGGAAATTAAAAACCCTCATGTCAACATCGAATCAGAATGGGTTAAAATAATATCTGGTCCTGAAAATATTATACTAGGAGTTTGTTATAGGCCTCCAAGTGCAGATATAACCCTTACTGAAGATATAATTACAGAATTTGAGAATGCCTGTGAACACAGCGCCATGATATGTATAGGTGATTTTAACTTGAGTGACATATCCTGGGATACTGGCTTTGCATTTACAAGTGCAGGAAAAAAAATTGTAAGCATGCTCCCAACAACTCTACCTCCAACAATGTATGTTATCTCCCACCGGGGGAACAATATTTTAGATCTTATATTTCATAGCAATCATCAATGTACAAGGCATTAATATTTCATCCCCATTTGCAAGTGACCATAGTTCAATAAATTTTAACCTTGATCAGTATGTTTCCACAAACATTAATAAAACTAAAATGTATCTATATAATAAAACTGATTTACCTAGTATCACAGCCTCACTCAGGGGTATCAACTGGGACAATTATATGTCCCCCTCAAATGCCGAAGGTAGCTGGAATTTCTTTAAACAGACAGTACTATACTTAAGAGATAAATATATCCACTCTGTAGTTAAACAAGGTCAGAGGAAGATTATGCCAAAATGGCTGTCCAAAAATATACAGTGAGCATTGAGACAAAAAACAAGACGATACTTGGTTTATTTAAAATCAAAGACCAAAGAACACTGGTCTGCCTATATACAAATTCAAAAGAAATGCAAGTCTTTATTAAGAAAGGCCAAAAAATGTTGGGAAGTTAATCTTGTTAAGAATGCCAGTAAGGATAAAGGAAATATGTTTTACTCTTATATTAATTCTTTTAAAAAAACTACCTGTCAGGTTGGACCCCTTTTGTATAACTCCAGTCTATGTCATGCCCCTTTAGACATGGCTAATATCCTAAACCAAAAATGTTGGGATGCATTCTGCAACAACACCAGTTGCAATAATGTTAATAAATCTGTACTAAATGAGTTACATATTACATTATCAGACAATATGGTTCATGAAGAACTTAAATCACTTAAAAATAAATACTCCCCTGGCCCAGACGACATCAGCGGTCACTAGTTATACCTTCTGGCTGATCATATTTCCCACTCCTCATGTTTACTTTTTGAATATTGCTTACTGAATCATTTTTTGCCCAAGGAATGGAAGACCGCCTACATAATACCACTTCATAAAAAAGGTCCCCTTTCTAATTGGGAAAATTACCGACCCATTAGTTTAACATCTACAATCTGCAAAGTACTTGAAAGTCTAATTAAAGATCTTGTCAGCGATATAATTAACACAGTTGATATAGAGCAGCATAGGTTTAAAAAAGGGTAGAGGTTACCTAAGCAACTTGATGTGTTTTTATGAAAATGTCAGCCGAAACAGATAATGTTTCCCCTTGGGATGTTATCTATCTCGATTTTAGTAAAGCGTTCGATGTTATGGCTCATCACACTTTAATATCTAAATTATTAGATACCAAAATAAATAAATATATCATATGGATTAAAAATTGGTTAGCTAATAGATCTCAGAAGGTATTGATAAATGGGCATTTATCTGCCTCCAAGTCTGTCTTGGGCCCCTGCCCATTCCAATTATTAATAGTGGACCTCACCAAAAATTGCTCATCTAAATCCATTAAATATGCTGACGATGTAAAACTTGGTAGGCCATGTGACACTGCAGATAATATTTCCATAATACAACAAGACAAACAGAATGTCTGATTGGGTTGATACTTGGGAAATGCACTTAAATTCTTCAAAATTTAAGGTGATACATGTTGGATTTAATAACCCTTCAGCAATTTACATTTTAAACGGGATTCCCTTGGAAATTACCACCAATGAAAAGGATCTAGGTATGTACATAACTAACGATCTAGGGTATAAAAAAACAGATAAATGAGACCATTAATAAGACAAATAGAATAGTATGGTTCATCAAAAGAAACATTACATCAAGAGATCCTGGAGTTATGCTTCCATTATACAAAGCCTATGTTAGGCCACACCTAGAATATTCCTCACAACTCTGATGTCCATACAAAAAGGGAGAGAGAGTAAATTTCCTCTGGATTTTTTCCAGAGATGCTAAGAATATCAAAGGACTTTTTAATATCCAGTATGAACAACGTTTAGAAAGTCTGAATTTGATGCCATTAAAGATTAGACGTCTCTGGGGTGATTTAATCTATATGTTTGATATTATAAATGATCCATGCCTGTTTACCCGAATGGGTTTTGTGTTCAAAAACAATATTTTTAACACCAGAGGTCATCTGCTGCAGATTAGTAGGGCTAAATTCAATCACGTATCACAGAAGTTTTATTTTACCAAAAGAATTATCAACCCTTGGAATAGTCTACCTTTTGAAATTGTCACTAGTGAAAATAAATTAACATTAAAAAATCGCCTGGATAAATTTATCATTAGTAAAGCCAAATGTGGGTATTATAATTGATATTGGTGCTGTTATGGGCCTCTCAGCCTCCTTGCACCTAATCACCTTAGTAATATGGGCATTTTGAGGTATACACTGACCACAACCCCCAGTTTGGCTGACACAAATGGAAAAAACTAATGATAGACTATTAAGATGGAGTCTTGCCTTGCAAGGGTATGACATGACAATCTTACATAGGGCTGGAGCGACCACTCAGAACACAGATGGCTTGTTGCGTCTATATAAGGAGTGAACTGACTTGGGAAGCTCATCCCATGCAAGGGATAGAGCCCCCAAACTCAGTCTAGGTGGGGAGAAGAGTCATGCTTGGCCAGCTGGTTAGGATTGCTGTATGATATTTGTAATATAAAAATATAGCAGGTGATTGTTTCACATAATATAGCCTGTGCTTATGGGTGCCCCCAACCCCCATACCCACAGGTTTCAGTGAAGCTACAGGATATATTAACCTGAAACCAGTAGGTAATTAAAAAGACCAGAGACCTGATTAAAGGTCTCCTGTTTTTTCTGTGTTAAATAGAACTGACCCAGCTGCCAGGATATGGGGCTCAAAGTTTTATGATTCCTATAGGAAGAACATTGATACCACCATGGTGCTAAAAGTTGTAAAACCCTTTGATATGCCTTGCGAACAGGACCCACACAAGATCAAAGAGAAAAATGTTTAAGGAGTCATATTTAGGAAGTGGAATTTTTGCTGATGTCACCTTATTTAATATACCTCCTGACAGGACATCATGTTTGTATGTTTTTTATATTCTAAAAGGAGGAGCTAGATGACTCACCAAGGGGGTGGGGAGATGGAGTTGACATGTATCCTTGTATCTGGGGAATATGACATATTTTGGGACTCAAGAGAGACAGAGCTCTCTGATATAACTTGAGCACTGTACAGAGGTAATGCATTAGATAGAAAAAGTCAAATTGTATTGTCGTAGGAGTTTATGTTTTGTAGCTTTCCTTGTTTTTCTTTGATGTGATTGTGAGCTCTTTGATATATTGTTCTGTGTTTACATTTTTCATATTTTTATCATCTTTAAGCAAAGTACCCATTATTTTGAAAGACTGCCTGGGTGTCTGCCAGTTCTTTTTTGCATGTGACGTGTACAGGGTTAAGACTGACAAAAACTGCTGAACAGCTTGATGGTGTTACTAAACTGGGAAAAGGTAAGAATATACCTAAGGTCTTTTATAGAGTTTTAAGGGTTCATTTTGGGAGCATGGCTTGGTGCCCCTGGCGAAAGATTGTACTGCAATCCCCGAAGAGGGTACGTATCTGAGCCTGTACAATGGGTATGCTAGCATAAGGTTCATAGTTTGAATCCCCCCAGAACTTGTGACTAAAGGTGATTCGGACCCAAAAGCAGACAGGAGGGTTACTCTGTCTGTTACCTGTTCACATTACTGTGCTCAGAGGTTGGCACTGTGGGAGCAGAAGGCCTAACCTGCTGAGTGCGCCCAGAAATGGACACAGAACAAAAATGGGCAGTCATCAAAACAGGACTGGCTGAAGCCACTAAAACTTGTGTCAAGAGCCAGACCAAGAAAGCCAGGACAAAGAAATCCAGTTAGATGAGTAGAGAGGTAGCAGAGAAAGTGAGGGAAAAGAGGAATGCATTTTGGACCTATAAGCGATTCAACAGGGCCGAAGACAAAGAAGAATATGTGAAGAAATCCAGAGAAGTGAGCAGAGTGGTAAGGGAAGCAAAGGAGGCTAGGGAACGGAGGTTAGTGCAGGAGATCAAAGGAGGGGAAACGGATTTCTTCAGATATATCAGAGAGAAGAGGAACAGCAAAGATCAAATTGTTAGGATCAGGAGAGGAAGTGAGTGGGTAGAAAAAGGGGGCTGAGCAGGCAGAAGTACTTAATGAATACTTCTGTTCAGTCTTCAAGGAGAGGGATGGGCCCATATCTGACAGGAAGAGTGAGGTGGGAGAGGGTGGAGGAGAAGCAACCACAGATGGGGAAATCATGGTGGAAAGGGTGAGGGAGGGCCTGCAGTCCCTGAAGGTGAACAAGGCACCTGGCCCAGACGGAGTCCATCCCAGGTTACTGAGAGTTGGCACAGCCACTGGCGGACCTTTTCAATACCTCTTTGAACTCTGGGTGCATGCCCAGGGACTGGAGGGAAGCACATGTGGTACCTCTCCATAAGAGTAGGCCCAAGGACGAACCGGGGAACTACAGACCAGTAAGCCTTACTGCAATTGTGGGAAAACAGAGACAATCCTCAAGGAAAGGATGGTGCAATTTCTTGAGGATAACAAACCTCCAGAACAGCAGGCAGCATGGGTATGTCACAGGCAGATCCTGCCAGACGAACTTGGTTGATTTCTGTGACTGGGTTACGAGGGCACTGGACAAGGGACATGCCGTGGATGTCCTCTACCTGGATTTCAGCAAGGCCTCTGACTCAGTGCCACACAGTAGGCTGACCTGCAAGTTGAACAGTCTGGCAGCAGGGAAGAAACTGGTCAGATGGGTCAAGAACTAGCTGGAGGATAAACAGCAGAAGGTAGTAGTGAGGGGGGAGGCATTTGAACCCAGGGCAGTAACAAGTGATGTACCACAGGGCTCAGTGCTGGGACCAGTTCTGTTCAACATTTTCATAGTCGACATTACAGTAGGGATTAAAAGCAAGATTAGTCTCTTCGTAGTTGATACAAAGATCTATGCCGAGGTAGATTTGGAGGGGGAGCAAAAGTACTTCAGGAGGATTTGGCAAAACTGGAGGAATGGTCTAACACTTGGCAGCTTGGTTTCAATGTCCAGCTGTACCTTTCCACAATTCCAGCTGTACCTCTCCACAATTCATATGCTGTTCTGGCAAAGTGTGGTTCCTCTATGGAGGCACCACAGAGGAGACCAAGGAGGATGCTGTGAACCTCCACAAAGGAGACCCACAGGAGGGTGGCATGAGACCCCACAAGGGAAGGAAACAACTCCTGTTGGGGGACTCAATCATTAGGGGGGTAGAAATGGGGGAGGAAGGAGGGAGGGAAGGTGCCTGCCTGGCGCCATGGCTTGGAGGGACAGGAAGCGAATCCTCAGGATCGTGGGAGCAGCTGCACGAGGGAGGGAGCTGGATGTCATTGTCCACCTAGGGACAAATGACCTGGCTAGGAATGGGATTAAAGCAGTGCAAGAGGAGTTTGTAGAGTTGGGGAAGGGCCTTAGACAAGTAGCACATACAGTAACCTTCTCGGAGGTGCTGCCTGTCTATGGCAAGGGTGATACTAGGGTACACCTCACCAGGAAATTCAATGAATGGTTGAAAAACTGGTGTGGAGCTCAGGGTTTTGGCTTCATTGGGGACTGGAGAGCCACCTGGAGGGATACAGACCTATACTGGTGTGAAGGTCTGCATCTGTCCGGGGGGGAGCCAGGATCCTAGGTGAGAGGTTTAAATGCTTCATTGACAAGCATTTAAACTAGCCAAGGGGGGAGGCACTGAAAAGGAGCAGGGAAATCCCAGCCTCCCCCCACAAACAACAGTAATTAGTGTGGTAAACACCAAGGTAGAGAAGTCATTAGGGAGCAGGACAGAAGTAAATGTAAAAAAAGGCAAAGGCAGTAAGGACAGGAATGGGGCTAAAAGGGGTAAGGCCATCAAAAAGTGGAGGGTGATGAGTACCAATGCCCGTAGTCTGTGTAACAAGCTCCCTGAACTAGTGGCCTTGATGGAAGAGGGTTGCCTGGATATTGTGGCAGTCACAGAAACATGGTACACAGAGAACCATGACTGGGATGTCAACATACCAGGATACACAATCTACAGGAGGGACAGGGAGGGTAAAAGAGGAGGAGGAGTAGCTCTTTATGTAAAGGAAGGGATCAAAGCAACAGAACTAAAGAGTAAACAGGGAGCAGATGAGACACTCTGGGTCACCTTGGAGACAGGAAATTGCACCACAATCCGCATAGGGGTTGTATACAGACCCCCATCTCAGGGGGAGGGAATGGACAAGGAAATGATAGAAGACTTCCTTGGAATGGCAGAAAAAGGGGAGATATTGTTGATGGGGGACCTGAATATGCCAGATGTTAACTGGAGCACCTTTGCTGCAGGCACATCCAAGAGCAGGGTCATTCTTGATGCCCTACAGGGGGCATGCCTCAGACAGCTAGTATTGGAACCCACTCGGGAGGGAGCAATCTTAGACCTGGTACTCTCAAATGGGGACGGAGAAAGAATCACAGATTTAGAAGTGGGTAGCCATCTGGGAACAAGCGACCGCCAAACAGTGTGGTTCACTATAAACACAGCCATACAAAAGCAAGAGTATTGGACTTTAGGAGGGCTGACTTTGAGAAAATGAGAGAGTGCCTCAGAAAAGCACTAGCAAACAGGTAAGGAGGAGGAGTGGAGGAACAATGGAGAGTAATCAAAACAGCCGTCACAGAGGCAACAAGGCTTTGTGTAAAGCAAATCAACAAAACACAATGAAGGAAAAAACCGCTTTGGTTCTCAAAAGAGGTGGCAGGTAAGGTTAAGGAGAAAAGGATAGCATTCGGGAAATATAACTAAACACAGAAGGAGAAGGACAGAGAACTTTATCAGTTAAAGCAGAAAGAGGCTGGGAAGGCAGTCAGAACAGCAAAGGCCCAAACCGAGGAAAGGATAGCCAACTCTTAAGAAGGGGGATAAGACCTTTTATAGGTACATTAGGGAGCGAAGAAAGACCAAAAGAGGGATACTGAGGCTTAATAAAGGGGAGGGAATGTGAGTAGAGGGTGACAATGAAAAAGCAGGGATACTGAACAAATATTTCTGCTCAGTATTCACAAAGGAAGAGGAGGGGGAGGAACCTAAACCAAACAAGAGAAACACTCTGAAGACGAGGGTCGATACCAGTCCATTTACAGAAGAAAGGGTTCTGAAAGAACTAATAAAATTGAAGGTGGACAAAGCAATGGGGCCTGATGGGATTCACCCAAGAATTCTAAAAGAACTAAGGCTAGAACTAATGACACAGTTGACTACTCTCTTTAACAAATCATGGAGGATGGGGTGGTACCTGAGGACTGGAGGAGGGCGGATGTGATTCCTCTTCACAAAAGTGGGAGCAAGACAGAGGCAGGAAACTACAGACCAGTTAGTTTGACCTCAGTGGCAGGTAAAATGATGGAATCACTTCTGAAGGAAAGAATTGTTGAGTACCTAGAGGCCAGTGGGGCACAGGACCCAAGGCAGCATGGATTCATGATGGGAAGGTCATGTCAGACGAATCTAATAGATTTCTTTGACTGGGTGACCAAAGTAGTAGACCCGGGAGGGGTTGTGGACATGGCTTACCTACATTTTAGCAAGGCATTTGATACAGTCCCACACAAAAGATTAATACACAAGTTAGCCAGCCTTGGAGTGGGTCCCAAGGTGGTAGCCTGGATAAAAAATTGGCTAGAAACATAGAATTTGACGGCAGATAAGGACCGCTTGGCCCACCCAGTCTGCCCATTTCCCTACCTGATGGATAAGCTGCAGATCCTAGTTAACCAGCAGCCTACTTCTTCCTACCCCCACCCCCTAGAATTGCCTTATGACTGTCCCATGCATGCTTGAATTCCACCACTGTTTTTGACTCCACAACCTCTCTCTGAAGGCTGTTCCATACATCCACAACCCTCTCTGTGAAAAAATACTTTAAATTACCTCTGAGCCACCCCTTCTATCTTCAGATTGTGCCCCTTGTTCTTGCACACTCTTTTTTGAAAGATGCTACCTCTTGGACTTTGTTGATTCCTTGAGGTACTTGAAAGTTTCTATCATGTCCCCCTCTCCCTCCTTTCCTCGAGGCTATACATATTAAGCTCTTAAGTCTCTCTTCATGTGTCTTCCGGTACAGACCCTGCACCATTTTAGTTGCCCTCCTCTGGACAGCTTCCATCCTGTCTATGTCTTTATGGAGATTGGGTTCCAGAACTGCACGCAGTACTCCAGATGGGGTCTCACCAGCTGTCTGTACAGAGGATAATAACTTCTTGTTTTCTGCTGGTGATGCCTCTCCCTATGCATCCCAGTATCCCCCAACCCTCCTTGCTGCCCTCTCATTGCTTGCCCACCTTTAGGTCATCTGATATGACTACCCCAGGTCCCTTCCATTTTTGTTGTTGTTAGTATCTCACCCCCATTGTGTACTCTTCCCTGGGTTTTTGTTTCCCAGGTGCATTACCTTGCACTTCTTAGCACTGAATCTAAGCTGCCATACATTTGACCATTCCTCTAACCTTGCCAAGTCCTTCTCATCCTTTCCACCCCACCTTGTGCATCAACTCTGTTGCAGATCTTAGTGTCATCTGCAAAGAGACATACTTTTCCTTCCAGTCCCTCTGCAATGTAGCATATAAAGACATTGAAGAGGACCGGTCCTAATACTGAACCCTGTGGTACCCCACTGCTAACCCCCCTTTTTTCAGAGTGGACTCCATTTACTATTACCCTCTGTGTCCTATTCTCTAGCCAATTCTTTACCAAGGCTGTCATCTTGGGACCCACTCCCAGGCTGGCTAACTTGTATATTAATCTTTTGTGTGGGACCAAGTCAAATGCCTTGCTAAAGTCTAGGTAGGCCATGTCCACAGCCCCTCCCTGATCTACTACTTTGGTCACCCAGTCAAAGAAATCTATCAGATTTATCTGGCATGACCTTCCCACTGTGAATCCATGCTGCCTTGGGTCCTGTGCCCCTCTGGCCTCTAGGTACTCAATTCTTTCCTTCAGAAGTGATTCCATCATTTTCCCTACCACTGAGGTTAAACTAACAGGTCTGTAGTTTTCTGCTTCTGCCTTGCTCCCACTTTGTGAAGGGAATCACATCTGCCCCTCCAGTCCTCAGGTACCACCCCATCCTCCCATGATTTGTTAAAGAGGGTAGTCAGTGGTGTCACTAGTTCTATCCTTAGTTCTTTTAGAATTCTGGGATGAATCCCATCAGGCCCCATTGCTTTGTCCACCTTCAGTTTTAATAGCTCTTTCAGAACTCTTTCTTCTGTAAATGGGCTGGTATCAACTTCTGTATCCAGAGTGTTTCTACTGTTTGTTTTAGGTACCTCCCCCTCTTCCTTTGTAAATACTGAGCAAAAATATTTGTTTAGTATCTCTGCCTTTTCACAGTCACCCTCTGCCCACCCTCCTCCCCTTTATTAAGCCTCACTATCCCTCCCTTGGTCTTCCTTTGCTCCCTGATGTACCTATAAAAGGTTTTATCCCCCTTCTTAACTGAGTTGGCTATCTTTTCCTCGGTTTGGGCCTTTGCTGTTCTGACTGCCTTTCCAGCTTCCTTTTGCTTTAACTGATACAGTTCTCTGTCCTGTTCCTTCTGTGATTCCTTGTACTTCCTGAATGCTTTCTTTTTCTCTTGAACCTTCACTGCCACTTCCTTTGAGAACCATAGTGGTTTCTTACCTCGTTTCATTTTGTTTATTTGCTTTACACAAAGGCTTGTTACCTCTGTGATGGCAGTTTTTATTATTCCCATTGTTCTTCCACCCCTCCTTCCTGCCCATTTGCTAGTGCATTCCTTAGGCACTCACCCATTTTGGCAAAGTCAGCCCTCCTAAAATCCAGTACCTTTGTCCTTGTATGGCTTGACTCTATTGCTGTGTTTATTGTGAACCATACTGTTCGATGGTTGCTAGTTCCCAGATGGCTACCCACTTCTACATCTGTGATCCTCTCTTCATCTCCGTTTGAGAGAACCAGGTCTAAGATTGCTCCCTCTGGAGTGGGCTCCAATACTAGTTGTCTAAGGCATGCCCCCTGTAGGGCATCTAGAATAACCCCACTCTTAGAAGTGGCTGCTGCAACTGCACTCCAGTTAACATCTGGCATATTCAGATCACCCATCAGCAATATCTCCCCTTTATCTGCCATTCTAAGTATACTTTCTATCATTTCCTTGTCCATTTCCTCCCCCTGAGAGGGGGGTCTGTATACAACCCCTGTGCGGATTGTGGTGCCATTGCCTGCCTCCAAACTGACCCACAGTGCTTCTTCTCCTCCCTGTTTACCCTTTTGTTCTGTTGCTTTGATTTCTTCTCTTATGTAGAGAGCTACTCCTCCTCCTCTTTTACCCTCCCTGTCCCTCCTGTAGATAGTGTATCCTGGTATGTTTACATCCCAGTCATGGTTCTGTGTGTACCATGTTTCTGTGACTGCCACAATATCCAGATCTTTCTCCTCCATCAAGGCCACTAATTCAGGAAGCTTGTTACCCAGACTACGGGCATTGGTACTCATTGCTCTCCATTTTTTGATGGCTTTACCTTCTGTAGCGGCAACCCCCACTGACCTTTCTACCTTGGTATTTTCTCATTTAGTACCCTGTTTTGTAGGAGGCTGGGATTTTCCTTCTGCTTATCAGTGCCTCCCCTTGACTAGTTTAAAGGCTTGCCAATGAAGCATTTAAACCGATTGCCCAAAGACTTGTTCCCTTCCTGGACAGATGCAGACCATCCTGCCAGTATAGGCTGGTGTCCTCCAGGTGGAACCCCAGTCCCCAATGAAGCCAAACCCTGTGCTCCACACCATTTTTCAACCATTTGTTAAACTGCATGGTGCAAAGTACCCTCGCCTCACTCATGCCACTGACAGGCAGCACCTCTGAGAAGGATACTGTGTGTGCTACTTGTCTTAAGCCCCTCCCCAACTCTACAAAGTCCTTTTGCACTGCTCTAATCTCATGATGAGCCAAGTCATTTGTCCCTAGGTGGACAACAGACAACAGGACGCAAAGGGTAGCAGTAAATGGAGTCCACAGTGAAGAAAGGAGGGTTACTAGCGGGGTACCGCCGGGTTCAGTACTGGGACTGGCCCTTTTTAATGTCTTTATAAGTAACATTGCAGAGGAACTGAAAGGAAAAGTATGTCTCTTTGCAGATGACACAAAGATCTGCAACAGGGTTGATACACCAGATGAAGTGGAAAGGATGAGAAGGGACTTGGCAAGATTGGAGGAATGGTCAAATGTATGGCAGCTCAGATTCAATGCAAAGAAGTGCAAGGTAATGCACCTGGGAAACAAAAACCCAGGGCAAGAGTACACAATGGGGGGGTGGGATACTGACAGTAAAATGAAAAGGGACCTGGGGTAGTATATCAGATGACCTAAAGGTGGGCAAGCAATGTGCGAAGGCAGTAAGGAAGGCTGGGGGGATACTGGGATACATAGGGAGAGGCATCAATAGTAGAAAACAGGAAGTTGTTATCCCTCTGTACAGACAATTGGTGAGACCCCATCTAGAGTACTGTGTGCAGTTCTGGAGACCCCATCTCCACAAAGACATAGACAGAGTGGAGGCTGTCCAGAGGAGGGCAAGAAAGGGAAGAAAGACTAAAGGAGCTTAATATGTATACCCTTGAGGAAAGGAGGGAGAGAGGGGACATGATAGAAACGTTCAAATACCTTAAGGGAATCAACAAAGTCCAAGAGGGTGGCATCTTTCAGAAAAAGAGATGTACAAGAACAAGGGGGCACAATCTGAAGATAGAGGGGGGACGGCTCAGAGGTAATGTGAGGAAGTATTTTTTCACAGAGAGGGTTGTGGATGCATGGAACAGCCTCCCTGAGGAGGTCGTGGAGTCAAGAACAGTGGGGGAATTCAAGAATGCATGGGACAGACATAAGGCAGTCCTAGTGGGGGGGTAGGAGGAAGTAAGCTGTTGGTTAATTTGGATCTGCAGCTTATCTGTTAGGTAAGAAAATGGGCAGACTGGGTGGGCCAAGCGGTCCTTATCTGCCGTCAAATTCTATGTTTCTATGTTCTATGTAAGAAGTGCAAAGTGATGCATTTAGGAGGCAAGAATCCAGGACACAATTACTGGCTGGAGGGTGTCCCGTTAACAAAATACAAGGAGGAGAAGGATCTGGGAGTGCTGGTAACCGGGGAGATAAACCTCTCTGCTCAGTGCATGAAGGCAGCAGCGAAGGCAAACAGGATGCTAGGTTGCATAGCAAGGGGGATTACTTCCAGGAATGGGGAGGTCATCTTGCCCCCTACAGGTCCCTGGTGAGACCGCACCTAGAGTACTTCATGCAAATCTGGTGCCCCTACTTGAAAAGGGACATCGAACTACTGGAGGAGATACAGCACAGGGCAACAAAAATTAGCCTGGGGTTGGGGGAACAGATCATATGAGGAGAGACAAAGAGCTCAATATGTATACCCTGGAGGAAAGAAGAGAGAGGGGGGATATGTTTGAGACCTTCAAGTACCTGAAGGGTATCAACAGAGTAGATACCAGGTGTATGTTCAGGCAGAAGGGAAACCGGGGACAATCTATGAAGTTGGAAGGGGCAGGTTCAAGAGGGAACAGAGGAGGCATTATTTCACAGAAAGGGTGGTGGCAGGGTGGAGCAGCTCTGCCAGAGGAAATCGTGGCGCTGCAGAGTGTTGGAGCCTCAAGAGGGTGGGACAGATTCAGGGGAGGCACACACTGGGAGGGGGAGTGAGAGGGAGGGAGGGCATATGGGGGGGCAGCTGCAGTCTAATGGACTGAAGTGCTGCACACTCAAGCAGACTAGATAGACCGAATGGCCTGTATCTGCTGGCAATTTCGTATCTTCATATGAAGAAAAAAAATTGGAGCACCTGTTCATTGCCAAGGTTTTTGTCCTTCTCAGCATGGCTTAATGAGAGATAGAATGTCCAAGCCAGCCCCATCACTTTTCAGCTACGGAGGTAGACCTGGGTGGAGCTGCAGACATAGGACTGTATATCTGAATTTCAGCAATGACTTTGGCAAGTCAAGACAAAGGTAAATTTTATTTTAAGATGCCCAATCCCAGGGGCTCTGGGTGCCGTACATAAAAGCACAATCAGAAAATAAATAAAACAACATATCAATAAATATAACAGTGTTAAATAGACAGCTATAATAAATATAATCACAAAATTCTTATATAGATAAGTAGGTGGTCTGGGACAGAAGCTATTATACAGTAGGTCATTACCCAGACAGAAATAAAAAAGCAGGGTCCGAGAAAGCTTGGTTAAACAAGAAGGCCTTGAATACCTCTACTGAAGGGGCTTCCCTTACAGTTGGAGGTAGAACATTCCACAGGACGGGACTGGTGACATTAAAAGCTCTGTCACCGTCTGTTTTTAACCTCGTCCTGGGAATCACAAGGGGGTCCCTAGAGGAGGAATGGAGGGAGCGGACTGAGGCAGCAGGTATAAGAAGGTCTGCCAGGTAAGCAGGGCCCAGGCCGTGTAGGGCCTTAAAGGTGAGCAAGCCCACCTTAGAGAGAATCCCCCACCTGATCAGCAGTCAGTGCAGTTCATGCAGCACCGGGGTGATGTGGCAGTACTTAGGCTGCCCAGTCAACAACCTTCATTGTACACTAGCTGCAGCCGGCGGAGGGAACCTCCCGAGACCCCAAGGTAGAGTGCATTACAGTAGTCAAGCTTCGACGTCACAAAAGGCATGTACTCAGGTAGGAAGGTATAGGGGCTTGATCTTGCCGATATTTCTTAGATGATAGAAACTAGTACGGACAATGGATGATACCCAAGATTCAAGCGTCAATCCGCTGTAAAGGATAATGCCAAGGTTGCGCACCCCAAAGGAGGCCTTCAGTGGCACCGAGCCCAGAAATAATCCTGTCTCTGCGCCAGAGGCCATCCTATCATGCCCTCTGTTCGACTCCACCATCAGTACCTCTGTCTTATCGGGGTTCAGTCAAAACCAACTAGAGGCCATCCAATCACTGATCTCGGCAAGGCAATTATTTCGCACGTCCACTGCGTTGGATGTCCCAGGGTCAAAGGAAGGGTACAGCTGGGTATCATCCGCATAGCAATGAAACCCCAAACTGTACTTCCTAATGAGCTTTCCCAGAGGCAGCAAGTACACAGAGAACAACATTGGTGACAAGACCAAACCCTGAGGTACTCCACAGGACAGGAGGCTAGGAGAGGAGGAGAAATTTCCCATCCCTACCCTTTGCCTCCTGTTCGTGAGACAGGACTCAAACCAGCAGATGACAGTGCCGGCAAGTCCACAAAATTCCCTCAGGTGGTCGAGTAACACACAATGGTCTGCCATGTCAAAGTCTGAGGAGAGATCAAGGAGAACGAGTATTGCCCCCTTCCCTCAATCTCTTACCCTGAGGAGGTCATTATGCATCCGAACTAATGCAGTTTCTGTGCTATGCCTCGCATGAAACCCAGACTGGAGAGGCCCATATAGATCATGGGCCATGAGGTGCTCCTCAAGCTGAAGCGCCACAACCTTCTCAACAACCTTACCTAAGAATGGAAGGTGGGAGATAGGACGGTAATTTGCCTTAACGTCAGGATCTAAAGATGATTTCATCAGAAGGGGTCTCACCAGTGCCTCCTTCAAGACATCCGGGAAGACCCCCTCCAACAAAGAATACGAGACAATTAAGGCAAACACCGGGCCAACAGAGTTAACACATCCCATCAAGAACAGTATTGGCACCAGGTCCAGTTCACAATGTGTGTGCTTCAACCTGGAAACAACCTCAATGACCTCGGCCACCTCCACCGGTCTAAGCTCACTCCAGACAGAGAGTGCTCTCCAGGCGCCCAAGGAGACCACTGTTGGCCACACTTTGGCTCACTGATGGAATTCCCTGCCAGATGGTGGACACCCTGTCTGAGAAGAACTGTTTAAACTTTTCACATAAAGCATCAGAAAAAGTATTTTCTGGCTGCAGACAGACATGATATAGAAGTTTGTCTACTGTCCAAAAAAGCACAGTTGGTCATTTCATCCAGCAGTAAATCAGGAGAATCCTGCAGCATACATGGGGTGTTCTCATTCTGTGCACGGTGAAGCCTAGCTCGGATGTAAAACTGATGGCCACCCCCTCCCGCCTCTGCGTTCCACTCTGGGGCAGTGCTCTACACAATACCCCCGGGGGGTGGCGGCTGCCTATAAAACTGGGCCAGCATAGTCACCCACCCATGTCTCCATGATGCACGCCAGATCGACCGAAAAAAAACAAGTTTGCTATAATTGCGGTCTTGTTTCTGATCGATCGGGCATTGCAGAGCACTGCTCTCGAGACTGGAGGACAATGCAGCCCCCTCTGGTTACCTGCCCACTCGGTCTGGTGGGAACCCTGGGGACGGGTATTAAACATGTCTGGCCTCTCCCTTGGACCAGACGAGAGCCAGGGCACCTTCTGCTCCTAACTACCTCTATCCTGCCAACAACCGATGTACCCGTGGTGCCCCGCCGCAATCTGTCAACGTGGCTACTCCTGATCCCAACCTCCCAGCAGCAACATGCTGTGGTGGCAGAAACTGGGAGATCAGTGAAGAGCCACAGATCAAGCAGCTGCAATTCCCCATATACAATCCTAGCCCTTCCCAGGCCCTCATACTTCCCCAGACACAACCTGCCTAACTGTAAGGTTCCAGGCACACAATATTCTAACTAAACCGCGACACAGACACACACACACACACCTATATACTACACCAACAGCCTAAATCATTCACACAGCACACAAACAACAGCTAAAATCAAAACCCTCACCTCCTACCCACACAGCATCCATACGCTCCCAGAGAAGCAAAAGCTTGTAGGTCAGTAATCAAGTTCAGGAGACCAAAAGTCCACAGCTCTCATAAGTGTCCCACTAAACAAGACCACAGTCATTGCAACTTTGAGGAAAACAAAAGCAGAATGCAGAAATCAGAGTCATAGCCCACCACTTGGAGACTAGGGTCCCTCTCACCACCTCAGTCTCTGAGGGAACAATAACCCCAGCTGTGTAATTTAAACAGAATGCCAGCAAACAGGATAAACTCCCAAGATTATACCAGGGCTATTCTCACCTGCTCCGGAAACCAGGGAAAGTCACCATAGTCCAGCATCCTTAAGACAGAACCAACCCCCTAAATGATAATCCAGCCTGGGTGAGAACCTGGGTCAGAGATAGAATGCAATGTATTCAGGCTGGCAATACGAACGAACGAGCTGGCAACGCAATTTGTCCTCGAGCACACAAAGCAGCACAGTACCAGATAGTCTGCCATTTACCACAAGACAGAGAACACGGAAGCACCCTGAATGACCAGGAAAGCAGTCCAGATGGAAAACAGATCCAAGACCCAACAGAAGGTCCTCTCGTAAGCTGGTAAATAGGCAACTCTCAAGATAGTCCAAGTTCATAGAAACAGATGGCTACAGGTGGAGAAACCGGTCGTGGTCTAGGGAAGCCTGGGGCTTTCTTCAGTAGTTGTCCCCTCTGTTATTCAAGACAGCACCTCCCAGCAAAAGGTCGCCGGCACAACAGGCAACACAATCCTCTAGGGTAGTCTGAAAAGGTGAGTGAGCTAAACCTCTCTTAAAAAAAAAACAAGAAAACTAACTAACTAGCTTACTCACTTCATTGCCCTGACTCACCTAAAAACCCTCACTAACCCCTCTAACTGAAAAAGCTTGCTTAAATAAAACTTTGGGAACTCTGGCCGAATTAAACAAAGACCAGAGAACAAGCATGCCAACTCAAATTAGCTCTCCTAAAAAATACAGTTTTTCAGAACTTTGACATTGTGGTGTGTGAAAAGTTTCTGGCCAAAGTATACCCGTGTGATATACATGAGGCCTATACAAGACGGATTGCCAACAGGCTTGGGGTCAAGAAGCAGAGTGCTGTGGAAGACACGGTACTACGGCAAGTGCAGAGTAGCACTGAGTGATGTCCCTAAGGGATCTGTGCTTTGGCCCATGGCTGTTCAACATTTTCATCAACTATCTGGAAGCTGAGGTGTCAAGCAGGCTGCTTAAGTTTGCGGAAAACACTAAGCTGGTCCGGGTGGTGGACTCCTTCGATAGGGACAAACTTCTATAAGATATGAAATAACTGGAAGATTAGTTGGACTCCTGGAGTCTAAGATTCAGAATATGCAGCCAAATAAATGGTGCTACACTTGGGGAGGTAAAACAGAAGTAGCGCTGGCACACTGTGTGAGGCTCCCCTTGTTGCAGTGGAAAATGACCTGGGAGTTATAACAGACAAAGGACTGAAGGATGACAAGCAGTGTGCATCTGCTGTCAAGAGGGCCAGCAGAATGATAGGGTGAATTGGATGGGGGAGGGCAGTAAAGCAGGAGAAGCAATCTGCCACTTTACAAGACCCCGGTCAAACCCCACCTGCAGTACTGTGTGCAGTTCTGGGCTCAATACAAAATGGATACGAGGTGATCGAGAAGGTGCAGCCCAGAGTCACCAAAATGATCAGGGGTTTGGGGGACAAGAGTTCGGAGGAGAGGATGGTGGCCCTTAATATATTCGCTTTGCAGAAAGTAGACAGAGGAGACATGATTGTGGTCTGCCCCGTACTAAAGGGCAGCAACAAGATTTTATAAAATGTTTGATCTGGTATCCTCCAGTAGGACTCTGGGACCCACTGTGAAGCTCAGAAAAAGTAAATTCAAGGGTAGTATTGGGCACCACTTTTTTTTTTTTTTTTTAAACTTTCTATTTATCCTCCCCCCCACCCCTCCAGCTCCGCTTCCTTGGGACCACCTGTGAAGTCATCCCTGCTTCCCACTTTACCTGATCCATCCCATTCCCCCCATGGAGCCGCCGTTCTTCCCCCTTGGCGGGGAAGAGGTGGGGCCCATACACCCTGAACTTTCTTGTCTTTGTCGGGTATTGGAACAGCCAGGCAGGCGAAAGTACATTGAGGTCTTCTCTGGTGGTCTGTCTCCCTGGAGCTGGAAGGCATTTCCCTCTTTTCTTGATGGCCATAATATGTGTCCTGACATCATGGTGCATAGCGCCAATGTCCGTTACATCCTCCCCTCTATGTCTACCTTGGTGCTTGCTATGACCCAGACCTCCACCTGGGGTCGGTCAAGTGCAGAGTCGCTACCCCCCTTCCTCTATGGAGAAGACGAGCTGTCCTTGGGATGCTCAGTCTCTCCCCCAGCTGACCCTCCAGCTTTCCAGGCTCGTTCCCGAACCCAGTTCGATGGCGTCACGAGCAGCAGCGCTACCGCTGCGCCGACAGACCGGCTTGGGGCAGCACTTCTTTGACAGAGGTGAATTTCTGCTAGAGCTTTTCAGTAGAGACACTGGACATGAAAACAACAAGAGAGCCTTCAAGGTAAGCCTGTTTCCAAAGAATCACATGGTACCCTGGTAGTGGAGTCGGCAAGGAAATCTGTATAAATTAGTACATATTTGTACAGCATATTTATCCCTTATGAAGTGTGGGGAGAGGGTTATGACATGATGGACCTAGAGTCCCTTCTGACCTTACAGGAGCAGTGCAGTGAAAAATATTTTTCATAAAAGGCTAGCTTCAGCTACAAAACCATGCTGTGCCGTGGACTGATATATCAGTCCAAAATTCTGATATGTTCTAATTCTGTCGGCAGCCTAAGCGTTAATATGAATATTAGAATACCTGTCAAGTCACCTATGCTGTGAAATCCTAACTTTATTTTCTCGATCCTAATCCTTAGCGGTTTTACAATGATATTTCTAATTCAAATGTGGAGGCCATCTTTTTTTCTTGAGAAAAAAACTCAAACATCGATAAATACTTCAATTTTGAGGAAACTAGAACATTTTATGCCAAATAAACCTGGACTACACCTGGAATCTTGTACGCTATTAAAAAAGAAAGACAGAGTAATTTTTTTTTTGTCCAATTTCATTGCACTGCTGCTTGAAATTATTATGTAACCATGTAACTCTCAGATCAATGCTAGTAGCAATCTGATTCTTCAGTTACTGGCTGTAACTACCCAGTCTTTGATCAGCTGCTACTAATAGTGTGCCTGCTGACTGAGTGCTACAGGACTTGGCAACCAGTGACTGGACTGCTGAGCAGTCAAGTCACAATTACAGGCTTGTCTCTCCTCACCTCATGCTCAAAACCTCTGATCTCAGGCTTTGCCTGAGCAGATGTAAAATCTGAACACATCATCTCCACGCAAGGCTTTAAAGTGCTTTATTTTCAAGCAACTTTTACCACAAACACAAAATGGGATAAATCCCTTTGAAAAGAGGGCTATTCATCTCCCCAATCCCCAAGCCATACTCTACCATATCACAATGCAACTTCCATATCACAGGACAACAGAGTACTGTATATTAAAAACTAATATGGCCACTAACCAGAGGTGGGAGGTCATAAAACTGGGGATTGAGAAGGCAACCAAAACCTGCAGCAGGGTCCAGAGTAAGAGAGCTAGGGCCAAGCAACCCAGCTGGTTGAGCAAGGGGGTCATGGAGAAAGTAAGAAATAAAAGATCCACCTTTAGGAGGTTCAAAAAACAGAGACAGGGAAGGACAGAGAGGACTACCTGAAGGAATTGAAGGAGGTGATGAAGGCAGTAAGGGCAGCCAAGGCGTCTAAGGAGCTCAAGCTGGCGCAAGGCATCGAGACGGGGGAGAAGGAATTCTTCAGGTACATTAGGGAGAAAAGAAGTTGTAGGGACAAAATAGTAAGGATTAAGAGGGATGGGGTGGGTGGAAACAGAGGCAGAGCAGGCAGAAGCGCTTAATTAATACTTCTGCTCGGTGTTTACTAAAGAGAAAGGAGGGGCGCTACCAAGGAGGGGTAGAAGGTCAGGCTCGGGGGGGGAGGTGACAGATGGGGGAATCACAGAGGGCAGG
The DNA here is from genome assembly GCA_016271365.2 of Neoceratodus forsteri. Lineage (NCBI taxonomy): Eukaryota > Metazoa > Chordata > Ceratodontiformes > Ceratodontidae > Neoceratodus > Neoceratodus forsteri. Next base: position 686,939,036 of record CM028134.1, read on the forward strand.
GTACTGGAGGGCCTGAGGGCACTGAGGCGGACAAGGCGTCGGGGACGGATGGCATTCACACCAGGGTACTGAGAGAGCTGGCAGAAATCCTGGCGGGACCCTTGGCAGACCTGTTCAATGCCTCCCTGGTCTCAGGAAGTGTACCTCAGGACTGGAGGATGGCTCACATGGTACCCCTACATAACAGCGGTCCCAAAGACGAACTGGGAAACTACAGGCCAGTAAGCCTCACACCCATCGTGAGAAAACTAATGGAGACAATCCTGAAGGAGAGGCTGATGTCCCTTCTGGAGACCAATGGGCTGCAGGACGTCAGGCAGCATGGGTTTGTCACGGGCGATCCTTTCAGACCAACCTGGTGGATTACTATGACTGGGCAACCAGACAGTTGGACAAGGGCTATGCAGTGGATATCCTATTTCTGGACTTCAGTAAGGCATTTGACTCAATGCTGCATGGGAGGCTGGGTAGTAAGCTGGCAGGTGCAGGAGCGAAAATGGTGTGATGGGTTGTAAACTGGTTACAGAGAAGGCAGCAGAAGGTGGTGGTGGGAGGGGAGCTCTCATCTCCGAGGTCAGTGACAAGCGGACTACCGCAGGGCTCAGTGCCGGGACCGGTGTTGTTTGGGTTGTTCATATCAGACATCTCAATGGACATCAAGAGCAAGATCCGTTTGTTTGCAGATGACACCAAGATGGGAGCAGTAGTGGATGACCTAGGAGGGTGGCATGGGTTGCAGCATGACCTAGCAAAATTGGAGACCTGGTCGGACACCTGGCAATTGGGGTTCAATGCCAAAAAGTGTATGGTGCTACATTTTGGGGCAAAAAAAAAAAAAACAAAACAAGGAGCTACCAGCTGGAGGGGGTGGGCAGCTAGCCGTGAGAGAGGAGGAGGAGGAGAAGGATCTAGGGGTGATTATAACAGGCTCAAGGAACAACTCGGCACAATGCAGGAAGGCAGCTGCAAATGCCAACAAAATGTTGGGTTGTATTGCTAGGAGCATATCTTCAAGGAGAGAAAATGTGATCCTGTTGAATAGGTCATTGTTTAGGCCACACCTGGAATGCTGTGTGTAGTACTGGTGCCCACACCTGAAGAGGGACATTAAGTTACTGGAGGGGGTGCAGCGCAGGGCAACAAAGATGATCCAGGGACTAGGGGACATACCCTACGTGAGCAGGCTGAGGGAGTTGAACATGTACTCACTGGAGGAGAGGAGAGACAGGGGGGATATGACTGAAACCTTCAAGTACATGAAGGGAATAAGCAAGACAGGCATGAAGGGACTACTCAAGTTAAGGGGGTTAAGGACACTCGAGGTCAAGATCTCAGATTGGAAGGGGAAGGTTCAAGAGGGAAACGAGAAGACACTTTTTTACAGAGAGAGTGGTGTCTGGGTGGAATGCGTTGCCTGCGGAAATGGTATCCTGTAGAACAGTGCACTGCTTCAAAAGGGGATGGGATAGGGTAAGGGGAAGGGAGGGGCAGTTGCAGTATAAGGGTTGATAGCTGCACACTCGAGCAGACTCTATAGACCATGATGCCTTCATCTGCTGGCAAATTTATGTTTGTATGTTCATATATATTCAGTAGCCTGCAATGCTTTACTGCCGTTACTGCGTCAACATGGAAAATGGAAAGTCATCACTCTTTAAAATGGACACTGTCAACCCCCCAACCTCAAATTGTCCCTAGTTTTAAAAAACACATTACACGATTGCTCACATTCTATATACAGTAGATACTGCTGATGTAGCTGGTAGTTTGATTCAGATTTGCTTTTTCTTTTTAAAAGTGAAAAACAGACTGCCCACCATACCGGTGTTACCACACAAAAATGCATATTGCTTACATTCTGTAAACTCCAAATGCATCTTTCCTGGACTTGGGAACACCCAAACACAGTCTAGACACTCAACATGCAATAGGGGAGACTACTGCATCATAAGTGACTGCATTGTTTGTTCTTAATGTTCAGGAAGTATGCAGTAAGAGTAGAACAAGAATTTGAAACAAAACAAGGTTATGTATAAATACAGTACATGCATACATTTCAGTTCTGCTAACAATGGAAGTGGATAAAACAACCAACAATATCGATGAATTTTAGAGAAGGTAAGCAATCATAACATGCGAGGTTTCAAAACTTTCAACTGGAAATAATCTAATGAAAAAGGGTTGACACTGTCCCTTTAAATGATGGAGATCTCGTCATTTTGACCACTAAAAATCAGGGAGATTTTCACAGGGCCCTTGTGCATATACCTAATGGAACTGAAGTGCTAAAAATGCATTCTTAAGTTATTTAAAAATATAGAGAACACTTTGTTCACGAATGTTGATGGTTTTAGGGACATGGACTGGTGCCATAAAAAGCAGAGGGAATGTCAAAAAATGGCAATATCACAGACACTCCCTGAAAATAGGGAAACTTGGAAAGTATGCAAACAAAAGTATTAAGATCATTTTGGTTTCCAACAGTATGGTCAACTATTTGTCTTGCTCTTCCTACAGCTATTTCCCGCTGAAGTTTCCCAGACAAAATAATAATTTCAACCTTTCTTTTTTCCCCTTTTTAACATGCTGCTTTTACGACTCAGAAGCTTACGTCCCCTCTACCCTAGGTAAACAAGCCCACCAAATAGGAACTGCTACACTGAAGTCTGCAGCATTAGATATGGATGTTCGAAATTCTGCAATTTCCTCTCTCATTGCTGGCATTTCAGATACTGTGTATTTAGCCCAGCTGGATGAATTCTCTAGGAGAAAGTGATGATGTAGATTATCTGCCACAGGGGAAATCATCCCAGCTAGTGAAGCGCTGGGAACTGTTTGCCACACCTCTTTCCCACGTAAACACAGTTGCCATAGTTCTTAGACTGCTCTTGCAAAACGCAACAATTTAGTTAGTTTAGCTGGGTAACTCCACATTAACACTAGCTTTCAACAACTGATTTGTGATGATTCCAGTTTTTATTTATTTACAGGAGAGAACTAAGTAACATGAACATATGAAATATGTAGTTGAAAGCCATCTGGCAACAGCTGTTACATTGTTCTTCTAAACATCAATAATTTTATCTAGGTAGTTTTAGCACACACACACACACACACACACACACACACCCTAGTTTGTCCATATAAGGGAAAAATATTTACTGTATGGGGCGTTTAGCCCTTGAAGAAGCAAATGGGAGGTTACACCATTACCTAAACTATAGGGATCTCAGATGGATATCCCCAGAAGCCAGGTCAACTAGTTGCTGGGCTTCACCACTTATACAAATCCTTGCTTCAAGTTCCATCCAGAATATTTTACGCAAGGGAGTTCTCAAACTTTTCAGAGGAATCTTTCCTTAATACTCTCTCAGAGATAGACTGGTGCCCCATCTACGACTCTCCTACTGTAGATGATGCCCTAGAGTATTTTGAGAAACACTTTCTATGTGCTGCCAACAAACATGGCCCACTCAGGAAACTTAGGGTTAGGGGAAAATGCTACAAATGGTTGACCCCTAACCTTAAAAAAACTGATGAAGCCTCGTGACAAGGCTTGGGGTCAGTATAAAATGTCGGGGATTACTACTAACTGGATTAAATACAGGGAGCTCAGAAACCAATGTAAAACACAGATAAAAAGAGATAAAAATGAATATGTTAAAGGCCTTCAGAATAGGAATCTCTCAGACCCCAAGAAATGTTTGACCCAAGTTGACTCCTTGCTAAGAGGTTAACACTGGGGCCTCAAATGGTATGCTTACAGTCAATAGACAAGTTGTTACTGACCCCAGGAGGCCGCTAATGTCTTCAACAGTTCCTTTGAAGATCTTTCCAAATTTAAAATGGGACCTCCTTACCTCCCCCCCAATCTACAATCCTAAAGGTACTGGTTCCCTACCTCTGAAATTCCACCTCTGTCGAGTTACTAGAAAGAGAGGTGCAAGGTCTACTTAGGGGTATAAAAAATAGTAGCTCAGCGAGCCCAGACATGTTAGAATCCAGACTCCTAACGATTGCGGACCCCTGTCGTTACTACCCCTGTAGCTATGTTGTTTAATAGTTCTCTTCTAGAAGGAATAATCTCTAGCAAGTGAAAGGAAGCGGTGGTAGTCCCCATCCACAAATGGGGACCCAGGGAATCTATACAGAACTATTGACCTATCTCCACCCTGTGCACCCATGCTAGGATACTGGAGAAATTGGTGTACAGCCAACTGCATAATTACCTTGAACTGCATCAACTCATGTCAGTAAGGCAGCATGGCTTCCGATGGAATCACAGCACCTAAACTGCACTGGTCAAGTTCACCAGTGACATCCTCCAGGACCTGTACATAATGGCATCCTAACTGGAGCCATCCTTATTTTATGATCAAGTTTTTCGACTGGGTGTGACGAGAGTAGTTGATCAGGGAGGGGCAGTGGACGTGGCCTATCTGGACTTCAGCAAGGTCTCTGACACCATCCCTCACAGAGGCTAATGAACAAACTGGGCAGTTTAGGGGTGGGGACAAAGATAGCTAAAGGGGTGAAGAGCTGGCTTAGCAACAGATGCCAGAGGGTGGTGGTAAATGGGGTGCACTCTGGGAAGGAAAGGGTGACAAGTGAGGTACCCCAGGGGTCAGTATAGAGGTCCATCCTCCAACATCTACATCAGAGATATTGGGAAAGGACAGAATGGGAAGGTGTGCCTCTTAGCGGACAATACAAAGATTTGCAATACGGTGGACACATCGGGGGGGTGGACACAATGAGGGAGGACCTGAGAAAACTAGATGGGTGGTTGGAAAGTTGGCAATTAAGATTTAATGCAAAAAAGTGCAGAATTATGCACAGAGGGCACAAAAACCCACAGGCCACGTACACACTGGGGGGAGAAGGAGTTAGGATTATGGAACAGAAGCGAGATCTGGGGATTATTTCAGACAACCCAAAGGTGGCGAACCAGTGCAAATAAAGTGGTAGGCAAGGCAACTCGAATGATGGCATGCATAGGGAGGGGTATAACAAGCCAAAGGAGGGAGGTGTTAATGCTACTCTACAGGTCCATGGTGAGACCCCATCTGGAATATGGGATCCAGTTCTGGAAACCTCAACTACGCAAGGATATATCTAGAGTGGAGAGAGTCCAGAGAAGTCCTATGAGGAGCGGATGGAAGAGCTTGACCTGTAACCCATGGAAATTAGGAGGGAGAGGGGGGACGTGACTGAGACATTTAAATGTTTGAAGGAGATTAACAAGGTGAGGGACGGGAGCATATTCTGGAGGAAAGAAAGTCTGAAAATTAGAGGGCACAGTTTGAAGTTGGAAGGAGGAACATTTAGAAGTAATAGGAGAGGGTACTACTTCAGAGAGGGTGGTGGTCCCCTGGAACATACTAGCGGAAGAGGTGGTTGGGGCCAAAATGGTAGGTGAATTTAAGAGGCCATGGGATAAATACTGTACATGGGAATCCAGAAGAGGGAGAGGTCTCCATTGGGGGGGGGTGTTCTAGGGTTGCCTATGGGGATAGGTTGAAGGGGCAGACTGGATGGGACAAGGAGTCCTTTTCTGCTCAGTCGTACCCTATTCCTAGTCAAGTTAAAAGAGCTTGGTCTAGATTCCCATGCACTTTCATGGTTCTCTCATGATCTCACCCACAGGTCTCAAAAAGTTAAATGGAGAGGTGCCTTGTCTAGTAGTATGCCCAGAACAGATGGGGTTCCCCAAGGCTACATACTTGGCCCTCTAATTTTTTCTATATTTATAAATGACCTGGAAAATAACTGTGGTAAAAGCCACCTTTTACTAAATGTGGACGATGCAGTTCTTTATAGGAGCACTCAGGATGCAGCGGTACTCGGTGCCCAGTTATCTAAGGGCTTAGTATCCCTAGAAAAATGGATCATCTCCAATAGGATGATTCTTAATGTAAAAAAAAAAAAAATTATCTTATTTGGACCCAGAAACCTTGGTCCCAATATACGACCATTGCTCTCCCTAGCCACGTCCTCGAGAGCTCAGATTGAGTTGGTTGATTCTATGAAGTACCTCAGGCTCTTTGTCGACCAAGATCTAACCCTTAAATCTCACATAGACTATGTTACCCAAACAATACACCAGAAGCTTGGGCTAGTATATAGAGTGAATGACTATCTCACCTCATGCTCCAAGCAAGCCATATCAAATAGTGTCCTGCTCCCTAAACTCTTATATAATGCACCAGTCTTGTTTTCTCTTAGAAAATCTGAAATATATAGGCTAGAGATCTTGTATCATAAAATTGGTGATTTTGCTCCTGCATCCCCCCCTCCCCCATGAAACATCACTGCGATGTGCTTACCTCTAAGTTGGCCTACGCTTGAAGGTAGACTCCACTATCCCCTGGTATGTATGGTCCACAAGCGGATATCTTAGCATACCCTGACGAGCTTGGATTGTCCGCTAGCCCTCAAACCCCACAAGAAGGCTTCTTCATAGCTCAAATAAAAATTGCTTGTTATATACCTAAGATCCAGACCCATACAGGGAAGAGGTCCTTTGCCTTTCTAGCACATTCCCTTTGGAATGCACTCCTGAAGGACCTTCAGCAAGCTGTGCTGTATCTACTCGAGAGCTGCCTCTGCTCCTGCTTCAACTGATCCCCCCCTTTTCTGATGCACCATCACACTTAATCCTCTGTGTTTAATGAGTTTCTCAGCTGAAGTTAAGTACCTGCTCTCCTCTCTCTCAGCTGAGGTCAAGTACTTGCTCTCCTTCCATATGTACTGAGAATATTGTTCTTGTATATGCTCCTGTAGCCTAGACATGTGTATGTGTCCAAACCCTCTTCTTTAATGATGACTAGCCTACTGTTTATTAACACTTGCTTTTTATTTTTTTTTCTTCCAGTTTAACCAGGTGAGACACACAAAGCTGAGAGCTTGTTTACAGGTGCAACCTGGGAGCACAGAGAAGTTAAGTGACTTGCTGAGGGTCATACACTATGCAAGTGGGGGGCTGTGGGATTCAAACCCAGGTCTCCAGATTTGCAGCTCAGAGCCTTAAACCACTGTGCTATACTGCACTTGTTTCATGTTGTATGTGTCTCTACAATGTACTTGCTCTGACATACTGTATCTGTAACTAATCCCAGGTCACCCCTGAAAAAGTAACCTTTGGTCTCAGTGGGTCCTACCCAGTTACCAAAATAAAAAAAAATAAATAGCACCCCCTCATGTACATCCAGACTGCTCAGTTTCCCAAAAAGGTCTCGAGCATGCAGCTTAGCATCAGCAAACTTACTGTCACTTCCACAGCTCCGAACTGCAGTGGGTTAGCACTCCTTTGATTCTGCGATTCCCAAACTCTGGAATACTTTACCAGCATACCAGAGGAAGCAAAACCTCTTTTTGTCCTTTAAACTTCTGCACAAACAGTACTTTCTTGACCTACACAAATGTCAAACCTGATCTAAAATGCAATGGTTTCTCTTTTTAGACTCTGCTTTATTGAGGTTTGTATAATGTTATACAGTGAAAAAGTATACATTTCATTTAGTGTTTGCAAATCATTACAAATGCAGAAATCTTGTTATACACTTAGTATATGGCTGTTTTCCTTTATACAGTTTATAACGTAATACAGCTACACATACCAATACATTAACTACTCAGTTATCGTTATCTGTACCTCTAAATTGTTTGTGTAATGTACAGGTCACCCTGTAATTCGGCTGTGTCCCAGTGGGCTCCACAGGGTCACCAAAGTCCAAATAAATCATCAGCAGACTTTATTGAAATAAAACTGTATTGGAATGGAGTACACACTAACTCCTACAGAACTTGTACATACAGTAGATTATCATAATTCTAGAATGCTGGCAGCGGGGTGAGAAACTGTGTCTGTGTGGAGCTCCCACGGTTAAGTGAAAATGTTCCATATTTTTAAATGTTTGTTTTGTGTACAGTCTGTGAATTGAAAAGGAGGGCACTGTTGCCTACAAATGCTTACAGGAGAAATGCTTCTGGATTACCTTAGGTTGTAAAACATCTCCTTGACAGGGATATGTACGCAAAGTTATATGTGGTTGCACGGCCTAGAGACTCTTCCTAAATTAGGTAGTAAAAATATATTATCAAGTTATAAATACAAAAAATATGTTTTTAGGAAAATTGAAATGGCATACAAGAGTAGAGATCTCTACCGATATATCCCACTCAAAGTGTGCTATTTGGTAAACAGAAAATAACAGACATGTACATAGGTACTAGCTTGATGTACTAGAGGATCCTGTAAGCAGTAAAACCTATGCAAAGTTTAAATTGAGGATAGTCGAGTCCAACATTCTCACAGCTAGATTTAATAAATCTCTTGACCCGACAAACCATGCAAGTGTAATAAAGCAGTTAAGAGCTCCTGCATGTTACGCTAGTCTGTTCACAGTAGAAGACCAGAAAATCTGGACCTCCCCTATAATAGATTCCTTATATCAGACTGATACTGGCACAATGTTAAGAATCCTGTTCACTACCAGTGATGAGTTTAGTATAACTAGAGTAGCTCAATACCTAGTTAAAATTCAAAAAATGATGAAGAAGCTGTGTCAGAAATAAAGTAAAGAATTTGTAAAAAATTATGGCCATGCTTCTCAATGGTCTGGTATTTTAAAATGTCTTTTCTAGGAGTGAAATTTTAACTTGGGTATAATACTGATATGTTGTATTGCATTTATTTTATTTTTTATTTATTCAATCTCAGATTACAATACCTTTGAGTGCAAGGCGCTCATTTACAACTGTTCCACGTCAGTGAGGAGGGGGAACAAACATTCAGAGGCGGTAATACAAAGACCAGGTTTAAAAAACCAAAACTGTAAAGTACATACTTTAATTATCTAGAATTAATTACTTTAGTAGTGGAGAAGAAAAGAGCGGGTGGGGGGGATAAGAGGAGGAGAAGAAGAAGAAGAGGGGTAAGCAGCCAGAAGGCTTTGTCAGTAGGAGAAGAAAAAGAGTGGCGGTTGAGGGTAGTAGGTAGGAGGGGAGGTGGTGGGGTGGGAGGGTAGGAGGATATAGCAAGGGTTGGAAAGGTAAAGCTTTGAGGTGGAGAAGAAGGAACTGGAGTGCGCACAGGTAGTAGTATCATTAGGTGAAGCAGTTGCAGTAACAGTTAGTCATAAGATGCTGACAGAGCCTGTGCTTGAAAGGATCTAATCTTGGTATGGATAGGATTTCATTGGAAAGTGCATTGAACCTGAGTGGGGCTCTGCAAGCACATGACTGCTGCCCTCGAGATGTCCTGCACCTAGGAATCTTCAGAGATTGATGGGCTGAGCTTCAAGTGTGCTGGGAGCTGGAGTGAGGGCTAAGAAGGAGGTTTGCAGTTCCAGTGGACAAAAGGCCTTCCGCTTAGTTGAAGCCACCCAGATTGGGCGTATAGGTCGCATGTGTGTGTAAGGCGTGCAGCACCGGTGAGGAGTCTGCATGCCTTATTTAGTGCAATGGATAATTCTATGGGGTGAACTAGTAGTAGCGGCACCATAGATAACCAAGCCATAGTCGACAGTAGGTAAGACAGAGCTGATAACTGCAGTTTTGAGGGCTTCGGGTGTCGAGCAGTGTTTACGTCTGTAGAGTAGACCAATCTTGATGTTGACAGCCCGGGCAACGTTGTCGATGTGCTGAGCAGGGAAGGAAGACACTCATGCTGGATTGGCAATTGGTGTCAGGGGGCCGGAGGAAGGGAGGGATCTGGGAGATAGAGTTTAGAGGAAGAGATGGGGGGCGGAGTAGGGGAAATAGGGGATATGCTAGGGTTGAAGGTTGTAAATAGTTTACATATATGTCGTTTATGTGTGTTACAGGGTGCAATCCAAAAGATACAGAAGACATCACATCCGTTTAAATAATCGAATGCTGCAGGGCTTTAAATGCGGGCTGGGGAGGAGTATAACAAAGGAATATGGGAGGGAAGGTAGGATAAATAGACATGGCTAATAGAAAGGAGTTGAAAGTGGTCTCTTGGAATGTACAAGGGGTTGCTAATCCCGTAAAAAGCTCAATGATGTTGACAGACATCAAAAGAAAAGGGGCGCAGTTAGCGTTACTCCAAGAGACACACTTGTCTGATAAAGAACATAGCAAACTAGTATGAGGTTGGGTTGGCAAATGCTATGCTGTCTCCTATTCGAGTCGGAAGAGAGGAGTGGCTATATTGCTGCATAAACACTTACTGTTTGAGGTTATAAAATGGGCTGAGATTTTTCCGAGTCCTGATTGGCTGAGAAGCACCTCTGGCCGTGTCCTTATCAGCCCATATTGTGCCAACCGGCACCTCTTCAGCCAGTCAGGACTCGTAACCCCAGAAATCACTGTGCCAAGCAGTCTCCTCTTCATCTGGAGTCTCCCAGAACTCCGTCTGTACTTTTGACCTACAGACCCGCCCCAGCCCCAGCACTCTGTAAAACTACTCAAAAAAAGAGAAACAAAGTAAAACATCGTAGAAAAAAAAATTAATTCTTGTAAGTCTGACCTCTATTCCTCAAACTCTGAACTCTGTTGCCCAAAATTCAAAAAGGATGCGATCGCAACCCCGGCTCGCAATCTCCAGTTCATGAGCATCCCCGCAAGCTTTAAAAACACTTTTTAAATTCAAACAGACTCCCAGTCCTTCAACAATCTCGCTACCAGTGGTGATCCACTTATGTATTCCCCAAACTACAGATTTTAAAAACAGTTATGGAAAACTACGGCCGCCGAGTCTTACTCAAAATGCGCTACAAACAAAATCGCTATCTACGGGAACCGCTCAGGGTCACACTCGCTCCCGATGCAGCAGGCGGCAAGTAAAGATAATTTCACTGCATTCTAAAAATAATTTTAAAAAGTCTCAGCATGAAAAGAACAACTACAAAATGTGTGTTGGGGATAGAAATGAAGCTTGAATGGATACCTCATCACCCTCACTACCAGTTATACATGCCACTCCCCAGGTTTCTGCCAGTCACAAATGCAGTGTGAAGTTACAAGGAGGAACAATCTGGTGTATATGTGTGTGTGTGTCTGTGTGAGTCTGTGTCTGTGTTTGGCACCCTGTACCGGCCATCACATAAACGCCCTATAGTGCCTATCAAATAATTCAGAGATGCCCTCAATACAGGGACTATTTTACTCCTTCAGAAATTAAAACCTCAAGTTTTACAAAGTGTTTGCATTTTTTGTTACTTTTTTTCCCCCCCTTAAATACTACCTTAATAGGGCCTATTTATAAGCGAAGATTATTTCGAGAGGACTTATGGCCTGATAAGAGCACCTCCCAGGTGTTAAAGGCACGAGGCGCTCATTACGCACCAGGGGCGTGCTCTTATCAGGCCATAAACCACACCTCGTCGTGTCTTATTCCTTACTTAGTAGAGTGGTGAAAGACCATAAGGAATGGAGATTTATTTTTTTGGTGGGCCAATTATATGGGGAACAAATTACAATAGGTAATATATATGCGCCAATGCGCCAACGATCTATGACCCCAAGTTTTTCCCCTCCAAGGTGGACATACTGGTTAAGGAGCAGTTTCCAGGTTTAATTTTAGGGGGAGACCTAAACAGTATGATGGACCCAGGGTTGGACCACTCTGAAAGTAAGGGTAGAGTGATGGAGGGACACAGACAGCGGCAGACAGGGATGGCGGATATGGATTTAGTGGACAGCTGGAGGTTGATTAACCCAGGAGCTAGAGAGTACACCTTTTTTTCCCATCCTCATGATACATGGTCTCATATCGAATACATATATGTGCCAAGGGGATGGCATGACAGAATATTGGATGTCATTCATAGCCCAATACACATTTCGGACCATGCCATGGTTATAGCCCAGATACAGTTACAGGGGAAGAGAGAGTCAGTACCACAGTGGAAATTCCCGACCTATATGCTGCTTAATAAGGACTTTAAGGATTTTCTGGGATCTCAATGGCAGTTATATAAGGAAACCAATGAGAATAGTGAAGTCTCTCGGGCAATATATTGGGAGGCAGGGAAAGCCTTTATGAGGGGGGTCTATAATAGGGTACATGGTGAGGAAAAAAAAAGAAAAAAAGGGAGAAAAGACTAGAATTGGAAAAGCAGTTAAAGGACTTGGAAAAAAGGTGGCTAAGAGACAGAGAGAAGAGGTAGCACGATTATGAATGCTTACAAGGGAAGCGTTGAACGCATTGGTGCGAGGAGAAGCAAAAACTAACTGGTTTAATTGTAGGAGAAGAATATTTGAGTGGTCTAACAAGCCGGGCCTGCTTTTGGTGAGACTCATGAAAGGAGGGAAATGTCCATCTAGAATGACAGGGTTTAGGGATAAGCAAGGGAATCTGCACAGAGAATCTAAAGATATAGGGAAGTGTTTGGGGGAATTTTACAGTCAGTTATATAGTGCTGAATGTAAGGATAGACACTTACTAGCAAAAGACTTTCTAGACAAGGAGGCACTACCCAGACTGACAATCCCAAGAAAGGAAGTTAAACAGACCTACAGAGAAAGAGGAAATCCTTAAAGCAATAGGGGAAACTGCAGCGGGGGAAAGCAGGGGCCCAGATGGATTCCCTGTAGAATATTATAAGACGCTGGCAAGTCAACTGGCAGAGACCCTGAGGGAGGTTTTTCGGGTAAGAGATGGTGACAGACAACAACTGGGCTTACCCCAAACTTGCTATGACGCCTTGATTTGTTTAATCCCAAAGCTGGGTAAAGACACAGCAGAATGTGCATCGTACAGGCCAATCTCCCTTTTAAATTGTGATCTCAAGATCCTGGTGAAGGTCCTGGTGCTGAGATTGGAGGATCTGCTGCCTGTGTTGGTGCACCCAGACCAGACCGGGTTTGTCAAGGGGAGATCTTCTTATAATATGACGCGCCTGGCAAATGTGATATGGAAAGCTGGACAAGCACAGGAAAGAACATATGTTCTATCAATGGATGCTGAAAAAGCATTTGATAGGGTGGAGTGGGACTATCTGTTTGGTCTGGGTGGGCCATACACTCAGTGGGTGCGGGCCATATACCGTTCTCCTAGAGCTCAGATCTTAGTGAACGGGGGCCCTACAGATTATTTTGAGCTGAACAGGGGTGCGAGACAGGGGTGCCCTCTTTCCCCCTGCTATTTGCATTGGCGTTGGAACCCTTGGCTGCTGTGATTCGGCAATGCCCAAGAATTCAGGGAATTAAGGGGGGTGGACCATAAGATCACCCTGTACGCGGATATGATGCTTTTATTTGTAGGAGCTCTCGGGACTCTATGCCACCATTGTTGGAATTAGTAGACTCATTTGCAGTGTTTTCTGGATATAAGATTAATATCGCTAAGTTGAAGATGTTGTGCTTTCCTAAGGTTGAAAGGGAGGACGATCAATGGGGGGTTCAAGTGGCACAAAAGAGCATTACATATTTGGGGATACAGGTGGGTAGGACGGTGGAGTCCCTGTATGGCTTAAATTATGCCCCAATAGTTAAGCAGGTGCAGGTGGATCTGCAAAGATGGACGCAGCTCCCCATTTCTTGGTTAGGGTGCATAAACCTTATTAAAATGAATGTACTACCAAGGTTGTTATACCCCATGCATATGTTGCCTATGGGTCTTAAGAGGGGGGATACTGATAGAGTGGAGAAAGGCATTCTCCAGGTTTATCTGGCAGGGGGAAAAGACCAAGGGCACGACTACAGAGGCTGAAAGCCGAGACAGGACGGGGGGCTTAACTTTCCAGACTTGTGGAACTACCACCTCTCCATACAACAACAATATGTGGCAGATTGGGAGCATCGCCCTGCGGTAGTTAGTTGGGTTGACCTGAAACAACAGGGATGTCCAGGCCACCTGTCTGCGTATTTACACAGTAAAGGCTCAAAGGCCTATACTACCCAGGGTAGGGGTAATCCAGTGGCAAAAGCCGTACTGGAAGCATGGGAGTACATCAGGAAGAAAAGAAGTCTGGGGGGTGAAACTCTTTTGCTCCCAGTGGTGAGGAATCCCTCCTTCCTTCCAGCATGGGAGGATAAAGGTTTTCGGGAGTGGGAGAATAAAGGGGTAAGAAATATAGGTAATTTATTAAGGAATGGGGCCATGAGCCCAATGGGAGACATTGTGCAGGGTTTGGGTTTGGAAGGGCAGCAAATGTTCCGATATATGCAGCTTAGAGCATACATACGGAGTATGGGATGGGAAGGGAACAGAGCGCAGGGATGGCAAGAGATAGAAGCATTAATAAATTTGGTACAAAAGGAACCCCAGGGGTTTATCCGGAAGGCAGCAAAATTAGGGAAACAAAATTTGCCAGACCAAACTTTTAAAACTAAACAATTATGGGACAGGGGTTTGGGTCGAAGTATAATGCAGGAAAATTGGCAGTTATTGGTGGAGGAACAGACAGGTCTCTTGACATATAATAGATATAAGGAAGCCTATTATAAGTTCCTGCATAGATTATATTACCCCCCCAGTAATTATTCATAAAGCACACCCATCGATTTCCCCTCTGTGTGGTAGGTGCGGGGAGGAAAGGGGGACGTATATACACTGTTTCTGGACTTGTAAGGTGCTCCAAGTATTTTGGAAAGGGGTGCTAGGAGAGATCCCTAAGATGGGAGGGGCACCCTTGCCAGTGGATCACATAACAGGGTTGTTTGGAATGTTGCAAGGAGAAGATGGAGAATGGAAAGTACTCCTGAGATGGAGTAGGGTATCAGTGGTGTTGGCAAGACATAACATACAGAATACATGGGTGAGCTGTGAAGTACCTGCCATCCAGCAATGGCGTAACCCAAGTATCCAAACCATGGCACTGGAGAGGTTAACCTTGGTGATTAGAGATAGAGAAGAAGCATTTTATAAAGAGTGGACACCCTTCCTGGCCTTGTTGAGTGCTCAGGAGGAGGCCATACTTCGTTTAGGTTTGGGATAAGATGATTAATTAGAGGGGAGGAGTGACACTGGCTTGCTAACCCTCATTAATTAAGAGAGGACGGTACTGGAAAATATATATATTTATTTATTTAAACATCAGTTTAGAAACCTTTGCGCCAGAGGCTCATTTACAAAGGTACCTTGTCACAAAGAGGACATCAGAACAGTAGTACAAGGGACACAGTACTTACAAACAAAAAAGTTACAGTTCAATTACAATTTTGTTACAATAGAATACAATCCCCAACGAAGCAAAAGATAACAAAAGGTGCAAAACTTATGGTCGGGGGACAGCTGGTGAGGGTAGAAGGGAGGGAGATAGGGGAGGAGGAATTAGTAGGGAAAGGAAGGGGGGGGAGCCGCTCAGTGAGCATTGTCAAACAGAGTATATATCTTTTTTTTTTTTTTTACACTAGGCTAGCAGCAGTTGCATTTGCGAGAGCTAAGCAGGACGTTTCTGAGCCTGGGCTTAAAGCAAGCTAAGGTTAGTGAGTTTGAGACACTGGCAGGAGGAGTTATACCAGTGGGGCGCACGGTGAGGAATGCCCTCTGACCTTGAGAGGTCCAGGCTCGGAATAACTAGGGTGGTTTTGGACGAGCTGCGCGTGATCAGGTCGGTGCAGTACGGGTTATGGATGGATAGGCCTATGGGGATAGGCTACCGCAGGGCTTTAAAGGTGAGCTGGCATGTCTGATACATGAGTCGCCTTCCAGGTTGAGTAGGTAGCCAGGGTGTACAGCTCACATGTGAGTGAGTCTGGGAGCACCAGTGATAAGTCTGTAGGCCTTATTAACTGTGAGGCGAACCTTGTTGAGGCAGTCTGATCTGCTGAGCCATAGACCGGAAGGCCATAGTCAATGAGAGACATGACAGAGGAGGTGACAGCCAGGCGGAGGGCATCAGGAGGGAGGCATTTCTTGTGCCGGTAAAGAATGCCTAGCCGTGAGTTGGCGACAGAATTTAGGGCAGATATATGTCCATGGAATGAAACTGCAGGGTCAAAGGTTATACCAAGATATTTATAGGACTGCACCTGGTCAATGACGAGATTGGGTGTGGAGTGGACAGCTAAGGGAAACTTGCTGTACTTATTTTGGGGTGGGAGAAGAGCATCGCTTTTGTTTTCTTAAGGTTGATAACAAGTCGGTGCTCAGTGAACCAGGTAGCTGCAGAGTCAAAGACTAGTTGGAGGGAGTTCTGTAGCAGCATGGGGTCATTGGGAGGCAACGAGAACAGCATCATCAGCATAGAGAAGCATCTACCTGCATAACTGCTGGGTAGGGAGTTAAGAAAGAGTGAGAATAGTAGGGGTCCAAGAATTGAGCCTCGGCACCCCAGAGCTTAATGGGGCATGTTTCAGAGAGAGTACCGTTGACTTTCACACATTGGGAGCGGTGGGAGAGATAGCTGGTGCACCAGGAACAGGTCCTGAGGCAAAGCCTATTAGGTCGAGGGTGGAGAGCAAAAGAGGATGCGAAACGGTATCGAATGCTTTAGACAGGTCAATGAATATAGCACCAGCCAGGGCACCAGAGTCCAAGGAGGCATGGAGGAAGCTTGAAAAATTCCAGGAGTGCTGTATTGGTACTATGACCTGCTCTGAACCCGTGTTGTTCAGGGCAGAGAACATTGTACTTACAGAGGTAGTCAGAGACTTGGGACGCCACAATTTTCTCTAACGCCTTAGAGAGGGGGGAGAGGATTGAGATGGGTCGGTAGTTACCCGGAAGAGTCCTGTCACCACCTTTATGGACAGGGGTAACTGTGGCAATCTTCCAGGCAGAGGGGAATTGTCCGAGACAAAGTGATTTGTTGAAAATGCACGTAATAGGTGAGAGGACCTGATCCAGGACCTGACGTAAAAGGCAGGGATCAAGTGAGTCATTACCGATGGTGTTACCTTTTAGGGCTTTTAGCAAGTAAGGCCTAGCTTCTTGCATGGTGACGCGACGCAGGTGGAAAGAGGGGCGGGCAATGGGTGGTGGTACAGATGGAGGAGGTGGACTGAAAAAGTTACCAGGAAGTACTGAGCTAAGGTCGGTAAAGGAGTTATTGAGGTGGATGGCAATGAGGGCAGGGTCAGAGGAGACGGTACCATTGATGTTGAGAAGAGAAGGAGAGGGGGACTGGGAGTGACCATTCAGTTGCTTGATGTTATCCCAGAAGCACCTGGGGTTCCCCCAGGAGGAGGTAAGAGAGGCTTGGTAGTATTCCGCCTTTGCTTTGGGATGGCCCAGGTGCACTGGAAGCGGCGGCAGCATAGACTGCCTGTCAGCCGAACGCCAGTAGCAACAGCAAGGTGCTAAAGATTGTCGCGTTGCTTAAGTTGCCACAGTAGGGCAGAGGTGATCCAAGGGGCATGTTTCACTTTGGACCTCCTAGCAGTTATGGGAGCAAAGATATCACAGGCAAAGTTGAAAGTGCTTACAAAGAAGGCCAGGGCCAAGTCAATGTTGGTTGCCCTGCAGAGGGACCAATCAGTGTGGCAAGGAAGCCTTAAGGCCTATGAGAGTCCCCAGGCCTAAGCCGCCTTTGAGAGGTGGTTTTGACCGGGATGAGGGCCGAGGGGTTTCCAGTTGAAAAGCACAGGAGAGTGGTCACTGAGGCAGTCAGGAGGATTTGGATGTGATGGATGCGGATTGGCCTGTTGGTGAGGACCACATCCAGGAGGGTGCTTGCCCCCCGTTTTTTTCTAGTAGGCTGTGTGACCAGTTGAGTTAGGTCAATTGAATCGAAAGCCTCACGGTGGGAGGAGGACGAGGGGCAGAGCCAGTTTATATTCAAGTCGCCCACCAAGATTTGGTCCGAGTTGGGTAGGGAGGTGAGGTAGTCAATTAGTGGGCCCAGGGCCTGCGATTGGTTCTTGGGGGGTATGTAGGCTACGGTTAGGAATAATGGGCCTCTAGCTGGGTCAGGGGACAGCTTTAGAGTAAGTGCCTGGGCCTTATGGTCGAGGTCAGGCGGGGGGAGTGGTAGCCCCATGAGAGAATCCTTCAAATAGAAGACACAGCCCCCACCTCTCCTGCCGACACGGTCCAACCGGTGGAGAGTGTAGCCGGGGAGAGAGACATGAGAGTTAGGAGTGGAGGGAGACAGCCAGGTTTCAACCAGGGCAACAACATCAGGTTTATGAAGCGTCACCCAGCAGTGTAGAGAGTCCAGTTTTTTCAGGAGGCTACAGATGTTCATAGAAGCAATGTGCAGCCCAGGAGATTTCAGGGGGAGGACCAGTGCTGCCAGGCAAATAGTGTATATATATATATATATAGTATATTTTTCTCTTTCTCCACTATATTTATGTTTTGTGGGTAGGGACAAGATGGATTTACTGAGTAAGGGGATGTAGTTTTTTTTTTTTTTAAGGGAAAATGGAAATGCATCAGGGATTGCACGTTTTTGTTTGTATGTATATATGTATGTTGGTGTATGTATTGTGTATGTCTCAATGTGTATTGTTACACTATTTCTCTGTTGAAAACTTAATAAAAAGATTATATAAAAAAATAAATATTTATAGGATGTCCTACACTGTATTGTTGAAGTTTGTGTAATACAAAGATATATTGTGATTTTAACTTAACATTTTGTATTGTCAATTGTAAAGACATTTTTGTGATTGAACAATAAATATACCCACCTACCTACCCAGCCACCCATCTACAAGAAGGTGTGGAATTTGTGTGTTTGATGTTGGTTGGGAGCAGGATAGTCGCCACATTTGTTCTGTGGTGAAATACACCTAGTGTAAATTTCATTTTACTGTATTTATATACAGTAGTTCAGCAGTTTGTACCTTTTGTGGGGTTGTCCTTGTCACCTGGATTTGCTGGCTTGTTGCTGTGTGGTGGCCTGTTAATTATGTCTTACTGTGATTTTGTTGGTCATTGTCTGGTGGGCTTTCTGGCTCTGGGCTGCTGATTTATGGTTTTAATATAGATTATGGGAGCATCATGTGACACTCCCGAACAATCACAGTGCTTCCTTCAGTTGCACGTGAGGTACTCTTATTGCTGCATGAGTACCTCATCCATTCACACTGTAAATGGCTTCTGGATGACTGCTTCTTTTCTCAACAGTGTAGAAGAAAGTCACACAAGAAGATTAGAATATACTTTAAAGTTTTTATTCAGCAAAACGCCATATCAGTAGCAGTGCAAAGCAGTGTAGTTCACAGTGCCAAAACACACATAAGCAGATGTTCAGTCAATTCATTTATTTTCAGTGCAATACACTCAGCTTTGACTTCTACAAATTTACTATAGTAATTAAATCAGTTTGTAGTAGGATTCACATTTGTATTCCAAACATTTCCGAAATCTGAACATGAATAAGAACCAGCCTGCTATGGTTTAAAGTGCAGAGACAGTGGACAAACATCCAGCGCTTCAGGATCACTTCATCTGGATGACCACCAACTGCGCCGAAGAAATGCACTGAAAAAAAAGTTGTTGTTTTTTTAAATGTTGCCCCAATCTATAACACGTTTTAATGGGTGCTGAGAGGGCCTGTGGTGGATATAAGAGTGTTGCCTCTTGAGTCCTTTGGGCACCAGAACCACCCACCTTTGGTTCGCAGTTCTCTTGCCCGAAGTACGTGTGAGGCGACACTCTTACCTCCATAAGAGGCCCTCCTAATGCCCCTATAAACTTGCAAAAAAGCATTTATTGTAAACATGTTTGGGCTAGAATCAGGCTGCAGCTAAGAAACAGCTTTCCTGGTAGAGTATTCTAGTTCTGATAGAACATCTGAAGCAGGAGCCCACTAAATTCTAGAATATTGAGATCTGCGGTTCTATTTGCAAGATAATGTGAAATATTTTTGATCTGTTACATTTATGTATATTATACAAATACATAATTGTAATTAACCAAGGCTCAGGTACCCGACTCTGTCGGGGGAAGGGGGACTCAGTCTTTGGGGAAATGGGCACGACGACTTGGTGGCACCCGAGGGGGTTAGCAGAACAAGTCAGGAAAGAGTCTTAGTGATTGGGGACTCAATGATAAGAGGAGTAGAGGAGGTGGTGTGCAGAGGAAGGAAGGGGAGTGAAATGGTCAGATGCCTTCCTGGTGCATCAGCCATCAGGGATATAGATAGTATAGGGTGGAGGAGGGGGGATCTAGGGGATGTTGGTACACTTGGGTACCACAGAGCTGTCAAACCAGTCTGTGGAGGCAGTGAAGAACAACTTTAAGGCCCTGCACACAGCACGCTTCTTAAACCCTTTTAAACAAGATGAAACTGTTTAAGAAGCACTAACACAGTTTTCAGACACATTGCAGTGTCATAAATCATTTTTAAAAAATCATGCTAAAACCCTGCTAGGTACCTACTCTTTAGCCCGGTTTAAGCTAAACACGTTTGCACTTACCATTGTGTACATGCTGCTGTGTTCATCCCGTTCTTTGCTGGTCCTCCACTATGCACAGCCCTCAGATGCACAGCAGGGTTGCAGGCATTGCTCTGCGAGGTTCCAGAGTGCGTACACAATACAGGTTTTAAAACACTTCAAAGACCGGGTTAAGGCAGCAATGTGACTGCACTAACACGGTAAAAGTTAAACCGTTTTAAAAAATGGTTTAAAACCCACCTTGTAAGTGTGTACTGTGCACCTAAGGCCCTGCACACACTACAAAACTGTTTTTGAAAACCGTTTTTAAAAGTGCATCCACACTACTCAGCAACCATTTTTGATAACAGTTTAGTGTGTCCACACTGGTGCTGTCAGTACAGGGAGAGGTGCCCCCCAGCCGGAGGGGCTAGGGTACGGTCGTTGGGGCCCTCTGGGGTAGATGGTCATGTTTTGCACTATTCTCTAAAATGTTTCTTTGTCCTGTTACTCTGGTTAAATGAGAAGTTCCATGGCCTAGACTATGTTTGACAGCCCTCGCACCTCGTGAGTTACTGGAAAGGGCCCGTCTTTCCAGTGGGGTGCGAATCAGTAACTGACACTGCAAACAAACCATGATTCTGGGTGTATCTGGATTGGGGGGTGAGTGGGAGGGAGTACGTGCTATCCTTTATTACTGTTTAAGCACCGTATAGCATGCTGCTGCTGACGTTAGGGTGGCCAGTGGGCTCAAAGCTGGTCTATCTGATCCTGTTATTTTGGCTTCTTTCTCACAGGGGTGGGGAGTTTTGTGCCACAGGAGTGGCGTCCCGCAGGCTGGTAGGAACATCTCAGCCTGCCCTAGGAAGTTGCATCAAATTTCATTTGGACACAGTCAGAATGTTTGTTCCACAATGCACACTGTGGATTAATATCTGGTTAAAACTGCCACATATTCTTACCAGAGATGAAGTGTTGGTACTCCTGCACCCAGTTTCTGAACTACTTGTTACTTATCAGTTATGTTGTTACTGTGTTTGTTTCTCCTCATTGTCGTTTGTTTATTGTTAATGGGTACACTCATTTGAACTCGGTAGTCACCTTTAACTCTATTGGGACACTGTCAATAATGCAAGCTAGAACAGCAGCCATTAATCTAATTTGACAATAATGGCTCATGTCAGTAAAAAAATGTTATCATATAATATTAATGGCATCAATAATCCGATTAAGAGGAAACAAGTCCTCAAATATATTGCCACACAGAGATGTAATGTCACTTTCCTGCAGGGAACCCACCCATAAAACTTAGAACCAGGGCATTCCCCACCCTCTACCATGCCTCCTTGGAGTGGGGTCAGAAGAGAGGTTTGGCCCATCCTGCTTTCAGCCTCCTTCCCTTTTGACGAAGAGGAGGTGATTGTGGATCCAGGGGCCCCGATATGTTATGGCTGTGGGCAGAGTGTGAGACACTGAGATAAACACTGGTGAACATATACCCCGGCTCGCCTTTGCACTTTTACTCCTCTATGATACAAACACATAATAGAAAAGGCGAGGGGCCTCCTGGTCGGGGGGGGGGGGGACTGGAACCTGATCTTTAACACGTCTCTGACACAATCTCCTAGATCCCCACTCCAACACTAGGATAGCCTGCTCATTTATGAAACTAGCATCCGAGGTGGGTTTAGCAGATACTCAATAGCCAAGGACTACACCTATTATTCTCCTCGGTTTAACATCTTTTCCAGACTAGACACCTTTTTTTACCGACATAAAAGACATGTCCTCCTTCAGCTCAATGTTGGTGGGCACATCCATCCTCTCTGACCACCACCCAGTATTTCTTCAGATTGACCTACTGATAACCCCAGAAGTCCACCCATTGGAGGCTGAATGTCTCTTTACTACAGGATAAGGAAACACTTACTGAAGTCAAGAATGTCATTAAATGAACAACAGAACATAATTCCAAACCAGGTATCACTCCCCAGATTCTATGAGATATGGTAAAAATGATGGTCAGAAGAAAACTTATTTCAATAGCGGCATACAAGAACAGCAGCTGGAAAGGCTCCATGAACAGCTCCAGTCATTAGAGTCTGCACACAAGTTAAAATGGTTTAAGCCTAAGGATGAGGAGATAAAGTTACTAAAAGCCAAAGTACAGAATATACAAAAAACTGAAATGGAAAAAGCCTTCTGGTACTTAAACAACGCTATTTCGAGGGGGTGGGGGCAGGGCAACTAAGTTCCTGGCTTTCTGTCTCAAACAGCAGGCAAGGGCGACTATTACTAAGATAAAACATATAACGACTGGCCAGATCTCCCATAGAAGGGATCAGATAGTGGAAGCTTTCATTTCCTATTATAGATGCTTGTAACAGCACCAAATGGAATCCCCATAGACGGACAAGCTTAGATTCCTTCAAACACTAAATGTACCATCCCTGAGTTTGGAACAGGGCCATTCCCTTGTCGCCCCCATTTCCCAGAGCAAGATATTGGCCACCATCAAAAACCTCAAGCTGTGTAAATGCCCAGGCCCTTAAAGGTTTCTGGGGAGAATTTTACCAGACATTCCAGTGATAAAATTCCCCATTTTTAAGAGATATCTACACTGAGATCTGGGAGGAAGGGAACTCCTCACCATCCTGGCATTACGCCACGATAACAGTACTCCACAAACCGGGTAAGGACTCTACTGAATGCAGCTCCTACCACCAGATATCCCTTCTCAACACCGACTACAAAGTCTTTACCTCCATTAAAGCGGGCTGACTTAATTCACTGCTCCCCCAACTTATACCAGACTGGGTTTGTCATGGGCAGGCAGGCCTCCCCCGAGAGTGTCCGCCGCACAATCAATGTTATAAATGCCATCCATCGCATCCAACTACCAGCCTGTGTTATGAGCCTGGACATGGAGAAAGCCTTTGACAAGGTCTCGTGGAGCTTCCCTTCACAGTATTGGAACACTTGGGCTATCTGCAGTCATTCATAGATGGTGTAAGAGCTTTGTATGCTGCTCCACAGGCCAACATCAGGATTAATGGAGGTATTTCCAACACGTTTATTCTGGGCAGAGGAACCCACCAAGGGTGCCCCCTGTCCCCTCTCATCTTTACCCTTTACATAGAGCCTTTGGCAAAGGCAATCAGGATGGATACAGATATTAAGGGAGTTGGAAGTGGGGGGTTTCGGCCAAAAAAATCTCGTTATACATGGACGATGTCTTTCTCTACCTCTCCAGCCCAGAAATCTCGATTCCTAAAGTATGGTTTATTCCTTGAGGAATTTGGATATCATGCTGGATATGTTTTAAATAAGACAAAGACAGAGGTGCTTAGGTTCTACTATAACCCCTTGCCCACCATGCAGTGACTACTTACTCTCAACTGGAATATCCCCAAAATTAAATATCTGGGAACATACATCCCTAAAAACCTAAGAACCCTATTTACAGTGAATTTTACCATGTTAATTTCTCAACTTCAGCAAGACAT
This sequence comes from Neoceratodus forsteri, assembly GCA_016271365.2. Classification (NCBI taxonomy): domain Eukaryota; kingdom Metazoa; phylum Chordata; order Ceratodontiformes; family Ceratodontidae; genus Neoceratodus; species Neoceratodus forsteri. The sequence continues at coordinate 686,962,783 of CM028134.1, forward strand.
AAATAAATGGTCCCTCCTAAACTTCCCAATGCACTCAGGCATACAATCTATCACTATGAATGTGCTGTCAAGATTTTTAAACCTTTTTCAATGCCTCCCTCTCAATATCTTGGAAGTTTTTCTTCAGACACGGCGAAAGATCTTGAACATATATGTCTGGAATGCTAAGAAACCCTGAATTAAATACTTGATCATGCAAACTGATAAGATTTATGGGGGTAGAGCACTCCCGGACTTGGAAGACTACTACCTGGCAGCACACTTGAAAATGGCACTATTCTGGTCAGTGCCAGGATATCGGGTGAACTGGAAATCGATGGAGCTGGGGGAGGGGGGCACGCCCCTGGGAGCGAGGGTCATGGACCTTTAATTTCCAACCAGAAATGGCGACCTCTCCCTCATGACAGCCCGCAACACTTTGCAGGCCGTTTACAGAACTTCAAGAAAATATAACTTAGAACCCATGCTATGGTCTCTGCAGTGGTTCACCTGGACTGATTCCTTCACAACAGCTAGGTTAGACCATACCTTCCGCAGATGGGCAAGACTGGGGTTGTATCGCCTGGAACGTTTTTTTTTTTGTTTTTTTTTGGGGAGAGAATGACCCTGGATTTCCAGACAGTCTGGGACACCTTTGGATTATACCATTCTGATCATTTTAGTTTTTTACAACTATGAACACGTACCACCTGCACCCAGGAAGTGGAATGTGAATCCGCCCAGACATCCCTCTTACCTGAGGTGATCAGAGCAATTCTAAACCACCAAATACCAAACATTAGCCCTATACAAAACATTACAGGGCCTATATAAAGGCTGCACGGCCCCTCTAAAATCTAAGTGGCAAAAGGGGAGAGACATACACCTCACTGACGATGGCTGGGAAAGAATATTTAAAGTATCAAGTAAAATGACCCACTCACCACTCTGGCAAGAATTTGCCTGGAAGATTAGGTTGCGCTTCTTTTACACCCCTGTCACACAAAATAGGTGGAACCTCAGTCGCATCCCGGATTGTTGGAGGAAGTGTGGTGAGACTAGAGCTCAACACTCACGTTTTGGCAGTGTCCAGCGCTCCAGCTCTTTTGTAGGCAGGTTGTGGGTGCGGTTCAGGACCTGTTCACAATCGCCACCCCCTAGACTTGTCTAATATGATACTAGGCCTGCCCCCAGCTGTTCAGGGGGCCAATCAGCTGTACCTGTGGAGTATCCTTTTGGTGGCCGACCACAAGGCCATCACACATCGATGGCTTGCAGAAGAGCCTCCACAGTTTCGGCACTGGTTGGAAATAGTCCAAGATATCTTACCCATGGATAAGTTGACATAGACGGTTAACTTGAAAACACACATTTTTGTTTAAAGATGGGCTAGATGGTCACTATAAAAAGATTTACTTCCCGCAGAGAGTAATTGACCAAATGGTCTCCACCGGACTGTGACCTCCTCTTGCTCCCTGCCCTATATCAGAACTTTTTAGGAGTACACAAACAATGAAGGAATACTGAATTGTCAGCCACTGGGGTGGGCGGGGTGTTCCTGTACCACTATTAAGAGTAGCAGATCTCTGTATTAGAGTGGGTAATAGCTTATTTCCATACAAAACTTTAAGAAACTTCAATAACTGTTCAAGTGACTGCTCACTTCTCTGTGAACTGTTCATGCTTTCTTGTATTTGATGTACCCAAGCCTTTCAATAAAGATGAATTAAAAAAAAAAAAAAAAGACAGATAAGGCCATGGGGCTAGATGGGATGCATCATAGGGTGCTCAAGGAACTGGCAATAGAAGTAACTGAACCTCAGGTCAGGCTATTCAGTAACTTAATTAAGACAGGGGTAGTTCCAAATGTCTGGAGGGTAGCAGACAAAGTACAGCTCCATAACGGAGGAGAGACACAAGGAGAAACTGGGTAACTAGAGACCTGCCAGTCTTACCTCTACTGTAGGTAAACTGATGCAAACACTAATCAAAGAGGACCTCGAAAACTACCTGAAGAGCAATGGACTCCAAGACAGTAAACACCATGGGTTCATGGCAGGAAGTTCTTATCAGACCAACCTGATAGTATTATTTGACTGGGTAATGAGGGTAGTGGATAAGGGCTATGCTGTGGATTTACACTACTTTGATTTCAGCAAAACGTTCAACTCGGTGCCTCACAGAAGGTTGTTGAACAAGCTAGAGGATCAGGGTACAGCAAAAGGCAAAGTTAGATGGGTGAGAAACTGTTTGGAAGGGAGACAGCAAAGGGGGTTGTGGTTAACAGAGTCAAATCTGAGGAGAGGCAGGTCACCAGTGGGGTGCTACAAGGATCAGTCCTGGGTCCAGTCCTTTTCAATATCTTCATTAGTGACATGACAGAAGGAATCCAGGGCAAGATGTGTCTTTTCGCAGACAATACTAAGCTCTGCGGCAGGGCAGACAACGAGGAGGGGGTTAGGGAGACTTGCAACAGCTGGAGAGGCTGTCAAAAGTTTGGCAGCTGAAACTCAATGCCAAAAAGTGCAAGCCGCGCATATAGGGAACAAGAACCTGAGGACAGAGTACTTGATGAGGAAGGGCAGTAAAGCTGTGCACCATCTCTGAGGAAAGGCACCATAGGGTCATCATCAGCAACCACCCAAAACAAACCAGTGTAACAAGGCCTACAAGGTAAGGTAAACAGGATCTTGGACTGAATAGGAAGTGGTACTGACAGCAGAAAGGAGGAGGTACAGTACATTCTACGTGAATGTACATCAGATGTATGCATATTTCGGTTGCATGCACAAAAATGGCATGTCCCATTCCCAATACTGTATACTTGATAAAAAAATTTGCTTGAATGTACACAAAATTGTGGTTGTATGCACAATTTTTCTTCCAGACAGGGACTCCACAGACATTACTAATGTCAGTCATACCTGTTAAACAGGTGCTAACTGTACTGCCAATGGTTAAGTACATGCAAGTTTTAGTCAGTTTCAAGCTGTCAGAACAAGCAACCATGCAGAAAACAAATAGTTTAAACAGCTCAGAGTGCACAACATTGGATGAACAGGCATGTTTTCAATGAGTCTGATACATTCACTAACAGTAAAAGTGAATAGCAGATGAGAACATGTGTTTTACTAAGTGGCTCCATTGATTTAAATACAATTTCAGTTGTATGCCACTTCGGATGCATGCACAAAAACAGGGTGCCCACTGACTATTACTACCTCTCTAAAGATCACTGGTGAGGCCCCACCTGGACTATTGCGCCCAGTTCTGGAGCCCTCATCATAGGAAAGATAAAGACAGGCTGGAGACAGTGCAGTGTAGGGAGACCAAAATGATTCAGGGCCAGTAGGACAGATCTTACAAGGATCGGCTCAAGGCACTAAACATGTACTCTCTGGAGGCCAGAGGAGAGAGGAGAGGGGAGGGGAGCTACGATACCGACCTTCAAGTTCCAGAAAGGAATCACTGCAAAGAACTATTTAGCATAAGTTGTGAATCAAGAACATGGGGGCACGAGTGGAAACTGGCGAGCGGGGAGATTCAAGAGGAAAATAAGAAAGTTTTATTTTACACAAAGGATGGTGGAGCCGTGGAACAATCTGACAGCTGATGTGTTGGGCACGAAAACTATCAATGGTTTCAAAAAAGGCTGAGACAGTCTAAGGGCTTAGTGGCTGCTCAAGGTGACAGCGGTAGGGTGGGGAGCATGGGGTGGATAGTGTGGGTTAGAACCCTATATAAACAGTAGGTCTTAGCTTGTTAGGGTTTATGGGCAGACTGGTCTTTTTCTGCCGTAATTGTCTAAGTTTCTATGTAAACCTTCCATATTAAATTAATTCTACACACAATCTATCAAAACAAAAATATAAACAAAGTATGTCAATCTACTTGCATGATGGCAGTGTTGTGTGCCCTCATGCATGGAACCTGGATTGGAATCAAATTAAGAATCCCTTCTAGGGCTGGTGGAGGTAATGGCACAACAACCACGTAATTGTAATTACTTCACAGAAAATGTCAACTGATTGTGTTACTGTCAACCCCCATACTTCCACCTCAGTAGTCCTGCAATGATGGTTACTGTTTTTTTGAGGGAAGCTAGGGATCCTCTCCTGTTTGAGGGGGTCTGCCTGAAATGTGATCACTCATACATGGGGTAGCAGAAAATCTGGCAGGGACCTTTAACACAGCCACAAGAGTGTCTGTTGCTTGGAGCATCAAAACTCACCACCATGAGGCTGGTCAGGAGTGAAGAGACCTTTCATACAGAAGCTTGCTAGGGTCAACATCAGCAACAGTGGTACAACAGAAAGCAGGGCAGAGGTACAAAATCCCAAAAGAGTATAAGCTTGGGAGAAGGGGACGCAGAATTCAAAGTCCATAGAGGGTAAAAATAATTGCTGGCAAACTCCAATTACACCTTCATACTACATTAAGAGATAACGGATGATCAAGAGCTTCTGGATGGCACAGTGGATAGTGCACCACATTCCCACGCCAATGACGTGAACTTGGGAGCTAGCATAGATGGCTTGAGGGGCTGGGATAACCAGCCATGGGGGAATGGCACCGTAGGTTCACAGCTGCAGCAATCCCTGCGGTGGGTCAGGAAGCTTGCCTTCTCCACAGGGTATTGCTGCATGGCAGATAGGGACAGTTCTCAGCGCCCAGAGGGAGATGAGCAGGACAAGAGAGAAAAATCAAAAAAGAAACGTGCATTGGGCCATCTAAATAACTGCGGTCACATTCTTCAGGACATACTCCGTGTTGATCCCCACTGGTCAACAGTGGGGGAAGCAGGTGACAGGACTAAGGGGTTGCCAGCTGAAAGTCCCCAAAGCAGGTGTGGGTGGCTGCTTAGGTGGAAAAACAGCTTGATTAAAAAATAAATATACATCAGCATACAAAAAACTCCCGAATTCCAAAAATACGATTTGCTGTTTCCATGGAAAAGTATACGAGTTTATAGTGATATGCATGCCAATTCTAAATTTAATTGAAAAAGAAATCCATTATAGCAAAGTACTCAGACAAATAACTTATCAAGCTTTCATGAGGCCAACAAAAAAACATAATTTACTGTGTACTGACAATGTACTTTAAATGGAGTTCTGGGAAATATAAAATATTGAGTAAACAACTATTTTGTAGATAGTTCTAACCATTAAAAGTATTACTGTACAGCTCTTCACAAAAATGCTTGTGCTGACAAACTATGGTAAAGAAAGCAGCAATCTGAGTTTCAAGCAAAAGATGTCTGATCATTTAAATCATTACTTTTATGGAAATGAACAATAAGGGCCCTGTTCAGTACCACTTTGCATGCAATTAACAATGCATGCCCATTTCTCTATTAAAATAATAGAGATACAGGTGCATAAAGTGTTCTTAGATAGGGCCCTTGAGATCCTTTGCAAAAGCTATTTGAACTTCGGATTCAATAATTCATTTTAAAACATAAAATATTCAGTGAGTTTTTGACCAACAATAAAAGTTTAACCCTTCATTTGTAGAAACCAAACAAAACTGTTATTTTGAATGCTAAATGACAACGGAAAATTTTTATTAGAAATGACAATCTTAACATGAGATCTTCAGACGGGGGGAAAAAAAAAAGTAATTAGTAGCAGTTCACCAATTCATGTAATTTTCCTTCAAAGATCAAATGTTCAGCAGGCCCGGTGGCGAAGACGGATGAGGCGCTGGACACCACACCTCATGCCACGCCGGTGACCTGGGTTTGGGAACGAGCCCGGGTCTGAGGAGGTCAGTGGGGAGATGTGGGTACCTGCCAACCGCAGCCTCCACCTCGGAGGGAGAACTAGGTCTCCTCAGAGCTTGGTCGCCCCCTGGTGGAGGCAGAAGTGGCTGTCGCTTCCGAGGAGTGCCGGTGTTAGGCCCAGGGAGGGCGGAAGGGACTGGTACTGGAGCTGTGGTGTGCATGTGCACCTCCACGCACATGTATCGCTGCTTCCAGGGCCTCGGATAGGATCGAACATACGGGCGAAACGGAGGAAAAATCGGGGGGCACCTAGACTGAAGCATCTGGGCCAGCTCTGGGGTTACACTGGGGCGCGCATGGCGCCATAAGACTCCCCCAAAAGACCCAGAGTCTGGTAATTTGGCAGACAAGCTGGAGGTCTGCCAAAGGAGGATAAATAGACTTGTGCTAAAAAAAAAAAAAAGTTAACTTTCTTTGTTTTGTTCCCACAGTTCAGTTTTAAAACTATAACTATTTAAATTACTAAAGACAGAATTCATTTTAGAAAGGGCACTGGCCTTGTCTCAAGACCATAAAATGGATAAAAATATACCCCTTTGCTCTCTGTACAATAACACTCCACTGTTTCCACTGCCCCTAAAAAACAAGGTTATGGTGAGCCCAGGAAGCACCATCTATAGTCAGGGAAGGGGTTCAAGTCATCGTCATCAGGACACAACATGAATGTAAATGTGGAAGATGGATAGTTTGCAGAAATTACTGAGCTGTGATTAACATGGCATAATAGCATCCCCTAGTTCTCCATAGCACTTCAGTCCTCATTTCTGTGGCCAGGCTCCTAGGCTTCTGCTGCAGCGTTTGTTCATATCTGCAGTATGCATTAATCACTTCTGTGTCACGACGCAGCCCTGCCATTTACTAAAGTTTGAGAAAGGTCACAGATGACATCACATGCTGAGCAAAGGGGAAGGGCTTCACTATAAACAATGAAGCCAAGAGCATTATGGAAATACTATATTTTACTGAAAAAATTACCAATTCCATAGCACTACATATATTTTGCTGCAGAATGTCAGTTCAGCTGAAAATTCTACAGCTGTGGAATTCCAGGACCTTGGTTACAATGTGAATGTGACCAATACCAGCCAGCTTTAAGCTTAGCCAATTAAAGTGATTTTCCAGTTTCTGACCAAAAAATTACACTTAGCACCACTTTGACCAGTCAGGGAGACAGATTACAGGAAAGCTGCACACAGCCACTGTGCCTAGTAGCAAAGTAAATGTATAGCTTACAGCTAACATAAAAGAGAGTTAATTATCAGACGTTATTTTTTTATTAAGATTTAAAGTCAGATCATTGGAGGAGTTAGACAGGCAAACAGACAGTAATGCTGCTTTTGTGAGAGACCTACAGTTCCTGAGATGAAAAGTCAAATCCCTAGAAAAGAGCCATTGACAATCCAATATTAGAATAGATGGCTTCCCCCCACCTCCACCCTAGTTTGTGACCATCACATGGTATGGTTCAATTTGGCTACTACATCTAAATCATCCTATTCCAAGGCAAAAATATGGGACTTCAGAGGAGCTGACTTTGATAAGATGGCCAACAGAGTTAAGCTAGCCCTGGCAAAAAGAAACACAGGTGAGGGGGTACAGACAAAGTGGGCAAGCATTAAGGATGCAGTACTTGAAGCAACATCCCATTGTGTTAGACAGAAAAGGAAGTGCAAAGAAGAAGGAAACCACTTTGGTTCTCAAATACAGTAGCAGAAAGGTCAGAGCCAAAGGCTGGCCTTCAGGAAATATAAGGGAACACAGCGGGATGAAGATAGGGAGGCATACCAAACTGCCCTAAGGGAAGCAGGTAAGGCAGTAAGGCAGGCAAAGTCCCAAACTGAGGAAACACTAGCACGAACAGTAAAAGAAGGTGACAAGACTTTCTATAGATACATTAGTGAAAGGAGAAAGTCCAGAGGGGGTATTGCTAAGCTTAATGGAGAAAAGGGAGCATGTGAGGAGGAGGACCCTGTAAAGGCATCTATCCTAAATAGATACTTTTGCTCAGTATTTACTGAACAGAAGGTAGGGCAGGGCCCACAGCTCAGCATCATGGACACAGGGGGGAGGGAGGTGAGCACTACTCCCTTCACAAAAGAAAGGGTCCTACAAGAGCTTGCTAAGCTCAGGGTGGATAAGGCAATGGGACCTGATGGCATACATCCCAGGGTACTTAAGGAGCTAAAGGAGGAACTAGCAGAGCCATTAGCAGAATTGTTTAGTGAGTCTCTGAGCACAGGAGAGGTCCCAGAAGACTGGAGAAGGGCTCATGTGATCCCGCTCCACAAGAATGGTAGCAGGAGGAGGCGGGGAACTACAGACCGGGTCAGTCTTACCTCAGTAGTGGGCAAGATTATGGAGGCACTCCTTAAGGAAAGGATAGTGCAACACCTGGAATCCATAGGGGCACAGGATCCAAGACAGCATGGTTTACAAAAGGAAGGTCCTGTCAAACTAATCTCATAGATTTCTTTGACTGGGTAACAAGAGTGGTGGACCAAGGGGGAGCAGTTGATGTCGCCTACCTTGACTTCAGCAAAGCTTTTGACACTGTTCCACATAGAAGATTGATAAATAAGCTGGGTAGGCTCGGGGTGGGTCAGAAGTTGGTCAACTGGGTGGCAAACTGGTTGACGGGCAGAAAACAGAGAGTGGTGGTAAATGGTATACAGTCAGAAGAGATGCAAGTCACAAGTGGGGTACCTCAGGGATCAGTCCTGGGGCCAGTCCTCTTCAACATCATCATTAGTGACCTTGCAGATGGACTAGAGGGTAAGGCTTGTCTGTTTGCAGATGACACCAAGATCTGCAACAGAGTAGATGATCCAGATGGGGTGAGCAGAATGAGAAGAGATCTGGATAAACTAGCAGAATGGTCAGAAGAGTGGCAACTGGGATTTAATGCAAAGAAGTGCAAAATCATGCACATAGGGAAGAGAAACCTGAAGCCACCTATAGGCTGGGAGGGGAGTTGCTAGCAGTCACAAAGGAAGAAAGAGACTTGGGCATCATCATCACTGATGACCTAAAATCATCCAAGCAGACCTCTAAAGCAGTAGGTAAGGCTAGGGGGGTGTTAGGGTGTATTAGTAGGGGTATCACAAGTCGTAAGAGGGAGGTAATAATCCCTCTGTACAAGACACTGGTTAGGCCCCATCTGGAGTACTGCGTGCAGTATTGGAGGCCACACCTTCACAAGGACATTAACCAAATTGAGGCAGTCCAGAGAAGGGCAACCAAAATGGTGCATGGACTGCATCAGAAGACATATGAGGACAGATTAACAGAGCTCAATATGTATACCCTTGAGCAAAGGAGGGAGAGAGGTGATATGATCGAGGCATTCAAACACCTTAAGGGCATAAACAAGGTGAAAGAGTCTAACATGTTTAAATATAAGAAAAATAGCAGGACAAGAGGACACAGCATGAGATTAGAGGGAGGCCGATTAAGGGGAATGTGAGAATTCTTTTCCAGAAAGGGTGGTGGATGCATGGAATGGCTTACCACAAGAAGTGGTGGCTATGAATACAGTGCAGGGCTTCAAACAGGCATGGGATAGGCATAAGGGAGCAATACAAATGACTATGAATAGATAGGCCACTGACAGAGCAAAGGCCGATGGCACATTTATAAGGTAGAAAAAGAAATGGGCAGACTGGATGGGCCTTGCGGTCCTTATCTGCCGTCAACTTCTATGTTTCTATGTAGTTTGTGGGAAAATCTGACATTCTTCCACCTATCAAAAAAATGATCTTTACGGACCTGAGCTTGTTGCCTGCAGAGTTGAGGACCAAAGTGCTGAGAACATTCGCCATAACTCAAGTATCTCTGGCACACGGAGATGCCTTACAGAGACCACTGACAGCCACTGCCACCTTATCATCTGCGGAGGCCCGTATCCCTTTGCTCCAGGCATCCAGAAGTTGGGGGTGGGGGGTGGCTCTCTCACAGGACAGCAAACTGGCCTCTTTTCTAATATATCCTTCCAAACTCAGACTGGAAAGAAAGATCTACAGACCATCAAGCAATCCCTCCTGCAGCGCAGGTAAGCCACACAGCTCCCCCCGATAGGTATTTTCAAGCAAAGGCTAAAGGCCCACCTTTTCAGCCTGGCTTTTATAGAATGATCTTGTGCTATACAGTTTTAATTATTATAGGTAACTGCAACAACTGGAACTCTGATTTTTATCTATTTTTGTAATTTCTTGATTTTAATTGTTTTATTTTGTTATGCTTTTGTTAGGTACTCAGAGCCTCAGGGAATGGGTGTCTTAAAAATAAAAGTTGCCTTGCCTTCTCCTTCCCGCAGGGCTACAAATCCACCACAGATCCAAAAATGCATATATTTTCTGATCCTAACTGCCTCGACTTTTTGCAGAAAAATTCCTGACTCAACTTACCGCTACAGAGACCGATTGAGATGGTATGAAGGTATTTGGGTCAGTGCTGCAAGAGACTACTGAACTTTCCTAATGATGCTTCTGAATTCACAGTGGGACTTTATGCTACGTTTTCATGATTTTAACTGTCTGCCATGTGATCCTTTATGCTTTATTTCACTATCAACTGACTAAAACGTTCAGTGGGCAAGAGGGTTATCAGTTTGGGTGTGCCTGTTTACACCACTCAGTTTGTGAACTGTTTAAAATGTTGGACATTATTTTTGCAACTGTTACCCTACAAGGCAGTAGTAATCTACCACTCTATGTAGGGCTGCAGCACAACTTAAATGAGCCCAGGACTTCTCATATAATATGCTCTTTCCCAATGTGCCCCTCAGCCCTTCACACAGATTGTTTTGTCTCGTGAGGGGCACAGAATGTCGTTTTTAATACCTGCATTGCCTATCAGTTGGTGAGAGTGTCATCCTGCAACATTACTTTGCTGGACTAAACACCTGACTAAATCTATTCTGGCAATTACATATTAAGGAATGCACTACAAGAACTTATAAATTTTTATTCCTTACTATATGTCACCTGTACATTCATTTTATGGGTCTGCATAGCTTCTGCTTACTATGTACGATGGTGTATACTCTACATCATAAAGAATATTTGGAAAAACATGAAGATCAATGGAACACCTTTGGAACCTGGCCAAAAAAATTAAGTGGTTAAGAACTGTCCACATAAAGAACCTTCAACTTTAGAAAAATACAGTTGTCTCTCCTTTGTCCAAGGCTATTTTCACTCTGTCATCCAACAGCCCTGACTCCACTTCTCAAATAGTGCTGCAGGTTTTCTTTTCTTCCCGTTTGGCCCACTACATTCCAGTCGGCTCCTGCCTCTAGCCTCCGCAGGCTCTAACACTCTCCTCAATCCCACTTGCACTACCCTTCCCATGTTGCTTAGAACATGGCAGCTGTATAGCAGTATGTGGCTGGCAGTACAGCCTAGAGGTTAGAGGAACGAGATGTGAACAAACTTGATACATCCAGCAGACCAGACTGGAGTTTGATTCTCACAACCTCCACTTGCATACTGTGTGACTCTGAGCAAGTCACTTAACCGCCCAGTGCTCCCAGGTCGCCCCTGAAAACAGGCACTTGTGCCTAGTGGGCCTTACCCAGTTACCAAAGACCAAAATAAAATAAAAAATAAATAAATAAAAACCCTAGGTTACCTCATACTGAAGTACAACACAGTTTTTTCTAACTTAAGTTATCCAATTCTCGTTTTTTCACAGTTGCACTTTAGTCAGCTGTAATTTTTCTGCTTACTGTCTGCATGTTGTAACTGCACTTCCTCAAATGTAAAGCAGCTTTGCTGCAGTTGTATTATACTGTTACATGATTGTACCTTCTCTTCTACTCTGTGCATGTGCGCACGCGCACACACACAGAGGCACACCTGACAACCGGCCTTGGCTCAGTATGCCTCTCCAGGTCACCAACTGCTAAATAAATATAACTAATTTTAAAGGAGAAATATCTCTAACTTGCAAGCCTGTTTTCTGTAGAAGCTGGGTTTTAAATACTGGTTTGCATTCAGTTATTCCAGCTTTACTGGTGGCTTAGTAAAGTCCCTGGGTATTCAAGTTTGGCGATCAAGTGATCTCACCTTCAAAGAACTGTCCTATCAGACATATAGTGGTGAGTGACTTGGTCACTGAAGGGAGACTTTTTAACACCTCTGAATTATTAGCACACCTTCAATTATGTAATAAATATTCAGTTTTGGGGTTTCAACTCAGACATATGTTAATAAAATGGTATGGTTCAGACACTTGGATTGTTCACTCAACAACCCCCCTTCAGGGAAATGATAGCTTGTAATATACAACCCCATTCTGTGTCTCGCCTGGTTTTGATATTTATAAGGATACACTATTCAGTAGAAGTGGGGCAACCTTGATACTGGGCCCTAACTTTTCCCGACAAAACCATTCCGTGGGAAAAGGTATGGCGGGGTTTATACCTATACACATCCAATGATCATCTCCGGTTGATACAATTTTATATTTTACACAATATCTATTACACTCCCGTAAAACTGCACAAAATGGGTACAGTCCCAACTCAGGCTTGCTTTAGGTGCAGCCAAGATGTAGGAATATTGCTTCATGTATTTTGGGAATGTCCCAGAGTAACTCCCCTATGGAGCCTAATCCAGAGGAAAGCTGATCCACTACTGGGTTTACAGGAGTTATTCACTCCCCAAATCTGCATACTGGGAGATTACAGCAATATTCCAATTAAAGAAAGTCGGTATTATATGTGTATTTCTTTATCTGTAAAAAACCTCGTTCTCAGTCACTGGAAAGATCAAGATGTGATAACTTATTCTGAATGGGTAAATGAATTGCTCTACAGCCTCAGGATTGAAAAAGCAATTGCTAACCTTCGTGGTAATATATTTAGTAGTAAGATAATGTAGAACTGTATTATACTGATTTCAAGGTAGGCCTATGCCATAGCCTATTGACGGATTGTATGTTATTAATCTTTTATTGTGTTTTAATGTATATTTCTCCTTTAAATTTAGTATATATATATTTGGAACACTGTTATAAAGCCATGGACCTAGTTGAAAAGGAGTTGTAAACGCAATCGAGTTAATCCAGATTCATATGAATTTATATGAATAAAATATTTTACTACTACTACTACTACTACTACTACTACTACTACTACTACTACTACTTGAGGACATCATACAAGGTAGGACTGTGCAAAAAGATGGCCATTCCCAGATGCCAAGTGTAGGATTAAGCACAACAGAAGTACTGGAAAAGGATACCACAGATGAGGCATCCCTCTTCATAATGCCAATCAATGAGCAGGTTTCCCTCATCTGAACCTCCTCCAGGTGAGAGACCAGAAATAAGGACAATCTGTCCAGCAAAGAGTAATTGTACCCTGAGGCAGGATTTATTTATTTTTATTTATGACTCTGATTACCGGGTAGGTGCACTGATCGAAGAGACTGTTTTCAGGCATGACCCGGGCCACAGGGATGGCACAGAAATACAGGTTACTCACCTGTAACAGGAGTTCTAGGAATGGTATATGTTGTTCATCCACAATTACTGGCAGGTTTCCTTGCCGCTTTAAATCTTGCTGGAAGGTCCTCAAGCTGGCTCCTCCCATCCACCCGGGTGGTAAACTCTCGGCTCCGCCCCATGGCGTGAGATCTAGCCTGCTGGAAGCCAGGTTGTCAGGTCGAAGCCGGGAATAGGTGGGTTGTGTGGATGAACAACATATACCACTCCTAGAACTCCTGTTACAGGTGAGTAACCTGTATTTCTAGGGACATGGATATGTTGTTCTATCCACACTTACTGGCAGACTCCTAGCAGTTCTCCGGGAGGAGGGAGGCAAGGTGCACACCCCCTACTTGGGAAATAAGGTCTAGAGAACCGAGGTCCCAAAACCAGCATCCTGGCGTGACTCAAGGTCGATGTGGTAGTGGGTAATGAAGGTGTGCGCTGACTTCCAGGTAGCAGCCCTGCAGATTTCCTGGATAGGGACGTCCCTGGAAGCAGCCACCAAAGCAGCGGTATGGCAGGTAGAATGAGCTCTTATCCCTCTGGAAGGCTCCATGCCTGCCAACCTATAGCAGAGATCTATGCAGGAGGTGACCCACCTGCCTATCGTCTGCTTGGCTGCAGGTCTGCCAGGTGCGGCTTCAGCGTAGGTGACAAACAGCTGGCGAACCTCTCCCCGAACTTCAGCCATCTGCTCCTTATAATAAGAGAGTGCTTTTCTAGGGTCCAGACTATGGAGCCTATATTCCGCCTCCGAGGTGTGACTGGGGTAGAACACTGGCAGAGTCAACACCTGGTTAAGGTGAAACTCTGACACCACCTTCAGAAGGAATTTCAGGTGGGGGCGCAGGACAACCTTGTCCCTGTGGAAGACCAGATAAGAAGACTCTATGGAAAGCGCCTGGAGCTCTCCCATCCTTCTGGCTGACGTGATAGCCACCAAGAAGGCCATCTTCCATGACAGGTGAGAGATATCACACCTGTGCATCAGTTCGAATGGCTTGCCCATGAGCTTAGCCAATACCAGCAGTAGATCCCACGGAGGTGGAGGTTCTCGCACCGGAGGGGGTATGTGATCAAGGCCTTTGAAAAAGCACCCGACCACCTTCTCCTGCGACAACGACTGCTTCCCGGCCCGTGCCCAGTAAGCAGAGATAGCTGCCTGGTGCACCTTAAGGGTCGTCGACCAAAGCCCTAACTGAGAAAGGGACCATAGGCAGTCCAGAATGCTGGCCAAGGAACAGGAGGAAGGGTCCAACCCCTTATCCTGACACCAAATGGAGAATCTCTTCCATTTGAAGGCATAGCATTTTCTGGTCGACTCCTTACGGGATGCCTCAACAATGTTGAGGACCTCGTTGGAAAGACGCAAGGCCTGGAACTCTAGCCGCTCAGGAACCAGGTCGTCAGGTGCAGGGATTGAAGGTCCGGGTGGAGAACCTTCCCCTGGTTGACTGAGATCAGGTCCGGGCGGGCTGGAAGCCGCCTCGGGAGCCTGGAGCTGAGGCTGAGGAGATCTGGATACCAGAACCGCAGGGCCAGTCTGGGGCAACCAGAATCACCTGCACCTTGTCCCTCCTCACCTTGAGAAGCACTTTGTGGATCAAGGGAAATGGGGGAAAGGCGTAGAAGAGGCCCGGGGTCCACGGCCTCGAGAAGGCATCAACCTGCAGCGAACCCTGCTGTGGGGAGCAGGCATGAAACAGCCTCAGCTTCGCATTCTCCCTGGAGGCAAACAGGTCCACCTGAGGTGTGCCCCAGTGGCAGAACAGATCGTGTACTACCTCCGGCAGGAGAGACCACTCGTGAGATGCAGCACCTATCTGGCTTAGGGCATCGGCCAGAGTGTTGGAGGCTCCCGCCACATGGATGGCTAGGAGATCCGCCTCCAGTCTGCTCATGAGGGACCAAGTGCAGAGAGCTTCCTTGCACAGGGGCAAGTAGCGCATTCTGCCTTGGCGGTTTAGGTAGTACATGGTTGTGGTATTGTCCATCTGGACCTGGACCACTTGACCCCGTACAAATGGAGCGAAGGTGGTGAGGGCTAGTCGGACCGCTCGAAGCTCCAACAGCTTGATGTGACATCGAGACTCCTGAGGGGACCAGAGGCCATTCGCTCTGTGCTCCCCCAGATGGGCATCCCAACCCATCAGAGAGGCGTCGGTCGTTACAGTGACTGTCGGCTCGGGGGCGGACAAACAGGATGCCCTCCTGCAGATGAGCTGGAACGATCCACCACTGGAGAGTGTTCCGCATCTCCTGGGTCACCGCCACTGGTTGGTCCAGAGGACCGGAATGCTGCGACCATTGGCAGGCCAGTCCCCATTGTAGGGGACACATGTGCCAACGGACCACGCTGGTGCAGGCCGCCATGAGGCCCAGGAGGTGCAGGAAGTCCCGGGCAGGGTGCAATTGCCCAACCAGAAATGATTGGACAAAGGAGGAAAGAACTTCAGCCCCGTCCGCCGGGAGCCGAGCTCTGGCTCGAAAAGAGTCAAGCTCTGCCCCAATGAATTGAATCACCTGCACTCGCACGAGTTACGACATGACCTCGCTGATGAAGGAGGCCATCTGAGAGCAGACCTGGCGGGCCAGATCCCTGGACTGCTCCACCTCCACCCTGGAGGGAGCTACAATCAGCCAGTCATCTAGGTAAGGATACACCCAGACCCTTCGGCGCCGCAGGAATGCTGTCACCACTGCCATGCATTTGGTGAAGACCCTGGGAGCTGGAGAGAGGCCAAAGGGCATGGCCCGGAACTCGAAAAGGGACCCCTCCACTCTGAAGCGGAGGAATTGCTGGTGGGATGGACAGATTGGGACGTGAAAGAATGCATCCTGGAGGTCCAGAGAACAGAACCATACGCCTCGTTCCAAGCATGGAATGATCTGTACCAGAGTCACCATCCTGAAGGTTCGAGACCTTAGGAACTTGTTCAGCTCATGTAGGTCTAGAATGGGGCACCAACCCCCCATCCGTTTCGGGACCAGGAAGAAAAAATTACTCACCTTAGTAATGTTGTTTCTTCTAATGGAGTCTTGCTATATTATGACTATTGCAGTTTGTCCCACCACTAGAACTGCTCCAGAGGTGAAAGAGTTAACCTCCATGCAGAGCATGGAGCTTAGAGCGCGAGCTCGGTTCAGAAGCTCTGTTAGGGTGGTTTCAAACCGAAACCGTCAGATCTTTACGAGCAAAAACTCACTAAGGTTCTGTGTGGAAGCTGTAACCTACACTAGCCAACTGGCCACTAATATTATAATATCCTGGTCCCAACACCAAGACTCAAGTCAGTGGACCAGAAAAATAAGATAAAATAACTAAATAAACACAACACCCAAACATGAAAGAGGGCATCAATAAATGCCAATAGAGGACTGCCCACCCCATACCCAAAGTAGGAGTTCTGAGAGGGGCAGGCTGGGGAGGTCATAATATAGCAAGACTCCATTAGAAGAAACAACATTACTAAGGTGAGTAATTTTTCTTCAAACAATATGAATCTTGCTATATTATGACTATTGCAGACTACATAGCAGTACCTCCATGGAGGAGGACAGAACCTACTTGGAATAGGTTTCTGAAGCACTGCTGTGAGCAACCGAGCATCCCTCCTGGCCTGAATATCCAGGGAGTAATGCTTGGTGAAAGTGTGTACTGTCTCCAAGTAGCTGCCTGACATATCTCCAAGATAGGGATGTCTCTCAGCAGCTAGAGATGCAGCTGTACCTCTGGAGAGTGAGCCCTCAGGCCTGAGGGGGAACCTTACCCAGCTTTTGATAGCAAAATTGGATACAAGAAACGATCCACCTGGCAATGGATCTCTTAGTGGCAGGTCTCCCTTTCCCAACCTCACCATAAGTGAGAAACAGTTGGAGGGAGTTAAACCTCTGACCCTTGGTACACTCTGTGTAGTAACTTAGGGCCCTCTTAACATCTAAGCTGTGCAGCCTCCTCTCACCAGAGAAGGAATGGTCAGTGAAGAACACTGGAAGTGAAACAGATTGGTTAAGGTGGAAACTGAACCACCTTAGGCAAAACTTCCTGTTAGTCCTGAGGACACTTTATCCCTGTGAAAGGAAATAAAGTCAGTCTCTACTGATAAAGCCTGTAACTCACTTATACACCTGGCAGAGTGATGGCTACCAGAAATACAGTTTTCCAAGTCAATACTTAAGCTCTGTCAAGACAGAGGCTCAAAGGTTGCATCAGCTGAGCAATGCATACATTAAGATCCCAAGCTCGGGCAGGGTCCCTGAATGGAGGATTGGTGTGAAGCGTCCTTTAAAAACTTGGAAAATACAGGATGAGCAGAAAGAGAAGAGGGCTTCCCTGCTGAAATGAAGGCAGAGACAGCAGCCAAGTGCACTTTCAGGGTAGCTGGTCTCAGTCCCAAAGAATTAAGATAGACCATGTAGTCCAATACAGTGGGTAGATCACCAGATTCCGGGGAAACATGCTTCCCAGAACACCATATGGAAAACCTTTTTCCACTTGGAGTTATAGGTAGCCCTGGTGGAAGGCTTTCTAGCAGCCTTCAGGATTTCGAGAACACTTTGAGAAAGTTGTAAATCAGCAAATTCAACTGCTCAAGAGCCAAGCCTTGAGGTTGAGGGATTTGAGATTCGGATACCAAACTCTCCCCTGAGCACAGGTTAACAGATTGTGGTTCCTGGGAGACACAGCGGAAGATGGACTGCTTGGCGACAGAAGGAGTGGTACCAGGGCTGCCTGGCCCAGTCTGGAGCAATCAGGACTATTTTGCAGGGCTGAGACCTGCTTTTGACTAGTACTTTGAACAGGAGATGGAAGGGGGAAGGCATAAAAGAAACTTCCCCTTCCCAATCGAGGAGAAAGGCATCCAGGGAACTGGGCTCCAACACTGGGGCCTGCAACAAAACAGTGGAAGTTGATGATTGTCTGGGGCTGCGAAAGATCTCATCTGAGGAGTGCCCCATCTGGCAAACACTATCCCTCAGTACTAGGGATCCAGTGACCATTTGTGATGGCCCTGGAAATCCTGCTGAGAGCATCTGCCAGGACATTGTCCTTGCCTGGGAGGTGAACTGCTATGAAGGAAGTGTTCAGGGAATAAGCCAGAGACCACAACTTCATCGCCTCAGTGCACAAGGGCCGAAGACCGAGTGCCCCTTGTTTGTTGATGTACCACATTGTAGTGGTGTTGTCTGTTCTGACCTGTACCACCTTGTTCTGGAACAGATGCAGAGAAACCTGAAGTGCTAGAAAAACAGCTCTGAGTTCCAACAGATTGATGTGGAGCAGAGATTCCTGAGGGGACCATAACCCTGGGTGGAGAGGTCACCCATGTGAGCTCCCATCCCAAGAGGGATGCATCTGTAGGTAAGGGTCAAGGAATGGGACAGAGGGATGAAAGGCACCCCTGTCTCAGATTGCTCTGATCCTGCCACCACTGAAGGGCCTGGACCAGAGTTCGAAGTCACTGGGATTAACTTGGATAGAGAATCTCTTCTTGAGACCAGAAGTTCTCAAATGGAACTGAATGTCCTCATCTGAAATCTTGCTCCTTGCACTACAGCTGTGGAGGCAGCCATGTGTCCTAGGAGCTGCAGGGAAATGCCTTGCTGGTCGAGAGACCAGAGTGAAGGACGAGGCCAGGGCCACTAAGGTTCTACCCTTTCCAAGGGAAGGGTCTGTGCCTGCTTTTGTGTCCAGTTCTGGCGCCTATAAAGGTGAGTACCTGGACAGGTTCCAAAATTGACTTTGAAGATTGAGAAGAAATCCCAGAGAGGCAAGCAGCCGCTGGGCAACTAGCAGGTGTGATTTGACCTGGTCTGGAGACTGACCCACAATGAGCCAGTCGTCCAGGTAGGGAAAATGGCAATCTTGCCTTCTTAGATGAGCGACTTGCTACTGCCAGACATTTTGTGAACACCCTGGGGCAGAAGTGAGGCCAAGGGCACAGTTCTTGAACTGATAATGGCCTGAGGGCAGTTCGAATCTGGAGGTACTTCGATGGGGAGCTTCTGATAAGAACATGAAGTAGGCATCTGAGGTCCAGGAGGCTAGCCAGTCCTCGGCCTTAGGGAGGGTAAAATCATTCTAGTGTCATCATTTTGAACTTTGGCTTTAAAAGGTGCTTGTTTAGATAGCTTAGATCCAGGATAGGCCGCCACTCTCCTGTCTTTTTGGGGTAAGGAAGTACCTGGAGTACAGACCTTGCCCTGGTGAGGGGAGAAACCTTCTACAGCTCTGAGAGCCAAGAGGGTTGAGACTTCTGTTTCCAAAGCAAGAGCTCTGAAAGGTTTGTAGGTGGAAAAGATCTGGCTCTCATCTTTGGAAATTTTTTGAGCCGAGAATCAGACCCTGGCTCACTACTTCCAGGACCCACCTGTCTGAAGTTAAAGACTCCCAGTCCTGGACTAAGTGAGCCAACCTGCCCCTACAGGTAGTGGAGAGTCGACCCTGGGCATCCCATCAGGGTGCCTGTTTGGCAGGGGCTTTAGGCTGAGGGGTGGGAGCAGGCCTGCTCGAACCCCGTCTGCCTCTCCCTCTGAAGAACCCCCTCTGTGCATAGGCTGAAGAGGAGGAGGCCTGGGTCTGGTAAAAAGGCCTGTGAAAAGGCCTACCCCTACCCCTGGGGGGCTGCCTCTGAGGAGTGGCTTGCCGTTCCTTGGCTTGTGCACTCCTATAAGTGGTTCTATATTTGTCCATTTTCTTCATATAATTCTCTGTCTGCTCTCCAAACAGAGAATTTCCCACCACAGGAAAATCCATAGCCTTAGACTGGGTATCCTGTGACAAAGTAGTACACCTGAGCCAAGCCAATCTACGAAAAGCCACAGATGTAGCCATGACTCTAGAGGATACATCGTTAGAATCCACTGCAGCATGGAATTGCACCTTAGATGCATCAATACCATCAAGAGCCACCTGTTCCAGCTCCTTTGCAAGCTGGCCAGGGACCTTGTTTGCAAGGCCATGACAGTATCCCATCTAGATTTCTGGTATCTCGCAACATAGCCATATAGTTTGCTTGTCTGAGTCCCAAGGATGCTGCCATGTATTTGTTTTGGCCATGGCATCAATCTTCCTGGAATCCTTGTCAGGAGGATGTGAAGCCAGGGAATATTAGCTTTATCACAGGCTGCAGCCTGAACTACTCAACATGACTGCATTGTGTGAAAGAAAATCTGTATCAGGACTCGATAAAGTGTACCTCCTGTCCATCTTTTTATCCACAGGAGGCACAGAATTAGGAGCTTTTAAAATTTTTATTGTTTGTTTCCTAAAAGATTTATGTAAAGGGATGGACAATCTCCTGGACTCTGGGATATCCATCATCTCCACATAATCAGGCTCCTCTTGCTCATCCAAAGCCTCCTCTAAGGGAAGCTGGAGGGTCTCAGCAACTTTTTTATAAAACAAAAAATGAGAAGGGGACTCAGAAAGCCTAGGGGGAGACTCACCTGAAAGTCTGTCTGGGGAGATGTCCGGTTCAATGGGCACATCCAGACTTTCAAAGTCACATTCACACTGATCATAATCCTCATCCCCCTCCTCTGGTTCATAAAACTCTTCTATATCATATTCCTGAACCATAGGAACAGACCGAACCGACCTTTTGCCAGACAGTGGCGGTTCGGAGGGAACCGGGGACAGGGACTGGACAATCTGTATTGCCCTGGCTATCTCTGCAGCAGTTGGAGAAGGAATTTTGGACTCCAAACCTGCTGATTTTTTAGTTTTCTTTGCTGAACTGGAACCCCAGGAGCCAGCTTTCGCTTGCCCGAGGAAGTCTCGCCCTGGTCAGAGGGCACTTCCTCCGTTCGGGTTGGCACCGAACCAGGCTGGCCATCCGGTCAGCGGACTTTTTGCCTCTTGTTCCCTGAGCCTGCCCACTCTCTTGTCCAGGGTGGCTGCAGGGAAATTTTTACAAATCTGGCAGTCTGAATTGAGGTGGTCAAACCCCAGACAACAAGACATGTAGTGTGTGGGTCAGCCTTGGCAAAGGCTTCCCCACAGACACTACAGTGTTGAAACCCAGTGGGCCCGGTTTTTCTTTTGGGTTTCTCAGACATGATGCCAGCCTAACCAGCAAACTTGCCCTTTTAATGGCAGTGCCAGGCAAGACACCCTTATCGGTTCCAAACCGTGTCACAGGTCGTGGAAAAAACCGTAATGAAATCCGTTTTTTTTTTTTAGAACCGATAAGAACCGGGAACCGCACTAACAAACCTTAAAAGGCTTCAAACTTAAGTTTTAATACAATTCGATCGGTTCAACCGAACCGATAACAATTTTACAAGTTCCACACAGAAAAAACCCTATCTATTACTTACGATACCATAGACAGAGCTTGAACCGATCGGTTTTGCGGTTAAAATAATTAAATCGCGGTTAAATTCAACCGAGAAATAGCA
Source organism: Neoceratodus forsteri (assembly GCA_016271365.2). Lineage (NCBI taxonomy): Eukaryota > Metazoa > Chordata > Ceratodontiformes > Ceratodontidae > Neoceratodus > Neoceratodus forsteri. Next base: position 686,984,441 of record CM028134.1, read on the forward strand.
CTTTAAACCGAAGAAATTAACTGAGCAACAGGAGGAATCTCCGGAGCGACTGTTCAGTGAGGCGGAGTAAGAATCTGACGGTTTCGGTTTGAAACCACCCTAACAGAGCTTCTGAACCGAGCTCGAGCTCTAAGCTCCATGCTCTGCATGGAAGTTAACTCTTTCACCTCCGGAGCAGTTCTAGTGGTGGGACAAACTGCAATAGTCATAATATAGCAAGACTTCATGTTGTTTGAAATACCTGGACACAAACCCTGGGTCTGGTGGAGAATCCGCCACCTCCCTGATCACCTCCTTTTGGAGGAGCAGAGCAATGTCACCTCGATGAGCCGATAGAGAGGCTGCAGACCCCATAGCCCCCATGGGGAGATGGCTCGAGGGGGGGGCCCTGCTCGAATTCCAGAGGCAGACCCTTTCCTACCACTTCCAACACCCAGCAGTCCACGGTGATAGCGGACCAGGCGGAAAGGAAGTGGCAGAGCCGTCCCCCCATGGGGGGAACCCGGGGGGAGTGATGAGGCTGGGGGCGACACCCCTCAACCCATCACTGGGCAGGCTTGGAGGAAAGACCGGCCGAGGGACCTCCTGGGCCTTTCCCTCCCAGCTTCCTGCTGGAGGAAGCTGCAGGCTTGGCTTTGGGGTGCCAAGTGCAAGCCTGCTGGCCCTGATGCTGGTGTTGCTGGGCCGACGGCGCGAGGGCAGAAGGCCTAAAGGGCTTATGCTTCTGCTGGGCGGCCTTGTCCTTCTGGGCAGACGTGACTGAGTCCAAGGTGGCACTGGACTTCTCGATCCTCTGCAAATGACCCTCCACCCTGGGACTGAACAAGTCGGTACCCAGGAAGGGAATGTCTGCCAGCTTGTGCTGGGTATCCGCCGTGAAGGTGGAGATCCACAGCCAAGCTCTGAGGCGCATGGCCACTGCAGCTGCTACTGACCAGGCACAAGAGTCTCCAATGTCAGGAGCAGTTTGGAGATGTTGCTTTTCCACCGCCCTTCCCTGATCCCGCACCTGTTTGACCGTAGTCTGGAGGTCAGCCGGGAGATGAGGAATCATCTCATCCAGGGAGCCCAAAAGGGTGTGGGAAAAGTGTGCCATCAGTACGGCCGAACTGGCCTGACGAAGGCCTAAGGAGGACGCAGTGTAAACTTTACGCCCGGAGTAGTCCAGTTTCTTGGACTCTCTATCGGGTGGCTTGTCCACGTCCCGAGCGTTTCCGGAGCACCGGAAAACACTGTCTGTCACCAACTCCTCCGCAGAGGGGTGCTCCGAGAATCCAGAAAGTGAGCCGGTGGGAACAGCATACTTCCTGGCCAAGGGAGCTGGACAAGAAGCCGGCCGCTGCCATAGCTCCAGGGCCAGGCCAACAATGGCTTCGGCCACAGGAAAGGCCTCTGTAGGAGAATCCCCTTGGTGCAGTATCTCTGTGAGGGGATACTTGGCCCACTTTGACACGGGTTCGAGCTTCATCTCAGTAGATTCTGAGATGAGCCGAAGCAATCCCATGAACAAGGATGGGCTCTCGTCCACCGACTGTCCCCCAGAGGACTCCAGGTCGGGAGGCCTGGAGAACAGGGAAGAGTCATCGTCAGATTCCGAGGAGTCTGCAAACAGCTACCGAGGGCCTGAGCCACTCTCCACCTGCTAAGGATGATCGGGAGTGAGGGTGACCGACAACCAATGGGGCAACCCATGACCCGACTGAGAATCCTTGGTCGAAGCCCCAGTTTTTGGTTGTGGAGGCCGGGGTTCCACCTCAATGGGTGGTGCAGCTGGTTTCGGCCGAACAACCGGCGCCAGCTTCGGCCCCTCGATGACTACAGGGGATTGTTTTGGCCGCTCAGGGGACAGCCACTTAATGGCCGGGGAAGGTGACGGAGTCTGCTTGTTCCTGGTCAAAAGGAGCTGCGTCCACATCAGATCCTCGTAGCGCCGACGCAACTTGTGCCGGAGCCTATCCTCCGAGGAGGATGATGACGAGGATGAGTAGCGCCTCCGCTTCCCTCAGTGCCGAGACCGAGACCGCTGATGTCGGCGGGATCAGCTGGACCAAGAAGAGGTCTGAGACCGAGACCTTTGGTGTTTCAGGGTGGTGTCTGGGAGGGAGCGGGGGAAACCCATTCCTCCCATGGCTCTGGAACCTTAACCGGGGACACCGGCACAGGAGGCACAGGCAAGTCCTCGGTTTCCACCGGGAGAACCGGTGAAGAAGGGTCGTCAGCTTCTCTTGTCGACAGCCCGGACGGGTCATGAAAAATTTCGACTGCATCGACAGGTGTCTCAGCCGGCTGACCCAACGGGGACACCGTGAAGCCAGCGGCCTTAGCCGCAACCTCGAAAAAGTCGAGTGTCGACTATCCGGGGAAGGAGACCTCTCCCGTTCCCACGAACGCCGACGGTGAGACTTACCCGTTGATTCCTTTTTCTTGGACCGAGAGGAATGTCCTGATGGCCCCTCTCCCTTAGTAGAGAGGAACTGACAAAGCCCCTTGAATGAAGCCGAGTAGGAGGAGCCCAAGGAGAGCAGGATAAATGCCGCGACCGAGGAAGAAGAAGATGCGGCCTGGGCCGCCGCCTCCTCCTCAAGGGCGATCATTTGCTCAAGTTGCTCAGCCGAGCCCGCCGCCGCGGACACCACCCAATGGACCTCCTTCAACTTTACCAGAGGAATACATCTCTCAGGGCGCCCAAATTGAAGTCTGGTAGCATGGTCTTCAAGAACATTGACCGAGAAGGACTTGCACAATTCGCAGGTCATGGATCGCGATCGAGCCAGGCAGTAAACGACGGGAGCGGATTGGTCAGAGACATCTTCTGCCCACAAGGGCACCACCGAAATCCGGGAGTCGATTTGTCCATCGCAGCCGTGAAGGAAGGAAAAGACCGAAGTCTAGTAAATTTAAGTATGAGTTTCAGTTTAACAGACGAGTTAGGATCCAGGCCTAAAACGCAGAGCGCAAAGGAGGGAACCTGAGCTTCCAAGCGGTAAGGAAGATCTGGCATCATGGGGTGGAGCCGAGAGTTTTACCACCCGGGTAGGTGGGAGGAGCCAGCTTGAAGACCTTCCAGCAAGATTTAAAGTGGCAAGGAACCTGCCAGTAAGTGTGGATAGAACAACACGTCCCTAGAAAAGAAAGGTATACATACATACATGATAATTGTTTACACGAGTGTAAATATAAGAAAAGTACTGACAGAAGTAATAAGAAAGCAAACTATACAATACAAATACTGAAATCAAAATTAATTCTAATAGGCAGTCAATTAAGGATGCTATAAGCGGATACCCTCAACCGGAAGAGCAGTCAGTAGACTGCGCATAGGATAATACTGAGGTCAAAGCTAAATTCATAGGCAATCATTAAAGAGGCTATGAGCGGATAGCCCCAGTCTGAGACTTGAACTGTCCTGTTAGCCAGGCAACTACTGAGCACAGAAAAAAAATAGAAGAGGGTAAAGGTAGGAGTGCAGCAGAAAGCAGGCAGTGCAGTTGCCGGGGGCTACTTGGGACAGCAGTTGCAGCAATATTCCCAAAGCCAGGTTCTGAACCTGGATTTGAAAGAGAGGTGAGAAGTGGTTGATCTAAGAGATGAGGGTAGATTGTTCCACAGGGTAGAAGTTGCAACAGATAATGCATTACTTCCCATACCAGTAGTAGCTCTAGGGACTTGAAGGGGTGGGGGAGAACAACTGAGGAATGAAGGGTTCTGGGTGAGTGTCTAACCTTAAGGAAAGGGGGGGGGGTATGTCCCCTGTCCTGAGGGTGTTGTCGATGATACAGCCAAGGGTAAAGTCAAAGCGCCCTTCAAATGGGAGCCAGCCGAGAGACCGATAGAGGTCACAGTGATGAGTGGAGAATGGGACAAGTAGGGTGAATTGGCAGACGTTGTTGTAGACGGAGGTGAGACTAGCTCGAAAGGCAGTAGCTAGCAATCCCTCGTCTGCTGAGCAAAGCAACAGTCCAGGGCAGTGAGGAACCAGGAACTCTTTCAGATAGTCCGGGCCCAGTCCATGTAGGGCTTTAAAAGTCAGAAGACCGACTTTAAACGTGATCCGCCACTGAACTGGCAGCCAGTGCAGTCCACACAGCACTGGCGAAATATGACAGGACCGAGATGATCCTGTCAAAAGCCGTGCTGCCAAGCCGGCTCAGTGGCGTAGAGGGTTGAGGTGCTGGTGCCTTAGCTTGACCCACGCCGGTGATCTGGGTTCGGGAATGGACTCGGGGTGCCAGAGGCGTAGAGTATTGAGCATCCAGAAGACTGCTCTCCTCTCCGGGGGTTGGATCCGGGAACGCATCACTCAGCAGCGGCCCCCAGTGGAGACTGGGGGCACAGTCTGAGCATGCACTGAGAGGACAGTGGGAGAAAACCAGGAAAACGGCACCTGAAGCAAGAGGCTTGATGGCAGCCCGCAGTTTAGTCGCGGCACCCACCTTGATCCGTGCTCTGCGCAGAGTTATGAGTAGGGCTCCCTGCGGCCCCACTGCGGGGGCCACAGAGTCTGGGTGTCCGCAGCAGAAGCGGGCAGCGGCTGGATGTCCCCAAAGAATGGGAGCAGCTCAGGCGGCCAAAGAGGGATAAACAAATACTTAAAAAAAAAAAAAAAAGCCGTGCTGCCACGTTCTGCACTAGCTGCAAGCAGCGGATTTCTACCCCTGGTAGCCCTAGGTATAGGGAGTTGCAATAGTCCAAACGCGAGGTTACAAAGGCGTGGATCAGAGTGGGAAGGACGCCGGATGGAACAAGATGCTTAATCCTGGAGATATTCCTCAGATGGTTAAACAAGGATTTGATGACAGCAGACACCTGCGAAGGTAGAGTCAGTCCCTCGTCAAAAATTACCCCCAGGTTCCGCACTCATTCAGAGGTCAAGAGTGGTACACCCCTCAAGGTAAAGGTCAGAGGGTGAACCCCCACTCAACCCCCCTATCCGGCGACTCGAATCCACAACCAATACCTCAGTCTTATCAGAGTTCAACTTTAACCAACTGGCATCCATCCACTCCTGGATTTCAGAGAGGCAGCTATTAAAGACCGAGACAGCTCTATCCTGATCGGGCGCAAAAGAAATGTAGAGCTGGGTATCATCTGCATAACAGTGAAACCTCAATCCATACCTTTTTACAATGTCTCCAAGGGGCAGCATATACACTGCAAACAACATGGGAGACAGCACTGGACCCTGAGGGACCCTACATTATAGAGGAACTAGGTCAGAGGAAAAGACCCCAGACACCACCCTCTGAGATCTTCCCGTGAGGAACGATGTAAACCACCCGAGGACTGTACCCAACAGTCCACAGATGAACTTCAGGTGATCAAGCAGAACCCCATGGTTCACAGTGTCAAACGCTGATGAAAAATCTAGGAGGACAAGTATGGAACGGCTCCTCCAGTCTCTAGCCATCAGGAGATCATTGAGCACCCAAACCAGCGCGGTCTCAGTACTGTGCTTCTTTTGAAATCCGGACTGGAGGGGTTCATACATGTCATGGATGGTCAAATGGTCCTCCAGCTTCGTGGCCACTACTTTCTCGATCACCTTCCCCACAAAGGGAAGGTTACAGATTGGTCTGTACTTTGCAGGGCAGTCTGGGACCAAAAAAGCTTTCTTCAAGAGAGGTGTCACCACCGCCTCTTTCAGTGAGCTTGGAAACTCACCTGTCTCCAAGGAGTACCAGACTATCCAAGCTAGGACCGGACCGATAACATCAATACATCCCAAGATCAGGGAAGTGGGTCCTGGGTCCAAACTATAGCATGTAGGGCGCACATTCTGGACGATCCGCATGACATCCATGAAAGTTGGTCGGACAAAGGTACTTCAAGAAGACAGAGGGTAAGTGATCCTGCACTGATCCACAGCAACGCCCACAGAGTGTGCTGAATGGCAAGCCGATCTGATGTCAGCCACCTTATTTGCAAAAGATCAAGCAAGTCCATTGCACTCTTCTTGCGAAAAATCTTTCTGGACTTGCAGACAGTCTGGGCTGCACAGTCTGTCCACAGTTAGGAACAGCTGAGCTGGTCGATTTTGAGCAGCTGCAATCTCCCTGGACAGGAACTCTGCCTTCTTACGGGAGACTGCAGATTGATAGGCTTGATAATGGTCTACTAATCTAAGGTGGTCATCATCAAGAACGGATCTCCGCCAGCAACACTCTAACCTTCGTCCTAGTCGCCGCATCTCCCTCAGAGTTCCATTAAACAATGGGGATCGAGAGCGAAGGAAGAGAGGACGAACACGGACAGGAGTGATGACTTCCAGGACTGCCGTAATGGCCAAATTATAAGCCACCACGAGGGCCTCTGGATCACTGTTTGCCTCTGAGAGGGACGAGAGATCCAGCACCACCATTAGGCCTTGAGAATTTATATCTCGCAAAGGCCGGTACCGAGTCATCTCCACAGGGGTAGGCCTACATAGAGGGGGCACTAAAACTGAACCCCACGGTGTAGTGATCAGACCATCCAACTGGTTCCACCCCTAAGTTGGAGGCCTCAATCCCCAGAAGGAAGACTAAGTCAAGAGAGTGACCATAATTATGAGTAGCAGTGGTAACTACCTGTGTAAGGCTCAGAGATGTCATCAACTGGAGGAAGTGCTGACCAAATTGTGAGGGTTTGTCATTGACCCAAGCACTGAAGTTGCCCAGGACCATCAGCCTAGGGGACAAACAATATGTCAATGACGAAGTCCGCAACTTCCTGAAGGAATCTTCTCATCTCCTGGTGGACGGTAGATGAGGACGATCCTACAGCCTACACCTGTTGCCACAGTACACTCAAACGACTCAGTCTCCCAAACGGGTACATTCATGAGGTTAAGTTGAGTCCTGAAACAGACTGCTACCCCCGCCCCACCGCGATCCAGTCTTGGGCAGTGTACCACCGAATACCCAGCTGGAATTGCAGCCTCCAAGACAGGGTCAGAGTTCTCATCCAGCCAGGTTTTGGTGATGCAAGCCAGGTCCACCGATTCAACAAGATCTGTAATAATTGCAGTCTTCTTTTTAATGGACCTAGCATTGCATAACACCGCCCGAGTTGGATGAACCTCTCGGGCTGCCCGGACCATCTGCTACCATCATTTGTAGTGCCCTTCGGTAAAAAACAAAACAAAAAACACATACATGTGAAAAATAGATTTTGGCACACTAGGGAGGGCTCCCAGTGTGCCAGACTAGTAGAGGGAAAGATCAATGCCAACCCGTGGATTGGGCACCCTGAGGTCAGTTGAAAAAAAGGGGGCGTGGGGGGGAGGCGCATCAGACACCGGGAGTGGGCATCCTGGTGTCAGAAAAACAGTGTTTACTTTGGCACACTGGGGTGGCCTCACAGTGTGCCACAATAGTTGGGGGGGGGGGATGCTGACACAAGGGGATTGGCCACCCTGATGTCGGCTTTGGGGGAATGTGTGGTGGGTGGCAGGAGCCACCAATTATGCAAAGCCGCATCGCTCATTTTTCATTTAATCAGGAAAGGTACATGGAGCAAACGATTTGCTCATAAGTCCAGCAATGCGCATTACTGTGTACTGTAATTCGCATGGCTAGAATGTGCCTGGTTGCCGGGAAGGGAGGGGGAGGAGATCTGCTGCTGCAATGATGAAACTGTCCATGATTGCAGTGGCAGATTTCTTTCAAGTCCGGCACTCACTCTGAAACTGCCATCATCGGCAGCTTCCCTGTTGATTGGTGGCCAAGGGACACGCCCCGGAAGAGTTTGCCAGATTGGCCAAATACTGCCACACCTCTGCAATGCTCTACTCTCCTCAAAATGTTTCTTGCGCACAAGCCAACATAAAAACAAAGAAATTGTCGGCAAAAAAAGAAAAACTGCTTGGCCCATCCAGTCTGTCCATATTTTCCCTGCTTATTTCATCTCTGCAGACTCTATTCTCCTTGACCCTCTCCCTCCCTGCCTATTTACCAATATTCTCTTCTCTGCATCCCACGCATGTTTGAAGCCCCACTCTCTTTTTGCTCCTCCCACATCTGCTGGCATACTGTTCGACATCCACCACTCTTTCAGAGAGGTACTGGAGTACTTCCTCACGTCCAGCTTCATTACATGCCCTCTTGTCCTCGTCCACTTCTTTTGAAATATACTCCCCTCTCCAGTACCCTGTTCACCCCCTTTAGGTCTCCATTATGTCCCCCCAAATGGTGTACATGTCGAGACCCCTCAGTCTCTCCTCAGACGGCTTCTGATGTAATCCCTACACCATTTTAGATGCCCTCCTCTGGACTTCCTCCGCCATGTCTGTGCCCTTTCTGAGATGTGGCTTCCAGAACTAGATACAGTACTCCAAGGTGGGGTCTCACCAGCACCAGAGTGGTAACACTACCTCCCTCCCTCCTCCTGCTGGTGATACCTCTTTCCTATGCACTCCAGGATCCCTCTGGCTCTGCCCACTGCCTTGTCGCACTGACACTTTGAAGACATCACAGATGATAATTCAAAGGTCTCTCTCCTGCTTTGTGACCATTAATACTCCCCCCCCCATTTTATACTCGGCTCCTAGGTTTCTCAGCCCTAGGTGCATGACTTTGCACTTTTTGGCACTGAACTGCAGCAGCCATGTCCTCAACCACCCTTCGAATTTTCTAAGATTTCTACTCATTCTCTCCACCTCCTCCTGAGTATCAGTTTTATCACAGATTCTGATGTCATCTGCAAAAAGGTATACCATCCCTCCCAGTTCTTCTGTAGTGTCACTTATAAAAACATTGAAGAGGACCAATCACAGTATTGAGCCTTGCAGTACCCCACTGGTCACTCTCCCCTCTTATCAGAGTGAGCATCGTTTGCCACCACCCTCTGTTGCCTTTCCACTAACCAATTTTTTATCCAGTTTACCACTTTGGATCACACCCCAAGATGGTCCAATTTTGTTATTTTAACAGCAAGTTTCCAGCACACACAAACTGACATGTTTCAGATTACCATAAATCTTTTTTTGAAAAAGGATTTATGGAGTTTGTGTGTACTGAAAACTTGCCGTCTTCTATCTGGCAGAGCATAAGACCTTGCTGAGTCCACGTAGGACATGTCCACTGGCAATTTTTGATCAATTTCCCTGGTAACCCAGTTGAAGAAATCAACCAGAATCATCTGGTATGACCCCCAACCCACCCAATGAATCCACACTGCCTTTGGTCTCGTAACCCACTGGATTCAAAATTTCAAGATACTCCTCTAGTCTTTCCTTTAATAGGGTGTCCATTCCATTTCTGACATGGGTAGGAGCACCATTAGCACTGGGATCTGTGATCGAGAGGACTGTTCACCAGTGGAGCTTACACCCAGGCCTGAAGGATCAGCTGACTGATCCACCAGTGGTGAGGCTTTCGGCTGCCCAGATGGAAACTCTGTGAGCAGACAGACTAGCTCTATAAGTGGTTAGACCTCTTAAGATAGCCAGCAACCTCAACGGCCCTACAAAACAAGAGAATGCAATGGGCCCCTTTGACCAACAGCACTTCCACAACTGGTGTCCACTTTTCTTTTTCTTATGTCTGGGGTGCTAGGAGGTGACTCAAAGAACTGATGGGATGGCACAGATCAACAGAACTCCTTGTCACCCTCTTGAGTACCTGGAAAGGTCACTGCCAACTCCTCCTCAACCATCAGCAGATCCAGCACCAGGGCATCCTTGACTATCAGGGGGTAGGATCGCTGTCATCTTGCAGGCCATACCCACCAGAGCAGATGGTCTTCATGTGGTTCTCAACCTTTTCTTAGGAACACCCCGGACTATCCTCAATCACCTTCAGGTGCAGCACCACTGTCAGTGGTCCACATAAATGGGAGAGTCCCAAACAGTGAGTGCAGGCATCAGTGCCACTTCCAAACCTAAAAACTGTGCACTTAAATCCTGGTTTCCTCTTCTGTTCCATGGTTGCATTCAACAGAACAGTGAACCAGAGTCAAGGTATGCACAAAGAATCAACACAGAAACATAGAATACTGTCAGCAAAAAAGGACTGCTAGTCCCACCCAGGCTGTCCAAGGCTTTCCTGCCCAGGGTACTTCCATAGATCCTAACTGATCTACGGGGGCCCTCCCCCTCAACATCAGAAGAATCAAAAGCTTTGAAGAATTTTCGTAAAATAGTATGTAAAACTTTGAAGAATCCAAATTCACAAGCAGAGGCTGTGAAGGAGGAAACCTATTCTTTCCAATGGAAGAAAAGTTCTGAGAGTGAATCACAGAAACACAGAATTTGACAGCAGATAAGGACCACTTGGCCCACCTAGTCTGCCCATTTCCCTACCCAATGGATAAGCTGCAGATCCTAGTTAACCAACAGCCTACTTCCTCCCACCCCCCACTAGAACTGCCTTATGTCCGTCCCATGCATTCTTAAATTCCCCCACTGTTTGACTCCACGACCTCTTCAGGAAGGCTATTTCATGCATCCACAACCCTCTCCATGAAAAAATGCTTCCTCACATTACCTCTGAGCTGTCACCCCCTCTATCTTCAAATTGTGTCCCCTTGATCTTGCACATCTCTTTTTCTGAAAAATGCTACCCCTCTTGGACTTTGATTCCCTTGAGGTACTTGAATATTTTTATCATGCCCCCCCCCCTTTCCTCGAGGGAATACATATTAAGCTCCTTTAGTCTCTCTTCATGTGTGTTCTGGTGCAGACCCTGCACCATTTTGGTTGCCCTCCTCTGGACAGCCTCCACCCTGTCTATGTCTTTGCAGAGATGGGGTCTCCAGAACTGCACACAGTACTCCAGATGGGGTCTCACCAATTGTCTGAACAGAGGCATAAAAACTTTCCGTTTTCTACTGGTGATGCCTCTCCCTATGCATCCCAGTATCCTCCCAGCCCTCCTTACTGCCTTCTCACATTGCTTGCCCACCTTTAGGTCATCTGATATAACTATCCCCAGGTCACTTTCCATTTTCATTGTTGTCAGTATCTCATCCCCCCACCACCACCACCACCACCACACTGTACTCTTCCCCTGGGTTTTGTTTCCTAGGTGCACTTCTTTGAGTTGAATCTAAGCTGCCATACATTTGACCATTCCTCCAACCTTGCCAAGTCTCTTCTCATCATTTCCACCCCACCTTGAGTATCAACCCCGATGCAGATCTTTGTGTTGTCTGCAAAGAGACATACTTTACCTTCCAGTCCCTCTGCAATGTCACTTATAAAGACATTAAAAAGGACCGGACCCAGTATTGAACCCTGCAGTATCTCACTAGTAACCCCACTTTCTTCACTGTGGACTCAGTTTACTATTACCCTCTGCGTCCTGTTGTCCAGCCAATGTTTTACCTAGGCTACCACCCTAGGACCCACTCCCAGGATGGCTAATTTGTTTATTAATCTTTTGTGTGGGACTGTGGCAAATGGCTTGCTAAAGTCTAGGTAGGCCATATCCACAGCCCCTCCCTGGTCTACTAATCTGTTCATCCAGTTAAAGAAATCGATTAGATTCATCTGACATGACCTTCCCATTGTGAATCCATGCTACCATGGGCCCTGTGCCCCACTGGCCTCTAGGTACTCAATAGTTCTTTCCTCTGGAAGTGATTCCTTCATTTTCCCTACCACTGAGGTCAAACTGACAGGTCTGTCGTTTTCTGCCTCTGTCTTGCTCCCACTTTTGTGAAGGGGAATCACATCCGCCCCTCCTCCAGTCCTCACGTAACACACCATCCTCCCATGATTTCTTAAAAAGGGTAGTCAGTGGTGTTACTAGTTCTCCCCTTAGTTCTTTTAGAACTCTGGGGTGAATCCCATCAGGCCACATTTCCTTGTCCACCTTCAGTATTAGGAGTTCTTTCAGAACCCTTTCTTCTGTGAAAGGGCTGATATCGAACCCCCCTATTCAGAGTGCTACTATTGACTGGATTAGGTACCTCCCCCTCCTCTTCTTTTGTGAATACTGAGCAGAAGTATTCATTCAGTATCCCTGCTTTTTTCACTGTTCCTCCCTGCCCACCCACCCTCCCCTTTAGTCAGCCTCACTATCCCTCCCTTTGTCTTTCTTTGCTCCCTAACGTACCTATAAAAGGTTTTATCCCCCTTCTTAACAGAGTTAACTATCTTTTCCTCAGTTTGGGCCTTTGCTATTCTGACTGCCTTCCCCACTTCCTTCTGCTTTAACTGGTACAGTTCTATGTCTTGCTCCGTCTGTGTTTCCTTATACTTCCTGAATGCTATCTTTTTCTCCTGAACCTTCCCCGCCACCTCTTTTGAGAACCATAGTGTTTTTTTCTTTCGTTTTGATTTGTTCTTTTGCTTCACACAAAGGCTTGTTGCCTCTGTGATGGCAGTTTTGATGTTTTCCCATTGTTGCTCCACCCCTCCTTCTTGCCCGTTTGCTACTGCTTTTCTGAGGCACTCTACCATTTTGATAAAATCAGCCCTCTTGAAGTCCAGTACCTTCACTTTCTTATGGCTTGACTCTACAGCCGAGTTTATCGTAAACTACACTGTTTGGTGATCACTTGTTCCCTGACAGCTACCCACTTCTAGAGCTAAGATCCTCTCACCATCCCCATTTGAGAGTACCAGGTCTAAGACTGCTCCCTCCCGAGTGGGTTCCAACACTAGCTGTCTGAGGCATGCCTCCTGTAGGGCATTGAGAATGGCCCTGCTCTTAGATGTGGCTGCAGCAAAGGTGCTCCAGTTAACATCTGGCATATTCAGGTTCCCCATCAGCAATATCTCCCCTTTCTCTGCCATCCTAAGGATGCCTTCTATCATTTTCTTGTCCATTTCCTCCCTCTGAGACAGGGGTCTGTATACAACCCCTGTGCAGATTGTGGTGCCATTTCCAGTCTCCAGGGTGACCCACAGAGTGGTGGGAAATCACCTAATTGAGTGGCAGGAGAAGTCAAGCTTGAAGACTGTTCCAATGACTGAGACTGCTCAGTTGAAGACTGCCCAAATGTGGATAGTGAGCTGAATTTAAGTAGTTAGAACAACTAATTCTCAATTCAAGGAAAACCAAGGAGTGGAGTTACATAAGACCTTACTGTAACAGTAGATCTTCGAGAGAATTTCTCATCAGGCCACACCTATGGAACTACAGCCGCCAGGCACTAGGACCATACAGAAACGTTTTAGCAGGAAGTCTACTAGAGGCCGCCCACAATGACATCAGCCGATGACGTCCCTCCCATATAAATGTGGGTAGCCCTGCATCCTCCTCAGCCCCCCCCCCGAGACCATATGTAAAGGATATTCTCCTGGGGAATCGAGGGCGAGCCAGAGGTTTCCACCATTAAGAAAGATGAAACAGAAGGCAAACCCATCCTGGAGAGAGAGACAGGAACAGAAAAGCCCAAGGCCAAGGGTGACGGAGGGTGAGATGGCGTGGCCTGATGAAAGAGATTCTCTCGAAGAGCTACTCTTAGAGCTGAAGAACTGAAAAGAACTATACAGCAGAGGTGATTTATTTTATTTCATTTCAAACTTGTGGGGTTGTGTAAGTGAATAAGGAGAAGCAATCTGAATTAGGGTTTTTTGTGTTCTGTTTTTGTTTACTGTTCTGTAATTCTTAGTAGCCAAGAAAGGGGACTGCTGTAGTTAGCAGAATTGCTGCCCTTTTACTATTGTACTAGGAAACTTTGCTCTTTAACTCATTTCTGCAGTTTCTCATAGATAGTTTTTCTCCCTTCCAGGAACACACTGAAACACCAACCCTCCCTCCCCCAAATCCCATCATCCCCTGGGTCATTCACATTTATAGCCAACCTGAGCATCCCACTTCCTGCAGGGACAAAGGAAGAGGCACTACCTATTGTCCCTTGCACAGGACCTCCATTACATTTCATCCACACTTCCTCCCAAACATAGGAAGAAATATATTTAAGAAGGCAGTATGGCGCAGTGGTTTAAGGCTCTGAGCTGCAAACCTGGAGTCCTGGGTTTGAATCCCACAGCCCCCACTTGCATACTGTGTGACCCTGAGCAAATCACTTAACTTCCCTGTGCTCCCAAGTCACACCTGGAATCAAGCTTCCGCTTAGTGTGCCTCTCCTGGTTAAACAGTTTCCCCTTTCCCTTCCCCCTATACAGCATTCCTCTATTGCATAGGACCTCCTAGTTCTTTCATCCACACTTCCAGCATAGGACTTCCATTACATTTCATCCACACTTCCTCCCAAACATAGGAAGAACTATATAGTATTTCTCTATTGCACAAGACCTTCTAGTTCTATCGTCCACACTTCCTGCACGATGGCAGAAGGCGGCACTAGATAACTCTTGCACAGGACTTCTATTTACTTTTGTCCACACTTCATCTCTATGTCGTCCCACTTCCTCCCTAAGAGCAGGAGGAAGTGCTATATATATTTTTAAAAAAATTATATTTTTTGTCCATAACCAGTCTACTCAACTATGGACATAGTAGACTGTAGACACTGTGGGACTTTATTCAACAGAGCAATCACTCGAAACACTGGACAGTGTCCCACATGATGGATACTTGGATATCTGCATTCTCAGCTCCACGCTGCATGGGCTGAAATAAAGCACCTCAGGATCAAACTCTGGGCAATCGAACATTACAGCAATCTGCCAGCAGCACAATACCACCTCCACGCAGCATCACCACTACCCCAGAGGACAACCAGACCGGGGGGCTGGTAGTCAAAAACTAAGTCGCATTCCACACTGCAGAGCCAAGGCAAACAAGTGTACATCAAATCACTGATACAGACTTCAAATAGGTACTCGCTGCTTTCATCCAAGCCTTCCGCCGAGGTGCAGGATGAATCCGTTTACATCCAGGCACAGAACACAAATGAGCATACCACCCAGGCTGTTTCACAAAAGACGGCCAGCAAAAAACCCTTGTTGATCTTTGAAGACTATGACAAGAGTAGCAGTCTCTCACCTACAACAAAATGGACACTCTGTGGTTATGGTCCGGTGCCTCCCCAGGACATCAGCTTGAAAGGACACAAACCACATTGTGAGAATAGCACGGGACACGGCTAAGGACGCGCATGTCTTGATTCATATAGGAACAAATGACCTGGTAAGTCCAACTGTAGATGAAACAAAAGTGCAGCTATTCAGCCTCGAGGACAAATTGGCTTCTATTTCGTCCACCGTCTCCTCCTCTGAAATTCTGCCTGTATTGGGGAAGGGTGTTAGCAGGCAGAAAATCAGTGAAAATTAGATCGCTGACTTGAACACCTGGCTTAAGGACTGTTGCAAGGAAAAGGGGGTGATTTCTAGGAGTGAGACTTTTTCAGGTTTGATGGCCTACACCTCACAAAGGAGAGGACCTGTACACTCGGCCAAAAGTTTGAAGTATTTATCAGTCATTTAAATTAGTGGGAAGGGAGAGGGCACTAGCACCCACTATGGCACCAGGGGTTGCAGTTGCCCCTCCTTTCCACCTGCTAGTTCTGCAACAGGTCACAAGACAAGAGGCACCGACCAGGACATAAGTGCAGCCCAAGTCAAACCACTCAAGAAGAAAAACGCAAGAAAGAAAGACAGACAAACAGAGAGAGACAGCAAACAGACACAATCAAAGATGGGCACTCTGTCTCAATGCCGATAGCCTAGTAAACAAGATAACGGATCTCATTGCCATAATGGGAGAGGCTAACCTTGACTGGGTAGCTGTAACAGAGACTCCGTGCAACGAGAACCATACCTGGGATGTTGCTATCCCAGGGTACACTCTGTACAGGAGAGGACCACAAAGGAAGGAAGGGGGGTGGCTATGTAAGAGAAGGAATCAAGGCCACAGAGGTACAGGTGGCAAACACAGACTGAAGCCCTATGGTTCACCCTTGGAGCTGGGGAAAAGTCCCCCATCTGAGTGGGTGTGATCTACAGACCCCCGTCTCAACAGACAGAGACAAAGAGCTACTAGAAACCATACTAATGATGGCCGATAAATGTGACTTGTTACTCTTTGGAGACTTCATTCTGCCTGATAGATATTGGTCCTCCTACACGGCTTCATCGGACAGGAGCTCAGGACTAAAACAGTTGATGGAGTCACCCAGAGAAAATGCAATCCTGGACCTCATACTATCAAACAGTAGCAGGATCACAGACATTAAGGTAGGAATCAATCTGGGGTCAAGCGACCATAATTCAGTCTGGCTCACAGTCAAAAGGGCAGAGGACAGAAGTCACACAAAACTGAAGATCCTGGACTTCAGGAACGCTATGTCAAAATGAAAACATGCATTAAAAACCAACTCAAGGTGTATAGACCAAAAGAGGCCAGTTGAATGGATTTGGAGAAGGAGGGGGATTTGGGGTTCAAATCTCATCTCTGTTAGTAGAAGCAGGTAGAAGGGGATTGAGGGATAAGTGGGTTTCGAGTATTTTAGTGAAGGAGGTAGTAGATACCTGGGACCAAATTAAGAAGGTGATAGGGCATCAAAAGGGGGAATCTTTTATTCTACCACTGGCTGGGAACCCTTTTTTTATCCCCGGGGTAGGGGACCCAGTATTTCAGAGTTGGGAAGAGAGGGGGGGTAATGTGCCTTAATGATTTAAGGAAAAACGGAGCGACTCGTCCATTTAATGAACTGAGGGAAGACCTGGGCATACCTGCACATCACGTTTAGATATTTTCAAGCGAAGAAATATGTGCAGAGTATTGAAAAGCAAAGAGTCCCTGGTGCCCGGATACAGAATGTGGAGGAATTGCTACAGCAAGTTAAACAGAAACCTGTAGGTATTGTCAGGAAGGTTGCATCTTTCCTGCATCTCCAGTGGCCAGATATGACAAGTAAAACCAAACACTGTGGGAAAGGGATCTGGGAGTTGTACTCTCTGAGGAGCAGTGGGCTTTAATGAAAGGGACGCACCAGGGATTGTTACTTTGTAACAAGTATAAAGAGGCAGCATATAAATTTGTCCACAGGTTGTATACTCCACCTGTTGCAGTGAATAGGTACAATCCAACAATTTCAGCTGTCAGAGATGTGGGCTGGCCCTGGGTACCTATTTGCATTCATTTTGGACGTGTCCGATACTCCAAGCTTTTTGGGGCAACGTAGCAAAGGAGTTGACAAGCATGAAGGGACAGCAGGTTAGAGCAGAACCGCTTATAATGTTGTTTGGTATAGATGGCACATACCAGGATGAATGGGAGATGCTAGAGAGATGGGTGAGAATACTTCTGATACTGGCAAAGCAGTGTATTCTGAATACATGGGTTTCTGGTGATAAGCCTACAATTAGGCAATGGAGGAATCTTGCATGGGATGCGCTGCAACTAGAAAGTCTGACATATGAGGCTAAGGGGCGAGAAAATCAGTTTGTGAATATGTGGGCACTCTATTTACACTCTATGCAGCCCTTGGAACAGGAGATACTTAGATGTGGATAAAGATAACAAGATATGGATATCCATATAGGATGAAGTGAATTCTCGATTAGCTGGGAGGGACTTTTCTATCTCTGTCTTCTGCTTTCTTCTATCTCTCTTCTTTGTTCTCCTTCTATTATATCTCCACCAGGAGGTGCATCCTATGAATAAAACATAGCGACATGTACTTAATCTGAGATGGATGTACAAGGTCTATAAGAATGGTACCCGAATTAACTGATGATAACAGATGGATGTAACGGGAGAGGCCTGTACGATATGTATAAGACTAATAAGTGTCGGTGGAGATGTACATCTTTGTTCTTCTGTAGTACGAAAAGATAAACTAATAAAAAGATTATGCAAAAAAAAAAAACATCTCAAAGATGCTGCAGGGGGTGATGTGGAAGAAGCTGGAAGGCCATAAAGGATGCAATAACCCTGGCCTCAGCAGAATGAACCAACAGCTCAAAAAAACGTGAAAGAGAAGAAACCCTTGTTTAGTTTTCTAAGGAGGTTGCTTTTAGTATTAAGGAGAACAAAAAAACCTTTCAAAAAGTACAAACAGACAAAGAAGGACAGCGACATGGAGGAATACAAGGCAAGGCTCAAGGAAGCAGGGAAGGTGATTAGGATAGCCAAAGCACCAACAGAAGAAATAATTGCTCAAGGGTTAAAAAGGGGGACATGACCTTTTACAGATATATACGGGAGAAAAGCAAAAGCAAAGGGGGTTTTGTTCAGTTGAGAACCAGAAAGGGGCAGAATGTGGAGACTGACAAAGAAAAGGCAGAGGTTCTGAACAAATACTTCTAGCTCAGGGGTTCTCAAATGGTGAGCCCAGCCTCCCTTGGGAGGCCCCAACCTGTTCCAGGAGAGGCTCAAGCAAGTCTTGAAAAAGTACTGTATTTAAATTTTGAACTTTATAGATTTTGTGTGAAGGGATAAGGCAAACTGAAAGAGGATAATAGTAGGTGAATTTATGTATTTATTCACAAGTCGGTGACCAGGGAAGGTACTGTACACTGAGCCATGGCTCATTTCAGGTATACCCAGGGAAGGGTAGTGAGAGAATACAGTTCAGAATGTAACTGCAAAACACTCGAGCAATACAAAAGGAATAAAAGTGCAAACAAATTAAGAACAATAAATAAACAATGCGAGGAGCAATTGATTAATTAGACTGTCAGCAGAACTGTCCAAATACAAGAGTTAACCATACAGGCACTAGGAATAAGAGCAGGAGAGAGCGAATGATCCCAGAGACGTTGCTTAAGAGCAGGGTAAGAGGGGGCAAAGCAGAGGTTGGCAGGAAGGTTCTTCCAGTTAGAGGGCAAACAGAAAAAGCAGTCTGACCCACGAAGGTATGGCAGTAAGGGGCAACAATGGTTCAAGAGTCAAAATATTGGAACAAGTAGGTTGTCCTGTTGTGGGAAGGGGGTTACAATAAGCTTAATAACATGACAGCCAGCTATGCAAAGAGGTTTCAATTTATTCCTGATGTACTGCGAAAAGTAGGCTATTTTTCTATGGGGAGGCACAGAAATATTTCTGTATTGGGGGGGGGGCTCAAGATCTTTTCCATGGCTTAGGAAAGGCTCACTACGACAAAGTTTGAGAACTGTTGTCTAGCACAGACTTCATACAAGAGGAACACGTTAGTGGGCCAGTACTAGAAAATGAAGGACACCACACCAGTGAAGCCGACATCAATTCCTTCACAAAAGAAAGGGTCCTAAAAGAACTGAAAAAATTAAAAACCAACAAAGCAATGGGACCCAACAGTATCCACCCAAGAATACTGAACGAACTCGCAGAGGAACTTGCCTCACCATTGGCAGTCCTCTTCAGTAAGTCCCTGGAGAGTGGCAGAGCCCCAGACAACTGGAAAAAAAACACAGTAGTACCCCTGCACAAAAGTGAGAGCAGGGAAGACGCTGGTAACTACCGTCCAGTCAGCCTCACCTCAGTGATGGGAAGAATCATGGAAATATTACTGAAGGAAAGAATAGTGCAATATATGAAAGCAAATGGAAAACTGAACCCAAAGTAGCATGGCTTCTCAGCAGGGAGGTCATGCCAGACAAACATAACCAACTTCTTTGACCAGATGACCAGAACGGTGGACCAAGGTAGAGCAGTAGACTGTGTATCTGGACTTCAGTAAGGCGTTCAGCTCCATTCTACATAGGAGACTAATAAGCAAGTTAGAACACACTGGAGCGAGGCATAAAATAGTCAGGTGGGTTAGGAACTGGCTCCAGGGGAGAACCCAGAGGGTCACAGTAAACGGCACTCTGTCAGACCAAGGTGGGGTAACCAGCGGAGTCCCCAAGGATTTGTACTGGGGCCAATTCTATTTAACACATTCATCAGCGACATCGCTGATGGATTGGAGGGAAAGGTATGCCTGTCTGCAGAAGACACCGAGCTCTGCAACAGTAGACATGCAAGAGGGGGCCACATGAATGGACTCTGATCTAAAAAAGCTGGGAGACTGGCCAAAACAATGGCAGCTGAAATTCAGTGCCAAGAAGTGTAAAGTTATGCATCTGGGGAGAAAGAACCCAGCCAGGAAATACACCCTAGAAGGGGAACAACTGACAGAAACTAAGGTTGAGAGGGATCTAGGAGTACTCATATCTGATGATTTAAAGACAACCAGGCAATGCCTGGTTTACTTTAAGGAAGTCAGCACTACCGAGGCTAGAAAGTACCTCGGAAAGGTGCTGGGCAAATCGGGGCACAGTGGAAACATCCTGGACCTTAAGTTCGTCACTATGGCACTTGCAGAAGTACTAAGCCCCCTGACCACCATCATCAACCTATCCCTCCGCCACTCTGTTCCCCCAACTCTGGAAGTCGGCCTCTGTAACATCAGTTCACAGAAATGGAGACTGGGCCCTACAGAGCAACTACAGACTGATCTCCATACTCCTGCCACTCTCCAAAGCACTTGAACGAATAGTGACTGATCAGTTTGTGGAATACCTGAACATGCACCAACTCCTATCCTGGGACAACACAGGTTCCGAGTGGGACACAGCACTATCACAGCCCTGTTGGAATTCACTGGTTATATCCACCAAGCCCTGGATCAAGGGCAGCTAGTGGGGGCTACCTTCATCAACCTATCAAAATCTTTTGATACGGTTCACCACACACTCCTCCTTGACTAGCTGGCCGACACTGGTCTCTCTTCTGATACAATTCTATGGTTTAACTGCTATCTCAGCAATCGCTCACAGTGGGTCAAGATTGGGGACATTGTCTCAAATCAAATCTGTCTGCTCAGGGATCCTCCAGGGATCAATACCGGGGCCCCTCCTCTTCAGTATCCTTCTTAAATAAACTTCCAGACTCTTGCAACAGTCACATACTATTGTATGCTGATGACGCCGTTATTTTTACCTGCAACCCCAATCTCGAACTACTTCAAAACTACCTCCAACTAGGATTTCCTGCTGCTGAAACATGGTTTAAGAAGCATAGATTAATCTTTAACTACAAGAAAAACTAAGACTGATCTACTCCAGCAACCACAGCAAACACAAGATCTTCCTGCTATCCATCCTGAACAGCACTTTAAGTACCTAGGTATCACCATTGACTCCACCCTGTCCTATGCACAGCATACAGACAACAAAGCCAAGGCCATCAGTTCCAGAATCGGGATACTCCACCACCACAAGCACAGCCTTACATTTGAAGCACTTAACATAGCCATCACCAGCTCAACGGTTACCCTCGTTGACTATGGCCTGGTGGTTTATGGTTCTGCACTGGACTCAGTGCTCCATCGTATCTCCCTGGCCCTTAAGACCTGCCAACTCCTCACAGGTGCTGCAAAGGCTTACACACACCTGTGAGCAATATTCACAGGCAGGGTGGCTCCAGATAAAGAGCAGAATTAAGTACCATACCTGTCTACTGGCCAAAAAAAAAATCACACTCACTCTAATGCCACCAAGAGTCCAGAATCTGCTCACGCCCCATGTAAGTGCCAGGCTGACCAGAAGCACCAACAGCCAAATTTTCAGTGAACCTAGATGCCACACTGCACAGGGTCAATGTGCATTCTACTACCATGCACCACACTAGACCAATGAGCTTCCTTCAGCCATCTCCAATACCACAACCATTGGTGCTTTCAGGCGTAAGCTCAGGCAGCACCTTGCCACAGATGACAACTGTGACTGCGTTGGCCATTCATGATGACCAAAACAACTTTCCTACATTTGGACCACCATAAAGCAGTAGCACTTAGTGCTCCACCTAATCCTAAGAGCACCTACCTTCACAGAACTTCACTGTCCCACCCCACCCCATCTACCCCCTTCCCTCCTCACTATGCATCCATTCCCCTCTCTGTCCCCGCCCTCATTCCCACATCTACTGCTTTCCTAGCTCCACTGTCTCCAACCTTCCTTAAGTCTGTTCTTAACCCCTTACGCAGGCATACACTTCACTTTGCCATAGCTGTACCTGTTCTCCACTCTGTTTCTCCTCCCACAAGTATGCTTAACTCTCTGACACAGGCACATCTCACCAATGCCGTAGCAGTGTCTAAATGTTATACCTTAAGCTAAATGCTACCCAAATCATGTAATTCACACCAATTTATTGTCTACCTAGCTTGTAATGTATTGTTTTGTACCAGTGCAATTTTGTACTTGCTTGTAATTTTAATGCCTTGTAATGTAATGCTATGTACCTGTTCAATTTTTTCTTGTAACTGACATGGAACCTACAACTGAGCATCCACTCACAGGTGTTCTCCAAGATATTAAAATAAATAAAAAAAAAAGTGAAAAGGCAGCACAGAAAACTAATGGTATCCTTGGATGCATAAGTAGGGGAATCATATGTAGAAAAAGCGAGGTAATAATCCCACTGTACAGGCCCTCGGTGAGGCCACGCCTAGAGTACTGCTTTCAGTTCTGGAGACAACACCTCAAGAATGACAGAGGTCATCTGGAGACCATTCAGAGGAGAGCTACGAAGATGATTCACAGACTTCATCAAGAACCCTACGAGTCAAGACTCAACCATCTCAAGACGTACTCACTGGAAAGGAGGATGGACAGGGGGATATGACTGAAACATTCAAATACCTCAAAGGAATCAACTCAGTACAAACTCAGGACCTTTTCAGAGAAAGCTCATTTACACGTACAAGGGGGCACAGCATGCACCTAAAGGCAGGTAGATTCAAACCAACATTAGGAAGTTTTTCTTCGCTGAAAGGGTGGTAGAGCCTTGGAACAGTCTGCCCCCAGAAGTCATGGCAGCAAAGACAGGAAGAGAGCTCAAGCTAGCATGGGCAATGCACAGTGGAAACCTAGGAAAGAAAAAAAGACTAGGGGGATAGTCCACACGGACAGACTAGATGGATCACACGGTCCCCTTCTGCCAGCACGTTCTTATGTTCTTATGTTACAGTAAGTTCTTGCGTTAACTGTACTATCTTCTTCGAGGACATCTCTCATCAGGCCACACCTCTGGAACGAGTCCCAAGCAGTACTGACAGGGAGACAGTCTGGGTGGCTGGTGGCTATAGGCCTAAGACAGGAGGCCTTGAAGCATGCCAGGCCAAAGCTTTCCCTTCGTCTGGAGGCGATATCCAGGCTGCAGTGTTTTGTGAGAGTGTGGACAGTACTCCAGGTTACAGCTGCACAGACTTCTGCAGTTGACACATTCCTGAAATAGGCAACAGAAGTGGCCGTGCCTCTGGTTGGATGGCCACAAACAACCCCACGAAGTTCCTTACTGTACTTCCTGTAACAAAAAGTAATACAGTTAGTCAACAATTTGGACAGGCATGGTTTAGAAACTGGTATGCCCTCTTTCCTGGGGCGAAGGAATTAAACAGCTGCAAGGAGTTCCTGCAGTCCTTTGTGCGATGAACATAATATCAGAGTATTCTATGTTCATCCAAAGTATGGAGCAATGCTTCCCCTGGACTGGTATGCTCTGGAAATTAAACTGGCAGGTGGATGGTCGAATTCAGGGCAAGCTCAGACACCACCTTTAGTAAATACTTAAGAGCTGGTACACAAACACAACCTGTCTTTGTGAAAAAATCAAATAAGGAAGCTCACATAATGCAATTCTGGTGGGAAGGGGTAGGAAGAAGTAGGCTGTTGGTTAACTAGGATCTGCAGCTTAACCAATAGGTAGGGAGATGGGGAGATGGGGAGACTGGGTGGGCCAAGCAATCCTTATCTGTCGTCAAAGTCTTTGCTTCTATGTTTCCGGAGCTCAGAAATCCTTCAAGCAGAAGTAATGGCAACTAAAAATAATGATTTCCATGACAGAAACTGTAACTCGCAACTTGCAGTCGGCTCATAAGGAGCCAAAGTAAGTTTCTCTAACACAAAATTTAAGTCTCAAGGCGGGACTGGATTGCGGATGGAAGGCTTCAAATGAAGAATGCCTCTCAAGAACGTATAGGACACTTCCAGTTGTGCCACCATACGGCCATCTACAGGCACATGGAAGGCTGAAATGGCGGCCAGGTGCACCACAATAGAAGAGTATTGCAGTCCAACATCCGAAAGAGACAGCAAGTACTCCAGAATCTGATTCACTGGGCAAGTGAAGGGATCCAAGTGATGGGAAGCGGCCCATAAAGCAAAGCACTTCCACTTCATGGAATAAGTGGGCCCTGGTGGAAGGTTTTCTCGCTGCCACCAGGACATCAGCCACCTTTTGAGATATCCCAAATCTAATCATAGCTATGTCCTCACAAGTCATGCATGAAGATGGAGTGACCTGAGGTCCTGATGGACTAGGGTGCCCTGCTCCAGGGTTAGTAAGCCTTTGCACAGTGGTGGGATATTGGAGGTTCCACCAACTGATGCAATAAGGGGGACCAGTTATGACAAGGTCAGAAAATAGTGTACCACTTGTATGTAATGAACCTTTCTCAGGGGCGACCCAGGATTACAGTGGGCTTACCCGGATAACAAAATGAAATAAATACATATTGCTATCAGATGAAATCTTAGTCACCATTACCATGGTAACTGAAAGCCCAGTGCTGACAGTATAACCTAAAGTTTAGAGTAACAAGCTGTGAATGAGCCAGATACGTCCAGCAGACCTGGGTTTGACTCCCACAACCTCCACTTACATAATGTTTGACTCTAAGCAAGTCCCTTAACCAACCCAGTGCTCCCAGGTCACCCCTGAAAACAGGCACTCGCGGCTAATGGATCTTACCTGGTTACCAACAATAACAAAAGAAAAAGTCATCAAATTAAATCTATAGAATCTTGTACAATATGTCCCACCATTACAATCTATTAACCCCAAAGTATCTGTTATCCTATTCTCTTACTCTGCAGACAGGAAGTAAAGACTGCTTTTTTCACTTCAATGGAAATTATATGACATGTATAGGGGATATACACAGACCTAACTCAGAATATGCAATTCATTTTCAAGTGTTAGGGGCAGGGCCATAAATCATGAACAGCAGAGCCACAAGTGATATAATAAGCCCCCTCACAAGTGATGATAAACTGCACATTTTGAGTAAGACCATTGCATGTCCGATTTGTACAACATCAGTTTACTAGTTTAGCTTTTAAATCTGTTGGTTATTTTAACCCTTGCTGTGCCACAGGCTGATACATCAGTCCAGAATTCCTATACGTTCTAATTCTGTCTTAAAATGTAACTGTTTTTCATTTATTTCAACTGTTGGCTTCAGTGCTGCACCAAGCAACTGTGAAGGCATCAACACTGTGAAGGTTGCTCTCTGGTTCAGTATTTCATTGCAATGATAATCTTCAAAATACCCATTGTGACAACAGTAACAGCAACATATTTTTGATCTCTTCCCGTTACTGTTTACCCCCACTCCTGTTGTATAAATACTTTTTAAATTTTCTGCATAAATAATATATTTACTTTTCCAAATAATATATTCACAAAGTTGAGAAACTATTTCAGTGTTAAAGAGAATAATATTTTAATTCTACATACTAAATTTCAGTATTTGGAACAGAGTCGTATACAGCCAGCCTTTGTATTTAAACTGCCCTCCAAGGCCAACACAGATTACAGACTGTGTTTGTAGCAACCAATTGAAGACAATATTTTACTCTTTCGTTTCTTTATCTCTTGGGAACAGATAGAACTGCTAAAAAGGCCCTTTGTTTTCATCCAAAAAGAAAATGCAGGGGTGGAAAAGCTTTTAAAAACATTAAGAAAAAAATAAAACAAGGGTTGCTTGTTTCCATGCCAAGAAGCAAATAGTTAGGTAGAAAACCAGAGCACATAAACTGTTAAGTTACCAGATTCCTCAAGAATGCAAGGCTTTTTCTCTTTTCAAGGGTGTTATTTTTTGTAAACACAAAAGCTTTATTCGCTACCCAGGCAGCAATTTACCAATGTAGTTTCCTAACTTTTCACTGAACTATAGATACTTCAGTAACTATAGTGCAGTGAGAGTTACAGCACACAAGCCGCATAATGAGGTTAGTTTCTTCAAGAGTAGCTAATCCAAACAGCAAAATCAGGACAACACTTTCTATGGATGATTTCAACATCTTCCTTGTAAGCTTGAGAGACAAGGAAGAATGAAGAAGCCTGTTTCAGTTGTGTTTTGTTTTACAATTTTTGGCTGGAAAGGCACGTTGAGCAGAAGCTAGTTTCCAGGTGTGTCCCAGGACCACAGGGAGGTTACTGACTTGCTCAGAATGCTCTCCTCCTCCAGGCATATCTCTCAACCTCTCAGCATTAAAAGTCATAGCACCGGCCTTCAAAAATCATAGCAAAGGGCCAAAATGTGTAGCACTTTCTTATTTTAAACAATATTATGTCTACAGATAGAAACTAACTATATGGGGCCCACTATCAACTTAGTTCAATGATTTAATAGTTTATGTGTTCAGAAATAGCCCTAACATTATGAGAACATCAGTAAACCTGTGAGGAGCAAGGGTAAAATTGAGTGTGAAAATCATAGCGCTATGCAGAATTCATAGCAGTTGAGAGGTATGCCTCCGGGGAGGGAGATCTATGTGCTCCGCTACAACACTGCCACCTGGGGGACCACAGGGGGAAATGCAGTGGAGCTGCAATGAGTGTGTGGGGGGGTGCCCTCCTGACTAGGAAATCTGCACCCCTGCGTGCAGATGTCCTCTTAGTCCTCATGCACGAGGCAGACGGCGATGGGAGATAAGGAGAAGAAAACTACTTCTTATCCCCTGAACTGTAGCAGCAAGACGTCACCTCTCCCTCTGCAGACCCCACACTGTTCACTGGGCTGCTGACCACAACCGGATTTAAAACTCATCCCTGGCCTGGAGAACCCACGGGGCTCTGCCACAGTTGGGGGGCACTGTACAGGTTGGAGGTAAGTCCTGGGGACAGCAAATGAAGGGGCCAGGAGAGAGAGGGTGTCTGCTGAGAACAAGTCACGAATGAGTATAATAAATTTTAAAAAAAGTGACTTGCTCAGGGTTCACACAGTATGAAAATGGAGGTTGAGGGATTCAAACCCAGGTCTGCTGGTTCCCTGTGTTAACAGCTTGCTGCTCTAACCTCTGGACTATACTACTGCCCAACACTGCCTCAGAAGTCAACGCCCATCTCTGGTAATCCCAGGGAACTTCCCTCACAGATTCTGTACTGGCAGGAACAGTGTTTTGATGGCAGCAGGACAGGACTGCCCCTTTCACCTCAGCATCAGGTTATTCTAGAACAGAAACTAGTAATCGTCACGCAACATATGCCACTATTCTCTAAAGCATTAATTGTTTTTGTAACGGAAACATACCAAACATGCACATAAATGCAATAATAAGGGAGGGACCAAAATGGAGGATTGCTACACAAAGAAAATTTACAGGTATTTAAATTTCATTTTCTCTCTTTTTCTCCACAGTTGTCGATCTCTGGTCAGAACTGTAAAATACAAAAGCAATGATAATAAAGGCCAGTGGGTAGGCTAATATGAAACAAACTAGCATCATGATACAGCTGCCTGCAAAGCTGTGTGTCCATATCTACTGTATGTTGCTGCTCAAACAGCAGTGTCTAATTTATGCATTTGGTAAAGGCGTGGAAAGAGTTTCAAGCGGCAACCCTTCAACTGTCCAGTGGGGATGCTTCCTTAAGCTCTGCCCATGAGATTGCCATCGTTCATGCTGAATGAGCTTTGAAGACATTATGAGTTTCCATTCAAGCTTGTTGGTATAATTTTAGGATAAAAGAGCAGAAGCACTGAGAAATATTTTCCTTTGCCATTTTCCGGCCCTCGTTCTGACCAGAGGTGAGAACTGGAGGAGTTTCTAATCAACCATGTCCTCTGTAGATAGTATTTTTAGCATCATCCAGACATCCAATGTGTGCTGTGCGTGTGCTTTATTTTGTGAGTTTGGACACAGGAATGTGATCACTAACTCCAGCTAACAGTGGAAGGATGACACTACCTTAAGTCCACACAGGTACGCAACACTACTAAATTAACGAAAAACATATAGAGATCCTTGATAGAGAAAGCTCCCAACATGCTGAATCAGCTTGCCCAAATTAGGACTACAGGAAAATTACTTTCAGAGTGTTAAGTCCACAAGTTGTTTTAAGGGAGCCTTGGTGAGACGAGAGAGAACCAAGCTAAGGCTTCAGAGTTATACAATGAGTGTGATAGGTCTTTGTTAAAAGAGTGCTCAGATGAAGCACTGAATATGAGGATGAGTTCCCCAGGTCTCTGCGGACTCCATTAAGCGTGGAGCTCCTGGAGTCCACACTGGACCTTCAACTGAGGTATGGTATAGTCCCTTATCAAAGCAAGCCTTAAGGTATCATAGTAAACTGCTACAAAACGATCCTGAGGGATGTGATGTTCCTTGAACCAAAACAGAAATCAGTGCCAAATCCTGTAGTACACTTTGGAGGGTCATTAGTCATTTCATCAAAATCATTAGGTCTATAACACTTGGGAAGTATCCTAGTCCCCTAACATGACCCTCTCAAAGTCCACGCTGTAAAGAAAAGGTTGCTCAAGTTTGGGTTCTTGACTGGATCCTGTAGAAGCAGGTGTAGTCCCACTGATGTCTGGATGAGATAATGGAACTGAAGTTGCTGTGGCCAATACTAGCAGAGTAAATGACCACTGCTTGACCTTTTTTGGACCTTGCAGAACTTTTGGTAGCACAAGTGAGGGACAGCATTTAGGAGACCCAACTGTTTTCAGCTGAGGAAGAATACATCCCAAGCAAAGGCATGTAAGCATCCTGTGATTGAGGGGAAAAAAAAAAAGGTTACTCACCTGTAACCGCAGTTCCAGGAGTAGTACATGGTTCACCTACATACAATGGCAGTTCTTCCTCAAAAGTTGACTCAACGGAACGTCTTTAAGCAAAAGTTTCTCCCACCACCCGGTAGTATGTCCCTTGACTCTGCCCCGTGACATCATATCTTGCATGCTGGAAGCAAGGATCCATGTGCCACTTGCCAGGGGAGGCTGGTTGGGTGGTGTGGATGTGAGACATATACCACTCCTAGAAAGTTCGTTACGTAAGAACTTATCGTAAAGTACATGTAAGCCCCTCGTTCCCAGGGGTTACTATAATCCCAGTTAGAATCAGAGGTAGGCAGGGAAGACAGCTAGTGAAATGCCAGTTAAATGGGTTTCGCTCTGTCTCTCTGTGTTCTTAGTCTCTGCTGAGCTCTGGAGGAATGATGTTATACAAAACTATCGCAGCAGCATGAGCCACCCTGGCCAGCTGCTAGGGGGAGCCAGCTTTAGAATGTTCGTGAATCTGTAGTTGGAGTTCAGTGGAGGAGGCTGCAGTGTTAGGCAGCTCCTCCTTCAGCTGTCAGAGAGCTACCAGTTTGTTGGTTTTTTAAGTTCTCACCCTAGTGGTTGACAACTGTACCAGTTCTGGAAGTGGTAGAGACGTTGTCCTATGGTTTTTCCAGTGCCCCATCCCAGGAGGGATGGGGTGAACTTCAGGATGCAGGGGCAACCCCATGGTCCTTTTTGGACTCTTGAAGCTGCCTTGTGACAACTGCTCTGTGAGTACCTAGTTTGTTTTCTGAGTAAAACCCAGGAGTACCTGCAATGCCTGTGAGGTGATTTTCTCTGACAAAGGGACCCTGTCACCTAGCCTTTGGTTTAAAAGCTTTCTGCCTACGTTGAAGTCCTGTATGTGACTGTCCAAGTACAGAACTTTTAATTCTGACACCCCAGGGTGTGTGTAGTATGTTAAGTGTGATAAATATTTAAGACAACAGCTACAGTTTTCTACAGTTGTGTGGTGTTATTAACCGGATGAATGGCTGAGTATAAGTCTGGAAGCAAAAGGTGGGAGACTCTCCATCTGGAGTAACCAGTTTACCTCTACGGGCTCTAAAGGGCACCTATTACATTTTCTTCAGTGCATGTGGCCAATGCCTGAGAAGAGTGTTTACCCCTGTATATGGGTTGTTTTCTTTCAGTTTACCCCAGTATAGAGGATTCTGAAAGTTCTGAGCCTGCATGTGCTCCTTGGTGGCTGTGTGTACCACCTCTGCTCCTGTGAAATATGGGAACAGTACCAGTACCTGGCAGAATGAGCCAATTTCCAGTAGGAACCAATGTGTTTACCAGTGTGTGTTTTCTTCATCCTATGCTAAATGGGAATTCAGGAATGTCTGTACCTCAGAAATCTGCATTACCAGTATGTGTAGCCCTATGGGGGTCCATCTTCGCTTTGTGATTATTCCTACTCTGTTACGTGACTAAAAGCCACACTCTAGAATCCCAACCTGGTTTGGACGGTAATGTTCTTGCTTCCTTGTGGCTGGAGTTACCTGGGTGCCCCTGTCCAGAACTGCAAACCTAGCATAGTCCTAAGCAAAGGTTTTCTCCCAGGGAGCCAGGTTGTTGGCCATGACATTGGTCCCTACCAGGTGTGTGCCAGGTAGCTGCCACACTTGGTTGTCTGTGTTGTGCAACAGACTAGTCCACCTTGTATATGGTGGCCGTTGTAGCTGCACAGAGTGCATGTGTAGATAGACTATACAATGTAAACCTCCACCCCTCTCTTTAACCCCCTAGATGTTGTGGTGAGAGAAGAAGCCCTGCTAGTTAAACAAGGGGGCCAGTGGGGGATTACGTTACAGTTATGTAAGAATGTACTGTAACAGCAGATCGTTGAGAGAAGCTCTTGCAGCAGAGTAACACAAGTAGGACCGGCATACCTGGCGATAATTCACAACAATTTTCTCTCTAGCAGTACCAAGGGGGAAACGCCCCACCGATGCTAGTTCCACCCAGACGTCCCCATATAAAAGGAGGGGTGGTCCACACGTGCTCCAGTCCTTGCACGCCAAACAAACAGGCAGGGTCGTATGAGGAGACATGTACAAATGGCCTGAACACACACTCACCCCTGAAAATAGAGAGAACATGGCCAATACAGGAGAGGCCTGGTCCTGGGGGGAAGGAGGGTGGGAAATCATACCTGCTACAAGAGCTTCTCTCGAAGATCTACTGTTATGGCAAGTTCTTAAGTAAATGTACTATCTTACGTCAAGAGGAAGCTCTCGCAGCAGGTAACATAAGTAGGACCGATTCCCAAGCAGTATAAGCTTAAGACAACACTCGGGAGGGGGAGAAGGAAAGGCAGGGAAACAGGAGCAGGAGGGATCCCTCAGGAGACCAAGCCCTGCAAGACCGCAAGGCCAAATCCTGCTCTGCATCTGGAAGCTATGTCCAGGCTGTAATGCCCGACAAAGGTGTGAACAGAATGCCATGTGGTGGCGGCACAAATGTCAGCTGCCGACATCCTCTTCATGGCCGTGAAGGAGGTGGCAACTGCCCTGGTGCAATGAGCCTTGATTGGGCCATGAGAGGATTTGTTATGCTTCTGGTAACAGCAGGTAATTTAGTTAACCAGCCAAAGTGACAGCGTCTGCTTCGTAACCAGGTGACCTAAGGACCGGTCTGCGAAGGAAACAAACAACTGATCGGAGTTCCTGGCCCCCTTAGTTCTGGACAGGTAGCAGCACAGCGCCCTGAGAACATCCAAGGAGTGAAGAAGCGCTTCCCATTTATTGGAATATTCCGGGTAGTAAACCGGAAGTTGAACTGACTGGTTCAAGGTGAGTTCCAAAACCACCTTAGGAAGAAACGTAGGGTTGGTGCAAAGGTCTACCCTGTCCCTGTGGAAAATCAGGTAGGGTTCCTTACACATGAGGGCCTGAAGCTCTGAAATGTGCCTCGCTGAGGTGACGGCCACCAAAAGTAAGGTCTTCCAGGACAAAAAATGAAGCTTAGCCTCCATGGCCGGTTCGAGGGGGGAAGAGTTAGCTTTTCCAGGGCGAAGAATAGATCCCAAGGAGGGACCGGATCCTGAATGGAGGGTCTGATATGCAAAATGCCATGCAGAAAGACTTTGGACACCTCCAGTTGAGCCACTGACTTACCCTGGACAGGCACGTGATAGGCAGAAACAGCGGCCAGGTTTACCTCAATGGAGGAATAACTAAGACCTAACTCCAAAAGGGAACGCAGGTATTCCAAGATAGGGTTAGCAAGATAGACCAGAGGGTCCACCTGTCTGGTTGTGGCCCATAAGCAGAAACGTTTCCATTTCATAGCGTAAGCGGTCCTGCTGGCAGGTTTGCACGCCTCGACCAATACTTGAGCCACCTTGTCTGATACTCCAAACCTAGACTTCGCTAGGTCTTGAGGAGCCAGGAATGCAGGTGAAGGGAGCGCAGGTTCGGACGAACCAGGGACCCATTGTCCTGCGATAGAAGCTGGGACGAGATTGGAAGAGGAAGCAGAGGCTCTTCCATCAAATGCTGAAGCAAGGGAAACCAAATCTGTTGAGGCCACAGAGGAGCTATCAAGATCATGGTGGACTGTTCTGATTGACCCTTGAGAAGAACCTTCTGAAGCAGGGGGAAGGCACAGAGGAATCTCCTCTTCAAAGAGAGGGGCAATGTGTCTTGCCAGAAAGCTCCAGACTCTGGACCTAGCAAACAAAAACTGGGCAGTTTTGTGTTGGATCAAGATGAGACGAGATCTAGCTCTGGTGTCCCCCACCTGGCAAAGATTTGGTCTGCGACATCCTGGAGCAAGGTCCACTTGTGTTCTGCTGAGAGCATCTGCCAGCATGTTCAGTGTCCCTAGGACATGAACCACCGAGACGGAGAAATGATGGTCCAGTGCCCAATCCCACACTCGCAAGGCCTCTCGGCAGAGAGGGCAAGAGTGAGTGCTACCCAGTTTGTTGATGTAAAACACCATAGATGTGTTGTCCGTCTGGATTAGAAGGTGACCAGGTGACAGGGCAAAGGCTAATGCCTGCAGCGCATAAAGAACCGCTCTCAGCTCGAGGACGTTGATGTGCAGATTCTCCTCTGCCGAGGACCAGGAACCCGGAGTCCTGTGATTCCCCAAGTGTGCACCCCATCCTGAGCACAAGCTGTCCATGGCCAGTGACTGGGAAGGGGGTCCGAGCTGAAACGGAATCCCTGCCAGAAGATTTTGGGATGACATCCACCAGCGAAGTTCCTGGCAGATTGGCTCGGTCATCCCCATCAGTGCAACCAATTCGTCCTGTGTCTGATCCCACTGGACGTGTAAGGACCAGTGGATGGTCCGCATCTGCAACCTCGCGAGCGGCACCGAAATTATGGCCGCTGCCATGTGACCCAACAGCCTGAGAAGGAGTCTGGCAGGAAACTCTGAGGCTGAAGAGACGTGATTTGCTAATGCTTGGATGCGCTCTGCCCTGTCGGAGGGAAGAAAAACCTTCCCGAGGGTGATGTCCAGAAGTGCTCCTATGAACTGGAGTCTCTGGGATGGGAATAGGTGAGACTTGTCCCCGTTTACGGTGATGCCCAGATGCTGGCACAGCGTTAGGGTGTCCCGGACGGTTTCCAATAGGTGGGGCCTGGAAGGAGCCAGGAGGAACCAGTCGTCCAGATAAGGAAACACAAACTGACACATTATGTGAAGTGCTACAGCGACCACTGTCAGGCATTTTGTGAATACCCTGGGGGCTGACGAGAGACCGAATGGGAGGACTCTGAACTGAAAACGCCTGCCTTTGAACTGGAATCTCAGAAACTTTCAATGTTTTCTGGCAGTCGGACTATGCAGTTACACATCCTGCATGTCCAGAGAGGCCAGCCAATTTCCAGTTAAAACCATGGAAAGGAGGTTGGGTACAGAAACCATGTCGAACCTCCTATAGGAAACCCATTGGTTCAGGTCGCTGAGATCCAGGATGGGTCTGAGATCCCCTGACTTCATCGGGACCGCAAAGAAGTGGGAAAAGAACCCCATCTCTCTCTCGGCTGGGGGCACTGGCTCTATGGAATTCTTGTCCAGCAGGGACTGAATCTCCTGATGGATACGAGCCCTGTGTTCCCTCGGATAATGGGATGGGGGCGGCTGACTGTCCAGAGGGATGGCATCGAACTTGATGGAATGCCCAAATTCCATGAGGTCAAGGACCCACTGGTCAGAGGTCACTTGTCTCCAGGCCGCTGCATAAAGAGAAAAGCGGCCTCTGACCGGCTCTCCCAACTGGACATTTGGGAGGGGCAGATCGCCTAGATAGTCAAGCATTGGGAGGGGGTGGGAGGGCAGCAGCGGCAGGTCTAGCCTGTGATGAGGTGGCAGACGAGGAGCCCCTGGCCCCACCTCTACGATCAAAGCTACCACGCTGTTGTTGATGCTGGTAGCGGGGCTGCTGAGGCTGTTGTCCCCCTCGGCCACGAAAATGGGACCTACAGAACGTCCCTGTTGTGGGCGATACATGGTCTGCATGGTACGAACGGCTTTACCAGAGTCCTGTAATTTTGAAGTGATTTTCTCTGACTCTTCGCCAAAGAGTAAAGAGCCTTTAAAGGGGGCATCCAGGAGGTTAGTCTGCATGTCTGGTTCAGACCCTGAGACCCGGAGCCAGGAGTGGTGCCGGAGGCAAATGCCGGAGGCGGACGCCCTCGCAGAGGTGTCCGCAGAGTCATAGGCTGATCTCAAGACATGTGTACCCACGTCTGAGCCAGTCTGAAGAAGCTTGGCAAGCTCAGCCCTCTGAAGGCAGTTGGGCAAGCCCTGCACAATGTCCAGCCCTTGTTCCCAGAGGGCATTCTGGAACTGGACCATGAGAGTCAGGAAATTAAGGCTCCTGATGCTGCAGGTGGCAGACGTGTACACCTTCCTGCCCAATTAATCCAGCTGCTTAGACTCCCTGTCGGGCGGCTGGGTGCTCAGGTGTTTGGGCCTCTGCGAACGGTCATGAGTTGCCAAAATCACCACCAAGTCAGCTGTAGGGTGTTCAGGTAAAAAGGGATGGTCCTTAGGCGCCTGGTACAGTCTGTGCGCACTTTTTTTGTACCGCAGAGGAGGAATGGGGATACTTCCAGGTAGACACATGTGACATCCTGGAAGGTGTCCACCATGGGTGGGATGACCACAGGTTTGGGATCTTTCTGGCGGAGGTACTTGGCCAGTCTCAAACGTTTGGGGTCCAGGGCCTCTGTGTCCCAACCCATATTCTCTTGAATGTGCCTCATGACCTCCATGAAACTGGGGTCACCAGACGGGGACTTAGGGTGGTCCTCCGGGTCCCTGTGGGCAGAGTTCACATCGGAGTCAGGTATAGATGGCTCTGAGTTGATGTAAGACTCCAAAGATGAAGAGGAAGGGGAGCGTGTCTCCTTTCTTATGTCTTCTGTCTGGGGAAGGAGAGGGAGGAGCTTCTAGACCAGGTCCTCTTGCACCTACTTTTGTCTTTATGTTTCCTGGGTGCAGCTGGCTTTTTCCTGCCTCATCTCCGGACAGCTCTGGAACCACCTCCGTGTCCGGATTAGGATCAGGCTGAGGCGTGGGTGGAGCAGGGTTCACTGGGAGGTCCTGCTTGACCGTGTCACACCAGTGGGAAGAAAGCTCCTTGACTTGAGCCATATTGAATCTGGGAGATTCTGGTGCAGTAGGAACAGCCATGTCTAAGCCTGCGCTGGTGCCAGCGTCGGTACTGACTGACGTCGGTATCGGGATTGACCGGCGTCAATCTGGCAGGAGACGACGGAGGTAAGTTAGGTAATCAATCATTGGGGTCCAATGGCAGGTGGACCAGCATCTGCTGAGGAGAAGGGGTAGCCTCGGAGCCGACGTCAGGCCTAGCCGGAGAAGCCAGTGTCTGGACCACCTTGACTGGAGGTGGCACCACCTTGGTCCCTGGCAGAATGGCCATGGGCAGAGCGACGTCAGGGCATTGGTCCAGCACCTGCTGAGATGAAGAATCCAACAGACGTCCTTCAGAGGCCTTAGGCTTGGGATGGTTGGAGTGCTTATTGGGTTTATCCAACGAACGCCGTTCCGCAGCCGGGGGCTCACAGCGGTCAGAACCCTTAGCTTTTGGCAGTAAGGATGAGGCTCTACTGGAGGAATGCCCGGAGGCCTTTGACTCCCGGGAGTCAGCCGCAGACAGGGAGGCCGAGCGAGAAAGGACTTGCCATGGCTGGTGGAGGATCCTTGTTCCGTAGGTGGGTGTACTTTAATTGGCTGCAGGGTGGTGCCAGAAGATTTCTGGGCTGAAGATCCAGAGGCAGAAGTGAGAGGCTTGAGAGCAGTGAAGCGGTAGTCATGACCAAAGGAGCCGGACCTGGAGGCCAAGTGGGAGCCAGTGGACCTGAACCTAGAGTGGGACCCCTTCCGTTCCCTGCACTCGCGGTGTTTATCTTTGTGATGCTTCTTTCTAATGGGCGATGGATCCAATTCCCTGGAGGAAGAGCCCTTCTCCATAGCGGCCAGTATAGACTGAGCAAGGAAGGCTGAAAGACTTTTGCCGCCTGATGCGAGTCCTGCTGTTGAAGGCCTGGCAGTGGGAGCAGGCGCCAGTGTCGTGTTCGGGGCCTAGGCAGTACAAGCAGGCGGAATGGCTGTCCTTGGAGGAGATCGGACGCCTGCAGAAGCACTTGTTAGTGTGTCCCTTCCAAGAAGTGGACATACAGGAAGATGGAAGTTGAAGAAAAACTCATGAAAAAGGTGGAGAAACTCTTAGAGCGGTCGGTACTGACAAGAAGTAGCTGAGCATGAACTAACCCGTGCCGACGGCGAGAAAGAACTTGAGCACATGGGCCTGCTCCTCCCTTAAATGGTGACGCCGGGGTGGAGGACGGCAGGGGGTGTTCTCTTGGTATTGCTAGAAAAAAACTGCCGTGAACTGCCGCTAGGTGGCGTCAGTCCTACTTGTGTTACCTGCTGCAAGAGCTTCCTCTCAAAATAAGATCAGTAGAGCTTCAAGGTACGGTCTCTTGCAGTAGGTTATTACTCTTGGGAGTCCACTAGGTGCAGCTGTTCACATGGTAGCTTCTTCCAGCAGTCTTCTATAGGGCCACCCACAATCAATAACTTCCTCTGGCTGTGTATAAAAGGGGGCTGCCCCAGTTCCCCATTCCCTGTTCCCTGCCGGCTGCAGCATGCAAAAGGCAGAGGACCAAGGGAAACCGAGGAACCAAGGGAAACATGCATCCCAACATCCTGAGATCCAATGACCCTGAGCAAAAAAGGCAGGGGGACGGAGGGCAGGATTGTACCTACTGCAAGAGACTGTACCTCGAAGATCTACTGTTACAGTAAGTTCTTACGTAACAAACTATCTTCTACGGGACAGGTCACTTGCAGTAGGTTATTACTCTTGGGAGAGTATCAAGCTGTTATACAAATGGGAGGACAGGCAGAGCATGAAGGCAGGATACAAAAGGGAGGATAGGCAGAGCATGAAGCCAGGTTATAGGCCACGGCAACAAGCAGAGCCAAGAAGACACATCCAGGACAACGGAAAAAGAGACGGCAAACAGGAACCAGGTGGAAGCCATGGAGGAACCGCAGAACAAGCCAAGAGATGGCCATGTGATTCCGGAAAAGGACGGCGTCACACAAAGTCAAAGTCAAGACATCTCAAACAACACTCGGTCGGGCAGACAAGCCAAAGGTGTGTGAGGAAGAGAGTACTCCACGAAGGGAGAGTAGGAACACGGCCATGCCAATGATTCAACCTGCAGAGCAAGGGTGCAACAGGCAATGGCATACAGCAAGTCCAGCAGGGCATCCAAAGCACCGGCAGAGACTGGTGGAGACATGTCGATGCGGAACAGATAGATGCAGGAGGCCATGCACAGCGATGCAACCTGACGAGGCAGGGGCAAACGGCCATGGCAAGAAAACATCAAATCCAGGAGAGCACACCAAGCACACAGCGTGCATACAAGGAGTGGAGAGTACCGGAGCAAGGAGCACTGGGCAGGCCACAGCAAAGAACAACTGAGGGGACTCCAGGAGGGAGAACAGCAAGAGTTCCAAAAGGACCGCAGAGAGGAGGGAAGCGACCAGGAGGAGGAAGCAGGCCTCCGAAGAAAAGAGCAAAGGGACACCCAGGCGCCTCAGAGGCATGCGGAAGGAGGCGGGGAGCAAGCCCTGTAGAGCGATCAAGGAGGAGGAGTAGGCCCGACCCCGCCAGGAGGACAGGAACGGGACGGGGGCAGACACAGCGGCTCCACGAGAGGCCCCACTGGAGACCTGAGCAGTGCCCCAGGAAGAGGGACAGGAACAGGACATCCTGGCAGTCGAGGAAGACGACAGGAACTGGGGGGCAAGGGAGAGGTCCCGGACCGACCGTCTGGCATGACCGGACGGCAGGCAGCAAACCAGAAAGGTCTGGGGACCATGACCAAAAATGCAGCACCACAAAAGGGACGACAGCAGCAGACAGGCGGACGTCGTGTGCCAAACCCAACACCCAAGGCCAGACGGGGTACCGCAAGGCGACTGCCGTGACAGACAGACAGGCGGATGCAGCCAAGGCATCAGAGCCTGCAGGAAGCCAGTGTTGGGAAGGCATGGAAAGGGCGTACACAAGTAGCGCCAACAGGGCCGACCCCAGGCAGGGAGGCAGTGGCGGGAGAAGGCACCAAAGCCGAAGCACACTAGGCGCAGAGGCACCGGATCATGCGGCCCAATAGGAAAGGCCAAAAAGCAGTAAGGTACGGAAGGGCAAACCCGCATGCCAAAGCAAACATATGAAGCCGGGAACCACATCCGGCGGACAAGAAGAGGCGGACGGGCATGTGGGCTGCAGGGAGCCCCCGAGATGCCCCCTGAGGCAGCCAATAGCGCAGTAAATCGGAAGGCCCAACGGGCGCAGAGCAACTGGGAGGATCCACGGGGCAGGACTGAGGGGAAGGGAGGGATGCCAAAGCCCAGGCATGGGCAGAAAAGGCCCCTCAGGAACCCCAGGCGGACCCCAGGCACAGACCCCAAAACAGGAGGAGGGAGGGGAACCAGGTGGAGATAGCCCAAACCAGACAATGCCAGAAAGGCGGGGGCATCCTGACCCCAGTGGGGTGGCACCAGGAGGGCGGAAAGGGGCGAGACCCAGGAACCCAGTCCGAGGGCACAGAAAAGAGGGCACCAAGGGCAGGAATGGCGAGAGGGGGTACCCCAGCAACGTAGAACAGGACGCTGCTGCCAGGACAGGCGGGGGGGGCAGAGAAGGGGAACCCCCAAACCAGGGACGCCTGAGGTGTGGAGCCCCTGCCAGTGATGGGGGAACCAGCCTCGCTGAAAGATATGAAGGCAGGGATGTCCCATTGATGGGGAAGCAGCCCCATCGACGAGGAATGGTAATGGGGACGTCCCGTCAACAGGGGAAGCAGCTCCATTGACAAGGAACACAAAACAAGACATCCCATCGACGAGGAGTACTCCGTTGATGGGGGGGGGGGTCCTCCATCGATGAGAGAGAGTGAGCAACATGCTCTGTCGACGGGGAAGGTGCTCCCGATGACGAGGGAAGGAGATAACATGCTCTGTCGGTGGGATGCCATCCAGTTGACAAGGAATGCTCAATCCATGGGGAAGAGCCCCCATTGATGACAGAGAGCAGCTGCATGCTCCGTTGACGGGGGAAAAGCTCCCGCCGGAGAGAGAGAGAGAGAGAAAAAGAAACATGCTTCATCGGCAGGGGAATCCTCCCCGTCGATGGGCTAACAGTGCCCACTGACGGGAAACATCCCGGAGTGCCCTATCGAAATGGGATGACCCAGCAATGATGAAGGGAGCAACGAAGGCTCCGGGCGATGGGGAGCTGCCTTGTCGACAATGAACACCGTCCAAGGGGTTAGCCCCCATCAACAGTACAAGAGAATCGATGATGAAGGCCCCATCGACGATGGAGGAGCCACCGTCGACAGAGCAAATCGGAGGAGTGAGAGGAGTGCGAGTCCTGCTGCCTCCGACGCCAGGAACGAGAGTCTTAGGTCGGGGACCTTGAACACGGGTCCCCGAGGTCTGTCCCGGAAAGGCTGCCTTGTCAGCCATGTACGGAGTCCCTGACCCAGCAAGAGAGCCTGGGCCAAGGAGCAGTGGAGGTACTGTGAGTGAACACAGGCCCGCTGAAACAAGGAGAGCCAGGAGGTACTGTGAGTGGTTAACAGGCTCGGCCTAGTACAAGTAGAAGAGCCGGGGCCTGGGAGTATGCCACAGGCCCGGCACAGAGAAGAAAAATTGGGTTCAAGTTCACATCAAAGACTGACTGCAACACAGAAGATCTGTGCAAGCTGCCCGCTGGGCTGAAAGCCGTGAATAAAGAGGTTGTACCTGGGGCCGCCCCTTTTTATACACAGCCAGAAGAAGTGATGAATGGTGGCGGCCCTATAGAAGACTGCTGGAGGAAGCTACCATGTGACAGCTCCACCTAGCAGACTCCCAAGAGTCATAACCTACTGCAAGAGACCTGTCCGTAGAAGATCTATGGTTACAGGTGAGTAACATATTTTTCTAGGGATATGGATATGGTTCACTTATCCATGCGAGGGCAGATTTCCAGCAGTTCTCCAGGAGAAGGGGGCAAGGCATGCACCCTACTTGTCAAACAGACTAGAAAAGCAAGATCCAAATGCAGCATCCCGGTGAGGCTCTAGATCAATTCTTTAAATGGAGAAAATTTGTGAGCTGACTTCCATGTGGAAGCCCTACAGATTTCCTAAATAGGGACCACCGAGGCAGCGGTATGGTTGGTGGAATGAGCCCTGAGCCCTATGGAAGGCTTCCTACCAACCAACCCATAACAGAGGTCGATGCAGGAAGTCATCCACTTGCCAATCGTCCTCAACTGCCAGTCTGCCAAGCACAGCTTCAGCAAACATTATAAAGAGATGGCGAGCCTCACCCTGAACTCCAGCTGTGCACTCCACATAATAGAAGGCTGAGGAGATCCAGGTACCAGAACTGGCAGGGCCAGTCCGGAGCTATGAGGATCATCTGTGCCTTGTTTCTCTGTACTGTGACCACTACCTTGTGGATCAGGGGAAAGGGAGGAAAGGCATACAGGAGACCTGGGGTCCAGGGCCTCATGAAGGCATCCCCCACCAGTGTCACAGACTGTAGGGGGCAAGCACAGAATAGACTCAATTTTGTGTTCTCCCAGGAAGCAAACAGATCCACCACAGGGATGCCCCAAAGGGAGATCAGGTGGTTCGCCACCTCCTGATACAGGGACCACTTGTGCAACGTCTCGCCTGCTCGGCTGAAAGCGTCTACCAGCTTGCTGTCTGTTCTTGAAACATGAACCACCAGATCATCTGCACCCAGGCTGCGCATGAAGGTCCAGGTGCACAGGGCCTCCTGACACAAGGGAAGGGAGTTCGTTCCACCCTGCCTGTTCAGGCAGAACATGTTCATGGTGTTGTCTGTCTGGACTTGCACAACCAGACCCCTGACTAGACGAGCACATTCCTTCAGAGCTAGTGGCACTGCATGGAGCTCCAACAGGCTGATGTGATGATGGGACTCCAGGGGTGACCAGAACCAGTGGGTCCTGTGGTCCCTCAGCTGTGCTTCCCACACCACCAGAGATGTGTCCATCATGAGGGTGACAGTCAGTTCTGGGTGGACAAACAGGACTCCTTCCTCCAGATGTTCTGGGATCAGCCACCACTGGATGATATCCCACCATCAACTGGGTCACTGTGACTGGGTTGGTCCAGGTGTCCTAGGCCCACTGATGGCCCAACTCGAACTGCAGGTGCAACATCTGCTAGTGAGCCCATAGGACCATGCTGGTGCAAGATGACATCTACCCCAACAGCTTCTGAAAGTCCAAGGCAGGGCGCGAGCACTCAGCCTGAAATGATCAGGCAGAAGAGGCAAGATCCAATGTTCGGTCTGCAGGGAGGCAGGTCTTGGCCTGTAGGGAGTCTAGTTCTTCCCTGATGAAATGAATTACCTGCAAGGGGATCAGTTCGGACTTGGCCAGTTGACCAAGAGACCCAAGTTTCTGCAGATCTGGAGGGCCAGGTGCCTGGACCACTCCACTGCCTTTCTGGACAGTCTGGCTACCAGTCAGTCATCCAGGCAGGGATCAACCCTGATGTGCTGATGCCACAGGAAGGCTGCCACCATTGCAATGCACTTTGTGAGGACCCTGAGCGCCAAGGACAGGCAGAATGCCATGACCTGGAACTGACAAAGCACCCCTTTTGCGCAGAACCAGAGGTACCGAGCCAATGAGACGAATGGAATGAGATGTGGAAGAATGCATCCTAGAGGTCCGGGGGGTGGAATCACATGCCCTGCTCCAGAGATGGTATTACCTGGTTCAGCATGACCATCCCGACCTTGCGCTTCCTTAGAAACTGGTTCAGACTGTCAAGATCCAATATGTGGCACCAGCCTCATGTCAGTTTTAGGACCGGGAAGTGCCTGGACAAGTCCCCTGACTTGCCTGGGCATCTGGGACAGGAGCTATAATTCCTTTTGCGAGGAGCTGAGCAACGTCCTCCCTAAGGACGAACTGCATGTCCTGTGACACCGAGGACACCGTAAGGCAGAAGAGCCTCGAAATCGAGAGGCAACCCTCTGCCGACCAACTCGAGAATCCACTTGTCTGTAGTAATGATGGACCAATGAGGCCAGAAGTGGTGAAGCTGACCCCCCACCGGGAGCTGGGTCAGAGACTGGACAGGTGGGAGGTGAACACCCCAAACCTATCACTGGGCAGCATGGGGGAGGGCACCAGCTGCTGAGGCTGGAGAGACCGTCACCGAGCCAAACCAATACTGATACCAGAACCAATAATATGGGTCAGAACTAATATCGGAACCAGAATCAATGCCAATGCCAGGGTTCCTAAGGCACAAATATACAGGTTACTCACCTGTAACAGGAGTTCTAGGAATGGTATATGTTGTTCATTCACACTGTCTGGCAGGTTCCTTGCCGCTTTAAATCTTGCCGGAAGGTCTTCAAGCTGGCTCCTCCCACCCACCCGGGTGGTAAAACTCTCGGCTCCGTCCCATGACGCCAGATCTGGCCCGCTGGAAGCTCAGGGTTGTGCGTCAGGCGGGAGGTCAGAGGATCGTAGGATGAACAACATATACCATTCCTAGAACTCCTGTTACAGGTGAGTAACCTGTATTTCTAGGGACATGGATATGTTGTTCATCCACACTGTCTGGCAGACTCCTAGCAGTTCTCCGGGAGGAGGAGGCAAGGACGACACCCCCACTTAGGGAATAAAGACTGGAGAACCGAGGCCCCAAAACCAGCATCCCGGCGTGACTCAAGGTCGATGTGGTAATGGGTAATGAAGGTGTGTGCTGACTTCAGGTAGCAGCCCTACAGATTTCCTGGATAGGGATGTCCCTGGAAGCAGCCACCAATGCAGCAGTATGGCGTGGAGAATGAGCTCTTATCCCTCTGGGAGGCCCCATGCCCGCCAACTTGTAGCAGATTCATGCAGAAGGTGACCCACCTGCTTATCGTCCACTTGGCTGCAGGTCTGCCAGGTGCGGCTTCAGCGTAGGTGACAAACAGCTGGCGAGCCTCTCCTCGATTTCAGCCGCATGCCTCCTTATAATAGCTTCAGCGCCCTCTAGGGTCCAAAGTATGAGCCTATATTCAGCCTCGAGGTGTGATTGGGGTAGAACACCGGCAGAGTCAACACCTGGTTAAGGTGAAACTCCACACCACCTTCGAAGGAATTTCGGTGGGGCGCAGGGACAACTCTTGTCCCTGTGGAAGACCAGGCAAGGAGACTCGATGCAGAGCGCCTGGAGTTCTCCCATCCTTCTGGCTGACGGATAGCCACCAAGAAGGCGGTCTTCCACGACAGGTGAGAGTTCACACCTGTGCATTGGTTCGAATGGCTTGCCCATGAGCTTTGCCAGTACCAGCAGTAAATCCCACGGAGGTGGAGGTTCTCGCACCGCAGGGAAATGTGATCAAGGCCTTTGAGAAAGCGCCAGACCATCTTCTCCTGCGTCACCGACTGCTCCCCGGCCCGCGTCCGGTAAGCAGAGATGGCTGCCAGGTGCACCCTTAGGGTCGTCGACCTAAGCCCTTGACTAGAAAGGGACCATAAATAGTCCAAGATGCTTGCCAAAGGACAGGAACAAGGGTCCAAGCCCTTGCC
This sequence comes from Neoceratodus forsteri, assembly GCA_016271365.2. Lineage (NCBI taxonomy): Eukaryota > Metazoa > Chordata > Ceratodontiformes > Ceratodontidae > Neoceratodus > Neoceratodus forsteri. The sequence goes on from CM028134.1 coordinate 687,028,206, forward strand.
CTGACACCAAATGGAAAATCTCTTCCATCTGAAGGCATAGCATTTCCTGGTCGACTCCTCACGGGACGCCTCAACAACATTGAGGACCTCGTCGGAAAGACCCAAGGACTGGAACTCTAGCCCAGGAACCAGGCGTCAGGTGCAGGGATTGAAGGTCCGGATGGAACACCTTCCCCTGATTGACTGAGAGCAGGTCCGGCGAGCTGGAAGCTGCCCGGGAGCCTGGAGCTGAGGCTGAGGAGATCTGGGCACCAGAACTGGTGGGCCAGTCTGGGCTATCAGAATCACCTGCGCTGCCTCCTTGCTTTGGAGAAGCACCTTGTGAATCAAGGGAAATGGGGAAGGCGTAGAAGAGGCCGGGGTCCACAGCCTCAAGAGGCATCCCCTGCAGCGAGCCCCTGCTGAGGGGCGGGCATGAAACAGCCTCAGCCTCTCGCTCTCCCTGGAGGCAAACAGGTCCACCTGAGGTATGCCCCAATGGGAGAACAGATCTTGTACCACCTCCGGCAGGAGAGACCACTCGTGAGATGCAGCCCCTATCCGGCTCAGGGCATCGGCCAGGGTGTTGGAGGCTCCTGCCACATGAATGGCTAGGAGATCCGCCTCCAGGCTGTGCACGAGTGACCAAATGCAGAGAGCTTCCTTGCATAGAAGCATGGAACGCGTCCCGCACTGGCGGTTTAGATAGTACATGGTCGTGGTGTTGTCCATCTGGACTCAGACCACTTGACCCCAGAGAAACGGAGCAAAGGCGGTGAGAGCTAGGCGGACCACTCGGAGCTCCAGCAGGTTGATGTGGCATCGGGACTCCCGCGGGACCAGAGGCCGTGCGCGACGTGTTCCCCAGATGGGCACCCCAACCCATCAGAGAGGCATCGGTCGATAGAGAGACCGTCGGCTCGGGGCGGACAAACGGGATGCCCTCCTGCAGATGAGATGGAACGGTCCACCACTGGAGAGCGTTCCACATCTCCTGGGTCACCATCACTAGCTGGTCCAATGGATCGCAGCGTTGTGACCACTGGCTGGCCAGTCCCCACTGAAGGGCGCATGTGCCAGCGTGCCCAATGGACCACACTGGTACAGGCCGCCATGAGACCCAGGAGGCGCAGGAAGTCCCGGGCAGGGCGTGATTGCCCAACCAGAAATGATTGGGCAAGGAGGAAGCACCTCGGCCCTGCCGGCGGGAGCCGTGCTCCGCTCAAGAGAGTCGAGCTCTGCCCCGATAAACAGAATCACCTGCTTCGCTCGAGTTCCGACTTGGCCTCGCTGATGAGAAGGCCGATTTGAGAGCAAACCTGGAGGCCAGATCTCTGGACCGCCTCCACCTCCCTGTCTGGAGGGGCTGCTATCAGCCAATCGTCCAGGTAAGGGGACACCCGGACCCCCGGTGTCAACGAGGGAAGCTGTCACCACTGCTATGCATTTGGTGAAGACCCTGGGAGCTGGAGACAGGCCGAAGGACATGGCTGAACTCAAAAGGGATCCTCTGCTCGAAGCGAAGGAATTCGCTGTGACGGACGGATAGGGGACGTGAAAGAACGGCCCTGCAGGTGCAGAGAGCAGAACCACACGCTGTGTTCCAGGGATGGTATTATCTGAGCCAGAGTGACCATCCTGAAGGTTCCAGACCTTAGGAACTTGTTCAGGTCATGTGGTCGAGAATGGGCCAGCCCCCTGCCTGTTTCGAACCAGGAAGTACCTGGACACAAACCCGGGTCTGAGGGAGGGTCTGCCACCTCCTGATCACCTCCTTCGGAGGAGGAGAGCGATGTTGGCCCGACGGAGCCGATGTGAGTGGCTGCGGACCCCGAGGCCCCCCCCGAGGTGCGACGGGTTTCTGAAGGCGGGGCCTGCTCAATTTCAGAGGCAGGCTCTTTTCCCACTACCTTCCAGCACCCACCTGTCCATGGTAATAACGGACCAGGTGGAAAGGAAGTGCTTGAGCCGTCTCCCATGGGGGAACCTGGGGTGAGGTGACGGGGTTGGGAGTGGCACCCCTCAGCCCATCACTGGGCAGGCTTGGAGGAGGGACCGGCCGAGGGACCTCCTGGCCTTACCTCCCTGCTTCCTGTTGGAAGAAGCCCGGCTTGGTTTGGGATGCCAAGCCCGAGCCTGCTGGCCCTGACGCTGTTGGGCCGGACGCTGGCGGGCGCAGAAGGACGAAAGGGCTTAGGCTGTGGTTTGCGGCCTTTGTCCTTCTGAGCAGAAGAGACCGAGTCCAAGGTAGCATTGGACTTCTCCATCCTCTGCAGGTGGCCTTCCACCCCAGGGCCGAAGAGGTCAGTCCCCAAAAAGGGAACGTCCGCCAACTTGTGCTGGGTATCCGAAGTAAAGGTGGATATCCTCAGCCAAGCCCAATGACGCATAGCCACTGTGGCCGCCACAGACCTGTCACATGAGTCCCCAATGTCTAAAGCAGTCTGGAGCTGCTGTTTGGCCACTGCCCTGGTCCCGCACCTGCCTGACCGTGGTCTGCAGATCCGCGGGGAGATGAGGGATGACCTCATCCAGGGAGCCCAACAGGGCATGAGAGAAATGTGCCATGAGGACGGCCGAACTGGCCTGGCGAAGGCAGAGGGAGGACGCAGCATAGACTTTTCGCCCGGCACAGTCCAATTTCTTGGACTCCTTGTCGGGAGGTTTGTCCATGTCCCTGGCGTTCGGCACGCCGGAAACGCTGTCAGTAACCAACCACTTGGCCGAGGGTGTTCAAAACCGGACAGGGAACCGGGGAACAGTGATACTTTCTGGCCATCCTGGCCGGGCGCAGGGACAGGGAAGCAGGGCGCTGCCAGAGCTCCAAGGCCGGGCCCACTATGGCCTCGCCACCGGAAAGGCCTCCCAGAATCCCCTTGGTCCAGAATCTCCGTGGAGGGGGATACCTGGCCCGCTTAGAACGGGTTCGAAAGTCATCCCGGTGGACTCCGAGATGAGCCGAAGCAATCCCAGGAAGGACGAAGGGCTATCGTCCACCGACTGTCCTCCTGAGGACTCCAAGTCCATTCGCTTGGAGAAAAGGGAAGAAACGTCTTCGGACTCGGAAGAGTCCTCAAAGAGCTGCCTCGGGCCTGAGCCACCTTCCACTTGCCGAGGTCGATCAGGACTGAGGGTGACAGACAGCCTATGGGGCAGTCCCTGAGCCGACCGAGAATTTTTGGTCGGGGCCCCAACTAATGGCTGTGGAGGCGGAGGTTCCACCGGAATCGGTGAGGCAGCTGGTTTTGGCCGAACAACCGGCCTGGGAACAGGCTCCTCGGATAAAACGAGGGGTTGTTTCAGCCGCTCCGGTGACAGCCACTTAATGGCCGGGGAAGACGACGGCATCGGCTTATTCCCGGTCAGAAGGAGCTGTTGCCACATGAGTTCCTCATATCTTCGACGCAACTTGCGCCGAAGCCTCCCCTCATCCGAGGAGGAGGAAGAGGACGAGCGGCGGCGACGCTTGCCACGGTGCCGAGACTGCCTATGACGGCGAGATCGGCTGGACCGCGAAGAAGTCCGAGACAGAGAACCTCGGCTTTGCCGAGGACGGTGCGGGGAGGTGTCGCGTGGAACCGGCACTCCCCTCGGTTTGGAAGATTCAACTGAAGGCTCCGGAACCGGAGGCACAGACGAGCCGACGGGGTCCTCAACTCCCACCGGGGGAACTGGGGAGAGGGGATTCTCGGCTTCTCCAGCCGACAACCCGTCCAACGGGTAGAGAAAGATCTCGACTGCCGACGGGAGTTCGGGTCAACTGGCCTGGACGCAGCACCGCGGAGACCAGTGGTCGGCCGAGAAGTCGACCGGCTTCCATGCACGACAACTCGGGAGAGGGATCTTTCCCGCTCCCAAGAGCGTCGACGGTGAGACTTACCCTTGTCTCTCTTTTTGGGCCGAGAAAACGGTCCAGAAGAAGTTGGACCCTCACCTTTAGTCGAGAGGGTCAGACAAAGCTCCTTAAAAGAAGCTGAATAAGAGGCACCGAGAGAGAGGGGGACAAAATGCCGAGCCGGTGTAGAAGCGGCCCGCGCCACTTCCTTCTTCGAGGGCCATCATCTGCTCGAGCTGATCCGCCGAGCCCGCTGGACACCGCCGGACCGGGCTCTTTGACTTTATATTGAGGAAATCGCTTCTCGGACACTTCTGTGTTGTAAACGGGCAGCACGGGTTCGAGGACGTATGGGGTCAGCTGCGAAGAGCACAGGTCGCAGGCCTGCGGGTCGTGCTCAAGGCCCAGCAGTAGACGCATGCGGAGTGCGGATCCGTCCGACATCTTCTGCCCGCGAAGGGTATCTCCGGAAACCGGAGTCAATTTGTCCATCGCAGCCGCTGCAGGGAGAGAAGACCGAAGTCCTTTAGTAAAACTTTTTACTTAAATTCAAGAATTAGGGGACCAGTCTTATACACAGAGCATTAAGGAGGGAACCTGAGCTTCCAAGCGGTAAGGAAGATCTGGCGTCATGGGGCGGAGCCGAGAGTTTTACCACCCGGGTGGGTGGGAGGAGCCAGCTTGAAGACCTTCCGGCAAGATTTAAAGCGGCAAGGAACCTGCCAGACAGTGTGGATGAACAACATATCCATGTCCCTAGAAGTGTCTATTTCTATGTGTACAAAGCCAATCTGAGATGTTTTGGCCATATCCAAAGGTCTTTATTCCATTGATGACTAAATGCAAGCAAGTCGAGAATCCTATAGTAAAATTACATGCAGTATAGGATATCCTGCATTTTGTCTAGTAACAATAAGCAAAATGTCTCATATTCCTAAAAGCCGTAAGTAGAACTAATCATCTCATGTGCCTGTCTGTTACAGAATTATATTCTAGGATACAGAAGAAAAAATTACTCACCTTAGTAATGTTGTTTCTTCTAATGGAGTCTTGCTATATTCTGACATATGCAGTGAGCCCCAACCTTCGAACTGCCCCGGAGGTGAAAGAGTTAACTTTCCATGCCAGGCATGGAACGCTGAGCTCGAGCTCGGTTGAGACTCTGTCTGTTGTTCTTCAAACTCAAACCGTCAGATTCTTTATGAAGCTAAACTCACTACAGGTCCTGTGTGGAAGCTGTAAACCCACACTAGCCAACTGGCTACTAAACATAAAACACATTTTTTGGTGCCAAAACAAAGACTGAAGTCAGGAGACCCAAAAATGAAAACACAACACCAACTCACCCCAAGAAAAGAAGGGGTGAAAAACAAAAAGGTGGGCACTTACTAAGTGCCAACATTGCACTGCCCACCCACATCCCATAAAACAGAGGTTCTGAGAGGGGCAGGCAGGGGGAGAGGTCAGAATATAGCAAGACTCCATTAGAAGAAACATTACTAAGGTGAGTAATTTTTTTCTTCAAACAACATGAAGTCTTGCTATATTCTGACATATGCAGACTACAAAGCAGTACCTCCATGGAGGAGGGATAGAACCTACTTAGGAAATAGGGCTCTGAAGCACAGTTGTCTAAACCGAACAGCATCACTCCCAGCCTGGATGTCCAGGGAGTAATGCTTGGTAAAGTGTGAACTGTTTTCCAGGTAGCTGCTTGACATATCTCTAGAATAGGGATGTCCCTGGCAGCAGCCAGGGAAGCAGCTGTACCCTCTGATAAGAGTGAGCCCTCAGGCCTGAAGGAGGAACCCACCAGCTTTTCATAGCAAAATTGGATACAAGAGACAATCCACCTGGCAATGGATCTTTTAGTGGCAGGCTTCCTTTACCAACCTCACCATAAGTGAGGAACAGTTGGAGGGAGTCAAACCTGTGACCCTTGGTACGCCCATGTAGTAACTAAGGCTCTTTCTCATCTGGACCTAGTGCAGCCTCCTCTCGCCAGAGAGGAATGGTCAGTGAAGTACACTGGAAGAGACAGATTGATTAAGGTAAATCTGAAACCACCTTAGGCAAGAACTTCCTGTTAGTCCTGAGGACCACCTTATCTCTATGAAAGGAGATAAAATCTGGCTCCACTGACAAAGCTTGTAATTCACTTACGTGCCTGGCAGAAGTGATGGCTACCAGAAACAGTCTTCCAAGTCAAGTACTTGAGCTCTGCTGAAGATAAAGGCTCAAAAGGGGGTTGCATAAGCTGAGCAATGCAAACATTGAGGTCCCAGGCAGGGGCAGGGTCCCTGAATGAGGTTTGGTGTGAAGCAATCCCTTGAAAAACTTGGAGAATACAGGGTGAGCTGAAAGAGAAGAGGGCTTTACCTGCTGAAATAAAAGCAGACACAGCTGCCAGTTGCACTTTCAGTGTAGCTGGTCTCAGCCCCAAGCTATTTAAGTGGACCATATCATCAAGGACTGTGGGCAGATCAGCAGATTCTGGGGAAATATGCTTCCCAGAGCACCATATGGAAAATCTTTTCCATTTTGAATTATAAGTAGCCCTGGTGGAAGGTTTTCAAGAAGCCTTCAGGATATCCATTACACCTTGGGAGAGGTGTAAATTAGCAAACTAACTCTTCAAGAGCCAGGCCTTGAGATTGAGAGATTTGAGGTTCGGGTACCAAACCCTCCCCTGAGCACATGTTAACAGGTTGTAATTCCTGGGAAAACACAGGGGAAGATGGACTGCTAAGGACAGTAGGAGTGGATACCAGGGCTGTCTGGCCCAGTCTGGAGCAATCAGGATCATCTTGCAAGGTTGAGATCTGATTTTGACTAGCACTTTGAACAGAGAGAGGGAAGGGGGGGAAAAGCATAGAGAAACTTCCCTTCCCAATTGAGAACTAAGGTATCCAGGGGACTGAGCCCAACACTGGGGGCCTGCAGCAAAAAAGGGGAAGTTGGTGATTGTCTGGGGCTGCAAAAAGATCCATCTGCGGGGTGCCCCATCTGGAAAATATCACCTCCAAGACCAGGGGGTCCAGTGACCATTCGTGATGGCCCTGGGAAATCCTGCTGAGAGCATCTGCCAGGACATTGTCCTTGCCTGGGAGGTGAACAGCCGTGAGGGAGGTGTTCACGGAGTAAGCCAGAGACCACAACTTCATTGCTTCGCTGAACAAGGCCATAGACCGAGTGCCTCCTTGCTTGTTGATGTACCACATTGTGGTGATGCTGTCTGTTCTGACCTGTACAACTTTGTTCTGAACAGATTTGGAAAAAGCTTGAAGTGCTAGAAATACTGCTCTGAGTTCCAACAGATTGATATGGAGCAGAGATTCTTGAGGGGACCACAACCCCTGGGTGGTGAGGTCGCTCATACGTGAGCCCCCACCAAGAGGGCTGCATCTGTGGTAAGGATTAAAGAGTGAGATTAAGTGACAAAGGGACCCTTGTTCAGATTGTTCTGATCCTGCCACTCACTGTAGGCCTGGATCAGGGTTCGGTGTCACTGGGATCAATTTTGTCAGAGGGTCCTTCCTTGGAGACCAAAGGCTCAATCAAATGGAACTGAATGTCCCTCGGCTGAAATCTTGCTCCCTGCACTACTGCTGTAGAAGCAGCCATGTGCCCCAGGAGCTGTAGAAAATGCCTTGCTGGTCGAGACACCTGCAGGATGAATGAAGAGGCCAGAGAGACCAGGATCCTTGCCCTGTCCAGGGGAAGGAAGGCTCTGGCCTTTACTGTTTCTAGCTCTGCACCTATGAAGGTGAGGAGCTGGACAGGCTCTAGAACTGACTTTGGAAGATTTAGAAGGAAACCCAAAGAAGTGAGCAGTTGCTGAGTTATCTGTAAGTGTAACTTGACTTGGTCTGGGGACTGGCCTACTATGAGCCAGTCGTCCAGGTAAGGGAAGATGGCAATCTTCTGCCTTAGAAAAGCAACTACTACTGCTAGGCATTTTGTGAATACCTTGAGCAGTAGTGAGGCCAAAGGCATTGCTCTGAACTGATAATGGCCTGAGGGCAGCTCAACCTGAGGTACTTTTTGATGGGAGCTTCTGACGAGAATATGTGTAAGTAGGGCATCCTTGAGGTCCAGGGACACTAGCCAGTCCCTCTGGCCTTAGAGAGGGTAGAATAATTCCCAGAGTCACCATTTTGAATTTTGATTTTAAAAGGTGCTTTTTAAGTATCTGAGATCCAGGATGGGTCGCATTTTCCTGTCTTTTTGGGGTAAGGAAGTACCTGAGTACAACCCTTTGCCCTGGTGTGTAGGGTGGAACCCTTTCCACAGCTCTGAGAGCTAGGAGGAGGGACCTCTGCCTCTAAGGCAAGTGCCTCTGATGGATTTGCAGGTGGAAAGGATCTGGTTCTCATCTTTGGAAACTTTTGAAGCTGAGAACCAGTCCCTGGCTTACTACTCCAGGACCCATTTGTCTGATGTCAGAGACTCCCAGTCCTGGACAAAAGTAAGCCAGCCTGCCCCCACAGGTAGCTGAGAATCGGCCCTGGCAACCCCATCAGGGTGCCTGTTTGTAGGGGCTTGGGCTGAGGGGTGGAAGCAGGTCTGCTTTGTACCTGCCTGCCTCTCCCTCTAAAGAACCCCCTCTGGACATAAGCAGAAGAGGAGGCCTGGGCTTGGTAAAAAGGCCTATGAAAAGGCCTGCCCCTGCCCCTGTGAAGCTGCCTTTGAAGAGTGGCCTGCCTTTCCTTGGCCTGTGCACCCTATAGGTGGTCCCATACTCATCCATTTCTTCATGTAATTCTCTGTTTGCTCCCCAAACAGAGAATTACCCACAACAGGAAAATCCATGGCCTTAGTCTGGGTATCCTGTCAGACAGGCTAGTACATCTGAGCTGGCCATTCTTCTCAAGTGCCACAGATGTAGCCATGACTCTAGATGACATATCACTGGAGTCCACTGCAGCATGGAATTGCACCTTGATGCCTCAATACCATCAGCAGCCACCTGCTCCAGCTCCTGGCAAGCTGGCCAGGGACCTGTTTTGCTAGGGCCATAACAGTGTCCCATCTGAATTTTTGATAGCTAGTAGTATAAGCCATACATTGGCCTGTCTGAGTCCCAAGGATGCTGCCATGTACTGTTTCTTTGCCATAGCATCAATCCTCCGGCGCCCTTGTCCGGGGTGAGCTAGGGAATGTTTGCCCTATCACAGGCTGCAGCCTGCACTACCCCAACATGGCTGCATTGTTGTGTAGGGAACTCGCGTCAGAGCCTGACAATGTATACCTCTTGTCCATTCTCTTTATCCATAGGAGGTATAGTGTTAGGAGTCTTTAAATCTTAAATGTCTGTTTCCAAAAGATTTGTGCAAGGGAACAGACAGCCTCCTAGACTCTGGGATATCCATCATTTCCACACAGTCAGGCTCTTCCTGGTCATCCACAGCTTCTTCCATAGGAAGCTGGAGGGTTTCAGCCACTTTTTTATAAAACATGAAATGGGAGAGGGACTCAGGAAGCCTAGGAGGAGAAACCCCTTGAGGTCTGTCTGGGGAGATGTCCGGGTCAATGGGCACATCCAGACTTTCAAACCCACATTCACTTTCCTCATACTCCTCTTCCTCCTCCTCCGGTTCATAAAATTCCTCTAACAATTCTGATCGCTTTGGCTATCTCTTCAGCGGTTGGAGAGGAAAGTTTTGGCTCCACACCAGCTGATTTTTCCTTTCTAGTTCTTTTAGCCAGAACCGATTCCTCAGAATCGGCTCCCCTTTTGCCCGAAGAAGTCTTGCCCTGGTCAGAGGGCACTCCTTCTGGTTCGGTTTGAACCGAACCGGGCTGGCCATCCAGTTCAGCTGACTTTTTGGCCTCCCTTTCCCTGAGCCTACCAGCTCTCTTTTCTAGGGTAGCTGCAGGGAAATTTTTGCAAATCTGGCAGTCTGCATTGAGGTGGTCAAACCCCACACAATAAACACAGGTGGTGTGGGGGTCAGCCTTGGCAAAGACTTCCCCACACACACTACAGTGTCAAAACCCAGTGGGTCCGGGTTTTTCTTTGGTTTCTATATTGCCAGTCCTAACCAAACTTACCCTTTTATGGCAATCTGCCAGGCAAGACCTTCTTGCTCCAGTTCCCAACCGTGTCCTGGTCGTGAAAAAAACGTAATAAAATCCGCTTTTTTAGAACCGATAAGAAACCAGCAACCACACTCTAAAAGCACAATTTAAGATTTTTAAACAACTTGATCGGTTCAAACCGAACCGATAAACCGCTTACAAGTTCCACACAGAATAGAATGAAATAAAACCTATCTAGTACTCACAAATACCACAGACAGAGACTGAACCGACAGGTTACGGTTTAAATTCAGTCGAAAACCGAGAAAAGCAGTACTTTAACTGACAAATTGAACCGAGCAGGAGAAATCTCCGGAGCGACTGTTCAGTGAGGCGGAGTAAAGAATCTGACAGTCTGAGTTTGAAGAACAACAGACAGAGTCTCAACCAAGCTCGAGCTCAGCATTCCATGCCTGGCATGGAAAGTTAACTCTTTCACCTCCGGGGCAGTTCGAAGGTTGGGACTCACTGCATATGTCAGAATATAGCAAGACTTCATGTTGTTTGAACACACTGTTCTAATCCAAAGTACACAGTATATGCATGTATAACTCCCAGATGTGGGCTTGCTTATTTATTTAAAAGTTTTACCAGGAAGACATGCTGAGCGGTATAATGCTCGATTCCAGATGCATCCTGGGGTTAGGGAAAAACAGCGAGAACTATATCACAGGATATACAGATGAACTGCAATACAGAGATCATAATAGGTTCAGACATTATGGAGTTAAGAGTCACATGGGAAGACTAGAATTGCAAGTATTGCTTGGAGTCTAAAATGCAGCAGCAAGAGAAATACAGAGTATGCTAACTTGCACCTGGTCATGGTAAGGACGGGGTTGTAACAATTGAGTCATTCTGCAAGACTAAGTGCACGAGCAGGAGGAGGAGAAGTACAACTTGAGTAGGGAACTGAGCTGCTGGGTGTTGCCACATTGTCTAATGTCTCTTGGCAGGGAGTTCCATGCTTTAGGCATACAGTACTTGAAAGCATTTTGACCTTTAGCGGAGGACGTGTGAGGGATTGCGAGAACCCGGGAGTTGGAGTTCCGGAGAGAGTAAGAGGGATGAGGTTGAGCTATGAGGGCAGTTGCAAGGTAAGGAGGTAGAGACTGGGTCCAGAATTTTGCTGTGAGCCTCGCCCACTGCGCTAGTCTCCGGTCCTGAAGTGAGGATAGGTCTAGGGACCTGTAGAGGTCACAGTGATGGGTTGCTGACAGTGATGGGCTTATACATATTATATGTTAGCCTAACAAACAGTCATGCACATAGTAATCTAATATTTCCATCATAATGCAGTTATAGCCAAGTCTAAGCAATGCAAGTATTCCCAAAAGAAGTAGTCCCTAATGACTTCTGTCCTGATCACTAAAATCCTTACATATGAAGCTAAACTATGCAAGAAGCAAAAAGCTGATTCATTCTTATCCAAAAAAACCTCTGTGGTAGTGGCCTGGTGGCACTGAGTGTTGAGATGCTGGCGCCACACCTTGCGTAACTTTGGTGACTCGGTCAGTAACAAGCCTGGATCATCAGGGGTCGGCGGGCAGGCCGGGAGATGGTTTCAGAGGCTCCTCTCCTGGGGGGACTCAGTTGTGCCCGCTGCAGGGTTACCCAAGGATAGTGCAGACCGGAGTGGCTAGACTAGGGAGAGTGCGCAGGGTTGGTGTGTGTGACTGCCTGGGCAACCGTGTCAAGGGAGGGAAGAAAAGTGGAAAATGGAGCTGGCAGGCTCCATGATAGCCCCACAGCACCCACACTGGTCACCCAGAGTCTGGATGTTGGTCTCGGGGGTCGATATCCTTCACCCTCAGCCCTGTCATAGAGGAGGATGACTTGTGGGGATTACCAGGAGGGGTCGGGTGCGGGAGAGTCGGGGCTAGAGCAGACTCCTCAAAGGGAGGACCAGGGCTGCCTGCCAGCTCTGCGGAGGAAGGGAAAAATGTATATATAGGGGGACTCTGTGGCCTGTCACAGGCCTGCACAACATCCACAGAGACTAACAGCCAAGATCTCCCTTGGGCTTTTCTTGAGTCTCCTCCAGCTTGGAGGGAAGCTAGCATACTTACAGTGTTGTCTCAGGGTTTTTCCCAGGCCAGAGTTGCCCAGAGGGAGAACGTGGAATTTACAGCTAGGGGATATGCAGAGAAATGGTCACGCAAGTTCTGGTAAATGGTACCAGAAAACAACCTGTTTTTTCCAAGTGACGTCTAGCTAATAATTTCCATTGGGTCAAAAAAAAGGAAAAGAAAAAGACATCTTCTAGCTAGTAATTTCCAGTAGACAAAAAAACAAGACATGCCAAAAAATGGTCTCATTTCTGGTAGACAGCACCTCATAGGCAGAGAGATGTGATAGCTAAGACAAGCAACGTTGCAGCTAGGTTATGATCGTGATCAGATAAGGGGAAAACACTTATTAGATAATTTCCAATGAGATGACCTTTAGCAGACTCTGGCTAAGCTGTCAGCATAATTTTTTTGTACTTTGCATTTATTAGCTCTATATTGATAACAATCAATTACAGATTCCATACAAGAGACAGACCAATAGTGTACAAAGCCACTGAGGCATTATGCCTCTTAATCACAGGTGAAATCTTATGCATCTCCTATAATTATGATACATCATCTGGAGGGTGATCCCATATAACATTTAAAGTATATCTGAAAGTCTGTGTATATATACACAGTGGGATCAAGAGCAGCATGGCTAGGTCTCTGAAATGTAGATGTCCAAGCAAATTTTGGACGAATTATCTGTAACTAAACTCTCTCTCTTGCTTACATCTGAGAGAAGTTTTCCTCACTGTTAAAGTGGCATTGCTTGGTATTTGTTTTAGATTTTAATTCAGAAAGGGTTTTTAAAACTGCTTAACTTCTGCATATTTGATTTTCCTTTGTGGCTAACTGGACTGATTACTAGAATTCTGTGAGAATCTGCATCAATATATTTTGCAACTTTAGGTGGGGTTGTGTGATTCAAAATAGCAAAAGCTGCAGTTTGTAATTGGATGCCAAACATAGCCTGAGGTGGGGGTAATTGTCTTCACAAGTCAGAGCTCAGCATCATAGCCATTTGTCTAGCTAGACCATTTGTCAGCATTTTTCAATTACTATAAAACTAGTGGTATGATCCTGTGTGAGGCAGAAGCCCATCTTCTTCTAAGTTGTGTACAGGAGTGCTTAGAAACAACTGAGAAGCTGCGTGGGATATACTATTTTGGACGAATTATCTGTAACTAAACTCTCTCTTTCTTGCTTACATCTGAGAGAAGTTTTCCTCACTGTTAAAGTGGCATTGCTTGGTATTTGTTTTAGTTTTTAATTCAGAAAGGGGGTTTTTAAAACTGCTTATCTTGTCAGCATCCTCAGAAGGGCTGAAATAACTGCATATTTGATTTTCCTTTGTGGCTAACAAACCACCAGGCTGTTTTGGGGCTGGAGAGGTTTACCTGTGTCTGACTTGGATGTCTGGATTTTTCTCTGTTTGATTAGCAGGGTACTTTCTCTGTCAAATTGTTGTGTAGGGTATCTTGCTGACAGGAAGGCACTCATATGGCGCAGTGGGTGAGAGCTTTTAGTCGATTGTTTTGTAGAGGACACAGTTTAGGTCCAACCCTTCCCACCCCTCACCCCATCCACCCCTGGAAATAGTTCCTTTATACCTGAGGTTCTGACATCATTTCCTCTCTAGCACACTGCACTGATAATATAAGCATACACATTGTATTATATATATATATATATATATATATATATATATATTTCTATATAACAAATCACACACGACGGCACATTACACAACACAAATACAATAAAAAAAAACAACTAGATAAACATGTGGGGATTAGTGCAATGTAATGGCTGTGGGGCAGCAGTCTTCCGGGAGTCTTTCTGGAGGCTGAGATGCTGCCCTATTTGCAGACAACTATCTGCCCTGAGGGAGGAAGTTGCCCGTCTTCAGGCCGCACTGGACAGTAGTAAGGAAACCTTCCCCCAGGCCACACTGGACAGTAGAAAGGGAACCTCCCCCATCCAGGGAGCACTAGCGCCACCACCACTACCTCAGAGGTTGCGAAGAAAGCACAGCAGTTGGACCACAGTGGGCTCAGGGAGGGTGAGTAGGGTGGAACAGAGGCACACCCAGTCAATTGTTCCACTCCACAATCCATACACCATTCTGGGGGAGCATAGCTCCCCTATGGATGCACCCGCAGAGAAGACTGATGATATCTGTCACAAGGGAGGCCCACAGAAAGGAGGAAGAGGGCACCAAAGGGGAAAGGAAGCAGCTCCTGGTGGGGGACTTAATTATTAGGGGTATAGAACTGGGGGGAGCTGGGAAAAATGAAGTAAGGTGCCTGCCTGGTGCCATGGCTTGGAGGGACAGGAAGCGCATCCTCAGGATCACGAGAACAGCTGCAAGGGATTCCGAGCTGGACGTAATTGTCCACCTAGGGAAAAATGACTTGGCTCTTCATGAGATTAGAGCTGTGCAGGAGGACATTGCAGAGTTGGGGAGGGACCTAAGATGAGTAGCACACACAGTATCCTTCTCAGAGGTGCTGCCTGTCAAAAGCATGGGGGAGGCAAGGGCAATTGGCACCATGCAGTTTAATGAATGGTTGAAAAAATGGTGCGTTGCACAGGGGTTTGGCTTCATTGGGGACTGGGGTTCCACCTGGAGGGACACCAGCCTATACTGGCAGGATGGTCTGCATCTGTCCAGGAAGGGAACAAGTCTGTTGAGCAATCGGTTTAAATGCTTCATTGGCAAGCTTTTAAACTAGTCAAAGGGGGAGGCACTGACAAGCAGCAGGAAAATCCCAGCCTCTCCCTACAAAACAGGGTACTAAATGAGAAAAAGACTGAGGTAGAACGGTCAGTGCGGGATGCTGCAACAGAAGGTAAAGCCATCAAAAAAATGGAGAGCAATGAGTACTAATGCCCGTAGTCTGGGTAACAAGCTTCCTGAATTAGTGGCCTTGATGGAGGAGGAACATCTGGATATCGTGGCAGTCACAGAAACATGGTACACACAAAACCATGACTGGGACATAAACATACCAGGATACACTGTCTACAGGAGGGACAGAGAGGGTAAAGAGGAGGAGGAGTAGTTCTTTACATAAGGGAAGGAATAAAAGCAACAGAACAAAAGGTAAACAGGGAGGAGAAGAAGCACTGTGGGTAATTTGGAGACAGGCAATGGCACCACAATACGCACAGGGTTGTGATGAACCCCTTCTCAGGGGGAGGAAATGGACAGGGAAATGATAGAAAGTATACTTAGAATGGCAGAAAAAGGGGAGATATTGCTGATGGGTGATCTGAATATGCCAGATGTTAACTGGAGTGCAGTTGCAGCTGCCACTTCGAAGAGTACAGTTATTCTAGATGCCCTACAGGGGGCATGCCTTAGACAACTAGTACTGGAGCCCACTCGAGAGGGAGCAATATTAGACTTGATTCTCTCAAATGGAGATGGAGAGAGGATTACAGATGTAGAAGTGGGTAGCCATCTGGGAACTAGCGACCATCGAACAGTATGGTTCACAATAAACACAGCAATAGAGTCAAGCCATACAAAGACAAAAGTACTGGACTTTAGGAGGGCTTACTTTGCCAAAATGGGTGAGTGCCTAAGGAATGCACTAGCAAATGGGCAGGAAGGAGGGGTGGAAGAACAATGGGGAATAATAAAAACTGCCATCACAGAGGTAACGAGCCTTTGTGTGAAGCAAATAAACAAAACAAGACGATGTAAAAACCACTATGGTTCTCAAAGGAAGTGGCAGTGAAGGTTCAAGAGAAAAAGAAAGCATTCAGGAAGTACAAGGAATGCAGAAGGAGTAGGACAGAGAACTGTATCAGTTAAAGCAAAGGAAGCTGGGAAGGCAGTCAAGAACAGCAAAGGCCCAAACCGAGGAAAAAGATAGCCAACTCCAGTTAAGAAGGGATAAAACCTTTATAGGTACATCAGGGGAGCGAAGGAAGACCAAGGGAAGGATAGTGAGGCTTAATAAAGGGGAGGGAGGGTGGGCAGAGGGAGACGTGAAAAGGCAGAGATACTAAACAAATATTTTGCTCAGTATTTACAAAGGAAGAGGGGGGTACATAAAACAAACAGTAGTAACACGCTGGATACAGAGTTGATACCGCCCATTTACAGAAGAAGGGTTCTGAAAGAACTCTTAAAACTGAAAGGTGGACAAAGCAATGGGACCTGATGGGATTCATCCCAGAATTCTAAAAGAACTAAGGGTGAACTAGTGACACCACTGACTACCCTTTTAACAAATCATGGGAGGATGGGGTGGTACCCGAGGACTGGAGGAGGGCAGATGTGATTCCCCCTTCACAAAAGTGGGAGCAAGGCAGAAGCAGGAAACTATAGACCTGTTAGTTTAACCTCAGTGATAGGGAAAATGATGAATCACTTCTAAAGGAAAGAACTGATTAGAGTATCTAGAGGCCAGAGGGCACAGGACCCTAGGCAGCATGGATTCTCAGCGGGAAGGTCATGCCAGGCGAATCTGATAGATTTCTTTGACTGGGTGACCAAAGTAGTAGATCAGGGAGGGGCTGTGACATATGCTCTACCTAGACTTAGCAAGGGATTTGACACAGTCCCACACAAAGATTAATATACAAGTTAGCCAGCCTGGGAGTGGGTCCCAAGATGACAGCCTGGGTAAAGAATTGGCTGGAGAATAGGACACAGAGGTAATAGTAAATGGAGCCCACTCAGAAGAAAGGAGGGTTACTAGTGGAGTGCCGCAGGGGTTCAGTATTAGGACCGGTCCTCTTCAATGTCTTTATAATGTTACATTGCAGAAGGACTGGAAGGAAAAGTATGTCTCTTTGCAGATGACACTAAGATCTGCAACAGAGTTGATGCACAAGGTGAATGTGGAAAGGAGTGAGAAGGGACTTGGCAAGGTTAGAGGAATGGTCAAATGTATGGCAGCTAGATTCAATGCTAAGAAGTGCAAGGTAATGCACCTAGGAAACAAAAACCAGGGAAGAGTACACAATGGGGGTGAGATACTAACAACAACAAAAATGGAGAGGGACCTGGGGGTAGTCATATCAGATAACCTAAAGATGGGCAAGCAATGTGAGAGGGCAGCAAGGAGGGCTGGGGGGATACTGGGATGCATAGGAGAGGCATCACCAGTAGAAAACAGGGAAGTTATTATCCCTCTGTACAGACAGCTGGTCAGACCCCATCTGGAGTACTGTGCAGTTCTGGAGACCCAATCTCATAAAGACATAGACAGGATGGAAGCTGTCCAGAGGAGGGCAACTAAAATGGTGCAGGGTCTGCACCGGAAGACATATGAAGAGAGACTTAGGAGCTTAATATGTATAGCCTCGAGGAAAGGAGGAGAGGGGGACATGATAGAAACTTTCAAGTACCTCAAGGAATCAACAAAGTCCAAGAGGGTAGCATCTTTCAAAAAGAGGTGTGCAAGAACAAGAGGGCACAATTTGAAGATAGAGGGGGGGGCGTCAGAGGTAAATGGTGAAGTATTTTCACAGAGGGGTTGTGGATGCATGGAACGGCCTCCGGAGGAGGTTGTGGAGTCAAAATCAGTGTTGGAATTCAAGCATGCATGGGATAGTCATAAGGCAGTTCTGGGGGGTTGGGGTAGGAAGAAGTAGGCTGCTGGTTAACTAGGATCTGCAGCTTATCCAGTAGGTAGGGAAATGGGCAGACTGGGTGGGCCAAGTGGTCCTTATCTGCTGTCAAATTCTATGTTTCTATGTTTCTAAATGTCTCTTCATGAACTACCCCCACCAGTGGAGAACTTTTGGCAATGCACGTTTCCTAAATTACAGGGTATAATACCCCAAGCTTAATATAAGGCATTCACTCTCTCTTTTTTTTTTTTTTAAATGAGTTGCACATTTCTATTAAGAGCTAAAGCCCAGCTGTAATTCTCTTTAGGCACTTATAAAGAACATACTGAACCACTGAATAAAGAAACAGTTACTGTAGAATAAACAGAACAGTTATTGAGCACCATTTAGGCCTTATCCCTTAGCACCCCATATCTGGATACTGAATCTCGCTATTGAGAGAAAGGGAAAAATAAGCCACAAATTAAGTAATCTGTATTTTTATAAAACCAGTCCCCAAACGTAGGTAAGACTCAATACTGCACTTATAACAATGAGAGGGAATCTATAAACAATGAGCAGATAGACTTTTTGTAAGGTTTTTAAACAGAAGTTCTCACTCCATAGGGATCTGAACAGCATCCTCCTCGTCAGTCTCAATATTAGATTGTGTAGCCCTTACTTTATCAGTCCATTTGCCAGCTTTGACCGGATCAGAGAAAGCACATACTTTGCTCTGGTAAACAATTCTTAGCCGCGACGGGAAGATGATGGAATGAGGAATACCAAAGTCCTTCAAAGCCCGATGAACTCCATCAAATTTCTCCCTCCTCTGCCTCATCGCATAGCTGATGTCGGGGAAGAGGTGCACTGTTTGGTCCTCGTATGAAAGTGGGCCATTTTGCCTCGCCGTGGACAAAATTCGGTCTCTCTCTCTCTCCAATACCAGCTGTGACCACTAATAGAGTGCATGGTGGGTCGTCTTCCTCCTGTCTCTCTCGTGGTGTAATGCGGTATACTTTTTGGATTTGGAAAACCTCTGGGTCTCCTTCCAACAGAAGTTTATCTGCTAGCCATTCTTTGATGAACATCTTGGGATGATTGCCCTCAGCACCTTCCAGTGAGCCTAAAATCCTCACATTCGCCATTCTGATTTGGTTTTCCATCGTTTCAAGTCTAGCTCGAAAGTGCTGTGCCTCTTTAACTGCCATCGCAGAGGACCTGGTCGACGCAGCAACTTGTTTTTTTAATGTCCAACATTTCTACTTTCATACAATCCATGGTAGTTTCCACTACTGTGAACCTGTTGGTAAAGGTGTCCATTTTTTGGTGTAGGTCCAATACAGTCGAGATGAGTCGCTGCATTTTTGCTCCCAGTGATTGCATGGTTTCAGTTCCTTCGCTCTGCTCTGGGCCTGAGATGGTGGTGTTGGTGTGAGTTGGTGGTGGGCCGGCTACCGCATGCTTCCCTCTGGAGTGGCCCGTAGCACCCCCATCTCAGCAAGGATTACCCATTTTGTGCTCTGAGAGGTATTCTACTGTTCTGTTTAAAGAAATTTCGTAAATTCAGTAGAAAAATAAATTTAATTAGTGCCTTTTCAGGAGTTGTACAGCGGAGCTGTAAGAAGGTGAGTCTGCTCTGCTCGGGCTCCACAACACCCCCAAAGCTGTCAGCTTTTTATTCTCTCTCGGTCAGAAATACAAAATATTGGGCCTTTGGTTCTTGTAGCCGAGATATACCCAGACTCGGGTCCCTTCTGGCTACCTTTTTCCTTGGTGTGTTCTGGCCTGGATATTGCAGGTCCTTGGGGAAACTCCCCTGGTATCAGGGAACCACTTCCCCTACCCCCACCTTTTTTTTGGCGCTGGCGAGAGAACTTGGCCTTGGGGCGCCAAGCTTGGAATGCCCTCCTAGGGCTGTTGCTGCCAAACCTGCTGTGGCTGAAAGGGCCGAAACTGAAAGTTCTTTTGCTTTTGACCTTTTGGGTCCTTCTGGGACAATGCCACAGAATCCAGGGTGGCACTGGTCTTCTTGAGTCTCATGAGATGCCCATCCACCCCGGGCCAAAAAAGTTGGTGCCTAGGAAAGGGACACTGGCTAACTTGAGTGTCCGTCATACCGCTGCCATGGCACAGGCGCCAAGAGTCACCAATGTCCAAAGCCATCTGGAGCTGGTGTTTAGGCAGCGCTTGACCATGGTCTCAGATGACCTTTACTAGGAGCTGCTTGTCCACGGGCAGGCACAGGAGGGCAGTATCGAGCACGTCCAGCAGGGAGTGACTGAAGTGGGCTATCATCAAGGTGTAGCTCGCCTGGTCAAGACCACGGAAGGACACAGCATACACTCTCTAAGCCACATGGTCAAGCTGGGTTTATCCACATCCTCAGTATTGCCAGACTTCTAGCAAACTGAATCAGAGATCAGGAGGTCCTCCACTGAAGGGTGGTTGAAGAATCTGGACATGATCCAGTAGGGACTGTATATCTGCGGACCATACGGGCTGAGGGTGCCAGGCAGGATGCTGGATGCTGCCACAGCTCCAGAGATGGCCCCATAATGGCCTCCTCCACAGGAAAAGCAACCCCGGGGATTCGCCCTTTATCCAGGATGTCAGTGAAAGGGTATTTAGCCCTCTTTTGAACTAGCTCCAAAGGAACATTCATAGACTCCAAAGTTGGAGGAGAGCCCCAAAAGACACCATCCCCTGGTCAGTGGTCAATTACTTGACCAATTCCTGGTCAAATGCATGCATCCTCGAAGACTGCATGGAGGATACATCAAACTTGTCAAAGACGGCTCTTGACTGTTAACCACCATGGACCACCCTGGAGACACCCTAGTGGGTAATTCTAAGTTTGTGTGTATGTGCTGTAGGTCTGTATTCGACAATCATTTTGCTGAGGAGGTGCATAGCAGACGGTGGTCAGCAATGGCAGTGTGTAAGTTCACTTGCCATCTCAGAGCTGCAACAGGGGTGTTGCAGACATTGGGGTTAGGGCCTCTAGACTACCAGGCATAGATATCGCATTTATCAGAATACGGATTAGGCGGTGGGCAGGGGAGGCCACTAGACTATCAGAGATTGACTGCTCATTTATCGCAATGGTGATTGAGCAGGGAAGCCACTGGAATACCAGGGACAGACTGCTCATTTAATCGGATGGTGATTGGGGGGCACTAGACTACCAGGGATACTCCTTTCATTTATTATAATGTTGAGGGGGGGGCACACACCACCATGTGCATGGTTAGCACCAGGTTTGTGGAGGCATTAAGCTGCGTAAGAAAGTACAGTCACGCAAGAACTTAACATAACAGTAGATCTTCAAGAGAAGCTCTTGCAGCAGGCCAGATGCCAGGACCACACTGAAAACTTTCTAGCTAGCAGTCTATCACAGGGGCCAGCCTCAGATGTCAGCCTGTCCTATAAAGGCGGGCGGTCCCCCACACCCTCCTCAGTTCTTCCACCAGAGACCCAGAGCAGGCAGCGAATGGGGAACTGAGGAAGTTCCAGAGAGAGAAAGAACGAAAGACAGAAATAGTGCGAGTGGAACAAAGAAACAGCAGGGGGAAGGAGGAAGGGAAAGCAGGGCCTGCTGCAAGAGTTTCTCTCAAAGATCTACTGTTACAGTAAGTTCTTACCTAACTGTACTATCTTACCTTGAGGAAGGCTCTTGCAGCAGGCCAACCTCAGTAGGACTGAGTCCCAGGCATGACCAGGAGAACAGCACCGGGAGAAGGATGGTTTAGCAGCCAAGAGCTCAGGAGAGACGGCCTTTAAGTACTGCAAGGCCGAAATTGGCCCTGCACAGAGAGGTGATGCCCAGACTAAGAGCACCTTCTCTCTTAGGGGCAAACAAAACAAACAACTGGTCAGACTTCCTTGAAGCCTTGGGGCGGTGCGTATAGTACCGCAAGAGCCTATGTAAATCCAAAGTATTGAGCAAAGCTTCCTCTGATTATAGTACTCAGGACAATAAACCAGAAGGTGGATGGATTGGTTCAAAGTAAACTCCGACACCACCTTGGGAAGAAACTTAGGATTAGTACACAAAGACACCCTGTCTTTGTGAAAAAACAAATAAAGCTCTTTACACATGAGAGCCTGAAGCTCGGAAATCCTTCAAGCAGAAGTAACAGCAACAAAAAAAGAGCGCTTTCCACGACAGAAAGCGCAGCTCACAACTCGCGGCTGGTTCAAAGGGAGGTAGTGTGAGTTTCTCCAACATAAAACTGAGGTCCAATGGGGGGATGGGGTCCCAAATGGGAGGTTTCAGGTGCAAAATGCCCCGCAGAAAGGTGCAGGACACCTAAAGCTGAGCCACAGCCCTGCCCCTGATAGGCACATGGCAGGCAGAGATGGCAAAAAGATGCACCTTGAGGGAGAAGTACTCCAAGCCAGAGTCTGAGAGGCAAAGAAGGTACTCCAGCACCTGATTCACCAGGCAGGTGAAGGGGCCCAGTTGGCAGGAAACTACCTAAAGGGTGAAATGCTTCCACTTCTTGGTGTAAGTGACCCTGGTGGAGTGTTTTCTAGCAGTCACCAGGACATCTGCAACCCTAGAGGACACCCCAAAGCGGGTGATAGCTAGGTCCACAGGAGCCACGCATGGAGATGCATGGATTTTAGATGCGGATGGACCAGGGTACCCTGATACTGGGACAGCAAGCCAGTAAGGGCACTGGAGGTTCCACCACCAGATGTTGCAGCAAGGGGAACCAAATCTGACATGGACAGAAGGGAGCTATGAGAATCATCTCCACCCCTTCCAACTGGAGCTTGAGCAGGACCATCTGTTGGAGCGGTAAGGGAGGGAAGGCATGCAGAAACCTTCCCTTCCAGGAGAGGAACAATGCATCTCACCACAAAACTCCAGGCCCGGGATCAAGTGAGCAGAAAAACAGCATTGAGTGGGGATACAAAAAGGTCTGGCTCAGGATGACCCCAACTGTCTAACAGATCTTTGACCACGATGGTCAGAAGCTCCCACTTGTGAGCCAGCAACCGGGAGCGGCTGAGATTGTCTGCCAGGATGTTTTGGACATCTGGAACATGTACAGCTGAGAGCTCCAGCCAGTGCTTGATGGCCCAATACCAAACTCTCACTGCCTCCTGACACAGGGGGTAAGAGTGAGTCCACTCCGCTTGCTGATGTAATACACCACACACATGTCGTCCGTCTTCACCACCAGCAGACTGGGGAGGAGGAGAGTCTGATAAGCCTGCATAGTGTAAAGGACTGCTCACACCTCCAGGATGTTGATATGGAGACCCTGTTCCAATTCCGTCCTGGTGCCCTGGATCTGGTAATCGGCCAGATGAGCACCTCATCCCAGGCCAGATACGTCCATTGTGAGAATCTGACAGAGGGTCAAGAGTTGAAAGGAGACCCCCACCCTAAAAGAGGTAGGCTGACTCCAGCCACCATAACAGGACTCTTCTCACCGGGTTGGGAGACCAGGACCAACTGGTTCAGGTCATCCGAATGTTGGTCCCACTGGACCCTTAAGGTCCACTGAGGAACCCGCATGTGAAGGCAGGCGAGGGGAACTGCGGCAGTGGCTGCTGCCATGTGGCCCAGGAGGCACAGGAATACCCTTGGTGGGGACCTGGCAACTTGAAACCAGATGGACCTGCTTCATCAATCATTCCGCCTGGTCCATGGGCAAAAAAGCCATACCCTGG
The DNA here is from genome assembly GCA_016271365.2 of Neoceratodus forsteri. Taxonomy (NCBI): domain Eukaryota; kingdom Metazoa; phylum Chordata; order Ceratodontiformes; family Ceratodontidae; genus Neoceratodus; species Neoceratodus forsteri. The sequence goes on from CM028134.1 coordinate 687,051,417, forward strand.
TTGGTATCCAGAATTACTCCTATGTATTGAAGGGCTGGCAAGGACAGAGGCAAGACTTCGGCAGATTGATGGTTATCCCTAAGGCCTGAAAAAGACGAAAGGTGTATTCCAGGGTCTGGACCAGATGGTCCCTGACTGGGGCTGCTAGCAGCCAGTCATCCAGATAGGAGAACATGTGCAAACCCTGCTTCCTCAGAGCATCCACCACCACTGCCAGGCACTTGGTCAAGATCCTGAGGGCATAAGAAAAGCCAAATGGGAGGGCCCAGAATTGAAAATGGGCCCCCTGAAAGTAGAAGCACAGAAAGCGATGATGGGCAGGAAAAATCTAGGTATGTAAATAAACATCCTGCATATCCAGATAGTAGAACCAATCCCCCCAGTGCAAAAGGGATAATAACCCTTGAAAGATGACCATCCTGAAACGCTTGTACTCTATGTACAGGTTGAGATAACTCAGATCCAGGATGGGTCAAAGATAAGGAAGAAGTGGGAGTAAAACCCCCTTCCCCAGTGAGCCGGAGGGACAGGTTCCATGACTTTTTTTTGCAGAAGAGCCTGAATTTACTCCCAGACAAGGGGCAGGTGGGCTGGGGGTAGGAGGAGCTTACTGAAGTATTTTCTGGAGGCCATTCTAAGAATTCTAGAGTGTGACTGTGCTCTATGATCTGAAGCACACAGTTGTCCATGGTTATTTCCCGACACCCGAAGAGGTGGAGGGAGAACTGACCCCCGACAGCTTCCCCCAGAACACTTTCCAGAGGGGGGAGGTCAGCTAAGGAGTCAGGAGGTGGGGGCAGGTGCCAGGAGAGTGGCTGTGGGTGCTCAAAGGGCTCTGTCAGCAGTGGCAGCGGGGGCCAACGCTGCCTTGCGCTTTCCCCGACCTTTGGCAGGCTGATGGGAGTGTTTGCAGGAGGAGCAACAAAAGGAAGGCCGTTGACCCGCTCTAGGTTGGGTGTGGTACAGTGAATGAACAGACCGAAGGGTTCAGCCCGACTCCTGGAGGGTGGAAATTATGTCCTAAACAAGAGGACGGAGCCCGTTAAGGGGGTGTCCAAGATGCTAGACCACACATCTGAGGTGAACCTGGACACCCAGAGCCACGCCTGGCGCCAGAGGCAGACACCAGCAGCTGCTCACTGCCGGAGGCGTCCATGGGCCATGGCATCGTAGGCAACCAAGAAGACATGGCTGCCAACATCACAGTCCAACGTAAGGGAGCTGGACAAGCTGCGTCTTATGGGGTCCTCAGGCACTGCCTGCACCAGGTCCCTGGCTTGGACCCAGAAGATGTTTGACACTGGACCATATGGGCAAGGTAAGGATGGCCCAGATGGCCAGGGTAGTGGATGCAAAGACACGTTTACCCAAGTGGTCTAGCTGTCTGGACTCCCTATCCGGAGGAAGAGCATTAAGGTGTTTGTTATTTTTGGTACAGTCACGTGCAGCATTGATGACCACTGAGTCAGCCTTAGGGTGGCCCTCTATGAAAGGCTTACGAGCAGGGGCATGGTTTAAGCCTGTCCACATTCTTGGGTAATAGACGAATGGAAGTGGGGTGATTCCAAGCCACCCTGGCGACGTCCTCATAGGAGTCAATCAGGGGTGGCACTACCACCGGGAGGGCATCCTGTTGCCTCACATAAATGGCCAGGTGACACCTCTCTGGATCTTGCTCCTCCATTTCCCAGCCCACAATAGACTGGATGGGGTGCATGACATCCATAAAAGATAGATCACAGGTGGGGACTTGGGAACCACGTTGGGGGTTCTTCGCCCTCTGAACATTCCCATGGTGAGGAGGAAGACTCAGAGTCATCCAAGTCATCCTTGTTGGACTCATCCTGGTCACTTCCAGGCTGCAGGTACTCATCCTGGTGAGAGTAGGAGCCGACCTCGGTTCAACACCCGGAGGACCCCAACGTCCGTGGACTGCTGGCACGAGACCAGCCCTAGTCCTGGGGTGGAAGGTCCTTGTTGGGAAGCCAGGGGACACAGGAGGTGGGCACTTAGGAGCGGGGGTCTGTTTCTGAACGCAGGACCACCACACAGAGAACAGGATGTTATAATCTACCGGAGGTGGAAATTTATTAACTGGTGGTAAGGATAAGCCAGTACCGAGTAAAGGTACAACTTCTGCAGGGCTGGCATTGGGTACCTTGCAAGGGACCATCTAGCACCAGCTGTGGGTCCGGCACCAGGCCTGCAGGACCCGGCAAAGGCGCAGGCTGCATGAGAGGCGACACCAGCATCAGGCATGCTGGACTGGTGGCAGTCCCGTGGACATCGGCAGAGAGAACCCGGGAGAGGGATCCACCGATGCCGGGAGACCCAGAAAAGCAGGCACCTAGGGGGAAGGAGCGCCCCTCCTCCTGGCGAAGGCAGAGGTGACACCAGTCAAGGAGAAGTGGCGGTAGCCTGCTGTGGGTGCTGCCTGGAAGGACTGGTGTCAGGTCCCACTGAGAAGACTGACGTAGGCAGAGCCTTGGCCATGAGGGGAGGCTCCCAGTGGAGGAACTGACACCTGAGGCACCAACACCAGCCAAACATCCTGGCTGAGATCCCTGGAAGAAATAGGCCTGAGCATCAGGGGCTGAGAGACAGGAGACGAAGTCCACTACCCCGAAGAGCTGCCGCCCATAATGGCAATGAGGGCGGGCAGCTGAGCCACCGGTAGCCTGGTAGAGAAAAGGGCTGGTGGGGCTGCAGGGTCCGACCCCCCACAGCACGATGACCCCAAAGCAATTGTAGGTTTGTGAGGCGCCCGCGAGTGGGAAGCAGACTGGTCCTGATCCCAGTGCTTATGCTTCCCACTGGATTTTTCCCAGGGTTGAGAAGACGAGGAAGCCCCTAAAGACTGTGCCAGCGATGCTGAAGAGCTCCTGGCCTGCAGCTCCTTTTCCATCACGACCAACTTCTGCTTAATAAAATGGCTCTCCTGAATCTTAAGATGTCTCCAAGTGGCCTAGTTGAATTTCTGGCAAATCCGGCAGGCTTTGGTGTCATTGCTGGGGCCTAGGCAAAGGATGCAAGCAGAGTGGCAGTCTTTTTCAGGTATTTGTTTGACGCAGGCGCACTTTGTGGAGCAATCGGAAGACAAGGCTTATGGAGAAGCCATGAACTCGACGGATACAACACCGAAAACCCGATATTGACTACTTAAAAGAAAGCAAAATAAAAAAGTGGAGCAAGCGTGAGTAATGGTGGGTGACTGTAGCTGCGGCGTCCGCTAAAATCCGACGTTTGCAGGTAGACAGTGGAAAAAGAACTGAGGAGGGTGTGAGAGACCGACCACCTTTATCGGATAGGCTGACATCAGAGGCTGATGTCGACAGTGGGTGGTCCCCCGTGGTAGACTGCTAACTAGAACGTTTCCGCATGGTCCTGGTGCCTAGCAGCTAAGTCCTGCTGGTGTTGGCCTGCTGCAAGAGCCTTCCTCGAAGTAAGATCGGTTGGTTAACACATCCACAAACCATGCCAGTGCGGTTGTATGCAAGATACAGTCTGGCAATTTGTATTGGTGCCATGACATACTTTAGCGCTGCTCCCTAACAGTTTAGTGCCTCCCTAACTCTGCTTTTCAATATGGCATTTTTAGTGATTCCCTGCTTTAGGGGGAGACGCACTACTGTTAGCGAGACACTAACCCTGTTAGTGCTCACCAACTCCTTTGAATATCCCAGTCACTATGTTAGGTTTTTATAAAGTATATTTTACAAGCAATACTCGAAAATGATGAACATTGAAGTTTTATAGTTTATTTCCTGGAAGGAAACAGAAAGCATGGCTCTTTTTTACAATTGGGTCCAATAATATGCACAATCAGGAAAAAATTCTAGACAATTAGCACATTATAGTATTATACAAATGCTAATCAAAGACAGAACAAAATAACAACTACATGAACTGTGAAGAACACTGTATTTGCCTTACAATTACTTGGGTTTTCAAACCGTTTCCAAACACATAGAGCACTCCCATACAACAGAAGCTGATAGCCACATTGCACTACCTCACAATCACCATCTTCTGGGAACTGTCATGGTATCAAGCTTTATCCTGCTTAGCAGTGGCTACTGGAAAGGCCTAGTAAAAAAAGGCAAGAAGGTGACCCTTGCCACTTAATCCCAATCCCCACCCTGACAAGATTTATGCTGTCCTGCTTCTCAAGGCTGATCCACCATATTGGTCAAAATGCATCCAGTTGAATGCATGCTAGCAATGTGGACAAGAGGGGGAATACCTATTTAATGTTCTGTTGTCCTGCCCCAAACTGTCTAAGTGGTATCATCAGATCCTGGAAATATGTGGAGAAGTGATGCAGCAACACCTGCTACACAATACCATTCTCATGGTACTGGGTAATACTAATGTCCTAAGGGCTAGACTGCCTCACTTAATGAAATGGTAGACTACAGCCCTGTCAGAGGCCAAGAGATTCCTGGTATGGCGTTGGCACTCAAAGGATATAAACACAGTCCGAGAATAAGAGCAGAACATATAACATGGTCCATTATGATTTCTAATGCCTACACAGAAAAAATAATTCATCAGGACTCTCATTCATGCTGGACTACAACAACTAGCTCACAAAACAACAAGGGGTGCAAATATACTAGACCTCATAATAACAAATATACCGCATCTAATTAGAGATCCTAGGCAACAGTGATCATAACATGATCAAATTTATTATAATCTCATCTATAAAAAAGGATTCAGGGAAGACAATTAAAAATAACGAAAAAACTTTATAAGAAATAAAAATAAGAAACTGGGACTGGCAAAAATAATTCCAAAATAAGAGCTTAGAAGAGATGTGGACATTACTAAAAAACAAATTAATCAAAGCTGAAAATGTGTATGTACAGTACCGAACAAGAGTGTTTATAATAAAAAAGGCAAAATACCAATGTGGTGTACACAAAAAAAAAAATCTTGAAAAGCCAGCCCGGTGGCGCGGAAGGTTGAGGTGCCAGGCCCACACACTCATGCTACGCCGGTGAAAAGCAGAATTCGGGGAGGCAGGGGTCGGCGGGAGGGAAGGACCAAGCGTCAATGGACTGCTCTCCTTTCCCTGGGGTGGGTTCGGGGCTTACACCGCTCTGCGGTGGCCCCCGATGAAGTTAGGGACATTGCAGGTGCAGTGTGTTCAGGGGATGAAGTACGACGGACGCCGGCACGTAGTGCCTGGATGTCATAGCATGTCCGTACTTCAGGGAGTAAAAGCTCGGAGGAAAATGGCAGTCAGTTGTGATGGCTTGATGGCGTGCCTCTCCACTCAGGGGATCTGTCAGGAATCACACTCTGGTATTAGATCCAGGCCCGGCGGAGAGAGTGGGGACCCCTCAGCATTTCCTGTGCATGCCAGCCGGATGTGAGTGAGCCGTCGGGTTGAATGGGTGAGAGGATGATGGCCAGATGACAGGCCAACTGAGCTGCGGGAAAATAAAAAAAAAATAATAATCTTGAAACAGATAAATAAAAAGAAAATGGCATTTAGAGCAATGAAGAGAAATGAGGAAATGAGAATGATCACACTTTATCCCACTACAAGTCAGAACTAAATAAAATAATTAGAAAGACAAAACTAGAATTTAGAATTTCTCATACAAAGGATAATGGAGAGTTGTTATGCTCATATAAACAATTAATTGCAAAAAACTTTGTTAATGCAGACATTAGGGTTGAAGAACTCAAAGTCAAAGTAGGGCAATGACAAAACATTTAAGGATTTGGGTCTACGGAGTATTGGCAAGTCAGTGGTGGTGTTTTCTTTGGGGTCGTCAACCCTAATACAACCCCCTTCCCTGAGTGAACAAGGTCAGACGGGATCCCTTTTCTTCAAGTAGGGCCCACAGGACCCTGTGTGAAGTAAGTTACAACACATTCCGTTGGCAACATGTGGCAAGCCATACTTCTCTACCTCTGATGAGTGTATCACTTTGAGGCACTGGCTTGCAGCTGTACCTTGTGCTTTGGACAGGAGGCTATGGGCTTGGGAGGGCATGGACAACCCTAAGGAAGACCCCACCACTGACTCGTGTGTCCTTGCGTAGACCCAAATCCTTCATGGTTTCTTCGTTTCCCTACATTATGTGCTTTGCGCTCTTCAACCATGTCTGTATTAACGTAGTTTTTTGCTATGAATTTTCCTTCTTTTTCAGATAGTAGAATTATATCCTCATTACAATGAGAGAAATACAATATTGGAGGCAATCCTGACCCAGTGCATGGGCTCAGCAGGCCTCCTCACACATGTCAATACCTTGTGGACAAGCCTCCCTGACCAACCACAGGGTGTGGCATCTGTGGTAAAACACTGCTCCATCCCTACTCAGGTGAATGCTGCAGCACCTTCCCCATCAGCCTTGTCCCATTAAACTGTCTCACTGAGTTCACACCTGAACGCAGCTCACTGGCACAGTAAGGCAGCATGGTCCCCGTGGTACAACAGACATCCCTGCAAACAACTTTACTTCCTGAAATCTTAGTTTTTTTCAATATTTGGACCCCAAACTTTCAACACAGTCTTCTTATGACCCCACCTCATGAACCTAGTAGGTGAAAATGTTCAAATCCCCACCAAAACGCCATTCTGTGCCACAGGTGCGAAAACATGTTTCAGCCAGGATGTGAAAACTGACAGCTGTAGTGTTTATGAGGTGGTGTGAAAAATGGCTATGTAGAAAATTTGGGGTCAAAATATTTAAAGTTACCAAAGTTATGCGTGTGTGTAGAAACATTTCAACATAAGCTTGTAATGTGGTTACTGGTAATTTTTAGGAATTTTTTTCAACAAATTTTCAATGTGGCATTTTGGAACCCCACCTCATGAACACAGCCAATGAAATTATGTTAGTCGGGCCCCCCAAAAGATGATTTTGCACAGTGACCGTGCAATCACTTTCCAGGACCGAAAAATTTCACCGACTGTGTTCATGAGCTGGGGTCCCAAAAAGGCAATGTTGAAAAATGTGCATGTGCGTAGAAAAATTTCAATGTCCGCTTGTAACTTAAGAATTTTTTAACCAAATTTTCAACATGAATTTTTTGGAACCCCACCTCATGAACAATAGCAGAGAAATGACGTTAGTCAGGCCTCCAAAAGAACCAATTAAAGAAATTTCACTCACAGTGTTCATGAGGTGGAGTCCCAAAAAGGCCATGTTGAAAATCTTGTGAAAATTCCAAAAAATGGCCAAGTTATGAAGGAAAGTTTAAAATGCCATTGAAATACATTATACGACCCTTACCCGAAATCCTCAGTTCACGGTTCAGTACTGAAGAGTGCAGACAGGTCTCAGGCCACAAAGGATTGCATCGTTCAACCTCGGGTGGTACGTACAGGGTAAAGGGGGGTGTGGGGTGATGGGTGCTCAGTGGGAGGGTCAGGAAGGGGGACAACGGCTACCACGAGAACTTAAACACAGAAACATAGAATTTGACGGCAGATAAGGACCGCTTGGCCCACCCAGTCTGCCCATTTCCCTACCTAATGAATAAGCTGCAGATCCTAGTTAACCAGCAGCCTACTTCTTTCTACCCCCGGCCCCTAGAATTGCCTTATGGCTGTCCCATGCATGCTTGAATTCAACCACTGTTTTCGACTCCACAACCTCCTCCGGAAGGCCATTCCATGCATCCACAACCCTCTCTCTGTGTAAAAATACTTCCTTACATTGCCTCTGAGCCACCCCCCCCATATCTTCAGATTGTGCCCTTGTCTTGCACACCTCTTTTTGAAAGATGCTACCCTCTTGGACTTTGTTGATTCCTTGAGGTGCTGAAAGTTTCTATCATGTCCCCCTCTCCCTCCTTTCCTCGAGGCTATACATATTAAGCTCCTTTAGTCTCTCTTCATATGTCTTCCGGGTTGCAGACCCTGCACCATTTAGTTCCCTCCTCTGGACAGCTTCCATCCTGTCTATGTCTTGCGGAGATTGGGTCTCCAGAACTGCACACAGTACTCCAGATGGGGTCTCACCAGCTGTCTGTACAAAGGATAACAACTTCCTGTTTTCTACTGGTGATGCCTCTCCTATGCATCCCAGTATCCCCCAACCCTCCTTACTGCCCCTCACATTGCTTGCCCACCTTTAAGTCATCTGATATGACTACCCCAGGTCCCTTTCCATTTTGTTGTTGTTAGTATCTCACCCCATTGTGTACTCTTCCCTGGGTTTTCCCAGGCGCATTACCTTGCTTCTTAGCATTAAATCTAAGCTGCCATACATTTGACCATTCCTCTGACCTTGCCAAGTCCCTTCTCCCTTTCCACCCCACCTTGTGCATCAACTCTGTTGCAGATCTTTGTGTGTCATCTGCAAAGAGACATACTTTCTTCCAGTCCTCTCGCAATGTAACACAAAGACATTGAAGAGACCAATCTAATACTGAACCCTCCGGCACCCCATTAGTAACCACCCTTTCTTCAGAGTGGACTCCATTTACTATTATCTCCTCTGTGTTCTATTCTCCAGCCAATTCTTTACCTAGGCTTTCATCTTGGGACCCACTCCCAGGCTGGCTAACTTGTATATTAATCTTTTGTGTGGGACCAAGTCAAATGCCTTGCTAAAGTCTAGGTAGGCCATGTCCTCAGCCCCTTCCTGATCTACTACTTTGGTCACCCAGTCAAAGAAATCTATTAGATTCGTCTAGCATGACCTTCCTGCTGTGAATCCATGCTGCCTTGCATCCTGTGCCCCTCTGGCCTCTAGGTACTCGACAATTATTTCTTTCAGAAGTGATTCCATCATTTTCCCCATCACCGAGGTTAAACTAACAGGTCTGTAGTTTCCCGCTTCTGCCCTGCTCCCACTTTTGTGAAGGGGAATCACATCTGCCCTCCTCCAGTCCTCAGGTACCACCCCATCCTCCCATGATTTGTTAAAGAGGGCAGTCAGTGGTATCACTAGTTCTACCCTTAGTTCTTTTAGAATTCTGGGATGAATCCCATCAGGCCCCATTGCTTTGTCCACCTTCAGTTTTAAGAGTTCTTTCAGAACCCTTTCTTCTGTAAATGGGCTGGTATCAACTTCTGTATCCAGAGTGTTTCTATTGTTTGTTTTCGGTACCTCCCCCTCTTTGTTTGTAAATACTGAGCAAAAATATTTGTTTAGTATCTCTGCCTTTCACAGCCACCCTCTTGCCCCCTCCCTTTACTAGCCTCACTATCCCTCCTTAGTCTTCCCGGCTCCCTGGTGTACCTAAAAGGTTTTATCTCCCTTCGTAACTGAGTTGGCTATCTTTTCCTCAGTTCGGGCCTTTGCTGTTCTGATTGCCTTCCCAGCTTCCTTTTGCTTTAACTGATATAATTTTCTGTGATTCCTTGTACTTTCTGAATGCTTTCTTTTTCTCTTGAACCTTAACTGCCACCTTCTTTGAGAACCATAGTGGTTTCTTACATCATTTTGTTTTGTTTATTTGCTTCACACAAAGGCTTGTTACCTCTGTGATGGCAGTTTTTATTATTCCCCATTGTTCTTCCACCCCTCCTTCCTGCCCATTTGCTACTGCATTCCTTAGGCACTCACCCATTTTGGCAAAGTCAGCCCTCCTGAAGTCCAGTACGTTTGCCTTTGTATGGCTGGACTCTATTGCTGTGTTTATTGTGAACCATACTGTTCGATGGTCGCTAGTTCCTGATGGCTACCCACTTCTACATCTGTGATCTCTCTCCATCTCCATTTGAGAGGACCAGGTCTAAGATTGCTCCCTCGAGTGGGTTCCAATACTAGTTGTTCAAGGCATGCCCCTGTAGGGCATCTAGAATAACCTCACTCTTAGAAGTGGCTGCTGCAACTGCACTCAGTTAACATCTGGCATATTCAGATCACCCATCAGCAATATCTCCCTTTATCTGCCATTCTAAGTATACTTTCTATCATTTCCTTGTCCATTTCCCTCCCGAGAGAGGGGTCCTGTCTAACCCTGTGCAGATTGTGGTGCCATTGCCTGCCTCCAAATTGACCCACGGTGCTTCTTCTCCACCCTGTTTACCCTTTTGTTCTGTTGCTTTGATTCTTCTCTATGTAGAGAGCTACTCCTCCTCCTCCTCTTTTACCCTCCCTGTCCCTCCTGTAGATAGTGTATCCTGGATGTTTATGTCCCAGTCATGGTTCTGTGTGTACCATATTTCTGTGACTGCCATGATATCCAGATGTTCCTCCTCCATCAAGGTCACTAATTCCAGGAAGCTTGTTACCCAGACTATGGGCATTGATACTCATTGCTCTCCATTTTTTGATGACTTTACCTTCTGTAGCAGCATCCCCCACTGACCTTTCTACCTTGGTCTTTTTCTCATTTAGTACCCTGTTTTGTAGGGGGAGGCTGGGATTTTCCTGCTGCTTATCAGTGCCTCCCCCCTTGACTAATTTAAAAGCTTGCCAATGAAGCATTTAAACTGACTGCCCTAAAGACTTGTTCCCTTCCTGGACAGATGCAGACCATCCTGCCAGTATAGGCTGGTGTCCCTCCAGGTGGAACCCCAGTCCCCAATGAAGCCAAACTGTTTTCTTTCTTTCAGATAAAGAAAAAAAAAAGACATTGTGGGACGATTTTCTTCTTTCCAGGAACACTTACAGACATGGGAGGGTGGCAGATGCCACTAGGTACCTAGGATACATGAAAAAACAATGTTGACAACTATCAGAGGGTGGGGGTGCCACTAGACATCACGGAAACATAAGGGGGACAGCGATTGGATAGTGAGGGGGTGCCACTAGACACCAGAGAAACCTAACACACGATGGGGACAGCGATCAGAGAGTGGGGGTTGCCACTAGATACCAGGGAGATATGAAACACAAGGGGAACAGCGATCGGAGATGGGTTGCCACTAGACACCAGGGAAACACAATTTAAAGAGCAGCTGACACCATTAGGACAACTTTAATAAAACATATTTAGACACAGTTCAGCTTGTATTTCACATTAGTTCTGTAATTCTCCTCCCCATTATTTATTACTGAGGCCATCTGCATGAAAAAGGGATCTTTGCTCCTGAAGATTTCATCTATTCCTGTTGCTTTCTCCCTATCTGAGGTTATAATGCTCTATTTGTGACATTACAATTACTCCCACGGCAACAGACTGATATCACAACAGAGGACTATGACATGAAGTAGGGAGTAAGTTAAAGAGGCAGATGAACTCTAAGTGATATAGAGCATGTTTCCATGCAAATTTCTCAGTAATGCATAACGGGGAAGAGAAATCTATTGAACACATATGGAATGCAAGCTAAATTATACCTAAATATTATGTTTTTCAAAGTTTTCTTTGAGGTGTCTGGTCTTTAACAGAGCACAAGCAGGAAACAACTTTCTGTTTTTTACTTATGTGTGTCATACCACATACTGTGGTGTTCTACTATAGGAAACACTACAGTCTATGACACGACACACAACGAAATAACAGGACATCAAGGTTTGTTTTTTTTTGTTTGGTTTTTTTATAAAAAAGGGATTGGCAGGGCTTGCAATAACCCTGTACTGAAGTTCCCAAATGGGAATTTTGAAACACAAAAATGAAAGCAGTGCTTCAGCCTTGACCCTATATATGGAAAGGTTTTTGCGGATTTCATTAGCAGAAAAATTATCAGGTAATGTTTTACAAAGCCACTACAGCAAATTTCTGACCCCAGGATTCTCTGGTCTGAACCCCAACATTTGAAGCAAAGGATCAGGTCAACCTGATCCCCCAATTTACTACTGCTAATGCAAACCCTAATCGGGCTGGGGGGAGTCCACCAGATCACCAGGGACATCTTTATTTAATAAAAAGGGGATTGGGCATCTCTTTCAAAGAGGAAGACAACTTTCAGCTTTTTTCCTTATGTGTGTCGCATCATATACTGCGGTGTTCTGCTGTATGAAAACACCACAGTATATGATAGGACACACAACGAAACAGGTAACAGGACATCATGCTTTCGCAAAAATTCAGCTATCCATAGAATTTTATTTATTTATTTTTTTACTACACACACTGGGCATGCACAAGAATGAAAATTCTTTTATAAATTATTTAAAAACTACTTTACTACACACACACACACACAAAAAAAAAAAAAAAACACGTATCTTGGGCCCAACTCTATCAAACCTGAAAGTTTCAGGTATCAAATCCTCATACGTTCTATGTTATTGGGGTGCAAAAAAAAAAATCTTAAAAATGATGATTTTTACTTTGTTTGCACAGCTGTTACTTTGCCCCCAATGAGCCAATTTACATGAAATTTTCAGGATCAAGAGATCCTGACACAAAGGCAAAGCATTCCAAATTTCATGTAAATCAGTTGAACGGGGGCAAAGTTATTCAGGTGCAAAAACTGGGCTTTAACATTAAAGTGCTTACTCAACCTTAATATACAGGCACGGCTGTGCCTGTATAATAAAAAAACTATAGCTACTTCCATTAAACCAATCAACATCATGGGTCAGGAAATAGAACTTCTAATGGACATGGCAAATACATTTAATGAATACTTCTGTTCGGTGTTCAACAAAGGTCTGTATATCTGTGAGGAAATGTAAAACTCTTACTATAGGATCCCATAATCAACTTATTTTTAGCATCCAAGAGGTCTCCAAATTACTAGAGCAATTAAAACCAAACAAAACTTCGGGACCAGATATGATACACCCAAGATTACTTGGGGAACTGAAGGACCTTATCACAGGCCCACAAACCCACTTATATAATACATCAATCACTACAGATGAAATACTAAGTGATCAGACAAGAACCAAAGTAGTGCCCATCTTTAAAAAGGGAAATAAAACACAAGTATCCAACTACCATCCAATCAGTCCAACTTCTGTGCTGTGTAAAACTGTCGAGAGCTTGATTAAAATAAAACTGGAAGAAAATCCCCACAATAACGAATATAATGACAAAATACAACATGGATTTTAGAAGAACAGAGCATCTAGCACTAACTTATTGTCTTCTACAAGAAGGTTAATAAAAACTTAAGTAACAATGTGCCTGCAGATGTAATCTTCCTCGACTTTCCAAAAGCCGTTGACAAGATTCCTCACTCTATTTTGACAGACAAATTAAAACAAATTTAATGTAGATCAAAGAATTATTACTTGGGAGCAGAACAGGCTGTGTGATAGAACACAGAAAATGAAAATAAGGGGTGTTTACTCAAAAGAAGGGTAGAGTTACTATTGGGGTGCCTCAAGGCTCTGTATTGGGCCCTGTACTGTTTTTTCACTCTATACGTGATCATCGTGACATCAACAGCTGGCTAGTCAAGTTCGCTGATGATGGTAAACTGGGGGCCCTATGAACACCAATCAAGACAGAATGAAACTCCAAAGAGATTTACACAAGCTTGAATAGTGGGCACTTGGTAATAAGAGGTCAGTTTGCCTTTCCCGGTCACCAAATGTTTAAATAAAATAAAAAATAAATTTAACATAGAAAAATGCTTTGTTCTGCACCTGGGGAAATATAATCCCAGTCAAGCTTATTGTATAAATTAAAAACCTATCAAGGGTGTGGAAACCGAAAAGGACTTTGGAATTATAATTGACAAAGAATTGAAATTTAGCACTCATCTTACTAAATTGGTTAAAAAAAAAATAATATTATTAACTGTATCAAAAAGGATTTTATAAATTGAAGCACACAATGTATTTTACCATTATACAAAGCTTTTGGTGTTTGGTGTGTTTTTAAATTTTGTACGGCACCTTGGTTTTTGAAAGACGCCACAGAAATAAAGTTTATTATTATTATTATTACGTCAGACTACTTCTAGACTACTGCACACTGCTCACGAGTTCTTACATAAAGAACAAAGAGCGTGGAGAGAGTCCAGTGAAGAACAACTAAAATGATATCTGGTTTTAAAAATATGGCATACTGTACAAGGACAGATAGTCTGGGATTATATACCCTGGAAAAAAGGAGAACAAGAGGTTACCTGATAACTATGTTTAAAATAGTGAATGATAAAGAGCTGTTGAGTGAGATGGGGATGGAAATTCATGAGAAACCCTTTGCGCTCAGATCACATAAACAACAAATGAAACTGGAATACACAACAAGAAACGTATTAAACATCTTCTCATAATGAGGTGGTAAGCTGCGGAACAGTTTACCTCACTAATACAGACCAACAACATAGATGTTTTTAAGCACATTAGATAAGCATGTACTCAGAAGGGGGGAAGGGTGGGCATTGGACCCACTGATGCGGGTAAAATATCCAGTACTGATAAACACCCACAACATGGTGATCGTAGCAGGATATGAACATCTGGCACATACTCTCAGAGAATTAGAACCTCAATTTTGGAAGAGCTGGAGTGGTTTCTTAACCTGCAGCTCTTGCATCTACAGACCTGGGCTACAGGGAAAGGCGGCGGGTACAGAAGGAGAGGGTATGATAAGCATATAATACTGGAGAACCCTGGCATCCTTGTGCATTAGACAGAATACTCCCATGATAACAAGGGCCACTAAAGAGCAGAGCTCTAATCCTACCATAGCCCCTCATAGCAACAGGCAGTAGGACTGGTTTGTGACACAGCTGCAGCACTTATGTTTTTTTATTCACAGTTTGCTGGTGATTATATATAATTACCCATTAAATATGCATCTTGCTGGCCCGGTGGCACAGAGGGCTGAGGCGTTGGACGCCACACCTCAAACCACGCTGGCTACCGGGTTCGGGAACAGACTCTAGTGCTGGCAGGAGGAAGGAGAGGGATCAAGCATCGAAGGACTGTCTCCTCTCCTGGGAGGGCAGAGGGTAGCTCCACTCTGTAGTGGCTCCTGAGGCAGACCAGGGTACTACATGTGCAGCGCGGAGTGACTAAAAAAGCCAGAAAACCGCTTGGTGCTGCCGGATGACAGCAGCCTTTTCCTTGCTCCCTGGAACCTCCGGGAGCCTCCCTCACACAGCAGTGCCCCGGACCGTGTGAAAGACAGTGTGCTGGGCTTCACACCACTGTGCCTCCCTCGAGGAGGGGAGCCGCCAGCAATGGGGATATGCTAGGGCAACTCCTGGGAATCGCTGCAATGTGTGTGAGGAAGAGCTCCTGAAGAGGATTGCCAGGGCAATGGAGCACTAGGGGCCCAAAGGAGAGGCGAACGTCAGAGTGTGTAAGAGGAAGGTAAAAAGAAAAAAAAAAAAAAAAAAAATATGCATCTCTGTCCAGCAATCCCAAGATTCTGTATTTGCTTCATCTTAAATCTTTAGTATGACATCTCATTCTTGGGAGTCATTTACAAAGCCTCTGGCTGCTCACTGGACTACAAAGCATGAAAGACACTACTGCTTTAAGCAGGAAAACTGGAAGAATGTATACTGCCCCACATGTATTAGTAAATGCATGATGTTTTATTGGGTGTATTTCATTTTGAAAAACCAAATAAAATATTAATTATACAAAAAAAACAAGAAAGAAGCAGGAGCCTTTCCCGCCTTGCAGTCATACAAAGAGTAAGCAAGAAGGTAACCATGCAGGATCTCAGAGGATGTACCACAGATGCCGGGTGTCTCCAGAAGGCAAGGGTTGTTTGCAAGAGAAAGGTTTCAAGGGAAGTTCCTGTAGTAGTGCAGGCAATGTAATGTTCAAAAATGAAGCCTTGGTAAACGACTTGACAGTATGCAGGTGTGAAGGCCTAAGAAGTGGACAGATGCTGTCAGTCATTCCCGGAGGCACACAGTAGCCACGTGTTCTCATAAGTCATACCAGGGCAATACCAAATAGGATTAAAATAAGGCCACATATATAACTACAGAGTTGCGCCTTGATACTATGGAGTCAGGCCACATCTCATGATTAAGCTCATGGAATGAAGCGTTGAAGAAACTAGTAGCCAAAGAAAATGAAGTAAAATATAACATAGCAATTGTAAAGGCTCCTTGTGTTTTTGTGTGCAGTTGGTAATGGACTTCCTCATCCGGAGGGGAGGGATCAGTAGCAACGGGGCCTGCACTATCACAAGGATGTGGATGGTACCAGACAGGACCCATGGACTTGAAACCATGTGTGGGTGGCAACAACAGTGGAAGTGGAGATAAAACCTGTGGTTTGGACTCCTGAATAGCTACCGCAGCTGAAGGAAGTTTAGATTGGGGCTTGCTAAACCACTTTCACTTTTCCTCCATCCAGGTGTGAAACTGGTCATTAGACAGCTCCTTGTGGATGCTGGACATGCAACACCTGGGTCAGGTGGAGTGGCTGATACTTAGATGGGTGCAGGGATTGATGCTAGTTACCTCGGGCAGATGGATGTACTGTAAGTAGAAGGATAACAAAGGGGGTCACTGTAGTATTCTTCAGATGAAGAACAGGCAGACTCAAGGAGATGTTAGCAGGTTGCCATCTTTATTCAGACCGAGAACAAAAGACACTATGCAGGGACAAAGACAACAGGGCTTCGGACAAAGCATGACAGGAAACTACAAGGACTACAAGTAAGATGGCAAATCAGTACCACATCTGCTACAGCCACAATAAAGCGGCCAAGCCATAAATGAGTATGTGGTCAGAAAGTTGAGGCTGTACTGAATAAGGCTGAGAAATCCCTGCACGGCATGTCGCTAGGAACAGTATCAAGCACAGTCCAGAGGATGGCAAAGAGCATGACACCAAGCATAGTACTGACAGCACTGATATCTGCACCAAATACATCCATGAAAGAGGTGCAAAAAATGGCTGCCACAGCGCTAGTATGTCTAAGTGTTAGACGGCACCAAGGGCAGTACTGTGCTTGCCACCAGTATCAACACAGGGCCTTGACAGAACTCTGGTGAACCCTGAATGGTAACATGGAAGCATGAAGTACAAAACAGGATACTGCACCAGAATAGGGTGCTATGGATAAATACAGCTAGGAGTATACACAAAATCCAGCTATTACCGCCAAATAAAAAATGCTGCTCCTTATTATATAACCTTATTATATTTACCAAAAATACCACGAACAGCTTCATCTGGTTCGATTTCAATCAATCAATATGAAAAAACTGTGCCAGTTTTATTGAGGTGCCAGAATAAAGAACACGTCTTAACACAGTTCAGATTGCTCCTATGTCAAAAGACGTGCCAAACCACTATGCAGATCATCTTTTATACAAAATAGTATGACATCATCCCTAATCATCAGCAATGAGAATTCAGGTGTTAACAGCAGTACAAAAATAAAAAGCCCATAAAAAAGTCCTGTTATTCCAAGAACAATTAATAGCCTCTGATGGACCTCCTAAATTGGTCACTAGTTCAGAAGTGATTTCTAATCCTGGTGCAGACCCACATCTGTGGACTCAAAAAAAGGAAACCGTGTCAAGTACAAATTCATATTAACCTTTAATCAATGAACTACCTATTCATAATATACCAAGTATAAGGACATAGATGGGATAGAGAGGGTTCAGAGAAGGGCAACCAAGATGGTGCATGGTGTGCAGGGGAAGCCATACAAGCAGAGGTGTAGGGAATTGGATCTGTACCTACTGGAGACCGGGGTTGGGGTGTGTGATTAAAACTTTTAAGTATGTGAAGGGGATCAATAAGATGTAGGAGGGGAGCTTATTTAAAAGGAAGGAGGGGGCTAAAACTAGAGGGCATAGCCTAAGACTGGAGGGTGGAAGATATAGAGGCAATGTGAGGGGGCAATTCTTCATGGCGAGGGTGGAGGAGGCCTGGAACAAACTACCAGAGGAGGTGCTGGGGGCTGAAACAGTGGAAGATTCAAGAGGGCATGGGACAGACATGGGGTTGGTAAGTGTGTGGGGGGGAAGGAAGGGCCTGTGGAAAAGGAGAGGGGAGGAAGGGGCTGACTTGATGGGCCATTGGGGTCCTTTTCTGCCATCAGATTTCTCTGATTCTATGAATATGTACCGATATTTTTAATACTGTATACAGACTGTTCCATCACATAATTCCTTCATATACAGGGAAACAAGACTAATTATTTAATGTATGGGGAAATTGTCAAAGTTGACATTTAGTCCCGGATATTTACACGCTCCCAGGATGTAGACCCAACATCCTTCCCATCTCAGAAATAGTCCATCAAACTCCCCACCCCTGTGCTGCACACACACTGTCTATAGCCCTAAACATGAACTCATGGTTTTCACCATCATTCATTTGGCTGATGTGCACTGCTGTGGCATACTTGACATACTCATTACTAATCACTCTACAATGCTCACCAGCTCTAACCTTAAATTGTCTCTTAGTTTTTCCAATATAAAATGTGCATACGGCCACATAAATCACTCTGTGGCTATCGCATGTAATAAATTGTCTAATGCAGTATTTTTTTTTTACCACTTTGAAGATTCTCAAAATAATCCCTCACAGAGAGGACTTTACAATAGACACATCATGTACAAGTAAAGCAGCCTACAGTATTGCAGGGCAACCAACCAATGGTCTAATCTGCCTGCTATGGACTAGTGTATCTTTTAATGCCGTTGCCCTCCTACATGCCATTTGTGGCGGTTTGATGTAAATCTCATTTTGACCCAGGTCCCCCTTCATAATATGCCTGCTCTTTTTAATTATTTTTTCAAAATGTGGTGCATACGCTGAGTAGGTGGTTACAAAATTAAACCTCTCAAGTGCAGATGCATCTTAAATTCTATCAGTTAACAATTCTGTTATTCCTGTGTTTCTTGCAGTCTCATATGCTTGCTTGCTTGATGACCAGTCTGCTGTAACATCGTTCAATAAACCTATATGCTAGGTCTTCAGCAGCTCACTCATAATTTACATCTGTACTGCAACTACGTCTTAACTTAAGGTACTGTCCCTTCGGTATATTTCTTATTGTGTGCCTGGTGTGAAAGCTTGATGCTAGCAATTGTGTATTCTAGTCACTTTCTTTCCTGAAAATATCTGTACTAATGTTACCATCTATTCATCTTCCATAATACAGAGGTCTAAAAAATATATTTGCTCGCCGGCCTGGTGGCACAGAGGGTTGAGGCGCTGGATGCCTTAACTCGCATTACACCAGTGACCCAGGCTCGAAAACGACCTCAGGTCATCGGGGTGCCGGCGGTCGGGGGGGGCAGGATTGTACATGCCAGCAGGCAGCTCTCCTCTCCTCAGGGTGGTAAAGGTGGGTTGGCGCCCCCTCCTGTAGTTTCGCTCCCACCGGGTGGCGGTCCAGTGGGTAGCGCAGGTGGAGATGGGGCGGGAAAGTATCGGGAGGTGGAAGGGGCTGAGCTGGCAACACAGGGTGCGAAGCGTACCTTCACACACTTGCACGGCCATGTGCCGGAGGTTAGGGGAGAAAATCCATAAAAGTACATTTGTTTCCCCATCGCCAGGGACCAAAAAGCTAAGTAAAAAAAATATACATTTGCTCACAACTGATCTGATAAGAGAATCTGAGGTTGGGATTTGTACTTTGTAGACACTGAATAAAATCCTCAAATTCATCTGGGCTGTCCTGCTAGATGACCAACACATCATCTATAAAGAGGCGCCACAATTCAGTCTTACTAAAAGACGGATTTGTGTCACAATTCCTTACTGCCTCAGATTCCCATTTGCCCACGTACAAATAAGCAATGCTGGGGGCAAAGGTTGCGCCCATTGCTGTACCTTTCGTTTGTAGGTAGAACTGGTCTAAAAATGAAAGCATTACATTTTAACACAAACTCTGAGAGCTTCAATAAGAAATGTGTTGGAGGCATGCTTTCCTCACTGCGTGTATTTAAATAAAAAGCGATTGCATCAAGAGCCTCCTCCTGGGCGATACTGGTGTACAGGGTCTCTATACCCATTGTGACAAGATAAAGAGTCCCTGCACACCTCAATATCCTCCAAAACTCCCCCCTTCACCCTGTCCCGCCTCTTCTGAGCCCTCAATGATCTTTCCCTTTTTGTTGACTAGTTTTAGCCTGCTCCCAGTTGATGACCATGCCCTTTGGCTGCAATTCCTGCCCTCTCCAACTTCACTCTTCACGTTTATCTTCATCTTCCACCCTCCCTCCTACTTATCCCTCTGTTACTCTGTGTTCCCATGTATACATTCTACTTATTCTGGCTATTGTATTGATCTACCATTGTAACCTAATATGCCAACCTATTTATTGTTTTGTTCCAATTCCTGTAACTTGTATTGTATTTGTTCTCCTGTGAACCTTTGTAAAAGAGCCTGGCTCAAAGGTACTTGTAATCCTAGTTGTAATAAAAAAAAAAAACTCTCAGAATATCCCCAGTATCTTTAATAGAGGAACCCACATTTTCCACAAAATGGCATATTAAAGTAATCCACATATTGTGAGAGTAGCTCAGTAATACAGCCGATTCCACTTACAATAGGTCTACCAGGCAGGGAAGTCAAGGATTTGTCAACTTTAAGCAATACATAGAGAGTTGCTCTGACAAGATGTTAAACTGTCAGAAATTCTAATGTATGTTGGTCAGAAATCCCTTTGTAATATGCTTGAGTTAGATACTTATCAATGCACCATTTAAAGTAATTGGTGAGGTCAGTATTCAATTTACTTTAAAATCTGGCGTCCCCAAGTTGTCTCATTACTTCTTTAATGTTATCTGTTCTGTTCAATACAACAACGCTGCTGCCTTTATCAGAGGGTTTAATTGTGATGGAAGTATCCCTTTGTAAATGTATCATTGCGACTCTTTCTTCCCTTGTCAGATTATTATAGTGAAATTACTAACATACTAAAAAGCCAGCAGAATAGGCCTAATGGTCTGTCATGTCCGCTTGGTAGTTAGCCACCTAGTGGTTGCTCGCTTTCCCACCCCCCCCAGCCCCCAAGAGGGTCTTCACTGGATTTAGATTCCCCTTGTACATGTCCCACCCCTTCCTGAAGCTCTCCACTGTGCCCTCCTCCACCAGCCTCTTGGCCAGCCCTTCCACAGCTCCACCACCCTCTCAGTGAAATAATGCCTCCTACATTCCCCTATAATTTCCCCTCCAGTTTCCATTCATGCCCCTCATTGTTCCCCCCTTTTTAGCCTAAATAGCTCCTTGTTTCCGCTCTCAATTATTCCTTTTACATACTTGAAGACTCCTATCATATATCCCCTGCCCCTCCTCTCCTCCAGCATGTACACATGTACAAATTCAGGTAAATCATTGAATAGCTGTTCTAAGTCATGTTCACACACCTCTTTGAACGTGATAATGGCTGCGTTTGGTGGTGGACAAATCAATCTACAAGTCAAAGAGGCGAAGAGGCAAGAAGGGGGTCAAGGAGGTCAAACAGATACCAACAGTCCCAATTAACAAATTTCAGACTTAGACAGATCTCCCAGTAGCCTGACGAAATCCAAGTTTGAAGTCCTTTTTCAAAAGAAAAAAAATGGGATACTGCAGTGAACTGTGTAATACTATGATTAATAAAGAAGAGGTAAATGTTATGTTGGATGTGGATGCCCTTAGAAAATTCAGGGGAAAATCAAGCGTTTATCCACCACCAAATGAGCCATTATCATGTTCAAAGAGTTGTGTGAACGTGACTTAGAACAGCGGTTCCTTTTTTTACCTGAACTTCACTAAAGGAAGAATGAGTAGCAATGGCAAATTTACCAAGGGATACTTTCATCACAATTAAACCCTCTGATAAAGGTGGCAGCATTGTTGTATTGAACACATCAGATTACATTAAATTAGTAATGAGACAACTGGGGACACTAGAAAACTGAATACTGACCCCCATCAATGACTGTAAATAGCACATTTTTAAGTATTTAACTGAAGCATATAACAAAGGTATTATTGACCAACATACATTAGAATTTCTGACTGTTGAACATCCTGTCACAGCAACCCTCTATGTGTTGCCTAAAGTTAACAAATCCTTAACGTCCCCGCCTAGTAGACCTATTGTGAGTGGAACTGGTTCTACTACTGAGCTACTCTCACAACATGTGGAAAACCTGGGTTCCTCTATTAAAGATACTGGGGATATTCTGAGAGTTTTGGAGGATACCGAGGTGTGCAGGGACTCTATCTTGTCACAATGGATGCAGAGTCCCTGTACACCAATACCGCCCGGGAAGAGGCTCTTGATGAGATTGCTGTTTATTTAAATATGTGCAGTGAGGAAAGCATGCCAACACATTTCTTACTGAAGCTCTCAGAGTTTGTGTTAAAATGTAATGCTTTCACATTTTTAGACCAGTTCTACCTGCAAATGAAAGGTACAGCGATGGGGGCAACCTCTGCACCCAGCGTTGCTAATTTGTATGTGGGCAAATGGGAATCTGAGGCAGTAAGGGATTCTGACACAAATCCGTCTTTTAGTAAGATCAAACTGTGGCGCTGCATTGTAGAGGATATGTTGGTCATCTGGAAGAGCAGCCCAGAGGAATTCAAGGATTTGATCAGTATCTACATAGTACAAATCTCAACCTCAGATTCCTTAATCAGATCAGTCGTGAACAATTACATTTTTGACCTGTGTATTATGAAAGATGTAGATGGTAACATTAGTACCGATATTTTCAGGAAAGAAAGTGACCACAATACACTATTGCTAGCATCAAGCTGTCAGCCCAGGCACACTATAAGAAATATACCGAAGGGACAGTACCTTAGGTTCAGATGCAATTGCAGCACAGATGTAAATTATGAGCGAGCTGCTGAAGACCTAGCAGATAGATTTACTGAACAAGGTTACAGCAGATAGGTCATCAAACAAGCGTATGAGACTGCAAGAAACATGGAAAGAACAGAATTGTTACCTGAAAGAATTAAGAGATGCTGCTGTGCCTGAAAGGTTTAATTTTGTAACCACCTACACAGCGCATGCACCACATTTTGAAAACATAATTAAAAAGAACAGGCATATCCTAAAGGGGGACCTGGGTCAAAATAAGATTGACAACAAACCACCACGAATGGCATGTAGGAGGGCAACAGCATTAAAAGAGACACTAGTCCACAGCAGGCAGATTAGACCATTGGTTGGTTGCCCTGCAATACTATAGGCTGCTTTACTTGTACATGATGTGTCTATTATAAGGTCATCTCTGTGGGGGATTGTTTTGAGAATCAGCAAAATAGTAACAAATATTGCATTAGACAATTAATTGCATGCGATAGCCATGGAATGATTTATGCAGCCATATGCAAATGCAGCACATTATATATTGGAAAAACTAAGACAATTTAAGGTTAGAGCCGGCGAGCATTGTAGAGCGATTAGTAATGGGTATGTCAAGTATGCCCAAGCAATGCACATCAGCCAAATGAATGATGGTGAAAACCATGAGTTCATGTTTAGGGCTATAGACAAAGTGTGTGCAGCACCCAGGGGTGGGGAGTTTGATAGACTATTGCTGAAACGGGAAGGATTTTGGATCTCCACCCTGGCAGCATGTAAATATCTCGGACTAAACAGCAACTCTGACATTTCCCCATACATTAAATAATTATTAGACTTGTCTGCCTGTATATGAAGGAGTCACACGAAGGAACAGTCTGTATACAGTGTTAAAAATATTGGTACATATTCATATTTGGTATATCGTGAATAGTTCATTGTTTAGAGGTTAATATGAATTTGTACTTAACACCGTTTCCTTTTTTGAGTCCACAAATGTGGGTCAGCACCAGGATTAGAAATCACTCCCGAAGTGGTGACCAATTTAGGAGCACCGTCATAAGCTATTACTTGTTCTTGGAACAACAGGATTTTTATGGGCTTTTTTTATTATGCTTTTAACTGTTTATGTAATTCCATGTGTGTGTAATGAGTTTCACCTGTTTGCTGATTTTTGTACTGCTGTTGAGAACACCTGAACTATCATTGCTGACAATTAGTGATGTCATACTGTGTGTATAAAAGGTGATCTGCACAGTGGTTTGGCACGTCTTTGTGACAGGGTCAGAGCCTCTGTCTGAATTTGTGCTGTAATAATCTAAGTGTGTAAACATGCTAAACCCTATTTTCTAAAGAAATATCATGATCTCATGTCAGATGAGTCAGTCTGTTTATTTAGGATGAGCCTGTGTTTACTTACAGAATTGTGAGTCAGACAGCTCACAACATCATCAGCAGGCAGGGATAAAACCCTACCTCCTGAGATATAAAACAGCTGAGTCCGTCAGTGGAGACCTGACTGTTGTGGAGGAAGCATTTTATAGTACAGTCCCCATGGTTGTCCAAACCTGTTTTGCCCATTTGTAAGCACTGGACGCTGTATCCAACGATTACTAGCGAATGACTTGTTTTTTACCTTAGCGATGCACTATAACACTCAGCTAACACTTGCTAACAGTAATATGGCATTGCACTGTTGAAACAAAACATATTCACTGTAAATGCTCAAAATTTACATTTTATTTTATAAAAGTGCAAAAATGTTATTGGGTAAAGTGAAAAATGAAGCTCAAGTGTTTGAAAATAAGTCCTTAAAAACAAAACAAAGTCACTTTTTGGTAGCGTTAGCGCTCTTACTCGTTTCCAGTGAAGTAATTTGTAATGCTGGTCTGCACGGTTTTTCTCAGGCTGCATGGTCTCCATGCCTCCTCAACCTTGTACAGCATATCCCATTTCGGTAAAATGTCTGCATTCTGCTCCATGGCCAGATGCAGAGTAAGCAGCGTTGAACGAACGTCTGCTGCGGTGACTGGTTCCTCCATGTTTTCTTCCTGCTCATCTGGCTTATCATGTTCAACGTCACTGCGCATCGCCGCAATCACCTCCGCGATGTCATCAGTTTCAGGAGGAGCTTCACAGTTGTCTCCAAGATGACAGAGCTGCTCGAAATCCTCAGCGGAACGACCCTCTGGTGCAGGTAAAATTTTATTCTCTGCCATCAGCTCTGGGGTTAAAACTTCTGGTAGTTGTGCTCATGTTGACACAGAAAATCCAGCTTTTTTGAAACATCGCTGGATCGCTTACTGCCCCACACTGTCCCAAGCATGCTTCAGCAGTCTAACCACATCTAGCATTGAAATTTTCTTAACACACTGCACAGCATTAAGATCCTGGTTTGAGTCCAGCTCGTCCAACACTTTTTCCCGCACTGCGTGGACATAGTGCTGCTTGAGACTCTAGATGATCCCCATATCAAAGGGTTGTATCAAGCAGGTAGTGTTCAGAGGCAAAAACATCAAACAGATGTTCCAAAGTCCAGCCACATTAGGATGTTCACTAAAATTTTCTAAAAGCAGGACGATTTTTCTGCACCTTAGTTTTCTGTCCCAGTTAGTGACCCAATCTGAATAAATGTCACCAGTCATCCAAGAGGAGCTATTGGCCCAGTATAGGACAGAAAGGTGATGGATTCCATGAAAACATCAGGGGTTCTGTGACTTGCCAATCACTAGTGGTTCTTTTTTTATCATATCATATCATATTTTATCTTCCTTGCAGCCACAGCCCCTGCTTACCTCCAGCCACCACACCTCCTTCACCTCCGACCCCGAAGTTGGACGTGCCCAGCTGGCATATGCAACTATACCATCGAGAGGGACTCTCCCTATGTCCCCGCGCCCAGCAAGGGACCAATACCGGCACACGCCTCTCCAGTTCAGGCACTTGTTGGCCAGTGAAGATGCGGCCATCATGCTGCTGTGGACCTGTGCTGCCATTTTCCACCCTAAGTTTCTGTCCCCCCGGAGTGCGAGCGTGCAGTGACATCAGGCATAACAGACATCTGCCGCACTCCACCCTGCTCCAGTAGTGCCCCCAGTCGTCACCAGGGGCCGCTACATAGCGATGGTTCCCTGGATCCTTCCCCAGGGATGGGAGAGCAGTCCTCAGAAGCTCAATCCCATCCCTCCCCCGCCAACCCCTGGTGCCCTGGGTTCGCATCCGAACCTGGGTTGCCAGCATGGCGCAAGGAGTGGTGTCCAGCGCCTCAACCCTCAGCGCCACCATGCCATCACTAGTGGTTCTAACTTTTCTGACCCGTCCATGTTGCAGCACAGCATGACGGAGATGCGCTCCTTTTGTTTCTTGGAGCCCTGCAGTGATTCAGTTTTAAACATCAATGTCCCATACCCGACACACCTGTAAAACAGGCCAGTCTTATCATAGTTAAACACATTCCTCGGTTCATACCCCTCTAGCAGCCCAGGCAGGACATTTAGTAGCCAATGCTCAGCACTTGTGACATCTGAATTCAGTTTTTCTCCTTGTGCCCTCCAAAAGCCGATGTTACGGGCTTTCCACCTCTGAAGCCAACCTTCAGATGGATTGAAGTCATTTTGGCCCACAGCAGTGGCAAGCTGCTGAGCTTTCTGAGGGAGAAGGGGTCCGCTGATCAGAGCATCCCTGCCCCAAGCATTCTGAAACCATCTGAGGAGGGCTCCGTCTACCTCCCCATCCTTTCCCTCTCTTTTTCTTTTCTGATTTGGATTCTGGTTTCGGTGCCACTCAGCAAAAATTTGGTCGTGCTGTTTCAGTAAATCTGCAACAGTTGCTTTAGGGAAAGCAAAGTACATAGCCAGGTCACGCTGGCTCATTTTCGGTAGCACCTCAATCTTTGTCAGAATCTCTACTTTCTCACCAAGTGACATAGCCTTATGCTTAGACATTTCTGCAACACCAGCAGTGTCAGTGACTAGCTGTAGAATGATGTGCTGAACCAGATCTGCCTCTCTACCCATTTTTATTTCGGGTTAATGAGCCATTACTAATAATACTTTATTTATCATGTGCCTTTCATGTAACAAGGCGCAGTACAGTAAAACAATCAACATCATAAAATGTACAATACAGCTCAGAAATCATCACTACCATATGGTTTAACACAAAGAAATGATTTTAGAGCCTGTATAAAACTCCCCATGGTTGTGCACTCCCTAATCTGACGGGGCAGAGAATTCCAGAGGGACGGGGCCGCAAACATAAAAGGCCGGGCCCAAGCAGATTTTAAAGTCACCCTCAGAATCTCTAGCAACCCCTCATCGGCCAAGCGGAGGGATCTCACAGGGTGATAAGGGATCAGAAGCTCTTTCAGGTAGTCAGGGCCCAGTTTGTGTAGGGCTTTATAAGTCAGTAATCCGACTTTGAAGGTGATCCGCCACTGAACTGGCAGCCAGTGCAGTTCCCACAGCACCGGTGTGATATGGGAAGATCTAGGAGTCCCCATCAACAACCGGGCTGCAGAATTCTGCACCAGCTGCATGTGGCGGATATCAACCCCCGGAAGCCCAAAGTAAAGCCAGTTGCAGTAATCTAGACGTGAGGTCACAAAGGCATGGATCAATGATCACTCCGACCACTAGGGGTTACTGCACTTTCCACTCTGGCACCACTAACCACTCTCTACTCCTTCCTAGCAACTACTGCAATCCCTGTCCACTAGAGGTCTCTGCAGTTCCCTCCTAATCCTTTCTGCTGTCTTCTTTCCTCACTCCTTCCCTCAGCCCACCACTAGGCCCCTAGCAAGCCTCAAACCTTGTACCCCTTACTCCAAAGTCTGCAGCCCAACCACCAAGCCAACGAACCAGGCCAATATCTACCTCTAATTTCTAGGTTTTAACCCTTCCTTCTTAGAAACAAGAATACCTATTCTTTGTCCTGCTGCTGTTCTCAAACCCAGTACCCTTGCTATCAGAGTCGGCAGCTCTACCACTTAACCATTGTATCTGGTTATCTTATCCTTACTTTCTAAGACTTTCATAGTCTCTGACCCCCCCTAGTCTGCTAAAATATTTCACCATTTCCCTCTTGGTGCCACTGTAGGCATTGAACCCTGCACCCTTGCTATTTCACTCAGCAGCTCCACCACTCAGCTATCACATCAGACTATTGTTTATGATAGGTTTTAAGACTCTAAAAGCCTAACCCTCATAGACTGCTAAAATATTTTCTGAGCACTACTGCAGACTTTGAACCCTGCACCCTGTTGCTGCAGCCACTGGCCTGGGACCTTTTCTATCACGCTAGGCAAACCTTGAACCTGGTACCCTGTGCACTTGAGGTAGGGGCTCTACCACTGTACCAAAGTGGCGACTACACTTATGGGTAGACCTTTCACCCTCTTCTACCCATCTCATTACTGCTATCTGCAGACCCATCCTAAGATGACCGCCCACCTTTTCTTGTCATGCCTCTCCCTCCTCCTTCTTACGTGGCCTCCATCTAACCCAGGTGTCCCCATGGCTCCACAGGTCCCCTACTCTGGGGCCCCGGAGTCACCTCCCTCCTTCTCTACTATCTCCTTGCACCCCAACCTATCACACCTCCCCCAGTCCCCACCTAGCTTCCCCTTGCGCCCACGGGCAACTTATTGTACTAGCCTGCCCATCCTGTACCTCTTGCCCACCCCTGTGTCTCTAAGCCTCCCACTCCTACTATCTCGCCGATGCAAAATGCCTTCCACAACCCCGATCAGGGCTGTACTTCTCCTCCTACTTGTCAGGAACATTCATCCCAACCCTGGCCCAACTCACACAACTCCTTGACTAGATCCCCTGGGCTTCTTATTGCTTCTATGAATATCTGCAGTCTCCTGAAGAAATCTGACTCGCTCCAATGTTGGGTCACTGTCCACGAACCTGACATCGTCTCCCTAGTCAAAACCTGGCCATCTGACTACCCCTGACTCCCTTGTTCCACTCCCTGGCTACTCCCTCTTTCGAGAAGACCGTGTAAGGAGAGGTGGAGGCTGTGCTACTTATATCAAAGACTCTCTTCCTGGAGTAGCCCTCCCAGCCCCTGTCCTTAACCTCAGGGCCCAGGCCCTTACCCTAAAACTTACCCCCGACCCCTCTAAAGGCCCCCTCTTTCTAACCTCCGCCTATATTCCCTCAAAAAATCAAACTCAGGCCCTAGTCCTCTAATAGAGTATCTCACCTCTCTACCACATTCCCCTGAGCATATTCACATGGGTGATCTAAACATCAACTGGCTTAGCCCGCATCCTCCTCACCTCTGCACGACTCCTTTACTGCTGCTATTGACCTAACGCAACTTGTTACCCAACCAACAAGAGTGAACCCCACAATGGGGTCGAGCACTCTTCTGGATGTAGTCCTCACCAACCGACCTAACCAAGTTTGCAATCTACAAGTCCTTCCGGATGGAATCAGTGACCACTCCCCTATTCTTTTCCATTGGATTACGTCCCTAACCACACAGGCCACCCTACGGCGGCGGCTGCGTCCAGGTGGGCTGAGAGGCCTGAAGCAACTTCTACCCTAAGTTGACTGGTCTCCCACTGAGACCGCCCCCAACCTTGACTCGGCCCTGGCCTTCTTCACCTTAATGTTTAACAAAGCTTGTGATATCTTCGCACCCCTAACCAAACTTCGTTCCAAGGTACGGCATACCCCTGGGTCACCCTTCTACTCCAACCCTTAGAGAACAGGGATAACCTGTGGCACCTAGCCGGAAACTGGCGCCCTGCCGACAGACAGGCATATGCTGCCCGAAATAAATGTACCTGGGTCATACGCAGCAAAGGCCGATCATTATCGGCCTCACTCACCTCGTCCTGGGGAATGCTAGAACCTTCTCGGATAACATCAAACAACTAAATGGTGGTACACGCCTCCTCCGCCTTCCCAATCAATATTGAGGGTATTATCTCACTGATCCTACCTCATTGCTAACCATCTCAATAAATCCTTTACTGACCTTAGCTCTGTACCCCTAGCAACTTTTTGACCCCCCTCTCCTGACCCTGCTCCTCACACGCATCTTTCCACTTCCACCGGGTTACTGTCAATGAAGTCAGACCGTATCTGACCAAGGCCCTAAAAGCAACACCACTGTCAGTGACTCCTTGACCCCAGACTCCTCAGCCTGGCATTGGACCAGGTCATCGCCCAATCACTAGCCTCTTCAACAAATCACTCTGTCTAGGGCAATTTCCATCAGCCTGGAAAATTGCCACTGTCACTCCCATACATAAGGGTGGAGATAGGGCCCTTTCCGGTAATTATCGTCCCATCTCAATCCTCTCACCATTCTCAAAAGCCTTAGAGAAAGTAGTATCCTCCCAAATATCTGAGTTTCTTACCAAATACTGTATCCTCTGCCCTGAACAACACGGCTTCTGTGCTGGGCACAGCACCAATACCACCCTCATCGAGTTTTCTAACTTCCTCCATTCCTCCCTGGACTCGGGCTCTCTTGCTGGTGCAGTGTTCATCGATCTGTCAAAAGCCTTTGACACCGTGATCCCATCCTCTCTGCTGGATGCACTCAGCCATGCTGGCTTTGCTGCAGGACCTGTCTCATGGTGCTCCAGCTATCTGTCTGCCCGGTCCCAGCGTAAAAATCAATGGCACCTCTCTGACCTCTGCCCTATCCGATCTAGGGTTCCCCAGGGCTCTATTCTTGGACCCTGCTCTTTTCCCTTTATCTCAACACCCTGCCAAGTGCCTGTACTGGTAACTCCTCCTTTATGCAGATGATGCTGTTATCTTCGCTCTGACCGCAACCCCACCACCTCCAAGATTCTTCAATTATCCTACAAAGACGGAAGCCTGGTTTAAGAACATAGACTGGTTATCAATCTTAAAAAGACCAAATCTATGATCTTCTCCCACCCCAAAACAAAGCTAGTAATTTCCAACTTTAAGTCTTTGCCAGCTCTATGTTCCCACCTCGAACAAGTTTACACATACAAATACCTTGGGATAACCTTTGACCCTGCCTCACGCTCCATTCCCATATCTCCGCTTTAGCCTCCACCACCAATATTAGGTTGGGAATCCTTACCGCCACAAACACCGCTCTACCCCCGATGCCCTCCGACTCACAGTTATGTCCTCCATTCTGTCACTTGTTGACTATGGCTTACCAGTCTACGGGGCTATTGACCAGACCTCACTAAACAAAATCCGCCTCACCTTAAATAAGGCCTGTTGACTAATCTTAGGTGCTCCCAGACTTACACATACCTGCCATCTTTACTCCCAGGCAAATCTGCTCAATCTTGAACGTCTTAGGTATCAAACCTGCATCCTTACAAAAAAAACTCTCCTTGGGCTCTCTCCTCCTGATTTGACTGCCGTTATCCACCATGTTAACTCACTAGCTTCAACACAGTCCTTCTGTAAAACCAAGTTGAAGGTACCTAGGGCAAGGACCTCTCATGGACAACGGGCTTTCCTCTACCGTGCCCCTTCTTGGTACAATTCCCTCCCTGCCAGTATCTCAGACACCCCCACAATCTCTTGCTTTAAAACTACCCTCCAGAACCACCTTTTCACTACTCGCAGCTGTTGCTGTTTCTAAGCTATCTTGCTCACTCTCTGACAAAGCCCCCTGTTGGCTGCTCAAATCCTCTACCTTCTCTACCCTTGGTTCCTGTTACCTCCCTGTTGACTCCGCTAAAACTCACTGTATTGATATCCTATGTTTTTCTGATGTTCTAGTTATTTCCCTGAACAATGTTAACTTCACCAATCCTGTATGTCATAAATTGTTGATCTCATTTGTCCTCCTGTATCCTCAAAAAAACTGTACACTGTTTTTCTGTTTCTCTGTACTAAGTTGTTATCACTGTTTTGTCTTCTCTGTGATGAGGTACCTTTGTAAACTAATGCATAATAAATAAATAAATGTAGGCAGATCGCCAGACGGAACAAGGTGCTTGATCCTAGCAATGTTTCTCAGGTGGTGGAAAGAAGACTTAACGACAGCTGACACCTGAGTCTGAAGTGTCAGCCCGCGTCCAACATCACCCCTAGGTCTCGCACCTGTTCAGAGACCTGAAGCTCAGCATCCCCAAGAAACAATCCTAAAGGGAAGCCTGCCTCAAGCCCCCCTATCCGGTGATCTGGATCCAAAACCATCACCTCCGTCTTCCTAGAATTCGACTTCAGCCAAATGGACTTCATCCAATCCTGGATTTCATTGAGGCAGTTATTAAATATCGAGAGTGCTCCTTCCTGGTCGGGGGCAAAAGACAGGTATAGCTGGGTATCATCGGCATAACAATGAAACCTCAGCCCATACCATCTTACAATGTCTCCGAGGGGAAGCATGTACACAGCAAACGGCGTGGGGGACAATACTGAGCCCTGAGGGACCCCACAAGACAGGGAGATAAGGTCAGAGGAAAAAAAACCTGACACTACCCTCTGAGTTCTTCCGGTGAGGTAAGAGGTCAACCATCTGTGGACCAGACCAGAAAGTCCACAGATAAATCTCAGGCACTCAAGCAGAACCCCATGGTCTACGATGTCAAAAGCTGATGACAGATCTAAAAGTACCAAAATGGACCATTTTCTCTGGTCTCTCACCATCAGGAGATCATTGAGCACCCAAACTAGCGCAGTCTCAGTACTATGCCTCTTTCGAAAACCTGATTGGAGAGGTTCGTAGATGCTATGGATGGTCAAATGGTGCTCCAGTTGAGCTGCAACTGCTTTCTCGATCAACTTCCCCACAAAGGGAGATTCGAGATAGGCCTGTAGTTTGCAAGAGAGTCTAATGAGCCTCTAATTGATTAACTGTTTTTCAGGGAATGCGCTTATATTCCGTGGCTAAGTGGGTGTGAGCTGTCATCAAGACAGCTAGAATTTAGGAAAAAAATGCCCATAATAGAAGGTGTGTAAGGATCGCTATAAAGGGCTGAAAATGTATGCATGTTCAATGAAAGCGGAAAATGGTTTCTTGGATTTGCCTGTAATACCCGATTGCCCGCTAAAAACGCGGGCGATATAAGTGGAGCTGACTGTCCATGCAAGTTTTCATGTGCTAGGAATCTATTTCACTGAAACTAAGCCTGGAATTTGTGCACTGAGGGAATTGTGCACTGTTTTTGCAGAACTGAAGGACTAATCACCTATTTCTTTTTTGTATGTTTCTTATTTTATTTTGGAAAATAAATATTGCAAAGTGCATTCTACACCTTTTACCTGAGTTTGTGCATCTGTATCACCCACTAACCTTCGCAGTCTTTTGACAAAGGAGCAATCTAAAATGCATTAATACATGTTGTTTATTGTGGCACCTCAATAAAACTGGTACAGTTTTTTTTTTTTCATATATAAGAAGAAGCAGCATTTTTTTATTTGATGGCGAGTGCTGGATTTTGTGTATACTCTTACCATGGAAGCATTCATTAGGTGAACTGGACAAATGATAGGTAGTGGGACAGGGAGTTCACTACTGGAAACAGGCAGACTCTCCTGCACTAAACACCTGTCACACTCCAAAAAGGATTGGGGAGGGGCAGTGAGGAAGACAATGGATGTTCATTGATTGCCCAAGGAGGGGATTTCTGTGTGTGTGCTTCATCAACATTTCCAAGCAGTTAGGGCAATGACCAACACTGCATCTGGGCCTGAGCCACTTGACACAGAGTATATTTGGGTCCATTCAGGCAATTTTATTCCCACATATGCAGAATTTAAAAAGGGCCCAACATCGGTAGTGGGGAAGATCATGGAAGCACTACTGAAGGAGAGATTGGTGGAACATCTGGTTGTCAATGGACTACAGGACCCAAGGCAGCATGGTTTCACCAGGGGGAGGTCATGTCAGACCAACCTCATTGAATTTTTTGACTGGGTGACTAGGGAGGTGGATCAGGGGAGGGCAGTGGACATGGCCTATCTGGACTTCAGCAAGGCCATTGACACTGTGCCACATAGAAGACTATTACACAAACTGGGAGTATGGGTGTGGGCAGGACAGTAGTGTGGTGGGTAGGTAACTGGCTGGGTGGCAGGACACAGAGGGTGGTGGTAAATGGCTGTCACTCCACAGAGGGAAGAGTGACCAGTGGGTACCACAGGGATCAGTGCTGGGACCGGTTCTATTCAACATCTTCATCAGTGACATGGCGAGGACCTAGAAGGCAGAATTTCACTGTTCGCTGATGACACAAAGCTCTATAACAGAGTAGACACACCAGAGGGTGTAGACAGAATGAGAAGGACCTGCAGAAACTTGAAGAATGGTCAGGGGTTTGGCAGTTGAAATTCAATGCAAAGAAGTGCAAGATAATGCATATGGGCACAAAACCTGGCACAATATATCAGTTGGGGGTGAGGATATAGCATACACCAAGCAGGAAAGGGATCTTGGGGTTATCATCTCAGATGACCTCAAGGTAGGGAAACAGTGTGACAAGGCAGCAGGTAAAGCAAATAGGATGCTGGGATGTATAGGCAGGGGCATCACCAGCAGGAAAAGGGAGGTCATAATTCCGCTATACAAGACACTAGTGAGGCCCCACCTGGAGTACAGTGTACGGTTCTGGAGACCATACCTATGTAAGGACGTAGAGAAGGTTCAGAGGAGGGCAACAAAGATGGTGCATGGATTGCATCACAAGTCCTATGAAGACAGGTTGAAGGAACTGAACATGTACTCCCTGGACGAGAGAAGGGAGAGAGGGGATATGATAGAGACATACAAGTATCTTACAGGGAGGAACAAGGTGCAGGAAAACACTATTTTTAAGCGAAAAAGATGTTCCAGGACTAGAGGGCATGGGATGAAGTTGGAGGGAGGACGATTCAGAGGAAACATAAGAAAGAATTTCTTCACAGAACGGGTGGTGGACAAGTGGAACACCCTGCCAGAGGAAGTGGTGGGGGCTGAAACAATCACGGGATTTAAGAATGCATGGGATAGACATAAAGGAATTCTGGAGGTCAGGGGAAAGGGGCAACAGACTTCTAGGAAAACAAACTGAACTTACAAGCTCAAATGGGCAGACTGGGTGGGCCATAGGCCCTTATCTGCTGACACTGTCTATGCATCTATGTATCTATGTCATGATAATCGACAATGAACTAGAAAATAAAAAGGAGAGAGGCTGGAAGTCCTGGTTCCTGCAAAGTCACTCATTAGATGGCAGAAAAAAGAAACGGAGGCAGTTAGAGCTGATAACCCTGTCTTTAAGGAGCATGCACAGGATAATGTGAGCCCTGGCGCAGAGTTTCTCTGCTGTCTGCTCCAAAAGTTCTGGTTCACATATGGTTCTAGTGCCTATGGCCCTAAAACAAAACAGTGTGGCTCTATGGAAAGAATGACACTAGAAAAATGCCCAACTCAGGAAATTTCTGCTCAAAGTTCGGTGTAAATTTATGAAAAAATCCCTCAACCTTTGTGTTCATGGTTTTTGATGTCATCAGAACCTCTCAATGTAATTACATAAGCAACAATGCATGGCAGGGTGTGCATTAAGCTATATTTCCCCACATGTATAGTGAGGCATAAAACCACCAGCTGAGTGCCTTGCAACATCAGGGATATGCAACATTTACAACAGTGTATGCCCTGGAGTTTATTATTGCCTTACAAAATGGACTTGCAACAAACAAAATGCAAAAAGAAAGCAAATCCTGTAACGGTGAATTGAGCAAAATCACACACAGTCATGTGATGGTTCTAGGCCAATCGTACGTAGCTCCCAATTTTAGCTACCCATTTTATGAAACCTTTTGTCTCACAGTTGATTCATTAATTCGATATGAAATCACATTATTGAAACATCAAGGTGATATTAAATTAAGATAGCAGTCCTCTCCTCTATAGGAATGTCTATTTCTTCTTACTATATTGCTATGGGTAGTTACGCATTTGTTACCTGGAATATAAAAGGGGACAGGAAAAAAAGAAAATGCCATATGGTATTACGCCATTTAAAAAAGTTACAAATTGGGATTGCCTGCTTACAAGAGACGCATACCAAGCATGATGATATACACCTATTTAGGGGGGAATGGGTGGAGCAAGCCTATGGGGCTGGTTGCAGTACTAAAAGATGGGATGTGGCTATTCTGGTCACCAGGCATGTTCCTTTCCATTTGGAGAAGGAACATTGGGATCCAGAAGGACGTTTTCTCTTTCTTCAGGGGAAACGGACTTGCGGATGTCGTCTTAGGATCAGTAATATGGCCCCAATATAGACTCCCCCCCGACCCCCAGCTTTTTCATAAGCCTAATTTCTATTCTCGCCCCTTTGTCCTACGCCTCCTTATTGACTGGTAGGGATTGGAATATTGTTTATCAGCAGGATATAGACAAGTCAAGATTATCCAGATGGGATCTCTCTCCAGGGCAACGTGGTCTCAGAGACCTTATGGACAGCCTGGGCCTTCTAGACCCCCTGGCTCATCCTCTATCCCACTGATAGGCACTATACTTTTTATTCTTCTCTGCATGGAACTTATTCCAGGATTGACTAGTTTCTTATAATCAGGAGAGTCTTTCAGGAGTTATCTCCTTGGGAGATTTCTCCACTGGTCATATCCGATCATGCCCCTGTGAGTTTAACGTACACAGTCAGTGGGATGGAGGAGCCCGATAGCACCTGGCACCCTAGTGCTCAGTTACTTAAAGACTCAGAAATTCTTCAAGCCATACCTACTTTTTTAAAGAATTTTTCTGAACAAAATGAAGGCTTAGTCACTGTGGTGGATGTGTTATGGGGGGCACTAAAATGCGCATTACAAGGCGAATGCATATGTCTAGCCTCAAGATGCAACAAAATTCGACAAGCTTACCAAAAGCAGCTTTTAACTGATATTAGATGCATGGAGCATTCCCTCCATAAAAACTCCTCCAGTGTTGAATAGTCCAAACTGCATCAGCTACGAATGCAATACGCTGACTTAATGGCACAAAAGGCAGAACTAGCTGCTCTAAGGAGAACGAAAATCAAATACCTTGAGGCCGGAGAAAGAGTGGGTAAGGTTTTAGCCCCACGGCTCTGTACCACAAATGCAGCCAATTTCATCTTGGGTGTGCGAACCTATTCCAGCAATGAGCTAGTTACTCACCCCAGAAAGATAGCTGAAGTATTCCATGTGCATTATTCACAATTATATGCTAGTGACCCTCCCAATTCTCAAATTTTGGAACGTATCACTACATATTTGGACTCTATCCCACTTCCCGTACTTTCTT
This sequence comes from Neoceratodus forsteri, assembly GCA_016271365.2. Classification (NCBI taxonomy): domain Eukaryota; kingdom Metazoa; phylum Chordata; order Ceratodontiformes; family Ceratodontidae; genus Neoceratodus; species Neoceratodus forsteri. The sequence continues at coordinate 687,088,228 of CM028134.1, forward strand.
TATCCCCAAATATCTTCAAGGGTCCGATAACAGTTTTGGAATTCCTTAAAGCCATATGACAACTTCCTTCTGGCAAGGCCCCAGGGCCTGATGGCTTTCTTTCTTTTTTTTTTTTTTGCTCCCTCCCAGCTCCGGGCCGGCCTCTCCTTCACACCACCTACGCCCTCCATGCCGCACTGCCTCGGATCAGCCACCTCTTCACCCCCACATTTGCAGCTCCCCGGATGATCCCTGGATGTAATCCTTCGCCGGGTGGCCCCCCCCTCCGAGGGGGACGGCGCCGGTGGGGCGGTCAGCGCTAAACCTGTTCTGGGTGCTGCTGAGGATGGTGCGTGCACTGTCCTTGGACTCGCAGCAACTGGAGCTGACGACCGTCATCCGGTCGGCTACGGGTCTCTTTTCCCATTTTGCTCCCCATGGGACGTGGTGTGCCATGAACGTAAGGCTGAAGCCAACGTTCACCACGCCCCCTTAGTATCTGGGACCCCGCCATTGTCAGACCCCAGCCTCCCGCTTAGGGGTCATCAACCAGATCGCATCCCCACCCTCCCCGAGAAGGCGCAGCATTCAGCCGATGCTCAAGCTCGCGCCCCAGCCGCCCTCCAGTACCCGAGTCCGCTCTCGAATCCGGGTCTCTGACGTCGTGAGCGGAAATCCAACCACTGCGCCGACGGGCAAGCGCCTGATGGCTTTCTTAATGATTTCTATTCAGTTTGTTCTGATGAAACTGCTCCCTTGTTGGCCTGGCTATATAACCATTGGTACACATCAGGTCCATCTAACTCTTCCTTTGGAAGCCTGGATGACCTTAATTAGAAAACCAGGAAAAAGACACATCCCCAGACAGTTATTGTCCGATTTCACTATTAAATGTGGACCTACAAATCTTGCAAATAGGCTGACCCAGGTGTGGGACACTTTGATTCATCTTTCGGATGTCGGCTTTATGTCGGGTCGCCTATCCAGCAACCAGCTCAAAAAGCTGCACTACCTCATTTCGGTGTCCTAAGAAAGCACATCCCCTGTGGCTCTGGTCTCCTTGGATGCAGAAAAAGCTTTTTATTGAGTGGCTTGGCCATATCTTTTTGGTGTCTTAAGAAAATTTGGACTCCCTCCAGAATTTTTAACTTGGCTTAAAGTATTATACAGTAATCTGATGGCCCGTATCAACGGGGTTCTCTCAGATTCTTTTCCCTTACAACGAGGAACCCGGCAGGGATGTCCTCTCTCCCCTTTCACTTGTAATTGGAGCCCTTACTGTACCACCTTCAAAACTGCCTTGATATTAAAGTCATCTGGGTAGGGGAGACCAGATATGTTCTGTCTGCTTATGCTGACGATATACTTTTAACACATTGAGGACCCTGTTGCCTCAATACAGGCAGTTTTCTGTAAGATCCATAGATTTTCTGTTATCTCAGGTTATAAGCCAAATCTGAGTAAAACTAAGGTTTTGGCCCTTAATATGTTAGTTCCTACGCAGGATATTCCAAATTTGGGACCATCTTGGGAGCCTAATTCTCTTACTTATTTGGCAGTTCACTTATCCTGCTTCTCATCCCATTTAATCAAGGACAACCTGTCCTCCTTGTTGATTACCATTCAGCAGGATTTGCAGCAATGGTCTTCTCTACCTATTTCTCTATGGGGTGAATCAGCACCATTAAAATGAATGTGTTACCTCGTATTCTTTAGCCAATGGGTATGCTGAATGTTTACCTTCTAAAGGTGTGGTTTACCCACTTGCAATCTATACTGAACAGATTCCTTTGGAAGGAAGGGGCCATTCAGCATGCATACTTTAAGCTGTCAATCCTGAAACAGTATGGTAGCCTGCAGCTCCCTAATTTCTTTTCATATTATGCCACTCTCCACTGTAGCAAACTCCTGCTATGGGGTGCACAAGAAGGAAACCCCTACAGACAAGGCCTACATCCCCTCTAGTTAGATCTTGAACACACATTCTCTGCCAAACCTTAGGTTTATGGCTTCCAAGTCTGCTCTACATAAAACCCACTCAACTTCCCCATTCTGTTCGGTCAACACCCTTACATTGGTCTCTGAAAGACCACTGTCAGCTGGGGGTGTACCTGGGCCTGTCCTGTACTAGAGCTGTAAATCAGCCTCTTACAGGCAACCCAAATATTTGGATTGCTGGGCTGCCTATCTTGCCTTCTTTCTGCCCACAGCTCAAGGATGCAACAATCGAATCCCTACTTACAAGGGATAAATTGTTCTCCTTCAACCTCATAAAAGAACGCTTTAACCTCCCTAATCCTGCCAGTTTCAAGTATCTACAACTACACATGCAGTATCTACATCCATGGATCCAAGGCCTTGGTCCTGGTGGGACTCCCCAGTTTCCAACCTTTTGCTTAATGCGGCTACACAGTCCCACTCTGTGTCTAAGCTTTTTTAGTTTTTTCAATCTATAGATCCTAAAAGCCCCGCTGGGATTGGTTTTTATTGGAAACAGGCACTTATCCTTCAGGAAGACTCCTTTATATGACATTCTGTGTTACTTACCCTCTTTAAATATGTTAAAAAAAGATGGGTTCTGTCTAATTCAATTTCGTATATTGCATAACATGTACTATACTCTATATTATTTAAGATGAATAAACTATCTTTCCCTTATACTCCAGATGTGGCCTAGTGGATGGTACTTTGAAACATGTACTCTGGGATTATGACAAGATAACTCCCTTTTGGAATTCTATAAGGGCCTCCCTAGATCCTCTCTTGGGACTGGATGATCTTTTTCCCCAGAGACATGTTTGGTTGGGTTTTATCCTCCAGATTTGCCCGACATCCATAAAGTCCACATGGCATTAATAGTAATGAATGCAACGTTAATTATATTATGGCACTGGAGGGACACCTCCATTCCCTCCTTCCAGGAGTGGCATCAGGAGATCCGGTCAGCCTTAATGGTGGAGAAGCACATAGCAAATATGCAGAGGTGCCCCAACAGTTCCGTACCAGATGGAAGCCGTTATTTACGTTATCACTTTCACCCACTGGGCCACAATCAATGAGATGATGTCCATAATTTTGTGCCTGCTAAATTTATTTCTTTCCCCAGTTGATTAGTACTATACTTATTTTATTAAACACAGAAAGATAGTCTGTCGGCAGGTAAGAACCATACGGTCCACCTAGTCTGTCCATTTCCCTACTCACTGCTGCAGCCTCTGATCAAACACCTAGTTCCGCCCATGGACCTACCCACCTTGGTACATGAATTTGTGACATAAAGGCTTGACTACTGTAATGCGCTCTACCTTGGGTTCTCTGGAGGCACCCTCCACTGACTGCAGCTAATGCAGAACACAGCTGCCAGGCTGCTGGCGGGACAGCCAAAATACTGTCACATCACCCCGGTGCTGCAAGAACTGCACTGGCTGCCAGTTCGGTGGAGGATTCTCTTTAAGATGGGCTTGCTCACCTTTAAGGCCCTACATGGACTGGGCCCTGGCTACCTGTTGGATCTTCTAACACCTGCTGCCTCCATCCACTCCCTCCAGTCCTCCTCTAGGGGCCTCCTTGTGATTCCCAGGACGAGGTTAAAAACTGCTGGCAACAGAGCTTTTAGTGTTGCCGGCCCCATCCTGTGGAATTCGCTCTCTCCATCAGTAAGGGAGGCTCCTTCAGTTGAGCTATTCAAAGCCCACCTCAAGACCTTTTTATTCAGCCAGGTATTCCCAGACTGTCTTTTAGATACTGCTTCCGAGATAGTCTGAAAGAATGGCTCTTTCAGGAATCTGCTGTTAGGTCAGGCCTCCCATTTTGAGCGATCTGCTTTTAAGTGTTTTTAATTGATATGTTTTGTATTTTAATTATTGTGTTTTAACTGCTTTTAACTGCTTTTTGATGTATTTTGATTGTACGGCACCCAGAGCCTCTGGGATTGGGCACCTGAAGAATAAAATTTGCCTTGCCTTGATCCTATTTGATCTGTGGCTCTCCTGCTCTGCATATCTCCAGGGTATCCTTATGTCTATCCCATGCACTCTTGAACCCCCGTAATGTTTTTGCACCCACCACTTCTGCTGGAAGGCTGTTCCATGGCTCCACCACCCTCTCAGTGAAAAAGTACTTCCTAACATTACCCTGAGCCTTCCACCCTTCAGCCTCATATCATACCCCCTTGTTCTTGTGCAGAGTTTTCTCTGAAATATGCTTTCCACCTGCACCATGTGTATTCCCCTAAGGTACTTGAAAGTCTCTATCATATCTCCCCTCTCCCTTATTTCCTCCAGTGAATAGATATTAAGGTCCTTAAGTCTTTCCTTGCAGGGCTTCTGGTGCAACCCATGTACCATCTTCATTGCCCTTCTCTGGACTGCCTCTATTTTGTCAATGTCCTTCCGGAGATGTGGTCTTCAGAACTGGACATAGTACTCTAGCTGAGGCCTCAACAGTGATCTGTACAGTGACATCACCACCTCTTTCCTCCTGCTTGTTATGCCCCTCCTTATGCACCCCAACATTCTATTTGCTCTCCCCACCACTTTTCACACTGTTAGGTCACCTTCAGGTCATCAGGTATGATAACCCCCAGGTCTCTCTCCTGGCTTGTGGTGGCCAGAATTTCACCACTCATTCTGTATTCCTCCCGTGGATTCCTGTGACCCAGGTGCATGATCTTGCACTTTTTAGCACTGAAACTCAAATCCCAGACACCCGACAACTCCTCTAATAAGCTTAGATCCATTCTCATTTTTTCCACCCCCTCCGGTGTGTCCACTCTGTTGTCATCTGCGAAGAGGCACACCTTTCCCTCCAGACGCTCTGCAATGTCACTAATAAAGACATTGAATAGGACTGGCCCAAGCACCGACCCCTGTGGCACCCTGCTGGTTATCTCCCTCTCCTCAGATTTCATGCCATTTACCACCACCCTCCGAGTCCTGTCCCTTAGCCAGTTCCCAACCCACTTTACCACCACAGAACCCACTCCTAGGCTCCCCAATTTATTTAGCAATCTCCTGTGCAGGACGGTGTCGAAGGCCTTGCTGAAATCCAGTTAGGCTACATCCACCGCCCCTCCCTGATCTACCACCCTGGTTACCCAGTCAAAGAAATCTGTAAGATTTGTCTGACAGGACCTTCCTGTTGAGAATCCATGCTGCTTTGGATCCTGTGTCTAGCTAACCTCCAGAAACTTCACAATCCTCTCCTTAAGTAAGCACTCCATTAGTTTCCCCACTACTGAGGTCAGGCTTACAGGTCTGTAATTGCCTGCCTCCTCTCCCTGCTTCCACTCTTGTGGAGAGGGACCACATCTGCCCTCCTCCAATCCTCAGGTACCTCTCCTGTCTCTAGTGATGCATTCAAAAGGACAGCCAGTGGTTCTGCCAGCACATCCCTGAGTTCCTTTAGTACTCTGGGGTGGATCCCATCTGGCCCCATTGCCTTATCTGCTGTCACACCATTTAGTTCCCCCCATGCTACATGTCATACCTGCTGAGCTCCCAGGCGGGGGTGGGATAGAGGGAGGTTTTGTTTTTGTCTTGATGTACGGTTTGCTATTGTTATCGGTTTTAGAATATTTTTTGATTGATTCTACATTGTAGTTTGTTTGTTCTATGGTTGGTACTTAATATTGGAAAGTTAAAGTATACTCAGTAACTCAAATAAAAAAAAATATACCAGCCCTTGGCCTTTTACTTTAAGCCTAACAAGCCCCAGGTATATTTTCTCAGTACTGTATGATGTCCAACATTGTTGTTCCTCAATACTTTAATAATAAAGTGAGCACACAATGAAAATTCAATAGTACCTGCCAATATTAAAATTTACCAAAGATTTTAGGTCTGAAAACCTGTGCATTATTTAAATCCGTTATAAACAAACATGCTCTAATACTGAAAGCACTTTCACAGGGTAGGTATTATATTACCACCAGCTTGCGGACATGTTTTTCCCTCCATGTTATTGATAAGCTAATGTATCTGTTGTTGCCCCCACCATTACAAAATAACATTCTTGAATGGTTGAAGTGTACTATGCAACTAACATTGACATTCAGTCACATATTGCTAAAAGGATACGAGGAGTACCTTCTGTTCTACAGACCAGGTAAAGACAGGCTGCAATCACATGACTCATCTTTCTCCCACGGGTCAGGTGCTTGCTCACTGCCATCTTGAAGAAATTGAAGGCCGTATCAAGGCAATGTTGGTTAAGTTGCAACTGGTTGCCCAGGTGGTGAATCTGGCGACGCCCTTTGAAAAAAAAATACAGGCTTGTGTATACTGTCAATTATCAAAGATTAAATTCTCAAAAATACTTCACAATAGTTAAATATATTATATGATTTTTACCTCCAAAATTATTTGCATGGACAAATAAATGTGGGACCTATGCCACCCATTATTAAACTGCAGAGAAGAGTGGTGCATGCAGGCAAATTTTACAGGAGTTGTTAAAGCTTTTTGTAATAAGACCATATGAAGAAGCCAGCAGAAGAAGGCCATTTGGTATATCTAGTCTGCTCATATTGCAGGGTCCACAGATTGAGCTACTATCCTTGCCCCCCCCCTCCCCATTCTCTCTACCCATGATCCTTACCTTCCCCCTATGCCTATCCCAGCCTCTCTTATAAATAATAAAGCACATCTGAGGAAACAATGGCCTGTATTAACAACATTACCTCCAGTGTTAACACCACTTTACTCTCCTTACTAACCTGATTCAAAAATGTGTCACACTGAACGAAATGGGAGACTGGTGAATCTGGTTCATAAAGGCAAAATAAAGTGACGTTACTGTTGGAGCTAATATTCTGTACATAGGTGAATCAGGCATAGTATTCTTCAAGATATCTTTCAAGGCATACGATTCTTCCATTGCTTTCTAGTCCCAACTCCACACAACTGTCTTCTAAACATATTTTATGATTTGTCTGCGGTAAATTTTTACCTTTTGTAATTGTATTTTTTTTTTTTAAGTCGTTTTCCTTCTATAAAGCATGGTTACCCCTTTTTGTGCACAGATTTCCATCCTAAATAAAAAGCTTTAGTACAACAGTTCAAAAGGTCCCAAAATGCTGCAGTGCCCTGCTGTGGTACAACAGCTTTTTTATTTAAAACGAAAACTCATGACACCTGCTGTCTTATTTTCATTTTCCACCACACAGAACCAGACCTTTTTTTTTTTTTTTTTTTTTTTTTAGTTTTTTTTGCCATGAATTATTCAACTTTACAATAATACCTAGTCAGAACAGGTTGCATGTTACAGTACACGTATTTGTGACATTTACACATGGGTATCCAACACAATGTTATCAGGCAATACTATTTCTTCAACTGCTTTTCCCTTCTTTATATTTCATTTATTTACATTTTCTACAGTGTTTTAGTAATTTGGAGAGAGAGCGTGCTAATACTGGCTTATTCTAATGGAAACAGGGTTAGGGCTACTTATGTGTGGCTGCCATCCTTTTATTGTTACGTAAACTTGGTACACATTTGTCTTATTGTCCTCGGTTTCTTTTACAGGGGAAGCAGTATTCAACTTCCTGGTGTGCACTGCAGCTTAGGGATCTCAACAGTGGCCCACTGACAGAGCAGAGTTCCCGTCAATTTCCATGGTGTAATGAATCCAGGGGGTCCATCTGGAGATAAATATTGCTTGTTATTCAGTCTATGTGTGATTCATTCCATACTGTATGTCTCGTTCACCAGTGTTCTCCCGTCTGAAACTGTGGGGCATATTGGTTTAACCAGGTTTTTGTGATGGCTTTGTTTGCCCTTGTGATCAGTATGCGTAGTAGGTATTTTTATTGTGGTGGGTATTATAAGTAGTGTGAATACTTGGCATTCCTGTGATAGGGTAATGGATAGGATGTCATTAATAGGTCTGTGAACTTCTGTCCACTATGACCGAAGTACTGGGCAGGACCAGAGTATGCGTGTGTGTGGTGGGCTTCTTGGTTACCACATTCTCTCCAGCAGTTTGCTGTATACTGGCCTGATATTTTGCCTGGATGAGTGGGGTGCGGAGGTATCTTATCTTTAATTTCCAGGTGAACTCTCAGATGGTAGGGAAAGATGGTGCTTTATGTGATTCTGCTGCTGCCTGTTCCCACTGGAATGTCTGCACTGGTGTTTTGGTTCCCTGGCCCACTTGTTTTGTACGGAGATGGTTGTGCCTGGTTCTTGTTCTTGGAGTGCTTGGTAGTGGACCAATATGAAGTGGGTAGGAGGTGGGCCTGACATTGTTTGCTTTAATACAGACCCTCTCCAAACACAAACTTCTGTTTAATTTAAAAAAATAGAAACCCATCCATCACTCAGCTGGGTTGTCAGCAGCTGGGTGAGGACGAGTTTCTGTGTTTTATTAAAAAAAATAAAATTTAAACCAAAGATCACTCTGGGGAAAAGAAGCAATTTTTATTTTATGTTTCAAGCCATATACTTAAAAAAAAAAACACGTGGGCAAACATACAACTCTGCTGTGTTTCCATCTTGAAGTTCTGATGACAGGAACCTCTCGAGCTTTGCTCACAAGGTCCCTATGATGTCATCTGAACCACTAGATGAAAACAGCTTTGTTCAGCATGGTTTCCTACACATTATTCTCTATAGTATAGGGATGATCATTCCCTTTATATTATATTGTATTGAGTCTATACAATATAATATAAAGGGAATGATAATTTCTCTATAAACTACAATACGTTGCACACATTCTCACTCAGTGCTAACCTCAGCAGTGAACAACAAACAATAAGCCATGATGTAAACACAGTCTGTTGATGCAATCTATAATCATTGACTTCACACAATTCACAAGCCTTCCCCCACTGGTAAAGCTTCTCTTAGCACTGCACAGCATATAAAGTAAATAAAGTACTTTGCTCCACATCATTTCACAGGATACATACCTCAACATTCACATACTATTCACAACTGTTTTTAAACAAAAATCGCATCATACATTTAAAAAAAGTTTTTTTGTTTTTTTTTTGTTGTTAATTTTAATACTTGTGACCTTCTTCGTGCATCCTCCATGCTGCCACACCTCTTGCTTGCACGGTTTATTTTTGAAGATCAATGGCTATTATTAAGTACGAATACTCCTGAATCTCATCAATTTTTGCTTCACTACAATAATAAAGAGCTAATTGTGTCACCAATTGCTGCCTCCCGTCTTTATTTATTCCAAAAACCGTACTTAGGGTGCTTTAACTGAACAAGGCTTCTACGAACTCTCCCCCCTCCCCATGTCAGTTGAGCACTGTCAGTCATTGATGTCATTCAAGGACTGACAGCAATGGCTGAGACCACCAAGAAATCTGCCAGTCATGACTCGAGAGTGACATTGGTTCTCTGTTTCTAATAAATAAAGCAGATTAGTAACAACAGTGTCCATCAGTCTCCTTGTTTCTGTAAGCTTAAAATACGTAACTGATTTTAAAAAACGGCAATACAACAATTCAGCACACAAGGCTCCTCGCAAATGCAGTCTGTTACAGGATCTCACGCTTGACTGTTTTTGAATCCCACAGATGATATCTGCATGTTTTTTTTTTTTGGGGTGCCCAAGTTAGAAACAGTGCATGTTTTCCCATTGCATGCCTGAAATCTGTCAGCAAATACTGCCCACAGTATTAATGAACTTAATCCGACCATGTGTGTTAAAGTGACTGGTTTTAATTCTTCAGCAGTTTGAACGCTGGTGTTTTGAACGGCAGTAAACGTCCTTTTAAGCTGCCTCTTACAAGCGCTTTATCCTGCGTGATGCAGCCGGATGCCCCTTTAATTTTTTTAACTGTCAGTCATTGCAGACTGCAGATCGCACCTGGCCACACTGAACTATTAAAACCAGGCACTTTCACACACGCGCGGTCGGATTAAGTTCATTAATACTGTGGGCAGTATCTGATGACAGATTTTAGGCATGCAATGGGAAAACATGCACCACTCCTAACTTGGGCACCACAAAACAATGCGGATGTCATCTGTGGGTTCAAAAACAGTCAAGCTTGAGACCGTATAACAGACTGCATTTGCGAGGAGCCTTGTGTGCTAAATTGCTGTCTTGCCACTTTTTTTTTTTTTTTAAATCATTCATGTATTTTAAAAGCTTATAGAAAACAAGGAGACTGAAACACTGATTAATCTGCTTTATTTATTAGAAACAGAGAATCAGTGTCACTCTCGAGGCATGACTGGCATATCTGCTTGGTGGTCTTTCGCGCTTCAGTCACTTATGTCAGTCCTTGAATGACATCAATGGCTAACAGTGCTCGGCTGACATTAGGGAAAAAAGTGGGAGAGTTACTATAAACCTCATTCAATGAAAGCACCCTAAACAGTTTTTGTAATAAATAAAGACAAGAGACAACAAAGAGTGACACAATTAGCTCTTTACTACTGTAGTGAAGCAAAAATTGATAAGATTCACCAGCAGTCATACTGAATTATTGCCACTGATCTTTAAGCAAAATCACTACACACATTTTTAATCCAAAAATGGTGGTTTATTTGCTTTATATTTAGATACTCACACCTTCTTCGTGCCAGTTCTGCAATCCTACAAACAACTACAGCTTTTGTGAAGGAGGAAAAGTGCCAGGTCTGAGACTGTATGCAGCAAAATCGCACTGTTCTTGTGATAAAAAGAGTTGCACTAACGTTTATTTGTCTGAAACTGTTTCGGGGACAGGAAAGGAAAGCGCCGCCATTTCTGGCAGGCTTAAGACCACGTGACCACAAGCACCCAACAGCAGGCAAGCAGAAAGCAGATTGTCCTGCATAAAAGTATTCACTTAAAACGTATCCCAGGGAGTGAGTGGAACAGTGAAGGAATGGAACAGGTAACGGGCATCTTAGGCAGGTGTCAGCAGAAGGAAGCAGGGGACCCTTGTCCTGTGGCAATAATGAATGGAGAGACAGGCTGAAAGGGGATGGGCTGTCAGCAAGCAATCAGAAAACTTCTGTTTCAATTATCTTGTACTGAACATGGCAAATACTGGTAGCGGGTTGTCATACAATTAGTTTCATTATATTATATTATGTTGGATTGGTTCTATTCCATGCAAAGGCATAAGAAGGATCCTGCTGCTGCAGGATCTTTATTAATACCGGATCCGCCACTGCCTAATCAACTAAGGTAAGGTTCCTGTTCACTCCTGTTGTAACGCTCACTGCAAGGATTGGCGTGGAAGGTAAAAGGTAGGCCTAAACTGGGAATATGAGCAACACCATATCTAGAGTAGGAGTATAAAGAGATTTAAGCAAGGTACAGGGGAACACAAATAGCAACAAACAAAAAAAAGAGGAAAACTAGGAACACCCTATCAGGGCTAAAGGTACAGAAGTATTCCAAATAACACAGGGAGACTAGAAGCTGGGAATGCTAGGGGTGGTGCAGTGCAATGGCTATGGGGGAGGCAGTTTTTAGAGCGATCTTTTGGAGACTGCAGTGTTGCCCCATCTGCACACACCTCTCTGGGTTGAGGAAGAAAGTTGCTATACTCCAGACCAAGTTGGCTAGGATTTAGGGGACCTCTTCTCCCACACAGAGGCCACCAAGTCTGACACCGCTGCCTCAGAGGATGTAAGGGAGGAAAAGTAACTGGACTATGGTGGGCTCGGGAAGGGTGGGGGTGGTGGGTCAAAAGCGCATTCCTCAGCTGGTGCCACTATGAAATTCCCACACTATGTTGGCATGGCGGGACTGCCAATAGGGGGCACCCATGGTAGTGGCTAGGGAGGATGTGGGAGTCCTCTGTAGAGAAGACCCCAAGAAGGGTGGGAAAGGACCCCAGAGGAAGTAGAAGCAACTACTGTTGGGGAACTCTACTTTGTGGGGGACAGATCTGGGAACAGGAAAGTGGGGAGGGGGTTAGGTGCCTATGTGGCACTACGGTCCAGAAAGAGATGGGATGTGGATCCCAAGGATCACTAGGACAGCCGGATTAGAGGCACAGCTGGATGTCATTGTCCACCTGGGGACAAACAACCTGGCTAGGGATGGGGCTGGGATAGTGCAGTGAGAGTTTACGGAGCTGGGGAAGGATCTTAGGTAGCGCACTCTGTGGCCTTCACTGAGGTGCTGCCTGTCTACACAGGGGAGAGGAGAGGGATATCTCCACATCAGGATCTTCATCTTATGGTTGTAGGAACAGTGCAGAGAGGAGGGGTTCAGCTACAATGGGGACTGGGGATTCACCCAGCGAGATAAGGGCCTATACAAGGGTGATGGCCTGCATCCATCTGGGTGGGGAACCGCAGTCATTAGTGGATGATCCAGGTGGGGAACCACAGTCATCAGGGGATGGTTTAAATATTACTTTGATGAACATTTAGGCAGCAGAAGTTGAGGAGACAGAAACTGCCCTCCGCAACAGGGCGGACACAAATAGTAGGGGAATGCGAAGGGGGGATCCCCAGGGTGCAAATTAATAAAAGAAACAGGGTGGTAGAAATGAAGGGAGATGGGAACGGGAGTAGTAAAAAGGGGGTTAAAAAGGGGCGGGGCACAAAGAAGTGGTAACGAGATTTGGAAGGTCCATGTGAGTGAATGTTAGATGTCTAGAAAATAAGATTCCAGACCTATAGGCCTTTATGGCAGAGACTTACCTGGATATTGTGGCCATTACCGAGTCATGGTGCACTGAAAACCATGACTGAGACACAGCCATATCAGGCTATACTCTGTTCAGGAAGGACAGGGTAGGAAAGAAAGCAGGGGGCGTGGTGCTTTATGCGAGTGAAAGTATAAAAGCGATGGAGATACAGGAAATCTGGGGGGGGTCAGAGTTACTGTGGGTCACCATGGAGACAGGGAAGAGAGCCACAGTTCGCACTGGTGTGATCTACAGACCTTAATTTCTGTAAATGTGTGCTGTCACCTGTAGCATATTCCCATACTGGAATTCGTGGAACAATTCAAATACCTGGGGGTCAGGATTGACTACAAATTGTCCTTCATTGGTCACACTGAAGAACACACTAAGAAACTGCATCAAAGGCTCAGTATTTTCTTCAGGATCAAACACTCACTAACCCAGGAGGCTAGAAAACTCCTAGTCCAAGCTACCTTCTTGCCTCTCCTAGACTATGCGGACATCCTATATGGCTATAGTACTAGCACAGCTCTCTCCAAGCTTGATACCCTATATCACAGAGCCCTTAGGTTCATTTCGGATGCCCCTTATGACACGGACCACTGCACCCTCTATTCTTCCATAGGCTGGAGCTCCCCTAGCTTCAGGAAGCAAAAGAATGCTATTCTATGGACATATAAGGCAATCACTCATAAATTACCTCAGTACCTCACAAGCTGCCTAACTCCCTGCATCCCTAGTGCCTATTCTCTCAGAAGTCTTACCACCTTATCTCTGGCTATCGCTAAAGTTAAAATGCACTTTGGTAGTGCCTCAATAAGCTTCACTCTTCCTACGCTATGGAATAAGATCCAGAAAACCTTAAGGCTCGCTTCCCCTGTCACATTCTCCCTCTTCAAATCCTTGTTCCTGAGGACCTTCTCAGAGGTCTGTCATTGCTTCAGGTCAAGGTCTTAATATCACAATTTGTTACTGCTTTAATTTCTGGACTTAAATCTCAACCATTGCCTGAGGTGTCATTTGAGTCCTCCCTTCTGTCATTGTCAAAATCAAGGTCCTAACATCACGATCGGTCTTTGCTTCAATTATTGGACTTAAACCCCAACCGCTGCCTGTAGCATCTGTTGAGTTTCTCCCTTAGAATAGTCCTTCCTCCCTAGGATATCATGTCCAACCCTCTCCTATCTCATCTGACCTTCCCTCCCCACTCGCCAGGCCGTGCCTACAGTACTTATCAAAGGACTCTTACATCGCAATCTTCTTCGCACTTTGACACTAGAGGAACTGCCACTCCTGCTTACTATGATTCCTCCAATGATGAATGATGTTTACTGTATAAACTTTAGCTCATTACCTTACGTCCATATATCTGTATCTATGCAATTGTATTTAAATGGCACTATCTCTTGTTAATAATAATAATAACATTTATTTAATTGAGTGCCTTTCAAAATTTCAAGGCACTGTACATCAAGAACAAACATAAAACATATTCAATACATTCAATAAAATCAAACATGAACATATATTCCAGTACAGCAATATAAAATCAGAACAAAGAAGGAAACGCCTTTTCCCATAAAAAAGTCTTTAGTGCCTGCTTAAAGCTCCCCACCGTCCTACACTCCTGGAGCTGATGGGGCAGAGAATTCCAGAGGGTAGGTGCAGCAAATCCAAACGCACGAGCGGAGCTGTCTCAGAGGGGTGTAAGGCACCAGGAGTTCTTTCAAGTAGTTGGGACCCAGACCGTGTAGGGCTCTGTAGGTCAAAAGACCCACTTTAAAGGTGATCCACCACTGTATTGGCAGCCAGTGCAGAGCGCGCAGCACAGGGGTAATATGAGAACTTCTAGAGGCCCCAGTCAACAAATGTGCTGCCGCGTTCTGCACTAGCTGCAAGCGGCAGATATCAACCCCAGGAAGTCCTAGGTAAAGGGAGTTACAGTAATCAAGGTGAGATGTCACAAAGGCATGGATCAAGACCGCAGGTCACTAGGTGAATAAGATGCCTAATCCTGGCAATGTTCCTAAGATGGAAAAATGCCAGCTTGACAACTGCAGACACCTGATGACGGAGGGTCAAACCTGCGTCAAGCTCCACTCCCAGGTTACGCACCCGTTCAGAGGTGAGGATCTGGTCCACCCCCAGGATTAATCCAGAGGGGAGACCAGTCCTTAAACCCTCTACCCTGCGACCCGGGTCCACAACCATAACCTCAGTCTTTCCTGGGTTCAGCTTTAAACTGCTGGAATTCATCCAGTCTTGGATGTCTGCCAGGCAGTTGTTGAACCTATTGCTATTTTCTGGTGAAAGTATCTTGTTACACGTGATAGTTATATGTTATTATGTTGTTATTATTACTACTATGTAATTGTTACGTACGTTCACTCAACCTATTTAAAAGGCAAAGAACCTCTGTGTGCAAACACTGAGGCAATGGTTATCCCAAAGGGCATTTGGCTGGGAAGCCAAGTTTCAAGGAAATACAAAATCACACATGCCCACATAATGCAAAGTATCATGGACTGCATATGCAAATCACCACAGAATATTATGCTGGTTCAACTTTAAGCAGAATTGCATGGTGCCGAAAGGCTTCTCACACAGTTTGCAAAGGGTGTTAACAGATGACATAGACATGTGTTTCGTCCTACCAGGACTCATCAGTATGCCTCGTTTGTTTGACACCCCAGTGGAATGAACCAGCTACCCTAAGACGGTCTGTCTGGGTTATGTTGTAGTGAACCCTATTAAAACAAAAAACAAGTGTGGAAATCAACTCTGACAGGGCCAGAAAGGAACCACCAGTTTTAGGTTGGCATGTTCTGCCTGGAGTTTGACCAGAACCTTCTGAATCAAGGCCATAGGAGGGAAATGTATAGAGAAACCTTCCTCTGCTGGATACGCACAGTGCATCATGCATGCAAATTCCCAGGCTTGGAGTGAGCGAACAAAACAGGGAGCTTTGCATTTTGTGGAGATGCAAACAGATCAACCCCTGGACGACCCCAGTGCTTGAAGAGGTCATTCACCATGGGTGCCAACAGTTCTAACTCATTCTCCCTGGAAAGTTACCAGTTAGGAAGGTCCTTGAGGTCCTGGGGGATACCAGAGAGAAATACTGTTGACAGTTTAAGGCTATAAAATAATGCCCAGTCCCAGACTTTCACAGCTTCTTTGCAGAGGTGGGAAGATCAAGTGCCCTCTTCCTATTAATATAGCACATTACACTGTCAGATTTGACTATCGGAAGACCTGAGCCGATTCATTTCTCAGAGGCCTGGAGGCCAAGAAGAACAGCCCTCAACTTTAAGACACCGATATGCAGAACTGGTCCATGTCGCGCCCCAGGTGGGCACCCCATCCAGATCCTGAGGCTGCTGTGGTCAGGACCGGTACCAGAGTTGGGGAGAAAAAAGGTACTCCCTATAGGAGGTGTGAGTGATTCCTCAAACATTTTAAGGCCTGGTGGAGGTACCGCTGTGTGGTTTGTACTCCTACTGATCCCACAGAACCTAAAGTGTCCAGTGAGGAATGCACATATATAGTCTGGTCAAAGGTACTGTAAATATGGCAGCAGTCATGAGATCCAGGAGATGGAACATTGAACGAGCTGAAATGGAATGGCTCTCATGAACCATCTGAGCATGTGTTATCAAACTGTCTGCCTTGTCAGGAGGCAAGTCAAGGCAAAGCAATTTTATTTATATGGCTCCCAATCCCAGTGGCTCTGGGTGCCTTATAATACATAACAGAAACATTCATTATAAAAGCAGATTATAAATAAATACTAAACTAAAAATAATGCCATTAAAAAAATGTATCAAGCACCCCAAAATAATGCCCTTGTGGAATACAATTAGGGCCAAGCTGGATCCGTTGCTGGGTCTTCAAGAATGTTTCACCGCCGAAATTTGCCTGCTAGGTGACTTGTCCCTTATTGATGTCAACGCCTGGAGATTTCATATCTCCATGATAGCAATGTCCGATAAAAAGGTGGTCCTCAAGCACTGGAAGGATAAGGAATGTCCATCATACTAGGAATGGCTCAACGAAATACTTGCCAACCTCAGAAATGAGAAAGCCATTGCTGGCCTTTACAATAGGCAACAGAAATATAAATGGATTTGGGATCCCTTACACACTCTACTTGTCATCTGAGATAGAAATAGTGAAAGGTACAGATACCGGTTCTGGGTGCTCTTCCATGGTACTGTGGTATGGGGTGGGGGGGGGAGAGGGAGGTGGGGGTGGAGGCAGAACAGATAACTTTATATTGTATTATTCATCTGTCATCCATGTTTCTGTCTCTTGAATAACTGTAAAAGCATCAATAAAATGTCAATAAAAAAAAAAATGTATCAATCAGTATCGTATCAAGTAGTGCCTATTCATAAGGGGGGGGTCCAGAGAATAAATGGGGAATTATAGACCTGTAAGTCTAACGTCTGTGGTGGGCAAAGTAATGGAGGGCTTTATCAAGGAGAGGATTGGGAGGCAGCTAGAACTGTTAGGACATCAAGATGATAAACAGTATGGCTTTGTTCTGGGGAGATCGTGTCAGTCCAATCTTGTAGAGTTTTATGACTGGGTGACGGGAGCCTTGAATAGACATAGGCCGGTGGACGTCCTATATCTAGATTTCAGCAATGCGTTTGATTCAGTACCACATTATGGGCTATTAATAAAGCTGGGAGAGATGGGGGTGGGAGGGCAGGAGCTAAATTGGGATTGAAAATTGGCTCTCAGGGCATTTAAAGAGGGTAATGGTGGGTGGGAAATTCTCTTCTCCTATGAAGGTAATCAGTGGGGTCCCTCAGAGCTTGGTATTGGGGCCGCTATTGTTTAACGCTTATGTCTCAGATATAGGGAGGTGGGTTAGGAATAGGTTGAGTCTCTTTGCGGATGACTCAAAACTGGGAGCTCTGGTGGACTGTGAAGAAGCAGGAGAGGTGGTCCAGGAGGATCTGGATACTCTGGAGGGGTGCTCAAGGAGGTGGGGACTGAAATTGAATGCTAGGAAATGTAAGTACTTCATTTGGGGGTAAATAACCCGGGTCATGAATACATCCAGGGAAGGGGGTCACACTGCAAGTCACATTGGGAGAAAGAGATTTAGGGGTGGTGATAGATGTCAAAATGAATAACTCTGAAAATTGTAGAAGAACTGCAGCCAAAGCGAACAGGATACAGAACTGCATAACCAGGGAAATTACGTCCAGGGGGAGGGAGGTGATCCTCCCTCTGTATAATGTCTTGGTCAGGCCACAGCTCGAGTACTGTGCACAGTTCTGGAGACCTCATCTGAAGAAGGACATAGTGCTGCTGGAGAGGGTTCAGAGGAGAGCGACCAGGATGATTCGGGGCATGGAGGGGAAGCCTTATGAGGAGAGACTAGAGGAGTTTGGACTTTACTCATTGGAAGAGAGGAGGGATAGGGGAGATATGATAGAGGTTTTCAAGTATGTAAAAGGAATAACCGGGAGTGGAACCAAGGAGCTCTTTAGGATTAAGAAGGGGGGGGGGACAACCAGGGGCCGTGGGTGGAAGCTGGAGGGGGGAAATTACAGAGGGGAGCGTAGGACACATTTATTCACTGAGAGGGTGGTGGAACAGAGGAATGCGCTGCTTGGAAGCCTGGTGGAGGAGAGGGATTCAAGAGGGGATGGGATATGTACAAGGGGAAACTGAAACTAAAAAGGACCCTCTTGGGTGGGTAAGGCAAGTAGCCATTTGGCCTATTCTGCTGACTTCTTTAGTATGTTAGTATCAGACCCAAAACTCGGACTGAATAAATTAGTTTTTAAGTGAGATTTAAAAAGGTCCAGTGAAGGACCACCTCTTACTGCCAGGGGAAAGGCATTCCATAAGATCGTGGCCACCATACAGAACGCCAAATCCCCTGAGAACTTAAGTCTGGATCTAGGTACAAGGAGGAGGCTGATTGGAGTGGGTTGCCCAGAGAGGAAGGAGTCAGGAGATCTTTCAGGTAACCAGGACCAAGACTGTGCAGGGCCTTATAAGTTAACAAGCACATAAGTAGATAGAAAATACAAAATCACACATGCCCACACAATGCAAAGTATCATGGGCTGCATATGCGAATCACCACAGAATGTTATGCTGGTTCAACTTTAAGCAGAATTGCATGGTGCCAAAAGGCCTCTCACACAATTTGCAAAGGGTGCTAACAGATGACAGACACGTGTTTCGTCCTACCAGGACTCATCAGTATGCCTTGTCTGTTTGACACCCCAGTGGAATGAACAAGCTACCCTAAGACGGTCTGTCTGGGTTATGTTGTGGTGAACCCAGTAGATATGCCACCGCAGAGGCAGCCAGAGCAGAGCATGGAGGACTGGCCTGATATGCTCCAACAGGGAGGCCATAGCAACCAGCCAGCCTGCTGCATTCTGGACCAGCTGTAAACAACGCATCAACTTTGCAAACAACCAAAGTTACAAGGCATTACAGTAGTCCACTCCAGATGTAACCGGGTCTTGCACCAAAGTCACCAAATCAGCTGGTTCGAGAAAAGGTTTCGTCTGGGAGATGTTCCAGAGATGGTAGAAACCAAAGCAAATAACAGCTAAGAACTGATATTTTAAGGTCAGCCTAGCATCCACAATGACCCCCAGATTCCTCATCCTATCTACACCTTTGAGCGTGACACTATCTAAAGAAGGAAGGAAGGAACCAGAAATGCCCTGCCTACAGCTGTATCAAATCAGTACCCATGAATTAGGCAATCTGACAAGGAGCTGGTGCTGATTTCTTACTATTTAATGCAATCCCTAAATCCCGAAACAAATGTATGGCACAGGACAGAGCATACTGAGCCATTTCCCTCAATTTGGCTTTTCAGCAGCCAATCATTTAAATTAGGGAAGACAAAAAACAAATATCTTCCAAGGGTAGCTGCGGCTACCCTGAACACCTGGTAAATATACCTGGTGTGAATAACAGTCCAAAAGGTAGGACACAAAATTGAAAATGCTTCCCTCCCAGAGTAAAAGTGGAGATATTTCCTATCAGTTTTCCTGACTTTGACATGGAAAGGCATCCTGCACGTCAATCAGCTTGCTGTAACACAGGTATGAGGGCCTTGACACATCATGTGAAACTTTTTGTTATCTATGAATTTGTTTATATCTCGCAGATCTAAAATGGATCTCAGGTCCCCGATCCATTTTAGAACCAGGAAATACTTGGAATAGAACCCACCTAAGAGGTATGCGACTCCATGTGTCGACAGGCTGAAACCTGCCACCGATGGCTGAATACCATCCACAGTAAATACAGTAATGCCAGAGTCAAGCACAGACGTTGGTGTCCTGTGGACAGTCAAAGGGGCTAATGCTGATGCCACCAAAGCAGAAAACGATGAGGACTTACCAGTCTGACTAACAGTTTTAAGGTTCTGTTGACAGCATCGGCGATAGTGGGGCTGGCCACCTTAGCGGAATTATACCAGCAGTCTCAGTGCGAGAAACTGTCCTGGGTGTGGGAAGCCAGTAGAATTATACCAGCAGTCTCAGTGAGAGAAACTGTCCTTGGCATGAAAAGTCATCTTTCTGTTACAGGAAAGTGCATCCAGAATGTTCCCGTGTCATCTCTGTGGCCTAGAACAAATACTTGGTTTAGGCCTGGACAATAAATAACCTAAAAAAGTCTGAAATGCTCGTAGGAATCCAGAAACTCTGGATGGTCTACACAGCATACTTAAGATTATAGATAGAGGGAGTGCTCCTTTCCCCTGTGCATGAGACACTTTTATTCTGTGAAGAGCATCTCATGCGCAGATGCCCTGGAAATAGGCACATTCTGGGAACAGTTTTTTTTTTTTTTATATTATTGATCGCTCTCGATCAATAGTATATGAAGACATCCCCCGTCACCACTCATTCCTGTATTAGGAGTGGTTTCACTTGCCTTCAGCTTGAGCCAGAACGGCTCAGCTTCACTGTTCTTGCTCCAGCCGAAGGCACGTGAAACCATTCATACAGCAATGAGTGGCTCAGGGGTACGTAATAACATAAGTTACATTGACAAGTTTTTAAAAGAACTTAGTGTAAAATGACGGTGTTGTTTCTTCTGCAGGTCTGATGAGCACTCAATGGCAGACAAAAGTACTGAGGAGTAATGGGGCCACCCAGGATTACAGTATATAGGTGCCAATATTCCACACTATCATGGGCGGCCCCCAGCTAGCATAACTTTCCACTTGGTCCTGATGCCAACAAGGCAGGAAAGTGCTTTCCTCGGTTGATCACTACTGGAGTTAGAAGCGCAGACATGCTCTGTATATCTTTTAATATTTTTTGGCAGCTGTACTGTACATGGGAGTCCCCCACGGCTTAGCCAGTCAGTCACGTCGTCAAAGGGTTCGCTGCAGAGGACTCTGGTTGGTGAAGGGTTGCAGGATAAACCAGAGAAACTACAAATAGCTCTGTAAATTATTTAAAAACATTACAACTAGTGCATTTTACCCAATCGGGACCCATAGGTCCAGTGTTTTTGTCCAGGGAATGCTGACAGTTCCCCTTTAATGCGCATGTGAAACATGATGTAAGAAGAAAAACCTGATCCACTCAGTGGAAAAAGTAAATGTTTTGCCATAAGTTTCGTACCGTGGGCTGCAAAAACTTTTAGTGAACAGTTAGTTATGGGAAAGTGTTAATCTGTTTACTCCAGTTGCATCAACTTCATTCATTAATTTATTTGAGAGATTTACCAGGAAGGCATACTGAGCAGAGTACCGCTCGATTCCAGATGCGCCCTGGGGCAGGGGGTTACAAGACTGCAGCACGTAATACAAAAAAATCAGTACATACATAATTTGCAGATAACAAGCAATGGCCCAGTAGGATGGGTGCAGTAACTGAGATGCATAATGGTTTATACAAAATGAAGAGTATTACAGGCAGTGATATAGTAGCATGGTAGAAATTGCAACAATTACATAGTGTGATTAGATTATCTACTATAAGGGTAGGTGTGCGCATCTACAGCATCTGAGGAAGGATTAAGTGGCATATGGTACTGATTTTGAAATGGAGCCGAGGATAGCTGATAAGAGTTGAGCAGGGAATTCAGCGATGGGGAAAGCATGAGCAGTTGGTAGCAAAATGCGTCTTGAGGAGGGCATTTCATTGGGGAGTACTTGTGGTGAGTCTGATATCGGCTGCTAGAGAGTTCCATAATTTGGGCAGTCTGAAACTGAAAGCTACCTGACCTGATCGGGTGGATCTGAGGGGAATGTGAAGGAGCCTGGAGTCAGTGTTCCTGAGATCGTAGGTAGGTGGGGGGACGTCGGTTAGAGATGTTGATAGGCAGGAGGGCAGCATATGTGACCAGAACTTAGCAGTAATTCTAGTATAGTGCAGCAATTGCCAGTTTTGGAGTGATGGAAGGTCAAGGGACTGGTAGAGGTCACAGTGGTGGGTGTTGGGAGGACGGTCCAAAGCGAACCGGCAGAAGGAGTTGAAAATGGGGTCGAACCTGGCTAAGGATGTTTGGGGGGGGGCGGCGGCACCGTAGACGACATCACCGTAGTCCAAAATTGTGAGGATCATTTTTTGTACCATTGCTTGCCTGGTTGGTAGAGGGGTGCAGAACTTGTTTCGATAGAGAGCTCCCAGCATGGGATGTAATTTTTTTTTTTTTTTTTTTTTTTGCAGAGCCTCTACATGCGCTGAGAAGTCAAGGTGCTGATCCAGCCAGACGCCGAGATAGCGATATGTGGAGCAGGCCTCAAGCGGAGTCCTATCCAAGGTATAGAAGGTGGGTGCATCAGTAAACCTAGTTAGTTTGGCTCGGGAGCCGAAGGTGAGGGAGATGGGTTTTTTGAGTTTAGGAATAGTTGGTTCTCTATGAACCAGCGTTGGATGGAGTCGAAGTCCTTCTGAAGGTGAGCTGCTACGGTGGTTCCGGATGGGCCAGAGGCAAATAGCACCGTATCGTCTGCATACATATGGATGCCAGATTGTGTGCAGACAGCCCGTTGAGGAAGACTGAGAAAAGCAGCGGCCCAAGTACAGACCCTTGAGGTACACCACTGGTGACAGGGAGGGGGGTGGATAGAGCCGTACCGATGCAGACTGCTTGTGACCTGCCTGATAGGTATGAGTGGAACCAACTGAGTGCTGCCGTCGACAGACCAGTTTGGACAAGTTTAGATAGCAACAGGGGGTGTGAGACCGTGTCGAGGGCTTCTGCCAGGTCTATGAAAAGAGCTGCGGTAATTTCCCCGTTGTCAATGCCTGTAAGGATGGAGTTGGTGAGGCGGAGGAGGGATGTGGTGGTGGAGTGATTTTTTCTGAAACTGGCTTGAAAGGGGGTGAAAAAGGAGATTGTATCTAGATAGTTGTGAAGCTGGGATAGAACAAGGCGCTCTTGAATTTTGGCTAGGATGGGGAGCAGAGATATAGGCCGATAGTTTGATGGAGAGGAGAGGCCCCCTCCCTTGGGGAGAGGAATGACTGTGGCCTGTTTCCATTTGGTGGGGACAGCACCTAATTTAAAGGACAGATTATAGAGCATGGTTAGGGGGTAGGCTAAGGCCGGGGCAGAGAGTTGGAGCATTTTGGAATCTACTGGACATTTTCCTTTGGTTGTGTTTAGTGAGTGTAAAATTTTTAGCACCTGGTCTGGAGTGAGTGGGTGGAGTGAGAAGGAGGCCCGAGGTGATGCGTTAGGGAGATCAGGGGGCCTTGGGGAGAACAGAGTGGTGGTGGGTGGGGGTGGGGTTGGGAGGAGAGTAGGGAGGCAGTAGCGGTGGAGAAGAGGGCATTAACTCGGATGCAACCTGGCAAGGGTCATTTATGATTCTACCTGCAAGGTTGAGAGTGGGGGTGGGGGGTTGGGTTGGTGGAGTGAGGAGGGATTTTATGGATTTCCAGAACTGAGAAGGGTGGGTGTGGTTTTTGTTAAAAGTTATTTTGAAGTAGTTTGATTTGGACTGCCGTATGAGTCTTGTGCAGACATTTCGAAGGGACTGGTATTGTTGCTGGGCCAGATGAGAACCAGTGGCCTTGAAAGATTTCCAGGCCTGGGCTCTGGCTCGGAGTTGTTCCATGAGGTTTGAGGTTACCCAGGGTAAGTGGGAGCCCCTGACTCTGGATCTCCTTAGTGGGGCACATATGTCCCAGATAACAAGGAAATTTGTAGAGAAGTAGTTCAGGGCCTCGTCCATGGTGGTGGCACTAGGGATGGGAGACCAGTCAATGGTGGTGAGGGCATTTAGGAGTGCAGGCAGATCCAATGATTTGTAAGTTCTGCAGCGCAGCAGACGGGGTGGGGGAGCCGGGGGATGTAAGATTTTGCGCACTATGTAAATCATATGGTGGTCGCTAAGGGAGTCCGGTAGGAGGCCGGCTTTGAGTATACTATGTGGGTGGGTAGTGAGTGCCCAGTCCAGTAGTGTGTGTTTCTTAGATTTGTGGTTTAGGCGGGTGGGTTCCCTATTTGCTGGTGCAAGTTTAGTGCACTTATTTGGCAGCATGTCTTTGATGCTGCGCATCCCAGCTAGTTCAGATTGAAATCCCCGAGGATGTGGAGTTCTCCGCCTTCTGTGAGGGCCCTCAGGTTGCCTAGGTGTTCGAGGATGCTGGTTAGCGGTGTGTCCAGTGGACAGTATGACCCAGATATGTATACTGGGATAGAGTGGGGCAGGGGAATTTTGATCAGGAGGGAATCTATTGTTATTGAGGGTGTTGGTGAGGTGATTACAGAGAACTGGAGATTTGAGGCGACATACATGGCAGCGCCGACACCCTTTCTCCCCTGCCTGTCTTGGCGGATTAGTGAGAAGTCAGGTATTGAGAATTCCTCATCCCGGTGATGGGGCTTCAGCCATGACTCTGTGATGATTACGATGTCTGGGCGAAGGGCCAGGACAGTTGTTTGTAGGGCAGCAATTTTATTTAGGATGCTACATATATTTATGTGCACGATTTTGAGACCTTTGGGGAGGTGTGTGGGTTGTGCTGGTCTGGGCAGCCATGGGTGCCTGTGGACCAGGGTTCCGTTCAACGTCCCCTGCTATGAGCAGCAGGAATACCAGGGCATGCCTTAATTGGCGCATGATCTTTATCGGTGCACCCCTCCGAGTGGGTTGAATTGCGGGAGTTGAGTTTGCCTTTGGGGCTGAGAAGATTGGGAGATACACGGCAGGTGTTGCAGCGTGGAAAGAGGGGGGGAGGATAGAGGCCCCCAGGGTCCAGTTGTGCCCCAGGTGAAGGTAGTGTTTAACTGGAGCTGAGGAGGAGTGGGGTGTAGGCTTGAGAGTTAAGGTGGGAGGTGGCACAGGGTCAGGTAGGGTAGGATTGACTGAGGGAGGGAGGGAGGATGAGGCTATGCAAAGCATAGTAATAATTGCAGTGAGAAATTGCAATTTTTTTTACAGTAATTCCTTGTGTGCAGTGGAGGGAAACAACAGTAATGTTCAGCGGTGGCCGCTAGTGGTGGAGCAGTATAAGGGACTAATGGGAAAGTGGGCTGATTGGTTCACGAGCTCAGGAGGTAACGGAGCAGCTCCACTATATAAAGACAAGCCGACCAAGGGTGGTGGTGGGCGCGTGGGGAGCTGCATGACTGCAGGCGGGCTAGAGCTCCTCTGCCTCAGGAAGCAGCTGCAGGAAAAACTCTGGCTACCTGGCAGTGTTCCTCGGCGTGGTCCGGGGGGGGGAAGGGTCCATCTCTCTTTCAAAGGGCTGTGGGGAGGGCTTGGGGACTCCTGCCCTCGCGACCCGACCTCCGCTCTGGCAGTGTTCCTCGGCGTGGTCTGTCTCTCTTTCAAAGGGCTGTAGGGAGGGCTTGGGGACTCCTGCCCTCGCGACCCGACCTCCACTCTGGCAGTGTTCCTTAGCGTGGTCTGGGGGGGAGGTCCGTCTCTCTTTCAGAGGGTTGTGGGGAGGGCTTGGGGACTCCTGCCCTCGCGACCCGACCTCCGCTCTAGCAGTGTTCCTCGGTGTGGTCCGGGGGGGGGGCCATCTCTCTTTCAAAGGGCTGTGGGGAGGGCTTGGGGACTCCTGCCCTCGCGACTTCACGTACTGATATTGTTACATGCATTTTAAAATTGACCTCTTTTTAAACTTTTAAGCCACGTTATCCGTTTATGAAAGAAAATATGTGTGAACATCTTTATAAACAACAACAGTAACAACAGTGCATGTGTCTTAACATGGGATGCTTTTTGAGCATATTTTGGCTGCTGTAAATTATTTTCTTTTTTCTGAGCTATTGTAACAATTTAAACTACGTTTCATTGTTGCAATAAATAATCAAAAAAACTAAATCAGGAGTAAAACACCCAGAGAGATTTGCAGAGAAAGCTTACAGCTCAGTTCACCAGTGCGCCGGGTCTGTAGTCTCAAACAGCCCAGTGCAGTGATCCTGCCAGTCCAGGTTCTGAAGCAGTGCATGTGAGACAGAGAGAAAAAAAGAAGAGAGAGAGCCACACAGAGAGGATAAGAGTTGTGTTCCGTCCAATTTATTTTTCCCTTTCTTTGGTTTATTTGTTATTTGGTTCTGTTTCTACCAGCAAATTGCAAGTCACAGCCCCAGCTGAGATTACTGCACTCCACTCCTTAACGAAGAGTAGACTTGAGTTCCTATAGCCAGCTGACCTGGCTACGGAATGTGCTGCCATGGATCGTGCCCCTCAGCCCAGGAAGGGTCAGCACCATGATCTGGAGCCTCTGTGACCCCTTACAGTGAGAAGAGTTTATTTCCCTTAGGATGCGCAGGCGACCCATCAACACTGAGCATGCATGTGGTTCTATGATGTGTTTCTGCGGAGGCAAAAAGGTCAAAGGGGCACCATGAGAGACAATGAATATGTCCGTCTGAGGCCACGGATGACAGTCTGTACTCTTGGGCCCTGCTGCCATAGCTACCCAGCCTAACCAGGCATGGGCTTTTGAAGGGGGCCATGAATGAAGCCAGTCAGGGGCTAGTGGTAGACAGGGCTGGGAGGCGGCTGGTCAAATGGACAGGCTGAGGCAGGAATGAGGAAGAAGATCTAAGGTTTTACGTAGACATTTTTTCTCTGGATACCAGGGATCAGAGCTGTTACTTTAGAAGGAGTATCTACATTCCGGTCATCAGTACCAACAAGCCTATGTTTCAGCATCTGGACTGGTGGATGTAGGTCATTATGAAAGACCCATAACAGTCATCTTGGGGAATTCCGTAGCTCTTTAACCTTCCTGCCTTCGCAGTCAATGCCATTTCTGTTGTACCAACTGGCGCACACCGATTGCATACTGCAATGATGGCACACTGATCCCTGCAAAAGTTAACTACACTGCTTTCACAGATGTCCAGTGATAACAGCGACCTACAAACACAGCGAAAGGAAAATAGCACATGCTGTTTTGGTGACTTAGGATTTCCCCCCTCTTCGAGTTGCACCCCCCTGGAGTTGGTTATCTGTAGAAAGAGGGTACAAAGGTGGGTGGGGGGGGAGGAGGAGTGAGGCCCCTCGAAAAAACACATCCGTTGTTTCACCAGTAGCTGTTTATCCTTTGCTGTTTTTCCTTCTCTGTTATCACATGGAACCCTTCCACATAGTCTGGCTTTCCCATTGTGGACCCAACAAATGGGAAAATTACAATACACAGACATTCTGGTAACCAGTTTCTTTAAAGAGTCCTAAGACCCACTTTACAGATTTATAACTGTCCTAAATGTCCCGTTCTAGTAAAATACCTTATTTGTACAAAGGTGACGGACAGGAAGGGCTGGCCCAACAGTCTAGCAGTGATCATATCCACTCATCACACATGGTACCCTAGTTCATGTCTGATTACTGGGATCCCATTAGGGTCTGCAGGAGGTTTAGTGCTGTCTGTGTGGTCAAGCAATAACTCTGGGTGGAGCCCCATTCATTAAATTCCTCCTTAAATGCACCCCCACCACAACAGTGGGCAAGCTTACATACAGCTGTGTCTGTAGCATGCACAGGCCCTGAGACCATGCCTCTCTCAACCACCCTGACAGACATTCCATCTTTTTCTATGGAAAAAGAAAGGTGTCCCCTGTGCCACAAGTTACTTCCTGCCTCTATGGCTGCCTGGAGGGAAGATCCAACCTATTCCGGAGCCCTGCGACCAGCACAAGGAGGAAGAATAGTGACTTGCTGTAACAGTAGCTCTTCAAGAGAATCTCCTCCATTGAGCCACATCATGGAACTGTAAGCAGTCAGCGCCAGAACTACCTGGAAACTTTTGCTAGCAGGGACCACCATGTCAATATGCATCCCAGCCAGAGATAAGCTTGAAGGATCATCGGGCTGGCAGAGACCAAAGGAACCAGGACCAAGCCACGCACACAGGAAAGGATATGGAAACTTGAGTATCAGAATGCTATAATTGGGCATAACTGGATAACCAGCATGCAAAGCAGGCAGGACAACTAAAAACCACCTGAAAAGGGGGGAGGAGGGTGGGTGAGCACTGGCTCAAAGGAGGAGCGTCTCTTGAAGACCTGCTGTTATGGTAAGTAAATACAGGTTACTCACCTGCATCTATAGTTCTACTAGTAGTATACCGTTCACATCCACACTAGCAATTTTACTAGAGACAGCTAAGTTAAGGGAATCTCCAAGCTAAGCTCCTCCCACCACACATGTGGTATATTCTGCAGCTCCACCCCATGACATCAGATCTTTTGCATACTGGAAGCAGGGATCCAGGTGCCACTTGACAGGGGAGGTCTGGTGGGTTGTGTGGATGTGAACTGTATACCACTAGCAGAACTACAGTTACAGGAGAGTAACCTATATTTCTAACAATGTGGATACAGTTAACTATCCACACCCTGGCAGGCTTCTAGCAGTCCTCCGGGAGAAGGGGACAAGGAGTGTACCTTTACCATATTTCACCATTTTGAAGATGTCCCCGTTTAGAAACCACATCTGAATAAAAGCCGCACATGAAAAAAAGTTTATTAATAGAAGTCGCCCCGATTTAAAGGCACTGCTTCTAAAGGAGACCACTTGAAAATGGTGAAATAATCAGTACATTTGATATTTAATACATTTAGATACCAGCCAGCCCTCTATACTTTGCCAGTAGAAGTAAGCTGCAGCATTTGAACAGTTGCACACTAAATACAGGCAATTTCCATTCAACTGACTTTCCTCTGCATTCTCCGGTCGGTGTTTCTGTGGCCATGTGGGCTACTCTAGACAGTACATACTGCCAGCCAGTGAAACATACCACAAAGGACTAGACAAGCAGCTGTAGCAAATAATTAAAAATAAAGGTAAATAAACTGTTTCCTTTACTCTCTCCTGTTCTGACTTCAACGTGTTCAGGTGAAGACAACTAACACTGACCATGTGGTTAAGGA
The DNA here is from genome assembly GCA_016271365.2 of Neoceratodus forsteri. Lineage (NCBI taxonomy): Eukaryota > Metazoa > Chordata > Ceratodontiformes > Ceratodontidae > Neoceratodus > Neoceratodus forsteri. The sequence goes on from CM028134.1 coordinate 687,117,167, forward strand.
GCAACTTACTCAGGAATTTGTCAGTGTACAGGCAAAGATTCATATAATTTAGCGCACCTTGCAAAGCGAGATGCCAAGCTGCAGTATGACTGGGAAAACTAGGAAAAAGTACAGTTACACAAGAACTTACCATTAACAGTAGATCTGCGAAGGGATCTCTTGCAGCAGGCCACACCTATGGAACTATAGCCGCCAGGAACTAGAACCACATGGAAACTTTTCTAGCTAGCAGTCTACCAGGGGGCCTCCCACTCTGACATCATACGCTAACATCAACCTATCCTATAAGAGTGGGCAGCCCTTGCGCCCTCCTAAGTTCTCTCGCTGGAGACAATAAGCCACCTAGTCCCAGCAGAGGGAACCAAGGAGGAATCGAAGGTTCCCACCAAAAGAAAATAATTGAGACAGAGGTATAGACACAGGAAGACCTCCCAGGTCCAGGGGGAAGGAGGGAGGGACGGCATGGTCTGTTGCAAGGGATCCCCTCACAGATCTACTGTAGACAGCACAGTCTGGGCGGAGGAAACCTGGAGCCTAAGAATAATAGGCCCTGGAGGATGGCTAGACCAAAGCTGGCCATATGCCTAGAGGCAATGTCCAGACTATATTGCTTGGTAAAGGTATGGACAGAACTCCAAGTAGCAGCAGCACGCATCTCTGAAGCTGACACATTCCTGAAACAGGCAACAGAAGTGGCCATACCTCTGGTGGAGTGGCCATAGACAGCACCAGGAAGATCCTTGTCATACTTCCTGTAACAATACAGGATACAGGTGACCAACCATTTTGACAAGCACTGTTTTGAAACAGGGACGCCCTCTTTCCCAGGGGCAAAAGAAACAAACTGAGAGGGCTTCCTATAGTCATTCGCATAGTGTGTGTAGTAACGCAGAATTCTCTGCGCATCTTAAATTCAAGGCAGTGCTTACCCTGGACTGGCATGCTCCGGGTAATAAACATGATGGTGGATGGATTGATTTAAAGTAAACTCAGACACCACCTAAGGAAGAAACTTAGGATTAGTATGCAGAGACACTCGGTCTTTGTGGAAAACCAAATTAAGCTGTTTGTACATACTGTAAGCACTTGGAGCTCTGAAATTCTTCGAGCAGAAGTAATAGCAACTAAAAGTAACACTTTCCACAACAGAAAGTGTAGCTCGCATGTCACGGCCAGCTCAAAAGATGCCAAAGCAAGTTTTTCCAACACGAAATTTAAGTCCCAAGGCGGGACTGGATTGAGGATAAGAGGCTTCAAGTGAAGAATGCCTCTCAGAAATGTATGGGACACCTACAGTTGAGCCTCTGTACAGCCATCAATTGGCACATGGAAGGCAGAGATGTTAGACGTGCACATTAGAAGAGGAGTACTTCAGACCAGAGTCTGAAAGGGACAGCAAGTAATAGTAATAATAAAGTTTATTTATAGAGCGCCTTTCAATTATCAGAGCGCTATACAAAACAGAACAACACAAATGATAAAATTCAATATAAAACACAATAAAATCACAATATAGTTAACATCTCAAAAAACATCAGTATTCCAAAAAAGCTATTTGAATCTGATTCACTGGACAAGTGAAAGGATCCAGCTGACGTGAAGCAACCCACAGCGCAAAGCATTTCCACTTCATAGAATAAGTGGCCTTAGTGGAAGGCTTCCTAGCTGCCACCAGGATATTAGCCACCTTGGGTGACACCCCGAACTGAGCCGTGGCTATGTCCCCAGCAGCCAAGCATGAAGATGCAGGGATTTGAGGTCTGGATGGACCAGGGTGCCCTGGTTCGGCAAGAGCAAACCAGTGCAAAGAGGAAGATGTACTGGAAGTTCCACCGTCAGCTACTGCAGTAAGGGGAACCAGATTTGATGAGGCCAGAAGGGGGCTATGAGGGTCATTGTAGCCCTTTCAATCTGGAGCTTGATCAGAACCCTCTGAAGCAGGGGGAAGGGAGGAAGTGCATACAGAAACCTCCCTTTCCAAGAGAGGGACAACGCATCTTGTCAGAAAACTCCAGGCCCTGGATCAAACAAGCAAGAAAGTGGCAGTTTTTCTGTTGAGTGGGGACATGAAAAGGTCCAACTCTGGACAACCCCACCTGTCGAACAGGTCTACTACTGAGGTCAGCAGCTCCCATTCGTGCGCCTTTGACTGTGACTGACTTAGAGTGTCTGCCAGGACACTTTGATGCCTGAAACATGGACAGACAGCTTGAGACCGTGATCCAGAGCCCAATACCAGACTCTCACTGCTTCCCGGCAATGAGGGTACAAGTGAGTGCCCCGCTGTTTGTTGATGTAGTGGACTACACTGATGTTGTCTGCCTGCACTAACAGAAGACCGGGGATAGTTGATTCTAGAAAGCCTGCAGGTCGTAAAGAATGGCTCGCATCTCCAGGACATTGATATGGACAGAGGATTCCAGATGGGACCAAGTCCCTCTGCGTTTGGTGGGGCTTTAGATGTGCCCCCAACCCCCAAGCATCAGTTGTGAGGATCTGCTGAGGGGAAAGAATCCCTCTTAACAGGTTGCTGGGTTCCATGCACCAAAGTAGAACTTTCTTCACTGGAGAGACGACCAGGATCAGCTGTTCCAGATCGTCGGTCTGCTGGTCCCACTGGACCCTCAGTGTCTACTGAGAAATCCTCATGTGCAATCTAACTAGAGGCAGAGTAACTACAGCTGCAGCCATCAGATCCAAAAGTTGGAGGATGATTCTGGCTGAGACATAGCCGCTGCTGTAGAGCAGGAGGGTTGGCCTATAAGGCAATCTGCCCAGTCCTGGGGCAGGAAGGCCATGCCTCAAGAGGTATCTAGGACTGCCCTTATGTACTGCAGATGCTGATAGGGGGTCAGAACTGAGTTAGGCAGGTTGACCGTGATGCCCAGATCCTGGAATAGGCAGGTGGTATGTTCCAGAGTCTGTAATAAGTGCTCCCTGGACTCTGCTTTGAGAAGCCAGTCGTTCAGGTATGGAAAGACATAAGAGTACTGCCACTATTGCCAGGTATTTGGTAAACACCCGAGGGGCAAACTGCAAGGCTTGGAACTAGAAGTGTTCCCCCTGTAAATAAAACCTTAGGTACTGTCTGTGGGAGGCATGTACCTGGATGTGCAGGTAGGCATCCTTTATGTCGAGGGAGCAAATCCAGTCTCCCTGGCGCAAAAAGGGCAGCAGACCCTGGGGCAGCAAACCTGGAGTGTCACCATCCAGAATTTTTTGTACTAAATGAACAGATTTAGCTCCTGGAGGTCCAGAATGGGCTGGAGCTCTCCTGTGCATTAGGTCACCAGGAAGAAATGAGAATAGAACCTTCTGCCCTGTTGAGTTTCTGGGACAGGTTCTATGGTTTTTTTTGCAACAAAGAGCTAATATCCTCCCAGAGCACTCGAATGTTGTCTGGAGGGTGGACAGAAATACAGGTTACTCACCTGTAACAGGAGTTCTAGGAATGGTATATGTTGTTCATCCACACTTACTGGCAGGTTCCTTGCCGCTTTAAATCTTGCCGGAAAGTCTTCAAGCTGGCTCCTCCCACCCACCCGGGTGGTAAAACTCTCGGCTCCGCCCCATGACGCCAGATCTGGCCCACTGGAAGCTTCAGGGTTGTGCGTCAAAGCCGAGGTCATCGATGAACAACATATACCATTCCTAGAACTCCTGTTACAGGTGAGTAACCTGTATTTCTAGGGACATGGATATGTTGTTCATCCACACTTATTGGCAGACTCCTAGCAGTTCTCCGGGAGGAGGGAGGCAAGGCACACACCCCCTACTTAGGGAAAAGAGACTGGAGAACCGAGGCCCCAAAACCAGCATCCCGGCGTGACTCAAGGTCGATGTGATAATGGGTGATGAAGGTGTGTGCTGACTTCCAGGTAGTAGCCCTGCAGATTTCCTGGATAGGGACGTCCCTGGAAGCAGCCACCGATGCAGCAGTATGGCGGGCAGAATGAGCTCTTATCCCTCTGGGAGTCTCCATGCCCACCAACTTATAGCAGAGATCTATGCAGGAGGTGACACACCTGCCTATCGTCCGCTTGGCTGCAGGTCTGCCAGGTGCGGCTTCAGCTGAGGGGTGACAAACAGCTGGCGAATCTCCCCCGAATTTCAGCCGCAGCCTTATAGTAAGCGAGCCTTCTAGGGTCCAGAGTATGGAGCCTATATTCGGCCTCGGTGTGATTGGGGTAGAACACCGCAGAGTCAACACCTGGTTAAGGTGAAATTCGCACCACCTTCGAAGGAATTTGGTGGGGCGCAGGACAACCTTGTCCCTGTGGAAGACCAGATAATGAGACTCGAGAAAGCGCCTGGAGCTCTCCCATCCTTCTAGCTGACGAATAGCCACCAAGAAGGCGGTCTTCCACGACAGGTGAGAGAGATCACACCTGTGCACTGGTTCGAATGGCTTGCCCATGAGCTTTGCCAGTACCAGCAGTAGATCCCATGGAGGTGGAGGTTCGTGAATCGAGGGAAATGTGATCAAGACCTTGAAAAGCGCCAGACCACCTTCTCCCTCAGCGCCACTGACTGCTTCCCAGCCCACGCCCAGTAAGCAGAGATGGCTGCCAGGTGCACCTTAGGGTCGCCGACCTAAGCCCTTGCTGAGAAAAGGACCATAATAGTCCAAGATGCTTGCAAGGAACAGGAGGAAGGGTCCAGGCCCTTGCTCTGACAACCAAATGGAAAACCCTTTCCATTTGAAGGCATAGCATTTCCTGGTCGACTTACGGGACGCCTCAACTACATTGAGGACCTCGACGGAAAGACCCAAGGCCTGGAACTCTAGCCACTCAGGAACCAGGCCATCAGGTGCAGGGATTGAAGGTCCAGATGGAACACCTTCCCCTGATTGACTGAAAGCAGGTCCGGGCGAGCTGGAAGCTGCCTCGGGAGCCTGGAGCTGAGGCTGAGGAGATCTGGATACCAGCATTGGCGGGGCCAGTCTGGGGCTACCAGAATCACCCGCTTCTTGTCCCTCCTCGCCTTGAGAAGCACCTTGTGTATCAAGGGAAATGGGGGAAAGGCGTAGAAGAGGCCTGGGGTCCACGGCCTCGAGAAGGCATCCCCCTGCAGCGAGCCCTGCTGAGGGGGGCAGGCATGGAACAGCCTCAGCTTCGGATTCTCCCTGGAGGCAAACAGATCCACCTGAGGTGTGCCTCAATGGGAGAACAGATCTTGTACTACCTCCGCAGGAGAGACCACTGTGGGATACAGCCCCTATCCGCTTAGGGCATCAGCCAGGGTGTTGGAGGCCCTGCCACATGAATGGCTAGGAGATCCGCTCCAGGCTGCGCATCAGTGACCAAATGCGGAGAGCTTCTTGCACAGAGGCATGGAGCGTGTCCCGCCTCTGGCGGTTTAGGTAGTACATGGTCGCGTGGTATTGTCCGCCTGGACCCGAACCACTTGACCCCATAGAAACGGAGCGGGGCGGTGAGAGCTAGGCGGACTGCTCGAGCTCCAGCAGGTTGATATGGCATCGGACTCCCACGGGACCAGAGGCCGTGGCGCTCTGTGCCCCCAGATGGGCACCCCAACCCATCAGAGAGGCGCCGGTCGACAGAGAGACCGCCTGCTCAGGGACAAACGGATGCCCTCCTGCAGATGAGCTGGAACGATCCACCACTGGAGAGCGTTCCACATCCCCTGGGTCACCATCACTAGCTGGTCCAATGGATCGCAGCGTTGAGACCACTGGCTGGCCAGTCCCCATTTAAAGGGGTGCATGTTCCAACGGGCCCAACGGACCACGCTGGTGCAGGCCGCCATGAGACCCAGGAGGCGCAGGAAGTCCCGGGCAGGGTGCAATTGCCCAACCAGAAATGATCGGGCAAAGGAGGAAAGAACCTCGGCCCTGTCCGTCGGGAGCCATGCTCTGGCTCGAAGAGAGTCGAGCTCTGCCCCGATGAAGAGAATCACCTGCTTCGGTTCGAATTCCGACTTGGCCTCGTTGATGAGGAGGCCGATTTGAGCGCAATCCTGGAGGGCCAGATCTCTGGACCGCTCCACCTCCTGTCTGGAGGGGGCTGCTATCAGCCAATCGTCCAGGTAAGGGTACACCCAGACCCCTCGGCGCCGCAGAAATGCTGTCACCACTGCCATGCATTTGGTGAAGACCCTGGGTGTAGGAGACAGGCCGAAGGGCATGGCTCGGAACTTGAAAAGGGATCCTTCCGCTCGAAAGCGAAGGAATCTTTGGTGAGACGGACAGACAGGGACATGAAAAAACGCGTCCTGCAGGTCCAGAGAGCAGAACCACATGCCGCGTTCCAAGGATGGTATTATCTGAGCCAGAGTGACCATCCTGAAGGTCCGAGACCTTAGGAGCTTGTTTAGGTCGTGTAGGTCGAGAATGGGGCGCCAGCCCCCCATCCGTTTTGGGACCAGGAAGTACCTGGACACAAACCCCGGGTCTGAGGGAGGGTCCGCCACCTCTCTGATCACCTCTTTCTCGAGGAGCAGAGCGATGTTGGCTCGGCGAGCCGACAGCGAGGCTGCGGACCCCGAGGCCCCCCTGGGGTCGACGGCTCTGAAGGGCGAGGCCTGCCTTAACCCAGAGGCAGGTCCTTTCCTACCACTTTCCAACACCCACCGGTCTGTGGTAATAGCAGACCAGGCGGAAAGTTAGTATGGAGCCGCCTTCCACGGGGAACCTGGGTGAGGTGGATGAGGTTGGGGGAACACCCCTCAACCCGTCACTGTGCAGGCTTGGAGGAGGGACCGCCGAGGGACCTCCTGGCCTTACCTCCTGCTTCCTGGAAGAGGAAGCCGCGGGCTTGGGTTTGGGACGCCTAGCGCGAGCCTGCTGGCCCTGATGTTGCTGGGCCGGACGTGCCGAGGGCGTAGACGGACGAAAGGCAGGGCTTGGGTTGTGGTCTGCGGCCCTTGTCCCTCTGAGCGGATGAGACCGAGTCCAAAGCGGCATTGGACTTTTCGATCCTCTGGAGGTGGCCTTCCACTCCAGGGCCGAAGAGGTCTGTCCCCAGGATGGGGACATCTGCCAATTTGTGCTGGGTATCCGCTGTGAAGGTGGATATCCTCAGCCATGCCCGATGGCGCATAGCCACTGCGGCCACGACTGACCTGGCACATGAGTCTCCAATGTCCAAAGCAGTCTGAAGTTGCTGCTTTGCCACCGCCCTGCCCTGGTCCCGCACCTGCCTAACCGTAGTCTGCAGGTCAGTCGGAAGATGAGGGACTACCTCGTCCAGGGAGCCCAACAGGGCATGGGAGAAATGTGCCATAAGCACGGCCGAGCTGGCCTGACGAAGGCCAAGGGAGGACGCAGCGTGGACTTTTCGCCCGGCATAGTCCAATTTCTTGGACTCCTTGTCGGGAGGTTTGTCCACGTCCCTAGCATTTCCAGCACGCCGGAAAACGCTGTCGGTAACTAACCCCTCGGCTGAGGGATGTTCCGGAAACCGGACGGGAACCGGTGGACCGTGATACTTCCTGGCCATCCTGGCCGAAGGCGCAGGGCAGGAAGCAGGATGCTGCCAGAGCTCCAAGTCTGGCCTACAATGGCTTTGGCCAGGAAAGGCCTCCAGGGGAATCCCCTCGTCCAATATCTCCGTGAGGGGATACTTGGCCCGCTTGAATCGTGAGCTCGAGCTGCATCCCGTGGACTCGACATGAGCCTAAGCAAACCCAGAAAGGACGAAGGGCTATCGTCCAGCGACTGGCCCCAGAGGACTCCAAGTCCACTCGCCTGGAGAAAAGGGAGGATCGGGCTGCCGGACTCGGAAGAGTCCGCAAAGAGCTGCCTCGGGCCTGAGCCACCCTCCACCTGCCGAGGGCGATCAGGAGTGAGGGTGACCGACAGCCTATGGGGTAAACCCTGAGCCGACCGAGAGTTCTTGGTCGGAGCCCCCAACAACGGCTGTGGAGGCGCAGGTTCCACCATAATCGGTGGAGCAGCTGGTTTCGGCTGAGCAACAGGCCTGGAAATGGGCGCCTCGGCTAAAGTGAGGGGTTGCTTCGGCCACTCTGGTGACAGCCACTTAATGGCCGAGGAAGGCGACGTCGTCGGCTTATTCCCAGCCAACAGAAGCTGTTGCCACATGAGGGCTCGTGATCGCCGACGCAATCTCATACCGCCTCCCCTGCCTGAGGAAGAGGACGAGCGGCGTAGCCGCTGCTGCTGTGCAAGACCGAGACCGCCTATGGTGGCGGGATCGGCTGACCGCGAGAAGTCCGGAGACCAGAACCTCGGATTTTCCGGTGGAGGGTGCAGGAAGCGCTGGGAAACCCGCCCCCTCGCTCGGAAGGAACACCAAGGGCTCCGGAACCGAGGCACTGGCAAGCCCACGGATCCTCAACTGCCACTGGGGAACCGGGAGAGAGGATTTTTCTTCTGGTCAACAACCCGTCCAACGGGTTGAGAAAATCTCGACCGCGTCGACAGGAGTCTCGGTCAACTGACCTGACAGGACACCGTGAAGCCGGTGGCCGAGCTGAAGGATCGACCAAGTCTTCAATGGACCACTCAGGGGGGGACCTCTCCGCTCCCAAGAGCATCGACGGACGGACTTACCTTGTCCTTCTTTGGACCGAGAGGAAGGTCTCAGATGAAGGTCCCTCTCCTTGGTGGAGAGAGACAGACAAAGCTCCTTAAAGGAAGCAGAATATGAGGATCCCAGGCGAGGCGGGATAAATGCGCTGACTGTGAGGAAGATGCGGTCCAGCGCGCCTCCTCTTCGAGGGCGATCATCTGCTCTAGCTGATCCGCCGAGCCCGCCGCCGCGGAAACCGCCAACCGGGCCTCTTTCGACTTTACCAGAGGGTAACGCTTCTCGGGTCGCCCAAGTTGCAGACGGGTAGCACGGTCTTCCAGGACATAGGCCGAGAAAGAAGAGCACAGGTTGCAAGCCTGCGTGTCGTGCTCAAGGCCCAAGCAGTAGACGCACGTGGAGTGCGGATCCGTCAGAGACATCTTCTGCCCACATGGGCATCTCCGGAAACCGGGAGTCGATTTGTCCATCGCAGCCATGAGGGAAAAAGTTGACCGAAATCTAGAAAACTTAGGAGTTTAATTTCGGAAAACCGAAGAGTTAGGAACCAGTCTTGTACGCAGAGCGTTAAGGAGGGAACCTGAGCTTCCAAGCGGTAAGGAAGATCTGGCATCATGGGGCAGAGCCAAGAGTTTTACCACCCGGGTGGGTGGGAGGAGCCAGCTTGAAGACCTTCCGGCAAGATTTAAAGCGGCAAGGAACCTGCCAATAAGTGTGGATGAACAACATATCCATGTCCCTAGAACTGGGAATTTTTCTGGAAGACACTCCAGGAGTTCCAGAGTGTGGTTGCTTCCCATGGTCTGCAGTACCCAGGCATCTCTGGTGATTTCCCTCAACTTTTAGCAAGTGTAAGGAGAAACGACCCCCTACCACCACCTCCTGCCTTATTTGGGAGGGGTTCCCAAAAAGAGTCAGGCTGAACCGGCAGGGGCAGCCGGGGCCACACCTCTGCTGGTTTTTTTTCTGTGGGGGGGGTAGGCATGGCAGGGGCGGCCCAGTGTTTACCCTGAGGTTTGCTACAGGGCTTGGGTAAATGGATAGGACAAAAGGGCATTCGCTGACCACTTCTAGGCGAGTGGGTGTAGTACATGGAGTGGACCGAACGCAGGGTGCAGCCAGAGACTTGCAGTTGAGACAATATGACCTGCACATCTGTGCCAAACAACTTGTTACCTCTAAAAGGGGCAATCAGGATGGACAATTGAACATCCTGGGCATAGCTCAACGCCCTCAACCAAGAGCATCAACAAAGGCAAATGCCCACCATGGCAGCACTCGAGGCATCTACAGCATCATAGGAAGCCCTAAGGCGGTGAGTGCCATGTTGGACCTGGCTTTCAGAAACTGCAGCAACTGCTGTCTCAGGGGGTCCTCTGGGAGGGCCCAGGCAGATTCAAGGGCTTGGTCCCAGAGCGGATTTTAGTACTGGACTATATGGGCAATGTAATTTAACACCCCGACAGTCAGTGTGGCAGAAGCAAAGGTTCTCCTGCCAATGTGATCCAGCCTCCATGACTCCTTATCTGGGCGTAAAAAACTGAAGTATTTTGAATTCTTGGTACAGTCAAGGGAGGTGCTGACCACCAAATCTGTTTGAGCCTGATCAGTGAAGAAAGGCCATCCTGCTTGAGCCTGGTATAATTTGTCTGCCTTTCTGGGCACGGCAGGTATCAAACTGGGTCAATGCCAGGCAGCCATGGCGACATCTTCAAAAGGCTCAATTAAGGGTGGGATGACCAGAGGAGGAGCATCCAGAGGCCTTACATAAGTGGCCAGTTGACATTGAGCAGGCTCTTGCTCCTCGGCGTCAAAGCCCATTTACAACTTGAACGGTCTCATGACCGAGAAAAAAGAGGGATCATCCGGGAAGGGACTACAGGATATACTTCTGGGTCTCCACACCATCGGAAAAGACCATGGAGAAGGAGTTGCAAGGAGTAGCTCCTCTGTTGTTGCAGTCATCATCCTCACTGGGAGAAATAAGGTCCAGATGGCACCCACCCTTGTCCCCAGAGTCCTGAGGGGGCTAGGGCCCAGGCTTCTGAGGCCCTGGAGAAGCAGTGGGGTATTGTGGGGACAGGCCTTGGGGAGGAGAAAGCTTAGCCTGCATAAAATCCCATAAGGTGGTTAGCATAGAGTGGAAGTCCACCACTACTGGCCTCGGACCCCTCGACGTCGGTTGAGGAAACACCAGGGTTGGAGCTGGAGTCAGCACCGGGGAGGGTGGCCGCACAGGCTGGGGCCTGTGGGGGAGGTCCTCAGCGTGAGTAGGCGTCAGGGATTGCAACGGCAACCGGAGCTCAGGCCAGGGTGACTCTGGAGAAGGTAGAGACTCCGGGCCCGAGACGACGACCGAAGAAAAGGGCCATGATCGACTGTGGGGGTGTTGGCTGTAATCCAACAACTGCTGACACCAAGCCAATCAAAGATGAGCCAGCAGAGCCACCTGACTGAGTGCCTACGGAAAATAATGGCCTAAACAGTAGGGGCTATGAAGTCAGTGGGGCGCCAGAGCCCTTGAACTGACCCCTGCCACCAATACACTGGTGGGGGGAGTTGCCAATGGTTGCTCTGCAGGAGAAAGTGCGTGCGGGGCCCAAGTAGCTGCCTCTAACAAGGATGGGCCTGCAGCAGTCGTCATGCGAAGTGGTGACAGGGATCAAGATGAGGAGGACCAGGTTCTGTCCTTGGGATGGTCCTTGTCTCAATGCTTGTGCTTCTCTGTAGATTTGTCCTAGGCCTTGGAAGGCCGTGAGCCCATGGACATTGAGGGGGAAGTGGAGGAATTTCGAGCCTGACACTCCTCCATCTGGGCAACCTTCTGCTTCAGCAGAAAAGTTTTGAGGGTCTGCACTCACAGCTTCCTGGTGACCTGATTAAAGCCACAGCAGATCACGCAAGTCTGGGTATCCTGTTCTGGGCCTAGGCAGCAGACGCAGACCTCGTGGTCATCCTTCTCGGGGATCTTCTGCCCGCAGACACACTTCTTGAAGAAGTTTCTGGAGGCAGTTTTCAGCATAAACAGATATGGCAAGATCACTTCATCACTTAAGTGATACTTACTAGGGAGAGAAAAACCAAAAAGTTCTAAGAAATTCAGCGAAATGGCGGTCGAAGGAAGCTGGCAGATCTCCGTGAAGTCCAATGTGCGACTGTCGATGGCAAAAAAAGAACTGAGGAAGGCATGGGGTGCCGCCCACTCTTATAGGATAGGTCAACATCGGTGTATGACATCAGAGTGGGTGGCCCTCTGGTAGACTGCCTGTCGTCGAGGCAGAGGTCAGGAAGCATTCTGAAAACCAGGAGCAGTTGTAGAATTCACCAAAAATATTTATTTACAGTAGCAGTAACATTAAAAAAAATAAACTTGTTCAGTATAACTATGTACAAAGGAGAAAAACTCTGTGTCCTTTTTTCTTCTAATCTTTCTTGCAGCTGCAGCTTAGCTCTTATAAGTCCTTTCAACCCCCATCCTTAGCAAGCACCCATTTTTTGTAAGTATCAGGCAGGGCTGCTAGAACACAGTTTTCCTGAGCTGAGAGGCCCCATTTCCACAGCTTTTGCAAAAGGCTTAAAAATTGAACTCTGGTAACCTCTAGTTTCCAACAACTTTTTGCAGTCATCTCAAATTATAATTATATACATTTCAACAGTAAATGCTATATATTTTCCAAACACAAGGGATTCCAATATCAGTTACATTTCCATACAAAGATTTGTACATATTTTTATGTCAGCAGATCTAGATATGCAAGGGAGGAAAAACAGACAGCAAGGGAGGGCTGAGAGACAGTGAGAGGCTAAGAACTGCGAGCCTGTCGGGTTGATCAAGTCCGAAGTCTCACAGGAAAATTTGGTTGCGCAGACAGAGAAGAGACAGAAAAGAAAAGATACTTGCATTTAAACACTTTCTCCATAACAAATGGGACAGGGTCCTATTCTACCCTATCACACTGCTAACTAGAAAAGTTTCCATGTCGTCCTAGAGCTTTGCAGCTATAGTTCCACAGGTGTGCCCTGCTGCAAAAAGATACTCCCTGAAGTCAGATTTAAAGATTCTATTGTGTGAAAAGCCGAAAAAATTATGCTGCTGATGGTCAGCTGCCAGATTATCAATTAAAAACTCTCTCAAATAGTAGCCACCTCCGTTTAGAAGCTGCGGCACAAAATACAAAAATGCAGTAGAAGCCATGGCTTCTAAATGGTGAAATATGGTATTTGGTGAACAGCGACTCAAGGACCAATGACTTAAAAAAGCATCCAGATGACTCATTATATCACTGCTGTAATGGGAGATGAAGGTGTGTGCTTTACACCAGGCTGCAGCCCTGCATATCTCCACAATGGGGATATCCTTGGAAGCAGCCACCAAGACAGTGGCATGTCTGGTGGAATGAGCTCTAAGCCCCCCTACAAACCAATCTATAGCAGAGGTCAATGCAGGATGGAATCCACCTGTCAATCTTCAGTGTTGCTGCCAGTCTGTCAGGCATGACTACAGTGCATGTTAGAAATAGCTGGCGAGCCTCACCCCAAACTCCAGCATGTGCTCTCTGTGATAACTTATTCATTTGTTTGAAAAGTTACCAGGAAAGGTATACTGAGCTACAATACCTCGTTTCTAGATGCGTCCTGGGGGAAAAGGGGAGTACAATACAGAATACAGATGAAAATTAAAATATACAAACAGCTAAACCTGTACATAAAACCGAGTACATTTAGGCTAAACCGAACATTTTGTTAGACAGGCAGCAATAGCCATCTGATAGAGTCTATGTACATATATGTTTTTAAATCATAAACATACGCACTTACTTTAAAACACATATAAACAAACATGTACATACTTGGGGTAATAACAGAGGACCCTCCACAGGTCCAGAGTATGCAGCCCATGATCAGCCTCTGAGGTTAGGCTGGTAAAGTTAAGTTGGTAAGTTAATCATTTGGGTTAAGGTGAAAAGTACAGTTACGTAAGAACTTACTGTAACAGTAGATCTTCGAGAGGAGCTCTTGCAGCAGGCTATTACAATTAGGACTAACGCCACAGGCATTAGGACCCACCAGAAAACTTCTCAGCCAGCAGTACCCAGCAGGGACAACCCCGGACGTGGGGCTCCAACCCAGGCGTCAGCCCTGGTAAAAAGGGGCGGACCCACTCAACTTGAAGTTTCCGCCAAGACCCATGAACGGGCCCTGACAAGCGAAGGAGGCAAAGCCTGAAGATGACGATCTGCACACTTCATTCGGGGAAGGAGGGCGGGAAAGCCAACGTCTGCTGCAGGCTCCTCTTGAATCTACTGTTACTGTAAGTTCTGCTAACTGTACTATCTTACCGTGGGAGCTCTTGCAGCAGGCTATTACAATTAGGACTGAATCCCAAGCAGTCCCGCACCAAGGAGGTGCCGAATCTCGGGAGGTGGAAGATAAGAAGTTGGAAACAGTAAGTCAAGACAATAGTCCCTGAAAGACTGCCAGGCTGAAGCCGGCACGGCGTCTGGATGCAATGTCCAAGCTATAGTGCTTCACGTAAGTGTGCACCGAGTTCCAGGTAGCAGCCGCACATATGTCCCTAATAGAGACATTCCGCAGTGCGGCAAAGGAAGCAGACACTCCTCTGGTGGAGTGACCCCTAACCGGTCCCAGAAGGGGTTTATTGTGCTTCTCATAGCAAAATGTAATGCAGTGGACAAGCCACTTGGAGATAGTCTGCTTGGACATCGGTTTACCCAAGTGTTGTGGCGCAAATGCCACAAACAGTAGCTCAGATTTACAGTGAGTAGCCGTGCGCTTAAGATAATACCTCAGTGCCCTGTAGACGTCCAGAGTGTGAAGGAGAGCTTCTCCCCTATTAGAGGGAGAAGAGAAATAAACAGGAAGGTCAACCGACTGGTTGAGGGTCAACTCTGAGACCACTTTAGGAAGAACTTAGGATTCGTTCTTGGGGAAACCCTTTCCCTATGAAAAACTAAAGACGGCTCTTTACACATCAGAGTCTGGAGCTCAGAAACTCTTCAAGCTGAAGTAACGGCAACTAAAAAACAAACCTTCCAGGAAAGGTAACGCAACTCACAGTCAGCTGCAGGTTCAAACAGAGGAAAAGTAAGCTTCTCCAACACAAATAAAGAGGTCCCAGGGAGGGATAGGATCCCGAATGGGAGGCCTTGTGTAAAATCCCCCATAAAAAGGTGCAGGCCACATCCAATTGGGCTAAGGTTCGGTCTCCCAAAAGGGTGTGATAAGCAGAAATGGCCCACATGTGCACCTTTATGGAGGAGTAGCTCAAGCCTTGCTGGTATAAGGAGAGGAGATACTGCAATGCTGAGTTCACCGGGTAGGTAAGTGGGTCCAGACGGTGAGACGACACCCATAAGCAGAAACGTTTCCCTTCATAGCATAAGTGGAGCGAGTAAAGAGCTTCCTCGCTGAAATGAGTACGTCCGCCACCTCTTGGGATACCCCATACCTGGACTTTGCTATGTCCGAAGAAGCCAAGCATGAAGGTGCAAAGACCGGAGATTCGGATGAGCCCTGATCCTGGGACAGCAATTGTGAGCATACTGGCAGTGGGATTGGAGGTTCCGTGGACAACCTCTGAAGCAGTGGGAACCAAATCTGCTGAGGCCACAGAGGGGCGATTAGAATCATCCGAGCCCCTTCGGCCTGTAACTTCAAGAGAACTCTCTGGACGAGGGGAAAGGGAAGGAAGGCGTAAAGAAACCTCCCTGCCCAACAAAGGGACAACACGTCTGGCCAGAAAACACCAGGCGCGGGCTCTCGCGAACAGAAAACTGGCAGTTTGGCGTTGCGTGGTGATGCAAAGAGGTCCAGCTCTGGACGACCCCATGTGTCAAAGAGCTGGTCTGCTACTGACTGCAGTAGCTCCAACTCGTGTGCCTTGGACTGAGACCTGCTTAGGCTGTCGGCCAAGTCATTTAGGATGCCTGAAACGTGCACTGCGGACAGAGAGATGTGCCGCTCCAGTGCCCAGTACCAGACTCTGATCGCCTCCCTGCACAGGGTGTAAGAGGGAGCGCCTCCTTGCTTGCTGATAACAGAAGACGACTGCCATGTTGTCCGTCAGAACAAGAAGAGAGTCTGGAATGAGGTCCTCTTGAAAGGCATGTAGGGCATAGAGGACCGCTCGCATCTCCAAGACATTGATGTGGAGTTCGCGCTCCATGGGGATCCAGGTACCCTGCGTTTGACGTGCGCCCCCCCAACCCAAATCCAAGGCATCCATTGTAAGAGTCTGATTCGGGGGCTCTGGACAGAAAGGGACCCCTTTTTCCAAATTTAGCGGGTCCAACCACCAAAGAAGTGTCCTCTTTACTGGCTCTGTGACTCTGACCATGTGGTCTAGGTTGTCTGAGCACTGATCCCACTGCACCCTGAGCATCCACTGTGGGATTCTCATGTGGAGGCGAGCCAGAGGAGTGATGTGACATGCCCTAGAAGTCTGAGGAAGGTTCTGGCCTGGACCTGAGGGGTTACTAGGACCGATCCGGCAATCTCCCGCAAGTGATCGCCCCTCTCTGGGGGTAGAAAAGCCATGCCCTGGACCGAGTCCAGGACTGCTCCTATAAAGACGAGTCTTTGGCTGGGCTCTGGGGAAGACTTTGGAAGGTTCAAGGTGATCTCCAGATCTCGGAATAGAATATAGGTATCTCCGAGAGCTTGAAGAAGGCGTGATCTTGACAGGGCCGCAAGCAGCCAATCATCCAGGTAAGGGAAAAAGTAATGTCCCTGGTGCCTTACAGCCGCAGCCACTACTGCCAGGCATTTTGTAAAGACTCGAGAAACGGAGGAGAGGCCGAACTGGAGAACCCGAAACTGATAATGCTCCCCCTGGAAGTGGAACCTCCGGTACTTCCTGTGAGGGGGAAAGACGCCAATGTGCATGTACGCATCTTGCATGTCCAGGGAACACAGCCAGTCCCCCGATGCAGCAGAGGAACCAGTCCTGGAAGAGTCACCATGTGGAACCTTCTGTACTCTATATAATAGTTTAGAGAGCTGAGGTCCAGAATGGGACGAAGGTCTTGTGTCTTTTTTGGAACCAGGAAGAAATGGGAGTAATGCCCTTTCCCCAGTTTGCTGCAGAGGGACTGCTTCCATTGCCCTTTTTTGCAAGAGGGCCTGGATCTCCCCTTCTATGAGCAGAATGTGAGAAGGAGGATATCTCGAGGACCTTGGTGAGGTGTCTCGAGGAATCTCTGTGAACTCTAGCGTATGTCCCCTCTTTGTGATATCAAGGACCCACTGGTCCACAGTAATATAGCTCCACCCTTTCAGATGAAGGGAGAAGAGACCTCCTACTGCCTCCCCTGCAACCTCTGCCGTGGGGGGCGGGAGGGAGAGTCATATGGTGAGCTGGGAGTGGGCAGAGAAGCCTGGGAGGACTTGGGGCCACGGGAAGGAGCACCTCCAGGCTGCTGGTTGCCAGCTCTCTTTCGAAAGCCACCTGTCTGGCCCTGTTGGTTGCCATGGGCTTGGGCACCTGAGGGCTTACGAAATGGCTGCTTCCTTGGTCTCCTTTTTACATCTGATGGACAGACTAGATAGATTTCCATGACTCCTGGAGATGAGAGATGAGTGACCTTCTCCTGCCCAAACAAAATGGTACCCTGGAACGGTAGGTCCTGGATCCCGGACTGCAGGTCTTGGTGAAAGCCTGAGACCCGCAACGAAGTGTGGTGCCGGAGACAGACCCCTGCCGCTGCCGCTCTGGCCGCCGTATCTGCAGTGTCATACGAGGCACACAAAACATGCGTGCCTACGTCCGAGCCCGACATAAGGACATCCAGAATCTCCAGTCTTTTGTGCGGAGTCTGGCAAGGCATTCACTAGCTCTTGTCCCCGCTCCCAGAGCACATTCTGGTACTGAACCATATGCGTCAGGAAATTTAGGGACCTAATGGAGCAGGTGGAGGCAGAATAGATCTTCTTGCCCATTTGGTCCAAATAGCGAGGCTCAGGGTTGGGAGGCTGTGAGCTGTGTTTTATTTTATTCTTGTTTGTTGAAAAGGTTTGTTGTCTCAGAGGTGTTTCAGTCTCCTTCTCACATTGAAGGAGCTAATTGCTTTCCTCCCACAGCTCTTCCAAAGGATTAGGTGTGTATGTGGGGGGTGGAGCTGGCAAACTGTCAGTAATTTCCAACAGAAAGAAGGGTTAAAAAGTCAGGTTAGTTGATATCTTGGAGGTAGAAGACTTGGTTTGCTGGCCAAGGCACCTAGCTTCACCTGAGCTTTTTCCTTCTAAGACTGCTTGAAAGGCAGAGTAGAGAAACTTACCAGAGCAAGGGAGAAGGATTAAGATTTAGTTTGGCTAAGCAGATTTACTGTGTGGTGGTGTTTTTATTTTTTACTCACAGGGATTGCTACTGTTTGTTGCTAACATTTCATTGCTTTATTTTTTCTCTGATTCAATTGTTGTTGCTGGTATACCTTCTTCTGCATTATTAATATATCTGAGGATCAGTTACAGGATTTTTAGTACTGTAAATTAATAAAAAGAGAACTAAGAGAGTTTCAGTAGCAGACAAGTTGTGGAATTGTAGTATAATGTGGGGAGTAGTGCAATGCAGTGGCTGTGGTGCAGCCATATTCAGGCAGACCTTCTGGACACTGAGGTGCTGCCCTATCTGCATGCATCTCTCTGGACGGCGGGATGAGGTAACCAGACTCAGAGCGGAAGTAAACTGGGTCAGGAGTACCATCACCCCTATCCAGGGACCACCCAGTCCAATGCAGCTGCCTCAAAGGATGCCGAGAACGAGGAGCACTTGGATGACAGTGGGCTCAGGGAGGGTTAGAGCAGTCAGGCAGAGGCACATCCCAGATCCTATTCTTCTCAAGAACTCATATGCCACACTGGCAAATGAGGACAACCAAATAGAGGTACCCAGAGAAGTGGAAGGAAAGGATGTGGAGGTTAGCCAAGGAGGTGACCTCAGTGGGGAAAGCAGTGGACCCCAGCGGAGGAGGAAGTGAATCCTGGTGGGGGACTCCATCGTAAGAGGGATCCAGCTAGGAACACAGGAGGGAGAGAACAGGGAGGTGAGGTGCCTACCAGGTGCCACGGCATGGAGGGATGGAAGGAAGATACTGGGGATCACTGGGAAGGCAAGACGGAGGGTGAGCTGGATGTCATTATCCACCTAGGTACTAATGACTTGGCAAATGGGGAGCCAAAGGAAGTTCAGGAAGAGTTTAGGAAACTGGGGAAGGGTCTCAAGCACGTAGCTACTTCTGTCACTTTCTTAGAAGTACTACCTGTGAGAGGCAAGGGAGAGCATAGGAGTGCATGCACCAGGAACTTTAACTCATGGTTGAAGAACTGGTGCTGTGAGGAAGGGTTTGGATTCATTGGTGACTGGGGACCCACCTGGAGGGATGGAGGTTTGTTCAAGCCTGACGGCCTGCATCCATCCTGGAGGGGAATCCAAGTACTCAATGATAAGTTTAAATGCTACATTGACAAGCATTTAAACTAGCAAAGGGGGGTGGCAGGCCAGCAAGGAGGGTACCTACTTGCTCACCCCCCACAGCTAGCAGTGGAACCAGTGAACCAGAGGAGTGGCTATCTCTGCAAAGCGGTGTGCAAAAGATGGAGATTAGTGTCCAAAAGGTGGATAAGCAGAAAAGGGGCAAAATTCAGCAGAAGGGCAGACAGCAAGGAGAACCAGGGATAAATGACAACCAAGGAAGGGGCTGGAGTAGAACAGTGAAGCAGACTAGGGAGGTCAAATCATGGAAAGCCATGTGCAAATGCCAGGAGCCTTAGCAACAAGATGGAAGATCTGGAGGCTGTCATGGTACAGCCAGACCTGGACATTGTGGCCATCACTGAAACCTGGTGTAATGATAACCATGACTGGGAGATGGCCATACCTGGCTACAACATATTCAGAAGAGACAGAGCAGGCAGGAAGGGAGGAGGAGTGGCACTGTATGAAAAATGACATAAGGGCCACAGAGATCCAGGAGGAACAAAATGGGGAGAGAGATACTGTGGGTTAAGCTAGAAGAAAGGAAAATGGGGCCAGCCATCCGCACAGGTGTGGTCTATAGACCACCAGCCCAGGAGGAAGAAACAGATAGGGAGTTGATGCTAGCCATCCAAAGGATGGCAGACAAGGTGAGGTAGTACTGGTTGGAGACTTCAATATTCCAGACGTGGACTGGAGCATCCCAGCAGCAGCATCAACTAGGAGCAGATTTATCCTGGACTCCCTTCAGGTGCCTTCCTCAAGCAACTGGTCATGGAACCAACTCGGCAGAAGGCAATACTGGACCTTCTGCTCACAAACAGGGACAGTGTGATGGGGTAACAGTGGGGAGCACCTGGGTAACAGTGACCACCAGTCATTATGGTTTGAAATCACAGAAAGAGCAGAACCAAACCACACAAAAACACGATCCTGGATTTTAGGGGCAGACTTTGGGAAAAGGGGAAACCTTGAAAGAGGCATTAAGGGAATGGGACAGGAATCAGGGTTGAGGAACAGTGGGCAGTATTTAAAATGGGGATTATAAGAACAACAGAATTATGCATTAAGCAGGTTAGCAAGAGGAAAAGGAAGAGGAGACCATTATGGTTTTCCAAAGAGGTAGCAAAGAAAGTGAAAGCCAAAAGATAGCATTCAGGCAATACAAAAAGACACAGGCAGAAGGGGATAGGAGAAGTACCAGGAGAAACAAAGGAGGCAGGGAAGTCAGTAAGGAAGCCAAAGCTCAGACAGAAGAACACATTGCAAAATCAGTGGTTAAAGGGATAAAACATTTTACAGGTACATAAGTGAAAAAGAAAGACAAAGGGAGGATAGTGAGACTGAAGGGGAGGATGGGAGTCGCTGGAGGATGACAACAGTAAAGCTGACATATTGAACAGGTATTTCTGCTCAGTCTTTACTGAGGAAGAGGGGGGTAATGGGTCTGAAGGGAGTACAAGGGGTGAGAATGGTGCAGAAATGGACACAAGTCCCTTTACACGAGAAAGGGTCCTGAAGGAACTGGAAGTAATAAGAGTTGACAAAGCAATGGGGCCAGATGGGGTGCACACCAGGGTCCTTAAAGAACTAAGAGAGGTGGTGGCTGAACCTCTGGCTATCCTATTTAGCCAATCACTGGAAACAGGGGAGGTACCCAAAGACTGGAGGACAGCAGATGTAGTCCCTTTATACAAAAGCGGGAACAAAGAGGAAGCAGGGAACTACAGACCAGTCAGCCTCACCTCGGTAGTGGGAAAGATCATGGAAGCACTTCTGAAGGAGAGATTGGTGGAACATCTGGTTGTCAATGGACTACAGGACCCAAGGCAGCATGGTTTCACCAGGGGGAGGTCATGTCAGACCAATCTCATTGAATTTTTTGACTGGGTGACTAGGGAGGTGGATCAGGGGAGGGCAGTGGACATGGCCTATCTGGACTTCAGCAAGGCCTTTGACACTGTGCCACATAGAAGACTATTACACAAACTGGGGAATATGGGTGTGGGCAGGACAGTAGTGTGGTGGGTAGGTAACTGGCTGGGTGGCAGGACACAGAGGGTGGTGGTAAATGGCTGTCACTCCACAGAGGAAGGGTGACCAGTGGGTACCACAGGGATCAGTGCTGGGACCGGCCCTATTCAACATCTTCATCAGTGACATTGCAGGATCTAGAAGGCAGAATTTCACTGTTCGCTGATGACACAAAGCTCTGTAACAGAGTAGACACACCAGAGGGTGTAGACAGAATGAGAAGGGACCTGCAGAAACTTGAAGAATGGTCAAGGGTTTGGCAGTTGAAATTCAATGCCAAGAAGTGCAAGATAATGCATATGGGGCACAAAAACCCTGGCACAATATATCAGTTGGGTGGTGAGGATATAGCATGCACCAAGCAGGAAAGGATCTTGGGGTTGTCATCTCTGATGACCTCAATAGGGAAACAGTGTGACAAGGCATCAGGTAAAGCAAATAGGATGCTGGGATGTATAGGCAGGGGCATCACCAGCAGGAAAAGGAGGTCATAATTCTGCTATACAAGACACTAGTGATGCCCCACCTGGAGTACAGTGTACAGTTCTGGAGACCATACCTACGTAAGGACATAGACAGGGTAGAGAAGGTTCAGAGGAGGGCGACAAAGATGGTGCATGGATTGCATCACAAGTCCTATGAAGACAGGTTGAAGGAACTGAACATGTACTCCCTGGAAGAGAGGAGGAGAGAGGGATATGATAGAGACATATAAGTATCTTACAGGGAGAAAGCAGTGCAGAAAACACTATTTTAAGCGAAAAAAGATGTTCCAGGACTAGAGGGCATTGGATGAAGTTGGAGGGAGGGACGATTCAGAGGAAACATGAGAAAATTTCTTCACAGAACGGGTGGTGGACAAGTGGAACACCCTGCCAGAGGAAGTGGTGGGAGCTGAAACAATCACAGGATTTAAGAATGCATGGGATAGACATAAAGGAATTCTAGAGGTCAGGCGTAAGGGGAAACAGACTTCTAGGAAAACAAACTGAACTTGCAAGCTCAAATGGGCAGACTGGGTGGGCCATAGGCCCTTATCTGCCGACACTGTCTATGTATTACAAGGTGTGCCTACAGGTGTGTGCTAACAGATTACTCCTGTAATCTTCTGATTCAAATTGTCTTTTGCAAGGTATATCTTCTGTTACTGCTTTATTTTTCTCTGGAGCAAAGTGTTTCTTACAGCGTATATCTTCTCTGAAATTACTGTATTACAGGTGGAGCTTACATTTTTGTGACTTTTTTATCATTGGGCTAAGCAAAATTATTGTTTGACACTGTGTTTTATTTTATTCTTGTTTGTTGTCTCACAGGTGTTTCAGTCTCCTTCTCACATTGAAGGAGCTAATTGCTTTCCTCCACAGCTCTTCAAAAGGATTAGGTGTGTATGTGGAGGTGGAGCTGGCAAACTGTCAGTAATTTCCAACAGAAAGAAGGGTTAAAAGTCAGGTTAGTTGATATCTTGGAGGTAGAAGACTTGGTTTGCTGGCTAAGGCACCTAGCTTCACCTGAGCTTTTTCCTTCTAAGACTGCTTGAAAGGCAGAGTAGAGAAACTTACCAGAGCAAGGGAGAAGGATTAAGATTTAGTTTGGCTAAGCAGATTTACTGTGTGGTGGTGTTTTTATTTTTTACTCACAGGGATTGCTACTGTTTGTTGCTAACATTTCATTGCTTTATTTTTCTCTGATTCAAATTGTTGTTGCTGGTATACCTTCTTCTGCATTATTACAAGGTGTGCCTACAGGTGTATGCTAAACAGATTACCCTGTAATCTTCTGATTCAAATGTCTTTGCAAGGTATCTTCTGTTACTGCTTTATTTCTCTGGAGCAAAGTGTTTCTTACAGCTTATATCTTCTCTGAAATTATTACAGGTGGTGCTTTACAGGTTTTACAGTTTTATCTAACATTGGGATAAGCTTTCAGGGTTACCATTTGTTATTGACTGATTGTTTCTGCTCTTACCTCCTTGTTCTTTCGTCCGTGGTTCTTCTTTTAGGCAGGAGAGGCCCAGCCACCCATCCCCAACCACCCCACTACACTCCTTTTATAAGGGTACCACAGTTGTGACATTTCCTGTGGCAGAGCAGGAAGGCGCGGATCAGTGAAGCCTCACAGGTGATCTCATTTACAGGGCACTAGTAATTTAACTTGTTATAACAAGTTAAACAAAGCACAATTAAACCATTACTTGCATTTTTTCCCTTCTAATTACTCTGACTAGGTTACAATCCCAGCAACTTATTTGGAATGGATTTCATTAACTGCAGGTACTGTGGAACAATTTTCAGAAGGACAGTCTTACAGGATTTAGGACACTGTCCACATGCTGGGCCTTTGGAGATCTTAGGGCTCAGCCCGGCAGCATGGGCGAGAGATTGCACGCCTCAAATTTCATATTGAAGAGGAAATACATATAAGAACCACTGCCATTTCCCAGCATCCAACAGAAAAACCTCGACCGCAGAGGGTAGTTGGTCCAGGAGGTTGGCAGGTGGTTAGGAGGAGCAATCAGGTGCCCCATCACTCTCTGCTCTCCAACACATTACCTCCAAAACCATATAAACACTACAAACAGGTATCTGCCTCTATCTCTGAAATCAAATAAAGAGGCAGAAGACACTGCAGAGCAGAACATCATGCACAGGAGCTAGCACAACAAAACTCACCCAAATCCAGGAACCAAAACTAAACAAGCACAAAGGAAATCAAAAACTTGATCATAGGAGACTCCATGATTCGGGAGTTGATACCCATCTCAGCCAGGGGTGATGGTCAGATGTCTCCAGGTACATCAGCATGGAGAGACACTGGCGCATTGCTAAAGTGTTCACAAAGCAGGAGAAAACATTGATGTCCTAGTACACATAGGGACTAATGATCTAGCCAACCAGTCAGTTGTGGAGACCAAAGAACACCTGACTAGGCTGGAAAAGGTATAAACTATCATCTATTTAGTCCGCATCTCCTTCTCTGAGATCCTGCCAGTCTGGGAGAGGGAGCAGATGGACGGAAGGTCAGAAGAAGGGAGATGGGAGCTAAACACGTGGCTCAAAGGACTGGTGCCAGGAAAAGGACACAGATTTGTAGGGAACAGCAACAGTTCTGGGAGCGAAAGTTCTTAAATTTGATGGACTGCATCTGACTTTAAAGAGAGTCAGTGCATTGGGGCAGAAGTTTGACGTCTTTGCAGAATATTTAAACTAGCAAATGGGGAGAGGGTGCAGCACCATACGTCGAATGGGAAGAACACCCTCCCCCTCAGCTAGTGGTCAAACAGGAATTCAGCATGTTTGTCGCTCATTTGCATCACCAGGTAAGAAAAAGGTTTGTCTCCCCATACGCATGTTGTGGGTAATGCCAAACTTCACCCAACAACCAACACACCAAAATCTGGCCAATGGAAAATCATGTACACAATGCTCACAGCCTGGGAAATAAGATCCCAGACCTGCAGCAATAATGTCAGAGGCCAAACTGGATATAGTAGCAATAGTGAGCGTGGTTTACCAGTAACCACACTGGGAGACTTCAGTACCTGGCTATATATTGTTCAGAAGAGACCGAGGTGCAAAAGGGGGAGGAGTGGCCCTGTATGTTAATGAAAATATCAAAGCTACAGAAATTCAGAATACACATAAGAGCCAGAAGAACTGTGGGTCACCCTGGAAACAGGAAATGGGACAGCCATAAGAACTGGGGTTGTCTACAGCCCCAGACCAGAGGGAGGATAGACACATTACTGTTAGAAGATATACAAAACATGACAGCTAAAGGGAGGTTCTGATAATGGGAGACTTCAACATGCCAGATACAGATTGGTCAATACCAGCAGGAACATCTGCCAGAACTAGACTCATAGTGGATTCCCAGCGGGAAGGCTCAAACAACTGGTACAGCAACCCACAAAACAGGGCTATCCTAGATCTAGTACTGACTAACAAAAGAAGGATCACAGATCTCAGGTGAGAAGGTCACCTGGGGCAGTGAACCATCACATGGTATAGTTCAATTTAGCTACTACATCTAAATCATCCCATTCCAAGGCAAAAATATGGGACTTCAGAGGGCTGACTTTGATAAGATGGCCAACAGAGTTAAGCCAGCCCTGGCAAAAGAAACACAGGTGAGGGGTACAGGCAAAGTGGGCAAGCATTAAGGATGCAATACTTGAAGCAACATCCCATTGTGTTAGACAGAAAAAGGAAGTGCAAAAGAAGAAGGAAACCACTTTGGTTCTCAAATACAGTAGCAGAAAAGGTCAGAGCCAAAAGGCTGGCCTTCAGGAAATATAAGGAACACAGCGGGATGAAGATAGGGAGGCATACCAAACTGCCCTAGAGAAGCAGGTAAGGCAGTAAGACACATGAAGTCCCAAACTGAGGAAACACTAACACGAACAGTAAAAGAGGTGACAAGACTTTCTATAGATACATTAGTGAAAGGAGAAAATCCAGAGGCGTATTGCTTCGTAATGGAGAAAGGGCATGTGGGAGGAGGAGGACCTGTAAAGGCATCTATCCTAAATAGATACTTTTGCTCAGTATTTACTGAAGAGAAGGTAGGCAGGGCCCACAGCTCAGCATCATGGACACAGGGGAGGGAGGTGAGCACTACTCCCCTCAAAGAAAGGGTCCTACAAGAGCAAGCTCAGGGTGGATAAGGCAATGGGACCTGATGGCATACATCCCAGGGTACCAAGAGAGCTAAAGGAGGAACTAGCAGAGCCATTAGCAGAATTGTTTAGTGAGTCTCTGAGCACAGGAGAGGTCCCAGAAGACTGGAGAAGGGCTCATGTGATCCCGCCCACAAGAGGTGGTATCAGGGAGGAGGTGGGGAACTACAGACCGGTCAGTCTTACCACACTCCAGTGATGGGCAAGATTATGGGCACTCCTTAAAGGAAAAGATTAATCAACACCACCGAATCCATAGGAACTGGGATCCAAGACAGCATGGGTTTACAAAAGGAAAGGTCCTGTCAAACTAATCTCATAGATTTCTTTGACTGGGTAACCAGAGTGGTGGACCAAGGGGAGCAGTTGATGTCGCCTACCTTGACTTCAGCAAAGCTTTTGACACTGTTCACATAGAAGATTGATAAATAAGCTGGGTAGGCTCGGGGTGGGTCAGAAGTTGGTCAACTGGGTGGCAAACTGGTTGACGGGCAGAAAACAGAGAGTGGTGGTAAATGGTATACAGTTAGAAGAGATGCAAGTCACAAGTGGGTACCTCAGGGATCAGTCCTTGGGCCAGTCCTCTTCAACATCTTCATTAGTGACCTTGCAGATGGACTAGAGGGTAAGGCTTGTCTGCTTGCAGATGACACCAAGATCTGCAACAGAGTAGATGATCCAGATGGGGTGGGCAGAATGAGAAGAGATCTGGATAAACTAGCAGAATGGTCAAGAGTAGCAACTGGTTAATGCAAAGAAGTGCAAAATCATGCATATAGGAAGAGAAACCTGAAGCCACCTATAGGCTGGGAGGGGAGTTGTGCAGATCCAAGGAAGAAAGAGACTTGGGCATCATCATCACTGATGACCTAAAATCATCAAAGCAGACCTCACAAAAAGCAGTAGGTAAGGCTAGAGGTGTTAGGGTGTATTAAGTAGGGGTATCACAAGTTGTAAGAGGAGGTAATAATCCCTGTGTACAAGACACTGGTTAGGCCCCATCTGGAGTACTCAGTGACAGTATTGGAGCCACACCTTCACAAGGACATTAACAAATTGAGGCAGTCCAGAGAAGGGCAACCAAAATGGTGCAGGGACTGCATCAGAAGACATATGAGGACAGATGAATGAATTCAATATGTATACCCTTGAGCAAAGGAGGAGAGAGGTGATATGATCGAGGCATTCAAACACCTTAAGGGCATAAACAAGGTGAAAGAGTCTAACATGTTTAAATATAAGAAAAATAGCAGGACAAGAGGACACAACATGAGATTAGAGGGAGGCCGATTAAGGGGAATGTGAGGAAATTCTTTTCACAGAAAGGGTGGTGGATGCATGGAATGGCTTACCACAAAAGTGGTGGCTATGAATACAGTGCATGGCTTCAAACAGGCATGGGATATGCATAAGGGAGCAATACAAATGACTATGAATGCATAGGCCACTGACAGAGCAAAGGCCGATGGCACATTTATAAGGTAGAAAAAGAAATGGGCAGACTGGATGGGCCTTGCGGTCCTTATCTGCCGTCAACTTCTATGTTTCTATCTAAGGTGCTTTGGCTGCTTTGACTTATCGTGGGCAACCGTAATCACGGGAAAGTCCACCTGAGGGTGCTCAGCCAGGAAAGGATCATCCCTTGGGGCTCTGTACAGCTTATCCGACTTTTTTGGAACCGCCGGGACCGAAGCTGGACGCTTCCAGGTAATCCTGGTGAGATCCTGGAAGGTGTCCACCAAAGGAGGCACCACAAGAGGTTTGGGCTCCTTTTGCCTCAGGTACTTGGCCAGTTGATGGCATTCTGGATCCAGGTCCTCTGAATCCCATTCAATAGAGGTCTGGATGTGCCTCATGACATCCATAAAGGTTGGATCATCAGGAGGCAAGCGGGGCTATTCCTTTTCTCCTGGGGAACCTCCGATTCCCGAGATGGAAGAAAAAGAGGAAGAGGGCGACCAACTACTAGGTGACAGTAGCTGGACTTGTCCCAGTGACTAGCCCCACTTGAGCGTCGGTGACTCACTGACGCACGTTGGTCCAAGGACTGGCGTCGGTCACGGAGACTGACGGATCGAGCGGTGACCGGCGTCGGTCCGAGGAGCCGACGTCAGAGCGGCCCGCCTATTAGAACGGGAACGGCTCCAGGTGTGAGACCTAACCCGGCGTCGGCTACCTGATCGTGGTGAGCGTCGGCGTCTGTCTTCGGACTGAGATCGGGAACAGGCCTTGGAGGGTGGGTGAGGTAGCGGCCTCTCAAGGGTCTTCTGCGATGAAGGAACACCCTCTGGCTGGAGTTTACACAATGGGTCTGGTACCGGTGACAGAGCCGGCTTTGGGGGGGGGGGTCTGCTTTTGGACCTGGCCCCACCAAAGGGAAAAAAGATCCTGTAGCTTGTCCTTCGTGAACACTGAGGCCGCTGTCCCCGGAAAAGGGACCTCAGAAGTATCCGGCCTTGAAGAGGAGCCACCTGGAGAGCCCCGAGGGGAGGAGGACTTGGGGGATAGAGACGCTGTCCCTTCGCTAGCAGCATCAGGATCCTTCGCCCCTTCTACCGGCGTCGGTACCAGGACCGGTGATGGCTTCACGCGAAGGGGGGCACTAGAGTGTCCTTGGACTCCAGGGGCATGCCCTTATCAGTCGACGCCTTGGCAGGCAGGGCTGTAGCTTGTGCCTCCGAGGTCTTAGTGGTGACTCTTAGCGGAGTCACCTTTGGCTCAGCTGGTTTCTCCCCTGACGGACCTGCTTTAGCCTGTACCTTCTTTGAGGATTTAGAGTGCTCATCTGAGCCCGGAGAAGAGCGGGCTTTCTTGGGGGAGGGCCGCGAGCGGGACCTGGACCAGTGGCGGGACCGACTATGGTCCTTGTTGCAGGACCGCTTGGATTTCTCCTTGCTAGAATGTTTGGCCTTCTCCCCTGAGATGTGTAGGTCCATCTTCTGTTCACGCAGGAATGCCTTGAGAGACTTTAGGCAGCGGATCCTGGTCCTACTTGTAAAGCCCTGGCAGGTGGAACAGGCTGTGGTGTCGTGGTTAGGCCCCAGGCAGAATACACACTTGGTGTGGCCGTACTCAGCTGGAACCTGACGGCCGCTGCTGCACTTATTACAATGGGGTCCCAATGAAGAGACCAAGGATAGGGACGACATACATCGGTACTGGAGAAAAAACGTCAAAGAATAGAAGAAAAAAGGCGAAAACCTGAGTTTTTGCTGGTGGCTGGCAAGCCAAGAACTTTCCAACATGCGCAGGTCGTGGCGGGGAAAAGAACTGGAGTGGAGCTGGATCCGCCCCCTTTTGTACCAGGGCTGACGCTGGGGTGGAGCCAACGTCGGGGGGCGGTCCCTGCTGGGTACTGCTGGCTGAGAAGTTTTCCGGTGGGTCCCAATGCCTACAGCGTTAGTCCTAATTGTAATAGCCTGCTGCAAGAGCTCCCACTCGAAGTAAGATCTCAAGATATGACCTTCAGGAGGAACTTTGGGTGGAGGCAAAGGATGACCTTGTCTTTGTGGGAGACCTGATAGAAAGACTCCACCGAGAGCACCTGGAGCTCACTGATCCTTCTGTCTAATGTGACTGCCACCACAAAGACGGTCTTCCGTGACAAATGTGACATTTCATATTTATGCATAGGCTCAAAATGGCCTGCCCATGAGCATTGCCAAAACTAACAGTAAGTCCCACGGAGGCAGAGGTTTGGATAATGTAGGGTAGCAAATGATTCAGGCCTTTAAAAAAGCAGCCAACCTTATCCTGCACCACTGCTGGCATACTAGCCCAAGCCCAACATGCAAAGATGGCTGGCAGGTGTACCTTCAGGGTCATGGCTTGCAATCTCAATTATGACAGCAACCAGAAGTGAACAAGAATGGTTGCGACTGGGTAAGCAAGGGGACTCGAGCACCAAACCAAGAACCTCATCAACCATTTCAATGCATAGCATTTACAAGTTGAAAAGGAAAAAGGTCCGGCTTCCCATATGACGTGCAGGGGACACGCCAGACCTCACCCAACAACTAACATACCGAAATCTGGCCAATGGAAAATCATGTACACAAATGCCCGCAGTCTGGAAAACAAGGTCCCAGACCTGCAGGCAACAATGACAGAGGCTAAACTGGACATACTGTAGTAGCCATTAGCGGGACATGGTTCACCAGTAACCGCACTTGGGAGACTTCAGTACCCAGCTATGTACTGTTCAGAAGAGACAGAGGTGTAAACAAAAGGGGGTGGAGTGGCCCTGTATGTCAGTGAAGATATCAAAGCTACAGAAATTCAGAATACATATAAGGAGCCAGAAGTAATGTGGGTCACCCTGGAAACAGGAAATAGGACAGCCATACGAACTGGGGTTGTGTACAGGCCTCCAGACCAGGGGGAGGACATAGACACATTACTGTTATAAGATATACAAAACATGACAGCTAAAGGGGAGGTTCTGATAATGGGAGACTTCAACATGCCAGATACAGATTGGTCAATACCAGCAGGAACATCCGCCAGAACTAAACATATGGTGGATTCCCTGCAGGGGGTGGGCATCAAACAACTGGTACAACAACCCACAAGAGACAGGGCTATCCTAGATCTACTACTGACTAATGGGGAAAGGATCACAGATCTCCAGGTAGAACGTCACCTCGGGGCCAGTGACCATCACACAGTATGGTTCAATTTGGCCACTAGAACTAAATCATCCCATTCTAAGGCAAAAATATGGGACTTCAGAGGAGCTGACATTGATAAGATGGGCAACAGAGTTAAGCTAGCCCTGGCAAGAAGAAATACAGTTGAGGGGATTCAGGCAAAGTAGGCAAGCATTAAGGATGCAATACTTGAAGCAAAATTGCACTGTGTTAGAGTGAAAAACAAGAGCAGAAGAAGGAGGAAACCACTTTGGTTCTCAAAAACAGCAGCAGAAAAGGTCAGAGCCAAAAGGCTGGCCTTCAGGAAATATAAGGGAATGCAGCGGGATGAAGATAGGAAGGCATACCACACTCCTCTAAGGGAAGCAGGGAAGGTAAGGCAGGCTAGGCCCAAACCGAGAAACACTAGCACGGTCAGTAAAGAAGGTGACAAGACTTTCTATAGATACATTAGTGAAAAGGAGAAAGTCCAGAGGGGGCATTACTAAGATCAAAGAGGATAATGGGAGTGTGGGAGGAGGACCAAGGAAAAGCATCTATCCTAAATAGATACTTCTGCTCAGTATTTACTGAGGAGAATGTAGGGCAGGGCCCACTGCTCAGCACCATGGACACAGAGGGGAGGGAGGTGTGCACTAGTCCCTTCATAAAAGGAAGGGTCCTACAAGAGCTTGCTAAGCTCAGGGTGGACAAGGCAATGAAACCTGATGGCATACATCTCAGGGTACTAAAAGAGCTAAGGGTGGAACTAGTACAGCCATTAGCATAACTGTTTAGTGAGTCTCTGAGCACAGAAGAGGTCCCAGAAGTCTGGAGAAGGGCTCATGTGATCCCGCTCCACAAGAGTGGTAGCAGGGAGTAGGGAGGGAACTACAGACCAGTCAGTTTTACCTCAGTAGCGGGCAAGATTATGGAGGCACTCCTTAAGGAAAGGATAGTGCAACACCTGGAATCCATAGGAGCACAGGATCCATGACAGTATAGGTTTACAACAGGAAGGTCCTGTCAAACTAATCTCTAAGATTTCTTTGACTGGGTAACCAGAGTGGTGGACCAAGGGGGTGCAGTTGATGTAGCCTACCTTGACTTCAGCAAAGCTTTTGATACTGTTACACATAGAAGATTGATTAATAAGCTGGGTAGGCTCAGGGTGGGCCAGAAGTTGGTCAACTGGGTGGCAAACTGGTTGGTGGACAGAAAACATAGAATGGTGGCAAATGTTATACAGTCAGAAGAGATGCAAGTCACAAGTGGGGTACCTCAGGGATCAGTCCTGGGGCCAGTCCTCTTCAATATCTTCATCAGTGACATTGCAGATGGACTGGAGGGTAAGGTTTGTCTGTTTGCAGATGACACCAAGATATGCAATAGAGTAGATGATCCAGATGGGGTGGGCAGAATGAGAAGAGATCTGGATAAACTGGCAAAATGGTCGGAAGAGGGGCAACTGGGGCTTAACGCAAAGAAATGCAAGATCATGCACACAGGGAAGAGAAACCCTGAAACCACCTATAGGCTGGGAGGGAGTTGCTGGCAATCACAAGGGAAGAAAGAGACTTGGGCATCATCACAGAGTAAAGGCCTATGGCACATTCATAAGGAAGAAAAAATGGGCAGACTGGATGGGCCTTGCGGTCCTTATCTGCCGTCAACTGCTATGTTTCTATGACTCCTTATAGTAGACCTCCACAATGTGGAGGACATCTTCTGAAAAGCTCACAGCCTAGAACTCTAGCCATTCCGGAACCAGGTTGAAAGGTGCAGGTACTGAAGGTCTGGGTGCAGGACCTACCCCTGTTGTCTAGTCAACAGAACCAGGCAGAGAGGAAACCACCATGGAGACCTGCTGTTGAGTTTGAGGAGATCCGGACACCAGAACTGCCTGAGCTAGTCTGGGGCTATCAGGATCATCCGTCCCTTGTCCTTCTGGGCCTTCTTTGACCACAACCTTGGGACTAGGGGAAAGGGAGGGAAGGTGTACAGGAGGTCCATGGTCCAGAGACATGCAAAGGCATCTCCCAATGGTGTCCCCGACTGTGAAGGGTGAGCACAAAACAGCTTCAGTTTTCTATTCTACGAGGCAAACTTGCTCCCCCCACCTTATCAGAGTTCATATCCATCTTCAGAACAGAGTTCTTCTGATACCTTGTGGTCATCATTTTTAGAGGCGTGGAGATCCAGAAATTTCCCTAATCTATTTATTTATCAACATTATACGTATTTTTAATCATCTAGTCTAAATCGGCTGAATTAACTTTAGCTAACACCACCTGGAATGTACTCCATATTTTTTGAAGTTTTTCTTTGTGCCCATTTTTGCAATACCAAATCTGTTAAAGTATAGAAAGGTTCCCCGTCATATTTAGCCAATTCTTGAACATCAGTGGCTCTTTATCTTCCCATCTTAGTAATATGCATTTTTTTGCATTAATCATAGCCAGAGTGAGCAGTTTTTGCTGTTCCATGTTCAAAGTTTGGCTATCTGGGTATATTCCAAGCATTTTAACCATTGGTGATACTGTAATTTGCTTTTGGAAAAAAAATCACTCGACACATGCAAACTTGTTCTATTATGAGAAAACAGATCCACCAGAGGGATGACCCGCTGGAAGAACAGGTGGTCTACCACCTTCTGAAGCAGAGATCACTTGTGCGACGTCTCTCTGACCCAGCTGGGTTCTCTCCCAGGCCACACACGAGTATCCAGGTGCGAAGAGCCTCCCAACACAATGGAAGGGAATATATAATATGTCCCATCCTACCTGTTCAGGTAAAACATGTTGCTCATGTTGTCCATCTGGCCCTGAACGACCTGGTCCTGGATCAATGGAGCAAATTCCATTAGAGCCATATGCACTGCATGGAGCTCCAGCAGGCTGATGTGGTGACAGAACTCTCGTGGTGCCTAGAACTTGTGGGCTTATTATACACAGCCTAATCGCACTGAAATAGCTTTGTATTTCTTTCACATGTAATTTCCCCTCCAAAGATGTACCTTAATGGAATATGACGTTTAACATATGTATTAAGACAAGTGGTGTCTTCATGGAATATTTTGTCATTGCATGCTCTATGTCTATATTTTATTGCTGTACGTGCCTTTATAAAATAATAAAAGATGTTGTTAAACAGAGGAACATTTAGATCCAAGCTGCTATAAGTATTACTTTTTAATAACTCTTTCTACTCCAACTATCCAGCTGCAACTCCCATCCACCAGACTACTGCCCATCTTTGTTGCCTAACTAAACCCAAGAGAGTTCCCCTAACCTGCCCAACAAGAAACCCTCCCGTGGTAGTGTGGCACACCCACCTCCCAAGTCACTTAAGTCTGTGGCAGTGGGACTCACCATGCTGGGAGGACAGGCAGAGCATGGTCCAATTGTGCCAGTGTCATCCTGCCAAGCCAAGTGATTTTTCCCCTGTTCACCCTCTTGAGATGCTGGCTTACGAACATGTAGCTTGCTACACAAAGGTGTCACAAAGGCTCAGTCTTCCCTTCCACTGTCAACCTCAACTCACTCGTCACCTGTGAGTCCCCAAGAGGTGCTCCTGCAACAGATAGCAGACAAGCTCTCACCCACAGGTGAGTGTCCTATGGGACACCTGTCCCCTCACTCCAATCAATCAATCAAAATCTTTATTTATCCAGGTGGGCACCATTGAGCAGGGCTCATTTGCAATCCTTCAGCAACCTGGGCTCATTCCCAAACCTATACTGCTGACATCACAAGCAGCAACCCAAGTACTATTTTAAACATTAATAGCCTTGCTGAAGCCTTTAATATACTAACATACTAAATTGCCAGCAGATTATGCCCTATGGTCTATCGAGTCTGCTCAGGGATCATTGCCTACCCAGGGCACAGTTATAGCCCTCGTACCCTCCCTGCAAGATACCCTACCCACAACTCCCGGTGAGGCTCTGGGATGAACTCTCCCCCTATACCTATCCCAGCCCTTCTTGAACCCCTCCACAGTTGTAACAGCCACCAGCTCCTCGGGAAGCATATTCCAGGGCTCTACTACTCTCTCAGTGAAGTAGCATCTCCTTGTTTCCCACCTTAGCCTCCCCCCCCGACCAGCCATAATGAGTGTCCCCTAGTGGTCCCTTCCTCCTTCAGCTGAAGCACCCCCTCCAGGTTTACAGTATTCATTGCGATATCTGAAGACCTCAATCATATCCCCTCTGTTCCTCCTCTCCTCCAACAAGTACAGGTTGAGCTCCTCCAGTCTCTCGCCATAGGGCTTTTCCCCTAGACCTAGTATCATCCTGGTCGCCCTCCTCTGGACCCTCTCCAGAACAGCAATATCCCTCTTTAAGTAAGGACACCAAAACTGCACACAGTATTCAAGGTGCGATCTAACCAGGCAATTATACAGCGGAAGGAGCACCTCTCGGCTCCTTGAGGTTATTCACCTGGCTATACACCTCAGCACTTTGTTTGCTTGGGCCGCAGCTCTTCTACACTGCTCAGAGTTATTCAATATGTTATTGCAATACCTGCACACTGTTGTCTCATGTACAGAAGTGTCAGGATTCATGTCACACATATGGCTAATTTTCCAATAATTCCGTACTGCTGCTCCATCAGGCACTATGGACAGTGGTCTTTGCTTCCATGACTGCCAAAACTCTGCAGTAATAATACGCTAGAAGGCCAAAGTGATTACAAGTATGGTATTAAGTTATTTGGAGCCCTGTGCTACCAGAGTTATTATGTAAGAGTGACAGCATTGTCCCCATGCATCCTTACTGGTCCCTGTTAACACAGAAACACAGACTTTGATGGCAGATAAGGACTGCTTGGCTCACCCAGTCTGCCCATTTCCCTACCTACTGGATAAGCTGCAGATCCTAGTTAACCAACAGCTTATTTCCTCCTTCCCCCAACTAGAATTGCCTTATGTCTGTCCCATGTAATATACTGCATGAAGGCGAAATATGAAGTCTTGTCTGAGTTTTCTAACTGAGAGAGGAAAGAGAGGGCCATTTAAGCAATAAGGCATAACCAGGGGTTAGATTAACAGTCTATTAATCACCCCAGGGGTGTAATGTGTACGAGGCGCAGCAAGTACTATATTACCCTAGGGGTGATTAACTGACTATTACTCTAACTCTAGGAATGCTATGTATTATAAAAATGGTTCCTAAAGAAATGTGTTAAAAGTATACTTTTGAATGTTTTCCTCATTTAGAGGGAGATTTTTAATAAAATAGTTCTTCCACCAACAGTTTTAAGAATGCTGGTTCAAAATCAGAATGCATCATTCCACACATTCAGCAGTGCTAGAGGATGGAATGCTGACAGGAAGAATCCATGTGCCATGGTGATCAGGCTGTACATGACAGTATAACATGGATTAATGTAAGGCTGTTGGAATCCCAACAGCCAATCAGATTGCAGCATTTCTAAGAGCCTTTTTATAATTGAAATTATTACGATAATGGATTGCAAATGCTGGTTTTAAAACAAACAGAATTAGTGTGCACATACCATTCTGCAGTGTCTGTGCTCTGGATTCTTTTCCCAGGCTATTGTGGAATCCTGTTCCTAATGATGGTGCTTTACCCGGTCCTAAGAGTAAACATAAGAGAAGTTGTATTAATTACAAGCATGAAGTCTTGTGTTACCTAAAATGAAAGAACTAGTCAGACCCACAAACCCAATGTTCAAACAATCTTTAAAGATACTTATGTCACTAATTGCCATGCTTATGCTCACTGTTTTGTGACGACATGCCACTTCATCAGGGTTGGTGGGTGGTTTCATTTCAACCAGTTCCATTTCTATGACAAAGACTCTCTTGTATTTTGTCACTTTATCTCATAATGTACAAAGGTTCAAAAGCTTTAGTCACTTTAATTATGGCGCTCCCAGATTTCAGCGGTCACGCCACCATTATTCAGGGTGTACTATCCCCAGAGAAGGGTGTAAGCAAGTCATGGTCTGGAATATTTGTAAGAGGTTTTATCAGAGTTTAGGGTGAAGTTGGAAGAGATAGGTAAAAAAAGGAAAAAACAACATTTTAATGGCCTCACCAATCAGATGGCAAAATGGGAGGGGGTGTGCACACCGAGACTTAAGGACCTGTTGCATCTTCACGTGAATAATTCTTGTCCAATTTCAGGCAAGTATTTTCCAAGATTTAACCTTAAAAAGCCAAGCTATTTATAAGTCAGAACTCACACATGGGTCTTGTTGCAGTACAGTATGACAACTTTGGGAAGAAACTTCTTATGGAATGAGTTAATGTAAGAAAGTCACCTTTGTAATATGGTACTGTGCACACCACATAAGCAAGCATACCCATACCACATATGCTGCATATATATCTATCTCACTATAGATATATATCTGTACACACACACACACACACACCACTATATACACACACATTTGTGCATCTGTCTGCACAAACATGTGATTCCATAAGCGTGCACATGCATACATGTATGAGTCCACATGTACACACCCACACATGTACTATACGCATACGTGTACAATCACACACAAACACACTGACACTTGTTAGGAGTGATTTGTGAGCTTTTGCTCTTTTTTCCACGTGATGGTGTATGTAAAATGCATGAAATTGGACCTTAAAAGTTTCTTATAAGAATGTTATGGGGGGATCAATACAGATGCTAATTGCAAGGGGATATGAAAAGATGGCATTAAAAAAGAAATAATATTTATTCTGGCTGCGTGCAACCCTTGTGACACCAGATTCTGATTTTTGCCCTCTTCTTTTACCTGGTATAAAGAAGTTACAGCACCAGTGAACTATTTAAAGTGTTACTCTTCACAGAAGTATTTTAAATATTTTTAATGAGTTCTTCCAGGATACAGGAGTTTAGCCAGGATAAAAGACTTGCCCAGTGTCCCACAGCATATAAGGGGCTCTGGTGATATTCGAACCTTGACCTCCTTGCTCCCAAGCCTGTGATTTTAACCACTAGACCATGCTCCCTCTAAATCTTACAGTGGAAGTTATTTTTTTTTTAACTTTCTGTTTATTAGATATACCAATTACAGTTTAACAACAAAAAAACACAATATATACAATCAGCATTGCATTGAGCTTTGCTCCAGTAAGGCCAATAACAACAATCTGTCACGTTTAATATTAGGTTAGTAATGAACTCCCCTTACACCTGTGTTACATCATAGGGGTTGATACTAAGGAGTATATAAATTGATCCCATAAAAGGTTCCAACTGATACGTCGAAATAGAAATCCAACTGCATCCCAAGGCACGGAACTGTACTGCATCCCATGGCATGGAAACTGCCCCAAAAACAATTCCATTTCTCCATTTACATAAAGCAACCTTCGCACCGGAGCCATTATGTCCCATCCACCCATTCCATGATTAACTAATACAATAGTTATGCACAACAGTAAACTATCAGCAAAGATAACACATAAACAGTTTATTTTACCTACAAAACTTTGAAAGCTTCAAAGAAAAAAAAACACTACCTAAGTAAACTTGACTTGTGTCAGGCACATATATCTAAAGTCCCCCAAAATCGCACTGTAAGAATTCTATACAAATATCAGAGAAACAGATTTTTTATTTGTGCTGTGCATCCAGGAGCAGTGGACATCAGGAAGGGCACTTGCACATTTTAATAGGTCTCAGGAAGAGAGATTACCACAAGGAGTCGAGATGCCATGTTCTTAGTTTGAACAGTACACATACTAGAAGTTTCACTTAACATAATATTTTTTTATACAGTTTTTACCATGTGAATAAGGAAATCCGTAGTGAAATAGTAGGCTGCCCAACAAACCCTATGGTTCTACACAGCTTAGTCATCCACTCTCTTCTCCGCTTCCCATTTGTCCAGTTTTGCTATCCATTTACCGACATCTTGTGGGTCAGAATATTCATAGTTTCCCTTCATATACAATCCTAAACTGAGCGGGAAAGAGCACCGAGTGAGTTATGGCATGCTTTCTGAGCACCCATCTTACAGCATCAAGCTGTTTGTGCCTCTGCCTCATTGCAAAGCTGAATCGAGGCAGACATACCAGCGCTTCCCCTCCACCCAAATCTCCCACTTGGTTCCGGTCAAGTTAAGCACTTTGTCTCTGGCCCTTACTCTATTCATAACCATTGAGACTGTTCTAGGGCCACCCGATGAGGCAATATGATGGTGAGGCTTAATGCAATAGGACTCCTCTATTCCAAGGGCTTTTCCCTTCACATCAGCTCCCAGTACATCAAGTAGCCATTCTGTCACGTACAAGTAAAGCGAGTCTCCCTCTCCATCTTCCGGGAGATCCACCACCTGCACATGTGCTGCCATGGCCTGGTTTTCTAGGGTTTTAAGTAGCACCCACAAGTGAGTGTTATTTACCAACTGTGAAACAGCTTGCCTGGTTTGTCCCAACTTGGATGCTGCCTCCTCCGCCGTCGTTTTAATTACTTGGACCGCAGTCTAGTGTTCAGGTGGTGGTGAATGCATTGGTTTTATTGTTGATTCGGTGCACTGATTTACACAGATGCTCAATTTTAGTATACAAGCTGCCACGAAAGTGTCTGCTGGGGCTTTTCCTCAACCACAGGCTGTGGGCCTTTACTACCTGCAGCCTTCTTCCCTTTCCCAGAGTCTCCAGCTTGATTTGACTGCACCATGTTTGATTACAGTTCACCCAAATCTCTGGCAGATGCATATCTAGTAGACAGGCAATGAAAAATCTTGGTTTGAAGGCTTAAAAAGTTAAGATAATTTCAACTTTTTACAGAGTTCTACTGAAGTGAGACTTATTCTGCCGAGATACAGGCCACCCCCCCCACCCGAGTAACTTCTGCATTAACACAGAAACATAAGAATTTGCCTGCAGAAAATGACCATTTGGTCACCCTATTAGAAGACTCCTTCAGAACCAAACACAGAAGTTGACGGCAGATAAGGACCGCAAGGCCCATCCAGTTTGCTCATTTCTTTTTCTACCTTATGAATGTGCCATCGGCCTTTGCTCTATCAATGGCCTATCTAGTCATACTCATCTGTATTGCTCCCTTTTGCCTATCCCATGCCTGTTTGAAGCCCTGCACTGTATTCCTGTCCACCACTTCCTGAGGTAGGCTGTTCCATGCATCCACCACCCTTTCTGTGAAAAAGAACTTCCTCACATTACCCCTTAATCGGCCTCCCTCTAATGTCATGCTGTGTCCTCTTGTCCTGCTATTTTTCTTATATTGAAACATGTTACACTCTCACCTTATGATGCCCTTAAGGTGTTTGAATATTTCGATCATATCGCCTCTCTCCCTCCTTTGCTCTAGGGTATACATATTGAGCTTCATTAATCTGTCCTCATATGTTGGCCTCCAGTACTGCACACAGTACTCCAGATGGGGCCTAACCAGTGTCTTGTAAAGAGGGATTATTACCTCCCTCTTCCGACTTGTGATACCCCTACTAATACACCCTATCACCACCCTAGCCTTACCTACTGCTTTAGTGGTCTGCTTGGATGATTTCAAGTCACCTGTGATGATGATGCCTAAGTCTCTTTCTTCCCTTGTGACTGCCAGCCACTCCCCTCCCAGCCTATACTGTAGGTGTCTTCAGGGTTTCTCTTCCCTATGTGCATGATTTTGTACTTCTTTGTATTAAACCCCAGTTGCCACTCTTCCGACCATTTTGCTAGTTTATCCAGATCTCTTCTCATTCTGCCTACCCCATCTGGATCATCTACTCTGCTGCAGATCCTGGTGTCATCTGCAAACAGACAAACCTTACCCTCCAGTCCATCTGCAATGTCACTGATGAAGATACTAAAGAGGACTGGCCCCAGGACTGATCCCTGAGGTACCCCACTTGTGATTTGCATCTCTTCTGATAGTATACCATTTACCACCACTCTTTGTTTTCTGCCCGTCAACCAGTTTGCCACCCAGTTGACCAACTTCTGACCCACCCCGAGCCTACCCAGCTTATTAATCAATCTTCTATGTGGAACAGTATCAAAAGCTTTGCTGAAGTCAAGGTAGGCAACAGCAACTGTTCCCCCTTGGTCCACCACTCTGGTTACCCAGTCAAAGAAATCTATGAGATTAGTTTGACAGGACCTTCCTTTTGTAAACCCATGCTGTCTTGGATCCTGTGCTCCTATGGATTCCAGGTGTTGCACTATCCTTTCCTTAAGGAGTGCCTCCATAATCTTGCCCACTACTGAGGTAAGACTGACTGGAAGCAGGGAGTAGGCAGGGAACTACAGACCACTCATGTGGAGCGGGATCACGTGAGCCCTTCTCCAGTCTTGTGGGACCTCTCCTGTGCTCAGAGACTCACTAAACAGTTCTGATAATGGCTCTGCTAGTTCCACCCTTAGCTCCTTTAGTACCCTGGGATGTATGCCACCAGGTCCCATTGCCTTGTCCACCCTGAGCTTATCGAGCTCTTGTAGGACCCTTTCTTTTGTGAAGGGACTAGTGCTCACCTCCCTCCCCCCTGTGTCCATGGTGCTGAGCAGTGGGCCCTGCCCTACCTTCTCTTCAGTAAACACTGAGCAGAAGTATCTATTTAGGATAGATGTTTTTACATGGTGGTCCTCCTCACATGCCCCCTTATCTCCTTTGATCTTAGCAATACCCCCTCTGTACTTTCTCCTTTCACTAATGTATCTATAGAAAGTCTTGTCACCTTCTTTTACTGTTTGTGCGAGTGTTTCCTCGGCTTGGGCATTTGCCTGCCTTACTGCCTTCCCTGCTTCCCTTAGGGAAGTTTAGTATGCCTCCCTATCTTCATCCCGCTGTGTTCCCTTATATTTTCTGAAGGCCAGCCTTTTGGCTCTGACCTTTTCTGCTACTGTTTTTGAGAACCAAAGTGGTTTCCTTCTTCTTTTGCACTTCTTTTTCTCTCTCCAGCACAATGGGATGTTGCTTCAAGTATTGCATCCTTAATGCTTGCCCATTTTGCCTGTACCCCCTCACCTGTATTTCTTTTTGCCAGGGCTAGCTTAACTCTGTTGGCCAACTCATCAAAGTCAGCTCCTCTGAAGTCCCATATTTTTGCCTTGGAATGGGATGGTTTAGTTGTAGTGGCCAAACTGAACCATACCATGTGATGGTCACTGGCCCCCAGGTGACCTTCTACCTGGAGATCTGTGATCCTTTCCCTGTTAGTCAGTACTAGATCTAGGATAGCCCTGTCTCTTGTGGGTTGTTGTACCAGTTGTTTGAGGCCCTCCCCCTGCAGGGACTCCACCATGCGTCTAGTTCTGGCAGATGTTCCTGCTGGTATTGACCAATCTGTATCTGGCATGTTGAAGTCTCCCATTATCAGAACCTCCCTTTTAGCTGTAATGTTTTGTATATCTTCTAACAGTAATGTGTCTATGTCCTCCCCCTGGTCTGGGGGCCTGTAGACAACCCCAGTTCTTATGGCTGTCCCATTTCCTGTTTCCAGGGTGACCCACACTTCTTCTGGCTCCTTATGTGTATTCTGAATTTCTGTAGCTTTCATATTTTCATTGACATACAGGCCTCCCCCTTTTGCACCTCTGTCTCTTCTGAACAGTACACAGCCAGGTACTGAAGTCTCCCAAGTGTGGTTACTGGTAAACCATGTCTCGCTAATGGCTACTATGTCCAGTTTAGCCTCTGTCATTATTGCCTGCAGGTCTGGGATCTTGTTTCTGAACTGCGAGCATTAATATTACTATAGCTTTCCATTGGCCAGATTTTGGTGTGTTAGCTGTTGGGTGAGGTCTGGCGTTTCCCCTGTGCGTCGTATGGGTAGCTGGAACTTTTTCCTTACCTGGTGATGCAAATGAACTGCAAACATGCTGAACTCCTGCTTGACCACTAGCTGAGGGGGAAGGGGTGTTCTTCCCATTCGACGTATGAGGCGCTGCACCCCTCTCCCCATTTGCTAGTTTAAATATTCTGCAAAGACGTCAAATGCAATGCACTGACTCCCTCCTTAGTCAGATGCAGTCCATCAAATTTAAAGAACTTTCGCTCCCAAAACTGTTGCCAGTTCCCTACAAATTTATGTCCTTTTTTCTGGCACCAGCCCTTGAGCTACATGTTTAGCTCCCCTATCTCCCCTTCTCTGACCTTCCGTCCATCTGCCCCCCTCTTCCAGACTGGCAGGATCTCAGAGAAGGAGATGCCGGACGAAATGGATGATAGTTTGTCACCCAGCCTGGTCAGGTGTTCCTTGGACTCCACAACTGACTTGCCGGCGAGATCATTAGTCTCTATGTGTACCAGGACATCAATGTTTTCCCCTGCTTCCTGAACAATTTTAGCAATGCGGTCAGTGCCTCTCCACGCTGATGTATCCGGGAGACATCTGACCTTTACCCCTGGCTGGAGATAGCTATCAACTCCCCGAATCATGGAGTCTCTTATTATCAGAAGTTTTTTTTGATTTCCCTTTCGCTTTTTTTGTTTTGGTTCCTGTTTTGGGCTAGTCTTGTTGTGCTAGCTCCTGTGCTGCAGAGTCCACTGCCCCTTTGTTTAATTTCGGAGTCAGAGGCAGAT
Source organism: Neoceratodus forsteri (assembly GCA_016271365.2). Classification (NCBI taxonomy): domain Eukaryota; kingdom Metazoa; phylum Chordata; order Ceratodontiformes; family Ceratodontidae; genus Neoceratodus; species Neoceratodus forsteri. The sequence goes on from CM028134.1 coordinate 687,160,044, forward strand.
ACCTGTTTGTAGTTTTGATATGGTTTGTGGAGGTAACATTTTGGAGAGCACCGAGTGATGGGGCACCCGATTTGCCCCTCCTAACCACCTGCCAACCAAAGACCCTGTTCTTAATATCTTTTAACCCTTACTATGCAGGTTGTAGATTACTTACGAAACTGCAGTTGGGACTATGAGAAATGTCCTTAATACACAGTGTTCTCACCAGGAAAGTTTCAAAAGCATTGTAGAACACTGCGTGGCGTTGTGCTCGAGATGGTACTTCCTCCTGCCTCTAGCGCATTTGGTAGGTGTGCTTTGGAACTCTAGCCCTAATTTGTGGAATTCCATTCTATAAGCCCCGCCACATAAGTGCCCTCCTCGCTTTAGTTCTAGCAAATGTCAAAGTTCTTTCCAGTACAGCACAGCTTCCGTATATGCCATCTTTTTTTTTTTTTCCTCCTTTTTGCAGAGCTGGTAGGCGGCTCTGGCCCCTCCTTGGACGGACTTGTCTCTCCGGTCCCAGAGTGGAGGCAGCCGGGCCATCATGTGGCCTGCCAGCTCCATTTTTCCAAGGTCTTCCCCCAGGCCCATAATCCTGCAACAGGCAAAGCGGCTGGGCTCCGTCTCCGTGGAGGCAGCCTTGCACCCTGAACGTGGGCCTTCCGTATTCTGCAGCATGCCTATGCTGACACCCAGCCACTGCTGGGTGTCAGGCAACAGCGCGCTGCACTAACCCCCCTTCCCTGGGGAAGAAGAGCAGTCTTTGGAAGGTCAATCCTAGTTCCCCACCTCTGTCGACCCCAAGCAGCCAGAGTCTATTCCCGAACTCAGGTCACCAGCGTGGCACGAGGTGTGGCATCCAGCGCCTCAACCCTCAGTGCCATCAGGCCGGCCCACCGTTTATGCTGTCTTGCTTCAAACTAGTCTGTCACTGGAAGGAACAATTTATTATGCAATCTGTACATATGGCATTTTTTATATACTTTTGTAATTTCCTATTTTTTATTGCTACATGATCTTTATCTGGACAACTGAAACAAAAGTTTGTATTATCATCATGCAGTACCCCCACTGCAAGTGAGCTTCTGTTTAATGACCAAGTACAACACCGCATGCAAAAACGTTATTTTATAATGTATAGTTTAGCATGAGGAGGCAGCGAAAGTTACTGGTTAGAGCACAGGCTTAGGAACAAAGTGATCACAGGTTCAAGAGCCAAATATTCACTGTGCAACTTGGAGCAAGTCACTTAACCTCCCAGTGCTCCAGTCCATCAGCACTGTGAACATGACCAGAAGCACAGACTCACTGAAAAGGAGATATTACACCTTAGTTGTGTTATCCTGGGCAAATATTTAGTTGTTTATTAAAGCTTGGACTGAAATCCTGGCCTGTGATTGGCCAAAACATAGAAACACAGAATTTGTCAGCAGAAAAGGACCGCTTGGCCCTCACAGTCTGCCCAGATGGTCCCTGTCTAGTCCATCTCCACAGACCCTAATTGGTCTTCAGCAACCCTCCCTCCTCCCTTCCTATTTACTAATACTCCCTTACGTCCATTGCACGCATGCTTGAATCCCTCTGCTGTTTTTACCTCCATCACTTCCACTGGCAGTCTGTTCCAGGCATTCACCACTCTTTCAGTGAAGAAGTACTTCCTCACATCCCTCTTAAACTGCCCTCTCCCCCAGCTTCATCGCATGCCTCTGGTCCTGGTGCTCTCTCTCTCTCATTTGAAAGACTGCCCTCCTGCACCCTATTCACCCCTGTGAGGTACTTGTAGGTCACCATCATGTTTGCTTTCTCTCTCCTCTCTTCCAGTGTGTACATGTTGTGATTCCTCAATCTCTCTTTGCAGGGCTTTTGATGCTACCCTTGCACCATTTTAGTTGCCCTCCTCTGGATTGCTCCCACGCTGTCGGTGTCCTTTCTTAGGTGTGGTTTCCAGAACTAGAAGCAATACTCCACGTGGGGTCTCACAAGTGAGCGATGCAGTGGCAACACCTTGTCCCTCATCCTGCAGGAGAGAGCTCTTCCGATGCATCCGAGAATCCCACTGGACCTACCCACTGCTCTGTCACAATGCCCTGCCACTTGTGATAACCCCAAGGTCCCTTTCTCGCTTAGTGACTGTCAGTACACCCTCAAATCCTATATTCGGCTCCTGGGATCCTATGCTCCAAAGCCTTGATTTTGCACTTTTTAGCACTGAATCCCAACTGTCATGCTCTTGACCACTCCTCGAGTTTCTCAAGTTCCCTACGCATTCTCGCCACACCCTACCAAGTGTCAACCCTATTACAGATTTTGGTGTCATCTGCAAAGATTCTCTGCAATGCCGCTTATGAAGACATTAAAGAGGACCAATCCCAGTACTAAGCCCTCTGGCACCCTGCTGGTCACTCTCCCCTCATTAGCTTGAATACCATTAACCACCACCCTCAGTCGTCTATTCATTAAGCAGCAGCTTACTGAACTGACCACTCTGGATCTCACCCCTAGGCTGTAATAAAAAGCATGACTACATGTCTTTATATGTGAACATGACCAGAAACAGCCATAACAATATGTAAAGGAAGTGAACATAAACTGTTCAAAATCTGCCACTGATTATGTTTTGACCCAGCAGGTTCATCTTTAGACTCAAATTTATTTTACATCAGTGGGTCCAATTTGACACATTGTAAAACCCCCAGCGCTGTCACCGCAGGCACCAGTGCCCTCAAGATAGCTAGCAACAAGGAATAGTGCAAACAAAACCTGCCCATTGCACATGAAGAGTAGCTCTTAAAAAAAAAAAAAAAATCAATTAAAGAAAATAAGATGGCACCAGTATCCAAGCACTCCCTGATGAGACTGTCACAAACACACCACACACACACACTTCCCTGCTCCTGATTTTTGAAAAAGGAAAAAAAAAGTCCCCCTTATAGTCCACTAGCCCACCCACCTCCCTGTCCCAGTCACTGCATCTCTACCTCCACCCCCAAAATGGAAGCCAGTATTCACCACCTGCTCACCTCAGCCACCAGCCGCTATCTCACACAAGTACACTCACTTGTGTTTATGTAATAACTATCAACACTGCACATTAGCATGAGTACAATATCGTTAAAGTTATTTCAATAACACAACTCAGCATATTTGTGTAAGACAGCAGCTGGCAGTGAAGATGAGCAGAGGGTGTATACCGCCCACCATCTCAGGGTCATATTGGGGGGGTGATCACTGGGATGGGGAGGTGGATGAGCCACTGAACTACAAGCCAAAATACTTTTTTTTTTTAATTATGAGGAGAGGACACTAGATTACAAGGGAACATATTGGCACTAGGAGTGATGGAACAATAAATAAGAAGAAGCCACAGTTACCAAAGAACAAAGAAGTGCAATGGGGGGAGGGGGGCATAACTCAGGTTTAATAAAAAAAGATCTTATCCAGAGTTGTTTCAGAATATAGTGTGATCATGCCGATACTTGAGAATCAGCTCCTGACTTCCAGTACTCACACTGCCCTCAGTCTTTGAATTCGGGACACTATAACTATTGCCAATAGTGCATTCGGCAGGGTCAATATCGTTCCCACTATATCCCTCACCTCCAGTTAGTATTTGTATTATGTTCCACCACAAATACAGCTACTTGTCTGGACAAACCAGGTCACTAGAATTTTATATATATATATATATATATATATATATATATATATATATATATATATATATATATATATATATACATACATATATATATATATATACATATTATATATAATACATATATATATAACATTATATATATAATATATACATATACACACACACACACACACATACGTATGCACTCACAAATGCATGGTGCAGTATTTTCTAAGCCACACCTTTTAATGCAAATCCCTTTATATGTGCAATAACACACTCTAGGGTATAGCATTCACTGGAAAATGTAAGTACACAGAAACATAGATGACTTTGACGACAGATAAGGACTGCTTGGCCCACCTAGTCTGCCCATTCCCCTACCTATTGGATAAGCTGCAGATCCTAGTTAACCAACAGCCTACTTCTTCCTACCCTCAACCGGAATTGCCTTATGTCTGTCCCATGCATTCTTGAATTCCCCCACTGTTTTTGACCCCACGACCTCCTCAGGAAGGCTGTTCCATGCGTTCACCACCCTCTTTGTGAAAAAATACTTCCTCACATTGCCCTGAGCCCTCCCCTCCATCTTCAAATTGTATCCCCTTGTTCTTGCACATCTCTTTTTCTGAAAGATGCTACACTCTTGGACTTTGTTGATTCCCTTGAGGTACCTGAAAGTTTCTATCATGTCACCCCTCTTCCTCCTTTCCTCAAGGGTATACATATTAAGCTCCTTTAGTCTCTTCGTATGGCTTCTGTTGCAGACCCTGCACCATTTTAGTTGCCCTCCTCTGGACTGCCTCAATCCTGTCTATGTCTTTGTGGAGATGGGAGTACTCCAGATGGGGTCTCACCAACTGTCTGAGGAGCACTTGGCCTCTAGTCTCATAGCTCGGCAAAGCTGGAGGAGTGCCTATATCTGCAAACGACCACACACCATGTCACGTGTTACGGACTGCTTAGAGAAACCAAGACATGATTAGTCAAATATGATCACATGAGCATGCATTATTCCAGCACAATAGCACAGATAAAAAATCCTTAGCATTCTGAACCTTCTATTCAATTGTAAAACTACAAATCAAGAAGTCATTATAATTGCAATAAAGCACTCCAGTGTGTAACTGTCATATTGGCACTTCTTGCTATGTAAAGCTTTCAACACTGCCGTGAGCCTCACTTCCACAGGTGGGCTGTTATATAAGCAATAAGGCACGGAAAGGGCATTGGTCGTCTGGGGTTAACTCTCGTCCAGGTGCATAGTGAGGCACAAGAAGCTTGCACAGAGTGGCTTTAGCTCCTGGAAGTGCATTAACCCCAGATAACCAAAACCCCGGAATGTCTTACTGCCCTTACAACCAATGCTCCAGATAATGTTGACAGGTAGGAGTAATTTACTCACCAGTTTTAAAATACAGTGAGTAAAACAAAATTGGGATGCGTACGAGTGCTGTATATCTGGAAAAAAACTGTTCCTTTTGAATCACCAGTTATGTTATGAAGCACTATTCCATGTAGTGTGAAGCATTTAAATTTTGTACAGCACCTTGGTTTTTGAAAGGCGCCACAAAAATAAAGTTTATTATTATATTTACAAATGTTGGGCAAGTTCTGGTACTCATTAAAACATTTTCAAGAGTATTTCTTAAAATGAGGTGAATAAAATAGGTCGGTACTCACTTTATCCAGAGCCCTGCTTACAACAAAGGTAACTAGATACTTTAAAAGAAAAAATAAAAAAAAAACCTTTTAACATAGAAACATAGAATTTGACGGCAGATAAGGACCGCTTGGCCCACCCAGTCTGCCCATTTCCCTACCTACTGGATAAGCTGCAGATCCTAGTTAGCCAGCAGCCTACTTCTTCCTACCCCCACCCCCTAGAATGGCCTTAAGACTGTCCCATGCATGCTTGAATTCCACCACTGTTTTTGACTCCACAACTTCCTCCGGAAGGCTGTTCCATGCATCCACAACCTCTCTGTGAAAAATACTTCCTTAAATTACCTCTGAACCGCCCTCTATCTTCAAATTGTGCCCCTTGTTTCGCACACCTCTTTTTTGAGAGATGCTACCTCTTGGACTTTGTTGATTCCCTTGAGGTGCTTGAAAGTTTCTATCATGTCCCCCTCTCCTCCCTCCCTCGAGGCTATACATATTAGCTCCTTTAGTCTTTCTTCATGTGTCTTCGGTGCAGACCCTGCACCATTTGAGTTCCCCTCCACTGGACAGCTTCCATCCTGTCTATGTCTTTGGAGATTGAGTCTCCAGAACTGCACGTAGTACTCCAGATGGGGGTCTGACCAGCTGTCTGTACAGAGGATAATAACTTCCAGTTTTCTACTGGTGATGCCTCCTATGCATCCCAGTATCCCCCCAGCCCTCCTTGCTGCCCTCTCACATTGCTTGCCCACCTTTAGGTCATCTGATATGACTACCCCCAGGTCCCTTTCCATTTTTGTTGTTGTCAGCATGTCACCCCCCATTGTATACTCTTCCGGGTTTTTGTTTCCCAGGTGCATTACCTTGCACTTCTTAGCATTGAATCTAAGCTACCATACATTTGACCATTCCTCTAACCTTGCCAAGTCCCTTCTCATCCTTTCCACTCCACCTTGTGCATCAACTCTGTTGCAGATCTTTGTGTCATCTGCAAAGAGACATACTTTTCTTCCAGTCCTCTGCACTGTAAGCTATAAAGACATTGAAGAGGACCGGTCCTAATCTTGAACCCTCACATTGTACCCCACTAGTAACCCCTTTCTTCAGAGTGGACTCCATTTACTATTACTCTGTGTCCTATTCTCCAGCCAATTCTTTACCCAGGCTGTCATCTTGGGACCCATCCCAGGCTGGCTAACTTGTATATTAATTTTGTGTGGGACTGTGTCAAATGCCTTGCTAAAGTCTAGGTAGGCCATGTCCACAGCCCCTCCCTGATCTACTACTTTGGTCACCCAGTCAAAGAAGTCCATCAGATTCATCTGGCATGACCTTCCCTGGTGAATCCATGCTGCCTTGGGTCCTGTGCCCCTCTGGCCTCTAGATACGACAATTCTTTCCTTCAGAAGTGATTCCATCATTTCCCTATCACTGAGGTTAAACTAACAGTTCTGTAGTTTCCTGCTTCTGCCTTGCTCTCACTTTTGTGAAGGGAATCACATCTGCCTCCTCCAGTCCTCGGGTACCACCCCATCCTCCCATGATTTGTTAAAGAGGGTAGTCAGTGGTGTCACTAGTTCTACCCTTAGTTCTTTAGAATTCTGGGATGAATCCCATCAGGTCCCATTGCTTTGTCCACCTTCAGTTTTAAGAGTTCTTTCAGAACCCTTTTTTCTGTAAATGGGCTGGTATCAACTTCTGTATCCAGAGTGTTTCTACTGTTTGTTTTAGGTACCTCCCTCTTCCTTTGTAAATACTGAGCAAAAATATTTGTTTAGTATCTTTGCCTTTTCACAGTCTCCCTCTGCCCACCCTCCTTCCCCTTTATTAAGCCTCACTATCCCTTCCTTGGTCTTCCTTCACTCCCTGATGTACCTATAAAAGGTTTTATCCCCCTTCTTAACTGAGTTGGCTATCTTTTCCTCGGTTTGACTGCCTTCCCAGCTTCTTTTTGCTTTAACTGATACAGTTCTCTGTCCTGCTCCTTCTGTGATTCTTTGTACTTCCTGAATGCTTTCTTTTTCTCTTGAACCTTCACTGCCACTTCCTTTGAGAACCATAGTGGTTTCTTACATCGTCTTGTTTTGTTTATTTGCTTCACACAAAGGCTCGTTACCTCTGTGATGGCAGTTTTTATTATTCCCCATTGTTCTTCCACCCCTCCTTCCTGCCCATTTGCTAGTGCATTCCTTAGGCACTCACCCATTTTGGCAAAGTCAGCACTCCTAAAGTCCAGTACTTTTGCCTTTGTATGGCTTGACTCTATTGCTGTGTTTATTGTGAACCATACTGTTCGATGGTCGCTAGTTCCTAGATGGCTACCACTTCTACATCTGTGATCCTCTCTCCATCTCCATTTGAGAGAACAAGGTCAAGATTGTTCCCTCTCGAGTGGGCTCCAATACTAGTTGTCTAAGGCATGCCCCAGTGGGGCATCTAGAATAACCCACTCTTGATGGCTGCTGCAACTGCACTCCAGTTAACATCTGGCATATTCAGATCACCCATCAGCAATATCTCCCTTTTTCTGCCATTCTAAGTATACTTTTCTATCATTTCTGTCTGCTTCCTCCCCTGAGAGAGGAGGTCTGTATAGAACCCTGTGCGTATTGTGGATGCCATTTGCCTGTCTCAAATGTACCACAGTGCTTCTTCTCCTCCCTGTTTACCCTTTTGTTCTATTGCTTTGATTCTTCCCTTATGTAAGATCTCTCCTCCTCCTCCTCTTTTACCCTCCCTGTCCCTCCTGTAGATAGTGTATCCTGGTATGTTTATGTCCCAGTCATGGTTTTGTGTTGTACCATGTTTCTGTGACTGCCACGATATCCAGATGTTCCTCCTCCATCAAAGGCACTAATTCAGAGCTTGTTACCCAGACTACGGGCACTGGTACTCATTGCTCTCCATTTTTGATGGCTTTACCTTCTGTTGCAGCATCCCCACTGACCTTTCTACCTCTGTCTTTTCTCATTTAGTACCCTGTTTTGTAGGGAGAGGCTGGGATTTTCCTGCTGCTTATCAGTGCCCTCCACCTTTGACTAGTTTAAAAGCTTGCCAATGAAGCATTTAAACCAATTGTTCAAAAGACTTGTTCCACTCCTGGACAGATGGCACTCATCCTGTTAGTAGGCTGGTGTCCTCCAGATGGAACCCCAGTCCCAATGAAGCCAAACCCCTGTGCTCCACACCATTTTTTCAACCATTCATTAAACTGCATGGTGCAAAGTACCCTTGCCTCACTCATGCCATTGACAGGCAGCACCTCTGAGAAGGATACTGTGTGTGCTACTTGTCTTAGGCCCCTTCCCAACTCTACCAAGTCTTTCTGCACTGCTCTAATCTCATGATGAGCCAAGTCATTTGTCCCTAGGTGGACAATGACGTCCAGCTCAGACTCCCGTGCAGCTGTTCTCGTGATCCTGAGGATGCGCTTCCTGTCCCTCCAAGCCATGGCACCAGGCAGGCACTTTACTTCAGTTTTCCCTGCTCCCCCCAGTTCTATCCCCTAATAACTGAGTTCCCCACCAGGAGCTGCTTCCTTTCCCTGTGGTGTCCTCTGCCTCCTTCCTGTGGGCCTCCCTTGTGACAGTTGTCCTCAGCCTCCTTAGTCTCCTCTGCGGGTGCATCCATAGGGGAGCTATGCTCCCCCAGAATGGTGTATGGATTATGGAGTGGAACAACTGACTGACTGAAAAACTGGTCTTTTCTTTCAAGAGTCACTAGTAAAATGTTGTCCATCTCCACAAGTCACTCATCTGTGCTTCCACACATTCAATGGATGGACTGTTTGTTTACTACATATTACAAAAATTCACAAACTTCTGCACAAGTCCTCTGGGAGAATGTTTACCCCCTCACACACAAAAGAAGAACTTATATGGAGCCATGTGTCAATTTTATCTTCAGCAGGGTAAACAGCAGAGACTACCCCAGCAAACTGGTAAGAAGGTGATTTTTTTTTTTTTTTATGGTCACCAAAGAAATTCCAGGAAAGAAAAATGTGAAAAATACTTTTACATTTTGTTCATGTTTGGTCCCTCCACCTCTCTTACTGCGGAAAGACTCCAGGAAGATTTCAATGCGGTTCAGCTTTGGTTTCGTACAAACCAGCTTTTCCTCAACCCAAAGAAAACTATCTCACTAACGTTCGGAATGTGGAAAAGACTCTCACGCCTCTCCTCAACCCCCACCTTCCACACCACTGACTGATCCCCCCTTGAGGATTGCACCTCTTTCTGATATCGCAGGGTATGGCTTGACAAGCACCTCAACTTTTCTGTTCACATCGACTCAATGCACAAAAAACTTCATCCCAAACTGGAAGCTGTATACCACAATAAGGCTTGCCTACCTTTACCGGCCTGCAAAGCTATCATACAGAAAATGATCCTCCCGATATTTGACTACAGCAAAGTAGTCTATAGCACAGCCTCTAAATCAACCTTAACCAAGCTAGATCCTCTCTATCATTTCTTCTGCCATTTTACCTTGGACCGCCCACCCGCGATGCACCACTGCACCCTCTATAAGTCACTTGACCAGACATCTTTACAGGATCGCAGACAGGCCCACTGCACTAGGGTCACAGCTAAATTCTGGGCACAATCCCTTCCCTCATACCTCCAGTCGGCCCTCTCTGTCCAGCCCCCACTGCGTATGCACTCAGGAACACAGATTCCAGGCTCTTCTTCGTCCCACGCATGTCCTCATACAAAGGTCAAGCTGCTTTCAGATGCCGTATGCCCAAACTGTGGAACACCTTTCGGCCCGAGGTATTTTAATAGGCAGCAGGCAACACCTAAACCATCTCCTCATGTGCACTTCTCTCCAACTGCACATGCTCCTAGCTCTTTTCCTTCCACCATGCCCAGCTATCCGCTCTCTTGGGGCTTCTAGGGCTCACCAAATTAGTTAGTACTTGTCTAAGCATGCTAGGCATATTTTTGGTTTATATTGTGCCTTTTGACCAGCCTGATTGCTACTCCGGTATCCCACCCACTGTGTAACCTTGTGGGATATTGGCTCTGTAGCGAAATGTATCTGCTGCTGTGTATTCTGCTTACTGCTCTGTATTCTTCCTGTGTGCTACTGTATTTGTATATTTTCCTGCTCCCCCTTCCCCAGGACGCATCTGGAATCGAGCGGTCCCCGCTCAACATGCCTTTCCTGGTAAAATTCTTAAATAAAAAAATAAATGTTTGTAAGGTGCGTATCATTAAAGATTGTTTTTATTATTTATTTAAATTTATGGGAATATTAAATGTTAGGGTCTTTTTAAAGGTTTTCAGTGAGTAAAAGTGGCAGCCATGTTTGTCATGGGAACCAGGGATGAGTAAAGTGGGTCATGAATTTTGTATGTGATTTGCCCAAATCCAAATCCCACTGCCTGAGCTTGTTCCAAACTGTACATTTCTGGGGGATTGACATATTTGTTTCAGAACTTATTTAACTAATCAGAAAACCAGAAATTTGCAACCCATTTTATAACCCACAATATACAATGGCAAGAAAGAATGCTGGGCTCTGATTGGTCAATCTGAGGCTGGATCAGTGATGTTATCACAGAACAACATCACGGATCTAGTCCCAGAACACACATGACCGAATGCCATCAGAAGAAAAATCACTCCACATGCAGATTAGGGAGATATAACAATTTGCTAGTTACTGTACCCACAATTCCTCACTATGTAAATCAGTAAAATTAGGATACAGGCTATTATGTTTCTGTACTCACTACAGAAATAGGAGACGACATCTCTCAGTAAAGAAATCTCAGCTATCAGTGCATGCAGAATGCTTCATTTTGAAAATAAACATCTAAGATATATTGTAACTACTACAAAAATAGGAGACTGTACCTCCCAGTAAAGAAAAATTAGAGTCCTGTACTGTACCCACAATGACTTGCCATATGTTTCTACATATTAGGTGCTATATTGCAGTCACCATTACCAAAATAGGAGAACATTTAAGTTAGTTTTATAATTTACCCAGAATTCCTTGTTGCTGTATGTAAATCAGCATATTGCCATTATACTGCTGTAGCCATTACATAGTAGGTGCCATATTGCAGTCACCACCACCAAAACGGGAATCTGCACTGCTAAGTAAGGACAATTTAACTTTATAATATACCCAGAATTCCCTGTTGCTGTATGTAAATAAGCAGATCAGCTGATTATACTGTTGTAACCATTACCAAAATAAGAGTCAACTGATTTAAGAAAAAGGGACTACTGTATGTGCAAATGTTAAAATGTAAGGGAAAATGTATTCTAAAAAATTTTTTTATCTTTTCCTTTGTTTTCAACAATGGCACCACTGTATAATAGGAATAATGCACTCCAGGGTGTGTGACGAGCTGGAATAAAGAACAGTTATGCAAGAACTTACCGTAACAGTAGATCTTCGAGGGGATCTCAGTCATCAGGTCACACCATAGAAACTTCACCATCGGGCAAGCAGGATCCACAGGGAAGATTTTCAGCAGTACAACTAAGGACCGCCCAGGCCAACGTTGTCTGCCGAAATCAACAACCCCATAAAAGGTGTGAGCAGCCCCGCTTCCTCCTCAGTTCTTTTCCCCCAGAGACAAAGGGACCATAACTCTAGCCATGGGGGAGAGGGGAGAGAGAGAGAGGCGCCCAGGCCTATAAGAAACGCTTGATACTCCAGACAGCCAGTTCCAGTAAAGAGCCCTAAGAAGGAGGATGGCGGGAGGGAAGACAGACCTGATGACCGAGATCCCTTCAAAGATCTACTGTTATTGCAAATTCTTACATAACAGTTACATCTTCTTCGGAGGTATCTCAGTCATCAGGGCACACCGTAGGAATGAGTCCCAAGCAGTTACAGGTGCAGACAGTCTGGGAGGAAGGCCAACTTTAAGCTTAAGACAGGAGGCCATGCAGCACAGCGCTGCCAAAACCTGCACGGGCTCTAGAGGCAACGTCCAGACTGTAGTGTTTGGTAAAAGTGTGGACGGCACTACAGGTGGCAGCCACACAATTGTCAGCAGCTGAGACCCCTCGGAAATAAGCCACAAAGGTAACCATACCTTTTGTGGAATGAGCTTTGACTGTTCCTGGCAATTCTATGCCGTACTTCTTGTAGGAGAACACAATGCAATTAGCCAGCCATTTAGATAAATATTGTTTAGAAACCTGAACGTCCTTCTCTACCTGTGACGAAAGAAACAAACAACTGCTTTGACTTCCTGCATTCCTTGGTTCTGAGCAGGTAATATTTCAAGGTTCTGCACGCATCTAATGTATGGAACAGTGCTTCCCCTGGATTGGCACGCTCTGGAAAATAAACAGGAAGGTGGATAGACTGGTTCAGTGTAAACCCAGACACCACCTTAGGGAGAAACGTAGGATTCGTGTGCAAAGACACCCTGTCTTTGTGAAAAATTAACTAGGGCTCCTCGCACCAGAGGGTTAGAAGTTCTGAAATTCTTCGAGCATAAGTAATAGCAACTAAAAATAACACTTTCCAGGAAAGAAAGCGTATCTCACAAGTTGTGGGTGGCTCAAAAGGAGACAGGGTCAACTTCTCCAAAATAAAATTCAAATCCCAAGCTGGGACAGGAGTACGGATTGGGGGTTTCAGATGCAGGAAGCCCCTCAAAAAGGTACAGGAAGCATCCAGCTGAGCTATGGTACGGTCATCCATGGGCTCGTGAAACGCTGAGACAGCCGAAAGGTGCACCTTGAGGGAGGAGTACTGGAGACCAGAGTCAGACAGAGGTATCAGGTAGTCCAGGATCTGGCTCACTGGACAGGTGAAAGAGTCCAGATTATGCTTGGCAGCCCATCTGGCAAACTGCTTCCAATTCATGGCATAAGTGGCTCGAGTGGAAGGCTTCCAAGAGGCAACTAGGGCATCCGCTACTCTATCGGAAACTCAAAATCTAACGATGGCTACACCCTCAGGAGCCAAGTATGCAAATGGAGGGACCTGAGGTTGAGATGGACCAGGTTCCCCCAAACCTGGGTCAGCAGATTCCTGCAGGGGGGGAGAGGGACCGGAGGCTCCTCCGCCAGCTGCTGAAGTAATGGAAACCAATCTGGCGAGGGCGGAATGGAACTACCCTCCATCAGCAGTGCAATTAGCACTCTCTGAATCAGCAGAAACGGAGGGAAGGCATAAAGGAACCTTCCGCTCCAGGAGAGGGACAACGTGTTTCACTAGAAAACTCCAGGCCCTGGAACTAGTGAGCAGAAATTGGGCAGTTTTGCATTGAGTGGGTAAGCAAAATGGTCCAACTCTGAACAACCCCATCTGTCGAATAGATCTTCTGTGACAGATGAGAGAAGTTCCAACTTGTGCATACAGGACTGAGTCCGGCTGAGGCTGTCCACCACAGCATTTAGCACTCCTCGGACATGAACTGCCAAGAGGGTCAGGCGGTGGTCTAACACCCAATGCCACACTCTCATGGCCTCCCTGCATAGAGGGTACAAATGCGTTCCCCCCCCAGCTTGTTGATGTAGTACACTACACTGAGGTTGTCCGATTGAATCAACAGCTGACCCGGAAGAACATCATTCTGAAAAGCCTGCAAGGCATACAGAACCACCTGCATCTCCAGAACATTCATATGCAGGGAGGTTCTGTTCTGGGACTAAGAGCCCTGAGTTTAAAAGGGACCCAGATGAGCCCCCCCAGCACAAACCGGAGGTATTCCTGGTGAGGATTTACTGTGGAGAGGAGATCTGGAATCAGACTCCTTGCAACAGGTTCAGTGGGTCCATCCACTACTGGAGCACATTGTGGACAGGGGAACAGACCAACACTAACTGATCTAATTTGTCCGTTCGCTGGTCCCAGTGTACTCCGAGAATCCACCGGAGGATGCACATGTGGAGCCAGGCCAATGGAACAGTGGGGATGGCAACTGTCATCAGCCCCTACAGCATCAAGTACATCCTGGCAGGAATATAACAGCCCTGGACCACTTCCTGAGCCTGGGCAATAAGGTATTCCACCCTGTTTTGAGGCAGGAAAGCCTTCCCCTGTACAGAATCTAGAACCGCCCCTATGTATTGCAGCCTTTGGGATAGAACCAGGACCAACTTGGGCAGGTTGACGGTAATGCCCAGGGAGAGAAATAACTGCAGAGTTCCCTCTAAGGTCCCCAGGAGCTGTTCCTTGGACAGGGCCGTTAGGAGTCAATCATCCAGATAAGGGAAGATGTACATTCCCTCACTTCTGAGGGCCGCAACTACTGCTGTTAACTACTTGGTAAAGACCTGCAGTGCAGAGGACAAGCCGAAGGACAGCACTTTGAATTGGTAATGCTTGCCCTGGGCTTTAGGTGTAATGCATAGAGTCAAGGTCCCTTTTGGACCAACTTGCCTTTGAAGGACTAATGCTGGACATTAATCAATTTAGGAAAATACCATGCTGCTCTTCGACTCATTAAACACAGCATAATTTAGGTTCCTGTTATTATTACAGTTTGTAACAAGGTAACCCCAGAGGTGGTATTTCTATATAGTGAATGCACGCATCCTGTTAGTAAAGGACTCTTGTCCTAAATGGTAATATGTAAATCGGATAGTCCACTATATGTATATTTCAATAATGTTTCATTGATAAACTAATAAAAAATAAAGTTAAAAAAAACGTAATGCCTGCCCTGGAAAAGAAACCGGAGGAACCTCCTGTGGTGAGGAAACACTGAGATGTGCAGGTAAGCATCCTGCATTACCAGAGGATACAGCCAGTCACCTTTCTTGAGAAGGGGCATCAGACCTGGCAAAGTTACCATTCGGAATTTTTTG
Source organism: Neoceratodus forsteri (assembly GCA_016271365.2). Taxonomy (NCBI): domain Eukaryota; kingdom Metazoa; phylum Chordata; order Ceratodontiformes; family Ceratodontidae; genus Neoceratodus; species Neoceratodus forsteri. Next base: position 687,175,119 of record CM028134.1, read on the forward strand.
TGCTGGACATACAGATTGGAGATCTTTTAGGTCTAAAATGGGCCTCAGATCCCTGGTCTTTTTGGGTACCAGAAAGAACCTGGAATAAAACCCCTCGTTTCTCTGGTGACTCGGAGAACAGACAAGTGGGTCAGGTGGTAGTTGGAGGAGAGAGGAGGAGTTTCTGGGGGTGGCTCGGTGAGCTCCAGAGTGTGACCCCTGTCTATGATTTGAAGAATCCAGGCATCTGATGTAATGGTTCTCCATTGATTGAGATGGAGGGAGAACTGACCTCCGACCACCACCTTGTGGTTGGGGAACGCCTGAGGGGATCTGGCAAGGAGTCAAGTGGAGGCAGATCCAGACACCGGGGCTGATCCATCACCTCTAGGACACTTGGCCGCTACTCCTGCGGTGGAAGGGGCAGGCAGGGAGGTGGAGGCTCTACGTTTGCCCTGTGGGCCGCAAGGCTGCTCCTGGCCTATTAGACACCTTGCAAAAGGGAAGGCGCTGCCTGCTCTTAAGCTGTATGTGATAGAGTGAGTGAACAGATTTAATAGCCCTGCCAGATGCCTGCAAGTCATTAATGTCCTGGACATCTGGCCCCAAAGAGCTTAGTGCCACTGAAGGGGGCATTAAGCACCTTCTGCTGAACATCAGCAGCAAAGCTAGAGACCCTCAGCCAGGAGTGTCTACAGAGGCAGATACCGGTGGCAGAAGCCTTGGCAATAGTGTCAGAGATATCAGAGGGCCCGAAGGAGGTGCTTGCTAACATCCTCAACGTTCTGTAAGCACTTGAAAACCTCCTGCTTCTAGGTACCTTCTAGAAGGACCCGGGCAGTGGCCCTGCCCTTCCTCCAGTTGGTATTCTGGTACTTTACCATATGGAACAGGTAGTTTTCAATCCTCAGCCCAAGGAGGAGGAGGAGGCATAAACCCTCTTGCCCCAAAGATCAATTCTGCATGACACACTGTCTGGGGGGAGGGAGCTAAGGTGCTTGGGCACCTTAGACCTGTCATGAGCTACCTTTATGACCACTGAATCGGTTTCAGGCTGGGCAGCATAATTTGGAAACCCCTGAGGGGCATGGTAAAGTTTATCTACCCTCCGGGGCATAGCTGGCACCATGTCAAACCTGTGCCAGGCTGCAGTAGTAGCATTCCTAAAAGCAGGCAAAATAGGAGGAATGATCTTGTGAGGAGACTCTGGGATCTCATGGAAATCCACCAAGTCCTTTCTGGTGGAATCCTCATCCTCAGTATGGAAGCCCCCTGAGGACAACTGCTTCATGATATTGAAGAAAGTAGGGTCCTCTGGAGGAGACCTAGGAGTATATTACAGAATCCTTGCTGGCTGAGGAAGCTGTGGAGCTATCTGAATTGAGGGGTTCATCCTCCTCTTCCTCATGAGGAAGAATAAGGTCAGGATGGTACTCCTCCTCGACGTTGACCTCTTCCAACTCAAGGTCCGGCGTTTGAGGCACCAATAACAGTCTGCGGAGGGGGGGGGGACAGCTTGCGGCTATAGAGGACAGGTTGACGACAATGCTGCCATCGATGGCACAAGCAATGTAGGCCTGTAAGTGCCTAACTGGTGAACAATCACCCAGGTGAATTTAGTCAAAATCTCATTGAGACTTATAACAGTTGAGGACTGTGTCAACGGCAGTGGGGGAGGTCAACGGCAAAGGGATCAATGACCCACAAGATGGGCCCCGAGAACCCGAAGAGTCTGTAGCCCAAGGGCCTGGGGTTTGATCAGGCCTCAACAAGACGGCCACTAACAACCCGGAAGTCGGCGACCAGTTGCCCTGAATATCAGACAGAGACGCTGTTGTACGGGTCTGGTAGGCACGGAGACCTGGACAGCACGTTTATGCGTCAGCGCAGCCGACGAGGAAGGAGTGGCCATCAGGGAGCGGGACCGCCACCACAGGGAGCAGTCCCAATCCCAGTCCTTTTTGTGAGGCTTTCCCCCCAGAGGACTTGTCTCGGGCTTTAGCAGCCTGGAAAGCCGATGACCCTGCTGATGACTGGGAAGCTGGGACCCAGAGATCCCCTGCTCGGAACTAGCTACCTGTTGTTCCATGAGGAAATTTTTAAGAGTTTCTTGCATTGCCTGAGGGTTTTTGATTAAACTTCTGGCAGAGCTCACAGTCAGAGACTTCGTGTTCAGGACCAAGACAGCAGACACACAGCAAGTGTTCATCTGTGGAGGCAATCTTCTTTCCACAGCAGCAGTGACAGAAGAGAGAAGTCAAAGGATTAGCTCAACATAAACAAAATAAAGGAATCTCTTTTAAAAAAAGAGATTCAAAAGGAGTAGGATTGAAAAATCTGTAGGCAAGATTTGGCGTGAAACTGTGTTGGAGCTTCCACGAAGACCCATGCGAACAAGTCAACAGATAGAAAGAACTGAGGAGAGAGTGGGGGCCACTCACGCCTTTATAGGGTTGATGACATTGGCAGACAACAACGGTGAGGGAGGCCCCAGTTCTACTGCTGAAAATCTTCCATGTACATCCTGTTTCATTGACAGTGAAGTTAGTATGATGTGACCTGATGACTGAGATACCCCGAAGATGGTCACTTCTCAGGTGTTGGATGCACCGAGGTGTCACATTATCCCAGCAAGGCACACACCCTGTCATACATTACTGCCTTGTGTTGCTATTTAAGCAATAACTCTTGAACAAAAGTGGAAAAAAAAAAAACTCTAGTGCTCCCCTGCTAGTATGTTTCCTGTTCTTGTCTCCTTAAATCTGAGTAGGTGAGTTCTCCCCTTCTTTTAGTGCTCAGCTGGTTGTTGTTGTCCTAGTTTTGATTGCTAGTGTTTCCTCTACAGTGCCTTCAAGATGCCACTTTATTTCTTGACCCCCGGGTAGGTTTGGGTTATAAACATATTATAAGTCCAGCCATGACAATTGTATTCTGGGGGATTTTAACCTATTATCTCAATGTTCCCTTATGAAGTTTAAATTTTCAGTCAGAGTTTATTTGCACTGTGCTTCTCCATTTATTTTCAGTAGTTTTATTGAGTGTTTTTGTTTGTCAGTATTTCACTCCCACAACCAGCCATGTCCCTCCTTCAGGCTCAACATCCCCAGCCCCATCACAAGGGTTCCTGTGGATTTACAGTCAGCCTCTTCCTTCTTCCCCATGGCTTCCATACCATAGGCGATGCCACCTTGATAGTGCAAGGACTGCGAGGGGTTGAGTTGTCACCATGCACTGGTCGGGGATCTACTACTTTCTCTCCAATGGAACATAGACACGTGGTGATGCAAGCGTCAGACGCACCCTAGCGTGCAAAGCGCATCACCATTGGCATCCCTTCCCCATGTTCTGCTACAACGTGTGCACTGCCACCTGTGGCCACCAAGGTGGCAGTGTTGCACCAGCACTGACATCCCACACTTCCTGGAGGAGGGCATCCTCTGGGACACTCAATCTTCTTCCCAGGGCCAGCTCCTATAATGACCCAAGCTCGCTTCTGATCCCAGGTCACCGGCATCATGAGCAGAAGTGCTACCTCTGTACCAACAGGCTGGCTATTCTGAAGTATGTGTAACCTATTTCACACTGCCTAGTTATGAAATTATTACTTAGAATCTACCATGCTGTACTGCTGCCCCTGTAGTTCTCTCCTCAATTTTTAGCTAAGCTACAGCTATAGCTGGTTGGAAATAGATAGTTTCTTTTATCATCCCCCCCCCCCCCGTCTCTCCTCTCTCGTTTTTCTGTTTCTCTAATTTCCATACACCAAGCACCCTCTACTTTTAGCCTCCTACCCCGTTCTTAGCCTACCCATCCCTCTAGACCATTCCCACTCTCATAGTTTTCTTTGTCTCTTCCTCCATATATTTTCTCCTCTCCCATCCTTCTGAAATGCTCGCTCTCACCCCCACCACCATTCTACTAACATCAGCATGGAAGTAAGGAGCAGTGGGCCCCCTAATGCAAGTCCCACAAAGCCCCTCTGAGGAAGAAACAGGACTTGTGCTGCTCAAAGAGACTTTATGAGAATTGCGCAAACGGGACTCGCTGCTCCTCACTTCTGTACCAGCATTATTGCTTCAGACAGGGAAATTGGGAATTGCCTTCTAATCACACATGACCAACTAAAAATATAGGCATGTAACACCACCAAGTGGATCAAAAAAAAATTGGTTCTTTCACACAGCAGATGAGCCAATACAGTTTCTAATCTTGCTTTGATCTTTGCTGCTCAGAAGGTTCATCTCAGAGAGCTGTTTACCTGTATTCTTATAGAGTCACTTGCCATTTTGTTTTGTTTTTTTGCATGCCAATTCCATTTTTGCAAAACAAGATGGCAGGGTGCAAATAAGGGATATTACAGTCCTTCTGTTTTTTGGTATCACGAGATAATGAGTTTAAACCATGGGCCTTCCCCTCTGCCCCCCCCCCCCACCAAAAAAGGTCTTGCTGGTTTTCACCTTAATGTACAGAACCTAGTCCATAAGTTAGAACAAGTTTGTCTGCTGATCTTGCAATACAAGTCTGATGTCCTAATAATCCTGGCTCTCAGACAGGATCATAAGATCAGTGATACCAACTTCATCATTGCTGGTTATGTGGTTCACAGACAGCATTGTCAGATTTGAGGATTTAGTGTGGCTGGCTGTCAATTCAGTCAAAGCAATAATTATCAATCTTCGGTCCTCTGCTCTTTCCTCTCACAAACTCCTATGCAAGCTCTCTTTCCCTTCCACCCCCTCGGTATTTATCAGCAGGATATGCTGCTGTCCTAGTGCCAAATCTAACTCCCTACTAGTTCTTCAATTCTCCCTCTCAAACCTCTCCTCTTCTGGTGATCTCCTGGTTCTTGGGGATTTTAACAGTAATTGCTTCCCTCAAAAAATACTCATTCAAGCTGAAAAATTCAAACCCTCAACCTCACTCGCCTGATTTTTGAGCCCACCCACCTCAACCTCCCACTCATCTAATCTAACCCTTCCCTTACTGACTGGATCCTCTTCTCACACCTTCACTGTATCTGGAAGCTGGTGCTCTCCACAACACACACACAGTGCCCGTAGGATAGTCTACAGTGTGCATAAAATCTGTTGCCCCATAACCCCTTCTACCCAGGAAGTACATCTGGTGCAGGTCATTCTTGCCTCTCAACTGGTCCTTCCTCCTCAGTGAACTTCACCTCACTGACTGGTCATTCACCCCTCTCAATCTCCTCAGATATCCTCCCTCCCTCCCTCGGCTGAGCTTTGCTACATTTGGCAGCAGTTACCCAAACTCTGGTCACCCAAGTCCTCCTCCTGAATCCAGTTTGGTGGCAAAGAAGCACAATGCACTTCTGCTGGCCCACAAGGCTGCTCTAAGTCAATCACCCCTTTTGAAGCTCTTACCAACCCTCACATTCACCCATGGCTCTCATACCACCAATTTAGCAGGTCTCCAAGCCACCAGTTTTGCAGTTCCCAACCACCCAAGCCACCAGTTTTGCAGTTCCCAACCACCCTTGTAACGGAACACATGCCATGGAAAGCCACGGAAAGAACAGTTATCTACCAGTAACAGTAAATCTTCAAGAGGATCTCCTCCCTTGGGCCACACCTTTGGAACTGTAAGCCGTCTGTGTCAGGACCTTCCAGAAACATTTGCCTAGCTGGGGGCCACCCACAATGATATACAATATCATAGCCTACAAAACTGGGTCAGCCCCCACACTTGTTGGTTCCCCACCAGAAACAAGTGCAAAGGGCCTCTTGCTGAGAGGAACCGGGAGACTACAACAGGACCAGGCACACAAGCAGAGGCCGGGGCTGGTGACAGAAAACCAAAAGCACAAATAACAGTACCTTCCACAAAGGCAGCGGGACAGCCTACTAGGTGGTACCTCACAACAGAGGAAGGAGGGCGGGTGGATGTGCTATGGCCCAATGGAGGAGATTCTCTCAAAGATCTACTGTTACTCTTAAGTAACTGTTCTACCTTCATCAAGGATATCTCCTCCACTGGCCCACACCACTGGAATGATTTTAAGCAGTACAAAGTATCCAAGGAGGCTGGCAAAATACAATATGTAATTAGAACAGCAAGACCAAAGTCAGCATGTCTGCAAGAAAGAATGCCCAGATTGTAATGTTTTAACTGTGGACAGTACTCCATGTGGAAGCAGCACAGATATCACCAGAAGAGACACCCAGGAAACAGGCAAGCGAGGCCGCCATACCTCAAGTAGAGGGGCCACGAACATTACCAGGAAATTTCTTACCCTACAAAATATAATACAGTTAGCCAGCTATTTGCACAGGCACTGCTTAGTCACTGGGATGCCCTCTGTCCCAAGGGTGAACACCACAAATAGCTGAGAGGACTTCCTTCAGTTCATTGTGTGCTCTAGACAGAAATGCAAGGTTCTGAGAACATCAAGGGTATGGGGTAATTCCTCACCCCTGTTAGAACACTCAGGATAATACACTGGTAGGTTGCTGGTCTGATTCAACATGAGGTCAGACACCTCATTAGGTAACAAAATGAGGTTTCTTATGCAATGCAACCCTATCCTTGTGGAAAATCAGGTAGGGGTGCCCACTCAAGAGAGCCTAAAGTTCAGAAATCCTTCAGGCTGAGGTAACAGAATTTGAAGGCAGATAAGGACAGCTTTGGCCCATCCAGTCTGCCCATTTCTCCCTACCTACACTATTACCACAGACAGTTACCGATCTTACAGCTTTCTCACTCCTCTCCCCCCTTCCTTTCCACTAGGATTCCCTTGTGCTTATCATACCATGCAGTCTTGAACCAGCAACCAGAAAAGGTGCCTTCCAAGAAAGGAGCCATAGTTCACAAGTCGCAGCAGACTCAAAAAGGAGCCAAAGTTAATTTAAGTATGAAATTAAGGTCCAATGGTGGAACTAGTTTACAAATCGAGAGACACATATGTAAGTAAAATACCCTTCAAGAAGATATGGGACACTTCAATTTGTGCCACCATGTGTCCATCAATAGGGGCACAGAAAGCCAATACAGCAGCCAAGTGCACCTCAATTGTGCAGTACTGTGGACTGGAGTCTGATAGAGACAGGAAGTAGGCAAGTACGTTATTAACACAACACATAAATGGCCCTCACAGCAGGAAGCACACCAAAAAACGAAATGCTTCCACTTCAATAAATATGTATGTCTAGTGAAAGGCTTCCTAGCCGCAAGACATGAGCCACTTGATGAGAAACCCCAAAATGTGCAACTGCTATGTCCTCAGGAATCATGCAGATGGAGGGACCCAACGTCCGGGTGGACCATGGACCCACTGTCCTGGGCCTGTAGACGCCAACATAGGGACAACTGAATTGGTGGTTCCACTGCCAGATGCTGCAGAAGCGAGGCCAGAGGGAGACAATCAGAATCAGTTGCCCGCAACTTTAGAAGGGCCCTCTGAATGAGAGGGATTGGAGGGAATGCATAAAAGGACCCCCCCCAGGAGAGGGACAACACACCTCACCAAAAAACTCCAGGCCCTGGAGCGAGCAAGCAGAAATGCGGGAGACTGGCATTGCGTGGGGACGCACATAGATCCAACTCTGGAATACCTCATCTTACGAAGAGGTTGTTTACCAATGAAGTCAGAAGTTCCCACTTATGTACCAAGGACTGAGACTGACTTAGCTTGTCTGCTAAGATGGATTCCTGGGAGAAAAACAGCTGCCAACTGCAGGCTGTGAGAGAGTGCCCACTGCAATATTCTCATCCCTTCCCTCCACAGAGGGTACGAGTGAATGCCCCCTTGCTTACTGATCTAGTGCATCACACTGGTGTTGTCTGTTCATATCAACAGGATACCTGGAGAAAGATGCTCTTTGAAGGCCTGGAACCCAAGAACAGCAGCCCTCATCTCCAGAACACTGATGCAGAGATCTTAATCTGGGTCTGTCTACAAACCCTGGGTTTGGTACAGGCCCAAGTGGGCACCCCATCCCTTCCTGGAGGCATCAATCGTGAGGATGTGCTCCAGAGTTGGGGAAAAAGGGGACCCCCTGCAGCAAGTGCAGGAGTTCAATCCACCACAGTTGAGACCTTCTGAGAGGGACTGTGATGAGGATAGTACAGTTACATAGAAACGTACCATAACAGTAGATCTTCGAGAGAGGTTCCTTCAGTGGGTCATTACATATAGGACTGGCGCCACCTGGCATCAGGCTGCACGGCAGACTTTTCTAGCAATCCCTGATGGGGGAACGCCCACCCGACGTCACGTGACCTACGTCAGCGTGGCCGTATACAGTGGGCGGTCCCCACGCCCACCCTCCAGTTCTCCTGCTGGAGCCAGGAAGAGGCCTGACAGCAGGAGTGAACAGGATTTGGAGTCCCTGTAAGAAATAAAATGAGGGGGAAGGAGGAAGGGAAAAATATGACATACTGAAGGAACCTCTCTCGAAGATCTACTGTTACAGTAAGTTCCTACGTAACTGTACTATCTTACTTCGAGAGGGTTCCTTCAGTAGATCATTACATATAGGACAGAGTCCCAAGCAGTCCCTCCAAAGAGAGACCAAGAGAAACCAGGGGAGGAGGAGGAGGAGAAAAAAGCTCCAACAGAAAATGGGATCCAGAATGGACCAAGCCTAGGACAGAAGGCCCTGCAAGACAGCTAGGCAGAAGCCAGCCCTCCGCTTAGAAGCAATGTCCAGACTGTAGTGTTTGGTAAAGGTATGGACAGAACTCCAAGTGGCTGCGGCACAGATATCAGCCGCAGAGACGTTCCGCAAAAAGGCAGCGGAAGCAACCAGGCCCCTAGCAGAATGACCTCTGATGGGACCCGGCAGAGGTTTTTCATACTTTTGGAAAAATACCGAATACAGTTGCCTAACCATTTGGAAAGGCACTGCTTGGAAGCCAGTTTGCCCTTAGACCTGGGGGCAAAAGAAACAAAAAGCCGATTGCAGCTACGGAAATCCTTAGTCCGCTATGTGCAGCACCGAAGGATCCGATGAACGTCCATGGTGTGCAGGAGTGCCTCACCTCTATTGGAAGGGGACAGAAAGTAAACAGGAAGCTCTACTGATTGATTCAGTGTGGCTTCTGACACCACCTTGGGAAGAAACTTAGGATTTGTCCTGAGAACTGTCCGGTCCTTGTGGAAAATAAGATAAGGCTCTTTACAAACCAGAGCGTGAAGCTCCGAAATCCTTCGGGCTGTACATAATGGCAACTAAAAATAATGTCTTCCAGGAAAGGAAGCATAAATCACAGCTCACAGCCGGCTCAAATGGGACAAGAGGGAGCTTCTCCAATACAAAGTTCAAATCCCAAGGTGGAGTTGGGCTGTGGATGGGGGGTTTCAGATGGAGGATCCCTTTAAGAAAGGTTTTTGAGACTTCCAACTGAGCCATGGGTTTACCATCCACCAGCTCGTGGTACACCAAAATTGCAGAAAGGTGGACCTTCAAGGAAGAATATGACAGACCAGAGTCTGACAGATGAAGGAGGTATTCTATGATTTGAGGGACAGAACAAGAAAAGGGGTTCCAATTCTTGGAAGTCAGCCCAGATGGAAAAACGTTTCCAATTCATGGCGTAAGTGGAACGAGAAGAGGGTTTTCTAGCCTCTGTAACGACTTGAGCGACTCGGGAGGAGACCCCGAAGCGAGAAATCGCTATGTCTGCAGGAGCCATGCATGAAGATGCAGTGTCCTGAGTCCCGGATGTACAAGATGACTGATCCTGGGTCAAGTGGTTGTGGGTCACTGGAAGTGGAACCAGTGGTTCCCTGGATAGCTGCTGTAACAGCGGAAACCAAATTTGTCTCGGCCAGAGAGGAGCGATGAGAATCATCCTCGCCTTCTCTGCCTGAAACTTGAGAAGGACCCTCTGGAGAATGGGAAATGGAGGGAAGGCGTACAAAAATTTCCCTGTCCAGGAGAGAGACAGCGTGTCGTGCCAGAAAGCACCATGCCCTGGAACGAGCGAGCAAAAACTGGAAAGTTTTGCGTTGTATTGGGAGGCGAAAAGGTTGATTTCCAGACGCCCCAATTTAGGAAGAGATTCTGCCACTTCCTGATTTAATTCCCACTCGTGAGCTAGGGTCCGTAACCTGCTGAGACTGTTTGACAGGACATTTAGAATGCCTGGAACGTGCACAGCCAAAAGAGCCAGACTGTGCTGGACCGCCCAGTTCCACAACTGCATCACCTCCCGGCACAGGGGGTACGATTGGGTTCTCCTTGTTTGTTGAGGTACCAGACTACTGACATCTTGTCCATTTGGACCAGCAGTGATCCCTCGGGAATGAGGGTCTGGAAGGCTTGCAAGGCGTACAAGACCACTCTCATCTCCAGCACGTTGATGTGCAAAGGTGCTTCCAAGCTGAACCACAGCCCTTGAGCTTGGTGCTCCCCCAGATGAACTCCCCATCTCATGTTCAAAGCATCCGTAGTTAGGGATGCCAGAGGAGCAGGGCTCCTGAAAGGGAGACCTAAGGAAAGGTTGTAGGGGTCCCTCCACCAAAGCAATTCTTTCCAAACTGCTGCAGAGACCAGTACTGGATGGTCTAGGTCGTCCAGGAGTTGGTCCTACTGCACGCACAAGGACCACTGAGTAACTTTCATGTGAAGCCACGCCAGGGGAATAGTAGTGATGGAGGCTGCCATCAGGCCAAGAAGGTGGAAGATCTCCTGGGCCGGGATGGTCCTGGAGGAAGCCACTCGCGAAGCCTGATGGATCAGGGTCTCCACCCTGTCTGGAGGAAGGAAGGCTCTGCATTGGACCGTATCCAAGACTGCCCCAATGAAATGTATTCTCTGGTATGGGATCATGGATGACTTGGGAATATTGATAGTAATCCCTAGTCTGCCAAAGAGGTCCAAGGTGAAAAAGACAGCCTCCAGTAAAGAGTCCCTGGACGGGGCTGAGATCAGCCAGTCGTCCAGGTAAGAGAAAACCGCAATACCCTGGCGGTGTAAGGAAGCCGATACCACCGCCAGGCACTTGGTAAAGACCCGGGGCGCTGAGGACAGACCAAGGGCGCCCGAAATTGGAAGTGTTCCCCTTGGAATTGAAACCGCAGGAAATGGCGGTGGCTGGGGAAGATCGGGATGTGCAGGTAAGCATCCTGCATGTCCAGAGCACACAACCAATGATCCTCCAGAAGAAGTGGGAGGAGACTAACTCGACAGATTGACTGAGGTTGCTTAAGTCGAGAATGGGCCTGACGTCTCCAGTCTTTTTTGGAACCAGGAAAAAAATGGGAGTAAAACCCTCTGCCCCTTTGCGGAGGGGAATGCGCTCTATTGCTTCCTTGAGCAAGAGGCTTTGAATGTCTTCTCTGATAAGAAGAGCCTGATCCCTGGAGTAAGAAGATGTTTTTGGCAGAGATTCTGAAGGAAGCTCCAGAAACTCTATGGTGTGTCTGACGGACACTAGTTGCAGGACCCATGCGTCGGAGTTTATTGCCTTCCATTCCTGCACATGGCGGGCGAACCCCCACCCCCACCCCACCTGCTCCTCATCGTGAGACTGAGGAGGTAGTGGGGATAGTGAGTCAGGAACTGGCGGGACGTTCAGGGGGAGGGCCCCCTGTGCGTCTCTGGTTCTTGGAGACTAGAGGAGAGGCTGAACCCGTGGACTTGCATTTGCCCCCGCTTCCTCTGCCTCCAGGTCCTTGTCCAAAAAGGCTGCTGCTGCTGTTGAGTGCCCGATCGGTACATGGACCTCACTGATCTAAGGGCGAGGCCTCTGTCCTGGAGATGAGTGATATCTTTAGTGTTCCCACCAAAAAGTACCAAGCCCCAAAAAGGGGCATCCTGAATTGCAGATTGTACTTCATTGGCAAGGCCAGAGAGGCGAAGCCAGGAATGCCGTCTTAAGGCAACGGCAGTTGCCAAGGTGCAAGCTACAAAGTCGACGGAGTGTATGTAGCCTACAAGGCATGCCTACATGAAAAGCGAGAGGCGCAAAGGTCCTTGGTAAGCTCCTCTTTGAGGCTCGAGGGTTCCATAGCCTGGACACGAGCCTCTAACCTGGCCAGGGTAGCCTTTTGGTGGGTCATCATGTGGGCTACATAGTTGTGGGATCTAAGCGTGCATGTGGCCGAGGCGTAAACCTTTCTACCAAACTGGTCCATCTGCCTCAACTCTTTGTACGGAGGAGAGGTGCTCATGTGCAGAGCGGTCACAAGCAGCTGAGATGACAGAGTCCGCCTTAGGATGAGTCTTTAGAAACTGAGCATCCTTCAGCACCCGGTAAACCCTGTCTGCCCTCTTGGGGACAGTCGGGAGGGAATGAGGCATCTGCCAGACTGTAGAGGTGAGGTCCGATCCAGAGAGGAATGGGGACCAGAGACAGAGTCCAGGTGTTCGGCTAGTCTAGCTCATAGGGTCCTGGTCCTCAGACTCCCAGTTGAAGAAATCCTTCATGGACCTCAGAAGATCCGAGAAGGCAGAGTCCTCTTGGTGGGGGGGGGGGGGACTTAGGGGAAACTTTGCCTGACGGACCCTCTGGTTCCTCCAGGGTGTCCTCTGCCGATTCGTCGGCACTCTCATCATCATCGTCATCATCATTGTCTGCACCCTCCTCAGGAAGGTGATGGATGTCAGGAAGGGTAATGTCCTGATGAGCCTCCCCCAAGACATGTACCATGGAAGGAGAAGAGCTTCTCAGGGACACAGACCTAGGAGACTGTGGAAGAGGGAGTCTTGTCTCCAGGTCTGAAACCAACTCCAAGCGCGCCCCCTGCCACCAAGACTGGATGAGAGTCTTAAAGTCCAGCGCAGTCAGAGGAGGTGGAGGGGGTGGAGGAGGGGGTTGAGGCTGAGGAGGAATAACCAGTGGGGGCAGGTAATGGTAACCCTGGTATCCCTGGTAGTGATAGTAGGGGTTATAACCAGGGTAGTACTGCCCAAAAGAGCTCCATTCAGGAGGAGAACCAGCCGGGAAGTGGTCCCCAGGATACCCAAAAGGGTAATGTGGGACAGTCCAGGGTCCTGTGTAAATCCCTGTCGTCAGATCTAACTGAGGGGGTACCCACGTCGGACCCGCTGTAGTATAAAAATGGCAGGGGGTTCGGCGCAGGGATAGCCAACATCAGGGGGAACGACGTTGGGATGGGCACCACACAATCCAGCGCCTGAAGGGGATCCGGCATCGGAGGGGCTGGCATCGGGGCCGGACGAAGGGAGCCCGAAGGCGAGACCAGGTCTGCCGCTGGAGCCAAAGGCTGGGGAAGACCACAGGGCCCTGGCTGTGGAAGAGTCGTCTGAATATCCGGCGTCTGATTAGGATTCGCCGGATCTAACTGTGGGATCAGGACCGGGATAATCGTCGGCTCCGAAGGAATCCCACCTGAAGGAGGATGAGGAGGAGGGGCCTCTGCTAGAAGGCCAGATGGCCGAAGAGCCTCTTTCTCCGTTACCCCGTCAGGAGAGCGCGGAACAGACCCTGAGGAATCTACGACACTGCAGGGTTTCGCACAGTCTTCGCCTGAAGAGTCCGCCTGCAAAGGGGAGGGTAAAGGCGAAGGTTGAGGGGGGAAGAGGGGCCTTCTCCCCCTGGTTCAGCCGGTCGTTGGGTGAGGCGCTGCTAGGCTCTGACGGAAGAACCGCACCTGAGCGGCTGTTGGAGACTGGTATCTTATCAGGCGGAGCAGGGCAGGAGCCCCCGGCCAACATATCTACTGGTGCCGGGCGGATCCCCGAAGGCTGGGGGCAATCTTGCAGTGTCCGTCTGATCGTTGGAGGAGCGGGGCTGGCTTAGTGGTGCAGTCATCAGAGGAGCAGATGAGCGACTGCCCACTGAGGATTTAACAGACTACCGTCTGAAGTCTTCTTCTTTAAATTAGCCAAGCACCTTGCTGAGAGGACGCGAGGTCTCATCCGTGAGCGCTCCAGCTCCGATTTCTCCTTATGATGCTTCTTTGAGGCTAAGATTTCTGAAGAGCACTCTAATGTGGTCCATTTGTTTTCTAAAGCAGCTAAGCAGACCTTTAAGAGGTGGGCCTCCAAAGCCTGCTGTCTCTGCTTTTGGTGGCCTGGTTGAAGGTTTGGCACTCCGAGCAGGAGAAGACAGGGTGGTCTGGGCCCAAACAGATCACGCACTTTAGGTGACAGTCCTTATGAGGAATCTGCGTGTCACAGGATGAGCATTTCTTCTTGGGTGAAGACATTAAGTAGTAGGAATGGCGATAATAAAGCCTGGGCAAAGGAAAAATCTGACGCAAGAACTCACACGATGATCACTGTGTGGAAGTCTGCAATGCGACTGACAGGAGGCAACGGCGGGAAAGAAATGGTGGGCAGGCGTGGGGACCGCCCACTATATACGGCCACGCTGACGGTCACATGACGTCAGGTGGGCGGTCCTCCATCAGGAATTGCTAGAAAAGTCTGCCATATGGCCCGACGCCCGGTGGCGCCAGTCCTATATGTAATGACCTACTGAAGGAACCCTCTCTAATTAAGGGCTTATGTTCCGACTCATCTGTTAGTTGGCCCCACTGCACCCAAAGAATCCATTGCCGGATTCTTTATATAAATTCGTGCGAATGGGATGGTTACATTGTCAGCTGCCAAGAGGCCCAGAAGGTGGAGCACAGTCCTGGCAGACACATAGTGACTCTTTGCATAAGACGGGCCTGAGCAATCAGGGCCTCTGGTCTGTCCTGGGGCAGGAATGCACTGCCCACTGCCATGCTCAATACCAATCCAATATATTGGAGGCATTCGCATGGACTGAAAATTAATTTCAGTACACTGACCGACACCCAGGTCCTTGAACAACTGCTGAGTTTGCGATACTGTGTACTGGACCACTTCCCCGGACGGCCATGCAAGAGCCAGTCATCGAAAAGGGGAAGACATAAAGCTTTTCTTTCCAGAGGGACGCTGCCACAATTGTGAAGCATTTGGTAAATACCCGCGGTGCCAAGGATAATCCAAAAGAAAAAATTACTCACCTTAGTAATGTTGTTTCTTCTAATGAAGTCTTGCTATATTATGACAATTAGCAGTTTGGTCCTCCTCTAGAACTGCCCCGGAGATGAAAGAGTTAACTCCATACAGGATGGAGTTCTGAGCGCGAGCTCGGTTTTCAAAGCTCTATCTGGGCAGTTTCAAACTGAAACTGTCAGATCTTTAAAGCAAGAACTCACTAAGGGTCTGTGTGGAAGCTGTAACCTACACTAGCCTACTGGCTACCTAATAACAACAACAACAATAGCAACAATAACAACAACACTGCTGGACCCTACCCAAGACTCAAGTCAGGGCCAGCAAAAATACCATTTAACAATAGAAACAACACTCCCCAAAACCCCAAAAGGGAAGAAAATCCTGCAATGGCATAAACAGTGCCTGCACTAGGTTGCCCACCCCTACCCAAGTAGAAGTTCTGAGAGGGCAGACTGGAGGTCATATAACAAGACTCCATTAGAAGGAACAACATTACTAAGGTGAGTAATTTTTCTTCAAACAACATGAAGTCTTGCTATATTATGACAATTAACAAACTACACAGCAGTACCTCCATAGAGGAGGACAGAACCTACTTAGGGAATAGGCTCTGAAGCACAGCTGTGCCAGATCGAGCATCTCTCCTGGCCTGGATATCCAAGGAGTAATGCTTGGTGAAGGTGTGTACCGTTTTCCAGGTTGCAGCCTGACAAATTTCCAAAATAGGAATGTCTCTAGCAGCAGCTAGAGACGTGGCTGTACCTCTGGTAGAATGAGCCCTCAATCCAGAGGGGGGTCTCTACCCAGTTTCTGGTAACAAAATTGGATACAAGAGACAATCCATCTGGCAATTGTCCTCTTAGTGGCAGGTTTCCCTTTGCCAACCTCACCATAGGTGAGAAACAGTTGATGGGATTCGAACCTGTGACCCTTGGTACGTTCTAAATAGTAACTCAATGCCCTCTTAAAATCCAAACTGTGCAATCTCCTCTCACCAGAGAAGAATGCTCAGTGAAAAATACTGGAAGGAGATGGATTGGTTAAGATGGAAATCCGACACCACTTTAGGTAAAAACTTTCTGTTAGTCCTGAGGACTACCTTATCCCTGTGAAAAGAAATAAAATCATTTTCTACTGAAAGGCTTGTAACTCACTTATCGTCTAGCAGAAGTGATGGCCACTAGAAATACAGTTTTCCAAGTTAAAACTTAAGCTCTGCGGAAGACAGGGGTTCAAGGAGGTTGCATTAACTGGGCAATGCAAACATTAAGGTCCCAGGCAGGGCTGGGTCACGAAAGGGTGGATTGGTATGGAGTAACCCTTAAAAACTTGGAAAATACAGGGTGAGCGGAAAGGAGGAAGGCTTTCCTGATGAAATAAAAGCAGAGACAGCTGCCAAATGAACTCTTAAGGTAGCTGGCCTGAGGCTCAAAGAATTAAGATGGACCATGTAGTCCAACAAAATGGGCAAATCAGCAGATTCTGGGGCAATATAGCTTCCCAGAACACCAGATGGAGAACCTTTTCCACTTGGAATTATAAGTGGCTCTAGTGGAAGGCTTCCTAGGAGGCCTTTAGGATGTCAAGGACACCTTGAGAAAGGTGCAAATCAGCAAATTCTAACTCCTCAAGAGCCAAGCTTTGAGGTTGAGGGATTTGAGGTTCGGATACCAGACTCTCCCCTGGGCACAGGTCAGCAGGTTGTGAATCCTGGGAAGACACAGGGGAAGGTGGACTGCCAGTGATAGAAGGAGTGGGTACCAGGGTTGCCTGGCCCAGTCTGGTGCAATCAGAATCACCTTGCAAGGCTGGGATCTGATTTTTACTAACACCTTGAATAGGAGAGGGAAGGGGGGGAAAGCATAAAGAAACTTCCCTTCCCAATCCAAGAGAAGGGCGTCCAGGGGGACTGAGCCCACCACTGGGGGCCTGCAACAGAACAGTGGAAGTTGGTGGTTGTCTGGGGCTGCGAAGAGGTCTATCTGAGGGGTGCCCCATCTGGCAAAAACTGGCCCAGAACTGAGGATTCAGGACCATTCGTGATGGCCCTGAGAAATCCTGCTGAGGGCATCCGCTAGGACATTGTCTTTCCCTGGCAGGTGAACTGCTATCAGAGAGGTGTTCAGGGAGTAGGCCAGAGACCACAACTTCATTGCCTCGGTGCACAAGGCCGACGACCGAGTGCCCCCTTGCTTGTTGATGTACCACATTGTTGTGGTATTGTCTGTTCTGACCTGGAATACTTTGTTCTGGACAGATGTAGAAAATGCTTGAAGAGCTAAAAAGACAGCTCTGAGTTCCAGCAAATTGATGTGGAGCAGAGATTCCTGGGGGGACCACACTCCCTGGGTGGAGAGGTCACCCAAGTGTGCTTCCCACCCCAGGAGGGAGGCATCCGTAGTGAGGGTGAGGGAGTGGGAAAGAGGAATGAAGGGGACCCCAGTCTTAATTGCTCTGATCCTGCCACCACTGAAGGGCTAGGATCAGGTTGGGTCACTGGAATCAATTTAGTGAGGTCCCTCCTTTGAGACAATAGGCTCTCAAGTGAAACTGAATGTCTCTCATCTGGAATCTTGCTCCCTGCACCACGGCTGTGGGGCAGCCATGTGCCCCAGGAGCTGCAAAAGTGTCTTGCTGGTCGAGAGACCTGCAGAGTGAAAGAGGAGGCCAGGGCAATCAACTTCTCTACCCTTTCCAGGGAGAAGGCCCGCCAGCTTTGTGTCAATTCCGCACCTATGAAGTGAGTACCTGAACTGGTTCTAGAACTGACTTTGGTAGATTTAGCAGGAATCCCAGGAGGTGAGAAGCTGCTGGGTGACTTGTAAGTGGGATTTCACCTGTTCTGGAGACTGTCCTACGATGAGCCAGTCGTCCAGGTAAGGGAAAACAGCAATCCCTTGCCTCCTTAAATGAGCCACTGCCACGGCCAGACATTTTGTGAATACCCTTGGGGCAGAGGTAAGGCTGAAGGGCATTGCACTGAACTGGTAGTGGCCTGAGGGCAGTTTGAACCTGAGGTACTTTTCGTGAGAAGGCCTGATGAGGACATGAAAATAAGCGCCCTGAGGTCCAGGGAGGCTAACCAGTCCCCTGGCCTCAGGGAGGGTAAAATCATTGCCAGAGTTAGCATTTTGAACTTTGGTTTCAAAAGGTGCTTGTTCAGATATCTTAGATCTAAGATGGGCCGCCATTCTCCTGTCTTTTTTGGGGTAAGGAAGTATCTGGAATACAGACCTTTGCCCTGGTGTAAGGGAGGAACCCTTTCTACTGCTCTGAAGGTTAACAGGGTAGAGACCTCTGCTTCCAGAGCAAGGGTCTCTAGGGGGCTTGCAGGTGGAAAATGCCTGGCTCTCATCTTTGGGAATTTTTTGAAGCTGAGAACCAGGCCCTGGCTTACTACTTCCAGAACCCATTTGTCCGAAGTTAGGGACACCCAGTTCTGACTGAAGTAAGCCAACCCCCCTACTGGTACAGGAGAAGTCCACCTGGGCACCCCATCAGGTGCCTGCTTGGCTGATTGCCTTGGGCTGAGGGGTGGGGACGGTTTACCTCGCCCAGCTCTGCCTCTGCCTCTGAAAAGCCCCTCTGAGCAAAAGCAGAGGAGGCTTGGAATTGATAAAAGGCCTGTGGAAGGCCTGCCCCTACCTGTAGAAACCGATCACGGTTCAAACCGAACCGATAATGACAATTTCCACACAGACTAAACCTTAGTACTTACGGTTACCAGATAGAGCTTGAACCGAAATGCGGTAAAATAAAACACTGTTCTCAGTTAAATTTAACTGAGAATACTTAAAATGAACTGAGAAATGAACCGAGCTGAAGGAGAAATCTCCGGAGCGACTGTTCAGTGAGGTGGAGTAAAGAATCTGACAGTTTCAGTTTGAAACTGCCCAGATAGAGCTTTGAAAACCGAGCTCGCGCTCAGAACTCCATCCTGTATGGAGTTAACTCTTTCATCTCCAGGGCAGTTCTAGAGGAGGACCAAACTGCTAATTGTCATAATATAGCAAGACTTCATGTTGTTTGAAGGCAAGACTCAGAACTGATCATCGCAGACCTTTATTTCCAGAGCACAAAGCCAGTCTCTGTTTTGTAGAAGGGGAATAAGCCTGAAGAGACACCATTTAAAACTTCTGTATTTGATCAGGGCTCTCTGAAGTCCAACACAGGACACAAGTCTCCTGTGGCTTTTGGGACCAGGAAATGCCGAGTAAACACCCCCCCTCGTTCCTTTCTTCTGGTCCAGCCCTCTGGAGCACATTTCCTATCTCGGTCAGAGAAACCCCAATGGTGAAGGAGTTCAAAAGGGGTCTAAAGACTCACCTCTTTCACATGGCTTTCCCAGATTAATCAAAGCCTCATACTAAATTATGTTTTTAAGACTGCGTTTATTTATTTAAATACAAGTGTATATCAGGGACAGTGCTAACATACACCAAAAGGGCAAAAGTTGCATCCTGCCCTGAAATTACCCCTTTCCATTGCCAGTGGGTCCAAACTGATGCACCTGCTCAAAAACAATATCTAAAAGAAAGGAACATGAACTGTTCAAAATCTATTTATTATGTTTTGACCCAGTATGTTCCTCTTTAGACCTACATTGGTTTTACCAGCATGTCTAATTTGATCCATGTTTTAACCGCCCCCTGCGCAGTCACTAGCGTGTATATAAATATGGTTTGCATTTTATTCCATTTGTCCCCCCCCCTTGCTGTTATGTAAGGCGCCCAGAGCCTCTGGGATTGGGCGCCACATAAATACATTTGCCTTGCCTGGAGAACGTATGCTGGGTACAAAGTGACAAGCTGGGTATCAAACAAAGCGATGTAGTATAGCGCAGAGGTTAAAGACTCTGAGCTGCAAATCTGGAGACCTGGCTTTGAATCCCACAGCCCCCACTTGCATATACTGTGTGACCCTGAGCAAGTCACTTAACTTCCCTCAGCTCCCAGGTCGCACCTGTAAACAAGCTTTCAGCTTAGTGTGCCACTCCTGGTTAAACAATTGGAAAAAAAAAAAATGGTTGAAAAAGAGGAGGCAGAGGATGGTGGTAAATGGCAGACACTCAGGGGACAGGAAAGTGACTAGCAGAGTGCCACAGGAATCTGTACCAGGACTGGTCCTCTTCATTGTCTTCATAAGTGGCACTGCAGAGGAACTGGAGGGGAAGGTGTCTCTTTGCGGATGACAAAAATCTGCAACAGGATGTACACTCAGGAAGGGAAGGAGTGAATGCAAAGGGAGCTGGGGAAACTAGAGGACAGTTCTATGGCGTGACAGCTGGGTTTCAGTGCAAAAAGTGCAAAGCCATTCACCTGGGGCAGAGAAACCTGGGAGCTGCATATGAGATGGGGGGGGATACTGAGTCACCAAACAAGAAAGGGACCTCAGGATAATGTTAACTGTGATCTCAAGGTGGCAAGGCAGCGTGACAAAGCTAGTGGGATGCTGGATCGCACAGGGAGAGGGATTTCTAGCAAGAGAAGGGAGGTGGTTTTGTCATTCTACTGCTCATTAGTGAGAACCAACCGAGACTACAGTGTCCAGTTCTAGAGGCCACACCTCCACAAGAACACTGACAGAGGGGAGGTATCCAGAGGAGGGCTACCCAAATAGTGTGAGTGTTGCATGAGAAGCCATATGAGTAGAGGCTGCGGACATACCTCTCAACTGTCACACATTATGAGGTTCGTCACTCATTTTACCTCTCAGAAACCGTTTGTCCATCATGGGGAAGGTGATATTCCACATTCCCCACTGACACTTAAAAGCAGAAATTCATAATACTCTATTATGCTTAGTTATACAAAAACATTATGAACATTAGTGCACTGATAGCTATAGTGTTCTGAGTTTCCAGTGCCATGTTAGACGATATGTCACACATTTTGCTCATTTGTCACACATCGTGTCACACATTTTGGTGGAGAAAGGTTGAGAGGTATGGCTGCGGAATCTCAAAACATACACCTTGGAGGAGAAGAACGAGAGGGAGCTTGACTGAGACCTATAACTACTTCACATGGGTGAACAAGGTGAAGGCAGGGAGTCTCTTTCAGAGGAGGAAAAGCACCAGAACAGGGGGACATGCAATGAAGCTGGGAGAGGGGAGTTTAAGAGGGATATTAAAGTAAGGGTAATGGACGTCTGGAACAGCCTGCCAGCAGAAGTGGAAGGGGAGAATACAACAGGGAGCTTCAAACATGCGTGGGATAGGCACACAAACATAACAAGCAGAGGAAAGGGAAGCAGGAGGGACACCATTGACCAAACAGGGTCAGAGGTGTCGGAATAGTTAGGGAAAAATAGGGAAGACTGGATGGGCCTGTGGTGGGATAAAGCCATACCTTATTGTTTTGGTCCTATTTCATATCATTTTATGTATAATACACCAGGAAAGCCCATGAAAATCCAGGTCAAGTTGCAAGGGATCATGGGTACAAAGAAAACATGGGCCATGGAATGATGCAATTTCTTGTTGCTGGGCAGAAACTGTTAGCTGCTTAGCCAGGGACTAGAGTTTGATTAAACCAGTTAAAAGAAACAAAAGGGCACATTAAGCATAGCCGGGAGGCCAGGTATCCCAATTTGCTTGTTAAAGGAAAACAATGGAAAAGACACCGCTTTCCTCAGACACTACAGAAACTCTCAATTAGTGCCATCAGAGAGTAACAGCTTTTTTTTTTAAATTATTTAAGACAGCTACCAACAACTTCCACTTTCTGTTGCTGGCAGCAGCCATTTCATAAGCAGCAGTGAGCCTCCTGAGCTCACTGTAAGCTAATATGCCTGTTTGACCTCTGCTATTGGTTGGTAGGTCATATTATCATAAAGTGAGCTCAGAAAGCTCTCTGCCACTCATGAAATGGTGGCTGCCAGCAATAGAAAGTGAAAGCTGAAGGCCACTGTTTAAATCACTAAAAAAGCAATTAGAGGAATTAAAAAAAATTGTTACTGTCTGAAAGCACTAATCAGGAATGTTTGTAGTGCCTGGGTAAAGATGCACCTTTTCCATTGTTTCCCTTTAAAAGGCCCAGGCCTCTAGAAGAGCAGAGAAGTCTGGGGACCTTTTGTCCTGAAAGGTCTACCCCGAGTTAATCTAATTACTGCTGAATGGACTAGCATTTAGGTAAATTGCTGTACTGGGTTTAGCTTAATTACTGTCATTAAAGGGAGGCCGGGGAAGGCTTATGCTAGCCCCAGGCTGGCTTAAACTAGTTTGAAGAAAAAAAACTGTCATGCTCAGGAATGAACATTTGTTTTTTCTGTAATAAAATATTAAAACCTGACTGGTGAAGCCATGGAGATGGAATGCTAGCCAACATCACTGGATCTACCCTTTGAGAAACCCAATAAAACAGGGTGCAAGACTTTATCTGAGCTTTTTTCCATTTTGTCTTCGGTGAAAGAGACTGCACTTGGGGCCCTGTCCTGTTAAGAGAGCAGACATTTTCTTTTTTTTTTTTTTTTTATACTTTAGCTTTATTTAGTAATAAAGTTAGAATACTTATAAGTACAAATACATAGTATGTGATATCACATTTAGAGTTTCCAGTGCAAACAGATACAGATTATTCGGAGAAACCCACTATACAGCTAAAGTTCTTGGAGGACACAGCCGGATTTATTATTTATACACACAATTTCTATCATCCCATCAGAAAATTATGTTCCAGCAGAAAACTCAACATAACACAGAGCTTAACAATTTATAAAATCTATGTCATATAAAAGAATATGGACAAAATTTATATATTAAAAAACAAAGAAGAAGAACTAGTCTATTTTGTACTATGGGTCTAATGTGTAAAGACCACATATTAAGTATATAAAGGTGATGCTCTCTATCTTCATTGCTATGTCTCCATTGAGGGACAGACAACAAACCAATTCAGAACAATACATTCTATTCAGCTACTTAACAGCAAGTATTTATCTCTAAGTAGAAACTGATTGTAGATTTACCCCTACAATCTTAGTGGGTTTCTCAATGGTCTGGAGCTCCCATCTGGTCCATCTATTTGTATATTGGGGGGACCTTAATGCAACTGAAAAAGTTATTCTTTTTAAGATTTGAATAGAGTGAACTACCTCTCTCCAGTCTTGTGGGGGGGGGGGGGAGGAAATGGCCACCGTTTAGTGATGGCCTTACAGGCAGCAGCCAACTAGGATATTCCAGAGATACTGGGCTTCCCGTCCCTTTAACTCCAATGGGTGTAGGCCTAATATCAGGTGTTCAGGGCCTGGAGGGGCAGTGAGGGAAAAAATAACTTGCAGATGTTGTTGAATAGCCTTCCAGTAATCAGTTAGTACAGAACACTGCCAGAAAATGTGTGTTTGTGAAGCATTTGGGAGCCACATCTCCGCCAGCAGTCTGAAAGCACCTGGGATTCCATTTGGTCACCTGTTCTGGAACTCTGAAGTATCTACTTCTGAGTTTTCATAAAAAATCACGCCATCCCTGGGATGAAGAGATGTGCCACGTGTTTTTCCATATTTGCAGCCAGCTCACATCATCTATTCCTATCCCTAAATCCAACCTCCATTTCTCTTTAATATATTTAGTAGAGTATTGTAAGTCCACAAAGTAGTTTCTATAAAGGAGAGAGATAGCCTTTCCCCCCAGTCCCACACTCCATATTGATTCAAACACTGTTGGTTGAGAGGCATCTCTTGTTACAAGGGAGGCTACTCTATGTTGTTTATTAATATAGTCCCTTAACTGAAATGGGCCGGCCCGACATTGCAGGTAGGCACCTCACACTTGGGAGCCAGCTGCCGAGGGAGGGCGGAATCAGCCCCGGAGATGGTACCGGGGGTCGGGCCTGCCTGTGGTTGTTCGGGGAGGAGGAGATCAGGAGAGATGCGGGGGTTCAGGCTGGGAGTAGGGCGGACTACGAGCAGGCACTCCTGAAGGATGCCTGGGGGTGTGGGTGAATAAACAAAGTTACAAAAAAATAAGTCTCCAGAAAGTTTGTTTACAAAAATCCCAGAGATATACCTGAAAAATATAGGAGCATGATCCGACAACACCATATCCCCAATCCAGCTGTCCTTAACCTGTTCCGAGATTCTTTAGGAGCAAAAGTAGTCTAACTGGAGTGCGACTGATTGGGGCAGAGAAAAAAAATGTAATTTGTTTGATTACCATGGGAGGCCCTCCAGACATCTACATAACCTAACTCAACTAAGAATTTAACCATCTTCTTAGTTAGTGCCTGGTCGCACCTGGGAACTGTAGAGGAAGAGTCCAGCACTGGATTTAAGGTCAGATTGAGATCTCCACCAATGATCACCTCGCCCTCCACCCACTCCTGGAGTTTTAAAAATATAGTACGATAAGTTTGGAAATCAGACCAAGGTGGCATGTAAATCGAGACTAAAGTCAAAATCCTCCCCTGGAATAGACCCTTAAGAAAAGCAAAACACCCTTCCTTGTCAACCAACTCAGCAGTTCGTTCAAAGGGAGTTTTAGCCAGCACAAGGACAGCCGCCCCCTGTCTACGGCCTTTTTCACAGGAGGCACACGCCACTGAACTGAACCCAAACTTCCCCAGTTTCTGATGCTTTTCTGAAGAAAGGTGCATCTCCTGTAACAAGAAGTAGTCTTTACCTGTCTTTCTGAGAAAGCTCAAAATTTTGCTGCGCTTCACTGGATTAGTTAAGCCATTTACATTGTAGGAGCAAAATGTAGTGGGTTTAGCTGCCATAAGTACTAAGACTATGTTCCTGTACACTGCCCCTTTAAGTACATTTGTAAAAGTAAGGAGCCACCTTTCATAGCAGTACCCATATAGACCCATTAGTATGAACAAAAATATATAACAGTAAATTCAACTTCATAAACCTGGTAAACATAGTTCTTAAAACTAGTAGAGCTTAACAATGTAGTGAAAAATGCTTCCAAGGTAGGAGATCCAAAGCTATGGAACCCTTGCCCTCCCCGTTTTATGACTGTCTAAAATGGGGGTGGGGGTGGTAGAAGAGATTTATGCCCAGAGGTATCAGAGCATCTGCCTCAAAAGTCTCCACAGGGAGAGATTTGCTTTAAATAGGTGAAGCAAAAAACAGCCACAGAGGATGTAGTGGTGCTAATCTACTATATTGAACACAGAACAACCACTACCACTCCACTACATGGGCTACATAAAATAACCAAAAGATCTTTGACAAGATTTGTCATTTCCTCATCTAAATCCTGACCTATGGGAAGGTCAAGAGGTTAGAAGAGATTTACAGGTGGAGGTCAGATAGCAATGCCCTTCCCTCTATACGCATTTCAGAGGCACTTCTGGACATCAACACCAAGATTCCACAAACCAGTAAGCAGGACACATTAAGCCGAGACTCTATGACTAATGGACAAAAAAATTAAGCTGGATACGTAGCAAGCAAAATGTAATTTTTTATCATGCAGTTCATATCCCAGTTCAGTTGGTATGCTGTAACTTCCTGTGTGGGTTGTAAGACAAAAATCAGTAAAGGCCGTGTGTTTTAGATGCGCAGGTGAATTTAAATGACAGTCCTACCGCTAGGGATGGGCAGCGATACGGACAGACGCTGCATTTGAGATGAAAACCCCCAACAGGTCCCAATATCTTCAGCTCCCCGAAGACTGCAAGCAGTCGGTCAGCAGTGCTCATTTCCGGTTACAAAGATGCTCCAGGGCTTCTTGCGCCTGCCTTAAAGGGGAAAATACCTCTGCGACGCTGTCTTACAGGAATCCAAATTGAAGGAGGGCCTTGTTGCTTAAGAGTTTGTTATGCTTGTGGGGGGGGGGGGGGAGAGAACAACAATTCCTCTCTTTTGTAAGTCCTCCATAGCTTTTCTGGGATTGAAATACAATTGTGGACCATCTTCCCAGTGCACTCGCAATTTAGCCGTAAATGGGGTCTGGTATTTGATGCCTTTTGCCTGAAGTGCTTTTAAAATGGGTACATACATTTACCGAGCTTGCTGCACTTCTGGTGAGTAGTCGTGATCCAGATTAATCCTAGATGAGAGGTATGTTAGGTCTTTTTTTGCCCATGCCCTTTTAATCAATCTTCTCTAACTTTAAAACCATTTAACTTGAAGATTATGGAGCAGGGCTGGGCGTCTGGTCCAGAAGGCTTAGGGCCTAAAGAGCTGTGGGCCCTTTCAATGGAGAATATATTTTCTAAAAAGGCTGTCATAGGGGCCTCCTCTACGCCTTCGGCTAAACCATATAATCGGAGATTACTTCGCCTTGAACAACCTTCTAGATCAACACACTTTGTTTGTAGGGCGAAGGAATGCTGTAGCAGGGCCTCCACCACCTTGTTAAGGTACATGCTATTCCCTTCTATGTCAGCGATTCTGTCCTCTACCTCATGTACCCGGGTGTCAATTTTAGTGAGTTGTGCCAAGGACTGAAATTCCTTCTTGGTGTCTGCCCGAGAGTCTCTAATCTCCTTAAGGATTGTCTCAAATCTGGTTCAGGATAGTAAGTTCGTTTAGGCCTCTGTGTCATATCCAGAGCCGCCAGTGCTGCTTCGTGAGTGGCTCATATTGCGCCCAGGGCGGGTGGTTGGTAATCTATCTCCATCCCGTTGTTTAGTCGGGAGTTCTGAGCACGGATGATGAACCCATGTCCCGTTTATGACCTTCTTTATAGACATTTTGAGTATTTTTATAGAGTAGATGAGGAAATTTAATGCCCCGAGGGAGCGGAGGTCTGGTCTTAGGCTGCTATCTGCTCCGTGGCGGAACCACAAGTTGACATTTTCCTTTTCAAGACTGTTCTCCTGGACCACAAGAGCGAAGATTCAACTATATTTCTAAGGACACTGTGCATTTCAAATTCAGCAACCAAGCACTTGGTGAGGTAGAACTTTAACCTCAGAATTTTAAAATGTAGGTTTTTATTGTATATTTTCTTTTTCATATCCTGTAACCAATGTCTAAAATTATCTATCTTTAAGTTATTTACAACATTAAATAATTAGTAAAGCCTTTGGCGTATTTTAAGATAATTCTGCCAGTGTCTTTTCTGTGTGTTATTTTGGAAGGGTTATTCAAACTATACTATGCCTGTGTGACTGTTTAAGGGCCAAACATCCCATTCCAAGGCAAAAATATGGGACTTCAGAGGAGCTGACTTTGATAAGATGGCCAACAGAGTTAAGCTAGCCCTGGCAAAAAGAAACACAGGTGAGGAGGTACAGGCAAAGTGGGCAAGCATTAAGGATACAATACTTGAAGCAACATCCCATTGTGTTAGACAGAAAAGGAAGTGCAAAAAGAAGGAAACCACTTTGGTTCTCCAATACAGTAGCAGAAAAGGTCAGAGCCAAAAGGCTGGCCTTCAGAAAATATAAGGGAACACAGCGGATGAAGATAGGGGGCATACCAAACTGCCCTAAGGGAAGCAGGTAAGGCAGTAAGGCAGGCAAAGTCCCAAACTGAGGAAACACTAGCACAAACAGTAAAGAAGGTGACAAGACTTTCTATAGATACATTAGTGAAAGGAGAAAGTCCAGAGGGGTATTGCTAAGCTTAATGGAGAAAAGGGAGCATGTGAGGAGGAGGACCCTGTAAAGGCATCTATCCTAAATAGATACTTTTGCTCAGTATTCACTGAAGAGAAGGTGAGGGCAGGGCCCACAGCTCAAGCATCATGGACACAGGGAGGAGGTGACTACTCCCTTCACAAAAAGAAGGGTCCTACAAGAGCTTGCTAAGCTCAGGGTGGATAAGGCAATGGGACCTGATGGCATACATCCCAGGGTACTTAAGGAGCTAAGGAGGAACTAGCAGAGCCATTAGCAGAATTGTTTAGTGAGTCTCTGAGCACAGGAGAGGTCCCAGAAGACTGGAGAAGGGTCATGTGATCCCACTCCACAAGAGTGGTAGCAGGAGGAGGCAGGGAACTACAGACCGGTCAGTCTTACCTCAGTAGTGGGCAAGATTATGGAAGCACTCCTTAAGGAAAGGATAGTGCAACACCTGGAATCCATAGGGCACAGGATCCAAGACAGCATGGGTTTACAAAAGGAAGGTCCTGTCAAACAATCTCATAGATTTCTTTGACTGGGTAACCAGAGTAATGGACCAAGGGGAGCAGTTGATGTCGCTTTACCTTGACTTCAGCAAAGCTTTGACACTGTTCCACATAGAAGATTGACAAATAAGCTAGGTAGGCTCGGGGTGGTGTGAAGTTGGTCAACTGGGTGGCAAACTGGTTGACTGGCAGAAAACAGAGAGTGGTGGTAAATGGTATACAGTCAGAAGAGATGCAAGTCACAAGTGGGTACCTCAGGGATCAGTCCTGGGGCCAGTCCTATTCAACATCTTCATTAGTGACCTAGCAGATGGACTAGAGGTAAGGCTTGTCTGTTTGCAGATGACACCAAGATCTGCAACAGAGTAGATGATCCAGATGGGGTGGGCAGAATGAGAGAGATCTGGATAAACTAGCAGAATGGTCAGAAGAGTGGCAACTGGGATTTAATGCAAAGAAGTGCAAAATCATGCACATAGGGAAGAAAACCCTGAAGCCACTTATAGGCTGGGAGGGAGTTGCTAGCAGTCACAAAGGAAGAAAGAGACTTGGGCATCATCATCACTGATGACCTGAAATCATCAAGCAGACCTCTAAAGCAGTAGAGGTAAGGCTAGGGGGTGTTAGGTTGTATTAGTAGGGTATCACAAAGTAAGTAAGAGGGAGGTAATAATCCTCTGTACAAGACATTGGTTAGGCCCCATCTGGAGTACTGCGTGCAGTATTGGAGGCACACCTTCACAAGGACATTAACCCAAATTGAGGCAGTCCAGAGAAGGGCAACCAAAATGGTGCAGGGACTGCATCAGAAGACATATGAGGACAGATTAACGGAGCTCAATATGTATACCCTTGAGCAAAGGAGGAGAGAGTGATATGATCGAGACATTTAAACACCTTAAGGGCATAAACAAGGTGAAAGAGTCTAACATGTTTAAATATAAGAAAATAGCAGGACAAGAGGACACAGCATGAGAGTAGAGGGAGGCGATTAGGGGAATGTGAGGAAATTCTTTTCTCAGAAAGGGTGGTAGATGCATGGAATGGCTTACCACAAGAAGTAGTGGCTATGAATACAGTGCAGGGCTTCAAACAGGCATGGGATAGGCATAGGAGCAATACAAATGACTATGAATAGATAGGTCACTGACATGTAAAGGCCGATGGCACATTTATAAGGTAGAAAAAGAAATGGGCAGACTGGATGGGCCTTGCGGTCCTTATCTGCCGTCAACTTCTATGTTTTCTATGTTTTCTATGTTAAACACTACCAAAGTAATGTACCACAAGGGACTCTGTGGATCAAAGGAGAGGAGGAGGAATATGAAAGATCTTAGGAGGGGTCTGTGGGGGGTTGAACCAGTCTCTGCATTTCTGGGATAAGACACACATAAGGGTGTATAGGGCAAATCCCCGAAGGCCTATACACACCTGTGGCTTTCCTGATGCGCTGTGCAGTGGCCAGAAGGGTTCTATCCCAGGAACACAGACTCAAGACTGTATTCGCACCCCCTCGCACGGAGAGAGGGTGCCTCGGGATCCTCTGGCGTACGTTCAGTTGTGAAAGAGTAAGCATGCTAAAAGGACAGAGCTGGGGTAACCCCGACCCTGATCACAAGGGGATTCACTGGAGTCCAGGGAATTCCTGCCCCACCGGAGTGGGCTTGTGACAGGGCCTACTGATCCTTTTCTGCCAACAAACTCTCTGTTTCTAACTTCTTCCCACAACATGGACACACGTCCTGAAGGGTAATGAAAATGGGGTGGAGGATGCACTGGAGGTTTGATACCAGTTCCAGTGCATGCCCTCTTTCCACGGTTTCCAGGATCAATACATCTGAGGCTATCTCCCTTCATTTTGAAGCTGAAGGGGAGCCTTCCCCTCATTTGTACCCTTGATGGCAGTCATGGAGGGGAAGGAAGTGGAGATTCAGAAGGTAATTGGGGCCTCTTGGCCACCAGAACCTTTGGGTGCCTTGGAGTGGCCACCCTGGGCAGCATATCCAACTGGGGGAACCACCTCCTCTGCCATGGTAGGGCTGACAGTAGCTACACCCTCCTCAGTCAGGAGGCTTTCGAAAAGCACCCCTACCATGAGTCCTGTATGCATTCTGGGGTGAACAAGATTTCATAGACCTTAGAGTCACTGTGGATGACTATGTCCTTCAATGCATTATCCATATCTTACAACAACTTATAGTGGCACTGAGCATGGTCTGTTGCACATCTGAAGCCAATCATGCTACTTTGAGCCAAGAGTACCTTCTGAGCCATATACCATAGGCAGCTGATATAGCAGCAGCATCTGAAGTATCATATGCTGACGTTAGTAAATGTTTACCAGTATCTATGCCAGCAGAGGCAGTTTCAAGCAGTTCTGCCTTTGCAGGGCTATCTGGCAGTCTCTGTGCCATTGCCAATGTTTACTTCCAGAGGCTCTTCTGATACCTGATCATATAAGCCTGGTAGTTTGCAATATGATGGCATAAAGTGGATGAGGCATAAGTCCTATTATCAATTACATACAGTTTTCTGGCCTCCTTGTCAGGAGGTAGGGTGCTTATCACTCTAGGAGCCCTGGAGCGATCATGGGCAGCCAAGATAACAACAGAGTCGGTTTCAGGCCGAGAGGCATAATAGGGCATGAAAGCCAGAGCAGGATATTGTTTGTCAACCATTTTCGGGACTGCTGGCAGAGTGCCAGGCAGCAAATGTAGCATCTTCCAATGCGCGGTAAACAGGAGGCACCACAGCAGTGGGAGCAGCTGTTACCTATAAGAACTCCATTAAGTTTCTTTTACTGGAGTCTTCTCCACTCTCAAATACCATCACATCCTGTATTTGTTTAAACAAAGCCTGGAAAGAGATCCTCTGGAGGAGACCTGGAATTATATACCAGAGTCCTCATTGCATAACAATATGGTTAGCATGCGGGCTCGGGCGTCCTGCTCTGGGACTAGCAGAGGGGGTTGTGTGAGCAGATGCATCACCGAGGCGTGGCATTCAGCTCCTGGGACAGAAGGCGATGACCTCTGGTATTTGAGTATCTGACTGCCAACAGGTCATGGAGCGGATTAAGCATCAGCTAAGAAAACACTGCCTGCCATCCTAGTGTACAGGAAAAGGTGCGGATAAGGTGACTGAAGATTAGAGTGAGGGACAGTGGGATACCAAGGGAAGAAAGGGGGAGATTGGGCACACAAAAAAAAAAAAAAACAAATTAAAGATTTTAAAGATCTCAGAAAAAGTATGAGTTTTTTCTCTCTGTCAGCTGAGGCACACAAGTACTGCTGCTTTAACCTTTGTTCCAAATCAAAGGCCCACCATCAACCTGTTACCAGCATCAAATACTTGGCATATTTCTGTTTACCAAATTTAAGAGAGTTCCGCTATCAGATGAACCACAGTATGTCTCATAAACCACACACAATTATATAAAATCTCTGAGGTAAGTTAAATGTCACAGCACTAGCAAGCAGTGGGGAAGGAGTAGACATCCTAAATGACTCCAGAGAGCACGAACGAGCATACAAATTACAGACTTTATACTGTAGAAAGAAGTAGCTTCACAAGATATAAAAATGATGTGTCGTTATTGTAGACATCCTGATTTCAAATCCTGCCCAGCTGTCACCAATGATTATAAATATTCAGTTCACAATGTTTACATTTTAGGAATGTCACTTCATATTCCACTGTGTTGGACTGATGGACTTTGATTGACAGCCACCACTAAATGGAAGAGAGAGAAAAATTGCCAAACTATGAGGAGCAGCATTACTAAAGCAGACAACACTATAGCATGGTAATATGTCTTTAGTTCCTTTAAATCATCAAAAGAATAGCAACACTCAGTCCTGGACTGCTAGCCTTGCTTGTAGAGCAGAAAGCAGCTAGCTAAAAGAAGCTACATTTTCTTATTAATTTAAAACGTATATCTCAGCAGAAGTCAGTGTCTGTTAAGATTAAGTAGACAGATAACTTTATTAGAAGTAGAAGGGGTCTTATTTAGGGTTAAAAAAAAAAAAAAGAAAAAGAAAGAAAGTCAGTGTGTGTTCTGTGCAGGAAGGGTCCTGTATCAGCTGACTTTGCTAAACCAGTAGGAGGAAAGAGAGTCATCTGGGGTGTGGTTTAGACACCTATAAAAAGCAGGTGGAGTCAAATTCACAACTTCCTGTTGCTAGCCTTGCTTGTAGAGCAGAAAGCAGCCAACTAAAAGAAGCTACATTTTCTTATTAATTTAAACGTATATCTCAGCAGGAGTCAGTGTCTGTTAAGATTAAGTAGACAGATAACTTTATTAGAAGTAGAAGGGGTCTTATTTAGGGTTTAAAAAAAAAAGAAAGAAAGAAAAGAAAAAGTCAGTATGTGTTCTGTGCAGTGAAGGGTCCTGTATCAGCTGACTTTGCTAAACCAGTAGGAGGAAAGAGAGCTTACCTGGGGGTGTGGTTTAGACACTATAAAAGCAGGTGAGTCAAATTACAACTTCCTGTTGCTAGCCCTTTTTCTTACTAATTGCCCTCCACCCACCCACCCAAAGGCAGTTCTACCTTTATAGCCACTGGATTTGACTGTCTAGCAGGAACTTCCTGTTTGGCAGTAGGAAGAGAAAGGATCATAGAGAAACACTGGTTTTGTCAACCCTTAAGTAAAAAAGTAGCTCACTCTCCCCCCAGCCCAGTGCTGGTAGTCCGATGTTGAGCACGGAAGAAGGAGGCTACTGAAGAAGATAGGAAGTTGCTGTCCCAGAACAGGAAGGGTGAGAGTTGTGAGGAGAGGGAGAATAAGCACCCAGAGAAACAGTAGAGGACACAAATAAAGACATGATAGGAGTGGTGCAGTGCAATGGCTGTGGTTGACAGTGTTCGGGGAGACATTCTGGAGGCCTCTTGATGCTGCCCTACTTGCAGGCACCTCTCTGGTCAGAGGAGGTTGCCCGTCTCCAGGCTGACCTGGCTGGGACTGGTGAAACCTCCTCCCCCACCCAGGGACCACCAGGGCCACGCCGCTACCTCAGAGGTTGCCAAGAAAGAGGAGAGGCTGGACCAGGTGGGCTCAAGGAGGGAGAGGGTGGTGGAACAGAGTTGCATCTCTCCAGCTGTACCTCCCACAATTCATTCGTCTTCTGGTGGATAGTGGTTCCTCTATGGAGGCACCTGCAGTGGAGACCAAGGAGGATGCTGGGAACCTTCACAAAGGAGACTCACAGGAGGGTGGCATGGGACCTCACAGGGGAAGGAAACAACTCCTGTTGGGGACTCAATCATTAGGGGAGGAAGGGAGAGGGAGGTAAGGTGCCTTCCTGGCGCCACGGCTTGGAAGGGCAGGAAGCGAATCCTCAGGATCATGGGAGGAGCTGCACGAGGGAGGGAGCTGGATGTCATTGTCCACCTAGGGACAAATGACCTGGCTAGGAATGGGATCAGAGCAGTGCAAGAGGAGTTTATAGAGTTGGGAAGGGG
The DNA here is from genome assembly GCA_016271365.2 of Neoceratodus forsteri. Lineage (NCBI taxonomy): Eukaryota > Metazoa > Chordata > Ceratodontiformes > Ceratodontidae > Neoceratodus > Neoceratodus forsteri. Next base: position 687,208,505 of record CM028134.1, read on the forward strand.
CCTTAAACAAGTAGCGCATATGGTAACCTTCTCAGAGGTGCTGCCTGTCTATGGCAAGGGAGATGCTAGGGCACTTCTCACCAGGGAATTCAATGAGTGGTTGAAAAACTGGTGTGGAGCTCAGGGTTTTGGCTTCACTGGGGACTGGGGAGCCACCTGGAGGGATGCAGACCTATACTGGTGCGATGGTCTGCATCTGTCAGGGGAGGAACCAGGATCCTAAGTGAGAGGTTTAATGCTTCATTGGCAAGCATTTAAACTAGCCAAGGGGGCGCACTGAAAGAAGCAGGAAATCTGAGCCTCTCCACAAGACATGGTGATTAGTGAGGTAAACACCAAAGTACAGAAGTTATTAGGAGCAGAACAGATTTAAATGTAAAAAAGGCAAAAGGCAGTAAGGACAGAAATAGGGCTAGGTAAGGCTATCAAAAAGTGGAGGGTGATGAGTACCAATGCCCGTAATCTGTGCAACAAGCTCCCTGAACTAGTGGCCTTGATGGAAGAGGGTTGCCTGGATATTGTGGCAGTCACAGAAAGATGGTACACAGAGAACCATGACTGGGATATCAACATACCAGGATACACAATCTACAGGAGGGACAGGGAGGGTAAAAGAGGAGGAGGAGTAGCTCTCTATGTAAAGGAAGGGAACAAAGCAACAGAACAAAAGAGTAAACAGGGAGCAGATGAGGCACGCTGGGTCACCCTGGACAGGAAATGGCACCACAATCCGCATAGGGGTTGTATACAGACCCCATCTCAGGGGAGGAATGGACAAGGAATGATAGAAGGCTTTCTTAGAATGGCAGAAAAGGGAGATATTGTTGATGGGGACCTGAATATTCCAGATGTTAACTGGAGCACCTTTGCTGCAAGCACATCCAAGAGCAGGGTCATTCTTGATGCCTCACAGGGGCATGCCTCAGACAGCTAGTATTGGAACCCACTCGGGAGGAGCAATCTTAGACCTGGTACTTTCAAATGGGGATGGAGAAAAGAATCTCAGATTTAGAGTGGGTAGCCATCTGGGAACAAGCGACCACCAAACAGTGTGGTTCACGATAAACACAACCATACAATCAAGCCATACAAAAAGCAAGAGTACTAGACTTTAGGAGGGCCGACTTTGGGAAAATGAGAGAGTGCCCCAGAAAAGCACTAGCAAACAGGTAAGAAGGAGGGTGGAGGAACAATGGGGAGTGATCAAAACAGCCATCACAGAGGCAACAAGCCTTTGTGTAAAGCAAATCAATAAAACACAACAAAGGAAAAAAACGCTATGGTTCACAAAAAGAGGGAAGGTTAAGGAGAAAAGGACAGTATTCAGGAAATATAAGGAAACACAGAAGGAGCAGGACAGAGAACTTTATCAGTTAAAGCAGAAAGAGGCTGGGAAGGCAGTCAGAATAGCAAGGCCCAAACCGAGGAAAGGATAGCCAATTCTGTTAAGAGGGGATAAAACCTTTTATAGGTACATTAGGGGCCGAAGAAAGACCAAGGAGGATACTGGAAGCTTAATAAAGGGGAGGGAATGTGTGGAGGGTGACAGGAAAAAGCAGGATACTGAACAAATATTTCTGCTCAGTATTCACAAAGGAAGAGGAGGGAGTTACCTAAATCAAACAAGTGAAACTTCTGAAGACGGGGTCGATACCAGTCCATTTACAGAAGAAAGGGTTCTGAAAGAACTAATAAAATTGAAGGTGGACAAAGCAGTGGGGCCTGATGGGATTCACCCAGAATTCTAAAAGAACTAAAGGTAGAACTAGTGACACCTTGACTACTCTCTTTAACAAATCATGGAGGATGGGGTGGTACCGAGGACTGGAGGAGGGCAGATGTGATTCTTCTTCACAAAAGTGGGAGCAGGACAGAGGCAGGAAACTACAGACCAGTTAGTTTGACCTCAGTGGTAGGGAAAATGATGGAATCACTTCTGAAGGAAAGAATTGTTGAGTACCTAGAGGCCAGTGGGCACAGGACCCAAGGCAGCATGGATTCATGATGGGAAGTCGTGTCAGACAAATCTAATAGATTTCTTTGACTGGGTGACCAAAGTAGTAGACCAAGGGAGGGCTGTGGACATGGCCTACCTACATTTTAGCAAGGCATTTGATACAGTCCACACAAAGATTAATACAAGATAGCCAGCCTTGGTGGGCCCCAAGGGGTAGCCTGGATAAAAATTGGCTAGAACAACAGGACGCAAGGTAGTAGTAAATGGAGTACACAGTGAAGAAAGGAGGGTTACTAGCGGGGACCGTGAGGGTTCAGTACTGGGACCAGTCCTTTTAATGTCTTATAAGTGACATTGCAGAGGAACTGGAATGAAAAGTATGTCTCTTTGCAGATGACACAAAGATCTGCAACAGGGTTGATACACAAGATGGAGTGGAAAGGATGAGAAGGACTTGGCAAGGTTGGAGGAGCGGTCAAATGTATGGCAGCTCAGATTCAATGCAAAGAAGTGCAGGTAATGCACATGGGAAACCAAAACCCAGGGAAGCGTACACAACAGGGGTGAGATACTGACAACAGTAAAAATAGAAAGGGACCTGGGGGTAATTATATCAGATGACCTAAAGGTGGGAGGCAATGGAGAGGCAGTAAGGAAGGCTGGGGGATACTGGGATGCACAGGAAGAGGCATCAATAGTAAAAACAGGAAGTTGTTATCCCTCTGTACAGACAGTTGGTGAGACCCCATCTGGAGTACTGTGTGCAGTTCTGGAGACCCCATCTCCGCAAAGACATAGACAGAGTGGAGGCTGTCCAGAGGAGGGCAACCAAAATGGTGCAGGGTCTGCACCAGAAGACATATGAAGAAAGACTAAAGGAGCTTAATATGTATACTCCTGAGGAAAAAGAAGGGAGAGGGACATGATAGAAACTTTCCAAGTACCTCAAGGAATTACCAATGTCCAAGAGGGTAGCATCTTCCAGAAAAGAGATGTGCAAGAACAAGGAGGCTAATTTGAAGATAGAGGGGATGGCCAGGTAATGTGGTGATATTTTTCACTGAGAGGGTTGTGGATGCATGGAACAGCCTCCTGAGGAGGTCGTGGAGTCAAGACCAGTGGGAGACTTCAAGAATGCATGGGACAGGCATAAGGCAGTCCTAGTGGCGGGTAAGAGGATGTAAGCTGTTGGTTAACTAGGATCTGCAGCTTATCTGTTAGGTAGGAAAATGGGCAGACTAGGTGGGCCAAGCGGTCCTTATCTGCCGTCAAATTCTATGTTTCTATGTTTTGGACCGTGCCTATTCCAACTTTCTTGGTGGTGTTTGGCTTAGAAACGGACAGGCTTTCCACCCAAACACTGATGCCACCATTCTCAAGTGCAAATACAGACACTGACACCACCAATGATGGTTTCAGAACAGGAAGAACATTTCTATCTCAAGGTATCTGGGTGGTTTGAAGGCATGGAATGGTAACAAGGTGACTAGTAGTACCCAGAGAGAGCGAGAGACCAAAAAACAGGTTACTCACCTGTAACAGTAGTTCTAGGAGTTGTATATGTTGTTCATCCACAGTGTCTGGCATTGTCCCTGTCCCCTTTAAATCTTGCCGGAAGTCTTCAAGCTGGCTCCTCCCACCCACCCGGGTGGTATATACCTCGGCTCCGCCCCATGACGCCAGATCTTAGCCCGCTGGAAGCAAGGCTGCTTTTAAGCCGGAGAAGTGGTAGTATAGTGGATGAACATCATATACCACTTAGAACTACTGTTACAGGTGAGTAACCTGTTTTTCTAGGAGCATGGATATGTTGTTCATCCACACTGTCTGGCAGACTCCTAGCAGTTCTCTGGGAGGAGGGAGGCAAGGCACACACCCCCTACTTAGGAAAGAGAGATTGGAGAACCGAGGCCCCAAAACCAGCATCTCGGCGTGACTCAAGGTCAACGTGGTAGTGGGAAATGAAGGTGTTTGCTGACTTAAAAGTAGCAGCCCGACAGATTTCCTGGATAGGGATGTCCCTGGAAGCAGCCACCAATGCAGCAGTATGGCGGGTAAAATGAGCTCTTACCTCTGGGAGGCCCTTGCCCACCAACTCATAACACAGACCTCATGCATGATGTGATCCATCTTGCAATAGTCCGCTGGCTGCAGAGTCTGCCACAAGTGGCTTCAAGCGTGGGGTGACAAACAGCTGGCGAACCTCTCCCCGAATTTCTGCCGTCCTGTCCTTATAATAGGAAAGAGCATGTCTGAGGTCCAGAGTATGGAGCCTGTACTCAGCGTCCGAGGTGTAATTAGGGTACTATACCGGCAGGGTCAACACCTGGTTAAGGTGAAACTCTGACACCACCTTCGGAAGGAATTTCGGGTGGGGGCGCAGGACAACTTTGTCCCTGTGAAAGACCAGATAAGGGGAGTCCACCAAGAGTGCCTGGAGCTCCCCTGTCCTTCTGGCTGATGTGATAGCCACCAGGAAGGCAGTCTTCCATGACAAATGTGAGAGTTCAGCACTCGTGCATGGGTTGAATAAACTTGCCCATGAGCTTTACCAAAACCAGCAAGAGATCCCACGGAGGTGGGCTCACGCACGGAGGGATATGTGATCCAGGCCTTTGAAAAGCCGACCACTGTCTCCTGGCTAATGTTGGCTGACCGGCCCGCGCCCAGTAAGCAGAGATGGCTGCCAAGTGCACCCTAAGGGTCGATGACCGAAGACCCCCTTTAGAGAGGGACCAAAGGTAGCCTAGAATGTTAGCCACAGAGCAGGATAAGGGGTCCAGACTCTTTCTCTGACACCAAATGGAAAACCTTTTCCATTTGAAGGCATAACATTTCCTGGTCGATTCCTTTTGAGATGCCTCCACCACAGTGTAGACATCCTCGGAAAGACCCAGAGCCTGGAACTCTAGCTCAGGAACCAGGCTGTGAGGCAGAGATTGAAGGTCCGAGTAAGATCTTCCCTGGTTCAATGATATCAAGTCCGGCGGTACAAAGCCGCTCTCGGGGCCCTGCAGCTGAGGCTGAGGAGATCTGAATACCAGAACTGGTGCGCCAATCTGGAGCTACCAGGATCACCTTGCCTTGTACCTCCCTCACCTTGGAGTACCACCCAGGATCAAGGAAATGGAGGGAAGGCGAAGGAGGCCTGGGTCCACGGCCTCAGAAGGCATCCCTGCAGCGAGCCCTGCTGAGGGGCGGCATGGTACAGCCTCAGCTTGGTGTTCTCCTGAGGCGGCCAGGTCCACCAACGGTTTGCCCCAGTGGGAGAACAGACTGTAAGCTACCTCTGGATGGAGAGACCACTCGTGGGATGTCTGGCCTATGTGGCTGAGAGCATCCGCCAGTTGGTTCGAGACTCCTGTCACATGGATGGCCAGGAGATCTGCCTCCAGCCGGCTGACGAAGGTCCAGATCCAGAGCACCTCCCTGCATAGCAGATGGGAGTGCATGCCGCCCTGTTTGTTGAGGTAGTACATGGTCGTGGCATTGTCCGTCTGGACTTGAACCACTTGACTCCGGAGCTGAGAAGCAAAAGCTGACAGTGCCAGTCTGACTGCTCTGAGCTCCAACAGGTTGATGTGGCAACGGGACTCCTCGAGGGTCCAGAAACCGTGGGCTCTGTGGTCCCCCATGTGGGCTCCCCAGCCCATGAGAGAGGCATTGGTCGTAGGGACGACCGTCGGCTCGAGGCGGACAAACTGGATCCCTTCCCGCAAATGATCCAAGATCTATGTCACTCCAAACGCTGGCAAGAATTCTACCTCTCAGCTTCTGTGGAGTTAGCACTGCAGGTGCTAAATGATATAATCTTGGGGGCTCTCAATACACATGCACCAGTCACCAGTGTCAGAATTAAACGCAAATCTTGTCCCTGGTTCTCTGCTGAACTTAAATCTGCACTGCTTGCTAGAGATAAGATCTGGAAAAAGGCAAGGAAGACCAAAGATCCAAATGACTGGGTACAATTCAGACAAGCCAGGAACAGCTGCACAAAAAAAGTGAGAGATGCTAAGGCTGCCTTCTATACAGCAGAGCTGGATGCCACCTACCATAACCCAGCCAGATTCTGGGGCACTATCAAGGGAATCCTAGGGCAAGACTCTAGCACCTCTTTACCATCTCAAGTGAACCTCAACAATGTGATCATCACTGACAAGTATGAGATTTTAGATGCTTTCAATAATCATTTTACTACAGCAGGCCTAGCTTTTGACTCATCTCCAGCAAATCTGCTGCACTCTCAACTTACTTCCATTCTACTGAAGCTCAGAAGGCTACCTCTACATTTTCTTTCAAGCTCAATTTTACTAAAACAAGTAGAAGACCTATTGCTCAGCCTGGATGCAACTAAAAGCGCTTGGTGCAGACTCTCTGGACCTTTCTTTTTAAAACTGCACTGCATGCCATTGCAGCCCCCTAACTCACCTCTTCAACCTGTCCTTATCTACTGGCTCTATTCCTTCTTTATGGAAGACAGCTCAAGTGTTTCCTCCTTAAAGCAGGGGACCCCATGGATCTCAACAACTACAGGCCTATTTCCATCCTTCCAGTGCTGTCCAAAATGTTAGAGAAACTGGTAAGCATCCAACTAAATGACTACCTCAATGCTAACAACCTCCTTAACTTGCTCAATCTGGGTTTAGAGCCATGCACAGCACCATTTCTGCCTTAGCAAAAGTTACAAATGACTGGCAGACTGAACTAGATAAAAAATAATATCTGTGCTGTATTTCTGGATTTAAGTAAAGCATCTGATACTGTGGATCATGATCTTCTAATCTTCTCACTGCATCTCCTAGGCCTTGACCCTATCTCTCTCAAATGGTTCAAATGCTACCTCTCTGGTAGGGTGCAGCAGGTAAAAAGTGAAGGCAACCTTTCTTCCTCAAAACCACTCTTAAGAGGAGTTCTCAAGGCTCCATCTTGGGCCCTATCCTCTTTGCCATCTACATCAATAACATTGACTCAGGCCTCACAAATTCTAATGTTCACCTTTTGCAGATGATACTGTCCTTTATGTAAGCAATCCATCACCAAAAAGGCCTATGATCTACTACAATCTGAATTCTCCTACTGCAACACAAATTACTTGAAAAGAAGCTTCTATTAAATGCCAAGAAGACTAAAGCTATGTTCTTCCACCAATACTTACTCACCGAACATTCTTCCCCAACTTTCTACCATCCTTGGTGAGAGCCTTGAATATGTAGATAATTTCAAATATCTGGGGGTTTGGACTGACAACAGGCTTGATTTCACCCAGCACATTGAAGAGCTCCTGAAAAAACTCAGGCAAAGGCTTGGCCTATTCTTCAGGATCAAACATTTTCTAAACAGAGAATCTAAGCAGAGATTAATCCAGGCTTCATTTATATCCCTCCTTGATTACGCAGACTTCCTATATGGCCACTGCTCCCTGTCCTACCTAAATAAACTGGATACACTGTACCATAGAGCTCTAAGGTTCATCACTAACCTTCCTTTCAACACCCACCACTGTTCTCTATGCTGCAGTTGGCTGGACATCCCTACATCGAGAAGGAACAAAAATGCTGCTCTTTGATATACAAAGCTCTGACAAATAAACTACCATCCTACATTTCAGATTGCTTCTCTCTTGTTACTCAAGGCCATATGCCCTAAGAAGCAATAACTCATCATGCTGAATTTACCAAAGGCATGTACCCGACATGGAAGGGCTGCAATCAACTACTTTCTAGCACACATCTGGAACTCTCTACAAAAGACCCTGAAGTTGAGCACTTTCATTCCTGCAGTCTCCTTCAAAAAGCTGTACCTAAATCTTTTCCCAGAGATATGCAACTGCTTCCACAATTCCTAGCCCCTTCAGACCCCTTTTCACCCTGCCCCATTAGATCTCCCTCCTTATCTGTTCAGGCATTCATCCATTAACTTCGATACTATCTACCTCCTAAACCCCTACTCCTTACTTTTTTTGTATATTTGCTCTGGTGCCCATTACCACTGTTTAATTGCCTTGTATATATGTGCATATTATTTTATTTGCTCATTCTTTCTTGTTTATTCTTAAAAAAGTCTTTGTTATTGTACTCATTCTATATTTGTATATATGTGAGTTTATACCCTTTTGTTGCTTATGACCAATCAGGTCCATCTTGTAAATGAGCTATGCTCAATGATGTTCACCTGAATAAATAAAGATTTTGATTGATTGATTGAAATGACTCGGGACGGTCCACCATTGGAGAGCGTCCCACATCCTCTGGGTGACAGTGACCAGCTGGTCGAAATGACCCTGACGCTGAGACCACTGAGCGGCCAGCTCCCACTGAAGGGGGCGCATGTGCAATCTGGCCCAACGGACCACTGAGGTGCACGCTGCCATGTAACCCAGAAGGTGCAGGAAGTCCCGGGCAGGGCGCAAGTACCCAACCAGAAATGACTGGACAAAGAAGGAAAGAACCTCTGCCCTGTCTGCCGGGAGTCGAGCTCTGGCTTGACGAGAGCCGAGCTCTGCCCCGATAAAGCCCATCACCCGAGAGGGCACGAGTTCTGACTTGGCCTCATTGATCAGGAGGCCCAGGTGGGAACAGGTTCGGAGGGTCAGGTCCCTGGACCTCTCCAACTCCTGTAGGGAGGAACCCGCCAGGAGCCAATCGTCTAGATAGGGGTAGAGTCGTGGACAAAAATATTGACGCCCTTGCAGTTTTTTCTAATAATGCACCATTCCTTCCAGAAAATTGTTGAAATTAAAAAATATTTTGGTATCCACATATGTATTTCTTTGGTTTGCAGCGGAATAAAACACAAAAAGCAGAAAAATTTACTAAGTCTTAGCTTATTCCACACAGAAATCCTTAAATGGCCTGGACAAAATTAATGGTACCTTTTAGAAGTAGTTAGAAATAATTAGATTTCAAGTAGGTGATTCTCCTTCTCTTTGAAACTGAACTCACCTGTGGTAAGTTGCAGGTGCCTGCAATATAAAAATCACTCATTCAACCAGTCTGAATAGAGAAAAAGGACTCATTCTCCTGTTTTGTGTCACTGTGTGTACTGCAATGAGCATGGAGAAAAGAAAGAAAGCCAGAGAATTGTCTGAGGAGGTCAGACAGAAGATTGTAGCCAAGCATGGACAATCTCAAGGCTACAAATCAATCTCCAGAGACCTTGATGTTCCTGTTTCCACCGTACGTAATGTTATCAGGAAGTTTAAGGCCTCCCTGGACGTGGCCACAAGAGAAAACTTGATCGAAGATTGCAGCGCAGGATTGTTCAAATGGTGGAGAAAGCACCTCGATCAACTGCCAAACAGATTCAAGCTGACCTTCAGACACAAGGTACATAGAAGTTTCAACCGCACCATCCGCCGCTAACCCAATGAAAGGGGGTTATATGGTAGGAGGCCCAGGAGGACCCCACTGCTGAGAGAGAGAGACATAAGAAAGCCCGACTGGGGTTTGCCAAAACACACTGAACAAGCCAAAATCCTTCTGGTAGAATGTCCTGTGGACAGATGAGACCAAATTAGAGCTTTTGGTAAAGCACATCATCTCTATGTTTACAGAAAACAAAATGAAGCCTTCAAAGAAAAGAACACCTTCCTACAGTCACACATGGAGGAGGTTCAGTGATGTTTGGGGTTGTTGTGCGGCTTCTGGCACTGGGTGCATTGAACGTGTGCATGCCATCATGAAATCTGGAGATTACCAGGTCATTTTGGAGCGCAATGTTGAACCCAGTGTCAGAAAGCTGGTCTCCGTCAAGGTCATGGGTCTTCAGCAGGACAATGACCCCAAACACACTTCAAAAAGCACCCAGGAATGGTTCAAGACAAGACGCTGGACTGTTCTGAAGTGGCCAGCAATGAGTCCATATCTAAATCCCATTGAAAACCTGTGGAGAGATCTGAAAACAGCAGTTGGGAGAAGACACCCTTCAAATCTGGGAGAACTGGAGCAGTTTGCACAAGAAGAGTGAGCCAAACTGCCAGTAGAGAGGTGCAGAAAGCTCATCCATAGCTACAGAAAGTGGTTGACTGCAGTTATTTTGACCAAAGACTGTGCTACCAAATATTAAGTCTAGGGTGTCAATAATTTTGTCAATGCCATTTCTTTTCATTTTCTGATTTAAAAGGATATATTAAATTTTGAATCAAAAACAAAGGTTCTGTAATAATAACAGAGAAAGAATTGTGGAGACCAAATACTGTTGTTAATTTCAACCTATGTTTAGAGGAAATTGTGAGTTATTTGAAAAAAGTGCAAGGGTGCCAATATTTTTGGCCACGACTGTATATACGAACCCCTTGACGCCGTAGATGGGCTGCCACCACTGCAATGCATTTGGTGAAGACCTGTGGGGCCGAAGACAGGCCGAACGGCATGGCTCTGAGCTCGTACAGGGTCCCTTCGACCCTGAAGCGGAGGAACCACTGGTAAGACGGATGGATTGGGACGTGGTAGAACGCGTCCTGAAGATCCAGTGAACAGAACCACATGTTTCGCTCCAGAGATGGTATTATCTGGTTCAGTGTTACCATCTCGAAGGTGCGAGACCTGAGATATTGATTCAGGTCATGGAGATCTAGGATGGGGCGCCAACCCCCCGTCCGCTTGGGCACCAGGAAATGCCTGGACACGAAGCCTGGGTCTGTAGGAGGATCTGGCACTGGAGCTACCACCTCCTTGTGGAGGAGCTGAGCAATGTTGTCCCGAAGGGCTGACTGAGCGCCAACTGAGATCCTTTCCTCACGTGGGGCACGGGCTCGGCTGGGGGGTACTGCTCAAACTCTAGAGGCAGTCCCTGCCCAACCACTTCCAGAACCCACCTGTCCGAGGTGATACCGGACCAGGCGGAAAGAAAGTGGTGGAGCCAGCCCCCCACAGGAGGACCCAGAACTGGCGTGACGGGTGTAGGGGAGGCCACCCCCGAACCGTCACTGTGCAGGCTTGGAGGAGGAGGATGCACCTGGACCAGCACCTCGGCCTCCTTTGCGGGGCTATTGGGGACCTTGCTTGGGCCTAGGGCACCAAGCTTGAGCCTGCTGTTGTTGCTGACCTCCCTGGAAGGAGGGATGTCTAACCGCAGGGGAAGAATGCCAAAAGGACGACTTCTTACGCTTCTGCTGGTTTTTGCCCGAAGAACCCTTAGCAGAGGTGGCATCTAAGGTGGCATTAGACTGCTCAATGCGCTGAAGATGACCTGCCACTCCCGGACCGAAGAGGTCAGTGCCAAGGAAGGGCACATCAGCTAGCTTGTGCTGAGTATCCGCTGGAAAGGAGGATAACCTCAGCCAGGCCCTGCGGCCAGTGGCCACTGTGGCAGCTACTGAACGGGCACAAGAATCTCCAATGTCCAGAGCCGTCTGGAGCTGCTGTTTAGCAACAGCATGGCCCTGGTCACGGACCTGCTTGACCGTGGTCTGCATGTCTGCTGGGAGATGAGGGAGGACTTTATCAAGCGACCCCAGTAGGGCATGAGAAAAGTGTGCCATAATCACTGCCGAGCTGGCATGATGAAGGCCCAGGGATGATGCCGCATAGACTTTCCGGGCAGAGTGGTCCATATTTTTGGACTACTTGTCCGGAGGGCGGTCAGTATCCACATAGCTGCCCGTGCGCTGAAACACTGAGGCAGTCACTAGACTCTTGACTGAGGGATGCTCAGTGAAGCCCGCCAAGGACCCCATGGGCACTGCGTACTTGCGAGCCATATGGGCAGATGGAGCCGGGCAAGAGGCAGGGCGTTGCCAAAGCTCAAGGGCCGGGCCAACTATGGCTTCAGCCACTGGGAAGGCCTCTGTCGGAGTATCCCCCCTCTTAAGAATATCCGTGAGAGGATATTCCGCCTTCTTTTGTATAGGCTGTAAAGGCATACCCGTGGACTCAGAAATGAGTTGAAGGATGCCCTGGAAGGAAGAAGGACCTTCCTCCCAGCCTGTCACTGACAGCTCATCATCAGGGTGTGAGTGAAGGCCAGTAGTATCAGAGTCTGAGGAATCAGGATACAGGGATCTCCCACCTATGTCCCCCTTCGATGCGCCTAGGGCGATCAGGAGTAACAGTAATGGACAACCTATGAGGCAAGCCCGTAGTTGTCCGATCCTCCTCAGAGGGAGCCCCTCCATGAGGCTGTTTAGGTGGAGGTTCCACCAAAAATGGTGGGGAGCCCGTAACAGGCCAGTCAGAAATACGTGTCGGTCCCACCGGAGGGAGAACCGGAGTCCTCGGTACCGAGGGAGTCGGCCGAAGAGGCTGGGGCCAAGTAATGGCCGGTACAGCCGGAGTAGACGGCTTTTGACCAGTCAAAAGTAGCTGCTGCCACATGAGGTCCTCATAACGTCGAGGGAGCTTCCGTCTAAGTCTCTCCTCGTCTAAGGAGGATAAGGAAAGGCGGGCGCCTCTTCGGGAGTGTTTATGACCTTTTCGCTTTTCTACTGACGGGTACTACTCTCTCGAGACCAAAGCGCCGGCTCTGTTGATCGGAGAAGCCAGATCCAGCGAAACCGAGGTTCCGGCTCTTGTCCCTCGATCGGGATGCCCAAAGGACGGGTCTCCTCATCGGGGAAGGAGAGGATGGGAGTCCTCTCCAAGGAGTCATCAACGACAGCGGCTCGACTGGGTCGAGAGAAATCTCAGCCAGTTCTGCCGTATCCTCGGCTTCAGTGCCCTGGCCTGACGGAAGATCCGAGAAGCCGGCAGCTGAGGAAGCGATCTCTACCGAGGCAGAGACCGCCTGCTCCTGAGTATCGGACTGCTCTCGGTCCCAGGAACGTCTTCTTCAGCTAGAAGAAGGTGACTTGGAGTCTTTGTCCTTTTTCTTGGAGCGGGAGGAGTGCGTGCCCGAAGGTGCCTCACCCTTGGTAGGGAGAGACTGGCACAACTCCCGAAAGGGCCGTGAAGCTGGAGCTCAGGTTGAGCGGGACGAAAAAACTTGGTTGGCCGAAGCTTGGGCAGCTTCCTCCTCGAAAGCTGCCATCTGTTTGAGCTGCTCGGCGGATGCCGCAGCCGCGGAAACCGCCCACCTGGCCTCCTTCGATTTCACCGGTGGATTGCGAAGCTCCGGTCTCCCCAGCTTAAGGAGCGTCTTGCGGTCCTCCAGGACGGTGGGGTGGAACGCCAAACAGATGGTGCAAGCCGAAGTATCGTGCACAGCGCCTAGGCAATAAACGCATGAGAGGTGGGGATCGGTGTGAGACATTTTCTGTCCACAAGGACACCGGTGAAACCCGGGGGACGACTTGTCCTCCATATCCAAAGCGTTCGGATCCGAGTAGTAAACTCTAACGAGCTTTAAAGAGAGTAAGTGCAGCGAAACCCGTCGATTAGACTCCAGGGCCTACGGTACTTGCAAAGTAGCACAAGGAAACTTGTATCTTCCAGCAGAAAGGAAGATCTGGCGTCATGGGGCGGAGCCCAGGTATATACCACCCGGGTGGGTGGAAGGAGCCAGCTTAAAGACTTCCGGCAAGATTTAAAGGGGAAAGGGACAATGCCAGACAGTGTGGATGAACAACATATCCACGCTCCTACAAAAATCTGTGCTTTTAAAATATAGTGGAGTGCAGCAGCTGAAAAGTGGACTGAAGCTTTTCATATTATGTAGATGGTGACAGTAAACTGGGTGGGGTGGTGATAATTTTTTTTGTTGTTTCTTTTGTTTGTTTGCCAAAACAGACTGCATGGTTTAGGCCTTTTAGATCCCTTTGCACAGGTACAAAAGCCTAGATTTAGCTTTTTTTTTATTTTTTTTAAAGACTAAATAAATATTACTGAACAATTCTTGTGCAACAAAAAAGAATAATTTCCATAACAGTAGATCTTTCAGAGTCTCCTCCATTGAGCCACATCATGGAACTGTAAGCCGCTGGCATCAGAACCATCTGCAGATTTTTACTGGCAGAGTTCACCCATGTTGACATGCCTCATCAGTGCCTGTATCACATGGGCATCTACAGCATGCTTCAGTTCCACACCAGAGAGAAACTCTGAGGACCATCTGATCAGTAGGGACCGAAATGATCAGGACCAAACCAGGCACACAGGAGAGTATATGGAAACCCATGTACAGATGCCAAATGAGACATCAGTGGAGAATTAGCATACAAGAGCAGGCGGATAGTCGCTCGTCACTTGAAAAGGGGGCATGGCAGGAGGGACAGTTGTAGCTCAATGAAGGAGATTCTCTTGACGATCTACTGTTATCATAAGTAACTACTCTGTCTTCTTCAAGGATATCTCCCTCCATTAAGCCACATTAAGAAACAATTCCTAAGCATGCTAAGCACAGCAGGAGGACAGCAGGACCTGAAAAAGGAGGCCTTGTAGAACAATGAAACCAAAGTTGGCAAGTCTACGAGAGATGTCCAGACTAGTGTTCAGTAAATGCATGAACAGTACTCCAAGTGGCAGCAGCACTTATGTCAACCACAGACACAGTGTGGAAACAAGCGACTGAAGTAGCCATCCCACAGGAGGGATGAACAAGGACTGGACCAGGAAGCTGCTTACCACACTTCTGGTAACAAAAAATAATACAATAGGCCGACCATTTGGACAGGCCCCATTTAGAAATAGGGTAGCCCACCATCCATGTGGCATAAAAATAGTTGTGAGGATTTCCTATAATCCTTAGTACGACCCAAGTACCAACGCAGCATCCTGTGGACATCCAGCATACATAAACGATGTTCCCCACTATCCGTGGGAGTCAAAAAATAAACAGGAAGGTCGATGGCCTAATTTAGTGTTCTCTCAGATACAAACTTTGGAACAAAACGAGGATTACTATGTAATGTAATACTTTCCTTGTGGAAAACGAGAAAATGTGGGAGCCTACAACTCCGAAATAGGTCTAGCAGATGTTATAGCCAGGAGGAACAGTGTCTTCCAAGAGAGGAAATGTAGCTCACGAACAGCGGCAGGCTCGAAGGTAGGCATACTCAGGTTCTCTAGGACTAAATTAAAGTCCCACATGAACCACATCATGGACTGTGGGGTGCAAGCGGAGGATACCTCCAAGGAACTTACAGGAAACCTCAAGCTGGGCCACTGTATTTCCTTCTGTGAGGCCATGAAAAGCCAATACCACGGCCAAGTGGACCTTTATAGAGGAATACACCAGGCCTAAGTCCTTAAGGGACAAGAGGTAGTCTAGTACTTGAATAAATGGACATGTACAGTAAAGGGATCCAGGGCACATGCAGTACACCAAATTGGAAAATGTTTCCATTTCTGCAAGTAAGTGCACTGTGTATGTGACTTTCTAACTACTAGCATAATAGTTGCCACTGCCAGGGATACACCAAAGCAGGAGAGCGCTATGTCCTCAGGAGCCAGGTATGGAGGCGTTGGGACCGCAGATCCGGGTGCACCACAGCACCCTGCTCCTGTGTCAGAAGTTCCGCTTGCAGGGGAAGTGGGACAAGGGGTTCCACTACCAACTGCTGGAGTAGAGGGAACCAAATTTGTCTGGGCCAGTAGTGGACCACTAGAATTAGGGTGGCTGACTCGACCCACAGCTTGACCATGACCCTCTGTATAAGATGGAACCAGGGTGGGGAGGACGGTACAAGAATCTCCCTTTCCAGGAGAGGGACAACGCATCTCAACAGGAAACTCCAGGCCCTGGAGCGACTGAGCAGAAACGCGGCAGTTTTGTTATATGGAAGCACAAACAGGTCTATGACTGGGCAACCCCATTTTCCGAAGAGGTTGGCCACAATGGTGCCTAAGAGTTCCCACTTGTGGAAGAGTTCACGGGAACTGACAGTCAATCCACAACGGCATTCAGCATCCCAGGCAGGAAAACTGCTGACAGAAATATGTTGTGTTCTACTGCCCAGTGCCACACTCTCATCGAATCTCTACAGAGAGGATACGAGTGGACTCCGCCTTGTCGGCTGATGAAGTAAGTCACTGAAATATTGTATGCATGGCTCAGCAGCTGATGCCCTGGAAGGAGGGTGGCAAAGGCCTGTAGGCCATACAGAACAGCCCATATCTCCAGAGTGTTGCTCTGCAAAACCCTATACAGAGGGGTCCTTTGGCCCAGAGTTCTGAAGGGGCCCAGATGGGCACCTCAGCCTGAATACGAGGCATCCAAGATCATCAACAGGAGGGGGGATGGCCAGAGAATGAGGACCCAGTCTCTAAGCTGGAACAGTCCAACCACCAGAGCAGGGAGAGATGGAGTGATGGAGTCACTCATATTAGACACTCCAACTTGTCAGACTGCTTTGCCCACTGCACCCAGAGGAACCTCTGAGGGATCCTCATGTGCAGACGTGATAGCAGGACGGTTAGTATGGCAGCCACTATAAGGCCGATTAGCAGTAAGAGCCATATGGCCCAGACAAAGTTGCAGGAGGAAACTACCTGAGCCTAACCAGAGCTGTAGCATGATCCAACAGCAGAAATGCCCGACCCAGCCCCATGTCCAGGACACCCCTAAGTACTGGAGCCACTGGTACAGTGTTAGGACCTACTTCAGTTCGTTGACCAGAATACCCAACTGGTGGAACAACTGTCATGTCCAAAACAGTGTGTATACCATGCCCTCCCATGATGGGGCTTTTATCTATGTATGGGAAGACAGAGGCCATACCAATGGAGGGCAGCTGCCACCGTGGCATGAGGTGCAGAACACAAACCAAAGGGCAAGACACTAAACTGATATTTCATGCTCCAGTGCTCCAGGGCATGCACTAAGAACATAAGAAAGAACATAAGAAAACAGCCAGCAGAAGGAGACCTATCGGTCTATCATGTCTGCTCAGGAAAATAAATATTGCTTGTGCCTTGTGATTTCAACTGTGCCCCCACCTCCCGTTACATCCCTTGGATTTCTCTGTCATATTCCTGACTATGCCTCCTGGCATTCTATTATTTTTGTCTCAGGCTCTTTTAAATGCTTCCACTGACTTTGTCCCCACCACCTCCTCTGGCAGCTCATTCCATGCCATCACCACCCTCTCTGTAAAGAAATGCTTCCTCACAGCCCTCTTGAACCTTCCCCCCCATCAGTTTTAGGCTGTGCTCTCTGGTAGTGGTGTTGGCCCTTTTATTGAGGAGGCCCTCGTAATCCACCCTGTTAATTCCCTTCAAGTACTTCAAAGTCTCAATCATATCCCCTCTCTGCCTCCTCTCCTCCAGGGTGTACATCCCCAGGTCACCCAGCCTCTCCTCATATGATTTATCCTGCTGCCCCTCTGTCATTTTAGTTGCTCTCCTCTGGACCCTCTCCAGCATTTTTATGTCCTTCAGGTGCAGATGCCAATATATCACACCGTACTCCAAGTGTGGTCTTACCAATGACCCGTAGAGTGGCAGAATAACCTCTCGCTTCCTGATGCAAAATCCCCTTGCAATGCATCCCAGCATTCTGTTTGCCTGTGCCACTGCATCCTTGCATTGAGCAGAGTGTTTCAGATTACTAGAAATTAACACCCTCAGGTCCTTCTCTTCGTCTGAAAGTGTAACCTGGACCTTCCTAATGTAGTACTCTGTTCTCGGGTTCCTCACCCCTATGTGCATCACTCTGCACTTTTTGGCATTGAACCCGAGCTGCCATATCTCTGACCATCTCTCCAGTCTAGCTAAGTCCTCCCTCAGCTTTGTTATCCCGACCTGGGTGTCCACCTTCCCACAGAGCTTGGTGCCGTCAGCAAACATGCACATTTTTCCCCCAAATGCCTTGTCCTATGTCGCCGATAAAGATGTTAAATCGCCGGCCCAGTGGCACTGAGGGTTGAAGCACTGGTCACCACACCTCGCACCACGCCGGTGACCCGGGTTCAGGAGCGGACTCGGGGAGCCAGGGGTCAACTAGGGGGAGAATGGCTGAGTGTCCAATGATGGCTCGCCTTCTCCGGGGGGAAGGTGGGAACTCGACCCAGGCGTGCGGTGACCTCTGGCGGAGGCTGGGGGCATGACAGCGTGTCTGCACCTCGGGGGTCTGATTGGTCTCCAGGCCTCCGCCCACAACCAATCACCTCTAGGGGCTGCATAATCTAGCGGGAGGACGTTGTGGACGTCTGCGCTTGCGCCTTGACGTCATGGGCTGGCAACATCCCTTACAGAACAGGGAAAAACACCCCTCAGAGCCAGGAAGACGGAGCGCCGAGCTAGGTCCCGATGTGCCAGTGCCTGCCTGCCACCCCAGGACCCTGACAAGACTTGAAGAATTCGGGGGCTGCCGCCCCGCCCCGGGGGGTTTGCCAAGGTCGGATGGAGGGACCGAAGGTTGCAAGGTAGGCACTGGTAGGGGCAGGCTTGATGGGCGACTCACGATGGTGTGGCTCTGTGGGGCAGTAGGAGGGGAAAATAGAAATAAAAAAAATAAAAAAATGTTAAACACCAGTCCCAGTACAGACCCTTGTGGAACCCTGCTGATAACCTCCCTGGTACATGTGAATTCACCCCCCACTACCACCCTCTGTGTCCTGTCGCTCAGCCAGTTTTCAACCCATCTAACCAACCTTTCCCCCAACCCCAAGTCCTTCAGCTTCCCTACCAGCCTTTTGTGTGGCACAGAGTCAAAGGCCTTGCTGAAGTCTAGGTATATGATATCCACTGCCTGGCCTTTGTCCACAATCCTGTTGACCCAGTCAAAGAACTCTATCAAGTTCGTTTGACATGACCTGCCTGCCATGAACCCATGCTGTTTAATGTCCTGCAGTCCCTTTTCCTCTAAGAACTTGATCATACCCTCCTTCAGTATTGTCTCCATTATTTTACACACAACTGAAGTCAGGCTGACAGGCCTGTAGTTACCAGGATCTTCCTTGGGGCCACTCTTGTGGAGTGGCACGACATGCACTGTTCTCCATTCCCTCGGCACCTCCCCTGTATCAAGAGAGCTATTAAAAAGGTTCATCAGTGGCCCTACCAGCTCCTCTGCCAATTCTTTTAGTACCCTGGGGTGTGGGTGTACTCCATCAGGCCCTGGGGATTTCTCCACATTCAGTGCCATGAGCCCCTCCTTTACCCATTCTAATCCTATGGCCCCTGTTGGGTCCTCCCCAGTCCCTACCCTTCCCTTCCCACCTGATGGAACTGGACCCCCTTTTTCTTTGGTAAAGACGCGGTAGAAGTATTAATTTAATACTTCTGCTTTTGCCCCACCTTCCACCACTGTGTTATCCCTTTTCTTGCACCTCACAATGCCATCTTTTCTGTCCCTTTTTTCTTTAATGTAATGTATTGAAAGAAGACCTTGTTCCCTTGTTTTATCCCCTCTGCAATCTGGAGTTCTTTCTTTGCATTTGCTTGCATCATCTCCCTTTTTGCTATCTTAGCTAGCCTTTGGTACTCCTCCTCGTCCTCTACCCTTGCTGCCGTTCTACTTTTCTTGTATGCAGACCTCTTCTCTTTCAATGCCTTTGCTACTTCCATGTTAAACCAGACTGGGGGTCTAGTTCCTGCCTTCTTCCTCCTCCATTTTATGCAACTATTTGTGGCACTCTCTATGAACCTTCTGATTGTGCCCCTTAATTCCTCTACCCCCAAACCTTCGGCTATGTTCCCTAGTTCTTCTCTAATCACGTCCCTCATTTTTATAAAGTTCACCTTGCTGAAGTCAAACGCTTTTGTCTTTGTGGGTATGTCCTCCCTGCCCATGTGCAGGTTGAACCACACTGTGTTGTGGTCACTTCCACCCAAGGGATCCCCAATTTCCAGGTCCTGCACGTGCTCCCCATTAGTGAGCACCAGGTCTAGAATTGCATCTCCCCTGGTTGGACTGGTCACATACCGTGTCATAAATCCATCCAGGATCCCATCCAAGATTACCTGACTTCTGGCGCAGGATGTGGCATGGCTGACCCAGTCCACTTTGGGCAGGCTGAAGTCCCCCATCACCACTATCTCCCCACTTGCTGCTATGCTTGTCAACTGAGTGCATCATTCCCTGTCCTTTTCCTCTCCCTGACTGGGCGGTCTATATACGACCCCCATTCTTATCTTCCTCCCTTTATTCATCTGGAGTTGTAGCCATAGTGCCTCAGTGCTCCTTTTTTCCATTTCTTCCTCTCTTGCACATACTATACCTTCCCTTATGTATGTTGCCACCCCTCCTACCTTGCCTGTCTCCCTGTCCTTTCTATACAGTTTGTAACATAGGATTGATATTTCACAGTCATGGTGTGCTGTTGCCCAGGTTTCTGTAATGGCGGCAATATCCACCTTTCTTTCTTCTAAGTGAGCTTGTAGGTCTGCCATCTTGTTCCCAAGACTACGTGCATTCAGTGACACTAACCTCTACTTTGACCCTGCTGTGCCTTTGTTCCTCATTTGACCTAGTCTTTCCAGTCTTTCTTCCCTCCTTTCCGCTGTTACGAGATCCCTCCCTGCTCCCCATGTTCTCCCTCCGTTAATGTGGGAGGGGGTGCTCCAGCCTCTATTTTTCTGCCCCCCATTAACAGTTTAAACCTAGTTCACTTGCCATATACTACTCCATTTTAACTTTGATTTTCTTTTTCCTTTCCCAGTTCAGGTGTAGTCTGTCCCTGCCATACAGTCCCTTGTCCTACCATGTGCCTCCCTAGCCGCCTATAAGCCCATACCACTCTTCCTTACACCAACTGGTTAACCATCCATTAACATCCTCTATCCTCTTTTTCCTAGCTGTGCTGGCCCTTGGTACTGAAATAATCTCTGAGAAGGTCAGTCAGTTCATAGACTGCCTGCATTCCATAGCCAAGTCTACAAATCTTTGTTGCACCACCCAGTCTCCTCCCCAGCTAAATCATTCATCCCTATGTGTAGTACCAAGTCTGGGTTTGCCCCCTCCACCCTTACCAACTTGCTTATCTTTTGTGTTGCTTTGCCCGCCTCTATTCCAGGTACGCACACCACTGTTATCCTCCTGTGTGGGTCCTCAAATCTTCCCCATTGTATCCCTTTAATTACCGAGTCTCCATAGATTATTTTATTATCTCCAGAGTGACCATGCCCGCTCCCATTCTTTCTCCCTCTATGATTGTTCTCCCTTCTTTTCGGGATGTCCTAGGTCTTGGGGCTATGGTTTCCTTACTTGTTGCAACTATTTTGGGTTGTTCTATGACCTGGACTATGGTTTATTTACCTGTCTCGCCTTCTCCCTCTAGATCCCTATGGGGACCATTGCCCCCATGGGTCTTTACTCCTATAGTGTCAACCATCTTTCCACCTTTTTCTCTGTTTCCCTTACTGCTCTGTTCTTTTCTCGTCTCTTCTGCGTTCCTGCTATCTCCATTCCATTCCCTCAAGTACTCAGGCTGAAATGCAGGTACTTTTGATGAGACTTGTGGATTCTGACGTGAAGATATGTGTCCTTCATGTCCAGAGCAACCCATCCAGTCCCCTTTCAGTAAATGGGGGAGGAGGAACTGCAGAGAGACCATATAAAACTTTTGGTATTTGATGAAAAGCTTCGGTCCACAAAGAATCTAATATAGGCCTTAGATTCCTTGCCCAATTTGGTACCAGGAAGTACTGGGAATAACAGCCCTAGTTTTATTTGAAACCAGGACAAGTTCCACAGGCCTCTTGCAGAGGAGGGTTTGGCAGAGGGCAAGAAGTCCAGGGGGATATTGGTTTGGCAAAGGGGGGTGCACTGGGGAAAAAGAGAGGGGTTCTAGGGAACATCTTCGCTGAATTAAGTATGGGACCCAGGCATTAGTTATCTCCCTCCACTTTAGTAGAAAGAGGGAGATTTGGCCTCCCACCAGAACTTCCTGAAGCAGTGAGGCCAGAGGTATGGGAGGAGAGTCAGAAAGCACCAGGGTTGGGGGGAAGGGTGAGTGTCGACAATGGTTTCACCTTTCATAAGTCTGGCATGGGCACCAGGAGGCAGGTTTCCTGCTTAAGAAGTGGAATGCTGAGATTTCTGGAAACCACATCCCAGACCTCTGGAATATCCACAGCCTGTACTTGCATAGGGCCTGCAAAAAGAATCCTACTCCAATCTCCGGGCTTAGGGATCATATGTGCAGGAACCTCAAAGTAATTTTTTGAGGACTGCAGATCCTTCACAGCATTTTCTACATCTGATCCAAATAGTTGCTTTCCTCTGAATGGGGCGTTAAGAATTGATTGTTGGACATTAGAGGTAAAGCCTGTCACTCGTAGCCAAGGGTGGAGGCATCATAAGCAGACCCAAGAAGGTGCTTTCCAGCTTCCTGTCCATTAGCAATAGTCTGCTGATCCAATATTTTGTCAAGGCCGCCTGGCACTTTATAAGCCAAGGAGGCCATTGTCTTCCAGAGACCAGGCAAATAATTTATCATGTACGCCTGATAGTGTGTGTGATCCTCAGGCCAAGGGAAGCAGAGACAAATGTCCTTCTCCATCACATCCAGTTTTCTTCACTCCTTTATCAGGGGAAGAAAACTCATTTACTGGGGTGTCTTTGATTTATCATGAGCAGCCATTTTGACTACTGAGTCTGTTTAAGGCTCAGATGAACAGCAAGGCTTAGCTGTAGGGGCAGGATTTTGTTTATCTGCCTTGCTAAGAACAGCTGGCAATTGAGCAGATCTATCCCAGGTAGCCAAAGTAGCATCCTCTAGTGCTGAATACACAGAAGGGATGACGACGTGGAGGAGACACCTCCAAGAACTCACAAAAGCTCCTCTTGGAAGAATCCTCCTCCTCCTCTGCTGCAAAACCCAGTTTAACCTGGACCAGCTTGAGGAAGGGCCTGAAATATAACATCCTCAGGAGAAGACCTAGGAGTGTTTTTCTCACTCTTTTCTCAGCAGGAAGAAAGAGCTAAGCTAGAGCCAACTACATCTTCCCCCTCATCCATGGCCTCCTCCTCCTCTTCTACATACTCTGGATTTGTGCTACAGTTCGTTGTCTTCATCGACCACCATAGGGAGAGGGTTGACGGGATGTGGAAATAATGAAGAAGGGATCAATGACTGGCATCCCATCAACGGAGGCCATTCAGAGCCCAGTATGAGGGGTTGGGACCGAGAACTGTTGTGTCAATGGTAAGGATGATAGGGGGCATCACTGAGGTCGAGGGCGGTAGTGGCATAAGGCGCAACAGGGTCAGTAGACAGTGGAACTGTCAACGGGACTGTGCCCGACAGCAGTACTAGCTGTGAATCCACCCCAACCTTCATGTCTGACATGGTCCAGGGGGATGGTATGGGACCGATCTTTGTCAGACAACTTACCTCTTCTCAGAGGAGAGCAGGAATGTTCTGGAGGAGTGAATTTCTCTTTATACCACATCTCCTTCTCCAAGTGGGGATATTTTTCAGCCAACCTGGAGGACTTGTACTTCTGCTTACTTGAATCAGCAACGGACACCGTCAACTGCGAGAGCAGCCGGTTGATGGTGAACCGGGAAGAGAGACAGTTGACAATGGTGATGCCATTTTCGATGCAGCCCAGTTTTCCATTTCTGTAAGCTGTAGATGAATCTCTGAAGCTCTGCTGCAACGTCTCCTGGTTGTTTAGCTAAAGCCCTGGCAAACAGAGCAGGCTTTAACCTTGTGGTCCATACCAAGGTAACACACACACACGAACACTTGTCATCTTTGTTGATTTTAACATCGCGCAACAACAGCAGAAAGTACAGTTACACAAGAACTTACTGTAACAATAGATCTTTGAGAGGAGCTCTTGCAGCAAGCAACACCATTAGGACTGAAACCGGCAGGCACCAGGACCACATGGAAAACTTCTAGTTAGCATTCATTAGCAGGGGACCGCCCCATGACGTTGGCCCAGACATCCACCTATGGTATAAAAGGGGCGGTCCCCCAACCCAACTTTAGTTCTCTCGCCAGAGCCCCTACATACGGAGTAATTGGAGAACTGAGGTGGTTCCTCTGAACCGAGGAAAAACAGCATCAGTGATTGGGAAGCAGTCACCAGGGGGCTGGAAGGAGGGAAAGCAGCGCCTGCTGCAAGAGCTCCTCTTGAAGATCTACCATTATGGCAAGTTCTTACGTAACTGTACTATCTCACTTTGAGGGGGCTCTTGCAGCAGGCAACACCATTAGGACTGAGTCCCAAGCAGTGTAAGGACTGACCACAGTCAGCTGGGAGAAGACAGAGAGCAGTGAAAAAACTCTCAAGAGAGGAGGCCTTGCAGGACTGCAAGTCCAAAGCCTGCCCGACACCTAGAGGTAATGTCCAGATTGTAATGCCGATTGAAAGTGTGGACTGAACTCCAAGTGGCTGCTGTGCAGATATCAGCATACACATTCCTGAGTGAGGCAAAGGAAACAGCCACGCCCATGATAGACTGACCTTTGACCGGGCCCGGTAAAGGCTTGTCATACTTTCTGTAACAATAAATAAACACAATTGGTTAACCATTTTGACAAACATTGCTTTGAAACAGGAGCCCCTTCTCTACTGGGGGTGAAGGAAACAAATAACTGATAAGTCTTTCTAATGACCCGGGTGCGGTCCAAGTAGTAATCCAGTGTATGAAGTAAGGCCTCCCCTTGATTGGAATACTCCGGGCAATAAACAGGTAGGTGGATGTCTTGATTCAGTGTAAACTCAGGCACCATCTAAGGCAAAAACTTAGGACTGGTCTACAAGGACACCCTGTCCTTCTGGAAAACTAAATGGGGCTGTACACATCAGAGCCTGAAGCTCGGAAATCATTCAAGCAGAAGTCATGGCAACTAAACACAACACTTTCCATGACAGAAAGCGAAGCTCGCAGCTTCTGGCAGGCTCAAAGGGAGACAAAGTAAGCTTCTCTAAAATAAAAGAAAGGTCCTATGGAGGGACAGGGTCCTTGACGGGAGGTTTCAGATGCAGTATGCCCTGCAAGAAAGTGCAGTAAAGATCCAGCTGGGCAAGTGCCTTCCATAGGTGCATGGTATGTAGAAATGGCAGATAAGTGCACCTTAAAATCGATGAGTAACCTAGACTCGAGTCTGACAGGGGAAAGAGGAACACTAGAACTAGATTCACCGGACAGGTGAAGGGATCTAGTTGACAAGCGGTAGCCCAAATGCAAAACAGTTTCCACTTCATAGCATAACTGGCTCTAGGGGAGGGTTTCCTGGCTGCCACCAGGACATCTGCCACATGGGAGGAAACCCCAAATCTATTAACTGCTAAGTCTGCAAGGACCATGCAAGAAGATACAGAGACTTGAGGTCCGGGTGGACCAGAGTGCCCCGCTCCTGGGAGATCAAGTCGAAGCACAGGGGCTGTGAGATCAGAGTTTCCACTGCTAGTTGCTGGATTAGTGGAAACTATATTTGGCGCAGCCAGTAAGGGGCTATTAAGATTATCTCTACTCCCTCTGACTGCAGCATGAGAAGAACTCTCTGCAGTAATGGAAAGGGAGGGAAGGTGTACAGAAACCTCCCTGTCCAGGAAAGGGACAATGCATCTCGCCAGAAAACACCAGGCCCTGGATCTAGCGAGCGGAAACTGGGCAGTTTTTATGTTGAATGGAGGACGCAAGGAGGTCCACCTCTGGATGGCCCCATCTGTTGAAGAGATCTTCGACCACGGAGGAAAGAATTTCCCATTCATGTGCCTTGGGCCAGGACCGGCTTAAGCTGTTAGCCAAGGTATTCAGAATGCCTGGAACATGCACAGCGATCAAGTCCAGGTGATGCTCTATGGCCCGATACCAGACTCTCATGGCCTCCCTGCAGAGGGGGTAAGAGTGCGTTCCCCCGCTTGTTTATGTGAAAAACCACTAACATATTGTCCGCCTGGATCAAGAGAGGGCCTGGGAGCAGGTTTGTCTGGAAGGCCTGATGGGTGTAAAGGATCGACTGCATCTCCTAAACATTGATATGGAGATGCTGCTCCTGTGGGGACCAGGTCCCTTGCGTCTAACGGTCTGCTTGATGAGCACCCCAGCCTTGGCCCGATGCATCCATGGTCAGGATCTGATGAGGAAACAGTCTGAAAGTGGACCCCCTTGGAGAGATTGGAGGGGGTCAACCACCACACTAGAGTCTGTCGCACCGGGTTGGAGACAGAGACCAGTTGTTCCAAATCATTTGTGTGTTGATCCCATTGGACCCCAAAGGTTCCACTGGGCTACCCTCATGTGCAAGTGCGACAGGGGAACTGTTGCAATGGCCGCTGCCATGTATTCCAGCAGCCTGGGAAATGACCTGGCCGGGACCTGGCGAGACGATGAGACCAGTTGAGCCTGTGCCTGAAGGCGTTCTGCCCTGCCTGGGGGCAGAAAAGCTTTGCCCTGGATAGTATCTAAGATTGCCTTGATGTACTGAAGTCTCTGGCTTGATCTAGGGGAGGATTTGGGGAGACAGAGTGCTCCCCAGATTCTGAAACAAAGTGCAGGTGGCCTCCATGGTTCTGAGCAACTACTCCTTGGTGGGAGCTGTCAGACACCAATCGTCGAGGTAAAGGAAGACATAATGACCCTTCTTCCTTAGGGCCGCAGCTACAACTGCGAGGCACTTTGTAAAGACTCAGGGATTGAGGACAATCCAAATGGCAAGGCCTGAAACTGGTAATGGTCTCTTGGAAGCGGAAGCGAAGAAACCTCCTGTGGGGAGGAAGACCAAGATGTGAAGATAACCATCCTGCATGTCCAGAGAACAATTCCAATCCCCCTGATGAAGCAGGGGGAGAAGGCCAGGAAGAGTGACCATCCTGAAACATTTGTATTCTATGTACTGGTTCAGGTGGCTTAGGTCTAGGATAGGATGCAGGTCTTCTGTTCTCTTCGGGACCAGG
This sequence comes from Neoceratodus forsteri, assembly GCA_016271365.2. NCBI lineage: Eukaryota > Metazoa > Chordata > Ceratodontiformes > Ceratodontidae > Neoceratodus > Neoceratodus forsteri. Next base: position 687,235,136 of record CM028134.1, read on the forward strand.
AAGAAATTAAACTAGAATCCCTTCCCCTGTTGTGCCGGCAGGATGGGTTCTATGGCCTGGTTTTGCAGGAGTGCTTGAATCTCCTCTTGGATGAGGGCGATGTGGGCCTGAGAATAATGGGAGGGCACTGGGGGATTCTCCAGGGGCCTCTCCAAGAACTCTAGAGTGTGCCCCTTTTCCACTAGCTGAAGCACACATTGGTCTGAGGTTATTCTGTGCCAGCCATCGAGGTACAGCGAGAAATTACCCCCTACTGCCTCCCCCAGGGTTTCGGCCAGGGAAGGGGGGTTGGATAGGAAGTCAGGCTGAAGATCCAGGGAAAGGCAATGCAGCCTGGGAGGTTCTGGGTGCCCTGGGGGCTGAATCTCCAGTGGTTTTAGTAGCGGCTTTGCGCTTAAAGGCACTTCTGGGTTCTTGGCCCATTGGTTGCTGTTTGGAGGGGGCGATGGAAGGGCCGCCGCTGGGAGGATTTAGGCTGAGATTGGTATAAGGTTTGAACCGAGCACAGAGCCTTGCCTGACTCTTGAAGTTGAGTACTTATATTCTGGGAATCCTCGCTGAAAAGAACAAGACTCCTGAAAGGGGAATCTAAGATGTTAGACTGCACATCAAGAGCAAACCCGGAGACTCTGCGCCAGGAGTAGCAACAAAGACATACTCCCATAGCCGCAGTTCTGCCTGTGGAGTCCGCCAAGTCACAGGAGGCTCGGAGAGCATGAATACACATATCCGAGCCCAATTTCAAAAGGTGCAGCAGCTCAGTCTTGCCAGGAGCATCAGGCTGAGCTTGGACTACACCTCCAAAGCCTTTTCCCCAGGGCGTTCTGGTATTGGACCATGTGGGTTAGAAAGTTCAGGGAACAGATAGTGCAAGTGGCAGAGGCATAGACCTTCTTGCCAAATTGGTCTATCTGTCTGGAATCTTTGCCAGGAGGCTGGGTGCTAAGGTGCCTGGGCTGCTAAGGGCGGTCATGGACAGTGTTAATGACTACAGAGTCAACCTCTGGGTGCTCTCCATAAAAAGGCTCATCCCTTGGAGCATTATATAGGCAATCTGCCTTCTTGGATGTTACTGGAGTAGAGAAAGAACACTTTCAAGCAGCCCTATTGACGTCCTTGAAGCAATCAAGAAGGGGTGGAATGACTAAAGGCAGTGACTTGTTCTTATGAAGGAAGGCAGCCAGCCGACATCGTTCGGGGTCCACTCCCTCCATGTCCCAACCCATAAGGGACTGAATGTGCCTCATCACCTCCACAAAAGTAGGGGTCACCTGGAGGAGATCAAGGGGTATATCCCTGGGCTCCCCTGGATCTGACAGCAAGTCAGCACCTTCAGACTCATCTGAAGAGGAGGAGGAGGAATATCTTCCCAGCTTACCAGAGTCTGGAGATGGTGACTGACGGTGCCTACACTGGTGAGTCCTCAGATGACTGGTGCCAGCTCCATCAGGCTGTGGGGTAGGTTCCTTAGGAGGTGGCGCTGGAGCCTTCCTAGGGGGAACTTGATCCTTTTCCGGATTCAGAGGGTCCCTAGGAGTCAGAGTATGCGGCCCCTTCAGGGACTTCTTGACCTTAAAGTACACCCATCAAAAGTAAAAGGGCATTAAGGACTGTAGTTGGATTCTGAGGTGTGACTGGGGGAGGCGGGGTAGGATTGGAGGGCCCCAGCATTGGTTTCTTAGGTTGTGGTAACCCGGGCATCTAATCAACAGGCGTTGGCTTAACAAGTGTCAGTCTCTGAGGCAAAGCCATCAGATGCTGGTCTAACAGGGGTAGAAGGACTGGACGTCGGTCCCTCAGGTGTCAGATAGGTGATGGCAGAGGGTTAGGGGGTGACGGCTGAGGCATCGCCGGAACTGATGTCTGAGTGACCGGCATTAACCGGACAGGTGTGAGCTGACACCAGTCTGGTGACACAGCTGGTGTTAGGCAGGAAGGAGAAGCCTGTCCCAGGGAGCTAGCTCACAAGTGGGGCAGAGGCGTCATGCTTGCGGGGAGGTGAGCGCATGCCCCTGGGGTTGCTTGCAGGCATCGGTCCCTGAAGTCGGGGCCAACTTAGCGGACGCCCAGACTGGGAGAATGATGGGTAAAGACCCACCGGCCGAAGAGAACCCGGTCAAGCCACCTGGCTGAGGACCCATCCAATGCAAGGGCCAGAGCGTCAGGGGTTGAGAGGCTGGGGACAAAGTCCCAAGCCCCAAAGAACCACCACCTGAGATGGTGATGAGAGTGGGTGGTTTGACCACTGGCAGCCCAGAAGAAGTGAGGGCTGTCGGGGTAGCAGGGGCCGTCCTCCCACAGGATGACGATCCAGGCTCAGTCACCAACTTGTGCGAGACCTAGAACGGGAAGCTGACTGGGGTTCATCCCTGTGTTTCTCCTGGTGTTTGTGCTTTCCACTGGACTCCTTCTCTTTGGATGAGGAAGAAGAGTACTTTGTGAAGCTCCTTCTCCATGCCAAAAATCCCTGCTGTAGCAGGAAGGCTTCCAGAGTCTTCTGGTGGCCGGTACGCGTTACAAATTCAGCAGTGCCTGCAGGCCCCAAGTGTCATGGTCCGGCCTCAGCAGAGCAGACAATGAGTGGCAGTCTTATAGGGAAGCAGCTTGCCACAAGCACACTTCAATCGCCGCCGCTCCAAAGAAGAGGATGGAGAAAAAAAACATGCAACAAAAACTGTAAATCGAAGAACTGTTTTGTAATCAATGAAGCGTGGGTAACGTGAAGAAAATGGCAGTTGACAGTAGCAGAAGGCAATCCCTGAAGGTCCTACTTGTGCAGGTTGACGGTTGTAAAAGAACCGAGGTTGAGTTGGGGGACCGCCCCTTTTATACCATAGGCGGGGAGCAGGCCAACATCAGGAGAGGTCCTCCGTTATTGACTGATGGCTAGAAGTTTTCCGTGGGGTCCTGACGCCTGCTTGTTTCAGTCCTAATGGTGTTTCCTGCTGCAAGAGCCCCTTCGAAGTGAGATCAGCAGTTCCTTGCCTTTTGCCAGCAGTATGAAAGTAAAGTTGAGAAGAAGTAACATTAGCAAAACTTTTCAAAGTTAGATGGCGTTCTTCAGCAGCGGTGGACCAACAAGTGGTTCACAGCGGCAGAAAGAAATGAAGCATGTTGGGGACACCCTTATTATATAGGTGCAGACGAAGGGCATCGATGTGGGCGGCCCCAGCCAGCAAAATTTCTCGTGGTCCTGACGCCGATAGCTTACAGTATCATGATGTGGCTCAACAGAGGAAGATATCAAAGAAAATTAAATGTTTCTAAGTTTGCAAGCAGGATAGATTCCATGAGGCTAAAGTCTCACATCTCATAATCATAAATCATCCCATATTTTGTCAAGACGGTCTGGCATTTTATCAGCTAGGGAAGTCACTGTCTTCCAGGAGCAATTCTGATACTTTATCATGTATGCATGATAGTGTGTAAACCTTAGGCAACGGAAGCAGAAGCAATTGTCCTGTTCTCCATCATAAGGGGAAAAGAGCTCATGTGCTAGGGTGCCTTTGATATATCATGAGAAGCCATTATGACTAATAAGTCTGTTTAAAGCAGAGATGAATAGTAAAACTTAGCTGTAGGGGTAAGATATAGGGGCAAGATATTCTTTATCTGCCTTTCTAGGAACAGCTGGCAATTGTGCAGATCTATGCCAAGTAGCCAGTTTCTGAATGTAAAGGAGAAGTGATGACAGCAGAGGAGGTAGACACCTCCAAGAACTCAAAGGTTCTTGGAGGAATCCTCCTCCTCTGCTGCAAAACCCAGTTTAGCCTGGACCACCTTGAGGAAGGCCTGAAACCAGGCTCCCTCTGAGGAGACCTAGGCGTGTAATGAAGCTGTGTGCTGACTTCCAGGTAGCAGCCCTGCAGATTTCCTGGATAGGGACGTCCCTGGAAGCAGCTACCGATGCAGCGGTATGGCGGGTAGAATGAGCTCTTATCCCTTTGGCAGGCTCCATGCCCGCCAGCCTATAGCAGAGATCTATGCAGGAGGTGACCCATCTGCCTATTGTCCGCTTTGCTGCAGGTCTGCCAGGTGCGGCTTCAGCGTAGGTGACAAACAGCTGGCAAACCTCTCCCTGAACTTCAGCCATCCACTTCTTATAATAAGAGAGCACTCTTCGAGGGTCCAGAGTATGGAGCCTATATTCAGCCTCAGAGGTGTGACTGGGGTAGAACACCGGCAGAGTCAACACCTGGTTAAGGTGAAACTCCGACACCACCTTCGGAAGGAATTTTGGGTAGGGGCGCAGGACAACCTTGGCCCTGTGGAAGACCAGATAAGGAGACTCGATGGAAAGCACCTGGAGCTCTCCCTTCCTTCTGGCTGACATGATAGCCACCAAGAAGGCAGTCTTCCACGACAAGTGAGAGATGCCACACCTGTGCATTGGTTCGAATGGCTTGCCCATGAGCTTAGCCAATACCAGTAGTAGATCCCACGGAGGTGGAGGTTCTCACACAGGAGGGGATATGTGATCAAGGCCTTTGAAAAAGCACCCGACCACCTTCTCCTGTGCCACCGACTGCTTGCCGGGCCGCATTGGTAAGAGAGATGGCTGCCAGGTGCACTTTAAGGGTTGTCGACCGAAGCCCTAGCTGAGAAAGGGATCACCGGTAGTCCAGAATGCTAGCCAAAGAACAGGAGGAAGGGTCCAGGCCCTTGCCCTGACACCAAATGGAGAATCTCTTCCATTTGAAGGCATAGCATTTTCTGGTCGACTCCTTACGGGATGCCTCAACGACGTTGAGGACCTCGTCGGAAAGACCCAAGGCCTGGAACTCTAGCCGCTCAGGAACCAGGCCATCAAGCGCAGGGACTGAAGGTCCAGGTGGAGTACCTTCCCCTTGTTGACTGAGATCAGGTCCGGGTGGGCTGGAAGCTGCCTCGGGAGCCTGGAGCTGAGGCTGAGGAGATCTGGATACCAGAACTGGTGGGGCCAGTCTGGGGCTACCAGAATCACCTGCGCCTTGTCCCTCTTCGCCTTGAGAAGCACCATGTGGATCAAGGGAAATGGAGGGAAGGTGTAGAAGAGGCCTGGGGTCCACAGCCTCGAGAAGGTATCCCCCTGCAGCAAGCCCTGCTGAGGAGGGCGGGCATGAAACAGCCGCAGCTCCGCATTCTCCCTGGAGGCAAACAGGTCCACCTGAGGGTTGCCCCAGTGAGAGAACAGATCTTGTACTACCTCCGGCAGGAGAGACCACTTGTGAGATGCAGCGCCTATCCGGCTTAGGGCACAGCCAGACTGTGGGAGGCTCCTGCCACATGGATGGCTAGGAGATCCGCCTCCAGGCTGATCACGAGAGACCAAGTGCGGAGAGCCTCCTTGCACAGAGGCAAGGAGTGCCCGCCCTGCTGGTTGAGGTAGTACATGGTCGTGGTGTTGTCCGTCAGGACCTGGACCACTTGACCCCGTACAAACGGAGTGAAGGCGGTGAGGGCTAGTCGGACCGCTCGAAGCTCCAGCAGGTTGATGTGGCATCGAGACTCCTGAGAGGACCAGAGGCCATGGGCCCTTAGCTCCCCTAAATGGGCACCCCAACTCATCAGAGAGGCGTCGGTCGTTAGAGTGACCGTCGGCTCGGGCGGACAAACAGGATACCCTCCTGCAGATGAGCTGGAACAAGCCACGACTGGAGGCCGTTCTACATCTCCTGGGTCACGGTCACTGGCTGCTCCAGAGGACCGGAATGCTGTGACCATTGGCGGGCCAGCCCCCATTGCATGGGACGCATGTGCCAGTGGGCCCAACAGACCACACTGGTGCAGGCCGCCATGAGACCCAGGAGGTGCAGGAAGTCCCGGGCAGGGCGCAATTGCCCAAACAGAAATGATTGGGCAGAGAAAGAAAGGACCTCGGCCCTGTCTGCCAGGAGCCGTGCTCTGGCTCGAAGAGAGTCGAGCTCTGCCACGATGAACTGAATCACCTGTGATGGCACAAGTTCCGATTTGGCCCCGTTGATGAGGAGGCCAATCTGAGAGCAGACCTGGAGGGCCAGATCCCTGGACCGCTCCACCTCCAACCTGGAGGGGGCTGCAATCAGCCAGTCGTCCAGGTAAGGGTACACCCGGACCCCTCAGCACCGCAGGAATGCTGTCACCACTGCCATGCATTTGATGAAGACCCTGGGAGCTGGAGAGAGGCCGAAGGGCATGGCCTGGAACTCATAAAGGGATCCCTCTGCCCTGAAGCGGAGGAATCGCTGGTGAGATGGACGGATTCCCAGCTTACCAGAGTCTGGAGATGGTGACTGACGGTGCCTACACTGGTGAGTCCTCAGATGACTGGTGCCAGCTCCATCAGGCTGTGGGGTAGGTTCCTTAGGAGGTGGCGCTGGAGCCTTCCTAGGGGGAACTTGATCCTTTTCCGGATTCAGAGGGTCCCTAGGAGTCAGAGTATGCGGCCCCTTCAGGGACTTCTTGACCTTAAAGTACACCCATCAAGAAGTAAAAAGGGCATTAAGGACTGTAGTTGGATTCTGAGGTGTGACTGGGGGAGGCGGGGTAGGATTGGAGGGCCCCAGCATTGGTTTCTTAGGTTGTGGTAACCCGGGCATCTAATCAACAGGCGTTGGCTTAACAAGTGTCAGTCTCTGAGGCAAAGCCATCAGATGCTGGTCTAACAGGGGTAGAAGGACTGGACGTCGGTCCCTCAGGTGTCAGATAGGTGATGGCAGAGGGTTAGGGGGTGACGGCTGAGGCATCGCCGGAACTGATGTCTGAGTGACCGGCATTAACCGGACAGGTGTGAGCTGACACCAGTCTGGTGACACAGCTGGTGTTAGGCAGGAAGGAGAAGCCTGTCCCAGGGAGCTAGCTCACAAGTGGGGCAGAGGCGTCATGCTTGCGGGGAGGTGAGCGCATGCCCCTGGGGTTGCTTGCAGGCATCGGTCCCTGAAGTCGGGGCCAACTTAGCGGACGCCCAGACTGGGAGAATGATGGGTAAAGACCCACCGCCCGAAGAGAACCCGGTCAAGCCACCTGGCTGAGGACCCATCCAATGCAAGGGCCAGAGCGTTCAGGTTGAGAGGCTGGACAAAGTCCCAAGCTCCCAGAACCACCACCTGAGATGGTGATGAGGGGTGGTTTGACCACTGGCAGCCCAGAAGAAGTGAGGGCTGTCGGGGTAGCAGGGGCCGTCCTCCCACAGGATGACGATCCAGGCTCAGTCACCAACTTGTGCGAGACCTAGAACGGGAAGCTGACTGGGGTTCATCCCTGTGTTTCTCCTGGTGTTTGTGCTTTCCACTGGACTCCTTCTCTTTGGATGAGGAAGAAGAGGTACTTTTGTGAAGCTCCTTCTCCATCGCCAAAAATCCCTGCTGTAGCAGGAAGGCTTCCAGAGTCTTCTGGTGGCGAAGCCGGGTACGCTGGTTAAAATCTTGGTAGTGCTCGCAGGCCTCAAGTGTCATGGTCCGGGCCTAGGCAGAGCAGACAATGAGTGGCAGTCTTATAGGAAGCAGCTTGCCACAAGCACACTTCAATCGCCGCCTCCAAAGAAGAGGATGGAGAAAACATGCAACAAAAACTGTAAATCGAAGAACTGTTTTGTAATCAATGAAGCGTGGGTAACGTGAAGAAAATGGCAGTTGACAGTAGCAGAAGGCAATCCCTGAAGGTCCTACTTGTGCAGGTTGACGGTGGTAAAAGAACCGAGGTTGAGTTGGGGGACCGCCCCTTTTATACCATAGGCGGGGAGCAGGCCAACATCAGGAGAGGTCCTCCGTTATTGACTGATGGCTAGAAGTTTTCCGTGGGGTCCTGACGCCTGCTTGTTTCAGTCCTAATGGTGTTTCCTGCTGCAAGAGCCCCTTCGAAGTGAGATCAGCAGTTCCTTGCCTTTTGCCAGCAGTATGAAAGTAAAGTTGAGAAGAAGTAACATTAGCAAAACTTTTCAAAGTTAGATGGCGTTCTTCAGCAGCGGTGGACCAACAAGTGGTTCACAGCGGCAGAAAGAAATGAAGCATGTTGGGGACACCCTTATTATATAGGTGCAGACGAAGGGCATCGATGTGGGCGGCCCCAGCCAGCAAAAATTTCTCGGTGGTCCTGACGCGGATAGCTTACAGTATCATGATGTGGCTCAACAGAGGAAGATATCAAAGAAAATTAAATGTTTCTAAGTTTGCAAGCAGGATAGATTCCATGAGGCTAAAGTCTCACATCTCATAATCATAAATCATCCCATATTTTGTCAAGACGGTCTGGCATTTTATCAGCTAGGGAAGTCACTGTCTTCCAGGAGCAATTCTGATACTTTATCATGTATGCATGATAGTGTATAAACTAAACAACGGAAGCAAAGCAATTGTCCTGTTCTCCATCATAAGGAAAAGAGCTCATGTGCTAGGGTGCCTTTGATATATCATGAGAAGCCATTATGACTAATAAGTCTGTTTAAAGCAGAGATGAATAGTAAAACTTAGCTGTAGGGGTAAGATATAGGGGCAAGATATTCTTTATCTGCCTTTCTAGGAACAACTGGCAATTGTGCAGATCTATGCCAAGTAGCCAGTTTCTGAATGTAAAGGAGAAGTGATGACAGCAGGGAGGTAGACACCTCCAAGAACTCAAAGGTTCTTGGAGAATCCTCCCTCCTCTGCTGCAAAACCAATTTAGCCTGGACCACCTTGAGGAGGCCTGAAACCAGGCTCCCTCTGAGGAGACCTAGGCGTGTAATGAAGCTGTGTGCTGACTTCCAGGTAGCAGCCCTGCAGATTTCCTGGATAGGGACGTCCCTGGAAGCAGCTACCGATGCAGCGGTATGGCGGGTAGAATGAGCTCTTATCCCTTTGGCAGGCTCCATGCCCGCCAGCCTATAGCAGAGATCTATGCAGGAGGTGACCCATCTGCCTATTGTCCGCTTTGCTGCAGGTCTGCAAAGGTGCTTCAGTAGGTGACAAACAGCTGGCAAACCTCTCCTGAACTTCAGCCATCCACTTATTATAATAAGAGAGCACTCTTCAGGGTCCAAGTATGGAGCCTATATTCAGCCTCAGAGGTGTGACTGGGGTAGAACACCGGCAGAGTCAACACCTGGTTAAGGTGAAACTCCGACACCACCTTCGGAAGGAATTTTGGGTAGGGGCGCAGGACAACCTTGCCCCTGTGGAAGACCAGATATGAGACTCGATGGAAAGCACCTGAGTTCTCCCTTCCTTCTGGCTGACATGATAGCCACCAAGAGGCAGTCTTCCACGACAAGTGAGATGCCACCTGTGCGTGGTTCGAATGGCTTGCCCATGAGCTTAGCCAATCCAGTAGTAGATCCACGGAGGTGGAGGTTCTCACACAGGAGGGGATATGTGATCAAGGCCTTTGAAAAGCACCCGACCACCTTCTCCTGTGCCACCGACTGCTTGCCGGGCCGCATTGGTAAGAAGATGGCTGCCAGGTGCACTTTAAGGGTGTCGACGAAGCCCTAGCTGAAAAAGGGATCACCGGTAGTCAGAATGCTAGCCAAGAACAGGAGGAAGGGTCCAGGCCCTTGCCTGACACCAAATGGAGAATCTCTTCCATTTGAAGGCATAGCATTTTCTGGTCGACTCTACGGGATGCCTCAACGACGTTGAGGACCTCGTCGGAAAGACCCAAGGCCTGGAACTCTAGCCGCTCAGGAACCAGGCCATCAAGTGCAGGGACTGAAGGTCCGGGTGGAGTACCTTCCCCTTGTTGACTGAGATCAGGTCCGGGCGGGCTGGAAGCCGCCTCGGGAGCCTGGAGCTGAGGCTGAGGAGATCTGGATACCAGAACTGGTGGGGCCAGTCTGGGGCTACCAGAATCACCTGCGCCTTGTCCCTCTTCGCCTTGAGAAGCACCATGTGGATCAAGGGAAATGGAGGGAAGGTGTAGAAGAGGCCTGGGGTCCACAGCCTCGAGAAGGTATCCCCCTGCAGCAAGCCCTGCTGAGGGAGGCGGGCATGAAACAGCCGCAGCTTCGCATTCTCCCTGGAGGCAAACAGGTCCACCTGAGGGTTGCCCCAGTGAGAGAACAGATCTTGTACTACCTCCGGCAGGAGAGACCACTTGTGAGATGCAGCGCCTATCCGGCTTAGGGCACAGCCAGACTGTGGGAGGCTCCTGCCACATGGATGGCTAGGAGATCCGCCTCCAGGCTGATCACGAGAGACCAAGTGCGGAGAGCCTCCTTGCACAGAGGCAAGGAGTGCGTCCCGCCCTGCTGGTTGAGGTAGTACATGGTCGTGGTGTTGTCCGTCAGGACCTGGACCACTTGACCCCGTACAAACGGAGTGAAGGCGGTGAGGGCTAGCCGGACCGCTCGAAGCTCCAGCAGGTTGATGTGGCATCGAGACTCCTGAGAGGACCAGAGGCCATGGGCCCTTAGTTCCCCTAAATGGGCACCCCAACTCATCAGAGGGCGTCGATTAGTTAGGTGACCGTCGGCTCGAGGCGGACAAACAGGATACCCTCCTGCAGATGAGCTGGAACAAGCCACGACTGGAAGCCGTTCTACATCTCTGGGTCACGGTCACTGGCTGCTCCAGAGGACCGAGATGCTGTGACCATTGGCGGGCCAGCCCCCATTGCAGGGGACGCATGTGCCAGTGGGCCCAACAGACCACACTGGTGCAGGCCGCCATGAGACCCAGGAGGTGCAGGAAGTCCCGGGCAGGGCGCAATTGCCCAAACAGAAATGATTGGGCAGAGAAAGAAAGGACCTCGGCCCTGTCTGCCAGGAGCCGTGCTCTGGCTCGAAGAGAGTCGAGCTCTGCCACGATGAACTGAATCACCTGCGATGGCACAAGTTCCGATTTGGCCCCGTTGATGAGGAGGCCAATCTGAGAGCAGACCTGGAGGGCCAGATCCCTGGACCGCTCCACCTCCAACCTGGAGGGGGCTGCAATCAGCCAGTCGTCCAGGTAAGGGTACACCCGGACCCCTCAGCACCGCAGGAATGCTGTCACCACTGCCATGCATTTGATGAAGACCCTGGGAGCTGGAGAGAGGCCGAAGGGCATGGCCTGAACTCATAAAGGGATCCCTCTGCCCTGAAGCGGAGGAATCGCTGGTGAGATGGACGGATTGGGATGTGAAAGAATGCGTCCTGAAGGTCCAGAGAACAGAACCACATGTCTTGTTCCAAGGATGGAATGATCTGAGCCAGAGTGACCATCCTGAAGGTGCGAGACCTTAGGAACTTGTTCAGGTCGTGTAAGTCGAGAATGGGGCTCCAGCCCCCCGTCCGTTTTGGGACCAGGAAGTACCTGGACACTAACCCTGGGTCTGGAGGAGGGTCCGCCACCTCCCTGATCACCTCCTTCTGGAGGAGCAGGGCAATGTCGGCTCGAAGAGCCAACAGAGAGGCTGCTGAACCCATAGTCCCCTGTGGGGCTACGGCGCGATAGGGTGGGGACTGCTCGAATTCCAGAGGCAGACCTCTGCCTACCACTTCCAACACCCAGCGGTCCGTGGTATCATCGGACCAGGCGGAAAGGAAATGGCGGAGCCGCCCTCAGCACGGGAACCCGGGGGGGAGGAGTGACGAGGTTGGGGGCGACACCCCACAACCCGTCACTGGGCAGGCTTGGAGGAAGGGCCGGCCTAGGAGCTGCCTGGGCCTTTCCCTCCTGGCTTCCCGCTGGAGGAAGCAGCAGGCTTGGCTTTGGGGTGCCAAGTGCGAGCCTGCTGACCCCGATGTGCCGCAGGGGCTGAAGGACAAAAGGGCTTACACTGCTGCTGGCAGCCTTTGTCCTTCTGGGCAGACATGACCGAGCCCAAGGTGGCACTGAACTTCTCGATCCGTTGGAGATGACCCTCCACCCCGGGACCAAATAAGTCGGTACCCAGGAAGGGAACGTCTGCCAGCTTGTGCTGGGTATCCGCCGAAAAGGTGGAGATCTGCAGCCAAGCTCTGCAGCGCAGGGCCACTGCAGCCGCTACTGACCGGGCACACGAGTCAGCGATGTCCAAAGAAGTTTGGAGCTGCTGTTTGGCCACCGCCCTTCCCTGGTCCCACACCTGCTTGACTGTCATCTGAAGGTCAGCTGGGAGAAGAGGAATCACCTCATCCAGGGAGCCCAAAAGGGCGTGTGAAAAGTGCGCCATCAGGACGGCGAGCTAGCCTGACGAAGGCCTAGGGAGGAAGCAGCATATAATTTCCGCCCTGAGCAGTCCAATTTCTTGGACTCCTTATCAGATGGGTTGTCCACATCCCGAGCGTTCCCGGAATGCCGGAAAATGCTGTTGGTCACCATCCCTCCGCAGAGGGGTGCTCCAAGAAACCAGAGAGTGAACCTGTAGGGACCGCATACTTCCGAGCCATCTTGGCTGAAGGTGCTGGACAAGAAGCTGGCCGCTGCCACAGCTCCAGGGCCGGGCCAACAATGGCTTCGGCCACCGGGAAGGCCTCTGTAGGGGGATCCCCTCAGTCCAGTATCTCTGTGAGGGGATACTTGGCCCATTTTGAAATGGGTTCGAGCTTCATCCCAGTGGATTCTGAGATGAGTGGAAGCATACCTAAGAACGAGGATGGGCTCTCGTCCACAGACTGACCCCCAGTGGACTCCAGGTCAAGCGGCCTGGAGAACAAGGAGGAGTTGTCGCACATGCCAAGGTCGATCGGGAGTGAGGGTGACCAACAACCTATGGGGCAAACCTGACCCGACCAGAAATCATGAGTCGGGGCCCCAATCTTCAGTTGTGGAGGCGGAGGTTCCCCACAATGGGTGGTGCAACGGTTTCAACCAAACAACTGGTGCCGGCTTTGGCTCCTCGACCACTACTAGGGGTTGTTTCGGCCGCTCCGGTGATAGCCACTTAATGGCCGGAGAAGGTGACGGAGTCTGCTTACTCCCGGACAATAAGAGCTGCTGCCACATTAAATCCTCATAGCGCCGACGCAACTTGCACCGGAGCCTATCCTCCAAAGAGGACGATGAGGATAAGCGGCGCCGCCGCTTTCCGTGGTGCCAAGACCACTGACGGCGGACCGCTGGACCTGGAAGAGGTCAGAGACCCAGACCTTATGGATTCTGAGGGTGGGTCGGGGGCGGGGAAACCCACCCTCCTCGTTCAGGGACTTTAACCAGGGACTCCGCACAGAAGGCACAGACTAGCCTCAGTTTCCTGGGGAACCAGTGAAGAAGGGTTGTCGGCTTTCTAGTCGACAAACCGTCTGATCGGTCGAGAAAATCTCGACCTGCGTTGACGGTTGTCTCAGCCAGCTGACCTGATGGGGACACTGTGAAGCCAGCGGCCTTAGCCGCAACCTCGACCGAAGTCGACTGTCAACTATCCGGGGAAGGGGACCTCTCCCACTCCCACGAACATCGACGGTGGAACTTACCTTTGGAGTCCTTCTTTTTGGACCGAGAGGAATGTCCCAATGGCCCTTCTCCCTTGGTGGAGAGGGATTGGCAAAGCTCCTTTAAAGAAGCTGTATAAGAAGAGCCCAAGGAGAGCGGAATAAATGCCGCGACAGAGGAAGATGAAGATGCAGCCTGGGCCGCCTCCTCCTCGAGGGCGATCATCTGCTCCAGTTGGTCTGCCGAGCCTGCCTCCTTCGACTTAACCGGAGGATAACGTTTTTCAGGGCGCCCCAAAAGCAGTCGGTCCTCCAAGACCGAAGCCGAAAAAGATTTGCATAATTCGCAAGCCTGCAAGTCATGTCAGAGTCCTAGGCAGTAAACGCACGTGGAGTGTGGGTCGGTCCGGGACATCTTCTGCCCATAGGGGCACCGACGAAATCCGGGAGTCGATTTGTCCATCGCAGCTGTGAGGGAAAAAGAAGACCAAAGTCTTTAAACTTATAATACGCTTCAGTTTAACCAAAGAGTGTGGATCCAGGCCTAAAATGCAGAGCGCTAAGGAGGGAACCTGAGCTTCCAAGCGGTAAGGAAGATCTGGCATCATGGGGCGGAGCTGAGAGTTTTACCACCCGAGTGGGTGGGAGGAGCCAGCTTGAAGACCTTCCGGCAAGATTTAAAGCAGCAAGGAACCTGCCAGTAAGTGTGGATTGAACAACATATCCACGTCCCTAGAATTAGGAGTTTAACAATTTTTGTGTTCGTTTCCCAAAGGACTTATGAAGTGGAATAGACAACCTCTTGGACTCTGGGATGTCCATCACTTCAATGTAATCAGGCTCCTCTTGTTCCTCTGCAGCTTCTTCCAAGGGGAGCTGAAGGGTTTCTGTCACTTTTCTGTAAAACAAAGTGGGAAGGGGACTCAGAAAGCCTGGGAGGGGGAAAACACCAGAAGGTCTGTCTGGGGACATGTCCGGTTCAATGGGCTCATCCAGACCTTCCATTTTTTCATCTTCATCATCACCATCACCACCACCTTCATAATCATTGTCCCCCTCCAAATCTGGTTCATAAAAATCTTCAGGGGCATAATCCTGAACCGGATGAACCGACCGAACCGAACACCTGCCAGAAGTTGCCAGTTCGGCCAGAACCGTACGAAGTGATTCAACAATCCTAATCGCTTAGGCAATCTCTTCGGTGGTCGGAACATGCGACTCTGGATCCGAACTGGCAGATTTGTCTTTTCTTTTTGGACAAGAACCGATACCTCGGAATCGGCTCTCCTTTTGCCCGAAGAAATATCGCCCTGGTCAGAGGGCACTTCCTCTGGTTCGGCTGAAACCGAACCGGGCTGGCCATCCAGGTCAGCGGACTTCTTGGCCTCCTTATCCCTAAGCCGGCCCAATCTCTTGTCTAGGGTGGATTTAGGGACATTTTTTTACATATTTGGCAGTCTGAAATGAGGTGGTCCAACCCTAGACAATAAACACAGGTGGTGTGGGGATCAGCCTTAGCAAAGACTTCCCCACACACACTGCAATGTTGAAACCCAGTGGGCCCAGTTTTTCTTTTGGGTTTCTCAGACATAGCCATCTTATAACTCAATCTTACCCATTACTTGGCAAAAGCCAGGTAAGACCCCCTTATCAGTTTCTAACCGTGTTACAGGCATTTGAAAAAAAATGCAAGAACACTTTTTTTTTTTTAAAACCGATAAGGTCCGGTAACCACACACTAAACTTAAAGAAAAAAATACAAAGAATAACACACAAGATAACTGGTTCAGCAGAACCGGTTAAAAGTTCAAATTTACAATTTCCACAATCATCCTATGGCTAGTCCACTACCTTTTTTTTTTCTCTCCCCAAATTCTGTTTTTTTCCCTCCCGCCAGTGGAACTCTCAGGCATCCTGTAGTACCCCCTGACTCTACCTCTGTGGCTGAGAGGCCTAATGAAACCTGGCACCGGCCAGGCTATACCCCCGGCTCTGAGCCCCCCCCGAGGTAGGGCCGCCCTATCCACCCAGGGTGCTCTATCTGCAAATTCGGGCCGAGCCCAGGTAAGGAGTGCCCCCGGCCATGGAGTGTGGTCCTGGTGGATACATGTTCCATCACCTATACACTTGGCTGGGTATTTTTGCTTTGTCCCCACCCACCTCCCTCATTACTCCCTCCATGATGGAGTCCGGCGTGCAATGACGCCAGGGAACGTCTTGTCGTAACTCTGCAACCCTCTATTTCTGACCCTGAGAGTTGCGGTACCTCTGGTCTCCACCAGAGGTCGCCGCGGTGCCGGGCGGAGAATCCTGCCTCGAGTGGGGCGAGATGTCCTCCGGATGCTCAACTTCCTCCCCGCCGACCCGCAACCTAGGCTAGTCTCGAACCTGGGTCGCTGGCGTGATGCCAGGTGTGGCATCCAGCGCCTCAACCATCAGTGGCACCGGGCCGGGCTAGTCCACTACCTAAGTACTTACTGTACCACAGACAGAGATCTGAACCGAATTATAAATAAAAGGATCAGTAAAACTGACGACTTTAACAGACTGATGAACCGTGAGTAAAGTAGAAATCTCCGGAGCGACTGTTCAATTAGGCGGAGTAAAGAATCTGACGGTTACACTTTGAAGTGCAGCAGACAGAGGTTTGAACCGAGCTCGAGCTCAACATTCTATGCTCTGCACAGAATTTAACTCTTTCCTCTCCAGAGCAGTTCAACTGCTGGGGCTAACTGCAATAAGTCAGAATACAGCAAGACTTCATGTTGTTTGAATATGCATGCATACATTCTTCTCTGAAATACGCTGGCCTGACAGTGTAGCAGTGGCGCTACTGCTTGCAGAGCCGACGACCTGGGTTTGGGATCAAACTCGGGATGGAGGGTCGAAGAGCAAGCATTCCAAGGACTGCTCTCCTCCTCCAGAGTGGGAGTGGTGTGTAGCCTGGGACTGCACTGCCCCCAAGCAGGGACTAGGGACCAGTGCACCTGGGCAGTGGAGGAGTGGCAGACATTCAGTGCATCATGCACAGAAGCATGCATGGTGCTGCCACTGACATCACTGCATGCAGATCCTCCAAGTCACAGAGAAGGAGGAGGGAGGCAAAGAAAACAGGAATATGTCCAGGGTGGCATGGATACAGCCACCACTCACAGGCCCAGCACCGGCAACTCAGGCACGGCCACCAGATCACAGATGGGTGGGTCAAGCATGCTCTCCACTACCCTGCCATAGGGGGAAAGTCGTGGAGAAATGTCAGGTAAGACCAGAGAGAAGCCGGGGTGACGGGACTGGGAGGGTGGTGAGAAGAGCCAAGCCTGAACAGGGTAAAATGGAATAACCAAAAAAAAAAAAAAAAAGTATTAAATATGCCAGACAACAGCGAAGTTCACTTAAATGCAAACCCCTTCAATATGTGGCAGGAAAAGGTGATGCAGTTTTCAGCTTTATGTACTGCATTCATCATTTAGCCTGTCCTAATATAGTACTTGCTGCACCTCTGGCAGACCTTTTCAATGGCTCCTCAGAGACTGGAATAGTTCATATGGACCAGGGAATAGCTGACGTGGTACCCCTACACAAAAATGGGACACGGGATGAGCCAGGAAACTACAGAACAGTTAGTCTGACAAATAATTAGCAAACTGATGGAAACCATACTTCAAAATCAAGATAGTGGAGTTCCTAGCAGCTAATCTGCTACAGATAAGTCAGCATGGGTTTGTGGCAGGAAGGTATTGTCAAACCAATTTTATCTACTTTTTCTACTGGGTAACGAGGGTTGTTGAAAAAGGTCAGGCAGTGGACATACGTTATATGGACTTCAGCAAAGCCTTCAACTCTGTTCTACACAAAAGGCTAATTCAAGAAACCTGGCGACCTTGTAACGGGGGTACACTGACAAGGTGGGTAGACAAATGGCTAGGAGGGAAGTCACAGAGGGTGGTGATAAACAGGGAATCCTCAGGTATGAGAAAGGTCACTGGAGGGGTACCACAGGGAACAACAGTACTTTCTCTTTGGTACTTTTTAACAACTCCATCAGTGATACTGAAGCGATAAAGGAAAAATCTGTTTCTCTTCAGACACCAAGCTGTGTGGCAGGGTTGGACGTGAGAAAAGGATCCGAGACTTGAGAGAGGACGGAGAGGTAGTCCAGTACCCGACAGCTGGGCTTCAGTGCCAACAGTGCAAAGCCATGCACATGGGAAGCAAAAATCCAAGGGCTGAGTGCAGGTTGGGGGATGGGGGGGAGGAGAGTGGCAGTCATAATGATTAAAGAGGAACGTGATCTAGGGTCGTATTTTTTTAAACAACTTTAAAACATTTGCGCAATGCAGTAAAGCTGTGGGGATTGCGAACAAAACGCTGGGATGTATAGGTAGGGGTTCAGCAGCAGAAGGAAAGAGGTGCTTTTGCCCCTGGTCAAAATTCTGGTGAGGCAACACCTGGAATTTTGTGAACAATTCTGGAACCTGCATCTAAAGGAGGACATTTATAGGTTGAATTCAGTGCAGAGGAGGATGAGCAAGATAATACAGGGCCAATGGGGAAAGACACAGGACTCACTGGAGACCAGGACGGAGAGGGGGACATGATTAAATAACCTGAAATACTTTGAGGGTATCAACAAGGGGGACACAATTGAAATGAAGGACACTAGAGTGGGAATGACAAGTTGCAGGAAGAACTAACCAGGGGGTGGGAAAAGGGTGAGGGGTTAGGAGCAGAGAGAGGAGGAAGGGGAAAATTTCAATTTTTATACTGTCTTCAGAAAATGGGGTAAAGATTTCCACCTTTCTGACTGGCTAAGAGACCTGTCTAGATGGGCGTTTATGGCACAATAATGCCCACCTTAAACAAGTCCCTATGCCAATTGTCCCATTACAGGGGTCAAAAAGTAATTGCCCACCATACAAGCTGTAAAAATATCTGCCCCTTTTTTCTCTCAGTAAGAGGAGCCAGCAAGTCAGCAGTCCCCCCCACCACCACCTCTACTGCACTGTAACAGCCACACTTTAAACAGCACAAATAAAACTCTTGTGTGTGTGTGTGTGTGTGTATATATCTATATACACACACACACACACACACACACACACACACACACACACGTATGTATGTGTAGTAAATCTTCTACTTAAAGTAAATCTAGCACTGGCATAGAACATACTCTTGCCTCAGTAAGCTACCTGCACCCCTCCTCCGACAGACTGCCCACTCTGTTAACTGCCGCAAGCCGGCACTGCATCTTCATCTGCGGGAGATAAATTTCCAAAAGTACCACTGGTCTCATTCTCGGTGGTACAGTTTCCCACTCGCTCTTCCCCCAGTCCAGTAAAACAGTTGCTGTATTTTGATACCGCTCGCTCTCATGCACATCATAAAACCAATATTCTATACACTCCTGTTGGGGTGGGAGGAGACGGGACAGAATCTTCAACTAATGTTACAGCATCCTCTAGTGCCAATAAAAACTGTACATGGACTACTTTACTTAAAACGTTTTTATTCATTAAAATAAAGTATTTCCGGCCGGCCCGGTGGCACTAACGATTGAGGTGCTGGATGCCACACCTTGCACTATGCCAGCGACCCGGGTTCGGGAATGGACTCGGGTTGGAGGATCGAGCGTCCCAATGGATGCTCTCCTCCTCCTGAGGTGGGTTCCTGTGGTGCTTTAATCACCCGACGCACCAGCTCCGGTGGAAGCACGGGTATCAGGGCACTAGGCGGCTCTCCAGAGTCTGGGTGGGGAGGACGTTCTGGACATTTGACGACGGCATGCATGAGCACGCCGCTTGCCTGGACATTAGTCCTCTGTGCAGACACCCTCATGGGAGGAGGGACCAAGGGGAAGAAAAGAGGAAACACCCCTCTCGGGCCAGGATGACTACTGATCCCAGCCCCGATCACTTAACCACAGGCAGACCCCACTGTGCAGGCTCTCCAGAGGAAAGAGGAGCAAGGTAGGGAGACAACGGAGTAAAGCCTGGCACTCTAGGGGCAGATGCCGTGGGAGGGATCACGGGGATTGATCGTTCCGGAGTGTGTAGTAAGGAGGGGTATAAAGAAAGTGTAAAAAAAAAAATTTTTGTTTTGGAATATGCAGCCCAAATCCCATTTTTTTTTTTTTTTAATTTTATTTATTTATTTATTTATTTACGTGCAATAATACTCTCCAGGGTGGGTGGCAAAAGCTATACCTGCCCTCCTAAGCACTATAATGCCCTCCTCATGTGGCGTTGGGCTTCGATACACCCCTGGGTGGTTGGGTATAGACCAATACAGCCCACTCTGTGAGCTATTTTTGCTTGCTTCATACATACTGCATACCAAATCACTTTCAAATTTAGAGTATGAACAGATGTAGCAAACATTAGGTACCCACAGAAAGGAAATTTTGATTTAGAGTGACAAAGAAAGGCACAGGCTTATGCAAAGAGAATAATTGTTCAAAGTAACATCATAATTAGTGGTGGTGGGACTGGAATCCAAGTCTAAATTCACATTCAGCTCTGCTAGTCACCCAGTAGGCTACACTGCCTCCAAAAGCATAACAAGAAACATTACAGTGGTTGGAGTACACTGCATGGGATGAATTAAGAAGGCAATACAGATATTGAAGCCGTAGGATGAATGGAGGTGCTTAAAATAGCCAAGTGGAAGTTTACGATTTGAAAAGGACCTGTAATCATTCACTCACTCAGAGGGAAATTGACAAAGTATTTCAGACTGCAGACACACATTTGCAGAATCTGCTACCAAAAGTGGCCAGGTAGGGGATGGGAGAACAATGAGTAGGTCTGGGGTGGAAGACTTGAGAGAGGACAGTTGTGGTACAGTAGTAGGGCAGAGGACTATGAATAAGGAAGGTATGTGTCCATAGAGGATTTTAAAGGCAAGGAGATTTTAAATTGGATCCTGAACTGGATGGGGGGTGCAATGTGGGTCTCGAAAAGAGATAAACAGATTTCATTATGTTGAACACAAGCAAGCACAATCTGGAAAGTGCTAGGAGGTTTGTTTGGACATTCAGGCTTGCTTAGATGGCTTCACTCATGCATATGGCAAAGGTCTGAAACTGGCAGCAGCCTGAGGCTACAAAATTACTGCTGTGGCTATCAGAATGTGAAAGTGAGCAGCTTACTACTGTCTTCCCCTAGGAAACCGCACTTCAAAGCAGCAAATCTGCTACTGTAAGCTATTTATGCTGTTGTGAACTGCTTACTTGAACTCCACTGTTTAAATAGTCACTCTGTATTTTCATTTACAATGCAGTATGCAATTGAGTTAGTAAGACGAACTTCACAAATATTTTTATGATGTGGAGAGGGGAGGGACACACAGAGAATGTAGATGGTTCTCATTTCGACACCCATGGGGCATAACCACACATGCACAACATCAGAGCTGGAACTGCGAGACTTAAGGAGTAATTGCCTCTTGTGGTGAAACCGAGTGCTAAGCTTGTTTGATATTGGTGCTCCATAAATGGGGGGAAAAAAAAAATAATAAAAATGAACAGGATATATTTTGGGAAATGGTAGCAGCATTTGAGTCCATAAATCAACAGCTGTCAGCGTAAACTAAGCACAGCCTTGGCCTCAGAATGTTCTACAGCAGCAGCAACTGGGCTGGCAGTACAGCCAAGAGGTTAGAAGAATGAGGTGTGAATGAGCTTGATACATCCAGC
This sequence comes from Neoceratodus forsteri, assembly GCA_016271365.2. Lineage (NCBI taxonomy): Eukaryota > Metazoa > Chordata > Ceratodontiformes > Ceratodontidae > Neoceratodus > Neoceratodus forsteri. The sequence continues at coordinate 687,256,096 of CM028134.1, forward strand.
AGACCAGACCAGAGTCTGATTCTCACAACCTCCACTTGCATAGTTCAAGGGCACTGCAGTTTTGTCTACGGGTACTTTGCTTTAATCGATAATCGGTAGAATAACGAAGCACTAATATGCTCGTTCTGTTCATTGTGAATGCTTAGTTTACTCGCTTTTTATTTTTCACTTTTCAGTCGCCTCGACTGCAACTGCGTCCGTTAGAATCGCGATCGAGACGCATCTGGAACGCCGCTGCTTGTAGTGTGACGCTGAGTTGAGGTTGGTTTTAAACATATCGCAGCAACATAATTCAGTCAGAACTAGCAAAATTGTACATTGCTGGTATGTCAATTAAACGAAGTGCTGAATTAACAGCAATCACTACCAGTCTGGCAACCGAACCCGCCGCGATGCGCACTGTGGCACATTCTCACGCATGAGCCAGATCTTTCCTTTGACCGCAAGTGCACATGCGCCGGATTGCCCAGACCCAGTACTGGTTTGTAGTTAATCCAGCACTCGCTTTAATGTGAAACATACCAGCAATATTTTAATGTTGCTAGTCTCTGCTGGATTATATGTCTGCTGCGATATGTTTGCAAAATTGGCACCTCAGCTCAGCTGCAGCACAGCAGCACGCTGCCCAGGTGCATTCGTGCGGTATCTGCTTCCGGGGAACGCGAGTGGAAGTCGGACGACTGAAAAGAAGAAAGTGGAAATTATAAAAAAAACAGGTAAACTACAATTTTACTTTAATGTAAGACAGTTCTCTGTTATATTTAGTGCTCGCTTGTGCCCACCGATTATCATTTTCAAAGTTAAAGTAAACCGATGGGCAAAGCTGACAGTGCCCCTTTAACCGGCCAGTGCTCCCAGGTCTCCCCTGAAAACAGGCACTTTTGCCTAGTGGGCCTTACCCGGTTACCAAAGACTAAAATAAAAATAAAAAAAATAAAAAAAGCAGCAACAACAGGCAAAGACCTGCCAGGAAGGCAGATCTGTGGCACTCTACCACCATCAGCTCTGAATAAACAACACTGCAGATAAGAAACCCACACTTGTGTCAGTGTGCTGTGATTATGGCTGCAAGCATATTTCATAGCTCAATGTCTGGCTGATTTTTATACCGGGTGTAAAATAAAAAGACTAAAAAGCAACTTCCCTCCTCAGAAAAGTACCCTGTCAAATAATGTTGGGCATGATTCTCAGTCGCACTGGCTGACACTAATGCGAAGTGGTCACAGAGCGCTTGTTCAGTCCATCCCAAGAACTCGCAAAGGTCACGAGGCTACCATGCAAATGGATTGCAAGGCCGTTCACACATGGTATGTTGGCCCTTCAAAAAACATCACATCTGGTAAGGGTGCAACAGTGACCCTGACAACCCAGAAATAGGACCTATTAAGTGGGACCACTGACCCACCATGTAAGAGGAATGCTAGAGTTAAAAAGGGGAAATCACTGACCTACCAGGCCAGTATACATCTGGAGGAGCAGGTGGGGGGTGGGGGGAATCAACTGACCACCAGCAAACTCTGAACTAGACCAGAGGCCAAAGTTTTCATGTTGATTTGCTTAGTAATGAAAAATGGCGTGAAAGGCATATTTTGTTTGAATGTTGTAGAACAGAGTCCTGCAGATGCCAAATGTGATTTTCTTTTTTGGTAATCAGAGTTGTTTTTTTCTGGTAACCAGAGATCCTCTCTATAACTTTTTTTTTTTAATCATTATTAAAATGTTTATTAAGGCAATGCAACAAACATACAATATGTAGAACTGCACATACTTAACATACATTTTATTCACATATTAGATGAGAGCAGATACTGAGAAAGACTAGTGTCTCTAGGCAAGAGCACAGAAGATGCACGTGTTATTTGGCACACTCCCCCTCTGATGCTTTCTGAGCTGAAGACTTTCTACATTTTAATTTTTGGATATTTTTGAACTATTTAGAAGGGGTATCTTCAGATGCAAATCATTGATTTCAAAAGTATTCTAGCTTTCCTAAAAGAATTTCATTAAATGTCCACATCAGCTGCAGAATGTGAAGGAGAGTTGTTACTCATGAACTGGGTTAAAACACCACCACTCTTTCAGCTTTAGTGGTTACTAGTCTCAGTAATGAGGTTATCTACATATACATCTCGTGACTATATGATCGGGTGACAAAGGTCTCAAATACTTCCTTATAAGAAATGCAGTGCAGTCTAGTGGTTATAGCAACGAAATATGAAACAAGACATGTTTAAATCCCATCACAGAAGGACTCAACCCCTGGAGACATGACTGGACGCCAGAGCCCAATGCCAGAGGAACAATAGGAATGCTTAAGAAACCCCAAGAAAAAGGAATACTACATACAGCTGCTTCAGGCCTGGCTGCCAGCGTCTTTCCCCAGACAAGGCTCATAGGTGGAAACTCTGGTGCAAAGCCCTATGGGACAACACTGGAGCCAAGCCCTTGAGGGGTAAGCCCAAAGCAGAGGAAAGGCCCTTGAGGGACTTGGGAGAAGGCCCTTGAAAGGCAGGAGAATGCTGAAGGAAGAGCCCAGCATTTGGGTGAATGAGCTGTAGGGTAGTTAGGAGATGCAGCCCACAACAGTGAGCTGTAGGGTAGTTAGGAGATGCAGCCAACTACAGTGAGCTGTAGGGTAGTTAGGAGATGCAGCCAACAACAGGGAGCTGTAGGGTAATTAGGAGATGCAGCCAACAACAGGATGTTTAGGGTACTTATTACAGTTAGGTAGTATGACAGAAGGATGTAGTCCACTACAGGTAAAACAGTACAAGTGTTGAGCCCTGAGGAGGGGATCTGGACAAATGCCTAAGCAGGCTAGTGGACACTGTAATAAGGGCAAATGAAGACCCTATCCAGGCAGAAAAGACAAAAACACTAAAGAGGCAGAGCATGGTGAGCAGGAGGAGCAGGACGCAGCAGCTGGAGGGGCAGCTGCAAGCAAGAAGGTAGGCAGCACTGGAAGAAACAGGCTGGGAAGCAAAGAGGGGCTGCCAAGCAGGAGGCATTGGCTAGGAAGAGCAGAGGCATTGTGAGAGGGGGCCGAAGATAAGCAGAAGGCAGCTGGCTGGAGGGATGGGGACAGGTAGAGACAGTCGGCACTGGAGAAGGAAACCTGCAGAAATCGGGTGAGAAAACAACTGGGGTAGTGGGGAAAGTCCAGCAAGAACAGACCCACTGTGCATGAGACAGAAGGTTGAAGCAGCAGGTATCACAGCACTGGAGCTTGGAAGCAGTGACCTGGCCAGAAGGAAACCAGGGTAGCTATAGAGTGATCCAGAAAGGTAGGTCACGTCAGAGGAATGGATGAAACAAGCCAGCCCCAAACTCAGAGCAAAGAGAGCTGCGGGGAAGCAGCCACAGGGACAGAGGTCCTAAGGCGCCAAACAGACTGCCAGTGCTTTGCAGACATGCAGCCTATACCATTCTGAACCTCTGGTATTTTAAACATCTGTTTAAGGACCTCTGTCCTTTGTGACAGACAACCACTGATGGAGGTAGTGGGACAGACAGTCTCATGGGGGGGAATAACTTGTTACTGGAGGAGAGGGAGGCTGGAAAAAAACAGTCATGGGTTCTTCTTGGCAGTCTGTCATGGGCCTGCAGACTGTGGAGTGAGGCCAGACTCCCCTCTCCCCTTGCCTTTGCCATTACCCCCATGAAAGGGTTTTCAGACTCTGTGAAAGGACTGCAAGATTCTGGGTAGGGCTGTGCCTCTTGAAAAGCTTTTGGAGTTTCACTTTGGGGTATCTGTGTAGGAGGGTGACCTCATAGTATTTTTGGCTTCATTCACCTTAGTGAGATAGGTCTCGGACTATGACCTAGACAAGGTGCCACCCTCAAAGATTAAACACACTGATCTGAACCTCCTGAGAAAGATTAGTGCAGCAAATCCAGGCATTTCTGTGGAGGTTATATCCACAGCCATGCCCCTGGCAACTGTGTCGCTGGCATTCACACACATTTGAAACAGTTGCTTGGTGGTATTAGAACCCAACTCAAGCATCTTGGTGAATTCCTCCCTGCATCCATCAGGAATGCAGTCAGCAAAGGAAGAGGCTTTCTGCCAAAGAATGTGCTGAAGGCGAGTCCCACACCCTATGTATGAAGCCTAATGGACAGAGCTGAAGCACCGAAAACTTAATTACTAAAGGAATCCTGTTTCTTGGACTCCTTTTTAAGGGGTTGAATGGTAGGCTGTTGTATTTGTCTATAGCTGAAGCTGACATATATTGTACCCATCAGAGGAAGAGTGTGAAAAAATAACAGGTTATTTTCTCCTGCTGGCACCAGGTTTCTCCTCTCTGCCTTTTTGTTCCTGGAAGCAACAGCAACTGGTTCCAACTAGCCGGAGAAAAAAAACTAAAGATTTCTTTAAAACTCATCACCATGGTAACTGGGATGTGTTGAAAATTAATTTATAAAATAGGTAGTGATTTTCCTGCATCTGGATTGGTCAAGAAGATTTGAAGCCATGTACAGTAATTTAGAAAATTCATGGCTTCAGACTTCTTCCAGCAACCTGGACGTAGCACATTGTAATATTAATGCCTCCAAAACATTTCTGGGAAAACAATGTGTGGCAGCAATGCTGTCAAGTAAAAGCAATACTTGCCATTACTTTAAAAACTACCAACATCATTGTTTGTTTTTTAATTCACCCCACCCTTCACTTTAGCCATGGCTCATGTTAAAAAAAAAAAAAAACAATTCAGAATGCCTTCCATCTTTATTTATACCTTTTATGGTACCTTAAAACTGAAGGCATCATTTGCTCCACAGGAGATACGGAATGGTCTCATGGCAATGCATAGTAGTATCTTCTGCTTATGATACCTCCAATCGAAGTCTTGCTTCCCAACCTTACTTTCCCTGCTCAGAAGCAGTGCTTGCCCTGGCAGACAATTTTTCAAAGGCCAACTGCAACACCAAGAGAGACAAAGAAGCAAACTGCAGTTAAGTGTTCCTCTTCCTGATGATGTGCTTCTCTTTGATGCTTGACACCCAATACAGCTGCCTATTAGGTACAGTCCCTCTAGGGGGTGGGCAAGGTGGCCGGCTGGAAGAAACGCTTGTGTGCCTGAGCTCTGGAGGGGGAAGTATCTTTTTCATGGTTTGAAACACTTATTGAGCTCATTTTTTCTATTAAATTCAACTGTGATTAACATTCACTGCTGAAAAGTGTTACATAAGAACTTACTGTAACAGTAGCTCTTCGAAAGTATTTCCTCTATTAGGCCACACCTTTAGAACTATAGCCATCAGCGCTAGGACCACATGAAAACTTTTGCTAGCCAAGGGCCAACCACAATGATGTGCCACATCTACATGTATATAAGCGTGAGCGACCCCATCATTCCTCAGTTCCCCGTTGCAGATTAGCCTCGAAGGACCTCCAACTGTGGGGAACCAGGAGATAATAACAGCACCTGGCATACAAGGAGAGGCATGGGACTGGAGACAGGATGCACAGCATAGGTTTTAAATAGAGCATCTGTTGTAACCCTCACAGAAGCAAAAGGGGGAAGGAAGGAGGGAAGGATGCCATGGCCTAATGGAGGAGAGTCTCTCAAAGATCTACGGTTATGTTATGTTCTTACATAACTGTTCTCTTCTCTGAAGATATCTCCTCCATTAGGCCACTCTTCTGGAATGATTCCCAAGCAGTACAAAGTAAACTGGGAAGATGGTACAGTTCGATATATAATCAGGACAGAAGGCCTTGCAGTACAGCAAGCCCAAAGCCAGCACATCTACAGAGGGCAGAGTACTGGAGGGCCTGAAGGCACTGAGGGTGGACAAGACACCAGGGCCGGATGGCATTTACCCCAGGGTACTGAGAGAGCTGGCAGAAATCCTGGCGAGGCCCTTGGCAGACCTGTTCAATGCCTCTCTGGTCTTGGGAAATGTACCTCAGGACTGGAGGATGGCTCACGTGGTACCTCTCCATATGAGCGGTCCTACAGATGAACCAGGAAGCTACAAGCCGGTAAGCCTCACATCCATCATGGGAAAACTGATGGAGACAATCTGGAAGGAGAGGCTGGTGTCCCTTCTGGAGACCAATAGGCTGCAGGATACGTTAGCCAGCATGGGTTTGTCACAGGCAGATCCTGTCAGACCAACCTAGTGGATTACTATGACTGCGCAACTAGACAGTTGGACAACGGCCATGCAGTGGATGTCCTCTTTCTGGATTTCAGTAAGGCATTCAACTCTGTGCCATATGGGAGGCTGGATAGTAAGCTGGCAGGTACAGGTGCAGGGGCGAAAATGGTGGGATGGGTAGTAAACTGGTTACAAGGAAGGCATCAGAGGGTGGTGGTGGGAGGGGAGCTGTCATCTCCGAGGGCAGTGACAAGCAGAGTACCGCAAGGCTCAGTGCTAGGACCAGTGTTTGGGTTGTTCACAGCAGACATCTCAATGGGCAGCATGAGCAAGATCAGTTTGCTTGCAGAGGACACCAAGATGGGAGCAGCAGTGGATGACCTAGGATGGTGGCACGGGTTACAGGATGATCTGTCAAAATTGGAGACCTGGTCGGAAAACTGGCAGTTGGGGGTTCAATGCCAGAAAAAGTGTAAGGTGCTACATTTCGGGGCAAAAAAAAACAAGAAGGAGCTACTAGCTGGGGGGTTTCAGCTAGCCATGACACAGGAGGAGAAGGATCTGGGGGTTGATTAACAACTCAGCACAATGCAGGAAGGCAGCTGCAAAGGCCAACAAAATGCTGGGTTGAACTGCCTGGGGTATATCTTCAAGGAGAGGGGAAGTGATCCTGCCATTGTATAGGTCACTGGTTAGGCCACACCTGGAGTACTGTGTGCAGTACTGGTGCCCATACCTGAAGAGGGACATTACGTTACTCGAGAGAGTGCAGCACAGGGCAACAAAGATGATCCAGGGACTAAGGGACATACCCTACGTGAGCAGGCTGAGGGAGTTGAACATATACTCACTGGAGGAGAGGAGAGAGGGGGGGATATGACTTAACCCTTCAAGTACATGAAGGGAATAAACAAGACAGGCACAGAGGGACTATTCAAGTTAAGGGGGATATAGACGCTCAAGGTCAAGCTCAGATTGGTGGGGGGAGGGTTCAGGAGGGAAATGAGAAGACACTTTTTACAGAAAGAGTGGTGTCTGGGTGGAACGTGTTGTCTGTGGATGTGGTATCTTGTAAAACAGTGGACTACTTCAAAAGGGGATGGGATAGGGTAAGAGGGAGGGGCAACTGCAGTATAAAGGTTGCTAGCTGCATACTTGAGCAGACTCAACAGACCACAGGGCCTTTATCTGCTGGCAAATTCGTATGTTCGTATGTACAAAAGACGATGTCCAGACTGTAATGTTTAGTGAGTGTGGACAGTGCTCCATGTAGAAGACAAAGAACCTCTGTGTGCAGACACTGAGGCAAGGGTTACCCCAAAGGGCATTTGGCTGGGAAGCTAAGTTTCAAGAAAATACAAAATCACACATGCCCACACAATGCAACGCATCCTGCTCCATGTGGCTGGTGTAAAAATGTCAGTAGCAGGAGTATTTTTGAAACAGGCAACAGAAGTGGCCTCAAATAACACCAGGAAGCTTCTTACTATACTTCCTATAACAGAACATAATACAATGTGCCAGCCATTTAGACAGGCACCATTTAGAAACAGGGGTGCCCCCCCCCCCGAGGCAAATGAAACAAAAAGCTGAGCAGTCTTTCTGCAGTCATTGGTGCAATCAATATAATATTTCAGTATTCCATGTACATGCAAAGCTTGGAGCAGTGCCTCACCCTGACTGGCAGGGTACTAAACAGGAAGGTGCATTGTTTGATTCAATGTAAATTCAGATACCACCTTCGGCAGAAACTTGGGATTTCTACATAAAGAGACCCTGTGAAAAATCAAATAAGAAGGCTCACACATCAGAGCCTGAAGCTCGGAAAAACTTTGAGCAGACATCATTGCAACTAAAAATAACGTCTTCCATGACAGGAAATGTAAGCCACAACTCACAGCCTTCTCAAAAGGAGCCAACGTCAATTTCTCATGAAATGAAATTCAAGCCCCAAGGTGGGACTGGATTACGGATGGGGGATTTCACATGAAGAATACCTCTCAGAAATATACGGGACACCTCTAATTGGGCAAGCACACGGCCATCATTAGGGGCATGGGAAGCCAATAAAGTGGCCAAATGCTCCCTAAGTGAGGAATACTGCAGGCTAGAATAAGAAAAGCAAGTAATCCAGCACAGTATTTACAGGACATGTAAAAGGTCCCTATTCCTGGAAGCAGCCCACAAAATGAACCACTTCTATTTCAGAGAATAAGTATGTCTGGTAGAAGGCTTTCTAGCTACAAATCAGGACATCAGCAACCTTAGGGGAGACCCCAAAATGTGCAATTAGCTACGTCTTCGGAAGCCATGCATGCAGATGTAGGGACTTCAGCTCTGCATGTACAAGGGACCCCTTGTCCTGGGACAAGAGATCTCAACAGAGAGGCACAGGAAGCTCCACTGCCAGATGTTGAAAGAATGGAAACCATAGCTGAAGAGGCCTAATGGAGCAATGAGGATGAGAGTGGCACTCTCCACCAGCCATTTGAGCAGAACTCTCTGTATTAGAGGAATGGGGAAAATGAGTCAAGACAGGTACAGTGCTTCTTGCCAAAAAACTCTAAGCCCTTGAGCAAGTGAGCAGAAACTCAGCAGTTTTGCACTCTGTGGGGATAGAAACATAGAATTTGACGGCAGATAAGGACCGCTTGGCCATCCAGTCTGCACACTCCTCCCTACCTACACTACAGCTCTTTCTCCCTCCCCCCTTCCTTTCCACTCCGATTCTGTTGTCTCTTGAACCCCATCACTGCTGGAAGCTGTTACAGGAATCCACCACTCTTTCTGTGAAGAAGTACTCCCTCACATCTCTCCTGAATCTATTCCCCTCCAGCTTCATAGCATGTCCCCTTGTTTATGAGCAAGGTTTTCTTCTGAAAAATGCTGTCCTCCTGTATCTTATTTACCTCCATGGAGTATTTAAAGGTCTCGATCATACCCCCTCCGTCCGTTCTCTGTTCCAGGTGTACATATTGAGGTCCTTTTGTCTCTCCTCAAAAGGCTTTTGATGCAGACCTTGCACCATTTTATTTCCTTCCTCTGGACCGTCTCCACTCTGTCTACATCCTTCTTGAAATGTGGCCTCCAGAAATGGACACAGTACTCTAGGTGGGGTCTTACCCGCAGTCTATACAGAGGCAATACCACCTCCCTTTTCTGCTGATGATACCCTCCCTATGAACCCCAGCATCCCATTCATCCTCCCTCCTGCCTTTAGGTCATCCAATATGACTACCCCTAGGTCTCCTTCCTGGTTGGTGGTCATCAATACCACTCCACCCATTTTGTACTCCGCCCCTGGGTTTCTGTGCTCTAAGTGAATTATTTTGCACTTTTTCACATTGAAACCCAGCTGCCATACAGTTGACCAGTCCTCTAGTTTTCTCAGCTCTCTGCTCATCTTTTATACCCACCCCCCCCGGAGTGTCCACATTACTGCAGATTTTGGTGTCATCCACAAAGAGGCAGACCTTCCCTTCCAGTGCCTCTGCAATGTCACTTATAAAGACATTAAAGAGGACCAGTCCCAGCACAGATCCCTGAGGCACCACGCTGGTTCCTTCCTTGGACAGAACTCCATTTACCACCAGCCCCCTCTGTCGCCTACCCCCTAACCAATTTCTTATTCAGTTTACCACCTCTGGACCTACTCCTAAGCTAGCCAGCATGCTTACTAGTCTCCTATGTGGAACGGTGTTAAATGCCTTACTGAAATCTAGGTAGGCCACATCCACTACTCCACCCTGATCTAGTTCCTTGGTCACCCAAAGAAATCCATCAGATTCACTTGACATGACCTCCCCCCCTGTGAAACCACACTGCCTCTGGTCTTCTTACCCACTGGATTCAAGATATTCCATAATCCTTTCCTTCAGCAGTGATTCCATTAACCTTCCCACCGCCAATGTCAGGCTGACTAGCCTATAATTGCCAGGCTCCTCCCTGCTACCACTCTTGTGTAGTGGGACTATAGCTGTCCTCCTCCAGTGCTCTGGAAGCAATCCTGTCTCCAGGGGTGTTAAATAGAACTGTCAGAGTTGAGGCCAGTATTTCCAATAGCTCCCTTAATACCCTTGGATGCACCCCATCTGGCCCAATTGCTTTGTCCACCTTCAGATTAGCAAGTCCCTTCAGGATTTTTACCTCCAAAAAAGGACTGGTGTTCACCTCCCTATCGCCAAAGCTTTTGTTACTTTTTTTTTGGCCTGTCGTGGATGCAAAAAGGTCCAACTATGGACGACTCCATCTTGCAAAGAGGTAGTTTACCATTGAGGCTAGCAGTTCCCATTTGTGAACCATGAACAGGGATCTGCTTGACCTGTCTGCCAAGATGTTTTGGAGACCTAGGAGATACACAGCTGATGGCTGAAGGCCATGACGCAGAGCCCAATACCATACTCTCATTGCTTCCCTGCATAAGAGATAGGAGTGAGTGTCTTCTTGTTTATTTATGCAAAGCATCACACTGATGTTGTCCATCTGAATTAGCAGAGGACTAGGGCAGAGATGGTTATAAAATGTCTGGAGGCTATACAGGACAGCCCTCATTTCCAGTACATTTATATGCAGCTTGGCCTCCAGCTTGGTCCATGACCCCTGCATCTGGTAAGGGCTGAGAGAATATGAGATGAGATAATTTAATAGATGCAGCAGTATCTTACATTGACCAGCGTTTTCGGAATTTCTTGGAAGAACCTCTAAAATGGTTCAGTTGTTTAGATTTCAAAAATTTCGATCTATCACGATAAGAACTTGCACAGTTTGGCACGACCGATTTAAGTAATTTGTTAGACTACCTTCACAACTTTTTTTCTGAAGATCACGTAACCAGCATACAAAGGGAGCATTCTGCATTCAAAGCAATGCTCAAGTCTGCAGCTGATGAGCCATATCTGCAAATACATTCACGACAACTGCAAGAGAGAGATCGGCCCAGCTTGCTCACATCCCCGATCTAACAGAAATGTTACTGGCTATGAGTGTGTCTACGGTTAAATGTGACAAGAGCATTCTCATTCAGAATCTTATAAAAACAAAAATAAGAACAAGTTTGGCTGATGACGCACTCCAGTCACTTCTGCATATAGCAGCTGAAGGCCCTGCATTAGACAGCTTTGATCCGGATCAAGCTATCAGCCACTGGCTACTATCTGGTCCTGGCACATGCCACGTTCATGGTCATGCTAGTTCAACTACTAGTTCTGCTGATTCACATGAAAATGTCCCTGATGCAGTCATTAGTGTTGAAGATGATGATGATGATGATGATGATGACGACGACACTGAATATGATGCTCCAGCTGGAGCAAGCAGCTCAGGCTTCCTACTATAACTACTATAACTTTTCCTGATGCTGATGCTGTACTGCCGGCTGCATGATGTTCTCACTGACTGTGCTGCACCGCTGCTGGTGTTGCATGCTAATTCTGTCACAATCCACTCCATCCTGACCAAAAAAAAAAAATTCATATTATTCTCCTTATTGTCTATTACAACACTAAATAACTGATACTACAATAAATCTGTTTAGGTTTTCTGTATTTTTATACTTTCCATTAAAAATATGCCATTTTCTAACCGGACTACCAACTCAAGCAACGCGACAACTACTTTTTGACAAGCCACTTGTCCATGGACAAGTACCTAATTTTAAAATTTCTCAAGCCCTGCCTGTGATGGTTTGGCCTTTTGACAATTTGGCATGGGAACCTGGCAAAAGGCTGGTTCCTTGATAAATGTTTTATTGAGGTCTCTGGGACCAATGTCCTGGGCCTCTTGAATAAGCATGGCATGGACAGGCATAGGAACTGCAAAAAAGAACCATGGCCCCTTCCCCCAGTTTTAGAGTACAAAGTATGTAGGGATCAAAGAGTCATTTTATAAGTCTGTAAATCCCTTAAAGCATTTTCATTATTAGTGTCAAACAATCGTTTCCCTTCCCTTTGAATGGAGCATTCCTCAAAGACTGTTGTATATCAGAGGCAAAACCAGACACTCCCAGCGAAGAGCGGCAGTGAAGGCATATCCCAGAGGCAGCAGCCCTGGTGGAGCATCATACCAACATACTAAAAGCCAGCAGAATAGGCCAAATGGTCTGTCTTGTCTGCTCGAAAGCCAGCAACCTAATGGCTGCTCGCCTTACCACCCCCCAGCCCCCCCCGCAAGGGTCTTCTTTGGTTTCAGTTTCCCCTTGTACCTGTCCCACCCCTTCTTGAAGCCCTCCACTGTGCCCTCCTCCATCAGTCTCCTGGGCAGCACATTCCATGGCTCCACCACCCTCTCAGTGAAATAATGCTTCCTACACTACCCCCTGTAATTTCCCCCTCCAGCTTCCACTCATGGCCCCTGGTTGTTCCCCTCCTTCTTTAGCCTAAACAGCTCCTTGGTTACACTCCTGGTTATTCCTTTTACATACCTGAAAACCTCTATCATGTCTCCCCTGTCCCTCCTCTCCTCCAGTGTGTAAATCCCAAGCTCTTCCAACCTCTCCTCTTAAGGCCTCCCCTCCATACCCTGAATCATCCTGGTTGCTCTCCTCTGGACTCTCTCCAGCAGCGCTATGTCCTTCTTCAGATGAGGTCTCCAGAACTGTATGCAGTACTCAAGCTGCGGCCTGACCAAGGCATTATATAGAGGGAGGATCACCTCCCTCCTTCTGGATGCAGTACCCTGGCTATGCAGCCCAGTATCCTGTTTGCTTTAGCTGCAGATCTTCTACAATTTTCCACAGTTATTCATTTTGATGTCTATCACCACCCCTAAATCCCTTTCTCCCAATGTGGCTTGCAGTGTAACCCCCCCCCCGGGTGTATACATGGACCGGGTTTTTGACCCCCAAATGAAGTACCTTACATTTCCTGGCATTAAATTTCAGTCCCCATCTCCTTGACCACCCCTCCAGGGTATCCAGATCCCCCTGGACCATCTCCCTCGCTTCCTCCCAATCCACCAATGATCCCAACTTTGAATCATCCACAAAGAGACTCAACCTATTCCTTACCCCCTTCCCTATATACGAGACGTAGGCATTGAACAAGAGTGGCCCCAATACTGAACCTTGAGGGACCCCACTGATTACCTTCCTGGGGGAGGAAAGTATCCCACCCACCATTACCCTCTGTAAATGCCCCGAAAGCCAATTTTCGACCCAATTGAGCTCCTGTCCCCCCAACCCCATTTTTGCTATCAGTCCATTATGTGGCACTGAATCAAACGCCTTGCTGAAATCTAGGTATAGGACATCCATGCAAATCACAGCAGATGCTTACTAAACCACAAGAACCCGGACTGGATATCAGTGTGTGAAAATAAATTTTTCTGAATGGATGATATTGCTGGTAACTGAATTCATATTAATATGTCAACCCTGTAATAACCACCATTATTTTGTCCAAAAAAGGAACACACTTGAACCTGGGCCTCGAATATGCAACTAGTAGTTTGTACCACTTTATGGTGACACATTTTTGCACTTCACACTTTATTTCATACTATGGGTAGCTCCTACTTGGTTACAAAGCTTTTAGCTAGGAATTGGATAAAGAATGAGATGCTATCCTGGTAATCATTACAATGTGTTTGTGCGTACCAAAGTGATTGGAGGACGGCACTAAACTGATTGATAATTATAATTAAATGGTACTAGTGCCACAATCTGAGCATTTGATTATTTACAGCTCAGCATGTCATCAGTAATAAGGATGTTTTTAAAGCTTCTTTCAAGTGCGTGCAATGTATTTTCAAATTAACACAATATGGATTGTTTTAATGGGGACAAGATACTATACACGTACACTTTTAAAAGCACTTTTCTCCCTCTTGTATGTGGCAATTGTGTTTTCACAGCTTTATAGATGGGTTATGAATATTCATTTATTAATGTATAAATGGAGAACTTTTGCACCCAAGCAGCATCCCCTGATGAGGCTTCTCGAAGGAGGCACTATGCAGGGCTGTTGGTGTCCTAGTGGGAATGTTTGAGTAAAACAGTTAAACAGTAAAACTTCAAGTTGGTGTGTGTGCCCTTTTGTTGCTTTTTTTGGATTTTGTGCCAAAGCTGGTAAGAGCAGTGCCTCTGGCTGCAGTGGCATGAGTGGTTTTCATCTTGGTTTCATTGTCCGATACAACAGCTGTGCACTAATGGGCCCTGAAGGGGTCAACGATGGCTGAGCCACTGACAGGAGAGCGCCCAACAGCTGAAGAGCCCGAGACTCCCCCAGCGTGGAGATGAGCTGGTACCAGACACAGACTTTGGTGTCTGAGACACGGTGGTGGTGGTGGTGGTGGGGGGCGAGGACCCACGCCCAGAGCCAGGGACCCATTTTTGTCAGTATACTTACCCGTTGAGCAGGTGAATAGGAATAGTCTGAAGATGCAGCCTTGTCCTTTCGCCACTTGTCCTTCACTAAGTGGCGGTGTTTCTCCACCAACTTTAAGGACTTACCCTTTTTCTTTGATGACTCAGCGACAGCTGCTGTTGACAGTAGGGATCGACAAGCCAGTGGTAAACCAGAAACAGAAGCGATTAACAACGGTGAAGCTGCCTTCACTGGAACTGTTTTCTCCATTTCTTGAAGCTTCAGAAATACTTCTAAAGCCTTTTTGCGACATCTCCTGGTTGCCTCGTTAAAACTCCAACAGACAGGCCAGCCCGTCGGCGCAGTGGTTGGATTTCTGCTTGCGATGCTCGGTGACCCAGGTTCGGGAACAGACCCGGGACATCAGCCGGCCAGGGGGAGAAGGATGGAGTGTCCAGAGGACTGCTCTCCTTCTCCGGTGGGAGTGCAACCGGTACTTGACGAACCCCTGGTGGAGGCCAGGGGTACCGCAGTGACCGGCGCCAGAACATTCAGGGGGTGGGGCAGACGTCAGACATCACTGTATATCCCCACCCCCAGGAAAAACTAAAAACTACAGCTGCCTGCCGCCTGGATGAAGCCTGCCCCTCCGCTCCAATGAGCTCCCAGGTCAGCTCCCTGACCTATCCCATACACTGCGGCACTTAGGAGTCCGGTGCCGCAGCTCTGCCCTGGGTGGTAAGCCAGGGAGTTACGGCTAATGTGGGAGTGGGAGCAGAGGGGGCCGTGACGAAGGCTGAGGTAACAGCGGCAGGTGGCATGATAAAGCATAATTAAAAAAAAAAAAAAAGCTCCAACATACTGAACTAGCTTTAACGTCATGGTTTGTACCAAGGCAGTGGATACAAATGTAGTGGTCCTCATCTTTACAATACAAATCTTAACATCATCTTAATGGCAATAACAGAACAGTCTGTCTTTCTGCGGTGGCATACAAAAAAATGTAAAATAAACTTGTGAGAAGTAGCAGTGTTAGTCAGTACTTGCTAGTTCAATGGTGTGCTTCAGTAATGGTGGGCCAACAAGCAGTTGATGGTGGGAGAATGAACTTAAGTCATGCTGGGGATGCTCACACTATATAGGCACTGACGGGGCCCATCAATGTAAGGGCCACAGCTAGCAAAGATTTCCAAATGGTCCTGATGCCAAAAGCTTATTGTTCCATGATGTGACTCAATGGAGGGAGCTATCCTCAAAGATGATAAATAACTGAGCATAAACTATTTATACCCACTGCTGGTTGACCTAAATTATCAATCCTGCACATGGAAGAAAAAAATTACTCATCGTAATAATGTTGTTTCTTCCAAGGGATCCCTCACTATGCTTAGCAAGTGCATTAGTCCACTGGATTAAGCCACCCCAGAGAATTTATTTCATTTTTATTTAGTTTTTGTTAACCGAGTAGGTGCACTAGCCACAGAAATGGCTATTTTCAGACATAACCCAGGAGGTTACAAAGTAGCATATGTAGTGACAAAACATAATACAGCTGTGTGTGAGCAAGAATACAAAATACCAAAATATGGTAGAAGCAATACAATGTCAAGGCAAAAATAGTAGAGAAACATATAGTACAAGGCAAAAGAGCATGTGACAAATATATTGTTTGCCAAATTGTTTAACTATTGTAACAGCAGTGCAATAAATGCATGCAACGACCAGCAGGTCCAAGGTCAACAATGTAACAGCAAATATAGGTACTTAATCAGGCGGTAAGCCAGCTAACTGCTAGAGACACAGCTGTATAATATAGAGCAGGACAGAGGCAGGAAAATAGGCATAGGGTGATGTAGGTAGGAGACAGAGGGGAGATTTAACAACAGCATGTAGTGAAATGGGTACAGACTAAGTAAAAGTAGGCATAAGAGGTCAAGATCAGCAAAGAAACGTGAGAAGGGTCATTTTGGCAAGAGAGTATGGCAGAGTAGATTTAAGGGGCAGTATTACTTAGGGAAATCTGGAGTTCCTTTTTAAAGATGGCATGATTTGACGCATTACATAAATCACGGGAAAGAGAGTTCCAGTACTTAGGGGCAGCGTGGGAGAAAGCACAGGGCCCCTTTGTGGTTTTGCATTGCGGCACATATAGGGAAGATAGGTCAACCGAGCGGAGGCCATAGGAGGAAGACTGGGGGACCAAACAATGTAGCAAGAGATGAAGGGGGTTTGAATCTGATAACACTATCCATCTGTCAGAGAGTCAAGGGAGAGGAGTCTATGATTGGAGGGGGGTGCCAGTTAAGGTCAGCATATAGCCAACAGTGATGTTTGCATCCCGGGGATGCGGAGGCATAGAGTTTTATGCTAATTATGGAACCTTATAATGAAATTCAAACCTCTGCTGCCTGGTCATGCTCCACTCTGCCGTCTAACATAAAATGCATTTCTGGAGCTAGGGAAGCAGTGACCACTAAACTAGTTAAACCTATCAAAAACAAACAGTTCTACAAAATTTTGAGTCTCTGTGGACTCATAAGTGTATTAAATTTAAGATTACATCACCAATTATCAATTGTAAGGCAATGCAACAAATAATGCTCAAGCAAAGTGAAAAGAATGGATTCTTGTGAGAATCTTTTCCAGGTTCTGGAAGGGGAGGTAGGGATGGGTTCGTTAAGCATAGTGAGGAGGTAGTAATTTTTTCTTCAAACTCCAGGAATCCCTCACCATGCTTAACAATTGCAGACTACAAAGCAGTACAAAAGGAGGCTGGGTAAAGAAATCTATTTTGGGAAAAGGCATTGCAAGACAGCAGTGTCAACATTTTGGGAAAAGGTTCTGCAAGACAGCATTGCCCAAATGACATCCCTTCAGGACTGTACATCCAAGTGATAATGCTATGTGAAGGTGTGTACTGTTTTCCATGTAGCTGCTTTACAAATTTCTTGCAAGGGGATGTCCTTTGCTGCTTCCACAGAGACAGATGTACCACATGTGGCATGTGCTCTAAGGCCTGGAGGTGACAACTTGCCAGCCTTGTTGTAACAAAACAGTATGAAAAAGACTATCCAGCAAGCAACTGTTCCCTTGAATGCTGGCCTACCTTTGCCAACTTCTCCATATATTACAAACAACTGGGTATTAGAGAACCTGACCTCCTTTGCGCAGGCCAGGTAATAGCGGCGTGCTCTCAACATCCACACTGTGGAGCTTTTGCTCTCCAGAGCTGGATTTTGCTGTAAAGAACACTGGAAGAGTAATAGACTGGTTCAGGTGAAATTCAGACACCACTTTAGGGTGGAATTTTCTGTTTGTCCTTAAGGCTACCTTGTCCTTGGGGAAAATGATGCAACTGGTCTCTGTGCAGGGAGCTTGCAGCTCGCACACCTATCTGGCTGAATTCATGGCCACTAGGAAAACTGTCTTCCAAGCGACATTTTAAATCAGCAGCTGCCATGGGCTCGAAGGGAGGCTCCATGAGCTTGGAAATGCACATGTTCAGATCCCATGATGGGACTGAATCCCTGACTGGAGGGTACAAGTGGGGAAGCCTTTTTAAAAGAATTCTTGAAAATGGGATGTGAAGCCATTGTTTTACCCTTACCCATTGAAGCACAGGCCGACACTGCTGCCAGATGCACCTTTAGGTTTGAAGGCCTAACACTCAGGGACTGAAAGTGAATCAGTTAGTCCAGGATTGCGAGCAGGTCTGCTTGCAATGGACTGAGCTGCCTAGGAGAATACCACAGGGAAAAACCTTTCCACTTGGAAGCATAGGTTTTCTTGTTGCTGGTTTCCTAGAAACTGAAGCACTTCCGGTTACGTCACATAGCCACTAGGAGCCCAAGTTCAGGTGCTTTCAACCCGATCTACAACTAAAGCTTCCTAAAAACTACTAATTTCTTGATGAAATGTCACGGAGCTCAGGAGGAAGTTTTATGGCAGGCAACAGAGGCAGAAATCGCAATCAAGAGAAGAATAAGAGCAAGGATGGTGTTCAATTAAGCAAGGATCCCCCCAGCAGATCCCCCTCGCCAACCAGCTCCCACGCGGCCGAATATGATACCGACAGGGAGAACAAGCAGTTATCTAGAATCAGATTCGAAACCCTTCTAAAAGAAATAAGAGAACTTCGGAAGGAAAATAAGCAAGAATTTAAAACTGTACAAAAACAATTCACTACAATGGAGACATGGATGGGACTGATGTTGGAGCGGTTTGTGGAGACATAAGAGAGTATGACCCAGCTCACCGAGATAATTCAATCACTTCTGGCTCAGATAGGTGAACTTCAGTCTAAATGTCTGGATCTTGAGGGTTGTTCGAGGCACGATAACTTGTGCTTGTATGGCCTTCCTGAAGGTATGGAAACTTCCCCAGTTGCTCCCTTTAGAGAATCTCTTGAAGGATGTGCTAGAACTGCCAGCTACCTACTCGCTGCACGTGGGATGGGCCCACCGGTCACTACAACAGAAGTCTTCAGACCCTGCTGCTCGCCCTCCATTGTGTTTAAACTCAGTTCATTCAGTGTTAAGGAGGGCATACTAAGGCGTGCCTGGGCAAAAAAGGAGATTAAATACCTGTCCCATCGTTTATTTCTGGACCATGATTATCCCCAGGAGATTCTGCAGCAGAGGCTTCGCTACCTTCCAATTCTGCGGGTTCTCCGTGAGAAGGCTATCCGATTCCACACGCCATACCCCTAGAGGCTGTGGATTTTTGGGGAGGATGGTGTTAAAATCTACTCTACAGTCGAGGAGGCTACAACTGTTTTGAAAGAAAGAAAAATCTCTGTACCAGAGAATCGGAACCAAAATGAGGGGAAAAGTGGATCGGTTTGACAGCGCACCATGGGAAGGAAATGCCCAGGTCCCAAAATAATGCAACACTCGGAGGCCCTACGCAAAACTCAGAACCTGCTTGACAGAAGGTCCAGACCAACAGAAAAGCCCACTTGAGATACGGACTTTCAAAAAAGTGTCTGATCCATTTTACAAGCGACCACACATAAATCTTTCCTGGACTCTCTCCTACCTCAAGAGGAACATGGGTGGATAAGTACACAGGCCCTATATACTTTTCTGTTAAAAGTGGTCCCAGCTGGGGAGCTGTGTGGGGAGGGAGGGTTAATAGGCAGTTGACTCAAATTTATTACCTTGACGCTTAAGTTCACCAATTTGAAACTGAGCATTTCTACTTCGGCAGGAGCTTTAGAGACTACTGCACACAGCAACGGAGTGATGCCCTCCTTTGGCCCATACATTGAACGAACACAATGTCTGTTTTTTTTGTCAATTTCAATGGTTTGGGGGTGGGGGGGTGCTGGATTCCGAAATTAATCTAAACTTCAACTGAGCCGGTTTGGCTCTCAATCTGAGCACCCCTTGGTCTGTCTATCTTTTGCCTTGTTGTTGTTGCTGGGGGGGGGGCCTAGAAGAACAGGACAGTACAACAACCACTGCTCTTAGAATAACGTACTAAAAGCCAGCAGAATAGGCCAAATGGTCTTTCAATGTCTGCTCAAAAGCCAGCAACCTAGTGGCTGCTCACCTTACCACCCCCCCAGCCCCCAAGAGAGTCTTCTTTGGTTTCAGTTTCCCCTTGTACCTGTCCCACCCCTTCTTGAAGCCTTCCACTGTGCTCTCCTCGAACAGCCTCCTAGGTAGCGCATTCCACGGTTCCACCACCATTTCAGTGAAAAAATGCTTCCTACACTCCCCCCTATAATTTCCCCCCTCCAATTTCCACTCATTGCCCCTGGTTATTTCCCCCTTCTTTAGCCTAAACAGCTCCTTGGTTCCACTCCTGGTTATTCCTTTTACATGCTTGAAAACCTCCATCATGTCTCCCCTATCACTCCTCTCCTCCAGTGAGTAAAGCCCAAGCTCTTCCAATCTCTCCGCATAAGGCCTCCCCTCCATGCCCTGAATCATCCTGGTCGCTCTCCTCTGAACCCTCTCCAGTAGCGCTATGTCCTTCTTCATATGGGGTCTCCAGAACTGTACACAGTACTCGAGCTGCGGCCAGACCAAGGCATTATATAGAGGGAAGATCACCTCCCTCCTTCTGGATGTAATTCCCCTGGCTATGCAGCCCAGTATCCCGTTTGCTTTGGCTGCAGTTCTTCTACAATTTTCAGAGTTATTCATTTTGACGTCTACCACCACCCCTAAATCCCTTTCACCCAATGTGGCTTGCAGTGTTACCCCCGGTGTATACAAGGCCCGGATTTTTGATCCCCAAATGAAGTACCTTACCTTACATTTCCCAGCATTAAATTTCAGTCCCCACCTCCTTGACCACTCCTCCAGGATATCCAGATCCCCCTGGCCATCTCCCTCGCTTCTTCACATTCTACCAGTGCTCCCAGTTTTGAATCATGCTCAAAGAGACAACCTATTCCATAACCCCCTGCCTATATCCGAGACATAAGCATTGAACAAGCTTGGCCCCAATATTGAACCTTGAGGGACCCCACTGATTACCTTCCTGGGGGAGGAGAGTATCCCACCCACCATTACCCTCTGTAAATGCCCCGAAAGCCAATTTTCAACCCAAATTAGCTCCTGCCCTCCCACCCTCATCTCCCCCATTTTTGCTATCAGTCCATTATGGGGCACTGAATCAAACACCTTGCTGAAATCTAGGTATAGAACATCCACCGGCCTATGTCTATCCAAGGCCCCGCATCACCCAGTCATAAAACTCTACAAGGTTGGACTGACACGATTACACAGCAACAGGTCAATTTCTGCACTAAGTTAATTAAAGATTTCTTTTACTAGTAGACTGGGCTACAGAAGCGTGATATACCACCTGTGTAGCCCATGAC
Organism: Neoceratodus forsteri; assembly: GCA_016271365.2. NCBI lineage: Eukaryota > Metazoa > Chordata > Ceratodontiformes > Ceratodontidae > Neoceratodus > Neoceratodus forsteri. The sequence goes on from CM028134.1 coordinate 687,277,339, forward strand.
TACTTGTACCTTTGGGTATTTTCTTTTTTCACAGCCCTTCTAAACCATGGCTCTGGGGGAGGTCTTCCTCATGTGGAAGCATTAGTACTCCTCCTCGTTCTTCTCTCAGTGAGAGGACATAGAGATTAATTTAATATATTAGCCTCCTACCTTGGAAGCAATTGGTTAACTCACCATATTGTTACTGTTTCTTGTCTTTGTTATAGCCATGTTGGCTCCCACAAGTTATAAAAAGTTTATTGGGCTTCAGGAATCTTTGAGCAGAGAACATAAGGTAACATCCTTTAACAGGGGAAGGCGTCACCACATGTAGGGGAAGGGAGACGGGAGAGGGACCATCAGTTTGATGAACTAGACATACACAAATAATGGCGCCGACATATACAATGTGCAGGGGGTAACTAACCCTATAAAATGGAGTAAAATCCTTCAATACTTGAAACGTACAGGGGCTGATATCCTGCTGCTGCAAGAAACCCATCTCTTACAAGCCGAACACAAGAAGTTTGAATGCTTTGGTTTTTCACATGTGGTGACCTCTTCCTATAAGGGTGGTAAGAGAAGGGGAACAGCGGTAATGACCCGACAGGGAATTCCATTCTAAATTTCAGATAAGATTATTGACAAGTAGGGGAGATATGTGCTGGTGAAGGGCACTCTGGAGGGACAAAAGAACACCATAGCCTCAGTCTACATCCCCCTGCCTCTGAATTTCAAATTCATAGATTTTTTTTGTGCAGCTGGCCCAATGGGCTGAGGGTCCGATGATATGTGGAGGGGACCTCAACATCAACATCTCTGAGGGAATTTCTAGATTAATCATACAGGGCCGAGCTACTAGGGTTTCCCGGGAGGTACGGAAGCTGGTCCAGGACCTTGGATACGAGGACGTGTGGAGGTTTATGCATGGTACTACGCCCAGACAAACCTTCTACTCCCAGGCCCATAACACTTATTCTTGCCTGGACTTCTTCTTAACTTCCCGGGAACACTTGGTGATGACACAGAGGATGTGGACTGGGATTTCATACTCTGGGACCACGCCCCGTTATTCTGTAAAGTTAAATCACAGGCAATTCAAAAAAATACCTTTTGGAGGCTAAACCCCTCCTTGTTGCGGGACCGGGGGACACAGGAGGCAGTTGGGGATACAATTAGACAGGCCCTCTCTGAAAATGATACCCAGGATACCACAGTATCAACACTAGGGGATACCATTAAAGCAACAGTTCGAGGGAAATTAACTGGAATCTCAGAGCATAAGAAAAAACAAAGGGAGGCTCACAGGATATCCTTAGAGCAAATAATTGGGGAATTAGAGGAACTCCAGAGACTAAGTTCATCTAAGGATAGGAACCGGGAGCTTGTTAAATTAAAGAAGGAAGTCAATAATATTTTAGATTGTGAAGTAGAGAAAAAACAAATGTTTTTAAGACAAATTTTATGATGGGGGACCACGGTTCCTAAGGCTAGTAGCTGCCCAAATGCAGGCTCAAAAGGTTTAAGTCCACCATTATGAAAATTGAAAAAAAAACTAACGGGAAACACAGAATACTATTAGAACCATATCAGAAGTCTTCCTGGATTACTATACTTCCCTTTACTCTGCAGCCCCCCCCCCCGGCCACAAAATCAGGGAATTCCTGGCCTCCCTTAGGTTACCAACTTTATCTGAGGAACAGCATAACCAATTAACAGCCCCAATAACCATTAGAGAAACAGAAATGGAAATAGGAAGATTAAAGACAGGGAAATGCCCGGGGTCAGACGGACTCCTGGGTGAATTTTACAAGACCTTCATTAAGACTATTTCCCCGCTGCTGAACAGAATATTCTTTTTAAACAACCAAGGAGGGTAGTACCCCACCCTCCTGGAACAAGGCCATCATTTCTGTCACACCAAAACCGGGTAAGGTCCCCTCCCTCTGCGCATCCTATAGGCCCATATCTGTACTGAACACAGACTATAAAATATTTGCTTCAATTCTGGCTAAACACCTCATCACATTTGCCCCCAACAAAATTCACGTGGCCCAATGTGGTTTTATCCTGGGTAGGCAAGCTCAAGACAATGTCCGGCACACTATATACCTTATGGAACATACCCAATCAAAGAAAATCCCAACACTTCTCCTCTGGTTGGACGTGGAGAAAGCATTTGATATGGTTTCCTGGAGGTTTTTGAGGGGGTCATTTACCTCTTTTGGTTTCCCGGACCAATTTTCAGATACCATATTCAAATTCTATAATAAACCTACAGGATTCATAAGGGTTAATGGTCACATTTCAGAAAGCTTTCCCTTGTATAGAGGGACCAGGCAGGGATGCCCCCTCTCCCCCCTACTTTTCGCTTTCTATATAGAGCCTTTAGCTCAGTATCTCTGCCGTTCCCCAGATATCACAGGTATCCAACTTGCAGGCACGGAGCACAAGTTGGCCCTGTTTGCTGACGACTTATTGATCTATTTGTCTAACCTGGACTCCTCCATGCCAGAAGTCTTTCAGAAAATTAGAGATTTCTCCCAGTTATCTGGCTATTCTCCAAATATAAAAAAGACAGAGGCTCTCTCTATCGGTTACAACCCCACACCCAAACTTAGGAATATGTTCTCGATTAAATGGGTCAAACTATGAAACACTTAGAAATTCAAATCACAAGTGACTTACTCCCGGTTATATACCTTAAATTATGATCCTTTGGTAACCACCCTCAAACAAGACCTAAGGAGATGGAATCCATTTCCCTCCTCCTTCTACACACGTACCCTCTCATTAAAGATGAACGCCCTTCCTTGGTTCTTTTATCTCTTTCAATGTGTCCCGTGTAGTGTACCCTTTAAGGAAATTCTTTCATGGCAGAAAGACTTTAGCACTTTTCAGTGGAACCATAGAAAACCAAGGGTTCATCAAAATAAATTATACCTCCCTAAGGCCCAAGAAGGAGTGGCTTTCCCTTCTGTAGCCGATTACTGGCTTGCCGCTCAGACGCGTCTGGCATTATTATGGGGAACTGATACCTATCAGGCTGCCTGGAAACAAACCGATCTAGCCAGGACACTTGCTTTCCCATTACAAGCAAGCTTGTTCTCTTCAACTCTATTGAAACAGGCCATGCAATCAGTTCCGGAGGCCACTGCAACTATTTTGGAGGGGTGGAGAAGAGGAATAAAACACAAAACCACAAAGCAACAGTTTTGGAAGTACCAATAGTTCCTGGAAACTCCACATCATCGACCTGGACTCGGTGAGCCCTGGTATAGAACCCAGGCCATGAGGGGTTTAGTGGCCCCCTGGCAGCTAATGCAGAGTACTGCAGTAATAAGCTTGGGAAGAAGGCCAGAAAAGATTTGCATGGCTAGAGAGAGATAGACTTTATTATTATCAAATCAGAGATTATATTACCAAACAAATTAGAAGTAGAGAGAAAGGGATACATCTGTGGTTATATGATACCCCATTCCTACACATCTGGAACTCCTCCCAGGGCGAAAAAGCCATCTCTATAATATATAAATCCCTGATACAACAATTAGCCCATTCAATGGAACCTGTAAAGGCAAGTTGGGAAAATGAGTTAGCCCAGGTTATCAGTTTCAAGGACTGGCAAAAGGTCTGGAGAGGAACATCGGCCACTACCTCATCCCCAACCTGGAGAGAGTTTGGGTGGAAGGTTCGGGTGAAGTTTTTCCTCGTCCCCATGGCTGTCGCATCACGAAGACCTGGAGCATCCTCTAAATGTTTGAGGGAATGTGGGGAGGCTAAAGCATCTCATAAGCATATATTCTATGATTGCCCTAAATTATCCACTTTCTGGAATTTGATTTCCCAACATATAGCATGCATATTAGATTTCCAGCTGCCTCTCCCTGCAATCAATTTGTTGCTTGGGATCCCACCTGGGGGAATAAAGGATAAAACTATCTTATATTTATGGTCCATCCTGCTGTGAGCAGCATATAAGTCCATTACCAAAAAATGGCTCTAAGTGTCTCCCCCAACGGTCCCAGACTGGAAATCACTGGTGCTTACTACACAGCACAATGAACAGCTCTCATACGCTTTGCATAATAGATTGGAAGCATTCAACTCTTGTTGGACAAGATGGGAGCTGATTCAAGACCAAATACATTAATCTGAGGGAGATGGTGTGGACACGGCCTTCCATGAGCGCGCCCCCCACCAGGGATCATTGGGCTTGCCTCCGAGATCTTCCTTGGTGGAGATTCCACAAGACATAACCAGTATCGAGGTGATGACACTTCCTTCTATCCTGACCTAATGTAATTGCTAGATGGGGTCTCCAAGAGACCCCCTGCTCACATTTCTTTTTTATTTCCTGATGTTTAGCCCACATAGTTTTTTAAAGTAATGTATTTATTTTCGTGGCTTAAGTTTGTACAGCCACTTTTTAATATGGCTGTATTACAGGATTACCTGTATTGAATCGGTCTAATAAATGTATGTGGATTTATAAACGTATACAATAAAGGAAGTAAAAAAACAAAACAAAAAAAGAAACTGAAGCACTTCCAAAACCTTTTCAGAGAGGTTAAAGCCAGAAAACTCTAGCTCTTCAAGAAACGTGCAATGAGATGCAGAGTTCTGGGATCTGGGAAAGTTATCCTGCACTGAGACAAAGGCAACAGATTGTATCTCAAGGGAAGGCTAATGGGATGTTTGATGGACAGAGACAGGAAAAGAGAGTGCCAAGTTTGCTTGGCCCAGTCTGGAGCTAGTAGAATCATGATTGTAGACTGCCCCCTCAGTTTCAACAATACTCTCAGCAAGAGTGGAAAGGGAAGGTAGGCATAGAGGAACCTGCCTGTCCAGTCCAGAGTTTATTTATTTATTAGCTTTTGGTAACCGGGTAAGTGCCTAGCCAACAGACCTGCCTATTTTCAGGCACGACCCGGGAGAGCACAGGACATTGGTTACAATATGCAGAAATGCACAGACATAATATAGGTGTACAGGAGCAAAACAAGATATACATTGGGTAGCACAGTAATAGTTACATAAGGGTACATTTTAGGCATAGATCATAATAAGGATGTAAAATAAAGCAATTAGGGTAACCATAAGACAGCTGAGGACAGTAGGATGTCCAACAAGACTAGGCCCACTGTAGGATGCCTGCAACAGAACATGAAAAGCTGGTGGTTTTCCCATGATGCAAATAGGTCCATCTCCGGTGTACCTCATCTTCTGAACACTGTGGCCAATACCAGCTTGTTCAAGGTCTATTTGTGATGTCCCTGGCTGGTTCAGCTCAGGGAACTTGCCAAGACAGTCTTTCCCTGGTAGGTGAATTGCTGCGAGCTGCACCCCTAGGGAATAGACCAGATTCCAAATCTTCATTGCTTCTGTGCATAACTTTAAAGTTCTTGTTCCTCCCTGCTTGCTGCTGTAATACATGGTAGTTGTATTGTCTCTCATGACCTGGACGAACTGACCTTTGATGTGGGTGGTGAAAGCCTGGAGCGCCATATATACTGCTCTGAGCTCTAAAAGGTTTATATGCTTCTGAGACTCCTGTGATGTCCACACTCTGCTTACAATTAAGTCGTCCAGATGGGCATCCCAGCTCAGGAGGGAAGCATCTGTAGTTAGCACTACTGTGAGTAACTGCTGGAGGAAGGACACAACCTCTCTGAGGTTGCCTTCTTCCTTCTACCAGTCCAGTGCCTTTTAGAGGGACTTTGACACAGGCACCAGCTTTGCAGAGGTTCTCGCCTTTGGAACCAATGGGCCCTTGGGTGATATTGGATGTCTCTCATTTGGAACCTGGCACCTTCACCACTGGTGTGGATGAGGCCATGTGGCCCAATAGCTGGAGGAAATCTCTTGCAGGCCTGGGTCCACCTAATCTGAAGGACTTCACTAGCTCTACCAGACTTTGTACTCTACTGAGGGAGAAGGCCCTCCCTTGCAGAGCATCCAATTCTGCACCTATAAAGTCCAGTACCTGCACTAGCTCTGTCTGAGACTTTTGAACATTTATTATGAAACCCAGCCCCTCCAGGGTGCGCTAAGTGAGAATAAGGGAGGCCTTGGCCTCCTGGTGGGACTTCTCTGCACCTAGCCAGTCAATCCAGATAAGGGAAGACCACCACCCCCTGCCTTCTTAGAAGTGCAGGCACCAAGGCCAAGCACTTTGTGAACACTCTTGGAGTTGAAGACAGTCCAAAAGGTAGGGAGTAAACTGGTAGTGACCGTTCCCTGCCCTGACCCTTCGATATTTTCTGTGACAGGGCCTGACTGGAATATGAAAATAGGAGTCTTTCAGGTCTAGAGATCCTAGCCAGTTCACCTGTTGTAGGGACAGAATTACTGATCCCAGTGTTTCAGGTGTTTGTTCAGGTATCTCAGATCTAAAATGGGTCACCAGTCCCCCTCCCCCCTTTTTCTGTGGGTCAGGAAGTACCTTGAATAAAGACCCTTTCCCCACCATGAAGGAGGGACATTTTCTGCTGCATTTGCTTGCAGTAACTTTCATACCTCTAACTTTAAAATAATTTTCTCTGTTGGGGTGGGATGTGTGAAGTTTTTGTGAACCTGTATTCTTGGAAACATTCTAAACCGTAGTGTCAATCCCTCACTCATGATTTCCAAGACCCACCTGTCTGTGGCAATGTTTTTCCACTCCTAGAAATAATGAGTCAGCCTTCCCCCAACTGGCAATGGATGGGAGACTTGGACCATCTTGTCAGGGGTTCTGCTTAGCCTAACCCTTGGGTGCTGGGGTTGTCTCAGTATGGTTAGAGTCCCTTCTGCCTCTGAAGAAACCACTTAGCTGGGAGTAATCAAAGGCAAGGAAACCATGGGGAAAGTATCCCCTACCTTTACCTCCCCTTCCATAAGGCCTGCTGGAAGTGGCAGCCTTTCCTTTCTCAGTACTACTTTTGTAGGTGGCTTTGTACTCCTCCACCTTTTTCATGTATGCCTCTTTCTTTCACCAAACAGGGAATTTCCCTCACAGGGGAAGTCCACTGCTTTCACCCAAGTGTCTTGGGAGAGGTTGGTAGTTCTGAGCCACACAAACCTCCTCAGAGACACTGCATGAGCCATAACTCTTGAAGCAGTGTCATTAGTGTCCCCTGCCATGTGAAACTGGTACTTGGTGGCATCTACTGCAGTTTTCGCAGCGTCTGCTAGATCCTGTGCCAAGTCACCAATTGCTTTATCGCTCATAGCCAAAATGAACTCCTAGTTTGGCCCATTTGTATAATATTATTTGCTGCAGTGGAACCTTTAAACTGAACTGCTAGTTTAAATAAATACAGGTTACTCACCTGTAACAGGAGTTCTAGGAATGGTATATGTTGTTCATCCACACTTACTGGCAGGTTCCTTGCCACTTTAAATCTTGCCAGAAGGTCTTCAAGCTGGCTCCTCCCACCCTCCTGGGTGGTAAAACTCTCGGCTCTGCCCCATGACACCAGATCTAGCCCGCTGGAAGCCATGTTGTGCATCGAAGCCGGGGAGGTTGGGTGGGTTGTGTGGATGAACAACATATACCATTCCTAGAAGTCCTGTTACAGGTGAGTAACCTGTTATTTCTAGGGACATGGATATGTTGTGCAATCCACACTTACTGGCAGACTCCTAGCAGTTCTCCGGGAGGAGGGAGGCAAGGCACACACCCCCTACTTAGGAAATAAGGACTGGAGAACTGAGGTCCCAGAACCAGCATCCCGGCGTGACTCAAGGTCAATGTGGTAGTGGGTAATGAAGGTGTGTGCTGACTTCCAGGTAGCAGCCCTGCAGATTTCCTGGATAGGGATGTCCCTGGAAGCAGCCACCGAAGCAGCGGTATGGTGGGTAGAATGAGCTCTTATCCCTTTGGGAGGCTCCATGCCTGCCAACCTATAGCAGAGATCTATGCAGGAGGTGACCCACCTGCCTATCATCCGCTTGGCTGGTCTGCCAGGCGCGGCTTCAGTGTAGGTGACAAACAGCTGCCAACCTTTCCCGAATCTCAGTCAGTTCATTCTTATAATAAGAGAGCGCTTCTAGGGGTCCAAAGTATGGAGCCTATATTCGGCCTCCAAGGTGTGACTGGGTAGAACACCGCAGAGTCAACACCGGTTAAGGTGAACCCCGACACCACCTTCAGAAGGAATTTCAGGTGGGGCGCAGGACAACCTTATCCCTGTGGAAGACCAGATAAGGAGGCTCATGGAAAGCGCCTGGAGCTCTCCATCCTTCTGGCTGACGGATAGCCACCAAGAAGGCAGTCTTCCGACAGGTGAGAGATGTCACACCTGTGCATCGGTTCAAATGTCTTGCCCATGAGCTTAGCCAATACCAGCAGTAGATCCCACGGAGGTGGAGGTTCTCGCAACGGAGGGGATATGATGATGAAGGCCTTTGAAAAAGCGCCCGACCACCTTCTCCTGCGCCACCGACTGCTTCCTGGCCCACGACCGGTAAGCAGAGATGGCTGCCAGGTGCACCTTAAGAGTCGTCGACCGAAGCCCTTGCTGAGAAAGGGACCATAGGTAGTCCAGAATGCTTGCCAAGGAGCAGGAGGAAGGGTCCAGGCCCTTGCCCTGACACCAAATGGAGAATTTCTTCCATTTAAAGGCGTAGCATTTTCTGGTCAACTCCTTACGGGAAGCCTCAACAACGTTGAGGACCTCGTCGGAAAGACCCAAGACCTGGAACTCTAGCCGTTCAGGATCCAGGCCATCAGGTGCAGGGATTGAAGGTCCGGATGGAATACCTTCCCCTGATTGACTGAGATCAGGTCTGGGCGGGCTGGAAGCCGCCTCGGGAGCCTGGAGCTGAGACCGAGGAGATCTGGATACCAGAACTGGTGGGGCCAGTCTGGGGCTACCAGAATCACCTGCGCCTTGTCCTCCTCGCCTTGAGAAGCACCATGTGGATCAAGGGAAATGGGGGAAAGGCGCAGAAGAGGCCCGGGGTCCACGGCCTCGAGAAGGCATCCCCCTGCAGCGAGCCCTGCTGAGGGGGGCGGGCATGAAACAGTCTCAGCTTCGCATTCTCCCTGGAGGGAAACAGGTCCATCTGAGGCATACCCCAGTGGGAGAACAGATCTTGTACTACTTCCGGCAGGAGAGACCACTCGTGGGACGCAGCTCCTATCCGGCTTAGGGCATCGGCCAGAATATTGGAGGCTCCTGCCACATGGATGGCAAGGAGATCTGCCCCCAGGCTGCGCACGAGGGATCAAATGCGGAGAGCTTCTTTGCACAGAGGCACGGAGCGCACCCCGCCCTGGCGGTTTAGGTAGTACATGGTCGTGGTATTGTCAGTCTGAACCTGGACCACTTGACCCCGTACAAACCGAGCGAAGGCGGTGAGGGCTAGACGAACCGCTCGAAGCTCCAGCAGGTTGATGTGGCATCGGGACTCGCAAAGGGACCAGAGGCCGTGCGCTCTGTGCTCCTCCAGATGGGCACCCCAACCCATCAGAGAGGCATCAGTCAACAGAGACCGTCGGCTCGGGGCGGACAAACTGGATGCCCTCCTGCAGATCAGCTGGAACGATCCACCACTGGAGAGCATTCCACATCTCCTGGGTCACTATCACTGGCTGATCCAAAGGACCGGAGCGCTGTGACCACTGCCTGGCCAGTCCCCACTGTAGGGGACACATGTGCCAACAGGCCCAACGGACCACGCTGGTGCAAGCTGCCATGAGGCCCAGGAAGCGCAGGAAGTCCCGGGCAGGGCGCAATTGCCCAACCTGAAATGATTGGGCAAAGGAGGAAAGAACCTCGGCCCTGTCCGCCGCGAGCCGTGCTCTGGCTCAGAAGAGTCGAGCTCTGCCCCGATGAATTGGATCACCTGCTTTGGCACGAGTTCCAACTTGGCCTCGTTGATAAGGAGGCCAACTTGAGAGTAAACCTGGAGGGCCAGATCCCTGGACCGCTCCACCTCCATTCTGGAGGAGGCCACAATCAGCCAGTCGTCCAGGTAGGGGTACGCCCGGACCCTTTGGCACCACAGGAATGCTGTCACCACTGCCATGCATTTGGTGAAGACCCTGGGAGCTAGAGAAAGGCCGAAGGGCATGGCCCGGAACTCGTAAAGGGACCCCTCTGCTCTGAAGTGGAGGAATCACTGGTGGGACGGACGAATTGGGACGTGAAAGAACGCGTCCTGGAGGTCCACAGAACAGAACAACATGCCTCGTTCCAAGGATGGAATGATCTGAGCCAGAGTGACCATCCTGAAGGTTCGAGACCTTAGGAACCTGTTCAGGTTGTGCAGGTCTAGAATGGGGCGCCAGCCCCCCGTCCGTTTCGTGACCAGGAAGTACCTGGACACAAACCCTGGGTCTGGTGGAGGATCCACCACCTTCCTGATTACCTCCTTTTCAAGGAGCAGGGCAATGTCGGCTCGACGAGCCGACAGAGAGGCTGCGGACCCCCCCGTAGCCCCCCCCATGGGGCAACGGCTCGGAAAGGCGGGGCCTGCTCAAACTCCAGAGGCAGACCCTTTCCTACCACCTCCAACACCCAACGGTCCATGGTGATAGTGGACAAGGCAGAAAGGAAGTGGTGGAGCCGTCCCCCCGCAGGGGGAACCCAGGGGGAAGCAACGTGGCTGGGGGCGACACCCCTCAACCCGTCACTGGGCAGGTTTGGAGGAAGGACCGGCCAAGGGACCTCCTGGGCCTTTTCCTCCCTGCTTCCTGTTGGAGGAAGCTGCAGGCTTGGCGTTGGGGTGCCAAGTGCGAGCCTGCTGGCCCTGATGCTGGTGTTGCTGGGCCGGACGTGCCGCAGGGGCAGAAGGTCGAAAGGTCCTTCTGAGCAGACGTGACAGAGTCCAGGGTGGTGTTGGACTTTTCAATCCTCTGGAGGTGGCCTTCCACTCCAGGGCCGAACAGGTCAGTCCCCAAGAAGGGGACATCCACCAACTTGTGCTGGGTATCCGCCGTAAAGATGGATATCCTCAGCCAGGCTCTGCGGTGCATGGCCACTGTGGCCGCTACTGACCGGGCATAGGAGTCTCCAATATCAAAAGCCGTTTGGAGCTGCTGTTTCGCCACTGCCCTTCCCTAATCCCGCACTTGCTTGACCGTAGTCTGCAGGTCAGCTGGGAGATGAGGTATAACCTCATCCAGGGAGCCCATGAGGGCATGGGAGAAGTGCGCCATCAGTACGGCCGAACTGGCCTGACGGAGGCCGAGGGAGGGCGCAGCGTATACCTTGCGCCCGGCATAGTCCAGCTTTTTGGACTCCTTGTCGGGGGGCTTATCCACATCCCTAGCATTCCCGGAATGCCGGAAAACACTATTGGTGACCAACCCCTCCGCAGAGGGGTGTTCCGAAAAAACGGACAAAGAGCTGGTAGGGACCGCATACTTCCTGGCCGAAGGCGCAGGACAGGAAGCCGGCCGTTGCCATAGCTCCAAGGCTGGGCCAACAATGGCTTCAGCCACCGGAAAGGCCTCCGTGGGAGAATCCCCTCAGTCCAATATCTCCACGAGGGGATACTTGGCCCGCTTGGATACGGGCTCGAGCTGCATCCTGGTGGACTCTGAGATGAGCCAAAGCAGACCCATGAACGATGATGGGCTCTCATCCATCGACTGCCCCACCGGGAGGACTCCAGGTCAAGGGGCCTGGAAAACAGGAAGGAGTCGTTGTCAGACTCCGAGGAGTCTGCGAAGAGCTGCCTGGGGCCTGAGCCACCCTCCACCTGCCGAGGACGGTCGGGAGTGAGGGTAACCGACAACCGGTGGGGCAGACCCTGACCCGAACAAGAATCCTTGGTCAGAGCCCCCGATTTCGGTTGTGGAGGCGGAGGTTCCACCACAATCGGTGGGGCAGCTGGTTTCGGCCGAACAACCGGCCCAGGCTTGGGCACCTCGACCACCGCGAGGGGTTGTTTCGGCCTTTCGGGTGACAGCCACTTAATGACTGGGGAAGGCGACGGTGTCTGCTTATTCCCGGGACAGAAGGAGCTGCTGCCACATTCAGTCCTCATAGCGTCGATGCAATTTGCACCAAAGCCTCTCCTTTTCCGAGGAGGAAGACGAGGACGAGCGGTGCCACCGTTTCTCTCGGTGCCGAGACCACGACCGCTGGTGTCGGCGGGATCGGCTGGACCGAGACAAGGTCCGAGACCGAGACCAAGACCCTCGGTGTTTCCGAGGGTGGGTCTGGGAGGGAGCGGGGGAAACCCACTCCTCCCTCGGCTCGGGAGCCTTGACCGGGGACTACGGCACAGGAGGCGTAAGCAAGTCCTCTGTTTCCACTGTGGAACCGGTGATGAAGGGTTGTCAGCTTCACCAGTCGACAGCCCGTCCGACAGGTCGAGAAAAATCTCGACTGCATCGACGGGTGTCTTAGCCGGCTGACCCGACGGGGACACCGTGAAGCCAGCAGCCTTAGCCGCAACCTCGACCGAAGTAGAATGTCGACTATCCAGGGAAGGGGACCTCTCCTGCTCCCACGAACGTCGACGGTGGTACTTCCCCTTCGAGTCCTTCTTTTTTGACCGAGAAGAGTGTCCTGATGGCCCCTCACCCTTCATGGAGAGGGACTGGCAAAGCTCCTTAAAAGAAGCTGTGTAGGAGGATCCCAAAGAGAGCGGGATAAATGCCGCGACCGAGGAAGATGATGATAATGTGGTCTCGGTTGCCTCCTCCTCGAGGGCAATCTGCTCGAGTTGCTCAGCCGAGCCAGCCGCCAGACACCGCCCAACGGGCCTCCTTTGACTTCACCGGCGGATAACGTTTCTCGGGGCGCCCAAGTTGGAGCCAGGCAGCACGGTCTTCAAGGACGTTAGCCGAAAAAGACCTGCACAACTCGCAGGCCTGCGGGTCGTGGTCAAACCCGAGGCAGTAGACGCACGTGGAGTGTGGATCGGTCCTGGACATCTTCTGCCCGCATGGGCACCGCCAAAAACTGGGAGTCGATTTGTCCATCGTAGCCGCGAAGGAAGAAGTAGACCGAAGTCTGGAAAACTTTAAAATTATTTTCGGGTGAACCGAAGAGTTAGGGTCCAGTCTATACTCAGAGCGTTAAGGAGGGAACCCGAGCTTCCAAGCGGTAAAAAAGAACTGGCGTCATGGGGCGGAGCCGAGAGTTTTACCACCCGGGTGGGTGGGAGGAGCCAGCTTGAAGACCTTCAGGCAAGATTTAAAGCGGCAAGGAACCTGCCAGTAAGTGTGGATTGAACAACATATCCATGTCCCTAGAAATAAATGCTTTGTTTAATTTTCTTACGAAGTAAATGTGCACTCTTCTTTTGCAGGCTCCCTCTGCACTCTCTACTGTATGTGGATCCCTGTGAGATTGTGACGAACCAGAAGTCAATCGGGTGCCCACATCTTCAGTATCTTCTCTTGTGGATCCCCATGGAATTGAGATGCCAGTAATATATGGAGGGCGATCACGAGTATCTAAATTTTTTCTTTATGTGGTTCCCCATGTGACAAACTAGCCAGTGAATAATCGGGTGCCCACATCTTCACTATCTTCTCTTGTGGATCCCCATGGAATTAAGATGCAAATTACACTTTGAGGGCGATCACGAGTGTCTCTCTCCCTTCTACTTTTTCCTTGTTGTATCTTCTCTATCGTTGAGACGATTACAGCACGAGCATATAACCTTTAGACGAAATGCTATATAGTTGAAAATGTAAAAATGTACATTTTAAGGCGACACACAGAATTAGTTAGTTGCCGTATTGGTCCTTGTAAGAACAGACCCAGAAACAAATGGTTTGATACTTTTTATTGGACCAACATAGAGGTAACAAAAGAAAACTGTGCTTAAGCTTTCGGACCAACCAAGTCCTTCCTTGGAAGCTTATGACAGTTGTTTATAAAAACACATTCTATTAACATCCAGATCATACATAAAAAAAAAAAAAAAAGAAATATTTCTCATTGGTTTAAAATACCTTTTTTAAACCATAACCAGGGTTTAAACGCAAAGAAATCAATTTAACTCAGCTGGCTGCTGTGAAGCACTCCAAGGTCAAATGCCACAGGCAGATAACAGTACCCCTTCGAGAGGCCAGGCAGTTACAATAACTTACATTATCAAGGGACTCAACAAGTCCAAGACAGGAGCATCTTTGAGAGAAAGAGATGTGCAAGAACAAGGGGGCACAGTTTGAAGATAGAAGGAGGACAGCTCAGTGGCAACGTCAAAAAGTATTTTTTCACAGAGAGGGTGGTGGACACATGGAATCACCTTCCTGAAGAGGTCATAGGGTCAAAAACAGTTGGGGAATTCAAGAATGCATGGGACAGACATAAGGCAATTATAGTGAATGGTAGGAGGAAGTAGACTGTTGGTTAACTAGAGTATGCAGCTTATCCAATACATAGAGAGTGGGCAGACTAGGTGGGCCAAGCGGTCCTTCTCTGCCTTCAAAGTCTATGTTTCTATGTTATGAGAATACACTCTTAATTAAACACAAGACTTTTACATTTAATACCCACTTAAGTACATGTTAAAAATTATAAAATATAAATTTTCTATCTATGGCAATAGGAAGGTAAAAAGAAAAGTTTCCCTATAGTGAGTATTGGAGACACTTTATCAGCTAGATACTCTACCAGATGATAAATTCTGTAAACAAAAAAAAACTTTCAGTGCTGTAACAAGATTTTTTTTTTTACAAGAAATATTAATTATCAGAAGTAGAGCCCAATAAAATAAAAAAACTATCAAAGACCCCCTAGAAAATAAGATCATGCATCCTAATAGGTTTAGTGTTTAATAATGTGTCAGTATATACTCAATCTACTTTATGTACAGTAACAGTCTTAGGAACCTAAATAAAAAACTAAAGGAATTAACCTAACATACTAAAACCCAGCAGAATAGGCCTCACAGTCTGTCGTGTCCGCTCGGTAGCCAGCCTCCTATTGGATGCTTGCTACTCCACCCTCACCCAAATCCCAGAGATGGTCTTCCCCAGCTTCAATTTTCCCCTGTACCTGTCCCAGCCCTTCTTGAATCCCTCCACTGTATTCTCTTCCCAGGTAACATCATAATATAGATAACTAGTTGGAAGGAAGTATAAATTCACTACGTATGTGAACCAAGAGTCCTAACACACTGCAACATCACAATGTCATGTACCTGAATATAAGACATTCCTAATAAAACCCCAACCCCCACACCCACCCCCAAAAATTAAACACCCTATCCCCCACAAAAGTTAATGGAGAGAAACCAACATATTGATAACCAGTTAAAAGGGACCCTAAGAACATACATTTGCGTGCATCATCATGGAAGATACCGAAATTCGACGGCTGACATGGCAGTTGCATAACATCAAGAAGAAAGTCGCCCAGCTGGATAGCGACATCTATTTTTAACCCAGTGTAAGAGGAACAACATTATCCCTAAATGCCTATGTGGAATCCATTATAGAACACTGATAATTCTATGTATGCTGTACAACTCTGTCGAAGGACCTCTGAAAAATTGAGAAGCCACAGGATCCAGAGGTCATATGTCAAGAAAGCATTCTTGAAAAAACAGTTTGAGAGAATTACCACCACACCAGAGAGGATGTCTGGTGGGCATATTCCAAACATCCTGAAAGAGATGCACATAAACTACCAAAGGACCTTAAGAAAAGCCATGCTCATTAAAACCAGGAAGCTGGATACGTACTGTACCCTTCAACAAACCTTACTTCCCAACAACCATGAAGAACAGAACAGAACACAGTCATTGAACAACAAAGCAATATGGATGGGCACCTTTCAGTTATTAATTTGTCCAACCACGCATTGACTACTGAAGAATTACGTGTACTTTCTAAGGGCCTCACTTTCTGCCCTACAAAACCACTGGACACAATACAGTTTTGTGGTGAACTGGAATAATACTTCTGTAGACTGAGACTTAAAGAATTCTTTCATGGCAGAGAAGAAATCACTGACAGTAACAATTCAATGGATAAGAGAAATAAATCATCCTATTTTATTCCCCCCTCCCCCCGCCAAGTAGGCGTAATGTGAAACTGGACAACTACATTCATTGCTTTCGACAGAGAGTAAATTCTCAGACCCTTAATAAGCAAAACCAGGCCTGTTATAACCTCTCTCCATTGGAACGGAGGGCTATACAAATCACTGAAATCGAACCACAACATTGTCATAAAAAAAGCTGATAAAAGGTTCTGTGGTGGTGATCTTAAACCGAGAGGACTAGATTAATGAAGCCAAGAGACAGCTAACTGACCAGACCTACTACAGTGAACTGGAGTGTGATCTCTCTGCAAAATACATAAGGGAATTTAGGGACTTGATTAGATAATTTCCAAACCATGTCCAAGTAAGCAATAATACCCAACAGGGTGGGCGGTAGTGTGCCATACCGGACCGCCCAGGGGCATAATGAGGCCCGACGCCGCAGGCAGAGGGCCTTTAGCCCTGAAGGTCCGTAGAACACACATCCTTCACCCTGAGGGTATTATTATGCTTAGAAAATGGGCACAGTAAAAAGATAAATGTAATAAAAAATTGTAATTAAATAATTAGTCTAATATGAGTTTTGTACTAAAATCATTCCTCTGCATGGCTTTCCAGTAGAGGGTACTGTACTTTGTATGCCCAGTGCTTTTTCTGTAGTGCTTTACAATCTGCTTTTTCTTTATTATTTTACTGTTCTCTGCTGTCTTGCAGCTGGTCCAGGCTCCAAACTGATCACTGAAGTTGTGTGTGTGTGTGTGTGTGTGTGTGTGTGGGGCATGAGCTTGGATGTCATAGTTTATAGGGAGTTCCAGTAAGAAAATGGAGCAGACTGCGAAGGAAGCGCAGACATGGAGGTTGAAGAGGAAGGTTAGGTAACTGGCTATCTTTTTACAAAAAAGAAATAAAAGAAAAGAAAAAGTGCTGTTCCGTGGTGTTTGTGTTTTGCTTCAGTGGGAGTTTAGTCAACATAAGGAGGTCAGACTAGCACTAAGCAGGCGATATGCTGCAGCGTTCCTGCTTTCCTTGTAAAAGTCGTTTTTTTGTTTGTTTTAGAGGGAAAGGGCTCGAGTTTTTTTTTTAGGAAAAAAAAAAAAATCAGTGGCACATTTCTGGTCAGGGAGATCCCCCTCTTGCATTTCGCCTGCCCACAGATGAAAAGATTTATGCTGACTCCCTATTTCAGTTCTCAGGGTGCAATATAAAAATGAGAGTTTTGTTGTTAAAAATCAGTGGATCATTTCTCATCTGGGAGATCCCCCTCCATCTCACCTGCTGGCAGATTAAAAGCTTTACATCAGCTGACCATTTCGGTTCTCGGGGTGTAGTATTAAAAAGAAAAAGCGAGATGGGGGCGGACGGGTGGCTGAGCATCACAAGATGAAGGCCACACTTTTGAACAAAACAAAGTCAGATTTTTTTTTTTTTTTTTTACGAAACAAGTTTTGAAAAATATGTAGCATTCTATACTATGTCTGCTTACACTGTATGTGTCAGTGGAGAGCAAGTGCCACACAGACCGTCAGGGTACGACTGGATGACTGAGCACCAGGACTTTCAGTTTCTGAGAAATAAACAGGAGAAAAGAGCTTGTGACATGTTAAATGAAATGTAAAAGTGTGTTAAGTGTTGCAGTCCCATGTGATACAGTGACAGTTTTTTTGGGAGGAGAGGCTTTTCGTTTTGGTAGTTATTAGAGAAGAAAAACATGGCGGAATTTGCTTTTGAAAATTGGCACCTTGATACTGGCAATCAGGTTGATTGGGCTGGTACTTTTTTTTTTTTTATCTGCGGCTCTATTGTCTGATAGATGCCCACCTTGCCAGGGCTATCAGCCAATCAGAGCTCAGAGATTTCTTAGCCCATTTTCTAAGACAGAATAACTAACCTCATCCCTGTTGAACCCAAGCCAGGGACATTCTACTTGCTGCCTAAAATCCATTAACCTGCCAATCTGGGGAGACCTATAGTTTCTGGCAGTGGTACCCTGACTGAGGGGGATCTCAGGATCTGTAGAAACCATTTTAAAACCTCTGGTTATAGAAAGAGACAGCTTTATCCAGGACACTACACACTTCCTATGTAACATTTCTGGTTACAAGGACTTACCACCTAATACCATTTCAACCACAATGGAAGTAGCCTCCCTCTACACCAATATTCCACACACAGATGGCATTTCAGAGTGCCTTAAATACCTACATGAGAAAGGACTAGACTAAAACATCGACCAGAAGTGGTGGGGAAACACTGAATTCATTCGGACACAACTTCAGCGGCAAACAGCATGCTCAAACTATAGGAACAGTAATGGGCACCAGGATGGCTCACAATATGCCAATCTCTTTATGGTGAATCTGGAGGAGGATTTTTTAAGGCACTGTACAAACAAACCACTCACTTATTTCCGTTACATTGATGATTTGTTTATAATCTGGACCGAGAGCACAGACACACTTAAGGAGTTTCATCAGGAACTTAACCTCCACCCATCCATAAAGCTTTCCCTGGAATATTCTGCCACCACACCAGTGCTAATCTTCTGGACACCACAGTCACCATCAAGGATGGAACCCTTACATACATGTATTTACAGGAAACCAATAGACAGACAGACAGAGATACTTGCACAGAAATAGTAATCACCCCAAGCCACACAAAAAAAATCTGTAATGTACAGTCAAGCGCTTCGATATCACCGTATCTATTCAAGTGAGGAAGACAGAGATACACATTTGGCTATATTGAAAAAAAACAAAAAAAACTTTATTGAGCAGGGACACTCTTCCAGAGAATTTGACAGCAGTAGAATGTGCAACACAGGTACCAAGGGAACAACTACTTCAGTATAAAGAAAGGACCACTACCAACAGAATACCCCTTAGTAGTCACATATCATCCTGACCATGAACTTCTACACAAGATTATTAAGGAACTTCACCCATTATTTAGTGAGGATGAGAACCTAAACTGTATTTTTCAAGAACTACCACTACTATCTTTTAAACAACCACCTAATTAATCCAACCTGATTGTTAGGAGTAAACTTGCACCAAAACAGAATACCATAACACTAAATGGTACACGACCCTGCAATCACCCCAGATGTAGGACTTGTGAGCACATTTCCACTTTGGATTGTGTAGTTACTTCACAAAACAGACAATTCAGGATACAGGGGAATTATACATGTGCATCATGGAATGTTTACTTCATTCAGTGCAAGAGATGTCTACAAACAGGGTATGTGGGAGAGACAGGACAAACTCTCCACACTAGAATGAACTTGCACAGACATACTATTGATATGAAGATGACTGAAAAGCCAGTGGGGCAGCACTTCTCTCAGACTGATCACTCCATCTCAGATAAGTTGGTAATAGTCGTACAAGGACATTTCAAAAATACACAACAGAGAAGGGCTTTTGAGGTCAGACTTATTTTACTGCTCAACATGGTAGAAGATGGCATGAACACTGATTTGGGTTTTATGACATTATCCTACTTTAACTTACACAAACCTGAAGTACAAAGGATGGACTTATGAGACTTCAGTGGGTTTTTGTTTTAATATTGTATGTTCATAGGGTCCCTTTTAAGGTCCCTTTTAACTGGCTATCAATATGTTGGTTTCTCTCCATTAACTTTTTGTGGGGGGGGGTGGTGTGTTAATTTGGGGGGGCGCCTTGGGGTTTTATGAGGAAAGGCTTATATTTAGGTACATGACATTATGATGTTACAGTGTGTTAGGACTCTTGGTTCACATACATAGTGCACTTATACTTCCTTCCAGCTAGTTATCCACAGTATAATATGATGTTACCCGGGGAAGGGGGTACATTCCTTTAGTTTTTGATTCAGATTCCTAAGATTGTTACTGTACACACAAGACTGATTATATACGGACACATTATTAAACACTAAACATATTAGGTTGCATGATCTCATTTTCTAGGGGGTCTTTGGTAGTTTTTTTTTATTGGGCTTTACTTCTGACAGTTGATATTTATTGTGTAAAAAAAATCTTGTTACAGCACTGAAGGTTTTTGTTTTGTTTATAGAATTTATTATCTGGTAGAGTATCTAGTTGATAAATTGTCTCCAGAGAGGTTTAAATACTGTATGAATGTGTGAAACAGTTTGTTCACTACAGGGAAACTTTTCTTTTTACCTTCCTATTGCCATAGATAGGATTCCATGTTAAAAAAACTATAAAATATACATTTTATATCACATTTTAACATGTACTTAAGTGTGTATTAAATCTAAAGGTCTTGTGTTTAATTAAGAGTGTATTCTCATAACACTCTCTCTCTCTTTCATAATGTAAGTTATTGTAACTGCCTGGCCCCTGGAAGAAGTACCCTTATCTGCCTCTGTTGACATTTGACCTTGGGGTGCTTCACAGCAGCCAGCTTTGTTAAACTGGTTTCTTGCATTTAAAACTCAGTTATGTTTTTAAAAAGGTATTTTAAACCAATGAGAATTCTTTCTGGGTGTTTTTATATATGACCTGGGTGTTATTAGAATGTGTTTTTACAAACAACTGTCATAAGCTTCTGAGGAAGGAACTGGTTAGTCCGAAAGCTTAAGCACTGTTTTCTTTTGTTACATCTATGTTGGTACAATAAAAGGTATCAAACCTGCCAGCCCGATGGCGCTGAGGGTTGAGGCACTGGACGCCACACCTCGTACCACACCAGCAACCTGCGTTAGGGAATGAGCGCGGGCCATCGGGGAGAGATGGATGGAGTGGCCGATGAACAGCTCTCCATCTCCGGGGTGGGGGGTTCCTCCGTTCGGCGCACACCTGACTCTGGCGGTGGCTGGGGCTCAACGTTATGCCACCAGAAGACTGTGGGGGTGGGAGCTCTGCAGACGCCTGGTGGGGCTGCGTGCATGAGCCCGATGCAGGCATCATTGCACGCCCGGCTCTCGTGGGCACAGAAAAGCGAGAAAAGACCCTGGTAGCTGGTGGTTGCTGTTGACGGCCGGGCCCCATCACAAGGCCATCCCAGAGGTAACACCCCAAAACTAGTTCCTGTCGGCGGGTGGGGGGGGGTCCCTGCTGCCCCACCATGGGGGGTAAGCCGTGGGGGTTACAGGGATGAAGGCCTGATGGGACGGAGGCGCTGGATGGCAGCCGTATGAGGGCCAACCAGGGCCAGGGTGGGGAAGAAATAGAAAGCCAAAAAAAAAAAAGGTATCAAACCATTTGTTTCTGGATCTACTTTAAGGCGACTATGCTTAATTTACTTCCTCCATTCCATTCTAAGCTAGTGTTATGAATACACGCAATGAACTACAGGTAAGGGTTAACCCACGACAGAGCGTAAGTCTGCATGGGAATTAATCAGCGGCTGGGGGGTTTGATGGTCGAGTGGTTCCAACCACCCAACCGTTGATTAATTCCTAAGTAGACCCATTTGAGTAAGAGATTCACTTGTAACATGGGGAAGAAAAAGGGTTCGGCTCACTTTTCAGAATGTCTTCTTCCTCATGTTACAGGTTTTGTTAGGTTTGTTTCGTCTTGTGTGGCGCTCGTACACTTCCAGCATTATTGTGCTGCAAGAAATATTAGTAGATGTGACAGTGTGAGTTGTCCCGTTTCACCGCTATATTTAGCGAATCTTGCTTCTTACCTCCAGTGTCTGTATCGGCTTCAACACTGAGCCATCGGTGTCTGCATGTGGTAGAATATTCAGTCATCCTCTGCTGCTGTGGTCGGATTGTCTGTTGAAAAGTTGCTCCGGTACAAATCACTGTCTGTTCATTTCGAGGATGTGCCCATTGTAAAATACAGTGCAGTCACATATGCAGAAAAGAGGTCGGACCGTTTGGGTAACAGTGAGGTTTACCACAGCTAATTTTTTTGATTTTATACCTTAAGTATGTTGTTTGCTAGATCTACGATTAGTGAGAAGTTTGCAAGACGTAAGTGCACTGTACGGAAGGTCGTGACCTTTGCAACTTTTCTTACAGGAATAGAGCACAAAAATGTTAAGTTCCAGAAAGATTTTTTATTTGTGGTTTGCCACAACCACTGAGTTTTTGGAAATCTTCAAATGGTATAGCAAAGAAAAAACAGAGGGTGGAATTACTAATATACATCTGCTACGATCTGATTAATGAGGCACACTCTACTCATCTAGTCTGCTATAGAACTATCTGACCTCATAGAGCTCCATTCGAGTTTTTCTTTCTCTCCCACAGAAAGCTTAGGGATGGCAAATTCATCTAGTTCAGTGCTATCTGAAATACCAGATTGCTGCGTAGCTGCCACCAGATATCTACAGTCTCTATTGTGCAGTTTTCTAATTCGTATTCTGTGCATGTGTCGGCTGGTGTAAGTACTGCACCATACATGATTTGTAGTGTGGGCATACATTAACTGTAGCATGAGCATACATTATTTGTAGCGTGGGCATGCATTACTTCCAAATGAATACATCCCCACCTGATGCACGTTGTCCAATCAGGCGCAACCCCTTTTTCTTCCCCAAGTTACAAATGTAACTAAATATAAAGTACAGTTACGTAAGAACTTACCGCAACAGTAGATCTTCGAGAGAGGCTCCTGCAGTAGGTAATTACATATAGGACTGAAGCTGTCTGGCGTCAGGACCCCATAGAAAAATTTCTAGCTAGCAGTCTCTGGTGGGGGACCGCCCCGACGTCAGTATAAAGGGGCGGTCCCCCAAACCCGCCTTCCAGTTCTTTCCTGCCAAAGGCCAAAAAAGGCAAGATGAGAGAGAAGCGGATGATTCCCTTCCTGGAAAAGGAGCTGAAAAATCTAAGGGGGATGGAGGGCAGTAAGGCATTACCTACTGCAAGAGCCTCTCTTGAAGATCTACTGTTACGGTAAGTTCTTACTAACTGTACTGTCTTACTTCGAGAAGGCTCTTGCAGTAAGTAATTATACACAGGACTGAATCCCAAGCAGTCTGGAACCAAGAAAAGCACTTGGGAGGAGGAAAACTAACACAAATAGAACCTCTGGCTGTAAAGGTCTAAGAAAGAAGACCTTGCAGAACAGCCAACCCGAAGCCTGCTCTACGGCGAGAGGCAATGTCCAAACTGTAGTGTTTCATGAATGTATGGACGGAAGTCCAGGTCGCGGCTGTGCAGATATCTGCCGCTGACACATTCTTGGAACAAGCCACAGAGGCAGCTACTCCTCTGGTGGAGTGACCTCTGACTTGACCCGGCAGGGTCTTGTGGTACTTGTCGTAACAGAAAGTGATACAATGAGCCAACCACTTCGATAGGCATTGCTTGGAAACTGAATTGCCCTCTCTTTTGTGAGCAAAAGAGACAAAAAGCTGATCAGATTTCCTGAGATCCTTAGTCCTAGTGGTATAGTATCTCCAAATCCTATGAACATCCAAAGTATGCAAGAGGTACTTCCCTTGACTGGAGTGTTGAGTAAAGAAGGCGGGTAGCTCCATGGATTGGTTCAGCGTTGATTCCGCTACCAGCTTAGGGAGAAACTTAGGGTTAGTGTGCAGAGCCACACATACCTTGTGAAAAATCAAATAAGGGATTTTGCACATCAGGGCCTGAAGCTCGGAAATTCGTTGAGCTGAAGTAATGGCCACTAGGAAGAGAGTCTTCTAAGAGAGGAACTTCAAGTCTGCTGAAGCTGCCAGTTCAAAGGGAGGCAGGGTAAGCTTCTCGAGAACAAAGTTCAGATCCCAAGGAGGAGCAGGAACGTGGATGGGGGGTCTCAAATGGAGAACCCCTCTGAGGAAAGTCTTAGAGACTTCCAATTGCGCAAAAGTCCTGTCTCCAAAAGGGAAATGGTAGGCCGAGATAGCCACCATGTGGACCTTCAAAGAGGAATAGCTGAGACCCAGGTCAAAGAGATGATTCATGTAGTCCAGGACTCTCTCTAGACAGGGCAAGAGAAAGGCTCTCAGTCCTTCGAAGAGGCCCAAATCGAGAAACGTTTCCACTTCATAGCGTAGGTGGACCTAGTGAAAGGCTTTCTGTCCTCCACCAAAATATCTGCGACGAGCGAGGAAACCCTGAACTGGGCTCGAGCTATGTCCACAGGAGCCATGCATGCAACTGAAGGGATTCGAGACCTGGATGAACCAGGGTCCCCTGATCCTGAGTCAGCAAGTGCTGTGACAGGGGAAGAGGAAGCGGAGGTTCCTCCGAATACTGTTGCAGAAGAGAGAACCAAACTTGCCTGGGCCAGAATGGAGCAATGAGGATCATCTATGCTCCTTCTGAACCGAGTTTGTGTAAGACCCTCGGAATTAATGGAATTGGAGGGCAGGCATAGACGAATCTGTCCCTCCAGTCGAGAGACAGAGCGTCCCGCCAGAAAATGCCTCACCCTGGAGCGAGCGAGCAGAAGGCGGGAAGTTTTGCATTTTGAGGAGACATGAACAGGTCTACCTGCGGGGTTCCTCAATGCAGGAAGATATCATCCACTACCTCTTGATCTAGTTCCCAGACATGGGCTTTGTCTGACGACCGACTGAGGTGGTCTGCCAGTGTGTTTTCTACTCCCGGAACATGAACTGCCGTCAGGTGGAGGTTGTGCTGAACAGCCCAACTCCATACTTTCATTGCTTCCCTGCACAGAGAGTAGGAGCGAGTCCCTCCCTGCTTGTTGATGTGCCGGACTATGCACATGTTGTCGGCCTGGACTGTTAGATGACCGGAAAGAATGCAAGAGTTCAGAGTCTGAAGATCATACAAGATGGCTCTGAGCTCAAGCACATTTATATGAAGAGTCTGCTCGAGTCTGGACCAGAAGCCCTGAGTCCTGTGAGACCCTAGATGGGCTCCACAGCGCTCTCCTGAGTCATCTGTTGTCAATGTTTGGGAAGGGGGTTCGATACAGAAAGGAATTCCCCGGCAAAGGTTCTCTTGCACCATCCACCATTGCAAGTCCCTGACCATGGGATCGGATACCAGAACATCCTGGTCTAGTTCGTCTGATGTCTGGTCCCATTGAGACTGAAGCATCCACTAAGAGATTCTCATATGGAGTTGAGCGGAGGGACTGTCTGAATAGCAGCTGCCATGAGCCCGAGGAGGTGAATAACTGACCTGGCACCTACCCTTCTTCGATTGGACACCAGACTTGCATGAGCCTGGAGGGTGTCCACCCTGTCCAGAGGTGGAAAGACCTTGCCGATGGTCGTGTCCAGGATCGCCTTGATGAACTGGAGTCTTTGGTAAGGAACCAGATGGGACTTGGCCTGGTTGATGGCGACACCCAGGCTGGTGAAGACCTGTAGGGTAAGGGAAAGAGAAACATAGAAACATAGACTGATGGCAGATAAGGACCGCTTGGCCCACCTAGTTTGCCCATTTCCCTACCTACAGGATAGGCTGCAGGTCCTAGTCAACCAACAGCCTATTTCTTCCTACCCCCGAAAAGAATTGCCTTATGTCTGTCCCATATATTCTTGAATTCTCCCACAGCTTTAAACCCCACAACCTCCTCAGGAAGGCTGTTCCATGCATCCACTACCCACTCTGTGAAAAAATACTTCTCACATTGCCCTCAACCCCCAATCTTTAAATTGTGTCCCCTTGTTCTTGCACGTGTCTTTTTCTGAAAGATGCTACCCTCTTGGACTTTGTTGATTCCCTTGAGGTACTTGAAAGTTTCTATCTTGTCCCCCCTCTTCCTCATCTCCTCAAGGGTATACATATTAAGCTCATTTAGTCTCTCCTCGTATGGCTTCTCTTGCAGACCCTGCACCATTTTAGTTGCCCTCCTCTGGACTGCCTCTATCCTGTCTATGTCCTTGCGGAGATGGGGTCTCTAGAACTGACGAGTACTCAGATGGGGTCTCACCAACTGTCTGTACAGAGGATAACAACTTTCTGTTTTCTGCTAGTGATGCCTTCCCTATGTATCCCAGTATACCCCCAGCCCTCCCTACTGCCATCTCACATTGCTTGCTAACCTTAAGGTCATCTGATATGATTACCCCAGGTCCCTTTCCTTTTTGTTGTTGTTACTACCTCCCCCATTTGTGTAATCTTCCCTGGTTCTTATTTCAGGTGCATTATTTTGCACTTCTTTGCACTGAATCCTAGCTGCCATACTTCTGACCATTCCTCCAACCTTGCCAAGTCCCTTCTCATCCTTTCCACACCTCCTTGTGTATCAACCCTGTTGCAGATCTTTGTGTCATCTGCAAAGAGGTATACTTTTCCTTCAGTCCCTCTGCAATGTCATTATAAAGACATTAAAAGGACTGGACCCAGTACTGAACCCTCATGGTACCCACTAGTAACCCCTCTTTCTTCAGAGTGGACTCCATTTACAATTACCTTCTGTGTCCTGTTGTCCAGCCAATGTTTTACCAGGCTACCACCCTGGGACCCACTCCCAGGCTGGTTAATTTGACTATTAATCTTTTGTGTGGGACTGTGTCAAATGCTTTGCTAAAGTCTAGGTAGGCCATGTCCACAGCCCATCCCTGGTCTACTACTTTGGTCACCCAGTCAAAGAACTCTATTAGATTCATCTGATATGATCTTCCCGCTGTGAACCCATGTTGCCTTGGGTCCTGTGCCCCACTGGCCTCTAGGTACTCAACAGTTCTTTCCTTCACAAGTGACTCCATCACTTCCCCTACCACAGAGGTCAAACTGACAGGTCTGTAGTTTCCTACCTCTGTCTTGGTCCCACTTTTGTGAAGGGGAATTACATCCGCCTTCCTCCAGTCCTCGGGTATCACACTATCCTCCCATGATTAATTAAAAAGAGTAGTCAGTGGTTTCACTAGTTCCCCCTTAATTCTTTTAGAATTCTGGGGTGAATTTCATCAGGCCCCATTGCTTTGTCCACCTTCAGTTTTAGGAGTTCTTGCAGAACCCTTTCTTCTGTGAAAGGACTGGGATCGACCCCTATCAAGAGTGCTTCTGTTAATTGGATTAGGCACTTCCTCTCTCTTTGCGATACTGAGCAGAAATATTCGCTCAGTATCCGCTTTTCACTGTCCCTCTGCCCACCCACCATTCATTCTATTCAGCCTCACTATCCCTCCCTTTGTCTTTCTCACGCTTCTGATGTACCTATAAAGGTTTATCCCCTTCTTAACCGAGTTGGCTATCTTTTCTCAGTTTGGGCCTTTGCTATTCGATTCTCCTGCTTCCTTCTGCCTTAACTGGTACAGCTCTGTGTCCTGCTCCTTCTGTGTTTCCTTATACTTCCTGAATGCTATCTTTTTCTCCCTGACTTTCCCAGCCACCTCTTTTGAGAACCATAGTGGCTTTTTCTTTCATTTTGATTTGTTTATTTGCTTCACACAAAGGCTTGTTGCCTCTGTGATGGCAGGTTTGATGATTCCCCATTGTTGCTCCACCCCTCCTTCTAGCCTGTTTGCTAGTGCTTTTCTGAGGCACTCTCCCATCTTGCCAAACTCAGCTCTCCTGAAGTCCATTACCCTCACTTTTGTATGGCTTGACTCTGTAGCTGAGTTTAACGTGAACCACACTGTTTGATGGTCTCTTGTTCCCAGATGGCAACCCACTTCTAGATCGAAGATCCTCTCACTGCCCCCATTTGAGAGTACGAGGTCTAAGATTGCTCCCTCATGAGTGGGTTCCGAAACTAGCTGTCTGAGGCCTGCCACCTGTAGGGCATCGAGAATGGCCCTGCTCTTGGATGTGGCTGCAGCAAATGTACTCCAGTTAACATCTGGCATATTCAGGTCTCCCATCAACAGTATCTCCCCTTTCTCTGCCATCCTAAGAATGCCTTCTATCATATCTTTGTCCATTCCCTCCCCCTGACATGGGGGAGGGATGGGGCAGCCAGGAGCCAGTCATCCAGATACGGGAATACCTGCACTCCCTGGGTATGCAGGTGGGCCACTACCACTGAAAGGCATTTGGTAAACACTCAGGGAGCCGAGGAAAGACCAAATGGGAGGGCCTTGAATTGGTAGTGGTCCCTCTGAAAAGGAAACCGGAGGAACTTGCGGTGGGATGGGTGGATGGGGATGTGCAGGTAGGCATCCTGCATATCCAAAGCACACAGCCACTGTCCCTGCCGAAGGAGTGGTAGAAGGCTCTGTAGAGAGAGCATTCTGAAGCATTTGTACTCTACGAACATGTTCAGGGAGCCGAAGTCTAAAATAGGCCTCATGTCTCCAGTCTTCTTTGGAACTAGGAAAAAATGGGAATAGTAACCTGTCCCCCAAAGGTGGGTGGGGACTGGCTCTGTCGCCCCCTTCGAGAGAAGGGAGGAGATTTCTTCAAGGACCAGAGGAAGATGTTCCAGGGAGTAAGACGACCTGGGGGGTGGTTTTCTGGGTGGTTTCTGAAGAAACACGATTGCATGTCCTGCTGCTATCAGTTGGAGCACCCAAGCATCTGATGTAACCCTCTCCCAACCCAGTAGATGGAAGGAGACCCTACCTCCTACTGGTTCCTCTTGGGGGTCCAGAGGCTGTGGTAGAGGAAAGGAGTCAAGAGGTGTGGGGCAGCCTGGCGGCTGAGCCTCCACAGCCTTTTTGGGCAGGGGAGGCTTGGCAACCGGAGGGGCCCGATGTTCGTTGGCCTGCTTGCCCCGAGGTTTCGCTTTAGGCCGAGAACGTCTGCGAAAAGGGCGATGCTGTCCCTGAGGAGGCCTGTACAGAGAGTCAATGGACTTGAGTGAAGTGCCCTTCTCTTGCAGGCCGGCGATGTCCTCGACATCCCCACCGAACAGCACTGAACCCCTGAAGAGCGCATCCTGAATAGCGGATTGCACTTCAGGGACCAAACCTGACACCCAGAGCCAGGAATGATGCCGCAGACCTACGGCGAAACCCGAACTCCGACCCGCTGAGTCCACTGCATCATAAGTGGCACGGAGCATGTGCTGACTGGCCGAACGAGCAGAGTGGACAAGGTCAGCCACTTCCTACTTGGTCAGAGACTCAGGAAGGGATTCCAGTTTAGATTCCACCTGACTCAGGATCATCTTCTGGTAGTCCCCCATATGTGTGACATAGTTCAGGGCCCTAATCCCCAGAGTGGAAGAAGCATACACCTTCTTCCCATACTGGTCCAAAAGACGGGATTCCTTGTCGGGTGGAGACGAGCTCAGGTGTTTCTGATTGGCCGACTGGCCGTGAGCAGTGCTAATCACGACAGCGTCAGCCTTGGGGTGTGTATTCAAGGAATCTTCACCCTCAGAAGCCTGGTATAGTCTATCTGCCTTCCTCGGAAGGGGGGCTAACGCGGATGGTTGCTTCCAAATAGCGGAAACAAGGTCCGCATGAGCCTAGATCCAGGGTGGAATCAATCGCGGAGCAGTTTCGGGCAGATCAAAGTAAGCAGCTAGCTTCTTCCGCTGTGAATCTGGCTCCAGAGATTGCCACTAGTGGACCTCCTGGATCTTTCTAAGTAACTCCAGAAAGGAGGGATCTTCCGGAGGAGTCCTTGGCCTGGGTCGGTCTGGAGATCGTGGCTCGTCCAGGATTGGAGCACCCAGGTCCAAGGTCTCCGATGAAGACTCGGTGCAGGGAAGAACAGTCCCCTTAGGAAGAGTTCTGGAAGCATATCCTCCCCACTCCTGGCACCTGAGGGCTCACCTCTGGTGTCAGGTAAGGGGGAGGGAGTCTTTCGTCTCCGGCGTAGGGGTCCTGCACTGGGTCCGGCACTGGCAGACAGCTCTCCATCTCCCTGGTAAGTTGAGCCTTGGCCTCAGCCCACCAGGCAGCTAGACTGTCCTTCAGATCCACCGGCGGCTGTAGGGGTGGTGG
Organism: Neoceratodus forsteri; assembly: GCA_016271365.2. Taxonomy (NCBI): domain Eukaryota; kingdom Metazoa; phylum Chordata; order Ceratodontiformes; family Ceratodontidae; genus Neoceratodus; species Neoceratodus forsteri. The sequence goes on from CM028134.1 coordinate 687,306,992, forward strand.
AGGAGGAGGAGGATACTGATATGGAGGGTATCCGTAAGGAGAGTATTCGTAACCCGATGGGTAGCCCGGCATCAGGTATTGAGGTGTCAGGTACTGTGGCATCGGATAAAGAGGCGCCAGGTACTGTGGTCCCAGGTAGGATGGCGCCGAATTAAGCGGGGTTGGGTACCCGGGAACCAGGGGCTCTGATGGAGCAGACGGCCCTAGGAAAGGCCCCGCAGGCGGGCAGGGAACAGGTGGCCCCGCGGCTGTTGGGCCCGGCGTTGGAACGGCATCCGGCAGAGGGATGTTGTCCGGCATCGGGTAGCCCGGCATCAGAGCCGGTGTCCGAGAGTCCGGCCCTATAGGACGGAACCCCGACATCAGCATGTCTAGATCCTCCAGGTTGCCCAGGGATGGAGGATTAAAATCCCCGGGTCCAATAGAGGAGATGTGGGAGCCTTGGTAGGCAGTGGCAGGCACTGCGGCAAGCGTGTGACGTTGGACTTGGGTAAGGGGTCCGACTCAGGCTCTTTCACTGGGTGTTTGCCAGGGGAGCAGATGACCGGCTTACCAGCAAGATCCGGGCGGATGTCGGAGGAGCCGGCGTCCGACTTACCGGAACCGGCACTCAACGAGGGTCATGTAGGGGAAGCGACCTTGACGGGCATAAGAGGGACCGAGTGCCCACCCAAAGGAGTGAGTGTCTTATCGGCCACATCTGAGCGGACGTTGGTAGCACTCCGCTCGAACCAGAGGGCTGGTGGCAGCGTCTTCCCGGGAGCGCAGCCTTTGTCCTGGAGGCACCCGTGGGACCCAAGCGTGAGCCCACGGAGGGATACACTGCCTTGACACCGCCAAGACAGCTGTCGAGGGTCGGTCCCCTGGAGAGGATGTTACCTGCAGAATGGCAACTCCGGCCGGAGTCGCGGGAGCCATGGTGGAGTCCCTGTTCCGGTACTTCTTTTTATGGTGTCCCTCAGACGAAGTGGATGCCTGCCTAAGCTTCTTCAGCTCCTTCTCCATGGAGGCCATGTTCTTCTTCAAAAGGTGGGCCTCCAGAGACTGCTGCCTCAGTTTACGGGTGGCGGCGTTCGCACTTCTCCACGGGGTGTTCCGGGCCTAGGCAGAAGAGGCACAGGGAGTGACCATCCTTATGCGGTAGCTGGGATCTGCATGAGTCGCACTTGTTTTTCTGCGAATCGGAGGGCATCGGGGACAACATACACGGCCACTGAAGTCAGGAAAATGAGGAAAACTGACGAAAACAACTCTGTAAACTAGACCGATGTAAGACTGACGAGTGAAGAAACTTAACCGCGGGGCACTTTCACAAGTCGACGGCGGGAAAGAACTGGAAGGCGGACGTGGGGGACCGCCCCTTTATACAGACCTCGCATGACATAGGTCACCTGACGTGGGGGTGGTCCCCCGCCATAGACTGCTAGCTAGAAATTTTTCCATGGGGTCCTGACGCCTGCCAGCTTCAGTCCTATATGTAATTATCTACTGCAAGAGCCCTCTCGAAGAAAGATCTTAAAATATTGCTGAAACAATATATGTTACTGTAACATGAAGCAACTTTTTGTATTTTGTATCACTTTTATACTTTGATGTTGTTTATTTTCAAGAACTGCAAGAATTGATTACACCTGCAGATTTGATATGGGGGTGTATAAAAGTGATGTCATTTGTCTGTAGCCACACCCCCTGAGGAAGGCTGTGTGCCGAAGCACTGGGGTAGTGTGCATTCAGGGTGCTGTTAACTTAATAAATTCCATTTGGATGTAAACTGAACTTTGATGTTTGGACATGGTTTCCTTTGAGTGCTACTGTTTGGTACTGAGCTGTGTAGGCCATGTAAGCTGCCAGTCTTAATGGCAGGGAAGCTAAAGTATAAACTTTTTTCCCATGCTATCTAGTCTCCTTTAGTACTTGGTCAGGATTCCTGGGGTTGGAATAGTGCTTTAACAAAATTAGTCCAGGTCCCAAAAGAACAAATTAACCCCTATCTAACTAACTAGTGCTGCAGGACCAAGGTGCCATTTGGTTACTCCTGGTTTCCGGCAATGCAGGCCTTCACTGACAAAAACCATCTCTGGCCATAGTCACTGGGTTACGTCCTCTCTCTGGTTCAGCTTGGCATGGCTCTGGTGGAGAAGCACAGCTCCAGTGTCTCTTTGGTTGGTTACTTGGTCCTAGCACAATGCTGCACTGAGGAGAAACCACCCTCCAGACCAATGCTACTGCATGGCAACTCCCAGCAGTGGGGTCAGTCACCAGGCTGTAGTGGCTGTATTTCCATCTCTCAGATTGGCTGCTGTGATAGTTTTACAGTGTGCAGACCCTGGATCTGTTCCAAGCAAATCTCTCACTTTGCACGTATGAGCCAAATCCTCGATTACTCAGGATCATCTGTGGGATGACTTACCCTGACAGACTGTCCCTCTCGAATTTGACTGTGCTTCTTTACTTTTCTGCATTCCGCAGTCTCCTCCTTCACAGCTGTTTAGCACAGTTCTACCTCTACTCTATTCAAAGAAGATGCATGTAGACTGACTGTAACAACTGGCCTCCTCCTCTCCCCCAATAAAGAATCAACCCTCCCATTGCTTTGGCTCTAGAGGGGCGTTGTCTGGCTTGTAACTGATGCTTGATTGGCTCAGTAAGAGCCCAGGCAAGCCACAGTCCTCCAAGACCCCATAATGCTGTACGGGCTCCTCCAAGTTCCTTGGAGCATGACTAGCTGCTGATCTGACCTCCTCCTCCCAATGCCTGGCTGTCAAGGGACAGAGGTGACAAACATGGCTGTCCCACTACCAAACAGATAGCTCATTAGCTATCAAAGTTAATTATTTAATGTGAAAGCCCACATTTGCGGTCCCAATGTCCCTTGAGATGACCATTAAGTGACAGTTTGCTGCCCCTGAGGTTGCAGGCATGCACACCTGATCCCTAGTGGACTGCTACAGCTGATTGCATTGTGAAGCTGCAATTTTAACACATGCTACAGCTGCAGTGAAGAAAGTTCATGTTCCTCCATGCCCATCCTCCCAAGCACCAGGTTCACATGATCCAAATCCCAGAATGGGGTCCACACGCAAAAACACATTGGCACAGGATGGCAGGGCATCGATCAAGGTAAGCTCTACCTTGTGTGGGGGTATATCTGTATACAATATTAACTGCCCACAAGAACATTACTGATAAAAACCGCATTACCTTCTACACATTAAAAAAACATCCAATGTTAACTCTCCCTTTGAGCTACACAATTCTCTGCAGCAGTTGTGCTGCCTCCATACTCATTTGCAAGTAGAAAACATGCAACAGTTCTGTTGTATACTGGCAGACAGATTTTCTAGCCTCGTTCATCAAATTTTTAGATAAGCAGCCAGTACTTCAGATAGACAGATTGGCATGACCAAATTGCTAATCTACAGTAGACTAATTAGCAGAACAAAATTTACTAACCGTCTTAATGGCCGACTTTGCTACGTGTACTGTAACGACTGGCAGATGCCAGATAGCAACATTAAGGACAAATAAAATAAATTATCTGGTTACTGGAATTATGAGTAAATTGCTGGCTAGACAGGGTCAAAATCTTTTCTGTATACTGTATAATGGGACATAAAAAACACTAGAGATTTGAAGTGACAAAAATGAAAGCCTCCCCTGTAGCTCGTTTTAGGTGGAACATGACAAAGCAGACAAACTCTAGTCACCGCCAGAAGGCTGCTAATGAATTAAACTGATATGGGATGTAGAATTAATGTGTCAGACTGAGATTTACTTTTATCATTATGATGTAATAATCCCAAACTTACATCTCAGTAATAGAATAAAAAATATACATACACCATATGCTGGGGTTTGGGGGAAGGGGTATCGAGGTGAGACTGGGAATTCACCTTTGGCACAGGTCCTATGTTTCTGCATGTGTTTTGTAATACACCAGCAAGTGTCTGACGGCTTCAGTTAAGAATTTTCTCCTCAGGACCTTAGACGGAAAAATGCCCCGAAGTGTAGGAAGAACCTATTTCAATTAACAAGGGCAGTCACATCACACACAAATGAGACTTGCAGATGGATGGCACACCTGCCCATGGTAGTTGCTGCCCACATTTCTCTCTTCAGCACCTCCCCCAGCCCAATGGGGCAGAGGAGCAGCATAGCACAGTACACAGAGTGCCCGATTGCCTGCAACCACTGCTGTACGTGACAGTGGCAAAAGGAACTGGGCTCCCTGTGGCAAAAGAGAGCCTATGAAAGTGGCAGAAGGGAGGGTGAAACAGAAGGGAGCTGCTGCAAGCAGTTAAAGGGACCTGCTGTGAGAAACAGAAGGGAGACGGTCCATAACGAAATTGGGGAGGTGTAAGGGGCACAGAGAGATATGCCATCCCATTCAATGGCTACGTACTCTTGTGGGGCAGGAGGGGGACTAGGATGCTAAAACATGGCGTGTTCTGTTCTGCAGCTACCTTCCTCACTGGAAAATCAGCTGATCAGCCTGGGAAGTTGGGAACCAGACTATAGTGGGATGTGGGGTATGCCATAATGAAACCAGGCTGCAGACATTTATCTAGCAAGCAGCTCCTGAAATGCAATGCTATAGATCCTTAGCCAATCTACAGAACTACATTACAGCAAAGCCGGCCTACTGGCACAGCAGTAGCACTACCACTCCTGATAATGATGACCCAGGCTCAGGAACGAGCCAGAGTTGTCAGAGGACCAGCCAGAGGGTGAGCTGAGCATCCCAGAGGAGGCTCTCCACCTCAGGGAGGGAGGGAGGGTGATCGGACTCGGCTGCACTACCACCACCTAGGCAACCACAGGTGGCTGTGCAGCTGGAGCGGAGGAATCGGGAGGGAGGACACTGATGCACTCTGACACACAGGCATGCATTTGTTTGCACGGGTCTGGAGATCGGCATCTAGGGGTGGGACAACAGACCACCAGGAAAAATTCTGACCACTGCAAGAGCGCTTCCACCCTCCACCGCAACTCTTGCTCCATTTGCACCTACCCAGTCTCCGTTGGGGGCTAGGGTCCACCCTCAATGGCCACGCCCTGGGGGGCAAGCAAGAGTGGACTGAAGACAAGGTAAGTTCCAGGGAAAGTGGGTGATGGGGCTGGGTGAGGAAGCCAGAACCAATGGGGGCTGGTCAAATAGCAGGGGAAAAAGCATACTAAATAAATTAATGCAAGAATTACATTACAGCGGTGCTGCAGTTGGGCCCCTACTGTTTTATACCCTCACAGTAGTCAAAACAGTGAAGTTTGTTTGTTTTGTTTGTTTTTTGTCTTTTTGCCCAGGCCTAGCAGACTGCTAAAAAGAAATCTGCATTTAGCTTTGCTGAGCAACCTTAAAAATGAATACAGCCAGCTCTGTGACACCGAGCAGTGGGGCACCCTCTTGGCATGCTGGCAACCTGGGTTTGAGCACAGAGCCCAGGACATCAAAAGCAAAGGCCAGCAGGTGAGTGATAAAGACAGTCTATGCAGACACTCCCCTCCAAAGGTAGGGTGCTGCGCAGCACCATTCAGAGAGCAACACCTGGTGTGTACAGAGCCTTGCCGACGTGGGTGACCACATGTCGTTTGGCTCTGTCTCTAGGGTGTCGTCACGGTGCACGATGTTGGGAGGGGCCCAGAAAATGGAAACAGCACCTGCCTCGGCTGGCTGGATGGCGTCTGCCTAGTTTCCCCATGCCACAGTCCCTCTAGTGCACTGCTCCTGCTGCCCAAGCCCTGCACTCCTCAGAGGACCCCCCCCCCCAGGAATGCTTCTCCCCTCCTCTCACAGCAGGGATAAGCCAGACCTTCCAAGGATGCGGGGATAGCCTGGGGAGCCAGGCTGCAGGAACTGGTGGCTAAGGGTGAGACTGTCAGGTAGGACGGGATGATGAACAGCCAGAAGGAATGGCAGGTCATGGGGTGCAGGGGAGGAGCAAAAAAACCCAAAATTAATACACTGGCCAGCTCAGTGGTGCAGCTATGAGATCAGGTTTGTATGCAAACCTTAGAATCAGACACTGAAACCGGCCGGGGGTGTACAACATCGTTGAGATGAGGCACTCAGCTCTCAGGTAAAGAAGGCGTGAGATTCCTGGCATTCTCACCACACACCCTGATCATGGAATGGCCTGGATGTTGGATGTGAAGGCAGCTACATGGCTGTCCTCCTTGCAGGAGGAAGATTGCAGTCATGGCAACCCCAATCTCTGGGATGGGGACAAGGGGAGCACAGGAAAAATGGAGAGAAGAAAATACTCTATAGCAGGTTGAATTCGCGTATCCCAGTATACACAGTTCGCAACCTCTTACAGACAATTGCATCAGGTAGAATTGGCGCTGTTCAGGTTACCGTCAAATATGGTCTGTTCTAACTGCCATCAGCTGTGGTTCAAAACTTGCATTTCGAATAAAAATGTAACATTTCAAACCCAGTAGCTTGTAGCAAATACGATAAGTAAAACACCTGCTTAGACAGCTTAACAACTAATTGCAGTATTGTCCTACAGTGAGAGGTGCGATGTCAGAGAATGGGGTCAGTGAGAGGTGCGATTTCAAAGTGAATTGCCAGCTGAATGTGTTGATGTCTGTGACTGAATTAACTGCCTTAATCCCAGCTACCAGCTACATACAAAAAAAAAAAAAAAAAAAGCCTCCTTCTGACCCCCTCGACTTTTCCTCATCTCCTAACGTTTACCCAGTTTACGCGATCCTAGTTCCTGAGCAGCACGTTATGACAGGCAGCAGGCAGCACAGTAAGTGCTTATTTGCTCATTTTATTTCCAGTCATGAGACTTCTTTCTTAGTGTATAATGTGCGAGAGAGAGAGAGAGAGATGTACCAGTAAGCTGGCAGCAGACCGAAGCACAGCTCCATTCAAACAGCAGCTGTTTACTGAGCTGATAGGCAGCAGCAGATAGCACAGTAAGTGTCCCATTTCGAACTCCAGTAAACTACAGTGTAGCGTACACATAAAGTGGTCTGCATCCCTTAATCAACGCGTTCTGGTTATTTTCACTGTCTGTAGTTTACATGCAAATACAGCGAAAATAATCGGAATGCGAACTATACCTGCTATACACTGGTATTACAGGCAATAAGAAATGGCACATGTTGCTATACCTCTACCATTCCAAATCAGAATCAAGATACTTTATCATGTAATCTAGATTGTTCTGGCCCTAGCCTAAAACACCCACTGCTCAGGCTGTTTAGGGCACCCTACTGGCCCCACTCCAGCTGACCCACCTCTTGTTCCCCCCATGGCTTGCTCCCCATGGCAGATTCCTTGGAGTGGGAGCATCCTGATGTCTGGGGGTATTTCAGTTACATCCTCATGCTGTACATGTAATAAAGTATTACTGTATACCCTGAAACCATGGAAGACCTCACCCCCCCAGAGAGGAGGGAGGAGGAGAATGAGGGGAAGTTACCAAGACAAAAGTGGAATGGGGAGAGACGGAAAGAGAAGGGGCAGGACACAAGGTGGACTGTAGTATCCTTGAATGCAAGGAGCTTAGTAAACAAGGGAGGGGAGGGGATACTGTATACCACGGAGGAATGGGATGAGGGGAGGCCAGAATCCATATGGGTATTGCTCCAAAGCCCTAAAGGTAAGCAGCTCAGGATGGGGGTTGGTGTACAGGCCACCCTCACAGAGCGAGGAGGTGGTTAGGGAGCTGGGAGAGCAAGTCAGGAAGATCAGTGGCAAAGGGAGTACAGTTACAGTGGGAGACTTCAACCTACCTGAGGTTGACTGGCAGACAGTAACTACAGTACATGCCAGGGAACAGGTGCTGCTGGAGGCTATCCAAGACAGCTACCTAGTGCAAGGAGTGATGGATCCTACTAGAGGGAGGGGAACATACTGGACTTGGTGCTAACAAATGGGGACCAAGTCCAGGATGTGGTAGTACAGGATCCTCTAGCAGGAAGCGACCACCGCTCAGTGTGGTTCCTCCTCAACACAGGGAGGGAGTCAGCTAAGACCAGGACAAGAGTGTTGGATTTCAGGAAGGCAGATTTTGCCAGAATGGGCAGCATCCTACAGGAGTATCTGGCTGAAATTAACCCAGGGATGGATTCTGAACAGAAGTGGGCAATCATTAGGAAGTAGCTAAATGAGACCACAAACACGTGTGCCAAATCTCAGAGTAAGCAGTACAGGTCAAAAAACCCTAGCTGGCTCAGCAAGGAGGTGGAGGGGAAGGTGAGGGAAAAAAAAGACGCATTCGTTAAGTTAAAAAAATCTGGGCGTGAGAAGGATAGGGAAGTACTCAAAGGCACCTAGGGAGGTGACCAGGTCAGTCAGGCCAGCCAAGGCAGTAAAGGAGCTGAAGTTGGCACAGGGAATCAGAGAGGGGGAAAAGGGGTTCTTTAAATACATAAGGGAGAAGAGAAGTTGTAAAGATAACATTGTTAGAATAAAGAGAGAGGGAGGGAGGGAGGGAGGATGGGCAGAACAAGGGGAAGATCAGGCAGAGGCACTCAATGAGTATTTCTGCTCGGTGTTCACGTAAGAAAGGGATGGCCCAATACAGAAGGGGAAAGGAGGCAAGGATGGAGGGGGCAGAATTAACAGATGGGGTCATCCAAAAGGATAGAGTTCTGAAGGGCCATAAAGCCTTGCGGGTGGACAAGGCACCAGGACTGGAGGTGTACACCCAAGGGTCCTTAAGGAACTGACAGAGGTGTTGGCAGGCCCTTTGACGGACCTGTTCAACACCTCTTTGGAGAAGGGGAGTGCACCCAGGGACTGGAGGATGGCTCATGTGGTGCCCCTTCACAAGACTGGACCCAAGGACCAACAGGATAACTACAGACTGGTAAGCTTGACTTCCATAGTGGGGAAGTTGATGGGAGACCATTCTGAAGGAGAGGTTGATAACCTCTCAATAGCAATGGTCTGCAGGACAGGAGACAGCATGGGTTTGTTACGGGAAGATCTTACCAAACTAACCTGATCAACTTCTCCGACTGGGTCACTAGGGTGGTTGACGAAGGCCACGCTGTGGATGTCCTGTACCTGGACTTCAGCAAGGCTTTCAACTCTGTGCCACACAGGAGGTTAATGAGCAAGTTGAGGGACTGGGGGGACTGGTGGGATGGGTTGAGAGCTGGCTGCAGGGCAGACAGAGGGTAGTTCTACGAGGGGGGAGGACATCCAAGACAAGGCCAGTAATGACTGGGGTACCGCAGGGTTCAGTGCTGGGCCCCGTTTTGTTCACAGTCTTCATTGGAGACATTGCAGAGGGGGTCAAGAGTAAGATCAGCCTGTTCGCAGATGACACTATGATTTGTGCAAAAGTGGACAATGAGGAAGAGAGGCAGGCACTCAGAGAGGATCTAGCTAAACCCAAACACTGGTCTAGGGAGTGACAGTTGGGGTTTAATGCTAAGAAGTGCAAGGCCATGCACCTTGGAGCCAGAAATCCCCGGAACAGCTACTGGCTGGGGAGGGAGTGCAGGTAACTGCTTCAGAGAAGAAAAGGGACCTGGGGGTAATAGTCACAGGGGACATGAAGATATCAGCACAGTGTAGGAGGGTGGCAGCAAGGGCAAATAGGATGCTGGGGTGCATTGCCAGGGGGATCACCTCTCAAAAGGGGGAGGTCATCCTGCCATTGTATAGATCACTGGTGAGGCCACACTTCGAGTACTGTGTACAGTACTGGTGCCCATACCTCAAAAAGGATGCGAGATTACTGGAGGGGGGTGCAGTGTAGGGCTACGAAAATGATCATGGGACTAGGGGAACCGCCGTACGAGGAAAGGTTGAAGGAGCTCAACATGTACCTGCTGGAAAACAGAAGGGAGGGTAGGAGGGGACATGATAGAGACCTTTAAGTACCTGAAAGGCATAAACAAAGTCAGGGCGGGAGGACTGTTCCGCTTAAGGGGGGTAGGGTCACTAGGAGGAACAGTCTGAAATTGGAAGGGGGAATGTTTAGGAGGAAGATGAGGAGGCACTACTTCACAGAGAGAGTGGTGCGGGTTGGAACGCACTGCTGGAGGAGATAATCACTCAAATGACAGTGGAGAGATTTAAGCGGGGTTGGGATAGAGTCAAGGGCAGGGTTAGTACAGACAAGAACACAAAGGTGGGAAGGACCGGAAAGATGAGGAAGGGAGGGTTTGGGTGGGGTGGGGCAGCTGTAGTGATTTGAAACTAAGAGCTGCACAATCAGGCAGACTTGATAGACCTGTGGGCCTTTTTCTGCCAGCAATTTCATATGTTCGTATAAACCTTGACTACCTCCTATCCAGAAAGGCTTACTGCTTCCGGCAGCCACACGCACAACAATGGCTCTCAGACTACTGCACTTATCTCTACCACTTCACAAGAGAGCTGGCTTCCAGGCTCATCAAGTCTACTTCCAAACTCTGGTCCCCACATACCCCAACTTAAAGGAGTACTACGGTCAAGATTTGCAAAAACGTGTTGTGCAGAATGTTTTTATTTGTGTGTTTAGTCCAGGTGCATCCTTCCCCTTGTTTGCTATTTTTTTTCTCCATTTGCCTACTAGTTTTATGGCCTCTCCTACTAGTTTCACGGTTTCTAGGGATCTCCATATTACCACAGTTTATTGCTCTTCTTTCTCCTACAATGCCTCCTGTGACAGTAATGGGTCCAGTACCACAGATTCAGCAAGTACTGGTTTACAGTCTATTTTGACACAGTAAAAATGTGATTTTAAGTTACTTTCCTTATCCAGTAGGCACTGAAGGCTGCATTTACAGCTTATCAGTCACCTGAGGTCTGAGTGGATATTTTGTAAGAAAACAGCTAAGAGTCTTTACAAATGATTGCACTGATGACCTAGAGCAATTTGTGTGCTCTTTATGGCTGGGAGTATTTTTTTATTTTTTTTTGTAAATTATTCTTTTGCACCTACCAGACCGGGGCATCCTTCGGGCTAGCTCACTCGACGTCTGCTTCTAACCACCCACCTGAACCATTCCACCAACAGGACTTCAGTATCAGGATCCCAACCTCTCCTGACCCCAGAGGAGAAGGCCAAGGATCCCCAGGGGATAGAGTCGGCATCGTGGCCGGTGCTGGCAGTGTGGATCATCCGCCCCTGGAGGTTCACCGTCATCTCACCCAACTGGCAGGAGGATTTTCTTGCTTTGTCTGGTTATCCCCATAGGAGAGCGACGGGCACCAATGCCTGCCCACGGCTTCCCTGCTGGCGTCTGCCACTCTCCTTCCCTCATGTTGGCTGGTGTGCCTGCGGTACCCCCGATCCTCATTGGGGGTCGCCAGGACACCAAGCAGCCCGGATCCCTCCCCAGGGAGCAGTCCTCAGACGCTCCATCCCTCCCTCCTGTCGAACCCCAGCCACCCGGTAGTCCGGCCCCTAACCTGGGCTGCCGGGCGTTGGCGACCGGGCCAGCTGGCTGGGAGTAGTTTGATTAAACTAAAAGCTTTAAAACTGAAACATTGGGGGGGGCGTGGCCAACAGAAGAGCTTTCAGCAGCTTTCCAGCAAAGCTCAAACACCAACAGTCCAATTTTACAAATTATGCAAAATACTCTTTTAAACGGAGTAAACAAATTAAACATTTGTGTAGAGGAATTCTTTCTGAACATAACATAGAAACACAGACTTTGACGGCAGATAAGGACCACTTGGCCCACCCAGTCTGCCCATTTTCCTACCTATTGGATAAGCTGCAGATTCTAGTTAACCAACAGCCTACTTCCTGCAACCCCTCACTATAATTTCCTTATGTCTGTCCCATGCATGTTTGAATTCCCCCACTGTTTTAGACCCCACAACCTCTCCAGGAAGGCGGTTCCATGCGTCCACCACTCTCTCCGTGAAAAAGAATTTCCTCACATTACCCCTGAGCCGTCCCCCCTCTAGTTTTAAATTGTGCCCCTTTGTTCTTACACATCTCTTTTTCTAAAAGATGCTACCCTCCTGGACTTTGTTGATTCCCTTGAGGTACTTAAAAGTTTATATCATGTCCCCCCTGTCCCTCCTTTCATCAAGGGTATACATATTAAACTCTCTCTGTCTCTCTTCATATGGTTTCTGATGTAGACCCTGCACCATTTTAGTTGCCCTCCTCTGGACTGCTTCCATCCTGTCTATGTCCTTGCGTAGATGAGGTCTCCAAAACTGCACGCAGTACTCCAGATGGGGTCTCACCAACTGTCTGTATAGAGGGATAACCACTTCCCTTTTTCTACTTGTGATGCCCCTCCCTATGCATCCCAGTATCCCCCTGGCTCTCCTTACTGACTTCTCACATTGCTTACCCACCTTTAGGTCATCTGATAGGACTACACTCAGATCCTTTTCCATTATTGTTGTCGTTAGTACCTCCCCTGCTATTGTGTACTCTTCTCCTGGATCTTTATTTCCCAGGTGCATGACTTTGCACTTCTTTGCACTGAATCTAAGTTGCCATATGTCTGACCATTCCTCCAACCTTGCCAAGTCCCTTCTCATCCTTTCCCCCCCTTGTGTATCAACTCTGTTACAGATCTTTGTGTCATCTGCAAAGAGGCATATCTTTCCTTCCAGACCCTCTGCAATGTCACCTATAAAGACGTTAAAGAGGACTGGACCCAGTACTGAGCCCTGAGGTACTCCACTAGTAACCCCCCTTTCTTCAGAATGTGTTCCATTCACTATTACCTTCTGTGTCCTGTTGTGCAGCCAGTTTGCTACCCGGGCTACCACCCTGGGACCCACTCCCAGGCTGGCTAACTTGATTATTAATCTTTTGTGCGGGACTGTGTCAAATACCTTGCTAAAGTCTAGGTAGGCCATATCCACAGCCCCTTCCTGGTCTATTACTTTGGTCACCCAGTCAAAGAAATCGATTAGATTCATCGGACATGACCTTCCTGCTGTGAATCCATGCTGCTTTGGGTCCTGTGCCCCGCTGGCCTCTAGGTACTGAACAATTCTTTCTTTCAGAAGTGATTCCATCATTTTCCCCACCACTGAGGTCAAACTAACAGGTCTGTAGTTTCCTGCTTCTGCCTTGCTCCCACTTTTGTGGAGGGGAATCACATCTGCCCTCCTCCAGTCCTCAGGTACCACCCCATCTTCCCATGATTTGTTAAAAAGTGTGGTTAGTGGTGTCATTAGGTCCTCCCTTAGCTCTTTTAGGATTCTAGGGTAAATCCCGTCAGGCCACATTGCTTTGTCCACCTTGAGTTTTAGGAGTTCTTTCAGGACTCTCTTCTGTAAATGGACTGGCGTCAACCCCACTACCCAGAGTGTTTATACTGTTTGGTTTAGGTAACTCCTCCTCTTCTTTTGTGAATACTGAGCAAAAGTATTCATTCAGTATCTCTGCCTTTTCACTGTCTCCCTCTGCCCACCTCCCCTCTCCTTTATTAATCTTCACTATCCCTGCTTTAACCTTTCTATGCTCCCTAATGTACCTATAAGGTTTTCTCCCCCTTCTTAACTGAGTTGGCTATCTTTTCCTCAGTTTGGGCCTTTGCTTTTCTGACTGCCTTCCCCACTTCTTTCTGCTTTAATTGATACAGTTCCCGTCATGCTCCTTCTGTGATTCCTTATACTTTTTGAACGCAGTCTTTTTCTCCTTAACCTTCCCTGACACCTCTTTTGAGAACCATAGTGTTTTTTTTATTCCGCTTTGTTTTCTTTGTTTCACACAAAGGCTCCATGATGGCAGTTTTGATTTTTCTCCATTGTTCTTCCACCCCTCTTTTCTGGCCATTTGCTAATGCATTCCTCAGGTATTCACCCATTATGCCAAAGTCAGCCCTTCTAAAGTCCAGTATCCTTGTCTTTGTATGACTTGTCTCCATGGTTGTGTTTATTGTGAAGCACACTGTGCAGTGGTCGCTTGTTCCTAGATGTCTACTGACTTCTAAATTTGTGATCCTCTCTCCATTTGAGAGTACCAGGTCTAATATTGCTCCCTCCCGAGTGGGTTCCACCACTAGCTGTCTAAGGCATGCCCCCTGTAGGGCATCGAGAATTACCCTGCTCTTGGATGTGGCTGCAGTCCATGTCGCCCAGTTAACACCTGGCATATTCAGGTCCCCCATCAACAGTATCTCCCCTTTTTCAGCCATTTTGAGAATGCCCTCTATCATTTTCTTGTCCACTTCCTCCCCTTGAGACAGGGGCCTGTATACAACACCTGTGCAGATTGTGATGCCATTCCCTGTCTCCAAGGTGACCCAGAGTTCCTCTTGTCCTCCCCCTTTACTTTTTAGTTCTGTAGCTTTGATCCCTTCCCTTATGTAGAGAGCTACTCCACCTCCTCTTTTACCCTCCCTGTCCCTTCTGTAGATTGTGTACCCTGGTATGTTGACATCCCAGTCATGGTTCTCCGTGTACCATGTTTCTGTGACTGCCACAATATCCAAGTATTCCTCTTCCATCAGGACTACTAGCTCTGGAAGCTTGTTTCCCAGACTACAGGCACTGGTACTCATTGCCCTCTATTTAATGTTGGCTTTATCCTTTTTTACCCCATCCCTGCTCTTATTGCCCTTGTCCATTTTTCCATTTACCCGTCCTGCCCTCTGTCAAGCTCTGTACCTCAGCGTTTACCCTACTACCTGCCATGTTTTGTGGGGGGAGGCTTGAACTTTCCTGTTTCCTATCAGCGCCTTCCCCCTTGGCTAGTTTAAAAGCTTGCCAAGGAAGCCTTTAAACCCGTCACCTAGGAGCGTGTTTCCCTTCCTGGACAGATGCAGACCATCGTGCCAGTATAGACCCTTCATCTCTCCAGGTGGACCCCCAGTCCCCAATGAAGCCAAATCCATGTGCTCTGCACCAGTTTTGTAACCATTCATTAAACTGCATGGTGTGCAGTACCCCAGCCTCACCCCTGCCATAGACTGGCAGCACCTCTGAGAAGGTTACCATGCTTGCTACCTGTCTGAGGCCCCTCCCCAAATCCACAAATTCATCCTGCACTGCACTGATCTCATGCCTAGCTAGGTCATTTCTCCCGAGGTGGACAATGATATCTAGTTTCCTCTCCTGTGACGCTGCTTCTGCAATCCTGAGGATTTGCTTCCTGTCCCTCCAAGCCATGGCACCAGGCAGGCACCTTACTTCCCTCTCCTCTCCCTTCCCCAGGTCTACACCCCTAACAACTGAGTCCCCTATCAGAAGCTGTTTCTTTCCCCAATAACGATCTAAGTTGTTTTTTGATATCAGCTGGGGATACAGAGAAATGGGCAGGAGTAACAAGGCGGCAACTGGTGGAAAGGGGCTGGGTCAAAAGAATCTAAACCCAGTACCAGCAAGGACACAAGCCCGGGGTTGGGCGATGAAACATCTATCCAGCCATCTAATGCCATGTTACTAAAAAGCGATCCAGAAGTTGGATCAGAAAATAGATTAATTTATCATCCAATTTAAAGTTTTGGACACTAAAGTTAGTTTGCTGGAGGAGGAAACCAAAACAGCATCAAAGTCAGCCACAATAGCATTGACGGTTTCATTGGCCTCACTAAACAAAAAGCTGTACTCAGGTGGCATTTAGAGAACTTAGAAAACCTCTCCAGAGCAACACATATTATGGTCCTGGGGCTACCAGAGGGTGCAGAGGGAGAATACTGCCTGGCTTTCTTGAATACCTTTTTCAGGGGTTTTGTGGAGACTCAGAAGAAGATTCTGGAGATTAAGGCCTACAGGATCACCCCTCATGGCGCGAGACGACACGCAACTACCAATATACTCCCACCCAGAACTCTACCTGTTGTTTTGGGGACTGCCAGAGACAATGATTTGATTATAGCTCAGGCGAAAAGTCGAGATCCAATGGAATGGGAAGGAAACAAACTCCATATCTTCCCCAACTTGAGCGATGCTACCAGACAACGTCAGAAAAGCTTAGACGGTTTAAGGGTCCATCTTCGCCAATTGGGGGTCCAACATTTGCTTATAATACCCATGAGCCTGAGGATCTTCTATGGAGGAAGAAACTATCAGTTTGCTGATCCCGTTGAAGCGGGTAAACTGAAAGACCGAACCGAGAAGGAATTTCAATCCAAGGACAACAACTCAGACAGTGACTCAGGGGACAGTGAGTAATTACTGTGGTTCAAAAGAGTTCCCTTAATTCAGACTTAAGCAGCACCAAAAAAAAAAAGTGAACTGTGGACTAAGCCTGTTACTAGCTGTTAAAAGCTATCAGAAGGACCTCTTTCGCCATGGAGCCATTAACATTTCAGGTTGGGGATGAAAAGACCCCATGAACAGTAACAGTATAGACTGAGGGCCTGTCCGGTGCATCGTACAGATGGTTATCGGCTCCACTGTAAACTCACACTTAGGAGCATGCGGGACATTTTAAACAGTGCATGCATGTTTTGGGCACCTTCATGTCCGTTTGTGCTGATCAAGTGTTTGATATGTTAAATCCATTTTCAAACAAGTTAAAGCTGTAAGTTTAATGGGCCACTGGGATAAAGGGGAGCAATGCTGGATATAATAATTCTTGTATTTATGATATAGCAGGGGGCTGTCTCTATCTTTTGGATAGGAAGAACAATGTCATTTTAATAACGATGTGATGGTTAGGCACCACTCATGGCAGTATATGGCCAGTTATATAAAGTGATACTGTAATTTTTACTTTCATATTCGATTAACAACCCCGTGTAGTATTTACTTATAGGGGCTTATTCACTCCTTTTCTGTAAAAACTGATGTTAAGCACTTTTGAAATGCCAATGTAATAATCTGTAAGTCTACCTATGAAGGTAGTATTCTGTGTCATAAATGCAGTAAAATTAATAAACAAAGTTTAAAAAAAAATACAAAAATTTATTCCTGATGGCTAGACCTAGACAAACATATCCAACGCTATTCACACTGGAGCGATCTACAGACCTCCGGCACAGGGGAGGACACGGAAAAGGTTCTGGCAGAAGACATCCAAAAGATGGCCAATAAAGGGGAGGTGCTGCGGGTGGGGGACTTCAATTTGCCTGATGTAGATTGGAGCATCCCAGCTGCAGCTACAGGTAGGAGTAGGGACATCCTGGACTCCCTGCAGGGGGTGTTCCTCAGGCAACTAGTAGAGGAGCACATTCGTGATGGAGCAATATTGAATACTGGACCTTGTGTTCACCAACGGGGACAGTATTGCAGATGTCAAGCTGGGTGGCCACCTGGGGAGCAGTGATCACCGTACGGCGTGGTTCAATATAAGAACTGTGTCAGAAGTGAACCACACAAAGGCGAGGGTCCTGCATTTCAGAAGGGCCAATTATACAATGATGGGAGAATGCCTCAGGGATGCCTTGGCAGGGTGGGAGGACTTTGGAGGAGTGGAAGAACAATGGGCGAAGCTAAAAAGAGCCATATAGAAAGCAACAAACCTCTGTGTCAGGCAGGTATGCAAAAGGAAAAGGAGACTGCTATGGTTCTCAAAAGACTTAGCTGGGAAGGTAAGGACTAAAAAGCTTTGTAACATGGCCATGGCAAATGCTCACTGGTGACTGGCTGAAACAAGTCACCTGAACATGGATTAATTCCCCAAGTAATCCACGCTTATAAGAATTAATCCATGGTTGCCATTGCACACGAGCGCTGTATTGGGACCGCGCTTACACCTACACCGATCCAGCAAACCGTCATTCCATCACTCAGTACAAACTCCACATTAGTGACAGTCCAGAGTAGCGCAGCTGTTCTTGGTGGCCCGTCCCACTGCTCACATTGTCGGGCTCCTAGGACAGGAAAGGCAGAACCACAGCACTTGGAGAGCAGACATCTATTTATGCTGGCATTTGATTAGTCTATTTAATGAATATTTTATTGTTTTATGTTTTTATTTATTAGTGTTGATGTTTTATCTCTGTTTTGTATTAGCGCTTTGATTTTCTGAAAAGCGCTTTATAAATAAAATTTTGATTGATTGATTGAGACAGTTTTATTGCACAGAGCCTCTGTTTGTGGTATTGGGATTGCACCGCGGAGCGTAAAGCACTGGCCACAAGGACACTTGTGGGGCCGCCATCAGTCACTGCAAACCCCAAGTCGCCGAGAGTCTGGATGAGCACAGGTCTTCTTGGCAGCCTCTCCCAGTGGTTCGGTGATTGCGCTCACAGGACGGGAAGCGAGCAGAGTTGTGTTGCATAGTGACATGACACCCAGCCCCCTTGCACTGACCACTGCCTTGGTTTTTGCTATTAGGATCGCACTGCGGAGAGTAGATCACTGGGCGCGAGAGACAGACAGCCCAAGAATACGGGATTGTAGTCTTGTGCAGTAGGTCACTAGGTACAGGTACATGAAGGCGAGAGCCATGTTACAAGTGAATTAACCCACTCCAGAGTGTGAGTTAACTGGGAAATTAATCCATGCCTGTGTGGTTGGAGGCACTCAACCTGCAGCCTCCCCCCCCAAACCAGCATGGATCAATTCTCCGGTAACCCACACTCTGTCATGGGTTACTCCTTACAGCATTCAGGAGGTATACGGTGACACAGAGGAAGGAGGATAGAGAGGTATATCAAGAGAAGCAGAGGGAGACAGGGAAAGCAGTCAGGAGCACAAAGGCACAAATAGAGAAGATAGCACAGGCAGCAAAGAAAGAGGACAAGACATTTTTCAGGTATGTTAACGAAAGGAGAAAGATCAGGGGAAGGACTGTAAGGCTAATGAAGGAAGGGGGGATTGTGTGGAAGGGACAAGAAAAAAATCCTACATCCTTGATTATTTTTGTTCAATTTTCACAAATGAAAGGGAGGGTGAGGGACCACAGATCTGTGTCAGGGGCATGAAAGGAAGAGGCGTGGATGCTAGTCTACTTTCAGAGGAGAGATTCCTGAAAGAACTTGCAAATCTTAAGGTGGACAAGGCAATGAGGACAGATGGGATACCGTCACTGTTTCAGAGTGAGCTCAGAGAGGTGCTGACCACACCTCTGACGGTCCTGTTCAACCACTCACTGGAAACGGGAGTGGGTCCTGGAGGAGGGCAGATGTAGTACCACTTTACAAAAGTGGGAGGAGACTAGCAATCATAGGCCAGTCAGCCTGGCTTTGGTGGTGGGGAAATTAATGAATCACTACTGAAAGAAACGATTGTGGAATATCTTGAATTCAGTGGCTTACAAAATCCAAGGCAGCATGAATTCACTAGGAGGAGGTCATGTCAAACTGATCTTATAGATTTCTTTGACTGGGTAACCAGGGAAGAAGATCAGGGTGCACCAGTGGATGTGGCCTACCTAGATTTCAGTAAGGCCTTTGACACTGTTCCACATAGAAGACTCAAACAAGCTGGGCAGCCTAGGAGTGGGACTAAAAATGGATAAAGTGGGTAAGAAATTGGTTGAAGGATAGGAGACAGAAGGTAGTAGTAAACGGAATTCACTCCATGGAAAGGAGGGTGATTAGTGGGGTGTTGCAAGGATCAGTACTGAGACCAGTCACTAATATCTTTATAAGCGACATTCAGGGCTTGAAATATAGCCTTTCCAGATTTCTGTGGAAAGGCATTTCAACCCCTGGAAATTTATTTTTACAGCCAGCATTTCTGTTTGGAAATGCATGCTGCAGTGTGCTGGCTTGGCCACTTGGCTGTAGTGGCAGTAGAGAGCCCCAGTAGTGCGAGCGTGCGCCATACCCAAGACAGAGGAGGAGGAGTCTAAAAAACGAAAGCGCATCACGCGCTGCAGCGGGGGAGGGGGGGCGCTACCCTAAACACAATGACGAGCGGCACTCAAGTGCATGATGTGCTGGAAGGGGAGTGCTGAGGGAGGAGGGAGAGTCTGTGTGCGAGCACGTCATGCGCTAAGGCAAGTGGGTGGGAAGAAGGCAGCCTGCTTGTGGTACTTGTTGCGCTGATTCAGGCAAGCAAAACGTGGGTCCACAACTGTGAAGCGGAGCGCAGGAAGGTGGCGATCATCATGGGCTGAAGAGGAGGCTGGTTAGAAAAAATAAAACAAGTCGGGCAGGAGGCATGTGGGACCACAGTACAGGTGGGTAACACAACGATGTGACACCACAATGTAGTTCTGAATGTCCAGTGTAGTTCTAACCATTAAACAAGAGTTATTTGATTACTCACTCTACCCACCCTGTGACATTTTATACAGCAGTCTATATGGATTTTGATTTTCAAGTCTGCATAACTGTTAGGCCTCAAGTGCTTGGAGCCCAACTCAAGTGCATTTCTGCTGGAACTTCTTATATTGTTGTCACTATGTATTTAGGTGGAACATTTGTAAATTAGCACTGGTGCTCAAAAGGTAAAGAAAGAGACGGGGGGGAGGCGGGGGAGTCCTGTGACACAATTTTATTAAAAATAAACAAAAGTAAGGGCTCTGCAGAGAACAGACATGCCTGAACAAATGGGGCAAATGTCCTGCCTGAAGGCAATGAACATGGCAGAGTGAAAGGGGAAAAGTCCTGTGGCATAAGTGGGGATAAAAAAAAAAAGAAGAAGGCTCTGCAGAAAGGTGGAAAACATTATAAGGGAGGGGCAAAATATCCTCTTCAGGTCAAAGGGCAGAGTGTCAGGGCGACAAATCCTGTGGCACAATAAGTTGATGATATTGGGGGGGGCAAAAGCTCTGCAGAAAACAAAAGCTAGTGCTGCCTGAACTATACAAAGAGGGGGCAAAACATGTGCGGACATTCAGGCTTAAACTAATTAAGGGCAGAATGAGAGGATGGGAAGTCTGTGGCACAATCCTGCAGAAAACAAAACACACACACACACACACAAGGCTCACATCCTGCCCGAAGAGAAAAACAGCTTAGAGGGAGGGGGCATGACTCCTGTAGATCAGTCAGGTCTTGGAACAAAGGGCAGAGTGTTTGGGTCAAAAGTCCTAGGGCATAACTGGGGAGGGGGAAAAAACAAAAGTCTCTAAGAAAGGGGGAAAAGAGTGTTAACTGAACAAAGGGGCAAAACATCTTGTCTGAACAGTGGGCCTTTCTGGGGGAAAACCAAAAACTGTGCAGCCTAAGTAATTCGAAGACTACAGTGAGGGTGGAAATGTCAGTCACCTGTCAAGGCTGTACTTCAAAAAGAGCACTGCAGTCCACTAATTCACAGGATTGTGAAGGAAGAATTAAACTGTGTGTGCTGTGATTTGACTAAATAATAAACACTCTCACGACTGAAGTAAATAAAAATCTTTATTGACAAATCTGATTTTTCTCATCAGTAAGCATCACCATGTCTCTTCTTAGATTTGGGTTTACAACTCAACCTATCAAGCAGTTCCTCTGATGGAGAGAGTAAAGGGGAGGATTAACTTGTGTTCCTGCACTGCTCTACTATGTTTTCTAAAATAAGTATTATTTTCTATGTGGAGATGTACCATGTGCCCTGAAAATGTAATCTGCACCTTCTACATTTCCAGAGGAAATGTATCCTCGAGCCCATTATTTCTAGCCCTAGACACTGCAGAGGGACTAGAAGGGAAAGTATGTATTTCTGTAGATGACACAAAACTCTGCAATACAGTGGACACTCCATGTGTGTGCGTGTGTGTAAAAAATGAATAGAGGACGAGGTAAAATTGAGGAGTGGTCTAGAAAGTGGCAACTAAGTTTCAATGCAAAAAAAATGCAAAATCGTGTACTTGGGGCGTAGAAACCAAGGGTCAGAGTACAAAATGGGGGGAGTGCTACTGGCCACCACAAAACAGGAAAAAGACCAGGGTGTTATCTTATCTAATGACCTAAAGGTAGCCAAACAGTGTGAAAAAGCAGTGGGGAGAGCCAGTGGAATGCTAGGGTGCATAGGGAGGGGTATCACCAGCAGAAAGGAGGTGGTGGTGGTGGTGATACCTCTCATCTCTGGTGAGACCCCACCTAGAGTACTGTGTCCAGTTCTGGAGTCCCTATGTCCAAAAAAACAGACAGCTGAGGCAGTCCAGAGGAGGGCAACTAAAATGGTGTGGGATCTACATCAAAGGCCCTATGAGGAGAGACTGAAGGACCTCAATATATACAGACTGGAGGAAAAGAGTCAAGAGGGGGGATATGATAGAGACATTCAAATACCTCAAGGGTATAAATAAGGTTCAAGAGGGAAGCCTTTTTCAGAGAAAAGGATGCACATGAACAAGGGATCATGCGATGAAGCTGAGGGGGGACAGAATAAGGGGTTATGTAAGGAAACACTTCTTCACAGAAAGGGTGGTGGATGCCTGGAACAACCTCGCTGAGGAGGTGGTGGGAGCAAAAATTGTAATGCGATTTAAGAAGGCATGGGATAGGTATGAGGGAACCTTGGAAGCAAGGGGAGGGGGTAAAGCCAAAGATCAAGTATGGTCTGCTGTGTTACAGTAGGTAGGTAACGTGGGCAGACTACGAGCACCAAGTGGTTCTTATCTGCAATCAAATTCTGGGTTTCCGCCGGCCCGGTGGCACTGACGGTTGAGGCGCTGGAACGCCACACATCATGCCACACCGGCGACCCGGGTTCGGGAACAAGCCAGGGCCGTCGGGGTCAGCAGGGGCGAGAGAGGATGAAGCGTCCGGAGGACTGCTCTCCTCTCCTCTCTCAGGAAGGGAGGGCACGTCGTCCCGCTTGTCACTCGCCCTCAAGTTGGGGCTGGGGGGGGCGATGCAAGATAGGGAGGCAAGACGCCAGTTGGCGTGCCATGCGTGTACCCCCACATGCACATGTGACCCTCTGTGAGCCGGAAGGGGCAAAGGAAAAATTGTGGATGGGGGCTCTAAGAGATCCCGACCCTGCTCTGCCCACGTGCTGCCATCGGCCTCCCCAGATTTGAATTGTGTTCCAGGGAGGGGGTCTCCTCCTTCCTGGCCCCGCCACGGGGCATAATCTGTGAGGGTCTCGGGATGGCAGCAGTCAGGCAGGCGGTGGCAGTGTTGAACGGGATCAAGTCACCCCATCGCAGACCAGGTCGGAAAACCATGGGGAAAATAACATTTCTGTGTTTCTGTTTAAACATACTGAATTAGAGTTCTTTTAATTGAGGCCAGAACATCAGGCTTATCTTTAGATTACTGCTGCTGTACTTTCCCTCACTGACGCATCACTGTCACATGAGACAGGAGGCAGTGTAGGACAAAGAAACGCAATAAACTATTCTAACATGGAGATCCCCAGAGGCCATAAAACTAGTAGGCAAATTTAGAAGGAAAAAAACTCCTCATAGCAGACAAAGGGAAGGACACACAAAGACTAAACGCACAAATCAGAACACTCTGCACAACACATATTTTTGCAAATTTTGATTGTAGCACTCCTTTAAAGCACCTGAATATTGCACTGCACCCCTGAATCAAAAGGAGGTATATGCCAGATGCCATTCCCACAGTGCTGTTGCTTGAGTCATGACTTGGTACATCAGTAAGACAATTCTTGTCCAATGTGTAGCAAGATCTAATAATTAGGCACTTAAGTTTTAAGGAAACTTATCTTGTAGTTCTGGAACAGAATGGCAGAATGCAGCACTGTTGGTGTGGAGGGATGGAGGAAGTGGAAGGGTTGTTACAAAACAAACAGACAAAAGAAAAGGACACTGGGACAGGGTGGAGCTGTTCTTTAGTTTTTTTTAACTTACTGTCTTTACAGTGGAATGTCCAAAAAGTGCCGCGCTGTGAGCACCCACTACAGCCCTGTCCCCAAAATCCATATTTTGATAAAACAAGGTAGGCGCAGGGCTGTAGGCTATTAATCAGCATAAAGCATGGTCACCGCTGTGAGCTCTACACCCAGCTTGAATGGCTCCCACTGGAAACTCACCGCTCCTATGTCGTGGGCAACTTCATAGACAGTATTGTCAGAACTGCCACCCCCCCTTAAACTTGTAGAGTCCCTCATTCTAGCTACTTCCTCCTACAACCTGCGATCCAGTGACTCTCATGCCCTCCTGGTACCAAAAACTGGCACACAAGGGAAGAACTAGTAAAACCACTGACTACCAGTTTTAATAAATCATGGGAGGATGGTATGGTACCTGAGGACTGGAGGAGGGCGGATGCGATTCCCCTTCACAAAGGTGGGGAGCAAGACAGAGGCAGGAAACTACAGACCTGTCAGTTTGACTTCAGCGGTAGGCAAAATGATGGAATCACTTCTGAAGGAAAGAACTGTTGAGTACCTAGAGGCCAGTGGGGCACAGGACCCATGGCAGAATGGATTCACAGCGGGAAGGTCATGTCAGACAAATCTAATTGATTTCTTTGACTGGGTGACCAAAGTAGTAGACAGGAAGGGCTGTGGACATGGCCTACCTAGACTTTAGCAAGGCATTTGACACAGTCCCGCACAAAAGATTAATAAACAAACAAATTAGCCAGCCTGGGAGTGGGTCCCAGGGTGGTAGCCTGGGTAAAACACTGGCTGGACAACAGGACACAGCAGGCAATAGTAAATGGAGTCCACAGTGAAGAAAGGAGGGTTACTAGTGGGGTACCGTAGGGTTCAGTACTGGGGCCGGTCCTTTTTAATGTCTTTATAAGCGACGTTGCTGAGGGACTGGAAGGGAAGGTATGTGTGTCTTTGCAGATGACACAAAGATCTGCAACAGGGTTGATACGCCAGGTGGGGTGGAAAGGATGAAAAGGGACTTGGCAAGGTTGGAGGAATGGTCAAATGTATGGCAGCTTAGATTCAACGCAAAGAAGTGTAAAGTAATGCACCTGGGAAACAAAAACCCAGGGCAAGAGTACACAATAGGGGTGAGATACTAACAACAAAAACGGAAAGGGACCTTGGGGTAGTCATATCAGACAACCTAAAGGTGGGCCAGCAATGTGAGAAGGCAGTAAAGAGGGTTGGGGGGGATAGTGAGATGCACAGGGAGAGGCATCACCAGTAGAAAACATGATGTTGTTGGCCCTCTGTACAGACAGTTGGTAAGACCACATCTGGAATACTGTGTACAGTTCTGGAGACCCCATCTCTGCAAAGACATAGACAGGGTGGAGGCTGTCCAGAGGAGGGCAACCAAAATGGTGTAGGGTCTGCACCATAAGACATAAGAAGAAAGACTAAAGGAGCTTAAGATGTTTAGCCTCGAGGAAAGGAGGGAAAGTGGGGACATGATAGAAACTTTCAAATATCTCAAGGGAATCAACAAAGTCCAAGAGGGTAGCATCTTTCAGAAAAAGAGATGTGCAAGAACAAGGGGGCACAATTTGAAGATAGGAGGAGGACAGCTCAGAGGTAATGTGAGGAAGTATTTCTTCACAGAGAGGCTTGTAGATGCATGGAACAGCCTTCCTAAGGAGGTCATAGAGTCAAAAACAGTGGGGGAATTCAAGAATGCATGGGACAGACATAAGGCAATTAATTCTAGTGGGGAGTAGGAGGAAGTAGGCTGTTGCTTAACTAGGATCTGCAGCTTATCCGTTAGGTAGGGAAATGGGCAGACTAGGTGGGCCAAGCGGTCCTTATCTGCCCTCAAATTCTATGTTTCTATGTTTCTAACTGTGCACCAGTCTTCAGATATTATAGTAAAAGCCACTTAAACAGGACACCCAGGGAGCAGGCTTTTTGTCCCGATTAAGCAGCTGTCCTGATTATCAGAAGCATACTATTTACAGGTTATTTACAGTTTCCACTCACTGCCAGAGTTTGCCCCATTTGTTAAAAACAATAGAACATTAATACATACACTGTCCACCGCATTAGTTCTCAGCCACCACTCCATAGTTTACATTAGTTTTCTTTTCTTTTTACTGAACCACCGAGGTTTCTGTGCAACACAGTAGCTGCTATGTAAACTTCACCTACTTACAGAGCATGATCGTGTTGAAATAAAAAGCCACAGCCAAGACAAGCTAACTAGAAGGAACTATCAAGACAAGGCAAGCCAAATAGAACGAACTGCAAGAGCTGATCTTGGGGATAGAGCACCCAGCTCTAAAGCACTGTGGCTTTGCAGCTTTCAGTTAAAACAGATTAAAGACAAAATCTTCTTTACTTCATGAACAGTCATCACTTAGGAACCACCACTCAGTTTAGTTTTCTTTTTTAAATAGCAAGAGAACAGAACTCAGGAACTGCCGAAGATACAGAGACTGAAAGCAGAGAAGGAGTGGGGGTGGGGGGTGGGAATCAGGCAATGGTGGCAGACAGGTGGCAATTATTAACACATACTCACTGGCTCATTATACATTCAAGCAGCGCGAGTCAGTGAGTCATTGTGAGAATCGTCCCACTAGTCCCAATAAAATGGCAACAGCGTCCTCATTAAGCATGCATTGGCTCCAAAGAAAACAATGGCCACTTAATCGGTTCCCAGCGGTACATTCCAATAAAGCAGACATCCTGATTAAGTGGCTTCTACTGTACTTTACATTGTAGCCAATTACACATGTTAAGGGGGTATGTATATGTAATACAGTCCTCCAACATGTATAAACTACCTGCAAAGTAAAATATTCAATGTCCTTGGGCAGGCAAGTCCTTGTCAGAAACTGCCTGCCCAGAGGATTCAACCATGTCAGCTGCTCTTTTTAAATAACCATAAAATCAAGCTAACATTTTAGAACCATTCCTCACTGATTTGTCTTACAAATGGATGAGTGTGATGGACAAAGATAATTTATTTATTTATTTAGATTTTGGTAACTGGGTAGGCCCACTGAGACCAGAGATCCCTTTTTCAGGGGCGACCCGGAGTTAGTTACAATGACTACATACATAGATGTAAAATACAGTAGGATTTGAGTGAAATACATAAGTTACAGTAGATTAATAGAAGGTACAGGTCAGGGAGTGGGTAACATACATGGGGAACAGGGAACAGCAGGAATCACAAGGTTGAACAGGTGCTTAAGTCAGGTTAAGCCCTTTTTATCAAGCTCAATCCGAGCCAAAAGGGAAGGAGAATACACGAAAATACAATAAAACGTATAAAAGATGTGGTTTTCATACTGGTTTTTAGTTCTGGGGGAAAACTTAGTAAACAAATGAACAAAGCCCTGTTACAGTGGGTTTCCATGCATGTCCTTTATAGTGCTTCCCAGCGATACACCATCAAAGAGGCGGAGCTAGCGAATCCACCTCCGTGCTGATGCTCACATTGCTGGCAGAGGAATGGCTGACCCAGGCCTCATAATACCTAAAAATACAATTTATATCTGTTTAAAGGGGAACATCCATGTAGTTGCCCTACACCTACTGTGTGGAGCAGCCCACAATTTGCACTTTAAATACATTTTACTATGTTCTCTTTATTTTATAAATATCTTTACCTGGTTGACCCTGCCATCTCCCCCACTCGACATGTTAGGGTATACTGCCGATCAGGCGGCCTCCCAGAATCTCCCATGGCTAACACAAACAGGGATTAGCCACAGAAGATTCAATAAGTTCTTTATCTTTTAAAAGATCCAATTTACACCAGCCCGGTGGCACTGAGGGCCGAGGCGCTGGGCACCCTACCTCACGCTATGCCAGCGACCCGTGTTCAGGAACGAGCACAGGCCACTGGGGGTAGGCAGGGAAGGAGAAGGATCGAGCATCCGAGGGACTGCTCTTCTCCAGAGAGGAGAGCCACCAGCAGTCGGTGTCAACTGGCCTCTAGCGGTGGCTAGGGAACAGCACACTGATGCTTAGAGAGGGGGAGGACAGGAGGCAAATGCTGGAAGGAGCGCGTGCGGACACGTGCGTGCGCTCTCCTTAGGGCGTCACTGCACACCTCCTCTCCTAAGGGAAGAAAAAGTGGAAGAGTCCTGGGTGCAGCACGATGACAGCCGATCCCACATGCCCCGCTCCTGTGAATAGCGGTAACCTCCGCACCGGATCCATTCTGGCAGGTTGAGGGGTCCCTGCCGCCCTGCCGTGGGGGGACAAGCCATAGAGGACAGCAGAACGTAGGCCACAAGCGGGGGACAGGGCTGGGGGATCAGGTTAGAAGGAGTGTCGCTCAGGAGAGAGAAAGAAACTAACTAGCAGTGTCAGTGGCTCAGTAGGTAGCACACCTGCCTCTGAAGCCGGGAGATCAGAGGGCTGTGGGTTCAGTTCCCACACCTGGCACTTGGGTTAATATCCTAGTACTGACACTGTAGTGCAGCATGAGAGGGGTGCTGCACTTCTGAGGTGCCGTCTCTCGGACGAGACGTTAAACCGAGGTCCCATCTGCCTGGATTGGTGGTAGTTCAGGTGGATGTTAAAGATCCCATGGCACTTATCGAAAAGAGTAGGGGAATTTCCCCGGTGTCCTGGCCAAATTTTCCTCATTCACTAAAAATACCACCAACAGCTTAATCTGGTTCAAGGTCAGTTGGCATTCATCTGTATCCCCCTCCCCTGGGTCATGCCTGAAAAGAAGCGGGATATGTCTAGTGCACTTACCCGGTCAACAAAAACTAAATAAACAAACTGCAGAAAAAAAAAAAAAAAGATCCTATTTACATGTTCTCACTACTACATTGATGCTGAAGTTAGGGGTTAATTGTTTAACAGATTCGTATGCTTTTGATTGAGGGTGTTAATTAGGCCAATTAGTCATTTTAATTGTGTTTTCTGGTGTTGTACAGTCATTTTGCTTCCGTGGTATACAAGTTTAATCTCAGTGGTATATTGCTTTAATTGCAGTGTTATACAGCTTTAACTGAACTGGTAAATGTCTAACTGCCATTGCATACTGGAAAATAAATGCTAACTACGTCTATGAGGAAAAAGTCACATCCATGTATTATATGTAAGCAACAACACAGAACAGGGAGTACAGCTGTAAAGAAATGTACGCATGCCTCAAGGTTGGGCATGAGCCACAGCCATGTGCTTATGAACCGGAAGAGTAAGCATATTACATTATTATCCCACACCCTGATGTGTGTGATCACGCTAATAAAATGGGGGTAACATTTTTACCAGAAAGTTTTACCCTTGACTTTGAGGGGGTTGAGGGGAGTGGGGCAAAGGTTGGAACGTTGTTGGTGGATCTGGCCGGGAGGAGGACAGACTTAGGTTGATGGCCCATTATTTGGACTATCAATCAGTAATCTCCCATAAGAAGGCAGAGTTCCTGTCCAGGGAGATTGCTGCAGGAAAGAATCGACCGGCTCAGCTCTTCTGGACCATGGACAGGCAGTGCAATCCAGCCTGTCTCCGGGGCTGGAGAGCTTTTTCACAATTAAAGTGTGATGAGTTAGCTCAATTCTTTGCAGATAAGGTGTCCTCCATCAGGTCAGAGATCTGCCCGACTCGTTCAAATGAATACAGCGGTGGTTGATGCGAGGGCACAAGCACCCGGTCTGTCTGGACAGATTTTGATCAGCCAGCGATCGTGGATATGATGAAGACTGTTCAGAGCTTGCAACCGACTTGGTAACTTGGTAGATTTAGACAAAGTAGGCCGAGGCCCATTTAATTGTCTCCCACTCCTAGTGGGTTTATCTAATAATATAATGTTTACCATTTAAAAGTAAATAAGCATCCAACTCCCTTTTGAAGGAGCCAAAAGTAGTTGCTTCTGCCACTTGTTTAGGGAGACTATTCCATATATGGGAAGCTCTGGAAACAAACAAAAAAAATTTTTTAAATGTCTACTTGTTTTGGAGATATTTATAAAAATTTGTTTATCATGGGATCTTGAGTTAAAAGTTTTATGGGTCCTAACAATGCTACATTGCTCCATTAATGTTACATCATCCAAGATGTGGTACAAAAATAGTAAATCGCCTCTAATTCGCCTAAGCTCCAAGGGATACAGATTTAGTACCAGTAATCAGTCTTCATATGCCATATTTTGTAAACCTTTTATAGATCTGGTTAAACGTCTTTGGATTCTTTCAACTTTGAGTATGTCTTTCTTTAAATATGGGTTCCATATGGGGAGCCATAATCCAGTATGGGGAGTACATAAGTTTTATAAAGTTTGAGTAAACACTCTTTATTTCTCGATATGAATCCTTTTTTTATTGAGTAAATGATGCCATTACATTTGCCTATCATTTTGGATATATGCATGCTAAAGGATAATTTAGGATCAATCCAAATACCTAGATCTTTTTCTAATTTGCTGCTTTTTAGCTTATTATTTAAGTAGTAGGAATACTTTGGGTTATTTTTTCCAAAATGAATCACTGAACACTTCTGTTCATTAAATTTCATATCATTTATTTTACCCCATTTTTCTATTATACTCAGGCTATTTTTTAGTTCTTCAAAATCCCCAATAGTTTTTACTACCCCACTTATTTTGGTATCATCAGCGAATTTAGTTAAGTGAGATTTAACCCCAACACTCATATCACTGATATACAACCCAAACAGTAATTGTCCCAGTACGGAGCCCTGTGGAACCCCACTAGCCACTTCTCCCACCTCCGACAGCACACCATTTATACGCACTCTCTGTACTCTGACAACCAGTTTTCAATCCACTTTATTATAGTTTTATTTATACCACTTACTGTAGTTTGGATCCTGGTCCAACCCACCTCCTTGTTGGGAGTATGGATGTCATTGGACCAATCCTTGCTGAGATAGTCTAGTGTTCGCTGGATCAGGGGGTGTTTCCAGACCACCTGAAGGAGGCTGTGGTGACACACCTTTTAAAGAAATCTTCCTGCGATCCAGACTGTCTTGCGAACTACAGACCACTCTCTAACCTACCCCTTTTGGGGAAGGTTATTGAGAAGGTAGTCGCGCTGCAGCTCGAGAACTTTCTTACCACCCATAAAGTCTATGATCCTCTCCAGTCTGGTTTCAGGAAGAGGCATAGTACTGAGACGGCATTGGTTTGAGTACTTATTGATCTCCTAATAGCAAGGGATTGGAATAGCCGTTCGATTTTGGTCTTTCTTTGATCTCTCTGCAGCATTTGACACTGAGGATCATGGGGTGTTGCTGGAATTTGCGTGGCTATTCTGTGGACCGTCAGGAACAGCCCTCAAGTGGTTCCATTCTTTCCTCACAGGCAGGACTCAGAGGGTGATGTCGGAGATTTTTTCTTCGGCCCCCTTCTCCCTGCCTTGTGTGGTGCCGCAGGGTTCAGTGCTGTCCCCCATGTTATTCTCGGTGTATGTGTTGCTGTTGGGAGACATTATAAGGCGGTATGGGCTGAGTTTTCACTGCTACGCAGACGATAGTCAGCTCTACATATCGTCTGTACCTGAACAGGACAGTGCGATCTCAGTCTTTAACAACTGCCTCGCTGAGAGCCAAGACTGGATGAGTGCTAACTGGTTGAGACTGAATCCGGACAAGACTGAGGTGTTGGTGGTGGACCCAGGTCAGCGGGTAAAGAAGCTGACTCCTGGACAACCATCTGGCCTTGTGCTAGGGGGTAACCAGTTGAGACCTTCTGAATAGGTGCGGAATCTGGGCGTTGAGCTTGATAAACTGACGCTAAAAGCACAGGTGTCAGCAGTTGTCAAGTCCTCATTTTATCATCTGAGGAACATCACCCAGATAAAACACGTTGTTCCGTACGAGGGCCTTCCTACATTGGGTCACGCCTTTATGTCCTCTTGTCTGGATTACTGCAATGCTCCATACCTAGGGTTACCGGTGGCAGATCTGCATCAGCTGCGGACGACAGAGAACGCTGAGGCCAGGTTCTTGGCAGGGTTTTCGAGAACTAGCCACGTCACACCTGTGCTGCATAAACTGCACTGGCTGCCAGTGCAATGGAGGATCACCTTCAAGGTTGCGTTGCTGACCTGTAAGACCCTACACGGACAGGGACCGGGTTACTTGCAAGACCTCCTTTGGCCCTACTGCCCCCTCTGCCCCGCTGACGAGGGATTGCTAGAGGTTCCCAGGGTCCGTTTGCAGACATCAGGTGCTAGGGATTTTTCCTTTGTAGCCCCAACCCTGTGGAACTCTCTACCTAATCAGATTAGAGAGTGCCTATCCACCGAGACTTAAATCCGTATTAAAAACGTATTTGAAAAAGCATTTGGGGGATAATGTTTAGTTCTGTGATTGCTGCCTGTTATTTTATATTTTTTATTTGATTTGATGTTTTATATCGTATATGCGCTTTGGTTTCTTGAAAAGCACTTTAAAAATAAATTTTGATTTGATTTTGACAAAGAAAATAAAGTGCAACACATTTGTGGAGTGTGGTCATAAGAAAATAATGCAGTCATGCGATATCTTTCAACCAATGAAATTACAGGATTTTAGACTAGTTTTTTTTTTTTTTTTTATGTTTTTCAACCTACAATCATCAGCACAATGTAACACAGTGATAGGGAAGGTGAACAGTATGCCTGGATGCATTGGGAAGGGGTTCAGTAGCAAGAGAAAAATAGGTAATCTTGAACCTGTACACAACAATGGTACAACCACATCTGGAGTACTGTGTACTGTTTTGGAATTCCCACCTAAGGAAGGAATAAACAGGCTGGAGACAGTGCAGAAGAGGGGGTCAAGATGATACATGTCCGCAATGGAGAACATACGAACAGAGACTGGCGGGTGTGACATGTACTCACTAAAAAACATAAGGGAGAAGCCAATGTGGTGCGGAGGGCTGAGGCAGCGATGCCTTACCTCCTACAATGCTGGCAACCCGTGTCTGCAGCACGGGTGGGTCATCACAGGCCGGCAGGAGTGGGAGAGAATCGAGCATCTGGAGGACAGCTCTCCTCTCCCGGAGAGGGTGGGGAACAGAGGTCAGCATTTGCCAGACACCTAGCGGAGGCTAGGTGTTTACACACCTGGCCCAGTACAGTGGGGCACAGAGGTGGAACAGCTGGCAGGCATGCTGTGTGTGGACATGCGCATGGCATGCCCAGTCAGCAGTGCACGTTCCACCGCAAAAAAAAAAAAAAAAGCAGAAAAATGGCGGCCCGGGTCGAGCAGCTTGATAGCCGTCCGACAACGCACTGTCTCCAGAGGGCATCACCTGTACTGGATCCGGTCCTGGTGGGCGAGTTAGGGGGCTCCCCACCACCCTACCATGGGGGTAGCAAGGTGATGGCCCGAAGTTGAAGGACGGGTGCAGAATGGACAGTGGACAAATGAAGGAAGGATGCTAGCAGGAAGGGAGTCGACCAGGGGGCCAGGGAATAAAGTGGACACAGGAAAGCTGTTCAAAGAGAGTGGCAACATTAGTGCCAAGGGGAATAGGAGAAAACTGGTGGGGAGCTGCTTTAAAAAAAGGACATTAGGATGTACTTTTTCCAAGAAGCGGGGTGGGGATGGATATGGTCAGTGCACAAACACTAGCTGGATTCAAGGGACAGACATAAAGGCTGGTTAACGGAGCTGGGTGGTGATGGTGATGATGATGATCACAGACCCCTAGGAGTCATGTATGACCTCACAGGACAGATGGGATGGACAGTCAGGCCTTCAGTTGGCAGCTTTCTATGTTTCTATATAACAGTATCCAGACTTGCAAGTATGTTGATTAATTAGGTGTGCTTAAAAAGCTCAAATGGACTCCTATAATTTATTAAAATACTAGATGTGGCCAGTTACTCAGCACCAGCACACTGTACTGTGGACATAGTTTAGGTAAGAAGAGGTTAGAAGACGTTAGACCACAGTAATGCTTTCTGCCTCCAGGACTCAGAAATGACAAGTGTACTGCACTACCATACCCCCCACCCCCAACAGCACTGTTCTCAGCAGAAGAAAATGTTTCTGCTCTTACAACTAATGTAAGGTACTAGTGTTCAGTCAACCTGAATGAAAGAGTCCCCCCAGAACAAACTGGAGGCTGGGACTTGCTATTACGAAAGAGCAGTGTCTGGATTTTCGTGTGCCAGGCCAAGATCAGTGTATACACCTCCATGACTCAATATGAGATGGAGGGCGGTAAGAAAATACAGGTTACTCACCTGTAACAGGAGTTCTAGGAATGGTATGTGTTGTTCATCCACACTTATTGGCAGGTCCCTTGCTGCTTTAAATCTTGCCGGAAGGTCTTCAAGCTGGCTCCTCCCACCCACCCGGGTGGTGAAACTCTCGGCCCCACCCCATGACGCCAGGTTGTGCGTGAAGCCGGGAGAGAGTCGTAGGGATGAACAACATATACCATTCCTAGAACTCCTGTTACAGGTGAGTAACCTGTATTCTAGGGACATGGATATGTTGTTCATCCACACTTATTGGCAGACTCTAGCAGTTCTCCGGGAGGAGGAGGCAAGGTGCACACCCCTACTTAGGTAGAAAGACTGGAGAACCGAGGCCCCGACAGCACTCGGCACGACTCCAAGGTCGATGTGAAGGGAACGGTAAAGCTCAGCCTCCGGGCAGAAGCTCATGGATATCCTGGACCGGAGTGTCCTTGGAAGCAGCCACCGATGCAGCGGAAGGACAGGTTAAAAAGAGCACTTATCCTCAGGGAGGCTCCATGCCCGCCCGCCTAAAGTGGAGACCTTGCAGGGTGACCCGCCTGCTCGTCTTCCACTGGACTGCAATCTGCCAGATGCGGCTTCAGCGAAGATGATGAACAGCTGGCGAACCTATCCCGAACTTAAGCTCTACGCCTCACGCCAGGCGAAGGCTTAAAACGGTTCCCACGGAACCTGAATACGGCCTCAGAGGTGTGAATGGGGATAAACCCGGCAGAGGCAATACCTCAAGGAAGACTCCACCGCCTCCGGAGGAACTTCGGTGGGCGAGGACAACCTAGTCCCTGTAGAAGACCAGATAGGGAGGTTAAAGGAGCGCTGAACTCTCCCAGCCTTCTGGATGGCGGAGGGCCCCAAGAAGGTGTTCTTCCACAACAGGTGGGGAACTCGCACCTGTGCAAAGGTTCGGATGGCTTGCCCATGAGCTGCTCCATACTCAGCAAGGATCCCCGCAGAAAAACGGGGGTACTCTCCCAAGGGGAGGCGGGTCGAGGCCCAGAAGTGCCAGACCACCTTCTCCGTGCCACCAGCTACCCTCCGCCCGCGTCCCGAAGACAGTGGTGACTGCAGAAGCACCCAGAGGGTCGCCGACCGAGCCCTGGTCTCATGGATGGACCACAAATGGTCCGGAATGCTATGCCCAGGGACGGGAAGGGCACCGCCATCCCATCATCGGAAGAAGGAAAACTTCTCCAAGGACAAGCACCTGGCCGACTGTAGCAGGACGCTCAAGGTCGAGGACCTTGCCGAAAGACCCTAGGCCTGGCCCTCAGCCCGACAGGGACGGCAACAGGTGCAAGGATTGAAGGTCCAGATGGATAACCTTCCCCTGAAAAAAGAAAGACAGGACCGGCGGACTAGAGACCGTCTCAGGAGCCTGTGGCTGAGACTGAGGAGAGCTGGATACCAGCACTGGTCATCCAGTCTGGGGCTACCAGCATCACCTGCGCCAAATCCCTCCTCGCCTTGCCCGTAGGTCAAGGGAAATGGGGGAGAGGCACGGAGGGGCCCGGGGTCCGTGGCCCCGATGGCATCCCCTACAGCAAGCCTTGCTGAGGGGCGGGCCAAAAACAGTCTCGGCCTAGTATTCTCCCCGGAGGGAAAAGGGAGAAGATCCTGTGCTACCCCCGGCAGGGGAGACACTCATGAGGCTCAGCCTATGCCCGGCTCAGGGTCAGCGGCCAGGAATTGGGCTCCTGCCATGAAATGGCTAGGAAGCCTCGACGCGAACCGCCCAATGCGGAGAACCTCCTTGCACCGGACAAGGGATAGACCGAACCTGGTGGAGTAGGTAGACATGGTCTTGGAATAATCCAACTTGGACTTAGACCACTAGACCCCGTACAAGCGGAGCGAGCGGTGCCGGCTAATCGGACTGTCTGTCTCCAGCGAGCAGGAAGGACGTCGGGACTCACAAGAGGACCAGAGGCGACGCACTCTGCATTCCTCAAGATGGGCACCTCACCCATCCAAGAAGCATCGGTTGGAGAAGACCGGCAACTCAGGGCGAACAAGCAGGATAGTCTCCTGCCGAGGTTAGAACGGTCCAAGGGAGCGTCCTCCTAACTCCTGGGCTGTAAGTCACGAACTGGTCCACGGGACACAGCGTTGTGACCTCTGGCTGGCCCCTCCCACTAAGGGAAGGCTGCCCTGAGGCCCAGGAGGAGCAGGAGGTCCTGGCAGGACGCAATTTCCCGGCCAACCCGGCTGGCAAAGGAGGAAGAACCTCGCCCTGTTCGCCCGGAGCTGAGCTCGGACTCAAAGTCGAGCTTGGTCCCGAAGAAGCTTCCCCGCTAAGATATGAGTTCTCACTCGGCTCCCGAAACGGGAGATCAGTCTGCCTTCCGGGTTGGGTGACATCCGGACCCTTCCATGCCGCAGAGACTGCTGAGCAAGGAAGTGTTAGGAACTCGTAAACAGCTCCCCCGCAAGAACAGGTGGAGCCTCCCCCAAAAACGGACAGAACGAGGAGTAGGTACATCCTGGAGACCAGGAAACAGCTACATGCCACGTTCTGAGGATGGAATGTCTGCAGAAGAGAGACCATCCAGGCGTGCAGGAGGATGGGCGCAAGCCCCCGTCCGTAAGAGACCAGGAATACCTGGACACGAACCCAGGGTTGAAGGGGGGGTCCACGGCCTTCCTGATCATCTCTAACTAGAGAGCCAGGCATGTCGGACGACCGACACAGGGGCAATGAACTCAAATTCCCCATGAGGGAACAGCTCAAAGGGGATCCGCTCGCACTTGCGACAGGATCCACCCTAAATGCCTCCAGAACGAGGTGCGGAGCCGTCCCCCCATGGGAAACCCAGGCTGGGACGACGGAGCCGGAGCAATGCCCCTTGGCCCATCACTGAGCAGGCTTAGAGGGGACGGGAGCCGAGGAGCCCCTCGGTTTCCTGCCTCTCTGCTTCCTTTTGGAGGAAGACGCTGGTTTGGCAACAGGCTGCCCAGCGCATGCCTGCTGGCCCTCATGCTGGGCCAGGGGGGCTCCAGGGCTCAGGGGGCAAAGGGGCTTACGCAAAGGCTGACGGCTGCCCTTGACCCCGCGGGCGAGAGTGACCGAGTCCGGAGTGGCATCGGACTTCTCGGGCCCATGGATGTATCCCTCCACTCCAGGGCCGAAAAGGTCAGTCCCCAAGAAGGGGATGTCCGCCAACTCGTGCTGGGTTTCCAAGGAAAAGGATGTTAACCTCAGCCACGCCCTGCGGTGCATGGCCATTGCGGCCGCCACCGATCTGGCACAGGAGTCGCCTAGATCCAGAGCCGTCTGGAGCTGCTGCTTCGCCACCGCCCTACCCTGGTCCCGCACCTGTCGAACCGTGGTCCGCAGGTCACCTGGGAGATGAGGACCTCGTCCAGGGAGCCCAAAAGGGTGTGGGAGAATTGTGCCATCAGTGCAACCGAGCTGGCCTGACGGAGGCCTAGGGAGGATGCAGCGTAAACCTTACGCCCGACATAGTCCATCCTTCTGGACTCCTTGTCGGGGGGGGGGGGTCTGTTCACATCACAGCGTTTCCAAGACATTGGAAAGCGTCATCGTAATTACCCTTCAGCCGAGGGTGCTCCGACCGGGCAGAGAACCGACGGGATAGGATATCATCCGAGCTACCGGCGAGGGGCAGGGAAGTAGGCCACCGCAAAGCTCCAAGGCTGGGCCCCACAATAGCCTCAGCCACTGGGAAGGCCTCCGTGGAAGAACCCCTTCGATCCAGAATCTCCAGAAGGGGGTAAGAAGCCCGATCGGAGATGGGCTTAAGCTGCATTCCAGTAAACTCTGAAATGAGCTGAAGTAGACCCGTAGAAGACGATGGGCTGTAGTCTACTGGATGTTCCTGGGAAGACTCGGGGTCCTCCCAAACAGGAAACATGGCAGAGCCTGCTCCAGGCTCCGAAGGGTCTGCGAAAAGCTGCCGCAGGCCCGAGGCGCTCTTCGTCCGCCGGGGGCGGCCAGGAGTGAGGGAACCGAGTGACCTGAAGGACAGGCCACGGTCCGCTTTGACTCACCGTCAAGGCGGAGGGGCAGCGAGGGTCGAACGAGCAACCGGTCCTGAGAAGGCTCCTCGACTAATTCGAGCAGCTGCCGACCAGCGGCGACTCTTGCTATCTGAGAATGAATCGGGTCGATTGAAACCTAGACAAATGCTGTCGCCACATAAGTTCCTCAGAATACACCGATGCCAACGGCATCGAAACCGGCTTCCTCATCCGAGGAGGGGACGAGGGAAGAATGGCTGCCACTTAACCCGTGTTCGACCGAGAACGCCGAGATCAGCGTGAGCTGCCAGACCGAGAGGGTAGACCAAGACCGAGACCCAAATCCTGGGTAACTGAGGGCGGCCTGGGAAGAAACGGGAGCACTCTCCTCCCTCGCTCGAAGAACGGACCGAGGGCTGTCAACCCAGTGGAGGACAGAGCTCGACTTCGCCAAGGTGCAGGAAGACGGCCTCAGCAGACCTTCGAAAGACGGTCGAGAGACTCGACAACGCCAAAGGGGTTTTGGCCGCTGACCTGACGGGTACCGTGGAGGCCAGAGGTCCGAAGTCAAACCTCGACCAAGTCGTGAAGGCCGGCCAATGAGGAGGAAAACTTCCCGCCCCGACGAGAGACTCCTCGTCATGCCCTTTAGACATAGGCCGAGACAAGCCAGGTTCCTCTCCTGAATGACGGCTCCCTGAACGGGTTGAATGTAAGGAATACAAGGAGAGCGGGATAAGTTCAGAACCGAAGGAGAGGGAAGGGGAACTCGTCCCTTCCCCGCAGGATAAGACTGCAGAGAAACAGTCGGGCGGGCACCCGCCGTCCGATGGAGCTCCGGAGCGGAAAAACTACCGGATGTCCGAGCCCCGAACGGGCCGCGCGGTCCTCCGGAGAGCTGACCGAAAGGTCAGAACAAAGGTTGCAAGTCCGAGGATCGTGATCCAAGTCCAGGCAAAAAGAGCATGTGAAGTGCGAGTCCATCCTGGAGGAATTAACCGTACGTCTCCCGGGGCCGGAAAAAGCCATCGCCGCAGCGAAAAAGAAAAGATAGAAGATTCAAGGATACTTTAATAAATTTGAAGACCGAACTTTTCAGGAACCAGTCAAAAACGCAGAGCGCTAAGGAGGGAACCTGAGCTTCCAAGCGGTAAGGAAGATCTGGCGTCATGGGGCGGAGCCGTGAGTTTTACCACCCGGGTGGGTGGGAGGAGCCAGCTTGAAGACCTTCCGGCAAGATTTAAAGCGGCAAGGGACCTGCCAATAAGTGTGGATGAACAACATATCCATGTCCCTAGAACGGACAATACGGACTTTCTCGGGTGGAGTGGATAATGCCATCATTTGGCAGTGGGCTACAGAGCCATTCACCTCCAAGACAGAAATTCAGATCCAGCTCAGGTTTAGAAGTGCCCAAAAGCCAATATCATGAGCTAAATAGTGGTGGTCCATGTGACATGAGTAACAGTGGTTTAAGCCTAGTTCCGAGCATATCCACAGCCACATCATAAAACCACCATCACAACTAATCTGGTATCTAGTGGTCAGTTTTGTGACAGGCTAAACTGAGTGGATATGCTGAATGAGCGCCACAGATTACCATAGCCATTGGTGATGGTGGTTAACTAAATTTGGCTTTTTATTTTTTTATGTTCCCAGTCACTACTTTGGCTAAGACATTCGGGCACTATGAATTTTTACTATTCAGTTAACCTGATAATAGTGGCTAATCCAGTTTACATGTGGCTTAAAACATTTGGTGTATTTCAGTCACAATGGCTAACAGTTTTTAGACCACTGCGCTCACCCAGGCATGATATGTGAACTACCCTCACAGCACAGTACGCATTTCCTGGCAAACATTTTGAAATACTATAAATAAATAATCTACAGAAGGCTGTCCCTCTGTGACAGGATTAAGGCACACTGGCAAGGCAGAGTAGAAGAAACACGCACTGAGATCCACTGCCCACGCTGTTTGGATCAAGAGAGAATTTTGGTGCCACCCCCCTACAAATGGGGGTTCCCAAAAGTCTTCCTTGGGCTTGCCTAAATGGCCACTGCCAGGCTGGCGTTATGCGTCCTAGCAATTTAAAAGCATTTGCATGCGAATGCTCTGTTAGCTTCCGTGCCTGTCTCTTTAAGAGCTGCCTGTTTTGTAGCATACAATTAATCTGGGTAGGGGCCAAGTAGTTTCAGGCTTAAGTCCCTCCCGGGCTGCTGTATTATTGCTCCATTCTGCCATCGCTAATTGCGCAGAGGGAGCCCTACAAGAATCTGTGACTGTTTACTGATTATCTGCAATAATAATATTGTAGTTTGTCTAACCTGTCTTCCTTTGCAGCATGGACATTTCTGTTAATCACTACCATCTTGGTTCTGGACTGCTAGTTTGGACCAATCAGTACCTCTGGGGACCCTAAAATGAAGTCTGCCCCAGGGGTCTTGTGGGAGTGAATTTCTGTAGGAATTGTAGTTTTTACACTTTGGCGCCTAAATGGACCTGGGCGGGGGCTCTAGCTGTGACAAACAGATGAATCAACGAATCGAACCTTTTGGATCTTTGGGAAGGTCCCAAGCTGCCTGCAGCAGTAAGTCAGTCTGAAGTTAGAGTTGAAAGACTCGAGCGATTTGAGCAGCTGCTCCTGTGTCGTGTACAGGGCAAATCGTCGGGAAGGCTGCGTTTTGCCTGCCTGCTACCATCTTCATAAGAGAAGGGACCTTGAGCCTGATAACGGACTTCTTCCGAATCCGCAGCTTTTGCGATTGGATCCTGGTTTTGTGACAAACTGAATCCTCTTGAAGTGGACCAAAGATTTGCCTCAGTGCGATTGGCCTGTCAGGACTTGAGACTGCCGCAGAGCGTACAGTTTGCACAGAGACACTGTGAATTGCAACCGGACTGTCATCCAAACTGTGGTATTCACCTTCTTTTTGCTATAAGTGTGCTGAATGCTAATAGCGGATCGCGATTTGGTTCCCCACTGCTTGAGTGTGTCATGCTTGCTGGAAGCTGTATTCAGTACTTACCGGACTGTCTCCGAACTGTTGGCCCAGACAGCTGCTCATACCGCAGAGAAACAACCGACGAGAGCCCCGCCTGGGGATTTGGCTCCCTGCTCAACACCAACGAACAGGATCAGCATCCCGGTGCTTCGTGTGGGCCCTGCTTTTCCTGGCAACCCAGCCCTTCATCCTGTGGTCTCTATTTCATCCATCCTGCATCCTGTACTGGGTAGCATGAGTAAACACCAGGGTAGCTCCCTGCAACAAAACTCAAATCAAAGTGCGTCAACTGATTTAATTGTTGTTGCTAATCATTTTGGGACTGAACTTCAGGATTACAAATTGTGTGTTAAAGTGCATGCATGTTTTCTTTCCATCACAGGGCCCCAACTAGTTGCAACGACGGCCTACCCCAGACAACGCTTCAGGCTAGCCGTAGTTCCAACTGGGAACCCAGAGAGTGTGTGACTGTTACAGGGACCTTTGAGTGCATGCCTTATAATCTGATTTATTCAGATCTTGAATGAACCACTAGATTTTGTCCCCTTCCTTGTTACTGCCCCTTGAATAAAATCAGATCTAAATCTTTTTGCATTTAAACTGGTTGTGGTGTACCTCTGTACGAACAGCACTGAAATACTGTTGGTTATTTTGCTAAATCTTATTTTACAGGGGGTCTCCAGGGCCAAGCCAGCTGAACCAGCCCTGGTGGTAAGTGCAACAAGTGTGTGGTTAAAAACTGCTGTCAGGTGTTAATTGCAATTTTGTATTCTGTGAACCATTTAGGCCACCAAAGCAAAACGAGGGGGGGTAACAGTGTCCTGAAGGGCTGTACGCAGGTCAGCTGTGCTAACACTAACCCTGTCCTCCAGGTGGAGGCATCCTTTGTCAGTACCCAGGCCCCTCAACCTACACTTGGTCACGCAGGCAGGGGTAGTATCCCTTGGGATAACGCCACCTAGGGGCTACATTGGTCTACTATGAAATCTGGCACTAACAACACTAAAAACTCAATACAAATTATTAAATTAAATTCAGTGCTAATTTCCTTGTCATCAAAAATGCTTTTAAACCAGATGGCTGACAACAAGACTTGAAATTCGGGGATTTTTTTTCTTCCCCGATTTCCAAATGATTTACCCTCAAAGGTCAACTGTAACCTTTCAGTGATTCAAGAGAGAACAATTGTTTGGTACAGCAAAGACCCTGGATACTGTTGCATCTCTTTTTAGTGCCACCTTTGTCCAAAAAGCCTCGGGGACACCTTGCATCAAACTAATGTTAATTGTCCAAATGCAAAGATAATGTTTCACACCCTGCATCAGCTTACCAAGCTATTAAAAATTGGGCTTCAGAAGTCCTTCTGGTACTAAACATAAGTGAAACTTAAAGCTTTGATCTCTTCATGTTAACACACAATCTACATATAGATGTCTACGTATAGTTACGTATCTGGTATCTCCTGTGTTTTTAAGAATCATCTCAAATGTGTTTACATGAGAATTTTCTCTCCAGCCGCTACTAAAAAAAGGTAAGAACTTCATAAGTACTTTGACTGGTACAACATGCAAGGATATACGCTGGCATATGCAAGCTACATGCAAGTTTTTATTTCAGAATTATGTATAAGGAATATGTAAGGATTGTGACAGTTACCTTGCATAAAAAACTTCATGCAAGAAAATTCCTTGCCAATATCATTAGAGGGAAAAAACTGTGTGTGGAGTTACTGCACTACAGCACTGGTCTACGTAACATTTCTGGCTCTAGAGGAGGGAGTGAAAGTACAGTGCTCCCCCTCTCTATAGCGAACCTCGTTATAATGAATGGCTCACATAGCTTCAGACAGTGTTTGCTATTTTCAGTTAGCAGCGACAGCGTAGCTACACAATCTCCCCATCTCCCTCACTGAGAAAACTGTAAAAGCTCTCCTTTGCTCATTACCCTCGCAGATATAATGAACTGTGCTGTAACAGGGCAGGGTGGAAGAAAGTCAGGGGAGCACCAGTGTGCCGCACGCAGGCAGTGTGAATAGCAGAGAATGGAAACCGGGCATGCTCTCTCTCTCTCCCCCCTGGATCGCTATCGCTCTTTTTGCTCCTCTGCTCTCATAAAAGAAATACTGTTTGAAGAATTAAAAGTAAAGCTGAGCTGTGCTGTACAAGGGCTGCATGGAAGAAAGTCGGGCGAGCTTGAGTGTGAGCGGGCTGGCGGAGTGAATGGCAGAAAACGAAGCTGGAACATCACATATTTCAAGGCTAAGGTCTGTGCTTTTAAAACACATTAAACAATAAAAAAAGCTAACTACAATGATAGCTCTGTGATACTGTAGGATAGAGTGGGAGGCGGTGGGGTAGGGGTGCAGTTACAATCAGCTGTCAGGCACCATGGCTAAAAAACAGCATCCATTGCTTTAACAAACAAATTACTCTAATGAACATCTGCTATGGCTCCCAAGTCGTTCATTAT
Source organism: Neoceratodus forsteri (assembly GCA_016271365.2). NCBI lineage: Eukaryota > Metazoa > Chordata > Ceratodontiformes > Ceratodontidae > Neoceratodus > Neoceratodus forsteri. The sequence goes on from CM028134.1 coordinate 687,350,177, forward strand.
AGTAAGGGACTACTGTATTGAGCCACTGATACCATGCTATTCAAGTGTCTTGCAAAAAAGTAAACTGATTTGCTAACAATGATCTTGATAAAATATTACATATTTCTTTCATTTTTAAAAGGAAATCTCTTCATTTTATTCCCAGGTTAGAGGGCAAAACAAGGAACAAAATGTAAATTTAAATCCTCGGTGTGATTTCAAATTCAAAATTTATTAAAAGAGGGCAGACTTAAAGTTAAACTCTTAAAATTGTGTCATGAAACTAACAAACACAAGGGAGCAGAATGAATACATTTCTTTCTAAAAACACAGGAAATATGTAAGAATTTATTAAGATTGCTGCTTGTGTATCTCAGGGTAGGGCAAATCAGTTTGAAACTGGTGGTCAGTCTGGCCACTAGCTTTCAAAATCTGATAACCAAATTAATATTTGCAGTGGCTATCTTTTCTAAGGGCTCCAAAATGTATTTATGGGCCAGTAGCCAGTTGGCGGGAACATTTTTAAATCTAGTAGCCAAACCAGTTTTTTTTTAGATTTTGCAAGACACTTGAAAAGCACTGTGTTAGTGGCTCAGTAAGTTACATGCCCTCCTCTAGAGCCAGAAGGTTATAGGTTCTAGCCTCACATCAGAACACAAAGGCAATACTATAGCACAGCAAATCCACATACAGTTTTTCTTGCGTCTAATGATACTAGCAAGGAATTCTTACATGAAGCAAGGAATTATTCAAGTAAGGAAACTGTCACAAACCATACATATTCCTTGCATATAATTCTTACATAAAAGCTTGCATAGGTTAGCATATCATATTGCATGTTGTAAATACTTCAGAGGTCGAGTTCCATTCTGTGTCACAGAAATATTTAATTAATTTTAGTTCTGTGGTCTGAAATACAAGGTTATTCCCAATACCTTCTAGTGGGTTATTACTTTATACAGACACACACTTCCTTCAATCTAAAATATTTGTAGCCTTAATGAAACAATACATGTGTGAAAGACAGAAATAGACAAAGAAAGTTTTGCTAACTTGTTAGCCTGGTACATCTCAGCTGGTAGTACAACTAGACCTGGAACAGAGACCCTAGTTTCTGTTCTATAGATGTGCAAAGTTGTCCCACTTTGCAGCTACTCATTTGCTTCAAGAACTGTGCAATTTGTGAACAAAGCTGCAAAGTGTGGATTTTCATGAAAATGTCACAGTCACGCTTTGCAGAGTTTTCCCAAAAAAAGTACTTTGCAAAAACTCTGAAGCAGTGTACCAGATTTATTTATTTTTTTTTTTTTTATTAAAATTTTTTCTCTTCCTGGCCACAGCTTTGCCCCGGATCGCCCCCGACACCTGTGCACGCTCCAACCACGGTACATCAACACCGTGAGTTCACCCCCTCGTGGTGGGGCCATTCCAAGGGACAGTTCCATACCACAGCAGTTCTGCAGCAGCCAAGCCAGGGCTCAGGGAGACTACCAGTCCAGGAGGTCCTAACACTTGGGAGGGGGTTCAGCTTCCCCATTAAGTCCCACTCCCCGAGGATGACAGCTTGCGTGGGAGCCAAAGGAAGCATGCGCATGCTGAGATGTGCTGCCGCTCTGGACTCCAGTCGACGTCCTCACTCTCTACGTGGCGCCCCTAACTGTACTGCCATCTGTGGTGCATGCACGTGGCAGTAGTACAAGCAGGTGTTGCAACCCTCCCTCCCCACAGAGCAGCCCTTACGGTGCTCAATTCCCCCCCCCAGCAGGCCCTTCAGTGAGCTAGGCTCGTTCCCGAACCCAGCTCACCGGCGTCGCAAGCGGCAGCTCTACTGCTGCATCGGCGGGCCAGCTAATGTCATGGGGAAATTCACCTGCAAATTTCAGATTTGCTGCATCTCTGCAGACAGTTTCAGATTAGGTTGCATTTTTATTTCTTAGAACTAGTTCTTTGTTCTGGATTAAACTCCAGGCTCATGCCTACTTTTATTAAATTTAAACTTCCCCCTTTAGAAAAGCATGATTCACGCTTTATAAGTTCTGTACTACACCAAAAATAACACCACCACCACAACAGAACAGTGGGGACAAGATTCAGCTTGACACTGTATAGTAGAGAAGTGTTCTCATGCAGACATCCCTAGGTCATTAGCAACCGTTACCAAAACTGAAGACTAGTGCATAGGGTCTGCATCCTTTTTTCGAACCTTGTCGTAATCCACAGTGTCCTCTAGCTGTGACTGGTGAATTGCAGCAGCTGCGACCTTTCCTGATCATCTGTTTGTGCCCATATTATAACATCGGTCAAAAAACTCCTGCCTTCAAGATCAGTTGCAGTCAGTAGTAGCAGAAATCAATCTGCATGACCAAAGGTTCACTAATAATTTCAAAGGAAATAAAGAGATTTTAAAACACCTACTGCATATGAAAACAGATCATCAGACATGGACTGAACAAATAACAAATGTGATGTGGACTATCCAAACTAGTGTTCACACTATCTCGACGAGTTCACTGCACTATATAAAAGCAAAGTAAATTAAGGTCAGAAGGGACTCGAGGTTCATCAGGTCAACACCCTCCCCAGCTCTTAAGCAGAGATTAATAAGAATGATGTGCACACATGTACTTATAGGGATTCTCTGCTACTCAGGATACCCTGTCATTACCTTGGTAGAGCCTATGCTTTTCCACTTAGAATGGAAAACAATGGTTAAAAAAAAAAAGGAATTTGACATATTTAAACCCGCACTTTTGAGTACATTTTTCATGGAAAAACCCCACTGTGTACTAGCTTTTTGAACAAACCCCTCCATTTTGAGCCTAATGTTTGTACAAAAAAACTGGTTACTCACCTGGAACAGTAGTTCTAGAAGTTGTATGTGATGTTCATCCACACTTCTGGCTGTGTCCTTTCCCTTTAAGAGCTTGCCAGAAAGTCTTCAAGCTGGCTGCTCCCACCCACCTGGGTGGTAACTCACTCGGCTCTGCTGCATGACGCCAGATCTTGCCTGCTGGAAGCAGCTGTGTGCGCCAAAGCCAGGGGGAGGTTGGGTGGGTTTGTGTGGATGAACATCATATACTACTCCTGGAACTACTGTAACAGGTGACTAATCTGATTTTCTAGGGACGTGGATATGATGTTCTAGCCACACTTCTGGCAGACTCCTAGCAGTTCTCCGGGAGGAGGGAGGCAAGGCGCACATCCCCTACTTAGGAAATAAGGATTGGAGAACTGAGGCCCCAAAACCAGCATCTCGGCGTGACTCTAGGTCAATGCAGTAATGGGAAATGAAGGTGTGTACTTACCTCCAGGTAGCAGCCTTGCAGATTTCCTTGATAGGGACGTCCCTCGAAGCAGCCACCGACACAGCAGAATGGCAGGTGGAATGAGCCCTTAGCCCTCCGAGAGGCTCCCTACCCACCAACCTACAGCAGAGATCAATGCAGGATGTTATCCACCTGCCAATCGTCCACTTGGCTGCAGGTCTGCTAGGTGCGGCTTCAGCATAGGTGACAAATAGCTGGCGAACCTCTCTCCAAATTCCAGCTCTGCGCTCTTTATAATAAGTGAACGCTCGCCGCAGGTCCAAAGTATGGAGCCTGTGCTTGACCTCCGAGGAGTGATTGAAGTACACTGGGAGATTAAATCACCTGGTTATGGTGAAACTCCGACATAACTTTCGGGAGGAACTTCAGGTTGGTGCACAGGACAACCTTGTCCCTGTGGAGGACCAAATAAGGAGACTCCACCAAAAGCGCCTGGAGCTCACTGATCCTTCTGGCTGACGTGATAGCCACTAAGAAGGCGGTCTTCTACGACAGGCGAGAGAGATCGCATCTGTGCATCAGTTCAAATGGCCTGCCCATGAGCTTTGCCAAAACCAGCAACAAGTCCCATGGTGGTGGTGGTGGTTCACACACTGGAAGGGAAATGTGGTCAAGGCCTTTGAAAAAGCGTCAAGACCACCTTCTCCTGTGCCATCAACTGCTGACCAGCCCATGCCTGGTAAGCAGTGATGGCTGCCAGGTGCACTTTTAGGGTTGCAGACTGAATCCCCGACTGGGAGTGGGACTAAAGGTATTCAGAATGCTAGCCACTGGACAGGACAAAGGGTCCAACCCCCTTGCCCTGACACCAAATGCCACTGGACAGGACAAAGGGTCCAACTCCTTGCCCTACCACCAAATGGAGATTCTCTTCTATTTGAAAGCGTAGCACTGCCTAGCTGACTCCTTCTGAGGTGTCTCCACAATGGTGAAGACTGCTTCAGAGAGACCCAAGGCCTGGAACTCTAGCCGCTCAGGAACTAGGCTGTCAGATGCAGGGATTGAAGGTCTAGGTGGACTACATTCCCCTGATTGACAGAAAGCAGGTCCGGGCATAGGGGAAGATGCCTCAGAAGCCTGTTGCTGAGGCTGACGAGATCAGGGTACAAGAACTGGCGTGGCCAGTCTGGAGCCACAAGGATCACCTGTGCCTTTTTCCTCCTGGCCTTGAGGAGCACCTTGTGGATCAAGGGAATTGAAGGGAAGGCACAGAAGAGGTCTGGGGTCCAGGGCCTCGAGAAGGCATCCCCCTGCAGCGTTCCCTGCTGAGGAGGCCGGGCACAAAACAGCCTCGGCTTTGCATTCTCCCTGGAGGCGAAAAGGTCCACCTGAGGGGTGCCCCATTGGGAGAACAGACTGAACTACCTCTGGGTGGAGAGACAACTTGTGAGACGCCTTGCCCACCTGGCTGAGGGCATCCGCCAGCTGAATGGAGGCTTCTGCCACATGGATGGCTAGGAGATCTACCTCCAGGCTGTACATGAGGGTCCAAACATGGAGAGCTTCCCTGCACAAGGGCAGGGAGTGCATCCCGCCCTGCTTGTTGAGGTAGTACATGATTGTGGTGTTGTCCATCTGGACTTGGACCACCTGACCCGGAATGTGTGAAGCTAATGCAGTCAGCGCCATTTGAACTGACCAGAGCTCCAGCAGGTTGATGTTGCATCGGGACTCCTTGGGGGTCCAGAGCCCGAGAATCTGTGTTCCCCCAGGTGAGCACTCCAGCCCATGACAGAGGCATCAGTCATCAGGATGACCATCAGCTCGGGGCAGACAAATGGGATCCCTTCCTGCAGGTGTGCTGGGACAAACCACCACTGGATGGCGTCCCACATCCGCTGGGTCACAGTGACCAGCTGATTGATGTGACCCTTGCGCTGAGACCACTGGCTGGCCAGCTCCCACTGCAGGGAGTGCATTCTCCAGCGGACCCAATGGACCATGCTGGTGCAAGCTGCCCTGCAACCCAGCAACCACAGGAAGTCCCAGGCAGGGTGCAATTGCCCAACCTGAAATGATCGGACACAGGAGGAGAAAGCCTCCGTCTGTCCACCTAGAGCCGGGCTCTGCCTCAAGAGTCGAGCTCCCCCTAGTTGATCACCCATGGGCATGAGAACACGACTTGGCCTCGACCAGGAGGCCAAGGGAGACGCAGGTATGGAGGGCCAGGTCTGGAGGGCCAGGTCCCTGGACCGCTCCACCTCCTGCCTGGAGGGATTGAGATCAGTCAGTCATCCGGGTAGAGGTAAACCTGGACCCCTCGGCGCTTCAGTTAAGCTGCCACCACTGCAATGCACTTGGTGAAAATCCTGGGGGCCAAGGAGAGGCCGAATGGCATGGCCTGGAACTCACAGAGGGCTCCCTCTGCTCGAAAGCGGAGGAACCTTCAATGAGATGCACAGATTGGGATGTGAAAGAACACGTCCTGAAGATCCAGAGAGCAAACCCACGTTTTGCTCCAGAGATGGTATGAACTGAGACAGAGTTACCATCCAGAAAATGCGTGACCTGAGGAATTTATTCAGGTCGTGCAGATCTAGAATCGGGCGCCAGCCCCTCGTCTGCTTTGGCACCAGGAAGTACTTGGAGACAAACCCTGGGTGTTCCAGAGGATCTATGACAGGAATCATGACCTCCTTGTGGAGGAGCTGGGCTATGTAGTCTCAGAGCTGACAGCATGTCTGCGGAAACCAAGTCCTCCCATGGGGTGCAGGCTCAGCAAGGAGGGTACTGCTCAAATTCCAGAGGCAGACCCTGACCCACCACTTCTAGAATCCACCTGTCCGTGGTGACAGTGGACCAGGCGGAAAGGAAGTGGCGGAGCTGGCCCCCCACGGGAGGACCCAGGGGAGGTGCAACGGGCATGAGGGAGGCGCCACTCATCTAGTCACTGGGCAGGCTTAGAGGAGGAGGGGGGCCTGGGTGAGGCACCACCACAGCCTTTCCCTTCAGGCTTATGGATGACCGTGGCCACCTACTTGGGACGAGGTCACCAGGCCTGAGCCTGCTGGCCAGCCTGTTGCTGGGCAGTTTTGGCCTCAGGAGTGGAGGTAGCCCGAAAGAGCTTTGTTTTCTGTTGCTGCTTGGAGCCCTAGGGGTCCTTTTGGGCACATGTAATGGAGTCCAAGGTGGCACTGGATTTCTCGATACTGGCAAGGTAACCCTCGACCCTGGACCCGAACAGGTCGGTGCCCAGGAAGAGGACATCTGCCAGCTTGTGCCAATTGTCTGCCGCAAAGGTCAAGATCCTCAGCCAAGCCCTGCGGTGCATGGCCACTAAGGCCACCACAGAGCGGGCACAGGAGTTCCCAATGTCCATGGCTATCTGGAGCTGTTTGGCTACAGTCCGGCTCTGGTCCCGGATCGGTTTGACCGTGGTCTGAAGGTCCGCAAGCAGAGGAGGGAGCACCTCATCTAAAGTACCTAGCAGGGCATGGGAGAAGTGGGCCATAATGAGGGCCAAACTCTCCTGGCAGAGACCAAGTGAGGAGGCAGCATAGACTTTTAGTCGCATGGTCCAACTTCTTGGACTCCTTGTCGGGCAGCATGTCAACGCCCTCAGTGTTGCCAGATCACCTAAACACAGTCACCCACCAAGCCCTCGGCCGAGGGGTGCTCTGTGAATTCCAAGAGGGAACCGGTGGGAACCACGTATCTGCAGGCTATCCAGGCAGAAGGCACAGGAAGCAGGGTGCTGCCAAAGCTCCAGGGCAGGGCCAAGGATGACTTCTGCCACCAGGAAGGCCTCCGTTGGAGTCTCCCTAATCGAGAATCTCGGTTAACAGGTAACCAGTCGGCTTTTGCACAGGCTCCATCTTCATACCCGTCGACTCAGGAGATCAGACGTAGAAGGCCCAGAAAGGATGTGGGCCCCTCATCTGTCGAGAGAGTCCCCACCAACTCAACGTCGACTGGATGGGAGTGCAGTGAGGAACCATCCAACTCTGAGGAGTCGACAAAGAGAGGTTGACCACCCGAGTCCCCGCTGACCTTCTGCGGATGGTCAGGGGTGATGGTAACTGACAGCCGATGCGGAAGCCCCTTGGCCGGTCGAGACTCCTTATATGGAGCACCGACTGTCAGCTGTTTGGGTGACGGTTCCACCATAAATCAGTGGAGGTGGCCAAGCCGGGATAAATTTGGTCGGTTCCAAAGAATGAGAAGGCTTCGGCCTTTCCGGTGACAGCCAGATGATGGCCAGCGCAGAAACCGGGGTTGGTTTGGTGCTGGTCAACACCAACTGTTGCCACATCAAGTCCTCACAGCATCGACACCTTGCGCTGAAGCCTTCCCTCAACAAAGGAGGACGAGGATGAAGAATATCGGTGGCACTGCTTCATGTGGTGCAGAAAGCGGGAGTGCAGATGTCGGCGGTACCAGCTCGACCCATGGAAGGAAGACCGAGACCTGGACCGGCAGCAGGGCTCAGAGGGAGTTGGTGATTGCCGAGTTTCCTCCTGGTCAGGGTCAGGGACCAGAGGCAGCAGGTCAGCAGACTGATACGTCCCTCCAATGGTCTGTGTCAGGACCAGAGTCCTAGACAGGGAAGCATTGGCCTCTTTGGTCGACAACTGGTCGGTCGGCTTGAGAAAAATCTCAGCTGGGACTCTGACCAGTGTCTCGGACAACAGGCCTGATGGGGTTACTGTGGAACCAGCGGCCAAGGATTCGACTGCAGTCAAATCTGGAGAAGCACAGGAATCGGAGGCTTTCAACTGAGCGCGCTCCCGATCCCACGATCGATGCGACGTCTTCTTTTTCAGACATTTTTTTTTTTAAGCTATCAGTTTGTGCTCCTTGTTGCTGCAGCCCTACCCCTAGAGGCAGCCCCCAGTCCCGTCCCCGGTGTCCACCAGCCCGCACTGATCCTTACTCCCAGGGCCCCCCCGTGGGGCCGGCGGGTCTCCCCAACTCCGAAGACCGGATCTAGTGTGGCCAGTTCCGTGGTTAGCCGGGAGCGGGACCTGCAAGGCACCATTCGTCATCTACTACAGCAACCTTCTCTCCTACGATGTCCTCCCCTTTTGGAGATGGAGCATGCAATGACGCCAGTGGCAGTAGCATGCACACTACTGTGCGCGTTCCTCCAGGCATCTGCCCCATCTCCGCCCACATCTACAGCATCAGAGTGCTGCCCCCCAGCCTCCACTAGGGGCCAGGTATACGCCGACCAGTGGCATCCCCCTCCCCAGAGAAGGAGAGCAGTCCCTGGGATGCTCGATCATTCTCCCCTGCTGACCCCCGGGGGCCCGCGCTTGTTCCCAAACACTGGTCGCCGGCATTGTGCGAAGTGTGGCATCCAGCACCTCAACCCTCACTGCCACCGGGCCGGCTATTTTTAGACTCTTTTTAGATTTAGATTTGCCATTGGGTTCCTGACAGAAGGTCAGCAGAGACTTGCACAATTCTTTGAAGGAACCTATAAAAGTCGAGCCCAACTGAAGCGGCACGAAGGCAGAAATTGAGGAGAAATGGGCCACAACCTGGACTGCCTCCTCTTTGAAAGACGCAAACTGCTCAGAGGACCCCGCAGCCTCGGAGACCACCCAACGGGCATCCTTCGATTTGACCAGCAGGTTCTATTGCACAGGGCGGCCCAGTTTCAGACAGGTGAGGCGGTCCTCCAGGACAGTCGGGTAACATGAGCGGCAAAAGCCATAGGCCTGGGGATCGTGGTTGTGTCCCAGGCAGTAGATGCACGTGGCATGCAGGTCGATCCTGGACATCTTCTGCCCGCAAGGGCACCAACGGAGCCTGGGAGTGGATCCATCAACCATCGTGGCCACGATCAAAGATTGAGCTGAAAACAAAAATTCATAAGAGTGGAAATTTTGAAAGAAATTCCGAAGAATTTAAGCGCTAGGGCCTACTCAACGCGGTAGCGGTAAGGAGGAACCCGCTTCTTCCAGCGGAAAGGAAGAACTGGTGTCATGGGGCGGAGCAGAGGGAGTTACCACCTGAGTGGGTGGGAAGAGCCAGCTTGAAGACTTTCTGGCAAGCTCTTAAAGGGAAAGGACACTGCCAGAAGTGTGGATAGATCATCATATCCATGTCCCTAGACCATGCCGATTTGCCCTCAGTTTTGGGATAAAAATGGATTTTAAGGTTTTGCAAAATGGAATTTGTTATTATTGAAAATGGAAAATCATGGCCTCTAGCTACCTTGGTAAGCAAACATTTGTCCAGGCTTACCCTGAAGGCTTGTACTGTCTTCATAGTCACTGCCTCCATTAGTAGGCTGTTCCACAGGTTCTGGGAGAAGGAATGCCACCTAAGGATACCCCTAAATCTACCACCTCTTAGCTTCCTGGCATGTTTCCATGTTCTGCCGAAGCACACCAGATCAAACATCTCCATCTGTTCGACCTCGCTGATACCCCTGAGTATGCTAAAGACTAAAAGTGGATCTCTTCACTCAGACGCTCTCTCTCCTGATTAACATGTTAGGGGCCTCCGGCCTTTCCTCATAGCTTTGGTCTCCATTCTCCAATGAAGAAAGATGCAAGTTTTATCCACCTCACTAGGCCACAAACATTTCTGTATCTCAACTGGTAAATATTCTACAGAAAGATGCCCCTCCCGAATCTTACCACTCACAATCTAAAAACTCGTAAGATGAACAAGGGTCAACTTTAGCAGTGGCCCGCTGGCCCAAGGTCAGCCCTTTTTATGCTGAGCGAGAGGATTTTATGCTTTGCTGGCCCACTTGGCCAGCACATCTATAAAATGAGTTTCTCCCTTGAAAATATGTAGCACTGCATGTGCAAGTTGTCTGGAGCAGAATTTCTGGTTGAGTCAGTCTCAGTGGCGGACGTCGTTGTCAAAAAGCACTCACACAGCGCTGTAGCAGGCAAAGACAAGCCAGATCTAGGACCAGTGACGAAAGGTCATACATCGCACCATGATGCATCGTGGGAGCTCTTCCAGTCTCCATGGTAATGACAACTACATGACGGTGCAGGTTCCTACTTGTACTGTGGTACATATGGATCTTCATGTGAACCATCAGTTGGCAGACTGGTTCTGAGTGGGTAGTTTATTGTGGCATTATGAAAATCGGTAGAAAGAATGCTGGACCCCGATTGGCCAAGAGGTACTTTCAGCTGGGCCATTATCCCAGCACAACAGCCCGGCTGAAAGTAGTTCAACAAAAATATGTTGAAAACAAAAACACATCCACTTTTCTAAAAAGGACCCATTTCATAATCGCAATAAGGCACTCCATGAGGTGTGTTATGATGGGGTAACGCTCTTCTCGGGTAGTAGAAGCACTCTGAAAGGGGAACATTGTTTAACCAGGAGTAACGCACTAAGCCGAAGCTTGTTTCCAGATGTGACCTGGGAGCACAAGGAAGTTAAGTGACTTGCTCAGGATCACACAGTAGGCACCTAGGCAGCTGTGGGATTCAAACTCAGGTCTCCAGATCTGCAGCTCAGAGCCTTAACCCACTGCGCTATACTGCCTCCAGACTCTGCTTTGCCTCGCATATCAACCCACCCGAGGCGGGCCGTTATCCCAGCACAACACATCCCCCCCCCCCCCGTCATGCCTTGTTGCTTAATTAGTAACCAATCAGAGCTGAGCATTAATGATGGATAGATGTGACAGCCAATACAACTGCTGCAAAGATATGCAAGTATAAAGCCCAGAGCTGATTTTGCTGCCTGGCGACAGACCTTGTAGTGCTGAGCAGAAGCATAGCCTACCTTGTGCTGCGAGAACCGATTTTGGTGTTCAGCTCTAGCAAAAGCCTTACAGTTTCATAAAAGGAAAATTAACATTTCCAGTGGGCCACCAACATTTCTTGTAGCAAGCAATTTTGTCTCATGCACAGGCTTGATGGCCACTAGTCCCCCAAAAAACAAAAAATCAACCCCTACATGAATCCTGCAAGTCTGAATTCCAACTGAACCACGAATACTTGGGTGGGAGCATTCCGTCACTGACAGAGTACTAATACACCAGTGTCAAGCTGTGGAGTCTATCTAAACTAAGAGGAGAGAACTGGGTTTTTAAAGTTTCTGTTTCCATTAAGTTAGAAATGGAAATGAATCCATGAAGATTCACAGACCTCTCAACACCATCAGTGGTACAGAGAGAACAGAGAAAATGGGAATCTGTAGCTGCAGTCAACAGTTAAGCAGCCAGCGTGCAGTAATGATCACATTCTGTACCAGCCAAAACATTTGGGAAGACACACTAGTCCTGCTGTCCACCCAAGGCTAACAGCAGTCACAGAGGCCTGACCTCAGTTGTTCTTCATCTACAGGAACAGTAGGCACACTCACAGAGCTCTTATGCTCTGACTGATAAGCAGTGTAAGTAGGTTCATCAGTCATTTTGGGTTTATTTTCTTATGACTGGTCTTTTATTCAACACATGGAAAGGAAGGTGTTTTTGGTGCTTCCCTTGCCACAGCAAGGGACAGTTTTTCTCCCTCCCAGGCGGCACCTCAGTCTTGCCCACTGGCCACATTGAGTCAGCTGGACTACCTCCTGGATGTTTTGCAGCAGATGCTACTGTGAGAGCTGTGTGTTTTACTTGTCAGTGGTCTCAATTTTTTTTTTTTTTTGTAACTCAGTTTTATTTCAGATACAATGACAACAGCGTATCATACAAAAATCAGTGCCAGAGGGAAACTGATCATTCAGAAAACAAAAAGGAATGAGAACTACATGGTCATGCACAGCCAAATAATAAGTCAATTAGCTAAATTTCCTCTTGATGACAGCAGCGGTACTAAAATATCCTAAAGTCTTCCATGGAACTGTTGTCTTATGTCTCATAATAGTCTAAAAACACATTCCCCAATTAGTCAGGGATAATAAAATAAGCACAGGTCTATATCAAAATACTGCTGAGAATCAATAAAAGAACAGAACAAAGGGCCTAAACAGAGAGGCCCAACAATTGGCCACACAGAACTCCCCCAACCCCACCTCTCTATAATAAACAGATGTCCCCCACAGTTGGGAGGATAAAAAAGAAGAAAAAATTAAAAGTTGCCTGCTCCCAGATATGATCTCTGACATTTAATGGATTCTAAAGAGGGCACCCCATCTCCAAAAAGGAATCTAAGAGCTGGAAGTGACCATCCAGACATCTGCCATCCTACAGAAAATCAGCTCCCTCCTCTTCCCAAAGTGCAGGTAAAATCTAAGAAGTAGGGCTTCCCCCCTCCTCATTTCAGCAACCATGACTCCCGCCCTCTCCACCTAGCTTCATGTTTCTCAAAGCTTAATCGGAGTCTTGCTGTCAGAGCCTCCATCGATATAACCTCCCTGGTTCTACCCACCCACTCATTCAATGCGGGGGGGGTTCCGATTGAAGCCGCCTCCTGGTGGTGCATTTTAGAACCACAGCCATTAAGATGGATGATATTTTCCTGGTGTCCCCTCTCCGATGTGATGCCACTGGGATCCCCAATACCCCCTCTGTAAAATCTAGTGTGACCAAAACCCTAGTAATTGAGTGTACAGTGACCTATACTGACTGCCAAAAGGCCCCTAAAACCGGGCATCCCCAGAAAATATGCCAGTGGCTCCCCATCTGACCACACAACCTCCAGCAAGCAGCCAATTTGGTGGCACTGTAATGTTGTGTGATAGCTGCAGTGTGGAAAAATCGAATCAATACTCTCCAATAAAATTCACACCAGACTGGGTCCGAAGTGACTTTCCATCCCCACTTCAACCGGTGGGCCCAGTTTTCTTCACTAATTGGACTGGATGCCTCTGTTTCCCAGGCCATCCTTTGTGCACGCAAGGGATCCCCATTGTTAAGAAGTAACTTATAAATCCCTGATATGTACTTTCCCTGGCCTGTGATCCTGACGGTGCTGTGTAGGAAGGCCTCCCACTTTGAAAGTGGCCTCGTGAGCCATAACAAATGTTCCTCCCGATTAATGAAATGCCTCACCTGCATATGCCATAAAAATTCAGTATTTGACGGATGACATTTTTCTTTGGCTCTTTGGAATGTGATGCAAGAGTCACTGTCTATAAACTGTGTGAAGCGTGTTAGCCCTTGGGCTTCCCATCTAGAATAACCCAGATCTGAGGCCGGCTGGAGAAACTCTGACTCATGTCTAATGAGTGCGAATGGGCCCAGGCCTTCAGGGGTGGCCAACAGTTTCCGAACCTTAATAAGAATATACAGACCATGCTTAACCAATCCATTTGTAATTATTCATGTATACTCAGGAGGGGGAGTGGTGAGGGACAAAATAAACAGGGGACGGTCACCCAAAGCAGCCTCCTCCATTTGATACCACAGAGAGGAAATTCTCTGTTTAGCGCAGGTCAGGACAGAAGAGAGCTGGGCCACTAAATAATAAATGGGGAAGTTATGAAGGCCCAAGCCTTCTTCCTCCTTTGGGAGGTGCAATATATGTCTGGCCACCCTGGACTTTTTATTGTTCCAGACAAATCTATGAATACCTTTAAGTTTGTTCCAGAAGATCAGGGGGAGCCTTATGGGGAGGGATTGAAATAAAAAAAGGAATCTGGGCAACACATTCATTTTAAAAACATCCACTCTCCCCACCAAGGAGAGTGGTAGAAGACGCCACCGTGCTAGATCCCGTTCCACGTTTTCCCACAATCTTTCATAAATTTAGGGAGAACAACTTGGAGAGGTCTGGAGAAATATGTATGCCCAGATACCTTATCCCGTCCCTGTGGGCCCAACGAAAGGGGAATGTTTTCCTGAATTGGCCTGGGCAGTACCCGCTAAGGACCAGGGCTTCCAATTTTAAGAAATGAATGTTATACCCTGAAAGCTGTCCAAAGGCCTGCAGGATTCCTATAAGGGGTGGCAATGAGGTTTCCGGGGAGGCTAGAAACAAACTGAATCACCTGTGTATAGGGATAGCTTTTGCTCCATTCCCCCCACTGTAATGCCCTTTATATCTGTGTTCTGCCTTACCTTAGCTGCCAATGGTTCCAGACTCAGGGCAAACAGTAAACTGAACAGAGGGCATCCCTGCCTGGTTCCCCTAGACAGAGAAAAAAGTTCAGGGCAGATTCCATTCACTCGAACTTGGGCAACTGGACTATTATATAATTAAGAAACTGCCTACATGAATTTGGGTCCAAACTGCATTTTTGCCATGGATGCTTTTAAAAATTGACAACTGACCCTATCAAATGTTTTTTCTGCATCCATGGATATGTTCTATTTGGAAGTTTTTTGGGGTTTGGGAGGATGAAATAATATTTAGGAATCTTCGAATATTATCAGTAAGGTACCGGCCTGAGATGAATCCCATTTGGTCTTCATGTACCACATATGTTGGACCACCCCCTTGAGCTTCCCAGCTAGCAAGCCTGTGAACAGCTTAGGATCTACATTAAGCAAAGAGATGGGACGGTATGATCCAGTCTCCAGGGGGTCTTTTCCTTCTTTGTGTAGCACTGAAATAAGAGCCAAGTTCCAGGAAACCGGAGTTTTTCCCCCTTCCATTACCTCCTGACATACTGGTAACAGTACTGGCAAAAGAAGATCAGCAAAGGCCTTATAAAATTCTGAGGTGAGGACATCAGGCCCTGAGGACTTGCCGGTTTTAAGATTTGCTACTCAAACCTGCAATTCCTCCACCGCTACACACCTATCTAGTAGCTCTGCACAGGAAGGAGGGAGGGACCGGAGATCCAAGTTCTCAAAGAATTGAGTAGTTTTAGTCAAAAAATCCGGCACCTCCTCCTGCCCACACAGTGATTCATAAAATCTGGCAAGGACACCAGTGAAGCTGACCTGGTGGCACTGAGGGTTGAGGTGCTGGACGCCACACCTCGCACCACACCAGTGACCCGGGTTCAGGAGTGGACTCGGGTCACTGGTAGATCAGCAGAGGAGATGGGCTCAGCGCCCCTACGACAGCTTACGCCTTCTCTGGAGGTGGGAGCAGACTGATGTCTGCATTACTTGCCTGACTCCAAGCAGTGGCTCGGCACTGCAAGCCAAATGAGTGTGGGCTGGTTGTGGTACAGCGTGGAGCGTTGGTACCCAGTGCCATGGCGTCAGGGAACACTGCAGCTGCTCACGGGAGGATGAAGAGGAAAATAAGCCTGCCACACCGGGAAGATGAGGGAACTGTGAGCGTCCGATGATGTGCCTCCACACACCCGACAGACTCAGGACCAACAAAACACAAGCTCATGAGCTGCCCCGCCATTCCCCGCTGGGGTACTAACTACATGGGGATCTGGGGTCTGTCTGGGTAGGGTGAAGACGTGGATGTCAGATGTCTCCGTGATGGGTCGGGGTGTCAGGCTTGGGAAAGGTGGCAGAAAATTGTAATTCAAAAAAAAAAAAAAAAAAAATGCCAGTGATCTCCCCCAGGTGATGTGGGATGGACCCTCCCAACCTGGGATCCCTAATCTGCAAAACTGTCCTGCTGGATTGCTGGGAGCGAAGAGACCCCACCAACAAGCAGCTTGCTTGGTTACCATTCTCATAATATTGTTGGCGAATCCTCCTGTAACTGCCCTCTAACTGGGTAGTCAGCATGTTCTCCAGGGCTGTCGTCCTCTCCCCAGCACCTTTTTGGTTTCCGGGTTTAGTGAAATTTTGTGCTGGAACTCTAAATCTTCGATTTCTGCCTCCAACTTCCTCCATCTCTGTTCCCTCTGCTTTTTGAGAGGAAGAGGAGAACCCAATGATGACCATACCGAAGGACCACTTTCAGCGCGTCCCAGCATACCACATGGAAGGTAGCACCTGCCAGGTTGTTAAGTAAATAATCCTTGATGGTGGAAGTAAGTAGTTTAGTAAAGTCTGGAGTATTTAGTAATCCCACTTTAAAACGCTAGTGGGAGTTATGAGCCACAGGTGCCAGATCCAAAGCTAGTTTTACCAGAGCGTGGTTCGAAATAGTGCACGGCATTATCTTACTACAGGACTACAGGACAGCAGACAGCATGGCTTCATACGTGGCAGATCCTGCCAAACCAACCTGGTGGAGTTCTATGACTGGGTAACTAGGCAACTGAATAGGGGCCATGCAGTAGATGTCCTGTATCTGGACTTCAGTAAGGCATTCGACACCGTGCTGCATGGATGGCTTGGAAGTAAGTTAGTAGGCACAGGGGCGGGTGCAAAGCTGGTGAGATGGGTTGAAAACTGGCTTCAGGGAAGGCAACAGAGGGTGGTGGTGGGTGGGGAGCTCTCACACCCAAGGGTAGTGACGAGCGGTGTTCCACAGGGCTTGGTGTTGGACCAGTGTTGTTTGGGATATTCACTGCAGACATATCATGGGACATCAAGAGCAAGATCAGTCTGTTTGCTGATGATACCAAGGTAAGAGTGGTGGTGAATGACCTAAGGGGATGGTGGGGGTTGCAGGATGATCTTGCAAAGCTTGAAACCTGGTCAGACACCTGGCAACTGGGGTTTAACGCCAAAAAGTGCAAGGTGCTGCATTTTGGGATGAAGAACCCAAGGAGGAATTACCAGCTGGGGGGGAGTGCAGCTAGCCCAGACAGAGGAGGAGAAGGATCTGGGGTGCTCATTACAGGGTCAATGAACAACTCGGCACAATGTAGGAAGGCAGCTGCAAAGGCCAACAAAATGCTGGGTTGTACTGCAAGGGGTATATCCTCGAGGAGGGAGGAGATGATTCTGCCACTGTATAGTTAGACCACACCTGGAGTACTACGTGCAGTACTGGCGCCCGTATCTGAACAGGGACATTAAGTTACTGGAGGGAGTGCAGCGCAGGGCGACAAAGATGATCAAGGGGCTGGGGGACTTATCATACAGAGGAGGTTGAGGGAGTTGAACATGTACTCACTAGAGGAGAGGAGGGACGGGGGGGCAGGACTGAAACCTTTAAATACATGAAAGGAATAAACAAGACAGGTACAGAGGGCTGTTCAAAGTAAGGACGGAAGAGACACCAGGGCCATGATATGAGACTGGAGGGAGGAAGGTTCAGGAGGAGATGGAGACATTTTTTTTTTTTTTTTTTTACAGAGAGGATGGTGGCTGGGTGACGTGCACCTCGCAGAAGTGGTATCCAGTAGAACAGTGGACTGCTTCAAAAGGGGATGGGACAGGACAAGGGAGAGGGTTAATGAAGGGGAAGGGTGGAAGGGAGGGGCAGCTGCAGAATAAGGGGTGCTAGCTGCACATTCAAGCAGACTTGATAGACCTCTAGGCCTTTATCTGCTGGCAAATGTCGTATGTTCGTACAAAGGGAGACTGTGTGGGCCCACTCTTGAGGAAGCAAAAACATATCTATTCTGGTATAGCAGTTATGTCTATCCAAAAAATATGATTAGTCCCTGGTACGCCAGAGCGTTCTTGATTTTTAAGGGCGTTTTTCTTATGATGAGCCAGTTAAAGGGAATGCATTAATTCCCCCCCCCAGCATTCATCACAGCAGCATCCATGCCTCTAATGGCCAAGATCTGCATTTTGTGAGCCACTTTCATGTATGGTGCCAGTGTTCATCATACTCAGCTACCCCAGGCACCGGCAGTATTGTGATAACTGTGCTTGAGATGGTGCTTGTGTTGGACATAGGAGTTATTTGGTAGTTGCTGCCCTGTCTGTTCCCTGCCTGCATGGTGCAAGGAACTGGACACGTCCCTTAGCTATTATGCTTCTCCTGGCAAGGTATAAAACCCGTTTTTTGGTGTTCAGCCACTCCAGGTATTAACAGAGTTATGGTCATGAGAATGCACACCCAGTTGATGGTGTAAGGTATGAGCTTCCTGGTTGACTTCTGTTCAGGCAAAATTTTCAGTTGACAGTGCCTCTGGAAGGAAGAATTTGGGTTCTAGCAGGGGGAGTCGACTGGGATGCTAGGTGGACTGGATAACCATATAATATTGCCTTGTGAGCAAGAGAGTGTAGGCTGAGAGTGTCTTTTTATCCAGGGATAGCCAGCTGAATCTTAAGTACGGGAGCCAATGGTGCATTTACAGGTCTGCCATCAGTGCAAACTGTGCAATATGGTTGTGAAGTCCTACTTTCCTGCAGAGCTCAGAGGCCAGATCACAGACTAGAGATCCATAATCAAGAAGAAGCAGCATCTGTTGCGCAATACTGACTCTGGCTTCAGGTGTCTTGATACAGCATACCAAGATTTTGGTGTTCTTTTTTGAATAAGTGTGACAAAACTATGAAGACTAAATAGCAGTAGGGGATAATACCGCAGTACAAACATCCAAACATGTTTGTGACAGTAAATGTGGGAGCTTGCCCCAGCACCTCAGAACTAAATATAACATACTCCACGCCGTGCCGTTCAGCACAAGCACACGCACGGAATATCGGGTGATGGGCAGACCCACCGCAGGTGCGAGACTCGGGGGGGGGGGGGCAGGCAGATTTATTAACAAAACTCCGCGGGGGACAAAATTTGGAACTGGGGAAATTGCAGGGACGGGCAGATTAATAAAACTCCAAGAGGGATGCGACAGCAAGAACACTAAACAAAACAATACCAAAACGTACGCTGTCAGCATTTAACCCATGTCAGCTGGACTGAACAACCCAATTGGCAAGCAGTGACTCTACCTGATACGCTACGCTGCCGAGATCATTAGGCAGCACACGCTCATCAACATGAGTAGACAGCTATGTGAATACAGTTATGATCGTGCGCGATTATATTCATGTAGCTGTTTTTACTCATGCTATTTTGTCCACACAATATTAAACGGACACCGTCAACTTTTTTTGCTTCATATTATTTTTAGGTAAAACCCCACATTTTATGATTGCGTACTTCCTCTAAAATGCACTGCTATTGTTGGTTGTTTTATCTGGCTCATTGCTTATAAGAACTGAAATGCACAGTAATGTATAGCTATGGCCAGCTTGGTTTTGCTTTGTATAATTAAACCACTCTTAGTGCACACTTCCTGAACATTAGAAACACCCTCAAACAGTGCAGTCACTCATGATACAATAGTCTCCTCTACCCCCACTGCATAATCAGTGGCTAGATTGTGCTTGGGGAGTTCCCCAGTCCAGGAAAGATGCAGCGGGAGCCGGTCAAAAAATTTAAACAAACATGTTTTGGTGTGGCAACACCAGTATGGTGGGCAGTCCCTTTTTCATTTTTTAAAAGAAAAGAGGAATCTGAATCAAACTACCAGCCGCATCAACAGTCTCTATAGAATGTGAAAAATCATAAAATGTGTATTTTAAACTAAGGACACTTTGAGGCCCAAGGGGGCTGACAGTGTCCCTTTCACTGGATACCATGCTTGGAGGGGAACTCCTATAGAGTCCCCAAGTACAGCAGATGTTGGTAGCCCTCATTAGCATAACTTTCGCGGCGGAAGTCACCTGGGGTGCACGAGATGTCTGCCCAGGGCTCTGTCTCCACTATGGAGCAAATACAGGTTACTCACCTGTAACAGGAGTTCTAGGAATGGTATATGTTGTTCATCCACACTGTCTGGCAGGTTCCTTGCCACTTTAAATCTTGCCGGAAGGTCTTCAAGCTGGCTCCTCCCACCCACCTGGGTGGTAAAACTCTTGGCCCCGCCCCATGATGCCAGATCTAGCCTGCTGGAAGCCAGGTTGTGCGTCGAAGCCAGGGAGGCCGAGGTGGGTCATGTGGAAGAACAGCATACTCATTCCTAGAACTCCTGTTACAGGTGAGTAACCTGTATTTCTAGGGACATGGATATGTTGTCATCCACACTGTCTGGCCTACTCCTAGCAGTTCTCCGGGAGGAGGGAGGCAAGGCGCACACCCCCTACTTAGGAAATACAGACTGGAGAACCGAGGCTCCAAAACCAGCATCCCGGCGTGACTCAAGGTCAATGTGGTAGTGGGTGATGAAGGTGTGTGCTGACTTTCAGGTAGCAGCCCTGCAGATTTCCTGGACAGGGACATCCCTGGAAGCAGCCACCAATGCAGCAGTATGGCAGGTAGAATGAGCTCTTATCCCTCTGGGAGGCTCCATGCCCGCCAACCTATAGCAGAGATCTATGCAGGAGGTGACCCACCTGCCTATCGTCCACTTGGCTGCAGGTCTGCCAGGTGCGGCTTCAGCGTAGGTGACAAACAGCTGGCGAACCTCTCCCCGAACTTCAGTCGTCCGTTCCTTGTAATAAGCGAGCGCTCTTCTACGGTCCAAAGTATGGAGCCTATATTCGGCCTCCGAGGTGTGACTGGGGTAGAACACCGGCAGAGTCAACACCTGGTTAATGTGAAACTCAGACACCACCTTCGGAAGGAATTTCAGGTGGGGGGCGCAGGACAACCTTGTCCCTGTGGAAGACCAGATAAGGAGACTCGATGGAAAGCGCCTGGAGCTCTCCCATCCTTCCGGCTAATGTGATAGCCACCAAGAAGGCAGTCTTCCACGACAGGCGAGAGATGTCACACCTGTGCATCGGTTCGAATGGCTTGCCCATGAGCTTAGCCAATACCAGCAGTACATCCCATGGAGGTGGAGTTTCTCGCACCGGAGGTGATATGTGATCAAGGTCTTTGAAAAAGCGCCCGACCACCTTCTCCTGCGCCACCGACTGCTTCCCAGCCCACATCCAGTAAGCAGAGATTGCTGCCATGTGCACCTTAAGGGTCATCGACCAAGCCCTTGCGGAGAAAGGGACCGCAGGTAGTCCAGAATGCTTGCCAAGGAACAGGAGGAAGGGTCCAGGCCCTTGTCCTGACACCAAATGGAGAATCTCTTCCATTTGAAGGCATAGCATTTTCTGGTTGACTCCTTACGGGACGCCTCAACAACGTTGAGGACTTCAAGGCCGGATAGACCCAAGGCCTGGAACTCTGCCAGCTCAGGAACCAGGCCGTCAGGTGCAGGGATAGAAGGTCCGGATGGAATACCTTCCCCTGACTGACTGAGATCAGGTCCGGTGGGCTGGAAGCCGCCTCGGGAGCCTGGAGCCGAGACTGAGGAGATCTGGATACCAGAACTGGCGAGGCCAGTCTGGGCTACCAGAATCACCTGCGCCTTGTCCTCCTCACCTTGAGAAGCACCTTGTGGATCAAGGAAATGAGGGAAAGCGTAGAAGAGGTCTGGGTCCACGGCCTCAGAAGGCATCCCCTACAGCGAGCCCTGCTGAGGGGCAGGCATGAAACAGTCTCAGCTTCAAGATTCTCCTGAGGCAAACAGGTCCACCTGAGGCATGCCCCAGTGGGAGAACAGATCTTGTACTACCTCTGGCAGCAGAGACCACTCGTGGGACGCAGCCCCTATCCGGCTTAGGGCATCAGCCAGAATGTTGGAGGCTCCTGCCACATGGATGGCAAGAAGATCCGCCTCCAGGTTGCGCATAAGTGACCAAATGCGGACAGCTTCCCTGCACAGAGGCATGGAGCGCGTCCCGCCCAGGCGGTTTAGGTTGTACATGGTCGTGGTATTGTCCGTCTGGACCTGAACCACTTGACCCCGTAGAAACGGAGCGAAGGTGGTGAGGGCTAGCAAACCGCTTGAAGCTCCAGCAGGTTGATGTGGCATCGGGACTCGAGGGACCAGAGGCCGTCGCTTGTGCTCCCCAGATGGGCACCCCAACCCATCAGAGAGGCGTCTGTCGATAGAGAGACCATCAGCTCGGGCGGACAAACGGGATGCCTCCTGCAGATGTGCTGGAACGGTCCACCACTGAGAGCGTTCCACATCCCTGGGTCACTGTCACTAGCTGATCCAGGGGATCAGGCGTTGTGACCATTGGCTGGCCAGCCCCCACTGAAGGGGACGCATGTACCAACGGGCCCAACGGACCACGCTGGTGCAGGCCGCCATGAGGCCTGCAGGGCACAATTGCCCAACCTGAAATGATTGGGCAAAGGAGGAAAGAACCTCGGCCCTGTCCGCCGGGAGCCATGCTCTGGCTCGTAGAGAGTCAAGCTCTGCCCCGATGAATTATATCATCTGCTTTGGCACGAGTTCCGACTTGGCCTCGTTGATGAGGAGGCCAAGCTGAGAGCAAACCTGGAGGGCCAGATCTCTGGACCGCTCCACCTCCATTCTGGAGGTGGCTGCAATCAGCCAGTCGTCCAGGTAGGGGTACACCCGGACCCTTCGGCACCGCAGGAATGCTGTCACCACTGCCATGCATTTGGTGAAGACCCTGGGAGCTAGGGAAAGGGCTGAAGGGCATGGCCTGGAACTCGTCGAGGGATCCCTCTGCCCTGAAGCAGAGGAATCTCTGGTGGGACGGACGGATTGGGACGTGAAAGAACGCGTCCTGGAGGTCCAGAGAACAGAACCACATGCCTCGTTCCAAGGATGGGATTATCTGAGACAGTGACCATCCTGAAGGTCCAAGACCTTAGGAATCTGTTCAGGTCGTGCATGTCTAGAATGAGGTGCCAGCCCCCCGTCCGTTTCGGGACCAGGAAGTACCTGGACACAAACTCCGGGTCTGGTGGAGGATCCGCCACCTTCCTGATCACTTCTTTTTCGAGGAGCAGGGCGATGTCGGCTCAGCGAGCAGACAGAGAGGCTGCGGACCCCGTAGCCCACCCCCGAGGGGCAACAGCTCGGAAGGGCGGGGCCTGCTCGAACTCCAGGGGCAGGTCCTTCCCTACCACCTCCAACACCCAGCGGTCTGTGGTGATAGCGGACCAGGCAGAAAGGAAGTGGCGGAGCCTGCTCTCCCATGGGGGACTTAGGGGAGTGACGAGGCTGGGGTTACACCCCTCAACCCGTCCACTGGGCAGGCTTGGAGGAGGGACCGCCGAGAAACCTCCTGGGCCTTTTCCTCCCTGCTTCCTGTTAGAGGAAGCTGCAGGCTTGGCTTTGGGGTGCCAATCGCGAGCCTGCTGGCCCTGATGCTGGTGCTGTTGGGCCGGACGTGCCGCAAGCGCAGAAGGACAAAAGGACTTATGTTGTTGGCGACGGCCCTTGTCCTTCTGGGCGGAGGTGACAGAGTCCAGAGAGCACTGGACTTTTCAATCCACTGGAGGTAGCCTTCCACTCCAGGGCCAAACAGGTCAGT
Organism: Neoceratodus forsteri; assembly: GCA_016271365.2. Classification (NCBI taxonomy): domain Eukaryota; kingdom Metazoa; phylum Chordata; order Ceratodontiformes; family Ceratodontidae; genus Neoceratodus; species Neoceratodus forsteri. The sequence goes on from CM028134.1 coordinate 687,373,415, forward strand.
CCCCAGGAAGAGGACATCCACCAGTTTATGCCGGGTATCCACCGTAAAGGTGGATATCCTCAGCCATGCTCTGCAGCGCGTGGCCACTGCAGCCGCAACTGATCTGGCACAGGAGTCTCCAATGTCCAGAGCCATTTGGAGCTGCTGTTTTGCCACAGCCCTTCCCTGGTCCCGTACCTGCTTGACCGTGGTCTGCAGGTCGGCCAGGAGATGAGGGATCACCTCATCCAGGGAGCCCATGAGGGCATGGGAGAAGTGTGCCATCAGCATGGCCAAGCTGGCCTGGCGGAGGCTGGGGGAGGACGCAGCGACACCCTCGCGCCCGCATAGTCCAGCTTTTGGATTCCTTTGTCGGGGGGCTTTTCCACATCCCTAGTATTCCCGGAACGCTGGAAAACGCTATCAGTGACCAACCCCTCCGCAGAGGGGTGCTCTGAAAAACCGGACAAAGAGCCGGTAGGGACCGCATACTTCCTGGCCATCCTGGCCAAAGGCGCAGGGCAGGAAGCCAGCTTCTGCCAGAGCTCTAAGGCTGGGCCAACAATAGCTTCAGCCACCGGAAAGGACTCCGTGGGCAAATCCCCTCGGTCCAGTATCTCCATCAGGGGATACTTGGCCCGGTTGGATATGGGCTCGAGCTGCATCCCGGTGGACTCCAAGATGAGACGAAGCAGACCATAAAGGACGATGGGCTCTCGTCCATCGACTGCCCCCCGGAGGACTCCAGGTCAAGGGGCCTGGAAAACAGGGAGGAGTCGTCGTCGGACTCAGAGGAATCCGCAAAGAGCTGCCTGGGGCCTGAGCCACCCTCCACCTGCCAAGGACGGTCGGGAGTGAGGGTGACCGACAACCTGTGGGGCAGACCCTGACCCGACAGAGTCCTTGGTCGGCGCCTCCAATTTCGGTTGTGGAGGCAGAGGTTCCACCAGTCGGTGGGGCAGCTGGTTTCGGCTGAACAACTGGCCCAGGCTTGGGCACCTCTACTACAGCGAGGGGCTGTTTTGGCCATTCGGGTGACAGCCACTTGATGGCCAGGGAAGGCAACGGCTTGTTCCCAGACAGAAGTAACTGCTGCCACATTAGGTCCTTATAGCATCGACGCAATTTGCGCCGCTGTCTCCTCTTCCAAGGAGGAAGACAAGGACGAACAGCACGCTATCGCGTTGAGATCTGAGATCACCATGTCGGAGGGATCATTGGACTGAGACGAGGTCCGAGACCAAGACCCTCGCTGTTTGCAAGGGCGGGTCTTGGCATGGGGAAACCCGCCTCGCTCGAAGCCTTGACCGGACTCCGCACGGAGGCACAGACAAGTCCTCGGTCTCCACCGGGGGAACCGGTGAAGAAGGGTTGTCGGCTTCACCAGTCTACAGCCCGTCTGACAGGTTGAGAAAAATCTCGACTGCGTCAATGGGTGTCTCGGCCGGCTGACCTGACGGGGACACCATGAAGCTAGCAGCCTTAGCCGCAACCTCGACCGAAGTAGAGTGTCAACTGTCCGGGGAAGGGGACCTCTCCCGCTCCCACGAACGCAGACGGTGGGACCTACCTTTCGAGTCCTTCTTTTTGGACCGAGAAGAATGTCCCGATGGCCCCTCTCCCTTCGTGGAGAGGGACTGGCAAAGCTCCTTAAAAGAAGCTGTGTAGGAGGATCCCAGAGAGAGCGGGATAAATGCCGCGACCGAGGAAGATGAAGATGTGGCCTGGGCCGCCTCCTCCTCGAGGGCGATCATCTGCTCGAGTTGCTCAGCTGAGCCAGCCGCTGGACACCGCCCAACGGGCCTCCTTGGACTTCACTCCTGGTAGCGCTCGGGCACCCAAGCGTAACCGGCAGCGACCTTCCAGGACGTTATCAAAACGAACGGCATAACTCGCAGGCCTGTGGGTCATGGATCTAGGCCGAGGCAGTAGACGCGACGGAGTACGGATCCGCTCCTGGACATTTTCTGCCCACATGGGCACCGCCAAAAATCGGAGTCGATTTGTCCATTGCAGCCGTGAGGGAGTAATTTGACCAAGTCTTGAAAACTTAAGAATTAGTTTCGATAACCAAGAATTAGGATCCAGTCTATACACAGAGCGTTATGAGGGAAACCCGAAAGCCCAAGCGTAAGGAAGATCTGGGGTCACGGGCGGAGCAGAGAGTTTTACCACCCGGGTGGGTGGGAGGAGCCAATTTGAAGACCTTCCGGCAAGATTTAAAGCAGCAAGGAACCTGCCAGACAGTGCGGATGAACAACATATCCATGTCCCTAGAAGCTGATCTTTTTAATTAAAATTCCAGGGCACCAACTAATGAAAAAATTACTTTTATGTTAAAAGCCCTAATCGGGCATTTCTGCAGCTGCTGCTGCTGCACTTGAGGACTCAACAGGAGTTTCCCTTAAAGGACTCTAGGCTTGGGGACAAAGAGCATAACCTTTGTTTTGCAAGAGCCTATAAGCTTGAAACCAGGCCAGGAAGAGATGAAGGTAAAGAAAAAGTCACAAACTGGTTTTATTAGCACTAATAGAATTTGAGTATAGCACTGCATCATCAGTTAACGGCCTGGAGTACTTGCATATTATAAGGGACGTGTTAAACAGGGAGAAGAGTATTGGGTCTATGATTGACCCTTGGGGGACACCATGCTTGACAGCAAAAAAGGAGGATCAGGTGCCTTGGAGCTTGACAACTTATGTGCAATTGATTAGGTAGTCGGGGAAGTTCCCATTTTTAACCAAACCAGTGAACAAAAATGCTAGTGTGATGGTACAGCACTCCTTCACACTGTGCTAGTGGTACCAGCATAGGCAGAAATAAATCCAGCTTTGTTGCTTATAAAACTAAGCAGAAACCTACCATTTTCCTTTTTGCAAAAATACATCTTCCACAGATGTATCCTGCGGCTATCCAAATGCCCTATACCTATGGTGTGCAAGTGAATTTCTGAGGATCAATACCTCTTAAATCAGATTAAATCCAAAAGGCCGAGTACATGTATTTTTTTTCTTATTGAGCAAGGTCAGAAAATCTATATAAAAATCTCAAACAACATTTCATCTGAAGCAGTCTTCCAGGAAATTAAAAAAAAACCAAAAAACAATGTACATATCTTCTTTGGCATTTTCACAGCTGCATAAATACTAGGCTACAGCCTGACCTACTCTATACTGACAGAACTGACAAAATAAATAAAGTCTTTCCAGCTATTACTAAAATAAAAATCCAGCACTTCAGATTACCAGGAACAGCCTGTGGTGCAGCCAGAAAAACACAGCAGACAAGATCTTAAAACAGTCTACCACTCACTAATAACAGACCGCTCATGTCAGATAACAGGCTGCTATTTTGTAAACTACCAAGAACACCCTAGCATTCTTTCCTGGTTCTGGAACAGCAGGATATTGCATTTAAAGGTTTGATGATAGACCAGGATACGGGCCAAATCTCTGAAGAATTTGGAATTTAGCAGGTATACTGAACTATAAGAAGCAAAGAATAATTACGTGCATAACTTCAGTGCACAAATATATTTAATATTTAAAAATGGATATTATGCCATTTCATAGGCTCCCCACCAACAATGTGGGAAGGTCAGGGCTCCCCCGGCTACAGCGTGGGGAGGTCAGGGCTCATACAACTCCAGCGAGGGAGCTCAGGACTCCCACAACTACAGTGGGGGAGCTCAGGACTTTCACAGCTACAGTGAGAGTGTTAAGGACTCCCACAGCTATAGTGAGTGTGCTCATATGATTAGGATATAAACCAAGCCTAACTGCTGTTTTGTGTTTTCTTTTTCTCCCCAGCCTCTCCTTCAGGTGAGCCAATGCTTCTGCCAACCAGTCCTGTTCCCCGAGCCTCCGCTCTCAAATGACAGCCATCTCCCCAGGTAACCCGGCGTAACCCTTCACCTCCTCCAAGGGGAAAGCACCAGCCAGGGAGCCGCAGACCAGTGCAATATCTTGGCCCGGGGAGGTGCTGCTGAGATGGAAGGCTTCGGAGGCATGGACGAGCTCGGAGAGTCAGGCAGCCGTCATCCGGCATGACATGGAACATTTTCACGTTTTCTGTGTACGTCCCTCCTTCGCCGTCGTGCAGTGCTCCTGGTCTCGACCAGAGGCCGCTGCCAACCGACAACTCCCTAACCCACCCCGGTGAGAGAAGAGCAGTCCCTCCGGATGCTACCCTTTCCCACACCTAACCCACCGCGTCCAGCGCACATTCCTCCCTGGAACCCGGTCGCCTGTGTGGGTCCAGGTAAGGCGCCTGCGCCTCAACCCTCTACGCAACCGGGCCGGCTCTAACTGCTGTTTTAATAAAAAACAAACCTATCTTAGTTGATCACAAAGTCGCACCCCTATTTTATTGAACAAAGGGCCACAATAGGCGTGATGCACACACATCACAGGTGTTGACAGCACATCCCTTTTAAGGTATGGTGGTAGTCCGCACCCAACTCTTGCATAAATATTTGCTTTTGCTCTGCAATTTGACAGTCAGAGTTATACTTATAACATGGGTTACCTTAGTAAATATGTGTAACTGGTCAGAAGGTGTCAGGTGGGCTTGGATTAAATTCACTATTTAATCCATGTTTCACTTGATGGATTCTTTTTTCTAGTCAGAGATCCTGTTCACAGAGTGGAGAGATCGGTAGAGAGTCCTGTGCTAAATGTAGACAGTAGCCATTTGTAAATTTACTTAGTGAGAGCAGTATTCCACCCTTTCCTCTCCCTCAACGGACATTCATTTCTCTCTTTTGGGAGAAACAGTACAAATGTTAGGTAGTGGCTCCGACTAAAGTTTCCTAATGGAGAAGCTATGTCCAGACAAGTGCAAAGAAGCGATGTGTCAGAAATTGGTCCCGTTCCAACTCATTCAAGTAACAGTGAAACGGGAGTCATACTGGCATATGATCGAAGTAGTGGCACTGTCATGGAATCCCAGGTTCCTGCTCACCAGTTGTCTTTGTCTAAATGGTTGTTGGTGGAATGGGCAGTACGTGGCAAAGATCCAAAGAGACGGCGTAGTAGTGAGAGTAAAAGCGCATCATCACAGTGCCCCTCTGACATATTGGTGACATCCAGTGCCGAACGAGAGGTGGCAATGCACCGTGTAGCTACCGCTGGAAGTGTTAGTACGGAGCAAAAGCAAAGACATCATGGAAAGAGCATTGGCATGCCTGAAGATGGCAAATAGTGTGGAAGTAGTGGCGACACTAACAGCAGTCGCCTTACACTGTCTGGTGTGGTTTTCTGTAGTGGGACACCAAAGAGTCTTGTAATTGTAACAGAGAACAACAGCAATTTTGTTACACATCTCTAAATAGTGTACCATCCAGACTTAAAAATGTTCACACAGCCAGTGAGCTTATACAGCACTGCATATTACTTTGTCACCATATAACAATTGACAAGTCGCAGTAACACATTGTATAGCAAGGTTTAAAGTGCAACCGTATCAAACAATATATGCACAGTAGATATGTATGGAAGCATCACATAGCACCGTAACAGTTAGACGTATGTACAGTCACATACATATGCTACCAAATTACGAAATTACAGTCCTTCATTCGCCCACTCTTAGTATGTGTCTTTGAACTGCAGTAGTAAGAGACTGTTCTGGTCTCACAGGTTTGCAACCGTACAGAGGCGTTTACTCACTTTGTAATGCACAAGTCGACGTTACAGTGCTGGTATGTGAGAAATCAGAGAATGCAGCACATAGTTGTGGCAACCGTGCCACAGACAAGAATTGCCAGTACCGCAATAATCCAGTAATAAAGGCATGAGTATGAAGAGAACCTCTGTCAGCAGCACAGCAACGAAAAGTAGAACTCCCTCTCAGCTATACTGCTGCTATACAAAATGCACGTACAGTGCTGTTGATATGAAATGACTTACCACCGTCAGTCATCATGTATCTAATAGTTACAAATTTTGTAATGCCGTGTGCCATCGAGCTCCAGCACAGCAGTAGTGTAAAGTTTTAAGTATAGAAGCCAGACCTGCAGTTCTCTCTGCGTGACTTCTTGTACTACAGACGACAGCTGTCTCGACACATACAAGCCATACTAGGTAAGTTACCAGATGAACAAAAAATGTTACAAACACAATAACTTGCAGAGAACACCAAACCTAACTATATGTAAAGTAATATTCATGTCACAGGCAAGCTGCAGTCAGTGTAATGCAATCATACCACACAAACAAACTGTATAGTGGAGTAGCTGTTTAATGGACACCTATACTAAACACAGAATCACCCAAAATTCAGCTGTGCAGATATCCTTCTATGGCAGCATATTATAAAGTGGTACTGTATAATCCTTCATGAATGACAAAACGAGTACTAAAACACGACAGTGAACCTTCAGCATGAATAAAAGCTACTAAACACACATTTTGTAAGGGACTACTTTGCAGGGTGGAAGGATAAGAACAAAATTACTTACCATAGTAATCTTGTTTCTTCCCAGTGATGCTCAGATATTCATAACTTTATGCAGTAAGCCTGAGGGGTTGGACTGCCCGGAGAGATGGAACACATGCAAATGATGGAACACTTTGCACGTCAGCATCTTTCAAACACTGCCTCTACTAACTGCCTGTGTTCTAACCTCTACAGATCTTATAAAGGAGCTGAAAAGGTAGGCCCACAATAATGTAGTACTGAAATATTTTTTTTTTATTATTAAAATTGAGGTTACCCTACAATATGGATTTACCAAAAAAATAAATAAACCTCCAACTGGAGGAACAAACAATTAAGTAAAGTTAGAACAACATGCCACAAAATACCAAAAAGATAACACAATGAAATTCTGTTCACCTAATTAATACAGGGGCAGAAGAAAGAATTTCACTCCAAGGGTGTATTGTGACATGGTGGCACCAGTATGCGGAGTGCAGAGGCTGAAGTTCTGGAAGGGGAGGTAGAGAGGGAAGTTATGAATATCTGAGCATCACTGGGAAGAAACAAGACTTCTATGGTAAGTAATTTTTTCTTCTAACCCCAGTAATGCTCAGTATATTCATAACTTTATGCAGACTACCAAGCAGTACCCCTGGAGGTGGGCACAGGACTCTACTTTGGAAACAGACTTTGCAGGACTGCTGTGCCAAACCTAGCATCACTCCTGGATAAAATATCTAGGTTGCAGTGTTTGGAAAGGTGTGTACCATTTTCCAGGTAGCTGCTTTACATATATCCACCAATGGGACATCCATGGCAGCTGCCAAAGTAGCAGCTGTCCCTCTTGTAGAATGATACCTCAATCCTGATGAGGGCTCCCTACCAGCATTAGTGTAACAGAACTGGATACACTGGACTATCCATCGAGAAATTTATCTTTTTGAGGCTGGATTACCTTTTCCTACATCCCCATAAGTCAGGAACAATTGCTTTCTATCCTGTCTAAGGTCTTTAGTGGCTGTCAAGTAATAACTGAGGGCCCTCTTCACATCCAAACTGTGAAGCCTCCTTTCACCAGAAGTGGCATGATGTGTGAAAAAGACAGGGAGAGTGATGGAGTGCTGTAAGTGAACAACAGAGACCACCTTGGGGAGAAATTTTCAGTTTGTTCTAAGGACTACTTTATCCCTATGAAAAAAAATAGTCCTGATCTATGCAGAGAGCCCCCCCCCCATTGCTTAACCAGATGACGCACACTAAGCTGAAAGCTTGTTTACAGGTGCAACCTGGGAGCACAGGGAAGTTAAGTAACTAGCTCTGGTCACACAGTGAGCAAGTGGGGGCTGTCTGATTCAAACCCTGGTCTCCAGATTTGCAGCTCAGAGACTTAAACCACTGCACTATACTGCCTCTTTGCAGAAGTGATTGCCACTAGAAAAACTGTTTTCCAAGTGACATATTTTAGATGAGCTGTAGCCATGGGCTCAAACGGAGTAGACATTAGCTTAGCTATACACACATTCAGGTCCCAAATTGGCACTGGTGGCCTGTGAGGGGGATGCAAATGATTCAGGCCCTTAAAGAACATTTTAAAAATAGGGTCTGAAGCTAATGTTACCGTGTTCCCTGCAGAAAGGTAAGCAGACACTGCTGCAAGGTGAACCTTCAAAGAACTAGGCTGTAGACCCAGAGAATGTAAATGGGTGAGATAATTCAATACCACTGGCAATCCAGCCTGGGCTGGTACCAGAGTCTTGCCCAAACACCAGACAGAAAATCTCTTCCATTCGGAGGAATAGATTTTTGTAGTAGAACGTTTTCTGTAACCTCTTAGAATATTTTAGACAGGTTCAGAAAGTTTTAAATTAGCATATTCTAAGTCCTCAAGAGCCAAGCTTTGAGATTGAGGGACTTGAGATTTGGGTACAACAGAGTTCCCCGGTTAGAGGTCAGTAGGCTGTGCCTCTGATGAAGATGTATTGGGTTTGCAACAGACAGTGAAAGCAAAAAAAAAGAGTACCATGGTTGCCTCAGCCAGTCTGGAGCTATCAAGATCAGTGATGCTGCCTGGGATCTGAGCTTGACCAGTACTCTGTAGATCAGAGGGAAAGCATAAAGGAACCTTCCTGACCAATCCAGACTCAGAGCATCCAGAGTAAGCGTTCCCTGATCTGGTGGTCTGCAACAACACTGTGGCAGATGGTGGGTCTGGTGGGATGTGAACAAGTCTATCTCTGGAGTGCCCCACCTTCTGAAAATAACTTGTACCGCCTGTCTGTTTAGGGTCCATTCGTGATGGGTCTAATTTATTCAACTCAATGCATCTGCCAGGGTACCGTCTTTCCCCGGCAAATGAATTGCTTGCAGAGATACTCCCAATGAGTAGGCCACAGTCCAAGTCTTTATGGCTTCTGAGCAGAGAAGGTCTGACTTTGTGCCTCCCTGCTTGTTTATGTAATACATTGTGGTGGTATTATTGTCTGATCTGACCTGTACCAACCTGCCCTGGACTAGGGAACAAAACATTTTTAGAGCTAGCAAAACTGCTCTGAGTTCCAGTAGATTTATGTGCTGAAGGGACTCTGTGGCTGACCAAGTGCCCTGGGTCGTGTGTTCCCCTATATGGGTGCTCCAGCCCAAAATGGATGCATCTGTTGTGAGAACCACTGAAGGATTCTCTTTCTGAAAAGGAACTCCTTGCCTTAAATTGGATTCCTCCTTCCACCACAGGATGGCCTGTAGGAGTGCCCTTGTTATTGGAATAAGCTTTGAAAAGGGATCTTTTCTCTGACACCAGTGAGACCTGAGGTGGAACTGGATGTCCCATGTGGAATCTGGCCCCCAGCACTGTGCCTGTGGAAGCAGTCATGTGGCCGAGAAACTGTCTTGCAGTTTTTAAGTTGTGCAGCCTGAAAGAGCTTGCTATTAGTTGAATGCTCTTTATCCTCTCCAGAGGCAGATATGCTCTGGCTTGTAAGGTATTGATCTCTGCTCCTATGAACTGCAGTACCTGTACAGGAGTGAAGACTGACTTTTTGTAATTGATCAGGAATCCTAGAGACTCCAGGAGATCCTGTGTGACCTTCAAATCTTGCTGCACTTGCAGGGGAGATTCTCCCACGACCAACCAGTCGTCCAGGTAAGGAAAAACAGATATTCCCTGTCTGCGAAGATGTACCACTACAGCTGCTATGGCACTTTGTGAACACCCTTGGGGCCGAAGAAAGGCCAAACGGCAGGGTTGAAAACTGGTAGTGACCTGAAGGGAGTCTGAATCTGAGGTATTTTCGGTAAGACTCCTTTATGGGGATGTGGAAATAGGCGTCTTTCAAGTCCTGTGATGCCAACCAATCTCCTTTTTGAAGTGTTGGCAGAATCAGAGCCAAAGTTACCATTTTGAACTTTGTGTTTTTCAAGAACTTGTTTAGAGCTCTTAGATCCAATATGGGCTGCCACTCCCCACTATTCTTTGTGGTTAGGAAGTATCTGGAATAGAAGCCCTTTCTCCTCAGAGATTTTGGAACTGGTTCCACTGCTCTCAACTGTAGCAGGTTTTGAACCTCTGCCTCCAAGAGCATCTTTTCTGCTAGGGAGGAAGAACTGAAAACTCTGGACTTTTGACGAGGAAAGGACTTGAATTCCAGAGACAGACCCGGACCCACCACCTTCAGAACCCACTTCTCTGTGGTAATGTTCAGCCAAGCCTGAAGGAAGTGGGACAGTCTGCCTCCGACAGAGAGGGAGGAGGTGGCCTGTGGTTCAGGGGGTCTGTTGGGTCTGTGACTGAGGCGGAGTATGGGATCCTCACCTTGAGCCCCTTCTGCCCCTGCCCCTGGAGTATCCCTGCTGTGGGTACTGCTGGTACTGGGGTAATGCCACAGGTTGGAAGAAGGGCGTGGTGTAAAAGAACCTGCCCCGGCCTCCCCTTCCATAAGGCCTGGTGGATGGAGAAGCTCTCTCTTTGGCAGAGTTGCTTCTGTAAGTGGCCTTATATTCATCCACCTTCTTCATGTATGCCACAGTGGACTCTCCAAAGAGAATCATCCTGAGTGAGGTTTGTATCTCCTTGCCAAGCAAACCTCCTCTGTGCCACCATATTCACCATCCATCTGGCTGCAGTGTCATTAGTGTCAGCAGCCATCTAGAACTGGTACTTAGCTGCATCTAGCCCAAACCTGGCAGTTTCAGCCAGGTCATCTGACAAGGGTGAGGGAGCTTTCTGAGACATGGCCAGGACTGACTGGCACAGAGATTTCTGATACTGGGCAGCATATGCCTGGAAGGTAGCCTGATGCACAGCCAGAGGCGCTGACAGGTACCCTTTTTTTGGCCATACTTTCAATTTTTCTAGAGTCCTTGTCCGGAGAATGCAAGGACAGAGGGACCCTAGCCTTGTCACAGGCAGCTTGCTGTATGACCCCCGGTGGTCAGGGTGGGAGAAGAGAACAATTAGCTCCCTCCCTTTCCAGCTGGTATTTTTTGTCCATCCTTCTGTCTATGGGAGGAGTGGAATTTGGTGCCTGTAAAATCTTTAATGCACCTTTTTTAAAGAATTTATAGACAGGGAGGAGGAGGAGGAGGAGGAGAGCCTTTGTGGGTGTTAACCCCATAATCTCTAGGTACTCCACCTCTTCCTCATCTTCGATCTGTTCAGTGGTGATGTCCAGTGCATCTGCCATCCTCCTGACAAAGGTAAAATGGGATGAAAAATCCTCAGACACCCTTGGAGGAGAACCAAAGTCCTGTTCAGAGGACACTTCTGGTTCTACTGGATCATCACCACCACCACCAAAAGTATCCACTCCTTCTTGAGGGAGAGGATGCACATTACTGCCAACCTGGGGACCGGGTGCAGGAGGCTGTTGAGGAGAAACTATTGCCTGTAGACACTGAATTATTTTAAAGGCCTGAGCAATCTCTTGGGCCGTAGGTACAGGCAAAGCTGTCACAGAAGTCCCCAGTTTAACAGTCGAGGGCTCTGTGTACTTCAGTTTTTTGCTTCTTTTAGCAGAAACCGGGGAGTCAGCCGGTTCAGTAACTCTTTTTGTTCCCTCTGTGCCCGTCTCAGGGGCAGGAACAGACAAAGATGTGGGTTCAGCCACAATATCTTGGGGTATCGGCTGGTCAGAGCCAGACGGACCCCTTGGAATTTTCATTTTAAGCCTTTCAAGGTGTTTCTCAATGGTCTTCTCAGGGAATGTTTTACATACATCATATTCCTCTTTTAAATGATCAAAGCCCAGACAAACTACACAAAGTGTGTGTTTGTCTGCTTTTGCAAACATCTCTCCACATTGACTACAGTTTTTGAGTTTCCTTTTTGGATTTTTCTGACACAATTCAAAAACAAGCAACCGCTAAGGCAAAATTTTTTTTTTTTTTTTTTTTTTAATATAAATAAAATCAGTTCCGGAACCGATGGAACCAGACTGTTTACAAAATACGGAACAGGGTTAGCAGTTCAGTAACTGAAATTTATTGGTTACAAAAAATAAGTAAAATTAACTTTTTAAAGTATAAATAAGGCAGTTCTTTAGTCAGAGAACCCCGATTTCAGCTAAAACTATCCTGGTTCCCCCACGGTTATCCCGAACCAAGAAAAACTAATTTAAATGTAAATAAGATTAATTATACAAAATAACTAATAGAAGCAGTAAATGAAAACAAAATATACTGAAGGTCAGTATTTGTCGTTTTCTTCACGCAGAAGAAAGTGGACGAACGGACTCAGAGAGACTAGACTTTTCAGGCGGAGATAAAAATCTGAAGAGGTTAGAACACAGGCAATGTTTAAAAGATGCTCACACGCAAAGTGTCCCATCATTTGCATGTGTTCCATCTCTCCGGGCAGTCCAACCCCTCAGGCTTACTGTATAAAGTTATGAATATACTGAGCATTCCTGGGGTTAGAATATGTTTTAACCCCCCAAAACAGGGATATGCCTGATTTTGTTGGGGTTTTGCACTATAGGGGAAGTAACCCATGTTATAAGCGTAATAACCCACTCCAGGGTGTGGGGTTATAGGCATTTAATCCACACCTGGAGCGCTACGAGGACACTCTGCCTGCGACCTCATGCCTCACAACACACCCCAGGTGTGGATTAAATGCCTATAACCCCACACCCTGTCATGGGTTATTGCTTACATATGGATATAATACCACATATGTGCACAGAATACAAAGAATCTGGAATTTTAACCACTGTTCTTATACAACAGTAAACAATGTAACTATTGGAAGGAATCAGATGTGTTGATTTTGTATTTCTGTTCACCACGATAGCCCTGTGTGTTTAAACCGACTTTTTTTGTGGCTTTGAGGGGGAGCAATAAATTGTGGACTACAAACCCACAAAAAAATTGCAAAGTTAAAATCAGTGGTAATTTCCATGTTTATTTTTCTCATCTACTGTTTATCAAACTGCTGTTAATTCTCAGTGTCACAGAATTGAATATGCAATTATTTTTATACAAGTTCCAGGCTATTAGTACACTCTACAGTAGAACAATAGGTAGTGCATAGGTTCACTAAACAGTAATTACATTAAAACAGTAAATTAAAGCAAGCTAACAAAATTGTGTTTCAGCAAATTTCCTTGTTATGCAACATTATTATGTCGTATTGTTATACAACATGCAATATTGGTTTTGGTGATGCCTTGTCAACCTGCCCTACACAAAGATTTCCACACTCATGATGCATCATGGAGAGAGCTGTTCCACAGTACTCCAAAGCTGCAGAAACACTACTTCAAAATCAACAGCAGAAGTACAGAGCCACCTGCTGTTACGAACTTTGCAACTGACAAGACATGGATTGATCAACATACTAGTATTATAGTACAAGAGGCAATACATTACAGAGAGATTATTTTCTTTTAAAATGCTGAACTGCTTTGGGCTACACATGACCTAAAAATCAGTCAACACTCTCTAGGGACTGTCACGCTGGGCTGAGAGAATCGCTACATCACAATGAAGAGTCCTAAACAGGACAAAACACATGGCAGTGGTTTGCTGTCTGCCGCTTTCGAGGACTGTGTGAGGCCTAGTGCACATTTCAGTCCTATTTAAAGCTAAGCCAGCCATAAAATCAATATGGTGCTTGCTTATATTAACCATGATGTAGAACACCAACCAGTCGGCACAGTGGTAGCGCTACTGCTCGCGATGCCTACGACCACAGTTCGGGAACGAGCTCCAGTTGATGACGGCCAGCTGTGTGGAGGAAGATCGAGCATCCCAGGGTACACTCTCATCCTCGGGTGTGGGTGGGTTACCGTCCTCGCTGCAATACTGCTGCCTGGGTGACCACAAGTGGTAGTGCAGTTAAGGACACTGCAGGTGGGTGAGATGCTGGCCAAGTTACAGAGCAGCTGCATGTAACAGCATGTGTATACTCCTTGGACATCCCATGCATGCCTCCATCTCTGGGGGGCCTGGGAGAAACAAGGAAAGACCCTGTTGCCAATGGTGACGACAGCGCCGGTGGACTGAACATGGACCGCACCAGGAACCCTCAGAATCCGCTTGACGAGCACTACATGCAGGTAGGAGGTGGCCTCTATTGCTTACTCCCAATTTCAAGTCATAATCCTCTGTTGTGACATCACAATATGTTGCCATGGGAGTAACTATGATGTCACAAGCAGTGTATTAGACCATTTGGCCTATTCTGCTGGCTTTTAGTATGTTAGTATGTTAGAAATACAGAACTAATGTGAAACACAAGCTGAACTTTGTCTAAAAACAGCATGTTTTGTTAATGTTTTCCAAAAATTATCAGCTGCGCTTTATTTTTTTTGTGTTATTTGTTTATGCGCCCCTGGTCAGCCACTCCTTCGGGCCGCCTAGGACCATGCCATCCCCACCAATCACCTCCACCACCATCCCGCTGTTCCTTACCCGTGGCGCCTCCCCCCACAAAGTTTGCCAGACATACCCCTTTGCATGGTGCTCCCCATACTGGCCACCAGGGAGGGGAGTGCTTGCCCACAGGCATGGAAAATTCACTGGGGCACACAGAGGGACTGGCATGGGCACTCCTGGGCTGTTAGGCAGCGGGTGGGGGCCTACTGCTGTCATCTGGCCAGCAGAGCAGGTATTTTCCTGTTTTTGCCCCCACCACCCCCTGCCCCAAGATGGCCACACACCACGGCATCCTGTAGAAACACACCTGCGGCACGTGGTCACCCACACCACAAGGTGCATCACCGCAACCAGCTACCAGGAGCCACACATGAGCGATGCAGGCTCCAATCCCCAAGAGGAAAGCATCCCAAGTATGCTCGAAGCCCTTCTTGCCGGCCTCCGTTCCTGTCATCCCAGGCTCTGGCGCGAACCCAGGTCACCAGTGTGTTGGGCAATCCCCTATCGCCCAGCACCATGGAGCCGGCAGCTGCTCTTTATTTACTTTTTGCACGCCCTCTTCCATGGAGCTATGTCTTACCCCAAGTGGTGATGGGGGTGAGAATTTACCCAGGAGTCTTCTGCATAGTCGGGTAGCACTGCCAACAGTGGTGCTAGGCCAGATATAGCAGGGTCCCTCATGGGTTCTGGGGCCATTTTCCAGTTTCTCTCGGTCCACTAGGACATCAGTACCCCCATGGCACTGTGCAGGGATGCGTATGGCAGTGCCCGGTAGACATCCTCTCTCCCACTCTACTTAACGCTGCACTACCACCTGTGGTCACCCCGGTGGCAGCACTGCAGCGAAGGCAGCGACCCTCCCTCCCCAAAAGAGGAGAGCATCTTCTGGGAGGCTCAATCCTCCCCCCTGCCCCCTCTCAGACGGGCCTTCCGAAGACCCTAGCTTGTTCCCAAAACAGGGTCACTGGTGTTGTAAGTGGTAGTCCTACCGCTGCATTACTGGGCCAGCAGACAGTTCATCAATTGTTTAAAGAAACCCTGTCAAGTCAGAAATTATGTTGTGGTTAGTGGAGTGGAGGAGGCTGAAGGAGGAGTGGAGGCGATTTGGGTAACCCTGCAAATGAGGGAAGAAAAAAAAAAACTGAAAATAGGGTTGGTATACAGGCCCCCCACAATTGAGGAGGCTCTGGAGGGTAAACTGGTTGAGAACATTGAGGGTCACTGTGACCTAGGTAAGGGCAGGGTGGTGGTGATGGGAGACCTTAATATGCTAGGGGTGGATTGGGACACCATGACATCCTCTGTAGCCAGGGAACAGCGACTGATGGACGTTTTTCAGGATGCTTTCCTGGTCCAACAGGTGGGGGAACCTACTAGAGAGGGGCCGATATTGGATGTTGTCCTAGCAGACAGTGATCAGATAAGAGGCCTAGAGGTGTGCAGTCCACTGGCAGGTGGAGACCATGCCACGGTCTGGTTTCTGCTGTATATATGGGGTGAGGAAAACCGTACCAATACAGTAGTGGTAGACTTTAGGGGAGCGGACTTCGTGGGTATGGGTAGGATTCTAAGAGAGGTTAGACAAGATTAGGCCAGACATGGATGCTGGAAGATTGTTGGAGACCATTAAAAAAGGAGTACAGGAGGCTGCTAAGTACTGTACAAAATTAAGGTGAAAGCATGGTAAAATCAGTAAGCCATGTTGGATAACTAGGGAGGTGCAGGAGGCAGTGAGGGATAAAAAGGCCGCTTATGCACGTTTTAAATGCTCGGGGGGGGGGGGAGAGACAAGGAGAGAGGTGAGTATGAAATATCGGCCAGGAGGGTCACCAGACTGGTGAGGGAAGCCAAGACAGGGATGGAGCAAAACCTGGCTAGGAGTATCCTGAGGAGTGGGAAGGGATTCTATAGATATATAAGAGAGAAGCGAAAAGAGAGGACACAGATCAACAGGATTAAAATTATGGGAGGATGGGCTCAAGAAGCAGGGGAACAGGCAGAGGTGCTAAATGAGTACTTTGCCTCAATCTTTGCAGATGGGGATTGGAGATCCCTACAGGTTGATGGTAGGAAAGAGCATTCAGTTAAGGTGAGAAGTTGGTCTGAGACCGTAGGAAGGAATGAGGCTGGGGTACAGACAGGACCAGACCCAGAAGGGGTGGGGAGGTTGAGTGAGGGGGAGGAAGGGGGGGAGAAATCACAGTAGATAGGGTGCGGGAGGCCCTTTGGAAGCTAAAGACTGATAAGGTGCCGGGGCTGGATGGGCTACACCCGAGGGCTGTGAAGGAATTGGCGGAGGAGCTGGCAGCTCCACTGGCTGCACTCTTTAATACCTCTTTGCAGATAGGATGGGTGCCCCAAGACTGGAGGCTGGCTCATGCAGTGCCTATTCATAAAGGGGGGTCTAGAGAAGAGATGGGGAATTATAGACCTGTCAGTCTAACGTCTGTGTTTGGCAAAGTAATGGAGGGATTTATCAAGGAGAGGATTGGGAGGCAGCTGGAATGGTTAGGACACCAGGATGATAAACAGTATGGCTTTGTTCCAGGGAGATCGTGTCAGTCCAGTCTTGTAGAGTTTTATGACTGGGTGACGGAGGCTTTGGACAGACATAGGCCGGTGGACGTCCTATGCCTAGATTTCAGCAAGGCGTTTGATTCAGTACCACATTATGGGCTGATAAAGCTAGGGGCGATGGGGGTGGGAGGGCAGGAGCTAAATTGGGTTGAAAATTGGCTCTCGGGGCGTTTACAGAGGATAATGGTGGGTGGGATACTCTCCTCTTCCGGGAAGGTAATCAGTGGGGTCCCTCAGGGTTCTGTATTGGGGCCACTCCTGTTCAACGCCTATGTCTCGGATATAGGGAAGGGGATTAGGAATAGGTTGAGTCTCTTTACGGACGATACAAAACTGGGAGCTCTGGTGGATTGTGAAGAAGCGAGGAAGGCAGTCCAGGGGGATCTGGATACCCTGGAAGGGTGGTCAAGGAAGTGGGGACTGAAATTTAATGCTGGGAAATGTACGGTACTACATTTGGGGGTAAGAAAAACCCGGGCCATGAATACACCCGGGGGGGGGGTCACACTGCAAGTCACAATGGGAGAAAGGGATTTAGGGGAGGTGATAGACGTCAAAATGAATAACTCTGAAAATTGTAGAAGAACTGCCACCAAAGCAAACAGGAGAACTGCGTCCAGAAGGAGGGAGGAAGGTGATCCTCCCTCTGTATAATGCCTTGGTCAGGCCGCAGCTCGAGTACTGTGTACAGTTCTGGAGACCTCATCTGAAAAAGGACATTACATTGCTGGAGAGGATCCAGAGGAGAGCGACCAGGATGATTCAGGGTATGGAGGGGAAGCCTTATGAGGAGAGACTGGAAGAGCTTGGGCTTTACTCACTGGAGGAGAGGAGGAACAGGGGAGATATGATAGAGGTTTTCAAGTATGTAAAAGGAATAACCAAGAGTGGAACCAAGGAGCTTTTAGGCTAAAGAAGGGGGGGAGACAACTAGGGCCATGAGTGGAAGCTGAGGGGACATTTTCATGGGAGCATAGGAAGCATTTTTCACTGAGAGGGTGGTGGGAGTCAGTGGAATGCGCTGCCTGAGAGGCTGGTGGAGGGATTCAAGAAGGGGTGGGATAGGTACAAGGGGAAACAAACTAAAGAAGACCCTCTTGGGGCTGGGGGGGGTGGTAAGGCGGGCAGCCATTAGGTTGCTGGCTTTCGAGCAGACAATGACAGACCATTTGGCCTATTCTGCTGGCTTTTTGGTATGTTAGTAAGTGTTTCGGCACATAAAGCTCCTAAAATATGGACCAACATTCCAGATTCTATTAAGGTACAAACTTGTATTATGGATTACAGTTAATTTAAAGTTGTACATAGCACAGAAACATAGGAAAAGAGAAGGGCAAAAAAAAAAAACAGGAATTGTCTAGCCAATCTGTCCCAAGATTCCCAAACGCAAAATCCCTCTAGCATCCATTAATCTCTCCCAGCCTCTCCTTCTCACCCCATATTATTCTGATAACTCATTTAAATGACATGACCGGTACTGCTAATAAATAAACATGTAACTTTGTATGGTAATGCTGCTGCTAATTACACACTATTTTCTTTCTTATTTTGTTAGCCGGCTGGGTACACAGATACCAGGGACCATTTTCAAGTATAAGCCAAGATAGCAAAACATGGTAAAATAAAAAAACAAGTACAAAAATACAGGGTACAGTAAGTTGTTACAATGCATTAAGTGATACAAAACAAGGGGGACAGAAATGAACTGGGTAAAAATTGACATTAATGCTAAGCAATTATGCTGCACACAGTCTTTGTGGCAGCGAAGTGCCCAACAGATATCATCACGGGATTTAAGAATGCATGGGATAGACATAAAGGAATTCTGGAGGTCAGGGGTAAGGGGCAACAGACTTCTAGAAAAACATAAACTGAACTTACAAGCTCAAATGGGCAGACTGGGTGGGCCATAGGCCCTTATCTGCCGACACTGTCTATGTATCCATGTATTAAAACCATTCTCTCAGGCATGAATCAGGGCCAGATCACCTCCACCATCTTTGCTGACCTGGCCAAAGCCTTCAACACCATAGCCCACCCCCTTCTCCTTGATAAGCTTGCAGCAGCAGAGCTTTCCGTCTCTGTTACTACCTTGTGGATAGGACTCAGTTAGAAATGGAGATTCCCTATTCCCCTCTCTCTCCCTATGGGCCAAGGATCTGTCCTTGGCCCATTACTATTTTTGGTCTTCCTAAACGACCTCCCTGCACCTCTACATCTATCCATATGTACGCAGACAATATAGTTCTTTTTGCCTCTGACTCCTCCTCCTCTGATCTGAGGACAAGACTCCAGCTGGACTTTGACAACATTCAGCACTGGCTCCAATCAAATCGGCTGTCCCTCAATGGAAAAACAAAATGGTCTCCATGACCCTTGGTACTAGGCAAAAGCTCTCCAGGCGTAACCCCTCCTTCCACACCTTAGATGGGTCCTCCATAGAGGATGTTCCTTCTTTCAAGTACCTCGGGGTTTGGCTTGACCATCACGTTGACTTTTCTGGGCTTGTGGACACCATCCATAAAAAACTGCACCCAAAACTAGGTGCGTTATACAGAAACCGTGGGTGCATCTCCTTGCCAGCTCACAGAGTCATTCTCCAGAAAATGATTCTCCCTATTTTTGACTATGGAGACACAATTTACAGTGCTGCTCCTAAGTCCACTCTAGGCAGACTGGATCCCCCCTCTTTCACTCATTCTGCCACTTTGCCCTGGACTGTCCACCTCACGTCCACCATTGCTCCCTTTACACCTCCCTCTCCCTTCCCTCCCTTGAAGTCAGGCACCTTGCTCATTGCTCCTCCTTTATTGCTAAATGTGGACTAGGCTCCCCCCCCTTAACTCTCCTGTCTTCTATCCCTCCCCCCCACTTCCTCCTACACCCTTCACAAATCTGGATTCCACTCCCTAGCACTCACTTCAAGACATCCTCGGTTGGCCAGGTTGCTTTCTCCTACAGCTTCCCTAAACTATGGAATTCTCTCCCCTATCCATCCGCTCTGCCTCTTCCCTTCATTCTCTCTTCTGTGAGACTTCCTCTCTCCCTCCTGCTATTGTACCCAATCTCCACCTCTGCTCCTTCACTCAACTACTTCTCCCCACTGTCTCCCCTTGTCGCCTGTCTCTTTAACCCTTCCCTAGCCCCCCAACTTATCCACACCAGAAACCCACATGTATAATTCCATGATGCACTTGAAATTGTATCTTGTACTATATCCAGGCCTACCTTCAATTTGTTTACATTGCCATTCGTTGTTGATTGTTCTTGATGCAAATTTTGTTCTCTTCCTGCTTTGTAAATATTGTTTTGATTTATGTTTTTCCTCTCTTTACCACTTCCCCCAGGACGCATCCAGAAATGAGCTGATATTCAGCTCAGTATGTCTTTCCTGGTGAAGCTTTTCAAAATAAAATGTAATAAAAAACAAAAGCTACGTCGGCTTGTTGGCGCAGCGGTTGGATTTCCGCTTGCGACACCGGTGACCCGGGTTCGGGAACGGACTCGGGTCGATGGAGAGCCGGCCGGGGGAGAAGGTTGGAGTGTCCATAGACAGCCCGCTTCTCCAGAGGGGAGGGTGGGGAACGCCGGCACCTGCTGGTTCTCTGGCGGAGGCTGGGAGCATAGCAGGGCCGCAGGGCTCTAATTTGGGAGTGACAGACGCTGCTGCTCGCTTTGACGTCAGGTGGCACGTCACTCAAGGGGAGAAAACTGAGGAAAAACGGCTCCCTGGCTAAACCAGATGATGGCTCTCTGGCCCCCTCGGTGCCAAGGCTTCACGACCTCCCACCTCAGCAACACCTGGAGCCTATGCCGCAGTGCGCTGGACAACCCCCACCGGTGCCTTCCCTCTCAGAGGAGGGGGACCCACCCAGCGAAGGGTAATGTCAGGCTACCTCCAGGGGGTTGCGATCTGAGGTAGGGTAGGTGGTGGAGATGGCGGACAGACGAGAAGGGACCTTGGGGGCCCGATGGAGGTGCTGGCCAGGAGGAGCACAGGAGCAAAAAAAAAAAAAGCTTCCAGAGTCACTCTGACACCCTGGGGGGTCACAGCACGACAGGAGGAGAATGGATACTTTGCCCTTGGATGGGGCCATCTTATCTTCAGGGGGCATTTACAGGTAATGAAAGCAGTGAGGGAGGTGTGGGATTTAAACTGAGGGTGTGATCCAGTGGCCTGCATGGAGCAGACAGGCCATTTCAAAGACCAGGGACAGCTGCGGAGAAGGCCTTCTGCCCCCTACACATGGTAACGTGTGGGCACCATAATAGAAGGCTGGAGAAGGACCGGAGGCCTCGATGGCAGGACTCTGGCCTGAGTAGGAGAGCGAAGGGTTGACAGCTCTTTTTCCCCGCTGGATCTGTCAGCAAGGCAGCCTAGCAGGTAATCCCAGAGAGCCTGAGGGGGTGAACGAACCTAAGGTCGAGTAGAGGGGACAGTGATGCATGGAGTAAGGCGTCGTCAAGGCAAACCTACAGATGCAGTTCTACATCTTTTTAGTCTGGACAGGCAGGAGGATGAGGTCTATGTGTAGATGGGAGAACAACAATCCAGCAGAGGAAGTAAAGGGCCCTGGGCAATGGCAAGCCTTACTTCAGAGGTCACAACATCCTTGACCCAAAAAAACAACTCCTAGTCTCTGGTTCACATGCCACACTGTGAGTCCAAAGTGGTCAGACAATATCAAGGATGGCGCCCAGATATTGGAAGGCAGTCACTAATTCAAGCGGTGAGCCATCGAGGGACAGGATGTGGTGGAGCATATTGTCACCTGCCCATCTAGCTAGTCTGGATTTCAACCTGAACAGCATGGCTTTAGTCTTCTGGGCATTTATCAAGATTCTGCTGGCAAGGAACCATTTTTGGGCAGTGCCAAAATTTTCCATGAGTGTGACTGATAGTTCAGCTGGGATCTGAATTACTGGTAGAGGATAAGGTCATTGGCATATAGTGGTGAGTTGCACATGATGTTATTCTCGGGAAGGGAGTTGATGAACAGAGAAAACAAGACAGACCCAAGTATGAATACTTATGTGACCATGGCATAGACCACCCAGATGCTAGAACTGGCCTCCTCTGTGCAGACCACCTGAACTGGCCCTGAAAGGTAGTCATGAAACCATGCTGTGGTCAAGGTGCAGCACCCAACACAGCTCAGCTTACCCAACAGGATGTTGTGGTCCACCAGGTCAAAGGCTTAGTGAGATCCACGAAGATGGCGCCTGTTAGCACTAAGCAGGACAAATTCAAACAATGTGCCCAATGTATCTTTCATTGATATAAATATTTTAATAAAGCAAAAAATGTAATCCATTTCCTTCCTAATACAGCACTCATGCATAACAACTGGACTGCGAGCCAAGTTGCAGACCAACAACTTTTTAGTGGATTCCTCGCTGCAATATAGCAAAAAACCTATACAGAAAAATCTGCATCCAAACCAGAAACTTCGGTGGGGGGAAGGAAACTGGTAAAGGCAATTTATAAAGCGCCAGTCTATAACGCAGGAGTAAGACGGCCTCTGAGTATAAGTAAAGAACTGTAGAATTTTCCCCGAACTTGTCCGATTATCACAGCTGTACAGGTTCACATTTAGAAGGAAGAAGTTGCCAATATCTGGAGTGGATGCTCTGCAGCCACCAATCAAATTAGAGAGAAAGTAAAGCCAAAATTTGCAAAAAAAACCAAAACAAATGTTGTGCAGTGTTCATATCTGTAGGTGTAGTTCTAGTGTGACCATCTCTGTTCGCTGCAAGTAAGTAGTTTTTTTTTGCCTGCTAGTTTTATGGCCCCTGGGAATCTCCATGTTCACATTTTTTATGGCTTTTCTTGTTCCTACAATGCCTCCTGTCCCATGTGACAGTGATGCATCAAGGACCACTGATTCAGAGAGTAACAACTGCTGCAGTAGTAGTCTGTTAGGGCCCG
This sequence comes from Neoceratodus forsteri, assembly GCA_016271365.2. NCBI lineage: Eukaryota > Metazoa > Chordata > Ceratodontiformes > Ceratodontidae > Neoceratodus > Neoceratodus forsteri. The sequence goes on from CM028134.1 coordinate 687,396,192, forward strand.
GATATTCTGGCTTCTACTAAGCAACTTTTTCTAATCCAAACTTTTGTTTTCTAGGTATGCGCCCAATTCTAAGCCAGCAGGAGCAAATGTCTCGTTTTTAAAGCTTTTAATCAAACTGCACACAACCATAAAAAAAGCACACAAATAACCCCAGGTCACCAGTGCTACATACACTTTGTGAGACTTTAGCAGATTTCTTACAGAAAAACACATTAAATTATCCCTCAGGTGTTTGTCGCCAGTAAATGTAGCGTTCATTAGAGCTCCGTGGACAAGGAGAGTTACTTAAAATCACGGCTACACTACTGTAAACTTGACAAAAAAAACCAGCTCTTGTTTAATTAATGGTCCTGAACACATCACTGTCACATGGGACAGGACGCACTGTAAGAACAAAAGCCATAAAAAATGCAAACATGGAGATCACCCCATACCATAAAATTAACAGGCAAAAAAAAAAAAAAAAATCCTTACAGCAGGAGGAAAAAAAAAGGGAAGGACACAACAGGACTACATCTACATATGAAAACACTGCACAACATGTTTTTTTTTGGGGGGGGAAGGGATACATTTTTACTTGAGTTCCCCTTTAAGTTTGCTTCACTGTAACCAAAGCTGTAACTGTGACAGGTTCACCAATGCTGCCACCTGTTGAGCACTACTCAGTAATGCAGCCTCTTATTTCCAAGCTCTGAAACTCTAGATAAAACTTTCAATCCAAAGGCACACCAACAACTATCACTGTCCGAATGAAGCAGCTCCCCTAACTGAGCTAGTAGGTGGTTCCTGTATGCTTTAGTTTTACTGCTCATTTTTCTCCAATGATTACATCATGCAATTACATAGAAACCTAGAAAGTGATGGCAGATGGGAACCAAAGATCCATCTAGTCTGCCCTGAGCCCTACCACCCCCTTAGAATTTCTTTGAAACAATCCCCTTGTGTCTGTCCCAAGCAGATTTGAATTGCCCTACTGTTTTGGAGTCAATGACCTCAGCAGGTAGGCTATTCCATGGATCCACTACCCTTTCCGTAAAGAAAAATTTACACATATTGCCCCCGAATCTTCCGCCCTGTAATTTCATGTCGTGACCCCTTGTCCTTTTGGAGCTACTGACCAGAAAGAGCGCCTGGGTAGGGACGTAGGCACTCTGTCTATGCCCTTCAGGAACTTGAATGTCTCAATCGTGTCTCCTCTGTCCCTGCGCTGCTCCAGGGAGTACATGTTGAATTCCTCTAACCTGCTTTCACACTGCAATTCATGGAGACCATGTATCATTTATGTTGCCCTCCTCTGCACTGTTTCTAGTCTATTCGCGTCCTTCCTGAGAGAAGGCCTCCAGAACTCGATGCAGTACTCAAGGTGGGGCCTTACCAGGGACTTGTATAGTGGCATGATCACCTCCCTCTTTCTACTTGTGATCCCCCTACCTATGCATCCTAGCATTCTGCTGGCCTTTTGCCATTATCTGCCTACTTTCAGGTCATCTGAAATGATAACCCCTAAATCCCACTCTTGCTGGGTGGCTACTAGTTTCTCTCCGCCCAGATAGTAGACCATCCCTGGGTTACTGCTGCCCAGATGCATAACTTTGCACTTTTTTTTGCATTGAATTTTAACTGCTACATGTTGGACCATTTTCCCAGCTTGAGCAGGTCACTTTTCATTTGTTCCACCCCCTGAGCAGTGTCCACAATGTTGCAGATCTTTGCGTCGTCTGCAAACAGACTCACCTTTCCGCTCAGCTCCTCAGTGATGTCACTTATGAAAACACTGAAGAGTAATGGACCCAGGACAGACCTCTGTGGCAACCCACTGATAACCACCCTATCCCCTGAAGCTGTCCCACTGACCATCACTGACTGAGACCTCTGTCTAAGTCAGCTCCCCACCCATGCTACTACTTCCCACCCCACCCCTGTATGCTCGAGCATATGCCTCAGTCCCACCTTCTGTGTGGGACTGAGTTGAAGGTTTTGCTGAAGTCAAGGCAGATAACATCCAGCTCTGCCCTGGTCCACTGTCCTAGTAACAGAGTCGACAAACTCTATCAGGTTAATCTGACAGGACCTTCCCACTGTGAAGCGGTTGCTGCTTGGTGTCCTACTGTCCAGTTTCCTCCAGGAATGCTAAAATTCTTTCCTTAAGCAGTGTTTCCATCATCTTGTCTACCTCCGAGGTGAGACTGGGTGGTAGTTTCCCCACCTCCTCGCTACCACCCCCCTTATGAATGGGGACCACTATTGCCCTTTTCCAGTCTTGGGGAACTACTCTCTTTCTCAGGTATCTGCTAAAAAGATCCCCTAGAGGTGCTGCCAATACTAAATGCTATCCTCTTTTTCCTTCACCGCAGCTGCCACCTCTTTTGAGAACTACAGAGAATTTTCTTTTTCCTTGCCTTACTGACTAGCCTGCAACATTTTTCAGTGAACTCTGCTACTGCCTCCCTTATGCATGTCCAGCATTCTCACACGCACACACACACACACACACACACACACACACACACACACACACACACACACACAGATCAAATTAAAGAGAAACTAAAGTCAAAATTTGCAAACATATACACACACACACACACACACACACCCACCCCCGTTTGGCTTATTCTTGAGGATAACCCTAAAGCCTATTCTCATCTAATCAAAGTCCATTCTTCAGAAGTCTAGGACCCATATCTTAGAGTGACTTGTTTGATCCCTTGTATTGACCTTGAACCAGACTGATTTGTAGTCACTTGTACCCAGATGGCACCCTTTTTCCACCTCCCTGACCTTGCTGCTGTTTGTGAGCACCACGTCCAGGACGGTGCTTTCTCTAGTGGGGGCTGTGATGAGCTGATGGAGTCCAGCCCCTCGCAGGGTGTCCAGGAAATCTCTGCTTCTAGCTGTGGATGCTGCACAGGAAGTCCAGTTCACATCAGGGGGGTTGAAGTCCCTCATCAGTACGACTTCTCCCTTATCAGTCATTTTTATTATGCTCTTTAGCAGTGCTTTGTCTGTTTCTGCCCCTTGTGAGGGGGGCCTATATTATCACTCTCAATCAGAGGGCAGGGTATGTGCCTGGTTCGAGAGTGACCCACAGTACCTCCAGTTCTCCCAGAGTTCTTTAAACTTCCATAGCTTTTATGTTTTCTTTTATATACAATGCAACTCCCTCTCCCTGTCGCCCCTCTCTGTCCTTTCTGAATAATGTGTAACCTGGGATAACAACATCCCACTCATGGTCCTCATTTAGCCATGTTTCAGTTACTGCGATCCAGTCCAGTCCTGCTTCCGCCATTGTGGCCGAGAGTTCTGGGATTTTGTTAGCCAGACTTCGGGCATTTGCTGCCACTGCCTTCCAGAAACTGGCATCCTTTTTCTTTTGTTCCCTTACATTTTGTTTTCCATGAGCGACCCTACTGTGCTCTCTTTGCTTTCGCTTTTGCAATCGACGGGAGGTGTTCTTGCTAGTCTCCGGGGGGTGGGGGGGTGTCCATGGTTCTGTTTGTTTGCTCCCATCTGGCCACCACCTCCCCACCTGCTAGTTTAAACAACTGGCGACTAAGTCTTTTGTTCAAGTGCTCTTACCCCCTCCCTGGTGAGGTGAAAGACATCAAATTTGAAGTATGCTCTTTCCCAGAATTCATTCCAGTTGCCGATGAAGGTATAGCCCTCATCTGAGCACCAAGTGCGGAGCCATGCATTTAGTTTTTTTGATTTCAGCCTCCTTAACTTTTCCCTGGCCTCTTCTTTCTCCCATACTGGCAGTACGTCAGAGAAGACCAGGGTGGATGAAAAAAGAGGACAGTCTATCCCCAAGTGTGAGATATGCTCCTTGACTTGTTTGACAGAATGGTTGGCAAGATCGTTCGCACCTAGGTGAACGACTATGGCCTTGATGTCTCCCTCCCTATGGACGTATTTTTCTAATTGACCTGCAACCCTTTTTGCTGTGGCCCCAGGGAGATATCTGACCATTATATGCATTTGTTCGGTCTTGTTTATGTGTGATTCGACCCCACGAATCATGGAGTCCCCCACAATAATCAGTTTCTTTCTTCCCTCTGTGGGAGTGTTTGTCCTGTCGATGTGGTTGGTGCAACAGGTCCCCCTTCCTTTGGTCCAAGTCAGTGTCCGTTTGTTTGTCTAACTCAGACCCTTGGGCGTTCCTATTTTGCAAACTCCACTCATTTTTTTAGGCTGATGCCTGGTTTGTGCTGCTGTAACCCAGACCCTTGATTTGAGCAGCTGCCCAGTTCCTTGTATGTCCTTGCCAGCAGGGCAAACCTGTTTTGCAGCTGCATCCCTGTTTCATGATTATTGCCCACCTGGCAAGCCCTCTTGTGGTGGGCTTTGCCCCTATGTACTACATGCCACCCCCCTGGATGGACTGTCCTCTGCGGTAAAGGGACAGTGCCAGGGTGATAGTGGAGTTGTGGTGGTGTCCAAGCCCTTGTAGCCTGGTGTACTTTCTGATTTAGGTGGGATATTGTTGTCTATCCTTCCTGGAGTTGGGCCTGGAGGTCATTTATGGCCCAGCATGTGGGGCAGTGACCTACCTCCTGGACCCCGGCCCTGTAATAGAGTACTCCATAGCGACTACAGTGCACAATGTCCATGCCTGTCAGTTTTATGTGCGTCTGTTATGAAACTATCAGAGTTATGTGGGCTAGGCAGGCACGAGGATGAAGCTGGTAGACGGAGATGAATGTAGCAAAGGATGTGCAGGACGAAAGAAAGAAAAGTGGAAGCAGTTTTTTTTTTTTTTTTTTAATGTTTTGAATTATGCCTTCCTAGTTATAGTTACAGTCCCACCGGTTGCTGCCAGTAGATGGCAGCAAATAGCCAATATCTGCTGCTTGTTCACTGGTAAGAGGGGAGTAGTGTGAATTGGCTCAGACTGTGAATGCAGAGCTGCTGCCCCACCTCAGAGTGACAGGACAAAGCCAACACTTACAGTACTACCACTTAGAGACTGGTGGGCAAAAGAAACCGACAGAGACACACCAGGATAGAGAACTACTGCCTATACAGAAGCAAAAGGCCCAACAGAAAAAGGGGGTGGGGTGGCTCTCCATTTTTTTTTTTTTGTTAATTTGTTTTGCATCCCAGCTATGCTTACCAGATGGTTCCTGCTCCTCCTGCTTCTTGCACCAGGCCTCCTCCTAATACGCAGGATCCTCTTCCACGGACCCGACTGCTCTCAAATGACCAAATGTCCCTCATGGTTGGGCCCCTTTTGGAGCAGCTACCCTTACTAACTGGAGAGAAGGAAGTTGTTCTGGGAGCATCAGCATCATGGGAGAAATTGGCCTTTCAGATCACCTGTGCACATGTGAAGAGACTGGCTGGCCCAGTCACCATGCACCAATCCGAGGGGTTTTAACCCCTCCTCCTTTTTCCATGGAGTCAACGCACCTGCCAGTGCTGAATGGGCTCACTATTGCCCAGGGGTTGGGGAAGGCGGTACATGGTCACCCACGCCACGTCTTGGTATCGATGAAATAGCGGCCATTCTGAACCCATCCTCCCAGGAGAGAGTGCCCACTTGGATGCCTTGAGTCCTCCCTGCCAGCTTTTACTCCTACAGTCCCACGCTCAGAATACGAACCTGAATTGCCAGTCTGCCAGGGCAGTCCCCCACCATTCAGCACCATGGAGCTGGATGGGTGTTTCTCTTTATATGGAAGGGGAGACAATGTAGAGGACAATGAGGGCATCTGGGGCGATGAACAATGCTAGAGTCCATCTGGGCCAAACTGGATGAAAAGGGGGCAAGAAAGTCACATTTGCGGTGTGCTACAGACCCCCAAACAGTTCATCTAAGCATGATACTTAGCTAGTCGGGGAAATTACGACAGCAGACAAATCAGATACAGTGGTGATCCTGGGAGATGCCAATCTCCTGGGCATAGAGGGCATCTTGAGAAGAGTAATGGCAGGACTGAGACAAAGTTCCTGTCCACTTTCAAGGACTGCTTCCCATAACAGCAAGGTCAACAAGGGACTAGGTTTGAAGTCATCCTTGACCTTGTTCTCAGCGGCAAGGATGTAAACACTCCATGGTGAACATCAAGAATCCACTACGGGCAGGGACCACAACTGGGAAATCATCTCCCTCGTAACAGTGAAGAATAGTCAGGGCTCAGACACCAGGTTCCAGAACTTTAGAAAGGGAAGCATTGCCAAGACGAGGCATCTGATGGCCAAGGGTCTGGAGAAGCGCAAGACTGGTCATGCACAGCACGTATGGAGTTTGTTGAAGACTGTCCTTGAAATCACTGAACAGGTCTGCATCCCTACAAGTAGCAAGAGAAAATGGACAAAGAAGTGGCCCCTTGACTCAACAGGGACATAACTGACCCTCCACAAAAAGTGGGTCTGTAACTGCTGGAATGACATGGGTTGCCTCTAGACAAGGATGCAGACTTCCTTTGGTAAACATGCTATTGCATATGCCCTTCCTTCCATTTGGAACCAATTACAAACCGTACTGAAACTAACTAGCACAGTTTCAATAAACTTCTACAAATCGCTAAGTTCAGCCAAAATAAAAGACACCTGTAACTGTCATTAAGTCTCTTCCTTCCTCATGTGTGCCATATTTATCCACTGGTAAGGTATAATTGATTTGTCATATTAACTGCTTTCCCTTCCCCTTCTACTCCTGGCTTTATCTATGCTTACGCCCACTGCTACTCTATCAAATCACCCTCCCCATATCAGTGGTAGTCTGTTTGTTCTAGCTGCCAAAATATATGTATTGCACACACCAGTCATCATGTTTCATTTACCAGTATGCAACCTGTAAGTCGCCTCTGTTTCATATCAATGTTTACCACCTGCGGTCACCCTATGTGGTACCCTTGTATGTATATCCAGCCTGTATCATGTAACGTGCATTTCATGTATATACTGTTATTACCTATCTGTGTTTGTACTTTAAGTGTTTATATCACAGGACCTCCTTGTGAATGAGCTTGCTCAATGGAGTTTTCCTGCAATAAACTTGAACTTGAAACTTGAAAAGAGAGGAGTACAGAGCAGCACTGAGGAATTGCAAGAATAAAATTAAGGAAACTGAAGAGGGTCTGGAAACCAGGATAACAGCAGGAGTGCAGATAACACCAAAGCTTCTTCCACTGAATAAGTGGAAGAGGAAAGTGAAGGCGGGGGATAAATAACCTAAAAGACCGAGAGTGAGAGTGACCAATATGTGAGCTAGGGTTGATGACTAAGAAACTGAATACTTTGCTTCAGCATTCACCACAGACCCTGGGGGAGGGCCCAAGGTAGTATGGGTAACCAAGATGCAATGCAAACATCATACCCACCCTGCTAGCTGACTACCTGTCAAAGATCAAGTCAGGTAAATACTCAGGGTCATGGTGGAGCTGAAGGATCCTCTTGCTGTAATCATTCATGAGTCTGTCTGCACAGGTGTGGTACCGGAGGACTGAAAAGTAGACAATGTGGTCTCCCCATCTCCAAGAAGGGGCAAAGTCGAACCCAGGCAACTACAGACCATTCAGCCTGACCTCAGTGCTGGACAAGGTCCTGGAATCCATTATCAAGATAGGAGAAGGAGGAGGGGGGGTGTGAGAGAGACTTGTAAGTTCCTAAGGGGTATAAATGGAACAAATTGTGAGGACCTGCTTACTGGAAACAGAGAAGCAGTCACAAGAGGGCCTGATTGGAGATTGGCGGGGGGAGGGGTTCAAAAGGATGGGAGAAAGTTCTTTTCACTGAAAAGGTGGTGGAGACTTGGAACGGATTACTGGCCATGATCATGGGAACCTAGTTGGGTAAGTAATGTTGTTTCTCCTCACAGATCCCTCAGTGTTTACATTTTCAGCATCACGTAGCACAGTGTCAAAGATCTTACTGAAGTTCAAATAGACTATAACCATAGTTATTACTACCTTACCCCCATAACCTAATGCCGCAGGGGGTTCACTCACCCCCTGCACTCCCTATCTGCTTCATCTCCCTCCCCCAGGAATACCTCCCTTAGTGTTTGCACTTTAAGCATCTATCTCCATAAAGAGAGACAGAACCTTATTCAAATGATGGAATCTTGGGATGTAGGTTCAAACTCTGCATGCATGCTCCACTCAGTTGCTCAGATTTGTTTCTATAACTAGAGTGGAGCTGTGACTGCTATAACCAGCTAGAAGACTACCAAAAATGCTATAATTTTTTAATTATAATTTTATGCAACAAATGGTGAAAAACTGCAGCAAACACGTAAATGTAAAATCACTGAAATATTTAAGAAACTAAATTTTACAACTGCAGAGTAACTGCAGTAGTAATACTCAAGCAACATTAATGAAAATAACCATTTCTTGTCAACATTATTTTCAGGTTTGGAAGGATTGGAAATGTAAACACAGTGAGGGATCCCCGAGAAGAAACAATACTACAACGAGTAATTTTCTCCTAACCCTAGGAAACTCTCACACTATAAACAGACTATACAGCAGTACCTTGGGAGGCTGGGTCCAGAACCTACTGAGGAAAAATGTTTTGCAAGACAGCAGTTCCAAAGCTAGCATCCCTCATATGTCCAGACAGCAGTGCTTTATGAAGGTGTGCACTATTTTCCAGGTAGTTGCTTTGCAAAGGTCCAAGAATGGGACGCCTCTAGTAAATGCCAGAGGCAGAGGTACCCCTTGTGGGCTGTTAAGCCTCTGGGTGGAACTTTCCCAGCTTTTTCATAACAGAACTGAATCCAAGACAGTATATAGCAAGAGACAGACCTCTTAGCTGATGGTATACCTTTGCCAACCACACCATAAGTAACAAAAAGCTGAGTTGCCCGAGACCTGACATCTCTTGTCCGGTCCATGCAGATGCTTGGTACTCGCTACAGATCTAGGCTATGCAATTTCTGCTCATCTGGACTGGAAAACTCAGGACTGAGTACTGGAAGGGCCACTGACTGGTCCAGATTTAATTCTGACACTACCTTAGGTAGGAACTTCCTGTTGGTTCGAATTGTGGAAGACTACGTACTTCAGCTCTGTGCAAGGGCCTGCAGCTTGCCTACCCTCCTAGCAGAGATCATGGCAATCAGGAATATGGTTTTCCATGCAAAATACTTCAGGTCAGTAGCACCCATAGGCTCAAAAAGTGCCTCTGTAAGCTGGGCAAGGCAAACACTGAGGTCCAATGGTAAGACTGAGTCCCATACTGGTGGGTACAAGTGGCTTCTGAAGATGGGTTGTAAGGCCAGTGATCTTCCCTTGCCTGCTAACACGTAGGCAGACACAGCTGCTGGGTGCACCTTAAGTGTTGATGGCCTTAGGCCTAGAGACTACAGGTGTACAAAATGCTTCAGGATTATATGCAACCCTGCCTCTACTGGAATTATCTTTCTGGGGGCACACCACTATGAGAATCTCTTCCATTTACAGAAGTATGCTTTCCCGTTTGCTGGTTTCCTAGAAACTTAAAGCACTTTCAGGACCTCCTCTGACAGATTCAATTCAGGGTATTCTAGCCCATTAAGAACCATGCCTTCAGGCATAATGTCCTGGGGTCTGGAAATGTTATCCTGCCCTGGGATACAGTCAGCAGATTGTGGCTCAGAAGCAGGCTGACTGGATTACTGTTGGACAGAACCAGGAGCAATGAGTACCCGGCCTGCCTGGTGTAGTCTGAGGCTATTAGAATCACTATTGCAGGTTTTCTACTAAGCTTCAGGAGTACTTTCTGTATGACTGGAAATGATGAGAAGGCATACAGGAACCTCCCTGTCCAGTCCAAGGCCAAGGCCAGGGTGTCCTCTGGAAATGTCCTTCTGGCTGGCGGTCTGCAAAAAAAAAAATAAATAAAAAACTGTGGGAGCCGACTGTTCTCCCAGGAGGCAAACAGATTTTTGGAGTGCCCCTGTCTTCTGAAAACTGTAGTCAGAACTTGTTGGTTCAGGGTCCATTCGTGACTGACATGGCTGATTCTGCTTAAGGAGTTTGCCAAGACATTGTCTCTGCCTGGCAGATGCACAGCAGATAGGTTTGCTTCCAAGACGTATGCCAGGTCCCAGATACTCATTGCTTCTGTACACACTTTTGAGGATCTTCTTTCTCCCTGATTGTTTATGTGGTACCTTGCTGTGGAATTGTCTGTTCAGATTTGGGCAGACTGACCCTGCAGCTGGAAGGAGAAAGACTGCTTTGCTAGCAATACTGCCCTCAGCTCCAGGAGGCTGACGCATTACAGGGACTCCTGTGGGCTCCAGGTGTCACTTACTGTAAGATCCTGTAGGCGGGCACCCCATCCCAGGAGTGAAGCATCTTTTGTCAGGATACTTGTTTGTGATTTCTGAAGGAAGGTAATGCCCTCTCTGAGGCTGCTGTCTTCCTTCAATCAACCATTCTAGTGACCTTATCACTGCTTTTGTAACTAGCACTAGTTTTGAGAGAGGGTCCCATCTTTGAGATCAATGGTCTCTTAAGTGGCACTGGGCATCTCTCATCTGGAACCTAGCCCATGGAACCACAGCTGTGGATGCAGCCATGTGTCCCAGTAATTGCAAGAAATCCCTTGCAAGTCTTGGCTGGCCTGCTGTGAAGGATTCTACTGTGGCCATGAAAGCTGCCACTCTGGCCTGTGGGAGGAAGGTTTACCCCTGCAGGATATTCAGTTCTGCTCCTATGAAGTTCAGCAGCTTAACAGGTTCTATTTGGAACTTCTGCAGATTTATCAAGAAACCCAGATTCTCCAAGGTGCATTTCACAGTCTGAATGGAGCACCTTGTCTCTTGTTCTGTCTTCCCTGAGACTAGCCAGTCGTCCAGGTAGGGAAAAAACCACCACACCTTGCCTTCTCAGATGTGCTGTCACCAATGCTAAGTACTTTGAGAATACCCTTGGTGCGGAGATGAGGCTGAAAGGAAGGGCTGCAAACTGCTATTGGCTTGAACTGGGAGATATTTCCTGTGGAAGGCCTGACAGGGAAATGTAGGTAGGCATCTTTCACATCCAGGGAACCCAGCTAGTGTCCTGACTATAAGAGTTTTTCACTAGAAACACCACCAACAGCTTAATCTGGCTCAGTTTCAGTTGGTTACCATCTGTATTCCCACCCCCGGGTTGCCCCAGAAAGAGAGACTTCTAGTCTCAGTGGGCTTACCTGGTCAACAAAATTCAACATCAACATCAACAACAGTGGTATTACTATTCTCAGTGTGACCATCTTGAATGTGTCTTTTTTATATGCTTATTCAGATATCAGATATCTAAAATGGGTCACCACTCCCCATTTTTCCTGTGGGTCAGGAAGTACTTTGAGAACAGACCCTTGCCCACTGAGAAACAGGGTCCTTTTTCACAGCTTTTGCTTCTATCAATTTCTTTTACTTCCAGTTCCAGCAGAATTCTTTCTTGTGGGGGAGTGAGCTAGAAAGCTTTTGTGTTTGTGTAGTTTGGAAGATCTTTTGAACTGCAGGGACAAATCCCGATCCACTACCTCCAGTACCCACTTGTCTGTGTTAATGTCTACTTATTCCTGGAAGTAGTAAGCCAGTCTTCCCCACACTGGCCATGGTTGGGTGACCTGGGCAGAACTGTTAAGGGTTTTGCTTTGGCTGAGACTTGGGCACTAGTGCTGCAGCAGCACACTTGGGAGAACCTTCTACCCCCTGCCCTGTAGTAGCCTCTTTGTGGCTGGTACTCATAAGGGGCGTATCATCAAGTATAGGTTCCTGGGAAGTATTCCCTGTCTCTGCCTCCACTTCCATAAGGCCTGTAGGATGTAGAGGCCTTTTCCTTCTCGTTGTTACTTTTTTACTCCAAGTGGCTTTGTATTCATCCACTTTTTTCATGTATGCCGGTTTCATCACCAGAAAGTGATTTTCCCTCAAAGGGAAAATCCATGACTTTTGTATGTGTGCCCTGGGAAAAGATGGCTGTCCTTAACTAGGAACATTTTAAGGACACTGCATGGCCTAAAAACCTAGCAGCAATGTCATTAGTGTCCACAGCAGTGTGCAAATGGTATTTTATTTATTTAAAATGTTGGTAAGCGGGAAAGGCACATGGAGCCATGGCTCGTTTCCAGGTGAGACCCAGGGATCAGGGTACAGTATGAACAAAGGGAAATTATAAAGAATCATAAGCAATAAGTACAAAACTGGGAAGAACAACTAGCAGGACAACAAGATGCAACACAAACAAAAATTATAAACAGTCTGAATGAACTATAATGGCAAGCACAACACAGCTATAAGTGCTAAGCCATTCCACAGGTAAGGTACCAACTGAAGCAGGGGAGGTTAGGGAGGAGATGGGGGCGAGACAGAGGAGGTGGAGGGGCAGGAGCAACAGGAGACAGGAAGGAGTCGGATGAGTTGCTTGACAGCAGGGAAAAATAAAGAGTTATGAAGTTGAGGGGGGAGCCAACTCCAGAGGAGGAGGAGGTGGTATGAGAAGGCAGACTGACCAGCTGTAGTGTGGGAATGGGGAGGGGAGAAAAACAAAAAACAAAACATGAGGGCCCCTGGTGCATAGAGCATTAATAGGAAGGAGTGGCATGGGATCGGCAAGGAGAGATAAGGGGGAAGCAAATCAAACCAGAATTTGGCCATGAAAGTCAGGGAGTGGATTAGCCTCCTGTGGAACAGAGGTGGGATGGAGAGAGGGGAGTAGAAAGAGCAGTGGTGAGTATGGGAGGGGGGGGGAACATTGGTAGCAGAGCGAGTTCAGAAACAGAGAAACATAGACCTCGATGGTAGAAAAACAACAGAGGTCCACCCAGTCAGCCCATATTTCCTGGAACCTACCCTGGAATCAACTATTCCTCCACAGTACTAATCCTCCATGTCCTATCCCTGTTCTTCTCCCTGGTCTTTTTGCTCCAGGTGATCACTATTCCCTTCATTCCATCTGATGCCTGCTTGAATCCCTTGACTGTGTTTGCACCCACCACCTCGGCCGACTGTTTCAAGGTTCCGCCGCCCTTTTCATAAAGTAGTACCTTCCTCACGTCCCTACTGAATCTCCCTCCTGTTAATTTCCACTCATAACCACATGACCTGGAGTTGGTATTCAGAGTAAATAGCCCCCACCGTTTACCTTGTTAATTCCTTTAAGGAACTTGAAAGTCTCCATCATGTCTCCCCTCTCCCTTCTGGTTTCCAGTGAATACATTAATACATATTCCTTCCCACAGAAGACTGGTGAACAAGCTAGGCAGCCTGGGGGTGGGCCACAAAATGGATAACTGGGTTAGGGACAGGAAGCAGAGGGTAGTAGTAAATGGGAATCATGTCCAAGGAAAGAAGCATGACCAGTGGGGTGCCTCAGGGATCGGCCCTGGGGCCAGTCCTTTTTAAGGTCTTCTTCAGTGACATTCAATCAATCAATCTCTATTTTTATACTGGAGGGTATGCGAGCAAAAAGAAAAAATTACTCACCTTAGTAATGTTGTTTCTTCTAATGGAGTCTTGCTATATTATGACAATTGCAGTTTGTCCCACCATTAGAACTGCCCCGGAGGTGAAATAGTTAACTCCCATGCCAGGCATGGAACTTGGAGCGCGAGCTCGGTTAGAGAAGCTCTGTCTGTGTAATTTCAAACTGAAACTGTCAGATTTTTACGAGCAAAACTCACTAAGGCTCTGTGTGGAAGCTGTAACCTACACTAGCCAACTGGCTACCTAAGTATTAACACATATTCCTGGTCCCAACACAAAGACTCAAGTCAGGGGCCAGAAAATAAGATAAGAAAAGATAAAACAAAACACAACACCCCAAAACCCCCAAGAAAAAGGGGTGGAAAAACATAAAATGGGCATAAACAAGTGCCCACACTGGACTGCCCACCCCATACCCAAGTAGAAGTTCTGAGAGGGGCAGGCTGGGGGGGAGGTCATAATATAGCAAGACTCCATTAGAAGAAACAACATTACTAAGGTGAGTAATTTTTTCTTCAAACAACATGAAGTCTTGCTATATTATGACAATTGCAGACTACACAGCAGTACCTCCATGGAGGAGGGACAGAACCTACTTAGGAATAGGCTCTGAAGCACGGCTGTGTTAAACCGAGCATCCCTCCTGGCCTGGACATCCAGGGAGTAATGCTTGGTGAAAGTGTGTACCGCTTTCCAAGTAGCTGCTTGACATATCTCTAAGATAGGATGTCTCTGGCAGCAGCTAGAGACGCAGCTGTACCTCTGGTAGAGTGAGCCCTCAGGCCTGAAGGGGAACTTTCCCAGTTTTGATAACAAAATTGGATACAAGAGACAATCCACCTGGCAATGGATCTCTTAGTGGCAGGTTTCCTTCCCAACCTCACCATAAGCGAGAAAAGTTGGAGGATTCAACCTGTGATCCTTGGTACGCCTATATAGTAACTTAGGGCCTCTTAACATCTAAATTGTGCAACCTCCTCTCACCAGAGGAGGAATGGTCAGTGAAGAACACTGGAAGGAGATAGATTGATTAAGATGGAAATCTGAAACCACCATAGGCAAAACTTCCTGTTAGTCCTAAGGACTACCTTATCCCTGTGGAAAGAAATAAAGTCAGTCTCTACTGACAAAGCTTGTAACTCACTTATGTGCCTGGCAGAAGTGATAGCTACTAGGAAAACAGTTTTCCAAGTCAAATACTTAAGCTCTGCAGAAGACAGAGGTTCAAAGGGGGTTTGCATCAACTGAGCAATGCAAACATTAAGATCCCAGGCAGGGGCCGGGTCCCTGAAAGGTGGATTAGTATGAAGTAATCCTTTAAAAAACTTGGAAAATACAGGGTGAGCGGAAAGAGAAGAGGGCTTTCCTGCTGAAATAAAGGCAGAGACAGCTGCCAAATGTACTTTCAGGGTAGCTGGTCTCAGACCCAAAGAATTAAGATGGACCCTATAGTCCAAAACAATGGGCAAGTCAGCAGATTCCGGGGAAATATGTTTCCCAGAACACCAGATGGAAAACCTTTTCCATTTAGAGTTATAAGTAGCCCTAGTGGAAGGCTTCCTAGAAGCCTTCAGGATTTCAAGAACACCTTGAGAAAGGTGTAGGTCAGCAAATTCTAACTCCTCAAGAGCCAGGCCTTGAGGTTCAGGGATTTGAGATTCGGATACCAAACTCTCCCCTGGGAACAGGTTAACAGGTTGTGATTCCTGGGGAGACACAGGGGAAGATGGACTGCTAAAGACAGAAGGAGTGGGTACCAGGGCTGCCTGGCCCAATCTGGAGCAATCAGAATCATCCTGCAAGGCTGGGATCTGATTTTGACTAGCACCTTGAATAGGAGAGGGAAGGGGGGGGAAAGGCGTATAGAAACTTCCCTTCCCAATCTAGGAGAAAGGCATCCAGGGGACTGAGCCCATCACTGGGGGCCTGCAACAAAACAGTGGAAGTTGGTGATTGTCTGGGGCTGCGAAAGATCTATCTGAGGGGTGCCCCATCTGGCAAAACTATCCCCAGTACTTGGGGATCCAGTGACCATTCGTGATGGCCCTGGGAATCCTGCTGAGAGCATCTGCCAGGACATTGTCCTTTCCTGGGAGGTGAACTGCTATGAGGGAAGTGTTCAGGGAATAAGCCACAGACCACAACTTCATTGCCTCGTGCACAAGGCCAAGACCAGTGCCCCTTGTTTGTTGATGTACCACATTGTGGTGGTGTTGTCTGTTCTGACTTGTACCACTTTGTTCTGAACAGATGCAGAAAACACCTGAAGTGCTAGAAAACAGCTCTGAGTTCCAGCAAATTGATGTGGAGCAGAGATTCCTGAGGGGACCACACTCCTGGTGGAGAGGTCGCCCATGTGAGCTCCCCAACCCAGAAGGGACGCATCTGTAGTAAGGGTCAAGGAGTGGGATAGGGGGATGAAGGGGACCCCTAGTCTCAAATTGCTCTGATCCTGCCACCACTGAAGGGCCTGGATCAGGGTTCGAGCCACTGGGATCAACTTGGAAAGGGGATCTTTCCTTTAGGACCAGAAGGCTCTCAAATGAAACTGAATGTCCCTCATCTGAAACCTTGCTCCTTGCACTACATCTGTGGAAGCAGCCATGTGTCCTAGCAGCTGTAAGAAGTGCCTTGCTGGTCGAGAGACCTGCAGAGCGAAGGAGGAGGCCAGGGCCACTAGGTTCCTTACCCTTTCTAGGGGCAGGAAGGCTCTGGCCTGCTTTGTGTCCAATTCTGCACCTATAAAGGTGAGAACCTGAACAGGTTCCAGAACTGACTTTGGAAGGTTGAGAAGAAACCCCAGAGAGGTGAGCAGCTGCTGGGTAACTTGCAGGTGTGAACTGACCTGGTCTGGAGACTGACCTACAATGAGCCAGTCGTCTAGGTAGGGAAAGATGGCAATCTTTTGCCTTCTTAAATGAGCAACTGCTACTGCTAGACATTTTGTGAATACCCTTGGGGCAGAGGTAAGGTCAAGGGCATTGCTCTGAACTGGTAATGGCCTGAGGGCAGTTTGAATCTGAGGTACTTTGGTGGAGCTTCTGATGAGAACATGGAAATAGGCATCGTGAGGTCCAGGAAGCTAGCCAGTCCCCTGGCCTTAGAGAAGGTAAAATCATTGCCAGAGTCACCATTTTGAATTTTGGTTTCAAAAGGTGCTTGTTTAGATATCTTAGGTCCAAGATGGGCCGCCATTCTCCTGTCTTTTTTGGGGTAAGGAAGTACCTGGAGTACAGACCCTTGCCCTGGTGTAGGGGAGAAACCCTTTCTACAGCTCTGAGAGCCAGGAGGGTTGAGACTTCTGTTTCTAAGGCAAAGGTCTCTAGAGGGTTTGCAGGTGGAAAAGATCTGATTCTCATCTTTGGAAATTTTTTGAAGCCGAGAACCAGACCCCGGCTTACTACTTCCAGGACCCACTTGTCTGATGTTAGAGACTCCTAGTTCTGAACGAAGTAAGCCAACCTGCCCCCTACAGGTAATGGAGAATCGGCCCTGGGCACCCCATCAGGGTGCCTGTTTGGCAGGTGCTTTAGGCTGAGGGGTGGGAGCAGGCCTGCTTGCACCCCGTCTGCCTCTCCCTCTGAAGAACCCCCTCTGAGCATAAGCAGAGGATGCCTGGGTTTGGTAAAAAGGCCTGTGAAAAGGCCTACCTCTACCCCTGGGGGTCTGCCTCTGAGGAGTGGCTTGTCACTCCTTGGCCTGAGCACTCTTATAGGTTGTCCTATATTCATCCGTTTTCTTCATATAATTCTCTGTCTGCTCCCCAAACAGAGAATTTCCTACCACAGGAAAATCCATAGCCTTAGTCTGGGTATCCTGTGACAAGCTAGTACACCTGAGCCAAGCCAGCCTACGAAAAGCCACAGATGTAGCCATGACTCTAGAGGATACATCATTAAAATCCACAGCAGCATGGAACTGCACCTTGGATGCCTCAATACCATCAGCAGCCACCTGTTCCAGCTCCTTAGCCAGCTGGCCAGGGGCCTGTTTGGCCAAAGCCATGACAGTGTCCCATCTAGATTTTTGTTATCTTGCCACATAAGCCATGTAATTTGCTTGCCTGAGTCCCAAGGACGCTGCCATGTATTGTTTTTTTAGCCATGGCATCAATCTTCCTGGAGTCCTTGTCAGGAGGATGTGAAGCCAAGGGAATATTAGCCTTATCACAGGCTGCAGCCTGAACTACTCCAACATGACTGCATTGCTGTGAAAGGAATTCTGTATCAGGACTTGACTTAGTGTACCTCCTGTCCATCTTCTTGTCCACAGGAGGCACAGAATTAGGAGCTTTTAAAATTTTTATTGTTTGTTTCTAAATGACTTATGTAAGGGATAGACAATCTCCTAGACTCTGGGATATCCATAGTTTCTACAAAATCAGGTTCCTCTTGCTAATCCACAGCTTCCTCCAATGGGAGCTGGAGGGTTTCAGCAACCTTTTTATAAAACATAAAATGAGAAGGGGACTCAGAAGCGTAGGGGGAGATTCTAAAGGTCTGTCTGGGGAGATGTCCGGTTCAATGGGCACACCCAAAGTCACAAAGTCACATTCATACTGTTCATAATCATCTTCCCCCTCCTCTGGTTCATAAAACTCTTCTAAATCATATTCTTGAACCGGTGGAACCGGCCGAACCGACCTTTTACCAGACAGTGGCGGTTTGGACGGAACCGGAGAAAGTGACTGACAATTTGTATAGCTCTTGCTATCTCTGCAGTTGGAGAAGAAATTTTAGACTCACACCTGCTGATTTTCTAGTTTTCTTTGCTGGGACTGGCTCCTCCGAGTCAGCTTTACGTTTGCCCGAGGAAGTCTCGCCCTGGTCAGAGGGCACTCCCTCCGGTTCGGTTGGCACCGAACCGGGCTGGCCATCCGGGTCAGCGGACTTTTTGGCCTCTCGTTCCCTGAGCCTGCCAACTCTCTTATCCAGGGTGGCTGCAGGGAAATTCTTACAAATCTGGCAGTCTGAATTGAGGTGGTCAAACCCCAGACAATATACACATGTGGTGTGTGGGTCAGCCTTGGCAAAGGCTTCCCCACAGACACCACAGTGTTAAACCGTGGGCCCGGTTTTCTTTTGGGTTTCTCAGACATAATGCCAGCCTAACAAAAACTTGCCCTTTTAACAGCAGTGCCAGGCAAAGACACCCTTTATCGGTTCCCAATCATGTCACTGGTCGTGGAAAAACGTAATGAAATCGGTTTTTAGAACCGATAAGAACTGAACCGCGACTCTAAAAGCTTTTAAATGCTTGATTTTTAAAGTTTTAAAATAACCTGATCGGTTCAAACCGAACCGATAAACATTTACAAGTTCCACACAGAAATAAACCTATCTATTACTTTACAATACCACAGACAGAGCTTGAACCGATCGGTTTATGTTAAAATAATAATACTCATGTTGAATTTAACCGAGAAAACACTGTTTAAACTTAGAAATGAACTGAGAGTAGGAGAAATCTCCGGAGCGACTGTTCAGTGAGGCGGAGTAAAGAATCTGACAGTTTCAGTTTGAAATTACAGACAGAGCTTCTCTAACCGAGCTTGCGCTCCAAGTTCCATGCCTGGCATGGAAGTTAACTATTTCACCTCTGAGGCAGTTCTAATGGTGGGACAAACTGCAATTGTCATAATATAGCAAGACTTCATGTTGTTTGAATGGCCATTTTCACAAATGTCCAGTTCAGCATATATATTGATGAAGGGCTGGATGGGAAGGTTTGCCTATCTGCAGATGACACCAAGATCTGCAACAGAGTGGACACTCCAGAGCGGGTTGAAAGAATGAGAAGAGATCTGGGAAAGCTGGAGAAATGGTCACAAGTGTGGCAATTACAATTTACTGCAAAGAACTGCAAACTCATGCACCTGGGGCGTAGAAACCTGGCGGAGAACTACAGTATTTGGGGGGGGGGGGAGATTGCTGACAGTCACCAGGGAAGAGAGGGATTTAGGGATAATCATCTCAGATGACCTAAAGGTGGTGAAACAGTGAAACAAGGCTGTTGGGAGGGCCAGTGGGATGTTGGGGTGCACAGGAAGGGGTATCACTAGCAGAAAAAGGGAGGTGGTGGTGATGCCATTGTACAAAATGCTGGTCAGGCCTCATCTAGAATATAGAGAAACTTAAAGGGGCGGTGTGGAAATCAAAGAGGGGCAGGGCTCCAGGGCCAGATGGCATCCCAGTGGAGCTATATAAAGAACTGCGGGATGAACTAGGCCTAATAATGTTGGAGACAATAAGGGAATCACTGGACGAAGGGGAGCTCCCTCCATCGCAGAACTTGGCCATGATTATGGTGTTACCGAAGGCGGACAAGAACCCTCTGCAGTGCTCCTCCTACCGTCCTATATCGCTATTAAATGCAGATTATAAGGTCCTGGCTAAAGTGTTGGCGAATAGGTTGGAGGGCCACCTTACTACACTGATTCACCCAGACCAGGGGGGGGATTTGTCAAAGGCAGACAAATTAAGCACAATATTAGAAGAGTACTCAACATTATGCATCGTTGGCCCAAGGGAAAGTCGGGAGGTCTTCTCGCACTTGATGCGGAGAAGGCCTTCGATCAGGTGGAATGGCACTTTATGATGGCGGCTCTGCAGGGGATGGGCTTTGGTCCCCGTTTTCTGTATTGGGTAGGTAGTTTGTATAAGAAACTGACAGCTCAGATTCTCACAAATAATATTGTCTCACCCCCTTTTGCCTTGACCAGAGGCAAAAGGCAGGGTTGCCCGCTTTCTCCGCTCCTCTATGTATTAACAATAGAAACCCTGGCACTAAAAATTAGAGGAAACCCCCACATTAAGGGATTACAGTGGAGAGGAGTAGACCATGTGATTTCACTCTTTGCTGATGACATACTCTTAGTCACTAGCTCCCTGAGGAGACAACGAGGGAATTGTCCAATATTTTTTGTAGTTATGGTCCCTTTTCGGGTCACCAGATTAACTGGAGCAAGTGAGAATGGCTGCCTTTGGGAGAAGTGAAAAACCCTATCAAGATAGGCCAAACAATAGTTCAACCATCCAAAACAATATTTGGGTATTCAGATTTCTCCAAAACTTTCGGAATTAGTCACCATTAATATGAAAAACATAATTAAGATAATTAAGGAGGACTGCTTGGCTTGGCGAGCGAAACCCCTAACACTTACAGGTAGGGTGAACTTGGTCAAAATGTCAGTCCTCCCCAAATTTTTATATTTTTTCCAAATCAGTCCCACTGCATGTTCCCATGAAATATATTAAAAGCCTCGAAGGGGCAATAACACAATTAGTGGAACAATAAACGTCAGAGGATTAAAAAAGCCATTTTGTGGCTGCCTCGGAGGGGGGGGGTTTGGTCTCCCGAATGTTCATTTTTACTGGGTTGCCTCACAATTGGCTCACATCTCGGACCTGCTGAAGAAACCAGGGAATCAGCCGGCCTGGGTCCGGCTTGAGGAAGAGAAAGGTTTTTCCATCTATCATGACAGGTTGGCTCTGTGTGGAACAGTCAGTGCCCAGCGGCCCCTCATCATCCGTGTACGAACACTCTGCTGAAGGCCCAGAGTCTGGCCCATCGGTGGTTGGGAATGGGAGCAGGAGTATCCCCAGAATGCTCTCTTGGGAGATTAATGCAAAAAGAAGGAGGTATAACTATATGGGACAGGCCAGTACTAAAATATTGGGAACACAGGGGAATATCCCTAATTAAACATGATGTGACCGAAAATGGAATAATTCCATTTGCTGATCTAGTGTCGTCCAAAAAGTTCAGGGAGTGGCATTTCCTCCTATATAGGGAACTGAGGAGAGCAATGGAGGGTTTGATGGGCAGTTGTGACCCTACGGGAGTGGTGTCCAGATCCCCTTTGGAGGAACTTTTTTGGGGTCAGTCAGAGGATATTAAGTTTAAACCCCTGAGAAAAACATATAAAATCTTAATAGAGGCATCACCAGATATGCTGATGAGTGTTAAGGAGAAGTGGGATTCAGATCTCCACCTGGAAGGCCTAACTGGGGGTGACTGGAACACCATTCTGAATAATTGTTTGAGTAGTTCAGTAAATAATAGAAATAACATTATCCAGTATAAGATATTACATAGAGCGTACCACACAATGGCTGGCACATAGAATAGATCCTAATGCCTCTCCCCTGTGCCCCAAATGTCATATACATGTTGGAACTTTCTATCATATGGTATGACTCTGTCCCAAGGCGAGATCTTTTTGGTCTGGAGTTCAGGAGGTTACATCACAGGTGGTGAAAGTCCCATTAAGTCTCGATCCAACGGAGATACTGCTGGGCCTTCCATCGGGTGACCCAATACGAGGGCCCTCCCTTGACCCTAACTACAGAAACCTTTGGAGATTAGGTAATGTGATGGGCCTAAAGGTTTTGGCCATGCACTGGAGGCTGGCCTCCGCTCCAGTCTCGGAATGGTCCAGCCACCTATTAAACTGTATGAAATATGAAAAGATCCAGTATACTGTTAAAGGGCAACTGGACAAATACTTTAAAATGTGGGCCCCGCTGGAAGATGTTATATCGCAACCCTGGTTCCCTAGTTTTTAATAATTGTTTAGATTAGGAAACCTATGTTTAGAATAGGTTAGAGACAGTCTATATAATGACCCAAAAATGTGAATACATGTCTTTTCCACTATATTTAATGATACTTGAATGTAATGGAATAATGATATGATGTATCTGATGTACCTGCTGCTGAGCCAAAAGTAAATAAAGTTTACAAAAAAAAAAAATTATCAACTTCATTGGCTGATTCAGATATTACTTTTCATCCTTGCATTTATCCCAAAACCTGGTGTGTGTGTGTGTGTGTGTGTGTGTGTGTGTGATTTTTTTCCCCCCATCCCTAAAGTTGTCTGCCACCTGGACTGGTTTCCACAACTTGCAAATGTATCCTCTTCCCCATACCCCTTATGACGAAGCCTCTCTGGCTGATGTAGTCTCCCTCCCCTATGTAAGTCTTCCTCTCTATTATGTATGTCTTAGCCTGTCTTACCACACTGTTTACCTTTACTACCCCTAACTCTCTTGCTTCTAATTGTATTTTTACATAAATTGTACAATGCCAACTTGATGTCTTGTTACCTTACTTGTCTTAGTTTAACATTGTATATATAGTTTACTTCGTATTTAAATCTTGCTGCTTAACAGCAATCACTTATGTTTACACTGTTAGTCTAATTGATGTGGAACCTATGTAATGAGCTTGTTCTCAAAAGGTGTTAATCCAAGATCACAATAAAATAAATAAAATAGAAATAAAATATATTATACTGGCGTGGTAGTGCCAGTATATTAGGGTCGAGTGCAAACTTCTACGTTAAAGCCAAATGTTTTGAACTTTACTGACAACTTTGGCATAGTTAAATGGATTTGCATGAAATTTGGCATGCATAATCTCTTGGGGTAGGTCTCAATAAGTGGCAAATTTTGTGTGAATCTGTTGAGCAATTTTAAAGTTATTGAAGTTAAAAAATCCCTACATTTACCAGTGTTTTGCCATTTTTTTGTCCACCTGTATCTCAGAAATGGCTTTAGGTAGTGGTTTGACATTTTTAGGGTAGAAAGCCTTTGCCTCACAGATGTGCCTTTTGAAGATTTGGCAAAAAAATATTAATCCGTTCAAAAGTTATAACATTTTTAATTTCCCATGGGGGGAAAAAAAGATGTCAAAGTACTTCTCGCATAGTCATCCAGTTTTGCACACTTTGCACCTTAATAACTTTGCAAACTTCAATGAATATGCATGCAATCTGACACGCACACACTCTGGACGTAGATCTCTAAATTGGCAAATTTCATGTGAATCCGTTGCGTTTTTCCCCGAGATACTGTGTCTCAAACATCCTTAAACTTACATGTTTTATTTCCATTTTCGCAGTTTTCCAGTTTTGCATATTTGCACCTTAATAACTTTAGAACCCTTAAACAGATATGCACGAAATTTTGCATGCATAATCTCAGAGGGTATATCTGTTGATGTGATAAATTTTATTTGAGCCTTTTGTGTGATTTGTGAGATACTGCATCACAAACATTAAATTTGTTTTTTTTTTTCCATTTTTGCTAACAGTCCTCCAGTTTTTCATAATTTGTACTTTAATAACTCTGGAGCCCTACAACATATGTGCATAAAATATTACTTACAGCAACACCTGGACAGGCTGTTGCTGCAAGTAATATTTCAGGTATCAATACCTCAGTGGAAGCCATAAAATAAGTATAATAAAAGTACCGCCACTGCTACTATGATAAGAGCAGTGGTGGAAACGACGTCACTAAATGGGTGGAATACCACATGAGCAATAGCCGCTCAATCGGGACCCGCGCAGTGCTTCCGCATTCGGCAAAAAGTTTCAGCAGTTTATTAAAATTTAACCACTGGATTAAAAATAATCATCAATGCAGCCCAACTCCCAAAGCATTATTGTAAGGTTTGTGGGGATGGGAGTAGGCTGCATAGTTACTTTACACATCACCTTTTAGATTTTAAAACCACATACGTATTTGAAAGCAGAATTTTTACCTTTTTAAACAACATAAAACTAAATTATAAAGCACAATAATTCCCGTCTGACAAGATTAAATTTAAGAATATTTTGAAATTTCACAAGAAATTAAGGGGTGATGGTTGGTATTTAACACTATAACTTTTAACAAAAATCTTTTGAGGTAACATATGGGTATGCATTTTAAAGCTCTAACTCCCGCCTATTCATTGAGACCCCTCTTGAATGTATATTTCACTTACTCTCAAAGTAATGGCCCAAGAATCTGCATTAAGTACATGGAGCTGAAAATTGCAAAGTTCATCAAGGTATCAGTACAAAACTTATGCAAACTACCATTTTGCTCCAGCGTTCATGCAATAAACAGACAGATCATGAATTTTGGGTATATCTGCTACATTAAATAACCATCGGCATTTATTTAGTTCTCAGGTGACACCCCAGCTCCTTCCACACCTGGTCTAAGTGGAGCACGAATTGAGTAAGTTTGAACCTACATTGTAAGATTCCATCATTTGCATAAGGGTCTATCTCCAGGGCATCTCTCTACATGGAGACAGATGCTTAAAGTGCAAACACTAAAGAAGGATTCCTGGGGGAGTGAGATGAAGCAGATGGGCGCGTGGGGGGAGGTGAGCG
Source organism: Neoceratodus forsteri (assembly GCA_016271365.2). Taxonomy (NCBI): domain Eukaryota; kingdom Metazoa; phylum Chordata; order Ceratodontiformes; family Ceratodontidae; genus Neoceratodus; species Neoceratodus forsteri. Next base: position 687,420,770 of record CM028134.1, read on the forward strand.
ACCCCCTGCGGCAGTAGGTTGGGGGGGTAAGGTAGTAATAACTATGGGCATAGTCCATTTGAATTTCAGTAAGATCTGCTTCTGGATAAATGACACCAGTGCCATGTAAGAGCTGTGAAGACTGGAGCACAAGGTGGTCAATGGGTATGCTCAAAGGGCCACAGCAAGACAGCAGACAAATGGATCTGAACCAGATCGCCTAGTTCACACAGTCATTAACTCTGAATATCTACCAGCTACATCCTACTCTCAAGAATGACCCATCACATTTTACTACAAAAAAGAAGCCAAGTCACTCAGAGTTTACGTAGGTTAGGAAAGACAGTATGGTTCAGTAGTTATAACACAGAACTGGGAACAAAGACAACCCTCCCAGTTCCAATATCACCATATGCGCTGGGTCAGTGTGTCAACTTTGAACACTAGATCTCCTTGACCTTTGGTTCTAACATACCAAAAAAGCCAGCAGAATAGGCCAAATGGTCTGTCTTGTCTGCTCGAAAGCCAGCAACCTAATGCCTGCTCACCTTACCACCCCCCCAGCCCCCAAGAGGGTCTTCTTTAGCTTCAGTTTCCCCTTGTACCTGTCCCACCCCTTCTTGAATCCTTCCACTGTGCCCTCCTCCACCAGCCTCAAAGACAGCACATACCATGGCTCCGCCACCCTCTCAGTGAACAAATGCTTCCTACACTCCCCCTGTAGTTTCTCCCCTCCAGCTTCCACTCATGGCCCCTGGTTGTTCCCCCTTCTTTAGCGTAAAAAGCTCCTTGGTTCCACTCCTGGTTATTCCCTTTACATGCTTAAAAACCTCTATCATATCTCCCCCTGTCCCTCCTCTCCTCCAGTGAGTAAAGCCCAAGCTTTTCCAGTCTCTCCTCGTAAGGCTTCCCCTCCATGCCATGAATCATCCTGGTCGCTCTCCTCTGGACCCTCTCCAGCAGCACTATGTCCTTTTTCAGATGAGGTCTCCAGAACTCTACACAGTACTCAAACTGCGGTCTGACCAAGGCATTATACAGAGAGAGGATCACCTCCCTCCTTCTGGACGTAATTCCCCTGGCTATGCAGCCCAATATCCTGTTTGCTTTGGCAACAGTTCTTCTACAATTTTCAGAGTTATTCATTTTGACGTCCATCACCAACCCTAAATCCCTTTCTCCCAATGTGACTTGCAGTCTGCGCCCCGGGTGTATTCATGACCGGTTTTTACCCCAAATGTAGTACCTTGTTTCCAGGCATTAATTTCAGTCCCCACCTCCTTGACCACCCTCCAGGGAATCCAGATCCCCTGGACTGCCTCCCTCGCTTCTTCAAAATCCACAGAGCTCCCAGTTTGAATAATCCATAAAGAGACTCAACATATTCCTAACCCCTCCTATATCTGAGACATAGGCATTGAACAAGAGTGGCCCAAATACGAACCCTGAGGGACCCCACTGATTACAGAGGTAATGGTGGGTGGGATACTCTCCTCTCCCCAATGCAAGCACTGGAGCAATTTTCAACCCAATTGAGCTCCTGTCCTCCCCATCTCCCCCATCTTTTTTTTTTTTTTTTTTTTTTTTTTAAAGTACCACATTGTGAGCTGATTAAACACCTTGCTGAAATCTAGTTATGGGAGCGTCCACCCGCTTATTTCTGCTCAAGGCCCCGCGTCACCCAGTCATAAAACTCTACAAGATTGGACTGACACGATCTCCTCGGAATAAAGCCATATTGTTTATCATCCTGGTGTCCTAACCATTCCAGCTGCCTCCCAATCCTCTTCTTGATAAAGCCCTCCATTACTTTGCCTACCACAGACGTTAGACTGACAGGCCTATAATTCTCCATCTCTTCTCTAGACCCCCCCTTTATGAATAGGCACTACATGAGCCACGCTCCAGTCTTGGGGCACCCATCCTGTCTGCAAAGAGGTATTAAAGAGTGCAGCCAGTGGAGCTGCCATCCCCTCCGACAATTCCTTCACAACCCTCAGCTGTAGCCCATCAGGCCCCTTATCAGTCTTTAGCTTCTGAAGGGCCTCCCTCATCCTATCTACTGTGATTTCTTCCCCCCCATTCCTCCCCACCCCTTCTGGGTCTGGTCCTAGCTGTACCCTAGCCTCATTCCGTCCGCTGGTCTCAGACCGACTTTTCACCTTAGCTGAATGCTCTTCCCTACCATCAGCCTGTAGGGATCCCCAGTCCCCATCTGCAAAGACTGAGGCAAAGTACTCATTTAGCACCTCTGCCTGTTCCCCTGCTTCCTGAGCCCATCCTCCCATAATTTTAAATCCTATTGATCTGCGTCCTCTCTTTTCGCTTCTCTCTTATATATCTATAGAATTCCTCGACAGGTCTTGCTCCATCCTTGCCTTGGCTCCCCTCACCACTCTGGTGACCCTCCTGGACGATATTTCATACTCTCCTCACTCCATGTCCCCCCTTGAGTGTTTAAAACGTGCATAAGCAGTCTTTTTATTCCTCACTGCCTCCTGCATCTCCCTAGACCACCAACATGGCTCACCATGTTTTCACCTTAATTTTGTACAATACTTAGTAGCCTCCTGTACCCCTTTTTTAATGGTCTCCCACAGTCTTCCAGCATCCATGTCCAGCCTAATCTTGTCCAACCTCTCTCTTAGAATCCTACCCATGCCTATGAAATCCGCTCCCCTAAAGTCTACCACTACTGTGTTAGTACGGTTTTCCTCACCCCCTATATACAGTAGAAACCAGACCGTGGCATGGTCTCCACCCACCAGTGGACTGCACACCTCCAGGCCTCTTATCTGATCACTGTCTGCTAGGACAACATCCAATATCCGCCCCTCTCTAGTAGGTTCCCCCACCTGTTGGACCAGGAAAGCATCCTGAAAAATGCCCATCAGTCGCCGTTCCCTGGCTACAGAGGATGTCATGGTGTCCCAGTCCACCCCTGGCATATTAAGGTCTCCCATGACCACTACCCTACCCTTACCAAGGTCATAATGACCCTTGGAGTTCTCAACCAGTTTATCGAGCCTCCTCAATTGCAGGGGACCTGTATACCACCCCTATTTTCATTTTTTTCCTCCCCTCGTTTGCAAGGTTACCCAAATCGCCTCCACTCCTCCTCCTCCTTCAGCCTCCTCCACTACACTAACCACAACATATTTCTGACCATCAGTGCAACCCCTCTTCCTCTTCCCACTCCACTATCCTTTCTGAATTTCTTATAGCCCTCCAAGTTTAGGTCCCAATCATTTCTCTGGGTGCCCATGTCTCTGTAATTGCTGCCATGTCCGCTGATCCTTCAGCCAGCATAGCCTTTAACTCAGGCATTTTATTGCTCATGCTCCTGGCATTAATCAGTACTGTCCTCCACCCCCGACCTCTCCTCCCTATCCAATCTCCCCAGCCCTGTGCAGTCCTTATTCTGCCCAATTTTCCTTAGATTTGCATCACACCCCCCACTCATCAATTGCCTACACCTGGACCCACAAACAGCTTCCCTGAGGCCAATCTTTTAGTTGACCCTCCCCATGTCTCCTATAAAACCAGCAAGTTTTAGTTTCAAGATTTCCCTCCCCTCAAGATTGAGATGTAATCTATCCCTGGCATAAAGCCCCTTATCCTCCCAAGTATCTCACCAGTCTCCCACCAGTCCATACCCCTCTGCCTTGCACCAATCCCCAAGCCACTGGTTCACCCCTCTAAGTTTTAGTTTGCTCTCCCCAGTTGCCCTTGGTACCGGCAGAATCTCAGAGAGGGAAATTTTACTTCCTATAGCATGACAAACCCTTGCCAGTTCCCAGAACCTAGCCTGTATTTCTAGCTCACTGTTCCCTTCCAAATCATTTGTCCCCAGATGTACTAGGAAGTCCAGAGATCCCCCACATTCCAGTGCTATCGAGTATAGATGGAATTTGGCCTTATGTACGGATAATCCTGGCATACATTTAGCCTTGACTGGGCTGCTTTTATTTTTTCCCCCATCCCCTCCCAATGGATAGCCCTGGTCATAGAATCCCCCAGCAGTATCACCTTCACCCCACCCCCCACTTTATTGGCCTGTTTTGATCCTTCCAGACTCCTCCTTCTATCATCAAACCCCTGCTTACTCTTGCCTCTCCAGTCAGCCTGGAAATCTTTATTAGCCCATTCTGATCCATCCAGGCTCCTCCTTCTGTCGACAACCCCCTGCTTACTCCTCCCAACTCTATCAGCCTGGAGGCCACCCTCATATGCTAGCCCTACCATATTCCTACCTGCTATTGCCAGTTTGCTCCTCGCCCCCCCCAATTTCCCGGGAGGCCAGAGAATGCCCCCCCAATTCCACCCCATCGCCCTTCTTGAGCTATAATCCTCCAATCCCCCATCCGAGCAACCTTCCACTAATTTTACTTCATCCCACCCTTCCAGACCTGCACTTCCCACCCCATCAGCTGAAATTCCCCCACCCTACTCTCCACCTATTCCGATGAATCTTGTCTTGAGGCTGACTTCTCTACTGCCCCCCCTCCTCCTTGATTGACTTTCCCAACCTGGACACCGGCCTGACCACATTCCTGCCACTTTCCACCCTGTCCTCATTCAATCCCCCCCATCTACCACATTTCCCCCAACCTAGGCTCCGGTCCCTCCCCTCCATCCTTTCTTATGGTGCCGCACCTCCTCTGTCACTCACTTCCTCAGCTTACTGACCAAACCCTCCCTGTCCTTTTGCTCTCCCCACCTTCAGCCTCCTCCACATCATCTCCTGGATATGTCTGGTGAAGCGGTTTGTAGAGTGTGATGCTTGCCCTGTTTTGTCTCTTCTCCCCTCCTTCCTCTTTTGCTCCCTCCGATCAGCCCCCTCCCTACAGAGTGCTTCCCGTATGTTGCTTATTTCGCCCCCTCACCGCCAGAATGACAATATGGTCCACCTATCCCCTGAGATGTGCCCTTTTTTCCTATTCCACTTGCCCTTTGAGACATGCCATTTTGACGTCTAGTCACATATGAACCATACCCCACCTTACCTCCCCATCCCTCCCCCTTCCCCATTCCAGCTGCCTTCTGATCCCCCTGATCTCCTCCCTAAGAACTTCCAGCTGAAAACTCACTGGGCACCCTCCAAACCTCCATGCCCAATTTAGTATTATGGCCACCCCACACCCCGTACACCCTACCACCCTGCCAAAGATGCCCACTCTGGCTGTCCCCAAGCCCACCCTCATTTTAGTTATGAGCAATATGTCCCCCTACCAGCAATAATATACTGTCAAACTAACACAGCCCCCCACCAGTGATTTACACACACACACACACACACACACACACACACACACACACGAGATACCCAGCAACAGACAAATCTCGTCAATGTGCCCCCTTATTAAGCAGCACTCCCAACTCAATACCCCTCAATGTGCCCTCAATTTTACAACAAAGCCCAGCAAGACCCCAAGAATTAATCTGCAGTCCCCACAGTAACCACTATGCCCAAGCCAGCATAGAATGAAAATCTTATGCCCGCCCCCCCCAGCCAGCATCAAGTCCAAGCTTCTTATTGCTCCACCTTAGCCAGTCTCACCATGTCCAACCCAAGACACTGCCCCTCAGATAATTTAATAGAGGTCGGGGCCGGGGTGGGTGGTGTGGGACACAATTACAGTTCCCTATGGGGTAAGTGAGGTGGCTGGGCTCACCTTAACTAGCCCAGCCGCACTTCAAGCTTGGCGCCCTCACTCCCGATTGGTCCTCTGCGAGTTCAGCTCCTCACTCCAGCCCTGGCCCGCTGCAGCCGCCGGGATGCCCGCTCCAGTGCCCTCTCCACTGAGCTCGTCACCTTCCAGCCCTGGCCCACTGCCGACTGCAGCCGCCGGGAATACTGCTCTGTGCCCCTGATGTTCTCTACAGCTACCGATGCAGCTCCAAATTCCTCCCTCCTCTGATGCAGCTGCCGATGCAGCCCCGGTTCCTCCCGCCTGGTGTGCGGCACTCCGATGGATTTACCGCCGCCAATGCAGCCAACGACATCTGCCCTCCAAGGCACTCCCAGCAATTACAGCTCCTTATGGGGTAAGTGAGGTGGCTGGGCCCGCCTTAATTAGCCCAGCCACACTTCAAACTTGGCGCCCTGACTCCCGATTGGTCCTCCGTGAGTTCAGCTCCTCACTCCAGCCCTGGCCCGCTGCCAGTCAAAAAACTGGGCAGAAGCAGAACCCCCACTAAAACCAAGATGATACATCTCAGACAGTTTATCCTCATTATTGTGAGTCAATAAACTTCCAAAAAACTGTAAATATATAAGTGATAATGTGTTAGTTGGATAATTATACGAGGCAGTAACATGACTGTCGAGTGAACAAAGTTCAAGGCCGAAGGCAGAGTATTTTATCTTCATGAGACAATCACATTACTGACAAAGACAGTGACCCAACTAGCATGTAACTATTATGCTTCACGTGTTTGCTGTTCCAAGTATAGACCAATCAGAATGCAAGAAAGGGGATGATGTCAATACCGTCATTTTACCAATAATAAAATGATGGTTCTGAGCACAAAGCAGTCATTGTATTATAGTTAAAATACCTGCTGCAAGTTTGCAAAGGAATAGAACGTGCGTGACCTGGACTTCTGATTGGATGAAATGGTCCACATACGAACATGCCAACAGAAACAGACCACCCAGTCTAAGTCTGCAGCCAACACCCCTAGTTTGCAGCTGCCCCAACCCCCCTTCCTTTTGTCATCCCACTGCCACCCCCACGTGTAGTATAATGTAAAATAATCCACAAAACAAAAAGCTCAAATTAAGAGGCAGCCCACAGATAAATGTATACCACAAAATGTCAAAACAGAAGAAAATCATAAGACTATCGGAATCTTTTTTGAGTTTTAAGAACATACAGGAGAAAAATGCCTGGAGTACCAGATATAGTTGCTCCCCTGCAGTGCAAACTGAGAAAGATAGAGCATGCTGGGCAAGGGTGAATCCCACTCCCAAGTGAAAACATCAGTCATCTTGGTCTCTGCTTGCTAAAGGAAGGAGTCGGTCAGAAAAAGAAGAGACTCGGCAAATCATTAATCATTTATGTATGTATTTATTTGTAAATTATATTTAATTTCTTTTTGGAAAAAGGTAAGCGCACTAGGCAGTTGGATGACTATTTTCAGGCACGACCGACACAGTAAGTACATACTAGGATGTTACAGTCACTATAACAAAATACACATATTGCACATACAAACAGTCACATCATCCAAACATGAACATGCTGTACTGTGCATTAATTACTTCACAAAAGCAGTTTTAAAGTTCATGTGAACAACAGTATTCTGGACATCTTGTGGTAGGGAATTCCAGGTGAATGCAAATTGTCCGACCTTGGAGGACACTCTAGGTTCAGCAAGTAGAGATTTCAAGTTGAACATGGAGTTATGACACTTGGGGGAAACTGAAGCCTTTTCGTACAAAGAAGATGGGGTATACGATCTAATCAATGTATTAAAACTAAGCAGCCTAGTATTAAAGACCAGCCAACACTTGGTGACAACAAGTCCAGATTAGCATACAGGGTACAGTGAGTAGTTGAGCAGTTGGTGAAAAATGACAGATGCTGTTTGAAGGTGTCATTCCATTTCCAGAGACTGCTTGAGGAAGTGCTGAAGTAGGCTAAGACACCATTGGTCAAACTAGGCATTAGAACACCTTGAGCAGTAGCTAATTGGGCTCTGTCTTAAGTTTCTTTTGAACTTCTGTGCCAAGCCCAACTCTGTGTAGATATATTTACACCAGACAATAATGGGGCAGTGAAGTTGAGGGATGAAGCCAGAAAAACCCATTCATATTTAAACAACATCAAGGCAGAAGATAGATTATAGTTACCAGTTAGGGGACTTTGATTTGGATCCGAACAATACTGCATTGTCAAACATGACTAACAGTGCCACTTCTACTCACTTCAAATAAAGTAGGAAACTGAAACAAATTCACAGAGGGAACCCACCATACCTTTGATGTTGTATTGGGCATACTTGACAGGGGTCTGGGAAAACGTTTCCTCATTATAGATTGCATTTTTATACTTTGGTCAGTTTTATGCGGGGGGGGGGGTACTTTACTCATGAGCAGTGCTTCCCCATTTTATTTGAGTCAGCCTTTCAATTTTACTCCTGGAACTGAGCTCCCCTGGTGCGCCCCCACCCAACTGAATATAGTAGTGGTTAGACAATAATGTCAGTGGGATTACCAAAGTAGCACAAGTTATTTTTAATAATAGCAAGAAGTGCTTTGAAACAAAATGCAGAATATAAAAGGGGCTCTGTTCTCGGCACAGTAACAAGGCTTTTGGGTGACTGTAAAGGAAGAAAGCCAATCAAAAGTCTAGAAGACAAACCTACATATAGAGGAGCTCATCTCTCCCCCTCCCCACTTTTAAGAGGTCACTCGGTATTGCAGCACCTTAATATGCCAACTGCTTTTTCTAAATAAATAAATAAATTACAATGGGCTCTCCCGAAAATGTTCCTAGAGAAAACGGGGGATAATATAGGAGGCACTGCTGTAAATATTTGTTGACAGAACTTTTACTGAGCTCCCTAAAAAGAAACAACTGACTTACCATCCAAGGAAACAAACTGTCCCACAGCAGAAGAACCTCCACCGCTGTTTTCCACAAACTGCACTTCAGACACAATAATGTTGTCCTCCAGCACAGAGCCACAGCCTGTACAGACGGCATCTCCACGAGCCTGGTCAATGTCAATTTCAGTGCAACCACAGTTTCGACAAATTCTGGAACTCATGTTCGTACTTTCTTACAGCTTCAAACAGGAGGCTCAGCTGTCTGGAAATTGCATTCCCTGTAGAAAGTAAGGGATATTGAAAAGCTGAGCAACAGAGCGGACACAGAAAACACCCAGGCAACAGTACATTACTATTCAAAAGAAACACTTCATAACCAAATACAAAAGAAACAGCAAAATCAACCAGTTTTGTTTAATTCACGTAAGCAAATTCCTAAAAGGAATATCCTTAAACTCACAGGTGCTCAAAGACTTTGGTGTGTACCCTCCCCCCCAAAAAAAAGGTCTGCAGAGTTTCGCAGATCTTAGGCCTTTTTTTCCTCTGAAAATTCAGCCCCACGCATTCAATGGTGCCTTCCCATTACCTGCTTAATTGAAATATGCCCACTGTAACCAACCTATCTAGTAGGTTTCTGTTATCTGCAGAAATAATATTCCGCACTCTCAAACTGAACACTTCACCCATCTTCTTTACAATTTATCAGTTTTTTCTTCAGGCTTTTCTTCCTGAAATGCCCCTCTGACACGCCCCTAGGGTCTTTTTGTTCATAATTTTTTCAGCTCCGTTGTTCAGTTAGTACCTACTAGCTATAACTCCTCCAACCACTTCCACGGCCACCTCACCATGCTGTTGAGGTTCCACCTACTTAGAATTTCTGGGACCCATAGGTCACCCTCAACAGACCACTGTGTTGCCCAAGGGTGGGCAGTGTTTCATCTGCCCAGCTGGCTGCCTCTTTTTCCCCTTTAACCCCTCCCCAGTGATGCCAACATGGACATTGTGCAAGGGCTTATACAAGCATGCGGCAGCTGCATCCCACCCCAGCTTCAGCAGTGTCCCATTATGCACTGCTGCCCAGCCATCACTAAGTGACAGTCACACAAAGAGGCAAACAACCCACCCCCCCAAAACAACAAAAATTAAAGCAGTTCTTGGGGCACTCAGTCCCTCCTTTTCCTAGCCAGCCTTGGCGACTTGGAGCTCATTTCGAGACTCCAGTGCTGGCAGAGCAAGAGGTATTGCCAACAGGCAGGCCCCTCAACGGATGGTTAAGCTTCACAGAGGTCGACAAAAATCCAATAATGGGAGGCCATGGAGGATGCATACAGCAGCACATAATGGCAGCCTGGTGCTACAGGTAAGCTACTTCCTTAGCAAGTGTCAGCTGCCCCACTGTGTGCCTGAAGAGCAGAGTGGGGGGGGATTCCATTTAGCATTGTATGAATGATTATCTGTTCAGTTTTGGATCTGGAGCAGATAGTGATGTACCTGATTAGGACTAAATGGATTGGGCATATTCAGATTGTACATTGCCCAAATCTTTGGACCGGCAAACATCTCCCCCAAACACAGGGAGTCCCCTGTGGATTGCTCCCCCACCCCCGATACACAAATCCAGAGCTGGCGGTCGAGTAACAATGTTGGTGGGAGGAAAGTTGACATGGCTTTTAATCCCACTACAACCCAGTTTCCATTTTTTGGTCCATAGGCTTAGCTGGGGTGTTCATGGCAGCACGTGCATGGGAAGGCAAGCAAAACACACTGCGGAGTTCTACAGCTTCCTCCCTATTTCAGTGCTCCAGTCCCATTCTACCACCAGGCCTCCACCTGGTGGCAGTCATGCGACAGAGCCAGCAACCCTCCCTCCATGGAAGATGAGGGCAGTCCAATGGATGCACGAACGCACAAAATACCACTGCACTCGGACCTTAAAGAATCACTGGTGCCAAGAGCAATTTAAACGTAAATGAGTTTATTAAAACATACTCGGCACAATTGGTCACAGCAAAGTAAAACACAAATATGCTCCCCAGCGCTTCAACTCAAGAATGAGTCTTCCTCAGGGGGTAGAGCTGCTTGTAACAAAAATACTTAAATACACATGGTACAGGTACAAACAAAATTTAAATATAGAGTGAAGACTTAGAATTTTAGCTGCTATCTTTTCTATAGCCACTTGGTGGTGCTAATAAATAGCCTTAAGCACTTAATACAGGCTTCAACTGCACAGATTTCTGTAATTCGTTAACACAAAATGCATTCAAGGTAGTTACATTTTTAACTATACTTAGAACGTACTTTCTAGATCTGTATCATTATACAAGTAAGCTACATTCAGTGCTCTGATGAGCAAATTCATTTATAAACATCATTTGAAAAAAAGTGCTCATTATTAATAGTACTACACTATAAAAGAAAAACACAGAAAAATGACCAAACCACTCTGAATAGCTATGGCAACAGTGGCACATTCACAAGGCAACTCTCATTGTAATGAGAGATTTTTTTTCATTCTGGGACCTCCTGGAAATTAAGTCCAAAACATGATGAAAAAAATCCAGAGAGTTAAGGCATTAAAATTAGTGTTGAAAATGTGAAGGAAGGAGAGAGAGAGAGAGAATGTGAGCAAGCAAGCCAGACAAAAAGTTACTTCGAATAACACATAATTCCAACTTTGTTCATTTTGGTTTGAGATCCCATCTATCATTCATTCCTACGGGTTTAACACTCAAGTTTATAAATCCACTGGCTCTCACATTGGAGCAGCAGATTTGATCTATTTCCACCATTCTTTGGCGATGGCACCATTTCAATCCCTACAAATTTTAAACATTTAGGGTCAAAGTTATGTACACTGGCAAAATGTGCTCCTACTGGTATGTCTTTCCTACCATGCAAAATAAAGCAGACATGCTCTTGTATCCTTTGTTTCAAAGGTCTAACAGTTTTGCCGACATATACAAGTTTACAGTTACTTTATTTATTTATTAAAACATCAGTTTACAACCTTTGAGCCAGAGGTTCATTTGCAAAGGTACCTCGTCACAGAGAGAACAAAACAATAACAAGCATATAAAAATAACAGTGCACAGTATTTGGAGGAAACATGACAGACCACAAGACAGACTACATAAGTAGCATCACAAGTGATAAGTTCACGTATGTCAATCTGAACATTTTTTTAATGAGGATGTTGACAAATTGCTGTGTTGTTGCTGTACTTGCACACATTTCACCTCATACATTTGTTAAAACCTGCTGGGCGCTTGGGTAACCAAGTGGACTGGTCTAATGTTTTTCTTTCACAGTTCTGCTGTGTACAAGTCAATCTTTAAAATTTCTGGCTCTAGTAAAAGTTGTGCGAGGCTCATTTCCCACAGCTACACTGACTTCAGAGTCACTTTGTAAAATGGGCCAGTTCTGATGTATTACATTACCAAAGTGTCCACTCAGTAATGAAGGTGCATGGTATTTGTTCTGGCGTGGCCTCATCCTTTTCATCTAATAAAGATTCTTTGCAAACCATGTCAACTTTGTCCCTTGTTTCTTTTAAAAGTTTTTTACTATAACCCCTTGCTTCAAATCTGTCCATCAGTTCATCTGCTTGAATTCTATAGTCATCAACTCTGATACAATTTCTGCGAATACGTAATAGTTGACCATAGGGTATAGAGTTTTTTAATCTGGGGGGTGTGTGTGCACTAGTCGCTTGTAACAAAGAGTTGGTAGCTGTTGGCTTTCTGTAACTTTTAGAGGTCGCACTGTGATTAGAGATGTTGCCAGAAATGGTTAAAGCTAAAAAAATCAAGTGTTTCAATGCCCATGGTATGTGTGAATCTCAGATTAACGTTGTCACTGTCGAGCCACTGTATAAATTCTGGAATAAGTTCCCTGGCACCGCCCCAGATACACAGTATATCATCTATAACGCGATGACATCCCCTTACATGTACGTGAAAAGGATTTTTTACTTTATCATATATGATGACATCCTCCCAGTAACCCCAAAAGAAACTGGCATAACTTGGTGCCATTGCTGCACCCATGGCAGTGCCACACCTGTTTGAAAAACTGACCCTTAAATTCAAAATAGTTATGTGTGAGGGTATAATCTATCAATTGTAAGACCAATTCCTTTGGTATGTACTCAGTATGAAAAAATTACTCACCTTAGTAATGTTGTTTCTTCTAATGGAGTCTTGCTATATTATGACAATTGCAGTTTGTCCCACCATTAGAACTGCTCCGGAGGTGAAAGAGTTAACTCCATTCCATGAATGGAACTTAGAGCACGAGCTCTAAAGAGAAGCTCTGCCTGTGTAGTTTCAAACCTAAATTGTCAGTTCTTTACGGTCAAAAACTCACTAAGGTCTGTGTGGAAGCTGTAACTCACACAGCCAACTGGCACCTAAATATTAACACTCATTGCTGGTCCCAAACAAGAGACTCAAGTCAGGGACCAGAACTAATAGTATAATTTAACAATATGAGAGAAATATAAGGAAAAATGAAAACACCACACCCCCAAACCCCAAGAAGGGTGAAAACACATAAAAGGGCATAAAATAGGTACTTCAGGCTGCCCACCCCATACCCAAGTAGAAGTTCTGAGAGGGGCAGGCTGGGGAGGTTGTAATATAGCAAGACTCCATTAGAAGAAACAACATTACTAAGGTGAGTAATTTTTCTTCAAACAACATGAAGTCTTGCTATATTATGACAATTGCAGACTACACAGCAGTACCTCCATGGAGGAGGGACAGAACCTACTTAGGGAATAGGCTCAGAAGCACAGCTGTGCCAAACCGAGCATCTCTCGTAGCCTGGACATCCAGGGAGTAATGCTTGGTGAAAGTGTGTACCGTTTTCCAAGTAGCAGCTTGACATATCTCCAATATAGGGATGTCTCTGGCAGCAGCTAGAGACGTGGCTGTACCTCTGGTAGAATGAGCCCTCAAGCCAGAGGGGGGATCTCTGCCCAGTTTCTGATAACAAAATTGGATACAAGAGACAATCCACCTGGCAATTGATCTCTTAGTGGCAGGTTTCCCTTTCCCAACCTCACCATAAGTGAGAAAAAGTTGGAGAGATTCGAACCTGTGACCCTTGGTACGTTCTATATAGTAACTAAGGGCCCTCTTAACGCCTAAACTGTGCAATCTCCTCTCACCAGAAGAGGAATGTTCAGTGAAAATCACTGGAAGGGAGATAGATTGGTTAAGATGGAAATCTGAAACCACCTTAGGCAAAAACTTTCTGTTAGTCCTGAGGACTACCTTGTCCCTGTGGAAAGAAATAAAATCAGTTTCTACTGACAAGGCTTGCAACTCACTTATGCGTCTAGCAGAAGTGATAGCCACTAGGAAAACAGTTTTCCAAGTTAGATACTTAAGCTCTGCAGAAAACAGAGGTTCAAAAGGGGGTTGCATTAACTGGCAATGCAAACATTAAGACGCAGGCAGGGGCCGGATCCCAAAAGGTGGATTAGTATGAAGTAATCCTTTAAAAACTTGAAAATACAGGGGAGCGAAAGAGAGGATGGCTTTCCTGCTGAAACAAAAGCAGAGACAGCTGCCAAATGAACTCTCAGGGTAGCTGGTCTCAGGCCCAAAGAATTAAGATGGACCATGTAATCTAACACAATGGTCAAATCAGCAGATTCTGGGGAAATATGTATTCCAGAACACCAAATGGAGAACCTTTTCCACTTAGAATTATAAGTAGCCCTAGTGGAAGGCTTCCTAGAAGCCTTTAGGATTTCAAGAACACCCTGAGAGTGGTGTAGGTCAGCAAATTCTAACTCCTCAAGAGCCAGGCCTTGAGGTTGAGGGATTTGAGGTTCGGATACCAAACTCTCCCCTGGGCACAGGTTAATAGGTTGTGATTCCTGGGGAGACACAGGGGAGATGGACTGTCAGGGACAGAAGGAGTGGGTACCAGGGCTGCCTGGCCCAATCTGGGGCAATCAGAATCACCCTGCAAGGCTGGGATCTGATTTTACTAACACCTTGAATAGGAGAGGGAAGGGGGGAAAAGCATAAAGAAACTTCCCTTCCCAATCCAGGAGAAGGGCGTCCAGGGGACTGAGCCCAACACTGGGGCCTGCAACAGAACAGTGGAAGTTGGTGATTGTCTGGGGCTGCAAAAGATCTATCTGAGGGTGCCCCATCTGCAAAGACTATCCCAATACTTGAGGATCCAGAGACCATCGTGATGGCCCTGAGAAATCCTGCTGAGAACATCTGCTAGGACATTGTCCTTTCCTGGAAGGTGAACTGCTATGAGTGAAGTGTTCAGGGAATAGGCCAGAGACCACAACTTCATTGCCTCTGTGCACAAGGCCGAAGACCGAGTGCCCCCCTGCTTGTTGATGTACCACATCGTTGTGGTATTGTCTGTTCTGACTTGTACCACTTTGTTCTGGACAGAAGCAGAAAACGCTTGAAGTGCTAAAAAGACAGCTCTGAGTTCCAGCAAATTGATGTGGAGCAGAGATTCCTGGGGGGACCACACTCCCTGAGTGGAGAGGTCGCCCATGTGGGCTCCCCACCCCAGGAGGGAAGCATCCGTAGTGAGGGTCAAAGTGTGAGAAAGGGGAATGAAGGGGACCCCCAGTCTTAAATTGCTCTGATCCTGCCACCACTGGAGGGCCTGGATCAAGGTTCGGGTCACTGGGACCAACTTGGAAAGGGGGTCTCTTCTCTGAGACCAATAGGCTCTCAAGTGAAACTGAATGTCTCTCATCTGAAATCTTGCTCCCTGCACTACAGCTGTGGACGCAGCCATGTGCCCCAGGAGCTGCAAAAAGTGCCTTGCTGGTCGAGAGACCTGCAGAGTGAAGGAGGAGGCCAGAGCCACCAAGTTCCTTACCCTTTCTAAGGGAAGAAAAGCTCTGGCCAGATTTGTGTCCAATTCTGCACCTATGAAGGTGAGTACCTGAACTGGTTCCAGAACCTACTTTGGTAGATTTAGCAGGAAGCCCAGGGAGGAGAGAAGCTGCTGGGCGACTTGCAGGTGAGATTTTACCTGTTCTGGGGACTGGCCTACAATGAGCCAGTCGTCCAGATAGGGAAAACAGCAATCCTTTGCCTCCTTAAGTGAGCCACTGCTACTGCCAGACATTTTGTGAATACCCTTGGGCAGAGGTAAGGTCAAGGGCATTGCTCTGAACTGGTAGTGACCTGAGGGCAGTTTGAATCTGAGGTACTTTCGGTGGGAGCTTCTTGATTAGGATGTGAAAATAGGCATCCTTGAGGTCCAGGGAAGCTAGCCAGTCCCCTGGCCTTAGAGAGGGTAAAATCATTGCCAGAGTTACCATTCTGAACTTTGGTTTCAAAGATGCTTGTTCAGATATCTGAGATCTAAAATGGGCCGCCATTCTCCTGTCTTTTTGGGGTAGGAAGTATCCGAGTACAGACCCTTGCCCTGGTGTAGGGAGGAACCCTTTCTACTGCTCTGACAGCTAACAGGGTTGAGACCTCTGCTTCTAGAGTAAAGGTCTCTAAAGAGCTTGCAGGTGGAAAAGACCTGATTCTCATCTTTGGGAACTTTTTGAAGCCGAGAACCAGACCCTGGCTTACTACTTCCAGAACCCACTTGTCTGAAGTTAAAGACACCCAGTTCTGACTGAAGTAAGCCAACCTGCCCCCTACTGGTAAAGAAGAATCGGCCCTGGGCACCCCATCAGGGTGCCTGCTTGGCAGGTGCTTTAGGCTGAGGGGTGGGGGCAGGCCTGCCCGCCCCGTCTGCCTCTGCCTCTGAAGAACACCCTCTGAGCATAAGCAGAGGAGGCCTGGGTTTGGTAAAAAGGCCTGTGGAAAGGCCTACCCCTACCACTGGGGGTGTGCCTCTGAGGAGTGGCTTGCTGCTCCTTGGCTTGGACACTTTTATAGGTAGTCCTATATTCATCCATCTTCTTCATATAATTCTCTGTCTGCTCCCCAAACAGAATTTCCCACCTGAGGAAAATCCATAGCCTTAGTCTGGGTATCCTGTAACAAGCTAGTACACTGAGCCAGGCCAACCTCACGAAAAGCTACAGATGTGGCCATGACTCTAGAGGAAACATCATTAAAATCCACAGCAGCATAAAACTGCACCTAGAAGCCTCAATGCCATCGGCAGCCACCTGCTCCAGCTCACTAGCAAGCTGGCCAGGGCTTGTTTGGCTAAACTCATAACAGTATCCCATCTAGATTTCTGATACCTTGCTACATAAGCCATATAATTTGCTTGCCTGAGTCCCAAGGACTGCCATGTACTGTTTTTTTTGCCATGGCATCAATCTTCCTGGAATCCTTGTCAGGAGGATGTGAGCCAGGGAATATTATCTTTATCACAGGCTGCAGCCTGAACTACCCCAACATGACTGCATTGCTGAGAAAGGAATTCTGTATCAGGACCTGACAGTGTGTACCTCCTGTCCATCTTTTTATCTACAGGAGGCACAGAATTAGGAGTTTTTAAGATTTTTATTGTTTGTTTCCTAAATGACTCATGCAAAGGGAATAGACAATCTCCTAGACTCTGGTATATCCATCATTTCTACAAAATCAGGCTCCTCTTGCTCATCCACAGCTTTCTCCAAAGGAAGCTGGAGGGTTTCAGCAACTTTTTTGTAAAACATAAAATGAGAGGGGGACTCGAAAGCATGGGGAGATTCTAAAGGTCTGTCTGGGAGATGTCGGTTCAATGGGCACACACCAGACCCTCCAAGTCACATTCATACTGTTCATAATCATCCTCCCCTCCTCTGGTTCATAAAACTCCTCAATATCATATTCCTGAACCGATGGAACCGACCGAACCGACCTTTTACCAGATAGTGGCGGTTCGGACGGAACCGAGAAAGTGACTGGACAATCTGAATAGCTCTTGCTATCTCTGCAGCAGTTGGAGTAAGAATTTGGGCTCCAAACCTGCTGACTTTCTTGTTCTCTTTACTGGAACTGGTTCATCCGAGCCAGCTTTTTCGTTGCCGAAAGTCTTCGCCTGGTCAGAGGCACTCCCTCGAGTTGGTTGGCACGAACGAACTCAGCCATCTGGGTCATGCGGACTTTTGGCCTCTCATTCCCTGAGCCTTCCCAATCTCTTTTCCAGGGTGGCAGGGAAATTCTTACAAATCTGGCAGTCTGACTGGAGGTGGTCAAACCCAGACAATAAACACATGTGGTGTGTGGGTCAGCTTTGGCAAAGACTTCCCACAGACATCACAGTGTTGAAACCCAGTGGCCCGTTTTTCTTTTGGGTTTCTCAGACATAAGCCAGCCTAACCAGAAAACTTGCCTTTAAACAGCAGTGCCAGGCAGACACCCTTATCGTTCCTAAATCACATCACGGTATTGGAAAAAACGTGAATGAAATCCATTTTTTTAGAACCGATAAGAACCGGGAGCCGCACTCTAAAATATCAAGTTTAAAAACTTTAAGTTTTAACCCAAGCTGATCGGTTCAAAACCGAACCGATAAAACTTACAAGTTCCACACAGAATTAAAATAAGAATTACTTACGATACCACAGACAGAGCTTGAACCGATCGGTTTTGCGGTTAAAATAAAACTATTCTCGTTGAATCGAACCGAGAAAACACTGTTTAAACCGAGAAATGAACTGAGCAGTAGGAGAAATCTCCGGAGCGACTGTTCAGTGAGGCGGAGTAAAGAATCTGACAGTTTAGGTTTGAAACTACACAGACAGAGCTTCTCTTTAGAGCTCATGCTCTAAGTTCCAGTCATGGAATGGAGTTAACTCTTTCACCTCCGGAGCAGTTCTAATGGTGGGACAAACTGCAAATGTCATAATATAGCAAGACTTCATGTTGTTTGAACTGGTATTTTGTTTAACCAGTACTTAATGGATTCTACTCCTCTGTCATGATATATTGAAGTATACAGGGATTCCATGTCTATACCTAGCCAGATAAATTTGGATTCCCATGTAAGGACCTTCACATTTTTTTTTTTTATTTTATTTATTTATTTATTTTTTAAAGGTCCTTACTATCTTCAACATAGGTTTCCAAATCCTGAACCAATAACTGAAGAAAAAAAATCAACAAAATTTCCCTGCATTTTGTGATACTGAGTTACATAGACAGGATGGAAGCAGTCCAGAGGAGGGCAACTAAAATGGTGCTGGGTCTACATCAGAAACCATATGAAGAGAGACTGAGAGAGCTTAATATATATACCCTTGATGAAAGGAGGGACGGAGGGGACATGATAGAAACTTTTAAGTACCTCAAGGGAATCAACAAAGTCCAGGAGGGTAGCATCTTTCAGAAAAAGAGATGTGTAAGAACAAGGGGGCACAATTTAAGGACAGAGGGGGGGACGGCTCAGGGGTATTGTGAAGAAATCGTTTTTCACGGAGAGAGTGGTGGACGCATGGAACCGCCTTCCTGGAGAGGTTGTGGGGTCTAAAACAGTGGGGGAATTCAAAACATGCATGGGACAGACATAAGGCAATTATAGTGGCGGGTTGCAGGAAGTAGGCTGTTGGTTAACTAGAATCTGCAGCTTATCCAATAGGTAGGGAAATGGGCAGACTGGGTGGGCCAAGTGGTCCTTATCTGCCGTCAAAGTCTATGTTTCTATCCTGAAACAACTGGTCTGCCTGCAGGTTTATTAAGGTCCTTATGGATTTTGGGTAAGGCATAGAAACATAGTATAACTGGATTTTATGGCCACCTGATATTCATATTCCTTATCTGAAATGTCACCTTTACTCAAAGCATCTTTCAGAATCAAAAACAAATCCTTTTTGTAAGCCAGTGTGGGGTCCATTGATACGTTTTCATAATTATCTGCATTATTCAGGAAGTCCATTACCATAGCATCATATTTTGTTTTATCCATTACAACAATGTTACCCCCTTTATCTGCTGCCTTAATCACAATGTGGTCCCTAGTAGTTAACCCTTCTAAAGTGGACCTCTCTTTCTTAGTAAGATTAAAAAACCTGGAGCAGGGGTGGCTATTCAAAATTAGCTTCACCCATCTATCAGTTTTTTCAAAACTTTGTATAGCAGGATTATTGCTGTAAGGACAAAAGGTAGAACCAACAGTAAATTTATACTTCCTAAGTTTGTCCAAATGTCCCTTTGTTTGTAGCAAGCTGTTACCAGACTTCGGTCCCACAGAGGTCAGGAGGTCACGTTCACTTAAGTTTTCATTTAAGAGTTCCTCTAGTGCCTGTAAATTCTCAAGTTCAGTATTAAAGTCCCCAAACATTTCAGCAGTTATATTTGGTGCAAAATCAGTTAATTCTCTGCTTGCAAAGTTCAAGTTGGTAGCCGCTTGAAGCACATAGTCTAAATCCTCACCTAGATGGAAAACAAAGTAACAACCAGAGAAGAGGCCAAAAACCTTTTTTAAACAGAGACCAGAGGCTAACCAACAGAAAAAAAAATGAAGGACATGCCGCAGCAGGAGAGGTGGAAGAGCCAACAGGAGGGGTGGAGCGTTCATTAAGGGCCAAGAAGAAAGACATAAGTTACAGATTGTAAACCTCTCTGAATATACTCTAGATCAAAGAGAAGTTTCACTATTAGAGAGAGGCTTAAGTTTCATCCCCACACCAACTGTTAATGAGTTTCAGATTTTTGTAGATCTGCACAAATTTTACCGCAAACTCAAACTGAAGCAGTTTTTTTCTAAAAAAAAAAATCTGTCGCAACAGAAGAAATGGGAAGACATCCAGATGCTAACGTTTTCCATCTAGGTGAGGATTTGGACTATGCGCTTCAAGCTGCTACTAACTTGAACTTTGCAAGTGGAGAATTAACTGATTTTGCACCAGATATAACTGCTGAAATGTTTAGGAACTTTAATACTGAACTTGAGAATTTACAGGCACTATCAATCAATCAAAATCTTTATTTAACCAGGCGGACACCGTTGAGCAAGCTCATTTTCAAGATGGACCTGGGACAAACAATAGGTAATACAATATAGGTGAGAACAACCTATGATTTCAAGTATTGTGTACAACTAATTACAATTAAGGTGAGATCAACATACGTCAGTTATGTGTGCAATAATTAGGCAAAGGCAGTAAAAATGCAGTAAAATGGAACAAAAGATTGTAAAAAAAAATTACAGATAAATAATTTGTGCATCGTATACAAAGTGCAGGACATGGGGGAAACAGTAGGTACAGAGCGTGCTCAGTCAAAAAAAAAAACAGACAAACACAGGGGTTGAAAGTCACGGGTAAGAGGATATAAAGTGGATATAAAGTGTAGATGTGGGGATGGGAGTGAAGGAGGAAGGAGTGGGTACGACAAAAGAGTGGAATCAACAACAGAAAGAGACCTAAAGCCATGACAAGGCAGGGGCAAAGGTCAGAGAAAAGAGCAAGTAGCTCTGAAGGAAAAGGGATCTAGATCAGGAGGAGCAGACACAGGATTCCTTGAAATGGAATGTATATAAGGTTTTGAAAGCTGCCAGACTAATGGGGTAATGGATTCTTAGATTCTTTTGAATCTTATTCCATAGAAGGGGCCATGTGTGACTAACAGAAGTCCCACCAAACCGGGATTTGGCCTTGGACACTTTCAGCGAAATATAAGTGGCACTTCTCAGGGCATACTTACTTAAACAGCAGAGAGGTAAGCAGTCCAAAATGTAATTAGGCAATTTATTTAGGATGCTTTTGTAGCTCCAGATCGCAGCATTTCTCTGGCGTCTAAAGCTAAGGGATGACCAGCCTACCACCGAGTACAGGGAGCAATGATGGGTGGAATAGGGAAGGCCCGTTATAAACCTTAGAGCTCTATGGTAGAGCGTATCAAGTTTGAAAAGAGCACCTGCAGGACCCTGGCTATACAGGAAATCAGCGTAGTCTAATAAAGAGAGAAAGGTAGTTTGGACTAGCCTCAATTTTGCATCCCTGGTGAGGAGATTTTTTATCCTATAGAAAAAGCCCAGTCTCATTCTAAGTTTCTTTATCAGCTCTTCTATGTGAACAACGAAGGAGAGTCTAGAATCCAGCCAAACCCCCAAATATTTAAATTTTGATACGTACTCCAACTGTTCATCTAGTATTGTAGTAACTGGGGGGGAGTAGCCCCATTGCGGCCCGGTTTGCTAGGTTAGGAAAGGGTGACAAGAACATCACTTTTGTCTTCTTGGCATTTAGAAGCAGCTTCTGCTTTAGAAGCGGAGTCTATAGCCTACTGAAATTGTCCTGTAGTTCAGAGTATGCCATTTTGGGAGGAAGGTCTGCTAGAGTAAAGTACTGTATCATCTGCAAATAGATGAATGTGGGCCTTTTTGATGGTAGCATCGATTCTGTTGATGTAAAGTGCAAAGAGCAGGGGACCCAAAGTGGAACCTTGGAGAACACCTCTCTGAAGGGCTTTCAAAGGAGAGACTTCACCATCCGCTTTTACTTGCTGTGAACGGTCAGCAAGGTAACTGCCAAACCATCTGAGAGAAAGAGCATCCAGTCCAGTGGTTTGAAGGGATGTGAGGAGCAGACTATGATCAACAGTATCGAAGGCCTTACTTAGGTCCAGGAAAATTGCACAGATGAAATTCTTATTATCCAACTCACTCTGCCAATCATTAGTGACTTTGGCCAAAGCGGAAGTAGTGCTGTGTTGTGCTCTGAACCCTGATTGTAATGGGTTGAGAAGTTTTGATGATTCCAGATGGTTCTTGAGCTGGGTGTTCACACTTTTTTCCAATAACTTAGACAGGATAGGTAGAAGGGAAATAGGCCTATAGTTATTTAGGTCACAGGGGTCACCTGACTTAAACAAAGGGATGACATGTGCCATTTTCCAGATGAGAGGAAGGTCGCCTTGCGACAGAGATAGGTTAAACAAATGTGTAATAGGCGCAGCTAGGACCCTATAGCCCATCTTCAGAAAAAATGGGTCGATGTGATCGGCACCTGCGCTTTTTCTGACGTCCAATTTCAACAGGAGTTCTTCCACCTCCTTCAGAGATGTGAGTTTAAGTGAGAAGGTATGACAGGAGGCGGGGGTGCCTTGTTTATCAACCCCAGTTGTGCTCGAAGGTTACTGGAGGGGGAAGAGTCGAGGGCTAGACCTGCTGTAGCAAAATGATTGTTGAAGGCATCAAGGATTGACGGTTTATTAGTGAGTATGGTACTACCCACTGAGATTTTTGTAGGCAAGAAGTCCCAGCCGAATGGCCTTCTATACCCTTAATTACCCTCCAGAATTTGGAAGGGCAGTTGGCTGAGAGATCAAGTTGTGAGCGAAAGAAATCAGCCTTTACTTCTCTAACCATCTTAGTGCAAAGGTTTCTCGCTCTCGTGAAGGAAATCCAGTCATTTGTTATCTTAGTTTTACGGGTAGTTTTCCAAAGCCTGTCCCTATTCCACATTGCGTCCTTCAATTCCTCAGTAAACCACTGACAAGATTTGTTCCTGACTCGGACCTTCACTAGTGGTGCTTGCCTATTAAGTACTCCTAGCACAATTCCTTGAAAAATATCATATGCTGAGGCGACAGATTTAGCTAGGTAAAAATCCTGCCAGCGCATGGAATGGCTCCGCTCAAAAATATACTCCCCGGGGTCAAAGCTGTGTCAACATCTTTTGGTAGAAAATTTAGAAGCAGGTGGTGGAGCATGATTGGCCCTGACACAAGCAATGAAGCAGTGATCACTGATGTCAGCTAAGAATACTCCAGCATGGGTAAACAAATACGGTTTGTTAACCAAGATAATATCCAGCAGGGTGCTGTTGGTAGGATTTAACTTGTTTGGGCGGGTAGTTTCATTGATAAGCTGGGTCCATCCAAGTGAGCCACAAAGTGGTTTTGGAGGAGTTGAGGCACTAGACAACCAGTCTAGGTTGATGTCACCTAGTATTACAGATACTGAGGATCTATGACCAAAGATCTTACTTAAATGATCCAGAAGCTGTAACCCTGCAGAAGGGGGTCTGTAGCAGCCTGACACACAAAGTGAGATGCCAGGAGAGATCCCAACCTGAAGGGTAAGACTTTCAAACTCGTTTTGGACAGTTGTAGAGTCGACGACAGAGAATTTTTCTTTAATGCAGATAGCAACCCCACCACCCCTGGAGTGCCTATCGGTTCGGAACAGTGAGTAGGCAGGGAGGTTTACTTTGAAGTTGGTTGTGGCCAGGCGGAGCCAAGTTTCAGTGACAACCAAAATGTCAGGGTTAGTGCGGCATATCCAGGCCTGGATGGAGCCGATTTTTTTTTCCCAACAGGCTGCACACATTAACATGCATAAAGCTTAGGCCTTTAAGGCTAGATAGGTCGTTGGGTGATCCGATGGGAGACAGGGGTCCAGGATTAAGTTCAATATTCCCTGAGCATAACAATAGAAGGAGCAGTAGCTTCCTGGATAAACCTAAGAGGAGTTTCAAGACTCTGATTCGTTCACGTCTATGGGGGGACATGACACTGACAAGGAGGAGGCTTAAGGCTGATGCCTAGTAGGTTTAGAGTTATATGCAGTAAGACTTTACCAGTGACAAATAATGAAGAGTTTATGGGGCCGACGGGACAGTTGTAGGTCCACAGGGGTGCATCCAGATAGGGTACCAGTATGCCAAGAAGGATGTGTGTCCAAACACGGAAGGAGAGAGTGGATGGCACAGCTAAGGTATTCAATAGGGCTTAGAATGTCCGCACATTGTAAATCCTTGGGTGTATTCTTTGATGGTGGATTTAAACAGAGGGTGAAAGATGTAAGCAGAGACACACATAGCAGCAATCATTGGGCAGTGCCTGCGCCCATCTTATATTAAGGGCCAGGAAGAGATGTAAGCTGAGTATCTAGGATACAACCCTGGAAAGGGTTAAGTCCAGGAGTATTATTGGGGCATAGTGTATTATAGGTATACAAGAATAACGCCTGGAGGAAGTAAAGAAAGGTCCAAGATTCTAGTGAAATATAATATGCCAAGGATATACTGAGTACAATTCTCTGGAAATTTTGGTGGAAAATGGGTAGGATCAGAAGTTCAATGCCTGGGGCTGAGTAAGAACCCGCGCGGATTGCTATAAGAGAACCAAGGTGACAATTATGGTTGTAAGTGGTATGTCCTGTAGGAGTATGGTGGAAGGAAAAAAAGAAAAAAAGGGTTGCAAGAAGTCAGCGATGACCAATTAGTGTAAAGGGGAGGGGCTAGGACTGTATTTAATAGAGGCATGGGTCGGGGCGGGCGGTGTGGCACTAGAGGAACTCTTAAATGTAAACCTTCGCGAACGTGACCTCCCGACCTCCGTGGGACCGAAGTCAGGTAGCAGCTTGCTACAAACAAAGGGACATTTGGACTTGGGCACAACAAAGCCGTCACAGTTGTTATGATCTACAGTCCATCAAAAAAAAAAACAAGGTAGTGGGCTCAATGCAGTTCTGGACTTTGTCAGGTCTCTCCCACCGGACAACGAATCTATCCTTCTTGGGGACTTTAACATAAACAGACCTGCTGCTGAGGCTGGGGCTCACAAAGACTCTATAACAGCGGCTAACCTCACCCAGATGGTCGACTCCCCAACCAGGAAAAACTATAAAACCGGCACCTGCACCCTAGTGGACTGGATCCTAACCAGCCACCCCACCCAGATTACGAACACCACTGTCCTCCCTGACTCACTCAGTGACCACTCCCCTGTTAGCTGCTCCTGGTCCAACAAATTCATCAAACCTCCCCCAAAAACCATCACCAGCACAGTTCTACCTCGAGGTCAGTTAACATCTCAAAACCCACCTCTTCCAACAGGACTGGTCACCAATCCTCACAGCTACAAATGTGAACACTGCTCTGGACCATTTCATTAGAATCTTCAGTGAAGCCTGCAACATATTTGCTCCACTGAAAAAAAGCAAAAAGTAAAGGCCCTCTGTAACCCCTGGCTCTCAGGTGACCTCCTAAGGCAACTAAAGGCAAGGGACCATCTTTGGGAGCTGGCCAGAAACACTGGAAGACAAATTGACATCACTAACTACAAACGTGCACGGAATGACTGTACCAAATCTACTCAGCAAACAAAATTTGCCTTCTTTAAAAGCGCTGTTACAAACTCCTGGGGCAACGGAAGAGAATTCTGGAATAACATAAAAGAAGTCACAGGGAAGCAGTCTAAATCCCCCCATCCGTGCTCTGCATTAATGGTGCTACCACACTAGACCCGAAAATCATTGCTGACACATTCAATGCTGCTTTCACAGACCTTAGTTCTGTACTTCCACCTGATTTTTTCAAAGAGGAAGACACTCCAAAATTCCCCAATCTCCTTTGCCCCCACTAGTCACCCTCCCTTCTACTTTAACTCATTCATTCCCATAGATGCCATATGGCGTCAGAACCATCCATTGCTGGAATGGACCCAAAATGGCCACCAGGAGCAAATGAGTTAAATCAGACAAGATGTACCAGGTTGGCAGCTATGTCACCAAAGCCATTAGTAAGTCCAGCTCCAGCAGTGACTCTCTCGACCTCAAACTTCTATCACTCACCCTTGAAGAAGTACTCATGCCACTGGCCAGGATCTTTAACCTCTCCCTCAGACTAAGCCAGTTCCCGGACAAATGAGAAATCTGCCACGGTAACCCCTATACATAAAAGTGGTGTCAAAACTGCACATGAGAACTTTCAACCAATTTCCATCCTACCTACACTCTCCAAAGCTCTGAAGCGTACTTTTGCGGACCAGCTTACTGACTTCCTGGACAAGCATAACATCCTGTGCAGGCAGCAACATGGCTTTAGAATTTACCGGCACCATCCACCACTCACTGGACAACGGACAGCTAACTGGATCTACTTTCATTGATTTAACAAGGGCCTTTGACACTGTCAACCACCATCTCCTGCTTGTCCATCTCCAGACTGCGGGGCTCTCACCCAACTCTGTGAACTGGTTCAAAAGCTACCTAGACAACTGGTCCCAAACAGTGAAAACTGCTGATACTTTCTCAGATGCCAGACCTGTCTGCTCTGGTGCCCCACAGGGTTCTAAATTGGGCCCCCTCCTTTTCAGCCTTTTTTTTTTTTTTTTATTTATTTTTAAACACACCACCAGATTCCCGTCCAGAACAAATCTTAATCTACGCTGATGATGCTGTTATCCTAACCTCCCAACATGATCCAAATCAACTACAAGAGAGCCTCCAGCGGGATTTCACTGCAGTCAAAAACTGGTTCTTAAAACACAAACTGACCCTAAACCAGAAAAGAAAAAAAAAAGAATCTTTTTCAGTAGCTCCCAGATCAAAAATAAACAGCATCACCTCTCCATAAATACCAAGCAAGGAGTCACCCTTGAATAAGTCCATACCTTTAAATACCTTGGCCTCACCCTTGACTCCAAACTCATCTATGTTGCCCATATTAATAATGTTTCAAAAGTGGCAAACACCAGACTGGGCCTTCTGTTCCATCACTGGAAGCATCTAACCCCCTGAAGCCTTGTCTGTTGCCATCCAGAGCTGCACTGTTAGCGTTATAGACTATGGACTCATTATCTATGGCTCTGCCACTGCCTCCTCTCTCAAACGTGTTTCTACCTCCCTGAATAAAGCCTGTTGACTCGTCACTGGAGCCCACCGTCTCACCCATACTTGTGACCTCTACTCCCAAACTGGATGGCTGCAACTAATCAACTGAATAAAGTATCAAACCTGCATCACATCAAAGAAAATAATGATGGGCAATGCTCCCCCAGGAGTCTGATCCCCTCCTCAAACCCAGAATCAATGACTGCAACACCAGGAGCTCTAAACCCTAAACCCTGCAAATCCCCCACTGTCACACAACCCAAGGCCAAAGGTCCTTTGCATATAGGGCTCCTAGCTGGCTGAACAGTCTCGCTATTGACATCTCTAACTCACCAACACTGGGCGCGTTCAAGGCTAAGCTCCGCCTCTCCCTAGTAGGCTCAAGCACCTGTGACTGCCCTGCTTAATGCAATATTCTCCTCGCTACTGCACATAGTCCCTGCTGTCTGCTGTTGTCCTCTCACCTAGCTCTTCATCTTTCCTACGCCCAACAATTGCTCTTACCCCTGTTCTGTCATGACAAAGACTCTTTGGCTGCCCTACTCAGTCCCACCCGCCTCCTTGCCCTCTCCTCCTCGCAACCCCATTTCCTGTGTTGCTTACATCTCCTAGTGTTTTATGTATAGTTCTTGTAATAACATGTTATGACAAATGTGTTATTGATTATTTTATACTGTATCTTGAAACCTGTATGTCCTTTATGCCTGTACTTACTGAAGTGGAACCTTTGTAAAAGAGCCTCAGCTGAAAGGTATTTTGTAATCCTAGATTCAAATAAATAAATAAATAAAATACAAACTTAGGAAGTCTAAATTTACTGCCAGTTCTACCTTTTGTCCTTACAGCAATAATCCTGCTACACAAAATTTTGAAAAAACTTTTGATGGATGAAGCTAATTTTGAATAGCCACCCCTTCCCCAGGTTTTTTAATCTTACTAAGAAAGAAAGGTCCACTTTAGAAGGTTTAACTACTAGGGACCACAATGTGATTAAAGCAGCAGATAAAGGGGGTAACATTGTTGTAATGGATAAAACAAAATAGGGAGGCAGTATAGCGCAGTGGTTTAAGGCTCTCAGCTGCAAATCTGGAGACCTGGGTTTGAATCCCACAGCCCCCACTTGCATCCTGTGTGACCCTGAGCAAGTCACTTAACTTCCCTGTGCTCCCAGGTCGCACCTGTAAACAAGCTTTCAGCTTAGTGTGCCACTCCTGGTTAAACAAAAAAAAAGAAATGATGCTACGGTGATGGACTAACTGAATAATGCAGATAATTATGAAAACTTATCAATGGACCCCACTCTGGCTTACAAAAAGGATTTGTTTTTGATTCTGAAAGATGCTTTGAGTAACTGTGACATTTCAGATAAGGAATATCAATATCTGTTGCTATAAAATCCAGTTATACCATGTTTCTATGCCTTACCCAAAATCCATAAGGACCTTAATAAACCCCCAGGCAGACCAATTGTGTCAGGATGCAACTCAGTACCACAAAGTGCAGGGAAATTTGTTGATTTTTTTCTTCAGTTATTGGTTCAGGATTTGGAATCCTATGTTAAAGATGGTAAAGACCTTTTAAAAAAATTGAAGGACCTTACATGGGAATCCGAATTTATCTGGCTAGGTATAGACATTTAATCCCTGTATACTTAAATATGTCATGATAAAGGTATAGAATCCATTAAGTACTGGTTAAACAAAATACCAGATACTGAGTACATACCAAAGGAATTGGTCTTACAATTGATAGATTATACCCTCACACATAACTATTTTGAATTTAAGGGTCAGTTTTTCCAAACAGAGGTGTACACTGCCATGGGTGCAGTAATGGCACCAGTTTGTTTTTGGGTTACTGGGAGGATGTCATCATATATGATGAAGTAAAAACTCCTTTTCACATACATATAAGGGGATGTCATCGCTTTATAGATGATATACTGTGTATCTGGGGCAGTGCCAAGGAACTTATTCCAGAATTTATACAGTGGCTCGACAGTAACAACTTGAATCTGAGATTCACACATACCATGGGCATTGAGACACTTTATTTTTTAGATTCAACTATTTTCGTCAACATCTCTAATCACAGTGTGACCTCTAAAGTTGTTAGAAGGAACTAGTGCACACCCCAGATTAAAAACCTATACCTGGTTTTATTATGGATTCTCAGAAACGTATCAGAGATGACTTTAGAATTCAAGCAGATGAACTGATGGACAGATTTGAAGCAAGGGGTTATAGAGAAAAACTTTTAAAAGAAACAAGGGACAAAGTTGACAGGGTTTGTAAAGAATCTTTATTAGATGAAAAGGATGAGGCCACGCTAGAACAAATGCCATGCACCTTCATTACTGAGTATAATAACATAGCAGGACGCATTCATGTAATACATCAGAACTGGCCCATTTTACAAAGTGACTGAAAGCAGTGTAGCTGTAGGAAACAAACCTCGCATAATAGAAACATAGAAACATAGAAGTTGACGGCAGATAAGGACCGCAAGGCCCATCCAGTCTGCCCATTTCTTTTTCTACCTTATAAATGTGCCATCGGCCTTTGCTATGTCAGTGACCTATCTATTCATAGTCATTTGTATTGCTCCCTTATGCCTATCCCATGCCTGTTTGAAGCCCTGCACTGTATTCATAGCCACTACTTCTTGTGGTAAGCCATTCCATGCATTTACCACCCTTTCTGTGAAAAAGAATTTCCTCACATTCCCCTTAATCGGCCTCCTCTAATCTCATGCTGTGTCCTCTTGTCCTGCTATTTTTCTTATATTTAAACATGTTAGACTCTTTCACCTTGTTTATGCCCTTAAGGTGTTTAAATGTCTCGATCATATCACCTCTCTCCTCCTTTGCTCAAGGGTATACATATTGAGCTCCGTTAATCTGTCCTCATATGTCTTCTGATGCAGTCCCTGCACCATTTTGGTTGCCCTTCTCTGGACTGCCTCAATTTGGTTAATGTCCTTGTGAAGGTGTGGCTCCAATACTGCACGTAGTACTCCAGATGGGGCGCCTAACTAATGTCTTGTACAGAGGGATTATTACCTCCCCTACTTACATTTGTGATACCCCTACTAATACACCCTAACACCCCCTAGCCTTACCTACTGCTTTAGAGGTCTGCTTGGATGATTTCAGGTCATCAGTGATGATGATGCCCAAGTCTCTTTCTTCCTTTGTGACTGCTAGCAACTCCTCCCAGCCTATAAGTGGCTTCAGGGTTTCTCTTCCCTATGTGCATGATTTTGCACTTCTTTGCATTAAATCCCAGTTGCCACTCTTCTGACCATTCTGCTAGTTTATCCAGATCTCTTCTCATTCTGCCCACCCCATCTGGATCATCTACTCTGTTGCAGATCTTGGTGTCATCTGCAAACAGACAAGCCTTACCCTCTAGTCCATCTGCTAGGTCACTAATGAAGATGTTGAATAGGACTGGCCCCAGGACTGATCCCTGAGGTACCCCACTTGTGACTTGCATCTCTTCTGACTGTATACCATTTACCACCACTCTCTGTTTTCTGCCAGTCAACCAGTTTGCCACCCAGTTGACCAACTTCTGACCCACCCCGAGCCTACCTAGCTTATTTATCAATCTTCTATGTGGAACAGTGTCAAAAGCTTTGCTGAAGTCAAGGTAGGCGACATCAACTGCTCCCCCTTGGTCCACCACTCTGGTTACCCAGTCAAAGAAATCTATGAGATTAGTTTTACTAGAGCCAGAAATTTAAAAGATAGACTTGTACACAGCAGGACTGTGAAAGAAAAACCATCAAACCAGTCAACTTGGTTACCTAAGCACCCAGCAAGTTTTTACAAATGTATGAGGTGAAATGTGTGCAAGTACAGCAACAACATAGCAATTTGTCAACATCCTCATTTGAAAAAATGTTCAGATTGACATACATGAACTTATCACTTGTGATGCTACTTATGTAGTCTGTGTCCTGTGGTGTAACTGTAAGCTTGTACATGTAGTTACACCTTTGAAACAAAGGATACAGGAGCATGCCTACTCTATTTCACATGGTAGGAAAACATACCAGTAGGAGCACATTTTGCCAGTGTACATAACTCGGACTCTAAATGTCTAAAATCTGTGGGGAATTAAATGGTGCCATCGCCAAAGGATGATGGAAATAGATCAGATCTGAGGCTCCAACGTGAGAGCCAGTGGATTTATAAACTTGAGAGTGTTAAACCCATAGGAATGAATGAATGATGGATGGGATCTCAAACCATTTTTGGTTAAAAAATGAACAAAGTTGGAATTAAATTATGTGTTATGTGAAATTTAATGCGGAAATGTAAGGTTCTTCACTTGGGGTCAAAACCGGGCCATGTATACACCCTGGGGATCACACTGCATGCCACATTGGAAGAAAGGGATTTAGGGTGGTGGTAGATGTCAAAACGAATTACTCTGAAAATTGTAGAAGAATTACAGCCAAGGCAAACAGGATATTGGGTTGCATAGCCAGGGGAATTATATTCAGAAGCAGGGAGGTGATCCTCCCTCTATATAATGCCTTGGTCAGGGTGCAGCTTGAGTACTGTGTGCAGTTCTGGAGAACTCACCTGAAGAAGGACATAGCGCTGCTGGAAAGGGTCCAGAGAAGAGCCACCAGGATGATTCAAGGCATGGATGGGAGGCCTTATGAGGAGAGACTGGAAGAGCTTGGGCTTTACTCACTGGAGGAGAAGAGGGATAGGGGAGACATGAGAGGTTTTCAAGTATGTAAAGGGAATAATTAGGAGCGGAACCAGGGAGTTGTTTAGACTGAAGAAGGGGGGAGTGACCAGGGGCCATGAGTGGAAGTTGGAGGGGGGAACTACAGCGGAGAACGTAGGAAGCATTTTTTTCACTGAGAGGGTGGTAGAGCCATGGAATGCGCTGTCCGGGAGGCTGGTGGAGGAGGGCACAGTGGAGGGCTTCAAGAAGGGGTGGGACAGCTACAAGGGGAAACTGAATCTAGAGAAGACACTCCTGGGGGCTGGGGTGGTGAGGTGGGCAGCCATTAAGTTGCTGGCTTTCGAACAGACAAGACAGACCATTTGGCCTATTCTGCTGGCTTTTTAGTATGTTATTTGAAGTAACTTCTTGCCTCTCTCTCTTCTCAATTTTCAGGTTTTCAACACTAATTTTAATGCCTTAACCGTCTGGATTTTTTTCATCATGTTTTGGACTTAATTTCCAGGAGGTCCCAGAATGAAAAAAATCCCTCATTACAATGAGAGTTGCCTTGTGAATGTGCCACTGTTGCCATGGCTACTTAGAGTGGTTTGGTCATTTTTCTGTGTTTTTCTGTCTTTTATAGTGTAGTACTATTAATAATGAGCACTTTTTTCAAATATTTATAAATGAATTTGCTCATCAGAGCACTGAATGTGGCTTACTTTTATAATGATACAGATTTAGAAAGTACGTTCTAAGTATGGTTAAAAATGTAACTACCTTGAATGCATTTTATGTTAATAAATTACAGAAATCTGTGCAGTTGAAGCCTATGTTAAGTGCTTAAGGCTATTTATTAGCACCACCAAGTGGCTATAGAAAAGATAGCAGCTAAAATTCTAAGTCTTCACTCTATATTTAAATGTTATTGTTTGCACCTGTATCGTGTGTATGTAAGTCTTTCTGTTACAAACAGCTCCACTCCCTGAGGAAGACTCATTCTTGAGTCGAAGTGCTAGGGAGCATATGTTTGATAAATTCATTTACTTCTGAAATGCTCTTGGCACCTGTGATTCTTTAAGGTCAGAGAGCAGTGGTATTCTGAACGTTCTTGAGATTGAGTTTGGGGCTAGCAATCCCTTTTCCACTGCACCAGTCATCGACTACGGGGGTTGATCCGACTGCAGCACCACTTCCTGGTTTGAACTCAATGGATGCACGATCCTTCCCACCCTCCATGTGGCCCCAGTGCCTCGAGATCACTCCCAATGCGAGGTCACTATTGTGGTGGGTGGTAGTGTTACTGCCATGCCACTGGACTGGCCTAGTCAACTTCATCAAAAAAATATGTTAATTATACAACAAATGTTTGGGCTACTTATGTGCATTGCTGAAGGTTGTACCCGATACTGCCTTACCAAACTGCTTAGAGTGTAAGGTCCTTGATCCGCTAAAGGCTCACAGCCTTCTGAACATGCAGAGGGCCCAGAAAAGCAGTGGAGGGACCACTAATCCCAGGATATGCACCATTAGGTTACCCACAGAAAGGGAGGCCCGGCTCCTCTGCACCCAATCCCAGTCTGCGCGTGGCCACACGGGTGGCCAGGGGGCAAGAACAGACATGTTCCACTTAAACAATCACCAGCTGACAGTGTATGTATACATGTATGCATGCATGCGTATTTATAAACCCCCCTCTGTATGTAAATGTTCACCTTATTCCCCGGGTCGCACCTAGAAAGGAGCCTCGGCTCAGTGTGCCTTTCCTGGTTACCAAATTTTAAATAAATAATTAATTAAATCATAGAATAATCACATGCTGGTGGACGCGGTATCTGCTATATCTGCTTTAAGACATCAGTGGGCCAGCCCGCCGACGCAGCGGTAGCACTACTGCTTGCAATGCTGTCGACCCGTGAGGACTGAGGGCCAGCCAGGGGAGGAGGCTTGTGCCTCCAGAGGACCAATCGCCTTCTCCAGGGAGGGAGGGGTTTTGAGGCCCAGCACATGGCTAACCCCTGGCAGAGGCCAGGGGCACAGCAAGCATCAGAGCCATGAGCGAGGGGTTGGGGCATGATGAAGTCAGCGGTTGCGCCATGACATTCGGGCGCACATCACGCCCTCCCAGAACAGGGGAAAACTGGCTGACGGAGAGCCACTGCAGACCCTGTAACTCCCACCTGTCTGTCCTGTCATCGGGTGCCCTACGAGACAAGAAGGACCTCTGGGAGAAAGGCCCCACCTTGTACCTGCCTGGGGAGTATAACCACGACACTATGGGGGTTCACCCGCAGGTACAGGTAGGTGGAGAAGGTAGGGCAGACACCATTGGCGATTCCCGATGGTGCGAGGCTCAGAGAGCTCAGAGGAGGGAAAATAGCAAGTTAAAAAAAAACTGAAAAAAAAAAACCAAAATAAAAATGCATACAACATCTGCAGCTTTGCATCCCCCTCTGCAAGACCACAGCATACAAGTCTAGACCCGACTGGCCCTCCCTCTACCTCTCCCCAGCCCTACATACCACCACAGTGAGCTGGAGGTATCACCAGCACTAGCCAGAGTGTTACAAATAGCTTCACTGATTCTGGTGGTGACACGGCAGTCCAGGAGGACAGCTGTATCCCATCTTTCCCTGCACCATATGGAGACAGAGACCCACCTGTGGACTGGCACAGTTAACTGACTGGATGTCAAGAGCAAGCAAAGTCACGGCACTTGTATCTCCTAAATAAACCACTTACACAGTGGAAAAACAAGTGTCAGAAGTAAATACTTAAATGTCTTTTTATTGCACACAGCGGATCCACATGTAACATTTCACCAATAGACCATATAGTACCCCCTTGTGCACATCACATACATACATACACACATACATACACACATACACACACACACACACACACACACACACACACACACACTGTATGTTTATTGTGTAAATGATCAAAACTGTCTTAAGTAATGTGTCCATTTTATATTGATGGGGAGCCTTTGCAAAAGAGTCTTCAACTCAA
The DNA here is from genome assembly GCA_016271365.2 of Neoceratodus forsteri. Lineage (NCBI taxonomy): Eukaryota > Metazoa > Chordata > Ceratodontiformes > Ceratodontidae > Neoceratodus > Neoceratodus forsteri. Next base: position 687,455,531 of record CM028134.1, read on the forward strand.
AGGACTGTAATTCCAAAACTTCAATAAAATAAAACATACATATACATATATACACACACACATATATATATATATATATATATATATATATATACATATATATACATACATACATACACACACACACACACACACACACACACTATATAATATATATAATACATATATATATATATATATATATATATATATATATATTATATATATATATTATTTATTACACACACACACACACACACACACACACACACAGAATATATATACATAACATACACATATTATACACACACACACACACACACACACACACACACACACACACACACACCTACCTCTTTCTAGGCAGCAGGTGTATTACATCAATCACTTCACATGTTTGTGTGACAATTAAAGTGCAGTGCAAATACATGTAAACAGTGTAAGAAGGTGGACACAAACATTTAAAATACCTCTGCTCTTATGGTTCCTGCTCTTTTAAACCACTTTTTCTATGTTCTAGTAACTGTGTTGTTTAATACAGCTTTAGTTTTCTTGGAAAAGAGCATCGTCCTTATAAAGTAGGGGTCAGAGAGCTATATAGTCAGCTATTACATCCGTTCTTTATTATACTTTATTCTTGAAAGGTACTTCATAAATCTGCTGACTTTTACCAACCTAAAAGGCTGAAAAAGAGAGAAAAAATGGGGGAAGGGTGGTAGAAAAAAGGGGGTAAATAAGAGGGGGTTGGGGTTGGAAAAAAGAAGGGATAAAAAAGACTGGAAAGAGAAGTCACTCGGGTCATGGTGCAGCCCGATTACCAACTGCAGTATTAGCAACCTTCTATTCAGAGAGCGTGTGCACGGAGGTCATACAACTTGCAAAAGGTCACCATTTTACAAATAAAACCAAAACGTTCAATATACACCAAAATTCTTATACTTGACAGAACTCTTTTAAAGAAAACCTCTGTTGTTTTGGTAGAAAGCATAATACCCAGAATTGCAGTTGATTTTTCATCCACATTGATCTAAGAGTCAGTACATAAGATCTTTATCCCTTTTTCCCCCCAACCCCCTTCTTCTTTACCCCCTTTTTTCTATCCCCCCTATTTTTTTTCTCTTTTTTCTAGTTAGGTTTGAGTAGCCTGTTTAATGTTAAACCCCAAATTTTGCACTTTAATAACTTTGAAACCAATCAATAGAGTTGCACAAAATGTGGTATGCACTGTCCTGTGGGGTAGATCTCTTTATGTGACAAGTTTCTTTCCGGTCAGATGTATGGATTCTGAGATCCGGGCAGTGCTAAAACCTGAAAAGTCGCCATTTTTTGCAATTTGTTCCTCATCATGTTGCGCCCAGACAGTGTAGACTTTTGGTGTGAATTTTTAATGGCACAACCAGCTTTGGTAACAGAACTGCCATGCTTAGTTTGGTGATAAAAATATCAATCTGCTGCAAAGTTATTACATTTTTAAGTTCCCATTGTTTTCAATGGGACTTCCCGTCCAAATTAGAGGAATAAAGTTAGACCAAGAATTGACCTTGTGAAAAAGGATTATTTCTCTCGAGAGCCATTCCTTTTTCGTGAGGAAAAATCCTTTTTTGTGAGAGAAAAAAACATTATTTTTCGACAGCCACCATCTTGTTTTGTTTTTCCACAAACTAAAAAGCATGGAAGATGCACAATTTATTCGCACTTGTTAAAACATTAAAACATGCATTATCCAACGATACCATCAAGTAATAGATATTTATTTATTTAGCTTTTGTTAACCAGGTAAGTATACTAGACAAAACATATGCCTATTTTCAGGTACGACCGGGAGAGTACAGAAGAATAAAAGAACGTACAGAGTACAAATTAAAGCAAGTAAGGCAGATACTCGCTCGCAGGACCAGGCAGGAGTAAGAAACGTATACAAGCAGGGTGGCCTAAACGTATTCCTTTAAAGTTAAAGGAGCTGTAATTTGCTGGCAGCATTGGGGACCGCTGCTGGAGGGGCTGGAGCTGCATCGGAAGCAGCATTGAGGAGGAAGGCATCGGGGCTGCGTCGGCAGCTGAAGAGTGAAGAAGGGGCACTGGATTAGGCTTCCCGGCGGCTACAGTCGGCAGTGGGCCAGGGTTAGAGGAGCTACGTGAGAAGGGCATCGGAGAAGATTCCCGGCGGCTGCAGTCGGCAGTGGGCCAGGGTTTGAGGGAGCTTCTGAGCTGCTGGTCCAATCGCGAGAGAGGGTGCCAATTTTTAAACGATGCCTGGGCTGCAGAAGTCTGACTCTGCCACCTCACCCACAAAGGAGCTGTAATTTGTGTCCCACAGCACCCACCCCGGCTCCGACCTCTATTAAATGGTCTGAGGGGGCAGATCCTTCGGGGAGTGCATGGTGGGATGGACAGTGACTGAAAAATAAGAAACCTGGATTTGCTGTAGGATCTGGGGGGCGGGTTTTTGGATTAACATATTGTTGATGGGTATTTGTTATAGGATTGAGGGGGGAAAAACAGTTAAAATATTGTGTGGCTGGGTATTTTGTGTGGGGTTAATATTGTTTGCACTCAATATAAGGGTGTGTGTGGGGGAAATTAGAGCGGGCATTTTTGAAAGGGTGATTGGGTGTATGGGGTGTGGGGCAGCCATAATATTAAACTGGGCATGGAGGTTCAGTGGGTGTCCAATGTGTTTTAAACTGGAGGGTTTTAGGGATGAGATCAGAGGGATCAGAAGGCAGCTGGAAGGAAGGGGGGACGAGGGATGGTGAGATAAGGTGGGTGAGGACCAAGTGTGAGTAGTTGTGGTCAACGCCTCATTGGCATAAATCAAGGGATAGTGGACAAGACAGAAATAATTTATCTCATAGGTTGGGGGGATCAAATGGCTTCTCTGGAGGAGTGGGGGGGGGAGACAACGTCAATTTGGTATACCTCAGGTGACTAGAGGACATGGAAAAAAGGGTTTATCCCACAGGTCGGGTGGATCATATGGTTACGCTGGGGGTGTAGTGGGCAGAATAAGCAACATACAGGAAGCATGCTGTAGGGAGGGGGCAGCTCAGAGGGAGTGAAAGAGGGAGGGTGAGTTAAGAGGGTGTAAAATGGGGGAGAGCATCAACTTACAAACCGTTTCACCATTCTACACCCGGGGGATGAAGTGGAGGATGACGGTGAGAGAGGGGAACAAGTGGATAAAGAGGGTTTGGTAAGAAGGCAGAGGGGGGAAGGGCGATAGAGGAGGGAGCTTGAACCAAAGGAAAGGACGGATGAGGGAAGGACATGAGCCTGTGTTGGAGAGAATTGTGATGGGGGGGGGCGCACTGAGTGAGGCTAGGGTGGAAGGAGGTAAAATTGGGGATATGCCAGTGACTAGGTTGGGGAATTTAATCAATCAATGAAGAGGGGTCAGTAGGGAGTTCCCTAGGTAGGTCAGATCCCAGAAATTTAATCACAAAGTGAGGTGGCGATTAGGGTAGGGAGAAATATAGTAGAGGGGGTGGGATGTACAGGTCCAAAGGAGGGAGAAGTAGTGGGAGGTTATTCGGGTGGGGATTGGGTTTTCAGATCTAAGGACACGGGATGGAACTGGGGGGCGAACTCTGGATACCCAGGAGATTGGGGGGGCAAGGAGTAAACTGGCAATTATAGGTAAACAGAGTATGGTAGGGCTAACAAATGGGGGTGGCCCCCCAGATGATGGGGGAAGGAAGGAAAAAGCAGGGGGTTAGTGACAAAAGGAGGAGTCTGGAGGGTACTAAACGGGCAAATAAAGACCCTCAGATTGATGGGAGAGGTAGAAGCAAGCAAGGGTATGATGATAGGAGGAGGAGGAGGAGTATGGAAGGACTAAAGAGGGCAAATAAAGTGGGGGGTGAAGTGAAGGTGATATTGTTGGGGGATTCCATGATCAAGGGTATTCAATGGGAGGGGGAAAATAAAAGCAGCCCTGTCAAGGCTAAATGTATGCCAGGTCTATCCATAAACAAGGCCAAATTCTACCTTTATTCGGTGGCATTGGATTTTGGGGGATCCCCAGACTTCCTAGTACATTTGGGGACAAATGATTTGAAGGGACAGTGAGCTGGAAATACAGGCTAGATTCCAGGAGCTGGCCAGGGTTTGTCACTCTATAGGAAGTAAAATTTATTTCTCTGAGATTCTGCCGGTACCTAGGGCATGTGGTGAAACTAAGCTAAAACTTAGAGAGGTGAATAAGTGGCTTAGGGGCTGGTGCAGGGCAGAGGGGTATGGGCTGGTAGGGGATTGGGGGGATACTTGGGAGGATAAGGGGCTATATGCCAGGGATAGGTTGCACCTTAATATGGAGGGGAGGAAAATCTTGAAATTAAAACTTGCTGGATTTATAGCTGAAAGGTGGGGTTTAAACTTGTAACGGGGGAGGGTCAAATAATATTAATAAAGGGACCCCAGGGGGGCTGAATGAGGGTACAGGTCTGGAGTGGGAGAGACTATGTTAAGAATTCTAGGATAACTTGTCAGAAAAGGGATTGCGCAGGGCTGAAGGGACTGGAGAGCGGGGAGAAGTTGGGGTGAAGGACAGTCCTGATCAATGCCAGGAGTATGAGCAATAAAATGCCTGAACTTCAAGCTATGTTGGTTGAGGGAACAGCAGATGTGGCAGCAATTACAGAGACATGGGCCAATCAAAGAAATGAGTGGGACCTAAACTTGGAGGGCTACAAGATATTCAGGAATGATAGGGGAGTGGGGGGGTTGCACTGATAGTCATAAATGACATAATGGTTAGTGGAGTGGAGGAGGCTGGAGGGGGTGTGGAGGCAATTTGGGTAACATTGCAAACGAGGGGAGGGAAGAAATTGAAGATAGGGGTGGTATACAGGTCCCCCTGCAATAGAGAAGGCTCTGGAGGATAAGTTGGTTGAGAATATCAAGGCTCACTGTGACCTTGCAAAAGGAAGGGTGGTTGTCATGGGTGATCTTAATATGCCAGGGGTGGACTGGGACACCATGACATCCTCTGTAACCAGGGAACAGAGACTGATGGATGTCTTTCAGGATGTATTCCTGGTTCAGCAGGTGGGGGGAACCTACTAGAGAGGGGCGGATATTGGACGTTGTTCTAGCGGATAGTGAACAAATTAAGGGCCTGGAGGTGTGCAGTCCACTGGCAGATGGAGACCATGCTACGGTTAGGTTCCTGCTGTATCTTTTTGGGGACATCGCACTCATACGGTAGTGATGGATTTCAGGGCAGCAGACTTCGTGAGTATGGGTAGGATTCTAAGGGAGAGGTTGGACATGGTTAGATATTGATGCTGGAAGATTGTGGGAGACCATTAAAGAAGGGGTACATGAGGCTACTAGGTCCTGTACTAAAATAAGGCATAAGCATGGTAGAACCACAAAGCCATGCTGGTGGACCAGGGAGGTGCAGGAGGCAGTGAGGGATAAAAAGGTTGCCTACGTACGTTTTAAACGTTCTGGGGGGATATGGAGCGAGGGGAGTATGTACTATTGGCCAGGAAGGTCACCAGAGTGATGAGGCGCTAAGGCAGGGATGGAGAAAAATCTGGCTAGGGATATACATGGGGAGGATTCTATAGATACATAAGAGAGAAGAGAAAAGAGAGGACACATAAATAGGATTAAGATTGTGGAGGGATGGGCTCAGGAAGCAGGGGAACAGGCAGAGGTGCTAAATGAGTACTTTGCCTCAATATTTGCAGAGGGTGATAAGGGATCCCTACAGCTTGATGGGAGAGATGAGGAGTCAGTAAAAGCAAGAGGTCAGTCTCAGTCTGAGTCCATAGGATGGCAAGAGATTGGGGTACAGGCTAGACCAGACAAAGAAAGAGTAGGAAGGTTACAGGAGGGAGTGGTTTGGAAGGGAGAAATCACAGTGGATAGGGTGAGGGAGGCCCTTCGGAATCTGAAAACTGATAAGGCGCCGGGACCGGATGGAATACATCAGAGGGTTATGAAGGAATTGGCGGATGTGCTGGCAGCCCCATTGGCTGCACTCTAACATCTCCCTGCAGACGGGGTGGGTGCCACAGGACTGGAGGGTGGCTTATGTGGTACCTATACATAAAGGGGGGGGTCTAGGGAGGACATGGGGAATTATAGGCCAGTCAGTCCAACGTCTGTAGTGGGCAAAGTAATGGAGGGCTTTATCAAGGAGAGGCTTGGGAGGCAGTTGGAAAGGATAGGGCACCAGGATAATAAACAGTATGGCTTTGTCCCAGGGAGATCATGTCAGACCAACCTCGTAGAGTTTTATGGTTGGGTGACGGGGGCCCTGGACAGACATAGGCCGGTGGAGATCCTATACCTGGATTTCAGCAAAGCGCTTGATTCAGTATCTCATAGTGAACTGATAGCAAAAATGGGAGAGATGGGGTAGGAGGACAGGAACTAAATTGGGTTGAAAACTGGGTTTCGGGGCATTTACAGAGGGTAATGGTGGGTGGGATAATATCCTCCCCCAGGAAGGTAATCAGTGGAGTCCCTCAGGGTTCAGTATTGGGGCCACTCTTGTTCAATGCCTACGTCTCGGATATTGGGGGGGGGGGTTAGAAATAGGTTGAGTCTTTTTGCGGATGATTCAAAATTGGGAGCACTGGTGGATAGTGAGGAAGTAAGGGAGACAGTCCAGGGAGATCTGGATACCCTGGAGGGGTGGTCAAGGAGGTGGGGACTGAAATTTAATGCCGGGAAATGTAAGCTTCTTCATTTGGGAGTCAGAAACCCGGGCCATGTATATACCCTTGGGGGGGGGGGTCACATTGCAAGCCACATTGGGTGAAAGGGATTTAGGGGTGGTGGTGGTGGATGTTTATTTATTTATTTAGCTTTTGTTTACCGGGTAAGTACACTAGACAAGTAGTATGCCTATTTTCAGGAACGACCCGTGAGAGCACAAAACATACAGTATACATACATGGCAACATTGGAGAAACAGCATGATACAGTAAAAAACAGCTATAACAACGCTTGTATAAGGGCAGAGATACTGCCACACATAGTACAAATTATTACAGGACATAGATAGACATTAGTCAAAATGAATAACACTGAAAATTGTAGAAGAATTACAGCCAAGGCAAACAGGATATTGGGTTGCATAGCCAGGGGAATTACATCCAGAAGCAGGGAGGTGATCCTCCCTCTATATAATGCCTTGGTCAGGCCACAGTTGGAGTACTGTGTGCAGTTCTGGAGACCTCATCTGAAGGAGAACATAGCGCTGCTGGAAAGGGTCCAGAGGTGAGCGACCAGGATGATTCAGGGCATGGCGGGGAGGCCTTATGAGGAGAGACTGGAAAAGCTTGGGCTTTACTCACCGGAGGAAAGGAGGGATGGGGGAACATGATAGAGGTTTTCAAGTATATAAAGGGAATAATTTGGAGTGGAACCAGGGAATTGTTTAGGCTGAAGAAGGGGGGGAATGACCAGGGGCCATGAGTGGAAGTTGGAGGGGGGAACGTAGGAAGCATTTTTTCACTGAGAGGGTGGTAGAGCCGTGGAATGCGCTTCCAGGGAGGCTGGTGGAGGAGGGTGCAGTGGAGGGCTTCAAGAAGGGGTGGGACAGGTACAAGGGGAAACAAATTAAAGAAGACCCTCTTGGGGGCTTGGGGGTGGTAAGTTGAGCAACCACTAGGTTGCTGGCTTTCGAGCAGACAAGACAGACCATTTGGCCTATTCTGCTGGCTTTTAGTATGTTAGTATGTTAGATACACTGAAGTCAGGAGAAACATAACACATATACTGGGATAGCCCAGATTATAGCAGTGGACACCGTCAAATGTAAACATGTAACAGCACAGAGTTTCTAAAGCAATATTTCTAGCAAAAAATATATAGAATATACACAATTTACACAGGGCCACACCCAGGCGGGCAAGCAACAACAGCAGGACCGGAGCCAAGTACAGGAGATGTGCTCAAGTACAGTGCAGGGACCAGGGTACTCAGGGAGGTCTGCGACAGTCACATACTGAGGAGAGCTTCAAGTGCTTCCACAGGGAGGTTCGTAGATATGCCTGGGAAGGGAAGGAGTTCCATAATCTCAGGGCACAGGATGCGAAATCCCTGTCCCCCTTTTGGGTACGCGTCACAGGAACCTTAAGGATAGCAGGGCCCTGGGACCTCAGGGAGTAGGGAGTGGAGACAGCAGGCACGAGAAGCTTCCACTAATCTGGGGGAGGTGGGGGGTGCCAGTGCCCAGAACTTTGCCCGTAAAGCAGCCCAGGACAAAGTTCATGTAGTTGGACAGGGAGAGCCAGTTTAGCTTGCTATACAGATTACAATGGTGAGTAAGACGAAGGGCTGCAAGAGCAAAACGGCAGATGTTATTGTAGGCTACAGTCCACCTAGTGAGGCTGACCTTTATAGTACAGGCAAACAAAAGGAGCCCATAGCAGAGAGATGGGAGAAACACTCCTCTGGCCAATGCAAGGCGAGCAGCCGAGGTAAGATTATTCTTCGCCCTGTAAACCAGACCCAATTTCCAGTTAACAACTCGACACATCTTGTGGATATAGTGACTAAGGTCGTGCTGAGGGTCAAGTGTCACCCCAAGATATTTGACAAGAGTCAGTGATGAGCACGGGAACACCCTCAATACCCGAGATGCACAGAGGGACAGAGGAGGCCTTTAACTTAGCCTGGGATCCAAACAGCATGGCCTGAGTCTTTCTAAGACTTAGGACCAGCTTGTGGGACGATATCCAGGATTGGATACTCATGAAATCCTCACTCAGTTGGTGGTTAATGACCCCAATGTCCCAGGCATGAGTGAGAACAACAAGGTCATCAGCGTACAGGATGGCCTTGCAACAGGCAGCTGAGGAGGAAAGGTCATTGACGAATATGGAGAAGAGCAGGGGCCCGAGGATTGACCCCTGGGGAACCCCTGAGGACACAGCGGTGGCATCAGAGAGCACCTTACTATACTTGGTAAGTTGCTGCCTGCCCTGAAGATAATTGTGAAAACAACTGAGTGCAGTCGGGGACAGGCCCAATGTCCCAAGTTGAGTGCATAGCAAGGCATGGTCAACTAGATCAAAGGCTTTAGAGAGATCAATAAAGATGGCCCCAGAGAGTCTGCCCTGATCCATAGCAGCCCTTATCCCAGAAGTGAGTGTCTAGGACAGAGGCTGTACTATGCCCTTTAAGAAAGCCATGCTGCGAGGGAGACAGCAGCTCATGAGACCGCATATAATCCGTGATTTGCCCCGGCACCTCTTTCTCAAGAAGCTTACCGATAGCAGACAGGATGGCAATTAGCCATTAGTTATCTAGGATCCTAGGGTTGCCCTGTTTGAGTATGGGACAACCCTTGCCACCTTCCACAGGTCAGGGACAACCCCAGAGGCTAAGGATAGGTTGAAGATATGGACCACAGGGGAGGCAATGAAAGTAGCCACAAGGCGGAGAAGCTTTGGTTCCATACCATCATGACTAGCACTAGAAAAGGGGGAAGAGACCAGAGAGCAATCTCTGCATCTCATGTGCCGTCACTGCCTTGAGGTAGAACAGAGGACGAGGGGAAGGTGCCATTTGAGTTGAGGGGCCTGGACAGGTCTGTCACTACCACTGGATGAGAATGGAGAGATGAAGGCAGACAGGTCCGAGAAATGTGAGTTAAATGCACTGGCGATGGTCAGCAGATTAGTACAGCTAGCACCCTCAATAAGCATGTCAGGAGCCTCACAGGTGGAGGAACCACTCACAATGTTTTAATATTCCTCCCGAAGCTCCTAGGGTCCTTAGCTGAGGTCCGTTAGGAGGCTTTGCAAAATTCACTTTTGGCAGCCCTGATAGCCTTTTTACATTCGTTCCTGAGCCTGCTGTAATGCTGGAAAATGGCCTGGTCCATTGAGACCTTGAAATTGGCCCAGCATTTGTCTCTAGTCCTCATGAGAGCAAGGAGGCTCCCATGCAGCCATTACGTAGCAGCCCCCCTTACACTCCATCTGACAAGAGGGGCATGCTTGTCCTGTAGCACCCCAAAGATACTAAGGAAATGACAGACCGCAGAGGAAGCATTCTGGGCATCCATCACTGCGGACCAGTCAGTGAGCATAAGATCCTCCCAGAAAGTACCAATGTCAAACCTGGAGAAATCCCTGACCTATGTGCTTAGTTAAAAACAACATATACAACCTGAAAAAGAAAAAAAGGAGAGGAAAAGGAAAAGAAAACAGTGGAACTACTGGGTCATATCAGCATAACAAAATGTGTTCCGAGTGAAGCATCAAAATTCTGCTTCCTCTGTACAGACATGGGAGAAGTATACTTTATAGTCTGTCGTAGGGTGTGAGTAAAAGATAACTCATCACAACAAAAGTCAGGTACAACACACCACAGTGTGGTTTTAATTTCTTAAACTAACAAATGATAATAATAGAAAAAAATAACAAATGTAAATAGAATACACTACTCCTTGTAGTGTGTACATAGTCCGGATCTTTTCCAAAGCTCTAGATCCTTTCCTTCTGTGCATCTAGGTGCCTACACCCTTGTAGGTTCTTCTCTCACCTTGGCTTCAGGTAACTGAGATCAGCCACAGCTAATCTACTCTTCTCACTGCTCACAGGGTTTATATACCCCTTCCCTGATCAGGTGATCTGCCCACTTTTCTAATACAACAGTCTCTATGTCAAACCAACTCAGTTTAGAAAGGGAAAAGGGATATTTGTATACATCTGTAGCTAGACATTCTCATTTTTAAGTAACAATACATTGTAAGCATGTATTTATACACGAAAATCAACATGAATGAATTGGCTATAATGAGGTTTAGGTCCTCCATCTTTTTAGGAAGACTGGTGTAACCCCCCTACAAATGGGGGTTCGTAAAAAAAAAAAAAAAAAAAAAGCCTCCTAGGAGTTGCGTAAGTGTTCCCCCCCTGCCTGCTGGCGTTTGGCATTTAAGCCACTGGAATGGCACTGTGAGTGCTTGCAGAGCCTCCGCATACTGTCTCTAAGAGCTGTCAGCTTGCAGACATAATTAATGCTTATAGAGGGGGACTGGCGTTTCCCTGCTTGAATCCCGCCTGAGCTATGGTGTAATCACTCCGTTTTGCGGTCGCTAAATGCGCAAAGGGAGCCCATCTGAAAGATGTAACTGTTTGCCTGTAATCATTTATAGCCTTAGTAAAATTGCAGTTTGTCTAACCTGCCTTTATTGCAGCTGGGACTCTGTGTGTGTTGCCCTCCATTTTGGACCTGAACTGCTATGCTGGGCCAATTGGGTTTAGGGGAGCTCTAAAATGGAGACTGCTTGGATCAACCAGAATTTGGACTCTCTCTGGAGCCAGTTTACAAGTGGAATGTATAGCTAGTAGTTCTGGGAATTGTAGTTTGGACGTTGGCACCTTTTTGCACCAACAGAGGGAGCTCTGGAGTGACTGACAGCCGAATCCACCAACTGGACCTGGTGGAACCTAAGGGAAATGCCCTGTACTGAAGCTGGAGAGTCAGATCGTTGTCGCCTGTGAAAGGAGTAGAAGCTCTGTATTTGCGGTGTACAGTTCGTGCGGGAAACGCGTGAGAGGCCTTGAAGTCGGCCTACTGCAATGATAAGTAATAGTCAGACTGAATCCAAGTTTCTGAGAACAAGGAAGACTGCAAAGTGGAAGCCAGGCTCACCCTGTAGAAGACTAGAGATACTGCTGAATCGCGCTCGGTCTGTTAGGAACTGAACTGCTGTGTGTGCGCCCAGGTATTTTGCAGTAATTGCGATCGGGATCGAGGAGCAGCCTGCCTGGTATAGTACTTTCCTTTTTTACATATGAATGTGCGTAGAGCTTGTAGGGAAATCGCTATTTCTTGTCCCCAGTACAGTGTGCTGTGCAGTGAAGCTGGAAGCGAACCCCAGCGTGTTTCGGACTAAATCCGTTTGCAGCAACAGCTTAGGGGTCCAGCCACAAGGGCCTTGCATCCATGCCTCGTTGTTTCTGGCAATCCAGAAGAACATCCACCATCCGGTCCTCAGCTTGGGAATTGTGAGTACAAATCAGGGTATTCCCCTGCGGCCTGTTTTCAATCACAAGTGTGTCATCTAATTCTTGTTGTTTCACTGCTTCATGGATTGAGCCATCCGGCTCCGGATTACAATTGGGTATCGTGCATGTATTTTCTTCTACAGGGCCCCATCCACCTGCACCTGCCGGCCAACCCCAGGCAACGGACCTGGTTAGCCCCCCCCCCCCAACCTGGGTACCCAGAGTGTGACTTTTCAGACCCTGTATGTATGCACAGTACTGTGATTTAATACCGCCAATTAACCAGATTCCCCCTCACGTGTTCCATTCCCCCTAAATAAACCAGATTCAATGTTTTTGAACTTTAAACTGTCTGAAATGTCAGTACCTATAAAACAAGCATTGTATTGGGTTGTGTATGTTGATTAACCTTATTTTACAGGGGGTCCTCAGAGACGTGCTGCAGAATCAGTCTTGACGGTAAGTGGTACTTTATAAGTGAACAGTGCGTATATGTGGGGTACTGGGGCTGTAACTCCTGTGTACTGCGTGAGCCACTAGAGGGAATGAAAGGGGGTCTCAGTGTCCCAGAGGGCTGTGACCAAGCTAGTCTAACCACTACAAACCCTGACCTCTGGGTGGAGGCACCCCGTCATAGAACCTAGGCCGCTCAACCTGTCAGTAGTCAAGCAGGCAGGTGTAGTAGCCCTTGAGATAGCGCCACTTGGAGGTTACATCTTGGAGGCACCGCTGGAATTAGCGACCTCTAGTGGCCACGTGAAGGAATTACCCCAATAGGTTTAATTTAAAGGAAAAAATGGAGGGGAGTACCACGCCCAAGTTAAAAATTGACCCCCCATAAGTTGATGGTGCACAAATTGATGGGGTGGTGTGAAGCTGAGGAGATGGATTCCCAAAAGGCTATTCTATTGCTGGATGTCCCCTTGGGGACTAACAATGCTGCCATTGTGCCCACTGTAGAACATGTTAACTGTGTGGGCAAAGTTGAAGTAAAGGGACGATTTTCTGACTTATCTGAACAAACACTGCAAGTGCTACTTTCATGCAGTTCCCCTATAGACCCTGAAAAGGTGCCCCCCTATGATTTTGCCCGAAGGTGCCCGGAGGGGATGAAGGGTCATTCACGTACGTAGTGGTCTGGCCACCCCGGATGGGTCCCCTAGTACCAATGGCTTTAAAGAAAAACTGCTTAAGTTGTTAGCATTAGAAGGGAAAACTGCCCAAGAGTTGGTACGAGTGTTAGATTTATCAGCGGACCCCACGCCCGTACATTCCCCGACTCCCTCTCCTGGGTCTCCCAAGAGCTCCATAATAACTACACCCCCTATGGTAATTCCCCTTATTCAACTGGATTCCTCAGAGGCTGAGACTTTTCTCCAGTACTGTCCCAGTGCCTTCGGGGGGGAAGATGATTTGGAGACCTGGATGGACTATGCTATCCCTTTAGTACAGGAATGGCAGTGTTCAGAGGGGGAAAAGAGGAAGCGCTTGATGGAAAGCTTGAGAGGCCCTGCTCTGGAAGCCATCCGGTTTTTACGTGCTACTAGTCCGGAGGCCACTGCCGCAGAATATCTTTCTGCCTTAGAGGGAGTGTTTGGCAGCACAGAGTCCGGGGATGATTTATTATGGAAATTCAAGTCAGCCAAACAGTAGAAAAATGAGAAATTGTCTGCCTTTGTCACCAGGATAGAAAGGGCTTTGTAGAGGGGCCCACTGAAAAGGGGGAGTGCCTGCCAAAGAGTTAAACCAGGTCAGGTTAGACCACATATTGAAGTCAGCTAGATTCTCGAGTGTTATGATATAGAAGCTCAAGCTGCAAGACAGAAGGGGCCAGCCCTCCAGAGTACTGCCATTTGATGAAAGAAATCCGTGAGATTGAAACTGATGAAGAGGGCTGGGAACCCTGTGCTGGGGCCATAAACACTTGTCAGACCCCCGAAAGGAGTGAGCTAGATGAGGCTCAACAATTGAGAGGTTTAATTAAAGGAACTGACTGAGGCATACAGAGAACCAGATCTGTATCAGGCTCCCCCTGAGCCCAAAAGTGGAATGGGAGTGCATGTTTCCCATTGAGACCCAGATTGAGGGTAACCTGCTAGCAGAACTAAGAGAATTGAGAGAGGGGAGCTGCAAAGGGCTGCACTCACTCCCAATCGAAGTGGAGATGCAGAAGCCCAAAGGTATAAGCCCCCAGTCCAAGAAGAGCCCCGCAGGGCTCCAGAAGTACCCCAACAGAAAAGAGACCCCCCCCCCACACCCTCCAAGGACACTACAGACATTAAGTTCTGCTACCGTTGTGGGGAGGATGGGCATTTTCAGTCAGCTTGTCGCTTGCCAGAGAACGTGAGAAAAGTTACCAATAGGTTAGTGGCCTGGCATCGCAGAACCTATGCCCGGCCACCAGGGGGAGCCACTTGGAAAAGTTATGCCACCAAGGCCAATGCCCGATCGACATCCAGATCAGTGCCACCAGAATGGTCTGAAGTGGTGGGTCCCTCCATGGAGACCACTGTAAAAGTGAATGGAGTGCCTACAAGAGCTGTGTTAGACAGTGGCTCCCAAGTGACAATTATATTCCAGGATTGGTATCGGAAGCATTTGTCTGATGTACCCCTGCAACCACTGGAAGGACTACATGTCTGGGGTTTGAATGAGAAGGCCTACCCCTACTCCGGCTGTATCCGAATTTGGTTGTTCTTTCCCACCTCTGTGGCTGGAGTGGCAGAGCAAGTGGAGACCTTGGCCCTAGTATGTCCCCCTACTGGACTGTATGATGGGGTTCCTTTACTAATTGGGACTAATGCCCATATGTTTGGACGGCTAGCACAGTTGTGTTATGAAAAACAGGGGTCCCGGACTGGTAGAGCGTTAAGAATTCCGGCCTGGATCAGGAAGGCCTACGATGCCCAGAGAGATGCTGACAAAGTGGAACCAGAGGAACCGGTCGGAGTTGTCTGGAAAAAGGATCCTGAGTCTCTGATCCTGGCGCCAAATGCCCAGTGTACCTTACAGGAAGAAGTCCGTATCAGAAAGGATGTCAAAAATAAAATATTGATGCTGGATACACCAGGCGATGGAAAATTGCTGGATGGACTGCGGGTAAGGCCTAGTATTTTGCCTGCCAGAGCCAATGCTTATGCCAGAAGGGTAACGGTTCAAGTTCATAATGTGTCTGATAGAGAGATTCGAGTAAATAGAGGTTGCACCCTGGATAATGTGCATTGTGCAGACACTGCAGTGCTACCAAATAACAAGAGTTCGGGGAAAAATGACAGAGTAACGCCTGACTTGTTTGATTTCGGAGACTCCCCTTTGCCAGCTGAATGGAAAGTGAGGATCAGTGAGAAGCTTGCCCAGAGAGACCAGGTGTTTTCTTTAAACGAATGGGACGTAGGATGTGTGCAAGGAGCTGAGCACCATATCCAGCTGCATGATGACAGGCCATTTCGTGAGAGGTCTCGACACCTGGCACCTGCTGACATAGATGATGTGAGACGGCATCTGCAAGAGATGCTAGCTGCTGGTGTAATACAAGAATCCAGAAGCCCATATGCTTTCCCCATCGTGGTAGTGAGAAAAAAGAATGGGACAGTAAGGATGTGCATGGATTATCGCACTTTAAACCGGCGTACTATCCCTGATCAGTACACAGTGCCCCGCATTCAGGATGGTTTGGACTGCCTGAATGGTAGCAAGTGGTTTTCTGTGCTGGATCTTCACAGCGGGTACTACCAGATCCCGATGGCCCCAGAAGACCATGAGAAGACAGCCTTTATCTGCCTGCTTGGTTTTTATGAGTTCATGAGGATGCCTCAAGGGATTTCAGGTGCCCCAGCCACTTTTCAACGACTGATGGAGCGTGCAGTGGGGGACATGAACCTATTAGAGTGCCTGGTGTACTTGGATGATGTTATTGTGTTTGGCAGCTCGCTGGAAGAACATGAGGGTAGGTTGTTCAAGGTGTTAGACCGACGGGAAGACTTTGGCCTGAAACTGTCCATCGATAAATGTCAATTCTTCCCAACATCTGTAAAGTATGTGGGGGACACAGTCTCCACCGAGGGACTAGAGACAGACCAGAGTAAAGCTGAGGCCCTGGCCACAGCCCCACAATCTAAAAGAACTGCAAAGATTCCTGGGTTTCTGTGGCTACTATCGCCGTTTCATCAAGGACTATTCCAGAAATGATCCGTCCTTTGCCTAATCTTACTCAAGGGTACCCTCCAACCCACACAAAAAAATACAAGAGGTCAGCTTCCCCTGAGACTGAAAGAGTATTTCCGTCCTAATGAAGTATTTGGGGCCTGATGGACACCTGATTGTGAAGCTGCTTTTCATGAGATTATATATCAAGTTACCCAAGCTCCTGTCCTGGCCTATGCAGATCCAACAAAACCTTATGTCCTACACACTGATGCTAGCTTGCAAGGGTTGGGGGCTGTGTTGTACCAGGAGCACGAGAATGGCCTGAGACCAGTGGCTTTTGCCTGCAGAAGCCTGACCCTTTCCGAAAAAAAACTATCCTGTACATAAGATAGAGTTCCTAGCTTTGAAGTGGGCAGTTGTGGACCAATTCCACGAGTACTTGTATGGGGCTAAGATCCTAGTAAAAACTGACAACAATCCTTTGACCTATGTGCAGACTTCAGCTAAGTTGGAGGCTACTGGCCATAGGTGGCTCTCTGCATTATCTACATACGACTATGCTGTTGAATACAGAGCAGGCCTGAACCACATAGATACTGATGCTCTCTCCCGGAGGCCTGTTTCTCGAAATGACACGGTCAGACTGCCAGAACCTGGTATTCGAGCACTCTGCCAGAAGTTTGACAGAGAGGAGCAAGTGGTCCCAGACACAGTGAACTGTTTGGTGGACTGTTTGGGCCCTCTGAGAATTGCATACCTGCTGCTTATTGCCACTTGTCTGCATTAGACATTGGTGCTTTCCCTCAGTTAGACAATGAGTCTTCAGCGGGCTCAATCCCGAGATTCTATGATTAAACCAGCTTTAGAAGCCCTCTACGCAGGGTAAGATGTATCCAAGTTACGTTCTACTGATTTAAGAACTGCATAGTTATACAAGGAAGGTCCTAAGTTGAAGCTGATTAATCGCCCATTATACAGCGAAACAGAGGGGGACACAGACAAACAGCAGTTAGTTTTGCCTACTGCCTTTCGAGACTTGGTGCTGAGGTCTCTACACAACCACATGGGGCACCTTGGCATAGACAGGACACTTAACTTGGTAAAATCCAGATTTTATTGGCCTAAGATGGGGGCTGATGTTGAACAACACATTCGAACTTGTAGTCGCTATCTACAGAGGAAAGCTTTGCCCCAGAGGGCTGCCCCCTAGTTAACATCACCACCAGCGCCCCCATGGAACTGGTCTGTACTGACTTTCTGAGTTTGGAGCCAGATCAAAGAAATATCAGTAATGTGTTGGTAGTCATGGACCATTTTACGAGATATGCCCAAGCTTTCCCCACCAAGGACCAGAATTCATCCACTGTGGCCAAAGTACTTGTAGAAAACTTTTTTGTTCACTATGGGGCTCCACAAAGAATCCATTCTGATCAAGGGAGGGACTAAGAGTCGTCTGATCAAAGAGATGCTTTCTCTGTGGGGAGTGCGAAAGTCCAGAACCACCCCTTACCACCCCCAAGGGGACCCACAGCCTGAATGTTTCAACCGCACTCTGCTAGATATGCTGGGCACCCTCCACCCAAAGGACAAGCCTAGATGGAGCCAACAAATCAGCACCTTGGTACATGCCTACAACTGCACCAAAAGTGATGCCACTGGGTTCTCCCCCTACCGCCTGATGTTTGGAAGAGAGGCCAGACTACTGGTAGACATTTGTTTTTGAGTCTCCCCTGATGGGGTTCGAGCTGATTAACTTTTGCACATACTGTAAATGGTTAAGGCCCAGCTAAATCATGCGTACCAACTGGCTCAAACTATGGCTGCCAAAAGAAATCTGTCCAACAAAGAAAGGTATGATAAAAAAGTGAAAGCACTGGAACTCCAGGAGGGAAATCGGGTGTTGCTAAGAAATCTGGGACTGCATGGCAAACACAAGATTGCCGACAGGTGGCACCATCTCCCTCACATTGTGGTGGGCAAACTAGATGATCTGCTTGTGTACAAGGTAAGGCCTGAGAATAATTCAAAGGACGTTAAAACAATGCATAGAAATCACTTATTGCCCATTGGACAAATCTTAATTGAGTCTGAGACCTCAGAAAGTTCCCCGTCTGGACCAGTGACTAGAGCTGCTGCTAAGCAAAAGCAAAGAAAGTCTGCACATAACAGATGCTGAGTTAAAGTGTTCTCTACAGCAGGTCCCAGCTGAAAATTACTGTCAGTCCATGTCAGAAGAAAGTGAGTGCAACTTAGGGTACTATCCCTCTTACAAACTGAGTCAACTGTTTCAGGGCAACCCCCCAGTCAATTATGGAAATGAAGCTGGGTCTTCTGGACTGTCTAAGCCCCCAGCTTTGTCCCTGGAGCCAATGCTCCCAGAAAGTGAAGTGCAAAGTATCCAGTCGGATGATATGGAATCCTTGTGTATGGTTGAACTGTACGAGTTTTCAGAGGAGGAAAAAGATGAATTGGGACAGACTGGTGATATACCAGAACAAGAAGAATGTGTTGAGAGCCCTAATAGTCCACTACCAGTGTCACAAACCACCCCCCATGTGAGCCAAGTGTTGTAGACTCGGAGATTGCAACTCCTGGAGCTGAAAGTGTCCCCAGTTCTAGTCTCTCTACCCCAAAGTAAGTTTCTCGGACAAGTGAAGACACTGCTGAAAGTGGTGATAAACACACACACACACACACACACACACACACAAGACTGTAGCGGTTCCCCCTAGAAGGACTGGTCAAGCTGTGAAGCCTGTGGTGCGTTTAAGCTACGATTCCCCTGGGAGGCCTGTGGATTTGCCTCTCAGTGTAGTCCATAAGGGAGTGTATGTGACCCCGAGCTCATTGCCCAAACTGAGCATAGGTGCTAACTCCAGATTACTTGTCTTGCCCTCTAAGCATGATGCCCCTGCCCCATCCAGCCTCAAGGTAGCTGATAGGAATGGGCCCCCTCTTTTCAAGTTTCATGTGCAGAAAGTAATGACCCGATTTTAAAATGTTATTGTATGTATAATGTGGTAACATATAGTAAGCTGTGAAATACAGAAGGAGTGCATATCACAAAGAGTTACATATGACTGTGGTTTAAAATATGCAAACCTAACTGTTAGTGATGTAAATGTCTTTAGTAGTCTTATTTAAAGTGTTAAGGGTACCTACTTGATGCGGACGCAAAGTTCTTTTCAGGCCAGGAAGGGAGTAACCCCCTTACAAATGAGGGTTCCTAAAAAGCCTCCTAGGAGTTGCCCAAGTGTTCCCCTCTGCCTGCTGGCGTTCAAGCCACTGGAATGGCACTTTGAGTGCTTGTAGAGCCTCCGCATACTATCTCTTTAAGAGCTGTCTGCTTGCAGACATAATTAATGCTTATAGAGGGGGACTAGCGTTTCCCTGCTCGAATCCCGCCTGAGCTACGGTGTAATCGCTCCATTTTGCGGTCGCTAGATGCGCAAAGGGAGCCCATCTGAAAGATGTAACTGTTTGCCTGTAATCATTTATAGCCTTAGTAAAATTGCAGTTTGTCTAGCCTACCTTTATTGCAGCTGGGTCTGTGTGTGTGTGTGTGGCTCCTCCATTTTGGACCTAAACTGCTATGCTGGGCCAATTAGGTTTAGGGGAGCTCTAAAATGGAGACTGCTTGGATCAACCAGAATTTGGACTCTCTCTGGAGCCGGTTTACAAGGGGAATGTATAGCTAGTGGTTCTGGGAATTGTAGTTTGGACCGTGGCGCCTTTTTGCACCAACAGACTGAGCTCTGGAGTGACTGACAGCCAAATCCACCAACTGGACCTGGTGGAACCTAAGGGAAATGCCCTGTACTGAAGCTGGAGAGTCAGATCGTTGTCGCCTGTGAAAGGAGTAGGAGCTTTGTATTTCTCTGCGGTGTACAGTTCGCGCAGGAAACACGTGAGAGGCCTTGAAGTCTGCCTACTGCCATGGTAAGCGATAGTCGGACTGAGAAAAAGGAAGACTGCAAAGTGGAAGCCAGGCTCACCCTGTAAAAGACTGGAGATATTGCTGAATCGCACTCGGTCTGTCAGGAACTGAACTGCTGTGTGTGCTCCCGGGTATTTTGCAGTAATTGCGATCGGGATTGAGGAGCAGCCAGCCTGGTATAGTACTTTCCCTTTTCACATATGAATGTGTGTAGAGTTTGTGGGGAATCGCTATTTCTTGCCCCCAGTACAATGTGCTGTGCAGTGAAGCTAGAAGCGAACCCCAGCATATTTCGGACTAAATCCGTTTCCATCAGCTGCTTAGGGGTCCAGCCACAAGGGCCTTGCATCCATGCCTCGTTGTTTCTGGCAATCCAGAAGAACATCCACCATCCGGTCCTCAGCTTGGGTATAGTAAGTACAAATCAGGGTATTCCCCTGCAGCCTGTTTTCAATCATAAGTGTGTCATCTAATTCTTCTTGTTTCACTGCTTCATGAACTGAGCCATCTGGCTCCAGATTACAATTGGGTATTGTGCATGTATTTTCGTCTACAGGGCCCCATACATCTGCACCTGCCGGCCAACCCCGGGCAACAGACCTGGCTAGCCCCCAACCTGGGTACCCAGAGTGCAACTTTTCAGACTCTGTATGTGTGCACAGTACTGTGATTTAATACTGCCAATTAACCCGATTTCCCCCTTCCGTGTTCCATTCCCCCTAAATACCAGATTCGATGTTGTTGAACTTTAAACTGACTGAAATGTCAGTACCTATAAAACAAGCATTGTATTGGGTTGTGCATGTTAATTAACCTTGTTTTACAGGGGGTCCTCAGAGACGTGCTGCAGAATGAGTCTCAAGGGTAAGTGGTACTTTATGAGTGAACAGTGTGTACTGTATATGTGGGGTATTGGGGCTGTAACTCCTGTGTACTGTGTGAGCCACTAGAGGGAATAAAAGGGGGTCTCAGTGTCCCAGAGGGCTGTGACCAAGCTAGTCTAACCACTACAAACCCTGACCTCTGGGTGGAGGCACCTGTCATAGAACCTAGGCCCCTCAACCTGTCAGTAGTCAAGCAGGCAGGTTGCTGCCGAGACCCTCCTAGGGCTCCCAGCCCTTCCGCCGCTCAAACCGCAGCCACCGGGTGGACGGCGCTGCAGAGGCCGACGCCCGATACCTCAAGGCCGGATACAGCTCACTGAGAGGTATGGCAATCTGAGTGCGAGCGCCTTTCACCAGGCTCGCTCAGATTGGTCCCTTTTTACTTCACCCATTCTTAGAGCGAAAAGGTGCATTTTTAACAGCAAACCTGCCTGTAATCTAACTATCTAGACTGTTTTTGCCTAACCTGCCTAGAAATTGTTAAAATCTTCCTAAAAAAAGCTGTTTTACCTTGCTAAAGTTACATAAGGATAGAGTGATTACAGCCCTTTCATTGACTAAGTACTGCAGCCAGACTCCCAGGCGCCAAGGAAATCGCCCCTATTCAAGAGGAAATTTGTTTGTCACTGGCTGTGAGACTCCTTTGTCCTTCCCAATACTAAACTGGCTCCTCTCTTCTTCCCTCCTCAGCTGCCGAGACCCTCCTAGGGCTCCCAGCCCTTCCGCCGCTCGAACCGGCCACGGGTGAACAAGCGCTGCAGGCTGGCGCCAGAACCTCAAGGCCAGATACAGCTCGCTGAGAGGTAATGCAAAGCCACCAGTTCCCCCCGCCCATCCCCCCGGCACATTTCTATATAGATCGTCTTGCCCGCCCCTTATTGCTACTGGCTCCCTTGTGTCTACACTAAACCTCACCATGTGGGGACTTTTACAGCTATGTCTACTGCCTCTCCTACTTGGAATCCCGGTCGGCCGATACCTACCCAACGGACCGATACCTTGCATGGATTATAATCCTCTCCTGTGCCTTACGTCCTCTGGCACCTTAAAGTCTACCTGCCCCTGTATGACTATGGACATTCAACTGCACCATTACATATAGCCTCCTAGTACAGGTGGCACAAGTTTGCTACACTCATCGCAGCGCACGACCCCCTTCACACAACACTCCTGCACCACCAGGCTGTATTCACTCAGAGTATTAATAGCAGCAATTACTGGTGGCACCTTCAGCAATGGGAACAACGCATCACCCAAAGCTACTAAATACTATAAATGGAACAAGACTGAGACTCCAAAGCTATCCTCTGCTACTCTCAGAAAAATAATCCTACTCTTCCTCCTATACTCAGGCAATGTAAAACTGAACCCTGGTCCACCGGCAACAATCCTTTCACCCTCAGACTTGCCCTTGCTAAAGGGCCTGAGCTTTCTGCACATCAACGTATGTAGCCTGCTCAAAAAGCTAACACTGATCCAAGCATGGGTATCCCATACATCCCCCGATATACTAGTGATCTCTGAATCCTGGCTGAGAACAACAACTACTGACACGGAAGTAAACATCCCCAATTAAGCCCTATTCAGAGCAGACAGGCACACTAGAGGAGGTGGCATGGCCATATATGTCAAAGATAAATTCTCAGGCCCAGATATTCAAAGGGTTGCGCATGGCGGGTGGGTGCTGCCGCCTGCCCGGCTGGCCGAGGCGGGGCGGTGGGGCTCAGTGGGCGGGTAGGGAGGGGTACACTAGACCACCAGGGTGGTAGGGGTCTGTTATGTGTTACGGATGCCCGCGATCGGGAGGCGATCAGTCCACTGGACCACCAGGGATATTGGATGGGGGGGGAGGGGACTACACTGATGCCCGCGATCGGGCACATAGAGGTCCACTGGACCACCAGGGATATTGGACAGGGTTTTTTTTATATTACAGGAATGCCCGCGATCAGGCTGCAGGGGGAGTCGGTCCCCGACGGCTGCTGCCTGGCATGGTGCCAGGCGCAAGTCATCACGGATTGGCACACCTGCATGCTAATGGCATGCAAATATTCAACGGAGATATTCAACGGAGCTGCTCTGTGGCTCAGCAGCTTTGAATATCGCACCCTGGCCACCCCCACTGTGCATGGCGCAGTGGCACTGAGCCAGCGCAAGTGGCCAGAGTGGAGCATGGAGATGCGCCAGCGCAAGTGCCATTGCGCCAGCGCAAGTGCCATTGCGCCATGCACAGCACCTGCGATACTCAAAAGGGGACATGCAAATGGGGCCATGATTTATGCAAGGCACACAGGGGGCCATTTGCATCTCATTACCGACCCCCTGTTCGCCTTGCATAAATCATGGCCCCATTTGCATGTCCCTTTTGAATATCGCGGGTGCTGTGCATGGGCGCAACACTTAACTGGCGCATGCTCACTCTGGCCGCCTAACGGCTCAATGCTGAGCCATGCACGTAAGTGGCTAAATGCGACTATTCAAAACTGCTGAGCTCTAAACAGCTCGATGATATCTCGCTAACATTTGCATGTTGAGCTAAGTAACCCAGGCTTGCGCCACAGCCTGGCGCAGTTTGAATATCCGGGGCCTCAGTGTCCTGTACAGCTGCATCCTCCGTTCCCAACAAGTACGAGTGCCTTACCCTCAAAGTGGAAATTACCCAGTCATGTGTTCTCCAGCTTATAGGATGCTACAGACTCCCCTCTGCTGGCTTAAAGCTCCTAACCTATCTAAGCGATATCTTAGAGCAAGGATCGCTTGAAACCATCATTCTCGACGACTTTAACCTTGACTGGATGTCCAAAGCAGCTGCACCGCTAGTTTCTTTTTGTGATGACCATGGCCTAATCCAGCTCATCAACGATCCGACACGCCCAAATACAAAAAATCCTGCTAAGAGTACCATCCTGGACGTATTGCTTGTACGCAAACCCCACCTTTTCTCCCATGCTGGCACTTTCTTCTTGGATGTCAGTGATCATTGCTTCATCGGAGGGATAAGATCTACCAGCAAGCCTCCCGCTCCTTCTAGCTTTCGCCAAAAGAGATCAAGACGAAACTTTAACGTAGCTGCCTACATTGCTGACCTGAATTTCTCCTTGTGTTGGCAGGAGTTTTACCTTGCTAAAACAGTCACCGCTGCCTATGACATATTTTATGATATACTATCAGGGGCTCTTAAACATGCCCCCCATCCAAAGTCCGCACAAAGATTAAAACCAACAAATGGTTCACCCCCGAGGTTAGATCACTGCTGTTCGAAAAAGAGACAAACTATGGAAAAGGACATGAAAATCTAACCTGCCTAACGACTGGAACCTATTCAGAAAGCTGCGTAGCCTATGCACCAAATCTATTAAAGATGCAAAAGCTTCTTTCTACCACACAGAACTCGACGCTTCTTCCAAAAACCCATGCAAATTCTGGAGCACTATCAAGAATCCGATGGGCCACCCTACAGGTAACTCCCTCCCGAACAAAGTTATCTCAGGAAATAATATCATTAATGACAGAGAAGAGATCTTAGATTCCTTCAATAACCACTTCGCAACTGCAGGTCTGGCGTTTGACAACTCCCCAGCTTGCAAGATACGCTCTACGTCAAACTACACCCCTCAAATACCTCCAGCTACCCCCAACCTCTTCAAGCCACAACCCACTTCGCTAAAAGAAGTTGAAGACCTACTATTATGGATGGACACTAAAAAAAGTGCAGTTGCTGACTCATTGGACCCCTACTTTATTAAAATCACATACCATGTCCTCGCCATCCCCATCACTCACCTATTCAACTTGTCCCTCTCACAGGGCACCCTACCGCCTGTCTGGAAGACTGCCCATGCCATACCACTTTTTAAATCAGGTGACCCAGGGGACCTCAACAATTATAGACCCATTTCTCTACTCCCAGTGCTATCTAAATTACTGGAGAAAATCGTGAATACACAACTAAGGAACTACCTCGAAGTAACAAATCTATTGAACCCGATGCAGTCAGGATTCAGAGCCGAGCATAGCACTATTACAGCGCTGTCCAAAGTTACCGATGCGTGGCTGAGAGCTCTTGACACAAGGAACTTCACCTGTGCAGTCTTTTTGGACCTAAGCAAAGCTTTTGACACAGCTGATCACAACCTTCTCACCTCGCTTCAAACCACAGGAGTGGACTCTACCTCGCTGCTCTGGTTCACTGACTACCTCTCAGGACGCCTCCAGCAAGTTAAAGCAGAAGGCGAGCTGTCCCCTCTTAAACCGCTTCTAAGAGGGGTCCCTCAGGGATCTATACTAGGTCCGCTCTTATTATATATATATACACATATACATACATACACACACATATACATATACATATACATATACATACACACACATATATATATATATATATATATATATATATATATATATATACACACACACACATACATACACACACACACACACACACACACACACACACACACACACACACACACATATATATACACACACACACACACACACACATATATACATATACGTGTATATATATATATATATATATATATATATATATATATATATATAAAAATAAATAAATGACAGACTACTATATAAAAATGTCAATATCCACCTGTTTGCAGGCGATACCGTCCTATACATCAACAGACCCACACCAGGGCTGCCTATAAGACCTCCAAAATGAATTCGACCTCCTGCAAAGTCAGTTAATCCACAAAAAACTACTATTGAACGCTAAAAAAAACGAAAGCAATGTTCTTTTCTCCGCTTGCCCACTCACTTAGCCATACAGACGGTGGACCCACTCCGGAAATCACTACAATATTAGGTGAAAAACTAGAATTTGTAACCAAATTTAAATATCTGGGAGTATGGATTGATAACAGACTCTCCTTCGCAGATCACATCAAAGACTTGTTGAAAAAACTTCAGCAAAGGCTTGGGCTTTTCTACAGGCTAAGCCACTTGCTCACTATTGATGCCAAAACTAGACTGGTTCCAATCTACTTTCCTATCTCTGGTGGATTACGTGGATTTCTTGTACTGCCAGTGTCCCATCTCCCAGCTAGCCAAACTCGACACGCAGTACCACCGTGCACTAAGATTTATCACAGGTCTCCCAAATTCTACCCATCACTGCATCCTGTATGATACCGTGGGATGGACATCCCTTAAACTTAGGCGCCATAAAAATGCTGCTCTCTGGACCTACCGTGCCCTCACAAACTATCCCAATATATTTTCGACTGCCTACCTCTATGCACAATAAGAAAATATGCACTCCGAAGCCATTCCTTCATCTCCCTTGCAATACCTAGAGTAAACCTGCGTTTCGGTAGAGTGGCAATTAGTTTCACGCTCACGACCCTTTGGAATAACTTACAAAAGACTCAAATTAAAATGCCCTTGTCCCTCTGCCCATCTTTAAGGCTTTATACTCGCGTGCAGTAAGCGAAGTCTGCAACTGCTTTGCTCGTCCCCAAACAGCTCCTAAACCACTCGTGGCTCACCTTCAGGTCTGAACCATGATCACAGCCGCCTCTAATCTACGGTGGTTGTTACCGTCCTATCGTCTGTATGCTGAGAAAATTTTCTAACTTGTGCTTCAACGCTATACCCACTTACTCCACACCCCATATTCTGCCCCATTTAAACGTGCTCCCGTACTTCTCTCAGATAGCTACGGCTTCTAGCGCACATGGGGTCTATAATCCTTACATGCTGTTGCGAAATTATCCTTTCCTTCCTAGTGCTAGCCGGTGTACAGCCTTAAGCATACATGGAGTCTGTAGTACTCGAATGTTGTTATGCAATTATCTTTTACTGACCAGACCTAACCGGTATCCTAAATCTTATGTATTTATGTACATTTGTATATAAACTCAGCTTTGGGGCATTGCCCATACTGTATACTGTAACTAATGTATGTTGTTTGCATAACCTGTATCCATGTTTCAAACAGGTCCACCTTGAAAAAGCTCTGCTCAACGGTGACCGCCTGTATAAATAAAGACTTGATTGATTGATAGGCAGTGCAACTAAAGGGGTCCTTTTCAGACTTCAGGATAACAGAAATAATTGCTTAGGACCAGGGCAGGGGAATCTGGCCTTCTTTGTTGAGGGCATCCACATATACTTTAGTTGGCACTGGAGTAATCAAATCTTTATAAAGTTTATAATAATTTACCAGGTAGGCCATCGGTGCCTGACATTTCCCAGTTTTAAGCTTTCCAATTTCAGTTAATATCTCAAGGTCATTGATCGAGGTTGTTAAGTATTCATTTTGAATCCAAGTGAGTTTTGGCAATGTTAATTGGTCCAAGAATCTAATAATTGACTCCTCTTCTGGGGGATGACCCAGGCTGAAGAGATCTACATAAAAAAGACTGAAAGGCCTCAGTTATCTCTGGGACAGAGCAAAGGGTCCGATAGGTGTTCGGGTGCTTAACAGAAGAAATAACGGCTCAAGCTTTTTGTATTTGGAGTCTGCCTGGTCCCACCTTGGTAATACTTTAGTTTTAAAAATATAAGTTTTTGTTATACATAATAATCCAAAAGGGAACGCAGCTCCATTTTTAGTACTTTCAGGTCTTTGGCCCATTTTCTATCCAATTTTCTTTTTGTAATCCCTCCCAAAAACGTATTTGCCTGATTAATTCTATCCTTCTTGCTTGCCTAAGTCTCTTCTTCTGAGCTGATAATTCAGTTAACTTTCCCCAGAGAATAGCCTTCAACGTATCCCACAGTACGGCTGGGGAGTTGTAAAGGGACGCATTGTCCCCCACCACTTGCTCGAAGGCTGCTTGGATCGATATTTTCACCTCAGAGTCCTGCAGCAGGGAGACACTGAGCCTCCAGAATGTGTTCTTCTGTAAATCATCCAGGTTAATTTTAAGAAAAAGGGGGCCATGATCAAACAGAGTGAAGTCCCCTACCCTACTGTCTACCTCCTGTAAGGTAAGCAAAAAGGTAGATAAACATTGAAGTCTGAACCAGTGGGGTAAAGACGATGCCAGGTCACCATAAAACCCTGAAATCTACCTTTCATCATGGCCTACCTGCCCTTGTCAGGAAATTTAGCATTTCACATGGGACTTTACTACGGACCAGAATTGCTATCCATCTTGGTATCGAACCTACTACCCCTTTACATTCTGGCAACAAACGCTATAACAAACGATGGGGTCTAGTGTACCAATCTTAAAGACTGGAAGGGGGTGGTTTCCGATATCTACTATATGGAATCCCTCACGGCTAAACTGCATAACAAACATCCCACATCCGAGGTGCTATGGAGACCTTGGGTGATGTATCTATCTAGGCATGACCTGGACTTTATTCCTTGAGCCTCTCAATATAACAATTTTACAGATATCAGGGGAGACCTAGTCTTCAGAGGGCCTTAAATGCAGCCTTCACATCTGCTAAAATACATAACTATTCTATTCCATCAAGGAACACAATTTGCACTGAACTTAAGGGGGTTAAATGCCTGAAGGGTAAATAAACCAGTAATTTTGTAAAGGAATTGCCTGGAAAAAGGAAAAAGGAAATTGCTATATCAGTGTTAACTGAACTTAGCACCACTGAAAAGGAATATTGTAACAATTCTATATGATGATGACTGTAATACACGCTGCTGTCACCTCTTAGTAATAAAAAGAAATGTGTAAAAAAAATAAAAATAAATAAAAAGGTGTGGTAGGCTCCCAGTAGATATGGAGTGCTGACGGTATGGTCATAGAGCAGAGGGTAACCAGTGGAGCTATAAAAATGTTTGAGATATGTTATGGCATAAATTGGCATTCTGCACAAGGCAGCATAAATTGCAGACATCTAGGATTATTTCTCTTTCTCTCTCTCCCCCCCTCTCCCTCCCCTCCCCCCAAGGAGAGCACAATAAATGCTTTCCTAAACCAGCAGTCCTATCCTAGAGATCCGTAGTATGAAGCACTGAAAAATAGTCCTGCAGCGATGAGGGTTGTGTACTACTTCAAAGAGCCTGAAGTTTTACAAGTCTATGATCTTGGGGAGAGGAGAAAGTGCAAGGTTTTGGGGCTTTAAATACCAGCACACAAACATCCAGCAAACCAAAGATTGTTTTCTCCCCCATCACAGACTCAATACATTGATCAGGAGGAAAAGAATGGCCTCTTTCCCAAGGCAATGCCACCGGATAGGATTCAGAGAAATAGTCTACTATAAACACATGCACTGACACAGTGTCTTGAATACCGGAGGTACCCTCATAGCATTTACCTCATGGCAGTGCTCCGATATTAAGAAAGTTCAGCCAGTCTTTTAGGAAACAGTGACCCAGGGAACCAAAAGCAAATACCGGGGTAGAGTATGCACATCACTTAATCACCTCCAACTTGACAGTGACGCATAGCAAAGAGAAAGAAAAAAGGTCCTGGACTACATAAGTAACTATTTTCAATGAAAACAGTCCTTGTCCTCCTCAATGTTCAGCTGAAACAGTGGTATCCGGCGCTGTACGTTTCAAATTCTGGAGAAAGGAGCCGATCTGCTGCAGAGTTCCTGAGCTCTTTTTTGGGGGAATGTCTTTCTTCCTGTTGGACATCAACTGCCAGTCCGTGTACTGCCCTCTTCTCTTTTGATTCCATTCCGTTCCCTGGGCCAGGATCAAGAATCCTTTAGTTTCCATAGCTTTGTAGGCTACTTCACAGGTGTTTTATACAGTTAGGCCATCCTTTCAAAATACCCAGAGTTTAGCAGGAAAAGGCATCTGGAAACGAATTTGCTTCTCCTTAAGGATTTTCAGCAACAGAATGTACTGTAACCGCGCCAGCTGCAACTCAGAGGATAGTCATCGTCCAGGTACAAACAAGAGCTCAGGTACATAATCTCCTTTTCAGCCCAGGCATGTCGCAAAATGTCTTCTTTTACTTTGAAGCTTGTGAATTTTATAACTATTGAGTGGGCCTGGCGCTTGGATATGTGAGTTTGGGCAAAAGAAGGCGGCCGAGCCCGCTCTATAGACAGCACATATTGGGGAAGGGAAATTTCAACATCATCTTTCAGCAAGTCTTCCAAAAGACTGACATTGGGGAGGTTTCTGCACCCTCGAAAGACCATAGAGGAGAAGATCCCCCCCCCCCCCGAACACCCTTCCAGGTCCAGGCAACTGGCTTGCAGGGTGATCGTCTGGTGCAGCAGTGTCTCCACCATGCGGCCTAGCTGTACAGTGTCATCTGCAGTGGCTGAAATCAGATCTTCGGCTTGATCCATCCGGCGCTCCAGCTTAGTAAATATTTGGGCAAGATTCTTAAATTACCATTTGTTTTCAGCTCTCGAGTCTCTGATATCTTTCAGAAGGGGTTCAAATTGGCTGTGGGAGAGGTGTTCCACCTCTCCATCTGTACCATAGTCTGTGCCCTGAACGCTTAATGGAGATGCTCCTGGGAGTCATGAGATAATCTATCACCATCAGCCTTTTTATGCGTCATTTTCAGCTTCGATCTAGTACTCTTATCCATCTTGCTACCTCCACCTGGCATTAAGTCCAGAAATTGACAGTTTATAGCTTGAACGGGAGTTTATTTTAATCCTGGAGGGTCCGGAGCTCAATAATTAGGCTCTGATTGGGTCTGTGATGTCACCAGAAGTCACAGATTCTGCTGTTTGTTTTTGACAGTTACAGCCACAAGTACTTTTCTGGGCACCTAAAATCCCGGGTGCCAAGTTTGGCAAGAGAGAGAGCCTTCCACTGCGTTCTCTGTACGAGAACAGCAGATTTTATTTACTTCTGCAGCTGCAGCTGAACTCTTGCTGCCCGCTGCTTGAGTTGCGAGACGCTGTTTTCCCTGGTGGTCTAGTGGCACCTATTACTCCCCGATCACTGTCCCCATATATTCCTTGGTGTCTAGTGGCACCCCCCCCAACCTCAGATTACCACCCCCCAGTCCCTTGTATATTTATTTATATAATCCAACATTGGGATGCCCACCCCCAGTGTCGGATCCCCCCCTCCGCAGCCCGCTATTTTGTTAGCCAACAACAGGAGGCCCAATCCCTCTGTCGGCATTTACAGCAGCTAAAGATCAAACGCTAAGGTTCAAAAGACTTACGCAGTTACTAGTTTGCGGGATCGTGTACTGACTGTGCATTTTTTTTGATAAATACTTTAAATGTGTTTGATTTCTGCCTCTGTTGTCTGCTCTCCTCTCGAAGCACACTATAACCATCTACATCCCTGTGAGCCGATGCGTAATGTCTCAATGGGTGCTGTCGTCAAGTACCATCCACTGTATTGCAAATATTTTCCACTCCTGAAACACCAGTCTGATTTGTACCCCAAGAGTCAGACAGCAGAAAATTTTGAAGTAAAATATATTTAATAGCTAAGGACATTTAAAAAGTGGTGCTTTCATTCATGGTTAGTGCTTTCTAACAAATACAACAGGCAGAATTTTCATGGGGCCAGATTTTCAAAGGGCCCTTAGACTAATACAAGGTGCACCAACCACCCACCTTACGTCAAATCCAGGTGCGCGAAATACTGTATGTCATATTTTGCAAGAAAAGCACTCTCTGTGGCGAAGTCCACCAAAAATGACGCAAGTGGTCTGCTGCATCAAAAACTAGGATGCATGGGACAAGAATGACGCAAGCGGAGCCAAAAAGATGATGCATGAGGCGAGAATGATGCAATCGGAGTCAAAAGTATGATGCATGGGGCAAGAATGATGCAAGCAGAGTACAAAAAAAAAAAAAAAACACAGATGAAATGGCCCAAACAACAGCATTTTAAGCCCCCAAAATGCTGTAAACTAGTCCAGCAGGTGAATATTGGCTTAATAACCAAACCTCTAAATAACTTACCATCTCCACATGCCCCATATCGGAAGGGATGCCTACGTCACAAAAATGGTGCACAGGGGTCAAAATTGGCACCGGCCCGCTAGCCAAATGCTGGTAGATTTTGTATTGGGCTAGTAAGATTTTTCTTTAACTAACCCTGTGGGCTTGTACTGGAGAAGGCTACATTTAAGTAAGCACACCAGCTGGGGCAGTGGAAAAGTCTATGGGGTTAGTTCATTTTCCCAGTCACTGGCCCTGCTGGCTAGCAGCTGCAAAACCAAAATTTAAATACCTGTACATTTTCTTTCTCTGATGGCTGGTCTCAGAGCTTCCTTACACATGGGCTTTACCTTCTGATGCAGATAGGAAAGCAGGAACTTGATCTCTGCTGCTGGGGATATCCAGCCCTCCGCTTCCTGTTTCCATCAGTTCTTCCAAAAGCAGTCCAAATGTGGCACTACTACATGAACTTGGAAACAAAAACAAGAAAATGAAAACATACATGGCCAACTGACCAACTATGTACATTCTGGGAAGGAAGCAGAATCCCGGAGACTAGCCGTCCGAGAAAGAAAATTTACAGGTATTTAAATTTCGATTTCTCTTTCCTAAGCTGGTCTCCAGGCTTCCTTACACATGGGATATACAAAAGCAGTACATCCCCAGATATCCCAGGTGTGAAGAATGTCAAGTGCCCTTAAGGGTCCACTACCGCTTTAAGCACTCGGCGGCCAAAGGATGCCTCCGACGAGGAAATCACATTCAGTTTGTAAAATTTTGTAAATGTATGAATGGATGACCTGCATAGGTCTGCTGGAGATGCTTCTCTAAAGTCCGCTCACAAAGTGGCCATAGCTCTAGTGGAATGGGCTCTCACTTGGCCAGGCAAAGTTACTCCAGCCTGATCATAAGGTGTCGGGATAACGGAACGGATCCATCTGACTATATAGTCTTTCGAAGCTTTTTTACCCATATTTTGACCTGTAGTTAGAATGAACAAACTTGACGTTTAGCGAATAGAATCCATTCTTTTAATATACACTTTCACCGCTCTTCTCCGATCTAGCGCGTGAAATTCCCTTTTCATTTTCTGGGTGTGATCAGAAGGAAGGCAGAATCAACTCTTGGTTGCAATGGAAGGCAGACATAACTTTTGGCAAAAAACCTGGATCTGTTCGGAGAACCACAGAGAAAACAGTGTACAGCTCTTTGGTGGACAATGCTCCTAGCGCGCAGATTCTCCTGGCTGAAGTAATAGCTAGGAGAAAGGCGACCTTCATTGTGAGATGCATGAGGGATGTCTCCTTAAGAGGCTCAAAAGGAGCCTTGGTCAAAGCCTTGAGAACCAAATGAAGTCTCCAAGGTGGTACCGTTGGCTTGACTGGAGGGCATTTTAATGTTGTTGCCCCTAGAAACCTCCTGACATGGGGATGTGAGCCCAACGATTCCCCTGAATCCACCAACAAGAGTGCCACCAGCACGAAAACCTGAATTCGTAAGGTGGCTAGTTTCAGTCCTTTGTCAAACCCATCTTAAAGAAACTGCAGTAGTACAGACAATGATATTGGATGGTTCCGTATGTGTTTGGATTGAAACCAGAACAAGATTTCTTCCAGATTCAATAATACACTTTAGAGGAAGAGGGGCGACGTGAATTCACCATCATTTCAATGACAGGAGCTGTGTAGCCTAGCTCTTTGAAAGTTTCCCGGTCAATCTCCAGGTCGAGAGGGCCAGGTTGTTCAAACAGGATGCAGAACCGGACCCTGATGGAGAAGGTCTGGGATGATCTGGCAGGTTAGAGGAGGTCGCCTTGACAGATGAATGAGAAGCGGGAACCATGGGCAACGAGGCCATCGGGGACAGACTATAATCATTTCTGCCCTGTCCAGAGTCACTTTGTGGAGGACTCTGGATAGAAGCAGTATTGGAGGAAAGGCATACAGGAGACTGAACTGACCACAGTCTAGGAAAAGGTGTCCTGAGTCACCGCTAGTTTGTCCTTGGCCAGGGAGGAGAATTGCTTTACCTTGGAGTTTTGCCGGCAAGCGAAAAGATCCATCAGAGAATTGCGCCACTGTTCTGTTAGGATGTGGAAGGCATGGTCCTTCAGCTCCCATTCCCCTAGTAGAACATCCCTGTAACTGAGCCAGTCTACTGTGACATTTTCCTGTCCTGGAATATACACCGCTCTTATGCTTGCCAGGTGATGCTCGGCCCACTGAAAGAGAAGAAGGGACTCCAGTAGCATTTTGAGCTTCTTGCGCCACACTCTGATGGCTGATGTATGCCATCATTGTCAGATTGTCTGTTAGAATCAGTACATCCTGACTGAGGATTTGCTGTTCGAAGTGCATTAGGGCAAGGCATACTGCTCTCATCTCGAGGACGTTTATGCTGTACCTTATTTCTAACAGCGACCCCACTTCCCTGTGCTGACAGCTGATGCAGGTGAGCCCCCCAGCCCCGGAGGCTTGCATCAGTCGTGATTCGGATTTGATGTGGATGGCCCAACTTGCGACCTTCATGACATTTGTCCACCGAGTCCACCACTGGAGGGAGGTTTGTATCTGTTGAGAAATTGGGATGAGTTGGTGCTGGCTGTGTCTGAACTGGGACCACAGTCTGAGCAAATGTGCTTGAATGGGCCGCATGTGGACTACAGCCCAAGGGACTGAACCCACCAGTGATACCAGATTCCAAATTAATTGCATGAAGGACTGAGCAGGCAGCTGAGGAGCTGTGTGAAACTTCTTGATGAGCTTCAGCAGGTCCCCAAATTTCATTTCTGGGGAAAAGAACTTGTTGGCTTGTGTCATGAAGTCTGCTCCTAGGTGGTTCAAGGTCTGGCTTGGAGTTAAGGAACGCTTTCTCCAGTTGATGACAAATCCGTGTGCCGACAAGCACCGGACTACCTCCACCACTGCTTGGTCAAGCTGCGGGGCCTTGTTGAGATTATCGTCCAAGTAAGGGAAAGTAGTATCCCTTGGTTCTGAAGGCGAGTTATGACCGCTACTAGTACCTTTGAGAATGTCCTTGGGGCTGAAGAAAGCCCGAATGGCAGAGTTTTGAATTGGAAGTGCTGCTCCCCCACCTTGAACCAGAGATATTGCCTGTGTAGTCCCTGAATGGGAATATGCAAATAGGCATCTTTCAGATTGATGGATGCCAGAAAATCCCCTTGTTGCAACTCCCTGATGATTGATAACAAAGTTTCTATCTTGAAGGATCTGCTGCAGACAGAACAATTCAGGAATTTGAGTTGTAGGACTGCAGGGCTTGACAAATCCTATAGCCCGACGTCCCTGGCTACAAGTTTTCCCTCTGGGACAAGCACTTTGACAAGTGCCGCTTGTCCGTGGACAAGTACCCCTTTAACCTCCCGCAGACAAGTAACCATTTAAAACTTTAAAAAAATATCTGGAAATGCCTGCAGTGCCAGCTTCTTCCAGAAGGCTGCTTGCGTCGGGCCATTCCTGTGGTCATGTGACCAACCAGAGCAACATTCGTGTGACTTCCCCCTGCTTCAGTGAGTGAGCGTGGATGGAACGGGAGCGAGATGTAGCCACAGGGGAATCAGGCGGAGCCAGTCAAAGGACTGGCATGCATGGCAGCGAATCATTATGGGCCCCAGACAAGGTAAAGCACATTCACTGGTGGCATTGGCAACTTGGCAGGAGCGACCGCAGCATGCTCGCTCACTTTCTCTACAGTTTTCTGAGAGAACGGATGTGCGTGCTGCAGGAGCAGTGTACAGATTGTAGCGTTTTCTGGGCTGCATTCGGAGGAGTGGGAGTCACCAACTTGTAATACTAAATTGTACTAGATCCTAGTAGGGAGTAGGGACTGACTCAGTTTAAACAACAACAAAAAAAACAAAAAAAACACAACACAGTGAAGTCTGCCAGTGCAAGTAGTAGCCGGGGAGACAGGCTTGTGAGGGTCGGGAGCAACAACATGGTAAGGGAAGACAGTCAGAGGCACAGCGAGAGCCGCCGCGGATCGTGAGCAGTTGGTGATTTTGCTGCCTGAATTGCTGCTTCCCTGACTGTGCCCTCTATTTTTAAACTCCCAATCTAACTCCCTTGCATTTCGGAAAAGAAAAAGATAACCTAGCGACTCCATCCTTCGGGAGCCTTTGTGACCACGTGGTGAACGGAGTGGGAGTTGAGGAGATTGTGTCCAAGCTAAAGAAAATCCAATCTCTCTGCTAGCTGCCTTGCCAATGTTACCACTGCTGCCTGCCAATTCTCACAAAAACAGTACTGGTAAAATAAAGGGACTGTGGCAGACAGGCAGTAAAAAGAAGCCAGACAAGGTCAGGAGGGCTTTGCTAAAGAAAGACAACTTTAGCCACCGCGTAATCAGAGACAGAAGACTAAAGGAACTAACTGATTACTAACACTGTTTTGCCAACAGATACAAAAAAGCTTGTATAACTAAAAAACTCCCTTCTGTTCTGCGTCAACCCTGAAATCTCCTCACCAGTGCATAGCCCTGACATTAAATGGAAGAGCTAGTGGAACCAAAACAGATAGGAAAGTTACACAAATTTTAAGAAGTAGTCAGCTGTAACTATTTATTTCTGAAGTATTTTTAATTTTTCCTGTGCTCATTAGAAAGTTTCTTTATATGATAATATTGTGTTGGATATGTGAAATAGCTCTCAGCCAGGCAGCTGACGTATCTACCTCTAGTTCCAGTCCGGGTCTGTGGTACGAGAGGAGTGGGAGAGACTATGTTAAGAATTCTAAGAAAACTGGGCAGAAAAGGGATTGCGCAGGGCTGAGGAGACTGGAGAGAGGGGAGAAGTTGGGGTCATTGTCCACCTAGGGAGAAATGACCTGGCTAAGAAAGGGATTAGAGAAGTGCAGGAAGAGTTTGTGGAATTGGGCAGGGGCCTTAGACAAGTAGCACGCACGGTAACCTTCTCGGAGGTGCTGCCCATCTATGGCGTAGGAGAGGCTAAGGTGTTCCGCACCATGGGATTCAATCAGTGGTTGAAAAACTGGTGCGGAGCTCAGGGATTTGGCTTCATTGGGGACTGGGGGTCCTCTTGGAGTGATGCAAGCCTATACTGGCATGATGGGCTGCATCTGTCCAGGAGGGGAACCAGGATCCTAGGTGATAGGTTTAAATGCTTCATTGGCAAGCGTTTAAACTAGCCAAGGGGGAAGGCACTGGAAAGGAGCAGGGAAATCCTAGCCCCCCAAAAAATCATGGTAGTAAGTGCGGAAAACACCAACATAGAGTGTCGATAGGGAAAAGGGCAGGGGTAAATGGGGAAAGTGACAAAGGCAAGAAGGACAGGGATGGGGCAGAAGAGTAAGGCCATCAGGAAATGGAGGGTAATGAGTACCAATGCCCATAGTCTGGGCAACAAGCTCCCTGAACCGGTGGCCTTGATGGAAGAGGGATGCCTGGATATCGTAGCAGTCACAGAAACATGGTACACAGAGAACCATGACTGGGATGTTAACATACCAGGGTACATAACCTACAGGAGAGACAGGCAGGGGAGAAGAGGGGGAGGAGTAGCTCTCTATGTAAGGGAAGGGAGAAAAGCAACTGAACAAGAGAGTAAACAGGGAGGAGAAGAGGCATTGTGGGTCACCTTGGAGACTGGAAAGGGCACCACAATCCGCACAGGGGTTGTGTACAGACCCCCATGTCATGGGGAGAGAATGGACAAGGATATGATAGAAGGCATTCTCAGGATGGCAGAGAAAGGGGAAATACTGTTGATGGGAGACCTGAATATGCCAGATGTTAACTGGAGCTCATTTGCTGTAGCCACATCCAAGAGCAAGGCCATTCTCGATGCCCTACAGGTGGCAGGCCTCAGACAGCTAGTTTCGGAACCCACTCATGAGGGAGTAATCTTAGACCTCGTACTCTCAAATGGGGCCAGTGAGAGGATCTCAGATCTAGAAGTGGGTTGCCATCTGGGAACAAGTGACCATCAAACAGTGTGGTTTCACGTTAAACTCAGATACAGAGTCAAGCCATACAAAAGTGAGGGTACTGGACTTCAGGTGGGCTGACTTTGGCAAGATGGGAGAGCGCCTCAGAAAAGCACTAGCAAACAGGCTAGAAGGAGGGGTGGAGAAACAATGGGGAATCATCAAAACTGCCATCACAGAGGCAACAAGCCTTTGTGTGAAGCAAATAAACAAATCAAAAACGAAAGAAAAAGCCACTATGGTTCTTAAAAGAGGTGGCTGGGAAAGTCAGGGGAAAAAAGATAGCATTCAGGAAGTATAAGGAAACACAGAAGGAGCAGGACAGAGAGCTGTACCAGTTAAGGCAGAAGGAAGCAGGGAGGGAAGTCAGAATAGTAAAGGCCCAAACTGAGGAAAAGATAGAGCTCGGTTAAGAAGGGGGTAAAACCTTTATAGGCACATCAGCGAGGCAGAAAGACAAAGGGAGGGATAGTGAGGCCGAATAGAATGAACAGCGGTGGGCAAAGGGGACAGTGAAAAGCAGGGATACTGAATGAATATTTCTGCTCAGTATTCACAAAAGAGGAGGGAAAGTGCCAAATCAATTAACAGAAGCACTCTTGATAGGGGTCGATCCCAGTCCTTTCACAGAAGAAAGGGTTCTGAAAGAACTCTTTAAACTGAAGGTGGACAAAGCAATGGGGCCTGACGAATTCACCCAGAATTCTAAAAGAATTAATGGGGAACTATTGAAACCACTGGCTACTCTTTAATAAATCAAGGAGGATGGTGTGGTACCCGAGGACTGGAGGAAGGCGGATGTGATTCCCCTTCACAAAAGTGGGACCAAGACAGAGGCAGGAAACTACTGACCTGTCAGTTTGACCTCTGTGGTAGGGAAAGTGATGGAGTCACTTCTGAAGGAAAGAAATGTTGAGTACCTAGAGGCCAGTGGGGCACAGGACCCAAGGCAGCATGGGTTCACAGCGGGAAGGTCATGTCAGACGAATCTAATAGATTCCTTTGACTGGGTGACCAAAGTAGTAGACCAGGGAGGGGCTGTGGACATGACCTACCTAGACTTTAGCAGGGCATTTGACACAGTCCCACACAAAAGATTAATAGTCAAATTAACCAGCCTGGGAGTGGGTCCCAGGGTGGTAGCCTGGGTAAAACATTGGCTGAACAACAGGACACAGAAGGTAATTGTAAATGGAGCCCACTCTGAAGAAAGAGGGGTTACTAGTGGGGTACCGCAGGGTTCAGTGCTGGGTCCAGTCCTTTTTAATGTCTTTATAAGTGACACTGCAGAGGGACTGGAAGGAAAAGTATGCCTCTTTGCAGATGACACAAAGATCTGCAACAGGGTTGATACACAAGGAGGCGTGGAAAGGATAAGAAGAGACTTGGCAAGGTTGGAGGAATGGTCAGAAGTATGGCAGCTAGGATTCAGTGCAAAGAAGTGCAAAATAATGCACCTGGGAAACAAGAACCCAGGGGAAGAATACACAATTGGGGGGTAGTAACAACAACAACAAAAAAGGAAAGGGACCTGGGGGTAATCATATCAGATGACCTTAAAGTTAGCAAGCAAAGCGAGAAGGCAGTAGGGAGGGCTGGGGGTATACTGGGATGCATAGGGAGAGGCAGCACCAGTAGAAAACAGGAAGTTCTTATCCCTCTGTACAGACAGTTGGTGAGACCCCATTTGGAGTACTGCATCCAGTTCTGGAGACCCCATCTCCGCAAGGACATAGACAGGATAGAGGCAGTCCAGAGGAAGGCAACTAAAATGGTGCAGGGTCTGCAAGAGATGCCTGTCGAGGAGAGACTTAAGGAGCTTAATATGTACACCCCTTGAGGAAAGAAGGGAGAGGGGGACATGATAGAAACTTTTATACCTCAGTGGAATCAACAAAGTCCAAGAGGCTAGCATCTTTCAGAAAAAGAGACAGGTAAGAACAAGGGACACAATTTAAAGATAGAAGGGGCGGTTCAGGGGCAATGTGAGGAGTATTTTTCACAGAGAGGGTAGTGGATGCATGGAACAGCCTTCATGAGGAGGTTGTGGGGTCTAAAACTGTGGGAGAATTCAAGAATGCATGGGACAGACATAAAACAATTCTTGTGGGGGGCAGGAAGAAATAGGCTGTTGGTTAACTAGGATCTGCGGCCTATCCTGTAGGTAGGGAAATGGGCAGACTAGATGGACCAAGCGGTCCTTATCTGCCGTCAAAGTCTATGTTTCTTTGTTTCTATGGAGGACAGTCCTGATCAATGCTAGAAGTATGAGCAATAAAATGCCTGAACTTCAAGCTATGTTGGCTGAGGGAACAGCAGATGTGGCAGCAATTACAGTGACATGGGCCAATCAGAAAAATGAGTGGGACCTAAACTTAGAGGGCTACAAGATATTCAGGAAAGACAGGGGAGTGGGAAGGGGGGGAGGTTGCGCTGATAGTCAGAAATGACATTATGGTTAGTGGCGTGGAGGAGGTTGGAGGGGGTGTGGAGGCGATTTGGGCAACACTGCAAACGAGGGGAGGGCCCTTGAACCTGTCCCACCCTTCTTGAGGCCCTCCACTGTGCCCTCCTCTACCTGCCTCCCGGGAAGCACATTCCACGGCTCCACCACCCTCTCAGTGAAAAAATGCTTCCTATGTCCCCCCTGTAATTTCCCTCCTCCAACTTCCACTCATGGCCCCTGGTTACCCCCCCCCTTCAGCCTAAACAACTCCCTGGTTCCACTCCTAATTATTCCCTTTACATACTTGAAAACCTCTATCATGTCTCCCCTATCCCTCCTCTCCTCCAGTGAGTAAAACCCAAGCTCTTCCAGTCTCTCCTCATAAGGCCTCCCCTCCATGCCCTGAATCATCCTGGTGTCTCTCCTCTGGACCCTTTCCAGCAGCGCTATGTCCTTCCTCAGATAAGGTCTCCAGAACTGTACACAGTACTGGAGCTGCGGCCTGACCAAGGCATTATATAGAGGGAGGATCACTTCCCTGCTTCTGGACGTAATTCCCCTGGCTATGCAACCCAATATCCTATTTGCCTTGGCTGCAATTTTTCCACAATTTTCAGAGCTATTCAATTACATCGCAGGTAGCTGACTGATCTAGTGGCTGTTCCTAAGCAGCAGTAATGTCACAGTCAGTGAGGTCACAATACTGATGATGTAATGTGTGGAACAGAGCTAGATATGTCACCTGCCAGGCAGAGTGCTGTTTCACACATCATTCCCACCAGCATCAGGTAAACAATCTTTTAATTAATCAAAGGAAAAAGAAGAAATACCTCAAATATAAAAGATAATGGTTGAATGTTTTTAAAAAATAATATTCCTCTGCAAAATACTGCATTAATGCACCATTTAGGGTTCAGATTAAAGCAACAAAAGTACAGAAATGTGGTGTTAGGGTTTCAAATCCTAACTCCCCTGCCCCCCCCAAAAAAAAAAAAAGCAGCAAAAGGAAAAAACATTACGGTTTTGGCTGTCTTGAGTCTTGGTGAATCAGGGGTTGGGTCTTCTGTGATGTTTTTTCCTTTTGCTGCTTAGGGACTGGGGTTGGGGAGTTAAGGTTGGAAGAATAATTTGCCATTGTTACGCCACTGCTCGTCATACATTCCGACATCATCTGACCAAGTCCACTCAACTTGAAATAGTAATATCTACAGACATGGTTTTAAAACGTTATGCATTAGAACCAGGGGTCGAAATAACCACCTGTCTGCCTGTCCCAGACACTCAGTTTTCTCCAGGGACAGCTGATTTTATTTCTCTGCCTGTCCCTGGGACAGGCACCAAGTGAAAAAGCATTAGTGGGTACTAGGACCCAGGAGATGTTGCCACCTGCCAGGCCGGGCAATGGACGTCCCGACATCCCATTTCCACATGTTGAGAGATGTCCTTCCAATGCAGCATCCAGTGATAGGCTCTACTGGGTGGTCAACGGTTTCAGTAGCAGAAATGAAAACAGTGCCACAACGGGACCAGACTATGCATGTGTTCTATGTCATCATGTGGTCGTTTGCTTTCTGCACAGCATACCTCATTTCTCTTTGTGCTGCACCTGCAGTACCAACCCAGAACTAGCTTCTGTTCACAGACAGCAGTTTGAGGCCTTGGATAAAAAAAACCCTTTTCAGGGTTGTTTACTAACTAAGGGAGCCTGGGTCAGGGTAATTAAAAGCCTTTGTAAGGCCTAGAAACCGATTTGAAAACCCTTTCAGGGTATACCATCACAGCAGAAAGGGGGGACTTTGTATTTAGAAATAAGGAGAACATAAAGGCTGAGACAACCACTTTCAAATACCCCGTCAGGGCAGGAAGGGCTTCACAGACAGGAGAGGAGGAGGAGACTGGTTAAAAGCCCCTGTCCGAGTTATTAAGTAGGGAGAGACATTCAGTGTTGGTTTTATACACAGAAGCAAATGAAACTGATCCTTTTGTCAGGGCAGAACAGAAGGGAGTTAATTAAGGCCCCTTGGCCCCTGTCAGGACCATGAACTAGGGGCACACTTGTTAAGTCCTTTTCAGAGCCATGTAGCAGCCAGTGGGTAATATTTAGTAGAACTTTTCAGGGCACCTCACAATGGGCACTATTATTAATTAAGCCCTTTTCAGGGCACTGTACCAGCCAGAGGGCACAATAGTTACCATTAGCTCGTATCTGGAAACAGAAATGTAAACTTAGTAAACAAAAATTTACAGGACAGGTACAAATTCTGTGGGGCAGTCAAAATGAATATTGCAGCAGTCCCTTGGACAGCCATCCACAGAAAATTATTTCTAGCCCTGATTAGAAATATATGTGAATCTAATCATATGTACCACTACACGTGCACCAGACTCTGTACTTGCACACTTGTGAATTGTTGTTTACATTTCGGGATACTTTCTAAAACTGACAAAAAATGAATTAAGCATTCATACTACAGGTAACTGCTCAGATGCATTGTTTCAGCTGTCCTTACTCTTTATTTACATGGGAGTGTTTGCAGAACTGCAGACTCCTGAAAATACTGGTTCAGTTATCCTATAAGTTCCCTTTCTAATTGCCAAACCCCATCTCCCCCTCTTGCTGCCTTGACTGCCAGACCCAAAAAAAATGGCTTAAAAAAAAAAATTTCAGCTTTCTAGCCCTTACAAAGGTTTGTAATTCACCTTCCCCAATGCTAGTAGGCAAGCCTGTAAAGGCGTTTTTAATCTGATCGACCATGGGATTTGGTACTTTATGAAGAATGTTTTTAAGTTAACTTTCATCAGAATGGCGATTTATAACATACTAAGAAGCCAGCAGATTAGACCCTATGATCTATCGAGTCTGCTCGGTGATCAGTGCCTTCCCAGGGCACTCGCTTTTTTTCGTGCCCTCCCTCCCACATCGACAAGGCCCCCATCCCCTGCAGGGCTCTGCATGCACCTCCCCTATATCTATTGGTACCCTTATGTTGTTCCGAGGCCGACTATCCCAACACTGACCTGCCCGGGCAGTATTACCAGACAGGTTCAGTGTCCAGACAGTAAGCAGCCTGGCATGACGGCAACCCGACAGACGTTACAGGGGTAAGGTAGCGGATGAGACAGCTTCCTACTTTACCCCCGAGGATGGACATGTAGATGCGAAGGAATTGGGTGTCTGGCTGAGCTGCCCCAGTGGTGTTGCAGGCTAAACCACTGGCAGCTCGGCCAGCGTTCCCTGCGAGACGTGGGTTCTATCCCACTGCTGCGTGCTAAATTTTTTTAATGCCGGTTCATACCCCCATAACTATTTTTTCTTAACTCTGGATTTGTTCACCCTCAGAGTTAGATATTTTAGTTATGGGGGGTTCCGGCGAAGCCCCCCTGACTCGCACTGTTATTTTTCAATCAGATGCCTGAAATCATATATTCGGGCATATGACTGACTCGGAGGATGTTCAGTTCGGGCCAGTGAGGTCGGTATCCCAAGACTCAGGAAACTGA
This sequence comes from Neoceratodus forsteri, assembly GCA_016271365.2. NCBI lineage: Eukaryota > Metazoa > Chordata > Ceratodontiformes > Ceratodontidae > Neoceratodus > Neoceratodus forsteri. The sequence continues at coordinate 687,499,192 of CM028134.1, forward strand.
GTTTAGGGATACCATAGTATATCCTACCTATCTCAGCCCTTCTTGAACCCCTCCACAACTGTAGCGGCCACCAACTCCCCAGGAAGCGCATTCCGGCGCTCAACCACCCTCTCTGTGAAGTAGCACCACAGTGTTTCCCCCCCAGTCTCCCCCCATCCAACCTCATTGAGTGTCATCTGGTGGCACTTACCTCCCTCAGCTTAAAAAAAAAAATAAATAAAAAACAAACCCCTCAAGGCTCACCTTATTCATTCCCTTGAGATATCTGAAGACCTCTATCATATCCTCCCTGTTCCTTCTCTCCTCCATCGAGTACAAGTTGAGCTCCTCCAATCTTTCCTCATAGGGCCTTTCCCCTAGTCCCAGTATCATCTTGGTCACCCTCCTCTAGACCCTATCTAGAATGGCAATCTCCCTCTTTAAGTAGGGATGCCAAAATTGCACACAGTACTCGAGGTGTGGTCTAACTAGGCAAGTGCACAGTGGAAGGAGCACCTCTCGACTTCTTGATATTATCCCCCTGGCTATGCAGTCCAGCATTTAATTTGCCTGGACTGCAGCACTCCTACACTGCTCCGAGTTGTTCATTTTGGCATCCACCACCTCCCCGAGGTCCCTCTCCCTCCTAGAAACCTGCAGTGTCTCTTCCCCCAGGCTGTATACATAAGCTGGATATTTGGCCACCAGGTGCAGAACCCTGCACTTTCCCGCATTAAACTTAAGCTTCCAGGCTCATGACCACCTCCTCAGAGTCTCCAGGTCCTCCTGGAGAGCTCCCCTCCTCCCCCTTTACCACCGCACACTGCTTTGAGTCATCTGGAAAGAGAGACTCATCCCGCTCCAGATACCTCCTCTAATGTCTGAGATACAGGCGTTAAACAGGAGTGGGCCCAGTACTGACCCCTGTGGGACCCCACTAATGACTCCTGGGGGATGAAACCTCCCCTCCTACCCTCACTTTCTGTACACACCCCTCCAGCCAGTTTCCTATCCACCTGACCATCTGTGCCCCACCCCATCCCCTCCAGCTTCCCCCAGCAGCCCTGGATGCGCTACCGAGTCAAACACCCTGCTGAAGCCTACAAAGAGGACATCCACTGGCCTGCCCTGATCCAGCGCCCTTGTCATGCCTTCACAGAACTCCATCAGGTTGGTCTGACACGATCTGCGCTTAAAGCCGTGCTGACGATCATCAAAGTGACTCCGTGTCTTCAGAAACTCCTCTAGCCTCCTCTTCAAGATGACCATCACTTTGCCCAGTACTGATGTCAAACTGACTGGCCTATAGTTTCCCTCTCACGAGCCACCCTTGTGTATAGGGACAATATGGGCCATCCTCAGTCATGAGGCACCCACCCCGACTGCAGGAAGGAGTTAAAAAGGTCCGTCAGGGGTGCGGCCAGGGTATCAGCCAGCTTTTGGAGTACTCTGGGATGGATCCCATCTGGGCCCGGTGCTTTATCCGCTCTTAGGGCCTTAAGGGCTGCCCACACCTTCCCACTGTGGATTTCATCATCCTTCCCCCACTTCCCTTCCCGGTCCTCCATCCTCTACCTCAGTGTCACTTCTCCACTCCTGTGATCTTTTGGTGAAGACCGAGGCAGAAAGTCATTTAGTACCTCCGCCTATTCTCCGCCTTCTCCACCCACTCCCATCCTCAGTCTACTAATCTTCCCCTTCCTTTTTCTTCTCTCCCTGATGTACCTGAAGAACCCTTTCTCCCCCCTTCCAATCCCCTGTGCCAATCTCACCTCCACCCCCACCTTAGCTGTCCTCACCACCCTGGTGACCCTCCTGGTTGCCTTATCGTACACTCCCTTATAGCCCCCCTGAGAACATTTGTATCTGTTATAAGCAGCCTTTTTTTCCTCTCACTGCATCCTAAACCTCCCTTGTCCACCAGCCCAGCCTCTTAGCTTTACCTCACTTGCGTCTCTCCCTCATGCAGGCCTGAATGTACTGTGCAAGAGTTTTATATAAAGGATGGGGGTCTGGGGGCCGCCAGGTCCCCAGAAGCTCTGGAGATTTAGATGCTCTGTGGTGAGTCTTTGTGCTTTTCTTAAAGATAAACACACACTTTTATTAGATCTTACCGTCCCCCGATTCCAGGGAAAAATAATTTTTTCCTCTGGAGTCATGGGTGTGGGAGACTATAGCTGGCCTTAAAGTCTGCAGCTGCAACTGTGGTGGGCAACTGGCTGACCGACAATGGCATCAGCCACCCATCCCATAGGCATTCCTGTAATGTATTCTGAATGTTTTAAGCCTGCAGAGTTGAGTGTCTTCTCTTAAAGTATTTCCTGCATATTGCAAGAAGTAATTTATTGTATTGTATATATGTGCAATTGTAAATTATGTTATCAACTATGGCTGCTTTGTACCGGGGCTCCAGGCTGCACCTGAAAAGGGGTCTTTGGAGCAGTGTGCCACCAGTAAACAAATGAAAGGGAAATTTGGGGTTGGGGTGGAATATCAACAAAAGTGTCAAAGCAAAATGCATGTAAATTAACAGTAATGGAGTGGAGTCGAAGAAAGCAGACGTGGTTATTTGGCCATGGTAAATTTATTTATTGAAAATGTTTTGCTGGCTGTCTTCTTGGCACAGCTGTAGGGCTATCAGTAGGTCCTGTAATTTCCAGACATTGCTGAAATGACCACAGTTTCTCTGAAATTGCTTTGAATTAGATAGTGCTGTATATCTGAAATTGCAATTTATAGTGAAATTTCATCCAAACTGCTGTTTTTCACTTTTTTTTTCTTTTTCAGTCCATAAACAAAACCTGGGTCACCTCCAAAACTTACATTTCATGCAGATTTTAACTTTATATGTTGGTGCATTTTAAATGTTCAGAGAGGCTATACTGTGTTAAGAGACACATTTCAAGGTTCTCTAACTTCATATAAACTCAGCACTGTTGGCTCAATATTTAAAAGGTTGAAAGGTGTTGATGCTAGTGTCTTAAGATGAATGGGAATTAGTTCACGCCTTTGCTCCAGTCCCGTTGTTTCTGTTCAGTTTTATAGTAATCTGGCTTCTTGCATTGGTGCAACCACTGATTTATTCCATAAAGGATATTTGTAAAAATTAATCTGTTTTTAAAGTAAATATTAAATGCTATGGAATGCCTCGCAGGAAACAGTGGACCCACATTTTCAGCACCTGAATTGTTTAGTGTCCCTCTCTAAAAAAAAAAAAAATGTACCATTCACTCACTGTACATACGCATCTACTGTAGCTTTAGTAGCTCTAGTAATTCACTTTTTGTGTTTACTTGCGCACATTAAGGAAAGTCTTTCCACAGTATGACTTTTTGGAGGTGTGTAACCCTCCTATAGAATGCAGTGCTCAGTGTAGCAGACGCTACCCTACTGCACCAATACATGCCGAGCTGTGTATGACAGCAGTTCGGCAGCAGTGGTCTTCACTTCAAAGAAAACCACCTCTGCAATCAGCGGTGGTAACGTGTGTGGAATTACCATACTGATGTCACCCTTTTCCCCTCGGCTGCTTGAAATCCCTTCCACTTCCTCACTCTGCTAATGTCCTCCCTTGTTATTGCTCTCCCCCTACATTGTGTGACGAGGAGGGTACCCAATCCCGCTCGGCTCATGCACCCCCCAGCACACTGTGCAGCCAACAGGGGTGCCCAATCCCCGTCAGCTGCAGCCCCCCCCCAAACAAACACCCAGGTGACACGCTGGCAGCCCACCCCAGTGTGCTCATGCCCCCCAGCACACTGTATGGCCGATAGAGATTGCCCAATCTCCATCGACTCGATCCCCTCCCCAACAAACACCCAGGTGGCACTGAGAGCCCAACCAGCGTGCCAAGCTCCCGTTGTGTTCTCTTTTTTTTGGTAACCTGCGAAAAAAAAAATGGTCCCTCATTGAGTCCAGTGACCCTCCCCCAATCTCTGAGCACCCCACCTCCCTGCACCCCCTCACACCACTTACCTCCGGAGCCCGGCGTGACGATCTTTGGTGGACCAGAAACATGTCTGCACTCTTCAAAGCCGACCGCGAACTGAAGAAATGCCAGTAAGCTGCATACAGTAATGGCATAATTTTTTTTTTCCAACTTTGGTGCATATCTCAGCCATTTTTGCGAATTCTGACACCAAATGTTCAACATGGGGTTCTTGGGACCCCACCTCATGAATTCAGTCACTGTCATGTCTAGGGAAGATAAGGAGCAAGGGGAGTATTAACTATTGGCCAGAAAGGTCACCAGGGTGGTGAAGGGCGCCAAGGCAGGGATGAAGAAAAACCTGGCTAGGGATATCCAGAGGGGAGGGAAGGGATTCTATAGATACATAAGAGAGAAGAAAAAAAGAGGACACAGATCATCAGGATTAAGATTATGGGGGGATGGGCTCAGAAAGCAAGGGAACAGACAGAGGTGCTAAACGAGTACTTTGCCTCAATCTTTGTAGAGGGTGACAAGGGATCCCTACAGATGGATGGGGGAGATAAGGAGCCAGCAAAAGTGAGAGGTCAGTCTCAGTCTGAGACCAGAGGATGGAGAGAGGCTAGGGCACAGGCTAGGCCAGACCAGACCAGGAAGGAGTAGGAAGACTGCATGTGGGAGTGGATTGGAGGGGAAAAATCACAGTGGATAGGGTGAGGGAGGCCCTTTAGAAATTAAAAACTGAATGCGCCGGGGCCGGATGTGCTACATCCGAGGGTTATGAAGGAATTGGCGGAGGTGCTGGCAGCACCACTGGCTGCACTCTTAACACCTCTCTGCAGATGGGCTAGGTGCCACAGGACTGGAGGGTGGCTTATGTAGTGCCTATACATAAAGGGGGGGTCTAGGGAGGAGATGGGGAATTATAGGCAGGTCAGTCTGACGTCTGTGGTAGGCAAAGTAATGGAGGGCTTTATCAAGGAGAGGCTTGGGAGGCAGTTGGAAAGATTAGGACACCAGGATGATAAACAGTATGGCTTTGTTTATTTATTTATTTGGCTTTTGTTGACCGGGCAAGTACACTAGACAAGTATTATGCCTATTTTCAGGAACGAACCGGGAGAATACAACACAGTGATACAAAATAGTGCAGAGAAAAATGCAAGTACATCATGACAGCATAACAACATATAGGAGTAGTAACATTATACAAGGGAGCAGTAAGTCATAATACAACTTACAACTTCATAGTTAAGACGCCACCAGGGTGACAACAGGACATACATACATTAGAGACATGTAAATTAGGGCATGACCAGAGTATGTAGATGTAGCCACTTATGCCCACAGTCGAGTACCTGGATAGGTGATAGAATCATGGGAAAAGCGAGAAGTTTCAGGCAACCTGTTAGAGGCAGCATGGGTCAGATTGACAGCAATGGACATTGCTCTAGGGAGGCTTAGGGCAGTCACACGCTGAGGCGAGTTTTAAGAAGCCCCACAGGGATTTGCGAAAACTCTGATGGGAGGGGGCCAATCTAACATGCTCTGGAAGGGAGTTCCAGAGTCTGGGAGCACATACGGCAAAGTCCCTGTCCCCCATGAGGGTCCGGGTGAAGGGGACTTTGAGTGTTCCCAAAAACTGGGACCTAAGAGGGTAGGGAGAAGTGCCAGTTGGTGGTAGACACTAGGCCAGCCCCGGGGGGATGCCAGTTCGAATCACTTTGCCCGTGAGGCATTCTACCCCGAAGTTGAAGTACCTGGCTGGAGTGAGCCAGCAGAGTTTATCGTAAAGCTTGCAGTGATGGGTAAGCCGGGGGGGCAGCCAAGGCAAACCGACAGATGTTGTTGTATGTCGTGTGCCACCGGGAGAGGTGAGTCATGGAGAAGCGAGCAAATTGGTGCAGACCATAGTTGAGGGAGGGAAGGAGTACACCTCTCGCAAGGGCAAGTCTGGCTGCAGGAGAGAGGCTATACTTGGCTCTGTAGGCCAGGCCCAGCTTACAGTTCACCGCCCTGCAGACGTTTAAGATGTGACTCCCCATGTCAAGTTGAGGATCAAGTGTGACCCCTAGGTATTTGACTAAGTTCACTACTGGGAGGGAGGAACCATCAGGACTGGTAATATTTAGCAGGGTTGATGAGGCTTTGATTTTGGCTGCTGAGCCGAATAGCATAGCCTGTGTTTTTTTCAGGTTCAAGACCAGCTTATGGTTAGTAACCCAGGTCAGGACATTGTTGAAGTCCTCGGACATGCACTGATTAAGAGTAGCGGTGTCACGGGAGTGGGCCACTATCACTAGGTCGTCTGAGTATAGGGTGGCACTACAATTGGTTGACACCATTGGTGGTTAATTGATAAATAAGGAGAAGAGGAGGGGGCCCAGTACCGACCCCTGGGGGACACCAGAGGTCACCGGTAGGGGCTCAGAGAGGACTTTATTGAAGCTAGTCTGCTGCATTCTTCCATGCAGGTAGCCCGTGAGCCAATTCATGGCAGGGGGGAGAGGCCAAGTGACCACAGCTGTGAGCAGAGCAATGCATGATCGACAAGGTCGAAGGCTTTGGACAGGTCAATACAAATGGCTCCAGAGAGTTTGCCCTGGTCCATGGCAGTTCTGATGCTTGAGGTGACAGAGACCAAGACTGTAGTGGTGCTGTGCCCCTTTTGAAAACCATGCTGAGCCGGGGATAGCAACTCATGAAGCTGGATGTACTCCGAGAGCTGCTCAGCTACTACCTTTTCGAGGAGCTTGCTGAGGGATGAAAGAATAGCAATCGCACGATAGTTATCCGGTATTTTGGGATTGCCCTGCTTCAGGACAGGGACTATCCTTGCCTCTTTCCAGATATCAGGGATGGACCTCCTACCAAGGGATAGGTTGAAGATGCGAGTTACTGGGGAGGCGATGTGTGAAGTGCTGAGCTTTAGAAGCTTAGGCTCCATGCTGTCTGGGCCAGGGCTGGAGTACTGGGAGAGGCCAGCTAAACACCTCTGCATGTCCAAGACTGACACAGCCCTGAGGTAGAACATCTGGCGAGGGGGGTCATCCTCCTGCCGGGAAGAGGGGGGAGAGGTAAGACGTACTCTCACCAGACGGGATGAGAGCAGCGAAGGCACAAAGGTCTGAGAAGAGTGTATTTAGGGAGTTGGCGATGGTATGAGGATTGTCACAGGAGACCCCATTGATAATCATGTCAGACACCCCCGGACGGGAGGACCCACTGACAAGGGTTTTTATATTCCTCCAGAACCTCCTTGGGTCGCTGGCAGAGCTGAGCAGGGCGGACTTGCAGAAGTCACTTTTTGCAACCCTGATGGCCTTTTTACACTTTTTTCTGAGGTGTCTGTATTGTTGGAAAGTGGAGGGATCACGGGAACTTTTGAAGTGGGCCAAACACTTGTCTCTCGCCCGTATTTGGGCTAAGAGATTCCCATGCAGCCAGAGGGTAGCCGAACCCCTCACCCTACGGGTGACCTTAAGAGCATGCTTGTCTTGTAGGGCTCCGAAGGTGGTAAGGAAGTGGGAGGTGTCCTGGGGAGATTGTGTCAGACCAACCTCGTAGAGTTTTATGACTGGGTGACGGGGGCCCTGGATAGACATAGGCCGATGGATGTCCTACACGTAGATTTCAGCAAGGCGTTTGATTCAGTACCCCATAATGGATTGATAGCAAAAATGGGGGAGATGGGAGTGGGAGGACAGGAGCTAAACTGGGTTGAAAATTGGCTTTCAGGGCATTACAAAGGGTAATGGTGAGTGGGATACTATCCTCCCCCAGGAAGGTAATCAGTGGGGTCCCTCAAGATTCAGTATTGGGGCCTCTCTTGTTCAATGCCAACGTCCCAGATATAGAAGGGGGGTTAGGAATAGGTTGAGTCTCTTTGCGGACGATTCAAAACTGGGAGCACTGGTGGACTGTGAGGAAGCGAGGGAGACAGTCCAGGGGGAATCTGGATACCCTGGAGGAGTGGTCAAGGAGGTGGGGACTGAAATTTAATGGCGGGAAATGTAAGGTACTTCATTTGGGGGTCTAAAACCCAGGCCATGTATACACCCCGGTGGGGCGGGTCACACTGCATGCCACATTGGGAGAAAGGGATTTAGGGGTGGTGGTAGACGTCAAAATGAATAACTCTGAAAATTGTAGAAGAACTGCAGCCAAAGCAAGCAGGATACTGGGTTGCATAGCCAGGGGAATTACGTCCAAAAGCAGGGAGGTGATCTTCCCTCTATATAATGCCTTGGTCAGGCTGCAGCTCGAGTACTGTGTACAGTTCTGGAGACCTCATCTGAAGAAGGACATAGTGCTGCTGGATTAAGTCCAGAGGAGAGTGACCAGGATGATTCAGGGCATGGAGGGGAGGCCTTATGAGGAGACACTGGAAGAGCCTGGGCTTTATTCACTGGAGGAGAGGAGGGAAAGAGGAGACATGATAGAGGTTTTCAACTATGTAAAGGGAATAATTAGGAGTGGAACCAGGGAGTTGTTTAGGCTGAAGAAGGGGGAGAGCAACCAGGGGTCATGAATGGAAGTTGGAGGGGGGGAAATTACAGGGGGAACGTAGGAAGCATTTTTTTCACTGAGAGGGTGGTGAGCCATAGAATGCGCTTCCCGGGAGGCTGGTGGAGGAGGGCACAGTAGAGGACTTCAAGAAGGGGTGGGACAGGTACAAGGGGAAGCTGAATCTAGAGAAGATCTTCTTGGGGGCTGGGGTGGTGGTGAGCAGCCACTAGGTTGCTGGCTTTCGAGCAGACAAGGCAGACCATTTGGCCTATTCTGCTGGCTGTTAGTATGTCGGTCGTTATTCGGTCCCAAAAGGGGATTTCATGGTCACTGCGCAGAATCACCTTTCGGGACCAATTACCGAAAGGACGGTGTCACTCTTCATGAGGTGGGCTCCCAAAAAGCCTATGTTGCAAATTTGGTGAAAACATTTCAAAAAATGACTGCTACGAGCATGCGTTGGGCAGTTTCCACACATACACTCATAAGTTCGCTAATTTGTAATATTTTCACTCCTGATTTTCAACATTGGCATTTTTCCACACCTCCTTTTGAACAGTACAGCTATCATTTTTCACATCCTGGCCAAAATGTGTTTTCACCATCTGGCGCACAATGGCGCACTCGATGAGGGAAATCAGTGTTAGGGACAGATTATGAAAACCACAGTGACACTGTTCATGAGCGGAGGTCACAAAATGCCTACGTTGAAAAGCTGGTGAAAAAATTCCAAAACATGACAGTGTTACAAGTGTGCATTGCACAGTTTTCATGCACACTCGTAACTTTGAGAATGTTTAATATTTTCACTCCAGATTTTCAACATTTCCATTTTTGCACCCCCCCTTATGAACAGTACAGTTGTCATTTTTCACATACTGGCCAAAATATGTTTTCGCAAATCCGACGCACAATGGCGCAGTTGCTGTGGGAAATCAATATTCAGGACAGAAAAAAAAAAAATCACAGTGACTGTTCACGAGCGGAGGTCCCAAAATGCCTTTGTTGAAAATCTGGTACGAAAATTCCACAAAATGACTGTGTTACGAGAGTCCGTTGCTCAGTTTCCACACAGGCTTGTAACCTTGAGAACAACCAGGGCATTAGGGTTCCTAAGACAGACACTTAAGAAATAGGACGCTGAAATGTAAATCAGATGCAAGAGGAGTTGCAGAGAGGTATTATGTTGGGACATGGATACAACTGGGGGGGGGGGCCTGCATAAATGCCAAACACCACTGCAAATAACTGCAAGCAAACATTCGGCATTGACAAATGCTTGTTACTAGATGTTGTGGCAACCTAGTCATTGGAATTCTGTGCTCTGGGACACTACAGTATGTGTTGGTAACCTGCTGCAGTATAACGATTACTGATAAGAAACCTAAAGCAACTGTTATGTCTGAAATTATCCAAAATTGTACAATTTTTAAATCACAAAATTTGAGAAATTCCATATTCAGAAATCACTGGCCCTAGCTAACACTTGGGATGCCAAGGATCTGCTTGTGGGAATGAGCAAGGATTAATCAGGGGCCTCCTTGGGGAGGAGGAAAGAGCATCCCAGAGGATGCACTCCGCCTCCATCGAGCATCCCAGAGGATGCACTCCGCCTCCACGGAGGAAGGGGGAACCATTATATCTGTGCTTGTAATGTACTGCTCTTTATTTTATATGTTTTTGTTCTCCCAACATTGTAACTCCCCCCTTCCCCAGGACACTTCTGGAAACAAGCCATTTACAGCTCATGATGTCTTTCCTGGTGAAACATTTTCCAAATAAAAAAATTAAAATCAGCGGCTATGATACTGCCATCTGGGTGACTGCAGGTGGTACTGGAGTTGGAGAGCTGGTAAGCTGCGGACAATGTAATTGACGTAGGTGCCACAGCATGCTTATGTGTGCATGTCCATGATGTCCCTTGGTATTGGATGCAACATCAGAGAAAACACCCCAGTTCAAAGCTGGATTAAAGTTGGCTTTTGCCCGCCCCCAAAGCTCTGATAGACTTGTCTCCTCATGGGGGCACAGGGGCAAAAGGAGGAGAGAGTGGAACTGTATGTCTCAGAGAAGATGGGGTGATGAACATAAGAGTAGGAGGATATGTAGCAGATAGAAAAGCAGTGGTATAAACCGACAGCCAAAAAAAAAAAAATTGTTTTAACAGGGAAACATACAGAGACAAAGTACACAATAAACCTCATTTACAAATTCACTTTTACTAGATGTTAGGGAAAACAGGGTGGGAGATAGCAAACATCCGTCAGACTAGCTAGATCTCCGGGTTCCCTTCTGCTGTCACCTTCTATGTTTCTATGATTGATTTGGGGATCAGTTGGACAGTAAGCAACAATATTCAAGAGTTATGAAGATAGAGCATAAATAGTATTACACAATATTTGAAGACTATAGGAACAGCAATGCTGGCAGATACTGTACAGTATTATATGACTGTTGATAAAAATGGCAAAGTAAAAATTATAGTATCTACAAATTTACAATTCAACTGTATTGAAAATCAAGGAAAAATGTTACAACTATTTAGCTGTGGCTCGTTTTAATAGTGTCTTTTATGATAGCTCACTTGTTATTGCAGGTGCAAAAAATAACTATACTGTATATAAAAGTTACACAATGCCTACAAAAATATATATATTAATTCCGTCCCCTTTGAATTAAATAAAAGTAAACACAATACAATTCCATCATCACATCATACATACTATAGAAACAAAGAATCAGTTGGCTGAAAGACACCAATGGTCAATCGAGTCTGCACATATTGTACTACTATACCTCATCCCTTGACCTAGGGGCCAGGTGAGTTGTTCCCCTCTCTCCTCTTTACACAAATAACCCCCTGATTCCCCAGCAGGGCTATGAGCACTCCTGTGCTATCCCAGTCATGGCTGAATACTTTTAGGGTACCAGCCCCACCAATTCCACCAGTCACCTGTTCCATGGCTCCACAGCCCTCCAGCGAAGTAGATTTTCCTAGCATTCCTCCTGACTTTAGCCCCACTTACCCTCCAATCGTGTCCTCTTGTGACTGTGTCCCTATTTCAAACAAACAGGTCTTCACTTTACACCTTCATTGTACCACTCAGAAACATACATGTCCCTATCATGCCAACCCCACAGCTTCTGGCCTCCAGCGAGTACATATTCTGGGCCACTAGCCATTCCTCATAGCATCTGCATTGTTGGCTCTGGTCTGGCCAATTCTGGTGACCCTTCTTTGCACTGACTCCAGCCTGTCTGTGTCCTTTCTAATGTAAGGGTTCCAAAACTGGGGCCAGTATTCCATGTGAGGCTTTAAAGATCTGTTTAGAGAAGTATCACTTCACCTCACTTTTCCTGCTATCAAAACCCCTCCAATACACCCCAGCATGCCTTAGTGCACAAGCTAGTTTGCTTGAGGCAGTCACAGAGTATGAAATGCAGATTATTTCTATTGTTGTAGTGGTCAGCCTGACTCCTCATACCCAATAATACAAGCATAGGTTCCTTTTCCCTAAGTGCATCATCTTGCACTTCTTGGTGTTCGATCTCAACGGTCAGATCTGTGACCCCTTTCCAACGTCTAAGTTTTTCTGAAGTTTTCTTACCCCTTCCTTGATATGTACCCTACTGCATAGTGTTGCATCATCAGAGCAAAGAGACAGATCTATATAGCTTCCCCTATGTCACTAATGAATATACCAAATAGGAGGAGTCCCAGGACCAATCCCTGTGGCACTCAACTTGTGAATCCCCAGTCTCAACAACATACCTGTACTGGCAGTAAATGGTAGCCAGCATTCAAGTTAAATAGTTCTATGTCAATGTTTATCGAGTCATATGGTGGGTCAGAGATGGGTACATTTCCCTGGTTTGTGAACAGGGGCAAGCAACTGGGTAGGGAAACCTTCCAGAATGTAATGGAAAAGTTAAGGTTACTCTGAAGGTTTGTGGCAGTATAATTTGAATAGAGGTGTTTGGATATTGCAAATACATCAATTATGCTGTTACTGTATTTGGGCTCTGATACAACTTAAAACCAGATGTTTTGGTTGGATCAGATAACGATTATCTGATTTGATTATACTAGAAGGACACATATTACCCCTGTGCTGCGCGATCTGCACTGGCTACCTATACAGTGGCGGATCACCTTTAAAGTAGGTCTTTTGACCTTCAAAGCCCTGCACAGACTCGGCCTCGGCTACTTGAAAGAGCTCCTGATTCCTTACCGCCCTGTACGACAGCTCCGTTCAGCCGATGAGGGGTTGCTAGAGGTTCCGAGGGTTATACTGAAGTCTTCTGGGGCCAGGGCTTTTGTGTTTGCGGCCCCAACCCTCTGGAACTCTCTGCCTCGGCGGCTTAGGGAATGCACGACCGTGGAATCCTTTAAGCGGGATTTTAAGACTTTTTTGTGGAGCAAGGCTTTTATAAATTGATGCTGCAGTGAATGCTGATTTTATATGTATATTTTGATTCAATGACTTAATTGTACAGCGTCTTGGTGCTTCAAAGGTGCTTAATAAATAAAGTTTATTATGTTATATTATATTATGTTATTATTATTATTCAAATTATTCTCTTTTCCAGGATCATTTAATGGGGCTTGTTCTCTGCCAGTCTGGTCTGGGACTTTCAGATTTGCCCTTGATAGTAACAGTCTGTTGGCTATACAGATAAAAGGCTGATGAGGATGTTCATCACTTACAGCAGCACCTCATCTCCACATTTGTCCTCTACACCCATCATCCCCACACCACCACCACAGTAAAGGTGTTAGCAGGAGCTATGGCTATGGGGGATTTAAAAAAACTGCCTGCTTTAGGGCTGTCCCTTTAAGATCTCAGTCTTGCTCTACTTGCAGAGGCTATTGGTAAGGCACTCCGGGGAAAATGTTTTTAACACACACCTGGGAGCCCCATAAAAAGGGACCAGAGTGAGAAGAGATGAATAGCTGGGAAGCTGGCAGCAACAGACAGACTGACCATTGTGAATCTGTTGTGTTAAATTGTACATCATACTAAATTTAAACTCCTTTATTTCTCTTGTGTCTTTGCTGAATTAAAGTTGAATTTATTTTATTATTTAACTGAAGCCAAAGAAGACCCTCTCGAGGGCTGGGGGAGCAGGAAGGCGACCACTCACTAGGTGGCTGGCTACCGAGCAGACACGTCAGACCATTAGGCCTATTCTGCTGGCGTTTAGTATGTTAGTCCCTTCAAAACCAGTGTCCATGCAAAATATCTGTCTATGTGGGTTCCCTTGAAACACTGCCCAGCCCAATGCCTTCGCATACTAGCCTAATGGGTCTGATGGGAAGATTGGTTTGATGACAGGACAATGACGGAAATTCAAGTGTCATGAGTGACTTCAGGCCATTGTAAAATGCAAGTCATGACAGTTAGCTTCCCGGACTCCCACGTTAGTAAAGGCAGTAACTTAATTCTGTCACTTCACTCAGTGCAAACCTCTGCCGGACAAATTCCACCATGTCATTTTAAAATCAAATGGGCCAAACAATTTTACACAATTTAAACTGTTTATGCTAACTTGAGCTGCAGTGCTAACTTTAAAATCACCTCTAGTCACTCCAAGAAAGACTGACTTAATGATGAATTTAACAAAGTAAGTGCAGTGCAAGCAACAATGAGGTGAGCCACCTCATACAACTGACAAGACAGATACACAACACTCCATTTTTTCACTCCTCAAGAGTGAGGACGACGACAACACCACCAACGGTGTGTTAACTACTGAAATGCGCTGTATAGCCTGTAGGTTCTACCAACTTACCACATGATTGTCACAGCAGTCGGTTAACAGTGTCAATGTAGTAAATTAAGGTGAGGTTCGCGTCGCATGCCCCCCCCCCCAACCTGTCTGCCTATGTTGAGAAACATGACTTGTACTGCTTACTATAGCACAGCTGTTCTGAAAGTTAGTGTGTGCACACGTGTCAGACAGACTGGAGTGGGCTGTGATCATTGGGGATGAGCAAGTAGGGAGTGAATGTCTGGTCTGTGACAGGGGCAAGAGTAGGCAAGGATTAGAAAAGAAAAACCAAAAAGAAAGGAGTTGGGTAATTTCCCCGACAGAAGTCTGGTTACAATGACGGTCAGGCAGTCGCCCGACCTGCCCCCACTATGCCACTGTGAGCTACTAATGGTTGGGGACTTCAATATTAACTGGATATCTCCCGAGGCGGCACCATTCAGAGATGCCTTACCTGCAATTAATATGTCCCAATTATTGACCTGTATCCTCTTTATTTGGTCCAACTAGTCCTCTAAGACTTCAGTAACTATACTCAATACTAGAGAGTTCTAAAGAAAAGGAAAATGGGTGCACTCAAAGTACACCTTAGCTGCCAAGACTGGGAGACTATACCGCAGAGGACGTGGACTCAGCACTTAAAAGTTTCATCTGCATATTCAACGAGGCCTGCAATATCTTTGTCCCTACACCAAATGCAAAATCAGGGGCTCATGTAAATCATGGATCACACCTCAAATCACTGAGCAGATGAAGCATAGGGACAACCTGTGGCACAAAGCAAGATGCACGGGTTCTCAAATTGACTTAGAAAACAACTCGGAACAAGTGTACTTGGGCCATTCGCACAGCCAGAAGCCAACACTACAACAGGGAACTGACCAACTCCTGGAGTGACAGAAGTAAGTTCTGGGACAACATGAAGTCCCTGACTGGCAAACCCAACAAGTCACCACCAACTCCGATAAATGTCAAAGGAATTCCAACCCAATATCCTAATGTTACTGCCAGTATCTTCAATAAGGCCTTCACCAACCTAACCAGTGTACTACCCCCAGACTTCTTTGAACCTCCAAATGACAGTAATCTTGCGCACAAAGCAGACAGTCTGGCTCAACACCCTCCTTCCACCTCCTCAAAATTATCACCCTAACAGAGGCCAAAAAATACCTCACACAAGCTCATGGAAAATCCAGAGCTAGCAGTGATACGTTGGACCTCAAACTTATTGAACTCACTCTTGACGTGATTCTCCGACCCCTTACAAGTATCCTAAATCTATCACTAATATCCAGTAAATTCCCTAGGCTCTGGAAATCTGTGATGGTAACTCCTGTATACAAAAGTGGTGCTAGGTCTAGCCATTCAAATTACCGGCCTATCTCTATACTCTCCCCGCTCTCAAAAGCACTGGAATGCACTGTGTATGATCAAATTGTCGGCTACCTTGAAAAGCATCAGCTTCAATGTCCACAACAGCACGGATTCCAAAAGCAGCACAGCACCACTACTGCCTTAGCTGAATTCACTGGGTATATACATGATGCGTTAGATCGGAGGCTCATGGTGGGAGCAACCTACATTGACCTCACCATGGCCTTAGACACTGTAAATCATGAGCTCCTCCTGAACCAGCTACCCTCTACAGGACTATCCCTTGAATCACTGTCTTGGTTTAGGAGCTACCTCACTGGTAGAGAACAAAGGGTAAAAGTCCTGGATACTCTAAGAAACTCAGAGCGTAAAAACAGGGGTCCCCCAAAGATCAATCTTGGGCCCCCTTCTTTTTAGTATGTTTTTAAATCAACTTCCACTAGCAACCCAAGGTAAAGTCCTACTTTATGCGGATGATGCGGTGCTATACACCAGCCAGTCAGACCATGTAGCACTAGAAAAACAGTTGAACACTAACTTCGCAGATATTGAGGCATGGTTCATAAAATCAAAATTACTGCTAAGTTTGAAAAAAAAAAAAAAACGATGTTTGCCTCTACTCACAGCAGACATAGGTCCCACTACCTAAAAATACTAAAGAGTCATAGTAAGCCCTTAGAAATGGTTAAAACATTTAAGTACTTAGGCGTAATGCTAGACAGTTCCCTTTCTTTCATATCACACATAGATCTTGTAGTTAAATCAGCAAGTGCTAGACTAGCCTTCCTACACAAAAACACTGCCTTACCCAAGAAGCACTAAAACCAACAGTAACTAGTTCTGTGTTGTCTGTAATTGACTATGGACTAGTGGTATACAGTGCTACGACCGACACAGCTCTCATTTGGGTAAAAAACACCTCATTAAGGCCTGTAGACTTATTCTGGGTGCACACCGCCTTACACACATGCAAGCTTTATGCACACTCTGGTTGGCTAAACCTGGACTGCTGTATACAGTACCAGGTATGCCTACTTGCAAAGAAATCCACCCTTGGATTAACACCCCTTGGTGTGTGGAATTTCCTCAGCTTGGCCCAAAAAACTAGGCGTACCAGAGGAACAAACAAGCAGCCATTTCATGTCCCTTTCCGGCGGATGTCCCAAGGGAAACGATCCTTTTAGTACCATGCGCTCTACTAGCTAAATACGCTCAGTGACAACCTTCTGTCAGAAGCTAAACTAGGTCCATTTAAATTAAAGCTTCATGCCCCTCTCGCATCACACAGTGGTTGTGACTGCAACTCCTAACTGTACCAGCTTGGCCTGAAAACCATGTTCTACCTTTGCACTCACTGTTTCACACTTTACTCCCCCCCCCAAACTGGAAATTCACCCCCAACCCCAAGTCAACACCTACCCCACCCCCCACCACCACCTGCAGATTTCCTTCCTCACTTCACCCACCGCCCAAGGACCATACCAGCACGTGGTCACCCCCCACCAAACTTCAGCACACAGCCACTGCAACCGGCCTCTCACCTCTATCTATCCAAATGTCCTCTGTCCTATTCCTTGTAATCCTGACCTTGTAATAGCTGATCAAAAAACATTTACAATGTGCAAAACAACCAAGTTAGGAAAAAAAAGGTCAGTCTTACAAAAATGTGCTATCCTAATGAGGAAAACGGGCAAGTTAGTTGAATGGGCATTCATCTAAATCTGTTAAATCTTACCAGGAATATAGAAAGTACGTGCAATTGGATAAGCTTGGACAGCACATCAAGGCCTACTGCTTTTGCAAATCCAAAGCCAGTATTCATTTTTTACTAACTGATGGTAATAAATGGCTAATGACAGTTCCCTCCAGTTCTAGAAAATGTTCAGATACAAATCAGAAACTGAACTGACCACAGTAAACAAGAAACAACGAACAAGAAGTGGTGGTACTCTGCCACCCACCTCCCAGGGCCAAGTTAAAGGAGGCCGGAAAGACAATCTGAGCTGCAAAGGCACAAACTGAGGAGAAAATTGCTGAGGACATAAAAAAAAAAAAAAAAAACACCATTTTTTTCAGGCACATCCCAGAAAAAATAAAAAAAAAACCACGGGCGGCACCAGCAGACTAAAACCATTGACGGTTGGCACATGGAAGAGGTTGCCAAAAAACAGAAGTTTTGAACACATTCTTCTTCTGCTTTGTGTTTACAAACGAAGACAGAGGAAATGGTCCAGCACTTGGCACATATGTGTACCACACCTAGGAGGCAGACAACAGCCCCATTACAAAAGACAGAGTCCTACAGCAACTAGTAAGGATGAAGCCACTTGAAAGTATGGGTCTACTGTGGAATTAACCCATGGTTAGTGCCTCCAAAGACCCAACCATTGATAAATTCCACAGTACACCCATCCTTTCAAGTGGCTTAATCCTCTTGTAACATGGCAATGATTGTATGACTGATCGTCTCTGAATAAATGAGAACAGACACGCAGTTTTAGAATGCTTTATGTTGAGCTGCTAAACATGGTGTACATCCAGTACAGTACAAAACAACTGGAACACACCTATTGGAAATATCATGGCTGTTATTTAAGTTTTGCAAAAATAGACTTTCATTACAAGCTCTAAGCTTTCTAACATCAAAACATATTTTAAAACTTTTCAAAAACTTGCAGTCAACTTTCTACGCTAGGTTCTTCGATTTTCATCTGTGTGTATTACAAGATATAGGTTGCACTGCATGATGGGAGTGCGCTAGTGTAGTTCATGTTTTACTCCTACAGTTCTTTGGCACACCAATAGATGGCTGTGAAGCAATGCTAGCAGCACAGCACTGTTTTTCCAAATGTACTGAATTGAGCCAATCTGAAAACGCTTTAATGAAGTACTATTTTTCTAAGCATTAACTTCACTTTTTTCCTCTCTAAATTATCTAACTCAGAAGGAGACAGAATATAACGTTTATTGCTCTCACCTTTCAAATACTTGTTTTAAATACTAATAGTCTCTTTGATTTCCTTTCTTTGATCTTGCCTTGTTTATCTCACTGTCTGTTATTTTTGCTTTCTGTTATAGAAGGTGCATGCTCATCTTTACAATAGTGTGTATTTACCAAGGAAGTGCTAGGACACAATATTATTCAGTGGTCCCAGAATGCATTGCACCCAAAGTTGCTTAGAAAGCTGTACATCACAAGTGATTGTAAATGTATGTAAATGTTCATTTCTGAAGAAATACTATTACAGCATAATTTACAGTATGTGGAGTTTAAATGTAGAATCTGTAGTTAATTGTAAAGTTATGTGGCAGTTACAACATAAAACAATCTTGAAAATGTCAAAAAAACCTGTGCCAGAAATAAGCTGGAGAAAGCAGAAACGGCAAAATATTTGCATCTTGTTTTTACTTGTATACTGCTTTTGCCTATGATGGACCATCAAGGTACTACATCACAAACCATGGTCTACTTGGGAATTTGTGGTTCAACTGGTATTACACAAACAACCATGGTTCTACTGTGGAATTAATCCATGGTTGTTTAATAGTCAACTGTTGCTGTTTATCCAGTCCATATTAGTTATTTTAGTCTCTTGTTTAGAGCCATGTTACAAAACAAATGAAAGATAGACAAAGCCGTTGAAGTTGACATAGAAGTTGATGGCAGATCAGGCCCATCCAGTCTGCCCATTTCTTTTTTCTACCTTATGAATGTGCCATTGGCCTTTGCTCTGTCAATGGCCTATCTATTCATACTCATCTGTATTGCTCCCTTATGCCCATCCCATGCCTGTTTGAAGCCCTGCACTGTATTCACATCCACCACTTCCTGAGGTAGTCTGTTCCATGCATCCACCACCCTCTCTGTGAAAAAGAACTTCCTCACATTACCCCTCAAATCAGCCTCCCTCTAATCTCATGCTGTGTCCTCTTGTCCTATTTTTCTTATACTGAAACATATTAGACTCTCACCTTGTTAATGCCCTTAAGGTGTTTGAATGTTTCAATCATATCACCCCTCTCCCTCCTTTGCTCTAGGGTGTACATATTGAGCTCCGTTAATCTGTCTTCATATGTTTTCTGATGCAGCCCCTGCACCATTTTGGTTGCCCTTCTCTGGACTGCCTCAATTTGGCTAATGTCCTTGTGAAGGTATGGCCTTCAGTACTGCACACAGTACTCCAGATGGGGCCTAACCAGTGTCTTGCAAAGAGAGATTATTACCTCCCTCTTACGACTTGTGATACCCCTACTAATACACCCCAACATCCCCCTAGCCTTATCTACTGCTTTAGTGGTCTGCTTGGATGATTTCAGGTCATTGGTGATGATGATGCCCAAGTCTCTTTCTTCCCTTGTGACTGTCAGCAACTCCCCTCCCAGCCAATAGGTGGCTTCAGGGTTTCTCTTCCCTGTGTGCATGATCTTGCACTTCTTTGCGTTAAACCCCAGTTGCCACTCTTCTGACCATTTTGCCAGTTCATCCAGATCTTTTCTCATTCTGCCCACCCCATCTGGATCATCGACTCTGTTGCAGATCTTGATGTCATCTGCAAACAGACAAACCTTACCCTCCAGTCATCTGTAATGTCACTGATGAAGATATTGAAGAGGACTGGCCCCAGGACTGATCCCCGAGGTACCCCACTTGTGACTTGCATCTCTTCTGACTGTATACCGTTTACCACCACTCTGTTTTCTGCCCGACAACCAGCTGACCAACTTCTGTCCCACCCTGAGCCTACCCAGCTTATTAATCAATCTTCTATGTGGAACAGTATCGAAAGCTTTGCTGAAGTCAAGGTAGGCGATATCAACTGCTCCCCCTAGGTCCACCACTCTGGTTGCCCAGTCAAAGAAATCTATGACATTAGTTTGACAGGACCTTCCTTTTGTAAACCCATGCTGTCTTGGATCCTGTGCTCCTATGGATTCCAGGAGTTGCACTATCCTTTCCTTAAGGAGTGCCTCCATAATCTTGCCCACTACTGAGGTAAGACTGACTGGTCTGTAGTTCCCTGCCTCCTCCCTGCTACCACTGTTGTGGAGCGGGATCACATGAGTCCTTCTCCAGTCTTCTGGGACCTCTCCTGTGCTCAGAGACTCACTAAACAGTTCTGATGATGGCTCTGCTAGTTCCATCTTTAGCTCCTTTTGTACCCTGGGATGTATGCCATCAGGTCCCATTGCCTTGTCCACCCTGAGCTGATTTGAGTTCTTGTAGGACCCTTTCTTTTGTGAAGGGACTAGTGCCCACCTACCTTCCAACTGTGTCCATGGTGCTGAGCTGTGGGCCCTGCCCTACCTTCACTTCAGTAAATTCTGAGCAGAAGTATCTATTTAGGATAGATGCTTTTACATGGTCCTCCTCCTCATATGTCCCCTTATCCACTCTGATCTTAGCAATACCGCTCTGGACTTTCCTCTTTCACTAATGTATCTATAGAAAGTCTTGTCACTTTCTTATACTGTTTGTGCTAGTGTTTCCTCAGTTTGAGCATTTGACTGCCTTACTGCCTTCCCTGCTTCCCTTAGGAAGTTTGGTATGCCTCCCTATCTTCATCCTGCTGCGTTCCCTTATATTTCCTGAAGGCCATCCTTTTGGCTCTGACCTTTTCTGCTACTGTTTTTGAGAACCAAAATGGTTTCCTTCTTCTGTTGCCCTTCCTTTTCTCTTTAACACAATGGGATGTTCCTTCAAGTATTGCATCCTTAATGCTTGCCCACTTTGCCTGTACCCCCTCACCTGTATTTCTTTTTGCCAGGGATAGCTTAACTCTGTTGGCCATCTTATCAAAGTCAGCTCCTCTGAAGTCCCATATTTTTGCCTTGGAATGGGATGATTTAGTTCTAGTGGCCAAACTGAACCATACCATGTAATGGTCACTGGCCCCCAGGTGACCTTCTACCTGAAGATCTGTGATCCTTTCCCTGTTAGTCAGTACTAGATCTAGGATAGCCCTGTCTCTGGTGGGTTGTTGTACCAGTTGTTTGGAGGCCCTCCCCCTGCAGGGAATCCACCATGTGTCTAATTCTGGTAGAAGTTCCTGCTGGTATTGACCAATCTATATCTGGCACGTTGAAGTCTCCCATTATCAGAACCTCTTCTTAAGCTGTCACGTTTTGTTTATCTTCTAACAGTAATGTGTTTATGTCCTCCCCCTGGTCTGGAGGCCTGTACACAACCCCAGTCCGTATGGCTGTCCCATTTTCTGTTTCCAGGGTGACCCACAGTTCTTCTGGCTCCTTATATGTATTCTGAATTTCTGTAGCTTCGATTTTTACATTGACATAAAGGGCCACTCCACCCCCCTTTTTTCCACCTCGGCCTCTTCTGAATAGTACATAGCCAGGTATTGAAGTGTGGTTACTGGGAAACCATGTCTCGCTAATGGCTACTATGTCCAGTTTAGCCTCTGTCATTATTGCCTGCAGGTCTGGGATCGTTTCCCAGACTGCGAGCATTGGGTACAGACAGAATTTATCCACAGATCTTAAAAAGAGCTCAGAGAGGATCTTGCTGCTTCGCTGGCCGCAATCTTCAGCAAATCACTGGAGAGTGGACAGGTACCAGAGGACTTGAAAAAGGCCACTGTAGTGCCCCTACACAAGAGCTGCAGCAAGGAGGAAGCAAGAAACTACTGACCTGTCAGCCTCACCTCCATTACAGGGAAAATCATGGAATCCATACTAAAGGAAAGGCTAGTGGCATACCTGGAAGCTGGACCCTAAACAGCAAGGCTTCTCAACTGGACGGTCTTGCCAAACAAACATGGTGGAATTCTTTGATTGGGTAACTACAGTAATAGACCTGGGTGGGGCCGCAGCTATTGTTTATCTAGATTTTAGTAAGGTCTTTGACTCCGTCCCACATAGAAGGCTCAGCAACAAAGTGGAGAACACAGGTATAGGAAGTAAGATGGTAAACTGGGTGAAAAACTGGCTACAGGGGAGTACCCAGAACGTGCTAGTAAATGGCTCGATCACGGGAAGGGAAAGTAAACAATGGGGTCCCGTAAAGGTCAGTGCTGGGACCAATACTTTTCAACATGTTCATCAGTGACTTTGCTGATGAATTGGAAGGAAGGGTATGCCTGTTTGCAGATGACACTAAACTCTATAACAGGGTGCACACACAGAAAGAGGCCAAAATGGATGGAATCGGACCTACAGAAACTGGAAGAATGGTCCCAAGATTTGGCAGTTGAAGTTCAACACCAAAAAATGCAAAGTCATGCACCTGGGAAAAAGAAACTCAGGGACAAATTACACATTGGGAGGTAAAACATTAGTCGTCACAGACTTTGAACGTGACCTTGGAATCATGGTATCAAATTACCTGAAGGTGGGCAAGCAATGTGAAAAGGCAATCATCACAAAAAGCCAGCAGCATCCTAGGCTGCATAGGCAGGGGTATTGCAAGCAGAAAGCAAGAGGTGATAATCCCACTGTACATGTCCTTGGGAGGCCTCACCTGGAGTACTGCGTCCAGTTCTGGAGACTGCACCTTAAAAAAGAACAAACTGATTATAGTCTGTGCAAAGAAGAGCTACAAAGATAGTCCAAGATCTCCACCACAAACCCTACAAGACTAGACTTAGGCATTTAAACTTGTACTCAGAGCAGAGAAGGGACAGGGGAGATATGACAGAGACCTTTAAATACCTCAAGGGAATCAACTCACCGCAGCAGCGGAGCCTTTTCAATGCAAATAAAGAAGCATGTACCAGAAGGCACAACAGACATTTGGTGGTGGGTAGATTCTGGAACAATGCCAGAAAGTTCTTCACAGAAAGGGTCATGTAGCTTTGAAACAGACTACCACAAGAGGTGGAGGAGGCAAGGACAGGGAATTCAAAATATCTTGGGATAGGCACTGTGGGATACTGAAACAAAGTATTATATCCGGGGGACGGGCAGACTAGATGGATCAAGCATCCCCATCTGCCGCCCCATTCTTATGTTCTTAAGTGTGGATTTATGAATTTTAGGTGGCTAAGAAATCAAAAGTTGTGTAGCAGTAGAACTACTGCTCATGACATCAGCAGCCTGGGTTTGGGAACAGGCCTAGTTGCTGGAGATCTATCAGCAGAGGAGGTTGAATTTCCCACAGGGTGCTTGCCTCCTTGGGGTGGGAAGCAAACTGATTCTGCAGCACCACCTGAGGGCCCACAAGTGGAGCCAGTCAGCAGGGACAGCAGACAGAGTGGAGACCCACTCAGTCGAGCTATGAGCTCACCAGTTGTGTGCATTTTGTACCACACTGGAGCATGCATCTTTGTGGGAGGGGGAAATCAGGAGGGGAAAAAAATGCAGCCCAGCAGGATGACACAGGCATGGCCGGGCCCTGAACCACCAGTCTGTCCAGAATGGAGGGGTCCCTGCCACCAGCTCATGCTTAGATGATTAGGAGTCCATCGTGGGGAGGGGGGTAAGCTGCTGGGATGGTAAGGGGACCTCAGTGGGGTTCAGGGGGGGTGACAGGACAAGGATGGGGGAACGAAACTGAAGGGGGCTGAGGCTGTGAAGGAGAAGGGAAAAAATTACTTAACAAAAATGAATAAAGATTCACTCTGAACTTTTGCCAGTTATAGCAGGTGTCCCCCAGGGCTCTGTCCTTGGACCACTGCTTTTCTCAATATTTGTAGATGAAATGCTGCAAGTGTGCAAAAGCTCTAAAGTCGTGATGTACGCCGACAACACTGTAGTGTTTAAAGCTCACCACACACACTGGGCGTCTGTTGTTCAGCATGCATTACAGAACAGCTACAATATTCTTCATGACTGGTTTACTGAACAACACCTGTTGCCAAATGAAAACAAAAGTTATGACATTTGTTACTGCTCAAAGAACTGCAAAACAAGTTCAGCTATCTATAAAAACTATCAAAATAAAAGTCCCATGGAAACAGTGCCAAACTTTAAATATCTGGGTGTAACGCTGTATCCTACCCAGTCAATGGAAACCCATGTAAATCTCATTACAACAAAAGTAACTGAGAAATTGGGGGAGCCTAGCCAGCAGCCTAGCACCACGATAGCGCTACCGCTTGCTATCTGGATGACCCAGGTTCACACCTCAAGTCCAGGACATCTGCTGCCCAACAACAAAGTGGGGTTCTGGCATCTGTCTTGGATGTCTCCTAACTCAAAAAGGGAGGGCAACTCCTGCCTTCTGGTGACCCAGTGGATGATGTGTCACATGAGGAAAGAAAAAAGTGGTCCATCTGGAGCAGTCTTCCACTGGCACTAACCTGGCAAGTGCATAGGCAGCACAAGCCCAGAGTGGAGCTGGCTGGGGAGTTCCCAAGATAGGGCAGGACTCATCCACCTTTCTGAAGGCCCCAATAGACAGGGTGGTGGATTGTTGGAATGCACTCCCTGATGAGGTGGTAGGGGCCAAGATTGTGACTCAAGTCAAAACTGCATGTGATAGGCACAAGGGAATTTTGGATTTGGGGCAAGGGAAGAAATTACCCAGGACTCCTAGGGTCCTTGGGTAACATGTAGGTAGAATACTTGGGCAGACTTAGTGGGCCTGGAGGCCCTTATCTGCCAACAATCTCTATGTTAATGGGGTTCTGCCAGGTCGCTTCTCAGGACCATGCCCTGGGTAATAAGGGAGGGCTCAGTGGGAATAAAAACCCCACCAGCCCTAGGTAGATGCAGCTGACCCGTCTCGTCTACATGCCACAGTACAGCCCTTTTTTCTACTCCTGTTCCTCACTGGCTCCTCTTCCCAGACCCTGACCACTGAGTGATATACCCTACTCCTGGCTTGAGGAGTCAGGGATCCCATCAGCAGGGAACAAGCTGGATTCTGGAAAGGATGTTGAGCAAAGGCAGATAGTAGGTTGGACCATCTGAGGACTCCTACAGCAGGCTGAATGGCTAGGGCAGGTGGAAGGAAAACTTGACAGCTGACAAGGATAAATGAGGATAAAAATGGGGGTGGGGGGGAGAGACATTGGGGTACTTGTACAAACACAAATACTCACCAACGCAGAACCATGTGCGCTTTCCTACACTGGAATATGGCACTCTAATTTTGAACAAGATCTCAGACTAAATTTTTTTTCCCTTCCCCCATGCCTCCTTGGTGCCCTTCTCTGGGCCACATGTGTCTCCCAAACTCAACCCACACTGCAGTTCTCTCCTCCAGGCTCCCAGAGATCCTCTGTCACCCCTTCAGTACTGGCTTATTCCTGCTGGGAGGTCTCACTTTTCAGGGAGAAGAGCTTTTGTGATATCATGGATGAAAGCTTGGGGGTGAGGACTGTGCAATGAGCAGTCAGGTGGTGTTGGGGAGGTCACAGAGGACTGTCTTCCAGCACACCGAAGGCAGGCCTTTTCCAATGTTCTCCCATCCCTTCACCTACCTCCCTCTTGCAGCCACACATCGAAATGACTAAGGGGCACAAGGCAGCATATAGCTGCACACGATGCCAAGTAAGCCTCCCCCAGGCCACCATCAGGAGCTGTACTAGGAGCCAAGCACAACAGTGATTCATTACTGGGGAGGAAGGCGTTCCCAAGGACACTCCCCACCCTCTCCGCTGGTGTCAGCTTCGGTTGCCCAGGTGCGGGGTGCAAACCCAGGTTTGAAGCATGCCAAGCAGGCACTGCACCACTCAGCACACAGAACCGACAAGACTGAATTTTTAACGGATACTAAACCTGTTTTATCGGCATCTGTTGATTCACTCTCACAGTCCTCTTCCAACACATGCCACTGCCTTCTACAATGATTTAAATCTTCCCTATCCTTCCATCAGAATTTTGTGCATACATTACACCCCTGCTTTTGAAACACTAGAACTGGCACATACCCCGACACCCTCTCAGAATAATCCAGTAAGAAATTCACACTTAAGAAATTAAATAGGTGAGCAGGTACCACTGCACCTGAACAGTTACAACTTTCTAAGTGGATCCCATCTGTCATACAGTGTTGCTCATTTTTATAAAACACTTCTGTGTAACTGAAATCCAACTTTACCTGCAGTTGTTAAAAATATATAAAATTGAGGCTTCATGCTTATATAATCTGTCTGTATTTTATAGTCAGGTATGCATGAACACACACACACACACAACACACACACACACACAAAATCGCTCCTGATCAGAGTGCTCCTTCCCCCTGCTCATGAGACACACTTGTTCTGTAAGGAGTATCTCTATAAAAAAATGTCAGTGGCTCAGTAGGTAGCACACTTGCTTCTGAGGCTAAAAGATCAGAGGGCTGTGGGTTCAGTTCCCACCTCTGGCACTTGGGTTAATACCCCAATACTGACACTGTAGTGCAGCATGAGAGGGGTACTGCACTTCTGAGGTGCCGTCTTTTGGATGAGATGTTAAACCAAGGTCCCATCTGCCTGGACTGGTGGTAGTTCAGGTGGATGTCAAAGATCCCATGGCACTTATCGAAAAGAGTACAGGAAGTTCCTTGGTGTCCTGGCCAAATTTCTCTCATTCACTAAAAATACCACCAACAGCTTAATCTGGTTCAATTTCAGTTGCTTACCATCTGTATCCCCCCTCTCCCACGGCTGCCCCTGAAAATAGGACTTCTAGGCCCCGTGGGCTTACCGGCTCAACAAAATTCAACAAACAAACAGTATCTCACCCTGGTGCCCTGGAAAAGGGCATGTTCAGGAATGGGTTTTAATTTTCCTTTAAACTCAGCTTTATCCATGGAATCTGAGATGCAGCATTGCAGTCTGAACAGGACATGTTACATCACATCAGGATCTGAGCCATAGTTATTCATCAAGTTCATATCAAAGTATTTTAAATTGGAGGTGTTTGTCGTCTTCAAATGTTTTTTTGTTGTTAAATATTACTAATCAACCTTGATGTCTTATCTAGCCAGCCCATTGGCACAGCCGTTGGATTTCCACTTGAGACGCCGGCATCCTGGATTCGGGAGCGGACTCAGGTCACTGGAGGGCCGGCTGGGGGAGAAGGCTGAAGCATCCCGTGACTGCTCGCCTTCTCCGGGGGGAGGGAGGGGACCACAGCCCGCAGCTTGCCTGACCCCGTACGGAGGCTCAGGGTGAGACAAGTCCTACAGTTGCAGGAGGGGCAAAGTTGCAACATGTGGTGGACATTGGCGCCTCGCCTCATGATGTCAAGGGTTCACACCACACGTCAGAGAGTAAAAGAGGAGGAAAATAGCCTGCCATCGCCGGAAAGAAGGGAGTTCCCGGGACATGCCCTCGATGCGCCCCCGCCATCTGTCGGTCCAGGTCCAATGAAATGCAAGTTATGGGGTGCTATGGGCCCCCACCTCATCCCCGCATGGGGGGGGGGAGCCGCAGCTCCATGGGGACCTGGGGGTCGTCAGGTAGGGTAAGAGGCAGGGGGCTGTCCGCTTTGGATCTCCAGATGGGTCGGGGATGACAGACTGGGGAGGAGGATAAACAATTTCAAAACAAAAACCTTGATGTCTTACACATGAACATACGAAGAAACCAGCAGAAGGCGACCATGGTCAATCTAGTCTGCTTGTGTTGCAGGGTCCACAGCTTGAGCTACTGTCCCTTCTCCCCCACTCCTCCCATCATCCCTTCCCCCGATGTCTATCCCAGCCTCTCTTAAAGCTGCCCACTGTCTTCAACGAGACCACCACTCCTGGTACCCAATTCCAAGTGTTCACCACCCTCTCTGTGAAGAAGTGCTTCCTGACCTCCCTCTTAAACTCCCCCTCCAACATAAGACTGTGCTCCCCCTCATGTTATGGTTGCCACTCAGCTTAAAGAGACCCTCCTTATCCACCTTATTTATCCCTTTCAAGTACTTCAAGGTCCCATCATGTTCTCTCTCTCCGTCTGTCTCTCAGTACATGTTCAGTGCTCTCAACCTCTCCTCATATGCCTTATCCTGCTGACCCACCATTGTCTTTTTAGCCCTCCTCTGGACCTTCTCCAGCAGGTCAACGTCCTTTTGTAGGTGTGTGCACCAGTACTGAACTCTATACTCTAGAAGTGGCCTCAACAGTGACCTGTACAAGGGTAGTATAATCTCCTCTCTCCTACTACTGATCCCCGTAGCTATGCATCCCAGCATCTTGTTTACCCTTGCTGCTGCCTTCTTGAACTGCGTGGAGTGCTTCAGGTCACTACTGATCATCTCCCAGGTCCTTCTCCTCTGATGCAGATACCTGGACTCCACCCAGGTAGTACTCCATCCTGGGATTCTTGGCTCCAATGTGCAGAACTTTGCATCTCTTGGCATTGAAGCCAAGCTGCCAGATCCCGACCACCTCCCCAGCTTTTCCAGGTTATCCTATAGGGCCTGTGTCCACTCTCCCGCAGAGCTTGGTGTCATCTGTAAATAGGCACATTTTCCCTTAATGCCATCCCCAATGTCACTAATAAAAACACTGAACAACACCGATCCCAGCACTGAGTCCTGCAGGACCCCACTGGTGACCTCTCTGGTGCCAGATAACCCCCTTCCCCCAAACAACCACGCTCTGGGTTCTGTCCCTCAGTCAGTTTTTCACCCATGTGGACATCCTATTCCCAACCCAAGATCCACCAACTTCCTGATCAACCTTTTGTGGGGCACAGAGTCACAGGCCTGCTAAAATACAGACATAGGATGTCTACCACTTGGCTCCTGTCTACCGTCTTAGTGACCCAGTCAAAGAAGTCAATCAGATTTGTTTGACACAATCCCCCCCTCCCCATGAACCCAAGCTGCCTCCCATCCTGGAGACCATGCTCCTCTAGATATTCTACCAACCTTTCCTTAAGTATGGTCTCCATGAGCTTGCACACAATTGAGGTCAGACTGACTGGTCTGTAATTCCCTGGGTCATCCTTGGGACTATTTTTGTGGAGGGGCACCACATTTGCTGTTCTCCAGTTCTGCAGTACCACGTCTGACTCTAGTGAACTATTAAATAGGCCTGCCAGTTCCTCAGCCAGTTCCCTTAGTACCCTTGGATGTACCCTGTCTGGGCCTGGTGATTTGTCCACCTTCAATTCTAGCAGCCCCTCCCTCACTCTAGCTCCTCTATCACTACATCTGTGTTCCCCTCCATCCTGCTCCTCTTCTCCCTCCTGAAGGTACTGGTCCGCCCTTCTCCCTGGTGAAGGCGAAACAGAAGTATTCATTTAGTATCTCTGCTCTCTCTCCCCCAATTATCCTCCTCCCCTTTCTTAAGCCTAACAATCACGTCCTTCTTGTCCCTTTTTTCACTTATATAGCGAAAGAAGTCCTTCTCCCCCTTCTTAATTCCTTCAGCTGTCTGCAGCTCCTTCTGTGCCTTAGCTCGCTGGACTTCCTTCCTTACTTGTCTCACTAGCCAACCTTAGGTAATTTTCCCTATCCACCTCTCTCTTGGTCTTCCTGAATTTTCTTTAGGCTAACCTCTTTTCCCTTACTGCCTGGGTGACCCCAGAACTGAACCAGCTGGGCACTTTGACCCTTGTGTTCTTCCCCCTGAGCCTAATGCACTCCTCTGTGGCAACCAGTATTCCTTCCTTATCGATGAGTCACCTTTGGTCCACCCCCATATCTGCTCTGATGCATGTCAGGTGGCTCCTTAGTACTTTGCCCATCTTCCTGAAGTCCACCCTTCTAAAAGCCAAGATTTTGGTCTTGGTCTGGATGCTTTCCCTGCCCATATCCAACTGGAACCACACCGTGCAATTGTCACTCCCACCCACAGGCTTCCTGATCACTATTTCCTGTACATGTTCCCCATTTGTGAGCACCAGATCAAGAATCGCCTCTGCTCTTGTTGGTTCTGTGATGCCCTGAGTCAGGAACCCATTTTGCAGTCCTTCCAGGATCACCCAACTCCTAACATGTTCTGTGGATGGTACGCTCCAGTCCACCTTAGGCAGGTTGAAGTCCCCCACAATTACCACCAATGTTCCCTCTAATTTTTAGTCTCTGTGGGTGGGTGACTGATATGTGTGTGCAGCACTTTGTGCAAAAAAATTGATTCATGTGCGCAAATTGGAAGGCCCAAACACGTGATATATTTTATTGCCAGTAAACAGTAGAAAATATAACCAGACACTCAAATACTTGATGCAAAGTATAAAATACATTCTGACACAGTCCTAAGCTTGATGCGCATTGAGCGCCATAACAGTATGAACTGGAAATATTGTAAACTATGTACATTTAAAAAGTCTTGCATGCACTCCAAAAGGGGTGCTGCTGATGATGCATTGCTAAGAATCAACATTTACTGTTTTCTCTCCTGTCTTTCCTATTCTTCCAGTGGACCCATATTTTATTAAGATCTTTTTTCCACCAGATGTTAAAGACAATTTGTTACGCATCAACATATATAAATGGCTTTCCAAGAGGTTTCTTTGTTTGCTCTAATGCAGTTCATGAAGCTGTAGCCTCTTTCACGGTCAGCACTAGAAGCTTGGAATGTAGTAGTAGTAGTAGTACAATTTATTGTTCTGCATAGAGAGTTACAGTATACTAAAATCAGGACAAAATACATAGTAAATATAAAGAGACAATAAATAAATCAACAAGGAACTTAAATATCTTTACAGTGCAATTACAATTTAACAGAGTATCTTTTCACATAAAAAACCTCCACAGAACTTCAAGTCTCCCAATAAACTTATAAAATGAGTTACAAACATACGAACATACAAATTTGCCAGCAGATAAAGGCCTAGAGGTCTAACAAGTCTGCTCGAATGTGCAGCCAGCACCCCTATTCTGCAGCTGCCCCTCCCTTCCACCCTTCCCTTCATTAACCTCCCTTGTCCTGTCCCATCCTCATTTGAAGCAGTCCACTGTTCTACTGCATACCACTTCAGCAGGTAACGATTCCACCCAGCCACCACCTCTCTGTAAAAAGTGTCTCCTCATCTCCTCCTGAACCTTCCTCGCTCCAGTCTCATATCATGGCCCTGGTGTCCCTCCCTCCCTTACTTTGAACAGCCTCTGTACCTGTCTTGTTTATTCCTTCATGTATTTAAAGGTTTCAATCATGTCACCCTGTCTCTCTCTCCTCCAGTGAGTACATGTTCAACTCCTTCAACCTCCTCTCGATGATAAGTCCCCCAGCCCCTTGATCATCATTCGCCTGCGCCTGCACCCCTCCAGTAACTTAATGTCCCTCTTCAGACATGGATGCCAGTACTGCACGCAGTACTCCAGGTGTGGTCCAATGACCCCACAGTGGCAGAATCACCTCCTCCCTCCCGAGGATATACCCTTGCAACACAACCCAGCATTTTGTTGGCTCTTGCAGCTGCCTTCCTACATTGTGCCGAGTTGTTCATTGACCCTGTAATGAGCACACCCAGATCCTTCTTCTCCTCCTCCTCTGTCTGGGCTAGCTGCACTCCCCCTAGCTGGTAACTCCTCCTTGGGTTCTTCATCCCAAAATGCAGCACCTTGCACTTTTTGGCATTAAAGCCCAGTTGCCAGGTGTCTGACCAGGTTTCAAGCTTTGCCAGATCATCCTGCAACCCCTGCCATCCCCCTAGGTCATCCACCACCGCTAACCTTGGTATCATCAGTAAACAGACTGATCTTGCTCTTGATGTCCCATGATATGTCTGCAATGAATATCCCAAACAACACTGGTCCCAACACCGAGCCCTGTGGAACACCGCTCATCACTGCCCTTGGGTGTGAGAGCCCCACCCACCACCACCCTCTGTTACCTTCCTGCAGCCAGTTTCCTACCCATCTCACCAGCTTTGCACCCACCTCTGTGCCTACTAACTTCCTTCCCAGCCTTCCATGTGGCACTGAGTCTAATGCCTTACTGAAGTCCAGATACAGGACATCCACTGCATGCCCCTGTCCAGTTGCCTAGTTACCCAGTCATAGAACTCGACCAGGTTGTTTGGCAGGATCTGCCACGTGTAGCCATGCTGTCTGCTGTCCTGTAGTCCTTGGCCTCTAGGAGGGCCACCAGCCTCCTTCAGGATAGTCTCCATTAGCTTACCCATGATGGATGTGGGGCTCACTGGTCTGTAGTTTCCGTTCATCCTTGGGGCCACTTTGTGGAAGGACACCACATGAGCCATCCTCCAGTCTAGTCTGCACCCCGAATGTAGTGAGGCATCGAACTAGGTCTGCCAAAGGTCCTGCAAGGACCTCTGCCATCTCCTTCAGTACCCTGGGGTGGATGCCATCTGGACCTGGCGCCTTGTCCACCCTCAGTGCCTTCAAACCCTCTTGAACTCTGCTCTCCATGATTTCCCATCTGTCACCACTTCCCACCCTGCTTCGCCATTTCTCCCACCTTGGGTGTCACCCCTCTTCTTTTTAGTAAATACTGAGCAGAAGTACTCATTTAGTGCTTCCGCCTTATCGCACCCTGCTTCCACCCAACCCCCTCCTTCCTAATCCTTATTATGTGGTCCTACAGCTCCTTTTCTCCTGATGTACTTAAAGAAGTCCTTCCCCTTCTTAATGCCTTGTGCCAGCCTGAGTTCTGTAGATGTTTGATCCCCTTACTGCCCTTGTCACCTCCTTCCGATTCTGTCAAGTACTTCTCCTGTCCTCCCCTCCCTGTTTCTTGTACTTCCTAAAGGCAGCTCTTTTCCTCCTTACCTTTCCATGACCTCCTTGCTCAACCAGATTGGTTTCTCAGCCCTAGCCTTCTTGCTCTGGGCTTTTAGCAGGTTTTGGTTGCCTCCACTATCCCCAGCTTTATGAGCTCCCACACTCTGGTTAGTGTCCATACTAGATTGAATTCTAGCCAGGTACCTTTTACCACTTCCCCATCCTCCCAAAGTCGGCCCTCCTGGAGTCCAGCACTATTGTGCCAGATTCCACCTTCCTTTCCCATATCCAATGTGAGCCATACTGGTGGTGGTCACTCCTGACGCGGTTCCTCCACTATAAGTTCTCTCACAAAGTCCCCATTTGCCAGCAAGGTCAAGGTATTCCCTAACCTGGTTGGTTCACTGACCATTTGCAGCAGGAAGCTGTCCCGGAGGCATCCAGCAGTACCTGTTCCTTCTGTTCCTGGTTGTTGGGGTGCTCCAGTCCACTCCTGGCATGTTGGAAGTCCCCCACAATCACCACACTACCCTTCTCTCGGGTCCTCCTGATCTGTCCCACTAGTTCCCTGTCTAACTCCTCCATCTGAGATGGTGGCCTGTACACCACTCCATTCTAAAATCCTATTCTTGGAATCCTGATTTGCATCCAAAGTGACCATGACTACCCTCCTCCCTCCTCCCTTACACACTTCTAGTCCTTCCTTCACATAGTGCCACCCCTCCTTTCCCAATCACCCTGTCCTACAAAATAACCTGTACCCTGGTACAGACACGT
This sequence comes from Neoceratodus forsteri, assembly GCA_016271365.2. Lineage (NCBI taxonomy): Eukaryota > Metazoa > Chordata > Ceratodontiformes > Ceratodontidae > Neoceratodus > Neoceratodus forsteri. Next base: position 687,533,045 of record CM028134.1, read on the forward strand.
CCCAAGTCATTGTATGGTGGCCTATGTTTCCATGATGGCTGCAATGTCCACCTCTCCTCTGCCATGAGAACCTGTAACTCTGCAGTTTTCTCCAAGGCTTCTAGCATTGTTGAGATGAAGAATCTTGCAAAGATCTCTTCTATGTTCTTCTCTTTCATAGTAAACAAATATCAAAAGATCCTCCGACGAGGCCAAATCTCCCAGCAGTTTTTCCTAGCGTTGATTTTGTACTGTAGGACACAAGAAGTTCCATATGTTGAGATCATCTATAGTCCCTGCTCCACATTTACAATAAGGGAAAAGTGTTTCTGTTTGAAATTAATGCATTGAGCATTATAGTTTTCAGTTCCAAATCTTGTATAGATTCTTCTTTGTTTAGGACAGGTTAAAAAGAGAGAATATGGGTCATATCCGATGAAATCTTTCCTTTTTTAAATCCATATAAGCTTAAGCTTGAGATGAACGCAGAAATAATTTATGTCTTAAGTAAATAAGCCTCAATTTGACATCCTACCTAATCTCATCAAATAGTCTAATGTAAATTTTATATAAGAGGTGGCCCAATCCAACCCGGCATTATTGTTTCCTTAATAAGTTGAATAAAGGGATGTACATATCCAATCTGGCCAATTTGATGGCTTCCTACTACAAAATTCTGGGATATCTTCGTAGGGGCAAAGAAAAAGTTTCAACGGAAGAGAATCTAGTTCACAGATGAGAGAAGTAAAGGAACGTTGTCCTACTCTCCAAGGCAAGATTACAGCTTGGAGTTCCATTTAAAAATATTAAGCTGTATCTATAGAGTTTATTCAGAATTATTTCTAATTCTCTAACCTTAGTATAATCCCAGATTTCAGAGGCATATAACATGATCATTCTTATTCTGGCATTAGCTGCTTAATCCCGCCACTCAATGACTTCCACACCTTGGTGTTAAATATTTTAGGGCATTTACAGAAGATCCCATTTAAATTGAATAGCCTCCAAATGTTTGGTCAGAGATGGGCTATAGGCAAATGGGCAACCTAAATAGTCATAACACTTAACAGTGTCTATATAGTTACCATTTAGCCTAAACCTACTGTATTCTTGGTTTGAGAGCCAAAAACTACAATGTTGGTCTCTGCGAGATTAACTTTTAGTTTTCTTGAGAACCAGAGAGATCCAAAGTGAGCCAGTTTTCTTTTAAGACCTAGGACTGAAGTAGAGAGCAAGACTAAATCATCTGCACACCTAAACATTCAATTCTTTGATCATTAATTTTGCAGTATGGCAATCTGAGTTACCTAGCTGATCCAAGACTGTATTAATGTAGATGTTAAATAGACTGAGGCCAAAATACACCCCGCCTATCCCCACATTAGTCTCAAATCTATCAGTTAGATGACCATATTGATTATACTGGACCCTCGCACATATTTTCATAGAAGTCTATTAATAACATCAAGAAGTAGGCCTCCAACTCAGATCCCTTAATGTAGCCCAAAGGATTTTTCTACAAATACTGCGAAGGCAGAGAGAAGTCCACAAAACAACAATATAATCTGTTTTCTCAACTCTAATATCCTTCAGATCAGGTGCTGAAGCAATAATAGTGTTATACTGTAGAACAGTCCTTCCAGAAACAGTTCTGTGCCCTCATTTGATACTGAGTTCTCCTTGACCCATGACAGCAATCTGCCCAAAATTATCCTAGACAAAATCTTTTGTGAAACATCTATCAAACTAATAGGCCTATACATCCTTGAGTCATTCGGATCCTCTTTTTTAAAAATTGGGAAGATAACACTACCTGCCCAACTGGCAGCGTAAGAGTACCCCTGAACCAGGCCATTAAACAGTAAAAGAAGAAAAGGAATCCATCAGTTAGTAAAAACCTTATAGAGATCACCTAGGACCCCATCTGGCCCTGGTGCTTTATTTGCCTTAAAGCCAATCAGTCGCATCCAGATTTCGCCTCTGTGATCAAAGATAGTCTTGGAAAAATTTCATCTTCCTGTATTTTGAAAGCGATAGGTGTCTCCTACTCTTCATGAGAATAAGCTTGGAGAAATGAGATCCCTAGACTTCAGGTGTAATATTGGCTTCAATCTTATTGGCATATCTATTATATCACTGGGCAACAATATTCCAAAATCACCTTCCATCCCTGTCCAAAATAGACTGCCTCAGTTTTTCCCAAAGTCCCTGATGTATGTTATATCTCTCCCATTTAAGAATTTTCTGATATTTTCTTTTCAGTCTTTAGCAATTTAAAATCTGTGCAGATTTATTTCTCTCTTCTTATGCTGTCTTAGTTTTCATCCAAACTCTTTCTTTGCCTGTAGGCATACAGAATTAAACTAAGACTTTTATAAAAGGGACCTAGGATGAGTACGTTGTTTTACATCTAGGTCCAAGTAAAGAATGAATAGTTTCCCAATTCTCCAAAATATTAAAAGGCCTTACTTTTGTCCAGGACCAGCTCGTGAATATTACCTAAGACTCCTGTACTAACAATTTCTTTGAAACTAGCTTGATGAATCGGTTCTCATCAATCCTTCTCTTGTTTATGACTTCCAGACTCTCTTCCTGTTATCCTCACTCCATAAAGTTCCAAAGGGCATTTAATGTTAATTACAATAGCACAGTGTGCTGATTCCAATCTATCCATGACCTCTAACTTTTGGATCATCTTTACTGCTTCCAAATTATCAAACCTAATCAAGGGTTGAAGAGCCCATGAGATTCTCTATACAATAAGGATCCAACTAGATTGACCTGAGTTCTACCATTTAAAATACAGAAATTTCTACTGGCTAAAGCCCGCTAGAATTCCTCACCTCTGAGGTTAGATTTTAGATCCTCAGCAGTCCTAGTATATGAGATATTTGGATTAATTATATCTATTGTATGGATCATATCTGAATATACATCCTCCAAGAAATGAGAAGGAATTCTGGCATTAAAGTCTTCCAAAATAATTATAGGACAAGGTATACTCTTATCTGACAATTCGTCAAGTGCCATTTTCAGATCCTGTATGAAAAGGTCAGTGGGATCAGTAGCTCTATTATGAGGGGGAACGTATATATTGCAGAGAATGATCTCTTGTCCCTTGCTACTTATTAGAGCCAAAATACCCTCTGATTTAGTAGAAATGTTAGTGATCTGAAAATTTAGCAAAGTTTTGATAAAAAAGGAAATAGCCCCTTTAAACCTTCCAAACTTTTTATCTTTAGTTGTTGGCAGAGTAAAGATAGAATATCCAGACAATTTGGAAGTTACATGTTCTGTACACCATGTTTCTTGCAGTCCAATAATATCAAAATTATTCAGAAATCTCACTATTTCAGGGTCAAGTATTTTAAGATGGATCCCTCAATATTCCATGAAAGTATAGAAAGGGCATCCACATCTTGATCCACAGCTCCTTATCCAAATCTAGCTGGCATTCAGAGTTCATTGTTTCATATTATCTACAGGCTGCATTTGTCAAGGCTGAATCAATAACTGTCAAGCAGCAAGTAGGTATTAGGTCAATTAGGTTTCCAAAGTCAATTGAGGTTATCTGTCTCCAAGATTGATTCTAAACTATCCTTAGTCTGTTTAAACCATGAAAATACTTTCACACAAGTCTAACGTAGTAACTAAATATATTTCCAAACAATCCATCTTGCTGGCCAGAGAAAGCAAACTGCTAGCTGTATGAGGATTTTTAAATGTAACATCAATCTGTGTTGGTGGGCTCAGGATCTCCATAAAACTATGGACTCCAACATGTTTCTGGAGATATAAAATCTTAATGCTCTTTCCAAGGCAGCAACAAATCTTCCTAACTTTCCTGAGAATCCCCTTGAGTGAAACCTTCCACCCAAAGATAGTTATGGTCTTACAGTCATATTTCTCTCTGCTTCAGTATGTGATCCTCTATCACTCCCAAGATTTTCTCTGTGCCATAGTAGCCTTCTCACTCTGCACCTCCCTATGGAGGATCTCTTCTAGGGAATGATAAGACTGTGTAGGAACCTCTATACATGATAGCTTCATGTTTAGCTTGGAATGTAGCACATACATCAGTAAGTTTAGCCACCATGCTGTACTGCACATTAGTCAAAGCAAAGTGGATCATGTCAGTAAAGGATTTTAATGATCCTCCCTTTATTTTTTTAGCAACTATAAATCTGATCATTGTATTGGCTAACAATTTCTGCCTGGTCACTGATGAAAATAAAAAGTCTGTATCTGCTGCAGAATCTCAATATTTGATAGCCAGACTCAAAGCTGCAATATGGCATTGCTGCAAAATCAAAGGCAGATCAGTCAGAAAGTTCACCTGCAGGAAAAACTGTCCAGATGGTCATAACAAGCCAATGAATTGCAAAATTGCTGTTGTGCTTACTTCAGCTATAGCAATTAGCCAAAAGCAGTTTTACTGGTGGGTCAGAGACAATGTCACCCAGGTACTGGGTTCTGAACTTGTTTTATTTTGCCCTAGCAATCTGTACAGCTTCAACTTGTTAGACCACTTTCTGGAACTTCTTAGACAACTCTGCCAACTGCAAAAGTACATCATTTAATACTGTTATGGCAATGGTATTCAGGGTTGACAGCTTCTAAAGCAGAACTTAGCAATGCGATCATTGATGGATGCATGCAAAATTGTATGTGATGTCATTTACCTAGGTATGGTTTACAATAACTATGCTGGGTATTGTCAAGCTCAGTGGGGCTTTAAATGTATTTTTGCAATGTAGTGAGTGAGTGGGTGAGTCAGTGTGATATGAGAGAGGAGATGCATTTAGGAGACTGTAATTTCTTCCATTCTGGATCCATTCTAAGAGCAGTCTGAATTATGAAATTAAATGAAAAGGGCATTTGTAGCACTGCTATTTCTTGTCCATTTTAGAATTACTATCCCCATGTAGCCAACATGGTCAGCCTTTCAAGCACTGATTCATTGAATCTCAAATGTGTGTATAATGTGAGACCCTGTTTTAAAGAGAAGCTCAATCTCATCTCTCTAAACATATGTACAGTCTTGTACTGAAAAAAATGAACACGCTTTCAATGGTGAGGCTTTAAATCCATTATAAACACATTTTATGTGAGACGCTGCTTGGGAGGAGGTAGATTACATTGAAGTTGTGCAACTTTAAAATTGAAATAATATAATATACACCTTATGTCAGAGAATCTCTCGCATTGCTTCGGGGAATCTACCAAACAAATAAAACATGCCATTTCTGTGAATAGCAGGGAGTACTGTTCATTATCAAGTACTGTCTTACTGAAAAGAGGTGTCAAGCCAAAACATTGCTGTAACTGCAAAGCCGATTGATTGGAATTTTGCAGAGCGTTCCATTGTTCAATAAGTGGAACAAGAGCGAGATGTCCGGCTTGTTAACTACTGGCTTGTTAAAGTTAATGAGTTGTGGCTCAGGTGGGCATACAATGTTTCTTTTCCATTTACTTTCATGTCCTGCTGTCTGAGTCTTAAATCTGAGTGATGACTGTAGTCAGTATCTCATACATGAGGATCCCTGTCAGCTGCTTTGTGCGCTACTACTAAAGCTGTGTGCGGGTTATTTCTGACTGCTGTGCGGGCGCACATGCGCACATCTTAGGGGGAACATAGATTACCACCTCTCCTTTCCTCGCAGCTTCCAATATTTGCAAGCTCAGTTCCCTGTCCCTCTCTTCATCCGGACTGGGTGGTCTGTAAACCACCCCCAACCTCACCTTTCTCCCTCTATTGGACTGTAACTGAACCCATAATGCCTCCACCTTCCCCTCCTCTAACTCTTCCCTCATGCAAGTTATTCCCTCTCAGATGTTATTCCTCACTGTTGTAAGAGTGGTCTCCTTCACAATCTTAGGGTACCAGTTCTTATATCCTAAGAATGCACACCAGACCATTTAAGAGTGCCCTCTGTGACTTTAACATATACACTAAATTCTTAAGCCAGTTAACAAACTGCCACTAGCTACGGTATGTGGCGAATTCTTTAGTCATTTAGCAATAAACAGCACTGTTTAAGTAGCCAAACTGCGGCTGCAGTTCAGCAGGCTGCAGATCAAAATATAATATTTTTAAGTTTGGCCACAAGTTTTGTTGTTTTACTAAGCAGTTCAGGTAACAGCTAGCCAATATGTATACAGTTTTTGACTTCAAGTTTACAATTAGTTTTTTTTTGTTGTTTTTTTTAATGCTGTATTAGCCACTGCTAAACAAAATGAACCACAAACAGTCTCTGGCTCAGGAGGTTACACACCTCACCTCTGAGGCTAGCAGACTAGACAGTTGTGGGTTCAAGCCCGACACCTGGCATAAAATCTAAATGCTGACACTGTAGTGCAGCATGAGGGGGATGCTGCCATCTTTCTAATGAGACATTAACGGTTTTAAACCGAGGCCTCATCTGTGTGTTCCAGTGGTTGTCAGGTGGACGTTTAAGATCACATGGCACTTCTTGAACAAGGCAGGGGAATTTCCCCAGTGTCCTGGCCAAATTTCCCCATACACTAAAATAACAACAGCTTCACCTGGTTCAATTCCAGGGTTTTATTTAACCCTAAAAATTGATTAGCGTTTTGCTCATAAAAGTGCTAAATCTTTGCGAAAATGCATAGCTCTTGCCTCACTGTGTTTAATAAACACATCACTTCTGGAAAATCTATATAAATACTTTCTGTACAGTTCATATCATCCTAAGGAAAAAATTGCTAATCAATTATTTAAAACCTTGGTTACCATCTGTATATCCCCTCGGGCAAGCCTGAAAATAGGGAGAACTGCCTAACCCTCCTTTCCCCGTCAACAAAAACTAAATAAAAAAAAAAAAAATTGTACTGAGAAAAAATAATATCACCTACTAGGAATTTAAGCCAGGCACCCAGAATACCATCCCATGCTTTAACCACGAAGTTACAGGCTCATATGGTTGGGTCTGTGATTCCTGGACACTTCCTTTCTCTGACAATACTGCACCAACATAAATAAATAAATAAAACATCTAACATCTTTATATTCCTAGTTGGATATACAACACCAGAGAAAGAAGCCTATCCAGGAACATCACAGCCAACCACGTGAGCCTGTAGCTCAGTGGTTAGACTACTGCCCTGGTACTACAAGACCCACGGTTCGAGTCCCAGTAAAACACATAATTTCTTTCTCACTACAATTTGCGACTTTAAGTAAGTAAATAAACATATATACACGGAAGTATATAGAAGTCTCATTTACACAGGTGCCGAAGGAGAAAGACTGCAGTACAACAAACTCAAACGAAAAGGATAGTAAAACACACTATGCACATATTGTATATAAGTACAAAAAAAGTGACCGACAAGCTAAAAACTGATCTGCCGGCTAAATATACCAATAGTGAACTTAAAATCCTTCTGAAGTAACCAAGATCACATAAAAAAACAACACAATAAAAAGCAGATGAAAAAAAGAAAGAATCACAACCCATCACGTTTGCAGGTTGATGTAATGTACCTGAAAGAGTTTACATAAATTACCATAGAACACTGTCCATAATCTACACTCTGGTAGACAAGCAACGCGGTACTTACCCTAAAAAGTGAAGGGTTCTGGAGAGCACCCGGTGCAGGACAGCCTCCACCGGGGCTAACCCCACCAGGAAACCCCAAGGCTTCAGAACAGGCACGGGGCCTAGCGGCTGTAACCGAATTGATAGGAGCCTTGTACAAGATTTTGCAGCCGGTGTCCTTCGTGGTTATCACTGGTTTACCATGCCGGTTCAGAAGTCAAGCTGCTTATTTTACTACACAACCTACCCTCCAGCTACCGTGCACAGGTCTCTGCCGGTGGCAGTGTGCAACTCTTTCGGCTATGTGCACGCTGCCATAGAACCGCGGACGCAACACCAAATATGTAGGGGGGTGTCATCACAATACGAACGGTTTCCTCATAGGCTGCAGTTAGGGTTATATTTTTCACAAAGGTGGCTCTCCACCGTTTACGCAGCGAGGAAGCGAAATCATTTTTGAACTGTAACGTGCTCGTGTTGGACATCTATGCGTGCTAAAACTAGATAGTTATTTTGGTTTGGTATTTATAATCAGTGCTATCTCCCCCGCCCCGCATTCATCAATTGACGAGTCCCGAAAGCAGCCACGCGTTGGTAAGCTGTCGGGTCAGCTCAATGCTGCTGTGAAGAGACTGGGAGAGTGGTGGCTTTTGACCAGGCGTGCAGTAGATATACTTGATGTGACTCCCGAGATTGGCAAGAGTATCATACTTGATATCTGGGATAACAGTTGGTCACTTCAAGAAACCGCTGTTTGCTCCTAGAGAGTATATCGTAACGGTAGGGCGCTAAACTATGAACTTGATGGTTCTTGAGGCCTGCGTTTGAATCCCATAACAACCACTTGCGTACTCTGTTGGCATGAGACACTAAAAGAGTTATCGACGCCTCGAGGAAAAACTTTTAAATAATATCTGGACACAAAGCAGCTTGTATTTCTCATTAGTCTATATGTCTTATCCCCGTTATTTATTGCTGAGGTCCTATGCAAGCAAACAGCGTAGTTCTTGAGAGTTCGCCAGCTCTTATTGCTTCTTCCCAACTTGATGTCATATTACTTTGCTTGTGATAGCATAAGTTATTTCTGTGGCAACAAACTGTAATGTTACACGAGAGCATTATAATTTCAAGTAGTGAATAAGCTACACTACCGGTCAAAAGTTTTAGAACACCCCCATTTTTCCAGTTTTTATTGAAATTTAAGCAATTCAAGTCCAGTGAATAACCTGAAATGGTACAAAGGTAAGCAGTAAACTGCTAGAGGTTAAGAAAAAAGTTTAGGTTAGCAAAAACTGCTGTAGAGAAATTGCAAAGAAAGCCAAGGTGTCAGTGAGTACAGTTTCCTACACCATCAAAAGGCACTTGGAAAGTGGAGGAAACTCTGACAGGAAGAGGTCTGGCAGACCGAAGCACAACAGAATCAGAAGACAAGTTTCTGAGAGTCAACAGCTTGCGTGATAGGCGGCTCACAGGACAACAGCACAGAGTGACTGGCACCCTGAACCAAATGGGCTACCACAGCATTTTGCAGCGCCATGCAATACCCTCTGGTCTATGCCTAGTTGGTCAGGGGTTCATCCTACAGCAAGATAATGACCCAAAACATACCTCCAGGCTATGTCAGAACTACCTTTGAGGAAAAGAACAAGACGGTAGGCTTCAAATCATGGAATGGCCAGCACAGTCTCCAGACTTAAACCCCATCGAGCTGGTTTGGGATGAACTGGACAGAAGGGTGAAAGCAAAGCAACCTACAAGTGCAACACATTTGTGGAACTTCTGCAACAGTGTTGGGAAGAACTTCCCAACAATATTTGATGTCCATTGTAGAAAGAATGCCACTAGTGTGTTCAAGTGTTACAGTATATCTGCAAAGGTGGCTACTTTGATGAGTCAAATATTTAGATTAAATTTTGTTAAACAAAATGATTCTATGATTTCTTTTTTATCTCTAATTGTTTATTTGTTCTATGCTTTAATTTCAGAGTACATTGAGACATTAACCTGCGTAAATTTCAATAAAAACTGGAAAAATGGGGGTGTTCTAAAACTTTTGACCGGTAGTGTATAAAGCAGAGGGAACCTAAGGGTTAAAGGTCTTGTTTTTGTGGGAATTTATTTACTTATTTATTTAAGCGTTTTACCAGGGAAGCATACTGAGCAGAGTACCGCTTGATTCCAGATGCGCCGTGGGGGAGCAGGGGATGGGGGAAAAAATACAGAGATACAAAGCAGAATTACAGAAAAAATACATTCAGCAGATACAACTAGCAAAGGAGGAAAAAAATAAGTAAATACGAATATGATGGTGTGCAAATTAGAATATATACACCTACATGTTGTTGGCATTGAGGAGCAAGAACAATAATGCACCAGTAAAGGAGGTCACATAGAAAAGAAATAGACCCCCACGACTACCACCTAAAGGGCCTGAAATGCACGGCAAGTATGTCTGACTGGGTTGTATGAAAGCAACATTTTGTATTGGCAGCAATAGGGTCTGCAGATATCGAGTGAGGAGAGAGCTGTGCAGCAGAGCAGGCCTGATGCCAGGACCAATCAGAGTTATCTGCACGAGCAAGTAGTGGAGAAGTGCATCTTTAGGAGGGGGTTTAGATGGAGTGGGCTGGGGGCGTGTCTAATGATGGCTGGCAAGGAGTTCCAAATCTTTGGCATACGGTATTTAAAGGCAGCCTGGCCAGAGGTGGTTGACATGTGTGGGATGTGGAGTAGCCAGGAATCAGTGTTCCTGAACGAGTAGGCTGGTGGCAGGAGGGCTGCTAGGGTTGCTGCAAGGTAAAGGGGGAGGGTCTGTGCCCAAAATTTGGCTGTGGTCCTAACACAATGTAACAGTCTCCGATCATGGAGGGAAGGGAGATCTAAGGACCGGTGAAGGATGCAGTGATGGGTTGTGAGGGTGCAATCTAGGGCGAAGCTACAGAAGGAGTGGAAAAGAGGATCGAGTCTGGCTAGGGAGGACTTGGGAGCTGCACTGTAGACCACGTCCCCATAGTCCAGTATTGGGAGGATCATTTTTTTGACAATTTCTGAGCGTTGCAGGGGGGGCGCAACTTTGTATGGGTATAGCACCCAGCATGGGGTGCAGTTTCTTGTGGATAATCGACGTGTTCAAAAATCCAGATGCTGGTCAAGGCAGACCCCAAGGTATCTGAAGGACTTACAAGCCTCCAGAGGGGAGCCATCAAAGGTGTGGAAGATAAGGGGGGAGGGTAGTCTAGAGAGTTTAGCCCTTGTGCCGAATGTGAGGGAGACGGTTTTCTTATGATTAAGAAAGAGTTGATTTGAATGAAACCAAAGTTGGACATTCTCAAAGTCCTGTTGAAGCCTGATTGCTGCTTCAGAAGAGGATGAGCCTGAGGCATACAGTACTGTATCGTCTGCATACAAGTGAATGGAAGTATGTGGGCAGGCCAGGGGCAGATCGTTCAGGAAGATGGAGAACACTATTGGGCCAAGGACAGAGCCTTGTGGGACCCCTATAGTGACGGGGGGGTGGAGGAGCTAATTCAGACTGATTGGAACCTGCCTGCCAGGTATGAATTGAACCAACTGGTAGCCGAGTCTGAGAGGCCGGCTAGGGAGAGCTTGGACAGTAGCAGGGTGTGGGAGACCACGTCGAAGGCCTTAGTAAGGTCAATAAAAATGGCTTAGGTGATTTCCCCAATATCCATACCCGAGAGGATGGCGTCAGTGAGTTTTAGGAGAGAGGTTGTGGTGGAATGCGATTTCCTGAAACCAGCCTGGTAAGGAGTGAAGAAAGAGTTTGAATCGAGATATGCGGAGAGCTAGGAGAGGATGAGGCGCTCCTGCAATTTGGCTAGGATGGGGAGAAGGGAGATAGGGCAGTAATTTCCCGGGGAGGAGGGGTCACCGCCTTTATATAAGGTGATTACTGTAGCACGTTTCCAAGAAGATGGTAGTGAGCCATGCATGAAGGAGAGGTTAAAGAGAGCAGCCAATGGGCTGGCAATGGCTGGGGCAGCTACGACGAGCATTTTGGCGTCAAGACCCGAGGAGCACTTACCTTTGCCTGGGTTGAGGAGCCCTAGGTCTTTTAATACCTCTGAGGGTGTTACTAAGTGAAATGAGAAATTTTGAGGATGGGGGTGGTGGCGTAACTGGGGTTGAAGTGGATGGCTGTAGGGGGTTGGGCGGAAGCGAGGACAGGAGGGTGGATGCACAGTTTGTGAAGTGGGAGTTTAACTCAGTGGCCACCACACTCGGGGCAGTGACAGTGTTTCCTGCAACATTAAGGGCTGGTGTAGGGGGTTGGACCGGTGGGGACAAGAGGGATTTAATTGACTTCCAAAACTTTGTTGGGTGATTGAAGTTGGTGTTGAGGGATGCCTTAAAATAGCTTGATTTGGCCTGACGGGTAAGCCTTGTGCAGGCATTCTGCAGTGACCGATAGTGTTGGAGAGCCGTTTGGGAACCAGATGCCTTGTAGGCTTTCCAGGTGCGGTCCCTGATTCGAAAATGATCAATGAGATCAGTGGTCACCCAGGGCAAGTGATCCCAGATAGCCAGGAATCTTGACATGAAAAATTCAAGGGCAACATCAATATTGGGCGTGCGTGTGATAAAAGACCAATCAACATTGTGTAAGTCATTTAGGAGCCCTGTCGGATCCAGGGATTTATAGGACCTGGTGAGCAGAGAACGGGGCGGCGGTGCGTTACATTTGCAAATTTTCCATACCATATAAATCATGTAGTGATCGCTGAGAGAGTCTGGAAGAAGACCAGCGGCAGAAATACGATGGGGGTGTGAGGTCAGGGCCCAGTTCAATAGTGTATGTTTGTTTGATTTGTGGTTCAGGCGAGTGGGTTCTGTTATTTGCTGGGATAGGTTTAAGGCATTTACTCGGATACGTGTTTTGGAGCTAGCATTGGAGAACCAGTTCTGGTTGAAATCTCCAAGTATGAGCAGTTCTCCACCAGAGGCGAGGGATTTTAACGTGCACAAGTGGTCCAAGATGTCTGACAGCTGGGTATCCGGGGAGCAGTAGGACCCTGCTATGTACAAGGGATTTGTGTGAGGGAGAGAGATTTTAATGAGCAAAGAGTCTATAGCTTGCATGGTTACAGAGAGCCTGATTGGGGTAAACTGTAGCCTGTAGGAGATGAACATGGCAGTGCCCCTACCCCTCATTTTGCCACCGCAGTCCTGCCGAATGAGGGAGTAGCCAGGGATTGAGAATTCTGCATCCAGGTTATGGGGCTCAGTCAGGTTTCAGTAATGATTAGGATATCGGGGCACAGAGAAAGGACCTTAGGTTGAAGTGCCGTGAATTTGTTAAGGATGCTGCATATATTTAGATGAGCTATTTTGAGACCCTTTGATAAGTGGGGCGTGGGTGGAGAAAGGTGGCCATTACAGGAGGGGGATGGACCAGGGTTGCGCTCTACATCCCTGGTTAGGAGGAGAAGTAGGGGCAATAGTTGTTTTATAGCCCATTGGGCCTTGCGGAGGGTGGGGGGTTGCTGAGGTGTAAGCGGGCTTTACGAGGAGTAGAATAGAGGGGAGATGTTTAGGACTGTCAGCCCCACATGAAAGGAGGGAGGGAGGATGGCAGCTCCAAGTATACCATAGTGCATATAATATGGGAAAAGCTGCCCAGTGGTGGAGGTTGCTTGAGAGGGCTGTGTAGAATTTGTAGCATCCAGAATTAGGGAGCATGGCTGCTGTTGCTGTTTTGGGTAGGAGGGGGGGTATGGTGGATAATGTGGGTATGAGTAGGCAGAATAACACAAGAGAAAGAGATGACATGATGGACTTGATTTATTTGGTAGCATCAGCTGCAAGAGCGGCCACTAGTGTGGAGGGAGTATAATCTGCAGATGCCAAAGTGGGCTGATTGGTTCTGCTCACCAAGGGTGATGGGGCAGCTGGTGCGGAGCGCCGGCGGGGCTCCAATCACACAGCAACACCGCCTTGTCCCGTTTAGTAATAAATCATGGAGATGAGACCTCTATAGAAGACAGACAAAATACAAGCTGAATTGTGTCTAAATATTATGTTTTCTGATGTTTTTCCAAAGGCATCAGCTACTCTTTAAGCAATAAATTATCACTGGATAAGAAAAAAAAAAAAAATTAGATGAGCAGGCATTTTCACACACGTTCCATAAACTGTTTCAACTTTCCAGGTGCCACGGGTTAAATTGGGCAGGAACTCAGTCCCACCACCTCTTAAAAAACTGTAAGACAGTTTGACCAGCTCGATCATCTTTCTCCACTATTACAGGAGAGGTCCACCATCTACTTTTTTTTTTTTTATATATATACTTTATTTTTAATTCCTTAAGATAAGAAGTTTACAGTATTCACAGAGAACAAAAAGAACAACATTAAGCAGAAAAAACATTTTCACATTTACTTAATAAAGCATAAAGGAATTTTTGAATTTTTTAAGGGGATTATATAGGAAAATACAATATATTGCATATATACATTTGAGCCAACGAATATTATTCATTAATAGTCATCCTTGAATGGGCTCCAAGCTTTTACTCCCAACTGTAAATTTTAAACAAAAAAAAAATGTAATCCCTTAATCTTGTAGAGTCAAACCTCACTCCCCCATGAGACATTAGAGCCCTCCAAATAACCCAAGAAGGTAAAAAATTAAAAGAAGGGGAGAAAAAATCGTGGGGAAAAAAACCCTCATCAGTATACTTTAAATATTAACAGGATTAACCGGTGATATTCTGTAAAATCAGCCTCATCTTCAGCTTCAAGATCAGAACCTATATCCTCTGGCAGTTTTACATTTACATCAAAGAATGCTCTTATGGAATCAATATCTTCAAAGAAAAACATTTTTCCTTGAAATTGCACCCTCAAATGAGCTGGAGCTAAAAGATTAACCACAAGCCCAGCCTGCTTAAATTCTGACATTATGGGCAAAAAATGTTTCCATCGTCTCTGAGATTGAAAACAAAAGTCAGGATATAAATGGAGACGATGCCCTTTAAAGAAACATTGCCTAGTTATACGGGCCAACTGAAGAAGTTTATTACGCTCCAGCAAACTATGGAAAGGTATTATAATGACTCTTGCCTTCTGTGAATTGAGTTCTTCGCCTGATTAGGGGGCCTGTAGACATTTTCCAAAACAAGAGATTCCAAGGAAAAAAACAAAGTAAGTACATTTTCCACCATAAGTTTCAGCAACGAATCGGGTACTGCACCAGAAAAAACAATGAATCTAAGATTTCTCCTTAAAGCATTATTCTTTAATCGTTCTAATCTTGAAGCTTGTGCTGTCTGGTCATGAAGTGCGACGTTTACTGCACTCTCCAGTGTAAGTGTTCTTCCTGAAAGGAACTTTAATTCATTTTCATTCACTTTAATTGATTGCTTGGTATTCTGTACCCTCTTCTCTATTTCAGCACAGCGAGAATACATTTCTGCAAGTGAAGTCTATCCTGACTGTCGATTGAGGAACCTCTGTCTGAAAGTCGACAAGGAGTGACTGAATGGAAGCCAAAGTAGGTTTTCCTTGAGTTTTGGGTTTAGCGCCCTGGTCTGAGTGTGTTTGCATTGTGGGTGAGGCTCCTGCTCCAGCCATTGCAAGAGATCCATCAAACCCTTGCACTGAAGCTTCTCTCCCAACACTTATCCATTAGTCCAGCCAAAGAAAACTCAACAATACTGAGAGTATTTTACAAAAAAAAAATAAAAGAAACCGATTAGAATGTTAAGTTTTTTAGCTCAAAATGTGGAGCTCCAAACTAGCGTGTACTCTCTCGATCAACGCTCAACAGCGCCCCACCATCTAAATATTTCCAATTTAACCACAGCAGATGGTGTTATACATTGTTGCTTGTTTTCCTAAAACAGTGTTGTGTAACCGCAAATCCAACCGTACCTGTACTTGTTTAAAAATATGTAAAATGGAGGTATCAAGCCTGTTTTTCTGTATTTTATGTTCATTTGTCACCTGATCATTCGTGTTCACTTTCTGATGAAACAAAATCAAAATGCCAAGGGTACCTGGCAGTGCCAAGGTTTGAATGACAGAACATCCATAAACACACACACATAACTGAGTCGCTATGGATGTTGCAGTTACTACCCTGTCTTGTGGAGTCAAACAAGGGTGAGTGACCTGGGTTCTGATTTTCCTGAATGGGGGGGTTTGTATACAAATATTTTAAGTTCTGTGTGGTGACACCACCTAATATATAGTTTAAGTGAGCCTGGTGTCAGAGCTGTATAACATTCTGGGATGTAGTACCTCCCCACCTCCCACAGTGTCCTCTACACATGAAAAATCACAATATAACCTTAAATTCAGCAAAAGTGCAAGTAATGATTGTCAAAACCCCACTCAGCAGGCCAGGCCCTCTGCTCCCACAGTGCCAACCTCCAAGCGCAGTATTGTGAACAGGGTAACCCTCCTGTCAGTTTTGTGGGTCTGAATCACCTTTGGTCTCAAGTTGTGGAGGGATTCAAACTGTGAATCTCTTGCTAGCGTACCCAAATGTACAGACTCAGATAATTCTGCTCTTCGGGGAATGCCAGATATCTTTCGCCTACGGGCACCTAACCAGGTATACAAAATGAACCCTTAAAAACTCTATGGAAGACCTTGGATAAATTCTTATCTTTTCCCAGTTAGGTATTATCATTAAGCTTATGAACAGTTTAGTCAGCCTTAACCATCTGAAGTTCACATGCAAAAGAAATAACTTCGAAGGCACCAGGTTGTCTCTTTAAATATAAGAGGTTTACTTAGAGAATGGATAAAAATAGGTAAAATGTGTACACAGAATCATATATCACAACGCATACAATCACTTAACAAGGTAAAAAAAAAGTGCAAAAAAATTCCTACCATCATACAATTAGACTTGTTTATCTAATGTATCTTCTAACAGTACTTCAAGTAGATGTTGTTTCTTCAGAGTCCAACAGGAATGTGTCAGTTGAGAAACACAGAATACAAGTTTAAACTCTAAACCTACCCCTTCCACGAGGTCACCTATCTCCTTCCTGTGAAATATAAAAATTAATACACACAGGATGTCCCATCCCTCAGGAAGCATATCAAATACTGTGAGTTCAGCAAAACTCATTTCCAAATTATGACACTCTTAATTAAGTCTGTAATTGTCCAGTTCCTTCTTTGATCTATGAGCCATTTCCTTCTTCAAAGACATCACAGGAACATTTTATGACTAACTCTGCCAGATCTCACTGAGGTGTAATATGCTTTGTAACACCAGGTGAAATTAACTGTGCTTCCTCTCAAGATGTCATAAAATGGATATTTTCATTTCCTTTGGCATCAAAGCAAACTGAGATGTAAATCACCTTACAGAGATTTGCTGTTTAACAAATCCTGTCCTTTGAAGTGATACCTGGGGGGGGGGGGTCATTCCAGGAGCACAGGATTTCTCGTGACAATCACACTAAATTTTTATTTTACAAAAATCATAGTGCAAGCAGAACCAGCTGGCCCAGTGTCACAATCCTCCCTACCTAGACTGAATTTGGGAGCTCTATCCCCTGCATGGGATGAGCTTCCCAAATCAGTTTACTCCTCACAGACACTAGACAAGCCATCTGAGTTCTGATTGGTCGCTCCAGCCCTATGTAGGATTGTCATGTCATACCCTTGCAAAGCAAGACTCCATCTTAATCTACCATTAGTTTTTCCCATTTGCGTCCGCCAAACCAGGGGGTTGTGATCAGTTTGTACCACAAAATGCTGCCCATATAAGTATGGCTCTAGCTTCTTTAGAGCCCACACTATGGCAAGACACTCCTTTTCCACAGTAGAGTATGCATGCTCCCTGGGAAGTAACTTTTTTACTCAGGTACACTACCGGGTGATCTTTCCCTTGGTTGGATGTCTGACTCAGTACTGCCCCAATACCTAAGTCAGAGGTGTCAGTCTGAACTATAAAGGGTCTGCTATAGTCAGAACTTGTCAATACCAGCGCACTGCACAGTGCCTCCTTCAGTCTGGTAAAGGCTTTCTCACAGGCTGGGTCCCAGGTAATTTTCTTTGGCATCCTTTTCTTTACCAGGTCAGATAGGGGAGCAGCCAGGGCACTGTAAATGGGTACAAATTTCCTATAGTACCCTGCTGTCCCTATAAAACACCTGACTGTCTTCTGCGTTTCTGGTCTGGGCCACGCCTGGATCGCCTCTATTTTTATTTGGTTAGGACGGAGCTGTCCGCAACCTACCACATGCCCGAGGTAGGCTATTTCTCCCATGGCCACCTGGCACTTCTCAGCTTTGACAGTGAGCCTGGCCCTCTGTATCCTGCACAGCACTTCCCTAAGGTGGGACAGGTGTTCCTCCCAGCTGGCACTAAAGATGGCAGTGTCATCCAGGTACACCACGGCGTACTCCTCAGTACCATTTAACACCTGGTTCACCAACCTTTGGAAAGTGGCCGGGGTGTTGTTCATTCCGAAAGGCATTACTTTAAATTCAAATAAGCTTATCAGAGTGATGAAGGCTGACCTCTCCCTAACTCTGTCTGTTAACTCTACCTGCCAATACCCCTAGGTCAGGTCAGTGGTCGTAAGGTAGGTCGCCCTTCCCAACTTGTCCAGGAGTTCGTCCATCCGGGGCATCGGGTGGGCGTCTGACTTCTTGACTGCATTCAGTCCACAATAGTCCACACAGAAACAAGTAGAGCCATCTGGCTTGGGCACAAGGACTACGGGTGAGGCCCAGGTGCTGTGGGATCTCTGGATTACCCCTAAATCCAACATCTCCTCCACTTACCTTCTAATGTCCTTTTGGACAGCCTCTGACACTCAATATGCTGTCCTCCATATGGGCATCTATGTCCCTGTCTCCACATCATGCATCACTAGGGCGGTTAATCCAGGCTTGGCGCTAAACAATGGGGCAAAGTCTGCTAAAACCTCCCTTATTTCCTGGATCTTGTCCGGAGCCAGCTGGTGAGACAATTTTACTGCCTCCACAGAGGAGTCCCGCTTGCTTTCTTCCAGTAAGTCCAGAAGGGGGTCTCCTTCGTCCGTCCCCTGCCCAGGACTACACACTGCAAACACCATGTCAGCTCTATTAGCATATGGCTTCATCATGTTGACTTGGTACATCCTTTCTGTCTGTCTTCTGTCAGGTAACTCTATAATATAGTTCACATCATTTACCTTCCTAACTACTTTGTACAGTCCTGCCCACTCAACCTGCAGCTTGTCTTTCCGGACCGGAATAAGGACCATGATTTCCTGACCCACCATGTAAGAGCGAGCTCTGGCTCTGCAGTCATACCACAATTTTTGTTTCTGTTGAACAGCTGCCAGGTTGCTCTGGGCTGTCCCCATAAGCCCCTTCTGCTTTTCCCTAAACCTAAGGACGTAATCCATTATGGGAGTTCCCTGGGTGGCGTGCTTGTCTTCCCAGTCCTCCCGGATCAAGTCTAGGGGCCCACGTACCCAGCGTCCATATAAGAGTTTGAAGGGTGAAAATTCTGTCGACTCTTGTGGCACCTTCCTGTATGCAAACAACAGGTGGGGAAAGTATTTCTCCCAGTCCCTCACATGCTGTTCAGGAAACGCCCGGAACATTGACTTCAGGGTACCATTAAATCTTTCCACAAGCCCATTGGCTTGTGGGTGATATGGTGTCGTGCATCTCTGCACCATCCCACGCTTCTCCCACAAACATTTCATTAGGTCTGACATGAGGGAACCCTCTCGATTGGTGATAACCTCCTGTGGAAACCCAGCACGGGAGAAAATCCCAAGTAAGGCATCTGCCACTTTGTCTGTCATCGGTGAGGATAGGGCAACTGCCTCTGGGTACTGGCTGGCATAATCCACCACAGTCAGGATGAATCTCTTCCCTGAGGAGCTGTGGGTATTTAAAGGACCCACAATATCCATTCCCACCCTCTGGAATGGCTCCTCCACTATGGGCAATGGAATTAGGGCAGTTTGGGTTTTCTTGCCTGTCTTCCCTATTTCTTGGCACCGGTGATGAGACCTGCAATACTCCTTCTCCTGCTGGGTGAAGTTGGGCCAATAGAAATTCTGGGCCAACCACTGCGTAGTGCATGCAATTCCCAGATGACCAGATAAGGGAATATCATGCAGTCTTGAGCAACTGCTTGTGATACCCCTGGGGAACGACAAGCTGCCTGCCTATCACCCCTCCCTCTGTCTGCACAGCCTGAGTATACATCAGTCCATTTTCCCAATAAACCCTATGTTTACTGTCACCTCCTTGTTCTCCATCAGAGTCTGCCCAAGCCCTCAGCTTCTCTAGACTAGGGTCACTTCTCTGAGCAGCTGCAAACTCCTTACACATTCCCAAGGCATGGGACAGGTCTCTTTCAGTCTCTAAACTAGGGTCCCTAGAACTAGCATCAGGGCACTCGGGATCACTGTCATTCCTAACCCTCTGACAATGGGTCACCCCTCCCTCCTCGGAGTAACCCTCTCTAGCGGTGTGGTTAACTGCTACTGGGGAAATTTCTACCCCCTTTTCATTAGTCTCCATATCAGGGGAGACAGGCTGGGGAACCAGCCTCCCAGTGGTTTCCACAATGGCTTCTGTGGGGTTCAGGGAGCTACAGATTTCCCTTGCCGCTTGGCTGTGGGTAACTGCACACACCATCCCCTGTTGGAGATTGTTGCCAAGGATGACGTCCACTGCTGATGTTTTGGCTACAGCCACCTGTTGCACAGTTCCCCCTGGTTCACCCCAGTCTAGAAGAACACTAGCGTGGGGCAATGTTTTCTCCCCACCAATAAATTCTTGTACAGTGTCATATTTATTAGGTATAAGCTGACTAGGCTGTACCAGATCCCTGTTTACTAATGTCAGGGATACCCCTGTGTCCCTTAACCCTTGCATCTGTACACCATTCACCATGACTGGGTGCATGTGTTCCCTCATGTTCACAGGCATGCTTCCAGGGACACACAAACAACCCACTTCTTTCCTAGCCCTCGGTTGTGTAGTGCTCACCCTTTTGGGACACTGTCTGGCAATATGCCCAGTTTCTTTACACAACCAACATTCATTTCTTTTCTCAGAGAAATCTTTTCTCTGAAACCTGGGGCTAACTGGTTTTGGTGGAGGCAGTGAGGGTTTTAGCTGCCCTGAAGGTGCGCTTTTCCCTTTCTGCACTGCCACGCCCTCCCCATTCGCTCTCCGAGCAGGTCTGCTCTTGGCATAGTGTTCTGAGAGTTCAGCAGCCTTTTGCACTGTTTTGGGATCTCAGTCCTCCAGCCAGGTTTTCAGCTCTGCTGGGCATGCCCAGAAAAACTGTTCTAACAGAATCACATTTTCAATTTTATCTACAGAGTTTGCTTCAGTTCCTTCCCACCAACATTTTAAAAACTGATGTTGTTTCGTAGCTCATGTCAGGGCTTCTCCTGAGCATACGGAATTTAGCTCTGTATGATTTAGCAGTTAATTTAAATTTTTTTAACAGTGCAGCTTTAAGTTTGCTGTAATCATTACTGTCCTCATTGTCCATTTGACCCAGTGCATCCCGAGCTTTCCCGGTAAGTAGCGGGGATAGCTGGAAGCTCCAGGACTCCTAGGAATTTTAGCCTGAATACAAACTTTTTCAAAAGAATTTAAAAAGGTATCCATATCCTCCCCCTCTTTAAATTCGGCTATCAATTTGGAATTCAATTTGTAACCCAGTCCTGTAGTCCCAGTTAAACCCAAGCCACTTACCTGCTCTGGTGCGGGTGGTTGGAGTTGTAGCTTCTCCAGTTCATGTCGCCTCTGGCGCTCACGCTCCTCACGGTCCACCTCTTGCTGTTCACGGTCCGACTCTCGCCATTCTTGCTCCCTCTTCTCCTCTGCAGCTTGCTGGCATTCACGCTCCTCACACTTAGCCTCCAGCTGTTCCCGCTCTACCTCTCGTTTTTCTCATTCCCTCTTCTCCTGGAACTCCAGCTCCATTCTGCGCAACTCAGTCTGCAGTCTGATTACTTCTGGCTCCAGAATACTGGTGACCTTCCCCTGCTTCTGTGACCCTTCGCTGGCATTGGCTTTGCCGCCCTCCTCATCAGATCTGGACACTGCACTGGCCGCTAGCCCTTCCACACTCAAGGTTCGGTCCCTTACAGTCACTGTCTGTGACTCAATGCTCTGGGCATCTGCTACCATCAGGGCATCCACGAGGTTCTACTTGGTGGCTTTCACCTCGTACAGGACTCCTCTGTCCCTGCACAACTGCTTTAAGTAGTCTACACTGTGCCCGCTCTTGTTGGAAGCCATCTTCTTCCCTAACTACGGCTACTCTAACTTGCACTTTAAAAAAAAAAAATTAAACAGGTAGGAACTTGACTGTAAGCCAAGTGATATAGTTCTTTGTCCTTTTTAAAAAAAATAAATCACTGCCTTGTTTTACAATTGAGCTGACAGTATTAAGCTGACACACTGAACAATAAAAGCTTGTATTACCAAAATTATGCACACCGCTGCCATCCAATCTGTCAATTATCAGCACCGCTGCCAGCAATCTGTCACAAACCCACTCAGCAGGTCAGGCCCTCTGCTCCCACAGTACCAACCTCCGAGCGCAGTATTGTGAACATGGTAACAGAACAGGGTAGCCCTCCTGTCTGTTTTGTGGGTTCGAATCACCTGTGGTCTCAAGTTCTGGAGGGACTCAAACTGTGAACCTCTTGCTAGCATACCCAAATGTATAGGCTCAGATAATTCTGCTCTTCGGGGAATGCCAGATATTTTTCGCCTACGGGCACCTAACCAGGTATACAAAATGAACCCTTAAAAACTGTATGAAAGATCTTGGATAAATTCTTACCTTTTCCCAGTTTGGTATTGTCATTAAGCTTATGAACAGTTTAGTCAGCCTTAACCGTCTGAAATTTACATGCAAAAGAAAGAACTTTGAAGGCACCAGGAAGTCTCTTTAAATATAAGAGGTTTATTTAGAAAATGGATAAAAATAGGTAAAATGTACATACAGAATCATGTATCACAATGCATACAATCACAAGAACAAGGTAAAAAAAAAGTGCAAACAAATTCCTACCACCATACAATTAGATTTGTCTATCTAATGTATATCTTCAAACAGTGCTTCAAGTAGATGTTGTTACAGAGATCTGCTGTTTAACATATCCTGTCCTTTGAAGTGATACCTGGGGGGGGGGGGTCATCCCAGGAGCACAGGATTTCTCATGACAGACGATCACACTACATTTTTATTTTACAAAAATCATAGAGCAAGCAGAATCAGCTGGCTAAGTGTCACAATGATTGCTACCAATAATATGCTCATGAGGCAAAATACTGTATGAAATACCAATGAAATATTTATTGATGGATATTCACACGGGATGGAAAAATGCAAAGCAGCTCTCGTTTTGTAAATCTCGTGACTTTTGTGGTACTGGGGTCAAAGGTCAATGCCCGACTAGGCTCAGCCTGTAAAACATACTGTTGACAGCAGTAGTGCCCACCCCACACCAGGCAGTGCAATACAGTCACTATAGCACATGCTGTAACATTTGGTATTACCAGCCCACCTGTACTGGGAGCATGACCCATTTCCCACTGGTATCCGTATAAAAACCTTTTTAAACCTTAGGGAGCTCCCTGTGCTTCACTGGGTACCCAGTTGGTGAAATGGCACAGGCCTATTGGAGCTGCAGCTGGTTAGCCGGCGGTGGTACCCTTTAAAACCAAAAACACTTTTTGTTAAACCCAAACCCCACAGGCCATGCAACTGCTAAAATGGTAAACCTCAACTGAGCTATTTGTAGATCCTGGCCCAATGACCAAAGCTGTAGCTGTGATGGCAAACTTTGTACAAAATTGCAGGGCAAATCCTGAGAGTACTTACAGTTCTGGTGTTACCAGCTTCTCTGACAATGCTGTCTCTTCTTCTCATCTCAGCAGGTGCGAGTTCTCTGAGATAGTTGATCAGTTGGGGGAGAAGAGAGTATATCATTTGTGCCAGCTTTTTTGTTTCAGTGCGGTTATTTCAGTAGTTCAGTTGGGGGAGAGCTTGAAGATGCAGATCTCGGGTGCATCAGGATGTGGATCAGAGTCTCTGCTTCAGCAGTTATCCTGAGCTCCCTGGCTTCTCTCCTCCTCTGCAGAACGGACCAGTCTGGTAGCAGGGATGCACACCACACACTCACATGCAGATTTCTAGACCCTTGTGTGGTATGTTAGCCAGTGCCCAGCAATAGTACTAACCAGCCTTTTCCCTGGCTGTCTTCAGTCGATGCAGGCTTCAACACATAGCAGTACTCAGGCGCTGGTCACTCAGGTTAGCAGCTGTGGCACCTTTCTGTAGCAGCATGCTGTTCCTTGTTTTCACAGGATCATTCTCTTCTCACCAAGAGGTGTTGTCCTGACATGTAAGCAGGCACAATTATGGAGTCCTTGGGGTTAAGCCTTCCACCCATCCCGAGGAGGCTGATCTGGACTTCCTAAAGGTGTGCTACACTGGAGTAAAGTGGTGCCTCCATCTAGGGTAGTGATACAGGGTACCTGGCAACTAAAACACACGGTTCCAGCCCCCGCTTTATGATGTCCCATTTCTGGGTGATGTCCATGTCTTGACTTATGGTTGCCACATGCCTCCCCAGTACTGCAGCCATCTTACTGAAGTTGGCCCTATTAAAGTCAATGACCTTGGTGGCGGTACGTGTCTCTTCTCTGCCCAGCTCAAGGGAGAACCATACTGAATTATGTTCACTCCCCACTATAGGGTCCTTCACCCTCACATTCTGTACCTGGTCCCCATCCGACAAGATAAGGTCTAAGATGATGCCTTCACTTGTTGGCTGTCTTACCAGCTGCATCAGGAACACATCCTGGAGCGCATCACAGTTCTGCTGTTCAACCCCCACCAGTTTCCTGTCCTCCTCCGTCTGAGAGGGTGATCTATACACCACCCCCAGCCTGACCCTCTTATTTTTTGCCTTGTGTAAACTGACCCACAAGGATTCCATATTCCACTCGCCACCTTCTTCTCTATTACACTCTATCCCCTCCTTCCTTGCCATTTTCCCTGTCCTGACTTTATAACCTAAAGCCCAGTATTATTAAGTCCTATTCTCTGTTTTGATTTGTCCATGTTTCCGTGATTGCAGCAATATCTACCCCACTTTCCACCAAAAGTGCTTAGAGCTCTGGCATCTTGTTGCCCAGGCTACTTGCATTCATGGAGACTGCTACCAATCCTTTCCCTTGATCCCCATCAGCTCTAATCCTTTCCTCATACCTTCCTTCCATCTGTAGGAGTTTTCCAGTATCCTGAATTACCATATAGGGAGTCAAAGGTCCATCATTGACCTGAGCCTCCACTATCTGATATATATATGCCCTCCTCCCATTAGTTTAAATTGTAGTTTGACACCAGAAACTCCTCAGGTTTCTTCTTCGACAGCCGTACCTGCCCTGCTGAAGTGCAACCTGTCTTGGGCATACAGGTTATTCTTTGCCCATGTCTCTCCCTAATTATCTACTAACCCAAACCCCATAGACTCACACCACCCTCTCAACCATTCGTTAAATTCTTAAATATTTTTGTTAATTGTATGTGCTAGCTTTAGGTGCTAGCTTCAGGTATAGGCAGTACCTCTGAGAAGGCAATTGACAGCGCTTTGTTACTGTACACCCTTGCCAATTCCCTAAACCTTGCTTTAACCTCCTGAAGACTGTTCTCTTCTAAGTCATTATTGCCAAGATGCACTGCCAAGTGGGGCTTCCCCTCTGTCTCCTGTCACATGTGAGGGTGATGTGCCTCGCTTTGTGCACTCTCATCCCAAGCAAGCATTCCACCCAGACTGAGCTCTTTCTGTTCTGATTCTCATCCCATCTGATGCCTTTAATGATAGAGTCACCAATTATGATGACTCTTTAGATCTCCTCTTTGCTGCTTGAACCTTAATTCCCCCTCAGTGCCCCTGCTTCTGTCGCCTTGCTCCCCGGGTTTTACCTTTTCCATTGGCTTCCTCTGAATCCCCTACATGTACCACCTTTCCCCTGGAATTCTTATTGTCACCATGTACCAGAGCTACTGAAGTCCCCGTGTTCGTTCCTGAAATCCCCACTATAGAATCTCCTTCTGGAGGTTTTGCTAACTTCTCATTTCCTCCCCGTTATCCTTTTGCCCATCGTCCTTGGTCTCGACTCTGGGTTCTGGAATCCTCCACTCTTGTAGGACATCAAATGAGTTCCTGAGTAGGACTGGATTGGAGATGTGTCTCTGACCCCCCCTTCCTCAGCCTCCCTGAACCCACCGTAGTCTATCCAGCCCTCTGCTGAGGAATCCATTGGGGTGCTGGCTGGAGACATGGTGGTCTCTGGGTGGGGGCGAAGGTCCTCAGTATTCCTGCCAGCTCAGCATGGAGACTGGCTACCTCTGCTCTCAACCCAGAGAGGTACCTGCATGTGGGGCAAGCATCACAGTTTCCAGAATGTTCTCCTGAATACTGCTGCCCCGCACACACTGCACTGCACCACTCCTTGCATCATGCCTGAGTGTTCACACCACCTTTACCCTTGCTCACTACCACCAGCGACCCACTCCTGTTCTCTCTCTATCCCTTTACTGTGTCAGGTTCTCTTTTTTTTTTTTTTGCCTTGTTGTTTGTTCTGTTTCCCTTAATACTACACTACTTTCCTGCTGCTTTGATGTGCCCTCTTTTTTACTGTGATGCTATGCAAGATTGCAGTCCCACCTGACCTAACTCAGGAAGTAGTATACCATTTCCTGATTGTCCGCCTATAAAGATGGACTAGCCGGGGATGGGGGAAGGGAGGGCAGGCCTAAATACCTCTTCAATAGGAAAACAGTGTACACAGTCATGGAATTACACTCTCAGTAACAGCTCGAATCCCAAACAACACTGATTAAACTCCCCAGCACAAATTATCCTCTCAGTACAAGCTGTTACAACAACAAAATCAAACAGCAGGAACAAACACTTTCCTGTGGCTCACCCTCCTACATTCTCCAGATCCAAACTGACTCAATTAGCTAAAATGGCTCCTTGCTAGTTTCCCCTCCTCCAGCCTTCCTCTTACAAGGCTAAATCTCTTGGCAGTTTCCTGTGTAACTCCCCCAGTACAGAATTGCACTCTCAGCATACAAGCTAAAACCAGTCCCGCTTCAAGAGGTGCACAGTCTGCAATTGGAAGATGTCATGTACCGACCTGCACTCCTGGTACGTATACTGTCTGAAGTTTGAGAAATGACCCACAGGTCTACAGTCTGTGCCAAACCCTCCAGCCCTCCACTTTGCGGGGCCAGCACACCTGCCTCATTCTCTGACTCCCGGATGAATGCAACCCCCTGGTCAAGTCCATTGAGGCTTACTGGGCAGTTTTGGCAGCCCTAGCCACTTTAGTTTCGACATCCGCCTTGGGTTGGGTTGGGTCTGCCAATGTGGGGAGGTACTGTCAACCACCAACTAGGAGGGGGATCTAGGAATAATTATATCTGAGGCCCTAAAGGTTGTTGGACAGTGTGAGAAGGCAGTTAGAAGGGCCAGCAGGATGCTGGGGTGCATAGGGAGAGGCATCACAAGCAGAGAAAAGGAGTTGGTGATGCCACTATATAGATCATTAGTGAGGCCGCATCTGGAATACAGTGTCTAGTTTTGGAGGCCGCATATCAGGAAGGATATAGACAGAGTGGAGGCAGTCCAAAGAAGTGTTACAGAAATGGTACAGGGGCTGCACCAGAGCCATATGAGGAGAGGCTGAAAGACCACAATATGCATTCTCTAGAGATGTGAAGTTACTAAGGATGCTCTGTTGACATCGGATCCATGCATGCTCAGTGCCAGGCTTGCCAGAGGGTGGCGCCTGGCAGCGCGAGGGATAATTCAAGCATCCACTGGCGCGAGGGGAGCTGTTGCTCGGGGAGTCATTGAGAAGGCAGTGAAGAGTGGTTGAGGCCTGCTCCTAGGCCGAATGGGGGGGGGGTACCAGTTGTGGCCAGGGAGGCCGGGGTGGGGAGATTGCCCCCCAGCCCCAAAGTAGCAGCAGGATCTCCACCAGTCCACCGTGGGGAGCGCGGATGTTTCCGCAGCAACAAAGCAAAGAGATGAGTGTTGGAGCCTATCCGGCTACGTGAAAAGAAGCCAGCAATGGGGCGGCTACCATGGAGGTCTCGGGCCACTGATGTGGCAGAGAAGTGTTCCTCATGGTCCAGAGTGGCAGATTGGACCCTCGCCTGTTCCATGCCCACCCATGTAATTTAAGGAGCTGCTGTGGTGAACAAAGATAGAGCTGTGCCCAGAGAAAGAGGAAGGCTGCTGCCCTGTGTGAACCCTGCCTGTGGATCGGCAGGGTGGACAGCTGGTAGAGGTTGGACTGTGCCCATTGACATCAGAGCTCCAAATAGAGGAAAGTGCCTGAGGTAGGAGTTGCCCCGCTCCCACTGGCGGAGCTAGTAATTTAGAGAGACTGCCTGTACTGAGAACCCTAGAGTGCTGAGGTGAGGGGAAGGAGCCCTTTATGGCTCATAAAGCAAGAACTGAGGTGTGAAGGATCCAGGCTTGAGACCCAGGTCCCTCAAGTAGCTTGTGTCACGGCCGTTATGCCATAGAGTTCTTTGAGGAAAGTGAAGGAACTGTAAATACCCCCTCTCCATGGAGCCGACTGAATTGTGGCTTGAGCCTTTGATTTTTTAAATAAAAGGTGCCTGATTGAATCCGATTCCTTGCCTGGATTGAATCATTGCTGTCTGAGCTTAAAGACTGTTGCTGTTGCATTCCTAGCAAAGTTTATTTTCAGACAATAAATTTAAAGCCTGTGCCCACCAGTTGTGATGAGGGAGAGATAACATCAGCCTGCATCTCGACAGAGTCCACGCCATCACTGAAAGAATCCTATTTCTACATATCAAAAGGTACTGTGTGTTTTATTGCCCTGCTACATCTGCTGTTACTGCTTACTCAGAGTGCTGGTGCCCCCCTCCCCCCCCATTTTTCTCAGCAAACTAATTCCATCAAAACCCCTAGATAGGGAGGGGAGGAGGATAGCCAGACTGAAGTGCCATCCCTGGGACTGAGAGTGAGTGAGCTGCCTACCTGTTCCTGGACTGTGTGAATATTCTAGTCAAAAACCCAGGGCAGGAGCTAAAAGAAAAGAGTATTTTACAAGAGTTGCACCTGGATGCACAAAAGAGAGCAAGGAAGGGGTTACAAGTATACATACCTTAAAGGGATCAATAAGGTACAGGAGGGTAGCATCTTTCAGAAAAGAAGATGGACAAGAAATAGGGGGCATGAGATGAAGTTGGAGGGAGGAAGAATCTTGGGTAATGTGAGGAAGTATTTCTTTACAGAGAGGGTGGTGGGTGTTTGAAACAGCCTCCCAGCAGGGGTGGTAGGGGCAAAAATGGTGGAGGAATTCAAACATGAATGGGTCACACACAAGAGAACCCTAGATAAAGGGAAGAGTAGGAAAGCCGCAGATCAACTACAGTCTGCAGCTTAAGTTAATGGTAGAAAAAATGGTCAGACTAGATGGGCTGGGGGTCCTTATCTGCCAACAAATTCTATGTATCTGTGTTACCACCCACATGAAACAATACATGAACTGCCCACACAGTCCCTCCCCCAAACCAATGATGCTGCAAATAATGACAGTCCCAAACCATAAAATGCAGTATTAACACGACCAGTTTATTTGAAATGGAGGGTACAGAAAGAACAAGGGGTAGCAAGGGAAGAATAGAAGCGAAGGGTTAGCACTATCTCTGTGCTCTAGCTGTAACCCCAGACAAATATTTAAATGGGAAAACAATTACAGATTTACCCCACAACTCTGCCCATCCCCTGGCAATCCTCAAGCTCCAGTGCAGGTACACCCATTTTAATTCCCCCCAAAGGCCAAGGGTGAGAGATCTCTCAATAGCTGCAGTGCAGTGGGAACCACACTGAGGACACAAGTACTGCCAGCAGAGTGGAGCTCGGTGGCACGTTTAAACGGTTGTAGGAAAATGTGAGGCGCGAAAACATTCAGCTGAGGGAGGGTGCAGTCCACTGATCTGTTACTGCTGCTGTTTTTATTATTTTCCACAATAAAGTATTATCCTTCCTGAATGCAACACTGTGCATTTCTTCTGGTGAAAGTGGTGACTGAGGAGCAGAGCGCTCAAGAAGCAGTTAGTGTTCATTTTTGCTTTGGCACTAGCGCGTGTTGCTTCAAGGTACCTCTTTGGTGACTGATATTTGTATTTTCTCAGCTGCTCTGCTCTGCTCTGCTCTGCTCTTCTCTCTTGGCTTGTCTTCCTGAGGCCCGTAACCTGGAAGCAGGTAGGTGCTTTCTTGGATGGGAGAATCAATAGGAACTGCTCCCTGTCTGTGGTGGGTCGGGAAAACCCAGCTCCAACGTGCTTGTAGAAATTTAGTTTCTGCTGAAGACTGTTTTTTTTTTTGTTTTTTTGTTTTTTTGTTCTAATGAATACTGTACTCTGAGACTCAACACTTCTAGTCTGCCAGGCCTGCAGTGCCTAAACAGACAGGGGCAAATGGGCCCACACCTGGACACACAGTCACTCTTCTGAGGGTCTGATTAGACTCTCAGTTCAAACTGAACTGCCTACTCACAGCCTAGCCCCTCAAAATGCTCGCACTGCAACATTCCAAAGTGACTTATGCTGCTGCAAAAATGGCTTTGCGAACATGCTCACTGCTCTCTTTTAATTCCTGGACCCAGTACTTTCCCAGGGATCGGGAAGCCTTTTTCTTTGCACCCAGTGGCGCAATCAGGGCTTGGTCCCCAGCTCTGAAAATATGCTTCTGCATGTGTGTAGTAGCCTGATATTGCTGCCATGCTTCTCAGCCTTCTTCAGCTCCTGGGCCGGGGAAACAAAACTAGCCATTTTTCTTTCATTCCTTCTCTGTCCCCTGCCCCCAGTCCCTGAGACTCTGGAGGGGCCCAAGGTTAAAGGGTGATAGGCAGCAGTGGCCATGAATTTCCTTCAGTGTCTGGGCCGACGACGAGTAATCCAGGTTGAGTTATCACTTCCTTCAGTTGATGACATCACTGAGCCTGTCGCAAGCAGTTACTACTGCAACCCACTGGGGGGACACATGCTGGACCTGGTCTCCTCACTGGGGCTTGAGATTGAGAATCTCAGAACTAATCGGGTCATTTGGTCTGATCATTGCACAGTGGAGTTCTTGCTCAGGGCACCCTCCGAGATCCCTCCCCCTGCAGAGATGGTGAGTTACTGCCCATTGAGGGGTTTGACCCAGGAGGGTTTTTTGGTGGTGGCTAACCTATTTAGTGTGGACAGTGCATGCGGGGGAGGTGCGGATGAGGCAGTTGATGCCTATAATAGGGCAGTGACTGAGGCACTCGACTCCGTTGCACCGGTCCGTGTATGACCCAGATCTTCTCACTTGAGGTCCCCATGGTTTGATGGGGAGCTCAAGGCACTGAAGATCAAGGGTCGGAGGTTGGAGTGCTGCTGGCGGGGATCCAGTTTGGAGGCAGACAAACTGGCCCTGCGTGCACACTATAGTGTGTACCGGGGGCAATCAACCGTAAGAAGGCAGTGTTCCTGCCCAGGGAGATTGCTGCTGGGAGAAACCGACCAGCAATGCTTTTTTGGACTGTGGACAGGTTATTACATCCTGCCTGTCTTCAGCCGAAAATAGCAGTTTCTGAAGCCCTGTGCAATGAGTTTGCTTGGTTTTTCTCAGACAGGGTGTCCGCCATCAGGCAGGGAGTTCCGCCAGTGGACCGTATTATGGCCAACAGTGGTTGCCTAGACTGTCAACAAAGCACTCCACCCGGTTGGGGGGAGTTTAAACCAATGGAGGTGGCTGATGTCATTGAGGTGATCTCAAAAATGAAGCACACATACTGTGAACTGGACCCGGCGCCGACACGTTTCTTAGTGGGATGCGACGACACTGTTGGTCCGGTGTTCGCCTTGATTGTCCGATGTTCCTTATTGGAGGGGGTTGTCCCAGACACCTTGAAGGAGGCGCTGGTGAGATCCCTCCTGAAGAAGACATTATTGGACCCTGACATCAAGGTGAATTATCGACCAGTCTCCAACCTTTCATTTTTAGGAAAGGTTGTGGAGAAGATTGTGACGCATCAGTTGGGTGATCACCTTGTGGCATTTGATATCTATGAGCCACTCCAGTCAGGTTTTCTTGCAGGACATTCTGCTGAAACCACATTAGTTCAGGTGCACAATGGTCTCCTCAGGGCGAGAGATCGAGGGGAGGGGACAATTCTCGTTCTACTCTGTCTCTCCTCAGCTTTTGACACGGTGGACCATTGGGTGTTACTCGATCGCCTGAGAAGCTTCTGTGGACTCACTGGTACTGTCGTTCGCTGGTTTGAGTCCTTTTTGACAAACAGAAGACAGAGGGTGGTGATTGGGGAATTTTTCCTCATCTTCTTGCCTTCTGTCTTGTGGGGTACCTCAGGGCTCGGCATTATCACCGATGTTGATCACCATATATATGCTACCCCTGGGAGAGATCATTAGGAAGTACAGCTTGGGGTTTCACTGTTATGCCGATGATACCCAGCTGTACTTATCCTTTGCCCCAGGAACATCCACTGCGGTGGCTGTATTAAACAACTGTCTTGCAGAGATCAATGACTGGATGGCCTCCAGCTGGTTGCGACTGAACCGCGATAAGACGGAGGTACTGGTGGTGGAGTCGAACCGGAGGCATGTGAGGGGGGCAGACTCTGGACTTGTTCTAGGGTCTGTCACATTGGTGGCTTCCTCTAAGGTGCATAATCTTGGCGTGATATTTGATAGCAGTTTGACGATGGAATACCAGGTGTCTGCCGTTGTCAAAGGGAGTTTTTTTCATCTGAGAAACATCTCCAGGATTAGGCACCTGATTCCGCCCTGGACCTCCCCACCTTGGTACATGCATTTGTAACATCTAGGTTTGACTACTGTAATGCCCTCTACCTTGGGGTCTCGGGAGGCACCCTCCGTCAGCTGCAGCTAGTGTAGAATGTAGCTGCCAGGTTATTGACAGGTTAGTCGAAATACTGCCATGTCACCCCAGTGCTGCGGGAACTGCACAGGCTGCCAGTTCAGTGGAGGGGTGCTTTTCAAGGTGGGCTTGCTCACCTATAAGGCCCTACATGGACTGGGCCCTTGTTACCTGGTTGACCTTCTCACACCCGCTGCCTTAGTTCATCCCCTCTGGTCCTCCATGAGGGGCCTCCTGACAATTCTGAAGACAAGATTGAAAACTGCCAGCGATCGAGCTTTCAGTGTCGTAAGGCCTGTCTTCTGGAATTCGCTCCCATTATTGGTGAAGGAGGCCCCGTTGGTGGAGTCTTTTATGACCCACCTGAAGTTTCATCTGTTTAGTCAGGCCTTCTCAGACTTTGTCTGATACTATTGTTATTAGTCCTTTTTTTAAACTAAAGAGGGTTTTATATAGTTAGTGGGTTTGTATGTTAGTATATTTTGTATTTATGTATGTGGAAATAAAATTTTTGTGTTTTGTACGATGCCCAGAGCCTCTGGGATTGGGCGCCAGAAAAATAAAATTTGCCTTGCCCTGCCTTGTCCTGAATGGTACCCTGGTTCTCGTCCCATCAGGGCTTCCAACAGAAGATTCACTGCTGCCCTGCCGGTCCCCGTGGCTACAGTCCCAGGGGACCAGAGGGTGAAAAACCAGTCCAGGGACCAAGGAGACATAAACAGCTAATGTACTGCTTAAAACTAATATTAGTTTCTAAAAGCAATCAACCATCAGATTTGGGGGGGAGCTTACACATTCCCCCCGCCAGACTCTTGGCACCCTCACTAAGACATTGTCCATGCTGCCCGTAAGCCCAAATGGCAGTAGCATAATCATTTATATAACCAATATATACACATTGCTAACACCTGATGCGTATCTACTCAGAGTACCTACACATATATACATACTGAACATTTCTTGCCAGACAATTGTTGCCTATCTCTTCATGGGTAGAAACGTATAACAGCACTTTACATTTCCCCACTGTTAACTGTACCTCTGAACAAAACCTAGGAACAACAGGTAAAGCATACACTAATGGGTACTATGGATTTATGCACCACATGAAGCGGGAGGTCAGAGGAAGCACAGAGGGTGTCATAAGTGAGCTTGATATTGGGCTTGGGCTCATGTCCAGACTTTCTGGGTAACACTGCTTCTTCCTCAGGAACAGGAGATACGACTTCCTCTTCCAGATCTGTGTCCAGCACAAGGGCAATGTCAGGAATATCAGGAATTACTTCAGTCTCTGGGATGTGTTCCTCAAAACTCAACTGCACTTTAGTGTCCATCACAGGCTCTACAATTGCTTAATTATCACTTTCTCTGGCACAAAAGGTATAGCTTCAGGGTTCAGCTGGTACTACAGTTCAGCATTTACAAAGGCCTCAGTGGGGGCTGTACTTGTGGATGGCTTTGAATTTCTCCAGTCCATTTGTGGAACTAGGGTTACTACCTGTCCTGATTTTCGCAGGACAGTCCTGATTTGGGCAGCTGTGTCCTGCAAAAAAACATGAAAAATACTAAATGTCCCGATTTTATTGTAGAAAAAATATTTTCCTTGGCATACACTGCAGTAAACTGGGTGCTCTGGTGCAACATATGGGATCATCGTCACTGTCATCAGAACTGTCGTACACTGGATCTGGAACAGAAGCTGCATTTGGAACACTGATATAGTTACTTGGCAATTCAGCTGTCTAGGGAGTTGTTTGACTTCAAGTCTTTGGTCTCCGTTCCACTGAGCAATCACTTTCCGTTGTAGGTTCAAGCATAATCTCTCAATGGCAAGGAAATGGTTTCTGTGAAGTCTTTTCCAGGCCTCTGCCTTTTTCCTGGTGAATCTTGTAAACAGGCAAGCCTGGCATTTGTTCTGCTATTGTATAAGATTCTGGCACCCAACAATCTTGGATCTTGTGTTTCTCTTGCAGGCCCAAGTTTCTGAAAAGGACACAGTCTCCAACTTGTAATGCCTAGTGATGAATATCTTTGTCATACCTGTTCTTGTTTGCAAGGCTGTTCTTGGCTGCTGCCTCAGAGGCGACTTGATATGCTTTCTGCAGTTGATGAAGCAATCTCCTGGTGTATTCTAAATATGTCTCTTTGGATGCGCCATATGCTGAGATTCTGAAACATAGGTCTACTGGAAGCAATGCTTCTATGCCAAACATTAGGTAGAAAGGTGATCTTTGGGTGGCATCATTTCATGTGCAGTTGTAGGCACGTACCTGGTAACTTACTTTCTGACTCCATTTAGGTTTCTGAGCTGGGTCCATGGTGCCCAACATGTCAAACAGGGTACAGTTAAAACAGTCAGGTTGAGGGTCCTGTTGCAGATGATAAGGTGTGGTTCTGTACTTCTGGATACTATATGTTGCAAGGAATTATTTGACCATTCTATTTTCAAAGTCCCGCTCTTGGTCAGAATTGATCCTTTGAGGGATGCCATAGCGATTTACGTATTGTTGCAGCAGTTTTACAAAGGTGGTTGGTTTCTGATCTTTTGTGGGGGTATGCCTGAGCATATCAAGTGTAGTGATTGATTATCACCAGGATGCTGGCAACGTTTTTTCTGTCAGGCTCTAATGAAAAAAGTCCATGCATGCTAACTCCAGTCACCTACGGGTTTTGATATTTGATCAAAAGTGCAGCTCTTTTTGGTAAAATCTTCTTTTCATGAATCATAGGCAGATTTGACAGTTTTCTTTTGCCATTTTGGACCAATCGAACTGTGCTCTCACTAGGTTCAAGGTACGGTCAAACCCCAGTTGACCCATGTCATCATGTAAGGATTTGATAACCACTTTCCTGTACTTCCAGGGCAACACCAATTATTTTCTAGGGAACTCATGATGGGCACTATCGTGGCTGGTCCATATCAATAGTCCATCTTTTAGTGACAGCCTGCTCCAATCTCTCATCTCAGTCTCCAATTACCTCGCCTCCCTCGACATTTGCAAATGTCCCTAGCTTCATGAGTCATGCAAATCTACCGCTGTTCTGCACTTAAATTTCCCTGTGGCCTCTTGATTCCTCCCATCCCCGCTCTTCCTCAGCTGCAGCTACTGTACACACTTTGTTCCTTGTCTCTGCCTGTGAATTGTCTCCTTGCTGACTTACCAACAGCACTGTCATGTTTTGTACATTACTAACAGTAAATTGTGCCTTTTTGTCTGTTTTGTTCCTATTATACTGTGTGATATGTACCTCATCTATGTACTGTGCAACTTGCACGTCTGTGTAACTGTTTGGAATCTTGTATTGTGCAACACTGTTTATGTATTTGTTTTTACCTGTTCCTTGATTTGTACTCTCCCAAGTCATGCCTGAAAATAGGCAGTTCTGTCTAGTGCACTTACCCGGGTTACCAAAGGTAAATAAATAAATAAACAGTGGGACATCGGGGTGAGTTACAGGTATGTGATCTGTATCATGTCCTTTCTCTAATGCACTTACCACTCCATGTAATACACAGTCTTCTCTTTTCACTTGTTTTAATTCTAGTTGGCTCAGCTGGGGCAAAGAGAGAGGTCCAAGCCAATGAAACTGAGGTAAGCTGCTAGAATGGCATCTGAGGAGGCTTACAGCATGTCATTGGCACTGTATGGGTTTGCAGGAGTGGTGTGCTCAGTGGTGTCGAACTGTAAACACATTGCCTTTACTGCAGTACTCAAAAGCTTGGTACTTGAAGCTCGTTGCTCCGAGTGCAGACGTCTTGATGATGTATCCGCATCAATATTGCTTTTGCCACTGTTGTATTCTAAGCTTTAGTTACAACTCAATAAAGCCAATAGCCTCCAATGTCCAGCTGCATCTAGTTTTCCTGTGGTGTTCACGTAAGTGAATGGGTTATTATCTGTCCTTACTGCGAACTGGGCCTCATGCAAATAATCATGAAACTTTTCAGTGACTGCCCACTTGAGGGCCAAGAATTCTAGTTTGTTCACAGGATACAGTTTCTCCGATGGCTTCAAACTACGACTGGTGAATGCCACTTGATGAAGTCCGCCTTTGTGCTCCTGGTACAGAACTGCTCCCAGTCTATTTTAGCTGGCATCTGTATGCAATATGTGGGGTTTTGTAAGGGATGCAAACCCTAGCACTGTGCCTCACTCAGGCATTTGATAATCTCTCTGAAGACTTTTTCACATTGCTTGGCCCATCTGTCACCAAAGAGTTTGTCTACTTTCCAGTGCTCTGTTGGAGGATTGCTCTCCCAGAACAGGTTTTCTTTTTGTTAGTTGATGGGTACCCTTGGGTGCGGTTATTCAGAGGATGGACAGCCATGGAGTGCTCTTTCATAAATTGTAGTATCCACAAAATCCGAGGAATGGCTGCAGGGCCTTGAGATTGTGTGGCCTGGGCCAGGTGGTTAGGGCCTCTGGTTTGGCTGGATTTCTGTCTGTACACCATTTTCAGAAATGATGTTGCCCACATACTTGACCGAGGGCTGGCAAGACTGGCACTTGTGAATGGACAGTTTCAGGCCAAAATCGTCCAACCTGTCCAACACCTTCATAAGTCTTGTTTTGTGTTCTTCCACATTCTTCCAAACACTATCAAATCCTCAAGATACATGAATACTTCCAGCAGTACATGTCTCCCATAGCTTTCTCCATCAGTCTGTGGAATGTTGCTGGGGCCCCTGATATGCCTGGGGGCATCCTCTCAAACTGGTAGAACCCCAGAGAGCAGATGAAGGCTGATTTTTCTTTATCTTCTTCCACCATAGGGATCTGATAGTAACCACTGTGTAGATCCAGTACAAAAAAACACCTGCTTCCTGTCAGGCTAGCCAGGGCATCTTCAACTCAAGGCATGTTGTACTGGTCAGGCATTTTCTTCTTGTTCAGAGTGCGGTAATGTATGCATATCGGTATGGTACCATTCTTCTTTTTGGTCACCACGATGGGTGAAGCATAAGGACTTCTGAATTCCTTGATATTTTCCACTGCCAGTAGTTCCTGGAGATAGCAGTGGACATCTTCTATGTCACATGGGCCCAATCTCCAAGTTCTCTCCTGAAAAGGGTGGTCATCTCAAAGGCGAATGTGGTGCTGTTCTCCATGGACACATCCCATGTCCCGCTCATGTAAAGAGAACACTTTCTGTCATTTGGCTAGCTTGTTACTCAGGCTCCACTAGTAGTGATAAGGTATGGGCGAGTCTCCAAAGTCAAACAGTCCAGGGTCGATCTCAGTGGCAATGGTTACTTCAGGGTCCATTCCGGTCACACTGTCAGCATGAAAGATATGTGCCAACACTTGGCCCTTTCTCATGATGACAGTCTTCTCTGGCTTGTTCTTCACCATTACAGTCACCTGTCTTGCCCGGGGGGTAGCAGGTGAAACATAGACTCTGACGGCAGATAAGGGCCGCTTGGCCCACCTAGTCTGCCCATTTCCCTACCTACAGGATAAGCTGCAGATCCTAGTTAACCAACATCCAATTTCTTCCTACTCCTCCACAAGAATTGCCTTATGTCTGTCCCATGTATTCTTGAATTCTGCCACAGTTTTAGACCCCACAACCTCCTCAGGAAGGCTGTTCCATGCGTCCACCACCCTCTCTGTGAAAAAATACTTCCTCACATTGCCCCTGAGCCATCCCCCATTTGTCTTCAAATTGTGTCCCCTTGTTCTTGCACCACTCCTCTCTGGACCATCAGTCCTTCTGGTAAGCTGTGTTCAGTTGGTGCATCAATGACGAGGGCAGGTCTGGCTGGCTGATGCTTGAACTCAGCTGTACTGACCACACTAAAAAATAGACCAAAAAGGGACATTAGGAAATATGCCTTTATTCCAAGAACTATTAGACTATAGAATAAATTAATGGAGGAACTGGTTTCTTGTAACAACTTTATAGGTTTCAAAAGTAAGCTGGATAAGTATATGATGGATGGTTGCGGCCCAGCCACGAGCACTGAGAAGTGGAGGGCAATAACTTAATGGTCTCTGGCCTTCTATTTGCCCTTAGAAAATGGTCACGAAAATCCCCAGACTCTGATTGGCTGTTAGCACTGGCAAGGTGGTCATCTATCAGGCAATAGAGCTCGAGCATTAAAAGTGCCAGTCTGATAGAAACCTCATAACATATATCAGTATGCAAATAGAATGTTCATTTTTAAATGCAGCCATTTTTTTTCTCACAGCTTAGCGAGTGAGTTTGTGCCCCCCAGAACCAACCGAATAATAAAGAAGTTGCATAGTACCTTATAAATAAGTCAAGGAGCTAAAAGAACATCAGCGATCATATGTACTCATAGTGAAAACACTCCACAGGCATCAATACAAAACCGCATCTTTGTTTCTCGCCCCAGAAAGCTGGCAGCTGAATTTGAAGTCCCAAACTGGCAGCACACATCCCAAATGGATGAGAGTAGCAGGCAGAGTCCCGTAGGTTGCAGCCACAAATGACACACCATCCGACTTGTTTAATAAAGGTAGCGACCTCCACAGTGCTGATTTAAACTGGTTACTAAGTCAACAAAGCTAAGAAATTAAAAATAAACTAGTGGCAGACATCATGACGAGCATTTTCTACCTCCACGGATATTGCACAGCTCGTCT
Organism: Neoceratodus forsteri; assembly: GCA_016271365.2. NCBI lineage: Eukaryota > Metazoa > Chordata > Ceratodontiformes > Ceratodontidae > Neoceratodus > Neoceratodus forsteri. Next base: position 687,572,154 of record CM028134.1, read on the forward strand.
ATCTGCGTTTCTGACATAATGCCTGTGCCATAGAAATATAGCATCATGACCCCATCTGTGTAAAATGGACAGTAGGCTAGTGCAGTTTGAGCTATGCCCCTATGCCTTTGCGCCGTTTTCCTGCAAGAAAAAAAAAAAGCACCGCTCGAGAGAACACTCACTGGAGCCACGCCACAGTGGTACTGTTTCCCTATAGACAAATGAAGACCCCCAGAAAAACTGCAGAAACCACAAACAATTTTGTTTATTAACCATCACTTTCCTGAATTGCGGACTACCGTGGTCTGTGTCAAGTTACTGCCCGCACTGAAACTGGCACTGTAGACTCTGCTTGCGCAGCATTTGACCTGATGAAAAAAGCTACCTCGCTTTGAACTACAAAAATGAAAGGTACCTCACTGTACTTGAAGCTCAGCACTTTCCCCTTATCCCACTGCACTGTATTTTGTCATGTGGGGGGTTGGGGGCAAAACAGCAGGCAGGCAAGCATTAGCTGCAGGAGATGCTGCTAGGAAGAAAACTATTGGCAACAAAAACACAGCCCTGCCTTCTAGTGGTGATACTAATACAGGGACTACTTTACCAGCAAAGTACATTTTAGTAGTTTTTTTATTTATGTTTTACATATGTTTTATTTATTTTTTATATATTTTTTCAAGAATTTCACCTATAGCCCATTTTCGAAGTGCAATAATACCCTCCAGGGTGGGCGGTATTTGGCAATACCGGACCTTCCAGGAGCTATAAGCCCCTCTGCCTGCAGCATCAGGACTCATTACTCCCCTGTGCAGTCCAGTATTGGCCAGTACCGTCCTCCCTGTTGGGTATTATTGCTTGCTTAGACCCGAGTATAAACCCGAGTACACTTGACACAGTGCATTGGGCGGCAAGACCACTTCCTTGCTGTTAACTCTACTAATCTCACCAGTGGGCCCTGTGATCACCACTATCTTTGGGATGTCAAGTTTCTAGCTCACCGTTTACACAATAGCTTGCAATAGCAGACTCTGTACAGTATCTCTGTTCTCCTCCTCTCTCTCTCATGCACCGTTTCATGTAATTGTCCAGGCTGTGTGTGGGTGTTGATGTACAATATGGCCGCCACTACACATTCAGTCACTTCACTACCAGTCTAGCATTGCTTGTAAAGTGATTTGTGGTACATTGTATATGAAAAGTGCTATGTAAATGGTGACTCTTCTTCTTGGCACATTTGGGTCAGCGTCCCAAACATGTCTGCACTGATTCTAATTAACACAGGGGTGTCGTCCATGGCCTTGGATTCAGGATAGATCTGTGCTATGGCATCAGTTTTATGTGACATTTCCTTGTCCACTCCAGGAAACTCAAATTGCACAACAAAATAACCATCATAAGGATAGCTGGAGTCACTCAGGCCCCACAGGGTGAGTCCTATGGAAGACAGGAGAGGCAGGTGCCTTAAGTGGCCGTTGTAGAAAGCATGGTGAATAATAGTAATTTGTGATCCACTGTCAAGTAACGCTTTACAAGCCCATCCTTCAATAAGGATTTGAATGTGTGCTCTGGGATCCAGTAGCCCTGAGGGCAAGGTGCTACCTCAAGAGATTTCAGGGTCCATCCACTTCACGGAGCATTGTACTGTCAGAGACCCAGGTTGCTTCCTCACTGAGCTCCACTGTCATTTCCCTGCGGCTGTTGGTGTCTTCTCCATTTCTGTTCTATGAGCTGCTGGTTTTCAGGCTTGCTGCACCCTTGTGCTAAATGTCCATCCTCTCCACAGCAAAAACAGAACAGTCCTTTTGTGGACAGTGTTGAGGGCTGAGGCCTGACTCTTGGGACAGAAGAAGGATTCCGTGGTTGTCCATGATCGGGTAACCAGGAGTGAGGTTGTGGATGGGTTGCCGTGCCATCTGTAAGGCTTTCATATGCTCTCTTTGATTTCTTTCAGCTCAGTACCCATGTTGGGGGGTGTCAATCAGCTCTTTGTGGCTGTCCATTTGTGGCTGTAGGGGTATTACTTTCTCAGTGGGTGCCTGTATGAAATCTGCAATATCTTCTTGCACTTCCTCTCCCCTTACTTCATCAGTAGCTGTCGAAAATTCGGGTGATTTGCTCTGAGGTCCTTCAACCTGAGCGATATCAAAGTCCAGCAGGAATACACAGCTCCTCTGAAGATCTGGTCCAGTCTCATCTGTGCCGTCTGATCAGGGGTAACTCCTTCAGCTTCAGCAATTTTTTGAACCACAGTCTCCACTCTGGTTTTATAATGAGACATCTTTTCTCCCTCTTTTTTGTGTGGTGGCCCCCAGTTGGAAAACTAGGTCCTCCTTTTGCTGAGCTACTCTAAATGTATTCTTGAGCATGGCAAGGTGGTCACTTGCAGTGCCGTTCAGCTGGCGGATACATAGGAAATGAATGACATCCAAAGTCATACCTCTCAGGCTCTCTACAATTCTTTTGCATTTCTCATCTTCTGAGAATTTCCATACTTGCTCCGACTGTGTGGCCTGGCTCATCCAGTTTTCAGAGTCATCCTTCTTATCAGGAGTAGGGGTGACTCCTGAGAAGGTACGCAGTCTCCTGTACTGTTCATAGGACGTGACCAAATAAGGGGTCCAGTCTGGTCCCCCAGCCTGGGCTGGTATGGTCTGTATGGGTTCTTCCTCCTTGAAGAATGCTTTCACACCTTAAGCAGTCTTTTCCTCAGCTGCCAACAATAATTTAACTTTCTCCATCCAGTCTATTGGCTGTACTGGTGGGGAAGAGGGAACGGATGGCAGATTACGCCCCCTGATAAACAGGTTCCATATTCCTACAGAACTTTCAGGTTTAATTGTGGCTGGTCATTTACTCATGTGACTCTCTAAATCACTTTTATTAAAGTAGTCATGCTTTGACTGGCATGGTCGTACTTCATACCATAAATGTTTAAATTGCCTAAACATTGCAAAGCATCCAAGGGGTCCAAAATGGCATCCCTTTCGGTACCTTCGGGGATCCCTGTGACCAGGATTGCTTTTCTCCAGTCTAGATGCTCCCTTCTGCACCAGTCTTCCACCTCCTGAAGTGCCACTACAGCTTTTAAAAATTTTGGGAGGAGGCACAAAAAGTTTTTATTCACAAAGCCTCCAGTTTGGGGGGCAGACTTGTGCCTCCAGTGTAAACGACTGCCATACTGGGACCCACGGGGTTCACTTCACCCCTCCCAAGGAGGCCAGCCTGGGTTCCCTGAGGATGTGCTACACTGGAATAAAGTGGCACAGTGCCTCCACCTGGGGTAGGGATATGGGGTACCTGGTGACTGAAGCACAGAGTTACTATATCACCCACCCAGGAAACAGTGCATAAACTGCCAACACAGTCCCTCCAACAAACCGATGACACTGCAAGCAGTGATAGTCCCCAAACCATAAAATACCATTTAGAAACAAACAATTTATTTGAAAGGCAGGGTACAGAGAGAATAAGGGAAAAATGAAAGGAAGGGGGTCAGCACTATCTCTGTAACACTGTACAAATATTTCAGTACAAAAACAGTTATGGCTTTACCCCACAACTCTGCCCCCACCCCCACACCGACAGTCCTCAAAACGCAATGTGGGTGCGCCCGTCTTAATTGCCCCCAAAGGCCGTGGGTGAGAGCTCTCTCAGTAGTTGCAGTGGGTACAACACTGGGGATGCTGATGCTGTTAGCAGGGTGGAACTTGGTGGTGCACTTAAACAGTTGCAGGAAAATTTGTTCTAAACCCACTGTTGCTTAACGCAAACTTTAACTGCTACATCACTTGAAATACGGGCCCCTAATTGCAGTCCAGATGGGATCAGATGACTGTTTGGCCTCACATGGTCTTCTGCCTGGGCTTTTCCTACTGGCATAGTCCTGCCCAGGACTTTTCCTCAACTCCTGACACAGTAACCTTTTTTCCCAGTCGCAGGGTCAGACCTTGGATTTTACTCATGGTTCTGATGTCTCACACAATACCTCTGGTACAGCAGGCTAACTGGATGCAGTGCTCCCAGCTGGGACACTGCTTTCTTAGGATGGCTGGAGGATTTTCTTGGCTGCTTGTCTCTCTTGGCTCGTCTCGCTGAAGCCCAGGACCTGGATGCAGACAAGTGCTTTCTTGGATGGGAGACTTGATAGAAGCTGCTCCTCCAGAGGGGAAAACTCTGTGGTGGATCAGGAAAATCCAGCTTCAACTTGCATGTAGAAAATTCGGTTTTGCTGAAAACTGCTTTTTTTTTCCTCACAAATACTGTACTCTGGGATCCTACACTTCTTGTCTGCCAGGCCTGCAGTGCCTGAACAGAAAGAGCAAATAGGTCCACACCTGGATACACAATCACTCTCCTGAGGGTCTGACTTGACTCTTAGTTCAAACTGAATTGCCTGCTCACAGCCTAGTGTCTCAGAATGCTCACACTGCAACATTCCATAATGGCTTATGCTACTGCAGAACATTTTAAACATTACATCACTGGTGCGTGGATCACAACAGCTTGGAAAACCTGCAGGCTTTATTAATGGTCAAACAAAGTTCATCTTCAAATGTCCTGGCCACTCTTGCATTTCTGAGGTCAGAACTGTACTTATTTTATTGGGCACACAGTCTATTTTAGAGTCAGGTGTGTTTGTATGGGAGACGGCTGTCCAAGCTGCTCTCCCTGCTTTGTGAGGATGTGCACTGCTCTCTTGTTATTCTTGGCCCAATGCTTTCCTTGGGACTGGGAAACCTCTCCTCCTTGTGCCCAATGGCACAATCAGTGCTTGGTCCCATCTCTGAAAATGCACTCCTGCACATGCGCAGCAGCCCAGTACTGCTGCCATGCTCCATGAAGTCCCATTCCCCCACCCTCTTCTGCTGCTGGTCCTGGGGAACAAAACTAGCCACTTTTCTTTCCTTCTTTCTCGGTCTCTCTGTCCGCCAACCCAGCCCTCGAGACTCTGGAGGGGCCCACGGTCAGGGGGTGATGGGTGGCAACAGTCACAGATTTCCTGAATGGTGGCCTGGTTCTCATCCCACCAGAGCTCCTGATGGAAGACTCACTGCTGCCATGCAGGTCCCCCATGCTGCAGTCCCATGGGACTGGAGGGTGAAAACCCAGTCCAGGGGCTAAGGAGACTTAAAGTAAGCCCCATATTTGGGGAGCACAATCAGCATACACAGTTCAGTTTCTGTAATCTGGGATAGTTGTACAAATCTTTAAGTCACCTCCTGAAGATTGGCTGTGGAAACCCCAAGCAGGCTTTCCTGAGTTGGCTCTGACCAGCAGCAGTAGCCCTCCTTACTGTGTGAGAGCTCACTGCCAAGTGTCTTGTTCTGGATCTCCGCTCAGCATTTCCTTGGGCAAAGGTAGCATTCAGCTTGCCCAACAGATTATCACTCTATAGAATTAATATACAGAATGTTCACTCGATGCCCTATTGGCTGGTGGAAAAGGCAACAAGCATAGTATCCAGTCACTCTCCCAGAATGCTTCAGTAGTCACCTTCTGAGATCCCTAAGTCAGGGATCAATAAAATGGAGGCTTCCTTGCTGTGATAACCATTGCGTTTGAATTAGAGTTTCTTTGATAGGGTTCCTGCCCAGCTGCTATATCTGAGGTAGCTCTGTAATTAGTTCCCCTCCCAGGCAGAGCAAAGTCTCTGTAGATGCATCTGGCAGCTGCACTGACTTCAAAGGCATAATGGTGCCAAACACATGGAGTCTCTTGTTTCCCCCTTCTAGTGACACTATGCCCCCAATACCCTAGCGTGTGACCCTGGGGTCAGAGCACACTAGAGGGGGGCCATTCTGTGCGACTACAGGTTGCAACAGTGAGATTCAGTCTCTTTCCTGCGGCCACACTTAGCACTGAGAAGGTAACACTCAGGCTGCACAGTCGGCTCATGTGTTCGAGTAGGCAGCTGCTTGAACATGCACACATGAACTACACAAAGATCAGGGCCACTGAGCAGGCAGTGACTCCAAGATTCTTGCTTCTCCAGTCCCCCACCAGGCTGCAGTCCTGGAGTATCCAGCAAATGGCAGATGGCAGCAGTCCGGGTTGGGGCAGCATGGAGGCATGTAAGCCCCAACCATTTGGGGTAGGGGTTACATATACACTACACTACAGATTGCAGAGGCTGTCACAATGGTATTAAAAGGAGTAGCATGGAAGCCTCCTGTTATTTTTATGGACTGACGTGAGTATAGTTTTGACAATAGCAGAAATCTGAATAACCTGGTAGCCATATTTCTGCTTTCATTGCCTCATACACTGTCAGGAACTGTGTAAGTGTACATGTCTGTCAGACTTCCATTATATTCCTTTTAATTCTATGGCTGTCACAAAAGAAGACACACACCACCATGTGTTTCTTCTAAGGAACTGCATCTATTTTTTTATTCCTGAGTGCAGCAACAGCCTAATGTAAGGTCACCCTCCCAGCTGTCTAGGGGTGTACTGGTGGAAATGGTCACCAGGGAAGGGCTCCAGACATGAAATTACCACACCACTTATTTGACCTCCTGTGTGTGAGGTGACCTCCGGGGCTTTACTGGGCTCCACTGACACACGGCAGGGCTGACGAAGTTGCAGAATAATAGGGGTTAGCATAATTTGGAGACACAAACACAATGAATGTCCAAACGGGGTGGTAACAACAAAAGAGGATCCTTTATGTTGTCACTTGAACTCACATAAGGATATTACTTTTTCCAGCTGGCTCAGGCTATTTTTTGTCACCACAGGGTTTTTATTTGTACTTATTTATCACTTTGTTCACCAGGTAAGCACACTGGGCCTAGGCCTGTTTTCAGGAACGACCCAGAGCCACTTAAAAGCAGCTTAGGTGTTACAATAATACAATAAATGCATACATTATACAACACTAGGTACAAACTGTACATAATAACATCATCTGTTCTTCTGTTGCTCTCTTTTGGGTTGGATTCAGCCCTGGTACTTTTATTTGATATAGAACTGGCCCAGACAGAAGCACTAGAACTCACAGAGTCCTCACCGGGCATCTCCTAGCCATTTTTTTAATTTACTAGCCACTTGACAACTGCACAGTCTCACTGGCTGGTACATTGTGGCACCAAAATGAGCCTGTGAGGAATTTCAGAAATGCACTCCCCCCTTCCCACACAGAGTCTACTCTTTACCACTTCATTCAGACTTTTTCCTGCATTAGAGAAAAGGCATTGTGCTCACCTGGGCATCACTTTTGGTGCCATTGGGCACTACTCAGATTTTGCTAAAGGGGGTGCTCTGGCCCTCAGGACAAACTCTGAGGTAAAAGTCCTGTTTCCTGACAGGAATCTGAAGTCTGCCAGTCACTGTCCCCTCTCTTGGGGAGGGTGGGCACATTTAATAAAGATTAAACATTACCTCAGATCCTTTGCCCGCAGGACTGTCTAGCAACAACTTCCTCACAGATGGGCCTCTATCTTCTCTTGAGTGGGGTTTTCTCCTGCTGGAGAAGGTACCCCCAAGGCTGTAGAAAATGGTTGCTGCCACGAATAGGCACTTTTTATTAATGCCAGACTCTATAGAGAAACCTTCAGGGCAGTGGGAACTGGCACAGTGTGCCAGTAGTACGTTTCCCATCAGCTCTGACTCGGCAGTCCTTTCCCTCCAGCAAAGAATTCCTACTCCTTGCGTTTGGAATGCCCAAGGCAGACCACCTCACGTAGTCCTCCAAGGGTACAGAAAACTGGCACACCGTAGGAGTTGGTAGCCTTAAAGGAGTATTACATAGCTCCTGGGAAGGGGTCTACACTAATAAAAGATTCCTACCACACACAGGAGAGAGGTTCCCCTTCCACAGACAAGCAGCCTAAATGAACAGTACTCATTATATCTTCCCTTTTTACAGAAATAAAATTTTCTGCTGTAGCATTTTTCTGTATAGACCCAAATGCTATGAAACTCTTTAGGCAAAATAATTATCAATAATCAAAAGCAACGTTTCACACTTTGAATAGCATTCATGTAACAGAAAATTCTATAACACAGCTGAGCTATAGCAACTTATACTCATTGAACTAGAAACATAGTACAACAGTAGTTCAGTCACATTTAAGACTAAATGCAGTAAAGTCCTGAACAGTCTTTCACCAGTATCAGGCTGGCTTAGTAACGATGTGCCCATAGCATGCAGTTTTCTTCAGTGGAACTATCGGTTCCTCACTTTGTGTAGGCTCAGAAGTCTCTTTCTGTGTCACTGATGCAGTTTGTCCTTCTGGTAAGGAACTGCACTCCAATTGTGGCATCCAGCAAGAATGAAGGTTGCTTTGTGGCCAGATGTTGGTGCCTGTTCTGCCTGTAGTCTCCATTTTCAGTTTCCACAAAGTGTGATCTGGGAAATGAGCCTTTTTGCTTTACAACTGCTGCTGTTGTGTTCCAACCTTTTTCACCATCTAGTGTAATTTTCATGGAATCTCTTGGCTCAGCCAGTGAAAGTGACTTGGCTCCATGACATCTGTTATAGAAGTAAGCATAAGAGTCTTTCGCTGTAGCATCCAGCTCTGCAACCTTTACCAAATTTGGCCACTTAGGTGAATGATTCATAGACAATGTTGATGTTGTAGTTCGTAGTTGGCATCCCATAAGTAGTTGCACCGGACTTGACCCTGTAGCTTCTGCTGTAGTTACCCAGAGCTAAGAGCCAAGAAGAGCAAGAAATGGATCATCCTGTTTCTTTCTTTTTTTTTTTTTTTGGAATTTGTTAATTTATTGAGAGCTGAGAAATCATACAAGGTCATATTTCATACAGGCATATAAAACATTTCTGTTGTCCAATACCTTATGAATGTGTTTCATAAATTAAAAAATAATTCTACAGTCATTTGGGGACATATTCAGAGCTGGCAGGATGCGCGGGCGCAAAGATGCACAGTGCAGAATTGATGCTTCAGCAGGCCCTGAGGGTGTATTCAAACTGTATGTGCGATCGGTACTGATCGCGCACGTTGTCTGAATATCTGCCTGGGATGCACAGCCCATAGTGGGCGGCCTCCAAGTCCTACGCAGCGCAACCAGGAGCTATGCTGCATACCACCATTGGGGTATGCGTGGCACATACCTGGATGCGCCATGACCCCTAGTCCGATATTCAGCCAGGAAATGCTAATGAGCTCATTGGGCATGCACGGCGCAAAGGGACACCATGCATGCTCATTATGAGGCCATTAGCATGGCTGTGCCCAGCTGAATGCGCCTGGCAACCTGCCATCACTGTGTGCATCACAGTACACTCCATGTATATCTGGTAGCCTAGTGGCCCCCCCATCCCCTAATGTAAAAGAAAACACTGTACCCAATCCCAGTAGTTCCCTGGTAGTCTAGTGTCCCCCCGCACCCGATTGTAACATACACTCCTTCCCCAACACATCCCTGGTAGTTCAGTGGACCTCCCTCCTGTCCCCAACCCTGACATAAGAAACAGAGTCCTGTCCAAAATACCCTGGTAGTCTAGTGGCCCCTCCCATCCCTGAATCCTGTTCGTAGAAGAATCCTAATTTGAAGGTCCATGGTAGTCTAGTGGCACCCTCCTCCCAGCCCCAATCGTAATGTAAAAATAAAGCCATGGATCTCCCCAGTAGTCCAGTGGACCCCCCTCTCACTGAGGCACCCATACCCCACCCCACTTCCCTTATCCCAGCATGGCCGATGATGCCAGCAGGCAGCAAAACCCACCCGCACACCTCAACTGCTGCCACAGACTGAGCTGTCATGGAATGACAGTTTACAGTATGCACTGCAATACCATTGGTCGGCACTGTCAACCAGTGAGCATGCAGTGTGTACTGTAAGCTTTCATTCACCACTTTGTGCCTTATCAATGCCACACCCTCTTCAACCGGAGAGGTCAGAGCAGTGATCCCACCGAGGTTTGAATATAATGCTTACATTGGAGGTATTTATAAAAATCCTTGTGGGGAAGATTGTATTCTTGCTGTAGTGATTTATAATCCTTAATACTTTCCCCTGACATGAATTGGGGCAGTGACCCCAGGCCTCGTTTGGCCCATCTATCGAGACAAGTATCGCCCTGTGTAATTGGAAAGTCTGGATAATACTTTAAGGGAATATAGGGCCACACATAAGTAGGCTTTTCCCACAGTGTTCTAATCTGTAGCCATATGGCCAAGGTGTATTTAATCTATCTGTTTTTAATTGTTTTTAGAGTCTCTGGCAGAATTAGCCAGGGAAGCACCCTCAGGGGGGATCTTTGGATGGGCGTTTTCCTTGAGAGCAGACCTAGTACCTGCTATGTGGATGCTAACATCTTTATCAGGGGGGTTAACTGAGCTGTCCAATAATATTTTTGGAGATCAGGGAGTCCTCAGCCTCCCTTTCCCTTCACCTGCTGTAATATTATCCTTCAGATCCGAGGTTTTCTCCCTGCCCAGGCAAAATGGGTACGTTTCTGCTGTTGTCTCTTGAAGTCTGATGTAGAGATCATTATTGGAAGTGTAGAAAAAATAAATAATAGCCTAGGTAATATGTTCATTTTTATGGTCTCTATCCTATTAGAAAGGGACAAAGGGAGTGCTCGCCATCTCTTCAAGTCAGTGAAAATCTGGTTAGTCAATGTCTCATGATTATAGTGGTATAATTTTGAAAGATTCTTCAATATCCACATATCCAAATATCTAACTTTCTCTTTCACCCATTTAAATGGCATTTGAGTTTTAAATTCTGGATTAAGTCTTCCTTTTATCATTAGGGCTTCAGATTTATTTATATTTATTTTTAAACCCTGAGATTGACCCATATTTTCTAAGCAGCATTAACAAATTAGGAATTGTTAGGACAGGATAGTCCACATGTAACAAGGTATCATCAGCATACATAGTTTACAACAGTGATTTCCTACCCTTATTCCTTGAATGTCTCTAGATTCCTGAATTGCAATGGCTAATGGCTCAAGACTCAAAGCAAAGAGCAGTGGAGACCGGGCAGCCCTGTCTAGTCTCTCTTTCTGTTTTAACTCTTGTGGGAAGGGTGCTATTCACTCTTATTTTGGCTGTAGGGTTGGTATAACAGAGAACTAACCTATAAAAGATTTTTTACTTAGCCCCATATTTGTCATTACTATATTTAAGTAATCCCAGTTCAGACGGTCGAAGAGCTAGTTGAGCTGTTGCGGGAGAAGAACTGTGGGAGAGAACATTTAATAATTTACGTATATTATCAGCTAAGTACTTGTTTGGTATGAATCCTTTTGATCGGGGTGTATCAAATATTCCATATGTTTTTGTAATCGGGTTGATAGTATTTTATATAAAATCTTCAAATCTTGATTTAAAAGGGATATTGGTATGTATACTTCACAACTATCTCTGGGTTTCCCTGGTTTAGGGGTGACACTAATAATTGCTTCTTTCCAGGATTCTGGGATCCGGTTTTCTTTTAGACAATCATTAAACACTTTTGTCAAAATAGGGGCTAAAACACTGTTAAATGTTTTATAGACTTCAGTGCTGAAGCCATCTGGGCCTGATGTTTTGCCTGATGGAAGAGAATGAATCGTTTGTTTAGTCTCTTGCATAGCGATCGGGGCATCCAGCTCTTCTCTGACTTTATCTGATAATGTAGGCAATGGTAAATCTCACAGAAAGTCTTCAGTGATTGTTCTTATATCTAGATTCCTTTTCTCTTCTCAGTATAACTGTTGATAAAATAGCCAGAATTGTTCTGCTATATCTGAAGGTTTGGTCCAGGGGCAGGCGGGGTCTGTCTTGTTCAATATGTGGGGGACAAGTCTATCAGCTTGAGCCTTTTGCAAAGGAAATGCTAAAAGTTTTGTAGCTTGACTATCTGTATCATGATATTTTTGGCCTAAAAATCTAAGCCGTCCATCTGCCTTTTGTATATCTAATTTCTGAAGTTCTTCTCTCACTGCTATCATATCTTTTAAAATCGATGATTGCGTGGGATGTTTCTCATGTTCCTTTTCTAGTTCATCTAATCTAGTTAGTAGTCTGTTATGGGTCAGTTGTGATATTTTTTCCTTGCAGAAGCAAAACTAATTAATTCTCCCCATGCTACTGCCTTTAAAACCTGCCACATAGTTAACAGGGAACACTGTTGTTTTATATTTATCTCAAATCTCTTTCAAGGATTCAGAAAGTTTTTTAGTGAAATTTTTGTCATTTAAAAGTGAGATATTTAGCCTCCACACAGCTTGCCTGGCCATTGTTGGTGTGTGCAAAGTGATTGAGATTGTGGCATGGTCTGACAAGGTTATATTATGTATTTTAGAGCTGACAATACAGTGTGCATGTGTTTTTTGGACCAAAAAGAGGTCAATTCTGGAGTATGATTTTTTTAGCTGCTGAGTAAAAGGTAAAATCCTTTTCTCTCCTGTGCTGGTGTCTCCAGATATCACACAATCCCATTTTTTTCACAGTGGAGGCTATGAGCTTCGAGGCCTGACTGTTATAGCTTATGGAGTTGGAGGATTTATCCATCCTGGGATACAGTACAGTGTTAATGTCCCTCCAACAATTATTTGACCTTGTGGTAAAATGGCTATCTTGTAAAAGATTTCTTTTAAAATGATTATGCCTGGATATTGGGTGCGTAAATGTTAATAAGGTTTATTGTTTCGCCATGTAAAGTACCTGTGACCCTTAGAAACCATCCTTCATATCCCTCCTCCACTGTGGTAATCTGAAGTGGGCATCCCCTCCTGAATAGGATTGCCACCCCTCCATGCCTTCCACTAGGGGAAGGTGTTGCTTCTACCCTACCCACCCATGTACGTCTTAACTTCATATGTTCTTGCATTGGCAGGTGTGTTTCCTGCAGAAGTGCAATTGGACAATTCAGCTTGTTTAATTCTCCTAATAATCTAATTCACTTTATTGGGGAGTGTATCCTCTCTAAGTTATATGATATAATTTTAAGTTCCCTCATTTTTCTTTGATGATTGATTTGGAGTATAATCCGTCTTACACCTTGTGCTTTTCAGGATCCATCATCTTCCTACATACCTGGGTACCTGAATCTAGAACCAAGGACCCAACCAACAAATCTTCTCTGACAGCAAATAAAACAATAAATCATAAATCCAGGCATCTTTTTTTTTTTCCCCAATTGTTTAACCAGGTGAGACATATTGAGCTGAAAGCTTGTGTGCAGGTACAACCTGGGAAGTTACGTGATTTGCTCAAGGTCACACAGTACGCAAGCGGGGGCTCTGGGATTCAAACCCAGGTCTCTGGATTTGCAGCTCAGAGCCTTAAACCACTGTACTATACTGCCTCCATCTCTAAACAGTAATTGATAAACCTTAAGTAAATTATTAAACTTACAAGCCAGCATTTTACCAATAACTTCAGAAAAGGTATACTGCTGTTTGGTAATGCAGTATAAGAATGGAATGTTAGTACAAATTATAAAACTTCTAGGTGAGTTTTAACAAGTCTGTCAAACACCACTGGTGTAAATTTGTAGGAAACAAGATTGCCCTCATGGTGCAGCATGTCATATCAAAAGTCTTTGATGATTAACAGAACTGGTAAAATAACGCGAATTAGTGAATTTGCAGTACATAGGTGATTCTGAGCCATCCTACATTGTAGTAAATGGATGGTGGTATAGGCTTATTCCCCATCTCCTCCTCCCAGCATATTTCATAGGCTTTGCTGCCTACCCTATTTTTGCCTCCCTTCCTAATTGAGATGACGAAAACACTAGGTTTTCCCCTGTCCTCTGATGCTTTGGAGATGATCTGGTGATGCCCCTCTGCTAAAAGGATGTAAATCAACCACACTCAGCCTTGTTTTCCTAGGGACCCCAAAGATCCTTGCATATAAATCAAATTCTAGTATATAAACATAAATGGAGTCACTCTTTTTATGGTATAATTTCTCAGACTTTCAGGTTTGTCCGTTTGCTGTATAGTTCAAAATCACGGAGCATGTTGTGAGTGTCTTGGCTATTTTAAAATGGTTTAAAGGAGTTTCAGTCCAGTTACCAGGTTGTGCCAATATTTCAGGACCTTTGTTATAATATCTTCACTAAGAAAATAAGCTGTGGGTGAAATAATTCTAGGAGTGCTCCACAAATGTGAAGCATGGAGCTGTCAACACCATCAGAAATCAAACCCTCATATCCCACCACCCCGCCCATAGCAATCTTTTTTCTCAGAAAGCTCTACAAATGTGAAGCATGGAGCTGTCAACACCATCAGAAATCAAACCCTCATATCCGCACCCCCCTTGTTGTAGCAGTCCTTTTTCTCAGAAAGCGCTCCACAAATGTGAAGCATGGAGCTGTCAACAAAAATCCAACCCTCTCATCCCTCTCTCCCCCTTGTAATTACAATCGTTTACCTCAAAATGTTTATTCATTAGAGTGCAGAGTACATCGGTTTTATGATTATGCTCTCGTGTCTCAGGCTAGGAGTCCCGTGAGAGATTTTTCCCAACTTTTAGTATTATAATCCAACAGTTCTGAAAGTTGCAGTCACCTGGGTACTAGAGTGCTCTCCGTGTCACTGTGTGAGTGGAGCTTCACGATGCATCCATTTTCTTCATTAGTTTAGTGATCTCTGGAGCTATACAGTCTGGGAGAAACTACGGGGGGGGGGGATCTCTTGCATCCCTGTGAAATTGTTCCCCAGGAACCAGCCAACAATCTGTGCTCCATTATCTCTAGTTCCTGGTTTCTCAGAAAGCGCTGCCACAAATGTGAAGCATAGAGCTGTCAACATCAACAAAATCCAACCCTCTCATCCCTCTCCCCCCCTTGTAATAACAATTGTTTACCTCAAAATGTTTATTCATTAGAGTGCAGAGTACATCGGTTGGATGATCATGCTCTCGTGTCATAGGCTGGGAGTCCCGTGAGAGATTTTTCCCAACTTTTAGTATTATAATCCAACAGTTCTGAAAGTTGCAGTCACCTGGGTACCAGAGTGCTCTCCGTGTCACTGTGTGAGTGGAGCTTCACGATGCATCCATTTTCTTCATTAGTTTAGTGATCTCTGGAGCCATACAGTGTGGGAGAAACCACGAGGGGGATCTCTTGCATCCCTGTGAAATTGTTGCCCAGGAACCAGCCAACAATCTGTGCTCCATTATCTCTAGCTCCTGG
The DNA here is from genome assembly GCA_016271365.2 of Neoceratodus forsteri. Classification (NCBI taxonomy): domain Eukaryota; kingdom Metazoa; phylum Chordata; order Ceratodontiformes; family Ceratodontidae; genus Neoceratodus; species Neoceratodus forsteri. The sequence goes on from CM028134.1 coordinate 687,587,235, forward strand.
TTCGACAAGGTTAACTTTTGTTCCACTAAAAATGGAGCTGCTTCAGCCAGTGTGTTGAACACCTCTGGGCCGTTGTCCAGATACACCTTCAGCTTGGCAGGCAAATTCAGCTGGGCCCTAAGGTTTTCTTTTTTCCTTTAATTCCCTAATCAGTTGTGTGATGTTTTGCTTGTAATTCTGCAGAGAAATCATGATCAAAATAAATGCTCTGACCTGCAAATTTTAGGTCTTTATGTCTCCAGGCATCAAGCAGAATGTGCTCCTTAGATTGATAGTGGAACATACGTACAATCCAGGAACTGGGTCTGGCCTTTGGATCACTCAGGCAGGGGCCGAGTGAAGAATGCGCCCTTTCAATAGCAAGAGGCAAATCGGAAGGCAAAGATAATGTTGTTTTTTTGGTAAGTGTATGATAAAGTCAGTTGAAGTAGGGTACCCCTCCTCAGTTCCTTCCTGCACTACATGTATATGTAAATTGATCCATCTCGCCCGATTTTTGGCATCTTGCAGCCTGACATGCACTTTTCTGTCCCTTTGCAGTAGGTATAACATTATTTTATTGTTACTTTCTTGGGCTTCAGCCACTTTTGATATTTTCTTTTCATTCAGATTGACTCTGTTATTTATAGATTTTATGTCTATTTGCAGGTCCGCTATCAACAATTCTATTTTATTTACTGATTTAAGAATCTTCTGTAACGCTTTCTCTGTCTTGTTAGCAGGCTCATCTTCCTCAAGCTCTGGGTCCCAAGAGAATTTGGATGGTGAGTGGCCCTGCTCTGCTGAGGCCGCAAACACCTCGAGATCATTGTCGATCAAAAGTTGTTTCATGGTGCTCCTCTGTGAAGATTTCTTGCTCCCTTTTGAGGGATGAGGTTTCTCAGACATGTACAGAGCTCAGCTTGGTTGTTCACTGTGAGGTATCGTCGGTTCAGCAGGAGGATTGTATTAGATAGCTGGGTCAGTTTTGTGAGCAGCAAGGATCAACAAGCCACCATTACTGCGACCTCACCAGAAGTCCGGGTCATCCTGTTTCAACAACTTCTTTGCTGTTTGTACAGCTCATTCTGCCTCCCCATTAGACTGGATGAAATAGGGGCTTAAGTGATATAAATAAAATGTATTATTATAAGGCGCCTTATCCATAATCAAGGTGCCTAACAGTGTAAAAGCAAAACAAACATCAATACAAATAAAATCAAATAACAGTACATCAAAACAGAATAATCAATCAACTGAATGCCTGGTGCCACAAAAACGTTTTTAAACCTTGCTTAAATCCTTCCATAGTTGTGCACTCTCGTAGCCGACGGGGTAGAGAATTCCAAAGGTTGGGGGCTACATACACAAATGCTCTCGCTCCAGAGGATTTCAAACACACCCTTGGAATCTCTAGCAACCCCTCGTTGGCCGAGCAGAGTGATTGTCCAGGGCAATAAGGGACCAGGAGCTCTTTCAGGTAATCCGGTAATATGTTCAAATCCATATTGCTCCCAGAAGGCCTGAAATTCAGAAGCTATGAACTGTGGCCCATTCTCTGTAACCAATTGTTCCGAGGTCCCAAAGTAAGCAAATATGCATTTCAGAAAAGTGGCAATTGAGCTTCAGTGCGAAGTGCTAGATTATGCACTTCGGAGCAAGGAACCCAGGGAGGAGGTACCAGTTGGGAGGGGTTCAGATCGAAGTCACAGAGGAGGAGAAGGACCTAGGGGTGATCATAACGGGTAATATGAGCAACTCAGCTCAGTGCAGGAAGGTGGCAGCTAAGGTCAACAAGATGCTGGGGTGTATTGCAAAAGGAATTTCATCCAGAAATAGGGGTGTGATCCTGCTGCAGTACAGATCACTAGTCAGGCTACATTTGGAGTACTGTGTGCAGTTCTGGCGTCCCTTTCTGAAGAAGGATAGATTGCTGGAGGGGGTGCAGCATAGGGCAACTAAGATGATCCAGGGCTGGAGGGCAAAACCTATGATGACAGGCTGACTGAGTTGAATATGTACACCCTGGAGGAGAGGAGGGATCAGGGGGATGTGATTGAGACCTTTAAATATTTGAAGGGGATTAACAAAACGGGCACAGAAGAGATATTTAAGCTGCGGTGAGGAAGGGACACCAGAGGGCATGGTCTCAGGTTGGAGGGTGGAAGATATCGGAGAGAGATGAGGAAGGATTTTTCACAGCGAGGGTGGTGGAGAAATGGAATACTCTACCCGAGGAGGTGGTATCCTGTAGCACAGTGGGCAGTTTTAAAAGGGCATGGGGCAGGGTGCAAGGAGGAATAAAGGTGGGGGGAGAGGAGGGTGGGGCAGCTGCAGTATAAGGGTGCAAGCTGCTCATTCGAGCAGACTAACTTGATAGACCGTAAGGCCTGTGTCTGATGGCAGATTCGTATGTTCGTATGTATGTTCGTATCTTGGCCACTGCTATTTAAAAAACTGTGTCTGGTATACGTACCCGTTTAATGTATCTGGAAAAGTAGTTGATAACTACAAAATAATGTTGTCTCTCAATTTCTCAAAGGTCAGGTGCTACTTTTTCCTAGGGTTCTTCTGGAAGACAGGTACTTATTAGGGGTTCTCTGTGCTGTGTTGTTTTATTTGACAGGGTTTACATGTGGTCACCATATATTTAATGTTCTTGTTGATCCCTGGCCACCAAACGGACAGTGTGGCATGCTCCCTGCATTTTCAAAGACCCTGATGCCCTTGATGAATTCTGTCTAGCACTTCCTTTCTCAGTGCAGCTGTTACCACAGTCCGAGATCCATAAATTAATAGTCTTATCAGACACAGTCAGTTGATCCTGTTTGGTATAGAAACACCTTCCATAGGCATGAACTTGACAAAGATATTTTGGCCATCCACGTCTAGTATTTTACAACACTTTCTGTAGTCGTTTGTCAGTTAATGATACCTGTCTTAACTGGTTCAACTTCTGAGTTGAGGCTTGCCTGTTAGCATCTACAGCTTCCTTCCAGATATGCTTCTACTTCTTCCTCCAGATCTGTTGGTTCTGAAGTAACGATGTGGTGTCTGTATAATGCGTCAGCGACCAGTCAGTTTTTCCTGGTGGATATTCTGCTATAGGATTAAACCTTATCAAACTTATGAGTAGGTATTGGCATCGTAGCACCACTTGGTCAGTCTTTGTGGTTGATATGTGGCACTAAAGGCTTGTGGTCAGTGATTACTTTAAAGGAGTTTAGTTCACATAAGTACAGGGAAATTGTCTCACGGGACAATACACATGCTAAACATTCTTTTTCGATCAGCGTATATCTGCACTGTGCTGGTGTCAGTGTCCATGAGCAAAAAGCAACTAGCAGCAACTTTGAATTGTGCTGTTGTAGCAGTACCCTTGTGATACCATAGCTGCTTGCATCTACACTCATTATTGGAGGTTTTGACATGTCACAAAATTCTAACACAGGTGCTAAGGAGAGAGGTTCTTTTACCTTTTGAAATGCCTGTTCTTAGGCTAGACCCCATCTCCAGACCTTATTTGATTTGAAAGTTCACAAAGGGTCTGAGTGACTGTAGATATACTGTGTTAGAGTCTGCACAGATAATTAAAGCAGCAGTACTTTTTATCCAGCAAGCAATTTTATCCTATCTTTTTTGTTTGGTAGTAATGTTTTCCCAATAATCTTAAATTCTTCATTTGGGAATTTTAAATAAAATCAGATATTTTTAAGACTGTGTTTAATTACAACATTTGTAATTTGTGTGGATCTACAATAAAGAAGGCAGCCCCCAGCAACCTTCAAAAATCTGCTCCCCAGAGATCACACACTAACTACGCACACTGTATTTATAATGCAGATATGTCAAGGTGTTGCCTGCAAATGTTTCTGATAGCCAACAGCACCGCAGCACCCAGATCTACTTACTTCCATGATGGTGAACCTGGTGAATGATCAGTAATTTTTAGGAACTTGGAGCGCGTGCTGGCGCTTGAAAGTGATGAAGGGCTAAGTGTATCGCGCTAGCGCTACACCTACAATTTTAATGTACTATAAGCTCATTTTACTATATAAACTAGCCCATAAGTTTGTTGTCATTGTCGGAATACAGTAGTTACCTGAGGGGACAAAAATCTTGTACGGGAACACAATATTTCTTTTTTTATCATTCTACAGGTATTTCGGGCTTCTCACCTTCACCCCGCTCAGCAATGTCGGCCGGTGCCTCAAAAATGTTGGATGCCAGAAGCGCTCCAGATAACTGGGACTGCAGCCTGGACAATGTAAATGCCAGCAAAAGGGACATACAGCAACTTAAAACAGTGCTTGCTGACATGCAACTGGATATAATGGCAGCTCTAGCTAAAAGTAACAAATATTTATTGAAGTTGAAGCAAACTCTGCCAGGCTATGTGATCTCACAAACACAGTGGATTATTTACAGCAGATAACTTAGAAACAGAGCAGTCACATTGCTTATTTGTTGGATAAAGAAGACAATTTGGAGAACGGGGCGCCACAATAATTTGAGGCTGTTAGGAGTCCCTGAAGGCATGGAAGGGGCAATATGATAAACTTCTTGCAACATTTTATTCTGGACTTGTTGGGGCATCAGTGGCCATGGCCTCTGTAGATTGAGCGTGTTCATAGGTCTTTGGGTCCTCAATCTGCTAATGGGAGACCCAGACCTATCGTGGCTTATTTTCTTAGATTCACCACAAAGGAAGAGATTCTTAGGATGGCTAGAAATAAAAAGACACTAAGTTGGATGGGAGAGAGGATTTCAGTCTACCAGGATTTCTCGTCAGAAATTGTAGAAAAAAGGAGAATGTTTACTGACGTAAAACAGCTTCAACAAAGAGGGTTACTATATCATTTTAAATACCCTTCATATTGGTAATTCGGGAGGAGCAGGGGGTCCTACATAAGGTGTGACACTGTGCAAGATGCTTGGCAGGTTTTAAATAGCAACAGTGGAGTTAAGCTGAAACTACAGCCTTTCAGGACAACCGCCATTCCATTTCAAATACAGCACATGCTGCACCACTTGTTCCCAACTACCTGGATTAAGCAGAAAAATGAAGTCCTCCACTCTTCCTTCAAATATACCCAGACTGGCAGCCTATAATCCGAGGAAGCACAGTACAGGCAGAGATAGCGTGCACTCTTCATCCTCCAGAGTGACCCCAGAACTGGAAAAAATGGACGGTTCAATCAACAAGGAGTGCATCAGGTTTTCATCGCCACCTGATACTGTCTCTCAACAAAGATCAATAACACAAGAACTGCAGATTTCTCGTGAGCCACTTCCTGTTGTAATACCGACTGGCCAGAGAAATGCCCTTCCATTTTGATGAACTGAGCAAACATGACCTGCATGTGGCTATATTTTGCTGGCGATTTAGCATATTGGTCAAAGAAAAGGTGAGATTCCATGATTTTGACTGGATATTACCTTCCTGAGTTATCTGGCCGCTTCTAGTGAAGCATGCACCTGGACTTGATAGCATTAAAGGCAGGCTTATTTGTTAGGAACCAAGTGTGCTTTTTTATTGTTCTTTAAGCCTGACATTCATAACTAAATGTTTTGGCCCATGGAATTATTTGGTTATTTATTTCAAAATTCACAATTATTTTAAAGTGTATGTGTAGTATATATGATTGAAGCTTGCAGAGATTGATTTGCTCAACATTTACAGCTGATAATGGTAGCTTCTAAGTGGCCACTTTAATATGTTATAGTAAGCTGCAAGAAATTTACATCTCATAGCACTGTCCTGAACTTAGTGGATTTGGTACCCCACTTACTACTTGTACTTTACTGTTCTCCCGGAACTATATACTATAATGTAATATATTGATTTTTAAGTTTTCCTTTGTTTCCTCTGCCTATGATGTTTATTCTGTACCACTATGCACTATATAATAGATGAGCAGCCCAGATGATACCTGTACTGTTTAATAAAAATACTGGTGCTGGGAAGTTAGATATGCTGCTCAAGCAATGAAGGCAATGATTTTTTAATAATATGGTCATAGTTTGATTGGCATAGCTGAAGCTTGCGTCAGAATATGGTGGTTCTGAATTTTAAGTGAAGAGATGATAATCATAAGTTGAATGTTCCTCGCATGCTCTTATTAGCCAGTAGCTCCTAGCACAGTAAATTCTAAATTGCACAAGTTGATTGACTAAACGAAGCTGGGCATCCAGATAGAGAGATGCTGTTTTACTTGTTTGTTTTTTTCTCTCCCTTTCTCCTCTCTTGCCCTCTTACCCTTTCTTCCTCTCCCTCGTATCACTGTGGTTCAGGCATACTATTGGATCCATACAAATAACAGTGGTCTGCAGCTTATGTTTACTGTAACTGGTGACACTTGCTGGTTCAAATCTGTCATGACTTAAGAGCTCACTTAAAAAGCAATACGTGGGTAGAAGATGCTATAATAGTATGTGTCTGTGCTTCTGGTCATCAACACTCTCACCACCTTGGACTTTGAAGAGTTCGGTGGATTCTGGCAGTACAGTAGACTCTAACCTACTGATTGTAGTTCTGTCGTTTTTGAAATTTGTCGTTAATAGTAGTTTGTAGTTTGTTGTTCTCTCTAATTGTGAGGTTTATATTTAGAAACAACATTTTATAGTGTGTACTTGGCTTTACTTTTTTTAAACATATTGCTAAAAGCCTAATCTTTGCTGATAGTTATATCTCTCTGAATTTTAACTGTGATTATAATCTGTACCTGACCTAAAATTTGCTGAAAAGTATGAACATTTTTTACTGTTTACCAACATATTTTTTTTTGGACCTTGCTAATTATTGTTTCTAGTGAACTCATTAGTTGTACAGTTATTAGAAATGACTCTGAACAATCTGAATATATGCTCATGGAATGTGAAGGGATTAGGATCTCCTATTAAGCGTAAAAACATTCTATCATATCTAACTGAAAACAAGATTGATATTGCACTACTCTAAGAAACTCACTTATTACCTACAGAAGCTGTAAAGCTAGCTGGGTCTTGAGTTGCCTTGGTAGAATACAGTGGCCCAGATATTCAGACTGCACCGGGCAGTGGCGCAAGCCTGGGCACAGCACAACTGGGCTGTGCTGGGGCCAGGACCAGGTGATATTCAACGGTGATGCACCAGGGCACAGCAGGGTTGAATATGACAAGGTCAGCGCACATACTGTGCATGGTACAGTGGTACTGCGCCAGTGCAAGTCACAGAGAGGGAGCACGATTATGTGCCAGCTCAAGTGCAGTTACACTAGGCGCATCACCCGCGATATTCAGCCGGGGGCATGCAAATGAGGTTATAATATATGCAAGGTGCAAATGGGACAATTTGCATGTCATTATGACCCCATTTGCATGCGTTGTGCAGGGCGGCTCCATGAAATGTGCCTGGCACCCTGTCTAGCTGCTGTCGTCGGGGGTGGGTCCCTGGTGGGCGTTTGTAAACCCCTCATCTCCCATACACCTGATCGCAGGCATCTGTCATAGTAAAATAATTACCTGGTGGTCTAGTGGTCTCCTCCCCGTATGCCCGATCGTGGACATCTGTAATAGTAAAATAATTACCTAGTGGTCCCCTCCCGTATGCCCCATCGCGGGCTGTTGTATCTGAATGATTAACCTGGTGGTACCCCCCCACCCACCCACAGAGGACCCTGGCTGCCAGCACCCCCATCATCGGAGCGGTAGCACCCTGCCCACACCACCGGCTGCCCACCAAATGACAGCGTACAGTAAGATCTGTACGCTTATTGGTCCACAGTGTGGACCAATGGACTTGCAGACCATACTGTACTACAATGGGACAGATATGTGAATGAACACGTTCGGGCATACGGGGAGGGGACCACTAGACCACCAGGTCATGATTTTACTATTACAGATGCCCGTGATTGGGTGTACGGAAAGGGGACACCTACACCACCAGGTCATTATTTTACTATTACAGATGCCCACGATCGAGCTTACAGGGAGGGGACCACTAGACCACCAGGTCATTATGTTTTATTACTACAGCCCACGGTCAGGCATACTGGGAGGGAGGGCCACTAGACTACCAGGGAGAGTGCAGGTGCTTGTGGACGATGTTCCTGCTGTGTGGGTGGCCGTTGCATCTTGCAATACAGTCACCTGCCTGTGGGTGGCCAGCATTTGAGCCTGTTATTTTCGTCTCAACTTTGAGCACCAGTGTGCGGCGCATGTAGGGGTTGTGCCAGCATATGCCCCACACATCCCGGGCTGAATATCGGGATGTGCCACATATGCATGGGCACGCCTCATCTGCACTGCATACATTACCAATGCCCCCCGGCGCATCGGGGGTTGTGCCGCACAACCTGCCCCTTTGAATATCGCACTAGGGTGCATTGGGGGTTGCGCATGGATGAGCAATTATTATTTAAAAATGATCTGCTTAAAATATGAGATAAATAAGATTTATTCTGCCAAGGCTGAATATGCATTGTTTAGAACAAAACAGTCATATTGGAAAATGGGTGAGAAAGCAGGCAAGCTACTAGCGTATAGACTCAAAGTAAGGCAAAGCCAAAATGTCATAACAGGCATTAGAAATAATCAAAATTCCTTTGTGTTTACCAATAAAGAAATAAATAATTAATTTAGAAATTTCTACTTTAAGTTATACCAAAGTTCAGAGGAAGTCCCAGATAACATTTTAGAGGATTATCTTAAATCAATCAAAATTTCAGCTTTGGCAGCTGCTGAAAGGGAAGAGCTGAGCTGACCTATATCTATGGAGGAAGTGGCATTGTACATAAAGGAGTTACCTTCTAATAAGACACCAGGGCCTGATGGGTTGTCAGCAGAATTTTTAAGTATTTGAGTAATCAGCCCTGCAGTTATCTCTTAGAAATGCTTAAAGAGATACCAGTCAGAAATGCACTGCCATATTCAACGAGGGAGGCTTATATCACCCTTATTCCAAAGCAGGGTAAGGACTTGCTGATGTGAAAATTATAGACTCATTTCACTTTTAAATGTGGATTACAAAATCGTTTCAAAGATTCTGACAAACAGACTTAAAAGATGTATGGTTAAATTAATAGGCAAGGAACAAGTTGGGTTTGCCTCTGGTAGATCAGGAGCAGATAATGTTAGAAGGCTGTTAAATGCGGCCCGGTAGTGCTGAGGGTTGAGGCGCTGGACGCCGCACCAGCGACCCGGGTTCGGGAACGAGCTCAGGTTGTCGGGGGTCGGCAGAGGAGGGAGGAAATCGAGCGTCCAGAGGACTGCTCTCTCCTCCCAGGGATGGGTCTAGGGGATGCATCACACAGGGGCGACCCCTGGTGGAAACCAGGGGAATGCTGAGTCTGTGTCGCTACGCATTGCGGTGCTGCGGCAGGCGTCGGCAATAATGCCATTGACGCCATTGCATGACCGAGCATCGGGGGAAACCAGAGGAAAAATGGAAATACCCTGCCCGTGGTGATAGGCGACGGCACCACCTACCATCAGCCGCACTCCACAGGCCGGACTACCTCCTGTCCTGGGCCGAGCCCAGCCTGGCCCGAAGTGTAGATAGAGCACCCTGGGTGGATAGGGCGGCCCTTCCTCGGGGGGGCTCAGAGCTGAGGGGATAGCCATGCTGGGTGCCAGGACAAAGGGGGGTAAGGTGGATGCCTGAGAGAGTTCCCCGTAGTGGCAGAGAAGAAATAGAATGTAAAAAAAAAAAAGGCTGTTAAATGTTATATGGTCTGCTTCTAAGTTGAACACTCCAGCAGCTATAATGGCTTTGGATTTTTGTAAGGCTTTTGATTCCCTGAAGTGGAAATATCTGTTTTCAGTTTTAGCAAGCATGAATATAGGAGAGAACATGATTTCCTGGATTAAGACTTTATATGATAGCCCCTCGGCCAGAGTAATAACGAATGGTCTTATATCAGAACCATTCATCCTATTCAGAAGTTCCAGGCAGGGTTGCCCTTTATCCCCATATTTATTCATTCTAGCCATAGAACCCTTGATAAGGAAAATTACAGATGAGAAAAGAATACGTGGGATCAAAACAAATAACGTGTCCAATAAGGTTTTTGCGTATGCTGATGATTTTTTAATCTCAGCTATGAACTCTGAGGAATCATTTAATGTCCTGAGCAAATTACTAGAGGATTTCACTAAACTTTCTGGGTTGAGCTTAAATTGGAACAAGACACAAATTCTATCAGTTGGTCCGCAGCCCACAAAAATGGTAGGGGTTGGGGGTCTGATCCGAAAGAACAATTTAAAAATCAAATTACATATCTTGGTCTCACTATAGTTAAAGGATGTAGGTAAAGTGTTGGATTTGAATATTTCATCTTTACTAAAAACTTTGGAATGTGATATTTTAAAATGGCAAGACTTAATTCTGTCTCTATGGGGCAAAGTAAATGCCATTAGAATTATGGCAGCTCCAAGACTTTTCTACCTCTTTCAAAGTATTCCCCATAGAAATAATAAGATATTTAAGTGAAAAGAGAGTCTGATGAGGACCTTTTTATGGGGGATTAGCTCCCTAGACTAGCTATTAAAAAATTAAGAAGCCCGTGGCCAGAAGGAGGTTTTGCTTTGCCAAACTGGAAAAAATATCATATTTCCTTTTTATTCAAACGCACTGTTAAGTACATAACTGATGAAAATGGAACTGACAATCCAGTGTGGATGGCAGTGGAGAAAGCACTTGTCTTCCCATTTGAACTTTCTGATATGCTGTTTATTAAGGTCCCTAAGCAAGTTAAAGACAACCCCTGTATAGTTTCCTTGGTTCGTACAGTGGAAGAAGTAAAAATATAATGGGTTTACGAGCTTTCCCACTAAGCTCACCACAATTTGGAATAACACTAATGTAATAAATGGAGGAAAATCCTTAAATGAAGGGGATGCGTTGAGGGCAGGAATAACAACCGTAGAAGATCTAATAGAAGAGGAAAATCAAATGCTGCTCTCTTTTGTGGAAGTAAGGAATACATTTAAACTTCAAAAGTTTCAGCTTGCAAGCTATCTGCAGATCAGAAAGGCATTGCAAAACTCTATTCTAGCACCTGATTATACACTACCCAAACACAATCAATGGGCACAGATAATAAGGTTGACGTCGGTAAAAAAAGGAGCTGGTATGTGTTATAAATGAATAACTAATACTGAAAACATTTTCACCTTCGCAAGCATCCAAATTGAAGTGGGAATCAGAACTGGGAGAATCTCTGACAGAGGAGGACTAGGTGAGAACCTGGAGAAATGCGTATTTGAGTTGCAGAGAGGTCCAAGGTAGAACAATTCAATTTAAAATTTTTCACTATTATTATTAGTCCCCTAAACACTTAGAAGAAATGAATTATTTACAGGAAGGCCCTTGTTAGAAGTGTCAAACAAAACATGCGGATCTCATGCACATGTTGTGGAACTGTCTGGTCATTAATAATGTTTGGAGCAAAGTACATAAAGTGTGTGAGGAGGTAACCAATGTTAGATTACCTTTTTCAGGCAAACTGTTTATTTTGGGTATAGATTCGGAGATACCTCTTCTAAGCAGTCCACAGAAACTTTGGATACTTGCAGTTGCCCTTGCCCTGAAAAGAATATTGCTATCATACTGGAAATATTTCATTCCCCCTCAGTTAATGAATGGTTTAACAGTGTAGGTTTGGTAGCTAATAATGAAAGAGTTGCTGCAACAGTAAGTAATAAACAATGTTTTTGGAAAAGTTTGGTCCCTTTTCTTTTCACACCTGAGAAATAGACTTTCAGCTGTGTAATGATTTAAACTATCTGGAAATACTGAATTCCAATGACCCTGTCTTATTGTATATTATATAACAAGGTTCACAGGAGTTATTACCATACTGACTGGAATAATTCAGTCTACTAATAGCTGAATATATAAGAATGTTATTGCTCTAGTAAGTCAATATGAATGTATTACTATATCATTTTAAATTGATTGATGTTACTTGTAACATTGCTGCTTTATTACTGTATGTTATTCCATTTTTTGATTAAAAATAAAAAAAACTTTTCATAACAAAAAAAATTATTTTTAGAAACTTCAAAATCCTCTATCTTGCTACAGGAATGAAAAAAGCAAAATGAAAATCAGATATATTCATGTTTTTGTTTGTCCTGTCAACCAAAACTAGTACTGCTGGTTTAATCATACACAGCATTATTCATAGCTCCTTCACACTGCAGGGTTGCTGGAACTTTTGAATAGCTTTGACCTTTCCAGGATCAAGGCCAACCCCTTCTTGACTGATCTTGTGACCCAGAAAAGTAAGCTCAGTCTGATGCAAACAGCATTTCTCCTGGTTTAGTTTTAAACCTTAGGCCCTTACGGCATCTAAGACCTTATTCATTCTGTCACTGTGTTGTTTTCTGGTGGTGCCATGCACCAGTATATTGTCCACGTAGCACGTTACACCTTCTAGGTTTTGTAGAAGTTCTGCCATTTTCTGCTGGAACATTTCTGGCACACTTGTAATCCCAAATAGGAGCGGAAACAGTATCTCCGAAAGAGTGTGATAAATGCTGTGAGCTTTGAGCCTTCTTCATCTAATGGGATTTGCCAGGATTCACTAGTGGCATCCAAAGAAGAAAAGGCCTTTGCCTCCACTAGCTTAGGCATGATTTTTCATGTACCACTGCCTCATTCAACCTTTTCAGGTCAACATATATATGTATGTCAGCATTTCTTTTAGTGACTGGCACAGTCGTTTCACACCAGGATGTTGGCTCTGAAATCTTTGCAGTGATGCCCATTATCTCCATCCTGTTTAATTCAGCTCTGATGGCTGGTAACATGGGAATTAGAGTTCTGCTTTGACAGTGCATTGCTCAGCACTGTCCTGAGCAATTTGTAGAGGATCCCCCCCTTTAGAAGCCCGGCAGTACCAAATACAGTATAGTTAATTTCTTCCATTCTATGGAGCAGGCCCATTTTGGTTAGCTACTTCACGTCCTAGGAGGTTATCTATTGTAGTTCCACCTACCACAAAAATGTTAAGGTCATTGCATTTACCTTTAACCTCAGTGCTTGCTATGAACTGACCTTAACATTGCAATACTCCCCAGGGATTTTTAAAATAACGCTAGACTGGTTTAAAGGAGGTGGACCTCATAGACTACTGCAAGCTGCTTCAGACAGTATGGTGGCATCAGCAACTGAATCTATTTTGAAAGTCCATTATTTTTCCCTCAGTGTTCAGATGCCAAGAAAAATGACTGAGCACTGATATAAACTACTACTTCCTGCACTCTCCATGTCCTGCACACCACAGCAAAATGCCCTATTTTTTTGCATTTTCTACATTCTGAATTGTTAGCTGGACAGTAGTCATGCTGTCCATGGTCATAGCTGCACCTTGAGCAGAGTTTCAGTGGTGCAGTGGGATACTTTACTTGTACTTTAGTTTTAGTCCCAGGGCCTCTCTGCATCCATTTTCCAGAACTTTTCTTTAGCTTTGCATTGACAGATTTCACTTCCTCAAGTTTTTTTTTCATTCCAGTACTGATCTGTATTCTGACTTTTAATTAATTCCTGATTATGGGCCATCTCAGTTTGTTGAGGCTAAGGTCAGGTTTGTTTGCAGCTCCAGTTTCTTCTGACAGTGCTTTATCCAAAAGGCTTGTTACAGTTCTGCATGTGATATATTCATCTTTAGTGGGGCCTAAAAAACAGTTCTCTGCAAAATCACAGAAACTTCAAATGACACCTTCAGTTTACTCACCCACTTTTTGATTTCTCTGATGGAAACAGGCAGGCTCATAAACAATATTTCTTCTTGGAATTAAATGTTCATCACACTTTCGCAGAACCACATCAAAATTATCACCATGATCCTCTACAGCAAAGATAAATGACTTGAAAATGTGTTCTGCTGATACTGCTAGTAACGTCAACTTAATGAGTAGTCGCTCCTCAAGGCAGCTCTGCTCCTGGTCTCAAATTAAATGTCTTAAAATCCATTTTAGAATTGTAAAACTGCAGCACTCTTCTAAAATCCCCAATATTAGGATGGAACCAAAGCACAAGCAGGAAGAGTTAAGGTGGAAAGCTCAAAATCACAATGATTGCTTCAATCAGTGACCCAGGATCACAGCAGCAGTCATTTTTCCTTCCTCACAGATGGCTCACCAGAACATTGGGCAAAGAAAATTTTACTTAGGAAATGTTTCTGTAAAGGAAAAAAAAATTTTGGATACAAATGATCAAAAGGTAACTAGTAAGCTTTTCTAACCTTGTGACTGATTAAGGCATCCATCAGTGCCATCCCTTCCCGTACCAGGTGGGTGAGGGGTGAAGTATGACTCGGTGAAGTAATTTGGCCAGGCTTCCTCTGCCTACAGGGGTCAGTTCTTGGGAGAGGGTAGGAGGTAGTACCAGTGGCAACCTTGGACTCGTAGAGGATGCCTACCTCCCTTTTTATGTGTAAATTGTGGGGTCTTTCCCACTAGTTTCAGCACTTCATGTCTGTTTAGACAACTGGTGGAGCATTAGTAGGTCTAAAGGCCAGGAGCCTGCTGCCCTAAGTACCCACGGGACAGGTAGTATGGTGACTGGTACCGGGTCTAGGTGATGGACGAATAGTGGAATTCAAACACCATGAAGTCTTGCTATATTATAACAATAGCAGTCAGCCACTGCAGCTGAACTGCCCCGGGGAGGAAGGAGTTAACTCCAGAAGATCTGGAGTTCTACAGCGCGAGGGCGCTGTGCCCAAAGCTCTATCTGGCAGTTTCAAATGAAACTGTCAGATTCTTTACTCGCTTCACTGAACAGTCGCTCCGGAGATCAGCTCCTTCAGCTCGGTTCATTCTCGGTTCAAGCAGTATTTTGGTTCATTTGAACCGCAAAAGTTATTATTTTTACCGATTTCGGTTTTAAAGCTCTATCTGGTAACCGTAAGTACTAAAATTTAAGTCTGTGTGGAAAATTAATTATCGGTTCGGTTTGAACCGATCAGTTGGTTTTTGTCTGCATTTTAAAAGTGTACAGTGGGTTTTAGAGTCGGGTTCCGGTTCTTATCGGTTCTAAAAAAGCGGAATTATCGCGTTTTTCAAATACCAATGAACAGTTAGGAACGATAAGGGTGTCTTGCCTAGCACTGCCATCAAAAGGGCAAGTTTTGGTTAGGCTGGCATTATGTCAGAAGGCAAAAGAAAAACCGGGCCCACTGGGTTTCAACACTGTAGCGTCTGTGGGGCGCACAGCCAAAGGCTGACCCACACACCACTGTGTTTATTGTCTGGGGCTGACCACCTCCTGTCAGACTGCCAGGTGTGTAAAATTTCCTGCAGCCACCCTGGAGAAGAGATTGAGCCGGCTCAGGGAACCAGAGGCCAAAAAGTCCGCTGACCCGGATGGCCAGCCCGGTCCAGTACCCAGTGGACTAGAGGGAGTGCCCTCTGACCAGGGCGAGACTTCCTCAAGTAAAGGGAAGGCTGGTTCAGAGGAACCAGTCCCAAGTAAAAAGACAAGGAAATCAGTAGGTCTGAGTCCAAAATTGTGTCTCCAACTGCTGCAGAGATAGCTAAAGCCATTCAGATTGTCCAGTCACTGTCTCAGGGATCTGTAGAACCACCAACAGCTGGTAAAGGTTGGTTCGTTCAGTCCCAGTGGTTCAGGATTTTGAAGTTGAGGATTTTTATGAACCACAGGAGGGGAGGAGGAATTTGATCAATATATGTGTGGCTGGTGGGGTCTGGGCGTGCCCATTGAGCGGACATTTCTCCAGACAGACCTTTAGAATCTCCTCCTATTCTGTCTGAGTCCTCTTCTTTCTTTATTTTTTACAAAAGGTTGCAGAAACCTCCAGCTTCCTTAGAGGAGGCTGTGGATGAGCAAGAAGAGCCTGATTATGTAGAAATGATGGATATTCCAGAGTCTAGGAGGTTGTCTATTCCTTTGCATAAGTCATTTAGGAAGCAAACAACAAAGACTTTAAAAAATCCTCATTCTGTCCCTCCTGTAGATAAAAAAATGGACAGAAGGTATACTTTGTCAGGCTGGGATACAGACTTCCTTACTGAGCAGTGTAGTCATGTAGGTGTGGTACAAGCTGCAGCCTGTGACAAGGCTAATATTCCTCTGGCCTCACATCCTCCTGATAAGGATTCCAGGAAGATTGATGCCATGGCGAAGAAACAGTATATGGCAGCTTCTTTGGGACTCAGGCAGGCAAATTATATGGCTTATGTAGCTAGATATCAGAAATCTAGGTGGGACACAGTATTGCAGTTAGCCAAGCAGGCCCATGGCCAGTGAGTTGGAACAGGTGGCTGCTGATAGCATTGAAGCCTCTAAAGTTCAATTTCATACTGCTGTTGATGTTAATGATGTTTCTTCTAGGGTCATGGCCACTTCTGTAGCTTCCCGTAGGTTGGCATGGCTTAGATGAAGTAATCTGTCCCAAGATACCCAGTCAAAGGCTATGGATTTTCCTGTAGTGGGAAATTCTCTTTTTGGGGAGCAAACAGAAAACTATATGAAAAAGATGTGGATGAATACAGAACTACCTACAAAAGTGCCCAGGCTAAGGAGAAGCATGCCATGCCACAAAGGCATGCTCCCAGAGGTAGGGGCAGGCCCTTTTCCAGGCCTTTTACCAATTTCAAGCCTCCTCTGCTGTCTCACAGAGGTTTCTTCAGAGGCAGGGGTGGGCGTGGCACAAGTGGGCCGTCCCCTCCCCTCAGCCTAAGGCTGCTGCTAAGCAGGCACCCTGATGGGTGTCAGGGCCGATTCTCCTGTACCAGTGGGGGCAGGTTGGCCTATTTCAGCCGGAACTGGCTGTCCCCTAACTACTGGACAGATGGGTTCTGGAGGTAATAGGCCAGGATCTGATTCTCAGCTTCAAACACTTTCCAAAGATGAGAGCCAGGCATTTTCCACCTGCAAATCCTTCAGAAGCCCTTGCTTTGGAAGCAGAGGTTTCTGCTCTGCTGGACTGCAAAGCAGTGGAAGGGTTCCTCCTTGCCATCAGGGCAAGGGCTTTATTCAAGATACTTTCTTACCCCAAAAGACAGGAGAATGGCGTGACTTCTAGATTTAAGATACTTGAACAAGCATCTGTTGAAACCAAAGTTCAAAATGTTGACTCTGGCAATGATATTGCCTTCCAAAAGGCCAGGGACTGGCTAGCTTCCCTGGACCTCAAGGATGCCTATTTTCATGTTCTGATCAGGCCTTCTCACGAAAGTACCTCAGGTTGAACTGCCCTCAGGCCACTACCAGTTCAGAGCAATGCCCTTGACCTTACCTCTGCGCCCAAGGGTATTCACAAAATGTCTCGCTTTAGTAGTGGCTCACTTAAGAAGGCAAGGGGTTGCTGTGTTTCCTACCTGGACGACTGGCTCATTGTGGGTCAGTCTCCAGGTCGGGTGAATCCACTTGCAAGTCACCCAGCAGCTTCTCACTTCCCTGGGATTCCTGCTAAACTTACCAAAGTCAGTTCTGGAACCAGTTCAGGTCCTAACTTTCATAGGGCAGAATTGAACACAAGGTTAGCCAGGGCTTTCTTCCCTCGGAAAGGCGGACAGACTCATCGCCCTGGCATCCTCCTTTACCCTCGGGTCTCTCGACCAGCAAGGCATTTTCTGCAACTCCTCGGGCACATGGCTGCTTCCACAGCTGTCGTGCAGGGAGCAAGATTCAGATGAGGGACATTCAGTTCCATTTGAGGGCCTATTGGTCTCAAAGGAAGGACCCCCTACCAAGTTGGTCCCAGTTACTCAAACTCTGATCCTAGCCCTCCACTGGTGGCAGGTCCAGAGCAATTTAAGACAGGGTTCCCTTCATTCCCATTTCTCACTCCCTCACCCTCACCACGGATGCCTCCCTGTTGGGGTGGGGGCTCACCTGGCGACCTTGCCACTCAGGGGTATGGTCTCCTCAGGAGTCTCTGCTCCACATCAATCTTTTGGAACTCAGAGCTGTCTTTTAGCTCTTGGTGTTTTCAGATTCTGTCCAGAACAAGTGGTTCAAGTCAGGACGAGACAATACCCCACAATGTGGTACATCCAACAAGCAAGGGGCACTCGGTCTTCAGCCTTGTGCACGAAGCAATAGTTGTGGTCTCTGGCTTACTCCCTGAACACCTCCCTGATAGCGGTTCATCTCCCAGGGAAGGACAATGTCCTGGCGGGCGCCTCAGCAGAATTTCTCAGGGCCATCACGAATGGGCTCTGAATCCACAAGTGCTGGGGTCTGTCTTTGCCAGATGGGGCACTCCTCAGATAGATCTTTCGCAGCCCCAGACAACCACCAACTTCCTCTTTTCTGTTGCAGGCCTCCAGTTCTGGGCTCAGTCCCTCTGGACGCCTTTCTGTTGGACTGGAAAGGGAAGTTCCTGTATGCCATTCCCCCCTTTCCTCTCCTTTTCAGGGTACTAGTAAAAATCAGATCTCAACCTTGCAGAGTGATTCTGATTGCCCCAGATTGGGCCAGACAGCCCTGGTACCCTCTGCTCCTGTCCTTGGCAGTCCACCCTGCCCAGAGTCCATGACTTACTGGCCTGTGCACAGGGGAGAGTGTGGTATCCGGACCTCAAATCCCTCCACCTCAAGGCTTGGCTCTTGAGGAGCTAGAATTTGCTGACTTACACCTTTCTCAAGGTGTCATGGATATTTTAAAGGCTTCAAGGAAGCCTTCCACTAGAAGCCACTTATAATTCTAAGTGGAAGAGGTTTTCCATCTGGTGCTCTGAGAGGCAGATTATCCCAGAATCTGCTGATCTTCCCATTCTACTGGACTATTTGGTCCATCTGAATTCCCTAGGCCTTAGACCAGCTACCCTGAAGGTTCATCTGGCAGCTGTCTCTGCTTTTGTGTCAGCAGGAAGCCTGCCTCCCTTTCTTCTCACCGGTGTTCTCCAAGTTTTTAAGGGTTACTTCATACTAACCCTCCTTTTAGGAACCAGCTCCGCCTGGGACCTGAATATTTGCATTGCTCAGTTAATGCAACCCCTTTGAGCCTCTGTCTTCTGCAGAGCTCAAGTATTTAACTGAAAACCGTTTTCCTAGTAGCTATCACCTCTGCCAGATGCATAAGTGAGCTACAGGCCCTGTCAGTGGAAGAAGATTTTATCTCTTTCCACAGAGATAAGTAGTCCTTAGGACTAATAGAAAGTTTTGCCTAAGGTGGTTTCTGATTTCCACCTGAATCAATCTATCTCTCTCCCAGTATTTTTCACTGAGCATTCTTCCTCAGGTGAGAGGAGACTGCACAGCTTGGATGTCAAAAGAGCCTTAAGCTACTATTTAGAGCGCACCCAGAGGTCATAGGTTCGAATCCCTCCAACTCTTTCTTACCTATGGCGAGGTTGGCAAGGGAAACCTGCCACTAAGAGAACAATTGCAAGGTGGATTGTTTCTTGTATCCAATTCTGTTATCAGAAACTGGGTAGAGTACCCCCCTCAGGATTGAGGGCCCACTCCACCAGGGGTACAGCTGCGTCTCTAGTGGCTGCTAGAGACATCCCCATTCTGGAGATTTGTCAAGCTGCTACCTGGAAGACAGTTCACACTTTTACCAAGCATTATTCCCTGGATGTCCAGTCCAGGAGAGATGCTCGGTTTGGCACAACTGTGCTTCAGAGCCTATTTCCTAAGTAGGTTCTGACCCTCCTCCATGGAGGTACTGCTGTGTAATCTGCTATTGTTATAATATAGCAAGACTTCATGGTGTTTGAAGAAAAAATTACTCACCTTAGTAATTGCTTTTCTTCTCATGGAGTCTTGCTATATTATATCCACCCTCCCTCTACCCCTCTCAGAACTTCTACTTGGGTAGGGGTGGCAATTAGTGCAAGCACTGTGTCATGCCATTGTAGTTTTTCCTTACCTCTTTTCCTTTGGGTTAGGGATCTAGATTGTTTCATTTAGGTTATTTATATGCCCCCTTCCTGGACTTGAGTCTTGGGGAGGGGGTTCATATTGCTTGTCAAGGGTGGTAAAGCGAACCATAATACCATCAATTTTGTGTTATTATGGCTCTGAGTGTTTCTTTGTTCTTTATATTGTTGTTATTACTACTAGTAGGTAGCCATGGGCTAGTGTAGTTTTCCACAGACTTTCCGTCCTTTGATGTTAGCTTCGTAAAGATCTGACAGTTTCATTTGAAACTGCCAGATAGAGCTTTGGGCACAGCGCCCTCGCGCTGTAGAACTCCAGATCTTCTGGAGTTAACTCCTTCCTCTCCGGGGCAGTTCAGCTGCAGTGGCTGACTGCTATTGTTATAATATAGCAAGACTCCATGAGAAGAAAAGCAATTACTAAGGTGAGTAATTTTTTCTTCTCTGGGGAGCTGTATGGAGACAAATGTCCCCATGCTGTGTCTCGGAGTCTAGCACAGAGAAAGCCTCTGAGGCAAACTGAATAAGTAAAAGGTGCTCCTGTGTTTAGTGCCTCTGTGGGTCCGGGTGAATATTCTAACAAGTAAAGGAGGGTCACCCTAACATGTATTATATCATATCATATCATAACATATCATATTAAATGCATTGCAGAACTGCCTGCTGGTGCAGCTGGATAAGGAACTCATTAGACGGGTAGCCATTTTTGATTTGGTGCTGTTGGTGGGTGGAGTGAGGGCAGGAGAATCACTGAGGTCCAGCGACCATAACACCATTTGCTTTGTGCTTGCCCTTGGGACCAGAATGCCCCTTTCAAAAACTGAAGTCCTAGGTTTCAGAAGAGCAGACTTCAACCAGATGAGGGAGCTGCTCCAAGACAAAATGATCAGGATGGACAGCACTGGAGGTGTACAGGAAAGATGGGAGGTAATCAAGAGGACCATTCTTGAGGCAACATACACGAGAACTGCTACAAAATGAAACAGGTACTACAGACTAGGGGTGCCACGATAATAACATTTTGATGATACGATAACCATAATGAAATTATCGCGATAATTTTGCCACTTGTGCAACAATGTTAGCAAAACTATTTAAATTCTATTGTTTTTAAATAATTCATGTATTTGACTCTTTTTTCAAGCAATGCTATGCATTTATGCACATTATTTTGAAGTCTGTTGTAAAATAATGCAAAGAGTAAAATATTTAAAAAAAATTCATTTTTTCACAATAAAATCTCTGAACTTTATACGGAGAGGGTGGTGGAAGCATGTAGCAGCCTTCCTGAGGACGTTGTAATCAGCGGTGGAATTCAAGAATGCATAAGACAGACATAAGGCAATTCTGGTGGGGGGGTAGGAAGAAATAAGCTATTGGTTAACTAGGATGGATCTACAGCTTATCCAATAGGTAGGGAAATGGGCTGACTGGGTGGGCCAAGTGGTCCTTATCTGCTGTCAGTCTATTTCTATAAAATTGCTTGCATTTTTTTACATTAAAATTCAAATACACAGTTAATACATGTGTTATACATGGTACTGTACAATGCCTTGTAAAATGTGAATGAGCAAGTATTTTTATCCTTGCCTGCAAAATCATCAGGGGACTCCCTTACCTGGCTGGGAGTTCTTCCATATTAGTTGAAAATGTTTCTCCTTAGTCCCCTAAGGAAGATAAGGGATTGTATTTGCCCCCTTGGGGGGTTAGCTGCTCGATCCCTTCCACTTCCTGATCGCCAGTGCCATCCCTGTGCTTCCTTGTTTTGTGAGGTCATCTTTTTGCCTAGTGCGGGAATGCACATGCTCAATGCAAGTCTACAGTGAGGTATTTTAAAACTTAGTTTTGTGATTTTAACCCGACTTGTAGTACAAATCAGAGTCAGTGTTCAAGTAACATGAGCCTTGTTACTTTTGTTAGATCAGGGTGGAGTCTTGGATTTAGCCTGCCAAGATTTCAGTAAGGCCTCCCACACCATTCCACATAGGAGACTCAAACAAGCTGGGTAGCCTGGGAGTAGGTCCAAAGGTTGTAAACTGAGTAAGAAATTAGTTGGGGAATAGACAACAGGTAAACGGAGCTCACTCTGAGGAAGACCAATGAGGAGAAAAAGGATCAGTACTGGATTGGTCCTCTGTTTTTATTGGCAACATTTCAGAGGGGCTAGAAGGGAAGGTATGACTTTTTGCAGATGACACAAATATCTACACTAGGGTAGACAATCTGGTGCAGGTGTGTGTATTAAAAAATGAATAGAGATTGAAGAAAGCTTGAGGAGTGGTCAGAAGTGTGGCAACTAGATTCTGTGCTAAGAAGTGCAAAATCATGCACTTCAGGCACAGAAACCTAGGCGAAATACAAGATGGAGGGTTGGGTAGTGGTACTGATGACCACCAATCACAATCAGGAAAGAAACCTGGGGTAATCATACAGTATATGACAACCTAAAGGTGGCCAAACAGTGTGACAAGGCAGTGGGGAGAGCTAGTGGGATGTTAGAGTGCATACGGAGGGGTATCGCCAGCAGGAAGAGGGAGGTGGTGATACCGCAGTATAAATCATTAGTGAGACCTCATCTAGAATATTGTGTCCAGTTCTGGAGACCACATCTACAGAAGGACATACAGTAGAAGCAGTCAAGAGGAGAGGAACTAAAATGATGCAGGGCCTGCATCAGAAGCCCTGTCACAGCCTGCCGGCACAGTGAAAAGATTTACCACTGCTACGCCAGCAACTCTGGTTCAGGAATGGACTTTGGCATCAGAGGGCTGGCCAGGGAGAGAAGGCTGGAGTGTCCACAGACAGCTCGCCTTCTCTTGGGGGGAGGGTGGGGTAGAGGACCGGTGCCTACTGATCCCAGGTGGAGCCAGGGGTACAGCAGCACACCTGGTGCTACTAACCAAGAAGCGTAACTGATGCTGGCATTGGCTTTGCATCATAGATGTCATGCTCCTGTGGGAGAAAAAGAGAGCATGCGCTGGTCCATGGGGTGGCGGCGCCCCCCCCAGATCCTCGCTGCCAGAGTACCCGAGCCCTCCTCAGCAGCACCCAGAACCAGAAAGAAGGCTCATTCCTGTGAAGGTAGGGGACCCGCCCGATGAAGGGATACATTGGGGTACTCTGGGGCTGACTGTGATATGGTGCAGTCGGGGGACTACCAGGGTGGGAATCTAGTCCCTGACAGGGCCTGAAGGAGAGACCGACCAGTGTGGGTGGGGGAGCCAAAAAAAAAAAAAAGCCCTATGAGGGGAGGCTAAAGGACCTCAATATGTACACACTGGAGAAAAGGGGGGTATGACAGATACTTTCAAATGCCTCACAGATATAAATAGGGTACACGAGGGAAGCATTTTTCAGGAAAAAAGGGGTCATGCTCAGATGCTGGGGGGTAGATTCAGGAGAAATGTGAAGAAGTACTTCTTCACAGAAAAGCCTCCCAGTGGAGTGGCAGGGGCAAAAACTGTAACAGGATTAAAGAACTCGTGGGACATACACAAGGGAACCTTATTGGTTAGGAAAGGGAGGGTAAAGACGGAGATCAAGTAGGGTCTGCAGTATCATATTAGGTAGGGGAAAATGGGCAGACTAGTTGGGCCAAGCAGTCCTTATGTACTAAGTTGACTGGTGCACATATCTCACCCCCTCCATTTCTTTTTCCCATCCCTCGGGCTGGCACGTGTGTGATGGTGCAAGTATGTGCCGTATGTACTCAGCCCTTGAACCCAGTCAAAAGGCTGTTATTGCTGCATCAGGCAGCCTCCCATAGACTGTGATCAAGCAGTGGCTTGCTCTGTCCCCTCTCCTCAGAGGAGAGCCATTGCCAGCCTGGTGGAGCGGAGGGTTGAGGCGCTGAATGTCACACCAGTCACCCAGATTTAGGAATGAGTTTGGGTCACTGGGGGTCGGCAGGGGCAAGAATGGATCGAGCATCCAGAGGACTGCTCTCCTCTCTAAGGGGAGAGAGGACATGTCGTCCAGCTCATTGACTGCCCTCTGGCGATGGCTGGAGGGCAGTATGGGTCAGGAGGCACACGCCTACATCATGATATCTGGGGGAGGGGGTACGGGAGAAAACAGGAAAAAACGGAGCCCTGGCAGGCTCAATGATGGCTCCCAGTCTCCGTGGTGGTCAGCCCCAGTGATCTGGATTTGGTCTGTAGTGGGGAGGGAGTACCAGTCCCCTCTCTTGTGGCTCTGTGGTGGGGGTAATCTCTGGGGCACTGGCCAGGGCCGGCGATACAGGGACATTGGGAGCTGGAGGAGTGAATCTCCTCATGAGGGGAGGCTGCAGCTCCAGCCAGGAGCTCCCCCAGAGGGATAAAAAAATCTGAATGAAAAAGGGGAGCAGTCAGTGGATGCTCAGTCCTCCTTCATGCAGTCCATACACGAGCGACCCAGGTCTATCCCTGAACCTGGTGTAGCAGCATAGTGACAGGTGAGGAGCTCAGGCCCCCAAAACTCCATGCCACATGGCCAGCACTGCATTTCTTATTTTAAGGAAAAATGCAAAAAATCTGATGGATGGTGGGGAATCAGGAATCATGGTTGCAACTGGAAAGGAATGTGCTGCTGGTAAAGCAAGTTGAGGTGCTTTAACACTGTATATCGCGGTATATCGTGCTGCACGATAACCGCGATAATGTTTTTTTATAATAATAAGTTCTCGTCAGTGGCAGTTATTGTGATGTATCGTTATATCGTGTTATCGTAGCATCCCTACTAGAGACCAATGTAATTCTCAGAAAGGGTGAAAAAAACAGCGAGGGCCAAGTAAAGGGCTTTTACCAGGTACAAAGAAAAGCAGGGGGAAGAGGAATGGGGAGAGAACTAAATAAAAACTAGGAAGGCAAAAAGGATGGTCAGGAAGACAAAGCAGGCATGGAGCTACGTATTGCGGAAGAGGTCAAGGGTGGGGAAAACAATTCTTCAGATATATTAAGGAAGAAGGGAGGGTGTATTGTTAGGCTATGGGGGGGGAGGATACCAAAGTAAGATGTACAAAAAGCAGCCATCCATAATGATTAATTTTGCTTTGTCTTCACAAGTGAATATGGTGGACCCTTTCCTGAAAGTGGCATCAAGGCGGCTGTCAGGGGCATTCCTGAAATGAAGCAGCCAGCATTTACCATAGAAAGGGTCCAGAAGTTCCTCAAAGTCCTAAAGGTAGATAAAGCCCCAGGGCCAGATGGGATGCACCCAAGAGTGCTCAAGGAACTGGCTGAACCCCTAGTAGTGCTGTTTAATAGCTCAGCTCAGATGGGTAGCTCCTACTGGGTAGCAGACATAGTTCCACTACACAAGGGGCTGGACAAGGAGCAACTGGGGAATTATAGAACTGTCAGCTTTACCACTGCAGTTGGTAAACTGAATGAATCACTGATCAAAGAGGACCTAGTCGGTAGCCAGGCTGAGGCACTCTGCACGTTATCTTTTCCCATACCGGCAACCCAGGTTTTTGAACTAGCTCAGGTCGCTGGGGGGGAGGATTGAACATCCAGAGAACAGCTGTCCTTTCTAGAGGAGGAGGAGTAGTTTGCATCTCGGCCCTTGGCTGCCCCCAGGTGGAGGCCTGGGGTAGTGCCAGCAGCCTCGAGTGACATGAAGGGAGGGTCTACCGTTCTGTAAGAATGTGCTCCTACATGTGCATGCCTGCATATCGCGACAGCAGGTACTTAGTGGGGAAAGAGAAAAATGGATGGTGAGGGCTAAATGAAGCCCTGCCCTCCTATCTGCACTCCACACTGTAGGCTGGTCGCCTGTCCATCTGAATGAGTCTCACTGGGTGGGGTGAGGACAGCCCTCCCCTTCCCAGCCCCGCCACGGAGAAATCCATATGGGACTATGGGCATTGGCAGTCCGAAGCAGCAGGTGCTGGGCAAGAGGAGGTGGAGACAGGGCTGAGAGTCTTCCTGCACCAGTCATCAAGGGGAAACAGCTCTGTGGGGAAAAAAAGAGGACCTTGTAGACTACCTAGAGAGAAATGGTCTGCAAGATGGCAAACAGCATGGGTTTGTGGCAGGGAGGTCTTGTCAGACCAATCTGATAGTTTCTTTGACTGGGTAACAAAGGTAGTATATGAAGGCCATGTTGTGGATTTACTCTACTTCAATTTCAGCAAGGCTTTTGACTTGGTGCCACACAGAAGATTGCTGAAGAAGCCCGTGGATGTGGGTGCTGCTAGAGACATAGTTAGAAAACTGGTTGAAGGAGAGACAGCAGAGGCTGGTGGTAAATGGGGTCAAATTGAAAGAGAAGGAGGTCATGGGTGGGGTGCCACAGGGGTGTGCCCTAGGTCCTGTCCTCTTCAGTATGTTCATCAGCGACATTGGAGTTGGCATCTGGGGTAAGTTGTGTCTCTTTGCAGATGACACAGAGCTCTGCGGTAGGGCATATAGTGGCAGAGGGATCAGGGTGATGGCCAACCTTAAGAGATCCCTGAGTTTATCTACCACCAGACACTTTAACTACGGAGTCTGGTGGATGGTAACCCCAGGGATCTCCTAAGGCAGGCCAGTGGCTATCTCCAGGTCTGTAGGGGCTTGTGGGAGGTTTTAGGTAAAACTAAGCAGCAGCACCAGAATCAGAGTTTTAGACTGGGTAGCAGGAATTAAAAAAAAGCAATTTTAACTTTTGGGACTGTCCACTCCAGTCCTCACTGAGATCAGTTGATCAAGTGCCACTCAGTTCTCGGGGTCGGGTAAGGGGTAGCTGATTGGACTGGCTGTGGCAGGAATGGGGGACATAGGAAGCTCATCAGAGCAGAAGCTTGTGAGGAAGTGGACTGGACTCTTGGGCAGTATTGTCATGTGGATTAGGTGGATGAGAGACAACTTTACTTATTGGCACAACTAACTTGCCAAATTGCACCACACTGTAGATCCTTCTGCTACTGAGCCTCCAGGGACACTAGCCAGCAGCACCATTTGGTAAATGATGTGCTTGCAGTCTCCGAGACCTGGCTAAAACCACCGATCCTAGATCACGAATTTGCCGCCCCAAGGTATGTCTGTTACTGGAAGGATAGAACCCAGAAAAAAGGGGGTGGGGTTCTCATATACGTTAAGACTACCCTGATCTCTGCTTATATTAACCTTAATGTAACAATGCCCCCCGAAATTGAAACTATCTTTGTACGCATCACCCTCGGCGCTGCTAAACATCTTAACGTAGGGTGTGTTTATAGTCCACCAAAGGGGGCCCTCCAATCTCTCGAGTCCCTCACAAAAAACCTAACAGTTGCGTTTGCTTCTGAGCTCATCATCCTTGATGACTTCAACTTGCACTGGGACAAAGAGGCTAGGTCCTCAATAATAGACATGCTTCAGGAGGCTAACCTCTCCCAGATAATCACCCTACCTACAAGGTTTAACTATAAAATGGGCAGCCACTCGACCATAGACTGGGTACTGGTGTCTAACCCCAAAAATGTTCAACTGGCTGGCACCATGGCGGATGCCCTCAGCGACCACTCGCCCACCTTCTGTGTTTGGAGGAATAGGACAGTAAGGGTCCCCCCCAGAATACTTACTTCCAGGGACTACTCAAATTTCTCCCTGGAGCACTATAATACTCTCCTGGGCAACCTGGACTGGAGCCCTATTAGAAGTCTCCCTACCTTGGATGGGGCGGTTGACTTCTTAAATAGGTCAGTCACGTGGGCCACTGATCTGGCCCCATATAAAACCTACCGGGTAAAGGGCCACTGCTATAAGTGGATTACTCCTCCCTTAAAGGCCTTGATGATCAGCTGAGACAAAGCTTGGAAAAAGTCCAAGGACACAGCTCTTCAAGCAGACTGGGTTCTCTACAGGACCCTCCGAAACCAATGTAAACAGGCCACCAAACTAGCGAAAAAGGAGTATTTCAGCCACTTCCAAAAAGTCAACCTCGGCAACCCTAGGACTTTCTGGTCCCACATCAATGAACTGATGAAGGGGGAAAAAAAAGATTACCTCGGGCCTCATCACAGCCAATGGAAAGGTACTGCATGATATGGCGCAAACTGCTGAGACCCTTAATATGTACTTCACCAACCTTGATAAACATCAGGCAGGGCCATCAGTACCTAAAAACCTGGCCACTCCGCCAGTTCCTCAATCTCCTGACTGCCCACCCTTTCACTTGAGGCTGGCTAAGGTAAAAGAGGTCCTGGCCATCCTAAAAACCCTGAAAACGACAGGTTCAGGAGGCCCGGACGGACTCAAAGCTAGATTGCTAAAAGATGGTGCCACAGCGCTCGCGCAGCCACTTACCTGGCTGATCAATAGGTCCTTACTTGAGGGATATGTCCCAGAACTGTGGAAACAGGCGCACGTGGTCCCGATCCATAAGGGAGGGCCTGCAGAACCAATTGAAAACTACAGGCCAATCTCCCTGCTCTGTACCCTGGCAAAAATACAGGAGAAAATCATGTATGCCAAGCTTAAGGAGTACCTGGAAGCCCACATGCTATTGTCCCCATCGCAACATGGCTTTAGAGCCAATCATGGGACGGACACTGCCCTAACCAAATTCTCTTCTGACGTACTCAAAGACCTAGATGCTGAATCCAACACGGGCGTTTTTTATAGACCTCTCCAAGGCCTTCGACCGGGTGGATCACAGACTACTCCTCCAAAAACTCCTCCACGTAGGCCTAGATGCCCACACCCTCAGATGGATAGAAAGCTACCTCACAGGTCAGACTCAGAGAGTCAGGTGGCAGGACAAACTCTCCAAACCTCAGTCCCTAATGGATGGAGTGCCCCAAGGGTCCATACTCGGGCCTCTTATGTTCTCGTTGTTCGTAAACAAACTGCACAAGCACTGTGGAGGCAGCAATATAATCCAATGTGTGGATGATGCCGTTATTTACACGTCCTCTTACAACCTGGATGATTTATCCAGTTCTCTCCAAAAGGACATTCACATCATGGAGAGGTGGCTCATTAACAACAAAATGGTCCTTAACACCAATAAAACCAAAGTTATGCTGTTCGGACCAAGAGCCTTAGGACAAGATAGATCGCAACTTCTCCAGCTCTCATCTCTGGAGGGCAATGAGCTAGAAGTTGTTCCCTCTACAAAATACCTTGGCCTCACCCTCAACCAGGGCCTCATGTTCAAACAACACGTGGACCAAGTCACTAAAGTAATCCATTCCAAATTTGGATTACTATATCGGCTTAAGGAACTGTTAACCCTTGAAGCTAGGACTGCTATAGCAGCGAGTGTCCTACTTCCAACACTAATATTTGCTTCCCCGGTCATCCAGGGTATCTCAAAGCGGGAGTGTGGTAAATTACAGGTCCTATACAACAAAGTGACCCACTTTGCCACCTTATCCCACTCAAGGAGCCACCACTATGAGGCGTTAGTAAAGCTTAACTGGCCATCCTTCGAAGCACACCTCAGCTACCCCGTGCTCTGCCTGGCGAAAAAGATAATTAGCCCTTCCCCTTCCCCTAGCCTTGGGGGACTCCTCACAGTAAAGAGAAACCAGCGCAGCCTTAGGTCCTCGGGCCAAACGTTGCTAGAGGTTCCCAAGGCTAGGACTAAGGCAGGCCAGAAATCCTTCTCAGATGTTGCCCTTCCTTATGGAACTACCTCTGCTGAGGTGCGAAACCTTCGTGCCATGCTTCCCAGCACCAGACTCAAAACCCATCTCCTATCAAAAAGTGTATGCCAGTGCCACTACATCTGACACTACCTAAACTACCACTACGAACTAAAATTTCAACCCCCCCTAACAAGGTAGCAGTAACTTTTCTCCTCAATGAACCATCTTAATGCTCTTGAAGTATGTCACCCAAAGAATCCATAATGCTGTCTCACTTACATGCAGGATAAAAGTTTGAATGCAATGAACTACAACTTACCAACATGTTACATATTACCCTAATAACTACTGCTATGTGTAAACAGCCGAATACTGTATACCCATGACTTCCTGTATTATGTAATTGCACAAAAGTTCATAATGTCTGTACTGTTATTCCCGGGTCGCCCCTGAAAAAGGGACCTTCGAGGCCCAGCGGGCCTACCCAGTCATCAAAATTCAATAAATAAATGAAAGGGGAGGGCTTTTTTTTGTTCTGTGAGGGAAATGTTTTCTGGGTGAGGATCAATCAATTAATCTAAATCAATCAATCAAAAATGTATTTCTAATTCAAGAATATCAAAGCGCTTGTACAAACAAGATAAAAATAAAATTAACCAACAAATAAGTTAAAATATTGTTAAAAGAGCACCAAAATATCACATTTCAGAGCATGCCAATTTAAACAAATGTGTCTTAAGGGCAGATTTAAAGGCCTCAGTGGTCAGGCACTCTCTGACCTGACGAGGTAGAGAGTTCCACAGGGTCAGGCCCACAAAAGTGAATGATTTGGCCCCTGAGATCTTTGAATGGACTCTGTGAACTTATAGCAATCCCTCGTCGAATGAGTGGAGGGGGCAGTAGGGGCAGAGGAGATCTTGCATATACTGCGGTCCCTGTCCATGTAGGGCCTTATAAGTCAGTAATCCAACCTTGAAGGTGATCCTCCAGTGAACTGGCAGCCCATGCAGGCCGCAGAGCACAGGTGTGACATGGCAAGATCAAGGTAAGCCAGTCAGCAACCTGGCTGCTGCATTCTGCACTAGCTGCAGGTGGCAGATGTCCACCCCCGGCAGCCCAAGGTACAGGGCATTGCAGTAGTCAAGACAGGAAGTCACAAAGGCGTGGACCAGCATTGGAAGATCATCAGGAGGAACCAGGTGTTTTATCTGGGTGTTATTCCTCAGATGGTAAAATGAGGTCTTGATGACTGCTGACACCTGAGACTTGAGCGTCGGCCCATCAGCAAGCGTAACACCCAGATTCCACACCTGGTCAAAGGTCATCAGCTGGC
Organism: Neoceratodus forsteri; assembly: GCA_016271365.2. Taxonomy (NCBI): domain Eukaryota; kingdom Metazoa; phylum Chordata; order Ceratodontiformes; family Ceratodontidae; genus Neoceratodus; species Neoceratodus forsteri. The sequence goes on from CM028134.1 coordinate 687,617,929, forward strand.
AGCCCCCAGCCAAAGTCCAGATGGCTGCCCAGCAGATGACCCCTCTACCTGATGACCTGGGTCCACAACCAACACCTCAGTCTTGTCAGAGTTCAACCTCAACCAGTTAGCACTCGTCCAATCCTGGATCTCAGGCAGTTATTAAAAACCGAGGCAGCATCACCCTGTGTGGGTACAAAGGATATGTATAGCTGAGTATTGTCTTCACATCAGTGGAAACTCAGCCCATACCACCTTATAATGTCCCCCAGTGGTAGCATATACATTGCAAGCAACATGAGTGAAAGAACAGAGCCCTGTGGCACCCCACAAGACAGAGGGAGAGGGGCAGAGGAAAAGATTCCCAACACCACTTTCTGAGTCCTGCCTGTGAGGAAAGATTAAAACCAACTGAGTCCGCAGATCAGCTGCAGGCACTCCAATAACACACCATGGTCCACGGTGTTAAATGCTGCAGAGAGATCAAGGAGAACCAAGATCGAATGGCTCTTCTGATCTTTCACTATTAGGAGATCATTAAGTACCAGAACCAGCACTGTCTCAGTACTATGCCTCTTCCTGAAACCCGAATAGAGAGGATCATAGACATCATGGGTGGTAAGATGATCCTCCAGTTGCAATGCAGCCACCTTCTCAATAACCTTGCCCACAAAAAGCAGGTTAGATACAGGTCTGTAGTTAGCAAGACAGTCACGGTTGAAAGAAGAATCCTTCAAAAGAGGAGTCACCACTGCCTCCTTCAGGGTGTCCAGGAATACCCCTGTCTCCAACAAGCACCAGACCATCTCAGCTAGGACCGGTCCTATTACCTCCACACACCCTACAAGGAGGCGCATTGGACCAGGGTCTAAACTACAGTAAGTCGGTTGCATACCCTGGACAATCTTCACAATGTCAGTGATTGCCAGCCAATTAAACTTGGACCAGACAAACTGGATGCCTGCAATCTCCCACTGACCGCCGCAACAACCATTGAAGCATGCTGCACAGATCTCCAACCTGATGGTGATATCCTCATCTGTGAAAAATCGAGCAAACTTGTCACACTTATTCTGTGAAAACACTCCCCGATTCTGAAGACAGGCTGGATTGCACAGCCTGTAGACAGTACGGAAGAGCTGAGCTGGTTAGTTTTATGTAGCGGCAATCTTCACCGGACAGGAACTCTGCCTTCTTATGGGAGACGACCGATTGATAGTCCTTATAATGGGCCATCAATCTAAGTCTGTCATCAAACAGGCCAGATTTCTGCCAGCATCACTCCAACCTTCGTCCTATTCACCTCAACTCCCTCCAGATCCTATCAAACCTAGGGGACCGGGGGTGAATGCAGACAGGAGCTATGGAATCCAGGGTCACCATCACTGCCTTATTATAGGCAGGTAACAGATCTCCTGGGTTCAAGCTTACACCAGGTCTACCCGATAGGTCCAGCACCACCATAAGACCATCAAGGGTCAAACCATTAAAGGGTGGTACCGGACCATCTCCGTAGGGACAGGTTTATTGGGGGGAGCCTCAAAACTGAACCTTTACAGTGTGATGGTCAGACCACCCAACCAGCTCTATCACCACATTGGAGGTCTCCATCTCCAGCAGGAACACTAGGTCCAACGAGTGACCTTGACTGTGGGTCGCAGAAGTAACTACCTGTGTAAAGCCCAACGAATCATCAGTTGGAGGAAATCTTGGCCAAAATGCCAGAGCTCATCGTCAACCCAGGTATTGAAATCTCCCAGAACCAACCATTTGGGGGATTCCAACACCATGTCAATGACAAAGTCCGTGACTTCCTGCAGGAAATCCTTCCAGCCCCCAGGTGGATGGTAGACCAGAAGTATCCTTCAGCCCACACCTGCACCCATGATATACTCAAATGATCTAGTGACCCCAACTGTCACACCTACAAGGCCCAGTTCTGACTTAAAATAGATGGCTACAGCCCCGCCCCTACGACTCAACCTTGGGCGGTATATCACTAAGTACCTAGCCGGAACTCCAATATGGGACCAGCATTTTTGTCCAGCCAGGTCTAGGTGATGCATGCCAGGTTGGATGTTCCAACAATATCAACAATCACTGCTGCCTTGTTTTTAATCGACCTAGTGTTGCATAACACCATCCGAGTAGGATGGGCAACCAAGGTAGATTGTGCTACTTGAAGCAGTCAACAGAAGCAGAGTTGGATGTAGAATTGTAACATTCAGTTCTGTTTCTAATTCCACTCCAGTTCTTGAACCAGATGAGGAACAGAATCAGGCTTGGAACTGAAATTTCCGAAATTCTGATTTTCCCAAATGGAACAGATTCATAAGAATCTGAGCAACCCTTTTGGGATCCCTGACAAAGCGCGCGAGGGCAAAACCGGTCGGGCCTTGTAGGAGTGGGGTCAGCACTATATGGCACTTTTCACTTTTTTTTTTGCTGATATTTTGTACAATAAAATGCTGTGGCATATGCTTAGAGCATTGGATGGTGCCTTTATTGCCTATGTACCTGAGATTCCTGTTTTGGATGACACATCAGCTTGTGGAGCCTGCTCTCTGGTGTTCTTTCCAACCCTTTTGGGAACCAGAAGAATGTAGGTTTAATCCCTGCTACGGCTAAATGCTGTGTGACCCTAAGCAAGCTACTGAAATTGAGATGTTGCATTTAAACTGGACTATCCAGCGATTGTGTAGATTATTGGACCAGCATAAGTAATGTAACATAACTGAATAGTGAATACGGCAGTTCGCATTACGCATTACGTTACATTATGCTGGTCCATTACGCTGTTCTCCAACCACGCTACATTATACTTGTCTACTTCATCAAATGGCCTCTTACGTTACTTTTTATTAGTTTATTTGAGTTGGGGGGGCTTTGTCCCCCACATCCCCTTGTGTTTTTTTTAAAACGGGGGTGTGAAAAGCCCCCCAACTCAACTCAAATAAACTAATAAAATGTAATGGAACGGGGGCACAGCTAAAATATAAGGAGAGAACCTAGAAAAATGGGTGAGACTGAGGGCCTGTTGACTTAGTGGCACTCAGAGATTTGGAGGGTGAAGAAAATGACTAGGGCACTAGGATAGTGTGATGCAGACTACGCTAAAGGGATAGGTCTAACAGAAAATAGGGTGGGGTGGCCCCTGTTGTAAGAAAGGAAGTCACTATGAAGGACAAAGAGGGCATTATGGAGCAAACAGTGCCACAGAGTCCACCTGGGTCATATCAGGGGGTGAAAGATGTACCCTTAGTTATGCTACAGGCCTCCAAACAGCTCATAAAAATATGATGCCCAGCTGGTTGGGGGAATTACAAGAGCAGCAAAATCAGATACAGTTGCGATCTTAGAGGACTTTAATCTCTATGTCATAGACGATATATTGAGAAAGCTAATGCGCATTGGCAGATGTGAATCAGATGTTTGGTAGACACCGAAGACATCTTTGTCTCTCTTGTGTGGACCAGCGTTCTGGGTATAAGAGTGCATCATGCGATTATCCCAATGGTGGTATATTTTTTTTTTCCATTGGGTTCCTTCCACCTTTTCTGATTCCTGGAGGTGCCTCTGTCTGTCTTGTACAGTGCAGCAGAGGTTCCATATCATGTCAGTGACCGTATAACAGCGCTGAACATCACAGCGAGTGCAAGTCACCAAAAACCGCAATGGCGACTTGCACAACAGTGAGCACAACAACAGCTAGGATGTAAAAACGTGAAGAATTACAGTATGTTTTTTTTATGCACCCCCCTTGCCCCCTGTACCCTCCAGTATTAATATAATCAACTCCAAGAGGGGGCATGACACGGGACAATTGTAAAATTAAAATACAGCAAAAGTTCTGGCAGGCCACAAGCTGTGAACCCAGAGCCTTCTGCGCTAGTGGCCTACACTCTACCACTGTGCTAGACAGCCAGCTTGATTGTGCCCTATCACTCTGACTCCCATATCATGTACCACCCTCCCGCCATCTCACACTCACTGTATTTCTACAGTCACTATTCATGTTCCCGAACCTTGTTATCTACCCACTAGCTATTGTTTCACACTCACTTCTCTTACAGGTGGTAAAACTGAGTTGCTTATATTGAGTCACTCAATTGTGACTCGCCCATATCACTGGATACTGCAGCGGCTCTTAGTACATGAGCCCCCACTCGTGAAGGAGCAAGTGCTACAGCCCATTGTGAGGGGTCACTGCACTGGTGGAACATGGAACAGCCCTCACTGGCTAGGAGTCATGGCAACAACCCTCACTGTCTGGGAATCACTACCATCATCATAACTGTATCATAGGCTGGCTACCTGGTTTGAGTCTGTTCTTGAAACTGGGTTGCTGACATGGTAGTACGCTGTCGCTGTATGGATGGCACAAATATGCTTTATAGAGAATAAAGGATGAGGAAGTGTATGATATGAGAATTTAATGCACACCCGAGGTGTGAGATGCTACATAAAACCCGAGGACGAAGCCCGAGGGGTTTATTAAAGCATCCCACACCAAGGGTGTGCATTAAATTCTCATATGGACACGTCACCATATTTTATTTTTTATAATTGGTGGTCAGCAATTTTTCCACAGCCCCATTTCTGTGAAAACACACAGAGACACACACACTCACACACTCTGGAGGAGTATGTCTCCCTGTCACTCCTCTAATTTTGGCCTTTGACAGTTTTGTTCCTTTTTTTGGGTTTTTGTAATTTATTTCTTCATTTTTGCTTGTTTTTTTGTTACTTACAGTTTGTCCCAGGAGTTTGTCTTTCAAATCACTCTGGCAGTCAAGCTGGGGCTCTGTTGCTGAAACGGAGGAAGAGCAGGATCAACCAGATAGAGTTGTTTTTTTTCTGCAGAAGATAGGGTCAACCAGATAGATTTAAAAAACAGAAAAATAAGGAGAGTTGGTGTTTTTTGTGGCAGCCCCTCGGAAAGCAAGAAACGGAGCTGCCATGATTACGGAACTGTTAAGCCTATGGAGCCAATGAGGGAGCGTACATTTCATGAATGACAGTGCGCATGAATGCCGTAATAACCCACAGGTTGTTATGGCAAATATCAACTCGGTCAGCCCATTGTGAAATATTGCTGACCAGTTATTATATAAAAATAATGTGTTATGCGTTAGGGATAAACTGTTGTGTTATGCGTTAGTGATATACTTTTACCATGGCTCATTATAATTCATGTTGTACAGTTGTATATTTCCAGTTTAAATTTATATTTTCCTGTGTAAATTTTCCTCTCATACCGTGTTCTAATGTGTTGCATCTCCTTTATATACTTATGCCTCATTTTACATAGTATGTTTTATGACAATTGTCTTGTTGCATTGCACTCTTGTCGTGGGTCGCCCCTGAAAAAGGGACTGTATAGTCTCAGTGGGCCTACCGGATTACCACAATTCAAACAATAAATAAATAATACAACAACTTAACAGTGCTTTCAGGTCTCACTTTTTTGGGGGTACTATTGCATAACTCTTTTGAGAGCCAAGACTCACACTTAAAATCAATAGCTTAACAATGAAATGGAATGGAGCCTGTCTCTACTTTTTAATCTCACTCATAAAAATCAAATGTTGCAGTGTAAGTCAATGGGGTGGTTAAATTTATGGCCCCCATATTCAGAAGGTTTGTGCTGTCCGAAACGGCAAGTTGCCCATGAATGCAATATTCAGCCATTAGCATGCACCAGTCAGTGCCAGTAGCCCATGTATGCTAACATAATGTATTCAATGCAAAAAAGAGGGTAGTGACATGACTATTCAGTGCAGCATGATATTCAGTTGATTAGCACTAAGCTAACAGCATTTAGGGAGATTTAGCACTGCACAAGTTAACAACTATAAAAAAGTAGGTCCCTGAAATACAGCAGGCATTGGAGGCTGTCCTGGAGGATGAGGAGCAAGAGAATGCCCCCCCCCCCACCTCCGGGCCACATTGCAAGATGACATCTATCAGTCAGAGAGATATGTTCCCCCACAGGGCGTTCCAACACTTGGTACTTGCACTTGAATACAATAAGAATAAAATAAGTGTTTGCCAACTACTGGAAGTCTGGTGCTGCTTTTTAGTCTGAATCTGCAGTTTGTTCCTGGCCATGCATGAACCACTTGAAGTGGAGCACAGTTTCTTGTTGTTTTTTTTAATCCAAGTTTTATTAACATACAGTCAGTTAACATGGTATAAAACTTCCAGGATGAAAACAGAAACAACCAAAAGTAAAACGGTAGCGGTTGAGCAGCAGGGTATGAAAAAAATAGCTACCAAAATTGCATCACCAGTACAACATACTATACAGCAAAAGGTAGGGCTTTAACATTGTACAAAATAACCCCAGACACTGTACTAAAAAGTCGGGTACAGGTAGAGTGAAGTCAGGAAGTGGTACGCTTCTAGGAAGAGCCTGGCATAAGAAAGAATAAACACATTCCTATACCATATCAAGGCACAAAATCCAGATTAGTGTCAGTTTGGTAAACTACCCACTGCCTCCAAAATTCTTCAGCTTTGGTTGCCTGGTCATAGAGAGACTCCGTAAAGATTTCCATTCTATAAATGGTGTTAACTAAGGCTACCCAGCTGGATTTCTGCAGAGGATTTCTCCTTAGCCATAGTTTAATAATAAGCTTTGATGGTATATTGAAACAGACTGCATCTTCTGAATGAAGAGAACTGCTAAAGGTACTATATGTAAATAAGCTACAGTATGTCTTTGCTTATGAAAACTGACTTTTTTTTAGGCACCAACAACATAGCTGTAAGCCCCTATTGTAGTCATGGGTATTCTTTGCATTTAGTCAAGTTCAGAGGTACATTCAGTGTTAGTGACTTGGCTGTATGATGCCATTGCTAGGGCTTGTGGGTCTTGGCATAGGGTTTCAGACCTATACAAGCTTGGGTTCTGTCCCCAGTGTGAAATATTTCTTCTTCTTCTGTAAAATTTGTGTAGCATGAAAGAAATTTTTAAATGCCATTGATGACAATTAGAAGATTTTTGGTGCAGTATTAGCCATTGCTAAGCAATTTAAATTACAAATTGTAATGAGAAAGAAAAAATGTGACCTACTGGAAATTGAATGCAGGCCCACGTAATACTGTCTTGGTTCTCTAACCACTGAGCTACAGGCTAAAATGTTTTAACCTGGGGTTCCTGACACATCTCCTTTCTCTGGTATTGCATATCCTGCAACTAGAAATAATCAAGATGACAATTAGATGTTGTTTTGGTGCAGTGTTAGCTACTGCTAAGCTATTTAAATAACTTGTAGTGAGAAAGAAATAATGTGACCTATTGGGAATTGAACCCAGGCCCCTCAGTACCATTGTGGTGCTCTAACCACTGAGCTATAGGCTCACATGGTTGGACTTAGGGTTCCTGGACACACACACTTCTTTTTCACTGCAATTTGTGATTTAAATTGCTTATCAGTGGCTAATACTGCACCAAAAAACATCAAACTGCCATCTTGATTATTCCTAGTTGCAGATATGCAGTACCAGAGAAAGGAAATGTGTCTGGCAATTCCAGGTCCAACCATGAGAGCCCGTAGTTCAGTGGTTAGAACAGTGGGACAGTATTTTGGGGGCCTGGGTTCAATTCTAAGTAGGCCACTTTATTTCTGTATGACTACAATGTGTGACTTTAAATTACTTAGTAGTGGTCAATACTGTACCTAAAAACATTTTATTGTCATCTTGATTATTCCTTGTTGCAGGATATGCAGTATCAGAGAAAGGAAGTGTGTTCAGGAACCCCAAGTCCAACCATGTAAGCCTGTAGCTCACTGGTTAATACATTAGAATTGTATTCTAGGGGCTTGGATTCAAGTCCCATTAGGTCACATTATTTCTTTCTCACTGCAATTTATGATTTAAATGCCATTGACAATGTTAGTCATAAAGTTTCAACAAAGTTTAAAGGTCTATATTGCTGATAACTTAAAAAGTTCCAGCTCAGACTTAAAGGTTTAAATGCAATTTGGGAAACATTACTTAAGACAGACTAGTTATGATTATACTATGGCCATCACAAATCTTATGTTCTGATAGGCTGAGCTGCCTGTTTGGCCATGAGTAAATCTTATCACAACCAACCACGCATCAAGTACCAGCCAAACAGTTTGCAAAAGTCATCTAAGATCACTACACTGTGTACCCTTTTCTAAAACATTTCAGCCGCCATTTTTCCCCAAACTGCTAAAGCCCAACTCTACAAGCAAACACAAAAACATTAACAGTCAAACTTCAACTCCATTCTCAGCAGCAAAACAGTAAAAAATAATGACCCCAAACATGTCAGCAAACAAAACAAACTCAAATTCCACACATGAAAGGGCTACACATTAGCCGCTCCCAAAACCTCCAACAACTGTGGCCGCCACTTATGAAAAAACTCCTGGTCCTCTTATGTACTTTCCCTGTCCAGTCTCAAATCTCTGTCTCCACAACACACCAATTGGATCATCTTTCCTGTTTTCCTTCCTCCCGCTTTCAGGTGTTGGCTCAGTTTTAAAAGGCCCACTCTCTCTTTTTTCCTAAACAACCAAAGAAGGTAGCATAAGACAGAGACCAGCACACCGATCTGGTCTCCACAACTCCTCCCCCCTCCCCCAGCTGTTGGCTGAGACCAACACACCAAAGTATGTTGGCAGAAGTATTTTCTTGGACAGTAATAGCCATTCGCAGTCTTGGACTTGCATGGCGTGCAGTTGCTGTGAATGAAGAGGTAGGCAGGTGTGCAGCACGCTGCAAGTTCTGCTAGTGTAGGATTATGAAGAATGCAGGGATCCACAGAGCCCCAGTCCACCCTTCTAACAGTAAGAATTGCCCGTAACATTTGGGGGTCCCAGTTAATCGTAGTCTATGACAACAATCATACAGTTGCAAAATGAAGTTTTCAGTGTTTAGTTGTTTTGTTCCATGCATGTTTCTTACCTAACCTGGAGTACAAGTGTACATTTCTTTATTCGTACACAGTGATGACCAGTGTTCGAATTCAAATGTGTGTTTACTTCCCTGATTTACGAGATGATGTTTTGTGTTGAAATGACAAGGATTTCCATCTCTTTTTTAGCACAGAGATGAGATCTTTTAGTTTGAAGTGACTTCAGACCCATGGTTTGCAACCCTTTTTCTCAGTGTGTTGGAAAATAAGGATGGTGTAATGTGCAGTAGACTTTGGAAAGGCCGAGAGACATGCTGTGTCTGGTCTCCACTCCCATATTCTGCCCCAGCCCTTCGCTTTCACCTGTTGGGTCAATATTAAAAGCCTCACTTGCTCTCTTTTTTTTTAAACATCTGAAGGTAGTAGCATTCAAGGAAGAGAAACTAACACACCAATATATTCTCCACTCATGTTTCACCCCCCCCCTTCAGCTGTATGCTCCACCTTACAAGTCCTGCTCTCTCTCTAAAAAACAGCTAATTTCTTTTACTTAACAACATGGTAGCATTTGGGAAATAGCATTCCAGGAGAGAGAGCAACACACCAGTCCGATCTCTACTCCTGTCCCTCACTTTCAGCATTTTGCTCCTTATCAAACTGGCATTCAGAGCAGGCTTTTATGGGTAACTATTTTTGCCAACAGATGAAGGATTTTTTTCTACCGACTCATAAAAAAACACATAAATGTATAATTGTTAAACTTTTTTCCTTTCTTTTCTTACATAGCATACCACCCACATTATAATTGCCATAATGCACTCCAGGGTGTGGGTTGTTGTGGGATTTACCCACTTTTGGTGTAGTTACATCATTTGGCCAGACGAAACCAGTCATGGGTAAAGCCCACATCCTGTCATGTATTATTGCTTAAACATCCACTGCAGCTCGGGGGGGGGGTCTGCACTCATTACTGGATGTCCTTTGCCACAGCATTTATTTCCTGTCTAGGAAGCTCACTACAGTGGCAGAGTTACAGGCTGCCAAGCAGTAGAGGGTAGGGGCCAGGATTCGATCCCCAGAGAAGAACGTTTTTCTCTTTGTTCACAACAATTTATGTCGCATGAGAGAAACTGATAGATGTCATTACTGATATTAGTAACAGACTTTCAGGACATTTTAACATTCTGTATTGCTGATAACCAGAAAAGTTCCAGCTCAGACTTAGAAGTTTAAATGCAGCTTTGGAAGCATTACTTCAAACAAACAGACTGTTAATTACGAACATCCACTGCAGCTGTTGGGAGGGGGGGGAGTTGCACTCAATCTTGGATGTCCTTTGCCACAGCATGTGTTTCCTGTGTAGGAATGCATAGTACAGTGGTAGAGCTTCAGGCTAGCTAGCAGTAGAGGGTGGGAGACCTTGGTCCATACCCTGGAGTGGAAATTTTTTTTCTTTCTCACAATTTATGTAGTATAAGAGAAATTTCTAGATGCTATTGCTGATGTTAGTGATAGACTGTCAGCATGGTATGGCATTCTATATTGTTGACAACTTGAAAAGTTCTACCTTAGACTTAGGTTTAAATGGGAAAAATTACTTCAAAGAGGCAGTCTGTTAATTATGAAAATCCACTGCAGCTGTGTAGGAGAGGGATCTGCACTCACTGCTGGATGTTCGTTACCACAGCATGCATCACCATTTAGTAAAATTAGTACAGTAGTAGAGCTACAGGCTACCAAGCAGTAGTGGGTAGGGGGCCTGATTGGATCCCCTGTGGGGAACAATTTTCTTTCTCACTGCAATTTATGTAGTATGAGAGAAATTGTTGGATGTTATTGCTGACATTAGTGATAGAATTTCAGAAAGGTGTTAAGTTCTATATTGCTGATAACTTGAAAAGTTCCAGCTCAGACTTTGAGATTTGAATGGAACTTGGGAAATATTACTTCAGATAGATGGACTGTTCATTAGAAAATCAATTGCAGCTGTGTGTGTGTGTGTGTGTGTGTGTGTGTGTGTGTGTGTGTGTGCCACGCGTGCACTTGTGGGGGTTAAGTTCTGCACTCAGTACTGGATGTCCTTCATCACAGCATTCATCTTCTATCCAGAAAGTCTAGTAGAGCTACAGGTTACCAAAAAAAAATTGAATTCCTGGGTTTGATCCCCAGAGCTGAACATTTTTCCTTTCACATTACAATGTATGTAGTATGAGAGAAATTGTTAGATGTCATTGCTAAAGTAGTGATAGACTTTCAGGAGGTTTGACATTCTAGATTGCTGATAACTTGAAAAGATTTAGCTCACACTTTGAGGTTTAAATACAACTTGAGAAACATTACTTCAAATAGACAGACTGTTAATTATGAAAATTCACTGCAGCTGCATGTTGTGGAGAGTCTGCACTCAGTGCTGGATGTGCTTTGCCACAGCATGCATTTCTTGCTTTGTAAGCTTAGTACAGCACTAGAGTTACATGCCCAGTAGTAGAGGATAGGGGTCCTGGGTTTGATCCTCAGAGTGGAATATTTTTTTTCTTTCTTACAACAATTTATGTAGTATAAGAGACATTTTTAGATGCCATTGCTGATGTTAGTGATAGACTTTCAGTAACGTTTGACGTTCTATATTGCTGATAACTTGAAAAGTTCCAGCTTAGACTTTGAGGTTTCAATGCAACTTGGGAAACATTACTTCAAAGAGACGGACTGTTAATTATGAAAATCCAGTGCAGCTGTGTAGGAGAAGGGTCTGCACTCACTGCTGGATATCCTTTACCACAGCAAGAAAGTTTGGTACAGTGGTAGAGCTACAGACTACCAAGCAGTAGTGGGTAGGGGACCTGGGTTTGATCCTCAAGTGTGGAACAGTTTTCATTCTCACTACAATTTATGTAACATGAGAGAAATGGTTAGATGTCATTGCTGATGTTAGTGATAGAATTTCAGCAAGGTCTGAAGTTCCTTATTGCCGATAACTTGAAAAGTTCCAGCTCAGACTTAGAGGTTAAAACACAACTTGAGAAACATTACTTAAAATAGACAGACTGTTCATTAGAAAATCAACTGCAGCTGTGTCTCTGTGTGTGGGGGGGAGAGGGGCTTCTGTATTCAAGTGCTGCATGTCTTTTGTCACAACGTTCATCTTTTTTTTAACTTTATGTTTATTGCAATTTCGAATATGCAAATACATATAGTACAACATCTGTAAGGCATCACATATGTCAACAGATACATCCAATGTAATAGTAATTAGTTAACCTTTACAGTCCTGTATAAGAAATATGGGGGAATTCCCAGTTAAAAAATAAAAATAAGAGTTTGAATAGCTGCATCCTACAAAGGCTTTTGGCAGTCAGGAACCAAAATGGAAAAGTCCAAACATTTTTATAACTCAGCACACAATGTTGATATGACCCCAGATCTTAAAATGTATATAATTCAATCATATTTAGCACAAAAAAACAAACAGTTCCCTATCTTCATAAACACAGAGGGATATAAACCACAACCCCCACGGCACATTGTTAAGGCACTTAATAAGCCCCTCTGTTAATAGAAAGAACATAAATGGAGTACTTTACAGTCCTTTATTTATATAAAATGTCCCCAATTTAGGTCTCATCTTCAGATTTTGATGCAGGCTGCACCTCCCCAAATTTAAATTCTCTAGCGATAGTTTCGGCATTCTTCTCTGCATCTACAGGGTCAGTAAATTGGAAGGTGTGGCCCCCATAATGAATACGCAGGTGGGCTGGGATCAAAAGGGAGTGATTAATCTCCAAGTTTCGCAGTTGTGCCCTGACTGCATCACATTTTTTGCGGCATGCACGAGTGGCAAAAGAGAGATCTGGAAATAAATATAAAGTAGCCCCATTATAATTTAAGCCTTCTGTCGATCTGTCCGCTTGGAGCAGGACATCTCTTACTGCCGAGTTAACTGTGACCAGCAAGGTGGTCAGAGGTATCTCCCCTCTCAGGCCCGCTGCTCTCGGGGTGATGTGGTACGCTTTACACATCTGGCCAGCAGTTGTGTCCCAAGGTAGAGTTAGAGCAGCAGGCAGCCACTCCTGAAGAAACCCCAGTAGATCGGTCCCTTCACAGCCCTCTGGTAACCCTATAATCCTCACGTGGGGGGCTCGATTGGCATTCTCTAGGGCCTGTATCCTGTAGCAAAGTTGTGTATTCTCTTGCAGCAGTTTAGACATGGTGGCTAGGACCTTTTGTGTCTTTTCTGCTGATGTTGCCGTCTGGGATACCACCTCCAGCTTAGCGTCCTGTTCTGCAAAACATTGAAGGATCGACTCAGTTTTTAAGTCGATTGCTTGCATTTACACTCATAGAGCTCTCCATGGGGGCTCAGGCCTGGCAATTGTCATCGTGGCGGTTGTGGCCTGGATTTCTACAACCGGTGGATGTTTAGCACTGCTTCCATCTGCTTTTTGCATGTGACCCATCGTCTTGTTTAGTAGCAATCAATGCCGGAATACACCCTCTGTCAGGTAGAAACAGTTCTATTAAGTTTGCTGTCCAAAAAAAAATCACAATTTTAGTAGTTTGAAGATGAAAATAGGCTGAGCTGGTCTGATGTGCGTCTTGCCTATAGGAATGTTCAACAGCACCCCTCACAACATTCATTTTCTGTCTAGGAAGCTTAATAGAGCTTCAGGTGACAAAGCAATCAAGAGTAGAGGTCCTGAGCTTGATCCCCAGAGTTGAAATTTTTTTTCCTTTTCACTACAATGTATGTAGTATGAGAGAAATTGTTAGATGTCATTGCTGATGTTAGTGGTAGACTTTGGGAAGGTTTGACATTCTATATTGCTGATAACTTGAAAAGTTCCAGCTCAGACTTTGAGGTTTAAATGCAGTTTGAGAAACATTAATTCAAATAGACAGACCGTTAATTACAAAAATTCACTGCAACTGTGTGTAGTGGGAAGTCTGCACTCAGTGCTGGATGTCCTTTGCCACAGCATGCATTTCTTTCTTTGGAAGCTTAGTACAGTGGTAGCGGTAGTAGTAAAAGTAAGTAGTAAAAACCTTTATTTTTAGACAGGATTTAGATGGAAAAAACACAGACTGCCAAGCAGTGGAGGCTAGAGGGCCTGTGTTTTCGTCCCCAGAGTGTAATTTTATTTTTCTTTCTTACTACAATTGATAGATGCTGTCTCAGCCCCATCCCCCAAGCCACTTCCCTTTTCATTGCAAGCTGAAGCCTGCCAGCCTTCTTTCTAGCCATATAAATATTTTTACAGACTTTGTTTGGTGCCTTTAGCACCACTGGTACTTTGATTATATTTAATTATACTTTGCATCTGGACTTCATGGACTTATTTAGATTTTGTTAACCAGGTAAGCCCACTGAGACCAGCGGTCCCTTTTTCAGGAGCGACCCAGAATTAGTTACAGAAAAGGACATTTAGAAGCAGTTATTTACAGTAGTTACATTTGTTACACAGTTATACATTAGCGACATTATACTGGGGTAGCAGTCAGGTTCACATTCAGGCTCACGCATTATTTACAGTAGTTACATTAGTTACACAAATGTACATTAGCAGCAGTATATAGGGATGGTAATCAGTTTCACAAACAGGCCCGTATTAGTATTGCAAGACAATCGAGTTTCCCCCCAAGTTGTGGGGAAAGTAGACAAAAAGTAAAATTAAAAATGTATTATTCATATACTTGTTAAGTATTTACTCTGAAACATGCTTTTGCTACTTCAGTCTATACCAGAAATTTCTTACGGTATACCAGGCTGTATTAATTGTATTGTCTGTCTCTTTGGCTGTAGGGGTAAATGCAATATCAGTAGGCTAAAGTTTATAAAATATGTAAGTTTTCTCTGTTTTTTCTTTATAACTATGTTAGGAATACTTGAATTATCTGTTAATGAAAATTAAATATTTTTCATCAAGTAAAAAGTAACTGTTCATCACACTGGATAAGTAAGCTAGGCTGGAGGGTCTATAAGTATATCATAGTCCTTCAAAGAATTATAGCTTATGGTAATATGATAAGGTGGTACTTGAAAATACTTTTCTTGTGTATAGAGAAGGTATTCTGTATTTCAGCTTTGCCTGCTGTATGGTTGAAGTGATATATTTTCATGTATTAGATTATTTCATTACCTTAGCTTCCTCCTGCACACTTTAAAGACTTGGGGCTGGATTTTCAAAGGGCCTTTAGAGTGACGCAAGATACATCCAACAGCCAGTATGCAGCAAAGCCCGGTGTGCTAAATACTCTGTGCTGGATTTTGGTACAACACCTGTCCTAAAGGCAAAGTCCCCACAACTACTACAAGCGGCCCTCTGCGTCAAACAGATGATGCAAGGGAGGGGTTTGACAAAAGCTGCGGCACTTGCGATTGGTGAAGACATACCCCACTGTATGTCGGCTGCTGTGTAACAGGCAAGGTAGGAACTGACAGTGTGAGGGAACATGGAGAACATGTGGTACAAATGCAGTGATACTGTGTACCCATCCATGTAGGGTGCATCTAACTCCTGTAGTGTGTCCCAACCTGTGCATGCAAAGCAACAGCACGGGAGTAGTAGTGCCAGTGTCCATGCTGGATTGGGCCAGAGTGTCGAGATGTTTGTGCAGCATGTGGACACTGGCAGGTATGCCCCTAACACACCCCAACGTGGACCTGCAGGGGACAGATGGCCCTCTACCCACACCGCTACAGACTGTGCCCTCCCAAGCAAAGGCAGTGCAGGCACAATACAGTACTGCCATGTACTGTATGTGCTTGTCTCTGGTGGTACCAGAGGACATGCTCCGGGATAGGTGACAACTGTACCATGCATGTCATGTAGTACACAGGTGGCAGACCGCTGTGTGGCATCCTGTAGTCCGGTATGCCTGCCTGCCATGGGCAGCGGTGTCAGTGTATACAGCAAGAGTAATTCCATCATGTGCTATTATCATGAGCTATAGCTTGCCATACAGAGGACTCAGCTGTCAAGAAGCAGCTGCACCTGACATGCATGTTGTATAACAAGCCCCCACCAATAACAACTTCCTGTGCTGTGTACCATTAACTGTTGTCTGCTATACAGTCCACTGTATTGTAATGATATGCCCGATTCTCGGATATGTTTGCTGGTGGAAACCACTGCATGTGTAGCCCAATGTGACTTGGCAGCACAAACTCATTTCAATTCAGTGGTGCCAACCCAGTCTACTTGTCTACACCCCTCCCCCCATACATGATCTGGGAGTTACCTTTCCATTGGTATGTCGGACCCTCCAAACGTGCATAATCATGCCCAAGGCAGCGTTGTGTGGTACGTTATTGTGCTCTGAGAACAGAGTGGAGTCCAGCTGATGAACAATGCCTGTGTGTCCATGCTACCTTACAGCTAGGCACAATATCCTTGACTTGGTTGCCCATGGCACAAGTTCAGGCTATGTCAACTGAATGACCACTTCAGGGAGTGCTATGCACTGTTATATGCCAATAACCTGCAGAACTTGCCACAGGTACATGTGCATAATTGTTTTATGCCAGTGAACGGGCAGAAATCAGATGACCCATGTTATACAAGGTGGTGACATCTATTGTCTGTGCCTAGCACATTTCACTTCACCCAGCTGCACTGTCCATTGACACAGACATGAGCTGCGCTGATATCACCACTTGTCTGTCTTGCTGCACTGGACATATGTCTAGAAGCCCTCATTATCAACACACACACTCACACATAAGTTGTAAAGTAATATCTCCATATTCACTTTACAAATGACATGGCATAAATGATGCCTGGCTATAGGGTAGGCATCTTCAGGGCATTCTTTTTATTTGCTGCACATTTTGCTCTCTATGTTCAATAGTGCCTCAAACACATGCAGTCAGTCACCCTGATGCCCCTATTGAGACAGTCTATTAGACCAGCTCTGGCTGGTCTAAGCATAGCAGGACCTGCAGGCTTTGGGAATATGGTGGTAGGGGATACTGCATCAGTTTCGGGATGCTGGCCCCCTCTCCACCATGGTGCAGTCTGCAGTTTGCCAAAGCATGGAGCAAGCCTGTCCAGCACACACCGACCCACATTTGTCACAAACCTCATTTAAAAATTGGACATGGTGAAAGTTCAGATGCAGCGGGCCCCTTGCATCATTTCTGTTTGGTGCAGGCACCTTATGTCATTCCCCAGCCATTGAAAATTCAGCCCTTGGTCTGTATTGTTAATAATATTTCTTCCTTTTGTTAATTTTTTCTTTTTTTTTACTTAGCCTGGTGTTCCCCCGGTACCCCTCCCAGCTTTTACGGCTCATTAACACTTTGTTTTTTCTTGTGTGCATTTAAAATACATTTTTTTAATTCATTACTGTCTAAACTTTTTACGGAACTGGGAGAGACATGGTATTTGTATTTTCTTCCCTGTTCCTGGTACACGGTTGCACATGTGCGTGGAGGCGTGCATGTGTCCTGTGGCTCTGGTGACAGCCCCATCCTTCCTCCTGGCCCAGCGCCTTAGTTCCCCCTGGCCTGGCACTGCCACCTGGCCTCCACTGGGTGGCAGCCAAGAGTCAGGGAAACTTCTCGTCCATCCCTGGAGAGGAGAGCTGCCAGACAGCTGCTCAGTCCTGACTCCTCGCCGCCCCCCCCGGCCAACCCCTGGTGGCCCAAGCTCACTCCCGAACCTGGGTCGCCGGCATGGTGCGAGGTGTAGCGTCCAGTGCCTCAACCCTCTGCACCACTGGGCTGCTTTCTTTTGTTAATTAAGCAACGGTTATGATGTAATTATGTACAAATACATGTATTGGAAGTACCTGATAATATAATTAATTGTATTAAAAAAAACTGTCAGGTGGTGTGCGATGTAACAGGGCATCACCACTCTCCTGGCATGGTTCCCTGGCAGTGCCTAGGGTGCCTTCATCTGGCACAGTTCCATCCTGTTCCACAAATTCAAGGGTGGAGACATAACCAGTGGGCACCTTGTTGATGAGGATATGTCCAGTGCCCCACGCTGACCATAGCTGCCACTGATGTCCCTAACCAATTACCTTTTTCTACACAGGACAGAGCATCCCCCCTGTATCCCTGACTGCTAACAGCTATCCTACAACCTGCATCTGTTGCAAAGGACAGGTACAAAGTGGCACACATCATAGCATGCAGTGTCATCGATCATGTCTTTGGCATGCTTTATATTTCTTGCCTGTTGCATACTATGCAACATGGTGCTGAACCATAGAATACGGTATGCCTACCAATCCCAGAGGGCCACACTGCTTCAGATGCGGAGCCAAGGGACCATGGGATGCAGAAGCAGCTTGATAGGCATGGCCCCATTATGACCAGGAAGTCCAGGGCCTACAGGGACCTGTCTCATTGCAGACCTCTTCAGACCCAGATGATGAGCACAAATCTAAAGGAGTTTAGACAGTAATTAATTAAAAAAATATATTTTAAATGCACACAAGAAAAAACAAGGTGTTAATGAGCCTAATAACTTCTATGCACGCCAGAAACCTGAATACAGCAGAAGCTCACCCCGCCCCCAAGCCAGCATTACAGCTGCCGGAATTTCAGCCCACTATCGAATCCAGCATCCAGCATTTCAGCTCGATCCATCTTTTGCAGCAAATCTCCCTGATCTGTTAAGAAAGACAAAATAGGAAGCACCAGAAATCATCAACTGTACTGTACAGCAGAAGCACCCCAACAAACCGGCATTACAGCCACTGGCATTTCAACCCGTCCTCTGATCCAGCATTTCAGCTCAATCCAGCTTGCTCATTCATTCGCAGACAACACCAAGCTCTGTGGGAGAGTGGACTCATTAGATGGGATACAGGACCTTAAGGAGGACTCAAGAAAACTTGAAAGTTGGTCAGGGATCTGGTAACTAGGTTTCAATGCCAAGAAGACAAAGTGCATGTTGGAGCCAAAAAAAACCTGGACAGAGTACCACCTGGGAGGGGTCCAGGTAACTCCCACAGTGGCAGAGAAGGATCTAAGGAGTGATGATATCTAGCAACTTAAAGCACTCTGCACAGTGCAAGAAGGCAGTGGCATGAGTAAACAGGATGTTGGGCTACATAGCCAGGAGGATCAGCAGTAGGCAACAGGAGATGGTTCTGCCCTTGTACAGGTCACTGGTGAGACCACATCTGGAGTATGCAGTGCAGTGCAGTTCTGGGCCCTCACCTTAAAAAAGATTTCAACAAAATGGAGACAGTCCAGAGGAGGGCTACAAAGATGATTTTACCATTTTTGTTT
This sequence comes from Neoceratodus forsteri, assembly GCA_016271365.2. Classification (NCBI taxonomy): domain Eukaryota; kingdom Metazoa; phylum Chordata; order Ceratodontiformes; family Ceratodontidae; genus Neoceratodus; species Neoceratodus forsteri. The sequence goes on from CM028134.1 coordinate 687,637,047, forward strand.
TTACCATTTATTTATTTTATACTGGAAATGCCCATTTTCACAAGCGTCCACTTGGGACATAGAGAAGTTCAAGAAATACTACATCAGGAAACAGTGGTTTCAAGTTCAAGTTCAGGTTTATTGCAGGGATAACTCCATTGAGCAGGCTAAGTCACAAGAAGGTCCTGAGAACATTTAGCAGGAACATATACAGAGAAACATCACAATGGAATACATGCAGACTAAATCAAGAGGGGTACCACTGGGTACAAAAAATGTGTGCTAATTACATAAGTGTCGGAGTTTATAAGGCAAAGCATTCTGCATAAAAGAAAGACAGCTAACATCTTTAAACAGTAAGCATAAGAATAGGTGCAAGGTAGCCTGGGGACCCAGAGAGGAGAGAAAAAAGGAAGGTGAAGACGAGAAGGTAATGAAGTGGGACAGAAGGGATAACAGGAGAAGTTATATGGCGATACTAGGGTGGTGCAAGGTCAGATTAGGGGAAGGGTGGTGAAAGTGTAAAAGAGGTAGAAGTGGAGGAGCTAAGGAGGCTAGGGTCCAGAATACATGCAAGAGTGGCAGTGATAGTGGAGGGCAGAAGGGGTAAGGGGAGGCAAAATGAGTGGGAGGAGGGTGGGAAGTGGGGTGAGGTGAAACGGTGATGATGGGAAGGGTAGGGACAGGGAAGGAGAGGTGTGGGAGGTGGGCAGAGGAGCATGGGCAGGAGTAGAGTAGGGAGAGGGGATGAAGGAGAAGAATGGGCAGGGAGAGGGGGTGATGGGGTGAGGGTTGAAAGGGGAAAGGGATAGGCATGGGGAGGAGGGTGGCAGGGGAGAGGGTTGAAAAGGGGGACTTGCTAGGCAGGCAAGCGGGGGGTGATAAGACGTGGGATGGGTCTATGATCTGTGGCAGTTGCATATACGTGGGCTGTATCATAGATGTCATATTGGGAGGCAGATACAAAATGGTGATTTTACCATCTCTACTCCTGAGTTCCTCTGCATTCAGGTGAGCTGAGGAGTCCAGGAGTAACAGTGCTTTAGTGTCCATTCTTTTGTCTCTTAGGTAACGACGCACTGAGGGCACAAACTGTCTGTGGAACCAGTTTCTGAAAATGTCTCGAGTCATCCAGGAATTCACACTGGAATCATACAGTAACGGTAGTGCATCTCTATTTATATGGTGGAAACACTGAGGGTTGGTGAAATGACCAATGCAGAGAGGTTTCAATTTGTGCTCCTCCATAGCATTTGTGCAAACAAGCAGAGTGAGACGGTCTTTATAAATTTTATATCCCTTGGAAGCATCGCTTTCTGTTCTGGAAGCAAGTGTGCGATCTGGCAAGCATTTATAAAACGTGCTGGTTTCATCAGCATTGTATAACTGGCACAGCTCAGACTCCCCAGCCTCAAGAATGTCCATTATTTTTGGCATGAAGTCTGCTGCTGCACCACTGTCGGCCGACCTCTGTTCTCTTGCGATCTTTAACTGTTTGCGGATAGTACAGATGGTGGATTTCACCAAGGATAACTCAGCTGTGAGCTTAGCAACTACCCCTCCATTCTTAAATCTGTCAGTAATCGACAGTTTGGTGTTCACATCTAGTGCCTTTCTTTTTTTTGGTTCGGACATTGAAGGATAGTGGACGAACTGCGATGAAGGCAAATGTGGACAGAGTAACAGGCTTGCAGAAGAACACCGAATGCTGTGGGAACTCACCGTGCTTCTTATAATTCAATAATAAAGCTAAAGAAGAGTCAATTGACAGGTGCAAATTTTAAGAATGTGTGCTCACTGTCAAACCACAGTGCTTACTATGATATTGCAATAGATCTGCACTAAAAAAATTGATCATTGCTGCGCATAGTTGCACCTAGTAGTGCATCATATAATAATAACGCCTAGTAGTGCATCAGCTAACAATATGTTACAACCTACAGGTACACTGAACTGAGAAATGGAGATTAATGGGGTTTAATTGGATTTAATAGCTAATTGAGGATAGAAACATTGAAACATAGAATTTGACGGCAGATAAGGACCGCTTGGCCCACCCAGTCTGCCCATTTCTCTACCTGCTGGATAAGCTGCAGATCCTAGTTAACCAGCAGCCTACTTCTTCCTACCCCCACCACCTAGAATTGCCTTATGACTGTCCCACGCATGCTTGAATTCCACCACTGTTTTTGACTCCACAACCTCCTCCGGAAGGCCGTTCCACGCATCCACAACCCTCTCTGTGAAAAAAATACTTCCTTAAATTACCTCCCTCTATCTTCAAATTGTGCCCCCTTGTTCTTGCACACCTCTTTTTTGAAAGATGCTACCCTCTTGGACTTTGTTGATTCCCTTGAGGTACTTGAAAGTTTCTATCATGTCCCCCCTCTCCCTCCTTTCCTCGAGGCTATACATATTAAGCGCCTTAAGTCTGACTTCATATGTCTTCCGGTGCAGACCCTGCACCATTTTAGTTGCCCTCTCTGGACAGCTTCCATCCTGTCTATGTCTTGAGGAGACTGGGTCTCAGAACTACGCAGTACTCCAGATGGGGTCTCACCAGCTGTGTGTACAGAGGGATAACAACTTCCTGTTTTCTACTGGTGATGCCTCTCCCTATGCATCCCAGTATCCCCCCAGCCCTCCTTATTGCCCTCTCACATTGCTTGCCCACCTTTAGGTCATCTGATATGACTACCCCCAGGTCCCTTTCCATTTTTGTTGTTGTTAGTATCTCACCCCCCATTGTGTACTCTTCCCCTGGGTTTTTGTTTCCCAGGTGCATTACCTTGCACTTCTTAGCATTGAATCTAAGCTGCCATACATTTGACCATTCCTCTAACCTTGCCAAGTCCCTTCTCATCCTTTCCACCCCACCTTGTGCATCAACTCTGTTGCAGATCTTTGTGTCATCTGCAAAGAGACATACTTTTCCTTCCAGTCCCTCTGCAATGTCACTTATAAAGACATTGAAGAGGACCGGTCCTAATACTGAACCCTGCGGTACCCCACTAGTAACCCCTTTCTTCAGAGTGGACTCCATTGACTATTACTCTCTGTGTCCTATTCTCCAGCCAATTCTTTACCCAGGCTGTCATCTTGGGACCCACTCCCAGGCTGGCTAACTTGTATATTAATCTTTTGTGTGGGACTGTGTCAAATGCCTTGCTAAAGTCTAGGTAGGCCATGTCCACAGCCCCTCCCTGATCTACTACCTTGGTCACCCAGTCAAAGAAATTTATCAGATTCATCTGGCATGACCTTCCCGCTGTGAATCCATGCTGCCTTGGGTCCTGTGCCCCTCTGGCCTCTAGGAAACCACCTACACTGTGCTCCGCTGCGAGCTGAAAACCACAACCGCAAATAGCAGAGTTTGACATTTTTGTGCTTTTCTGTGGGGTCCATGAACCGTGTTCATAACATGTGGGATTCGTTATAACGAGATTCGTTATAACGGGGAGAACTGTATCTTTAACTTTTCTAGCAGTTAAGGCTTTAAAGACACTGGTTACAAAGGCTCAGGTAGGGAAACAAAGACAGAGCGGGTACAAATTATTATACATATTTTACATAGAAAAATGTACAAATTAAAACAAAATTACAAGTTATTATGCATATTTACAATTGTAGCCCCGGCGCTGTATGCCAGTGGGCTACCCCCCCTTGCCGCCTGTCTCTGATACCTGGCTAGGGTCCTGGGTCCTGCTACGATGACTATTGGGGGTCCGTTCACAGAAAAAAGTGAAAATAGCATGGTGCCTCCACCCAGAGTAAAGTATCAGTGGGCCAGATAACTGCTTGGCACAGCCCCCTGGGATGCTGTGCCTACCCACCTCCCCACCTCCCCAACCAACCACTCTGCACACTGCGTCCCCAAATACCTTGTCCCACCATAAACCATATATTTCAGCAATAAGTGCATGCAATGAAGTCCACTAACACAGCAGATTCAAACAACAAATTCACAGCTTTATTTGGGGGGTAAGGAATAGGGAAGGGGATACCTGGATGTAGGGTTGCTGTGAAGGCAAGAAATGTTAGTGAGATAAGCAATTTTAAACACGTGGGCCAGCAGTCCAAACCCTCCCCCACTGGTACCAGTGTCCCTGTATTGTCCCTAGGGGTGCCCACTAGTTGCAGGCCTGTTCAGTGCCGCGGGGTGGCCAGCTGTTGGGGCCCTGAACTGATGAAGCTTGAACTTTAAATAGAACAAATACATTCCCCCCTTGACCCTTCCCAGGAACCAGGACCTGGGTACTCACAGTTAGTTGACCTCTGCGCCAAGGGAAATGGAGCTCCTTGAATTGTAGTGCAGCAACACAGACACAGGCCGGCTAGGATCCCTCCACTCAGATGGAACTTGCTCGAGGATCTTGCAGCTGGTCACCTTGATTGCAGTTCTGGCCACTTGTCGCCTTCAGCTGCTTCTGGTCCAGTGCAGAGCACTGTGACAGGACAACACCAGCCCCAGAAGACCCAGACCTGGGAGTTGCTCCACAGCCCCACTCCCTGATCAGAGCACCCTAGCACTTGGTGCAAGACCCATGACCTCCTGAGACAGTGAGTCCCACTTGAAAAAGGTTAGCGAGTTCCCTCCCTAGCTCTGGGTGAGGACTCCCAAACAATGGGGGTCCTCCTGCAGTCCCTGAACTGAGCTCTCAACAAGTAACGTTAATAGGCAATCAGTGCCAATTTGAGCAGGTGCTAGCCTCTGATTCAGTCAGTGACAGTGCAGTTCAAACAGAGGGGATTCAGCAGCCATAGCCCCCCTGCACACCAGTCCACATTTTCAGCTTAGCAGTGTCCAACACTTTTACTCGGCTGCAGCAAGTCTGCCAATCTCAGCCACTTTAACCAGTTCACTCAGGACACACACACACTTTCTGGCTAGCACCCCATGACTTGAGACATTCTGCTTCCTTGAAGAAAATGCAGTTGCAGTCCACACAAGCAAGTGACCTCTCAGCAGCAACTGTACAACTCAGATAATCGGCTAAGTCTTTTTGGTTAACTCAATTCCCAGTGCAGGGTATCTGCCACCTGTAGTTTCTCCCAACACTCATTCAGCAACTTCTCAGTACCTGGGGAAACAGTATTTCGGTTCAGTTTCTTTTTCTCTCTGTTTCCCCTTCACAATCCAGTCCTGCTTTCAGCACCTGGGGAATCCTTCAGCAACCACACACTTCAGATTAAGGCCCGGGTAAGCCCCTGAAGTCCACAGTCTGCCCTCACACCGCAGTCCTGACTCGTACAGAGCCCAGCAACAGACTGTAGAAATCCCAGAAAGTCCCCACTGTATCAGCTGAAAGCTCAGTCCTCTGATTGGCTGTTGAAGCTTTTCAATAATCGATATCCATAGTGATCAGTATTTCCTGCTCATTTATTGGGGCATGATCTAGGCACTAGAATTAGTCCCCTTCTTTTCCCAGGAGTTCCTCTGTCACAGTTTTGGGCACCTAGATTTCAAATTGGCTAAAAATAAAGGGGTTAAATGTTACCAACATGTCAGCTCCCATTCAATCTAATGGAGTCCATTCAGTTTTCTGCAGTCTCTCCCCTTCTAACATCTGGTGCAGCCCAACACTTTACCCCAGCTGTACCACACACCACCAGATTATAGCCCCATTTGCCCTCTATAGAACGAGCCCACTCTCAAAGTTGTGACCCCAACCATTTTGCTGTCGCTGCCGCTGAAACTATGTTCCCCCAGGTGGCAGACAGCATCTCATCTTTATTCATAAAGCCACTCATTAATATTCATGAGCTTAGAGCAGCTCTGTTATTTGAGTTCCCTTCTGGTTGCTCCCATGGATTCTACCCGGTTTCCCTTAGATCTGTGGTCCCTCAGGATATCAGAATGAGCACCAGGACCATGGGCAGTCTCCCTGTTTGCCAAGCGCTTCCTGCGCTGGGGGTGAGCGCCAGCTGAAACAGCATGCCTGCCCTCACGAAGAAGGAATTATGCCCATCAGGGCAAGAACAGACCAGCCTGCCCACGGAAAATGGCAGTCAGCTTGGGGCACAGCAGATAAGCCCCCACAGGGGGGTTACAGAATGTTGAGAAATTCAGAGAAGTAGAAAGAAAAGAGAAGCAGAAGAGCAAGTCATGTGTTACCTAGGCTGGTACAGGGGAGGTAAGAGAAACAAGATGCACGAACACCATGCTGGCAGAGGGGGTTGTGGACATGGCTGCCGTCACAGAGACTTGGGCCACCACTGGACATGACTGGGACCTAAACCTAAACAGACATACAGTGCTCAGGAAAGACAGGGCAGTGGGCAAGGGGGGATGGGGTTGCACTGTTCATTAGGGACAGCATAGAGGTAAGCCGGGTTGAGGAAACTGAGGGTAACGTGCAGGCCCTGTGGGTCACCATGCAAGCCCCGGGGGGGGGCAAGAAGGTCAAATGGGGTGGTCTACAGACCTCCCATGCTGGCTGATGACCTGGAGGAAAGCCTGCTTGCTAATATTAGGACCATTGTGGACGGAGGGGGTGGGTGGTGATACTGGGTGACCTTAACATGCTGGAGACTGATTGGGGAACTGTGACGCCCCTGTGGCCAGGGAGCAGGGCTTGTTGGACGTCTTTCAGGATGCATTCCTAAGTCAGCAGGTTGTGGAGTCAATGAGAGAGGGACGTGTCCTAGATGTGGTCCTGGCTGACTGTGACCTGGTTAAGGGGATTGAGGTGGGTGACCCTTTGGCTGGGAGTGACCATGCCACTGTCTAGTTTGAATTGGACATGGGGGAAGGACCATACAAGGACGATGACAGTGGAGTTCAGGGGGGCGGACTTTGAAAACATGGGTAAACTCCTCAGGGGGCACTTGGATGGTATGACACCGGACATGGACGTGGAAAGCAGGTGGAGGATCATTAAGAGAGGACTGCAGGAGGTTACCAGGTCCTGTGTGAGGACGAGATGTAAGGGCGGTGGGTCTAGGAAGCCATGCTGGTGGACCAGCGAGGTCCAGGAGGCAGTATGGGAAAAGAGCGCTGCATACGGTAGGTTCAAGCATTCACATGGGATCACAGATAGGGAGGAGTATCTTCTAAAGGCCAGGAGGATTACCAGGGTGGTGAGAGGGGCCAAGGCTATGAAGGAGCGGAGAGTGGCTCAGGGGATCAGGAGGGGGGGAAAGGGTTCTTTAGGTATATAGGGGAGAAAAGGAGAGGGAAGAGGCAGTTCAGTAGGTTAAGGACAGTGAGAGGGTGGGTGGAGGAGTCAGGTGACCAGGCAGAAGTACTCAATGAATACTTTGCCTTGGTCTTCACTAGGGAGGATCCCCGGGAGGCTCAGGGCAGGAGGAAGCAGGGGGTAGAGGGGGCAGGAGTTCCAGATTTTAGGAGTCCAGATGTTATTCTGGGCACAGAAAAAAATGCCCCATATAGGAGGGGACATGCTGGATCCCCAGGAGCCAGGGGGCACCGACGGTGAAATCCTAGTCGGCAGGGTGTGAGAAGCCCTCAAGTCCCTAAAAAAGGATAAGGCTTTCGGTCCTGATGGGATCCATCCCAGGGTTCTGTGGGAATTGGCTGATGTCCTGGCTGCACCCCTGGTGGCCCTTTTCAACTCTTATCTGCAGACAAGGAGGGTGCCCAAGGACTGGAGGGAGGCGCACATTGTGCCGATTCATAAAGGAGGATCGAGGAAGGAACTGGGGAACTACAGGCCTGTCAGCTTGACTTCGGTGGTTGGGAAGTTGATGGAGGCCATCTTAAAGGAAAGGCTGAGGGTGTTCTTGGTGGAACAGGGATTCCTGGATGATCACCAGCACGGCTTCATCCCGGGCAGATTGTGCCAGATGAACCTTGTGGAGTTCCATGACTGTGTGACGACGGCCTCGACCAGGGTAGGCCAGTGGATGCCCTCTTCCTGGACTTCAGCAAGGCATTTGACTAGGTCCCCCACACAGGTCTGCTGAATAAGCTGAGTAGTATGGGGGTGAGAGCCCTGATGGTCAGGTGGATTGGGAACTGGCTATCTGGACGTACTCAGTGGGTGGTGGGGGGGTGATCCTTGTCTTCCAGGGGGGTCATAATTGGGGTCCCACAGGGTTCAACTTTGGGCCCACTCCTGTTTAACGCTTAAATTGCCAATATCAGGGAGAGTATCAAGTGTGAGATGAACCTCTTCGTGGATGACTCTAAGCTGGGGGCGGTGGTGGTTGGGGAGGAGGGTAGGCTATCCTTGCAAGGGGACCTGGATACTCTGGGGAGATGGTCATGCACCTGGAAGTTGAAGTTTAACACCAGGAAATGTAAGGTGCTTCACCTGGGGCATAGGAACCCAGGACAGGTGTACACTCTAGGTGAGGACATACTGCAGGCTTCAAGTGGGGAAAGAGACCTGGGGGTGATGGTGGATGCCAAAATGAACAACTCTGAGCAATGCAGGCAGGCTACAGCCAGGGCAAACAAGATGCTGGGCTGCATCGCCAGGGGGATCTCCTCAAGGAACAGGGAGGTGATTCAGCCACTGTACAATTGCCTGGTTCAGCCACACCTTGAATACTGTGTGCAGTTTTGGTGTCCGTACCTACAGAAAGATATCCATCTCCTGGAGCGGGTTCAGAGGAGGGCAGCCAGGATGATCTGGGGTATGGGGGACAGGACATATGAGGAGGGACTCGAGGAGCTCAAACTTTTCTTGCTAGAGGAGGGACGGGGGGGGGAAATGATTGAGGTCTTCAGGTGTCTGAAAGGGATGAATGGGGTAAGCCTCAGTGGAGTCTTTCAGAGGAAGGTGGGTGGGGCCACCAGGAGGCATGGTTGGAGGCTGGAGGGAGGGAGGGAGATGGGGGAAGAGGAGGCGGTACTTCACTGAGAGAGTAGTAGAGCCTTGGAATGCACTGCCTGAGGAGCTGGTGGAGGTATCTACAGTGAAAGGGTTCAAGAGAGGCTGGGACAGGTACTAGTGGGGAATGAAGTGGGGGAGAGCTTGTCAGGAGGCTGGTAAAGGTTCCTGTTCAAGGTGCTCACTCGAGCCGACTCGATAGAGCATGTGGCCTACTCTGCTGGCATTTTTAGTATGTTAGTAAATGGGGGTAGAGTGTACAGGAAAGAGGCTGACAGGTCAGAATACAAGGCTAGAGGTGGTATTTAAAGGTGGACATGCTCAGAAGAAGGCTCCTAAGGGCATTTTGGAAGGCATTTTTTTTTTTATACACCTTATGCTCCTCTCCCCAGCAACTGGTCTCCACTCCTTCAGGAGACACACACATTGTCCCTGCACCACAACCTACCTGGTTCTCTGTTGAGTCCCCATGGAGCCTTGGCTGTACCCCCCCCAGGCGGGTACGGGGCAGGGCAGATTCGCCCCGAGACAGTCAACGTTTCGTCAGACTCGGCTGGTCACCAGGCAGGTGTGGGCAATCAGGGTCTCTATCAGTGCTCCGTCATCTAGGAGACTGGTCGCCAATTTTCCCTTTTTCCTGGAAAAGTGGCACGCACCCTGACATCATGGCGTCACTGCCGATGTCACCACTCCCCATCCCCAAGTATTGCTCTATGCTTGCCCTGCCCCCAGTTTCCGCCAGAGGCCAGTCAAGTGCCAAGCGCAGACCCCCCTCCCTCCCGGGAGAGGAGAGCTGTCCAATGGATGCTCAATCCTCTTCCTCTCCTGCCGACCCCCAGCGGCCCGGGCTCGTCCCCGAACCCGGGTCGCCAGCGCAGCGCAAGGTGTGGTGTCCAGCACCTCAACCCTCAGCACCACCGAGCCAGCTTTGGAAGGCAGTTTTGATTGTGGGGCAGCAGGATAGATCGTACGATGAGAGACTGGGGGCCCTGAACATGTACTTCTTGGAAGACAGAAGGGAGAGGGGAGACATGATAGAGACCTTCAAGTACATGAAAGGATCCAATAGGGTGAACGAGGAAGGTCTATTCAGGGAAAGCTGCATCAAAACTATGAGGGGGCACAGCCTTAAGCTGGGGGGTAGGAGGGGGGGTTAGGAGACACTTCTTCACAGAAAGGGTGGTGACCAAGTGAAACACAATGCCAGAGAGGTGATCTCAGCAAGGACAGTGGGTAGCTTCAAGAAGGGCTGGGATAGATATAGGGGGAGGATTAAGATCTGGGCAGGGAGGATGACAGTGTTGAAATGGTTGGAGAGGGGAGCCGGGACATCAGCCTGAGCAAAGCTGAAATCCTCTCACAATGAGCAGACTTGATAGACCACAGGGATCTAATTCTGCTGGCTACTTCACATGTTCGTATTTACAGTTTTCTAAATAAATTCGCCCTCTCTTCCATTTTCAGGCTTGAATACCACCACTCACTTCATATCCGATGGCTTACTGTGGCTCACCATGTCTCTATCTTTGTGTCAGGATGGCAAGGCAAGGCAGTTTTATTTATGTGGTATCCAATCCCGGGGGCCCTGGGCACCTCACAGTGTGTACAGTAATAAGAATAAATTTGAATTAAAATTAACACATAGCACTGAATAAAATTCTCAAAAATGACTAGATTAAGGCATCAGGTGTAAAAGCTCAGAGTAAAAAGATGGGTTTCCAGAAGCTTTTTGAAAATGGCCCGTGAAGGAGCACCTCTCACCTCCCAGGACAGAGCATTCCACAAAATCGGGGTGACCTCTCCAAACACCCTACCACCCATGTATTTCATAAGGGATCTTGGAACAGATAAAACGTCTGCCTCCACCAAGCAGAGGGGGAGGCCAGGAGTATAAGGTACCAGCAGGTCTTTCAGATAGCCCGGACCCAGTCCATGCAGGGCCTTCTATGTTAACAAGCACACCTTGAAGCTGATGCGTCCCAGCACTGGCAGCCAGTGAAGAACACGAAGAACTGGCATGTTGTGCCCGAACTGAGAGGTCCCAGCAACCAGCCTGCCTGCCACATTCTGGACTAGCTGCAAATGATGCAGCCGCCTCACAGATTACCCAAGGTAAGGAGCATTACACTATTCCAACCTTGACATGACTACGGTGTGCAGCAGTGTTGGTAGGTCAGTTGGTTCAAGATACGGGTTGATCTGGGAGATGTTTTACAGATGATAAAAGCTACTGTAGACAACAGCTGATACCTGATATTCTAAGGTCAGCTTGGAGTCCACAATGATCCCCAGATTCTTTACCCTGTCTGCAGCTCCAAGTGTCACACCATCTAACGAAGATAGGAAGGTGCTACTACTCGCCGCTGATGAATGCAACCAACCTCGCTCCATCAGTAGCACCTCCAGCTTCATTTGGCTTAATTTAAGCCAGCTGACAGCCATCCAGTCCTGGATTTCCCGAAGGCACATGCTCAATTCTGAAACAGCTGCGCCATCATCAAGGGCACAAGATACATACAGCTGGGTATCATCAGCGTAGCAATGGAAACCCAAGCTGTAGTGTCTAATGGGCTCTCCCAGTGGCAACATGTACACGGCAAATAACATGGGAGCTAAAATCGACTCCTGAGGCATAGCACAGCAGAGTGCAGCGCTGCTCAACGTAAAAGTACCAAGTGTCACCTGCTGCACCCTGCCAGGCACGTAGGACACAGACTTCTCCACATTTGGGCTTGAACACTGCTGAACACTGCCACTGAATAAACGCTGTACTGTATAAGAGCAGTTACTTTAAAAATTTATTTAAAAGGCTGGCATTATGTTTTCTCACTCAAAGTTGCACAAATTGAGGTGCATATAGACCACTTACAAATGATAAACAACTTTTAAGTAATATATATCAGAAGGTGTATTTGGCTGCTAAACCTGCACTTCTGTTAATTGCGATGGCCACTTAATCAGGATGAAAAGACCGCCACCAGGGTGTACCAATTAAGTGGCCTCTACTATATAGCCATCTAGGCAGGATGAAAAAAGGGGACTGAAACAAAAGTATAACTATTCAGGCAGGGGGAGAAAGGCGCTTCAACACAAATTAGAGCCATCCACTCTGGGGAGGGGGTGTAAAAAAAGGGGATTGATACGAAAATATAGCCATCCAGGTGGGGGGGGCTTCAACACAGATAACAGCCATCCGGGGGTTGGGGCAGAAAGGGGGTTTGAAACAAAAGTATAGCCATCCAGGCAGAGGGGGGTGTAATAAAGTGGGATTCAAACACAAGTATAGCCATCCAGGTGAGGGTTGGAGGATGGGAGAGTGGCAAAAATGATTTGTGACAATGTGGGGAGGTGTCAAACCTACGTTAGGGTGCAGGAGTCAAGCACACCTCTATGTGTAGCCCGTACCCCTACCATGGACATGGCACTGGTACATGTGATGTGTCCCATTGGGCAGCAGGGAGACATCATCCATGCAGTGGGGGCTGGTTGTGGGGACAGTGTGAGCCACCCAGGGCCATGGCTCCATCTAGTACTGACCCTGGTGAGGAGTCGGCCATGGCCAGGGGTGCACAGCAGCTGGCCCCCATGGGCTGGTGAGTGGGGTGTTCTGGGGTTTATGGGTGAACATTTATCCAGGGGTGAATAGATGCCGAGGTCCCTGCCATATGGTAGTCATACTCCAGCGTGTCCTCCGTGGAATAACAGTCCCTGTAGTGGAACGGCCAGCACTGTGGGTGGCCCCTGCAGTCCCCCGAGATAATGATTGCGACTTCCAGCATGGCAGTGGCCACCCTGCCAAAGCCAGCCACCAGGGACTGCTTCATTCTGAAAAAGCGTGCATCTAAGGTCACCATGTGCTCTACATGGCAAACCCCCGCATGCTGCTCACTGGCCTCAAGAATGGCTTGCATGTGGCCCATCTCAGCCTGCAGGCCCTCCAGAGCCCCCATGGTGGAATGCAGCAGCTGCTGTCCTAGGGGACAGGGTTGGGCTGCACCCAGGCCTGTTGTGTGGGCTGGGATGGCACCACAGTCAGTGCTATGCCTGGAAGAGTGGGCAGGGGTGGCACATATATGTTTGTGTGTGTGTGTGTGGGGGGGGGGGTTGGCCTGGGATGGCACAGTGGTGGCTGGGCCAGGGAAGGGGGTGACTTGGCCTCATTGGCAGGGGGGACAGCAGGAACAGTGATGACAAGTGGCACTTTGTGGTTGTGACAGAGGATGGTCTTTGCTGCCGTCCCACACCTCAGCAGTGTCTGAGCTGGATGAGGATTCCTGCAGCTGCCTCCAGTCCTCCTTGAATGTCTTCCCATTGCTGTCTATCTTGAGGTCCTCTGGTACCCCAGCAGAGGTCGACCACAGGGGCAGAAGCCATCTTGATGGGCCAGGGGCATCCTCCACCATCATGTCCAACAGAACGGACTGGGGTGTTGGGGAAAAGAGAGGGATGTTGCTGAGTAATGCACATACCAGCGGCTGGACAATGCCAGTATGCAGGCCTATGCAGTACCCATACACCCCCATTGCTGTACACATCACACACACCTCCCACCATCAGTGATCACATAATGTATGACACCCATATGGCAAAGTTAAGGATATCCCCGCAGACATCCACACCACCAGAATACCTGGATACTACCAGGTGGCCTTCATCTAACAGATGCACCATTGCGGAAAGTATATGTAGCAGTGAGGACCAACATATGTGGTGTATTGTGGCCTAGGCAAGATGCATGCATAGTGCTACAATAGGAAGTATCCACAGAACACCAATGTGTGGAGTACATCCAGAGTTTGCACTCTGTGCTTGGCCAGCAGTGGCGTGTCATCAAGGCATGTACCCCTTTCCCATTCAACCATGCAACTCCCAACACCACTGGTGCATGCACCCCCCACCTCAACGTGCTAGGGCTACAGCAGTTACTCACATGGCTGAGTGGATCCCACCTGGCTTCATAGCCACCATCGGGGACCCTTGTGAAGGTCATGGTCTGCACTGTGCTCAACATAAGCACCTTTGCAGGAGCTAGGGACTCTGCAGTCTGTGGCCCACTACTTGTGGCCCAGAGGTCAGACCGCACCATGGCCGTGAGGTCCTTCATGTGGCACTTCAGGTCTCCTGCCCCTTTTTGACCTCCTTCACCATCCATCACCTGCCTCCTATGGTTTTAACACACTACGCCAGCTCTGTCTGTGCCTTGGTGATCTTGTCCCTTGTCCCCTGTGGCAGCCCACCAGTTTCTCCCTGACCACATATGTATGGGCCAGGGCCATGACCTCCTCCTCTGAGAACCTCTGCTTCCTTTTTCTGTCCACCTCTGTCATGATACCAGTTGGACAGAGGAGGACGGACAACACTGAGCATTGTATACACACAACAGAGGACAAGTAGAGTGGTGTAAATGCCCCATTGCCCCTTGGCTGGAACACACACATGTCCCTGAAGGGCAGGGTCAAACACACAGCAAGCTGCCTGCCTACCACAGACTTGATGGCATGTGCAGATATAGCTACGGGATATGTTGGATGCAGCATAAATCCACTACTATGAACACCCCTTTCTCTATTTTTAGGTCATTTTACAATACACTTACCACTGCCTGCAGTTCCTCTGTGGAAGCTGTGTAGTGCTGTCTGCTCCTTTTATATGCTCCAGATGCAAATAGGCATGCTGGTAACTGAATATATTCCAGTAATGACATTCAAATGTGGATTTAGGGCACAGGCTGCATAATTAGGTTGTTTGCATGCACTGTTTCAATATTGCATTTTAGTGCCTAGCACTAGCATTATTGCCAGTGCGGCAGCAGTCATCATATTGCGCAATGTCTGTCAACATCATAGTACTGGGTGGGTGTGTGTGCTATGATGTTGCGTGTGTGCAGCGTGGTTCTGGGCATGCACACCATATGCCTCAGAAGCACATTGCTATCCATGTGCGGACACATTCCCCACCTCGAATCACGCTTAGCACTGCACAAATTGATGTTAGCACTGTGCAAAAATCAAAAATACAGCATTAATGCCAGGTCTGATCAGTAGAGTCTTGGCAGTAAAGGGAGAATATTGGCAAGAGAGAAGGAGCTGCACCATAATAGGATAATGTTTGACAGGTGAAGCAGGGTGGGGTGCCCAACAGCGGGACACCAAGTGTTTAGTTGTTGAGCTGGCCAGCATTGTTGTGTTGGTGATGAACAGGGAGGAGCTGCTGCTGGGGGAAGGGGAGGTATCTGACAGGCCCAGTTGTGAGGTGTGGGCATCAGTGGGGTGGTGCCTGGCCCGTAGGACAGGCATTGTCATGAAGGGAGACCAGTGCTGCCACTGATTCAGGTAACGTAAACTGGAGGGAGCCATGGTGACTCCAGCAGCTGCAGGCATGGTGGACAGTGGCACTGTGCCAGACCCTGGTGAGTACAGCCAGCTGTCTGTATAGTTGCTGTGGTGTCTGGGGTACAGTACTGTTTCCCTGCCTCAGGACTGCATTGTTGCTGTCTCTGAGGAAAAGAGCAACGTACACGTTTACCTATTGATTATACTTTGTCCTATGGAAACATATTTGCTGTATTGTCCTGTATAACCAATGCAGGTTTATGGGACCGCTGTCCCAGTAGATGCTTTCATTTCCCTGTACAGTGCAGGAGTCACTGTGGATCTGGGAGCCAGGCTGCTTGCCATACCACCAAGGGTGCGCAATACCATATAGGCATGTGATCACTTAAGATCTTACTTCGAGAGGGCTCTTGCAGTAGGTAATTACATATAGGACTGAAGCCGGCAGGTGTCAGGACCCCAGGGAAATATTTCTAGCTAGCAGTCTCTGATCGGGGGCCGCCCCCACATCAGGTGACCGGCATCAGACAACGTCAGTATAAAGAGGTGGTCCCCCATGCCCGCCTTCCAATTCTTTCCTGCATTTAGCTTGTGGAAGCGCCTCGCGGTTAAGTTCACTGCTTCATCAGTCAATCATTGGTATTATTACTGCTCATTTTTCGATTTTCTCGCCAGGATCTCTTCAGCATCTGCCGTGTATGTCATCCCCTACTCCATCCGAGCATAAAAATAAGTGCGATTCTTGCGGTGCCCAGCTCCTGCACAAGGACGGACACTCCCAGTGCCTCTTCTGTTTAGGCCCGGATCACCCCGTTGAGAAGTTCCAGCGCTGCCAGCAGTTTAGCGCCACCACCCACAAATGGAGGCAGCAGTCCCTGGAGGCCCACATTTTGAAATAGAAGATGTCCTCCATGGAGAAGGAGCTGAAGAAGCTTTGGCAGACCTGTACTTCCCCTGAGGGTCACTACAAAAGGAAGGAGAAGCACTGGGACCGGGACTCCTCTTCCACAGTCACCGTGACTCCGGCTGGAGTCGCCGTGCTGAAGGTAACATCCCCCCTTGGGGACCGCTCTTTGATGGACGTCCTAGAGGCTTCTAAGGTGGCGGCGTCCCTCCCATTGGGCTCACGCTCAGGTCCATCGGGAGCCTCCGGGTCAAAGGGCAGCCCTCGGGGAAGACCATCACCGTGCAGCCTTCTGGGTCAAAGTGGCTCCGGTAAGCCGGACGTCGGTGCTCCCGATGCCCGCTCGGACAAGGCCGCTAAGATGCCCGACCCTTCAGGGCAGTGCATGGCCTCCAAAGGCCGCTTCTCCCTCGCGGCCTTCATCAGGCATTGGTTCCGATAAGTCGGACGCTGGCTCCTCCGATGCCCTCCCGGACCCTGCTGGTAAGGCAGACGTCAGCTCCCTTGATGGGTGCATGGCGTTAGAGCCGATGCCGGACCCGACTGATCTGTCCGTCGTCCGCGGCTCGCTGCAACGCTCGCCATTGCTCACTGTGGCTCAAGCATCTTCCCTGTTGGAGCCCGGGGATTTTAGTCCTCCTTCCCTGGGCAACACTGAGGATGCAGGTATGCTCCCATCAGGTCTCCTTCCCACTGGGCCGGATGACCTAACATCAGACCCTCGGACACTGGCTGTGACGCCGGGCAACATTCCCTTGCTGGATGCCACCCCTACACCGGACCCAATGCCCACTGGGCCTCCTGTCACCTGCTGGGCCTCTCCCAGGGCCATCTGCTCTGTCAGAGCCCCTGGTGCTTGGGTATCCGACCCCGTCTTATCTGACGCCATCCTACCAGGGTCCACAGTATCCTGCACCACAGTACCCGATGCCGGCCTACCTGACACCACAGTACCCAGTGCCTCAGTACCTGATGCTGGGCTTCCCGCCATCGGGCTACGGATACTCACCATACAGATACCCCCAATATCCGTATCCCCCTCCTCCTCCTCCTCCTCCACTGCCCCCTCAGCCACCGGTGGACCTGAAGGAGACTCTGGCTTCCTGGTGGGCTGAGGCCAAGGCTCAGCTCACCAGGGAGGTGGAGAGCCATCTACCGACAGCAGACCCAGTTCCAGAACCCTGTCGTTGGAGATGAGAGACTCCCTTCCCCCTTCCCGACACTAGAGGTGAGCCCTCGGGTGCCAGGGCAGGGGAGGACACACTTCCCCGAGGGTTGCCCAAGGGGTCCATTCCTCCCCCGCATCAGAAAGAGCCTTCTTCTTCTTCCTCTTTGGAGACCTCGGATGATTCCGACGGGTGCTCCGACCCAGACGACGAGCCACACACTCCAGACCGTCCCAGGCCTAGGACTCCTCCAAGGTCACCTCCGGAAGATCCTTCTTTTCTGGAGTTGCTGACAAAGATCCAGGCAGTTCACCAGTGGCAATCTTTGGAGCCAGATCCACAGTGGAAGAAACTCACTGCTCATTTGGATCTGCCCGAAACTGCTCCAACATTGACTTCACCCTGGATCGAGCCTCATGCCGACTTTGTTTCCACTATATGGAAGCAACCGTTGGCATTAGCACCACTTCCGAGGAAGGAAGATAGGCTATACCAGGCTCCAGAGGGTGTGGATTCTCTGAATACACACACCAAAGTCGACTCGGTCGTGATTAGCGCCACTCATGGCCGTACGGCTAATCCTAAGCATCTCAGCTCATCTCCACCTGATAAGGAATCTTGCCTCCTGGACCAGTATGGGAAGAAAGTGTACACTTCTTCCACTCTGGGAATAAGGGCCCTGAATTATGCTGCACATATGGGGGATTACCAGAAGGTGATCCTGAGTGAGGTGGAAGCAACATTGGAATCTCTTCCTGAGTCTCAGACTAAGCAGGAAGCGGCAGATCTAGTCCGTTCTGCTCATTCGGCCAGTCGGCACATGCTGTGTGCCACGTACGATGCAGTGGACACTGCTTGTCGGAACTCGGCTTTTGCCATAGGTCTGCAGCATCATGCCTGGCTCCGGGTGTCAGGTTTGGTTGCAGAAGTGCAGTCTGCTATCCAGGACGTGCCCTTCAGGGGTTTGGTGCTGTTCAGTGGGGATGTCAAGGACATCATCACTGATTTGCAGGAGAAGGGCACTGCACTGAAGTCTGTGGACTGTATGTACAGGCCCCCTCAGGGTCAGTGTCGCCCTTTTCGAAGATGTTCTCAGGCCAAAGCGAAACCTCAGGGCAAGTGGGCCAACAAACGTGGGGCCCCTCTGGCTGCCAAGGCTCCCCCCCCAAAAAAAACGATGGGAGCTTCAGCCGCAGCGCTGCCCCACACCTCCTGACTCCTCTCCTCTCCCACAGCCTCTGGACGTTCCAGAGGAACCAGTAGGAGGGTGTTCTCCTTCCGTCTACCGGGTTGGGAGAGGATCACTTCAGATGCTTGGGTGCTCCAACTGATAGCAGCAGGACACTCAATCGAGTTTCTTCGGAAACCACCCAGAAAACCCCCACCCCAGTCGTCTTACTCCCCGGGAACATCTTCTTCTGGTTCGGGAAGAAATATCTTCCCTTCTGCTGAAGGTGGCGATAGAGCCTGTCCCAACACACCTTCGGGGGACAGGTTACTATTCCCATTTCTTACTGGTTTCGAAGAAATCGGGAGACGTGAGGCCTATCCTAGACCTCAGCTCCCTGAACTTGTTCATGGAGTACAAATGGTTCAGAATGCTCTCCCTGCAGAGCCTTCTGCCCTTACTCCGGCAGGGACAGTGGCTGTGCGCACTGGACATGCAGGATGCCTACCTGCATATCCTTATCCACCCTTCCCACCGCTAATACCTCCAGTTTTCATTTCAGGGGGACCACTACCAGTTCAAGGCCCTCCCATTTGGTCATTTCTCGGCGCCCTGAGTGTTCACCAAATGCCCTTCCGTGGTAGCAGCTCACCTGCGTACCCAGGGAGTGCAGGTTTTCCCATACCTGGACGACTGGCTTCTGGTGGCCCCATCCAGGGAGGAGCTCCTGCACTCCCTTTCCCTTACCCTGCAGATCTTTGCCAGCCAGGGTATTACACTCAACCAGGCCAAGTCCCATTTGATCCCATCTCAGAGGCTCCAGTTCATAGGGGCGATCCTGGACACAACCTCTGGCATGGCATTCCTGCCGCTGGACAGGGTGGACACCCTCCAAGCTTATGCAAGCCTGCTGTCCAGTCGCAGATGGGTCAGTACCAGGTCAGTCCTTCACCTCCTCGGCTCATGGCGTCTGCTATTCTGACAGTCCCTTATGCTTGGCTCCACATGAAAATCTCTCAGTGGATGCTTCGGACTCAGTGGGATCAGTTGGTGGACGACCTAGACCAAGAAGTCTTGGTCTCCAATCCAATCCTATGGTTCGGCACTTGCAATGGTGGATGGTTCAGGAGAACCTTTGCCGGGGAGTTCCCTTCTGCCTCAGACCTCCCTCCCAAACATTGACAACAGACGCCTCGGGAGAGGGTTGGGGAGCCCATCTGGGGTCTCACAGGACTCAAGGCTCCTGGTCCAGGCTTGAGCAGACTCTTCAAGCTCTGCACCTGTATATGCTTCCCAGTCATCTGGCTGTCCAGATGGGCAATATGTGTGTAGTCTGGTACATCAACAAACAGGGAGGAACTCATTCCTACCCTCTTTGCAGGGAGGTAATGCAAGTTTGGGATTGGGCAGTGCAACACAATTCTTCACCTCTCGGCAGTTCATGTTCCGGGGGTTGAAAACACACTGACAGACCACCTCAGTCGGTCATCTGCACAGGCTCATGAGTGGGAACTGGATCAGGGGTGGTAGACGGTATCTTCCTGCACTGGGGGACACCTCAGGTAGACCTGTTTGTGTCTCCTCTCAATGCAAAACTTCCCGCCTTTTGCTCGCTCGTTCCAGGGCGAGACATTTTTTGGAGAGACACTCTGTCTCTAGATTGGAAAGACAGATTCGTCTATGCCTTCCCCCTGATCCCCTTAATTCCAAGGGTCTTACACAAACTCAGCTCAGAAGGAGCTCGCATGATCCTAATCACTCCTTTCTGGCCCAGGCAAGTTTGGTTCTCTCTTCTGCAACAGTATTCAGAGGAACCTCCTCTTCCTCTTCCTCTATCACAACTTTTTCTGACCCAGGATCAGGGGACCCTGGTTCATCCGGGTCTCAGATCCCTTCAGTTGCATGCGTGGCTCCTGCAGATGTAGCTCAAGCCAGATTCAGGGTTTCCCCGCTTGTGGCTGAGATTCTGGTGGAGGCCAGAAAGCCTTCCACTACATCGACCTAAGCCATGAAATGGGAAAGGTTCTCTATTTGGGCCTCTTCCAAGGATTTCGAGCCATTCTCATGCCCTGTCAGGAGAATTCTGGACTATATGCGCCATCTCTTTGATCTGGTTCTCAGCCATTCCTCTCTGAAAGTTCACATGGCGGCCATTTCTGCTTATCATGTTCCTTTTGGGGACAGAACTTTCGCACAGTTGGAAGTCTCTAAGACTTTTCTTAGAGGGGTGCTCCACTTGAGACCCTCTATTCTCATTCCTGCTCCTCCTTGGGATCTGAATTTCATTCTGGAGAAGCTTACCCTGCCTCCTTTTGAGCCGGCAGCCTCAGCAGGCCTGAAGTTCCTGTCCTGGAAGAATCTCTTCCTAGTGGCCATTACTTCAACTCGAAGGATTTCCGAGCTACAGGTCTTGATGTGCAAAATCCTGTATTTGATTTTTCAAAAGGAACGGGTGGCTCTGCGCACCAATCCTAAGTTTCTCCCTAAGGTGGTAGCGGAATCTATGCTGAATCAATCCATTGAGTTTCTGCATTCTTTATGCAACACTCCAATCAAGGGGAGTACCTCTTCCATATGTTGGATGTTCACCGAATTCTGAGATACTACACTACCAGGATGAAGGATCTCAGAAAGTCTGATCAGCTGTTTGTCTCTTTTGCTTACAGAAGAGAAGGCAATGCCTATCTAAATGGTTGGCTCATTGTATCACTTTCTGTTATGACAAGTATCATAAGACCCTGCTGGGTCAAGTCAGAGGCCACTCCACTAGGGGTGTCGCTGCCTCTGCGGCTTGTTTTAAGAATGTGTCTGCAGCTGACATTTGCGCAGCCGCAACTTGGACTTCTGTCCATACCTTTACGAAACACTACAGTTTGGACATTGCCTCTCGCTGTAGAGCAGGCTTTGGGCTGGCTGTTCTGCAAGGTCACCTTTCTTGAGACCCTCACAGTCGGAGGATCTATGGATGGGTAGTTTTCCTCCTCTCATGTGCTTCTCCTTGTTTCAGACTGCTTGGGACTCAGTCCTATATGTAATTACCTACTGCAAGAGCCCTCGCGAAGTAAAATAGTACAGTTATGTAAGAACTTACCGTAACAGTAGATCTTCAAGAGAGGCTCTTGCAGTAGGGAATACCTTTCCACCCTCCATCCCCCTTAGCCTTTTCAGCTCCTTTTCCATGTGGGAAAGATCCGCCTGTCTCTCATCTTGCCTTTTTGGCCTTTGGCGAGAAAGAACTGGAAGGCAGGCGTGGGGACCCTTGCTATGCGACCGTCAGCGGCGGTCACCTGACGTGGGGGCGGTCCCCCGCCAGAGACTGCTAGTTAGAAATTTTTCCATGGGGTCCTGACACCTGCCAGCTTCAGTCCTATATGTAATTACCTACTGTAAGAGCCTCTCTTGAAGATCTACTGTTACAGTAAGTTCTTACGCAACTATACTTTACTAGGTGCTGTGTCAGGTTGCATATGTCCTGTACCTTGGTGTGCACTTCTAGCCAGGGTGTTAGGTGTACTGAACAGCATGTTGCTGCAGGTCATTTTTGTTCCATGTATACTGTCTGTGGTATGTAGCATAGGTGTAGGCACCCATTTGCCATGTAATCCACATCTGACAATTGTAGAAGGGTGGGTCTGCCAATCTAGGCTTGCCCACTCTCCCTGCTTTTTTATTGTTAATTGTTATAAGTAGTTATATGTGGTAACCTATGTAACCCAGGGCCAGCATGCCATTTGTATCTGACAGCAATACCAGGTGTGCTGGGTTCGGGGAGGAATAGGTCACTCGGCACAAAGGCTAGGTTTGGCTACTCTGCACAGGGGCACCCAACTAATTCCAAACACAGGAAGCAATAACTGTAATGTCCAATACCAGAAGTGGGATTCTAAAGTGTGGCTTTTTATTCACATCCAAACAGAATAAACAAAGCATAGACGGACCCCCACGGGGCTACACTCCTGGTAATGCAGATTAAAAGAAACAAGAACACTTCCTCAAAACTTTAGCCCTCAGGCTCTGAACCCACTGGCACACAGCCTGGATTTGCACGCTGCTTTGGGTTACACAGCCCGAACTTGTACACTGTTCTGAGTTTTCCCTGGCTTGGCTCCCTTGCCAGCCACTTGGATACCTTCCATACTTCATGGAAACATTTTCTGGTGGCTCCCTAAACCACCTAAGAGCACCTCGGCTCCATCAGGGAATTCTTCCTCTTAATCCCTCGTCTGGGTACTTTCCTCAGGCACTGGCCAAGTACCTGAGAGAAAGTAAAAGGTGTCTCAGAGCAAATCCGTAGAGGTGAATGTGGTTACTACTGATGGGGGGTCTCCCACCTCTCGCTCCCACAATTCATACCCGGCCATTTCTCTGGACAGTAAACACCTCATCCTGTAAAGCTTTGCAATGTAGATTTTTGCTAAATGTATTTCACATTCCATCTACTTGTCTTGCTTCCCATTTGTGCTGGACTTGAACATACTTAAATTAAATGGCATTGTCCATTACTCTAGACCCCCCACAGGTTAAGCAGTCCAATCCCCAATTTCCTTCAGTTCTTTGTGCTGGACTTGAACATACTTGAATTAAGTGGCATTGTCCATTACTCTAGACCTCCCACAGATTAAGCAGTCCAATCCCCACTTTCCAACTGTACTTGGCTGTCTTTTCCTGACCCCACAGTTACAGTCCCTTTAGTTTCCTTCTGTTTAGGTGAAAAAACACTTGGCCCTTTTTCAGAGCGATCTCACCCTTTGGTTGCAGGTGCCCCACAGGCATTTCCTCCACAAGGAATTTCTCTCTCAGAGCTTCTGGTGCCTCAGCACAATTTGAACAGGCAGCTTCTTTCCCTTAGCCGGAACCAGGGGTTGCACCTGGAAAACAGGCAAAAACCTTGCCCTCATTCCCTCAGGGATGGGGCTCTTGAACCATTGAAAGCAGTCTCCACCACTTCAATTACCAGTTCCTGTGTTCCTCTTCAGGTGGAAACACACACCTTCCAAAAGTAGCTCTAAAACAGAGCTTAAAGCTCTGAGCGCCTGCACACACTCAGCTGTACTACTGTCTCTCTCTCAGACTGCACACAGACTGAATTCAAAATCCCCAGCGTTCTACACTAACCTCCAACTGCAACATTCCAGTGTGGCTTATGCAGCTGTGAAAATTCTATAATGATGTCATCCCTCAGTCTCAGCTGAGACTGAGAACAGAGTGAGACAGTGTGAAATCCATTTAACAGGAGTTTCACAAGCTGCCTTCTCTGCCTACCACTAGGTCTTACTGGGATTCTAGTAACCCCGGGTAACAGGGGGGTTACACCTAGATTTACACTGCAAACAGGACAGCTTTGAAAATAGGGTCTTTTGGTCCTAAAGTTCTTATCCTGTCAAAATAAAGATTTTACTACTAGGACCTGCCATTGTGTTTTGTTACTCCTACTATCTGATATCCACCCCTACTGTTTTGATGTTATGATTATTGTGCCTAATTTATATAAGACCTGATGCTCCATGCATACCGATAAGTAATATAGGATACACATGGTGTTTGGTTGACATGTATGGGTATGTTGGAAAGGGCTGGCCAGGAATGCAACCCAGAGGCTCCAACCGAGTCTTGCATACACAGTGCTAGTTCCTTCCTACAACACTTGTATGTAGTGTTCATGCTGTGCCCTGTCCCTGGTCTCCACTGTCGGTGTGTCACCACATGGCTCTGCATACTTGTCTGCGGGGCTCTGTGCAAGGTCCTGTCCATCTCCGCCTGCACATGTTTCTGCAGTGGCATTAGTGGTGTACAGGCATGTGTAGTGTGGATGTTGCATCGTACTGTGCCATGTTGTCTACTGTCTGCTACTGATCACATGTCACCTTTGTCCCCCTCCACAGACAACAGGACCCACCCAGGGTCATACAGGGCTGCATGGGCCACCTGGCAGCAGCAGGACAACAGACAGGTGAAGGGGAAGGCTGACCATGATGGTGGAATGTGTCCATCTGGGAAGGGTGAGTGGTCCTTGGACAGATGTCCACATGGGTACCCTTCATTGCATGGCTTGCTGTCTTTGTTGCATGTCTACACTATGCTCCATGTTTTTGCCAGGGGAGTGGGAGAGGCTGTCTGTTCATGTGTGTGTGGCTTGGCAGGTTGCATGCATGCCTGTGAGGGTAGCACTTCAGCAGATGTGGCTCTGGCCGCTCACCTTGCCCTTGGGGCACTGTCTCACCTCTAACACTGTGGTGTGGCAGGGGTTCTACTGGTAGGATTGTTATGCCGACAGCTCTTTTGCCCTTTAAGAGTAATGTGTCAGCATGCATCACTCTGTTAGATGGCCTTTCTACTATATAGCAGAATTGGTACAACAGGGCGGTGACAGTACTGCTCACTTCCTCAGGCGGTTCACCTGTCATTGTCACTACTTACTGTCGGCTACCTCCAGGGGTGGTGAGGAAGACCTACTGCCGTGGGTCCCCTCCCCCTGCCACGGACCTGATTTAACTTTATTTTACAAGAAAAATTCCTCGGGGTTGAGGCACCGGCGTGCAGCTCAGAGCCAGATGAATTTCCCCCAAAGCCACCGAGAGACCGGGACACAGACCAGAGGATTTTGCTTACTCGCAGGTGCAGCAGGAGCTACATTGTCTTCACTGGGCCCCAGATTTAAATGTAGCAACAGCGCCTATTGGCCCCTCATGCTGTGACGCTCGGTTGGCTAGAATAAAGTCCGATCCCGAGCCACCACAGCGCACTACTGACTGTTGGCTACCTCCAGGTGTGGTGAGAGAGACCTACTGCCATGGGTCCCTTCCCCCTGCCACGGACCAGCTTTAACTTTATTTTACAAGACAAAGTCCTCGGGGTTGAGGTGCCGGCATGCAGCTCAGAGCCAGGTGAACCTCCCCCCGAAGCCACCGAGAGACCGGGACACAGACCAGAGGATTTTGCTTACCTGCAGACGCAGCCGGAGCTACATTGTCTTCACTGGGCACCAAATTCAAGTATCGCAACAGCACCTATTGGCCCCTCATGCTGTGAAGCTCGGTTGGCTGGAATAAAGGCTGATCCTGAGCTGCCACAGTGCACTACTGGCAGTCGGCTACCTCCAGGGGTGGTGAGAGAGACCTACTGCTGTGGGTACCCTCCCCCTGCCACGGACCTGATTTAACTTTATTTTACAAGAAAAATTCCTTGGGGTTGAGGCGCCGGCATGCAGCTTAGAGCCAGGCAGACCTCCCCCGAAGCCACCGAGAGACCAGGACACTGACCAGAGGATTTTGCTTACCCACAGACACAGCCGGAACTACATTGTCTTCACTGGGCACCAAATTCAAATATCGCAACAGCGCCTATTGGTGCCCCACGCTGTGATGCTTAGTCGGCTGGAATAAAGGCTGATCCTGAGCCGCCATAGTGCACTACTGACTGTTGGCTACCTCCAGGGGTGGTGAGGGAGACCTACTGCCACCGGTCCCCTCCCCCTGCCACGGACCTGATTTAATTTAATTTTATGAGAAATATTCCTCAGGGTTGAGGCACCGACGTGCAGCTCAGAGCCAGGCGGACCTCCCCCGAAGCCACCGAGAGACTGGGACACAGACCAGAGGATTTTGCTTACCAGCAGATGCAGCCAGAACTACATTGTTTTCGCTGGGTGCCAAATTCAAATATCGCAACAGTGCCTATTGGCCTCTCACTCTGTGATGCTCGGTCAGCTGGAATAAAGGCCAATCCCGAGCCACCACAGTGCACTACTGACTGTTGGCTACCTCCAGGGGTGGTGAGGGAGACCTACTGCCGCAGATTCCCTCCCCTGCCACGGACCTGATTTAACTTTATTTTACAAGAAAAATTCCTCGGGGTTGAGGTGCCAGTGTGCAGCTCAGAGCCAGTCAGACCTCCTCAAAGCCACCGAGACTGGGACACAGACCAGAGGATTTTTCCCACCCACCCACCCTGTTCCCTTCTCCCCTCCCTTAAATGCACACAAATCCCTCCCATCAGTTCCAGGGGACCAATCTCTAGAGTCTACAGTTGGTGCAGTCATTTCTGCAGCTATGAACAGATGTAGCCAACTTGCCTCATTTCTGAACTAATAATGCTACAAACTACTATGCAATACTACTGTTGTTGATACTTTCTTGGTGATGATATTTAACTGCCTTCTACCTTACAGTTGTCTGTAGCACAGTTAAGTTTAAACTGTATTCCATAGTCTTCTAGCAAATAGCTACCAGAATGACCATAAGTTATAACTGTTTTACTTACTTCTTATAGTACTCGAGAGACAGCCTTCTTATAGTACTCGAGAGTACTATAAGAAGTAAGTAAAACAGTATATAATCCTGGTATAACTCTCCCGAAATAGCTATTACCTATATGAACCAACCCAAGCTTTAATCTATTTAACTACAGCTGTCAGTTATCAAGAGATAGCCTAGGCTTATGAAATTCTGCTGAGCAAGCCCACTACTGTGTAGCATAACTTGCTTAGAAAGGTCTTCATCACCCCCTCCACCTGGGCAGGGCCACACTACCTATGCAACCTGGCGCATTGCCCCCAACCATGGTAGCTCAGGGACAGAGCCCTATCCATCACTCACCTGATCACCCTACTGCCCGGCCAGGCAAACCTCCCCCTTATCTGCCCAACAGGGGACTACTACTGGCATCAATGTATGTTCTGTCTCTCCTCTGGGTAGACAGCCTCATGTGCTTAAGGGACCCCAATAATAGTGGACTCAGGCACCAAAACATCTATTTCCCCAACTCTTACTTCTGCCCTACCTCCCCAGGCATAGACTCCCTTCTGACTGCCTATGAAATCGCAAAAAAGGGCATATACTATTGTGCTCTTCACCACTCACGAAGGCTACTCTGCCATGAACAACTTTCCTCCATCAACCCTAAAGTACTTTGTCTGCTTGCCACACTATTGCTCCTAGCAGGTGACATACAGCCCAACCCAGGTCCCCCAGTTGCCAATCTCTCAATATCCTCCCCTCAGGTCCCACATTGGACATCCATCAAGGGGCTGAAGATTGCGTACATGAATGTCTGCAGCCTATGCCCCCAGATCCATGAAGTACAAGCGTGGCTGGATCTCTACAAGCCGGATATCCTAGCTGTCTCGAACCCTGGCTGAAGGCCAAACCCTTACGCATGAGGTAGCTGCCCTGGGGTATAACACCTTCTGTAAGGATAGGGATACCAAAAGAGGGGAAGGAGTACTCATCTACGCAAAAGACACACTAGATGCATCGCTCATCTGTCTGCAGCATGGTGACTGTATCGATGGTGAATCACTCTTTATCCAGATCACCCTCAGCCTCTCTAAGCACCCCTCCATTGGGTGCATCTGCATCCCTCCCAAGAATGCCCCCCAATCCCTTGAGTCTCTCACCAGAGCCCTGGCTGAAGATGTCTCAACTGAGCTACTCATTCTTGGGGACTTTAACCTCAACTGGGCCCATGATTCTAACATGGCTCTCAAGGCCCTGATTCAAGAAGCCAACCTTGAGCAAGTCATTACAGAAGCAACTAGATTAAACTATAAAACAGGGAACCACACCACCCTAGATTGGGCCCTGGTGTCCAACCCATCCAACATTCAGAAAGTCGGCACTATGGCAAATGCCCTGAGTGACCACTCCCCAATCTTCTGCACCTGGAAGAACAGTGCACCTAAGGTCCCCCCTAGAATACTCACAATGCGTAGCTATTCTAAATTCATAGCTGACCAATTCAATGAGTATCTCAGCAACCTCGACTGGAGCCCACTAAAACTCTTTCCATCACTGGATGAGGCTCTGGACTACTTCCAGAAATAATTCATGATGGCTGCTAACCTCTTTGCTCCCCTGAAAAAACTACGAACTAAAGGTGGCTGCTACGGGTGGATCACCCTAGAACGTAAGACCCTGATAGGGAACCGTGACAAAGCCTGGAAGAAGTACAGGCACTCCTTACTCCCGGTCGACCTCATGTCGTACAAAACCATCAGGAATCAATGCAAGAGAGCCACAAAACTTGGAAAAAGGGAGTACATCACACATCTCCAGAAAACCAACCTAGGCAACCCTAGGTTATTCTGGTCCCACATTAATGAACTGATTAAGGGTAATGGCAAGTCCCAATCTGGTCCTATTGAGGTCAATGGCCAACTACTTAATGACTGCCACCTAATCACCTCATCCCTCAACCACCACTTCACCAACTTGGACGCCTACAAGACTGGACTACCCCCAATAATCACTGAGTCCAGTACATCCAAGACCCCCTGCCTCATCTGACCTCCATTCCACCTGCAACTAGTCAAGGTAAAAGAGGTTCTCATCCTCCTGAAGTCCCTAAAAATGAAGGGATCCGGTGGACCTGACGGGATAAACCCAGGGCTGCTCAAGGCTGCAGCCCCAGCCATCTCTAGACCCCTATCCTGGCTCATAAATAGATCTTTACTGGAGGGGGTCATCACTGACCAGTGGAAGCAGGCCCATGTTGTTCCTATCCACAAGAGTAGCCTCAGGGAACCTATTGGCAACTACAGGCCGATCTCTCTGCTCTGCACCCTGGCAAAAGTCCAGGAAAGGCTTGTCTACATGCAAATCCGAGACTACATAGAGGCTCATCAGCTACTTGCTTCCTCCCAACACAGCTTCAGAACAAATCATGGAACAGACACTGCCCTGATAAAATTCTTGACAGATGTATAGTGCCATGGATAAAGGGATCCCAACTGGGGTGGTCTTAATAGACTTGTCCAAGGCCTTTGACCTCGTCAACCACCAACTCCTGCTGTCTAAGCTAGGTAGACTAGGCCTTGACCCCCATGTTCTCACTTGGTTTGATAAGTTACTTATCCGGTCGAACACAGAGTCATGTGGAAAGGTGCAATATCTTTTTAATTGAAGTATACAATGCTCCACAGTTCCAGGGGTCTGGAAGACGAGTAAAATCATACCTATTTTTAAGGGAGGTGATAGGGTAGCTGTTTCTAACTACAGACCTATAGCCCTATTACTAATAGTATCAAAGATACTGGAAAAGTTAGTCCATGCACAATTGAGTCAATACTTGGAAAAAAATCAGTTACTGACAAAGTATCGATATGGATTCCAGAAAGGTAAATCAACAAACACTGCCCTATTGGATTTTAATAATCTAATAGCAACATCACTAAATCAAGGAAGAAGTACAGGGGCGGTGTTTGTTGACTTAAGCAAGGCATTTGACCTTGTCCAGCATGGGGCTGTGTTAGAGAAACTATGTGAACTGGGTATTCAGGATGGATCATTAAGGTGGATGAAGTCATATCTATCTGACCGGAGACAATGTGTGGTTTTGGGTGATACTATTTCAGGTTAGGGAGAAGTTTTTTGAGGGGTCCCACAAGGATCTATTTTGGGCCCCCTCATGTTCAATATATACGTGAACAATCTCCCAAAGCAAATAAAAAACTGTGATGTTAGTGTAACCCCTCACCCCTGCCTTTTTAGCAAAAATGACAGGTGGCATGCTGTTGAAGTTGACAGTAGTACCTGGTGGGGACTGGGTTCGGGGAGGATGAGGTTACTCGGCACAGGGGACCTAGGTTTGGCTACTCTGCACAGGGGCACCCAAGTAAATCCGAACACAGGAAGCAATAACTGTAGTGTCAAAAACCAGGAATGGGATTCTACAGTGTGGCTTTTATTCACATCCAAGCTGAACAAACAAAGCATAGATGGACCCCCACTGGGCTACATTCCTGGTAATGCAGATTAGAGACAACAAATCACTACTTTACTATTTCCAGCCCTCAGGCTCTGAACCCACCAAGCACACAACCCGGACTTGCACGCAGCTTTGGGTACACAGCCCGACTTGCACACTACTTGGGTTTTCCCCACTGGCCCAGCTCCCCCGCCGGCCACTTGATCCGCAGTCCATTTTGGGAAATGAACCAGTTTTCCTGTTGTGGCTCCCCAAACCACCTTAGAGCCTTCGACTCCTAGAGGGAATTTTCCTTCCAATCCCACATCTGGGTACTTCCCTCATCACTGGCCAAGTGCATGAGGCAAAGTAGAAATCCACAGAGCAAATCCATAGAGGTGGACCTGGCCACTAAATATGGGGGATCTCCCACCTCCAACTCCCACAGTCCATACCTGGCCATTTCTCTGGAAACTAAACAATTCCTTTACTGAAAGTTTGGCAATGTAGATTACTGGGTAGATGTATGTCACATCTCCTTTACGTATCTTTTGATTTCCGAATAAGCACTGGACTTGAACCTACTTCTGCTTTTTGGCTAAGCCTATTACTCTAGGCCTCCCACTATTTCAGTAGTCCAATCCCCACATGTCACACAAGTCCCAGGGTGAAAAACATAGGCCCTTTCAGGAAGAGCAGACACTCACCCTCCAGTTGCAGATGCCCCACAGGCGATTCACAAATCTTCTTGTTCTCCCAAAAAACTCTGGAACAAATAGGCAGCTTCTTCACTAGTAGCAGAACCAGGGGGTTGCCCCAGGAATATGCAGGAAACCCTTTCCTGCCCCCATCCCCGGAGGGAAGGGGCACTGAGACCCAAAACAGCGGTCTCCACCACTTCAAACTACTTCTGTGTCTCTCTTTTGGTGGAGACACGCACCCTTTTACCTAAATGTAGCACTATGTCAGGGCTGAGGCTCCATGAGCCTACACTGAGCTACTGTGCTGCTTTCACAGCAAGCTCCCAACTCCAACTGACCACAGACTACTGTCCAAACCTCCCAACATTCTATTCCAACTCCCTTGCTGCAGATTCCATTGTGGCTCATGCAGCTGCAATAGTTCTATTGGTGATGTCATCCCTCAGTCTCAGCTGAGACTGAGAACAGAGTGAGACAGTGTGAAATCCATTTAACTGGAGTTTCACAAGCTGCCTTCCCTGCCTACCAGTAGGTCTTACTGGGATTCTAGTAACCCCGGGTAACAAGGGGGTTACATTAGAATGTATGCTGATGATACAGTAATTGTGGCATCAGCAGATAGTATGGAACAATTGACTTATAAACTACAACAAGATATAGGTTCATTAGAGATTTGGTTTAATAACTTAGGTTTACTATTAAACTCAAAAAAGACACAAAGTATGGTTTTTAGGGGAATTAGAACAAAAGGGGAATTAAAATTACAAATAAAACTTGGTGGGAATATTCAGATTGAAACTGTTAACACTTACAGATACTTAGGTGTACAAGTTGATTTTGGTCTAACGTACAAGCTAAAAAGGTAACCCAAAGATTAGGGATGTTAAGAAAGGTGGCAGGAAGTTTGTCTAGGAAAGTAAGGGAAAAAGTGGTAGGACAGTTGTTAGTCCCAGTTTTGGAATATGGATCAATATTGTACATGCATTCTAACATCACAGTGTTAAATAAAGTAAATCAGGTTTACTACAGAATGAGTACATTTATAACAGGAAGCAAGCACGGGGTGCATCATTGGGATTTGTATAAAAAGTTAGATTGGTTAAATCCTAAAGAGAAAAGGGCGTATATTTGGTATACATATTGTTACCAAATAATACAGTGTCAGTGGCTCAGTAGGTAGCACACTCGCCTCTGAGACCGGGAGATCAGAGGGCTGTGGGTTCAGTTCCCACTTCTGGCACTTGGGTTAATATCCCAGTACTGACACTGTAGTGCAGCATGAGAGGGGTGCTGCACTTCTGAGGTGCCGTCTTTCGGATGAGACGTTAAACCGAGGTCCCATCTGCCTGGATTGGTAGTAGTTCAGGTGGATGTTAAAGATCCCATGGCACTTATTGAAAAGAGATGGGGAATTTCCCCGGTGTCCTGGCCAAATTTCCCTCATTCACTAAAAATACCACCAACAGCTTAATCTGGTTCAAGGTCAGTGGCATTCATCTGTATCCCCCTCCCCCGGGTCGTGCCTGAAAATAGGCAGGATTTGTCTAGTACACTTACCCGGTCAACAAAAACTAAATAAATAATCTGGCCCTGCTAGTTGGGTCGTTATATGAGGCAATGATGTGATTGTCGAGTTAAAATAAAGTACTTGGCCTTGTACTTTATTCACTCAGCAATCATTATATTGCCTCGTATAATGACTCAACTAGCACATTATCACTTAAATCCAGCACATAGATAGTCCTTGTAGCTAAGTCTGTCATGCACATCATCAGAGGTCAAAAACCTGCAGAACGTGCTGCAGGGCATCCACAGGAGAATATGCCACAGGGCATCTGGAGTCTTTAGATCAGCAGCAATGGCAGACAGCAGACAATAGGATCAACCAGATAAAAAATGTAGGGCTGGATTTTCAAAGCCTAATGCAGGGCTTGCATCGAGCATGGTACCAGGGCACTTAGGTTCTGGTGGTGCGCTGATGCCTTTCCCTTCAGCTGCACCTGATTTTACAAGCTCTGGCACAGTTGGCGGTTTCCACATATTATGGCAGCTTGCGCCATATATCTGGCACAAGCTCCACAAAAATGGCCCCCAAGATTGCTGTACGTTAGACCAGAAAAAGTTGGTCTAACTTGTGGGAATTGCTGCACGAGATGGAAAATCCCATTAGGTGGCACCATGCCCCATGCACCATATTGTCGGTGCACCTGGGCTTGTGGCGATCTAGGGTGTTTGAAAATCCCACCCATAATTTCTACAAAAGTAAGCAAGAAAAAAAATATTTGACAATGTAAAATGTTGGTTGGAATCTTTGGGTCCTCATCTCTAAATCTGATGCCTGTCACTGTTTCCCTTTAACATCCCTGAGCTCTAGTGTCAAACCTGGAAATGAGTTTTGGCACTGTGTGCCTTTCCCAGCCAAATATTTAAAATAAATATAGGGGATATTCAACAGGCAGACTCAAAATATGTAATTTATCTTCACACGTGAGGGGACAGAACCAGACTCATAAGTGGCAGAGCCACGAGTGAGTTATAAAAGTCCTGCCCACTCACAAGTGATGATAAATTCATCAAATTGACTCACAAATGATGCTTATTTTAAGTCAGGCTATCGTGGGCTATTGTATATTTGATATATTCAACAGTAGTTTACAATTTATAGCTTTTTAATTTGCAGATTTTTTTAAAGATGTGCTTTTTCCTTTATTTTTTTGCAATTAACTTTCTACTTAGTTTTTTAATTTTATGTTTATTACATTTTGAAAGCAGAACTTACAAACATTTGAGCCACAGGAGGATAGCATATTAATATTACATACAGGTCTACGTACACTTACACAGGAACAGTGAAGGACACCCCCTCATTAGATACTCCATCGGGGGAAGACACTGTAGTCATTAGTCTCATTATATTATCACAAAAGCTCTCCAGTGCATGCAGCCAAGGAAGTACACAGGGTAATCTGCATATAAAATTCAACATATCCTGTTACCATTTGGACCTATATGGTCTAATGATTCCCCACTGCAATAAAAACATTATAAAAATGTGGAAAACGTTGGCAGAACTTGAGGTGTTGCAATGCCAGTTATTAACAGTGCCCCAAATATTTTATACTCTTATGATTACAAATCATTGCTGAGCGTTGCAGATCTCATAGTAAACCCAAACCTGCAGATTAAATTAATAACCGATAAGACTAGCAAAACTGTGGTGACCCATTATTAATTGCTTTGTCCATTTTAAGTCCTGACTACTTGCCAGAATGAGCCACTTGCTCCAGGACTCAGGTAATTATCCACTTTAAGAGTAAGCCTGCATGACTGTGTGAGAGTTCAAAATGCCACATTGTTTCAGTCTGCACCAATGTGTGATAGTTCGAAGGTCTGTCTACCATAAAGATGAAGGTGGGAACTACCATATTAAATACATTCACCCATGCTGTCAGGTACCCAATGAAATTAAAAAATACCATGATTCACTGATTGCATTTACAATACAAGAAGTCCAACAGTAGAACAAATAAAAAGTCTAATTTTGCAACAGTCCAGACTCCCAGTGAAAACAGTATGTTAGCTCAGTCCCCTTCCGAAGACTCTGCTCCCTCCTATCTCATGGCCAGTTCAGCTTCCAGCCATCTCACCAATTTGCCTGCTTCTTTAGGATGATTAAAAATGTATTGGTGCTTACTCCACTGTAACCTAAGTTGAAGCTGGTGCTGCAGTTTCAGCTGACAGAGTCAACTCCTGA
The DNA here is from genome assembly GCA_016271365.2 of Neoceratodus forsteri. Taxonomy (NCBI): domain Eukaryota; kingdom Metazoa; phylum Chordata; order Ceratodontiformes; family Ceratodontidae; genus Neoceratodus; species Neoceratodus forsteri. Next base: position 687,671,531 of record CM028134.1, read on the forward strand.
CTCCATCAAATACCTTTCTTCATTGATAAGTTCTGTAGGAAAAGTTGGGGAAGAGTTGAAGCATGTCTTTTTCATGTGCAGTGTTCTGCATCTCCTCACTATCATGAGTGTGACAGGAATGCTGACAGGAATGGGAACTGATTAATTGCTTATGTTAGTGAACCTAGTTTCTGCTCTTCATATTCTCACCAGAGTGTTTCTGCCTGGCATGCTAACTAAAAACACTGGAAACTCTACATCACTAGCAGGCAATACCTCTGCACAGAGTAATAAATCTCAGAGAAGCATGAGGTGGACACACACTCACACTCACTCATGCACTTTAAGGTGATTGGAGCATTTGAATGAAAACTGGGTGCAAAACTGACATAGTTGGACACCCATAGGTTTTAAGCTGATTGGAACAATTGAACAGAAACTTGTTAAAGAATTTAAATTGTTTGGTGGATTTGAAAATAAAGTCAGAAGGGTTTCAGGCTTAGGCTATAAATTCAGAGGTTTAATTACGACAGGGCCTTTTGCCTTCAGGAACCTTCATGGTAAGAGCAGAGCCTGCATTCCAGCTAGCTTTGTGTGGGAGCTAAGAGACTGTCAGGTATCAAATTCTCTCTGAGCTTAGTTGGGAGGCAAGATATTGTCTTAGGGAAGATTAGACTATAGTATTTTCCTTTCTAACATCTGTTGTTCATGAACATTTATTTGTTTTTCTGCAAGTATGTATTTTCTCTTTTGTACTGTATATATCCTGGAATTGTAATACCTGAGTTTTGCAGTAAATAATCTATTCTTATAGACTCAGTGACTGTGGCTTATTTGCAAAGGTAACTGCATTATTTTCACTGGCAGAGAGGGAACTCTGTCTGGCATCCATCAGCCGAACAGCACCCTGTCAGATCTGAACTGTGTTGACCTTCCAGCCCTGCACAAGGAAGAACTAATGTCCTGAGGAACCAGGTGGTGGCAGCAAGGAGAAATAAGATGCAGACAACTCTCTGAAGCCTGTTACAGCCCAGAAAGGAGAATTTGTCACAATGAGGCCCCATCCCTGTTCCATATTCCTGTACAAACAACCATGAATGTGCAGGGCAAGGAGGTGTTTGCTGCTGCCCATCGGGGTATTAAATGTAATACCTTCTCAAGGCAGAATGGTGGCTCTTCCTCTGACAGTCCTAAAATAGCAGATAATAAGACTGTGGTGAATTATAAGAAATCCTCTCCTTCTGCTGTTTAGAATGTCCCACTAGCCACAGATTTCTCTCTCTAGCTGGTTTCCCACATTCTCTAGATGTTGGCAGAGCAGGGAGTTCTCCTTCAACAGTTTGTTAAATCCATTGTTTTATTGCAAGAAGCCTCTGATCTCTGTACTGTCTGTTCACAGGCATCCATGTATGTCTCAAAGGCTGTAACGTGGGGAGTAAATCAACTGAATTTACGATGCAAATCTTGGACCATCTTCACCAGCTGATGCATGGTTGTCTATGGTTGTTAGGGTTGTTTCCCCCACTGGCGGCTCAGCTGACTCTGCAGCCTTCCCTTACTCTGCAGGCCTCCCCTCACACTGCTGACTTTTTGGAGTGAAAAAGGCCTCACCTTCTCAGTCTGCCATTAGGAATCATGCCTAATCCCACAAACTAATCCAGGTGAAATTCTCTCTTCCTCATACCCTCCCTATCTTCTTTGGGATTGTTTATGTTTCTTCTCGACTAAACCAAGAGACATTAATTTCCTGCATCTCAGCCATCCTCCCACTTGCACATCCAGGTGAATTAATCCTACTGGGGATTACAACCTTGATTGGCTGGCACCTTCATCCAAATCAGCGATCTCCAAAATAGAATCACTAACTCTTTCTCAGCTGATTTCTGAACCCACTAGATACAATACCTGCTTTGCAAACCACTTCCTCTTAGACTGGGTCCTCTTTTCCTACCCTCACCGTGTGTCCAAGGCAGGTGTCCGCGATCCAGCACTAAGTGATCATTGCATCACCTACTGCATAAGAAAAGTACATCTTCCCAAATCTGCCCCTAAATATATTGAAACCCATCCTCTTTCTGCCATCAACATTAACTCCCTACTATCAGATCTACAAAATGCTAACTGGGTACCTATATTCTACATCTCCTCAACTGACAACACCTTGGCTCATTTCACCACAATCTTCAAGGGTGTCTGGGACCACCATGCCCATACCAAAAGAGCCAGGTCAGGAAGAGACATCATCCCTGGATCTCTGCCCCAATAATAGCTATGTGCAATGCCTGAGACAGAGCTTGGTCTGCTTTTAAGTCCTCTCAATCCCCTCACTCAAGGCAATTATATAACTCGGCGAGAAATGTCTGTGTAAAAGCTATCTGACAAGCTAAGGTGGACTTTTTTAAAAACCGGCTAAGTACTACTCACTCATCCTCATTTTGGAACATCGTCCACTCTATCATCAGCCCACCCCAACAGTCAGGCACCCCTACCCTAATACATAATAACATTGAACTTCAGGAACCCACCCAGGTGGCGGATACTCTAAATTCCTTCTTCACCCCCTGTGCCATGCCCGCTCCTACCTCACCTACTTCATCTTCTACCCCTCATTCCTCCTCTAAGATTAGGCTGGGAGTAAACCTCCTTTCAGCCTCTGCCTCCATGAATGAGGTATTACGTGCCTTGCTATTCCTCAACACAACCAAATCCAGTCCAGATGGCCTACATCCCAGCCGCCTACACCTTTCTGCCTCTGCCATTGCGCTTCCTGTCACTCATATAATAAACTTGTTCTTCTCCTCGGGAGTTGTCCCGAAAGCATGAAAATCTGCATGCATTGTACCTCACCACAAAAGAGGTGACCCTACGTCCCCTGGGAACTATTGCCCAATCTCTCTCCTCCCTGCTCTATCCAAACTCCTGGAACAGCTGGTGCAAGCCAGACTGACTAAATTCCTACACACCAAAAAATTTCCTCTCCCAGTACCAATCTGGTTTTAGGAAGAACCATTCCACCTTATCCTCCCTCTTCCAGGTCACCGACCATATCCAATGTTTGGCAGCTAAAGGGCATCTCACTACAGCAGTCTTCATCGATCTGACGCATGCATTTGATTCAGTATCCCAACCTCTCCTCCTGGACACTCTTGTGGATGCTGGGCTTGCCCCACCCACCATTCAGTGGTTTAAATCCAGTCAGTTAAAATTGCTAACTTCACCTCCTCCCCTCTCCCTATCTCACCTGGCATTGCCCAAGGTTCTATTCTTGGCCCCATCCTATTTTCCATCTTTATTAACAAACTCCCATCTGCCTGTTCTGCATCATTATTGCATATGTATGCAGACAACACCATTTTATATGCATCCTGGCCCTCCCACCATAATTTGGCATTACAACATGATTTCAATTCTGTTCAGTCATGGTTTCAGGCAAAACAAAGCTGAATACCACTAAAACTGTCTCAATGATCTTTGGGACTGCACAAAGACTAGACAAAGCTACAGACATCTCCCCAATCATTTCCCTTGATGGTCCCCCTTAAAGACTGTCCTCTCATACAAATACCTAGGGGTCTGGTTTGATCCGCAGTTCAGTTTCGCCACACACATCGACTACCTGACTTCCAAACTCCGCCCCAAGCTCGGTGTTCTATATCGTAATAAAGACTCCCTCCCTCTAACCAAAATGATCCTACCTGTCATTGATTATGCCAATGTTGTCTACAGCACTGGCAACTCCACCGCACTCTCTCAGCTTGACTCCCTCTGTTACACTTTCTGTCATTTTGCCTCAAACTCTCCTTACCAAACTCACCACTGCTCCCTTCTATCCTCCTTAAACGTCCCCCTGCTCACTCACAGACATTTTGTTCACTCCCTATCCTTTATTTACAAATACTGTTTCGATCTACTCCCCTCCTGTATCTCTTCCCTCCTGTCTTCTGCCCCAGCCTCATCATACCCCCTGGGCTCCAGGGACTCGCGCTCTTTTTCTCTCCATACCCCCTCTTCTAACATGGGCAAATCAGCTTTCCACTATCGTCTCCCCTACTTATGGAACTCACAGTCCCCTCTCCTGCGTAGCGCCTCCTCTCATCCCTCTGTCAAAGTGTCACTCTACCTCCTTCCCTACCCAACCTGCTCCCACTAACCACCATAGGACTTAATGTGTCTCCCATGTCTCTCATGATGAGTGATCACCTATACTTCAGATATCCCAGTGAACTAGTCATGTCTGTGCTAATCGTGTTGAGCACGGTTCTTGGCATTCTTGCACATGCAATATTCTGTATGTCTCTTCATTGTATATATTGAAAGCTGTTGTACATAGTGTTTATTCTGTATATATGATACATATTGTGTATATTTGTATACACAGCCAATATTGTTGATGTTCTGCCTTACTTATCCCTGTATTTCCTTGTACCTCTCCCCCGGGTTGCATCTGAAGATGAGCCCTGGCCAAGTGTGCCTTTCCCGGTCATCAAATGTTTACATAAAAAAAAAAAAAAAAGTGCACTGCGACTGCAGTGGCACCAGGAGGCTTGGCAATTTTGCTGAGATTTCACTCAGTGCCCAATCACGGAACACTCTGTGGTGTCTGTAAAATTATATTTTTAAAGTTTTATAACAATATCTCCTGGGAGCTCAAGATTCTTGCTGCCTCCTTCTTGGTTGCTCAGTAGTGCTCCTCCCCCTTTCTTTGATTCTAACAGCCTGTTTCAGTACTGCATTGTGATGTCATCAGCCATTGTAAAAGCTGCTGTCTTCAGCTGGCCCAGTGGCATGGCAGGTTGAAGCATCCCTGCCTCCCTGCTGACATGCCAGTGGCCCAAGTTCAGGAATGGATTCGGATCGTTTGGGGGCTCAGCTAGGGAGGGAAGATGGAGTGTCCATAGGACAGCTGTCTTCCCTTGGGGAGGGGGGGAATCCCATGACTCACCACTTGACTGCCACCTGGAGGAATCCAGATGGTAGTGTGCATATAATCTCACAGTTCGAGGACGGGCCAGCATACAGAGTGCTGAGGGCACCTCCAAGGAGGTGGAGCGTGAATGCCGCACTCATTGCACGTTCAGCTGTTCCCGGGGAGAAAAACAGGAGGGAAAAATGGAGGTCAGAGCTTAATGAAGCTTGCCGCAAGCATTGATGGCCCGCCCAGTCTCAGAGAGGTGGAGGAGACTTGGGACAGGCACAAGTGATCTGAGACAGGGCTGATACAGCCGCCCCAGACTGTCAGGAGGATAAACAATATAAAAAGAAGAAAAAAAGCTGCTGTGTGATTGGTTCAGTATTCCACTGTGATGACAGTAACCTTAAAAATAATCATTGTAACAACAATATTTTTGATACGTTGCTGTTACTGATGTCACTAAGACATCTTTTTTATCTCGTCATTTTTAACCCCACTATTGTTATATATAAATAAATACTCAAAATTTAATTTAGAGCCTGATCCACAAAGGTGTGTGAAATATGTAAAACAAAAAAAGCCACAAGAGTTCTATGTACTGTAACGTGTATTGACATCCGCAGATGCATGGTGCACAAAAGGTGTGGTGGTACAGAATACTAAGGCACTCTATCTGTGGATCGTGGCATACATCTACAGAATGCCCCTTGTCCCTACCATATAGGGAAGTGGAATAATCCACATAAACATAACACAGTGATAATTAAAAATGGGAATCAGACAGAAGGCAGTGCAAAGGCAGACACTGCTGTACAGCCATTGCTGGGATTAAGTAGTTCAACAGGCAGTTGTACAACCTGCCCAGTAGCTGAAGCACAGGGCAGACAGTACAACAGTGCAGACTATCATGAGGAATCCCAAAGTGCAGTACCTCACACTGCAGGCACAACAGTCATATGACTAATGACAATGGAAGATCCTGTCAGACACCGGGTATAGCACACCTGTATATTCATGATAGCCCACATAGAGTACAGTGCATACATACATGCCCCATGGCATATCATTAGATACAGTGTCACTATGATCAGTTGATAACACGTGCATTCAGCACTCTGGTGCCACCACTCCACGGATGGTGCATAAAAGGGGCCATGTTAGATCTATAACATCTGCAGTAGCATCTGGACAGATGAACTGTTCATTCTGTATTGGCAACCTGTAATTCACTGCTATGTAGTACAACACTGTGGCAGACCTGGCATGAGTTGTAAGTGCACTATGGCATAGGCAACAGGAGCTGTGGCAGGGACAGTGGTAAACTCCTCATGAAAGATGGTATCAACAACATGGTCTAGTGCATCATGCAAGATGCATTCATAGTATATACACATATGGACTCATTTGGCATTGTCCCTCCAGCTTGACTCAATTGATGATGACAGTCATCATGACTCTGGGGCACATACTGCACTCCCATGATCCTGGGGCACAGACTGCACTCCAGTGTTGCTAAAGATGGCCATCTACTAGTACACAGTCTGTGGTGGCTAGGCAGTATGACACACAGACTGGTTACTGGGGCATGACTGGCCCTTCAAGGGCAGGCTGTGTTTTGTGAATGGGCATCATGCAGATGGGGAACTGTGATGCTGCACTGGAGCCATGGCCACATCCTGGACTGTACCTCAGTACTGGTGGGACACACAAAGGTAACAAAGCCAAAACTACTTCCACCAACCAGCTTCATCTTGGTCACCTTACCCATATGGGAACCAGGATGAGCTTGGGTACTATTTGTAGGTGGTCGACCTTTGGCATATGTGTGTTGTGCTTGTGCTGTTGGGTGCTACTACTTGTCACATCTGTGTTGTTAACAGCTTCTGACACTTGGGGGGCTTTGTTTTCTGGCAGGGATGGGCACAGAGACAGTAAGAGAGGAATGATGCTACCAAACAGGAAGAAGAGGAAGAAGGAAGAGGAAAGCACTGTACCATACTGGTTTAGGGGCAGAAAACAGTGGCACCTGGCTCTATGTTGGACATTTGGTGGTTTGCTCTGTCTGTAACACTTTGGAGCATTTGCTCAACTTATAGTGAGAAAGCAATGGCACAGGCAACAGGAGCTATGGCAGGGAGCTTTTACTCAATAAATTATGCTTTGGTTTTGAATTTTTTCTGTCTACGTTACTGTCTGGTGTGAGTGTACTGACCTATTGTTCCCTGTTTCAGTGTTGGGGATAGTCCATTTATATTATTTATTTAACAACATTCAGAATTACAACCCTTTGAGTCATAGATTCCTTTACAAAGGCTCCATGTCAGAGAACAATGAAGAGCTTACATACAATATTAACAGTACAGTGTTCAGGTAAGAGAGAGACAAGGAATGGAATACAGATGGGGGGACAGAAACAATTGTCTTATGGTAAGGAGGACCCAGCGTTATCCATAGTACTTAGTTAATACTTGTTACACGTTTATAATCATTGAATATCAAAACCATTTATGAGATGAGGTTATACTACAAAGCCCCGACATGTGGGGGGAGCAGGAAGAAGGAGAGGGTTAGGGACAGTCACTCCCCGCTCCATAGTGTGTTTCCCATTTTGTTTCAGCATGGAGTGGCATATTGTGAGAACCCTTCCAGAGGGGTAGTTCCAGGGACTTGGTTCACAGACATTGGAAGCAAGTGGCTATGTGCTGTGGCTTAGGACCTAGAACATACCCAGGGTGCCATGGGGCTCAAGTATGCACATGCTATGAAGTGTTCCGGTAACTGGGAAAAACACTAAGGGATATACTCTTCCAATAGTCCAGGGTGCCATTTGAGCCATATCCATACCCAGGTGTGGTGTGTTCCAGTTACTGGGACAAACTTGTAGGTGTATCTGTATTTTTTTATACATTTGTAGCGAATTCCCTGCTGCACTCTCTGTGGGATCCATTACTTCTACCTTGGTGACTGGAATGAGAGACAGTGGACATATAAAACTACATCTTTATTGCAGCAGCAGTGTAGCAGGCCAAAGTTCTTGTCTGACCACAGCTACTGGATTAGCAAAGCTTACCCCTGTTGGCATTGGGGTTCTGTTAGTCCCTGCCACAGGCCTGCAGAGGTGCTGGCTTCTTCTGTTTACTCTGGAGCAGGATGATTCGGGTGTAGGCTTGCTTTTCAGGCAGTTGGTGTGTGGCAGGAGTAACAGCTCATTAAGGATCCATCAATAGCTGTCTTCTCACAGTCCATTCTGGCACTCTTACAGCTCTGCTGGATCCCTCAGTCATATCGATCCATTGCTTATATAATTGGTCTCTTGGTCCTCATCCCAACACTCGGGCAGACCAGAGATGTGCACTGGATTAGCAGTAATCTGCTGAATAAAGACTGGAGATGTTAAAGAGTTGAACAACTGGACTGAAAATTCCCAGATAATTTCCCCTTACCATAATGTACTGAAGATTTCCTGCAACCTAGCAACCACAAGTTACTAGCTGACACAATGACTGTTTCATCATGGCCCATGATATGATAAAGGCCCTGTTGTAGGCGGTCTAGATAGCCACCACTGTGACTTCATGCGCTTGTGCCTTTATCTGAAGTCACAGTGTCTGCAGTATCAGCAGTAACCTCACAATACCCATAGAACAGTTGCTGCTCAGTTGTTTATTAGCTATCGGAGGGGCAGGTATGACCCTCAGCAACACCATCCCTGGGGAAAACCATCCAACCCCCCCAGGTTTGTTGCACCATTATTACAGTGCCAGTGTCTTATTTGGTACTATGTGTTTCAATGTCTTTATTCATGTGCTGCGTAGCATGGCCCAGTACTGATGCATTATTGCCAGGGGGATGGGAAGAACCCCTGTATGCACAGAGCTGTCAATAATACTTACAGTGCATCAGTGTTTGGTGTCCGTATTCGTGTATGACATGGCTTGTCTATAGTTCAGTATTGTGCTTTTTGGTCGGAGTTGGTATTACTTTTCCTATAAATTACACATAAGACTTGTTAAGGGGATGTGAGTTCACTACTGCAGCCCAAAGGGAAGCGTAGTTTTTTTCTTGTAAAACCTTTTTTATTCAGTTATCACAAAAATAAAAGTCATAATATAGTACATCATACTGCCAAGTACAGAAACAGCTTAACCATAATAATCTTGATGTTAAATTTCATTAACAAAGAGATTTTAATAATCAGCATAACGGTATGAAAGGGCGTTTGCTGAAACTCTTTCAAAATAGTCTGTCATTGGTTTCTATAGCGTATTAAATAAATGAAGGTTACTGACCTGTAACCCGGAGTTCTAGTTCTATTCACATCCACACTCTGGCAGTCCTACTGGAGGCAGCTGAGTCATAAGACATCTACAAACTAAGCTCCTCCCACCAGCTGGATGGTATATCCTATGGTTCCATTCTGTGACATCAGATCTGCTCACTGGAAGCAGGGATCTGGGTGCCACTTGCTGGAGGGATCTGGTGGGTTGTGTGGCTGTGAACTGAATATCACTACTAGAACTCTAGTTACAGGTAAGTAACCTTCATTTTTTAGGTTCATGGATTCACTTCACTATCCACACTCTGGCAGACTGTTAGCAATCCTCTGGGAGGGGGGGACGAAGGCATGCACCCCTATTTGACAATCAGAGACTGGAGGACTGAGGCCCCAAAAGCAGCATCTCGATAACTCATTACATCAATTCTGTAATAAGAGATAAAGGTATGCACTTTTACCCAGGTTGCAGACTTGCATATATCCTCAGTGGGCATATCCCTGGAAACAGTCACTTAAGCAGCAATATGTATGGTGTAATGAGCCTTACGCTCCTTAAGTGATTCCCCACCAGCCAACATATAGCAGAGGTCAATGTAGGAGGTGATCTAGCTGGCAATCGTTTCCTTTGCTGCCAGTCAACCAGGCACAGCTTCAGCGTAGGTGACAAACAGCTGGTGAGTCTCTATGCAAACGTCCTGCCATGCACTCCTTATAGTACGATAGCGCCCTTGGCAGGTTCAAAGAATGGAGCCTGTGATCAGTGTCTGAGGTTAGATTACTGAAATACATCAAAAGGTTAATCACATGGTTAAGAGGAAACTTCAACACAGCCTTTAGGAGGAATTTCATGTTGAGGGGATGAGCCACCTTGTACTTATGAAAAACAGTAGTGGGGCCGGCCCACTGGTGCAGCGGTAGCACTACTGCTCGTGACACGAGTGACCCGGGTTTGGGAATGGAGCCGGAGGGCCAGCCAATGGAGGATGCTTGAACATCCCAGGGACCACTCACCTTCTCCAGGGGGAGGGAGGGACCAGGGCTCGGTGCTTGGCCCAAGGTACAGCAAGCCCAGACACTCAGAGGGGGCAGCTGCGTGACATCATTGGTGCTCAGCATCTTGATGTCAGGGCACACGTCACACAGCAAAGAAAATAGGAAAAATGGCTCATGGCACCCCTGGTAGACGGAGCACTAGGCCCCAGTCCCCAGCGTTCCTACCTGTCCCGGATCACGGCATCTCGATGAAACTCAGGAATTCGGGGTGTACGGGCCCACCTCATCCCCGCCTGGGGGGCAAGCCATGGCTACATGGGGGATGGACTGCTCCAGGCTCCAGGTAAGAGGGTGGGGTCTAGAAGGCTGTAGGTGACTCCTGAAGGGAGTGGAGTGCTGCTGGCCAGGGGGAGCATAAAACTGCAAGCAAAAAAAAAATAGGGAGGCTCCACCAAGAGCATCTAGACTGGTCTTCTATGACAAGTGTGACATGTCACATATGTGCATCAGCTTGCATGCCTTGCCCATGAGCATTGCCAGCACCAGCAGTAGGTCCTGCAGAGGTGGTGGTTTAGGGGATAGGTGATTCAAGACTTTAGAAAAGCACCTAACCACTTTCTCCTGTACCACCAATGGCATACTAGCCCACGCCTGGTATGCAGTGATGGCTGCCATGTGCACCTTCAAGGTCATGGCTTGCAGTCCCAGTTGTGACAGGGACCAGAGGTAATCAAGAATGGTCATGACTGGCCAGACAAGGGGGTCAGATTCCTTCCATTGGCACTGGAGCAAGAATCTCTTTCAGCTAAAAGCATAGGTTTTGTGAGTCATCTTCTTTGGGGATGCCTTCACCTCAAGGAGGACATCTTCTGAGAGGCACAATGCCTCAAACTTTAGCACATCATTAACCAGGCTGAGAAGTGCAGGGTCTGAAGGTCCAGCTGCAGGACTGTCCCCTGTTGTCTGGTCAGCAGGTTGGGGATGGAGAGGCAACCACTACAGCAGCCTGCTGCTGATGCCAAGGAGATCTGTATACTAGAACTGCCTGGACCAGTGTGGTGCAATCATAATAATCCATGCCTTGTCCTTCCAAGACTTGATTACTACCTTAGGAGCCAAAGCAAAGGGAGGGAAGGTGTACAGAAGGTCCAGGGACCAGAGTCTGGTAACGGCATTCCCCTACAGTGTCCCAGACTAAGGGGGGGGGTTGGGCACAGAACAGTCTCAGTTTTCTGTTCTCTCATGAGTCAGATAGACCCACCAGAGGGGTTCCCCACTGGGAGAACAAGTGGTCTACTACCTAATGATTTAGGGACCACTTGTGTGATGTCTCTCTGAGCTGGCTGAGAGTGTCCGCCAACTGGTTGTTCTCTCCAATGACATGCATCACCAGGAGATCTGTTAGTAGGCTGTGCACAAAGGTCCAGGTGTGCAAGGCATCCTAACACAAGGGAAAGGAGTGCATCGCACCATGCCTATTCAGGTAGAACATGGAAGTCATACTGTCCATCAGGACCTTAATGACCTGACCGCAAATCAACGGAGCAGATTCCAGCAGAGCAGATGCACTGCACAGAGTTCCAGCAGGTAGATGTGGTATCAGGACTCCTGGGGTGACCAGAACACATGGGCCTTGTAGTCTTCCAGGTGAGCTCCCCACCAGAAACATGTCCCTCAAAAGCATGCCTGATGGTTCTGAGTGGACAAACAGGATTTCTTTCTCAAGATTCTGAGGGACAGCCACCACTGGATAGCATCCCACATCAGCTGGGTCACCAAAACTGGCTGGTCCAGGTGAGCTAGGAATTGGGACCACTGCCAGCCCAAAAAACCCACTGCAGGGGGTGCATCCTCCCTTGGACCCACTGGACCACTCTGGTAGAAGCTGCCATAAGCCTCAGCAATTGCAGAAAATCCTGGGCCGGATGGGTGCGCCCAACCAGAAAAGAGCAGACAAAAGAGAGAAAATCTGATGCCTGGTTCAATGAAAGGCAGGCCTTGACCCACAGAGAGTTGAGTTCTGCCCTTGCATACTTGATCATCTGCAAGGGAACCAGCTTGGACTTGGCTGACTTGATCAGAAGGCTCAAGTCTAGATCGGCCTGAAAGGCAAAATCCCTTAACCTCTCCACAGCCTCCCTCCCTGGATGGTTGGCTGGCAGCTAGTATTCCAGGTAGGGATATACCCTGATGCTCCTGTACTGCAGGAAGGCCACCACTGCCATTCACTTGGTGAACACCCTCCGTGTGGATGAGAGGCCAAAAGGCATGACCTTAAACTGTTTGAGCACCCTCCCCACATGGAATCAAAGGTACTGGCAATGGAACAGATGGACTGGGATGTGGAAGAATCTGTCCTGGAAGTCCAGGGAGCAGAATGATATCCAGTCAAAGAAGTTGTGTTTCTTTGGATGCTGCATGTATGCCACGGCCTACCGGAGCGCCTTTGAACTTTTGTTTTGTAGCAGAATGCTATCCCCTGCTCCAAGAATGGAATAATCTGATTCAGCATGACCATCCAGAACTTGCGCTTTCACCTGAACTTGTTCAGATTCCAAGTCCAGTGTGGGGCACCAACCCCGTCTGTTTTGGAACCAGGAAGTACCTGGGCACATATACCTGAGTGTCTGGAATGAGTACTATGACCCCGTGCTCTAAGAGCTGAGCTATGTCAGTCCTTATCTTAGTCAACATGCTCTCTGGCACCCTGCACTCCTCAAGCCTTGAAATCCAGAGGTAGCCTTTTGCCCACCACTTCTAGGACCCATGTGTCTGAGGTGGTAGTGGACCACTGTGGAAAGAAGTGGTACAGCACTGAACTGGGACGGGGACCAGATGGAAGAGGGAACAGCACCCTGCAACCCATCATTTAACAGCCTTTGGAGGGGACTCTGGCAGACAGGGCCCTAGAGCCACCTCTATCTTGGCCTCTCCCCCCTTCTTTCTTGCCCCTGGCCGCTAAACTTAGGTTTTGAACACCAGCACTGGTATTGCCCCTGCTGAGGCTGCTGCTGAGGCTGCTGTGGCTGAAAGGGCCAAAACTGAAAGGCCTTATTGTTAGGCTTGAAAGGTTTTGGGTCCTTCTGGGATGAAGCCACAGTATCCAGGGTGGCACTTGACTTCTCTATGTGGGTGAGATGTCCGTCCACCCCAGGGTCTAAAAAGTCAGTGCCCAAGAATGGGACATTGGCCAGCTTGTGCTAGATGTGTGCTGTAAAGGTGGACAATCTTAGCCAGGCCCTACAACACAAGGCATGGACGCAAGAATCTCTCATGCCCAAGGCTGTATGAAGTTGGTGTTTAGCCAGCTTTTTCCCCCTGGACTTGGAGTATCTGGGCTGTCTGGTGCTTATCAGAAGGGAGCAGAGGGAGAAGAAGCCCAACAATCCCAAAAAAGGGAATGACCAAAGTAAGCTATAATGACTAAGTATCTGACCTGTTGAACACCTAGAGCTGCAGTTGCATACACCTTTTCAGTGGAATGGTCTAATGTCTTGGACTCCTTGTCAGGTGGCTTGTCCAGGTTCCTCTGACCCTTCAACTTGCAGAAGGCTGAATCTGAGGCCAATCCCTCAGTCAAGGGGTGGCCTTCAAAACCAGAAAGGGTGCCTGTGGGGGCAGTGTACTTGCATACCATCCAGGCATGGGATGCCAGGCTGGACAGTGAATGCTGCCAAAGCTCCAGTGCCTGTCCTACAATGGCCTCAGCCAAATGGAAGGTAACTCCTAGGGACTCATCCCTATCAAGGATATCAGTGAATGGGTATTTAGCCTGCTCCTGTACCAGTTCCAAGGGAACATGCTTGGACTCCAACATAAGTGTGAGCAGTGCCCCAAAGGAAGTTGCCTCTGATGCGGCTAGTAACCATCAATGATTCATGATTGAACCGCTGAGTCTTAGCTGAGGTCACTGATGACTCTGTCGCTGAGTCTGATGAGTCCACAAAGGCCGCCCTTAACCTCTTGTCAACATGGACCACCCGTGGAGCTTCTTTCTGGGTGATCTCCATAGGAAATCAGTTTGGCAAGCGGTGGCAGGGATGGACTCCATGATGGGTTCTCTGGACCATGGCTGTGGTGGAAGGGGCACCACCTGAGGTAGCGAAGAAGCAGATTACAATATTTTCTGAGTATAATGGACTGGCAGGGAGACAGCCGGAGGAGAATAAGGGACTATTGGCCCCAGGGGCAGAGCCCTGCCCCTCCCTGCAGTTGTCCATTGCTGCCAAAGGAGCTCCTTGTAGCATCAATGCATACATCATCAATGCCTCTCCTCACCCAAGGATAAGGAGTTACAGGGGTGTCAAGGATGATGCCTCCCTGTTGAGCAGGATTGAGCTCATGAGTGGCATCTTGATCTCAACCTTGACCATTGGCCATTGGGCTGGCATCAGTGTTAGTCTTTCATTGGTTCTGAATAGATCATGCTTGCACAGAGAGACTAATAATGACCTGGGAGGTGTGACCACTGGTGGAGGCAGCTCCCAAGGTAACTTGTCAGGGGGTACTGACCAGTCCTCCTCTTCCTGGACGAGGACAGGGAGCATCTGTATCTGGGAGGTTGATAACTCCTGATTGACCTTCTTTGTCAGTCAGACAACCAGTTCAAGAAAAATCTCGACCAGCTGGTTGACTAGAGTTGAGGTTGAAAGGTTCAGCGGGGTTAGCACAGGAACCTTGACCTCACCTTCATCCGAAGGAAACTCAACCAAGGTCCAGCAGTTGGTGTAGTCGAAGGAGTGGAAAAAATAAGATTGTTCCCTATCCCACAACCTACGAACATACGAACATATGAACATACGAAATTTGCCAGCAGATAAAGGCCTAGAGGTCTATCAAGTCTGCTCGAATGTGCAGCTAGCACCCCTTATTCTGCAGCTGCCCCTCCCTTCCACCCTTCCCCTTCATTAACCCTCCCCCTTGTCCTGTCCCATCCTCATTTGAAGCAGTCCACTGTTCTACTGCATACCACTTCAGGAGGTAACGCATTCCACCCAGCCATCACCCTCTCTGTAAAAAAGTGTCTCCTCATCTCCCTCCTGAACCTTCCTTGCTCCAGTCTCATATCATGGCCCCTGGTGTCCCTCCCCTCTCTTACTTTGAACAGCCCCTCTGTACTTGTCTTGTTTTTTCCTATCATGTATTTAAAGGTTTCAATCATGTCACCCCTGTCTCTCCTCTCCTCCTGTGAGTACATGTTCAACTCTTCTAACCTCCTCTCGTATGATAAGTCCCCCAGCCCTTGATCTATCTTTGTCGCTTCTGCGCTGCACCCCTCCAGTAACTTAATGTCCCTCTTCAGATACGGACTTTAGTACTGCACGTAGTACTCCAGGTGTGGTCTAACTAATGACCTATACAGTGGCAGAATCACCTCCTCCTCCTCGAGGATGTACCCTTGCAATACAACCTAGCATTTTGTTGGCCTTTGCAGCTGCCTTCCTACATTGTGCGAGTTGTTCATTGACCCTGTAATGAGCACACCAGATCCTTCTCCTCCTCTGTCTGGGCTAGCTGCACTCCCCCTAGCTGGTAACTCCTCCTTGGGTTCTTCATCCCAAAATGCGGCTTGCACTTTTGGCATTAAAGCCCAGTTGCCAGGTGTCTGACCAGGTTTCAAGTTTTGCCAGATCATCCTGCAATCCCTGCCCATCCCCCTAGGTCATCCACCACTGCGCCTACCTTGTATCATCAGCAAACAGACTGATCTTGCTCTTGATGTCCCATGATATGTCTGCAATGAATATCCCAAACAACACTGTTCCCAACACCGAGCCCTGTGGAACACCACTCATCACTGCCCTTGGGTGTGAGCTCCCCACCCACCACCACCCTCTGTTGCCTTCTCTGCAGCCAGTTTCCTACCCATCTCACCAGCTTTGCACCCGCCTGTGCCTACTAACTTCCTTCCCAGCCTCCTGTGGCTACTGAGTCAATGCCTTACTGAAGTCCAGATACAGGACATCCACTGCATGGCCCCTGTCCAGTTGCCTAGTTACCCAGTCATAGAACTCGACCAGGTTGGTTTGGCAGGATCTGCCACGTATGAAGCCATGCTGTCTGCTGTCCTGTAGTCCTTTGGCCTCTAGGAGGGCCACCAGCCTCTAGGAGGGCCACCAGCCTCTCCTTCAGGATAGTCTCCATTAGCTTACCCACGATGGATGTGAGGCTCACTGGTCTGTAGTTTCCCGGTTCATCCTTGGGGCCACTCTTGTGGAGGGGCATCACATGAGCCATCCTCCAGTCCTGAGGTACACACCTCGAATGTAGTGAGGCATTAAATAGGTCTACCAAAGGTCCTGCAAGGACCTCTACCAGCTCCTTCAGTACCCTGGGGTGGATGCCATCTGGGCCTGGCGCCTTGTCCACCCTCAATGCCTTCAAACCCTCTCGAACTCTGCTCTCCATGATTTCCCCATCTGTCACTTCCCACCCTGCTTCTGCCATTTCTCCCACCTTGGGTGTCACCCCCCTCTTCTCTTTAGTAAATACTGAGCAGAAGTACCCATTTAGTGCTTCCGCCTTATCACACCCTGCTTCCACCCAACCCCCCTCCTTCCTAATCCTTACTATGTGGTCCTTACAGCTCCTTTTCTCCCTGATGTACTTAAAGAAGTCCTTCTCCCCCTTCTTAATGCCTTGTGCCAGCCTGAGTTCCGTAGATGCTTTGGCTCCCCTTACTGCCCTTGTCACCTCCTTCGATTCTGTCAAGTACTCCTCCCTGTCCTACCCCCTTCCTGTTTTCTTGTACTTCCTAAAGGCAGCTCTTTTCCTGCAACCTGCAACAGCAATGATTTTTGTGGTGGGAAGGGCTCTCCCTGAAGGCCTGGAAGGCCATGCACATTTCTTGGAACTTATATGAGAATGGTCCTCCAGTGCTGGTTCCAGCAGGGAACAGTGTCAAGGCCGATGAGGTCCCAGTCACAGCCACTGTAGCCTCCTCATCAAGAACTGCTAGCTGTGCTGTTGACCTGGTGGCTATCAAGACTGGTTTGCAATTCTTGGGCCTTCCTAAGAGGAGCCAAGACCTCTGTTCTCGGATGGACGCTGGCAGCGTGGCATGGCATGTGGTGCAACTGTCAATGTCATGCTGTTCACCTAGGTGGAAGACACACATGTGAGGATCTGTGCCCAACATTTTCTGCCTGCACCAAATATGAATTTAAATCCAGGCTTCTGCTTTTCCATTGCAATCATTGGTCGACAAAGCAGAGCGGGAAGAATCAGTAGCAACTTTTTATCCAAAAGACTTTGTCAAAAACCACCAACTAAAGCACTTGAACAACTAATTCCTACTAAGCATGCAAAGCTGTGAAGGAGGAGACGTGTCACTTCCAGCAGAAAGAAAGATCTGATGTCATGGGGCAGAGCCAGAGGATATACCACCTGGGTGGTGAGAGGAGCTTTGCTTAAAGACTTCTGATGACTCTCTGTCTCCAGCAGAACTGCCAAAATGTGGATAGTGAACTGAATCCATGATCCTAGAAATCAAATTTATTATTAGACATTTGAACATAGAAACATTTACAATGTTAGAAAAATAAGAAAAAGACCATTGGCCCATCCAGTCTGCCCTGTACTCTGCCCCATGACATATTGTCCAGGCAAAGTTTTCTCTCACACTCCCGTCACTTGGTGCATTATTTCTGCTGCCCCACCCCGAGTAACTATTAAGCCCTTTACTTTGTTCTAGCGGTTCTTAAACCCATTAATGGTTTTTGAGACCACCACCTCTACTGGTGGGCTATTCCATGGCTCAACCACTCTCTGCGGAAAGTAAAACTTTCTCACATCCCTCCTGAATCTCACCCTTCAGTTTACATTAATTTCCCCTTGTTACTAACCCACCATTCCTACTAAGTAGTTCCTAACAGTTTACCTTGTTTAGTCCTTCCAGGAGCTTGAGATTCTCTGTCATGTGGTCCTTCAGCCTTCTGGCGTCCAGCGACTACATGTTCAGTACCCTCAGATGATCCTCGTGTATGCAGTGTTCCGGGGCCGTATTGGCCCTGAATCATTTTAGTTACTCTGTGCTGTACCATCTCCAGAGTGCCTCTGTCTTTCCTCAGGTGAGGACTGCAGAACTGGGCACAATATTCCAGATAGGGTCCCGATAGTGATTTATAGAGAGGTAGTATTACCTCTTTCTTCCTGCTATCAAAACCCCTTCCAGTACACCACAACATTCTTGTTGCCTTGCTGTAGGCCTTGCTATATTGGCTAGTTTGTTCTAGGGAGTCATTTATGATGATCTACAGGTCCCTTTCCTCTGAAGTATTGGTCATCTTAACCCCTTTTCTATTTTTAGGCAATCTATAACCAACCAGAGACAATATTTTAACTCTAGCTATTTGGAATCCTTCTAAAACAATAGTATTGCTTTTTAGCATTAATAACTAAAATATTTAATAGGAGTGTAGCAGCCTTTTCTAAAATTTGGTAATCTGGCAATAGACCCAACAAGGCAATGTCCTAATCAAAAGGAATTTCTACATCACTGATATCTGAGCCCGAGGTCCATATGTGCAAGTACCCATCTTAGCTTGTGCTGGAGTAATGCATCTTTTATTATACTTTAAGGAAACACCCATCTCCATGTGACAAGGTAGCTCTGACCTTTGCCCTCCCATGTCACTTTCAGTAATAGGGGGAATTTTGTCAGGAGCTCTGGTGGAAGCCAAACCAGGATTTGGCAAGTTGGCCTTTAAGAATATTGTGCAGGAAGACCTGTAAACTTTCAATCAGCCCTTAATTGGATAATTGGGAGCAGATGATAATTCGGAGCAGCTGAGGAGCGGAATAAAATGATCATACCTCAGTGTTTTTTTTTTTTTATTTTGGACTGGAATCTGCAGGGGGGGAGGAAGGAGGTAGACATGCAGAACACAAAGCTATTATGGAGCTATGAAGATCGTCTGAGTGTATTACGAGGGAGGTTAATCCTGTAAGACAGAGAAAGGTAGAGTTGGGGAAATCTGCCCGGAGGCCTGCTTGTAAACAAGGTGAGCTGATAACAGCTTTGGGAGGACCAGTTCTGTATGAGGCTGAATTTGGGCCCTAGAGGTAGTGGTCAGAGGTCTGCAGGGAGTTAGAGGCAAAAACCCTGAAGAACATAGAGCTGAGGGGAAGCTAGAGGCAGGTGGAGCTGGGAAAGTCTGCCTAGAGGTTTGCTTGAAAGCAGGGAGAGCTGATAAAAGCTTTGAGAGAACCAGTTCCGCATTTGGCTGAACTGGAGCCCTGAAGTTAGTGACCAGACTCCATTTACTTTTTAAAGTTTTGAAATCAGAATAATTTTCTTAATGTACTACTTAAAGGGACACTGTCAACCACCTTAGTTCTCAAAGTGTCCCTAGTTTAAAAAACACATTTTATGATTTCCAGCATTCTGTAAAGATTGCTGATGTAGCTGGTAGTTTGATTCCGACTCTTTTTTCTTTAAAAATGTGAAAAATAGACTGCCCACCATACTGGTGTTACCACACAAACACAGGTTTGTTTACATTCCTTATTCAGCTCCACCTGCATCTCTCCTGGACTTGGGATCACCCACAACACAGTCTAGCCCCTCATGATGCAATGGAAGTTTAAGAGGCTACTGCCTCATGAGTGACTGCACTGTTTGGGCGTGTTTCTAATGCACAGGAAGTATGCAGTAAGAACAGATCCAAGATTGTAAACAAAATCAGGACATTTATAAATATACTTTAGCATGCATTTCAGTTCTACAAAATAAGGAGACAGACAAAACAAACAGTAACATCAATGAATTTTAGAGAAGGTAAGCAATCATAAAATGTAGGTTTTTAACAAGAAATAATATGATGAAAAACAGGCTGACAGTGTCCCTTTAATTACAATTTTGAGAAACCAAGTTTTGACTATTTTTGTCTGAATTTTAATGCAGAATCATTTTATTGTTAATTTAATACTTAATAAAATTAAGGAAAAGCAAATTTAATTAGACTGTTTTTTAATTAAGGAGATGCTTTAAAGGGACACTGTCAACCATTTTTGCATGATATTATTTCTAGTTGAAAACTCATATTTCACGATTGCTTACCTTCTCTAAAATTCATTGATGTTGCTTACTGTTTTATCTGCTTCATTTCCAAGTAGAACTGAAATGCATGTTAATGGTATAGTTATACTCAAATATTTGTTTCAAATCCTTCTTGCTCACTTCCTGAACATTAGTAACACTCTTAAACAGTGCAGCCATTTAAGATACAATAATCTCCTCTCCTCCTACTGCATCATGAGTGGCTAGACTATGTTGGGGACGTTTCCAAGTCCTGGAAAGATTTTTATTTATTTATTGAGTTCTAGGTTACAACTACCTTTGAACCAGAAGTTCATTTACAAAGGTTCCGTGTCAAACATTGCAGTGTAAACAGTAATGGTAAATACAGTAGGGTAACAAGTGTATATGACAAAAAATGGAAAGTACAAATACAGTATTACAGAATAACAGGAGACAGGATATGTGGGCTAAGAACAACAAGTTGCAATCATAGCAGTGACATTGTCAATACGTGCAGGTGGTATACATTTACGAGGTTCGTAGTTATACATTGTAGTGTAAGCAGCAAAAGTAAATACATGAGGGTAACAGACTTACGAGAGACAAAGAAATGGATAAAACAAGGTAGGATTGCAGGAAAACAGGAAATAGGATATGTAGTCATAAACAACAAATTGCAGTCACAGCAGTGACATTGTCAGTAAGTGCACGTAGTGGCAAGAGGTACAAGGAAGGGTGTGGGGGGATGGAGGAGAAGGTGAGAGGAAAAAGGGGGAGGGGAGTTAATAGGGTGAGGGAGCCTCTGGGAGGGTTGGTAGGAGGAGTGCACAGTTGGAGAACTAGGGGAAAGAGGGCGTGAGACCCTGAGGAGAGTGGGCAAATATAGTGTAAAGAGTCAGAGGAATTATGTGCCATTTTAGGGGGAACAATCACAGCTACTAAGAGAATTGAGACAATGCTGAAGTGTAAATTTGTAGGGGCCAAGCTTTTGCTCTGCAGCAACTTCAGGAAGGAGGCCATTTAGCCAGGTAGGAGCTCTAAAGCAGAAGTTGCGTTGCGCCTGGCATGTCCTGCAGAATGGGAAAAGGTACAACTGTTTGGTTGCACTACATGTGTAGTGTGGGATACGTGTGGACAGTAGCAAAGACCAGGTAGCAGGGGGAGTGAGGCTAAGGCTACTTTTTTTCAAGAATAGGCAGGTCTGGTAGGAGATCCTACCTTTTAGATGGAGCCAGTTGGTCAGTTTGTAGAGTTCGCACATAGGGATTCTTTTCTCGGCACCTGTTACAAGCCGACAGGCCTTGTTCAGCACAATCGTTATTCTTTTTAGTGTAGAGTCAATAGCAGATCTGTAGGTGACTAACCAATAGTCTATGATAGACAGGATTAAGCTGATTACAGCTAACAGCAGAGCCTCAGGTCAGGCAGTGCTGATGCCAGTAGAGGATCCCTATCCTAGAGTTTACAGCCTTAGAGATATGAGTAACATGATGGTTAAACAAAAGAGAGCTATCAAGAGTAATCCCAAGGTATTTGAATTCCTGCACTTGCTCGAGAGGTTGGCTTTGACTGTTCAAAATAGTTAGGTTGGCTGCTCTATTTTTGTTGTGTGTGCTAGAAAACAGCAAAGCCTTGTATTTTTGTAATTCATAATTAATTTATGCTGACCAAACCAGTTCTCAACCAAACTAAAACTGGACTATAGGTCATTAGAAAGAGCAAGGGGGTCCGCATGGCATGAAAATATGACAGCATTGTCTGCATAAAGGATCATATTATTGTTACAGGCAGCTGGAAGGTTATTAATAAAGAGGCTAAATAGTAGGGGTCCAGGAATTGACCCTTGTGGGACCCCAGACCACACAGGGAGGCTAAGGGAGAAAGTATCACAAATTTTGACTTTCTGCATTCTACCTACAAGGTAGCTTCCAAACGAACTAGTGACATGGGACGAGAGGCCATGGGCAAGGAGGAAGTTCAGAAGGAGCTGGTGATTAATGGTGTCGAAGGGCTTAGGTCAGTATAAATTATAGTGCAGTGGTTTAGGGCTCTGAGCTGCAAATCTGGTGACATCCCGCAGACCAGACCTGGGTTTGAATCCCACAGCTTTCACTTGCATACTGTGTGACTGCTGAGCAAGTCACTTAACTTCTCTGTGCTCCCAGGTTGCACCTGTAAAAAAGCTTTCAGCTTAGTGTGCTACTCCTGGTTAAACAACTAAAAAAAAAAAAAAAATTGCACCCAGTGTGTGGCCATGATTGAAGGCCCTATGAATGTGATCAATGTACTCTAGAAGGGCAGTGGTTGTGCTGTGAGCTTTTCTAAAGCTGTGCTGCTGTGGACATTGAATGTCATGTTTGTCCAGTTATTCTGACAGCTGGTCTGAGACAATGCACTCGAGGGATTTAGAAAGAGGGGAAAGGGTTAATATGGGTTGCTAGTTGGAGAGTTATGACCTGTCATCACTTTTGTGAACAGGTGTTACAACGGCAGCTTTCCATTGTTGGGGGAACTGCCTAAGGGAGCGTGATAAATTAAAGAGTTTGGAAAGAGGTTTCAGGACAACATCAAGCAAAAGGTTAAGTTTTAAGTCCAGGGAGTCACTGCTAAACCTGACTTTACCAGGCACCTTGTGGAGGTATTTTTTGGATTTGGCAAGGGTGACTCTCCCAAAATAGAAAGGTGGGGTACTGGTGGTGGTGGGAGGGTCGTTGTTTTATCGTTGCCTGTCAGAGTAGAAACATTGAAGAAGTCGGGGTGGCCTACCACTAAGATTTGTGAAGGTGACATTGAAGGAATCTGCTCTTTGTTTGTGGTCTTGTATAGCAGTGCCATTAACTTCAGTCATGGATAGGGGTGTTTTATTGGGCTTGCCCGTAATATCTTTAATGTTATCCCAAAAGTTATGGCTATTTCCCCATGAGTTTGTGAGCTCACTGTTCTAGTGGGCCTGTTTGGCTCTGTGAATTTCCCAAGTACATACATTTCTGGCTGCTCTATAGAGTTGCATATCACCCTGCCAGTCAGTTGCCTTTGCAGGGTGCCAGAGATTTTCTCTGTCTTTCATCAAATTTAATAAGACTGGGGTGATTCAAGGGTTCATTGATCCTCCTAATTTTCTTTTCTAGAACAGGGCAAACTTATCACATGCTTCATTCAACTGTGTGATAAAGTAGTTTAGTGCTTGATCCATGCTACTGGATGTATCTGGGGGGGACCAGTCACTTTGAACAAGGAAGGCTTGAAATTGTTTGAGTTTCACTTTTTTTAGGATGCGCTAGTATGTAAATTTAACCAGAGGTTTGGGTGTCTTGTTGGACCATGATACAGTGGGTGTTGATCAAGAAATGTAAACAAACATGTTTTTGTGTGGTAACACCAGTAAGTGGGCAGTCTGTTTTTCACTTTTAAAAAGAAAAAAGGAATCGGAATCAAACTATCAGCTACATCAGCAATCTTTCTAGAATGTGACCAGACATTTTTTTTTTCAAACTAGTAAATTTAAGGCCTAAAAGGGGTTGACAGTGTCCCTTTAAAAAAAAATTAATGACAGTTAAAAGTTTCTGATTTTCACTTTTTGTGATGTTTTCCCCATATAGCTTTTTTCTAGACTGGGTACAGGTGACTGCTCTTCTTCTTCCCTTTATCCTCTCCAGACTGAAAACCGCCTCACCTGGGACTTAAGCACACAAAAAAGAAGATGCACTCACAGTTTCAAAAAAGCCAATTTCTGCCAAGTACTGCAGTTCTAAGGAGAATTTATTTCATGGTGTCAGTATTTTTAATTTTATTTATTACATTTTGATGACCGGGTAGGCCCACTGAGCCCCGAAGGTCCCTTTTTCAGGGGCGACCAGGAGAGAAATTGAATGGAGTGTTACAGGCAGTAATCAGGTATTAACTAACATACAGGTTCAATAGTTACAGCTTTTTGACATTGAATCACAACATTAGAGGCATACTATCCATAATGGTTTGGCACAACTCCTGATCATAGGTAAGTTAACGAGATAAGGTAAGAAGTTGGAGCAGGTCAGGTGAAAGGCATAAGTCTATGGGGGGGACTGTCAGGTGCTATGACATTGGCAAGTATTTGCCTCAATTTGGTGCACCTTGACCCTGGTACGGAAGTTCATGAGTGAGGGGACTTCCTGTATCACTGGTGGAAACTTGTTCCACAGATAGGGGGCTGTGACGGAGAAAAATTTCTGGCCTGTGCTGGTCCTGACCCTGGGGGTTTCTAGCAGAATCCGCCCAGAGGTCCTCAGGGTTCGGGGGTTATGTTTGGGAACTAAGGTAACTGAGAGGCTGGGCGGAGCTGTGGGGCTGAGTAATTGAAATGCTAGGCAGAGAAGAGGGTATTGGAGGCGTGCTTCAAAAGAAGGCCACTGTAATTTGACTAGTGTGTCGCAGTGGGGGCTTCTTGAATGATCCTGGGTAGCGAACTGTGCTACCTTGTTGTATAGGATCTTCAGCCAGTGGACCTCCTGCATGGCCATTCCCTGAATTACAGGGACTGCGTAGGTCAGTGTGGGGAGCAGGATGCTTGAGGCAATGGAGAGCCTGGCTTCCAGGATAAGCTGATCCTTAATCTGATATAGAATGCCAAGTTTCCCTTGGAGGGTCTTGGTCACTTGTTCCACATGGTTCTTGTAGGTGAGACCTTGGTCAAGCGTAAGCCCTAGGTATTTTAAAGAGGGCACAACTTCAATGCTGGTCCCAGCCAGTGATTTAAGCTGTAGGGAGCTGGTCCTGTCTAGCCCCAGGGATCTGGGCCCAAACAGCATGGATTTTGTTTTCTTATCATTCAGGACCATTCTGTTTATTTCTAGCCAGCTCTCCAGTGACGTTAGGTCAGATTGGAGTAAGGGGCTGAGAGCCCCCAGGTTATCCAAAGAGCGATATATGACAGTGTTATCTGCGTATTGTACTACTGTGCTTTCCCCACAGTGGAGTTTTAGGTCATTGGTAAACAGTGAGAATAGTAGGGGACCAAGAATTGAGCCTTGTGGTACTCCCTCTTTTAGGGGTAATGGGTCAGATAGCGCACCCTTCCAGCTAACTCTCTGGGTGCGGCCTGATAAATAACTCTTGAACCACCTGAGAGCTAGGGGGTCTAGGCCTAACTTTTTGAGTTTTGCTAGCAGGAGGTAGTGGTTGACAAGGTCAAAGACCTTGGACAGGTCAATAAATACAGTGCCAGTGGGGGTCCCCTTATCCATGGCCCTGAGTACGTCTGTCGTGAGGTTCGTGAGGGCAGTGTCCGTGCCATGGTTTGTTCGAAAACCGTGTTGAGAGGAGGCCAGTAGTTGGTGGGTCTCCAGGTAATTGCGGAGTTGACTGTATATTAGTCTTTCCTACAGTTTGGCAAGCAGACAGAGCAGGGAAATTGGCCTGTAATTGCTAGCGTGTTTCCTGGAGCCACCCTTATGGATGGGAACCACATTTGCCTGTTTCCACTGGCGTGGAACGGTGCCTTCCTGCAGGGACCTATTTATGAGCCAGGTCAGGGGTCTGGAGAGGGAATTAGCTCCATCCTTGAGTAGTCTGGGATGTATTCCATCAGGTCCACCTGGGCCTTTGATTTTCAGGGCCCTCAGGAGAGTTTGCACCTCTTTGGTCCTGACCAGCCTGAAGTGGAATAGTGGTCACTGTAGTATTGTGGGTTCAATGTCATTGAGTGCCAGGGTGTGAGGGGGTAGTCCAGCCTTATATGAGTCAAGGTTGGTGAAGTGGAGGTTGAGAGCTGCTGCAATTTGTGGTCCATCTTGCACGAGCTTACCACTGAGTTCCATAGGGCCCAGTTCGGCCTTGATGTTACCTCTGATCAGCTCATTGATATGAGACCAAAATAGCTTAGAGGTACCTAAGCTATTTTTTTGAAGGCGGTGACATACTCCCTTTTGGTCAGTTTTGTTGTGCTCTTGCATTTATTTCACAGGGCTTTACACGCCACAAGGTCGGCCGGGAGAGAGGACTTCTTAAACCTCTTCCAGGCCTTGTCCCAGCTGATCATCAGGACTTTTAGAGCTGGAGAGATCCACTTGTAGCAGCTACCTTTTACTCTGAGCTTCTTTAGTGGGGCAAAGAGTGTGGCTGCTTTGGTTAATGAGTTTTGGAAGTATTCTAGTGCCTCATCCAAGGAGGGGAGGAGCCTGATATGTCTCCAGTCCAGACTATTGAGGTAGTCATTATATTGCGCCTCTGAGAAGTTTGAGTAATCTCAGGTGGTCAATATTCTTGGTTGGACTTTCGATACATTGTTCCTCCAGATGCATAATATTGGGGAGTGGTCATTCAGGGCATCTGCCATGAGCCCCGCTTCCCGGATATTGGTGGGGTTTGTCACCAGAGCCCAGTCTAGGATGGTGTGGTTCCCTGACTTCTGGTTCATCTGAGTGAGTTCTGAAATAACCTGTACCAGATTTGCCTCATGTGTTAGGGACATGAGGTTTTTGTTGGGGTCATGGGTCCAGTTTAGGTTGAAGTCCCCAAGAATGAGGAGCTCAGTGGAGATGTCTTTGGTTGTGGTTCTGGTGATACCCTCTAGAGATTGGAGAGCCATCTTCGGGGGGTTGTATACACATCCTATAATGAGGTGCTTGGACTGGCCGAGGATGACTTGTATGAATATTGATTCACTGTCTGGGGCGTGGTCAGGCTTAATGGTTAGGTTTGACACCGGTAGGTTGTCTTTTGTGTAGATTAACACACCTCCCCCTCTTTTTCTCTCCCTATCCTTGCGGAAAGAGTTATATCCTTGTGCCACAATCTCATGGTTGAGGATGTTGATCTTAAGCCAGGTCTCAGAGATGGCCAGTATGTCTGGCTTGTACAGGTTGAGCCAGGCTTGTACCTCTGGCATTTTCAGTCTGAGACTGCAGACTTTCATGTGAGCAATCTTTAAACCCTTGGAGAGTGCCCACTGGGGGTCCTGTGGGGAAGATATTAAGATACTGGCGATAGGAGGACCCAGGTTGGGCTGAATGTCCCCTGCCAGGAGAAGTAGAGCCACCAGCAGGCTTAGTAGCTTGGGGCTGGCTGATAAGATTAGGCTGCATCTGAGTCTCCTACTTGTGAAGTGGAGTGACTCGTAGCAGACACCCCGTCTCACTAGCTCATGGGCTATAAGTAAGGATTGCAAGCTCGTGTAGGACTTGGTGTGGTGTAGGTCCCAGAGTGGGGTAACATTGTCATGCCTTCCCCTAATGTCTGGGTCTCCTTGACCCACCATCATGTCCACCCATAGAAGGGATAGAATGTAGAGTATTGCCAGGAGTACTCCCTTGTTAGGGAGTAGAGTTCCTGGCTTTGTTTCACCACATCGACCTGGACAGGGTGGGTGGGGGGCCTGGGTCTGTCTCACGGTCGAAGATGTTCAGAGAGCAGTGGTGCCCTGTGAATTACTGAAAGAGGTCTCAGCTGTCACTAGGACGTCACACTCACCTAGCCCAGTAGGCTT
The DNA here is from genome assembly GCA_016271365.2 of Neoceratodus forsteri. NCBI lineage: Eukaryota > Metazoa > Chordata > Ceratodontiformes > Ceratodontidae > Neoceratodus > Neoceratodus forsteri. The sequence continues at coordinate 687,699,174 of CM028134.1, forward strand.
ACATCTTTCCAGTATTCAAACCCCTGAACTGCAAAGACATTCATTTACATCAGTGTGAAATATAAAGTGGAAAAAGGCCAAATGCAAAACACTGTACAAGGCCCAAATGGCCTGGGTCTTTGCTCGTGTTGAGCTTTGGCGGTGTAGGAGTGGTGCAGCTTGTCCCTCTCCCTGAGAAAAGAGAGCAGTCAGCGCTCAATTCTTTCTCTTCCCAGCTGACCTACCGCAACCAGAGTCCATTCCCAAATCCTTTTCACCAGTGAGGCAGATGGTGTGGTGTTCAGTGCCTCAACCTGCCACACCACTGGGCCTGCCCAAACTTTTTAACTTGAATTCATTGCTAATTTTGTGGTAAGAGCTGATTTTTTTTATGTCAGGGGTGCATTCATAGTAGCTTAAAGATATTCCAAAGGATTTTAGTATGAAGAGAGTACCATGTCTGCGTGGCCCAGTCTGGTACTATCAAAAGCATTATTGCCGAATCTCTCATTAGTTTTGGCAGGACCATTTGGATCACAGGGAACGGAGTAAATGAACAGAGAAATTTGCCCTTCCACGGAAGAGACAGAGCATCCTGATTGTCCCATCGAGGTGGGTCTGTGACAAAAATATGGAGCTTCTTGTTCTCCCAAGAGGCAGACCGAGCTATCTCTGGAACTAGCGATGATCAGATAGCCATTTAAATTAATGGATGTCTCAGATGTCAGTTTGTTTTTAGGATTTTAGGGTACCCAGTGAACACAGCAGCCATGATTGAGCACTTTCAAAAAGGGCGACTCAATCACGGTGCCTGTATTCAGGGCTACCTGGCAGGGTAGCGACCGGATACCATGGTGGGCGGGTAGGGCGAGGAAGCATATGCACATACACGCGTGGGGGGAGAGGAAGGGTGGGAGGGGGTGTGGCAGGCAGCTGCCGAGCTAGTCCGCTAGCGTGGTGGGGAGGGTGGTCAGTTGGGAGGTGCAGAGTTTGGGTCTGGCACTGTGCATTTTTTTTTTGTTTGCTGGCAGGCGGCATTTTTTTTTTTTAAGTGTTTCACCCCCCCAACATGCACCTCCCTGGAGTTGAGAATCCTTTAGTAGGGGGGTGCTGGGGGACTAAGCCCTCCTGTGGGTGTGTGTGTCCCCTGCATACATTAAATTCCCATCACCACCTTTTGGTTCGTTGTGAGTGTACAGTACATCACCATTATTCATTTTCGGTGATGTGCAGTTGCCCAAATGGCGATTGCTATTCCGCGATCGCCATTATCACATAGAACCGATTTTAGGATATTGGGTCTCAATGTCCTAAATCCTAAAAAGTCAGATTTTCAAATCCAATGATCCGGAAATCCTAAACTGGCTATCCTCTGCCGCTGCAAGCAGGAACTGTAATTCTGTATTTCCTGCCTGCAGCCTTCTCTCACTTCTCAGGTGTGGGTAGTTTACTCATGGTGTAGGAGTATTGGAAAGCCAAATCAGTAGCTTTGAACTTATCCCTGTGTCCTAGGACCTCAGACAGCTGTCAGTGTGGTGTCACTTTGCCATCATTTCCCTCTGTCCTTATTGTCTGGTAAGGGATTTTGTGCAGCATTACAGTTAAAGAAAGCACTTTATTTTGAGAGGCTTTCCAACAGCCAGCCACCACTGTTTAAGTGCTCGGGTGGTCCTTGGTGCTGTGCCACTCAGAAAGTTAGAAATAGATATAAATGACATTTTTTTTTGTGACTTTAGATTTTTGTTTCTTTTTTATTCTTAGTGGTGGAGTGTTTTTTTTTTAATATGTGGAACGATCAGGATTGTCAATGGTCTGTTAATCACCATCTGTGGGGGGGGGCATACTATGGCACAAGGTGTAGCCAAGCACCACATGCCCCTAGAGGGTGATTAACTGACCATTTACATAACCCCTGTGAATGACTTATTGCTATTATAATAAAAACAATTAAATATTGTTGTACCTTGTTCAGAATGTGATTAGACTCTACATTTATGTAAATAAAAGATTAATATATTGCTGATAGATTCCTTACAGCCAATCAGAAAAGCTCCATTTCTCAGACCCTTTTTATAATTAAGCAATAAGGCATGACTGGGGTTAGACTAACAGTCTGTTAATCACCCCCTTGGGGTGTAATGGGGCATGAGGCACAGCCGAGTGCCATATTGCCCCTAGGAGGTGATTGACTGCTAATCTAACTCCTGGGAGTGCCTTATTGCTATTTTTAAAAAAATATTCCAAAAGGGAAGTGTTAAAAGTGTACTATTTGAATGTTTTCCTCATTTAGAGGGAGATTTTTAATATAATAGTTCTTCCACTAACAGTTTAAGAATGCTGGTTCAAAATCAGAATGCATCATTCCCAGTCATTCAGCAGTGCTGGAGGATGGAATGCTGTCAGGAAGAATCCATGTGCCATGGTGATCAGGCTGTACATGACAGTGTAACATGGATTAATGTAAGGCTGTTGGAATCCTAACAGCCAATCAGATTGCAGCATTTCTGAGTCCCTTTTTATAAAATTCTGATTATATTCTTTACTACTAAATGTCTTTTTATGCTACTAAGTCTGCAAGTATGACAGGAGTGTCCAGTGGCAGAAAGCATACCTTCACTGAAGTTGTTTCCTGTTGACCATGGTTGGAGCAGCTTGCCTGTGTCTGAGATGTGTCCCCCCGAGGAGGTACCAGTGAAGTGGGTGTTGCACCCTACAGTCAATCCATGTTGGCACGTGGCGCCAGCATACAAATTAGGTGCAAAACAGAGTTGGGTTCCAGGAGTCTAGGCAAGGGAGAAGAAGTGGTGCTGGTCCTGTGGCCAAGAAGATGTCTGTTTCTGGGCAGGCAGCAGTTACAGTTGCTACCACTGTTGAAGCCAGTGGTTGAACTGATTCCCCTGTATTCTCATCTGCCACTACCTTCACCACAAGTGAGCAGTGTTATGTGGTTGAAAAACTTAATACACTAGCGATTGCCACCCACACTGGGTGTATATTTTTTGGTACCCACGCTGTGCAGGTCGACGTGGATGAGAGTGCAGCAACACCCATATCCAGTGCAGCTGAAGATGTTGAAACACCCCCTGTTCAGCAGCAGGAGACCCATCCTGATCCAACCCAGTCCCTATCATTCGAGGAGGAGGTCACTGGGTTGGGTCACGGTGGACGATATGAGGAAGAGCTGGGCCTGGTAGTACAACCTCCTCCTGTTGATGATGATGAGGAGGAGGAGGAAGGGGATCTTTAATTTATCACTGTTAAAGGGGGTCACTCAGATGAGGATCCAGAGTATTTCCTCTCTGATTTGCCTTCTGACAATGACAGGGAACTGGAGGAGTTCCTTCTTAGTCCGAAGGTAAAGCAGGCTAGAAGCAAGTTGTAAGTTAAAAAAAAAACTACTGTAATGTCATCTGGTTAGCCTTGTGGGAAGAATGCTACCAAGATGCTATCAGCTACTGCCACGAAGAAATGTAATGCGACTGAATGGGAGGATGGTATTTCTGGAGCCAGTGGCGAAGCTAATGAATTGGGCAACTGTGGTGCTGGCAGGAGCTCTTTTGGTGTGAAGTGAGTAAAGGGCTCTGGTGTCTGGACTTAGTTTGAGATGTGTCAGGCAGATATAAATGTTGTCATTTATTGCTGTTCAGGTATTGTGAGGATAAACCATGGTGTACTGAAGGTGAAGGATGCTTTATTGCAATAGGTTTAATTCTGAAAGGGTACTTTATTGCAACAGGTTTAATTCTGACCTAATATTCTTTTTTATTTAACCTGACCAGAGTGGTTGTACTATGCTCAGAAGTGTAAATGAAAATTGCATTTAAAAATTCACAAAATGTCCATGGTCCATTTACATGGGAGATCCCATGCCTCCCTAACCTGGGGACATAATTGGCTCTTCTGCAGAAGTGGGATTTCTAATAAAATTATGGATTAATGCCACAGATACTGAGCATCCCTTATTCCAGTTATCAACTACAGTTTTTACATATTTTGCCTATACTGCAGTGTGCATGTGTAACTGAATAATTCTTACTGTTTTTTGTTAGGTTAGTTGAATAAACTTGTAGTTGGTTATATAATTGTTTGTTGTTAATCTTTTTCTTCCCTTACTGGATGTCCTCCCCATCGCCTACACCCTGCTGTCCACCAGGACTTACCTGCTAGCCTGTCTTCCTGCAGGGCTTATCCCCCTTGCGGTGTCAACGGTGTTCCCCCAAACCCCATCATAAGAGGATCTGGTTCTTAGCTGTCGGGCCCAGCTGGTCAGGTGTGGGGTCTGTCGGTGTCTGGCACCATTCTGCCACTGGTATTTTTCTATTCCCCTGAGAGGCGTGACCTGCAGTGATGCCATGAAGTGCATTGCAATCTTCTGTGCATTGCACATCAGCATCTGCCATGCCCCCTGACCTTCCTGGCAGTCACAGATGTCTTTCCTCCAGTTTCTGCTAGGAGCCAGGTAATCACTGGGCTCCACAAACTCATCCCCCAGAGCAGGAGAGCAGTCCTTTGGATGCATGATCCTTCTCCCCACAGCCGGCCCTCCAACTCCTTGAGTTCACTTCCGAATCTGAGTCTCAGCACCGCAAGCGGTAGTGCTAGCACTGTGCCACTAGGCAGACTGGTCATATGACTTTTATTTGAACATGCTGCACATTACCTGACTAAGCTAGACAGAGTTTTGTTTTGTTTGTTTGTTTATTTACAGTTTCAAAACAAAAGAAAAAAGAAAAACAAGAAGACACCATAAAACAAAGTACCAATGGTACTAAAGGAGCCAAATAAGGTCTGTAAAGTGTAAAATAATTATGTTTTAAAATACAATATACTATGTGCTTGCAAACCACTAACCACTTTTGCCTGCATAGCAGACACACAGTCAGCATGCCACTGAGTTGCAGGGATGGGAGTTGCACTTACTGTGGAGTAGAGGTTAAGTCACAACCAGAAAAATAGGCGATTGGGGATCTAATTCCATCTAATGATTTACCTTCACAAATTACTGTTCTTAGCTAAATTTAGTTCTCAAATAATTTTCTATTCCAACTCCACACTGCCATGAATTGCCACTACTGTGAGTTTCCATCTTACAAAAAAATTTGAAAAAAAAAGTTTAAGTCCCTTTCAGGATTCGAACTGTGTTTTATCTCTCTTTGAACCACTGGGCCTTTGTCTGCCAAACAAACACAGTCAGTGTACCACTGAGATGCAGGTGAGTGAATAGCAGTTCTTGGGGTGAAAAGGTATGTCACAATCTGCAAAACAGACAACTTGGGACCTAATCTAATATACCTTCACAAATTGTGGTTCTTAGTTAAATGTACTTCTTATATAATTTACTATTTCAACTCCACACCTCCATGAATCTCCACTCAACTGAGTTTCCATTTTATAAAAAACAAAAATTAAAACAAATGTTTAAGTCTTTGTCAGGATTTGATTTAAACCATTGTCCTTTATCCTGATAAGCAAACACACATGCAGTGGGCCACTTAGCTGCAGGTAAATGAGATGCAGTTTCTATTTTGCAGGTTGTATCACAACCTGCAAAACAGGCAACTAGGGACCTAATCCCAACAGGCGATTTACGGTCACATATTGTTGTTATGAGATAAATTTACTAGTCCAAACCCACACTGCCATGAATCACCACTCAAGCAAGTTTTCATCTTACAAAAAAAAAATTGAAAAAACATTTAAGTCCTAGCCAGGATCCAAACTCTGTCTACCTGTATTTGAAACACTATTTTTTTTTGTCTGGTAAGCAAACACACATTCAGTGTGTCACTGAGCTATGGGTAGGTGAGTTATAATTCCTATGATGTAGAGGTTGTATCATATTCTGCAAAACAATCGACTAGGGATCTAATCCCAGCAGGCAATTTACCTTCACAGATTTTTGTCCTTGGCTAAATTTACAGTGCAGCTTTGCTATGATGCAACATAGTAACTTACAGTAAATAACATGTTACAAAAAACTGCATTACAAAAGGGCTTAATTACCATTGAGTTACACTGTTCCCTGCAGTGTACTGCAGCATTTTGTGATATATATATACTGCTATATTACTGTATTGCATCATGGCTGGTACCACTGTATTTCCTATATAATGTACTATTCCAACTCCACACCACTATGAATTGCCACTCAAGTGAGTTTCCATCTTAAAGAAATTTTATTTATTTTTATTTATTTAATTATTCAATATTCAGAATGCTCCTTTGAGCTAAAAGCTCATGTTCAAAGGTTCCTCTTCAACATCAAATCACAAAGTGATGGGGAATTCACAGATAGGATTGAGGAGGGGACAAATGCAGCTAGTACAAGCTATGTCAGTATACATTCATAAGTAGGTAAAAAAACACAGTTATTCATCAAACAGAATTATATAGATGGAGGGTAGAGAAGATATGGTGGAAGGGCCTGGTTGGCGAGGCAGAGAGAGAGAGAGAGGGGGGGTAATGAGTGAGTGTGGGACAGAGTGAGTGAAGGACAGAGCGTGAGGACCAGTAAGAACAGAGGGTACTCCCCAAGAACAGAGATAGTAAAGGGGAAGTGACAGTTTAGGGGTAAGTGGTCAGGGCAGGAAGGTAAGGTGTGGGGATGTGCTGAGCAGTATAGGGCTAGTCAGAAGGTCATATATGGCAGCTGCAAGATTCTTGTGGGGTAAGTGAGTTTAGGAGTGTTGTTTTAAATTGATCTAGTCGCATGATGCTAGAGATGGCCTCTGGTAGTTCATTTAGCCAAGTAGGAGCCATCACTGCAAAGTATTGCCTGGCCATGCTTGTCTTCCAGAAAAGAACAGTTAAAACCTGTTTTGTGACCCTTCTGGTAACATGTAGGGAAGGGACTGGTTGAAACATTTCCTGCATGGAGGGTGGAGCAAGTCCGAGTAAAGCCTTCTTCCCTTGCATACAGGTCTGGAATTTGATTCTTTCAGGCAGCGTAAACCATTTGGTCCTGTGATATAGGGTGCATGTATGGGTGAGTTGGTCTGCATTGAGGGCAAGTCAACATGCCTTATTAAGAACTATTTGGATTCAGTGTAAGGTAGTTCCATTGCAGCCCCGTACACCATGTTACCATAGTCTAGTGTAGGGAGGACTGAACTGCGGATTGCCATTAGTCTGGCTTCAGGTGTGAGGCAGAAACTACGTCTGTATAGGGTCCCTAACTTTCTGTTCATGGCAACAGTGATAGTATGGATGTGCTCCTCGAATGTCAGTGACTCATCAATTGAGATCCCAAGATATCTGAATGAAGCCACCTGTTCCAAGGCAGTGCCAGTGCTATTCCTTATTATCAGGGGAGGCTCCCCTTTCATCTTTTGGCACCCAGCAAAGAGCATTGTCTTGGTTTTCTTACAGTTTAGCACTAGATGATTCTTCTTAAACCAATCTTGTAGTGAGCCAAAGTTATTTTGCAGGTTCCTAGTGAGTGATTCTAGGCAAGAGTCATGGGAGAATAACACAGGGTCATCTGTATATGGCAAGACATTAGATGTAGGGCATGCCTCCGGAAGATTATTCACAAATAGACTGAACAGCAAAGGGCCCATGTTGGAGCCCTGGGGGACCCCAATCATGACTTCCCTGGTATTGGAGATGGTTCTATTAACTCTGACATATTGTGAGCACCCGGAGAGATAACTTCTGAACCACTTGACTGTCTCAGGAGAAAGGCCTAAGAGTCCTAACTTATGGAGCAGAAGCTGGTGATCAAGCAAGTCAGAAGCCTTGGTTAGGTCAGTAAAGATTGCCCCAACCAGGTGACCTTGGTCTTGTGCCTCTTGGATGAATATAGTGAGTTCAGTCAGGGCAGTGTTAGTGCTGTGCATCCTATGAAAGCCATGCTGCTGGGGGCATTGTAAGCTGTATTTACGTAGGTGGTCAGTGAGTTTATCAGCTATGATTCTTTCTATGGCTTTGGATAGCGGGGACAGTTATAGTTGCCTAACCCATGGCTTTTGCAAGGTGCCAAAGGTTATCCCTGAGGTGCATCATGTTAAAGAGGTCGAGGGGTAACCCAGTCCATGGTCAACTCTTTTATCATCTTTTTGGGGGCATGGGGCAGATCTGTCCATAGCAGAGTTGAAGTGATAAATGAAGAACTCTAGGGTCGACATCAACATTGAGGCAAGAGTCCATTAAGCTCCAGCTGACCCCCACTAGCTGTCTTTTGAAATCAACCATAACCCTATTTTTTTATAACTCTGTTCTGCACAAGTCGGTGGGGGGCGAGGGGGGCTTTGTCAGCTTGGATGTCCAGCTACTCTGAATCAGTGAATGGTCACTTAGTACATCTGGGAGTACCTTGACCTTGGTTATCCTTTCTGGATGGGTGGTAAGCAGCCAGTTAATCAGAGTATTTGTACCTGTATGATAGTTTGTCCTGGTACTGCTCTTGATCATCTGAGTGAGGTAAAGTCCGGTTATGTGTTCCTTGTGCCAGGAATTAGAGCTTGCGTTCCAACTGATGTTGAAGTCCCCCATTTTGATTGTTTCCTTATTTCGGTTGACCTGTTTGTAGTAGCTGGCAAAGGCTTCGAGACCTGGTTGCTGCTGACCGGGCGGGATGTAAACCGACATTAGAACTAGGCACATTTTCCCTGTGCCTAGCATAATTTTGACTACATGGCACTCACAGGCCTTAGTGATGTTGACTAGCTGGATTGTGAGGCACTGCAGATTGGTGCGAGTGTAGATAATGCAAGCCACTGCCTTTTTTCCCTGTGCGGTCTTGCCTGTGGAGCTTATACCCCAGGATGGAGACCACTGCATCAGACATATGGGAGGTGAACCACATCTCTGTAAGTGCTATCACAACAAATTAAAAGGACACTACTAGCTCTGCCATTCAGTTTCTGGTCATCTCTGACCAGTTTGCCTCTAGGTCCAGACTTGGCAAACTAAGTCTGTAGAATGCCCCAATACATAAAAAAAGTAATCATTATTACCTTTTTAACCACTTTTATTATCATTTTCGAACCGTGTGGTCCACACTAATTCAGCTGCCGCCTGGAAGCATACCTCCACCGTGAATGCATGTCTGGACAGAACTCATTCATGAAGTTTACTTTTTTCATATGTGTTTAACAAAGCATATAACCCAATCTGGTATTTGCTGCTTAATCAGAGTGTGTGTGTGTTTCTAACTAAAATGAGCACTGATAGTGCTGCTAAATAAGTCTGAAAATGGAGCTGCGCTAATATGCATGCACAGGATCTTGGCTTCAGCTTTTGGCTGGCAGTATAGCCATGTAGCTAAAGAAATGAGCTTGGTACCTTCAGCAGATCTGGGTTTGATTTCCACAACCTCCTCTTTCATATTGTGTGACTCTGAGCAAGTCACTTAACCACCCCTGAAAACAGGCACTTGTGTCTAATGAGCCCTACCTGGTTTCCAAAAGAATAAAAAAAAAATTCTATAGACTTATTTGCCAAGTCTGTGCATAGAGGCAAAATGATCACACATAATGAGAAATTGAATGGCAGAGCTGACAGTGTTCCTTTAAAAAAATGCATAAGTATCTATCAGGGTTTGAACTGCTGATCTTTTGCTTGCTAAGCAAACACTCATTTAGTGTGCCACTAAGCTACAGGTAAATTAGCTGCAGTTCCCGTGATGTAGAGGTTATGTCACACCTGCAAAACGGACAACTGGGTTCTAATCCCAGGAAGCAGTGTACCTTCACAAATTGTTGTTCTTAGCTAAATTTGCTTCTCATTTAATTTATTATTCTACTCCACACCACAATGAATCACTACTTGACTGAGTTTCCCTCTTACAAAAAAAGTTGAAAAAATGTTTAAGTCACTACCAGGATTCAAACTATGTCTACCTGAATTTAAACCACTAATCCTTTACCTACTAAAGCAAATACACATTCAGTGTGCCACTGAGCTGCAGATAAAATAAATGCATTTTTAATAGTGTAGAGGTTATGTCACAACCTGCAAAACAGGCAACTCGGGATCTAATCCCAGTAGCTGATTCATATTTACAAATTATTGTTTTTAGCTAAATTTACATCTCATATAATTTACTGGTACAAGCCGCTTAAGTGGGATGGCTCAGTTTCAGCCAGAACATCCCACTTAAGTAGCAGATATCTTCTAACTTGACACATTTTCAGCAAGTTTTTTTTTTGCATTGAAGCCATGTTGATGCAGCTACAATGCTGACTTACGAGCATAATAATTCGGTTTATGTGCAGGGCATTACTGTATTGTAGTAGCAGAAGGGAGGGGAAGTGACTGTGAATAGGTTTTTTTTATGCTTGTGCTCAATTAATTTTTGTACTGTACAGTACTGTAGTGCTTGTGTGCTTGTGTTGTCAATAAAGGCAAGGATGCTTACATCCTCAAACCCAGCCATTGCAGGCATTTGTTCTCTTCATTTGGTGGCATCTGTGGCATCAGTGGCGTTTGTGCCAAATCCAGCTTTGCAAAAACAATTTTCAATTGTCTGTGTCTTCACAGCCTGCCAAGCTCGATGCACCGTGTAAGTTGTATCAAACAGGTTTACCTTTCTGGCTATCTCTGCTGCATGTGCTGTCTCACACTCATCAATGGACTTTATGATTTTTGCTGCAAGAGAGGATCTGTAGTGTCCTTTTAAGTTTTTAATTACACCCATATCCATGGGCTGGATGATGCTGGTGGTGGTATTGGGGGGGGACACTAGCTTTATCAATTTTAGATGTTTGGCAAGGTTGTGTTGGTACGCCAAGCAATTGTCAATGAACAGGATTATTTTTCTCCTGTGTCTCTGAAGTTCTGCATTCCAAGCCATAGACCACTCCTGAAAAATCAAACCAGTCATTCAGACATTGGCTGAACTGGTATAGCTGACAGGCAAAAGTTTAAGATCCCAAGGTAGACATCACGGGCGTTTACTTTTGCCAATGACATCCAGTTTATGTTTCTCTGTGCCGCTCTGATTAACTCAGCATAAAACCGAAATGCTGTCTTTGGCTTTTTCCCCCCAATCAAATCATCTTGCTTTAACATGTGGCCACATTCTGGATAGCCACGGTAGAATTGACACATTTCATCAGCATACCATATATCAGCTGGCTGATAACCTGCCAGAAGACTAGGCAGCACTTCTGTTGTCCAGTTTTTCCCCATGTTCTGGCTTGAAAACAATTTGATGCCACTGCTTCCACTGGGATAGCCATCCATCGGTAGCATTAGATGTTTCATGCCCCATCTGAGTGGCCAAATTGGATGCTTTGGCTTCAATCATGGGCCTGGAGATGTGAGCTCCGTTTTTCAAAGCTTGGGAGAACCACATCAGGAAAGCATCATCTACCTCACTGTCTTTCCCCTCCCTTTTCCTTTTGAGGCTTGGGTTAGAGTTGGTCCACCACTTTCTCAGGATGGCCTCACGGTTCTTACTGATTCACCCAGCTTGGCTTTTGAGATTTTGAATTCAGCAGCAACAGAAGACAGTGATCTGGTGGAGTTATTTAGTGCTTCAGGCACTCGTACATGCTATGATAATGTGAGCTTGTTCCTGGGAACAGACATGACAATGCAGCTAGCAGCACACAATGAAACTCAGGTATGGATCTGCACAGTTTTATGCACTTCTCATCTGATTACACTTAATGATTGTTTGTTGAAAGGTCAGAATACTTGTGAAAAGGGGTGTTAAACAGCTGAAAAATGTCTGGCTAAAGCAGTGCACACAATTTTGAGAGTCCCACTTAAACGTTACCAGCACCCTATGTTAGTCACTGCTATAAATCGGTATCTTAAGAGATGTTCCACTTAAGCGGCTGTCCCACTTAAGCACATCTCAAGTAAATGGCTTGCACTGTATTCCAACTCCCACCATGAATCACCACTCAAGTAAGTTTCCATCTTAAAAAAAAGAGCTTCTGCCTGGATTTGAATCACTGATCCTTTGCCTTTTTTATCACAGGTTTTTATTCAATTTAGAGAAATATCAAAACATAAATATAATTGTACATCAATGGCAGTTGAAATGATTACAACACTAAGAAAGTCACTACACATAATAAAAGACAAACAGTGCATCAGTATATAAGTAAAGAAGAAACAATCTCAGAATAATATCAGTTGCAAAGTTATTTACCGTAAGTCAAAAAAGATTTCCAGATCTTTTGAAAGAAATCTGAATGGTTGGTCAGCATATAACTTTTTCTCTTATTACTGGCAGTGGAACTCATCCAATCTAGCTATTCTCTCAGAGAAGGGGACTTCTTGTCTTTCCAATATTTAAGGACTGTGTCCCCCCATGCAATGATCTGCTGACCAGAGCTCATTGTGGAACTTGTGTCGCCGGAGTTTTGAGATGAAAGAACAATTTTATTATTGTTTTCCTTCTCCTTTACTGGATGGCCCCCTATCTGCCCATGGACCCCAGCCCTGTCACCCTAACATCCACCAGGATTTACATGCCACCCAGTACCCCAGGACTTACTCCTGTGGTGGGGTCGATGGAGTCCCCCAGTGCCCTGACAGGAACTAGATCCAGTATTCTAGACTGCCAAGCCCAGCTAGATGCAGGACTTGTGGTTGTCCAGGTGCCTAAATGTCCATCAGGCTTGGACCTTTATCTTGTCCAAAATTAATCATTGTCTAGATAATTGGGTTCCTAATAGAAAAAAATACAAAAATGGGCGTAGAACTCCAGTTTGGTGGAACAACAAAATTAAGAGATTAATTAATGAAAAAGTAAGTGTTTTAGGAAATACAAAAAACAACCATCACAATCTAAATAGAATAGTTATAAAAAAATACTCAAATAAAGTCAAACAACAAATCAGGAAAGCAAAGATAGAAATGGAAAACAAATTAGCAACTGATACAGTAGATAACAAAAAAGTTCTATAACTATATTGGCTCACTCAGAGGTTCCAAGACTACATTAGGACTTATACAAACGAAAACAGGCCTTACATATTATGAAATACAAATGGCAACAAAACTTAATAACTACTTTCTTACTATCATCACTCTAAGGAAAACTTTAATAGTTCAATATCAAATTGTAATAATTTAACAGTTGAACCCATTACTGTTGAAGAAACCTTAAGGGCACTACAAGACCTAAAAATCAACTTCTCAGCTGGACCTGATGGAATTCACCCCAGATTCCTTAAGGAAATAGCACTACAAATTTCAGGGCCATTATGTAAATTATTCAATTTATCCCTAGATGTAGGAGAAAGTGTTTCAGCATGGAAAGATGCTGTGATTAGTCCTATATATAAAACAGGAAACAAAACATTAGCATCAAATTATAGACCAATGAGTCTAACTTCCGTTATAGGGAACATTTTAGAAAGGCTAATCTTACACAGATTAGAACAACATATAAAACATAATGATTTACAAGATATTATACAACATGGGTTTATACGAGGTAGGTCATGCGTAACAAATCACCTACATTTCTTTGAAAATGTTAGTGCTGCTCTGAATGTTGGTCTTCCTGTCGATATAGCTTTTTTGGACCTAGCAAAAGCATTCAACAAAGTCTCTCATAAAATTCTATTGGAACATATGACAAAGTTGAAATTCCCCTATATCTTAATAAATTTGATAGAATCATGGCTACATAACCACCGGCAGTGCACATCAATAAAGGGACTTATGTCTCCATGGGCAGAAGTGACGAGTGAGGTCCCGCAGGGCTTGGTGATGGGCCCAGTATTGTTTAACATCTTGTGAACATAAATGCAGTCATCTAATAATATTTGGATGTCTAAGTATACAGATGATTGCAAGATAGGTTGTATAGTCAACTCCAATGAGGCAATAGAAAACTTTCAAAAAGAGTTAGCAGCTGTACAACTATGGGCACAAACAAACAAAATTATGTTTAATGAACAAAAGTGTCAAGTAATGCATTTGGAACATAACAAGAAATATAGTTATTTACTAAACAATGTTATATTACATGAAACAGAAAATGAAAGAGATCTAGGAATATATATATAGATAATAAGATCAATTTCGAAAATATCACAACTTTGAAAGTTAGGAAATGTCAAAGAATAATGGGGTGTATTTTGAAAAATATTAAAAGTAGACAACCACGAGTTATTCTACCTCTTTACACTAGTTTAGTGAGATCCCATCTGGATTACTGTGCACCTTTCTGTGTGCCTGATACAATTAGAGGTAAGAAACAAATTGAAGGTGTTCAAAAAAAAAATTGCCAAAAGAATTCTAGGTACAACAGACAAAACCTATGGAGAAAGGCTGAAACTTTTGGACCTATATTCCATGCAATACAAGCAACTTCGTGGAGACCTTTGTCTGACCTATAAGGCCATAAGAGAACCTGGTCTTACTGAAACTTTGGGTTTAGAAATTAATTTTAATTAAATACAAACAAGATCGCTTAATCTTAAACTAAAAGGTGTTAACTGTAGAACTAAAAAGAGAAGTCAGTGGTACACACAAAGAACAGTCAATATATGGAACAGATTACCAACCTCAGTTGTTGAGAGCAAGACTATGGATACATTTAAAAACCAGCTAGATCAATATATGGGAAACTTAAAATTTGAATATATATAAAATAATCCCACCCTTGGGTGGCGAGCTCATATAAAGGCTATGCCTCTGAGCTTGTATACAACTATGATCCTATATGATGATCCTGCCACTTGTAGCTTTTCCCCATTTTATCTCTAAGTGGCATGGCATGCAATGATGCCATAATGTGCACCATGTGCTCCTGTGTACTGCATGTCAGCATCCGTCCTGTGCCTCCTACCTTTCTAGGCAGTCCTGGGCACCTTTCCCCTAGCTTCCACTAGGGGCAGGCAGACACTGGGCTCTGCAAGCCCTCCCCCATAGGAAGAGAGCAGTCCTCCATATGCTCAATCCTCCTTCTCCCCGGCTGGCCTTCCGATGCCCCAAGTTCACTTTTGAACCTGGGTCTCTGGCTTTGCGAGTGGTACCGCTGCTGCTGCACCAATGGGCTGGCATCAGTTTGATTATTTTGTTTGCCTTTGACCATCAACATAGTGTTGATGTTGGTGCTAAATACCAGTGTACTGCTTTGAGTGGTCTGCCATTGAGGTTTTTGAGCTACTGAAACATCTTTCACACTATAAATCAAGTGCAGTTATGTGTCAGCTAGTGTGGCTGACACTAGGTCAGAACAGCAACTGTATGGACAGTGCTTTCAATAACAGCACTGATCACAAAAGCGGCAGGAAGAAATGCTGCAAACAAACACAGCACCACTGGTAGCGATTGCAAGTCTGGTTTCCGGTCGCTACCAGCAAAAACTGTACCCCCGCACACCTGTACTTAAAGGCAAGGCAAATTTTATTTTTCTGGTGCCCAATCCCAGAGGTTCTGGGCACCGTACAAAAACACAGAAATTTTATTAAAAAAGACATGTATAAAGATAGCCCACCAGACAAAAAAAAATCACTATACATAAATAATCTCCTCTTTAGTTTAAATAACGAACTCTGAGTTGGAGTTAGATTATAGGGTAAAAAATAAAATTTTGGAGACCAGGATTAGAACCCTGGTTTCCACTGCTATTTTAGCCAAGCTGCTTATGGTTTAGTGCTTCATGCCATGGGAGCAGGTTGGCTAGACTCCTGATTTCCTGTCCTCTTGTGCTCTCCTGTAGCACCACAGACAGCGACCTGGGGAGCATGTACTACATAACGCTGTTATTCCCCCATCGCTGTCCATGGAAGGGCTGTGTAGACTGTACTCTTCTGAGCAGCACTATAAATGTAGCACTGTTCTGATTGGGAAGGGTGTGGCTTAATTAGAGATAGGTGTCCGTGGCCATGGGAAGACCAGCTGTAATTGTAACACTGGTGTCTGCTGTGCCAATGTCCAGTGTTGGTCTATGACTTTGTGACCTCACTCAAGATGCTTGCTATATTAAAAATTTAAAAATCAACAGAAACAATAACACCTGCTCATATTCCCCTTGTAATCAATCTTTTCATGCTGTGTCCTATTTACATACAATTCCTTAGCATGATTGTATGACTTTCAAAGTTGATATGCACACGTTACTTATTAGTCTTAATCTGAATAAATAATTTGTTGAAATATTCTTTTTATTTATCTCTGCAGATATACATGTCCACTTCTTATGAAGATGTCAAGGATATTGATGACGAAGTTTGAAACATCCAGCAATTATATTAATGATCCGAATGGGATACTGTCATCTGGTGTTGAAGACAATCTATCTTCTATTCAGTCGAGTAATGATAATGACAGCAACACTGAAGGTGGTGCTGTTCTAGGTATAACACCAACAGTTTAATCTGGTTCAAGGTCAGTTGGCATTCATCTGTATCCTCCTCCCAGGGTCGTACCTGAAAATAGGCAGGATTTGTCTAGTGCACTTACCCGGTCAACAAAAACTAAATAAATAAATATTTTTGAACCCATGGCCAGAGTAGAGAACTCCGAGGACAGTACTCAACTAACTTACCCAGATAGTGCTGATGAGAACCGCTGCAACAACAACAATTCATATGTTCTGTGTACAGTGCCTTTTGTCATTATCAACTCTGTTGTTACATGAGCTGAGTGTGGCACTCACACCTGTACTCTGTATGAACATGCAAACTGGCTGTCATTAAGAAACAGGGTCAAATTCCAGACTTGCATCCTAGGGAAGAAGGCTCTGTTGGGTTAAAACACCACCTTGTGTAGGTAATTTGATCAAGGCAGCCAACTCATTACAGGTCACCAGAGGGAGGACTAGAGGGGCCTTGGCGATCCCCTTCCATCGCACCTTACTTGGGCAATGCGTAGTTGCCTGCTGGGCCCCCCTATGGATGAATGGACTTCCTGGGAACCTCTTGGCCTCCAATTGTCTGGCACAATTCAAAACTGACCCCAAACAGCACCTAATAACACTCTCTAAGTGCACCTGCCCCTGAGTCCAGCCAATCTGCTCTCTCTGCCCCCCAGCAAGCACTAGGCAGGCCTCAGGTACCCCCTCCCTCTGTCCCATCTCATGACTTGCCCTAGCAATCAGTTTGCGTCATGCTCCTTTGGCATCTGTCACCCCTCCCCCTTCCCCAACTCACAGTCCCGTGAGTTTCCCAAACAGTGACTACTAATGCTGGCTGCCTGACCATGCCCCCTCACACCCCACCATTTTACTCTAGCATGTCCTCTCTCCTCACCCCACCATTTTTCCCTATACCTTACTCCCTCACCCTCTCACCTCCACTGCAGTACTTACCTCTCTCTCTTGTACCTTCTTTCTTCACCGCTTTGCCAGCTATCCTCATCCCTCTGAACTACTGACAAGGCACTTTGTGGCTGCGTATCCCCCCCCACCCTCATAAAATGTTTTTTCTTGTTATTTAACTTGTACCTATGTTTTGAGTTATTCTGTAAGTTCTGAATCCAAGCTGTATCGTTCATTGTAATGTACCTTTGCTTTCTCCTACTGTACTTTGTTTTGCAATCTATGACGTGGAACCTTTGTAAAAGAGCTTGTGTTCAAAGTTTTTTTCCGAATAACTAAATAAATAAATAAAACATGCTTTTATAAACATCTTTACCAACATTTCTAATAATTGAATGGCTATAAGTAACTATGTCCAGTGTAATTATTATGTCTTATTTACATTCCATAGCTACTTACAGCCATTCAAGCAATGTATCATATAACTTTAATTATGAAATAAGTAGAAAGTATGCTGGCCCCTGAATAGCCAAGAGGTACTTTCAGTTGGGTGATTATCCCAGCACAACAGTCTAGCTGAAAGTAACACAACAAAAATATGTTTAAATAATACATCCAATTTATTAAGAAGGACCCATTTCATAATCACAATAAGGCACTACTTTGGTGGTGGAAGGACTACTTTACCCTTTTTAGCAATATTTTATTACATAGTTTGGCTTTTAAAACTTTTGGAGTTAATCTTTCAGTTGTTTCCAATAGACTCATTTTATAAGTGCAGTAAGACACTTCGTGATATTGTTGTTTCTGGTTTTACCACACTTCCAGGAGCTGAAGACACTCAGCCTGCAGCCTCATGCCTTACTACACCCCTGAGTTTGTGGTAAAATCAGCACAACCAATGCCCTATCCTGTCTTATTGCTTTTAGGTAATAAAATACATACTTCAAGTTTTTTTTATGACATTATGATTCATTACAAATGAATGCATATCAAAATCGTAACAGAAAATCAATATCACAGTTTTTCTTTGAAGAACTAAGAACCATATCTAGAACAATTAATGAATCAAGCACTCACCTTGCCTCAAAGCCCCAATGAAAGTAGTGAACACTTTTGAGGGCAAAAAATATCACCACCTTATGGTACGCTTCAAGAGCGGACGTTTGTTTGGCAGGAGAAAGTTTCCATGTGTCCTTGCACAACAGAGTTCCATGGACAATATTCGTAAGCTCCTTATAGGACTTACTGCCTACAAGGATATACAAAACAAAATCATGTACTTCAAGCAATTGTAGTTTTACATATTTTATAACAATGGTCCCAGAAATGTTTGAGTTATTACTTGATCCTCACAGTTACATCTGGTACAGTGTCATGTGCAAAGTGATCATTGTGCAATATTTTGACATGACCACATTCAAACATATGGACTTATTAATAATGCCTTCTAATTATATAACAACAAGGATTTAACAGTGGTTGTTTATGTTCATTTTTCAAGAATTCAGCTTTTCAGTCACAGGCAATCCATATCAGCCGCTGGCACGAAACCCAAACCACATATCAACTTCCCTGGGACACCGGCTAGTTCTCAAATGGACTTGGCACCATGGTGTGACCGGGTGCTTTCATGTATCTGCATACTAACCTCCTAGTGCAATATTTTCAGAGCACATGGATAATTGTCAGTTGCACTGACCTATGGGAGTAAGTTAGTGTAGTCAGTGTTATCTGCCCGGAGGTTTTCATATATGCCATCACAAAATGATGGCATGTAATGACAGTGTGACTGTGAATAAGTGAAGCAGCATGTCCACACATAATGGAAAGGCATAGCAGTAAGTTGGGCACTAAACCCACTCCCGCAATGACCAATACTCAAGTGGTATAGTTTACATAAGGCCTAGGAATTCTGTCCCACATCCTAGTGGACAGGTAGCCACAGATATACTCAACACCTACCAACTACATATAAGGATAGCAATCCAATGGATCTGCATAAGGATAGCAATCCACCCTCCATACCCCCTACCAGACCATACACTCACTCTCTGAGCTATTATCTGTACTCAGGTTTTGTGTGTTGCATGTGCTGTGCAACTGCTGCAAGCTAGATCAGAAATGTATTTTTGACATGTACTGAGTTATCAGAAATGACCCTAACCTTTTCTGATCCATTTCTGATCTTCAAGGTGTCTGTGACTGCACTTTGGGTAGACATCACCATATCCGCTATGTTTATCTGATACATGGTTGGATATTGATATCTCTACTTGGTTTCAACTAAATCTCCATCGCCTCTGCTACTACTAGCATACCAATATTCATGGTTGCCTATATATTAAACCCATTCTCCAACTGCTACAGAGGATAAAAGTTGCCAAAATGGAAAAACTTAAAACAGCCTATCTACAGTCAAGTAACAAAAAGGTTAAATAAAATAAAAAAGGGGTATAGTAGAACAAATTTCAATCAAAAGAGTGTGGTGTGTACATTTATGGAACCCAATCAAACAGAAGCAAGAAAGAAATAAGTGCTTCACTAGGACTTGATCCCCGACCACCAGGAATACTATTCTGGTTCTGCTGCCAGCTGCTCTACCAAGGCAACTGGAAAATGGAACATCCCAAGACACCTTACTCTTTCTCTAATGCACAACCTGATGCTGCACAGATAATGACATTTTCAATCACAACATTGCGGTGTGCCCATTTATGGAACTCAAACAAACAGAAGAGAGAAAGAAATGAGTGCCTTAGCTGGGATTTGAACCCAGGATGCCCAAAGTACCATTCCGGTTTTGGAACCAAGCAACTGGAAACTGAGATGTTCATAGACACCTTACTCTTTCTCTAATACACAACCTAGTGCTGCACAGAAAATCACATTTTCACTCACAAGATTGTAATGTGCCCATTTATGGAACCTAAGCAAGCAGTAGAGAGAAAGAAATAACTGCCTAAGCTAGGAATTGAATCCAGACCACTCAGAATACCATTGCAGTTGCACTACCAGCTGTACCACCAAGGCAGCTGGAAACTGGGATGTCCCGAGGCACCTTACCCTTTCTCTAATGCACAACATGTTGCTGCATAGTATTCCAAGTGACTTGGGTTCAAGTCCCAGCTAAGGCACGTATTTCTTTCTTTCTCCTTTCTGTTTGTTTGGGTTCCACAAGTGTGCACACTGCACTCTTGTGATTGAAAATGTACCTGTCTGTGCAATACCAGGTTGTGGTGCAGGTGGCAATGCAACTGGAATGGTCTTTTGGGCAGCCTGGGTTCAAGTCCCATACAAGGCACTTATTTTTTTCTCTATTCTGTTTGCTAGGATTCCAAAAATATACACACTACACTCTTGTGATGGAAAATGTAATTGTCTGTGCAGCACCATGTTGTGCATTAGAGAAAGAATAAGGTGTCTTGGGGCATTCCAGTTTCCAGTTCTTTGGTGGCAAAACTGGTAGTGCAACCACAACAGTATTCTGGGCAGCCTGAGTTCAAATCCCAGCTAAGGCACTTATTTGTTTCTTTCCTCTTTTTGGGTTCCATAAATATGCACACCATACCCTTGTGATTGAAAATATAATTAATCTATGCAGCACCACGTTGTGCATTAGAGAAAGAGTAAGGTTCATCGGGATGTCCCAGTTTCCAGTTGCCTTGGTGGCACAGCTGGTAGTGCAACCAGAACAGTATTCCTGGTGGCCTGGCTTTAAGTCACTTCTTTCTTTCTCTCATCTGTGTGATTAGTTTCAATGAATGTACACACCCCACTCTCATGATTGAAAATGTAATAATCTGTGCAGCACCAGTGTGTGCATTAGAGAAAGAGTAAGGTGCCTGGGGATGTCCCAGTTTCCAGTTGCCTTGGTGGCGCAGCTGGTAGTGCAATAAAAATGGTATTCTGGGTGGTCTGGATTCAAGTCCCAGCTAAGGCACTTATTTCTTTTTCTCTTCTGTTTGTTTGAATAGTAGTAAAATCCTATCTAGGGTAAGGGTGCAAACTTATTTCAATTTAAAATAGTGAGTGTAGGAAAGGGAATGTTGGGAGTGATGCACTGCAGTGGTTAGGGAGTGGCACTTTTCAGAGAGACCATCTGGAGACTGAGGTGCTGCCCCATCTGCAAGCACCTCTCAGGGCTGAGGGAGGAAGTCACTAGACTCCATGTTGAGCTGGCTAGGCTTCAGGATCCTCTTCTCCCACCCAGGGGCCACTGAGTCTGCCACCGTTGCCCCAGAGGATGCCAAGGAGAAGGCCCGGCTGCACTGTGGTGGGCTTTGGGAGGATGGGATTGGTGGGTTGAGAGCACATTCCTCAGCTGGTGCCACTACACTATTCATTCACTGCTTTCATGGGATAGGACTACAAGGAGGAAGCACTGTGGTTGTGGGCAGGGAGGATGCAGGGATCCCCCAGAAGGGAGGCCCCAAGGTGGGAGGTAGAGGACACCAGGAGAGGAGGAAGCAAGTTTTGGTGGGGGACTCAGTTGTTGAGGGGGTAGTTTTGGGAGCAGGAAGGGAAGGAAGGAGAGAGGTGAGGTGCATATCTAGTACCTCAGCACAGAGGGATGGAGAGCAGATCCTATAGATCCCTTGGACCACGAGGTAGGAGGGGGAGTTGGCTGTCATTGCCCACCTGGGAGCAAATTACTTGGCTATGGATGGGTCTGGGATTGTACAGGGAGATTTTAGGGAGCTGGAGAGGGGTCTTAGGCAGGTAGCACACTCAGTGGCTTTCACTGAGGTGCTGCTGCCTATGACGTGGGAGGATAAGGTTCTCCACACCAGGAGCTTTAACTTGTGGTTGAAGGAATGGTGTAGAGAGGACAGGGTTCAGCACCACTGGGAAAATAGGACCAACCTAGAGGGATAAGGGCCTATATAGGGGTAATGGCCTGCATCCATCTAGAAAGGGAATCACAGTCCGCAGTGGATGGTTTAAATGTTACTTTGATGAACATTTAAACAGGCCAAGGGGGGAGGTGGAAGTAATCAAGGAGGTATAAACTGCACCCCCCCCCCCCACACACACACAGACTGAAGCTGGAAAATGGTAACACTTGAGGGGAGGTAAATCCCTCCAGGGTGCAAAATAAAGAAAAAAGTAAAGTGGTAGAAAGGAAAGGGGACAGGAACACACGCTATAAAAAGAGAGGGGAGAAGGAGACAGCACAAAAAAGAACAACATTTGGAAAGCCATGTGTGCAAATGCAAGAAATCTAGGAAATAAAATTCCAGACCTATAGCCATAATGGTGGAGGCAGACCTGGATGTCATGGCCTTTACTGAGTCATGGTGCACAGGAAACCATGACTAGAACGTGACCATACCAGGCAATACTCAGTTCGGGAAAGATAGGGTGTGGAGAAAGGGAGGAGGAGTGGTGCTGTATGTAAGGGAGGGTATAAAAGCAACAGAGGTACCAGGAATCTAGAGGGGAGTGGAGGTATTGGAGGTATTGTGGGTCACCTGGAGAGGGGAAATGGAGCCACTATTCACACTGCAGACCTCCAATACTGGGGGAGAACTTAGATAAGGTGCTGGTGGAAGCCATGGGCACAATGGCAGAAAAAGGAGAGATGCTGCTGGTGAGGAACTGCAGTCTGTCGGATGTAGATTGGAACCACCCAGCTGCAGCTTCAGCTAGAAGTGGGGACATTGAGGGCTTCTTGTGGGGGCATTTCTCAGGCAGCTAGTCAGGGAGCCCACTCATGATGGGGCAATACTGGACATGCTGCTCACTAACTGGGACAGAATTGCAGAAATTGGGGGCACCTCAGGACCAATGATCACTGTACAGCGTGGCTCAGCATGAAGATGGTAGCTGAATTGAACCACACAAGGACGAAGGTCCTGATTTTCAGGAAGGCTTTTTTTTTTATTTGCTGTTAATACTTTTTATTCAAATTTTTAAAATATCACAGTACATACAGACATACGCTTTAGGCATGATACAGTCTTATTAAACATTCAAGATGGTTGCAAAATCATTGACACTATATAACAGGAGGGCAGATTTAAAAAAAAGTGGGTGAATGCCTCAGGGTGAACCTAGCAGGAGGGGATGACCTGTGTGGTGTGGATGAACAGTGGGCGAAGCTAAGGGAGGGCATAGTGAAGGCAACAATCCTCTGTTTAAAGAAAGTGAGCAAAACCAAGAGGAAAAGAGGCTGCTATGGTTTTCAAAAGAGGTGGCTGAAAAGGTAAATGCTAAAAGGGTAGCATTCAAGAGGCATAAAGAGACGCAGAGGGAAAAGGAAAGGGATATGTATCAGGATAAACAGAGGGAATCAGGGAAAGAAATAAGGAGTGCAAAGGCACACACTGGGGAAATAATAGCCCGTGGGGTAAAGAAAGGGACAACATTTTTTAAGAACTTAAGTGAAAAGAGGAAGATCAGGGGGATTGTAATGTTAAGAAAGCAAAGGGGGACTGTGCAGAGGAGGATCAAGATAAGGTAGACATCCTGAACAAATACTTTTGTTCGGTGTACCCAGAGGATGGAGAAGGGAAGGGGCCACATAAAAGCAACAAGAGCACTGGAGGGAGGGAGGGAGGTAGACAGTAGTCCTTTTTTTTGGAGAGAGAGTCCTGAATGGACTTGCAAATCTGAAAGTGGACAAAACTATGGAGCCAGATGGGGCACATCCCAGGGTACTGAGGGAGCCCAGGAAGATACCGACTGCACCTCTGACAGCCATACTTAGCAGTTTATTAGAAACAGGAGTGGTCTCTGAGGACTGGAGGAGAGCAGATATAGTCCTGCTTCTCAAAAGTGGTAGCAGGGAGGAGGCAGGCAACTACAGACCAGTCAGCCTGGCATCGGTGGTGGGGAAGTCAATAAAGACACTGCTAAAAGAAAGGATTGTGGAATATCTTGAATCCAGCAGGTTACAAGACCCGAGACAACATGGTTTCATGGGAGGGAGGTCATGTCAAACAAGTCAGATTTCTTTGACTCAGTGATCTTACAAATCAGGGTGGGGAGATGGACATGGCTACCTATATTAATAAGGCATTCAACACCGTTACACATAGGAGACTCATAATGAAACTGGAAGCTTAGGAGAAGGTCCTAAGGTGGTAAACTGCATAAGAACTTGGTTAAGGGATAGGAAACAGAGGGTGGTGGTAAATGGAGTTCACTCCAGAGAAGAGAGGGTGACCAGTGGGGTGCATCAGGGCTCAGTACTGGGACCGGTCCTCTCCAGTGTCTTTATAAGTGGCATTGCACATAAACTGGAAGGGAGAGTCAGCCTCTTTGTGGATGACATCAAAATCTGCAACAGGATGGACACTCCATTGGGGTTGGGAAGAATGTGCAGAGACCTAAGAAAACTTGAGGAGTGATCAAGGGCATGGCATGGTAACCGGGTTTCAGTGAGAAAAAGTACCAAATCATGCACTTGGGGCACAGAAACCAAGTGAAGGAGTACAAAATGGGAGAAGAGGTGTTGACCATCACCAAACAGGAAAGAAACCTGGGGGTAATCATATTTGTTGACCTCAAGGTGGTCAGGCAGTGCCACAAGGCAGTTAGTATGGCCAGTGGGGTGTTGGGATTCATAGGGAGGGGTACCACCAACAGAAGGATGGAGGTGGTGTTGCCACTGTATGGATCGCTGGTAAGACCTCACCTGGAGTACCGTGTCCAGCTCTGGATACTACATCTCCATAAGGACATAGACAGAGTGGATGTTGTCCAGAGGAGGGCAACATAAATGGTGCCGGGTCTGCATCAGAAGCCCTATGAGGAGAGACTAAAGGACCTCAACACCTTGGAAGAAAGAAGTGAGGACAGGGATATGATAGAGACTTATAAATACCTCATGGCATTATTAAGGTACAGGAGGGGGATTATTTTTCAGAAAAAAATGATGCTTAAGAACAAGAGGACATGCAAAGAAGCTGGAGGGGGTAAATTTAGGAGAGATGTGAGGAAGTACTTCTTCACAGAAAAAGTAATGGATGCCTGGAACAGTCTTCCAGTGGAGGTGGTGGTGGGAGGGGGTTGAAAACAGTGGTGGAATTCAAGAATGCAAGGGACAAGCACAAGGGAATCTTGGTGGAATGCAAGGGGGGGGGAGACAGAGATCAAGTAGGGTCTGCAGTGACACTATAGGCAGGGGGAAAATGGTCAGACTGGGTGTGTGAAGCAGTCCTTACCTGACGCAAATTCTAGGTTTCTGTGTTTCTGTGCTGTACAATCTTTCCTTTTCCCCTTTTCTTCAAGTTTCTGTAGTAGATGTTGAAAATCTATTGAAAAAACTATAATAGTGGTATGATTCAAACAAGGAGACTGTATCTCATAAGGGTTACAAAAATATACACTTGCGTAACATCTTTGGCAATATGCCAGACATTGAACCAGTGCTGAATCTAGCTCTTGTTTTCATGCCTACTGTATAATTTTTTTACAGTCAGGTGTCTCTCTGTGGTCAGACTTCCAATTTGAACCCCTGCTGAACAAACCTTTGCTATGCATCTTTTCAGGTCGTCCACTTCCATAGCATTTGATTTGCAGACTTCGTTGCTCTGTTCAAATAATAAATAAATACCTTATCATCTGATTGTACATGATGATGTACATTAAAAAGCTGAGTAATATTTATAAATGACATAGCAAATTGTCAAAAATTTACCTACACTTATTGCAAATCAACTATTTTAGATCTTACTAAGTTTATTTATTTATTTCAATTTGGTAAAGGTAGAAGACTTGGTTTGCTGGCCAAGGCACCTAGCTTCACCTGAGCTCTTTCCTTCTAAGACTGCTTGAAAGGCAGAGTAGAGAAACTTACCAGAGCAAGGGAGAAGGATTAAGACTTAGTTTGGCTAAGCAGATTTACTGTGTGGTGGTGTTTTTATTTTTACTCACAGGGATTGCTACTGTTTGTTGCTAACATTTCATTGCTTTATTTTTCTCTGATTCAAATTGTTGTTGCTGGTACCTTCTTCTGCATTATTACAAGGTGTGCCTACAGGTGTGTGCTAACAGATTACTGCTGTAATCTTCTGATTCAAATTGTCTTTGCAAGGTATATCTTCTGTTACTGCTTTATTTTTCTCTGGAGCAAAGTGTTTCTTACAGGGTATATCTTCTCTGAAATTATTACAGGTGGTGCTTTACAGGTTTTACAGTTTTATCTAACATTAGGATAAGCTTTCAGGGTTACTGCATTTGTTGTTGACTGATTGTTTCTGCTCTTACCTCCTTGTTCTTTCGTCCGTGGTTCTTCTTTTAGGCAGGGAAGGGCCCAGCCACCCACCCCATCCCCAACCACCCCATGCTACACTCCTTTATAGGGTACCACAGTTGTGACATTTCCTGTGGCAGAGCAGGAAGGGCGGATCAGTGGGGCCCTGTAATAAGGTGATCTCATTTACAGGGTTAATTAGTAATTTAACTTGTTATAACAAGTTAAACAAAGCACAATTAAACCATTACTTGCATTTTTTTTCCTTCTAATTACTCTGACTAGGTTACAAACCCAGCAACTTATTTTGGAATGGATTTCATTAACTGCAGGTACTGTGGAACAATTTTCAGAAGGACATTCTTACAGGATTTAGGACACTGTCCTACATGCTGGGCCTTTGGAGATCTTAGGTCTCAGCTCCGGGCAGCATGGGCAGAGATTGCACGCCTCAAATTTCATATTGAAGAGGAATACATTATAAGAACCACCCTCCATTTCCCCAGCATCCAACAGAAAAACCTCAACCGCAGAGGGTAGTTGGTCCAGGAGGTTGGCAGGTGGTTAGGAGGAGCAAATCAGGTGCCCCATCACTCTGCTCTCCACACATTACCTCCAAAACCATATAAACACTACAAACAGGTATCTGCCTCTATCTCTGAAATCAAATAAAGAGGCAGAAGACACTGCAGAGCAGGACACTGCGGCACAGGAGCTAGCACAACAATACTCACCCAAATCAGGAACCAAAACTAAACAAGCACAAAGGAAATCCAAAAAACTTCTGATCATAGGAGACTCCATGATTCGGGGAGTTGATACCCATCTCCAGCCAGGGGTGATGGTCAGATGTCTCCCAGGTACATCAGCATGGAGAGACACTGACCGCATTGCTAAAATTGTTCACAAAGCAGGAGAAAACATTGATGTCCTAGTACACATAGGGACTAATGATCTCGCCAGCCGGTCAGTTGTGGAGACCAAGGAACACCTGACTAGGCTGGGTGACAAACTATCATCTATTTCGTCGGCATCTCCTTCTCTGAGATCCTGCCAGTCTGGGAGAAGGGAGCAGATGGACGGAAGGTCAGAAAAGGGAGATAGGGGAGCTAAACCACGTGGCTCAAGGACTGGTGCCAGGAAAAAGGACACAGATTTGTAGGAACTGGCAACAGTCTGGGAGGCGAAAGTTCTTTAAATTTGATGGACTGCATCTGACTAAAGAGGAGTCAGTGCATTGGGGCAGAAGTTTGGCGTCTTTGCAGAATATTTAAACTAGCAAATGGGGAGAGGTGCAGCACCCCATACGTTGAATGGGAAGAACACCCTCCCCTCAGCTAGTGGTCAAACTGAATTCAGTGTGTTTGCCGTTCATTTGCATCACCAGGTAAGAAAAAAGGTTTGTCTCCCATACGATGCACAGGGTAATGCCAAACCTCACCCAACAACTAACACACCAAAATCTGGCCAATGGAAAATCATGTACACAAATGCTCACAGCCTGGGAAATAAGATCCCAGACCTGCAGCAATAATGTCAGAGGCTAAACTGGACATAGTAGCAATTAGTGAGACGTGGTTTACCAGTAACCACACTTGGAGACTTCAGTACCTGGCTATGTATTGTTCAGAAGAGACCGAGGTGCAAAAGGGGGAGGAGGCCTGTATGTTAATGAAAATATCAAAGCTACAGAAATTCAGAATACACATAAGGAGCCAGAAGAACTGTGGGTCACCCTGGAAACAGGAAATGGGACAGCCATAAGAACTGGGGTTGTCTACAGGCCCCAGACCAGAGGGAGGACATAGACACATTACTGTTAGAAGATACAAAACATGACAGCTAAAGGAGGTTCTGATAATGGGAGACTTCAACATCCAGATACAGATTGGTCAATACCAGCAGGAACATCTGCCAGAACTAGACTCATAGTGGATTCCTGCAGGAGGGCCTCAAACAACTGGTACAGCAACCCACAAGAGACAGGGCTATCCTAGATCTAGTACTGACTAACAAAGAAGGGATCACAGATCTCCAGGTAGAAGGTCACCTGGGGGCCAGTGACCATCACATGGTATGGTTCAATTTGGCTACTACATCTAAATCATCCCATTCCAAGGCAAAAATATGGGACTTCAGAGGAGCTGACTTTGATAAGATGGCCAACAGAGTTAAGCTAGCCCTGGCAAAAAGAAACACAGGTGAGGAGGTACAGGCAAAGTGGGCAAGCATTAAGGATACAATACTTGAAGCAACATCCCATTGTGTTAGACAGAAAAGGAAGTGCAAAAGAAGAAGGAAACCACTTTGGTTCTCAAATACAGTAGCAGAAAAGGTCAGAGCCAAAAGGCTGGCCTTCAGAAAATACAAGGGAACACAGCGGATGAAGATAGGGGGCATACCAAACTGCCCTAAGGGAAGCAGGTAAGGCAGTAAGGCAGGCAAAGTCCCAAACTGAGGAAACACTAGCACAAACAGTAAAAGAAGGTGACAAGACTTTCTATAGATACATTAGTGAAAGGAGAAAGTCCAGAGGGGTGTGCTAAGCTTAATGGAGAAAAGGGAGCATGTGAGGAGGAGGACCCTGTAAAAGCATCTATCCTAAATAGATACTTTGCTCAGTATTCACTGAAGAAGGTAGGGCAGGGCCCACAGCTCAGCATCATGGACACAGAGGGGAGGGAGGAGCACTACTCCTTCACAAAAGAAAGGGTCCTACAAGAGCTTGCTAAGCTCAGGGTGGATAAGGCAATGGGACCTGATGGCATACATCCCAGGGTACTTAAGGAGCTAAAGGAGGAACTAGCAGAGCCATTAGCAGAATTGTTTAGTGAGTCTCTGAGCACAGGAGAGGTCCCAGAAGACTGGAGAAGGGTCATGTGATCCCACTCCACAAGAGTGGTAGCACGGAGGAGGCGGGGAACTACAGACCGGTCAGTCTTACCTCAGTAGTGGCAAGATTATGGAAGCACCTTAAGGAAAGGATAGTGCAACACCTGGAATCCATAGGGCACAGGATCCAAGACAGCATGGGTTTACAAAGGAAGGTCCTGTCAAACTAATCTCATAGATTTCTTTGACTGGGTAACCAGAGTGGTGGACCAAGGGGAGCAGTTGATGTCGCCTACCTTGACTTCAGCAAAGCTTTTGACACTGTTCCACATAGAAGATTGATAAATAAGCTGGGTAGGCTCGGGGTGGGTCAGAAGTTGGTCAACTGGGTGGCAAACTGGTTGACAGGCAGAAAACAGAGAGTGGTGGTAAATGGTATACAGTCAGAAGAGATCAAGTCACAAGTGGGGTACCTCAGGGATCAGTCCTGGGGCCAGTCCTATTCAACATCTTCATTAGTGACCTAGCAGATGGACTAGAGGTAAGGCTTGTCTGTTTGCAGATGACACCAAGATCTGCAACAGAGTAGATGATCCAGATGGGGTGGGCAGAATGAGAAGAGATCTGGATAAACTAGCAGAATGGTCAGAAGAGTGGCAACTGGGATTTAATGCAAAGAAGTGCAAAATCATGCACATAGGGAAGAGAAACCCTGAAGCCACTTATAGGCTGGGAGGAGTTGCTAGCAGTCACAAAGGAAGAAAGAGACTTGGGCATCATCATCACTGATGACCTGAAATCATCCAAGCAGACCTCTAAAGCAGTAGGTAAGGCTAGGGGGTGTTAGGGTGTATTAGTAGGGTATCACAAGTCGTAAGAGGGAGGTAATAATCCCCTGTACAAGACATTGGTTAGGCCATCTGGAGTACTGCGTGCAGTATTGGAGGCCACACCTTCACAAGGACATTAACCAAATTGAGGCAGTCCAGAGAAGGGCAACCAAATGGTGCAGGGACTGCATCAGAAGACATATGAGGACAGATTAACGGAGCTCAATATGTATACCCTTGAGCAAAGGAGGGAGAGAGGTGATATGATCGAGACATTTAAACACCTTAAGGGCATAAACAAGGTGAAAGAGTCTAACATGTTTAAATATAAGAAAATAGCAGGACAAGAGGACACAGCATGAGATTAGAGGGAGGCCGATTAAGGGGAATGTGAGGAAATTCTTTTCACAGAAAGGGTGGTAGATGCATGGAATGGCTTACCACAAGAAGTAGTGGCTATGAATACAGTGCAGGGCTTCAAACAGGCATGGGATAGGCATAAGGGAGCAATACAAATGACTATGAATAGATAGGTCACTGACATAGCAAAGGCCGATGGCACATTTATAAGGTAGAAAAAGAAATGGGCAGACTGGATGGGCCTTGAGGTCCTTATCTGTCGTCAACTTCTATGTTTCTATGTTTCTATGGTAACTGGGTAAGCTGACTCGAACCAGAGGTCCCTTTTTCAGGGGCAGCCCGGGATTAATTACATACAAACAGTTGAATACATAGCATAGCAATACAGAGCATAAGGAGTAAAAGCACTAAAAGCACATATCACAAACTGCCGTCAGTTGTACGGGATTAATTACTTACATGTAGCAGTAACATTTTGGTCATGTGAGAAAAAAACATTGAATAACCTAGACATATACTGAGTCATCTAGAACAGACACTAAAACATCTGGGACAGAAACTCAATCTGAGTGCATACACTTGTAAAGGTAATTCAGATGGGTCATAATATCAGGCCAGTAACTAGATCGTACAACCATGGTAACCTTCAATAAATGATGTAATACTCTCAGCAAAAACAAGAGCACAGGCAGCACTCAAGTAGATGGGTTTTCAGGCTCTTTCTGAAACTATCTAAGGAGATAGACATTTGCAAGTCCTCTGGCAGGGCATTCCAGAGCATTGGAGCTGAGTAAGCAAAGGACCTATTCCTCATTGCAGATCTGATCCGGGGCACCTCAAGCAGCTTTTTGCTAGAGATACGGAGCAGCCTGCAAGAGTGCTTGGGGATGAGGAGACCATCAAAACTAGAAGGAGCAGGTTCCTTTAATAGTTTGTACACCATGGTTAGAGATGGGTACTGGAGCTGACTAGCTAGCGATGGCCAGTTAAGGGAGGCCAGAACATCGCAGTGGTGCTCTCTTGGAGGGGACATCAACATAAAGTGTCCAATTTTGTTGTAGAGCATCTCTAACCTGTTTGTTTCAAATTTACTTAGGAACTGCAAGATGGGGCAGCATAAGTAAGTTTAGGAAGCAGGATACTATGCGCTATTGCGAGTCTGGAGTTATGTGTGAGGTGACAGTTCAGTTTGAATAGAAGACCCAGTTTTAGGTGGATAGATCGGGTAGTCTGATTGATGTGTGCCTTAAAGGTGAGGCCTTGATTAAGTAATACTCCAAGGTATTTAATCATATCCACCATCTCAGTTATAAGCCCCAAGGAGGTTGTAAGGGGAGAAGGTGGCTTCTAACAGAGCCATGCTGTTTAGATCCAAATACGACTGCTTTTGTCTTTTTAACATTTAATACCAGTCTGTTAGATAGGATCCATTTTTCTAGGCTTACAGAGTCCTTTTGCAATTGGGTGTTGAGAGCCACAGAGTCATGAGCACTCCTATAAAGGACAGCATCATCTGCATAAAGTAGGAGTTGACTACTGCTGCAGTTATTGCTCAGGTCATTGATAAACAGTGAGAACAATAGAGGGCCTAATATTAAGCCCTGGGGTACACCATCTGAGATTGTTAGTTGGGTACACAAGGCAGCTCTCCATCTGACAACTTGGGCTGTCTGAGAGAGGCAATGAGTGAACCAGGCATGACTGATTAAGACCTAAATTTGTCGATATGCCCTGGGAGAACAACAGCGTGCATCTCCTCCAAGTTTAGCAGACTTGTTTTGAAAAGTACTCAAAAGCAAATCTTGGGCCCTGTACAACACTCTTTTCACTGCTGGAAGCATGTAGCACAACTGCAACAGATTGTAGATATGGCGTGCGATAGTAGGAATTGTCAAACTTTAAAAAAACTTTAAAATCCGAATAGTGCTACCGCCAGAAAAAAGAAACACTGCTTGCAATTAAAAAAATTTCCAATTGGGAGAGAACTGTTTCTCTTGATTTTCCCAGATTCACTGATGGCTGTTCTCACAAATTTGAACTATCATGACCATTGAGCCAATTATTTTGGGGACAAATACATGACAATGGCCAAAGCAAACGGAACCCATCTGCAGTAACATTAACAACAAACTCTCAAAAACAATATATTTAGTCTCATTTTCATGACATTTTTTTCCTTTGGGCTCACTGAATATGGAAGAGACATTTATATTTCATCATTTTAGAAGACATTAGATACATATTTGTAGACACTTGAAAAAAATTGTTATATGGATATACATAATTTCCAGCAGTTGTTTCACCAAAATCGCTGTCACAGTCTGAATCAGTAGACAATTCCCAGTCCAGATCAATTATCTATGTTATTTAGATTGTCATAATCTTCTGAAGCGTAATCAATATCACTGTCATCATCATTTGTGCCAGCATATGTGGCACTTTGAATACCATCAAAAGCAATATTGCACTGTGTTCCAATCTTTGTCGCACTGCAAAAGGGAAGTTGACCTGGATCCCTCTTGCTGCTACAGATAGTGTTGTTTAAGTCCCATGCATGCACTTTGTTCCTCCTTCTCTATGTGGAACATATTTTAAGGTTTGACAACCTTTCTGCACATAATAAATTAAATAATAAGAAACTTTATTTCTCACCCCAGGAATTCTTTAGCAACTATTGACAGAAGCAGTATGCCAGCTGGGTTCAGCTGCCCCAGAGAGGAGGAGTCAATGCAAATGAGGAAGACATTGGCCAATCAGGATACAGTTAGAGTAGAGTGCTGCCTGCAGTCAGCCTGAAGGACCTCAGAACTTTTTCTCCGCTAAACTGGCAACACTGCCCTGGAGCTCTTCTCTTCAGAGTTCTTCCTGAGCCATTTTCTTTCTTTTTGAGTGTTGCTTTAAGGTATTTTGTATATTTTCTTTATTTAACTATTTTTACCGCATCTGCGCTGAGTTCCGCGCAGTTGCTGGATTTTTTCGTATTTTCCTGCTTCGGCGTTTTTTTCTGAAGTAAATTTCACCCGCGTGAACGATAAATTGCATCATTTTTATTTAATTTGTTAGTTTTTAGTATTTATCAGTGGTTTTTAATGCTTTTGTGGTAAAATCATTGATTTGTTTTTTATTCGCGTGCATGCGCATTTTTTCCATTGCACACCAGCGCAAATTCTTGGAACCCTTTTTTCTCTGTTTAAATTCAAAATGATTAATATTTGAAGGGTAATACCCTCTCTTTTGGGGTGAAACTCTCTCGTTTGATGTGCAGTGGGCTTTGTTAACAAGAGGTGTGGAGGTGGTTCTGTTTTTTTTCCTTTTGTGAAAAAAAAAAATCTCAAAGTCGATTTTAATTTGTTTGAGCCTTGGCCTAACTATTATTATCAGGGCTTTTAGTCTACCTTCCCCTCCTCTAAAAGTGCTGAGGAGGGTACCTCTAGTTAGCACAAAAGAAATGACAAGTCCCCTTGGGACTTCTATTATTATAAGTCTGGTTCTGTAGTAGTTATTTCTCTTTCCAAGCCTTTAATCTGAAAATAGGCAGGGTGTCCTCTTCCCTGCACAAAGATAGAGATTAATCTCCTCTGACCCTCCCTTCTGAAGGACTTAGGGAGACATCAGGGGTGGATAAAATTATGCCCGCTGCAACTGAATTTCTGAGAGCTTGGCAGTTATTCCAGACTTTATTTTTCTGGGCGTTTCTTGGCTCCTTCGGGTCGGAGTATTCCTCTCCTTGTTAATCCTTACGCCCAAGGATATTATTGTTATGATTATTATTAGTAATTTAGGAGAGGATTTTCCTTCTTGCACTCCTCTCGGGGCCCACTAATTCCAGTCAGTCACCCTGAGATTGATTCAGGTTATGGTATAATGAGGCATATATATATATATATATATATATATATATATATTTTTTTTCATCCGGTGGACTCCCTGGACTTTCCCCTCCAGGATGACACTGATAAAGAGGTGGAGGACGATGACTTCGTAGATCTGGTAGTTGCTGTCCTCCAAAGAAGTTGACAACTCTCTGAAGACTCCTACAGGTAGGTTCTGGAAACCCCTTCTTCTCTTTCAGGGTTGACAGAAGCATTCAGATGAAGTACCAGCTCAGTAAGTGTTCTGCTGTTTTTATCTGTACACTTTTAGATTAAAGAGAGTTAGTACACACAGCGGCCTGCTTCTCAGCCTCGTGCCACTGTCTGCTTTCCCTCCAGAGATAGACTCTAGATAATCATATACCATGTGTAAGTAATTTTACATAATGCCTTTAATCTTTGTAGCATATGCTATTATATATTAAGAGTGTTTGATGTATAATATCCTTGCCATAGTACGGCATCTCTTGAGCACTATTCACAAGGAGGTTTGCTGGAATACCCAAGTGGCATTTAAAGCAGCAGTGCAACGAAAATGGGTTTAAATTTTACCCCCTGTTTTTTCTTCCTAATTGATGCCAAATGTCTTCCAGTCTATTTTGGTGGCAAAATTTTCAGTTTTCATTATCATTTAAGAATTTTATGAATGTTTTAAAGTAATTATTTCTCAAGAAAAAAAGATGGCTGCCTCATTTTCCCATAGAAATAATACTGAGGACCCGAGGAGGATAAGAGTCAAAACAAAAATGCAGATGTACAGTACACAGCATAGGAAGCATCCAGAAAACCCAAATCAACAGTTCTGCCAATATTTTTTATAAGCATAGCAGAAAATTGGCTTTTTGGAATAACTTTTTTCATTGCACTGCTGCTTTAATAGCACTATGCTCTAATAGTAAGTCATAATGTTACAGATTCTAGAGTCTTGGCATAGGTCATTTCCCTCTGGCTTGTCTGTCTGAAAAGTTCCAGCCTTTTGGGTTATGCTTTGGTACAAATTTTGGTCGGTCTTTATGTCAAACTGAATGCTAACAAGCACTTATGGATGAGTTTAACTCTCCTAGTACTCAGTTAAATATAAACGTTCCTTCCCCAGAAGTCTCATTGGGGGGCTTCGAGTAGGAATTATTCTCCCTTTAACCCTTTTTTCCTATGCCAACACATTAGGAAATTTTCAAATGTGAAGTTTTCCAGGGGTTTAGGCAGGAATACTCTTTCATTCCTGATAATTCCTTTTTTCTTCAGTTATTTTTCTGCTTGGTTCAAGTTTTTACCCCTTCTTTGGTTGGTAAAAAAAATAAATAAATAAAGGGAGATAGATATATGCAGATATTAACATTTAAATATATATACATTATATCTATGTGCATGATAAGTAAATAAATATCTAACATTTACCTCCAAATGCTGCCTTCTCTGTTGTTCTTCAGTAGCATGTCAGCAATGGTAACTAGAGCGCCAGAACCTTGTGAGGGTCAAAGTCGTGAAAGGGTCCCCTCCTGCTTGGGAGTTGGACCTTTTTTTCCAGACTATTACCTGAATCTTAAAGGAAAATAGGGAACAGCAAATCATTATCAATTTTCACAACCTGGGGTCAGGATGCTTCCTTGTCTCAGGTCTTGCTTTTGCAAACGTAGGGGATTTTTCTTGTCTCCTTCCATACATTCTATGTTCTCAGTTCCTTAGTACGGGATTTTTTCTCAGGCAGTTTTATTCTATGCCATTTAGACTGCTTCCAGAGTGTTCTCAGATATGGAGTAAAAATCAGGTTGTTCTCCAGGTATCTGGGTAGGTTGGCGGTTCTCCCCTGAAGACAGGGAATCTCTGGTTTCCCTTATCAGAGGCTAGGCCAACCTTAGCCAGTTTCACTTGACTTTGGTTTTCAAGCCCTAAATCTGACATTTTGTTTCCTACAGTCTCAAGGGTTCTTTGTACCTACTAGAAAA
Source organism: Neoceratodus forsteri (assembly GCA_016271365.2). Taxonomy (NCBI): domain Eukaryota; kingdom Metazoa; phylum Chordata; order Ceratodontiformes; family Ceratodontidae; genus Neoceratodus; species Neoceratodus forsteri. The sequence continues at coordinate 687,735,371 of CM028134.1, forward strand.
AAGTCCCGTAACTATTTAAATCTCGGCAACTCTTAGGGGGCAATGCTCATCTCTTGTCAGGGGAAGCTCTTTCCCTGCATGGGGTGCATAATTTTGTCATTGAAGTCCCAGGGGCTAGGCCTCTAGGTTAGATTCCAAATAAGAGAATTTTTTACGAAGCTTGAACCCTGTTACAAGCTGGACTGGTGAAGGAAACAGTGAACTTCACACCTCTCCCCTTCAAATCTTCGGTACAGAGGCTTCCTTCCGGTTGGCGCTTCCCTTCGGGGGGTTCCATCATTGAGTCTTGGTCTCTGAGAGAGTCCTTCTCTCTTCAGTCCCTGGAATCTCAGAGTATCTCTAGCAGGCCTGCATGTTTTCAGTCCAAAGGCCATTTAGTTCGAAATCCCTGCCCTGTATCACACTAACGAGCATTTGGGACACAGGGCTTCCAATATCTCCGCAATAGCTACAAGTTGTTACCTCTAGCTGGCTTCTTTGGAGGTGTCTTAGTCGCTCATCCATCTGGCGGGCAAGGACAAAACTTTGACAGGGCCACCACAAGTGGGCCCTTTGGCAGATCCGCTAAGCCACAATACTCAGGACCACCGCAAGTGGGCCCACAGCACACAAGTCCTAGCCACGTCATTCAGGGGAAAGGTCAGGTCCAGATTTGAATTTTAGCCTCCAGTCTGAACCTCCAGGTTTTTCCTTTTTTCCTGTTGCAGGCCCCAGCTCGGGGTTCCATCCAACAGATTTTCTTATCTCAGGACTGGCCTGAGAAGTTTTCTCTCTCCTTATATCCCTTGTTTCCTAAGTACCTTTCTAGTCAAGGTATCAGCCACCATGATCCTGGTCGCTCGGGACAACCTTGGTACTTGCTGAAAAATCAAGAGTAGTGTTTTTCTCAGCTCCCAGTCTTTTCTTCTCAAGGCTTGGTTCCTGAGAGGCTAGATCTCTTAGAGTTCCTGTATCCAAACAAGGCCTGGAATGTCTATGAAAAAAAAAAGAGGTTCTGGTATCACGAAAACCTCCGTTTTTCTAGGGGAAGTGACATTTCCCTGGGTACAAGGACAAGAGCCTAGAGTTTTTCAATCCTCTTTCTTCTCATGACTGGATTATTTAGTTCATTTCCAGGCATTACAATCTTGGACTTTGAACTAGTTTGGTCTTTGTGACTTGTTTCATGTAAAAGTATAAAGGTTTTTATTTTCCTTCCAACAGTGGGACAGTAGGCCTTTTTTCTTTGGGAGTACACCTAACGGTTACTCAGATTCTTTTTCCATCAGGCAAGAGAAATCTGTCTTTTCTCAGACCATTTCAAAGAATTCCCAAAACGTCATCTTCGCTTCCAGACCCTTCTAGGGAACGGAGTTTTTTCCCATGGAACACAAACCTCTGTAAGTTCAATTTCATGGGGTGTTCCTTTGAATCTGTGGAAATTCTGTCCTGAAGCAAGTAACATTGAAGACAATTTGTCTGCTTGTTTTCCTCTGTCAGACGTTTTTCAGAGTTTCAGGTTGTTCTCTTAGGCCTTATCCTCTCAGTGCCTTTATGAACAAATTAATCTTCTGGATGGATAGAAAATCTTTTTCCCAAGTGTTCTACCATTTCCTTCATCAATCCCTTTTCTCTGCCTGTACTGCTGTCAGGTAAGTCCTGTCTAGGCTATCTCAACCTGCTTGGAAGGGGCATGAATTAGTCCTGCTGGTCTGTTTCAGCAGTCCTAGCAGTTCAGGTTCTGTCATTATCATAGTTTCCTTTCCTGCGTTTTTGCAGAAAAGGAGAAACCAGTGACCAAGAGTATTTTCCCACGGCACTGTTTTCAGGTATTTCGGGTCTGCTCCAGTAAAGCTGACATTCAGCCCTTCTCGTGCTTAGGGCCTTCTTACTGGAGACCAGCTGCCTCCTGGGCAGCGTTCAAGGCTATATGCTCACCTGAAGTGTGCAGACCACTTATTTGAAATTTGCTTTTCACATTCAATAAGATCTTCTTGGATGTGTAGTATGATAGGATGCCAATTTCAACAGGATGGTACTTCAGAGCCTCTTCTTAAAATAGTTTTCTGTGCCCTCCTCCCAGCTACACTGCTTTGAAGTCTGCTTCTGTCAATAGATGCTAAATAATTCCTGGGGTGAGAAGAAACAATTACTCACTTAAGTAATATTACTTCTTCCAGGGTATTCTTTGGCATTATTGACACTCCCACCCTTCCTCCCCTGGAAACCTTGTCTAAAGGCTCTGTTAGGTGATTTAGCCAAATTTGACGACTGTCATTCGTTTGTGTGATTTTCAAAAAAAAAATAAAATAATTTTTTCATAATAGTGGGTTAGAATATATAGTGGGTTATTGCTAACTCTTTTTTTGCACTTGGGGGCACAGTGTTTGCTCTTTTTTCAGCTTTGAAATGCGTTCTGAGGTCCTTCAGGCTGACTGCAGGCAGCACTCTACTCTAACTGTATCCTGATTGGCCAATGCCTTCCTCATTTGCATTGACTCGTCCTCTCCGGGGCAGCTGAACCCAGTTGGCATACTGCTTCTGTGAATAATGCTAAAGAATACCCTGGAAGAAGTAATATTACTTCTGTGAGTAATTGTTTCTTATAGAGCACTCTTCACCAAGTGTCAGAGCGGTGTACAGTAAAAACAGTTAAAACCTTAGAATATTAAAATATAGATAAAATAAAAAAATGTTCAATAAAGATTAATTACCAACAGTCCCAAATGCAAGCTGAAATAAATAAGTCTTTAAGGCGGTCTTAAAGCTATCCACTGTCAGGCACACACCTATGGCATCAAATATATAGTGAGTGCTTATTGCATGGAAACATGATGATTTTGTATTTACATAAGAAGAATTGGACAAGTATATAGAGTTGCATCAAGGTGTCAGCAAAGTGCATATGCAAACTTAAAACAGCTTAGAGGGCGTGAGAGACAGGCATGTAGATGGAGCCTGATAATATATCAATGCCTGTCATGCCTATTTCAGAAAATTGTATCAGAAATTCTGCAGTCTGATTGTCTGTCAGCAACATGGGATCTTTTCATGAATGCTTACGCGTCACATAGTAAGGGCAGCTTAAATGCTATGCAGTGGTGATCTGTGCACCCCCCCATGGCATTCACCATGGGCACGCTAGTGCCCTGCATGCTGGATCCCCTGGCTGGCTGCATGGCACCGCACCATGGGCTGGCAGGGGGGTGTGCCTCACACTGCCCCCATGCACAACGGCACCACGTGCTGGGATGAGACATGAAAATGTATGTGGGAGGGACCCTGCTATAAATATTTACATGCCCCCCAAAGGTTACTGGTGGGGTGTGGCAGCATCAAGATCCTCCCTGCACATGGCTGCCACAGCCCACTAGGCAACCGGGGATGGCAGGCGGTGGCTGTTCAGGCAAACACCTCTTGTTTATTTTGGGTAGGCTGTGTGCTGTCCCAGGCTCTCAAGCCCATTTATGCAAGGGATCTACTATGGGACCCTGGACAGCACTCCACCCCTGCGCTGCCACGTTCCTCAGCTGCAGGGCTGTACATGCAGGGGTGGGGGCTCATTCCCATAGCCAGCATTCTTGAATGCCAGCTTGTGCACACCTGCATCCAGGTACAGAGTGGTACAGGGAATTCATGTGTGTTTCATGTATAGTTTATGAACAGACCTCCATATGAATAGGAACTTCATTGCTGAGTATAGAAGGGAGGGAGGGAGTGGAGAAGTACTGACCATCACTAGACCAGAATGGGTCATTAGGGTTATTATATCAGAAGATCTCAATGTGGCAGCACAGTGGGACAAGAGCACAGCAAGGGCACACTGGATGCCAGAGTTCAAAGTGAGAGATGTCTCCATCAGGTGGAGGGAGGTGGTGCTGTCATTATTTTGCTCCCTGGTGTGCCACCAGCTGGAGTACTGTGGCAAGTTTTAAGTCCATACATAGGAAAGGACATGTAGGAAGCCATCCAGGGAAGGACAGTTAAAACACTGCAACAGATAATACTTAGGAGAGATGAAAGAAAGAGAAGTGACATTATTGAGACCTTCAAGTACCTTACAGGGATGAACAGGATGCTGGTGGGGTGTCTCTTTCTTTTTTTTATTATGTAGTGTGCTTTATCTCCTGTCCGGCCAGTCCCGAGAATGAGGAGGATGAGCACCAGGACTAAGTGGCATGTGGTGAAGTTAAAGAGGAGAAAGTTCAGGATTGATGTGAGGAAATATTTCTTCCCTAAGAGGGTTGTAGACACATGGAAGAGACTGCTAGCAGAAGTGTTGGAAGCTTAACAGTGTATCATGGTATCATAGTAGTTTTACAAGCTCAGGAGGCAATGCCTTTATACGAGCTCGCCACCCGAAGGTGGAATTATTTCTATAAATATTCAAATTTTATATTGCCCATATGCTGATCTAACCTACGTTTAAATGTTTCCATGTTATTACTCTCAATAATTTCACCTGGAAGGATATTCCATTTGTTAATTACACGCTGGGTGTACCAGTGGCTTCTCCTTTTTGTTCTAAAATGAGCTCCTCTCAATCTAAGGTTATGTGATCTAGTCTGTGTTATAGTAAAATGTGTCTCTAGACCTAAGGATTCAATAAGAACAGGATATTTTATAGCTTTGTATGTTAAGCAAAGGTCTCCACGTATATGGCGATAATTCATAGAGTATAGGTTTAATTCTTGTAACCTTTCACCACAAGTCTTATTTGTCGTGCCCGTGATTTTTCTTGTAATTTTCCTTTGTATTCCCTCTATTAATTTTTTTCCTCTGTTTGTATGTGGAGCACAGAAAGGTGCACAGTAATCCAAATGTGATCTGACCAGAGTCTTGTATAAAGGTTGTCTACTCTTTATGTGTTTCAGTATGCATGCCATTATTTGTTGACATTTCTTGACCCTAGTGATTGTATAATTTTCAAAGTTGAATTTTGTATCTATAATTACTCCCAAATCTGTTTCGTATTCTGTTTCTTGCAACAAGACTTGATTCAGAGAATTATTTCTTTTATTACTGTATCCCAAGTGCATTACTTTGCATTTTTGTACATTAAATTTCATGTTGTTCTTATTTGCCCATAGCTCAAGTGCAGTTATCTCCTTCTGGAGATCTGCAGCGGTCTCTGAAGAGTTTACAATACAGCCAGTTTTGCAGTCATCTGCATACTTTGACATCCAGGTATTATTGGATGACTACATTGATGAAATTAAGATGTTAAATAAAACAGGGCCCTGAACCGAGCCCTGAGGTACTCCACTAGTAACCTCTGCCCAAGGAGATGTGTATCCCTTAATTGAAGTACATAAGTGGGGGGATTCAAGCATGTATGTAATAAACATAGGGGTATAAATTCTGGTCCATCTGTGCAGCATTAGCACTACCACTCAATGCCAGTGATCCGAGTTCAGCAATGAGCTTGAGCCACTGGCGGCCAGCAAGGGGTAGGAAGATCAAGCATCCCAGAGGGTTTTTGCTTCCTTCAGGGAGGGACATCAGCCACTATGACTGCAAGACTGACACCTGTGGGACCACAGGCGGCAGTGTAGTTGGGTAGTATATGTGGGAGGGTGGATGTCGGCAGAGGAGTACGATAGCATGCATAGCGTGTGCATGCCTGGGCCTCCTAACATGCTGATGTCCTGTTGGCAGGGCTTGAATGGAAGAATGGCCCATGCACCATGAATCTCTGATGCACTTGGACCCCGATCACAGCTACTCTCCACATCAGGACACACAGGAAATCTCCACTTCCATGGCACTGGAGGAAGCAGAGGGTTGGTACCAGCTCAGCTGTACCCCACCACGAGGGGGAAGCTTGTAGGATTGAAAGTCCCCAAGGGTACATGGCAGAGATACTGGGGATAAAGATGGGTCTGCTGGCGGGGGTTCAGGCCTGGCTGAGCAAAGTATAAAAAACACAAGGGTACATTAAAAAAGACTCAGGGTGCATCAGTCCTGTCATTCAGAAGTGCTAGAAGATGGACTGCTGACAGAGAATACAATCAGAATACCAAGGCACGTGAATACTTTAAGTTAGCATTCTATCTTCAAGCACTGCTAAATGATCATAATGATACATTTTGATTCTTAGCCAGCATGTTTAAACAGTTGATGAATTAAATATTTTAATAAAAATCTTCCTCTCAGTTGGGAAAATATTGCAAATGGAAGCGCCTAACACTTTACTCTTGGAAAGTTTTTTGATACTATCCATAAGGCTTTCACAAGGGTTAGAGTGTCAGTTAATTAATTGCCCTCTGTTAGCACTATGTCACTCTGATATACCATGTGCCTCAATATGTACATAAGGGGGATTAACAGACTGTTACTCTAACCCCTGGTCTTGATTTATTGCTTAATATGTTACTCCTTGGAGTTCGATTAATAATCAGTTTATTGGCCTATATGAGCAACACTGCAATCGACCCTGGCTCATGACACATTACCCTTCAAGTATGCAAATAACAGACAGCATAAAGATTTTTTTAAGTTTTTTTTCTGTGTGTTAATTTAGCACTCATGAAAGGTGCTGGATTGACAGCTCTAGAACCTGAAGTCCTCTATTTATCCACATGATAAGCACAGCATGAGCGATCGCAGTGCATGCTTCCCCACACTGCCCTGCTGATGTGCCTCAACACTGCCATGGAGGAATCACCACGTAGGTGAGAGGGTAGTTCAGACTCCATGCCCGTTCAGTCCTTGGCCTCTCATGTGAGATTGCTAACAAGTGTGCCAATTGGTGTCAACTGTGTTGGTGGTTTCTTGATGTGGACACTTGCCCACTGGGAAATGGACTGAGACCACCACAACTCATTTTACATAGGCCAGTGAACAGCCCTCTAGTGATAATGGCTTTTGATCACTTCCAACATGTGCTGGATTTGAACCCTTGACCTAGTTGAAAGAGACTCCTTTTATTTTATTTTTTTATTTTATTGAAATCTAGGATTACAAATACCTTTGAGCAGGAACTGCTCATTTACAAAGGTTCCACGTCGAAGGAATGGGGATATACATACATACAAAGGTCAACATAATAATACATAGTTACACAATAAAAAGAAGTAAGACACTGAGGCTTAGGAAATTCCAGTAATTCAAAATGTGCCAAATGTTAGGTAGCATGACATACCAGCCAAGGGCAATCTTAGAAATAAGCACTGCAGGTGAGAGGGAAGGGGATATGCAGGCAGGAAGGCCATTGTCGGAGGGTAGAGGGTGAGGGTAAGAGCTCTAAAGGGGAGGGAGGGAGGGATAAAAGTCAGGAAATGCCTGGGGGGGAGGAAAGGGAGAGGGGGCAAGGGGGTAGGCAGATAGAAAGGGGCAAGGTGGGGAGAGGTAGCTGTCAAGACTGAAGTGGAGGGCAGTGAGCGGTGGGCCCCTGATTAGGCGAGGCAGTCACAATGACTAGTTGAAATGAGATGAAGTCGGAGTTGTCTCTTAAAAGGGCCAAGAGCAGCAGCAGCAGTGAGAGTTTCTTTGTTGAGAGTATTGTACTGCTGTGGTGCTCTGTGGGCAAAGGCCCTCTGGCCCATGGTAGTCCAGCATCTGGGGACAAGGAAGGTTAGTTGTTGTGAACTTCTAGTTCACTGGGTGCTGTGGTGGTCAATGAGGAGCTTTTCAATGCCCGGGGGCATGACTCCGAGGAGGACTTTTTTGGCCAAGAGGCAGGTTTAATACTGTATCCGGCTGATGAGAGGAAGCCATCCTGCCCGAGTGTACAGGTCACAAGTGCGTGTAAGTCGGTCAGCCCCAGTTAGCAGCCTGCATGCTTTGTTGAGTGCAACTGTAATTCTGCGGAGGGCAGAGGCGAAGGCAGAGCCATAAATTGCTAGCCCGTAATTGATGATGGAGGTGACAGAGTTGTTAATAGCCAACCGGAGAGTGTCAGGAGTCATGCAGTGTTTGTGCCTGTAGAGCAGGCCTATACGGATGTTGGTGGCTTTGGCAACAGAATCTATGTGCTGATGGTAGGAGAGTGAGCTGTCCAATGTGACACCTAGGTATTTAAAATCAGGAACGTTTTCAAGTAAGGTCCCTGTTTGGTTTAGGATGGTGAGGTCACGGGATTTGTACTTGCTTCTGGCATTGTAGAAGGTCATAACCTTTGTTTTGCTGTAGTTCATGACCAGTTTGTGTGACTGGAACCATTCTTCGATGCGCATGAATTCAAGCTGTAATTGTTTCTCAAGGAGCTCTGCGTTTTGGTGGTTGGTGAACATAACTGCGTCATCAGCGTAGAGCAGTAATTTCTGGTGGCAGACACTGGGAAGGTCGTTGAGGAAGAGGCTGAAGAGTAGTGGCCCCAGGATGGACCCCAGTGGGACCCCTGAAAGGACTGGCTTTTCTTCCGAGGTGACACCGGCAATCCTAACCCGCTGGACCCTCTTCCCAAGGAAGCTTGAAAACCAGAGCAGCGCTTCATTGGAGAGCCCAATGTTTGATAATTGCTTGAGTAGGAGGGTGATTCACAGTATCAAAGGCTTTTGTAAGGTCGATGAATACTGCCCCTACACAGTTTCCTTGATCGAGCGTGGTATGGATGAAGCCCGTGAATTCTAATAGTGCAGTGGTGGTACTGTGCCCTTTTCAGAAACCATGTTGCTCAGGACACTGGATGTCGTATTTTTCCAGGTACGTGACTAGTTGGTCTGAGGCAATGCGCTCCTTAACATGCTATCAATCCACTTTTCCATCCATTTCCCCATGACTTATTTATTTCTGTGTTCAGTACATTCAGGAATACAGTACTTGGGACAACGTAAAGAAAATGTCAACATTTGGGCTCTGTGATTGTATCACTCCTCAAACAAGCATAGCACCACTGACAATGTATGTGCTACAGTAGCTCAGCAGGTTGCACACTTAACTCTAAAGCTGGTAGATCAGAAAGTTGTGGGTTCTAGCCTCACACCAGGAACCTGTGGTAAAATTCAAATGCTGACACTGTAGTTATTTTTTTTTTGATTTATTGAATTTTGTTGACTGGGTAGGCCCACTGAGACTAAACGTCCCTCTTTCAGGGGCAACCCAGGTTTAATTACATTGAGGCATAACAGAACAGACTTTATTCATTCAGACATTATTGAGATTGCATGGGGTTATTTACATCCATGACACAAAAGAAAAGTTATATACAGTTGGAGTTCAACAATGGTATGCAGCATAAGTGGATCCTGAGGTGCTGTCTTTCAGATGAGGTATGAAACTGCGGTCCTGTCTACCTGTTCTGGTGCTTGTTCAGGTGGATGTAAAGATCCCATGGCATCTCTCAAAAAGAGTAGGGGAATTTGTTATTAAAGCATTTATGAATGGCCCAGTGGTGTGGAGGGCTGAGGTGCTGGGCCCCTTACCTATTGCCACACCGGCAACCTGGGGTTGGGAATGGAACCAGGTTGCTCGGGGGCCGGTGGGGTGAGGAGGGTTCAAGTATCCCAATACAACTCTCCTTCCTCGGGGAAGGGAGTTAGCGTGGTGTGCTGCTAGCCTGCCACCCAGCGATGGCTGGGTAGCAGCACACACAAAAATGTCAGCAGAAACAGGCCTCACAGTCTATTGAGTCTGCTCGATTGTGCAGCTAGCCCCTTAACTTGCAGCTGCCCCACCCGCCCCTCCCATCCTCACAATTACCCCCACTCTGTCCCATCCCCTCTTAAAACTGTCTATCTTGCTACAGGCTACCACCTCCTCCAGCAGAGTATTCCACTTATCCATCACCCTCTCAGTGAAATAATGTCTCCTGACTTCCCCCTGAATCTTCCCCCCTCCAATCTCATCTGGTGCCCTCTCGTGACCCTCCCTCTTCTAATCTGGAAATTCCCTTCTTTACTAGCCTTGTTAATCCCCTTCAAATATTTAAAGGTTTTGATCATGTCCCCCCATCCCTCCTCTCCTCCAGGGAATACAAGTTCAGCTCACCCAGCCTCTCCTCCTAGAAGTATCCCTCTAATGCCTGGATCATCTTTGTTGCCCTTCACTGCACACCTTCCAACAATCTGACATCCTTCTTCAGGAATGGGCACTATCACAAACCCACTCAGCAGGTCAGCCCTCTACTCCCAAAGTGCCAACCTCCGAGCTCAGTCTTGTGAACAGTTAACAGAAACAGGGTAACCCTCCTGTCTGTTTTGTGGGTTCGAATCAACCTTTGGTCTCAGTTCTGGAGGGATTCAAACTGTGAACCTCTTGCTAGCGTACCCAATGCACAGGCTCAGATAATTCTGTCTTCGGGTGGCCAGATATCTTTGCCTACGAGCACCTAACCAGGTGTACAAAATGAACCCTTAAAAACTCTAATAAAGACCTCAGATTACTGTTATCTTTTTCCAGTTTGGTATCACCATTCAAGCTTATGCACAGTGTCTTCTTTAACCATATATACTCCACTTGTTAAAGAAAAGAAATTCAAAGACAGACCAAGTAGGCTCTAAAAATAGAGTTTTACTAAAACAGATAAAAATATATAAAACATAAAATACAGAACCAATATCACAAGAACCAGACAATCTTTTAAAAGAACAAGGTTTTAACAGTGCAATTCCTATTACAGTACTTAGAGTTTGTCTCTCTCTACCTGTATACTTGCTTAAAGTGCTCAAAGATGTTTCTTTGTCAGAGTGTAGATAAAAGAGTTTCTGAAGGAAAACAGAATACTGTTTAAAAAACTGTCTTGGCCAACCCCTTTGTGTGAGGTCACCTAGCTCCTCTTCTGTATATTAGAAGTCATACACCCAGGATATTTTGTCATTTTAGAAGGAAAGTTAATTAAGGTTACATCAGCAGAAACTCCTTTCCCCATGTGACTTCCCCAATCAAGTCTGTAAATTTCCTTTCATCTATGAGCAGTATCCCCTCTCACACAGACATCAAAGCATTTATGATTTTGCACCAGTGTGCTAAACCTGGTTTTCCTCCTCAAAATGTCATAAAAGGGATACTGATTTCCCTCTTAGCATTTAAAGCTATATTTAACTTAGAAAAACAGGAGATTCTTGATTAAGGCCTGTTCTAGTCTGTAATTAGCTTCTGGCCTTCCAGGTAACACCTTGTATCTAAAACCAGTGTGTGTGTGTGTGTGATCTCACATGTTGTCTCAGCATCTCTCATGAGAGATAGTCCATAACACATTTTTATATTACAAAAAATCATAGTGTACTCAGAACTAGCTGTCCATGTGTCACAGGCACCAGTACTGCATGCAGTATTCCAGGTGCGGCCTGACCAGTGACCTTTAGAGGGGCAGGATCACCTCCCTATTTCTGGGGGAGATTTCCCTCGCTATACATCCCAGCATCCTGTTGGCGTCTGCTGCCACCTTCCTACACTAATCTGAGTTGTTTATGCTCCCCTTTATAAGCACCCCTAGATATTTTTCCTCCTTGGTGCATTTTAGCTGTACACCCCCCAGCTGATAGCCCCTCCCCTGGTTGTTAGTCCTAAAATGCAAGACCTTCCACTTTTTCCCGTTAAACCCCATCTGTCACATACATGGCCACATGCAGGTCACCAAGCAGGGAAAGGAACCCATGTTCAGGGCGCTGGGGCCATCTCCACAGAAGCAGAGCTTGGATATTACTCCCATTGCATGTCCATGGGTCGAAGGGAGAAAATGGGGAAAAACCATGCCAGATGGCAAGATGAATGGCTGACCCCCCCACCACAGGCCCCGCACCGGTGGCTGGGTACAACCATAAATCTTGTGGCAGAGGATGACGGTGGAGATGTGTCCCAGAGGAGCTGAGTGATGGAGCTGGGGGGGCAGTCAGAAGGGGGTCACCAGGGGAAGAACCAGGACCACCGTCTCACCCATACCTGTGACCTTTATGCTCAATCTGGATGGCACCAACTCTACAACCATATTAAGTATCTCACCTGTACCATGGCGAAAAAATTTACCTTGGCCTAGCCCTCCCCAGGTGTCCAAGCCCTGCTCTGCCATAATACCAATCCGCGTAGCACCAGGAGTTCCAAATTGCAGCTTCTGCAAATTTCCCGCTGTCACACTATGCAGGGTCAACGTTCTTTCACCTACAGGGTTCCCCTTTGGCTGAATGGTCTCAGCACCACCATCGCCTCTGCTCCAACACTTGCTATGTTTAAAACCAGGCTCCAGCTCCATCTCACAGCCTCCAGCTCCTGTGATTGTCACTCCTAATTTCAGATGCACCTGCCACCTCTGATAGCCTTTCTGTACCCCTTCATAGCACTTATCTTCTACTGCCCATCCCCTCTGCCCTATCTCCTATCTGCCAAATCTCTTATCTGCCATATCTCCTCACCTCCCCCTTGGACTCCTACTCCCCCCCACTCTCCCTTCTCCTCCCCTTTACCTGCACTTCTCCTCATTTGCCTGACAAATACCTCTGGCTGCTAATACGACCACCCCACCCTGCCTCTCCCCCTTGTTTCTGTGCCGCCTCCTAGTGGTTACTCTCTAATTGTTTTTTTAAATAATAACTGTTCTAATTGTTCTGTATCTACCCACAATTTTGTTATTCCTATTGTTTCCAATTTGTACTGTGATCACCTGCAATGTTGTTATTTCTATTGCAATGTTATTTCTTTTGCATCCTCTGTGCCATTCCTCAACTGACATGGAACCTTTGTAAAAGAGCCTTGGCTCAAAGGTATTTGTAATCCTAGGTCTAAATAAATAAAAATAAATAAATAGAATATGAAAGAAAGAAAAACAAAATATACCAATAGAAAATATATACATCAATACATTACATCATAGAAACAAAAGGAAACTGCAGAAACAGACTGAATTAATTAGGCTAATAGAAAACATTAATACATCACTGTCTGCCTAATACATCATAGCAGTAACCTAATTAATTAATACAGGTGAAAAAACAGAAAAAGCATATAAAACTCAAGACAGGCATACAACAAAAACAAAGGAAAAATTGCAAACCCAGCCAGCACAGACCTGTATATGTCTCACAACCACACCACATTTTTTTAAAACTTCAGAAACTGTACCTTAGGCAGTTTCCTATATTCATACTGTCTAATGGCTTGTAATGCCTCAATCATTTTGATAATTCCGGAAATGATAATCTCCCTTTGTTGCAAGTAAAACTTGCATCATGCATGCCAAATACACTATTTTATACAAGCAAAAAAAAACAGAGGAATTTCCTCACTGTCTTCGTCAAATTTTCCCCAAAAATACCATCACCAGTTTAATCTGGTTCAGTTTCAGCAGGTTTCCACCTATACCGACCCCCTGGCCCCTGGACAAGGATGAAAAGAAAAAGTTACTCACTGTACTAATGTTGCTTCTTCTTTAGGGATCTATCAGTACAATAGTAGTTACAAAGTGCAGCCATACCAGAATGGACCTGACCTTTTCAGCTGTTAGAGCGCAAGTGCCACCACTGCGGCTGGCTAACCCCAAACACTGTGAAGACAGACAAGCAATGCATGCGAGGAGACTTTGTTTTGCTTTGCTTGCAAAAATGTATTGCACTAATAACACTGGCTGGTGTTGGACAGAGCAGACTACAAAACTGCAAGGTGCCCCGGCGCTTCGCTTGTTAGAGCTTTGTCAGGGGGTAGGCAGTTCAAGCTGAGTGAACCTTTTTTATAGGATATCAGGCATGATGTCATAAATGTAAGCCATTTTCATATTTACATTGATAGCTGCCATGACAACCTCACTTGACCCCTTGCACCTTGAAAAAAAATTATATATTTTTTAAAAGGGCATACAGTGCTATCATATACAGTGGTAGTTGCCGAAAAGTTTCCTACCTCGAGGTACCACTGAGGTAATTTGCATTGACTGTAATGTAATCCTGTCTCATTCTGCCTCAGTATACCTAGGTATACCTCAGTACTGCAAAACTTTTCTATGACTACCACTGTATAAATGCATGACAAATTTACACCTACACCAAATACATTTATAGTAGTGCACAAAAACTAGTGAAACATAAGGTACAAATATTGGGGGTCTGAAAGGAGCATTTAAACAACAATTATTAAATCCAGAACCTTTCATATAACGTTTTTATTTCACACACTGTTGTAAAGTATTGGCAGCATTCTTTTCAGTTTTTAGCATTTTGCAAATATAATCATGAACATGAAGGAATTAATAGTGTTGCAATTGTGATAGTGATACTGCAAAACTGCATTTGTAGGGGATCTAGAAAAGAGAGAAAGAGAGAAACATTATTAATATATGTAAATCATATTACAGTTCAGTCACTCAAAATCACTCAATTATTTCTCGAAATCTCCACTAACAGTTACATTTTCTCATTCATTAATATCACTCTATTTCTCAAAATCTCCACTAACAGTTACATTTTCTCATTCAATATTAATTCTTGAAGGGGGATTCCTATGATTACTACAGAATTCATGATTATATACAGACAGCTGTAGGAAACTGCTTAACATTATTACAATTACAAGAAGGGTTTTAAATCCCAGTCTTCATTCAGTCCTTTGGGTCTGAGGCTATTCAACTTGAAAATCCAGAATGTTTCCCTCTGGATAACCTCCTAAGTCTGTCTCCACCCCTTTTGTTTTTACCAACCCATGCAAGGCCCATGAACTAAATAGCTTTTGGGTTACAGCTGTGACAGTCATGAAAATGTATGCCCTCTGGCATTTCAAACTGTGGATTTCAATTCTTCTTTTTTTATAATTAAAAGTTTATTCAGTTTTTTTTTTAAAGACCATACGTATAGGTACCATAACTTATAACTCTTTACCACAAAGAATTAAAACTTATATACAAATATAAATAAGTGAAAAAAGAAACTAATGCCTACTATCTGCAATGTTAATATATAATCAATGCCCATTTTCAAACCAGGATTTTTACAATACTGCGAGTAAAGGTATGGGGTCCAAATGTTTTGAAATGTGTCCAGTCTGTTAACACTAATGTAAGCCAGCCTTTCATAGCTAGCTCGCAAGGCAATATCCTGAAGCCATTCTGTACTGATGTACTTTTCCAGTGTCTGAAAATAATATTCTTTTCTTCAATAAAGGCAACATGCAACCAGAGCTTCTGCAGATTTGAGACATTAACTGCATTAGAGGAAAGACCCAAAATAATTTTGTTGGCTGTGAATGTTACAGCCACCTGTATTACATTCTTATAGGCCAAAATCACCTCTCTCCAGAAGGGAGCCAAAGCTTCACACAAACAAATTATATGAGAGATGGACTCCTTGTTTTTATGGCATCTCCAGCATAAGTTATCAGTCAAAAAGCCTAATTCTAGTATTTTGCAAAGGGTGTAATGCCATCTGTGAAGAATTTTAAAACTGAGTTAATCTTCCTTTGGCTTCTCTACAGGCCTTAACGGTAATACCGAAACAGTTGTTCCAGTCTTCTAAGAGAATTTCTATTTCAAGTTCTTGTTCCCATAAGGGAATCGGAGGTTCAATAAGATTACATTTTGAATCCATCATCATCTTATAAATGACTTTGTATCCCTTATTTGTATTAAAAATTTTGTTGAGAACATGAGTGGTTCGGAAGAAGAGTGTGGGCCCGATTCTTAAAGCTCCATGGGGTGGCACAAGGGGCTTGCATCCACATGACTGACACACAGTGCCCATTAAACCAAAGGCTGCCCTGAGAGCAATTCACAAAGCCAATCTGTGCCTAGCGCATGCAGCCTGCGCCAAACTCTGCCAGCGGCACCCTTGTACCACACACTCATGCTGCAGCATGGCACCAAGGGATTGTGGCAGACACAAGCAGCCACAACCCCGAATTGCAATTCACAAAACTCCACCTGTGGTACCATTTCTAAGTACTTTGGGCCAGCACTAGCTGATGAAGGGGTATTTATAAATATCACCACCGGAGGCGTTGACCGGGTAGCGGCAATGTGCTGTGGTCCCCCCCTCCCAGAACCATTTGTTGTTACATAAATAAACATCACCCCTGTTTTTCTGGCAGCCTAGTGGCCCCCCCACTCCCCAAAAACTGATCATCATTGTAATAAATAATATGGTGAGGAGACCCTGTTCCTTGGCAGTGCTCCCCCCGATCGCAATGACCCTGTAATCAGTGTAATAAGTACCACCACTTGGTGGTCTAGTCACCACCCACTACACCACAGTGGCCGGTGCCTGACCGCCACCCCCCCAACCCCTAAGGGGCTGGCAACTGGCAGCCGCCTCTCACCACCATGGCCAGCTGCCGACTGAGTTCTACTTGAGCGATACTGTACATAGCACGGCTCAGCGACTGACAGCAGCTGGCAGTGTGCTGAGCAGCTACTATATACAGTAGGTGCCCAAGCTGAGCTCAGTTGGTGTCTGGCCGTGGTGGTGAGAGGTGGGCTGTGCCAGTTGCCTTCTCTCTTAGAGGTTGGGGGGGTGGGGTGGTTGGACACTGGTGTGTGGTGGGTGGGTGACTAGACCGCAAGGTGGTGGTACATATTACACTGATTATGGGGTCATCACGATGAGGGGGAACTACCAGGGAAAAGGGTCTCCTCTCCATGGTATTTATTGTAATGATGATTGGGGTTCTGGGAGGGGTGGGGGCACTAGGCTGTTACTTTTACACTTATCATAGATCGGGGAGGTGCCACTAGAATACCAGGGACACAGGGTGATTGTTTCATTCACCATGTTCAGGGATGGGGTTGGGGGATCTTCTGTATGTTGCTGCACATTGCAGCAGGCTTGTGGCACCCTGTCCAGGTGCGCCATCTTTGGGACACACTGCTAGTGTTGCCGCAAGCCGAAGGACTTTGACACCGGGACCCTGCCTATTTGAGAATTGGGTGCAGGGTCCATGGTGCACAGGTGATCTGTGCAAGCCACCTTTGGCGCAGCTTGCGCCCAGTTTTGAAAATCGTCCCTATAACCCTTAATCAGTTTAACAACAATGGGCCTGATTCACAAAGCCCCTAGAATGATGCAAGGTGCCTGCGTCAAACATTAAAGATGCAAGTTGTGTTAAAAGACGCCCCAGGAGCAATTCAGAAAGGCAGCCTCCATCAGACACAGGCTGCATGCACCACAGGTAGCTTGCACCAGCCTTGCCCCAACAACAGGGCTGCGGCATGGTGTTAGGGGGCTTGTGGCAGAGGCAGGCTGCCATATCCCCCCTTACAGTAGTTACAAAACCCTCCCAGAGGGCTACATTCTACATACCCTTAGACCAGCCAGGGCTGGTCTAAGGGTACTCAGAATGGGCTCTGGGAGGGTTTTGACAGTTGTGGCCATGTGCCGTGCACCCCACCCCAATCCTTGTTAACAATAGACCAAATATCCAGACTGGTCTAGTGGCCCCTAATTGTCCCTGATCCCCGATAAACAATGTAACATTTAAACCTAGTGGTCCCCAATCATCCCTGATCCCCGATAAATAATGTAACATTTAAACCTGGTGGTCCCCAATCATCCCTGATCTCCGATAAATAATGTAACATTTAAACCTGGTGGTCTAGTAGTCCCCGATCATCCCTGACAAAAAAGAATATAACATTTAAACTTGGTGCTCTAGTGGTCCCCCGATTGTCCCCGATAAATAATGTAACATTTAAATTTGGTGGTCTATGTACACAAAGTAGCCTATTATGTGGACGACCTGCTCCCCTATTTCTCCCATCCGGAAGACTCTCTGGAATTACTTTCTGAGATCTTAGCAGACATTGCAAGAGTATCCGGCTACACAATCAATCAGGCAAAATCAGAGGCCCTAATAATTAGAGCCCCCCAAACTGAAATCATACAACTATAGGTGGAATAAACCCTCAATAACATATCTTGGAATTCAAATCCCTGCCAAACTCGGTGACCTATATACATTAAACTACCAGGTGGTAACCAAGCAGATCCAATCAGACCTAGATAGGTGGCTACCTCTGCCTTTATCCCTTATCTCTAGAGTCCAGTCATTACAAATGAATATTGTTCCAAAAATCCTTTATTTAATGCAAAATATTCCTCTCCCCCTACCCAGAAATATCTTAAACACTGGGTTGCACTATTCAGGAAATATATCTGGGTGGGTGGGATACCAAGGGTTGCATTACTTAAACTCCAACTTTCTAAGGACTGGCCCTACCTAACATATATCGATACTGGCTCGCAACATTAATATTCCATATGGTTGCCTGGACATTCTCTGGTACCGCGGCCCCAATGTAAGTCTTGCTGGAACAATCAATGGCAACTGTTCACCTAGACTCCTCTTTAATATTCCAACCTAATCAATTGAAACAACCCACAGCTTGCTCTACATTCACTAAAGCTATATTAAATAGCTGGGTTAAATTTCTGGCTTTACCAGAGAACTCCCTGCTGGCAGACTGGATGGGAGTTCCAGCACAAAGTCCAGACTTCATACTAGCATTGACAGACCCCACCTTCAATAACTGGTGTTCCTCAGGATTATCAAACACTTCCAGATTCTATGAGGCAGGGATCTTTCTAAGCTTTGACTAACTCCAAAATTTATATGACCTTCCACGCCGTGATTTCTTCTGGTATCTGCAGCTCAGACATTACCTAGCCCAAACAATAGGGTTAGTGATCCCACAAACAGAAATCTCTAGTCTACACCCCCTTTTTTTTTAACCTTGTATTTATCCTCCTACCTGCACCGTCCCTCCACTCTTTCAGCCCCCCTCAAGTAGCCTTCCTCAACGGCGCTCGGAGCTCCCAGAAGTCTGCTCCTAGAGTGTTCGCTCACTCAAGGACCCTAGGTATCCTAGCATACTTCGGCGGGCGAGAGAAGGACTCCCCAAACCTTCCCCCTCACAACGGTGGAGCGAACGGAACACAACGGAGTCTGCCCCGGTGACTGCCCATGACCCTGTCCGGCTTACAGGGGAATCGTCACCTAGGAGTGATGGGCTCCATTTTCACTTGTTCTAGTGAGCTCCCCCGATGTCGGCATGCAATGAGGGCCAATGAGCATGGAGATGCACTGAGATGCACCTCCTGCTCCGCCCCTCTGCCGACGTCTGCCCTATTCCTGTACTGCTACTCCCTCCTAACGCACCTTCCACCCGGGCTCCCCTAGGTGGTGGTATTGTGGCGGGAGCTTGCAGGTAACCCTCCCTGTAGAAGGAGAGCAGCCATTGGGCGCTCAATCCTTTTCCACCCCGGCCAACCCCCAGTGGCCCGTGCTCGTTCCTGAACATGGGTCGCCGGTGTGGTGCGAGGTAAGGCATCCAGCGCCTCAGCTCTACACCCCTTTTTGATACATATCACTGGAGGTGGAGACCAGAGCCATCTGGTGTCCCGGACATAGCAGGTACTCCAGAGTTCATCCCCTTTAACTGTTAATCTGGTACAATTCCAATGGCAGATGGAACTATCTCTAGAACTCACCCTGAGAGATTGGCAACAAATTTGGAGAACGCAACATAAAACAACAACTTCATACTCCTGGAGGGAGTTTGCCTGGAAGGTAGCCATTCGTTATTTCCGCACCCCCCAGATAGTGGCAAAATGCTCCGAGTCGAGGGACTCGGCGTGCTGGAGGGGATGTGGCTGTGAGGTATCCACACATACCCATGTGTTCTGGTCTTGCCCGGCCTGAGTGGATTCTGGGAGGGAATAGGCAAAGTTATCACTGATTTATTCACAGACTTTTGCACACTTACCCCTCAGGCAGCCATTCACCTTCTGTTTCCTAAACAGATTAAGCATAAACCACAAAAATATTTACTTAATATACTTCTCACTGCTGCTAAAAAAAAATGCATAACCAGGATCTGGTTGAGCCCAGAAGCCCCCACCATGACTTCTTTTGCAATTTATGATATTTACAAGATGGAGACCCTTACGGCCTGCCTCTAGGATAGAACATAGATAATCCTATCACATTGGACCCCCTGTTTCTTGCAAATAGCGCAAACCAGACCAGATATGATTCCTTGAGAGGGAAATTATGGATTTTGGAGCTTCTTCTTCTAGTGGGCCCTATCAGACTATTGAGATTTCCTGCCAGGCCAGTCCATTTATCTAACACTAGCAATCTAACTTAGTCTTGGGAGAAAGACCCTTTCCCGGTCTCTCTCAGCACCACTTGGTATCCCCCTCCACCATATAATTTGTAACTTATCACTAGGAAATATGCTCTCATAGATAGTATACAGGCTCAGATCATAGACATGGTTTTAGTAATGATGCTCATTAATTAATGTAGTGACAATAATGTATGAATTCATTTATATTGCAGATTAAAAGGCCAGAACTGATGTGAAGAACTGTGCCATTAATACAAATGTATGTATTAACTGTTGAATGAATTGAAAATGAGAAAATAAAAAGTAAAAAAACAACAACTTGGTGGTCTAGTGGTCCCTGATGGTCTCCGATCCCTAATAAAAATGTAACATTTAAACCAGGTGGTCTAGTGGTCTCCCGATCGTCCCCAATCCCCAATATACATAGTACAACATAAACCTGGTGGTCTAGTGGCCCCCCACCCTGGCAGGCAGTGTCCCACCCCTTCGCTCCCCCCAACCCAAAACAGAGCTGGAGACCGGCACAGCCCTCCTCACACCACTGCATCCGGACGCCGACTAAGTCATCAATAAGGAGCGCATACTGTATATAGTATGCACTCCTTATTGACAGCTCAATCAGCACTCTGGAGTACCCCCAGAATGGGTCCTTCGGGAGGGAGCCTGTCCTCCCAGTGGATGATGGGATATGTCCCAGGACGCTTCCAACCCAGAGTTATGCCCTGGATTGCCTACTAGAGTGGGGCCATCGGAAGGGGGCTCACCCTCCCATAGGAGGATGGGATACAGCTCCAGTGGTGCCTCAGGTTGGTGGTGTGGGACCTGTGGCACGAGGCGGGTGGCATCCTGTACAGATCCAGTTTTCCATGTTTCCATCCCAGGAAGTGGGATGTGCAATGACATCAGGGGTTTGTACGCTGATGTCTGCCCTGCCTCCAGCAACTACGAGCACCAGCTGTCAGACCCCTGGCCTCCACCAGGGTTTGAACGAGCTCCAGAAGCATTCCCCCCTCCCCCCCAGAGGAGGAGAGCAGTCCAAGGAATGCTCAATTGTCCTTCCCTCTGGCCAGCCCTCCAATGCCCAGACCTGCTTCTGAACCCGGGTCATCAGCGTCGCAAGTGGTAGCACTACCACTGTACCAGCGGGCCATCCAGAGACAGGGTAGTTTTAAGAACTAACAGAAAATTCCTCCCCAAAGTGGTGTCTGAAATTCATCTGACTCTATCAGTTACACTTCCAGTTTTCTTTACAGCAAAATCCAGCTCAGGAGCACATAAGCTTGACAGTCTACATAGAATCTGACTGCAGATAAGGACCACTTGGCCCATCCAGTCTGCCCATTTCTTCCTACTTACACTATTACATCAGACTGTGCCTGATCTACAGCTCTTTCTACTGCCCCACCTTCCTTTCCACTATGATTTATCTGTGCTTATCCCATGCATTCTTGAACCCCACCACTGTTTTTGCCCCCACCACCTCTGCTGGAAGGCTGTTCCAGAAATCCACCACTCTTTCTGTGAAGAAGTATTTGCTCACATCTGTCTTGAATCTACCCCCTCCAGCTTTGTAGCATGTCCCCTTGTTCTTGAACATCTTTTCTTCTGAAAAGATACTCTCCTCCTGTACCTTATTTATCCTTGTGGAGTATTTAAAGGTCTCTATCATATCTCCCCTCTCCCTCCTCTGTTCCAGGGTATACATATTGAGATCTTTTAGTCTCTTCTCATAGGGTTTTTGATACAGACCCTGCACCATTTTAGTTGCCCTCCTCTGAACCACCTCCACTCTATGTTCTTCCAGAGATGTGGTCTCCAGAACTGGATACAATACTCTAGGTGGGGTCTTACCAGCTGATCTATAGAGAGGCAACACAATCTCCCTCTTTCTGCTGGTGATACTCCTCCCTATGCACCCCAGCATCCCAGTTGCTCTCCCTACTACTTGTTGCACTGCCTGGCCACCTTTAGGTCATTCAATATGATTACCCCAGGGCTCTTTCCTGCTTGGTGGTTATCAACCACTCCACCCATTTTGTACGCCATCCCTGAATTTCTGTGCCCAAAGTGCATTATTTTTCACTTTTTCGCATTGAAACCCAGCTGCCATACCCTTGAACACAACTCTAGTTTCTCAGGTCTCTGCTCATCCTTTCCACAACTCCCACACCCGGAGTATCCACCCTATTGCAGATTTTGGTGTCACCACAAAGAGGCAGCACTTTCCTTCCAGTTCCTCTGCAGTATCACTTATAAACACATTAAAGAGGACCAGTCCCAACACTGATCCCTGAGGCACCCCACTAATCAGCCTCCCTTCTTTGGAGTGAACTCTGTTTACTACCACCCTCTGTCTCCTATCCTCTAACCAATTTCTTATCTGGTTTACCACCTTTGGACCCACTCCTGAGCTGCCCATCTTGCCTACTAGTCTCCTTTGTGGAACGGTGTCGAACACCTTACTGAAATTTAGGTAGACCACATCGACCGCTCCACCCTGATCTAGTTCCTTGGTCACCCAGTCAAAGAAATCTATCAGATTCATTTGACATGACCTCACCCTTGTGAAACCATGCTGCCCTGGGTCTTGTAATCTACTGGATTTATTTCACTATCCTTTCCTTTTGCACTGATTCCATCTTTCCCATCACCGATGTTTGGCTTACTGGCCTATAACTAACAGCCTCCTCCCTGCTACCACTTTTGTATAGTGGAGGTACATCCACCCTCCTCCATTCCTCCGAAACCACT
Source organism: Neoceratodus forsteri (assembly GCA_016271365.2). Taxonomy (NCBI): domain Eukaryota; kingdom Metazoa; phylum Chordata; order Ceratodontiformes; family Ceratodontidae; genus Neoceratodus; species Neoceratodus forsteri. The sequence goes on from CM028134.1 coordinate 687,758,082, forward strand.
CCTGTTTCCAATGAGCTGTTAAATGGAAATGTCAAATGTGCAGCCAGTATTTCCCTGAGTCTCCCTCAGTACCCTTGGATGTCACCTCATCTGTCCCCATTGCTTTGTCTACCTTCAGATTAGCAAGTCTCTTCAGGACTCTCTCCTCCAAAAAAGGACTAATGTCTACCTCCCACCCCCCAAAGCTTTTGTTACTTTTTTGCGGCTCCTCCCCTTCTCCTTCCTCTGTGAACACTGGATGTTAAGAGAGTTCTGACCTACTACTTGGATCACACAAAGAACATAAAGGCCCACTAATACTTAGTTATTTGTCATCTATAGTGAAGTGGGGAATGGTAAATCAGCATCCAAGAGAACCATTTCTCGTTGGATAGTTTCCCACATACAGTCCTATTATGGCAAAGCTTACAAACTGCCACCTGGAGGCCTTAGGGCTCACTCAACAAGGGGCACCTTTGCCTCTGTTGCAGCATGAAAAGGTATTTCCCTGCAAGAAATCTGTAAATCAGCTGCCTGGAAAATAGTACACACTTTCACAAAGCACATACGGTCCAGAAGGGATGCCAGCTTTGTCACTGCTGTCTTGCAGAACTTTTTCCCTAAATAAGTTCTGTACCCAACTTCCCAAGGCACTGCTATGGCATCTACAGTTGTTAAACAAAAGTGAGAGATTCCTGGGCTATGAAGGAAAAAATACATGTAATGTTTTCTTTCAAAGGGATCCCTCACTATGCTTAACAATTCCAATCCCTTTCTCCCCTTCCAGAACCTGAGAAAAGGTTCACACAAGTATTAGTTCCTTCTGTTTGCTTGAGCATTTTTTTTTACAGTGCCTTTACAATTGATATTCAGTTATCTAGCTTTTTAAACTGTTCACTGTTGCTAGACTTGCTTGTAGAGCAGAAAGCAGCTAACTAAAAGAAGCTACATTTTCTTATTAATTTAACACTTACATCTCAGCAGGAGTCAGTGTCTGTTGAGATTAAGCAAGACAGATACTTTATTAGAAGTGGAAAGGGTCTTATTTAGGGTTAAAAAAGAAAGAAAATAAAGAAAGTCAGTGTGTGTTCTGTGCTGTGAAGGGTACTGTATCAACTTACTTTGCTAAACCAGTAGGAGGAGAGAGAGCTTAATTGGGGGTGTGGCTTAGACACTATAAAAGCAGGTGACTCAAATTACAACTTCCTGTTGCTAGCCTTGCTTGTAGAGCAGAAAGCAGCTAACTAAAAGAAGCTACATTTTCTTATTAATTTAACACTTATATCTCAGCAGGAGTCAGTGTCTATTGAGATTAAGCAAGACAGATACTTTATTAGAAGTAGAAGGGGTCTTATTTAGGGTTAAAAAAAGAAAGAAAAGAAAGAAAGCCAGTGTGTGTTCTGTGCTGTGAAGGGTACTGTATCAACTTACTTTGCTAAACCAGTAGGAGGAGAGAGAGCTAAATTGGGGGTGTGGCTTAGACACTATAAAAGCAGGTGACTCAAATTACAACTTCCTGTTGCTTGCCTTGCTTGTAGATCAGAAAGCAGCTAACTAAAAGAAGCTACATTTGTGTTTACGCGTGTCTGCTGTGTCCGCTGGGCACGCTGAAACTGCTGGCATTAGACAAACTTGGATAAGATAATTTTAGCATATCCTCTACTTAGTAAATATACACCTTTAATAATGGAAAAAGAACTTAGTAAGTGTATGCAATGTTTGATGTATAGTGAGGGAAAGTATGGGAGCAAGTATGTATGTGCTAAATGCCATCTGATTACTACTCTTGAAGCAGAGATAGCGTTTCTGCTTAATATTAAACCAGTTTCTACTGATATTAGGGAATTAGAAAGTTACATTGATCTTATGGATGAACAACTTCATTCTAATGAACAATTTCCTTCACATTGAGGTAGCATTTCTATGCCTCCTGATGAGGAGGCAATTGTAACGACTAGTACTAGTATACCTGTTGCCTCTGCCCCCTCTTATAAGGTGGATGATTATCCGCCCTCTTCTCATGATAATGATGACTGGACCATTGTCACAAAGCCTCTTAAAAAAAGGAGGGGCGGTCAAATACACAATAGTGCCCCTATTGAAACACGTAATAGGTTTGAGCAATTGACTGTATCAAATAATGAAGTGCTACATGATTTATCCTGTGCATCACCCTCTGTTGATAACAATGGTTCAAAAACACTTTTCAATCAGGTGTTAATGCCCATGAATACTTGTCCTAGTAAGTCTCAAGCTACCAAATCAATACCTATTAAGTTAATCGCTCCAGAGTGTGTTAAACAATCATCTGTTTCTGATTCTTGTACCCCTACTGTCTCAAAACAAGTGTTAGTCCTGGGAGATTCAATCAGTAAGCACATTGACAGGGCGGTATGCAATAGTGACAAGAGCAACTGCACTTGTTCTAGCTTCCGTGGGCCCAGGGTATCTGACATTACCTCCATGATGCCTAAAATTTTACAAAATGCGGGGGAAAATCCACTGGTTATCATACATGCTGGTGTTAATGATATAAATAACACCCCATTTAATCAGTTACAACAGGACTATGTGCGTTATGTAACCTGTTACTTGATAGGGGATGCTGTATGTATATCTGAAATTCTACCTGTCCGAGAGCAACATCTACCATGGCCTAGAAAATCAAAGCCCTAAATGAATGGCTGAGAAAGTGGTGTTTTAAGCAGGGTATACCCTGTATTACCCACTGGGAATCATTTTCAGATTGTTCTTCCTTGTTTTGCTGGGGCGGTTTACATCTCAGTCGTAGGGGTAGTACACTTATGGGGAAAAGTATCACTAAAATCATAAATCATTGCTTAAACTAAAAACAGTGGGGGAGAATGGGTCTATTCCCAAGTCTCTGAATACTTACCAAAATATTATTACAACTAAATGTAAATTCCTAGCTTTGAATGCAAGATCTTTAAACCAACTCAAATTAGCAGAACTCGAAGCCAAATGTAAAACTTTAAATATAGGTGTGGTGAGAGTAACTGAAACTTGGTGGGACGTATCCTCAATTTGGTCCAGAGAAATTCCAGGTTATAAGTTATATCATAAAAGCAGATTAGATAAGCAAGGCACTGGAGTTTGTATGTACATACGAAATGATATTCCTTCTTTTGAAGTGTGTTCTCCCTTTTCTTTGGAAAGTATATGGGTTAAAATCTTATTGAAGGAGCAGTCCTATATAACTATTGGTAACATCTATCGACCTCCATCTGCAAATTCAGATTACACAACCGATATGTTTAAAGAAATTACACATTTTTCAGAATCTCAAGATACTGTAATATTTGGTGACTTTAACCTCCCTCATATTAACTGGGACTCATTCTCAGGACAGTCCTATGCCGAGAAAGGACTAATAGATGTGGTAGTTAGTACTGGATTACAACAACTTGTTACTGAACCCACTCGAGGTCCTAATATTTTGGATCTATTATTTACTAACATAGAGTAACAAATTAGCAATTTACAAATTTGAGATCCACTTGGGACCAATGATCATTCATCTATTCTTTTTGAAATTCAACAGTTTAAAACTACACAAAGGAAGTTATACTATACAAAAAATTATAACAAAGCAAATGTTTCTAAAATCAATGAATACTTACAAAACATAAACTGGGAATCTAATCTTCTTAATCGTACAACACAACAAGCTTGGGACTTTTTTAAAAACATTGTATATTATTTGGAAAATACCTTTATTCCATCTAAGAGGAAATTTAATAATAAAGGAAAAATTCCCCCTTGGTTCAACAAGACAATTAAAAATCAGATTAAAATAAAAATTTAACTTTTTAGGAAACTTAAGAATAGTTCTGTTCCATTTAAAACTACTGTGTTACATAAATAGAGACTATCTGTGAAAAACTAAAACATTCTATTAAATTGGAAAAATAAGCTAGAATTTAAACTAGCTCACACAAAGACTATCACAAATCTCTTTTCTCCTATATAAATAGTAAAAAAGGTGTATCAAGGACCATTGGTCCCATTATAACCAATGGCTCTTCTCTATCTGATATAGAAACCTTGAATCTCTTTAATAAGTACTTTTGTTCTGTCTTCTCTCAAAAATCACCTATTAGTACGTTTAAAGTTCACCACGTAGATTATCATAGGTTCTATCCAACTGACATTATACAGGCTATCAAAAAACTATAAAAAAATACTAGTCTGGGCCCAGACGGTATTCATCCATGGTTTCTGATCGAAACCTCTATAAATATTTCTATACCTTTGTCAATTATTTTCAATAAATCCTTACAAGAAAGCATTGTACCAAATGATTGGCATTCAGCAATAGTTACTCCCATATTTAAAAAAGGCAATAGAGGTTCTGTGCAAAATTATCGTCCAATTAGCCTGACCTCAGTGGCTGGTAAATTAATGGAACGAGTAATGAAGTCTCTAATAGATCAAGATTGTAAAAAATTAGGAATTTGTGATTCAAATCAGCATGGGTTTACTCCCAAGTATCCCTGCACCACCAATCTGATATTTTTTTATGATAATATAAGTACTCTACTAGATGTGGGTATCCCTACTGATGTAAATCTTTTGGACTTTAGTAGAGCTTTCAGTAAAGTCTCACATGAAAAACTCATTACTAAAATGCACAATCTAGGTTTGTCACCTGATATTGTCAACTGGACTTTAAACTGGTTGACAAATCGTTCTCAGAGAGTCAGAATTAATGATATCTTGTCTGATTCGGGTAGTGTGACAAGTGGTGTACCACAGGGGCCGGTCTTGGGACCAACATTGTTTAACCTCTTTATCAGTGATTTACAAACAGGGCCAAATAACTTCATAGTTAAATTTGCAAACAATACTAAATTGGGGGGCAAGGTTAATAATCAAGAAAATATTTCTGCATTAAAGAAGGATTTGGAAAAATTAATACTTTGGGCAAATGAAAATCATATGCAGTTTAATCAAGACAAATGTTTAGTAGTGCATTTCAGTGTAAATAATCCAAAAACGATGTATCATATAAACGGACTACCACTTCACTCATCAAATTGTGAAAAAGATTTAGGGATATATGTTAATAATAAACTTACATCAAATGAGCACTGTGTTAGAACTGCTTGCATGACCAATAGACTTTTGAGGCACATAAAATGCACTTTTGTTAATCACACTGAACAATGCCTTATTCCATTGTATAGGGCATACATTAGACCATATCTAGACTATGGCTCCCCTTTCTGGAATCCAAACCCAAAAAAAGACATAGCAATTCTTGAACAGGTTCCAAGGAGAGTAACTAGAATGATTCCAAGATTAACAAACTTGGATTATCAAAACAGATTAAAAGCTACTGGTCTCTTCTCTCTTCAAACTAGAAGATTAAGAGGTGATATGCTTATGGTTTTTAATTTAATAAATTCACCAGATCTAATGGAAAAATGTGGTCTAACATTCTCCGAAAGGAGACATGTTCCGAGACTACATAATAAACAGCCTGAAGTAAAAACTTATAAAACCAGCAAAAGGGGAAACTTTTTTCCAATAAGAGCATCCATTGTATGGAACACCTTGCCACAAGAATTGGTAGAGGCAACTAGTGCCACTGTCTTTAAAAACAAATTAGATGCTTGGTTGAGGGATAATAGATAAATAATGTCCCACATAGTGTGGGGAACAGTCTCGATGGGCTCTGGCCTTCTTCTGTTCTTTCATACCAAGTAATACCAAGTAATAGCATTTTAAAATTGTTCTGCCATGTTGAACGTTTAAAAAACAAATATGAATTATTTTTGATAGATTTTTGTTGCCATTTAGCTAGTTTAGTGGTCACTGCCCACACTACCTTTAGAAATAAATCTGCTGTTAGAATGTGAGGGTGAGTGTGACCACACAGCAGAGTGTTGAGTTTCATTCTAAGATTCTCTAATTCATATAAAATTCTAAACTCCAGGGCAGCTCATTCCAGGGGAATGATTGCAGTAGTTAGGCATAGTGAGAGATCCCTTTGGAAGAAACAACATCACTACGGTGAGTAATTTTTTCTTATGGTACTTTAGAATTAGAATGAAGTTCAAACTGCTCTGTGTTCATCCCCCCAGCATCCTAATGTCAAATTCATTTCTAAAGCTAGGGGGATCTGTGACCACCAAACTAGCTAAATGGCCACCAAGAGAATTTTTAAAATTTTGCTAACATTTTTAAAAATAGTAATCATTTTAAGGCAGAACAACAAAGTATATACAAAAAAAAATTGTAATCTGACCACTTTGCAACAATCCGAAAGGCATTGTAATAAGTAATGCTCAAACCAATAGAAAATGAATTATTCTTGTGTGAACCGATTTCCAGGTTCTGGAAGAAGAGGCAGGGTAAGGAACTGTGAATACTGCTGATGGATCCCTTCAGAAGAAACAACATTACTACAGTAATTTTTTTCTTCTAATCCCAGTATTCCATCAGTATGTATTCACAAAGTGCAAACTCCATAGCAGTACCTTGGGAGGTTGATTCCAGAATCTATTTAGGGAAAAGGTGCAAGACAGCAGTATCAAATCAGGCATTTCTTCTGGACTGTATGTCCAGACAGTAATGTTTTGTGAAGGTGTGTACTGCTTTACAGGTACCTGCTTTGGAAATTTCATACAGGGGGATGCTCCTTGCTGCTGTGACAGAGGCAGAGGTGCCTCTTGTAGGGTGTGCCCTAAGGCCTCTGAGGGGCAATTTGGCAGGTTTCTCATAACAAAACTGTATGCAAGAGACTATCCACTAAGAGATGGTCCTTCTGGATACTGGTTTGCCTTTCCCTACTTCACCATAGGTGACAAAAAGTGGAGTACTACTGGACTTGGCATTCTTTGTGTGGTCCAAGTAGTAACTTAATGCCCTCTTCATGTCTAGACAGTGGAGTTTTTCTTCCCCTGTGCTGGATTGTCCAGTAAAAAACACAGAAAGAGCAACTGTCTGATTCAGGTGGAATTCTGATACCACCTTTGCAAGAAATGTCCTGTTTGTTCTCATAACTATGTTGTTCTTGTGAAAGATTATGTAGTTTGGATCTGTGTAAAGGGCTTGGAGCTCACTCACCCTCCTAGCAGATGTCATCATGGCTACCAGGAATATTGTTTTCCAAGTGACATATTTTAGCACAGCAGTGGCCATAGGCTCAAAGGGAGCTTCCATCAGTTGGGCAATGCACATGTTTAGGTTCCAGGGAGTACATTTAGGTTCCAGGGAGGGACAGGATCCCTCACAGGAGAGTACAGACAATTAAGACCTTTAAAAATTCCTTCTGAAAATGGGCTATGAAGCAATGGACTTTTCTTCGCTAGCTGATGTGTAAGCTAAAACAGCTGCCAAATGTACCTTCATGGTTGAAGGCCTCAGGACCAGGGACTGCAGGTGAACCAGATAATCTAAGACTGTAGGCAGACTTTCCTGTATAGGGATTATCTTTCTGGAAGCATACCACATTGAAAATCTCTTCCATTTTGAAGCATATGTTTTCCTTGTTGCTGGTTTTCTAGAAGCCTTCAACACTCTCATTACTTCATTTGATAAGTGCAGGCTAGAAACCTCTAGCTCTTCAAGACCAATGCCCCAAGGAGTAGGGTTCTGAGGTCTGGGAAAGTTATATTGCCCTGAGACAGTGTCAATAGGTTATCTCTCAGTGGCAGGTTGATAGGAGGTTTGCTGGAGAGGGCCAGGACCATGGAGTACCAGGACTACCTGGCCCAGTCTGGTGCTACAAGGATCACTGTTGCTGACTCCCTCCTGAGCGTTATGAGTACTCTCAGTAAGACAGAGAATGGAGGGAATGCATATAAGAAATTTCCTGTTCAGTTCAGGACCAGGGCATCCTCTGGGACTGACCCCATTACTGGGGGTCTGCAACAAAAAAGTGGGAGCTGGTTGTTCTCTCGGGAAGCAAACAAATCTATTTCTGGTGTACCTCAATGTCTGAATACTAATGCCAGCAGTTGCTAGTTCAGGGTCCATTCATGATTTCCCTGGCTAATTCTGCTTAGAGAGTCTGCCAGGACATTGTCTTTCCCTGGCAGGTGTACTACAGACAGCTCTACACCTAGGGAATAAGCTAGATTCCAGATTTTCATGGCTTCTACACATAGCATTAAGGATCTTGTTCCTCCTAGTTTGTTTATGTAGTACATTGTTGCTGTGTTGTCTGGATCTGGACAGACTGACCCTGGATCTGAGAAGAGAATGCTTGCTTTGCTATGAATACTGCCCTGAGCTCCAGGAGGTTGATATGCTACTGAGTCTTCTGTATGCTCTAGCTGCCACTTACAGTGAGATCCTCTAGGAGGGCAACCCCACCTTATAAGTGAGGAATCTGTTGGGAAGATACTTGTAGGGAATTGCTGGAGGAAGAAAATACTTTCCCTGAGGTGGTCTTCTTCCATCCACCACTCTAGTACCCTTAGCAAAGTTTTTGTAACTTGCATTAGGTTGGACAGAGGATCCCATCTTTGAGACCAGTGATCCATTAGGTGAAACTGGATGTCTCTCATTTGGAATCTGACCCTTTGGTACCACTGCAATGGATGAGACCATGTCCCAAGAGCTGCATACAATCCCTTGCAGGCCTTGGCTCACTAATTCTGAAAGATTCTGCAGTGGAAATCAGATTTGCTACCCTTGCTTGTGGAAGAACAGCCTTCACTTGTAGGGTATCTAGCTCTGCACCTATGAAGTCCAGTACTTGATCTGGCTCTGTTTGTGACTGTTGCAGGTTTATGAGGAAGTCCAGTTTTTCCAGGGTGCTATCCACTAATTGAATAGAGCACCTCACCTCCTGCTGTGTTTTTTCTAAGACTAACCACTCATCCAGGTGGGGAGAAAACACCACACCTTGCCTTCTTAGGTATGCAGCCAGCACAGCTAAGCACTTTGTGAAAACCCTTTCTGCTGAGTTGAGGCTGAATGAAAGGGATGTGAATGGGTATTGGCAGCTCCCTAGCCTGAACCTGAGGTATTTTCTGTGGGTGGATCTGACTGGGATGTGGAAGTAGGCATCTTCCAGATCCAGTGACCCCAGTTTCCCAACTGCATAGATGGTATCTCTGAGCCCAGTGTAACTATTTTGAATCTTTCATTTTTTATATGTTTGATCAGATATCTCAGGTCTAAAATGGGTCACACTCCTCATTTTTCTGTGGGTCAGGAAATATCTGGAGAAGAGACCTTTGTCCCATTGTGAGGCAGGTACTTTCTCCACTGCTCTTGCTTGCAACAGTTTCTTTACTGCCAGCTCCAACAGAATTTTTTCTGTTGGTGCCTGAGGCAGGAAAAATTTTTCTTTCTGCAACTTGGGGAATTTTCTGAACTACAGGGACAATCCTTAGTCCACTACTTCCAGGACCCACTTGTATGTGGTGATTTCTGAACATTTCTGGAAGTGGTGAGCCAACCGTCTTCATACTGGCAATGTATGGGTGACCTGGGCTGAATTGTCAGGGGTTTTACTTCTGCTGGGGCTTAGGGGCTGGAGTTGCAGGTGCACGCCTCATGCCCATTCTGCTCCTACCTCTGTAGTAACTTCCTTGAGGTGGACACTCATAAGGAGCATAAGCTCTTGGGTAGTAACCCCTACTCCTGCTTCCCCTTCCATAGGGTCTGTAGGAAGTGGAGGCCTTCTCTTTCTCTGTATTGTTCCTGTAGACTGAGCAGAGAAGGGCACTTCGACCTTCTTAAATGCAGCAGACTGAACCACTCCCTCATAATCTGCTTGGGAATACAGATACTCAACCCCTGTCTGTCCACCGGATACCTATTTTTTTGTCAATGTCTGTAGCTGAGATAGGTGCTGACATGATCTTGTCAGTGGTTCTGTTGAGAGATTTGTGGATAGGAAGCAGCAATCTTCTTGTGGGAGCCAGTCCCATCATATCCAAGAGCTGGAGAGGAAGGTGTGCCTCTTTGCAGATGACATGAAGATCTGCAACAGGGTGGACACTCCAAGAGGAGTGGAAAAAATGAGGAGGGACCTAGGTAAACTGGAAGAATGGTCCAGAGTGTGGCAGGTGAGATTTAATGCAAAAAAGTGCAAAATCATGCATTTGGGATGCAAGAACCCAGGGGAGGATTACATGATGGGGGGGACAGATGGTTACCAAACAGAAAAGGGATGTGGGGATAATCATATCTGATGACCTCAAGGTGGCCAAACAATGTGCTAAGGCTGTGTGGAGAACCAGTAGGATGCTGGGGTGCGTAGGGAGAGGTATCACCAGCAGAAGGAATGAGGTGGTGATGCCACTGTACAGATAATTGGTGAGGCCTTATTTGGAATACAGTGTCCAGTTTTGGAGGCTGCATCTCTGTATGGATGTAGATAGGGTGGAGGCAGTTTAAAGAAGGGCAACAAAGATGGTACAAGGCCTGCACTAAAAGTCATATGAGGAGAAACTGGGAGACCTCAATATGTATACCCTGGAGGAGAGACAAGGGAGATATGATAGAAACCTACAAATATCTAAAAGGCATAAATAGGTATAGGAGGGTAGCATCTTTCAGAAAAGGAGATGTCCAGGAATGAGGGGGCATGACATGAGGGTGGAAGGGAGGTAGACTAAGGAGTAGCTTGAGGAAGTATTTCTTCACAGAAAGGGTGGTGGATGCATGGAATAGACTCCCAGCAGGGATGGTGGGGGCAAACACAATGGGGGGATTCAAGCATGAATGGGACATGCATAGGGAACCCTAGCAATAGAAACAAGGAGGTAAAGCCAGAGATCAAGTATGGTCTGTGGCTTTTACAGTAGGCAGGGAAAATGGGCTGACTAGATGGGCCTAGTGGTCCTTATCTGCCATCAATTTCTATGTTTCTATGTTGATCTCCTCTTCAGTCTCATGGGAAGGGATGTTGAGGGTGTTCACCATTTGCCTTACAATGAAGTAATGGGATGTGTAATCCTCTGAAGGCCTGGGAGAAGAGCCTGACTCTTGCTTAGGGGAACCATCTGGTTCCAGAGATTCCCTTTCCTCCTCAACTTCATAATACATTCCTGTTGCTCCTCCACAGGCATACAGGCATTTAGTATGGAACCAGGACCTGGGAAAGGGGGGCAGGCACATCTATAAAAAATCTCATCCCTGGAAGGTCTGGAAAAATTGCCTTGCCCTCTGTTGAGGGTATTTGTTTTGAGTCAACTGTCTGCTCCTTTCTTTTTCAGGAGGATTGACAGACATTTTCCTTTTTTAGTTTTCTCCTAAGCAGACTCCATTTCCAGTGCCTGCTCTGAGGCCCTTTTGCTTTTACTGAACTCAGTGGTCCCACTTTTGGACACCATTGTCTCTGATCCATCTTTTGTACCTTTATCTTTTTTTCTGACCCCCTTCAACAGGGGCTGCTGCTTACTTTGATGGGGCAGGACCCTCATCTGAGCTTTTTAGTGACATGGAGGCAGACTGAGAAGCCATAAAATCTTCTCTTATTTTAGCCTTTTCTTCTGTTTTTTAGGGCAAATGTTTTACAGAGATCACAATTTTTAAAATCATGGTCAGTACCCAGGCACGTTAGGCAAAGCTCATGGCAGTCTGCCCAGACAGGAGCTAAAAACAATTTGGACAATTTTTAAAACCTGTTGGCCCTGTTCTTTTCTTTTAGGCCAGTCAGTCATGCCACATGCTGAAGACCCAAAGAAATAGTTATCAGTTCCTAGATTTTAACAATAAGCAAAAACAGCCCCAAGTATGTAAAAAACAGGGGCTTAGATAATTATATTGTGCTTCTGCTCCATTAAAATAGAACCACTAATATTTTGTTTTTGTACCTCAGAACTGAAAATATATAGGAAGCGGCTCGGTTCACTCTGTAATGGAACTGATCATTAACTAAACAGAAAAAAACACTAGCAATAAAAGAAAGGTGGTGGTTATAGCAGAATTTTCTGTTTTATACAGAAAATAGCAGTTCCCCCAAGGTGGCAACTATGCTACATAGAGGCCTTCTTTAGTTCCTGGGAACTGATTGGGAACCACAGAAACCTCTAATTTTGACAATTAAAATAAATATACACCCTAAATAACACAGAGTACTGAGAAATAACAAAAATGAACTTAAATAATAAAAACTGTGAACCAGCCAGATGAGTGGAGCTGGAGCTGTACTTTGGGGCTGCTGCTCTTTTCAGCAGAGAAATAAATCTGATGTTAGGATGTTGGGGACAGCATGACCACAGAACAGTTTGAACTTCATTTGAATTCTAAAGTTCCATAATTACCATATCATAAGTTCTATCTCTATGGAGCTCAAGCATGTGGACTGATTGCACTTTGTGAATACATACTGATGGACTGATTCCTGGGGTTAGAATTGGCAGAATTGCATAGCCTTACTTTCCAGGACAACAAAAGCCACATATTGTACATATCACAGGCTTGATTCATTAACATTATTGTGTTCATTCCCTTTACTGACCATGGAGATGCTTAGCCACTGGAAGGAATACACTATCAGCAAATGTCCAGATTGGATTGGTTGGTTCATTGGTCTGGTTGTGGATATACTGGTGGTGTGAGGTGGTGATTGGGTCTTGTACCAAATCAAGCTAAGATGGAGTATTGCATTAGATCACAACCAGTGCTAGATTTATACATGAAGGCAGGCCAATTATGGTAATTAAACAACAACAAGAAAAAAGTCAATTGAAATATGAGTAGCTAAGCAAATGCTGTTCTAGGGCAGTAATCGTTATCTGTGACCATAATGGATTTGTTTGGGGGAGTGGGTGTAAACAGGTGTTGCTCTGTGTAAATAAAAGCCGATCAGTCTATAGAAGATGTCACTTTTTCTTTCAGTTGACATAACAAAATTGTTATAGGAAGAAATACACTGAGGCCCGGATATTCAAACTGTGCCAGGCTGTGGCGCAAGCCTGAGCGCAGCTCAACTTAGTTGCGCGGGGATGTGGCCTGGGCGATATTCAACGGAGCTGCGCTATGGCGCAGCAGCTTTGAATATCGCACCCTGGCCAACCCCACTGTGCATGGCGCAGTGGCACTGTGCCAGCGCAAGTGGCCAGAGTGGAGCATGGAGATGCGCTATCAGTGCCATTGCGCCATGCGCAGCACCTGCGATATTCAAAAGGAGACATGCAAATGGGGCCATAATTTATGCAAGGCCCACATGGGGCCATTTGCATGTCATTATGGCCCCATATGCATCCCATTAGCATGCAGGTGCGCTCGATCCCCCGACGACTTGTGCCTGGTGCTCCCCGCCAGGCGTCATCGGGATCGACACCCCTGCAGCCCGATCGCAGGCATTTGTCTAAATATAATCCTCATCTAATATCCCTGGTGGTCCAGTGGATGGCTATGTGCCCGATCAGGGCATCTGTCTACAAAACACATCCCCGTCCAATATCCCTGATGGTCCAGTGGACCGCTATGTGCCCGATCGCGGGCATTTGTCTACAAAACACATCCCCGTCCAATATCCCTGGTGGTCCAGTGGACTGCTATGTGCCCGATCATGGGCATCGGTATAATACACCCCCCCCGTCCAATATCCCTGGTGGTCCAGTGGACCGATCGGTGTCCGATCGCGGGTATCTTTTTAAATCACCCTCCCGCCAATATCCCTGGTGGTCCAGTGGACCGCACTCTGCCCTATCGTGGGCATCTGTAAAACCTAAAAAAGTCCTATTACCCTGGTGGTCTAGTGTACCCCTCCCACCCACCCAATGAGCCCCACTGCCCGCTCCCCGGTCAGCGGCGGGCAGCACCACCTGCCTGCTGCCCCGCGCCTCGACTGACAGCTCAGTGGGCTGCCGCCCGATGGTTCACAGCATGAGCCAATGGGCATGCAGCCCATACCGTACTACTCAGTCCAGATATGTGAATGATTCCCTGGTGGTCCAGTGGACCTCTATGTGCCTGATCACGGGCATTTGTCTACAAAACACATCCCCGTCCAATATCCTTAGTGGTCCAGTGGACCGCTATGTGCCCGATCGAGGGCATTTGTCTACAAAACACATCCCTGTCCAATATCCCTGGTGGTCCAGTGGACCGCTATGTGCCCGATCGCGGGCATTGGTATAATACACCCCCCCGTCCAATATCCCTGGTGGTCCAGTGGACCGATCGGTGCCTGATCATGGGCATCTTTTTAAATCACCCCCCCAACCACTATCCCTGGTGGTCCAGTGGACCGCACTCTGCCAGGTCGTGGGCATCTGTAAAACATGAAAAGTCCTATTACCCTGAGTGGTCTAGTGTACCCCCTCCCCACCCGCCCACTGGGCCCCACGCCCGCTCCCCGGTCACGGCGGCGGCAGCACCACCGCCTGCGCCCGCGCCCACCGACGACAGCTCGTGGGGCTGCCGCGATTGGTTCTGGCGTGAGCCAATGAGCATGCAACCATACCGTACTCAAGTCCAGATATGTGAATGATTCACATATCTGGACTGAAATGTAATACAATATAGAGCTACCCATTGGCTCATGCTGTGAGCCAACAGGTGTGCAGCCTGGCTGTCGATCGATGAATAGCAGGAGTGGCAGATCGTGAGTCCTGCATAGCAACTGACCCGAGGCAGGGGAACAGAGCTCCAGTGGGCGGGTGGGGAGGGGCACCTAGACCACCAGGGAACATATTATGTTTACAGATGCCCATGACCTGGCAGAGTGCGGTCCACTGGACCACCAGGGATAGTGGTGGGGGGGTGATTTAAAAAGATGCCCATGATCGGGCAGCGATCGGTCCACTGGACCACCAGGGATATTGGATGGGGGGGTGTATTATACCGATGCCTGCGATCGGGCACATAGCGGTTCACTGGACCACCCTGGATATTGGACGGGGATGTGTTTTGTAGACAAATGCCCTCGATTGGACACATAGGGGTCCACTGGACCACCAGGGATATTAGAGGAGGGGTTTATTTACATGGATGCCCACGATGGGGCATGGAGGGGGTGCTGCCAGGTGCGGCAGGAACTCGGGTGGCCACCCACAGGTGGCAGCTGCCGTGTTGCGCCCTGCAATGTGGCAGCTCACCTGTGGGTGACCATCATTTGTTCCTTTTTTTTTGGCTTAACTTTGTGCAGGCGCAGGTAGGGGTTGCGCATGCATGACTCTGCACATAAATGGGCTGAATATCGGACTGTGCAGGTTGTGCATGGGCCGCCCCCTGTGTCTGCATACATTCTGATGCACTCTGGTGCATCGGGATTTGTGCGGCGCACTTTTCCCTTTTGAATATCGCACTGGGGCGCATCAGTGGGTTGTGCATGGTGCAACACTGTTGCGCCACGTGCAACCCTTTTGAATATCTGGGCCTTAAAGTCTTGTATTTAATATCCTGGATAAAATGACAGAATGTGAGTCTCAAGCATCACTCAAGATGCAGATAATCTCTTCTTGTCACCTGGACAGAAACACAGCCTTGCTATGTATGGTTTCCCATGTAATATTATACATGTATTTATTGCCATACATGTAGGCTATAAGATATATAACAATTATTTTGCATATGGACTCATTTGTGAAAACACAAAAACAGAATACTGAATGGGCAACCATGCACAACTGGCCTATGCTGCCACAGAGGGGTTCTGATTACATTAGCCCTCAAGACAGTTTGACTGTTTTCTGGCTAGTAGGGTACATGGTCTGCTGTACAGCATTATCCTGTCGGCCAAGGGATTTCTACCTTTTTCTGCTCCACATGGATGCACAGTGTGAAGTGTCATTGTGACACACCAGTGGGTGAAATCTGTGGGGATGGAGTTAGGCATAGAAACTACTTTGACTGTGTTTGACAACTGAGTGTTGCATAGACAGGACTTACAAGCAGAACTGCTGCAAGGGTAAACTTTGCTATGAAGAAATAAAATAGTCTATGACATTCTGGTGGCCTCACATGGTCTGACATGATGTGAATAAACCAGGGACAAATAATTTAAGTACTCAGTCAATATATTTTATTGGGGGGTGGTGGTCGAATAAAGGATTGTGGAAGAGCAGGCAGGGGTAGAAGAGACCAGATAAGTGGCGTGGCTGCTCGTTTTACACTGTGTTCTGCTCATTTTTTATTTTTTATATTGAATCATGTGTTGAGTATGATGGACTGCACCTAATGAGGGAAGGAGTAAGAGCACTGGGACAAAAATTTGACATGTGCATCAGGCATTTAAACTAGGGAAGGGGGAGCTGGAGGCAAAGGACCCTATCAAAAACACCTTAGAAGATAGGAACTTAGACGTAACTCCCCCTAAAACAGAAATTAATCACGGAATGCAAAAGGGGACTAGCAGGAACACAAAGGGAGGTAAACAAACTCAAATGGTAGTGTGACTCAGTAGTATGCCTACTGGAAAGAAACTAGAAGTAAAACACAAGGTCAAGGGAGGAAAAATTAAAAAGTGGGTTAACAGACTGGAAAGCCATGTGCATAAATGCTTGTAGCCTAGAAAATAAAATCTCAGACCTAATGGCTGTGGTGTTAGAGGCTGACCTGGACATTGTTGCTGTGACCGAGATCTGGTACACAGGGAACCATGACTGGGATATAGCTGTGCCAGGGTACACTCTGTTCTGAAGTGATAGCAGAGGAAAAAAGGGTGGGGGAGTGGCTATCTACATTAGGGAGGAAATAAAAGCTGCAGAAGTACAGGGCATAAGGGAGGTAGGGAAGGCACTGTGGGTCACACTGGAAATGGGGAATGGTACTTCCATTCAAGTAGGTGTGATCTGCAGATCTCTGGCACAGGGGGAGGACTTGGACAATGCGCTAGTGGAAATAATCCACAGAATGGCAGCAGAAGGGGAGATATTGCTGATGGGAGACTTCACTTTGCCAGAAGTCAATTGGAGCACCCATACTGCAGCCACAGCAAGGAGCAGAAACATCCTGGAAGCTCTTCTAGGGGAGGGACTCAGACAGCTAGTGGTAGAACACACCCGTGAGGGGGAATATTGGACCTGGTGCTCTCCAGCAAAGAAAGGGTAATGGATGTAGAAGTGAGCAGTCACCTGGGGTCCAGTGATCACAGTATGGTATGGTTTAACATGAGGATAGTAGAGAAATCCAGCCACATAGACGCAAGGATCATGGATTTCAGAAGGGTTGATTTTGCAAAGATGGAGGTATGTCTAAAGAAAGCCCTAGGGGGTAGAGTGGGAAAAGGGAATGTAGAGAAACAGTGGGCACATTTTAAGGGAGCCATAATGGAAGCCACAAGCCTTTGCGTTAGGCAAATAAGTAAAACAAAGTGGAAGAAAAGCCACTCTGGTTCTCACAGGAGGTGGCAGGGAGAGTGAGGGAAAAAAAGACAGCATTCAGAAAATACAAGAAAACACAGAGGGAGGAAGATAGAGGAATTTTTCTGGAAAAGGTAAAGGAGGCGGGGAAAGCAATCAGAAAGGCCAAGGTACAGACAGAGGAAAGAATAGCCAAGGCAATTAAAAAGAAGACAAGACCTTTTTTTAGATACACTAGAGAGAAGAGAAAAACCAGGGGTGGGATTGTGAGACTAAAAAGAGAAGGGAAGGGGTCAGCAGAAGGGAACCAGGAAAAAGCAGAAATCCTGAACAAATATTTTTTGCTCAGTGTTCATGGTAGAAGGGGACGGGGAGGGACCACAGCTAGGTATAAGAAGTACAAAGGGGAGGAGTGTAGTACCAGTCTGATCACAGTACAGGGAGTCCCAAAGGAATTAGAAAAACTGAAACTAGATAAAGCAATGTGGCCGGATGGAATACATCCCAGAACTGAGAATTCTAAAGGAACTAAGAAAGGAGCTAGCAGGACAACTGATGGCCGTGTTCAACAAATCATTAGAAATGAGTGTGGTTCCGGCAGATTTGAAGCGGGCGAATGTTGTCCCTCTCCATAAGAGCGGAAGCAAGGAAGAGGCTGGTAACTATAGGCCAGTCAGCCTAACCTCAGTGGAAGGAAAATTAATGGAATCATTACTCAGGGAAAGGATTGTGTCATACCTTGAATCCAGCAGATAGCATTCTCCGAGGCAGCATGGTTTCATGGTAAGCAGTTCTTGCCAAACAAACCTGATAGATTTCTTTGACTGGGTGACAAGGAAGATTGATTAGGGAGGGGTGGTACATGTGACCTACCTGGATTTTAGCAAGGCCTTCGATACCATTCCATATAAAAGGCCAATAAACAAATTAAGCAGCCTGGGAGTCAGATCCGGGGTGGTTAACTGGGTTAGAAATTGGCTGAGTGGTAGGATATAAAGGGTGGTAGTGAACGGAGTTCAGTCCATAGAAAGGGAGGTGACAAGTGGGGTGCCTCAGATATTGGTGCGAGGCCCAGTCCTTTTTTTTTCAACTTTCTTTGCTCTGGTCACTGGCTCCCAGGGACACTCTCAGGCAAGACCCACCCAAGCGGCACTACCACCCTTCCTGAATCCCTTCCTGGCCAAGGAATCAGGGACAGAGTCCTCTCCGATCAGCACCCTAGAGGAGAGGACCCAGGAGAGTTGGTAGAGTTGGGACCAGTGATAAATGTGTGTGTCTCCCCCTCAGGAATGCCTTTGCCCCCTGGCAGCCAGGGTTTTCCACCTTTTCCTGTTTCTCCTGAGGCACGGATGTGCAATGATGTCAGCATGTGGAGGGCATGCACCCATCCCCTTTTGCAGATGTCCACTGCCGCCTCTCCCCATTCAAGTCCCTGAGAGGATGTAGTGCCCCTGGTCTCCACTGGGAGCCGCTACAAAGCAGGGATTCCCCAGAACCCATCCCAGGAGAAGAGAGCAGTCCTCTGGATGCTTGGTCCTCTCATCCCCCTGCTGACCTCTGGTGCCCCGAGTCTGCTCTTGAACCTGGGTCACCGGCATGGCCCAAGGTGTGGCATCTAGCGTCTCAACCATCATCGCCACCAGGCTGGACCCCATTCTGTTTTAATGTCTTCACAAGTGCATTGCAGAGGGGCCAGAGGAGAAGGTGTGCCTCTTTGCAGATGACACAAAGATCTGCAATAGGGCAGACACACGAGGGGGGAAGGAAAGAATGAGAAGGGGCCTGGGCAAGCTGGAGGATTGGTCAAATGTATGGCAGTTGAGATTCAATGCAAAGAAGTGCAAAATTATGTACTTAGATCACTGGAACCCAAGAGAGGAGTACTCGTTGGTGGGGGGAGGAGGTACTGTCAGCCCCCAAACAGGTTCATCTAGGCAATAGCCTAGCAGGGGAGTAGGTGGAGGTGGTAAAATGTTGGTTCAGAGAGATGGGGGTAATCCGTAGGGAGGTGACAATTTCACTGACATTCTCAGAGGAGATCCCAGTCCCAAGAGCTAGCACAGTAAGGAAAGCTAGGCTAGAGGAATTCAATGCATGGCTGAGGGATTGGTGCAAGGAGGAGGGGTTTAACTTAATAGAATAATGGTGAGAGACATAGTGGGAGACATGGTCAGCTAAAGCTCTCCATGCACCTGACAGACTGCACTTCAGCAGGGAGGGATAGAGGGTACTAAGGGACAAACTGGTGGGTTACATTACGCAGAAATTAAATTTAAATTGCTGAAGGGGTGGAGTGGGCAGATGGGCCTAAGGGCCAAAAGACCAAGGGAGGTGGACATGAATTAACTTCTGCCATAACAATAGAGGGGGCCTGCAGGAAGAAGGGGGACTATGGCAGATTGGAAATGGGGAGGAGGGAAGAATATGGAGACAAGAAGCAGAAAGAGGGGGAAAAGGTGGGGGCTGAGATGCAAAGTGGAAGGTGGTGTCCCAACAATGACCAGCAAGCATTGCTTGCAGATGAGAAGGTAGATATTGTGGCAATAACTGAGACTTGGGCCACACCTAACCATGACTGGGACCTCTTTATTCTGAGATATAGGCTTTACAGGAGAGACAGAGCAGTAGGCAAAGGGGAAGGGTGGCAGTATTCATTAGGGAAGGCATAACAAGCACAAGAGAGGAGTTAGAAGAAGGGAGGGAGGAAGCAATGTAGGTCCAACTACAGACCAGTAGGGTGAGGAAGGTGAGGTTGGGGTGGTGTACAGAATGAAAGAAATGGACAACGATCTGAGTTAGCAAATTCTGAAAGCCGCAGAGAAGGAGGAGGTGGTAATAGTGGGGGACTTCAACCTGCCTAGGGTGTACTGGAGTGTATTGACAACAACATGTGCCGGGAGTCAGAAAATACTGGAAGTGATTCAGCATGGGTTCCTGACCCAGGACATCACTGAACCCCCCCCCCAAGAGGGAGCAATCCTGGACCTGGTGCTCACGAATGGCGAGCATATACAGGATATAACAGTTAGGGAACCACTTGGTGGAAGTGATCATTACTCAGTGTGGTTCAGGCTGGACATGGGCAGGGAAAGTGTCACTACTAAGACCAAAATCCTGAACTTTAGGAGGGTGGACTTTGGAAAAATAGGTGAGGTACAAAAAAGGTAGCTAGTGAAAATCACTGCAACTATGGAGGTGGACCAAAAATGGACTATTATCAAGGAAGGAGTAGGGCTGCAACAGAGGGGTGTGCTCGGTATAAAAGGGACAACTCTAAAATCAAAGCACCAAGCTGGTTCAGCTCTGAGGTAGCCCAGGCAGTGAGGAACAAGAGTCTGGCCTACAGGAAGTGCAAGAAACCAAGAAGGTGGACAGATAAATATACCTAGGACAGGTGAGGGAGACAGAGCAGGTTCTGAGGAGCAGAAGGAATTGCAATCAACAGAAGGCATTAAGAAGGGGGAGAAGACTTTCTTCTACTACATAAGTATGAAAAGTGACACAAGAGATGGGATAGTCAGACTAAGACAAGGGGAAAGGTGGGTGGAGGAGAATAGAGAGACAGCAGAATTAAAGAACAGATTCTTAGTATGAAAAGTTGGGCCCTCCCAACAGATACGGCATCTTACTTTTCCCCAAAATCAATGTGCCACATAGTTTTATTTATTTACACTGATATTGTCTCAAAAAACACTTTTAATTTTCCTCCTGGAACCCAGCAGCAAAACACCCTGACTTCCTGAGTTAGAACCGTCCCCACTGGCATGTTTTATGTGTCAATAAAGGACGAGTGCGGGGGCGTGCTCCATAGACAAGGACAGTGGTTTACCGTATAAGCGGTGATGCGGCTGGAGGAGCAGAATTTTGATTGGCCCATGGAAAACGGCGCCAAAAATGGAAATAGCATTTGTTCTCACCATCTCTGAGAACACAGGGAGATAAATATCAGGGTAGCGTGGTTGCCTTTTTTCTTCTGCTTTTGCTGCTGCTGCTCTTGCCTTTGCTTCCGCTTCACGCTCAATTCTACCACTGAACCCCACAGTATCCACCTGCAGACTCCTCGGACGATTCCTTTATTCAGCATTAAAAATCTAGTGTTTGGTAAGTTTGTTCTACCTATTTTCTTTCTCCCTCTGTTATGAGTGTGGATGTTGTGCCTTTTTGCTGGGGGTGGGGGGGAGAGACCGACAAGACTGACGAGATCGACGAGACATCGAAATCTGGTAACTTTGTCCTGCCAATGGTAAATGTACCTCCCAATTGTTTGAGGCATAAGATGTAGCAAAACTGGTTGGAAAAATCAAGAGAGAATTCCGTGTTTGAGAAGAGGAATCTGACTCTGACACAGCAGATCAGGCATAAAGTACTGTGACCTTTATCACATTGGAAGGGGAAGAGCCCATGAAACCCTGCAGAGCCAGACACCATTCCCAGATACCCCCAAGTCCTTTTGCCATTTATAACTTTTTGTTGGATGCGTCTACCGATTCGGTAAAAGACTTTGTATATTTTAGGACACTATGGCAAGGGGACATGGTGCCTGTTAATGATGCTTCATTTCTGTATGCATGGCTTCTTTTTCCACATATCCTCAGTTTGGCATGTTAGATTCAAGTGTGGCTGCACACAATTGTTTCCACAAACTGAAGAGGCTGCATGGACCAGCTAGTAGTTGCAGAGGTATTGCGGTTGGATATTTAAATTTCAGCTTATTGGCTTTTGGGACTGGTTGATACATTTGCAATAATGTTATTTGGGGACTTACTTGGGGATCCCAGTACTATGGAAATGGGCGATACCGGAGGATTAAGGTCCCCGCTTGCATGAAAGAAATAGCAGTGCTATGTGAGCGACATCTGAAACTGCCGTAATTATCCACGAAAGCAAGAGGGATCCTTAATGCTCCGGTATCTCCTGGAAATGTTTCTGTTATTGAATGACATGCTTAAAATGTCTGCTTTACTTTGACTAATGATTGGAAATAAAATGCAGTTTATTTGGCTTTAGGTCCTAAATGGGGAAAAAAAGGTGGTTAGCAGCAATGATATACTGCAGTATAGTATTCTGTGGCTGGTTTTCTGTACCCTCCAAAGCCCTGTCCACTTTAAACACTGGCCACTCTTTAATGCCATTTTAGGTGCAGCAAAACAATATGTCCTGTGCTTTGCTTATCTGCACATCAGGGCTCAGCCCTCACTCCCCCTCTGTAATGCATAATGTAGCTTGCAGATATTACAGAGGGTGGTGAACACCGAGCTGGCAGAGATGAGCCCATACTCCATCACAACTTTTCCTGCACTGGCACATCACATAGCTTAGACCAAGGAATGGGTGAATCTTGGCATCACTCCTGTCTATTGGACAGGACTGATGTGAAGTTGCTTCGCTGTTTGTAAAATACTGTCTCTCTCCAGGATTGTGCCCAGGACCAGAAGGAGGGTTTGAAGGAGCTGCTCATTTGTAGTGGCATAACTTTGGCCACTCCTGGGTGTGATTCTCTAAGCCTTTAAAATGGTAACTTGTTCCTCAAAGTATAGAATCTCATTTAACCAGTCTTTAAGAAAATCTCCTGGGGAGTCTTTTTCTACCCCTAAAAGGAAGCCCAGAACTTGTGAGACTCGTGCCGAATTTTCCAAATTCTCTATCTTCTTCCTAAGAAGCGTATTTTCTTTTACTGAGCACTGTGGATACTGTGAGAACCGTTTCTTTTGATTTAGTGGCCACTTTTGTATCTTTCTCCCAGACTTAGCAACCATGACTGTCATCTGACATGTGAAATTCTGCACTTTTTGGTCTACAGTCTGAATGGCTTTTAGTAGGGCCGCATTTGTTGGTTGCTGTGAGTTGCTATCACAGGGCCACACCACTAGGTCTTTGCTCACTCCTTGACATGACTCTTTTGGACAAGCTCCATCCCCTCTGGGTCCCGGTTTGTTGCCTTGCACCATCTTCAGTGCAACAGTAGTAACTGCTTTTAATTTGATATTGCTCAATGCAGTATTGGTTTTGTAGCCATTTGAGTACTTTGTGAGGCTAAGTTAAAAGAAATAAAACTTGCAGTTGAAGAGCTCTGTAGAAAAGTTGAGCTAACATGGGTTCTTGGGGTGGGGTAGAGACTTCCATTTGCGCCTAACTTTATCTGTTCTCCAGAGATTCCCTTTATCCATGCCATTCTCCCAGTGTGTCTGGGGGGGCAGAGATTGCCGAAACCTAATGGTGAGTTCCTCCTGTTTATGTTGCTATTGACACGATCATCGAGACATCAAAATTTGGTAACTTTGTCCTGCCAATGTTTGTAATTGTAGAGATCGCCGAGACCAAATGGTGATTTTTCTCCCATTTATGCTGCTGCTTTATGCTGACCGACAAGACTGAACTTGATCTGTTCTCTGGAGATTCCTCCTTTATGCATGCTATCCCGGTGTGTTGGGGGGGGGAGGCAAGATGATAAAAGGCATCCAAATATGTCCATTCCTTGCAGTTCCAAACATCGTGGGGGTGGGTGGGTGGGTGAGGGGTCTGACTGTGCCCTACACTACCCAGTACTGCTCCAGTCCTTACAGTACTGAAAGGATAGGGGGTTCTTATTGAGCTAGCCAGCTCATCTGTTTAGTGGTGCCCACTGGTGCCTGAATGTGTGCCCTTATTACTTTATATATTTATTATATTTATCTTTTGAAGCTGATGGTGGTCTCTGAGATGGGAGTGGAGGGCTGAGTCATTATTTTTTGCTGACTGATCAGGGGGTTGGGAAGGTTTTAATCAGATACCCATCCATTGGTCTCAGTCCTATCTACTCTACAGCAGAAATGTGTAATTTTCATTGGTGTGCCTGTGATGGTGATGAGTGCACTGGATGGCTGAAAGTGTCTGGGTGGGGAGAGTGGCCATACTGGTCCATCAGGGTGGGGAGAGTGGCAGTACTGGTCTGTCAGGGTGGCAAAAGTGACCATGCTGGTCTGTTGGGGTGGGGAGAGTGGCCGTGCCGGTCCATTGAGGTGGGGAGAGTGGCCATGCCGGTTCGTTGAGGTGGGGAGAGTGGCCATACTAGTCAGTCAGGGTGGGGAGAGTGGCCATGCCGGTCTGTTGGTGTGGGGAGAGTGGCCATACTGGTCCATTAGGGTGGGGAGAGTGGCCATTCCAGCCTGTCGGGGTGGGAAGAGTGGCAGTACTGGTCTGTCAGGGTGACAAGAGTGACTGTGCTGGTCTATTGGGCTGGGGAAAGTGGCCATGCCGGTCTGTTAGGGTGGGGAGAGTGGCCATGCCGGTCTGTCAAGGTGGCAAGAGTGACCATGCAGGTCTGCTAGGGTGGGGAGAGTGGCCGTGCTTATCTGTTGGGGCGGGGAAAGTGGCCATGCTGGTACATTGGAGTGGGGAGAGTGGCTGTGCCGGTCCATTGGGGTGGGGAGAGTGGCCATGCTGGTCCTTTGGGGTGGGGAGAGTGGCCATTCTAGTCAGTCAGGGTGGGGAGAGTGGCCATGCCGGTCCATTGGGGTGGGGAGAGTGACCATGCCGGTCTGTCAGGGTGGCGAGAGTGACCGTGCTGGTCTGTTGGGGTGGGGAGAGTGGCCATGCTGGTCCATTATGGTGGGGAGAGTGGCCGTGCCGGTCCATTGGGGTGGGGAGAGTGGCCGTGCTGGTCCATTGGGGTGGGGAGAGTGGCTGTACCGGTCAGTCAGGGTGAGGAGAGTGCCTGTGCCGCTCTGTTGGGCTGGAGAGAGTGGCTGTGCCGGTGTGTTGGGGTGGCTGTGCCCTGCAAACTTTGTGCTGTTCACCACCCCTACTAGCAGCCTTGTGCTGCTGATCTGCACTTTCTACTGTCTTGTGCTGTATCTGACCTTCCTTGCCATCTGCTGCGACAGGAGTACTGCCTTTCTATGTGCCTGCCGTTGTCTGGTAAGTTTTTATGTTTCTGATACGACAGCCCTGCTGTTATGGGAAAGCAAGGAAAGGAAGATGTTGGGCATGAGCTGGTATGTTTAATGTTTAAAAAAAAAAAAGTGTATTTGACATATGACATACATGCTGGAAAAAAATGGCCTTGGAGGGAGGGGCGGATGGGTAGAGTGGCATAGAACCATTTTTCCCAGCATGTATGCCAGTCGGCCGGGTCCGTGCCATGCTCTGGTGTTCTTTTGTTGATGGTCGGCTGAGGGACAGGCTGGGCGGATTGGCACACATGCTAAAAAGACATTGGTTCTGGCCTCAGAGGGAGGGGTGGATGGGTAGAGTGGCACAGAACCATTTTTATCAGCATGTATGCCAGTCAGCCGGGTCCATGCCACGCTCTGGTGCTCTTTTGTTGATGGTCGACTGAGGGACGGGCTGGGCGGATTGGCACACATGCTGAAAGACATTGGTTCTGGCCTCAGAGGGAGGGGCGGATGGGTAGAGTGGCACGGAACCATTTTCCCCAGCATGTATGCCAGTTGGCCAGGTCCGTGCCATGCTCTGGTGCTCTTTTGTTGATGGTCGGCTGAGGGACGGGCTGGGCAGATTGGCACACATGCTGAAAGACATTGGTTCTGGCCTCAGAGGGGGGGGCGGATGGGTAGAGTGGCACAGAACCATTTTTCCCAGCATGTATGCCAGTCGGCCGGGTCCGTGCCATGCTCTGGTGCTCTTTTGTTGATGGTTGGCTGAGGGACGGGCTGGGCGGATTGGCACACATGCTGAAAAACATTGCTTCTGGCCTCAGAGGAAGGGGCGGACGGGTAGAGTGGCACAGAACCATTTTTCCCAGCATGTATGCCAGTCGGTCGGGTCCATGCCATGCTCTGGTGCTCTTTTGTTGATGGTCGGCTGAGGGACGGGCTTCCCCACTTTCATTCAGTTGATCCTGCCATCATTTTCAAATAAACAATAGTAAAAAAACTCTAACTGGTTCATCCTGCAGTTTCTCCTCGTATTCCTGGAGCAGCTACACTTTCACTTTCTCGTTTAAATCGGTAGCATGCTGCATGACTGAGCACTTATTAAAGTAAACTCTAGGCCAATGACATGATATCTCACTCGTGGTCACGCCACTGTGTGATGTCATGTTATCACTGGCCTCTCGTGAAGATAAATATATCTTCAGGCAGGCCATGTCATATCCCATATATATATATAATATTTTTTAACATTACTGTGTGGTTCGACAAAATGTTACATGACCTGTCTTCATTTAGCACCGTGGATACCCAAGTGGGGACTGGCTGCGTGACAGGCCTGGGTCCCAGGCTTGTGATGCAGCTGTCCCACGTATCTGCCCCCCCCCACGGGTAGGGGGAAGGTGTGTTGTTTGGTTTTGCTGTGATTTTTTGGGCATGTGTCTTTACTGAAATGTGTATTTTTCATTTATTTCATTTATCATTTCCTGTGTTGTGCTGCCTGGGACCTGCTGTCTCTATCCTGGCTATTCTGTATTTAAACATGGTGTAAAGTATTGTTGTGTGGTGTGCATATCTGTGTAGAATAATACAGACACGCGCTCAGACAAAAATCTTTATTAAACATCATCAAACTGAATCAACCATGTTTCATCTGAACCCAGAGGGCATCATCTGTGCAGTTGGAAATGAGGATTGTCCTTCTCGGTTCCTTTCATTAATTTTGGAGGACGCAGACATTGGATTACCTAGGGGATAAACAGACAAGTTAAACTGTCGAACTGCATGTTAACAGTTTTACCACTTTTATTAAATACATTTTCTATGTTGAACCTTTTGCTGGAATTTCTAATGGAATATGTTGGAGGCCTGTTGGTGGCCTGTCTTGATTTGTGCTTATAAAATGTAAAAGTTCCTAATAAAGAAGTTGTTGCTTGGGGGGGGGGGGCAGGCCTTTGCGGCAACCTGGGCTACCATCCTCGATGGCCAGGGAACAGAGGTTGTTGGATGTCTTTCAAGACGCATTCCTGACTCAGTAGGTGGGGGAATCGACCAGGGAGGCGCGGGTACTGGATGTGGTTCTGGCAGACAGTGGCCAGATTGGGGGCCTGGAGGTAAGGGACCCATTGGCAGGGAGTGACCATGCCACGGTCTGGTTCTGCCTGGACCTAGGAGGGGTAGAAGGCTGCACAAAGACGGAGGTAATTGACTTCAGGGGGGCGGATTTTAAGGAAATGGGAAGGATCCTTAAGGAGCATTTGGATGTGATTGGGTCAGACATGGATGCTGACAGTAGGTGGGAAATCATCAGGAGAGGGGTGCAGGATGCTACCAGCACCTGTGCAAGAGTAAGACGAAAATGCAGTAGGGTCCGAAAACCCAGCTGGTGGACCAGAGAGGACCAGGAGGTGGTGCGGGGAAAGAAGGCAGCCTATAGGCAATTCAAGTGCTCAAGGAGTGAAAGGGATCGATGGGAGTACAAGCTGATGGCTAGAAGGGCCACTAGGGTGGTGAGGGCGGCTAAGGCAAGGAAGGAGCAGAACCTGGCCAGGGAAATTAGGAGAGGGAACAAGGGGTTCTTTAGATACATTGGGGAAAAACGTGGGTGAAGGGCAGATTATCAGGATTAAAACAGGGAGAGATGGGCGCAAGACCCGGGGGAGCAGACTGAGGTACTAAATGAGTACTTCACCTCAGTTTTCACCAAGGAAAATGGGGGTGCTGCATCATACATGGGAGGAGACAGTGATACTGAGGAGGGGGGACCCTTACCGATTGGCAGGTCTGGGGACGGGGAGGCATCACTGGCAGGAGGGGGAGGAAGGCTAAGCAGGGAGAAGAGGTAGCAGAGGTGGAAATCACAGCAGAGAGAGTGAGGGAAGCCCTCAGGTCCCTTAAGATGGAGAAGGCACCGGGGCCAGATAAATTACATCCCGGAGTGCTGAAGGAACTTGCGGATGTCCTGGCGAAACCCCTGGCGGAGCTTTTCACCATCTCTCTGAGGACAAGGTGGGTGCCCCAGGACTGGAAGGTGGCGCATATAGTGCCTATCCACAAGGGGAGATCAAGGGAGGTGGCAGGGAACTACAGTCCTGTCAGCCTGACATCGGTGGTGGGCAAGGTGACGGAGGGCATTGTCAAGGAGAGTCTGGGGGGGGACCTGGAAAAGTCAGGGTGCCTGGACGATAGACAGCATGGATTCATCCCAGGGAAATCA
The DNA here is from genome assembly GCA_016271365.2 of Neoceratodus forsteri. Taxonomy (NCBI): domain Eukaryota; kingdom Metazoa; phylum Chordata; order Ceratodontiformes; family Ceratodontidae; genus Neoceratodus; species Neoceratodus forsteri. The sequence continues at coordinate 687,786,389 of CM028134.1, forward strand.
TGTCAGACAAACCTTGTGGAGTTCTGTGACTGAGTGACGAGTGCCTTGGACTTGGGTAGACCAGTGGATGTCCTCTTTCTAGACTTCAGCAAGGCATTTGACTCTTCCTCATGAGGGCCTGTTGGATAAGCTGGGAGAAATGGGGGTGGGGAACCAGATGATCAGATGGATAGGCAATTGGCTCCAGGACCGGACCCAGAGGATCGTAGTTGGCAGGATAGTCTCATCCCCAAGGAGGGTCATTAGTGGGGTCCCACAGGGATCAGTCCTTGGGCCGCTCCTGTTCAACACCTACGTCTCTGACATAAGGACAGGTATCAGGAGTGAGATGAGTCTCTTTGTGGATGACTCAAAACTGGGGGCGGTGGTGGATGGGGAGGAGGGGAGGGTGGCCCTACAGGGGGACCTGGAGGCTCTGGAAAGATGGTCTAGAAAGTGGAAGCTGAGGTTCAAAGCAGGAAAATGCAAGGTACTGCACCTGGGGGCCAGAAACCCGGGCCAAGTGTACACCCTTGGGGTGGGAATGCTACAAGTCTCGATGGCTGAGAGGGACCTGGGGGTGGTGGTGGATGTCAAGATGAACAACTCGGAGACTTGTAGGAGGGCAGCAGCCAAGGCCAACAGGATGCTGGGATGCATCGCTAGGGGGATCACCTCCAGAAGGAGGGAAGTGATACTCCCTCTGTATAACTGCTTGGTGAGGCCGCACCTCAAGTACTGCATGCAGTTTTAGAGGCCACACTTAAAGAGGGACATTAAACTCCTGGAGAGGGTCCAGAGGAGGGCAACCAAAATGATTTGAGGCCTGGGGGACAGGACCTATGGGGAGAGGCTTGAAGAGCTAAATATGTACACATTGGAAGAGAGAAGGGACTGGGGGGACATGATAGAGGTCTGCAGGTACATGAAGGGGGTAAATAGGGGAGGAGCAGTCAGGGTGCTTCGCAGGAAGGAGGAGGGGCAACTAGAGGCATGGGTGGAAGCTGGAGGGAATATTCAGGGAGAAAGGAGGAGGAGGTGCTACTTCACTGAGAGGTGGTGGAGCCATGGAATCGCTGCCCAGGGGCTGGTGGAGGCAGAGACATGGAGGGGTTCAAGAGGGTGGGACAGGTACAGGGAAGGGTTCTGGAAGCAAAATCCAATGCAGCGAGAATATCCGGAACTGGGAAGGGAGAAGCCAGAGAAGGCAAGGGGGGCAGCAAGGTCAGCTCCCAGGGTGGGGGCTGACCAAACGAGCAGACGCAAAAGACCATTAGGCCTATTCTGCTGGCATTTTAGTATGTTAGTACCACAACCAGGCCCACAACCCACTGTCTCATCATAGGTGATGCTAATAAAAATACCACCCAGGTATTTGCCTTTCAGGGGGTACTGTGTGGCAGTGCATGGGTATCTGGAGTGGTCATTCATACAAACTTCTTGTGGTGGCTTTTCTCCTAGGTGGTGTGGTGTAACTGCCTTGGCACCAGGGCAGTCCATGTTTGCTAGGATGGGGATGGGGAACTAGAGATGGTGACTGTTGAGTTCTTCAAAGAGTAGTAGTAGTAAAAAATTTTATTCAATTGACAAGCAAGAGAATAGGAAACTCAACTAAGCCAAACTCATTTCCAGTGAGGTCCTTAATACTTACATTCATATTAACATCATAATAAAAAAATATATCACAAAATAACATACAACAATACTTAAAATGACACAACAAAATATAAATTACAATAACTTTAACATCCATACAAATAAATGACATATACATCACACATATTCCCATTCATAAAATACAACTATACAACATATTTTGGAGCATAATATACACAACTACTCTACATTTAACCTTTTATCAGCTTCAGATTTAAACCAACTTTTTATTTCTCCTAAGTTAGGACTAGAGCTAATTGGCCTAAGGTGGGTTGGCAATGAATTCCATATATTGGGACCCAAATAGAAAAAATGTTCTCTACCCAAATCTGTCCTTCTTCTAGGTAAAATATATTCCATACTCTCCACAGAGCGTAGACCTCCCCTAATTATCCTAACCTGAAATTCGTCAGTGATATATTCCGGTACTTCACCCCTAACTGACTTAACCATATATGTCAGGACATGGAATATCCTTCTATCCTGAGGACTCATCCAGTTCAAAGACTGATACAACTCTCTTCTATGGGTTCTCCTAGGCACCTCCAAAATAAACCTAGCTATCTTATTGAAAGGAACATCTATTTTAGCTAACTGAGTTAAAGTTGCCCCTATATAAATAATATCCCCATAATCCAACAAAGGAATCAATGTAGCCGTGGCTACTTGCTTCCTTACACTGACATCCATGCAATTTCTAATTCTATAAAGTGCACCCAAACGTCTACTAACATTTTTAGTTATACAATCTATATGAAGAGTCCAGCTCAATGATCTATCCAGATACATTCCTAAATATCTATAGCACTGGACTTGTTCAAGAGCAATGTTATCCACAGTCACTATACTCAAACCCAGCTCAGAATAGGTCTCTTTATTTTTTCTAGAAAACAATAATACCTGAGATTTTTTTGAATTAAGGACAAGTTTGGATTCACTATAGAATAACTGAAGTTCATCAAATGCTTTTTGAAGAGTAAATTCTATCTGCATTATTGATAATCCCTTCATGTAAATAATAATGTCATCTGCATATAGATGACACTGTACATCAGGATTAGTTAGAACAAAATTATTCATATATAAATTAAATAATATTGGACCCAAAATGGATCCTTGGGGAACCCCAGAATTTATCCCCCTAAATCCAGATCCCCACCCATCTATTGAAACCATCTGTTTCCTACCAGTTAGATAATCCTCCAACCACCCAATCACCTTGGACGAAACACCCAAAGCAGGTAGTCTGGACAGGAGGATGTCGTGGTCCAGGGTATCAAACACCGTAGATAGATCTACAAAAATTGCCCCCACCGACATCCCCCTGTCCAGAGCACCCACAATATCCCCAGTAACCTTTAACAAAGAAGAATTTGTGCCATGATGGACCTAAAGCCAGATTGAAACTTATTAATCAACTTACTATTTTCCAAATAGTTCTGTAATTGTTTGGCTATCAGTTTTTCAAGCACCTTAGCTACTATTGGTAATAATGATATAGGCCTATAATTCTCCATTAGCGACCTAGATCCATGTTTAAAAACAGAGATAACTCTGGCCATTTTCCACATTTCAGGAATTTCCCCACATATAAGGGACATATTGAAAATATTAGTCAAAGGATATGAAATAACCGGGGCAGCATATTTCAATAGAATATTGGGGATCTCATCTAACCCACCAGCCTTCCTAACATTGATTTTGAGTAATGCATTTTGTGTTTCTAATGGGGATATTAATTCAAACTCAAACTCCTTGTCCCTTAAAGGACAGCTTCAGTGACTTTATTTGTGAAATATAATGGAGAGATTAGTCTTGCCTTGTAATAAGGCTTTTGTGCCCATGGTTGTGAAGTGTTCATTAAAACCATCCACAACCTGTGGGCCCATAAGAACTTCAACCTTCCCAATTTCAAATTTCTCAGGGTAGTCAGTTGTTGTTCACCTTTCACCTTTTTAAAACTTGCCAAAATTTCCTCGGTCATCAGTCAAATTAGAATTTAATTCCTATTATAATAATTTTTTAACCTCTTAAGTTCACAATTATAATAATTCCGCATCTGTTTATACTTCACCCAGTCACCATCAATTTTGTAGATTTAGCCACCTTCCATGCCCATCCCGCTATTTCTTAATTTTAAATAAATAAGAATTATACCAAGGGCATTATCAAACTTTATTTTCCTACTTTGAGTGGGGCATGCCTATTACAAATTGTCAGGAAATCCTCCTGAAATAACATCCAGGCATCAGCAACTGTGGGACTAGATCTAACCTTTCCCAATTAAATGCATCCAACTCTAACATAAAATTTATATAATCAAAATGTTTAAATGATCTATAGTGAACTGTTTTTACTGATTTCCTTAATTTCTTTTGGCTTCTAATACCATATATCATCTGGTGATCCGAGAAAGAATCTGGAAGAACACCACTAGCAACAAACCTATCTGGGTCCGTAGTAAATAATAAATCTAATACTGTGGAGGAAAGTGGTTGTTTAGTATTGATTCTAGTTACCTCAGTAATTAATTGAGTCATACCCAAAATATTACTCATCTCAACACTACTATGATTACTATCTACAGTATTCCAATCTACATTTAAATCCCCAATCAACATAATCTCACATCTATTTAAATAGCCTCCCAAAAAATCCTGCAGAACTTGAAACACCTCAGTGCTAGCTTTTGGGGGACGATACATACCCAATAACAATAAAGGTTTATTAAATGGAAAATTAAATAATAAAGGAAGAACTTCAGAACCACAGCAGTCCTGATGACAATTAACTACAGATACATCCAGGGAACTAAGTGCATAAATAATAACTCCACCCCCTTTGTTCGATCTCTCCTCCATAAATTATAACCATTCATAAACACCATATTATCAGTGATCTTATCAGACAACCATGATTCTGTAATTATAATTACTTCAGGGCTATATTTAATAGCCCATTTCCTTAGATGGTCAATTTTTCTTAATAGACTACAGATATTAATGTGAACCACACACATCCCATCCTTTTTCAAAATATCAGCTGTTAAATCAGAATTCAATGCATCACCAAAATTAAATTTTGCCGAATGCAAATTAGTATAAGGTCCTGGATTTGGATGAATGTCCCCACTTACAATTAAAGTAATCATTACCACCATTTTACAAACTTTATATAACTGTAGTTTCAGGAATGTTTTCTTACTATAATTAACTATAAGATGACCCGAATAAGCTGTATTTTGTCCCCAACCTACCAATAGACCTTTGTATATCGTGGTCCACTTAATTAAATCAATTTCAAGATAATCGGTCAACATACCCGAACAAATTATATGATTACTTAATTGATTCCCCCTAGTAATTATACTCAATGTGTCCTCCTGCAACCAATCATTCCAAAAAATCAATGAGCAATCATAATTACTCAGAGTACCCCTTGGAGCAGGGGGAGACATATAACCACCCACCAGGCACATGATCCCCAGCTGGAACAACAGCATTTTCAAGATCAAACACAAAATTAACACCTTACAGCGAATTATGTATAAATGCTCCTAATACCTTATAATACTATAGCAAAATTAAAAATAAACACTATCCTAATTACAATTTCAATTTATACAATGAAATTTCCAAATGATTTAACATGAATGTCTGTTCTACATAGACCTAAAAGACCATTAATTTAAATTACCAAACACCCCCAATATTGAATTAAGCACTATAAATAAGTACTTTAAAATACTTTATTTAAAACCCAATTAACCTCCCTTACTTACTCTAAATCAACAATTTCTGTGGACAAGTGGTGCTCGCGCAGCTATCGCGCTAAGCTAAGACTAGCGCTTAACATTTAAACGGGAGTTCCGCCCTCTTCAGTGACCTCAGTAGTCAACTCCCCAGATTCCCTCGTAACTTCAGCTCTTTAGTTACAGCAGCAAAGTCCAAAAACAGTTCAGGAAACACTCAGTCTCTCACTCTGGGCTCCTTTACAGATGAAATCCTTCGCTTTTCAAACCAGGGAACTCAGCTTAGGGAGGACCAGCTGTACATTAGTTGATTTCACAGCGAGCAGCGCTCGGATTTAAACAGGACTACTAGCCGAGGTGAAGCCCTGACCACTGTACAGATTGGGGCTCGCTTCATCTATCTTGTCCCTCCCCGCAGGCACTATATTAAGTAAATAATCTTTGCACGTAATCACTCAAATTGTTTAATTCTCCGGTGCATCCGGCTCATTAATTTAGGAGCTTGTGAACATCTCGTACTCTCACTCATGAACTGATGACGCTACCTTGCCCTTTCTTCAAGTGCCCTTATGCTTGGACATTGGTGTTTTGTGCCCTTTTATTATAAGTACGATGGTGTGTCTAAGCCATTATTACACTGCCAATTGAGAAAGGATTGAGGCATTGTCATTAACTTGCAGTTTTAATAAGGAAAAGAGTGTGTCTTGTTCAGTAGCGCCATAATTAACATTCTGGGTGCTCCAGAGGATGTATAAGTGATCAGGTGCAAAGATTCATTGACCTATACTAACTGCAGGAGGAATAGGAGAGACAAAGCCCCAATTGGAACAGTTGTCATGGTTTCACCACTGCCGGCAGAACTCCTTTCTTGAGTTTGAGCTCCGACATGAAAACTAAGAGGCTCCATTTTTATGAAGATAGCCAGAAAGTTCACAATTTACTATTTTTGTGATTCTGGATTGGTTTATTCTTTGGCAGAGATTGTGTTTGTGTATCTCTCCATTAGCATCCTCATTAATCACTTGAATTTTTTAAGTTGGATGCACTTTGTTTACAAATAAACCAAATCAAGCATCTATATATTAGATAGGGACTGAACCGACGGAGTCCACCTTGGCGTCTGGTGGTTTGGCTTACTTCACGTCTGAGCTTGGACAGATTTGTACATGGCATTGGGCTGCAGTGCTGCCCATGCTGCCGTCACATGGGATGGGTGGGGGCTGCAGTGCTGCACATGCTGCCATCACACGGACAGGTGGGGGCTGCAGTGCTGCACATGCTGCCGTCACACGGGGATGGGTGGAGGCTGCAGTGCTGCACATGCTACCATCACACGGGGATGGGTCGGGGGCTGCAGTGCTGCACATGCTGCCATCACACGGGGATGGGTGGGGGCTGCAGTGCTGCACATGCTACTGTCACATGGGGATGGGTGGGGGCTGCAGTCAAATATTGAGGAAAGACTGCGGTTTCCATTTTGCCTGGAGATGGAAGTTGAAGTGACTTCTCAGTGCTTTCAAGGCTGTGCTCTGCTACAGACTGTACTACTCTTCAGCTCACACCCAACCCTGGCCTATTGACTGATGTGGATGCCTGAATTCCAGACTGCTAACAGCAACATGTCCTGTCCGCTGAAAAAGTAAGTTTATTTTGGATGTCTCATCGTTCACTTTTTTGGTGAAGACTGGTTCAGTTTCTTGGTATGGGGGCAACAGTAGCTATTAGAGGTAGTTTATTTTCAAGTGGTTAGTGACTAAATGGTTTGGAGTGTTGGTGGCAAGTTGGGCTGCCATGTAACGTCCCCACCATCAACCACAATTAAAATAATTGAAAATTACTTTACTGACACCAACCCTGGTTGGACACTTTTTCAGTGATGGCCCTTGTACCAGTCACTGAGAGTACCACAACCCAGTCAGTGAGGAGTTGCCCATGATGAGTGACTTGAACGAATGGAGGGTGTCTGCATCAACATCCTTCCTGGAAGTGGGTTTTGTTAGTACAACCCACCAGATGTTGACCCAGAGCTCTTGTCCCCAAATGCAGACATTTGGGGATCTGCTGCCTTAAGTTTTATACACCCTGGGTGGTTTGCACAAAGGTGTTTCCTGTGGGTGGTGGTAGCTAGGGACTGGGGAGTGTGGGTGGCAAGCTGAACCATTGCAATAAGACCCTAGCTATATTGCCCCTTGCTTGGCATTCAGGATAGGTGGCTGCAACCATGGCTATATTGGTAACACCTTAGTCCTGGTGGCTCACAGCCATACTTTTAGGTTCTGTCTCCCAGCAGAGGAGGCAGATGGCATGTCTAACTAGGTGCCATTTACTTGTGCATGTGGGGGTGAGGGGTGTGTGTGTGTGTCCTTTATTTAGTTAATAATTTGTATTTATTTTTTCTAATTTTAGGCTTCAACATTCCTGCTTGGTGTGAATTTCCACTGGAAATAATCATCATCTCTAAAAGGTATGGTGTGATCTTCATATTCATGTGTTTTTTCAAGTCTTAGTTTGTTTGAGCCGGGGAGACCGACAAGGTCTTAGTGCAATGCGGGCAGCAAGCCCGGGATCCTGTATGTCATCAGGATTTCTCATCAGCTGTGACCAGGGCTATATTTGGATGTCAGTATTGTACCTTTGTATTATATAGTCAAGCCTGTGACAGCTTCTGAGGAAAGCTTGATTTCTGTAGCTGCTCCTATCGACTGCCATTCATGGATTGAGCATGGTCCGCATGGATTAGCAGTGAGATTCTGATTCTGGTATTGTTTTTTGTATGGATTGTGAGCAGCTGAGATCAGCATGTTTTCTGATGCTGTTCTCCAGACTCTCATCCATGGGCAGAAATTATCTGTGATATTTCAATCCTTAATGTGGTAGTTGTGAAGCTTTAAGTAGTTCTAAATCCTGTTTTAAAATCTCTCCAACTTATGTTCCACTTTATAGTTCTTTGGAGTCATCTGTTCTACGCATCGTGATGGCAACACCAAGCAAAATGGCAAAACTTTCCAGTGTCACTGCTAAGGACCGTGCATTGCAATTCAAGTTGGAAGGCATGTGTGAGGATGGAGGGAAAATGTATTGTCGCTTTTGGGATCACCCCATTGACTATGTGAGGAAGGATACAGTGGTGGATCACTGCAGAAGTAAAAAACATATGAAGAATGCAAGCCAGAAGAATAGCAACAGACAGGTGATGCTTCACGCCAGCTTTAATGCCACAATTTCTGCAGCTGCAGCATGGGAGAATACTGTATTGGGTGTATTAAGGGCTTGGTGTGGTGCAAATATACCCATTGAAAAGTTGGATCAACCGTGCATAAGAGACTGGATGGGGGACAACGTTAAAGGAATTGATGCTCTCCCAAATGTATCCACCTTAAGGCAGAACTACTTGCCCAAATTGAGAAAGGAAATGGAGGACGGAATTTCACAGCTTGTGAAAGGGAAGACATTCTCTGTAATGTGCGATGAGATGACAGACGCAGATGCCCGCTGTATACTGAACATAATTTTTGTCATGCAGGATGGAAAATCTATCATTGCAGACACAACAGAGTTGACAGCAGTGAATCACACTACTGTCGCACAAAGTGTTATAAAGACATTGCAGAAATATGATGTGGAGATGGACCAAGTAGTTGCCTTCATCAGTGACAATGCGCGGTACATGGTGAAGTGCTTCAAAGAGGTTTTATATGGACTTATTGGTGCCCATGTGATCCATGTTGGTTGCTGGGCACGTGCTATCCTTGGTGGGAGACACATGGATTGACCATTTTGAACTGGTCAATAAACTTGTGGCACCTGTGAAATACTCATTCCAGCAGTAGCCAAAACGTAAGAGAGTACTTGGCATTCCTGGAGGGGCGAGATGTAGAAAAGAAAATATTGCCTCCTGTTCCTGTCTTAACCCATTGGAACTCTTGGTTTGAAACCTTTAAGTACCATTCACTTTATCTTCAGCACTTAAGAGACTTCTTCCAGGAGGAAGTAAGTGATTGCAACTCCATGAATTCGTTGAGAAAACTTTTCCAAGACTGGTTTACAGAGCTGCAGATTCACACAACCTTCATCTCTGAAAACTGCAATGATCTCATCAGCACAATAGAACTTCTACAAAGGAAAGACAAACCCTTGGCTGTTTCTGTATTCGATGCACTACATGGAATAAAACAGAGGTTTCAGATGGGTGTATCAAAACCGGAAGCATTTGGAGAAAGGACAGATGAATACTTAGCTACTCTTAGGCCACGGGTTAAGCAGGAGCAGATTGCAATTTTCCAAAAGGCATTTGGAGTAGCTCTAAACAAAATGGCAAAACACATGGAAACAAACCCAGCCATAGGGTTCATGAAAGCCTGCTGTATTTTGAACCCCTACAACCTTCCTAAACTGAGTAGAGACTTCATGCACTACTCCAGTGACATTGGTGTATTTGAACTGCACAACTAAACTGCACTACAAAAGGACTGGGAGATGTATGTTGGGCAGGACACAGGAGAGCTTTCAGACATAATGGACTTTAATGTTGGCCAGTACTGGATTTCAGTGCAGCCACAATTACCAGTACTAGCAAAAGCTGCTCTGCAAGCCATTTGGATACCTATGTCGAGTGCCGATGTGGCGAGATCTTTCTCGGTCTATGGACAGATCCACACAGACCAAAGACGTAACCTGCTAGTAGACAATATGAGATTGCTATCCCACCTTATGTACAATAAGTCAAAGGATTAGATTGGTGAACATTTTCTACAGACGTTTTGCACATTTTTTAATTATAGGGTGTAAACACTTTCAATAACTTTGTTAGCTTGCTTTCCATATTCCTTGCCATGTCATGTCATATGTGTGTGTGTGTATATATTTATATTTTGTTTTAGTTCACGTGTTTTTCACTGTATATATTTTGTCATACTGTATTGCACATTTTGCACATTTTCATTTAGGTTTTGTTTATGCACAGTTTTCCACATTTCCTGTACCTTTGCACATTTGACACTTTGAGTGTTTGTATTTAGGTTTTAGTTCACTTGTGTTTCAATATATATTCACTTTTCTACATTCTGCACATTTTTCAATTAGATTTTGTTTTTGTTCACATTTTTCAACTGTTGTATATTGTTTTTGATTGGCAATATTTGCACTCTTTATAAACTACCTTTCTTGAAATGGTGTACTTGCTTTTATTCACTTCATTAACATTTCTTGGGATGAGAACTTATAAGAAAGGTCATGTGGGCGGTAACTTAGTCTGCATTGTGCGGTGACTGGTGGCAGTCTCTAATGGCTAGTTCCTTTTTAATTTATCCAAGTGTCCTGCAATCTAATATTCTGTATTGTCACACCTGAGGGATGTGGGCTGCAGAACTTTACCACCATGTTACTGACAACACACTGGAAGGATGGAGGCCACAGTGCTGTCGCCATTGCTCAGGAGGGAGGAGGGCCGCAGTGCTGCTGCTGCCATCACACTGGAGGGATGGGGGCTGCAGGGCTGCTGCCAATCAGACCAGAGGGAGGGGTCCACAGTACTGCTGTCCCCATTGCATCAGAAGGATAGGGGGCATTAGTAGTCCTGTCATTATACAGGAGGGATAGGGGATGTAGTGTGCTTGCTGCTTTCACAAATTGTAGCTTCTAAAATAACTTGATAGCTACAAGTGCAGAAATGCAACAGCAGATGTAGAAATGTGAAAATGCATGCTAGCAGAGTGAAAAAATGGTTAAATGCAGGTTACAAAGCCATCACCGGTAAAAAATGATTTTGGACTTGCAGACACCGGTGACAATATCGGTTTTGTCAATCTGCAAAATGGAATTTGCCTTTTCTCAATCATGGTAAACCACTGTCCCTGTCTATAGACTATAATGGGGCAGTTTTTAAAGTTTTTTTTTTTAACTTTCTGGTACCAATTTTCACAAATTCCGGCATCGGCGCTTGTCCTTTACTGATGTCACAAAACGTGCACGTGCGGGGGCGTGTCTCAGGAAGTTAGAACATTTTGGCTGCTGGGCTCTGGGAGGAAAATTATGAGTGTTTTTTAAGAAAATATCAGTGGAAATAAATAAAACTATGTGGCACACTAACTTTGGGGAAAGGTAAGCTGCCCTATAAGTTGGGGGGGGGGTGATGTCTTATAGTAAGAACCTGCTCTTTAATGAACGAATAATCTGCTCTGTCTTCATGAAGGAGAAAGATGGAACAGTACTGATAGAGGGGGAAAGGGGTCCAGAAGGAGGGAGGGGGACAGATGGAGCAATAGAAGGGAAAGAGTGCAAAAATGACTGTTAGCTTTGAGGGCAGACAAATCACTGGTCCCGGATGGAGTACACCCCAGGATGCTGGAGGAACTGGTAGAGGAGCTTGCAGAGCCACTTGGGGACATGTTCAGTTGTTCACTGGAGTCGGTGTGGTACCACAGGACTGGAGAATGGCACATGTGGTGCTCCTCCATAAGAGCTGTCCCAGGGATGACCCAGGGAACCACAGACTGGTCAGTTGCACTTCAATAGTGTGCAAGCTTATGGAAACCATACTGAAAGAAAAATAGAGCATCTAGAGGAGTATGGCCTCCAGGATGTAAGGCAGCATGATTTTATGGGAGGGAGGTCTTGTCAAACAAATTTGATTGACTTCTTTGACTGGGTAACCAAAACAGTGGACAGAGACCAAGCAGTGGACATCCTCTACCTGGATTTCAGCATGGCCTCTGACTCTGTACCACACAAGAGGCTGATCTGGAAATTGGCAGACCTCGGAGTATGAGAGAAGTTGGTTAGATGGGTGGAAAATTGGTTAGGGAACAGGTCCCAACAGGTGATCATTGGAGGAGAGTTGTCTAGTACCAGGGTGGTCACACGTGGCGTCCCACAGGGCATGGTGCTAAGGCCAGTGCTGTTCAGTGTTTTCATTAATGACATTGGGGATGGCAACAAGGGCAAAATGAGTCTGTTCGCAGATGATAACAAGCTTTGTGGGAGGGTGGACTCAATAGGGGGGATACAGGACCTTAAGGAGGACATTGGAAGACTTGAAAGGTAGTCAGGGATCTGGCAACTAGGCTGCAATGCCAAGAAATGGAAGGTCATGCATGTTGGAACCAAAAACCCCAGGACAGAGTACTGCCTGGGAAGGTCTGGGCAACTTCTACAGTGGAGGAGAAAGATCTGGGAGTGATGATATCTGTAAGAAATATCTAATGCACACCCCCTCGTGTCTTATTGCTAACGCATGGTCAGCAATGTAGTGAGGTGCAATGCTGCAGGCCGAGTGCCTTCAACCCCTGGCCGCGCATTAGAAATGTCTAATGCACACCCCTGGAGTGTCTTATTGCACTTATAAAATGGGGCAGAGTATTTTACATGCATGTAAAAATAAAAATGGATAGGATTAGACAGTAAGAAAAAATTACTCACCTTAGTAATTGTGTTTCTTCTAATGGAGTCTTGCTGTATTCTGACATATGCAGACTACCAAGCAGTACCGCCATGGAGGGGGGTACCGAACCTATTTTGGGAATAGGCTCTGCAGTACTACTGTTCCAAGCCTAGCATCACTCCTAGCCTGGATATCCAGAGAGTAATGCTTGGTAAAAGTATGGACAGTTTTCCAGGTGGCTGCTTTACATATCTCTAGTAAAGGTATATCCCTGGCAGCAGCCAGAGAAGCAGCTGTACCCCTGGTCGAATGAACCCTCAGGCCTGACGGAGGTGTTTTGCCTAGCTTTTCATAGCAGAATTGTATACAAGAGACAATCCACCTGGCAATAGTTCTCTTAGTAGCAGGTTTACCGTTTCCCACTTCACCACAAGTGAGAAACAATATGCGACAGTCAAACCTCAGTGCCTTGGTATGCTCAATGTAGAAGCTAAGTGCCCTCTTAACATTCAAACTGTGTAATCTTCTTTCTCCTGAAGAAGAATGATCAGTGAAGAACACAAGAAGAGACATGGACTGGTTCAGATGAAAATCCGAGACCACTTTGGTTAAGAACCTCCTATTGGTTCTAAGGACCCCCTTATCTCTATGAAATGAAATAAAATCTGGCTCCACTGACAGAGCCTGCAATTCACTAATACGCCTGGCAGAAGTGATAGATACCAGGAACACAGTTTTCCAAGTCAAGTACTTGGGTTCTGCTGAAGCCAAAGGCTCAAAAGGAGGTAGCATAAGCTGAGCAATGCAAACATTAAGATCCCAAGCAGGGTAGGGTCCCTAAAGAGAGGGTTGGTATGGACCAAACCTTTAAAAAACTTACAAAAGACAGGATGAGATGCCAGGGAAGAAACCTTCCCCACTGACAGGAATGCAGAGACAGCTGCTAAATGCACTTTCAGAGTGGCTGGCTTAAGGCCTAGGCCATTTAGATGAACCATATAATCCAGAACTGTAACCAGATCAGCAGTATCTGGTAGGACATCCTTATTGGAACACCAAATGCTGAATCTCTTCCATTTGGAATTATAAGTTTTTCTGATGGCAGGTTTTCGAGAGGCTTTAAGAATATCCAGAACCCCCTGAGACAGATGTAGACTTGTAAACTCTAACTCTTCAAGAGCCAAGCCTTGAGGTTGAGAGACCGAAAGTTGGGGTACCAGATCCTTCCCTGAGAGGAGGTTAACAGATTGTGCTTCTTGGGAAGAGATAATGGAAGATGGACTGCTAGGGACATCAATAGAGGATACCAAGGCTGTCTGGCCAAGTCTGGTGCAATTAGGATCACCTTGCATGATTGTGACATGATCTTGACAAGAACCTTGAATAACAGAGGAAAGGGAGGAAAGGCATACAGGAATCCCCCCCCCAATCCAGAACCAGAGCATCCAGGGGAAATGTGCCCATGACTGGGGGTCTGCAACAGAAGAGAGGAAGTTGATGATTGGGGCTGCAAAGAGATCTATCTCTGGAGTGCCCCACCAGGAGAAAATTACTTTCAATATGAAGGGGTCCAGGGACCATTCGTGATGGCCCTGAGAGATCCTGCTCAGAGCATCTGCTAGCACATTGTCCTTCCCTGGAAGTTGAACTGCTTCAAAAGGGCCTGTAGGGTATAAACCAGAGACCATATTTTCATGGCTTCCGTGCACAAGGCCATAGATCGAGTGCCTCCCTGCCTGTTGATGTACCACATGGTGGTGGTGTTGTCTGTACTGACATGAACCACCTTGTTCTTTACTGAGTCTGAGAAGGCTTGGAGAGCCAGGAATACTGCCCTGAGTTCCAGAAGATTGATATGAAGAAGGTACTCCTGAGGGGACCACACCCCTTGTGCTGTGAGGGCTCCTAAGTGAGCACCCCAGCCCAGGAGAGAAGCATCTGTGGTTAACACCACTGAATGAGTCTGACTGATGAATGGGACTCCTTGTCTGAGATTGTCTTGATCCAACCACCATTGGAGAGCTTGGACCAGAGTCTGAGTCACTGGAATAAATTTCGTTAGAAGATCTTTTTTCTGGGACCAAAAGGACCTCAGATGGAACTGAATGTCCCTCATTTGAAATCTGGCTCACTGTACCACTGCAGTGGAAGCTGCCATGTTCCCCAGGAGCTGAAGAAAATGTTTTGCTTTTAGAGACTCCCAAAGGTGGAAAGAGGAAGAAAGGTCTGCAATGGCTATCACCTTTACCAAGGGAAGAAAAGCCTTTGCTTGGACAGTATCCAACTCTACCCCTATGAAGGTAAGGAGCTGTACTGGTTTGAGAACTGACTTTGGTAGGTTGAGAAGGACCCCAAGGGAAGTGAGCAACTATTGTGTTACTTGTAGGTCTGACTTGACTTGGTTTGGAGACTGTCCCACAATGAGCCAGTCATCCAGGTATGGAAAAATGGAGATATTCTATCTCCTGAGAAAGGCCACTACTACTGCTAGGCATTTTGTAAAGACCCTTGGAGCTGATGTTAGGCCGAAGGGCATTGCTCTGAACTGATAATGGCCTGAAGGCAATTCGAACCTGAGGTACTTTCTGTGGGAGCACCTGATTGGGATGTGAAAGTAGGCATCCTTGAGGTCCAGGGAAGCTAACCAATCCCCTGGCCTGAGCGAGGGAAGAATTACTCCCAGAGTTACCATTTTGAATCTTGGCTTTAAAAGGTGCTTGTTTAAGTATCTTAGGTCTAGGATGGGCCGCACCTCCCCTGTCTTTTTTGAGGTAAGGAAGTATCTGGAATACAGACCCTTGGCCCTATGTAGAGTAGGAACTCTCTCTACAGCTCTGAGAGCCTGCAGGGAGGAACACTCTGCTTCTAGAGCAATGGTTTCAGAGATGTTTGCAGGTGGAAAAGACCTGACCCTCATTTTTGGATATTTTTTGAAACTGAGGGCCAGTCCCTGGCTTACTACCTCCAGGACCCACTTGTCTGAGGTAACAGACTTCCAGGCCTGGAAGTAGTAAGCCAGCCTGCTTCCTACTGGAATTGGGGAGTCGACCCGGGCTGACACATCAGGGTGTCTGCTTGGCAGGAGCCTTAGACTGAGAGGAGGATGCAGCCCTGCTTATCCCCCTTCTGCCTCTCCCTCTGAAGAACCCCCCTCTGAGGAAAAGGAGAGGAGGCCTGTGCCTGGTAGAAAGGCCTGTGAAAGGGCCTGCCCCTGCTCCCTAGACTGCAGCCTCTGAGGAGTTGCCTGCCTTTCCTTGGCCTGTGCACTCCTGTAGGTGGTCCGGTATTACATAGATACATAGACAGTATCGGCAGATAAGGGCCTATGGCCCACCTAGTCTGCCCATTTGAGCTTGTAAGTTCAGTTTGTTTTCCTAGAAGTCTATTTCCCCTTACCCCTGACCTCTAGAATTCCTTTATGTCTATCCCATGCATTCTTAAATCCCGTGATTGTTTCAGCTCCCACCACTTCCTCTGGCAGGGTGTTCCACTTGTCCACCACCCGTTCTGTGAAGAAATTCTTTCTCATGTTTCCTCTGAATCGTCCTCCCTCCAACTTCATCCCATGCCCTCTAGTCCTGAAACATCTTTTTCGCTTAAAAATAGTGTTTTCCTGCACCCTGTTCCTCCCTGTAAGATACTTGTATGTCTCTATCATATCCCCTCTCTCCCTCCTCTCCTCCAGGGAGTACATGTTCAGTTCCTTCAACCTGTCTTCATAGGACTTGTGATGCAACCCATGCACAATCTTTGTTGCCCTCCTCTGAACCTTCTCTACCCTGTCTATGTCCTTACGTAGGTATGGTCTCCAGAACTGTACACTGTACTCCAGGTGGGGCCTCACTAGTGTCTTGTATAGCGGAATTATGACCTCCTTTTCCTGCTGGTGATGCCCCTGCCTATACATCCCAGCATCCTATTTGCTTTACCTGATGCCTTGTCACACTGTTTCCCTACCTTGAGGTCATCAGAGATGACAACCCCAAGATCCCTTTCCCTGCTTGGTGCATGCTATATCCTCACCCCCAACTGATATATTGTGCCAGGGTTTTGTGCCCCCATATGCATTATCTTGCACTTCTTTGCATTGAATTTCAACTGCCAAACCCTTGACCATTCTTCAAGTTTCTGCAGGTCCCTTCTCATTCTGTCTACACCCTCTGGTGTGTCTACTCTGTTACAGAGCTTTGTGTCATCAGCGAACAGTGAAATTCTGCCTTCTAGATCCTGCGCAATGTCACTGATGAAGATGTTGAATAGGACCAGCACTGATCCCTGTGGTACCCCACTGGTCACTCTTCCCTCTGTGGAGTGACAGCCATTTACCACCACCCTCTGTGTCCTGCCACCCAGCCAGTTACCTACCCACCACACTACTGTCCTGCCCACACCCATATTCCCCAGTTTGTGTAATAGTCTTCTATGTGGCACAGTGTCAAGGGCTTGCTGAAGTCAGATAGGCCATGTCCACTGCCCTCCCTGATCCACCTCCCTAGTCACCCAGTCAAAAATTCAATGAGGTTGGTCTGACATGACCTCCCCTGGTGAAACCATGCTGCCTTGGGTCCTGTAGTCCATTGACAACCAGATGTTCCACCAATCTCTCCTTCAGTAGTGCTTCCATGATCTTTCCCACTACCGAGGTGAGGCTGACTGGTCTGTAGTTCCCTGCTTCCTCTTTGTTCCCACTTTTGTATAAAGGGACTACATCTGCTGTCCTCCAGTCTTTGGGTACCTCCCCTGTTTCCAGTGATTGGCTGAACAGGATAGCCAGAGGTTCAGCCACCACCTCTCTTAGTTCTTTAAGGACCCTGGGGTGCACCCCATCTGGCCCCATTAGCTTTATCAGCTCTTATTACTTCCAGTTCCTTCAGGACCCTTTCTCGTGTAAAGGGACTTGTGTCCATTTCTGCACCATTCTCACCCTTGTACTCCCTTCAGACCCATTACCCCCTCTTCCTTAGTAAAGACTGAGCAGAAATACCTGTTCAATATGTCAGCTTTACTGTTGTCATCCTCCACGCTCCCATCCTCCCCTTCAGTCTCACTATCCTCCTTTGTCCTTCTTTTTCACTTATGTACCTGTAAAGGTTTTGTCCCCTTTAACCACTGATTTTGCAATGTGTTCTTCTGTCTGAGCTTTGGCTTCCCTTACTGCTTCCCTGCCTCCTTTGTTTCTCCTGGTACTTCTCCCTATCCCCTTCTGCCTGTGTCTTTTGTATTGCCTGAATGCAATCTTTTTGGCTTTCACTTTCTTTGCTACCTCTTTGGAAAACCATAATGGTCTCCTCTTTCTTTTCCTCTTGCTAACCTGCTTAATGCATAAGTCTGTTGTTCTTATAATCCCCATTTTAAATACTGCCACTGTTCCTCAATCCCTGATTCCTGTCCCATTCCCTTAATGCATCTTTCAAGCATCTCCCCATTTTCCCAAAGTCTGCCCCCTAAAATCCAGGATCGTGTTTTTGTGTGGTTTGGTTCTGCTCTTTCTGTGATTTCAAACCACAATGACTGGTGGTCACTGTTACCCAGGTGCTCCCCACTGTTACCCCATCACACTGTCCCTGTTTGTGAGCACAAGGTCCAGTATTGCCTTCTGCCGAGTTGGTTCCATGACCAGTTGCTTGAGAAGGCACCCTGAAGAGTCAGGATAAATCCTCCTAGTTGATGCTGCTGCTGGGATGCTCCAGTCCGTCTGGTATATTGAAATCTCCAACCAGTACTACCTCACCCTTGTCTGCCATCCTTTGGATGGCTAGCATCAACTCTATCTGTTTCTTCCTCCTGGGCTGGTGGTCTATAGACCACACCTGTGCGGATGGCTGGCCCCATTTTCCTTTCCAGCTTAACCCACAGTATCTCTCCCCATTTTGTTCCTCCTGGATCTGTGTGGCCCTTATGTCATTTTTCACATACAGTGCCACTCCTCCTCCCTTCCTGCCTGCTCTGTCTCTTCTGAATATGTTGTAGCCAGGTATGGCCATCTCCCAGTCATGGTTATCATTATACCAGGTTTCAGTGATGGCCACAATGTCCAGGTCTGACTGTACCATGACAGCCTCCAGATCTTCCATCTTGTTGCTAAGGCTCCTGGCATTTGCACACATGGCTTTCCATGATTTGACCTCCTAAACTGCTTCACTGTTCTCTCCAGCCCCTTCCTTGGTTGTCATTTATCCCTGGTTCTCCTTGCTGTCTGCCCTTCTGCTGAATTTTGCCCTTTTCTGCTTATCCACCTTTTGGACACTAATCTCCATCTTTTGCACACTGCTTTGCAGAGATAGCCACTCCTCTGGTTCACTGGTTCCATTACTAGCTGTGGGGGGTGAGCAAGTAGGTACCGTCCTTGCTGGCCTGCCACCCCCCTTTGCTAGTTTAAATGCTTGTCAATGTAGCATTTAAACTTATCATTGAGTGCTTGGATTCCCCTCCAGGATGGATGCAGGCCGTCAGGCTTGAATAAACCTCCATCCTCCAGATGGGTCCCCAGTCACCAATGAATCCAAACCCTTCTCACAGCACCAGTTCTTCAACCATGAGTTAAAGTTCCTGGTGCATGCACTCCTATGCTCTCCCTTGCCTCTCAGTAGTACTTCTGAGAAAGTGACAGAAGTAGCTACTTGCTTGAGACCCTTCCCAGTTTCCTAAACTCTTCCTGAACTTCCTTTGGCTCCCCATTTGCCAAGTCATTAGTACCTAGGTGGATAATGACATCCAGCTCACCCTCCTGTCTTGCCTTCCCAGTGATCCCCAGTATCTTCCTTCCATCCCTCCATGCCGTGGCACCTGGTGAGCACCTCACCTCCCTGTCCTCCCCTCCTATGTTCCTAGCTGGATCCCTCTTATGATGGAGTCCCCACCAGGATTGCTTCCTCCTCCTCTGGGGTCCACTGCTTTCCCCACTGAGGGTCACCTCCTTGCCTAACCTCACATCCTTTCCTTCCACTTCCCTGGGTACCTCTATTTGGTTGTCCTCATTTGCCAGTGTGGCATATGAGTTCTTGAGGGGAATAGGATCTGGGATGTGCCTCTGCCTGACTGCTCTAACCCTCCCTGAGCCCACTGTCATCCAAGTGCTCCTTGTTCTTGGCATCCTTTGAGGCAGCTGCATTGGACTGGGTGGTTCCTGGATAGGGGTGATGGTACTCCTGACCCAGTTTACTTCTGCTCTGAGTCTGGCTACCTCATCCCACAGTCCCAAGAGATGCATGCAGATAGGGCAGCACCTCAGTGTCCAGAAGGTCTGCCTGAATATGGCTGCCCCACAGTCACTGCATTGCACGACTCCCCACATTATACTGCATTTCCACTACTTATCTGCTACTGAAGCTCTCTTAGTTCTCTTTTTATTTATTTACAGTACTAAAAATCCTGTAACTGATCCTCAGATATATATTTTTTAAGGAAAAAGAAACCAATAAATAAATAAATGAGTCAAAACACTTGTCGTGCTGAGGTGGTCTTCTTCCCCTTATGCCCTCCTACTTCACACCTCTTACTATACCCTGTGTTTAGCTCCTGTCAATCAGATTTATCAGGGCATATAATTAAGAGTTGGGAGAAGGGGGTGGGGCAAAATTTGCAGCAATTAAAGACAGCACAGAATTACACCACCACTATTTTTAAATTTTCAACAGCCCAAAACAATTATAAGTAAAGACAACACAGAAAGAAAGTATAGTGTCACTACAAGCCTACAATCTAAGTTTAAAAGAAAAATACCAGTTACCAGTTACTCTGAAGCACTGAATTGAATATGTTTCCTTCCTTCACCTTCTGGCTTCTTCTGAGAAGATGAACTTCTGTTTGCTGCTTTAACTGTGACTAAGCCCCACCTCCAGTTATCACGTAGCTGAGGTCAGAGGCCAGACAATTAACACCCTTCACCCAGCTACAGGACAGTCAGACAAGCCAAGATAAAATTTGCAGCAATTAAAGACAGCACAGAATTACACCACCACTATTTTTTAAATTTTCAACAGCCCAAAACAATTATAAGTAAAGACAACACAGAAAGAAAGTATAGTGTCACTACAAGCCTACAATCTAAGTTTAAAAGAAAAATACCAGTTACCAGTTACTCTGAAGCACTGAATTGAATATGTTTCCTTCCTTCACCTTCTGGCTTCTTCTCATCCATCTTCTTGTAATTCTCTGTCTGCTCCCCAAACAGAGAATTACCCACCACAGGGAAATCCATGGCCTTACCTGAGTGTCCTGTGAGAGGCTAGTACATCTGAGCCAAGCTAACCTCTGAAGAGACACAGATGTAGCCATGACTCGTGATGCCACATCATTTGAGTCCACAGTAGCATGAAACTGAATCTTAGATGCCTCAATCCCATCAGCAGCCACCTCCTCCATCTCCTTGGCTAGCTGGGGGGAAGCCTGTTTAGCCAGTTCCAGAACAGTATCCCACCTGGACTTCTGGTATCTGGCTGAGTAGGCCATATAATTTGCCTGCCTGAGCCCCAAGGAGGATACCAAGTACTGTTTTTTGGCCATAGCATTCATCTTCCTAGATTCTTTATCTGGGGGTGTGTGAAGCCAAAGGTGTGTTAGCTTTGCCACAGGCTGCAGCCAGCACTACCCCAACATGGCTGCATTGGTGGAACAAGAACTCTGTACCTGAGCCTGAAAGCATATACCTCCTGTCCATTCTTTTATCTACAGGAGGCAAAGAATTTGGTGTTTGAAGAATTTTCTGTGTCTGTTTCCCAAGAGATTTATGGAGGGGAATAGACAACCTTTTGGACTCTGGGATGTCCATCATTTCTACAAAATCAGGCTCCTCTTGTTCCTCAACAGCTTCATAGAACAAATAGTAGGATTGGGACTCAGAAAGCCTGGGAGGGGAAACATTAGAAGGCCTGTCTGGGGAGATGTCCGGTTCAGTGGACTCATCCAGACCTTCATCACCATCATCATCATCATTGTCATCCTGTTCTTCCTCCCCTTCCCATTCTGGTTCACAAAACTCATCCGGACAATATTCCGGAACCGGGGGAACCGACCGAACCGGGCGCCTACCGAGACGGAACTGGACGGAGTGATTCTACAATGCTTATCGCCCTCCTATTTCTTCAGTGATTGGACACTGCGGTTCTTGATCTGAACCAGTCGATTTCCTCTTTTTCTTTGATGGAACCGACCCCTTAGGATTGGCTCTCCTTTTGCCTGAGGGATTATCGCCCAGGTCAGTGGCACTCCCTCAGGTTCGGTCGGAACCGAACCGGGCTGGCCATCCGGGTTAGCAGACTTCTCGGCCTCCTTTTCCCTGAGCCAACCCAACCTCTTTTCCAGGGTGGCCTTTGGGAAATGTTTACAGATTTGGCAGTCTGAATCAAGGTGGTCAAACCCCAGACAATAAACACAGGTGGTGTGAGGGTCTGCCTTAGCAAAGGCAGCCCCACACTCACTACAGTGTTGAAACCCAGTGGGCCCAGTTTTTTTCTTGGGTTTCTCAGACATGACCAGGCTACCAACTTAACCTTTACAGCTTAAAAGCCAGGTAAGACCCCCCTATCGGTTACCAACTGTGTTATGGGTCGTGGAAAAAAACCTTTAAAATTCCATTTTTTTGAAACCGGTAGGAACCAGTACCTCACACTAGAAAACAGGAAAATAAAATAAACCTAACACAGTCGGTTCCAAACTGGACCGATCGACAAGATTTTACAATTTTCACAGAACATTATACAATAAAACTAAAGTCCACTACCTACAACACTTACTGTGCCGCAGAGAGGGATTTGAAGCCGAAAAAATAAAACGCAAACGGTATTTAAACTGACGGATTTTAACCGAACCGAGCAAGTGAAGGAGCAATCTCTGGAGTGACTGTTCAGTTAGGCGGAGTAAAGAATCTGATGGTTACACTTTGAAGTGCTGCAGACAGAGGTTTGAACCGAGCTCGAGCTCAACGTTCTATGCTCATGCATAGAGTTAACTCTTTCCTCTCCAGGGCAGTTCAAGTGCTGGGGCTAACTGCATATGTCAGAATACAACAAGACTTCATGTTGTTTGAAAATAATAAGCTCTTTGATGGATTTTGATGTAAAATAGTTCCTCCGCCTTTGTATATTTTTTTTTGCCCTAAATAGTTTTGTCCCACTGTGGCTACCTTAGCTTTAGGTGGTTGTCATGATTTCCTCAATTTCCTCGGTCAGGACCAGAGCGCTGCAGTTAGCAAATGCCTCCACACTGATATTTTGAATCTGAGAGGAATAATGAATGGCCATAAAATCAGTGGTAGAAACTCGAGTCCTTTTTTATAGTCTGTATTTTGAAAATGACTATGTGACCGAGACACGAAAGAGAAAGAGTGAGAGGGACAACAGTGGTACCAGGTACTGAGATACACAGCACATGGAAACATGACACACGACACACGACAGCACATGCCAGCTCCCAACACTCTATTCAAATTAAATGCTAAGCACATCAAAGTGGTTCTGTACAGAGTGTTGGGAGTTGGTATGTTAAGCTGTCCATTTTTAAGTTTATGTTCAGACTGAGCTCACAGTGTTGTACAGATGCGGCTGGACACAGTTCAGCATAACCACGATGTGAGCAAATCCCGTGACTGCTGCAAACAAAACAGCATGTGATTTTGATTCCCGAAGAAAGGATTAACTAATTACAAGTAGGATCACTCTCCCAATGTTTAAATTTTGTCTGTATATGCATTGGGAGTGCAAGAGAGGGAGCCGAGAGAAAAGCATGTGAGCGGTTGGTGGCAGGAGCTAGTGGGCGGACTTGATGAACTGGAAAATGACTGATGAAATAGCGGGTGTGGTAAGCTTAGTGAATTAAAATAAATAAATAACCTGCTAATCTACATAGAGTGATTTTGTTGACTATGAGGAATTCAGGGTCTGGACAAGTTAGTGTTTGGCGACTAAAAAAATAGCGCTGATTCAAAATTGAACATTCTATTTGGCTTCTTAATACTGTACTGTACATAATTTTTTTAAATGCAGCCATATTTATCTGAACTTGTTGCTAGCTGTGCATTAGACACTTCTAATGCGCGACTACCAGCCAATCAAAATACACGATTTTCCCTTCCCATTTTATAAAGTGACTTAAAGCACTCTGCACAGTGCAAGAAGGCAGTGGCAAGTGCAAACAGGATGCTGGATTGCATAGCCAGGGGGATCAGTAGTAGGTGACAGGAGGTGGTTCTTCCCTTGTGCAGGTCACTGGTGAGGCTGCATTGGGAGTATGTGGTGCAGTTCTGGAGCCCTCACCTTAAAAAAGATATCAGCCTGATGGAGATGGTTCAGAGGAGGGCTATGAAGATGACTGTGGGGCAGCAGGGTAGATCATACGAGGAGAGACTGGGGGCCCTGAACATGCACTCCCTGATGGACAGAAGGGAGAGGGAGATATGATTGAGACCTTCAAGTAAATGAAAGGATTCAATAGGGTAAACAAGGAGGGCCTATCCAGGGAAAGCTGCATCAAAACTACAAGGGGGCACAGCCTTAAGGTGTTGGGGAGGGGTGTTTAGGAGGGAGGTTAGGAGACACCTTTTCACAGAAAGGGTAAGCAAGAAAGTCAGTAATACTTTATTTCTGTTGTGGCACCCAATCCTGGAGGCATTGGGCACCATTACAAATCAAAGGCAGGGTTCGGACATCATAAACAATATTATTACAATTACTAAAGTCATATATATATATATATATATATATATATATATATATATATATATATATATATATACAGTGGCGTGAAAAAGTATTTGCCCCTTCGGATTTTCTCATTATTGCATATTTGTCACACTGGATGTTTTCAGGTCTTTAGACAAAATGTAATATTAGATAAAGGGAACCTGAGTGAACAAATAACACTTGTTTTTTTTTTACTTATTTCATTTATATAATGAAAAAAGTTAACCAACACCAACTGGCACTGTGTGAAAAAGTAATTGCCCCCTAGTCAAATCAACCCAATTAAAGGGATAATTAGAGACAGCTGATTGAACACAGCCAGACTTGATTACAGCCAGCCCTGCTCAATATAAACCTCACTTATTTTGACCCTTACCATCAGAGTCACATTGCCAGCACAAAGATTCAACGAGCACGTTATGCCACGATCAAAGGAAGTTCCTGAAAAGATCAGAAAAAAAGTTGTTGCTATCTATCAGTCTGGAAAGGGTTACAAAGCTATTTCTAAGGCTCTGGGACTCCATCGAACCACAGTGAGAGCCATAATCTCAAAGGAGAACACTTGGAACAGTAGTGAATCTTCCCAGGGTAGGGCCTGCCAAAATTACTCCAAGGACGGCGTAAAATCATCCAGGAAGTCTCAAGGATCCTAAAACAACATCCAAAGAACTGCAGGCTCTCTTGCCTCAGCTAAGGTCAGTGTTCATGACTCCACAATCAGAAAGAGACTGGGCAAAATGGGCTTCATGGGAGAGTAGCAAGACGGAAACCACTGCTAACCAAAAAGAACATAAATGCTCGCTCTCATTTGCCAAGAAGCACCTGGATGATCCACAAGCCTTTTGGAAAATGTTCTATGGACAGATGAGTCCAAAGTGGAACTTTTTGGACGACATGGATCCCATAATGTCTGGCGTAAAGCAAACACAGCATTCCACAGTAAGAACATCATACCAACAGTCAAACATGGTGGTGGTAGTGTGATGGTGTGGGGATGCTTTGCTGCCTCAGGACCTGGACGACTTGCCATAATTGAAGGAACCATGAATTCTGCTCTGTACCAGAAAATTCTTAAGGAGAATGTCCGGTCATCCATCCATCAGCTGAAGCTGAAGCATAGTTGGGTCATGCAGCAAGACAATGATCCAAAACACAAAAGCAAGTCCACATCAGAATGGCTGAAAAGAAGTAAAATTAAAGTTTTGGAGTGGCCTAGTCAAAGTCCAGACCTAAACCCAATAGAGATGCTGTGGCAGGACCTGAAACGAGCAGTTCATGCTAGAAAACCTACCAATGTTACTGAATTAAAGCAGTTCTGCGAGGAAGAGTGGGCTAAAATTCCTCCACAGCGATGTGAAAGACTGATATTGAATTATAGGAAGCGTTTGGTTGCAGTCATTGCAGCTAAAGGTGGCGTAACCAGTTATTAAGTGTAAGGGGGCAATTACTTTTTCACACAGTGCCAGTTGGTGTTGGTTAACTTTTTTCATTAAATAAATGAAATAAGTAAAAAAAAAACAATTGTTATTTGTTCACTCAGGTTCCCTTTATCTAATATTACATTTTGTCTAAAGACCTGAAAACATCCAGTGTGACAAATATGCAATAATAGAGAAAATCAGGAAGGGGGCAAATACTTTTTCACGCCACTGTATATATATAATCACTTTAAAAACTATCATGAAATGCTTTATTAAAAAGAAAGGTCTTCAGGCACCCTTTCAATGCCTCCACCATTGGGGCCTCCCTCAAAGATCTTGGCAGTGAATTCTAGAGTGTCGGGCCTGCCACCTCAAAGAAACGATCCCCCCGAGGTTTTCAGCCTGGCCCTCAGAATTGCCAGGAGGACTCAGTGGAGGAGCAGAGGGAACACACTGGCATGGCTGGGATTAGGAGACCAGACAGGTAACCAGGGTGCAGGCCGTATAGGGTCTTGTAGGTGAGCAAGCCCACCTTGAAGATGATCCTCCACCTGACAGGTAGCCAGTGCAGATTCTGCAGGACCAAGGTCACATGGCAGGACTATGGTAAGTCCACTAGCAGCCTAGCTGCCGCGTTCTGCACTAGCTGCAGTTGGCGGAGGATCCCTCCATTGACCCTGAAGTACAGAGTGTTACAATAGTCCAGCCTGGAAGTCACAAAGGCATGTACCAGTGATGGCAAGTCTTCAGGTGGAATCAGGGGTTTAATTCAGGTGATATTCCTTAGATGATAGAACCCACTTTTGATGACAGACGACACCTGGGCTTCCAGAGTCAGTCTGTCATCAAGGATAGTTCACAGATTTTTCACCCTGGGGGAAGTCATCAATGGGGTAGATCCCAGGACCAAACCTGTTACCACTCTGGAGGCCTTCCCATCATGCTGTCGACCAGGCACAGTCACTAGCACTTCCATCTTGTCGGGGTTCAGCCTCAGTCAGTTTGAGGACATCCAATCCTGAATCTTGGCCAGGCATTTATTTAACACTTCAATGGCATTTTCAGCTCCAGGGGCAAAATACATATACAGCTGGGTGTTTTCTGCATAGCAGTGGAAACTCAGACTGTATTGTCTAATGAGCTCTCCCGGGGCAGCATGTACACCGTGAACAACATCGGCGAGAGGATCGAGCCTTGAGGCACTCCACATGACAGGGGCTTTGAGGAGGAGGAGAAATTCGCCATCACCACTCTTTGCCTCCTGTTGAAGAGAAAGGACTTAAACCATTTGATGACTGTTCCAGTGAGTCCACAATATACTCTAAGGTGATCCAGTAGCACAGTGTGGTCCATGGTGTCCAAGACTGAGGAGAGATCGAGGAGAACAAGAATTGACCATTCTCCTCGATCCCCTGCCCTGAAGAGGCCATTCTGCACATGAACTAATGCTGTCTCTGTGCTATGCCTAGCTCTGAAACTGGAGTGGAATGGCTCATACATATCAAAGGTTGAGAGGAGTGCCTCGAGCTGCAGAGCCACTACTTTCTCGACAACCTTCCGTAAAAATGAGAGGTTGGAGATAGGTCTATAATTCGCCAGGACGTCAGGGTCGAGCAATGGTTTCTTCAGAAGGGGCCTCACCAGTGCCTCCTTCAAGGCAGTGGGGGAAGCACCCCTCTGAGAGTGAACACTGGATGATCACAGCAAACACTGGGCCAATGGCCTTGGCCCCTTCCACTAGGAGACAGGTATGGCCAGGGTCCAGTTCACAGTATGTGAGCCGCATAATCACCTCAACGATCTCAGCCACCTCAACCAGCTGAAACTCCCCTAAGACAATTGGAATGCCTCTACTTGAACCAGGTTGACCACAGTGGGACAAATTTTGCCCCACTGGGGAGATCCCTGCCTGAATGAAGGACACCCTGCCTGAGAAGAACAGAGCAAACTCTTTACACAACGTGATTGAAAATGCTTTTTACGGCTGCATACAGACTGGATGTAACAGTCTCTCCACAGTCCGAAATAGCTGAGCTTGTCTGTTCTTCCCAGCAGCAATCTCCCTGGATGGCAATTCTGCCTTCTTACAGTTGATTGACCTCTGATAGTCATTGTAATGATTTCTCAGAGCCAGTCTGTTCTCCATGGACGGGGTCCTCTGCCAGCAATGCTCCAACTTCCGATATCTGGTCTTCATCTCCTTAAGAGCCCCATCAAACCATTGGGGTCTCATGCAAGAAGATCTGGGTTGTATACGGACTGGTGTGATGGCATCGAGTACCTTGGTAACAGTCCCACTATAGGCTGCCACTACCTCACTCATGCCAATCGCACAGGCAGTACTCATGACAGAAAAATCTACTACCACCAAAAGTTCCTCTGGGGACAATCCCCTTAAAAGGTGATAGCAGATCATCTCAATGGGGGGAACTCTTGGGGAGGGCCCAAACAAGAACTCCACCATGCAGTGATCAGACCAAATGACCCAATCAGTCTTGATGTTAGTAACATCAAACCCCAGCATGAATACTAAGTCCAAGGTGTGGCCATGTTAGTGGATCGCAGAGGTAATTACCTGTATCAGGCCCAGAGATGTCATAGTCTGGAGGAGTTTATAACCAAAAAGCGAGGATTCGCCATAGATCCAGGCATTTAAATCCCCCAGAATTAACTATCTTGGGGACTCCAACACCCTGTCAGTGACAATGTCTGCTACCTCCTGCAGAAAATCTCCCCCCTATCCTGGAGGATGATAAATGAGGAGAATCCTGCAACCTGCACCTGGACCCCCATGCAGTGTCACACGTTCAAACGATGAGGTAGAACCCATTGGGTGCACGAGGAAGGTCAGGCTGGATCTAAAACAGATGGTTACTCCCTCACCCCTACGTTCCCTCCTTGGGCAGTACACCAACGAATACCCAATGGGGACCGATGCATTCAATACTGGCCCAGCGTCATCCCCCAACCAGGTCTTAGTGATGCAAGCCAGGTCGATTGAGGAAATCAAGACTGCCATAACAGCAGTCTTGTTCCTTATCAACCTGGCATTGCACAGCACCACCTGAAGGGGATTAGCAGAGACTGCTGGCCATCTAGCTACCTGCCCATGTGGTCCAGTGGGAGCGCTGGGGACAAGAACCAAGTATACTGGGCAACTCTTGAGGTTTTGTCTAAATCCAGGGCACCTCCTGTTCCAAATCACCCCAATATTATTCACCTCCGCTTTGCTAGCAGTACCCCGCCGCACGCCCCTCTACCCCTTCTCAATATATACCTCCCAGCACCATCTCACTGCGAGAGAGCCGGGAGGGGAACATCCACAAAGGGGCGGAGGTCATGCAGCTTTTTTGCAAGTAGAGTGCGATGAGCTTGCTCTACACTTTGCAACTAAAGTGGCCGACATCAGGGCGAACCTGGGTCCGGTAACCTCTATGGGTGAGGCTTTGGGACAGCAGGAGATCACAGTGCCCCATTTCTCCTGGAGTTCCTTTCGGCGACCTGAGTTCGTGGACATTATGAGGATCATCCATTCTATGCGCCCCACAAGTTGTGGTTTGGATCCCGGACCGACTCCCCTCATTTTGGGTTGTTTTGATATCATCGGTCCGGTCCTGACGCAAATAGTCTGGTGCTCCTTGGAGTTAGGTGAGTTTCCCTGCTCCTTGAAAGAGGCAGTGGTGACTCCTCTTCTGAAGAAAGCTTCCTTTGGACCCAGACTGTTTTTCAAATTATCGGCCTATCTCTAACCTTCCCTTTATTGGGAAGGTTATTGAGAAGGTCGTAGCGGTCCAACTGGATGACCATTTAACCATCCATAATGTCTACGAATCCTTCCAGTCTGGCTTCCGGAAAAGACACAGCACCGAGACTGCGCTGGTTCGGGTGTTAAATGATCTTCTGATGGCGAGGGATCAGAAGAGATGCTCCATCTTGGTTCTTCTTGATCTCTCTGCAGCCTTTGACACTGTGGACCACATGGTGTTATTAGCTCACCTGGGGCAAATCTGTGGAATGTCTGGAACCGTTTTGCAATGGTTCACGTCATTCCTCACCGGGAGATCACAAAGAGTTGTGTCAGGGATTTTTTCCTCTGACCCAGTTTCTTTGTTGTGTGGAGTGCCCCAGGGATCTATGCTGTCACCCATGTTGTTTGCAGTGTATATGCTGCCCCTCGAAGGTATCATTAGATGATATGGGCTGAGGTTTCACTGCTATGCAGATGATACCCAGCTCTATCTGTCTTTCGCACCCAATCAGGATGGAGCTCTCTCGGTGTTTAACAACTGTCTGGGGGAGATCCAAGACTGGATGGATTCTAGTTGGCTAAAGTTGAACTCGGAGAAAACAGAGGTGCTAGTAGTGGACCCAGGTGGTCGGATGGAGAGGCCGGGTATTGGTGCAGCGTCTGGAATTTTTCTTGGTGGAGTATCTCTCCCGTCCTCAGAACGGGTGCGTAACCTTGGGTTTATTCTTGACGACAGGCTGACTCTTAAATCTCAGGTGTCAGCCATTGTCAAGACTTCCTTTTATCATCTTTGGAATATTGCCAGGGTTAGGCACCTTGTCCCATCTGACTCCCTGCCTACTTTGGTTCACGCTTTTGTATCTTCATGCTTAGACTATTGCAATGCCCTTTACTTTGGGCTTTCTGGGGTTGAAATCCGTCGCCTACAGCTGGTGCAGAACGCTGCAGCTCGGGTATTGACTGGGACAAGTAGGTCCTGTCATATCACTCCCATGCTGCGCGAACTGCACTGGCTTCCTATGCGGTGGCGGATCACCTTTAAAGACATTTTATTGACTTTCAAAGCTCTTCACAATCAGGGTCCAGCCTATCTGAAAGACCTCCTGGTTCCTTACTGCCCTGATCGATCACTCCGCTCGGCCAACATTGGGTTGTTAGAGATCCCAAGAGTGAGTTTAAAATCTTCTGGCAGCAGAGCATTCTCGCTTGCTGCACCCACTCTTTGGAATTCTCTACCTTGCCGGTTATGGCAGTGCACCTCCGTGGAGTTATTTAAGAGAGATTTGAAAACGTATTTGTGGAATATGGCCTTTTTAGATAATTAATTATTTATTAATGTCTGGTTTTTATTATAAATATACTATTTGATGATATGCTGACTTTTTATGGATATTTTATGTTTTTATTTAGAGTTCGGAATTGTTTTAAAACTATTCAGCACCTTGATATACTGAAAGGTGCTATACAAATAAAATTATTATTATTATTATAGATGGTACGAGTGGCCCGAGACCTATACACATTTCCCACTCTCCCATGACTTAAACTACAGTAAAACCTCTCAAATTTATCAAACCAATGAAAAAGAAAAAAATAGTGACCAAGTGGAACACACTGCTAGAAGGGGGTGATCTCAGCGAGAATAGTGGGTAGCTTCAATAAGGGCTAGGATAGATATAGGGGGAGGATTAAGATAATGGGAGGAGAAAAGGAAAGGGATAAATAGTCAGGGAGGAGGGAGCGGGGACATTAGCATGGGCTGAGCTGAAATTCCTGCACACGAGCAGACTTGATAGACAAGAAGGCCTAATTCTGCTGGTGACTTCGAATATTTGTATGGTGTTTACTGTGACATGCAGTACTATGGTCGAAGCAACAGCAATGTCAAATTAAACATACTGAAAATATTCAAATTAGTAATCATTCATAACATTAAAAACTGCATTGGAAAAAAAAAAAAACATTTCCAGCTCAATAAATTGCCATTTTTTCAACAGCGTTGCTTGTTCATTTCAGAGGTTCGATGTGATGACTAAATAGCGTTGGAACACCATCCTTCTTCAACTGTTGTTGACCTGGACAAAATGCTATACTTTCGAACACACTAGGATGTTTTAAAATTGATCAGGTTTAAAGCGGTTGGAGCAAAGGACTCTGTGAGATGCTGGTAACCAATGATCCCGCTTTACAGCTGTGACCCACTGTTGTTGATGAGGTTTATCAATGGGAAATCTATAAAAACTACAACCACTTCAGAAACCATTTTTGTAGGCTAATGCAACGCAATAAGGCTTTGTTTTGAAAGAAACAGGATGACTGTGTTAGTAAAAAAGTAAACAGAGTAGTACAGTAAAATAAAATGTCAGAATTAAAAAAATACATGGCACGTGGTCTAGAGAGTCAATTATGAGAAAACTACATAAAGAAAGTAGAAATTTTAATGGTGTTATAAACACTCACATACATGCATGCACGTATGTGCGCATACACACACACACACTACAAGGAATAAAAAACAAATGATAATAAACATTTGTACGGATTTATTTGAAATCTGCTGATAATTTCTAAAAAAAAAAGCCTGCTATGTATACCAAGATGTAAAAAATCAACAATACTTGAAATCTAGCTTCACTTTCAAGTGATACGTGTTTTTTTGTTTGATGGAAAGTCTATGAAATGATAACGAAAAACTATCATTATAAGTAATGAGTATCACTCCACTAATAAGCAGTAGGCAGTGCTTTGCTAAGAAACTCTCAACAGATCTAAATGTTGACAGATGACAGCTGATCACTCGGTAAACCACTTTCCTTTCTGATCTTTATAGACAAACACACACTCTATATGCAAAGCACATGAAAATCATGTTCTGCAAGAATTTTCAGTTAATTTTGTGATTAGTAGAATGGATCATTCAAGGGAGGCACACAAATTATGATAATGAGTATTATTCCGTATAAACACAATAAAAGAAACTGTGACTCCTCACTTCACACAGACGAGGAAAATGAGCGCTTATTTTATTACCCTTCATAAAGCAAAACGCCACCATTACAAATTGCTACAAATGGAACACCTATGTAACCCAAAAGAATTCTGGAGGCAGGTTAACTCGCTGGTTAAAGGGAAAGCAACTGAACTTCCTAGCTTCCTTATTGTCAAGGGTGTTACCCTCACTGACCCCTCGTCTATCGCTTCTAAGTTTAATGAATTCTTCACTGATCTAAACAAATACACCTCGCTAGTTCATAATACTCCTGTCCCCCCCTCTGCCCCATCTCTTGGGGACATCTCTGGAACCCGTCCTGCGTTCCATTTGAAGCTGGCCACCTGTAAAGAGGTCCTAAGGCTTCTTGTGAACCTAAAAGCTGAGAGCTCTTTCCCTCCATGACACCCTGGAGCCTAGATTTTTAAAGCTCGGTGCTCCTGCCCTTGCTCGCCCCGTTCGGCACTTACTCAACCACTCCTTTCTATTGTGCACTGTACCTGACAAGTAGAAGGTTGCTGTGGTTGTTCTGGTACACAAAGGGGGGGCCTAACACCATTGCTGAAAACTTCAGGCCAATATCCATTCTGTGCCCACTGGCCAAAATTCAGGAGTGTATTGTTTATAACCACCTTCAGAATTATATAGAGCACCACAACCTGCTATCCCCTTATCAACATGGTTTCTGAAAAATACACAGTACCCTCACTGCCTTGTTAAAAGTAACATCCGATATCTACCAGGTCATGGACCATGGTTCTGCCACTGGTGCCATCTTCGTCGACCTTGGTGAATCACAGTCTCCTATTCAGCAGCTCCAGTTTATTGGTATGGATCCCACAGCCTTTTGTTGGATCCAAAGCTACCTCTCCTGCCACTCCCAAAGAATCAAGTGGGCTGGTTCACTCTCTGTCTTCAAGAACATAACCCACGGGATTCCACAGGGATCAATATTGGGCCCAATGTTGTTCTCCCTTTTTGTCAATGATTTGCCAAGACACTGCAGTGGAGTCACTGTGCACCTCTATGTGGATGACGCTATTATCTACCGCTCTTCCCCTGATGTCACTCTGATCAACAGTGAACTTGCTGCAGACTTTGACGATCTTGAGGGCTGGTTCCAGCGTAACCAGCTAGTCCTCAATATAAAAAAAACAACTAAATTTATGCTTTTTTTTCACCGGGCCCCTCCTCTCTACCCATTTCTACTCTGGACATTAAGTCCCTCAATGGCGATACTTGCATCTGTCCATTCCTTCAAATATATGGGTGTCACCTTAGATACCTCACACTCCCTCAATTCCCATGTCTCCTTCTTAACTAAGACACTGAACCAAAAATTGGGTCTCCTGTAGCGAATCCGCCCTTTCCTCACCTCTTCCTCTTGTCTCAAGATTGCTTCCTCATCACTCCTTCCACTTCTCACTTATGGTGTTCCTCTGCTGCTTTCAACCAATGCGTCTAACATGTCACTCTTTACTCAGGCTTACTACAGGGTGGGAAGGTTCATCTTAGGGGTCAACGTCCGTCACCACCATTGTGACGTTCTCTCATCCTTTGGATGGCTACCCTATGATTCTAAACTGAGATATTATACCCTGTGTTTCATACAAAAGCCTGTCTGCAAGTTTACCCCCCCTTGCCTCAATGATATTATCAGTCTAAGGCAAGCCCCATGAGCCCTCAGATCAGCATCCCTTCCCCTTCTCTTTAGACCCAGTCTGTGGCTCACTGTTGCACGTAAGTCCTTCTCTTATGCAGCAGTGACTGACTGAAACTCCCTAACCCCCTCCATACTGTCCTGCTCCACTCTTACCTTGTTCCAACATGCTCTATTTACCTCCCGCTCCACCTCAGCAATTTGCACCTGCTTCCATTGATTCTCTTACATTCTCCCCTCTCCCTGACTCCCTCCTCTTCCTCTCTCCCTGCCCTACGGTACTCCCCTCCCTCCATCTATACCTCCCAAATGCTTAGATTCTAATGGGACCACTCAACCTTACTTTGCTTGCATACTAACCTAATAGTGTATATTTCTAGCTTATTATTTGTCATATATTGTTCTGTAATTCAACAGGAACTGTAATATATTGTTTTGCAACTGGTCATCGCATAATGTTAATGACCTCCAGCTTTTTATTATTGGCTCCATTGATTCATTCATGTCCTGAATTCATGCCATTGCTTTTTGTCTACATTGAAT
Source organism: Neoceratodus forsteri (assembly GCA_016271365.2). Taxonomy (NCBI): domain Eukaryota; kingdom Metazoa; phylum Chordata; order Ceratodontiformes; family Ceratodontidae; genus Neoceratodus; species Neoceratodus forsteri. Next base: position 687,821,192 of record CM028134.1, read on the forward strand.
TGCTGTACTGCTCTGTATTTCTTTTGTGCACTGTGTTGTCACGTGTCCCTGAAAAAGGGTTTGCAGTTGTCTCAGTGGTCTTACCCAGTTACCAAAATTCAAATAAATAAATATAGTAAGTGTGTTGTGGGTCACAGATGATGACCTGAATTATGCAAATCCTCTGACACTGCATTTACTAGAGTACTAGAAGCAGTGTCATTTACATCAATCCATCTGGAACTGATATCTTGCTGCTTCCAAACGATCCTTCACAGTATGTGCTAAGTGTAGCTTTTCATCTGTTGGTACACTCTCACACATGGCTGGGGTTATGTTCCATAAAGCCTGCTGGTATTGTACTGCATAGCTTAGATAGATAGCCTGCCTTAAAAGTAAGGCTGAGGTAGTATAAATCTTAATGAGCCATGTGGTCCAGCTTTTTTGAATTCTTATCACGTGGTGTAGCTGCTAGTGGGAGTTTTGCTTTATCACAAGCAGTCACCTGGATGACTCCTTCAGGCTCAGGATGGGCATGCAAGTATTCTGAGCCCTCTCTGTTCACCTGGTACCTTTTTTACTTTTTTTGTCGATAGCCACAGCTGAAAAAGGTGTGGCTAGCACCCCAGCAGTAGCCTTTTTTGAGAGCTTTATATGGGAAGCTACATCCTTTTTGAGCACATCACTCCCAACAAGCTTATAAACTCTGCTTCCTCCACATCTTTTTTGTTTTCATCAATCATTTTGTCCCCTACTGGACAGCCCCCTTCTGCTGGACACCCCAGCCCTGTTTCCCCGATGTCCATCGGACTTAACATGCCAGCCTGTCTTCACCCAGGACTTGCCCCCCCGGCTGGGTCGACAGGGTTCCCCAACCCCCATCAGAAACAGGATGTGGTTCTTGGCTGGTGGACCCAGCTGGTCAGGTGCAGGGCTTGCGGGTGTCTGACACCATTCTGCCAGCAGTATTTTCCCATTTCCAAGGCATGTAACAGAAACATAGAATTTGACGACAGATAAGGACTGCTGTGGCCCATCTAGTCTGCCCATATTCCCTACCTGTATCAGCAGCCACTGACCCTACTTGATCATTGGTTTTAGCCTCTGCTTTCCACCTCTAGGGTTCCCTTGTGCCTATCCCATGCATTTTTGAATCCCCCCACTGTGTTTGCTCCCACCACCACCTCCTGGGGTAAACTATTTCATGCATCCACCACCCTTTCTGTGAAGAAAAACATCCTCACATTCCCCCTTACCCTGCCCGTGTCCAATCTCGTATCATGCCCCTCGTTCTTGTACATCTCCTATACTGAAAGATGTCACCCATTTGCACCTTGTTTATGCCCTTAAGATACTTGATGGTTTCAATCATATCTCCATGCTCTTGCCTCTCCTCCAGAGTATACATATTGAGGTATTTTAATCTCTCCTCACATGCCTTCTGGTACAGGCCCTGCACCATCTTAGTTGCCCTTCTCTGAACTGCCTCCACCGTGTCTGTGTCTTTACGGAGATGCGGCCACCAGAACTGTACACAGGACTCCAGATGAGGTCTCACTAGTGTTCTGTACAGTGGCATCACCACCTCCTGTCTTCCACTGAGCTGAGCTGTAATGATGCCATGACATGTGCCATGTGCTGCCGTGCACTGCACATTGGTTGCCACCCCAACCCTTACACTCTAGGCAGTCCTGAGTGCCTTTCTCCCAGCTTCTACTAGGGGCCTGGCAACTCCCAGCTTTGCAAGCCCCCCCAGTGGAGGAGACCGCCTCCCCCTAGTCGGCCCTGTGATGCCTTGGGTTCGCTTCTGTAAGATCATTATCACTGCAAGCGGTAGTACTACTACTGTGCCAATGGGCCAGCCCTCTACATCTTCTTCTAATGATGTGCATGGTAGATTCAGCCTCTAGCCATTTGGCCCACAAATGCACAGAATACTGAGTGTGAGGCAATATCCTCATGGACCTTGGGAGGGGAAGTGAAGTCCTGTTCTGGGGCACATCAGGCTCAATTGGTTCCTCCTACTCTTCCACCACATAATCTACTTCCATGTACTGGATTTGTGGTGGGGAGGCAGCAGCAGGGACTCCCATGGATTGCAAAGCCTGGAAGAACTGCCACTTCCTCCTGTCTTCCATGGAAGGCATTCTCATTTCTGGCTCAGGTTGCTCTTCTTGAGGTTGCAGAGGAACCATGGGCTGCTGCACTGGTTGCTCTGACACACCCATGGCCAAGGAACTGTGCAATGTCTCCTTCTTTCTCTTTTTGATGGACACTCAAGGCAATGGCTGGCCAGAAGTTCCTTTATGTTTTCTGCCATCACCTTCATCAGGGCTCCCCCAACTTGATGCTCTGCTCTCTGAACTAGGGATCAAAGATGGCAGAGACAACAGCTTGCAGCATTTTTCAGTCCCTTTTGAATTTGGAGAGCGTTGCAATGAAAGTGAACAGTCTAATGAGTGTGTGCAGCATCACTGGAACACCTCTCAGACAGACATTTTTATTAGAGAACACTGCTGTGACACTGTAGTAGAAGTTAAGGCAGACTGCAACTCAAATTTAGCTGCCATCTTTCTCTTGTTTCAGGACAGAAAACTTCACAGTGATCACAGTTTCCAGAATCGTGGCCTTTTCTTTTTTTAGGCTTCTCAATCATGCACAGCTGACAGAAATGGCACCAAATAGTTTTTTAGGTTGTTGTACTTGATTCAAAAAAGCACAGCCATTTTAAAAATTAAGCCAAATAGAATTAAAATAAATATATTTTTTGTATTATGTTTTTGTTTTTTTAAAACATACAACTGACATACAGCACTAACACTGAATAAATAAGGTCTTACAACTTGGAAAACAAATAGATAAAAAACAGTAATTCTCAAAACCCTGAAATTGACGCAAGATGCCTGTGCCAAACATAAATGGTGCAAGTGGCACCTTGCATCAAAAACTGTCTCCAGAGTTATTCACAAAAGCAGCCTGCATCAGCCGCAGGCTGCCTGACCAAAATGGGGCTTGCACCACCCGTGTGCACAGAAATGGTCTGCGACAATGCACTAGGGGGCATGTGGCAGATACAAGCTGCAACATCCCTGTAAATGGGATTCTCAGAACTCTCCCAGAGGGAAAAAGTCTAAGTACCCTTAGACCAGCCAGGGCTGGTCTAAGTGTACTTAGAAAAATCCCCTCTGGGAGAGTTGACCAGTGTGTGGCAATGTGCTGCCCCTCCCCTCCGACATGCCCATAACAGCATAACAGGAATCAAACCATGACCTGGTGGTCTAGTGTACCCTCCTCCCTGATCCCCCATGTCCCAAATATAGATGATCCATGTTCAATAGCCCTGTGCTGTAACACCTCCCCCCAAGCCCCGATTGCCCGTCATGTGTAGTAATAATTCCCCTGGTAGTCAATACCACCCCCCAAAGCTCTGATTGCCTGTCATGTTCATTACGTACTGTATATAGTACATGCTCAGTGAATGAGAGCTGCTGGCAGTCACTGAGCATGTACAATATACAGTACACACTTATTCAGAGCTCAGTCGGTGGCTGGTCATGATGGTGAGCGGTGGGCTGTGCCAGTCGCCGGCTCCATTACAGGATGTGGTGGAGTAGGGGGGTTGGACACTGCGGGGGGGGGTCCACTAGACCACCAGGTATATGGGATTCTAACTTAACGGAAGACTGGGGCTTGGGAGGGTGGAATTGACTACCAGGGTATTTTTTAATAAACATGACGGGTGATTGGGGCTTAGGGGAGTTGCTATTGACTATCAGGGAATTATCACTACACATGATGGGTGATCGGGGCTTGGGGAGAGTGGTATTGACAACCAGGTAATTATTACTACACATGATGGGTGATCGGAGCTTAAGGGGTGAATACACTATCAGGAACAGGTATTTCTCAGGGATCGGGGATGGGGAGACTTCTTGCATTTGCTGCACAGACTTGGCCCCGACTACTTGAAAGAGCTTCTGATTCCCTATACCCCTGTACGACAGCTCTGTTCAGCTGACGAGGGGTTGCTGGAGGTTCCGAGGGTTACTTTAAGATCTTCTGGGGCCAGGGCTTTTATGTTTGCTGCCCCAACCCTCTGGAATTCTCTGCCTTGCCAGCTTCAGGAATGCACAACCATGGAGACCTTCAAGCGTGAACTCAAGACCCATCTTTGGAATCTTGCTTTTACTACTTAAGATTATTGTCTTCTGATTTTATATATATCTTTTTTCCTTTTATTGTTAATTTTTAATATTGCTGTGATTTTGATTTTAAATGTGTTTTTATTTTTATTGTACAGTGCCTTGGTGTTTGAAAGGAGCTAAACAAATAAAGTTTATTATTATTATTATTAAGGAGCCTGTGGCAGACCCTTTCCATGCACCATGTGTTTGCCGAATGGGATGGGTTGCCACAAGTGTGGGGGCTGAGGCGCCAGGACCCCTCCTGTACCAGAATCTGGTGCAGGGTTCCTGGCACAATGGGCTTTGGTGCAAGCTGCTGTTTGACACAGCTTGCACCGAACTAAGCCCTCTTCAAGAATTAGGGCTCAGAGACTCCAGATATTTACCCCTCTCCCCCTCAATGTATAAGTGCACCTCTCCAATGCTAGGGACTAGAGCACCAAAATAAATATTGTTTTAGTCAGTTTTAATAGTGATTTCCCACACCTGGAACTGCTGTAGATACATAGATACATAGACAGTGTCGGCAGATAAGGGCCTATGGCCCACCCAGTCTGCCCATTTGAGCTTGTAAGCTCAGTTTATGTTTTCCTAGAAGTCTGTTGCCCCTTACCCTGACCTCCAGAATTCCTTTATGTCTATCCCATGCATTCTTAAATCCCGTGATTGTTTCAGCCCCCACCACTTCCTCTGGCAGGGTGTTCCACTTGTCCACCACCTGTTCTGTGAAGAAATTCTTCCTCATGTTTCCTCTGAATCGTCCTCCCTCCAACTTCATCCCATGCCCTCTAGTCCTGGTACATCTTTTTCGCTTAAAAATAGTGTATTCCTGTAACCCATGGTTTTGCCAGTTACAGGAACCTCTGTGGAACCAAGAAAAAAATGCTATTTTACTAAAAACACAGTATAGAGGATAATGTATGATCATCGATGGTTAACTGGTTTGTTAACCATTGAGTGGTTACTGGGGCGACCATGTAAACCTCGAGATCGAAGCTCAAAGAGGTTTACATTGCCATGGCAACCTCAAGATGGCTTAAAAAACTGGTTGACGATCAATGTACCATGCATTATATTTTATAGTGTATGGCACCAATAACTTTTTAAAAAACAACAAAACAGGTCCTTACTGAAGTTCTTTCAGTCACCGCCGCTCTGCCCCGGGTCATGCTCTCATCGCCACGGCCATTTCAAGGCCATTGGATCAAGTTACGTGCATGCGCAGACTGTTCCCAGTTGTTAACCCATCATTGTGATGTACCATCGATGGGTTAACAACTTCATGATGTCACATTGATGATAAAACGTTGTCATAAAAAGGTAGATTGATACATATAACAATGTTCTACCATACATTATAAAAAACTAACTAAACTAACAGAGTATAACACAACTAAATAAAATTACAAAATAATATAAGATCAGTGATTTTCTTTAAAGAAAATTAGCTACAGGAACTGGACTAGGACTTCAGAACATCTGAACTCTTCAGCATTGAAATAAATCTGTGTGTGGTCAACAATAAATAAATGTGTTTAGAGTGCTAGGGGGATTGTGACCACAGTGTAGAGTTTGAATTTGAATATTCCAAATTCTATCTCTAAGGCAACAATTCTGGGCTCAGAGTGTTGCAGATTGTATGATATCACTAGTAAACTCTCCCCCTGTTAGAATGGATGTTATCCAGATGGTTGGCTCTGTATCTGGGAAACATGGAGCTGTTGATTGGCTCGGATTGGTAGGTATCTGCACTTACCTCAAGTTAAGCGCAATTGATGGTGTTCAGCTGGAAGCAGTTAGGATGGTATGTGGCTTGGGAGTTGCCATTGAAAAGAGGCTGATTCTTGCTCCTCAGGTGTTAGCAGTAGTCAAGTGCTGTGTCTATCATTTAAAAAAATATTTCTAGGGCTGTTTATATATCATTTCAAAAATATTTTCAGGTTGCGCCCTTTTCTAGTTCCTCTGAACCTGCACATATTGGTACATGTCTTAGTTCAGGGGTTTTCAAATGGTGAGGCCAGCCTCCCTTGGGAGGCCCCAACCTATTCCAAGGGAGGCTCAAGCAAGCCTGAAAAAGTACTGTATTTAAATTTTGGGTTTTATATATTTTATGTGAAGAGATGAAGCAAACTGAAAGAGGATAATAACAGTAGGTGAATTTTATGCACTTATTTACTAATAGGTGACAAGGGAAGGTGAATGAGCCAAGGCTCAGTTCAGGTGTACCCGGGAAAGGGTAGGGAGTGAATACATTTCAAATGGTAACTGCAGAACAATCAATAAATATACAATGAGCAATACTGCAAATAAATATGAACAATAAATTAATCACGAGTGGTGGTAATTGATCAGTTTGTGAACTGATGGCAGAACAGCTCAAGTACAAGGACTGAGCATAGAAGTACTAAGAGCAATAGCAGGAAGGAGCAGAGTAATCCCTGAGAAGTTGTTTAGGAGCAGGGAAGGCGGGGGAGAGGCAAAGTATGTAGGAAGGTTATTTCATATAGAGAGGAAACAGAGAAAGTAGTCTGACCCATGAAGGTACTGCAACAAGGGGTAACGATGGTTCAAAAATGAAAATAGCAGAGCAAGTAGGTTGGCCTGTGTGTGGGGGGTTACAATAAGCTGAATAATAATATTTGTTTATTTTATTTATTTGTGATTCAGATAACACCTTTGAGCACAGGAGCTCTTTTTCAAAAGTTCCAAGTCAGTATGAGACAAAGAACTGAATGTGAGCCAAGTACTCAAAGGGATTTCAAGTTATTCATGGCGTACTGCGCAAAGTACAGTATGTTATTTTTCTTTGGGGAGGCCCAAGATTATTTCAATTTTTGGGGGAGGCTCAAAATCTTTTCCATGGATTTGGGGAGGCTCACTGTGACAAACTCTGAGAACTATTGTCCTAGGCCCATATCAGTCATTAACTCGCCATTAGTAATTACTCACTCAGGTCTAGAATGGAATCTTCAGTGAGTGCTGTATTCCTGTATAAAAATGGTTGTTTTCCTGAGCAGTTAGAATGTTCAGAACTAAAATGTTAACACTCTGACTTGGAGTATAAATAACTAAAAAAGTATAACTCCTATCACAAAACTTACGGCACAAAGTTCACTCACAATAAAAAAAATCTTTAAAAAGAGGGATCACACATGTTAGTAACATTGACCTTTTTTCTTTACAGGGCATGTAACAATGAAAATGTACATTTTTTTCTTTTAAAAAAAAAACTAAAAAAAAAAAAAACCTTGAAGTGGCAAATGTCTGTTGTATGATGGTTTTCCATCACACCAACATCTGTGCATTACACTGCCATAGTTTAGAGTATTTCTGAGCTGTTTTACATAATAAAACAGACCATAAACTAAGGCATGTACCAACACATAAGGCCAGTAAACCGACTGAATTTGGAAAAATGCTCTGCACAACTGCCCATATGATGCACAAACCATGATAACTGAAAAAGTATGCCTCCTAGTCCCTAGACACCTCCACGGAAAATGTTCACAATAACAAGAGCTTTAAAATGATGGGCCACTCATGTTAGTGGCATTTGCAGATATTTTTTTACAGTTCCTGAATGATAAAAAAAAAGAACATTTTTTTACATTTTGTTCCCAAATAAAAACCTACATCACAAAAAGTACACCTCCTAGACCCCAGACATCGGCATGATAATTGTCCACATTAAAGCGATCTTTCAAATGATGGGTTACACGTTTCTAGCATTTACAGTTGTTTTTTTTTACAGTACTTGAAATGGAGGAAAATCACATTTTTACACTTATTTATCCCAAACAAACTAAATAAAAGTACACCTCCTAACTCCCAGATACTAGCATGCTAATTTTTCACAATGAAAAGAGCTTTCAAATCAGGGATCACACGTTTCTAGCATTTACAATTTATTTTAACGGTACCTGCAATGGAGAAAAGCAGCATTTTCTTCACTTTTTAACTCAAATTAAAACCTGAATGGTAGCAAATGTTTCCAATATAAAGTCAGTATTCTGGTAGGTAGGAATGTTTCCTACTTACCTGCACTTACCAATAACCTTATTCCTGATTGGTTGATCCAGAAAGTGCATACGAAGTGCAGGACGCACATATGCGCTCTGGGGATGAGATGAAGTGAATACCTGATGCACATATGCGCTATGGGGACTAGAGGAATTTTTCTGATGATGCACATACGCGCTATGGGGCTGAGCGAGTTAAAGACTAGAAAGAGGTTTGCCCTTAACTGTGATCTTTCTAGACTGTGTAAACCCAAGAGATGTAATCTATCATTATAGTGGTCTATCCATACCACAAACAGATTCTGTTAATCTCCTCTGAACCTAATCTAAATCCCTTTCATCACTTTTAAGATATGGGGGCCACAACTGCGAGCAGTAATCCAAATGTAATCCAAATGTGGATGAACCAAACTTTTGTACAGGTGTGTCATGAGATCCCTATGCCAACTGTTTATATTTCTTTTTATACAACCCATGATCTTGCTGGCTTTTGCAGATGCAACCAAGCTGTTAGACCTAAAAGAAAGGTTGTGCTGGATAACAACTCCCTGATCTCTTTGTTTCTTTATTCCCCTCAATACTGTAACACCCAAGTTACAAGATGTCAGTTTTTTTTCCAAGGTGTAATATGACACATTTGTCAAGATTAAATTTCATCTCCCATTGTACAGACCATTTAAACAGCAGGTCAAGGCCGGCCTAGATTTTAGCAGCGTCACCCAAGTTATGCACTTTACCTCCAATTTTGGTATCATCTGCAAATTGTTTTATAAGTACTTGGAGATCTGAGTTTAGATCACCCATGAAAATGTTAAAGAGAACAGGTCCCAGGACAGATCCCTGAGACACACCACTGGCAACATTGGTGCAACTAGATAATTCACTGCTTATTCTAACACACAGCTTTCTATCAGTCAACCAATTTCATATCTAAAGGCTTACTCTGCTATCCAAGTTGAGGTAGTCTAATTTGGCAAGTAATTTGCCATGATGGACCCAGACGAATGCTTTACTGAAGTCCAGAAACAACATTACATGGTATATTCTGACCCAGCAATTCACTAATGGGCTTATAGAAAGTGATCAGGTTTATTGCACAACAGTGACCTCTGGTAAAACTGTACTGACTTTTATCATAAAAAACATCCTTATTAATGCTTTCCAGTATATATTCCTTTAAAATTTTACATGGGATGGAGGTGAGACTGACAGGCCCATAGTTTTCAGCCAGGTGTTTTTTCCATTTTTGTGTATTGGGGAGACAACAGCAGTCCTCTAGTCCTCAGGTATCAGACCAATATTAAATGGGGATACTAGTATATTCTGTATATACAGCACTTTGTGGTTCACTAAGGAGATGGGCCATATTTTTAATAATGTGTGGGTGGATATCGTCCAGACCAGGGTTTTTACTGGAATTTATTTTATTTAATTCCCCGAGTATTTTTACTGGGGAAAAGATGTAGCTTCCTATATCGGTCCTAGAGTTGCCTCTGTTTCTATTGTCAGTCTGTTCTAGGCCATTTGTGTTGAAAGTGGAACCAAAATAGCCATTTAGGTGTTCGCCATAAGTATAGCATCATCTACTAAATTTCCCTCTATAAGCAGTGGGTCTATAGTATATTCCTTGCCTTTAAGTGAATTTATATAACCACAGAAAGCTTTGGGATTTGTTTTATTTCTAGCAATGCTAGATTCAAGATAGTGTTTTCTTTTTCATTTTTGAGCCTAACTATGATCGTTTCTGTTTGCTAATTAGTCTTTTAATGCCCAGATTGAGCCATTTAGGCATAATCTTGTTTCCATGGTATTTTTTTTATTTTGGGTACCCAATTTGCTTGTAGATCTAAAAGCTTGGTTTTTAGACAATTTAATTTTTCAAAAGCATATTTTCCTTCGAATTATGCTGTCCGGTCCCAGGCACAGAGTTCATTTGACATTGATAAGAAATCGGTTTTGTTATAGTCATTTACCAGCTGAGGCCTATAGATGTTATTAGGCTTATGGTGGAGGACCACATATATCATACAGTGATAACTGCCAGCTAGCAGACGTAGTACATTACAGATAATTCCCCTATGTTTAAGGTTGATAAGGATTAGACCTAATATGTTTCTGCCTCTTGTAGGTTCCAGAACCAGTTGTTAGAGATCGCACTCATTTATGCTTTCAATTAAAGCCAAACCCAGATTACTAGTTGACATACTGGTTGTCCAGTCTATGGTGTTGATATTGAAAACTCTCAAAATCACAACATCTGGTGCTCGTGCATTTTCTTATGCTGCCCCTACCATGTCGGGTTCAGGAATACCTGACTGTGGAGAGCTTTAAAGCCGCACTGAAATCCCATCTATTCAGACTTGCCTTTTTGTAATCTGAGGTATGTTTGTTGCTGCTATTACTGAATTCTATTTATGGTTTTATTCTGTTTTGTGTTTTTATTGCAAAAGCGCTTTGATATTTATGAATTGCGCTATATAAATAAAGTTATTATTATTTTGTCATACATTGATTATTAATATAGTCTCTAGCAGATTTTGGTTATATGGTATGTCACTGTTGGGGGGTCTGTAACAAATCCTGATGATGACTGGCCTTAGTTTACCTTCTATCCCAATCCATAGACATTCTAGGTTTACTTCCCCATCATCCTGTTGATAATGGTCTGCAACTGAGCTTATTTGTGACATAAACTGCCACACTGCCACCCCGTGACCTTTACAGTCTAAGTGGTGCAGATTATAACCTTCCAAATGGTGACCCCAATCCTCAGATTCCTTCCACCATGTTTCAGTTATAGGTAGTATGATAGTAATGTTCATTTAATTCTAATGTTAGTTGTTCCATCTCGTTGTTTAAGCTCCTTGCATTCAGAAGTAGGGTGCATAATTTAGAACTTGCCATTTTTGTTTGTCTAATTGTGTCTGGTACCTGGATTAAAGTTTTCTGTGCTAATTTGCTGGCTCCCCCCAGTATTCAGTATAAATTGTATGCATGCTATTGCTGTTGAGATTCTTTTACCTCATGATGCAGCTCCCTTGTCCTCATTACCTTGTCGCTATGCTCTCTGCAATGGCAGCCTGGTAGACACAGACCTGAGTGTGAGGTTCTTTTATTGACCCTTAAAGCCCAAAACAGAAAGGGGCTTTTCTATCGCCATAAGCTGCTGACCCCCAGCTCCTCAGGCAGAAGAACTCTTTACCAGATATAGGAGCTGCTTTAGGTCTCCCATCACACCTTATTTCTGTAGTGGAGCGCACGTCTGCCACAGCAACCCATTCCCTGTGGAATACACGACTGTCTGATATTAATCTGACCCCTATTCTGGCAACCTATATAAGGAAAGCTATGCATTTCCCTACTTTTATAGCTGTATATTTTATGGATTGTTAAATATTTATTTATTCTAGTTTTATAATTGATGCACTTAACACTGTATCTTCACACCATATAGTTTTTGTGTTTATGAACTGTTTTGCAATGTGAACATTATGGCCCAGATATTCAAAAGGGTTGCGCCATGCGCAAGTCCAAAATGCGCCATTCTGCGATATTCAGCAGGAGGCAGTTACGCCACTGGCACCAGGTTGCGCAAGAGAGCAATGCAAATGAATGCATGCTCAACAGGAGGGGGAGGATCCATGCATAACCTGCGCAACCCGATATTCAGTCGGGTTGCGCCAGAGTTGTGCATGTAACAAGCTGCGCCCGCACAAGCTTGAGCCAAAAAAAGGCTTAAGTCGAGGGCCACCCACAGGTGAGCTGCTGCATTGCAGGTTGCAACACAGCAGCTGCCACCTGGCTGGCCCCAACTCTACCGCTCCCTTGCCCCCCCACCAGCCCGTCGCGGGCAGTACCGTCACATGTCCCCACATCCCACAGCCCGATCGCGGGCGGAGACCTGTATAAACCCCACAGTGCCCGTCGGCGGGCAGAACCTGTATAAACCCCCAGTGCCTGATCGCGGGCAAGTGTAACCCTCCCCAACCCAGAATAACTCCCTGGTGGTCAGTGGACCGTAAACCCGATCGCGGGCAGAATGTCCATAGAACCCCCCAAACATCTCCCTGGTGTCTAGTGTCCCCCCCACCCACCACGAGCCTCACCGCTCCCCCGCGGCGGCGGGCGACAGCATCCACCGCCTGCACGCCCGCCGCCCGCCGACTGACTGTCCGGTAGGGCTGCCGCCCAGTGGTGCAGAGCTACAGCCAATGGGCGTGCAGCCTTCCGTATGACAGTCAGATTTGTGAATGATCACTGGCAGGGTGGCCAGGAGCAAGTCCTCGGGGATCGGCGCACCTACATGCAAATGGCATGCAAATGGGGCCATAAAGAGATGCAAATGGCCCCCCCTGCGCCTTGCATAAATTATGGCCCCATTTGCATGTCACCTTTTGAATATCGGAAATTTGCGCATGGCGCAATGGTACTTGCGCCACCGCAAGTTGAATGCTCAACTCTGGCAACTTGCGGTAGCGCAAGTTCCACTGCGCCATGCGCAAGTGCTGTGGCTCGGGGGCGATATTCAAAGGTTGCTCAACAGCGCAACTCCTTTGAATATCACCCCGGCCACACCCCTGCGCAACTATTTTGAGCAGCGCAGGGGCTTGCGCCTCAGACTGGCGCAGTTTGAATATCTGGGCATATGTGTTTTTCTTTATTTCTGTGTTTACTTATGTTCTTCCCCTATGTTTTTTTTTTGTGTAAAATGGTGTAAATTTGACTCTGGAAAAACAGATTGGTATGAAATCAGCCAACGCACCCAGACAGTAATGATGTATAAATAGTTTTTACTTCAAAAAAAGGTTTTTATCACTCTTCCATTACTGAAGAGAATGCAGGAGGTCACACGCCACTGATAAAAACCTAACATTTAAAGGGACACAAGAAAGAGAAAAGATTACTTTTGAAAAAGTTGTAAAACTATAACAAGCTGCAAAACAAAGGAAAGGCCTGTGTGCCAAGGATGCTTAAAATTAAGGAGTGAGCTAATTAATTATTCTGATACATTTACCACACTGATGAAGGAGCTATATCTGAAATGTTTGTGATTCATGTACTGCATCTAATGTACTCAGCAGTGATAAAAAACCTTTTTTTGAATTAAAAACTTTATACATCATTACTATCTGGGTAAGGGGGCTGATTTCATACCGATCTGTTTTTTCTGTTTACATGCCTTGATTGGTATTGGCTCCTCCCTGATTAATCTTTTTTTGTTGTACCGAGGTTGGCTGAACTGGATTGCACCTCTCTATAAATTTGACTCTCCAAGCCTTAGAAGAACATCTTGCAAATGATTGTTACTATTGCATTATAGTACTACTGTGTTATTTGCACAGTTTTGTGAGTTACTGTTTCTACCTGTTATTGTTCCCATATATATGTATAATGTTTACACTGCATTTGAACTTTGCTTCATTATCTGTAAATTCACTTCCTCTACGAGCTTCCACCCCCCCACTTCTATACAACAGCCAATAAAATAGATTTTGATTTTTTAATACACAGATGTAAAACAATAACATTTTAAAACTGAAAAAAACAAATGCATTTCCCAAATGGAAAAGCTGGAGGAGGGAATGAAAAATCTAATTTCTGTGTTTGGCAACTTTCTCATTTGGTATGTCACCCATGCTGATGTAGGTACACTGACAAAACGTAAAATATTGCAGATTTATTATGCAAATTTTTTAAAAGAACTAACAGATGGAAAGGTCAAATTATATTTACTTTACATAAAGTTATTGTCAGGAACAGTTTGCACAATTGCTTTTAGTCAGTATCAGAGTAGGCTCCCTCTGTTGTTGCTCTGGAGATGGCAGTATTTTGGCGACTCAGCCTACTTCGATTATCTCTCTGAAATGGAGATGCCAGGCCTTGTGAGTAGAAAGTAGAGCTACTTTTCTTCCCTGTGTTGTCCCCTTCCTTTTCATGCTCTTCCTCGTCTTCATGCTCTGCTCCCATAGGAATTAGGGTATGATGATTAAAGTGGTTTCGAAGTTCTCCAATAATGCCAACCCTATTGCAAAAGAAAATGTTGATATTTACAATTAGGACAAGAGGCTTGGATAGATAATCAAAATCAAGAGTGTCATTACTTAGTTTCACCCTTACGGCCTGTGATAAATGCCCCTATATAGTTTTTCTGGAAGTCTAGCAGCTCAAACACTAATTTGAATTTAGCAGCTCAAACATTAATTTGAACTTTTTTTTTCCGTATATTATTTTTCTTTTGTTTTCCACCAATATACAAGGGATTCACAATGGCCTGGCTCAGAAGAATAAATTACCCATGGCTGTAATGTTGTTTCTTTTCAAGGATCCCTCACAGTGTTTACACTTTAGCATCTCTTCCTGGTATAGAGAGATGCCCCAGAGATAGAACCTTATGCAAATTGTAGAATTCTAAATGTAGGTCAAGTCACTGCACTGTGGTCACACTCCACTCTAGTCCCTAATGCCAGATTGTTTCCTTAGCTAGAGGGAGATGTGACTACAAGAACTAGCTAAATAGCTACAGAAAATGTTAACAATTTCTAAATAGAATTTTGAAAAACACCAAAATGATTTGAGGCAGACATCCTGTAGAACAGTTGTTTAAAAACAATGAAAATATTTAACTGATCACATTTTGCAGTTGTCAAGGCACTGCAATAGTAATGCTCAAGCAACCTCAATAAAAAATAATTATTTCTTGTGTGACCCTATTTTCAGGATCTGGAAAGGGAGGCAGGGTGAGGGAATGCAGACATAGTGAGGGATCCTTGAGAAGAAACAGCATTACTACGGTGAGAAATTTTTTTCTTCTAACCCCAGGAATCCCTCCTTTAGTGTTTACACTTTAGCAGACGCTACAGCAATACCTTGGGAGCCTGGCTCCAGAACCTGTTTAGAAAAGAGACTCTGCAAGACAGCAGTTCCAAAGCTAGCATCCTTTCTGGACTGTATGTCCAGGCAGTAGTGCCTTGTGAAGGTGTGCACTGTTTTCTAGGCAGCTGCTTTGCAAATGTCCAGTAGTGGGATGCCCCTTGTGGATGCCACAGAGGCAAAGGTACTCCTTGTGGAATGTGCTATTCAGCCTCTGGGGGTATCATCCCAGTTTTTTCATAGCAAAACTATGCAATAGACTATCCAGTAAGAGACAGTCCTCTTAGTTGCTAGTTTACCTTTGCCCACCTCACCATAGATAACAAAAAACTGAGTGACCTGAGACCAGACAGCTCTTGTCCGCAGATGTCCAGTATGCACTTTAGGCCCAGGCTGTGCAATTTCTGCTTACCTGGGCTGAATAACTCAGGATTGAGCATAGGAAGGGAAACTGACTGGTTCAGGTGGAATTTTGATACCACCTTAGGTAGGAACTTCTCATTGGTTCTAGGGGATGTCTTATCCATGTGGAAGACTATGTAGTTTGGTTCTGTGCAGAGGGCTTGCAGTTCATTTACTCTCCTAGCAGTTGTCATGGCAATCAGTAAATTGGTTTTCCACGTAACATATTTTAGGTCAGCAGTAGCCATAGACTCAAAGGGACCTCCATCAGCTTGGCAAGGCAGATATTCGAGTCACATGGAGGAACTGGGTCCCTCACAGGTTTGTATAGGTGGGCAAGACCTTCAAAAAAGCTTTCAAAAATAGGTTGAGAGGCCAGTGACTTGCCCTTGCCTGCTGATGTGTAGGCCAACACTGCTGCTAGATGCATCTTTAGTGTTGATGGCCTCAGGCCTAGGGACTGCAAATGCACTAGACAGCCCAGGACTATAGGCAACCCTGCCTGCATCAGGATTATCTTTCTGGGAGTGCACGAGTATGAGAAACTGTTCCATTTAGAGGAGTATGCTTTCCTGGTTGCTGGTTTCCTGGAACCTTTAAGTACCCTAAGGACTTCCTCTGGCAGATCCAATCCAGAATACTCTAGCTCTTCAATTACCATGCCCTTAGGCGTAATGTCCTGGGTCTGGGAATGTTATTCTTTCTTGAGACAGGGTTAGTAGGTTCTACCCCAGTGGCGGCAGGTTGACTGGATTCTTGCTGGACGGGGCCAGGAGCATTGAGTACCAGGTCTGCCTGGCCCAGTCTAGGGCTAGTAGAATCATTGTTACAGCCTCTCTTCTGAGCTTCAGAAGCCCTCTCTGTATGATCAGGAATTGTGGGAAGGCATACAGAAACCTCCGATGAACCAAATCCTGCAAACACCATGCCTGGAAGGGAGGCGGTGCTGGTAAGGGTGTGCTGCCCAATGTTGCAAATGAAAACCAAGGTTTACCGCACTTCAGAGCTGAAAGCACATACAGTCCATTATTGTCCACAAAAGTGCAGGAAACAAATTCTGAGGTGCAAGGATTACATCCGTTTATTTTTACTGTAGAACAGGAAATATTCACTTTTAATTTTTACTATATTCGTTGGTACCATATTTGAGTGAAAATAAAAAGACAGTGAATCTTAGGTAGATCACAATACATAGCAGCACTAGTGCTGCACCAGTGAAAATATGAGGAAGTGAACATGTGGGGGTTGTTTTTGGAATGCTAAATATAACGGGAGTGAATATAAACTGCTATATGGTGTTTTCATAACTGTTCATATTTACTAATTGTCTTCTTATAATCATTTTTTACTCATTTATGTGATTATACATCTGATTTAATTTTGGCCCACCCTTAGGGTTTATATGATAATACAGAAACACTTGAAATATAAGTTTAATTTAAAACTTTAGAAGATGGAAGGTTTGATACCTTTTATTGGATTAACGAGTGTCTTGTACAAAGATGGTATTATATACAAGCTTACGGGGCCACACAGGTCCCTTCTTCAGGTGAATAGCAACACTGAGCAACATAAGCAGCATTTATATCCACTGTGGAGCAATTAAAAATCAGGAAGTGAAGTAGGAAGGTGACAAAGGGGACTAGAGATGAAAGTCTAAGATGCAAAATAAAAACATGAGAAGAAATGGGGAGGGGGACTAAGTAGCAACAGGTCAGAGGGAGATGAAAGGGAGCTAAAGGGAAGACAAAAGCATGCAGCTAGGATCTGAGATCAGAGGTTAGCTTTAGGGTAGAATAGACAGGAGATGCCTAAAAGATGTAAGGAAATCAAGAAATTAAGAGAAACAAAAGATCAAAGGCTTAGATAAACAGAGTGTGAGGTAGTATATACAGAGGTGTGAAAACAAGAGGGAGTGGGTGGGACTAAGATAAGGAGTTAGTGGAAGAGGCAGGGAGGATGTGAAGTATAGGTAAAAAAACAAAACAGGAAGAAATCAGAGAAAAAAAATTATAATAAGAGAAATACAGAACCAAAGTGTGATAAATAATGACATGATTTAGTACACAATAAAAAAGAATTACAGTTTACCATAATGTGTCATGAAGCCGATGTCCCTATTCAGTCCAGAAATGTTAGATTTAAATTGTTTAATATATTTCAATTCCCATGTCCTTCTGTCCTGTGTGCTTCTGAAGTTGCCTTTTAGTATCAAGGCAGATAAATCCAAGAGAGAGTGATCTGTTTGTGAAAAATCGTTTCATACTGGAGTGCTGATAATTGGTAAGGCTTTGCCTGGAGTTCGGTGGTCAAGCAGCCAGCCACTCCCACTTCCTGAGCTATATAAGCAGTTCCTTTCAGTCTCACTGTGAAGCATTTTTTCTTTGCAGCCAGAGGCTATGTTGGTTTGTCCTCTGAGCTACCCCCCGCCATCTGGTTCTGTGTCTCTGCTGGACTTTGGTGTTTGTTTTCCTGCTTCTGGTTTGTATCTCTCCTCTGGTTGTGTGCTTCCCTGTGTTTTGTGTTTCTTGTTTTTGGGCCTTTCCCTGTTTTCTGTTTTGCTGTGTTTTGGTTTTGTCTTTTTTGGGGGGCTTTGTTTCTAAGCTCCTAGGGTGGGATATTCAAAGGGGACTGTGTAGTACAGTACGGCCTGCACGCCCATTGGCCCATGCAGGGGACCAATGGGCGTACAGCTGTACTGTATGTTTCAGTCGGTGAGCAGCTAGGCAGCTTGCGAGTGGGGAGCTGCCACCCGCCGCTGACCAGGTGGGACGGGGTGGTGGGTCTGAGTGGGTGGGTGTGGAGGGGGATACCGCTGGCCCACCAGGAATTATATTGATGTCTAAAGCCCACGATCGGACTAGGGATTGGGTCCACTGGACCACCAAGGAATTATATTCTTTATTTGCTCCCGATTGGGCAGGGGTTTGGGTCCACTGGACCAGTGTTCCCACTGGAGGCACATTACAGGGGGTACAGTGTACCCTCCTCCAAATGTTTCAGGGGTGCAAATCGTATTTTGAGGGTATGCTACACCCCTTGTAGAAAATTATGGAGGTAGTATGTACAAATCGTTTTAAAGGGATACACCGGGTAATACCATACAGCCGCAATCTAAATCCATTATTTCCACATCTGTTATGTAACAGCTGTGAGTTGGACTGTTCCCGAATTCAAATCCTGATCCTGAATAAAAAAAAGTGATGTGCATCATCATGCATGCAGTCAGTCAGTGCAACTGCACATGAGTATTACTAACTAAATAATTATTAGTAGACCTAGACTAGTACTGCACAAAAGAGTACTCCTAATAATAACTGTGTGACTCACTTGACTCTGAACTTAGGAAGTCAAGCAACAGAGTGCTAGATCTTAGAAGTGCTAGCCTATGGTGACAGACAGACAGAATCATGAGAGACAAAGATGCTGCTACTGCCATAGAGATCCCCATCAAATTGTCAGTACATTTTTAAATCATCAAACATTTAATTATTTAGTTAGACAATTTTAGCACGATTAGTTAAGATGGTATAGACCATTAGTTCTCAAACTTTGTCATGGTAAGCCTCCCCAAAGCCATGGAAAAAATCTTGAACCTCCCCCAGACATTGAAATAGTTTTGGGCCTCCCCATAAAAAAATAATATCTTAGCACGGTACCTCAGGAATAAAATGAAACTCCTTTGAGTAGTTAGTTCTCATTTTATACAGCTTATTGTACCCCTCCTTGTAACCCCCCTCCCCAGGCCAGCCTACTTGCTCCACTCTTTTGACTATCAAACCATTGTTACCCCCTGCTGCAGTGCCTTCATTGGTCAGATTGCTTTCTCTGTCTGTTTCTGCTCTATCTGGAATAACATTCCTTCCCACCTGTCTCCCTCTTCCCCTGCTCTTAAGCATCCTTTCAGAGATCCTTTTGCTTCTTCCTGCTCTTGTTCCTACAATGTCTCTGCTTAAGCCTTGTATTTGGGTTGTTCTGCCACCAGTCTAATTGGTCAATTGCTACCTCTCATTATTTGTTCATTGTTCCTATTTGTTTGCACTATTATTAATTTTGTAATGCTTTGTTTTGTAGTTGCCTTTTGAATTTTATTCACTCCCTGCACTTCACAAGGTACACTTGAAATGAGCCTTGGCTCAGAGTGTCTTTCCTGGGCACGAATTTGTAAATAAACATATAAATCCATCTTCTATTATCCTTTTTCAGATTGACTCATCCCTTTACACAAAATACCTAAACTCAAAATTTAAATATAGTTCTTTTTCAGATTTGGTTGAGCCTCCCTTGGAACAGGTTGGGGCCTCCCCAGGGAGGCTGGCCTCACCATTTGAGAAACCCTGGTATAGACAGACACTGAGTGACTGATGTTGGTTTAGATTCAGAAAAAAATGCATGCATTTACAAGGCAGGTTAAATTTCACTTCAGTGCACCACCTCCCATACATACACACACTGAAGAGAGACTGACTGAACAATTATATTGGGGCTGTGCAGGGCAACTGGACAGTAGATAAGGGAGGGAGTGGACTGTGGGAGGAGTCTGAAGGACACACACACAGTGACGAGTGATATTAGTCTAGTCTGACTACTCATCAACTTTGAAGCTGCTCTGCTCTGAGCCGAGTCCTGACCCCCCCCAACCATCAGGCATGACCAGCAAGTTCACCCCACCACTGCCACCAGTGACCAGTCCCTCTCAGGCACCCATGTCCATTCAGGAGTCAGGGCCCACCCCAAGAAGACCAATCCCTTATCTCACCCTGACCTGCCCCTCACCGAGTCCGCGACATGCATAGGAGCAGACTGGAGGAGCAAGTGGATTAAAGGGAGGAATAGGAAGAAAGGGACAGACCCACGGTACGAGTCTCTGACTTTCCATTACTCCTTTCAATCAGTGATCTGTCCATCCTTCCCAGTAAAAACCAGGTGTGCCAGGCTGCCAGCCATGAGATTGGAGTCGGGACTCAGTCGAAGGAGAGGACTCACTTGGTGACAGGGTGAGTGGCCAGTGGCCACATCAGAAATCATGCGAGGAGACTAGAGACTGCTGCAACTCTCAGGGTCCGACTGGGCCGACCGAGAGGCAAAATAAGCATGTGACTACAGCACAGCTTGGGAAGAGGGAGGGATAATGGATGGAGTGACTGTCTCTCTTGACTTGAGTCTCGACGCGCACTTGATCATCCAAGGCCAAGCCAGGCAGCTGCAGACAGGAGGACAACTCCAGGATGGGGAATCGGCCTGCAAAATATTGGGGGGGGGGCATTGCTGCTAGGCTTAGTCAGCCACATAAGCCCTTAACGGAGGATGTGCCGTGCAGGCCGTGTGGTGGACTGTCTGTACTTGGCACCGCACTGGAAGGAACTAAAGGGAGTTTTTTGGTCAGACGATGGGTTGGCTGGAGTGGATCAGTCAGTGGACTGTACTGTAGGACTCAATTCAGATGGGAACGGAATCTGGATTGCACTGCAGCATTTACTGGTGGGTGGAAAGGCAATGTGAAGCCGAGGAGCGGAGTGGCGGAGCCTGCAAATGGGAAGGAAACAACAGACGGTTCGGGAAGTTGGTGGAAGGGGCACCCCAGAGAAATGACTCAACACCAACCTGATTTTCAGCATGCAGCTGGTAGGTAAGGGCTGGTTTCCTCTTCAGCACGCTAGCCATAAGCCAAGTGAGTCTCTCAATTGCCGCCCTCCTGACTTGAATGAACGTCGGTCGAGGTCGGTGGTCAGGCCAGCCGTTAGGGTATCTTTTGTCTCCAGTGGATCCCATTCCTTGCATGTTTTTTTTCACCCTCTGCAGTCATCTCTCCCACATGTGCAGCCCACCGGTTCCCTCACACCTAGAATAGGTGCAAGCCCATAATACAAGCAAACAATGGAGATATGATGCAATGGGTGCATGTCTACTCAGAACTGTGCACCAATCACAGTTGGCCATGGGCTTGCAGGGGGGGAGAACATAAGCCACTAGTCTGGACCAATCATCAGCTTGCTGCTGTGAAGAAAAAAAAACACCTTTGAAATAGCACAGTCAGCTCTGCATGTAAAGCTACTGGCATGCCTGCATTCACACTCGTCCAGGGTTCTTTACATGTGGAGTACCCCTGACTCACATAGATGTACGTGAATCTTGATTTTTTTACATGATTCACATACATCTATGTGTGAATGGGAACACTGCACTGGTCCACCAGGGACTTAGTTTCTTTATTTGCCTGCGATTGGGCAGGGGTTCGGGTCCACTGGACCACCAGGGAATATATTCTTACCTACAGCCCACGATCTGGCAGGGAAGCAGGTCCACTGGACCACCAGGGATATGTTTACATTACATCCACGATCGGGCAGGGTCCACTGGACCACCAGGGAATTTACATATAACTACAGCCTGCGATAGGGCGTTGGGGCGTGTTGCTGCCGAGGGGCAGGGGGCGTCAGTCCCCGATGGCTACAGCCTGGCAGGTCGCCAGGCGCATGCGCCCCTGCCTGGCACAGTCTGAATATCCCACCCCTAGCATACTGCTACTCAGAGCTCATGCTACTGCTTTCAGTTACCTACAGCTGCAGCCACTGCTGCTGTTTGCTTTAATTACTATTGTACCCAGTGCTTGAGTTTTACACTGTGCTCACCACGCTCAAACTACTGCAGTGCAACTGCAGTCATTATCTGTGTGTTTCAGCTCAACCATAAGTGCTCCATGTTGCATACTCAATTCTTTTCACCTGACACAGTTTACTCTGACCCTAGCTGTGCTGCTCATTCCTGCTCTCATTCTACTTGAAGCTTCACTGCACTGCCTGGCTACGCCTGCTTTCAAAGCATTTATCTCCATGTTTCACTGCAGTTACATCTCTGAGGTCAGCCAAATAAGTTCCTGCTGATGCTGCTAATATAGCTTGTTGTTCAATCTTGCCTAGCCGCCAAAAATCCTCAGAGTGTTTGTCTCCTTGATTTGGCTATTCATATCTAGCTGGCTTGCCCCCAATTCAGTGCTGTTTACTTGCTATACAGTATGTTATGCAGGACCACCTAGCACTATTACTGCTTATTGACCTATGTGCAGGTCCACACTTGCTTACGTTACCGTTGCTCCTTGCTTACACAAACCATTGCTTCATGCCTACTGCCATCCCCTCGGCTTCAGCCTCTGGGATTCTGCTGCACTCAATCTGCATTTGACCTTGCAAGGTCTCAGCACTCACTGCTCATTACGATCTCAGCACGCCGTGCCCATCTACTCACCAGCTTTTCAGCTCTCAGTCAATTTCTGGGGCATGCCAGTCATTTTATTCTGGCACAAGGTTCCTGCAGCTGACGGTCTTGCTCTGCATTTAGTCTGCATCTCGAGCATGTCCAACTTGGGGTGGCATCCTTCTCACCTGGCCCATAGCTGGGAATGTTCTCACCCCGGGCTTGGCTTTAGCTGCCTGCTACGTGACAGCAGCTCCTGGTGTAGAATTCAAGACTAGCGGTGAAGGGTGGAAAAAGTTACTTCCTTTGGCTCTAGTGTTCTACTATAACGGTCAGCCATTGACTTTAGTGGTTTCCCTAGTGAGGCACCTTCACCGCATTCTCCCTATGACTGCCTCTGGTTCACCTGGTTTGATTTAGGGCGGGTAGACCAGGTGAGTGCCTCAGCAGTTGTTGCTCTCCTCCTGTGCCTTGGATGCACGTATTGTTGCAGAGTTTTCTCACAACCTTCCACGGCGTTCCCGCTAGAGGGTTTGTTTTAATCTTTTTTCTGCCCTCCTCATGCTCACTGGCCCCACTCCTTTAGGCTCCACAAGTCTCCCGCTAGCCCCAATGCCCTAACCCAGCCCTCCTCTAACTCCTCGTATTGCAGCCAATCCCTGGGATATCCCGGCATATCCTTTCGCTGGGCAGGTCCCCCTCCTCCGAGGGGGAAGGCACCGGGGGAGAGGGTTGACCCCGGCACACTCTCTTCTTAGGGCCCAGGGATGCTGCCGCGGAGAAGGAGGCCCCGGGAAGGCACTGGACGCATTCGGGGACAGAGAGCTGTCATCCGGGTGGCCAGCGAGCAGTATTTCCTGTTTTTTTTCTGAAGTGCATGACATCCAGATGTCAAGGCATTAGCCGACATCTGTCACGCACCACCCAGCAGTGAACCCCAACATGTTGCCCTGCCCCTGGCCTCCACCAGCAGTCACCCAACACCGGGTTGCAGCCCTCCCTCCCTCTCTGGAGACAACGAGCAGTCATGGGATGCCCAAGTTGTCTCCCCCTGGCCGGCCCTCCAGTGACCCAAGCTCATTCCCAAACCTGGGTCGCTGGCGTCGCTAGTGGAAATCCCAACCACTGCGTCGGCAGGCCGGCACCGCTAGAGAGTTTGGATGAGAGCCTTCCACCAAATTGGAATATTTTCCACCTCCCTTTAATTGGGTTTTCCAAATTGCAGCTGCAGAGCTGTAACTAACTAAACTATCCCACGTCTGGAGGGAAGGCGACCTAGGCCTTGGATCCCCAGAGATTTCCTCCTCATAGAGTTTTTTTTCTCTCCTCCATTGCCTCAGGTCATAACACTTAGTTAGCATAGTTATTTCCCCTAGTTTCTTTAGGTAAGTTCTGCTGTTGGATGGAGGTGGAGGATGTCCTGCCATTCCCTCTCTCCTTAGGGATCCCCTAATCTCAATGCAATCCATCAGTATCATGCTACACAAGCCTGGGTATTCATTATGTTATCCAGTTGAGCATCTCATGCATTATCAAGCTGCCTATGCTTCTTCACTGGTACATTACAGTTACTGCTCCTATGTCACAGTTACTGCTTGCTCATATGCTTTGTGTTGCCTTTTTGGGGATGATACTACATTTCTTTTGGGGATTACTAAGGTACCTTTAGCCACGGGAATCATTCCGTGGCACCTCTAGGGGTAGAACCTTCTCTGAGAGTTCCTTGCCTTCATACCCCTACAGGGTGGTAATTCCTCTGAAATAGAGAGTGCGAATGGCCAAAACCAAACTAACACAATTGCACAAGCATAACACTATACTGGCTGTGTAGGTCAGTGAATCTAGTTTACTATTGTGTGACAGTGGTGATTCATCCTGGTTTTCAGTGGTTGGCTAGTTTCCCCAATATAGCAACCATTTGTGCACTTGTTGCATTGAATTAGGTAAACCACATTGCTGGATTGACATGTGTAGGATCCATTAATTTGTATTACGTTGTTCTGGCTTGTCTTAATGGTGGCCTGTGTGTTGTAAGTGACTACTAGGCCTCAAGCTGAAACCCCTTCAGGAAATTGTCAAAGAGCTACAACCCATGCTGAGAGAAGATGAAACACTGAAAGGCATCTTCTCTGAACCAGTCATTTCCTATAAGTAGCCCACCAGCTTCTCGAACATAATAATTCATAACAAACTCCCAGCAGATCAAAATAACCAGAAAACAAGAGGGACAACACCATACAACATGAGAAGATGTAAGACCTGCACCCACATATGCACACAGGCCGTCACTAAGACAAGCCAGAACAACATAATACAAATTAATGGATCATACACATGTCAATCCAGCAATGTGGTTTACCTAATTCAACACAAGAAGTGCACAAATGGTTGCTGTATTGGGGAAACTAGCCAACCACTGAAAACCAGGATGAATCACCATCGTCACACAATAGTAAACCAGATTATCAGCACTCCAATAGGAAACCATTTTTCACAAATGGATCACTCTCTCTTGGATTTATCTGTCTTGATACTAAGAGGCAACTTCAGAAACACACAGGACAGAAGGACATAGGAATTGAAATATATTAAACAATTTAAATCTAACATTTCTGGACTGAATCGGGACATCGGTTTCATGACACATTATGGTAAACTGTAATTCTTTTTTATTGTGTACTAAATCATGCAATTATTCATCACGCTTTGGTTCTGTATTTCTCTCATTATAATTTATTTCTCTGAGTTCTGCCTGATTTGTTTTTTTTACCTATACTTCACATCCTCCCTGCCTCTTCCACTAACTCCTTAGCTCAGTTCCACCCACTCCCTCTTGTTTTCACACCTCTGTTTATACTAACTCACACTCTGTTTATCTAGGCCTTTGATCTTTTGTTTCTCCTAATTTCTTGATCTCCTTACATCTTTTAGGCATCTCCTGTCTATTCTACCCTAAAGCTAGCCTCTGATCTCAGATACTATCTGCATGCTTTTGTCTTCCCTTTAGCTCCCTTTCATCTCCCTCTGACCTGTTCCTACTTAGCCCCCCCATTTCTTCTCATGTTTTTATTTTGCATCTTAGACTTTCATTTCTAGTCCCCTTTGTCACCTTCCTACTTCACTTCCTGATTTTTAATTGCTCCACAATGGATATAAATACTGCCTATGTTGCTCAGTGTTGCTATTCACCCGAAGAAGGGACCTGTGTAGGCCTGAAAGGTTGTGTATGATACCATCTTTGTACAAGACACTTGTTGGTCCAATAAAAGGTATCAAACCTTCCATCTTCTCCTGTTTTGCAAGGACCAATATGGCTGGAATCTCTTTTTATAAAACAATTTAAAACTTTATAAATTGTGAACTATTGTGATGTCATTCATTGCAAGGCACTATGGGTATTATGTTTGCTGGTTATGTCGTGATTTTACTAATTACCAGGTATATCAGGGTGGTACATTTCACATTAATATGCCCCCTTAGGAAGTTCCACTGAGCGAAGCACAGGGGTAAACTGTGGACTGTTTTGGTCGGCTGATATTTTCTCTGTGTTTGCACTATCTAGTGCTAGTCATTTCAGTGAGAAAATGTAATTCTTGCACCTCAGAACTTGTTTCCTGCTCTTTTGTGTACAACAAATGATGGGCTCTCAACAGTGGAGTGCAACAAACCTTGGTTTTCGTATACAGAAACCTCCCCCTTCACCTCAGGGCTAGGGAGTCCCCTGGTACTGTGACTTTGGCTGGTGGCCTGCAGCAAAACTTTGGTGTGCCCCATCTTCTGTAAACTGTGGCCAGAACCTGCTGGTTCAGGGTCCATTTGTGTTTTCTCTGGTTGATTCTACTTAGAGAGTCTGCCAGCACATTGTCTTTGCCTGGAAAGCATACTGCAGAGATCTTTGCATCTAGGGAGTAATCCAGGTCCCAGATCCTCATTGCCTCTGTACACAGTCTTCAGGATCTTGTACCTTCCTGCTTGTTTATGTAATACTCTGTTGTGCTGTCATTCTGATCTGGACAGACTGATCTTGTAGCTGGGAGGAAAAGGCTTGCACTACTTAAAATACAATCCTGAGTTCTAGGAGACTGATGTACTCCTGTGTCTCCTGAGGGCTACAGATGATGTCACTTACTGTGAGGTCTTCCAGATGGGTGCCCCACCCTTGGAGTGAATTATCAGTTGGGAGGGCACTAGTTGGGGATTGCTGGAGGAAGGGAGTGCCCTATCTGAGGTTGCTTTCTTCCTTCCACCACTATAGTTCCCTGACCAATTATTTTGTAACTGGCACTAGTTTTGAGAGGGAGTACCGTCTCTGAGGCCAGTGGTCTCTTAACTCCTACTGAAAGTCTCTCATTTGAAACCTGGCCCATGGGATCACAGTTGTGGAAGTGGTCACGTGGCCCAGTAGACGTAGGAAATCCCTTGCAGGCCTTGGCTGGGCTACTGTGAAGGAGGTTGCTGTGGCAGTCAGAGTTGCTACCTTCCCTTGAGGGAGGAAGGCTTTCCCCTGCATGGTATCTAGTTCTGTGCCTATGAAGCCCAGAACCTAAATAGGTTCTATTTGGGATGTCTGCAGATTTATCAGGAACCCCAGTTTATCCAGGATGTTTTTTACCTTCTTAAAACACATTGCCTCTTATTCTGTTTTTTCCTGAAACTAACCAGTTATCCTGGAAGGGAAAAACCACCACACCTTGCCTTCTGAGGTGTGCAGCCACCATGGCTAAACACTCTGTGAAGACCCATGATGCTGAAGTGAGGCAGAAGATTAGGGCTACAAACTGGTAATGACAGTTTTTTTAACCTGAATCTGAGATTAGTTCTGTGGGTAGGTCTGACTGGGATGTGAAAGTAGGCATCTTTTAGGTCCAGTGACCCTAGCTAATGCCCTCTAAAAATGAAAATGGATTGCCATTCCCCATTTTTCTTGTGGGACAGGAAGTACAGTACAGTCCTGTTTATCTGAACCTGGTGGGCGACATGTTTCCGGTTCGGATAAATGGGCGTTAGTTTAAACAAGAGGATTTTTGGTTTTTTGTTTTGGTCACAAGGGATACATGCTGATACTGTACTTTCTATAAGTGAAGTAAGTAAGTAATAATACCCGACAAGGTAGGCGTTATTGGGATATAATGGACCGCCCAGGGGCGTAATGAGGCCCAACACTGCAGGTGGAGGGCCTTTTAGCCCTTGGAAGGTCCGTTATATCCCATAACGCCCACCCAGGAGGGTATTATTACACTTAGATAATTGCGTTAGGTTAGTTTTTTTTTTTTAATTATGTTTTTATTTAAAAAAAGAGTGTCAAATATTATTACAAATGAACAGAAATGTGGGTTTGTAAAATAGTCCCTTGCCACTAGAGGGTGCTGCTGTTGTTTCTTATAGATAGGAAGTGACTGTGAGTGTGCTTGGTAGACTGAGTAAAATGCTACCGGTGAATGAGAAGAGGAGCGCAGGTAGGAGGAAATACGTGCGGCACTAAAGTAATTTTTTATTTACTACAGAAAACAGAAACTGAGTTTGGTGTTTCTGCTGTTTATTTTGCGGGAGAGCAATGTCACAATGAATGTGACTTCAGAATGGAGGGCATGGTCAAAAGACGTAGTGTATGAGTGAAAGTGGAGTCGGCAGACTGCCCGAAATGGTGTTCGCGGGTGAGAAGCAGAGCGGAGCTGTGAGGCAGGAAAGTGTTTTAGTAAAAAAATGTAATTATTTACTGTTTGGTGCTGCGGTTTGTGTTGAAGGTGAGCGAGATGAGTGAAATGAACGGGAAGTGGACTATGTCGGTGAGCCGCTCGCTTAGCGAGGAAAAAAGAAATGGCGATGGCAAGTTCCAGAATTGGAACTTGTTTTACAGCGGGTCGTTGTTAAGAAATAATGGCCCGGGTGGCAGGCTGCTTCAGCCAATCAGGAATCGATTTTTACTTTCACCATTATCTAAGCACAGTTAATACAGTGTGCAGAGCCCAGGGTAGGCGAGGTAGAGGTGTGGGGAATGTGGATAATGTGGGTGCTTACTTTTAACTCTAAGGATGCTGGCATCTGATGGCTTCTAAATAGGTTCCTGGCAGAGGGAGGGTTTTTGTCTGCCTCTGTTTACTTGTTGCTAGGTTTGCCCTTTTTGAGCATGAAATACAGTACAGTAGTGTACATGACCTCTGATTGCATTTCTTGGTTCCTTGGTGCTTCACCCTTTCTCTGTTGTGCTGCAATCTCCATTGTTTGCTGCGCGCCACCATGTGGTGAATACATTGGCTGAGATGGACCCCGTCTCTCCCATGGTCTCTCCCATGGTTAGCTTTGTAATCCTTGAATTTTTTTCCTTTCTGGTTCTGGCCAAGAATGTAGCTGACCTCGGACCCTATGTCGGTTTACTCCATTGACGGCGTCGAACGACATTAAGATTAAGCACAATGGGGCCCACAACTGCTTTCCCCAGCTATTTTTGTTGCTGCTGCCTTTCCAGTTTTGGTTGGTCCTGCTTCTTCTGATATGCAGTAAGCCACAGTGGTACACAGTTGGGTACAGCTTCTAATACCGTACCCCTTCTGGATTATGGACAACCCTATTTTCATGGAAGTACAGCAGTACTGTAAAGGTTTTATTTGCGGGCATTGCAATCTACCAAAAATGGTAAAACTTAGGAAAATGTTGGGCGACAAGATCGGGGTTCAGTTAAGAGGGATTTCTGGTTAACCGGAGTTCAGTTAATCGAGATTCTACTGAATCTTGAAAACAGGCCATTGAGGCATGAATCCTTTCTAGTGCTTTTGCTTGTAACAGTTTGTTTACTGCCAGCTCCAGCAGACTTCTTTCTTTGCTAGAAAAGTTTTGTGTTTCTGCAGATTTGGAAATTTTTTTAACTGCAGGGACAACCTCTGGCTCACTACTTCCAGGACCCAGGGCGACCTGGGCAGAATTGCCAGGGGGTTTGTTTTGGCTGAGGTTTGGGTGCCAGTGCTGCGGTAGCACATGTGGAGCCCCTCCTGCTTCTGACCCTCTAGTAACCTCTTTGGGGATGATACTCATAGGGGAAGTAGGGAACATAGCCTCATGGAAAGAGACCCTGCCGCTGCCTCCCTTACCATAAGGCCTGTAGGAAGTGGAGACCTTTTATTTTTAAGTGTTGCTTTTGTAAATGGTTTTATACTCATCCACTTTTTTCATGCATGCTTCTGTTTTGTCATCAAAAAGAGAATCTCCTCAAATTAGAAATCCATGTACTTGGACTTGGTGTCCTGGGAAAGGATGGTAGCCCTTAGCCCAAAGAATCACCTCAAAGACACTGCATGAGCTAGGACACTTGAAGAAGTGTCACTAGTGTCTACAGTCATGTGGAAGCGGTATTTAGTGGCATCCAGGTCTGACTTTGCTGTGACCGTCCGGTCCTGTGTCAATTCACCATCAGCTTTATCAGCCAATGCCAGCACTGCATTCCACAGTGGCTTCTGGAACTAGGCTATATGGACTGAGTAAGCTGCCTGCCTGTTGAGCAAGGAAGCTAATATATAAACTCTTTTGGCCATAGTATCCAATTTTCTGGAGTCCTTTTCAGGGGCTGTACAGAGAAAGGGACCTTAGCCCTCTCAAAGGCAACAAATTGGACTACACTTTGATGATCAGGGTGGGCATAAAGGCATTCTAACCCCATCTGTCCATCTGATACTTTTGTTTCAATCTTTTTATCTATGGCTACAGCTGAGGTAGGTGCAGACATGATTTCTGAAGTGACTTTTTCTAGTGATTTGTGTATGGGGACCAGCAGCCTCCTTGTAGGAGCTAAACCCATCATATCCATAAATTCTGCTTCCTCTTCACTGTGTTCTGTTCTCTGAATGGGGATGTTGAGGGTACTCATGTTTTGCCTAATGAAACAGGAAAAGGATGAGTAATCCTGTGTAGGCCATAAAGGGGAGTAAAATTACTACTCAGGTGACTCATCTAGTTCAATAGGGTCACTTTCCTCCTCTTCATAGTATATTTCTTTCTCTCTCCACCAGCAGATAGGCTAGACCCTGAGCTGGGGTGGGGGTGGGGCAGGCATGTCCATAAAGCTTCCTATGACCTGGAAGGCCTGGAAAAATTGCTACATTTTTATGTCCTCTGATGATGGCATTTGTCTTTGGTCCAAAGCCGGCTCCTTTCCTTTTTCAGGAAGAGTGGTAAGGACATCCTTTTCTTTTTGTTTTTACTTGGCAAATGCTGTTTACAGTGCCTGCTCTGAGGCGCTCTTATTTGTATTTTTGCCATCACTGGACTCGGGGTTCCCCCTTTCAGGCACCCAGGTATCTTTACCATGCTTATCTGATGACTGAGCAGCTTTATCTTTTTTCTCTGTCCCCTTTAACAGGACTGCTGCTGTATTTGAAAAGACAAGCCCCTTGATGGGCGCTTTCCACCATCAATAGGAACTCCCTCACGGCCTTTATTATTTTTTGGTGACATGGAGGCTGACTGAGAAACTATAAACTCTTCTCTTTTTGTAGTCTCTTTTAGGGCAAAACTTTGTAGAGGGCTCACTATTAGTGAAATCGTGATCTGGACTCAGGCTCCGTAAACAAAGCTCATGGCAGTCTGCCTCTGCCAGGAGCTAAAAAATGAAGATTGTGTACTCACTGTAATTCTTGATCTTCTTGGATAAGTCTTCACCATTTATTCATACTGCTAGGTTCAAACCCGAGGCTCTGAGACCCTATGGGAGCCAAAAATCT
The DNA here is from genome assembly GCA_016271365.2 of Neoceratodus forsteri. NCBI lineage: Eukaryota > Metazoa > Chordata > Ceratodontiformes > Ceratodontidae > Neoceratodus > Neoceratodus forsteri. The sequence continues at coordinate 687,852,551 of CM028134.1, forward strand.
TCAGAAGGGTTGGCACCAAGGTAGGACCATGTATACACGGCATTGCGAGGCTGGTTTACACCGTATAGGCTACAGTCACCTCAGTACCTTTTTTACCAAGGTGGTGCAGTGTAACCTAAGTAAACATCTAACCTAACAAGGGCATAAGATAGCCCTTTTGACCCATTTAAGAAGGGTCGGCTAAAGAACAGTGTCTTCACAGCCCAAAACTGGAACAAGGGAGGTGATGACCAAGAACAGAGTAAGTGAACTCGGGGAATGGCAGGTGGGCATATGAATAAACGGTGAAGACTTGTCCAAGAAGATCAAGAATTATGGTGAGTACATAATTTTCTTATCTTCCTGTACTTAAGCCTTCACCATTTATTCATACTGCTAGGTAAGACACCATGCTGAGAAGTGCTTTGATTTGGCTGTGTAAGTTTTCCTAGTGGAAGGTTTACGCAGAGCCAGGAGAATATCCAAGATCCTTTGAGAAACTTTAAACCTGCTCACTTCTATCTCCTCAGGAGCCAGGCATGGAGATGAAGGGAGCACAGCTTGGGATGGACCAGGGATCCCTGTGTTAGAAGGTCTGTCCATAGAGGTAGTTGCCTCAGAAGGACCACTGACAACCTGTCGATCAAGGAAAACCAAATCTGTCGAGGCCAGTATGGTGCAATAAGAATCATTCTGTCCCCATGCATCTCCTGTCTGAACAGAACCCTCTGAATTAGTAGAAGAGGAAATGCATGCAGAAAGCGATTTGTTCACCACAGTCTGAATACAGTCTGAATACATCCTGACAGAAAATGCCAGGTTCTGGAGTTTTGGAGCAGAACTGAGGCAGTTTTGTGTTGGGTAAGGATGCAAAAAGGTCCAGGTCTGGAGTACCCTACTCAACGAAGAGTGACTGTATGACATCTGGGGCCAGTGACCACTTATGAGGATCCGCTTCTGTCCGACTGAGTTGGTCTGCCAGATTGTTCTACTCTCCTGGCAGGTGTACTGCTAAACTTAGAGCATTTTAATCCAGACACCACTCCCATACCCACATTGCCCCCCTGCAGAGTGGTTAGGAGTGTGCCCCACCTTGCTTGTTGATGTAAGTACATCATTGGCTTCTCCATTTGCTGAAGGATTACCTGCTGATCAACCAAGTCCACCAAGGCCCACAATGCATAAAGGGCTGCTCCCAGCTCTAAGACATTGATATGGAGATGAGATTCCATCTGAGTCTATACCCCCTGGATGTGATGGCCCTGACAGTGGGCCCCCAACCCCAGAAGAGATGCATCTGTTATGAGAGTTATCTGAGACTCTGGTAGAGTGAAGGGGAGACCTTGAACAAGGACGCCTTCTCATGTCCACCATCCTAGTGACCGGCACAGGGGATCCGTCACTCTGATGGTGTAATATTGGGGATGCATGGTTGGCAACCACTGTGTACTGAGCATCTACTGGGCTGTTCTCATGTGCAGCCATGCTAATGGTACCATAAAGACAGAGGCAGCCATGAGGTCTAGCATTCTTTGCATGGAGTGGGCTCTACTTGAGTTATTCTTCATAATGAAGTTTGCCATCTGGAAGATGGCTCTCCTTTTGTCCTCTGGAAGAAAGGCCCTCACTCTGGTAGTGTCCAACAGGGCCACCATGAAAAGAAGCTGCTGAGAGGGTTGAAGTTGCGACTTGTCGAGGTTTAGTAGAACCCCCATGTAGGTTAGGAACTGAGTAGCCATGCTCACTGCCTCTTCCATACACTCCCTGGATGGACTTGCCACGAGTCAGTCATCCAGGTATGGAAACACTTGGAGCTTGAGCTTTCAAAGATGCACTGCAAGAACTGCAAAGCACTTTGTAAAGACTCGAGGCGCCGAGGACAGCCCAAAAGGCAGGACTCTAAACTGATAGTGCTGACCCAGGACTACAAAGCGTAGGAATCTGTGGTGACTTGGATGCATCAGAATATGCTGGTAGGTGTTTAGAGATTCCAACCAGTCCTGAGGTTTGAGAAGCAGTAAGAGGGTCCCCTAGGGAGACCATCTAGAACTTCTTGTGAAACAGAAACTTGTTGAGTTTTCTGAGGTCAAGGATGGAGCACATGGCCCCTGTCTTTTTTGGCACTAGAAAGCAATGGGAGTAGAAGCCTGTGTTGTATTCTACTACAGACAGTATTTTAGCTGCCCTGCTTCTCAGAAGGCCTACAATCTCTAAAGCAAGAAAGTCTGCTTTGGCAGCCTATAGGGTGGGCTGCCTTTTGGGTGGACAGTCGGGGGGGTGGGATTTCTGAAAAGTTCAGTGAATACTCCTCTAGAATGATCCTCAAAACCTATTTGTCCATGGTGATGGAGTTTCACTGTCTGTAAAAATGGGTCAGATGAGCTCCCACTGGACAGGAAAGATCCAGCTCAGGCAGCTGAGGCAGAATCGAGGCCAGGGTCACAGAGGGTGGCACTTGGCGTGTTCAGGGCCTGTGCCTTTTGCTGCATTTTCTTTTGTAGCTGAGGAGGCTGCTGCTTGGCTAGGGCTCCTCTGCCCCTTCCACAAAAGGGCTGTCTGTTACTAAAATTCTGGCAACCTCTCCCTCTGTGAAGGTGCAAAGAGGCCGGTCTAGTGGATTCGATGGCCGTTTTAGTCTTCTGAGTGTCTTCGAGAGACCACTCCACTTGTTGGCTGAACAAGTAGTGCCATCAAAGGGAACATTCATGACCTGTTGCTGAGTGTCAGAGGAAAATCTTGATGTCTGCAACCAGGAATGCCTCTGAATGCAGATTCCAGCAGCGGCGACATGGGAAGTAGTGTCAAATGCATCCATGGCTTCCTTCAACTGGTGACTGATGGACTCTATACCATGGCTAACTGTCTGAAGCAGAGTCTGGTTAGTGTCCAAGTCCAGCAGAGATTCTGTGAAGGACTTAAGAGAGGTCCAGAGGGCATATTCATACTGGGAAAAATTATCTTGATAGCTGGCTATTCACATGCCGAAAGTGGCAACTGTGAAGGCCTGCTTACCCAAAGTGTCAGTCTTATGAGATTTCTTGTTAATAGGATGTGTTGTCACCTCTTGAGGAAGGACAGCCTTGTCATTTTCTGCAGGAATGACAATTTTGTTCGCAATGGGCTGTGAAGCCAAGATCGGCTTATCCTTAGGAGCAGAATACTTATGGTCTATTGTCTTACAAATGGAAGGAATAGTGGCAGGCCTAGCTCACACTGCCTCCAACATGGTTTTGAAACCTGGAGGAACAGTTCCATGTCAATCCTGTGATGGAATTACGTTGATGACAAGTATGGCGATGGACACTTCGGCTACAGCAATAACAGCGACGGTAAGTGCGGTGACTGTGATAAAGGCAACTAGTTCTTTTCTGCAGAGGACTTTGCCCCCGCACCCCCCTTACCAAAATAACCTACTCCGAGGTCACAGCACCTTAGGGAGGGAGGGAATCCAGATTTTCCGGTATTACTGTCGCCGTACTTTCACTACTGCCAGAATTGCATTCACCCACTTGACAGCGTTCAGATTGTCGCCGTGGTAATTCTATCATGGAATTGACATGATACCAGAAGAACTGGAGGTGTGAGACTGACTGGTATGTTGGGGACATGCAGACACTTGAGACATAGCCCCTTACCAGGATCAGGGACAGAAGTCTCTAGGGCTAGCGTAGCTTGCATATTCCTTAGTAAGAAATAAATAGAAAGGTCTTCCTGAGGAACCTGAGTAGGAGCTGGAGATTGAACCCCCCGAAAGAAGAAAGTCTCGTCATCACCCCCTTCAGATAGGATGAGGTTGTGGTCAGTCTCATTCTCCTCCATTTTCCCTTCTGAGGAAGCTGGAAAGGGAGTGGGTCTTAAAGGGCCTCTCCTGGGTCTAGGTTTCAGAAAGACAGGTGACACTGGAAGTGGAGTTGGCACTGGGGCCAAAAGCACTGAACCTGGTGCTGGGCCCGACGGCACCAAACCCAGCACCGAGATCCCTCAAACAGAACTTGGCACTGGAAGTGTCCCCATCCTCGTACCCCAGACAGGAGAGGCCAGAATGCAGTGCTGGAACAGGCCCCAAGAAGTCAGAGTCCAAGACACTTGCGCAAATAACCCCCAAAGGACCAGATAAGAGAGAAGATGGTACCAGTGCTTCTCCTTGCAAAGAAACAGAGAGACAGAGAATGGCACATGCAACCGGCATTGGCAGTGCAGTCACCGCCAAGAGAGAGTCTGTTAGTGGAGCAAATACATGGTCTGAGAACTCCCTCCGCAGCCCTGAGGGACCTAGGCCAGAACGCCTCAGAACTGGGTCCACAGGAAGGGGTAAGTGGGCCAGACACTGTACCCACTGCTCCATAAGAGTGGCCCAATGGTGAAACTGCCCCCTGGAGGCCTCACTTGGGGACAGAGAGGGGCTCCAGGTCTGAGATCTAGAATGACTTGGAAGAAAGAACTTCCGAGAACCTGAATGTCTCCCACTCATAGACCTAGAAGGCCTCTTGGCTGATGTACCAGAGGGTGACCTTAAGTGGTACCATTTCTTTCCCTTCCAATGGGAAGAGGAAGAACACAAGGCTCAGCGGCACTGGGTCCCTGACCTGGATCGTGAATGGGCCCTCTTGTTTTTGTGTTTACAGGTGGATTGTCCTCACTCCTGAACACCAGACTGCCCATTGGGCACCCCCTCTGGAGAGGGTGGTGGACCAGACTCAACCCAGTGCCAGAGCAGCCTTCCAGAGAAGACACTCTACCATTACCGTCACCATCCATGGTTGACTCTGTTGTTCGGTAGGGCTGAAGATCTGATGAAATTGAAGATTGAAAATATAACTTTTTTGAAAATATTACTTTTTTTTGAGGAAAATAAGGAAAACACTAGCTAACTAAATGAAACTAAATGCTGTTGTCATGTACACGTGAAGATCTGACTCCCGGTGGGCGAGCAACATTGTAACTGAAGCGCACTCGACGGAGAGAAAAAAAGAAACTGAGGTGGTTGGAGGGTCGATGCTGAGACAGCCTATATGGCATGAGCCAGCCTTGCAGTGCTGCGCATTTGTGGTCCTACTTTGGCACCAGCCCTCCTGAAGATTTCTGGCTCCTGCCAGGTCCCGGCACCTCCAGCTTGAATCTACCAGTATGAATAAATGGTGAAGACTTAGGTCCAGGATGATCACTTTTTACAATTTTCAAAGCCTGTTTTCCTTCTATTAGATCTGTCAGTCATGAGAAACACTGAAGACCCCCCCAAAAAAATTGTTTTGGTTCCCAACAACAAAACTGCAAGAGACACAGAACCTGAGGTAGTGAAAATAAGATTCTGAGATAAATTTAAATGATTCTGGTTCCTCAATGCAGGAACTGCTGAGTATGTAAAAAAAAATACAAATATGGAAAAAATAGGAGCAGTTTTAGTAGAGGACCATAACATTTGAATGAGTTTACAGGCCAGTTCCCTAACAGCGGGAACCGAGGTAAAAATCAAAACTGTTGAATAAAACTTGTAGAGAAAGCAGTAAAATCTCAATTTACACAAATTTTAATAAAAAGAAATATAGTTCCTTTCAGGAACTATGACAGCCTTCTCTGGTTCCTGGGACCAGACCGTGAAAAAGAGAGCTATTTAAAATCAACACAAATATTTTACTCAAGTCCTAAAGTAATGTAGAGTACCATGAAACTTAACTAAATAGACAAATGTTCTGAAATAAAAACAATGAAATGCTTCTGAAGACCAGAAGAAAAAATTACTCACCTTAGTCTTTTCTTCTCATGGAGTCTTGCTATATTAGGACTTATTGCAGTTAGCCACTGCACTTGAACTGCCCCGGAGAGGAAAGAGTTAACTCCAGAGAATCTGGAGTTCTAAAGCACGAGGGCGCTATACCAAAGCTCTATCTGGGCAGTTTCAAATGAAACTGTCAGATCTTTACTGAAGCTAACACTAAGCAACAAGTCTGTGTGGAAAGCTCTACACTAGCCAAATGGCTACCTACTAGTAGTAATAACAACAATATAAACAACAATAGGAACAACAATAACAATAATAAGAATGAATAATGGTATTATTATTAGTTTTCCCCTGACAAGCACTATTAGGACCCCCTCCCCCAAAGACTCAAGTCCAGGAAGAGGCCAACAAATCACTCAACACAGAAAACCCTAGTTCCCTAACCCTAAATAAAAGAGGGTGAAGGAAGAACTACAATGGCATGACACAGTGCTTGCACTAATTTGCCACCCCACCCCAGTAGAAGTTCTGAGAGGGGCAGGTTGGGGGTGGTCCTAATATAGCAAGACTCCATGAGAAGAAAAGCAATTACTAAGGTGAGTAATTTTTTCTTCAAACACCATGAAGTCTTGCTATATTAGGACTTATTGCAGATTACACAGCAGTACCTCCATGGAGGAGGGTCAGAACCTACTTAGAAATAGGCTCTGAAGCACAGCTGTGCCAAAATGAGCATCTCTCCTGGACAGAAAACCAGGAATAATACTTGTAAAAGTGTGAACTGTCTTCCAAGTAACAGCTCGACAGATTTCCAGAATGGGAATATCTCAGCAGCCGCTAGAGATGCAGCTGTACACCTGGTGGAGTGAGTCCTCAGTCCTGAGGGGGCTCTCCTACCTAGTCTTTGATAACAAAAATGGATACAAGAGACAATCCACCTTGCAATTGTCCTCTTAGTGGCAGGTTCCCTTTGCCAACCTCGCCCTAGGTAAGGAAGAGTTGGAGGGATTCGAACCTGTGACCCTTGGTGTGTTACAAATAGTAGCATAAGGCTCTTTTGACGTCCAAGCTGTGCAGTCTCCTCTCACCTGAGGAAGAATGCTCAGTGAAAAATCCTGGGAGAGAGATGGGTTGGTTCAGGTGGAAACCTGAAACCACTTAGGGACAAACCCTGTGTTAGTCCTAGGGACTGTCTTATCCCTGTGGGGAGAGAAAAATCTTCTTCCACTGCCAGGGCCTGTAGTTCACTTATGCATCTGGCAGAAGTGAAACCACCAGAAAAAAACATTTTCCAAGTGAGAAGCTTGAGCTCTGCTGGGGACAGAGGTCCAAAGGGGTTTGCATTAACTGAGCAATGCAAACATTCAGGCTCCATGCAGGAGCTGATTCCCGAAAAAGGAGGGTTGGTGTGAAGCAACCCCTTAAAAACTTGGAAAACACAGGTTGAGAAGAAAAGGAAGCAGGCTTCCCTGCTTGCAGAAAAAACAGACAGCTGCCAGAGAAACCCTTAAGGTAGCTGGCCCAAGACCTAAGGAATTTAAAATGGACCAAAAAGTCCAGAAAATGGGCAGATAAGCAGACTGTGGTATAATCTGCTTCTCAGCGCACCAGACTGAAAACCTGTTCCGCTTAGAATTGTAAGTGGCCCCAGTGAAAAAGCTTCCTTGAAGCCTTTAAAATATTCGCAACACCTTGAAAAAGGTGTAAATCAGCAAATTCTAACTCCTCAAGAGCTGCCTTGAGAAGGAGGAATTTGAGGTTCGGATACCACACTCTCCCTTGTGCAAAGGCCAGTAAGTCGTGGACTCTGGGCAAGCTCAGGGTAGGGTGGACTGTCAAGGACAGAGACAATGGGTACCAGGGCTGTCTGGCCCAGTTTGGAACAATCAGAATCGCTTTGCAGGGCTGAGATCTGATTTTTACTAGTACCCTGAAAGAAAGGGAAAAAGGAGGAAAGGTGTACAGAAACTTCCCTTTCCAATCCAAGTGAAAAGCATCCAGGGGGGCTGATCCCAGCACTGGAGGCCTCAACAAAACAGAGAAAGTTAGTGGTTATCTGGGGCTGCGAAAAGATCTATCTGAAAATGAGCCCCATCTGGCAAGGACTGAACCCAGCACCTGAGGATTCAGAGCCCAATCGTGATGGCCCTGAGAATCCTGCTGAGGGCATCTGCCAGGGCATTGTCCTTCCCTGGGAGGTGAACTGCTATCAGGGAGGTGTTCAGGAGTAAGCCAGAGACCACCACTTCATTGCTCTGTGCACACGGCTGATGACCGAGTGCCCCCTGCCTGTTGATGTACCACATTATTGTGGTGTTGTCTGTCCTGACTTGAACTACCTTGTTCTGGACAGAAGCTGAAAACTCCTAAGAGCTAGAAGACAGCTCTGAGTTCCAAAATTGATGTGGAGCAGAGATTCCTAGGGAGACCACACTCCCCTCGTGGACAGGTCGCCTAAGCGAGCTCCTCACCCTAACACAGGAGCATCCGTGGTGAGGGAATGAGGAGGACCCCTAGTTTTAGATTGCTTCGATCCTGCCACCAGTGTAAGGCCAGGATCAGGGATTGGGTCACTAGAACCAATTTGGAAAGGGAATCCCTCCTTTGGGACCAATAGGCCCTCAGATGGAACTAAATGTCCCTCATCTGGAATCTTGCTCCCTGCACTACAGCTGTGGAAGCAGCCATGTGCCCTAGTAGTTGTAGCAAATGCTGTGCTGGTCAAGAGACTCGCAGAGTAATGGAAGATGCCAGGGCAAAGAGACTGCCTACCCTTTCAGAGCGGAGAAATGCCCTGGCTAACTTTGTGTTCAACTCTGCCCCTATGAAAGTTAGTACCTGAACTGGTTCGAGAACTGACTTTGGTAAATTCAGCAGGAATCCCAGAAAGGTGAGAAGCTGCTGGGTGACTTGCAAGTGGGATTTTACTTGATCTGGAGACTGACCCACTAAGAGCCAGTCATCCAGGAAAGGAAACAAAGCAATCCCTTGCCTTCTTAAAGAGCCACTACCACAGCTAGAATTTCAATACCCTTGGCGAGAGGTAAGGCCGAAGGCATTGCCCTGAACTGGTAGTGGCCTGAGGGTAACCTGAGGTACTTTCGGTGAGAAGGCCTGATCAAAACATGAAAAATAGGCATCCTTGAGGTCCAGGAAAGCTAGCTAGTCCCTGGCCTCAGCCAGAGTTAACATTTTTAACTTTGTTTTCAAAGATGCTTGTTCAGGTACCTTAAATCTGAGATGGGCCGCCAATCTCCTGCCTTCTATAGGGTAAGAAAGTATCATGAGTACAGCCCCTGCCCCGTGGCAAGGAGGGACCCTTCTACTGCTTTGCAGTTCAGAGGAGAAGAAACCTCTGCTCCCAAAGCAATGGATTCAAGGATTTGCAGAGGACCTGTCTGGCTCTCATCTTTGGAAACTGTTTGAAGCTGAGAACCAGACCTATTACTTCCAGAACCCACTTGTCCGAGTTAGGGACACCCAATTCTGGCTGAAATAAAACCAACCTGCCCACTGGTATAGGAGAATCGGCCCTGGGCACCCCATCAGGGTGCCTGCTTGGCAATAGTCTTAGGCTAAGGGAGGGACGGTTTACTTGTGCCCCGTCTCATCTCTGCCTCTAAGAGACCCTCTGGCAAGCAGAGGAGGCCTGAGCCTCTACCTGGGCACTTTTGTAGGTAATCATCCCTGTTTTTCATATAGCTTTCTGTTTGTTCCTCAAACAGAGAATTACCCACAACAAGAAACAAATCCATAGACTTTGACAGAGTATCTTGGGACAGATTAGTGCATCTGAGCCATGCCAACCTACGGAAAGCTACAGAAGTGGTCATGACCCTAGAGAAAACAAGATTAACACCAACAGCAGTATGAACTTGAACTTAGAGGCTTCAGTGCCATTAGCAGCCACCTGTTCCAACCCTGGCTAGCCAGCTGGCCATGGGCCTGCTTGGCTAACTGCAATACTGCGTCCCCACCTAGATTTCCTAAATCTCAGCCACATAAGCTATACAACTTGCCTGTCTGAGTCCCACAGAAGCTGCCATATACTGTTTTCTTGTCATGGCATCAATCCTCCTGGAATCCTATTCAGGAGGATGTGAGGCCAGGGAACTAGCCTTGACACAGGCTGCAGCTTGTACCACACCTACATGACTACACTGCCCAGTGAGGAAGTCTGTAACAGAGCCTGACGAAATACACCTTCTGTCCATTTTTTTATCTTACAGGAGGGACAGAAAGAGGAATCTTATAAAATCTTTGTTGTTTACTTCCTAAATGACTTATGCAAAGGAAAGACAACCTCCTAGCCCATCATTCCTACATAATCAGGCTCCCCTTTACTCATCCATAGCCTCCTCTAAAGGAAGCTGGGGGGATTCTGCAAGCTTTTTGTAAAACATAAACTGAGAAAAGGACTCAGACAGAAAAGGAGGAGATTCTAAAAGTCTGTCTGGAGAAAATGTCCGCTTAAGGGGCATGTCCAGACCCTACCAGCCACACATGTATTGATCAAATTTCCTCCTCCCACTCCTGTGGTTCATAACAATTCCTCAACATCATAAACCTGAACCACTGGAACTGAACGAGCCACCTTTTACCAACTGTAGATGGTTCGACAGGACCTAGAAACAGTGACTGGACAATCTGTATGGCTTAACTACTTCTGCAGCAGTTGGAGAGACAATCTTGGACTCCAAACCTACTGATTTCTCTGTCATATTCATTTTTTTTTTTTTTTAAACTGGTTCCTCTGAACCATCCTTTTGCCCGAGGAAGTCTAGCCCTGGTCAGAGGGCACTCCCTCTGGTCCAGTGGGTACTGGACCGGGCTGGCCATCCGGGTCAGCGGACTTTTGGCCAATAGTTCCCTGAGCCGGCCCTATCTCTTTTCAGGGTGGCTGCAGGGAAATTTTAAAACACCTGGCAGTCTGACAGGAGGTGGTCAGCCCCCAGACAATAAACACAAGTGGTGTGTGGGTCAGCCTTGGCAAAGGCTTCCCCACAGCATCACAGTGTTGAAACCAGTGGGCCCGGTTTTTCTTTTGGTTTCTCAGACATAATGCCAGCCTAACCAAAAACTTGCCCTTTTTATGGCCGTGTCAGGTAAGACACCCTTATCGGTTCCTAACCGTTTCACGGGTATTTGAAAAAACCCCATTTAAAATCAAGGTTTTTTTAGAACCAATAAGAACCGGGTACCGCACTCTAAAAGCCCAAAACTTTAAAACCTTAAAATAAGCAAACCGATCGGTTCAAAACCGAACCGATAACTAAATTTCCACACAGACTTTACATTTTGTACTTACGGTTTACCAGATAGAGCTTTAACCGAAATGCGGTAAAATAATTACTTTTTGCCGGTTCAAATGAACCGAAAATACTCGCTTGACCGAGAAATGAACCGAGCTGAAGGAGCTGATCTCCGGAGCGACTGTTCAGTGAAGCGGAGTAAAGAATCTGACAGTTTCATTTGAAACTGCCCAGATAGAGCTTTGGTATAACGCCCTCGCGCTTTAGAACTCCAGATTCTCTGGAGTTAACTCTTTCCTCTCCGGGGCAGTTCAAGTGCAGTGGCTAACTGCAATAAGTCCTAATATAGCAAGACTTCATGGTGTTTGAATACTGAAACTGTACTTTGGGGCGACTGTTCTCTTCAGCAGAGAAACAAATCTTACATTAGAGGCTAGAATGGAGCTTGGCCATAGTATAAAGTTTTAACCTACATTCTAAATTCTATAATTTGCATAAGGTTCTATCTCTGGGGCATCTCTCTATGATGGGAAGAGCTGCTTAAGTGTAAACACTAAATGAGGGACTCCTAGCGTTAGAATATGCAATTTATCTTCAAGTATGAGGGGGCAAGATCATAACTCACAAGTTATAATCTTGCACATTTTGAGTCAAGTCATTGTAATACTATTTATAAAACATCAGTTTAACACTTTTAACTTTTTGAATCAGATGCTTGTGTTAAGAGTTTACTGTTTTGCTATGATCTGAACTGAACTGCTGGCTGTAGTGCTGCGCTTCAGGAAGGCTGTTTCCATAAAACTCAAGACGAGGTCTTAGAGGACTAATCTTTATAGACTACAGTGCTGCACAGACTCATTATGATGTGTTCGGCATTGTGATACAGCTCTCTGATGTCTGTTCTAAGCAAAGGTCAAGAAAAGTGATAGTGACATACTTAGCAGTAGATAAATGTTTATCTGGAGATTAGATAGCATGATAAACAAATTTGTCAGGCAACATTTGTCAACTGACGTTGTATAAATAACTGTAAATGTAAGATGATTTCTACACAAATGTAAATAAGAACTACTTGATAAAAATATTGAAAGAATTCTTTATGAAGTATGTTGATCTCAATTATGACCCCGTCTTTATTCTTCTGCATCCCAAAACAGAGATGGAAATAGAGATGATTGAACATTTTTTATCTGCTGTTATCAACAGGAAAAAGAAATTGAATTCTTAGCAAATAACCTCTCCTGTTGCACAGTTGTACTTCTTATACTAGTATGTAAACTTTTTTCATAATGTACAGTACTTATAATGTACCTAAAATGATCACATTTGTTAAAGAAAATCAAAATATATAAATATTCATATGTATTATTTTTATACTGTTTGTATGATTGTAATATTCTTATTGTCTTTTTGGATGAACAATAAACTCGACTTGACTACTTGATAAGGTAATCTAAAAATAAATGAACCCAATAAACATTAAGGGGTGTCACAGAGCAGCAGTAATGTCAGGCAGCAATTCATTGCAGTGCCTCAATTTCTGAATCTGTAGCATCCTATTTTAACCAGTTAAAGTAATAGATTCAATATTTTCGTTTGTAACGGCAATTAATGCTAGTTGTAACATGACAATTAATGCTAGGTAGAATACCACTTAGGTATTGGACAAAATACAACACCTGACCCGAAAGCCACTGTGCATTAATTCCTTAGACATACCCTATTGTGTAATACCGGTGACAGCCACATAGAGAAACAGTGTATTGCACTTCCTGTCCTCCCACCTGGTTTACACTGTTGCTCTCGTCGCCATTTTCAAACTGCTAAAATGGATAATTTCTGCACGTTTTCTCTATGTGGTGTCATGGGTATTACCTTGTGGGTGGACAAGTTTTGTGGTCCGAATGTACCAGTCTTCCCTAAATGTAGTCCTCGTAGCAGCGGAGACAGTAAAACACAGCAGCAATCTCTAGCATTTCCGGGTTGCCATGCTGTGTCATTTTGGAGCACACACATATCCTGTATGCCACGTTTTGTTAGTATTGTATGTTTAAAGTAAGCAGAACAGATAAAATGTTGTTTTTCTTGTTGAAATCTTATAAAAAATAGTACTATTATTCCGCTAAGTGCAACAGAAGAGCAGTATTTTCTTACAGGTGATTATTGAACAGAGTGTTACCAAAGTATGCAAATAATATCTTTGGAGCCCAGAAATCTTTGCGTTCCTCTCTGAATAGTTAATGAGTGTCGTTTTGACGTTGACATTTTTCTTAAAGTTTAACACAGTAGCATACTAGCACAGCAGCATAGTAATGTTAAACCATGATTAAACTAACAGCAGTATTTGGTTAGATGTGATTATTGTAGCAGTCACAATATAAATGCACATGGTTCACATGCTCAGGACCTCCTCGTGAATGAGCTTGCTCAATGGAGTTTTCCTGCAGTAAACTTGAACTTAAATATTTTACCACTATTGTTACATAGCAATATTCATATAAAATATTTCAACCTTTTATCCAGTGTTTCTCTTTCCTTACAGCAGTTGTGGCCAGTGCTTGCCATGTTACAAGTGCATTAAGCCACTAGAAAGGAGGCGTTTACTTAGAAATTAATGCATGGTTGGATGGTTGGACCCCCCAACCATACATTAATTCCTAGTAAATGCCTCCTTTCGAGTGGCTCACTGCTTACTTCTCACTTGGTATAATATATCTAGATGCAGGCTAATTTTCAGGATGACAGGTCACCCAAGAGGTACCACATCAGCTACTTCAGAGGCAACAGCCTCAAGAAGCCCCCAGCAGCAGCAGATTCCAGCAAATACTGGAGGATCTGAAGGGTAGCAGGCCACAGAAGCAAAGCTTACAGACTGTCCGAGAGATGGACCAGAACAAAAAAATTACTCACCATAGCAATGATGTTTCTTTTATAGGGTGTATAAGTGAGTCTTACAAAATTGCATTATCTCAACCTTAAATGTTAAAGTTTAAACTCTGCACTATAGTCACACTCTCTCTCTAGTGTTCAAATGGCAGATTTAAAGCCGAAGACAAGATGAGAGCAGTAATCACCCATCTAATCTATGCAAAGTTTCTTACCTACTGTAAATGCAATAAAGAATGCAAAACACACATGAAAATTGCAAGCCAATGCAAGGAGCCTAGGAAATAAAATTCCGGACCTTGAAGCAATCATTGTGAAGGCAGACTTGGATCTGGTGGCCATAACAGAGTTATGGTGCACCGACAACCACAGCTGGAAAGTGGCCATACCAGGCTGCACCATGTGTTTGAAGGACAGGACAAGGAGGAAGAGTGGAGGGTGCTGTTTTATATGTGAGGGAAGGTATAAAGGCCACAGAGATATAGGGACATCATGGGGATAAGGAAGGGCTGGAGGTTTATTCCATGCAGGTACCTGTATGTCTCTACCATGTCACCTCATTTTCTCTTTTTCTCAAGGGTGTACATGTTCAAGTCCTGCAGCCTCTTATTTTATATCTAGCCCCCAGTCTGCGTAGACCGTCTTGGTTGCCCTGAGATGTACTGCTTCCATCTTCTGGGGACCTGGGCTCAATTCTTAGTAGGTCACATTATTTCTTTCTCACTACAGTTTCTGAATTGTATTACTTCCATCTTGTTGCAGTCATTCTTCAGGTGCGGACTATAGTACCTTACGCAGTATTCCAGATGTGGTCACATCAGTGACCTGTAAAATCCAAGGATTGCCTTTCGACTTCTACTGCTTATCCCCCTCCATATGTGACCCTGCATCCTGTTTGCCTTGCCCACAGCTCTAGTAAAATGCCCTGTTGTTTCTAGACTCTCCCGATAGCATGACCCCCAGGACCTTTTCCTCTGTGGTACTTTCCTGCAGCACTACCCCCATTTCATATTGCACTCTTGGGTTTCTCTTTCCAATCTGCGTCACTACAATTTTTTTGCATTGAAGGCCAGCTGCCAGACCATTAACCAACTCTTCAACTTGCCCAGATCCTCCTTGAGTTCCCTTATCCTTTACTCCATGTCCATACTTTGTATCATCTGCAAAGAGGTACGTCTTGCCCATGATGCTTCCCCCATGTCACAAATGAACACATTGAAATGGATTGGGCCCAACACCAACCCCTGACATACTCACTTGTTATTTCCCTTACCTCTGAAAATTCCCGATTAATTACTACCCTTTGTGTTCTTCCCTCAGTCGATACTCCACCCACGGTGCCAATTTTAATTCCACCCCTAAGTCTCTTATCTTCTTGATCGGCCTCCTGTGGGGGAACTCATTTAAAGACCTTGCTGAAATCCAAGTATATCCCATAAACTGCCTGTCCCCATCTGCTGCCCTTGTCATCCAGTCAAAGAAGTTGACCAGATTTGTCTGGCAAAACCTTCTCCTTGTGAACTCAAGTTGTCTGGGGTCCTGTAGCCCATTTTCCTCCAGACAATACACCAGTTCTTCTCTTAGTAAAGACTTTATAATTTTTCACAGTATAGACATCAAACTGGCTGGTCTACAGTTTCCAGCCTGATCTTTCCTTCTGCTTTTGTATGGAAGGACCACATCCGCTGTCCTCCAGTCCCTAGTGACCACTCCAGTGGCCAGCAAGCAGTTGAATATGTCTGCAAGTTGCCCTGCTATCACTGCTGCTGCCTCGTTCAGCATCCTTGGGTGTTAGCTATCAGGTCCCATAGATTTATCTACTTTTAACCCTGTAATCTTTTCCAACACCATTTCTTCCCGTATTTTGACCATACTACTTGAGCCCTTACTCTCCTCTGTTTGCCTCTTAACCCCACATTCTGGCAGAGGCCCATCCTTTTCCCTAATAAATATGGAAGAAAAATATTTGTTCAGTATCTCTGCTTTCCCTTTGTCTTCCTTCTTCTAGCCTTCCTCACTCTTCATTCTCTACCCCCTTTAGCTTTACACTTCTCTCAGATGTACCTAAAGAAAAAATTACTCACATTAGTAATGTTGTTTCTTCTAATGGAGTCTTGCTATATTATGACAATTGCAGTTTGTCCCACCATTAGAACTGCTCCGGAGGTGAAAGAGTTAACTACCATGCCAGGCATGGAGTTTAGAGCGCGAGCTCGGTTAGAGAAGCTCTGTCTGGCTAATTTCAAACCGAAACTGTCAGATCTTTGCGAACAAAAACTCACTAAGGTTCTGTGTGGAAGCTGTAACCTACACTAGCCAACTGGCTACCTAAATATTAACATCTATTCCTGGTCCCAACACCAAGACTCAAGTCAGGGACCAGAAAATAATAGCATAAGATAAAATAAAACACAACACCCCAAAACCCCAAAAAGGGTGGAAAAACATAAAACGGGCATAACAAGTGCCATACTACTGGACTGCCCACCCCATACTCAAGTAGAAGTTCTGAGAGGGGCAGGCTGGGGAGATATATACAGACTTCATTAGAAGAAACAACATTACTAAGGTGAGTAATTTTTCTTCAAACAACATGAAGTCTTGGATATTATGACAATTACAGAATACACAGCAGTACCTCCATGGAGGGACAGAACCTCACCAAGGAATAGGCTCTGAAGCACGGCTGTGCACAAATCTAGCATCCCTCCTGGCCTGGATATCCAAGGAGTAATGCTTTGTGAAAGTGTGTACTGCTTTTCCAGGTAGCTGCTTGACATATCTCCAAGATAGAGATGTCTCTGGCAGCAGCTAGAGACGCAGCTGTACCTCTGCTAGAGTGAGCCTCAGGCCTGAAGGGGAACCTTCCAGTTTTTGATAACAAAATTGGATACACAGACAATCCACCTGGCAATGGATTTCTTAGTGGCAGGTTTACCTTTCCCAACCTCACCATAAGTGAGAAAGAGTTGGAGGATTCAACCTATGACCCTTGGTACGCTCTATAGTAACTAAGGGCCCTCTTAACATCTGTTGTGCAGCCTCCTCTCACCAGAGGAGGAATGGTCAGTGAAGAACACTGGAAGGGAGATAGATTGGTTAAGATGGAAATCTGAAACCACCTTAGGCAAAAACTTCCTGTTAGTCCTAAGGACTACTTTATTCCTGTGAAAGGAAATAAAGTCAGTCTCCACTGACAAGGCTTGTAACTCACTTATGCGCCTGGCAGAAGTGATGGCTACTAGAAAACAGTTTTCCAAGTCAAATACTTAAGCTCTGCAGAAGACAGAGGTTCAAAGGGGGGTTGCATCAACTGAGCAATGCAAACATTAAGATCCCAGGCAGGGGCCGGGTCCCTGAAAGGTGGATTAGTATGAAGTAATCCCTTGAAAAACTTGGAAAATACAGGGTGAGTGGAAGAAGAGGGCTTTCCTGCTGAAATAAAAGCAGAGACAGCTGCAAATGTACTTTCAGAGTAGCTGGTCTCAGGCCCAAGAGTTAAGATAGACCATATAGTCCAAAACAATGGGCAAATCAGCAGATTCCGGGGGAATATGCTTCCCAGAGCACCAGATGGAAAACCTTTTCCATTTAGAATTATAAATAGCCCTAGTGGAAGGCTTCCTGGAAGACTTCAGGATGTCAAGAACACCTTGAGAAAGGTGTAGGTCAGCAAACTCTAACTCCTCAAGAGCCAGGCCTTGAGGTTGAGGGATTTGAGATTCGGATACCAAACTCTCCCCATGGCACAAGATAACAGGTTGTGTTTCCTGGAGAGGCACAGGGGAAGATGGACTGCTAAGGACAGAAGGAGTGGGTACCAGGGCTGCCTGGCCCAATCCGGAGCAATCAGAATCATCCTGCAACGCTGGGATCTGATTTTCACTAGCACCTTGAAAAGGAGAGGGAAGGGGGGAAAGGCATATAGAAACTTCCCTTCCCAATCTAGGAGAAAGGCATCCAGGGGGACTGAGCCCATCACTGGGGACCTACAACAAAACAGTGGAAGTTGGTGATTGTCTGGGGCTGCGAAAAGATCTATCTGAGGAGTGCCCCATCTGGCAAAAACTATCCCCAGTACTTGGGGATCCAGTGACCACTTGTGATGGCCCTGGGAAATCCTGCTGAGAGCATCTGCCAGGACATTGTCCTTTCCTGGGAGGTGAACTGCTATGAGGGAAGTGTTCAGGGAATAAGCCAGAGACCACAACTTCATTGCTTCGGTGCACAAGGCCGAAGACCGAGTGCCTCCTTGTTTGTTGATGTACCACATTGTGGTGGTGTTGTCTGTTCTGCCTTGTACCACTTTGTTCTGAACAGATGCAGAAAACACTTGAAGTGCTAGAAAGACAGCTCTGAGTTCCAGCAAATTGATGTGGAGCAGAGACTCTTGAGGGGACCACACTCCCTGGGTGGAGAGGTCGCCCATGTGAGCTCCCCATCCCAAGAGGGATGCATCTGTAGTAAGGGTCAAGGAGTGAGATAGAGGGATGAAGGGGACCCTAGTCTTAAATTGCTCTGATCCTGCCACCACTGAAGGGCCTGGATCAGGGCTCGAGTCACTGGGATCAACTTGGAAAGGGGATCTTTTCTTTGAGACCAAAAGGCTCTCAAGTGAAACTGAATGTCCCTCATCTGAAATCTTGCTCCTTGCACTACAGCTGTGGAAGCAGCCATGTGTCCTAGGAGCTGTAAGAAGTGCCTTGCTGGTCGAGAGACCTGCAGAGTGAAGGAAGAGGCCAGGGCCACCAGGTTCCTTACCCTCTCTAAGGGCAGGAAGGCTCTGGCCTGCTTTGTATCCAGTTCTGCACCTATGAAGGTGAGTACCTGAACAGGTTCCAGCACTGACTTTGGGAGATTGAGCAGAAAACCCAGAGAGAGAGCAGCTGCTGGTAACTTGCAGGTGTGATTTGACCTGTTCTGGAGACTGGCCTACAATAAGCCAGTCGTCTAGGTAGGGAAAAATAGCAATCTTTTGCCTTCTTAAATAAGCAACTGCTACTGCTAGACATTTTGTGAATACCCTTGGGGCAGAGGTGAGGCCGAAGGGCATTGCTCTAAACTGGTAATGGCCTGAGGGTAGTTCGAATCTGAGGTACTTTCGGTGGGAGCTTCTGATTAGAACATGGAAATAGGCATCCTTGAGGTCCAGGGAAGCTAGCCAGTCCCCTGGCCTTAGAGAAGGTAAAATTATGCCAGAGTCACCATTTTGAATTTTGGTTTCAAACGTGTTTGTTCAGATATCTTAGGTCCAAAATGGGCCACCATTCTCCTGTCTTTTTGGGGTAAGGAAGTACCTGGAGTACAGACCCTGCCTGGAGTAGGGGAAACCTTTCTACAGCTCTGAGAGCCAGGAGGGTTGAGACTTCTGTTTCTAAGGCAAAGGTCTCTAGAGGGTTTGCAGGTGGAAAAGATCTGGCTCTCATCTTTGGAAATTTTTGAAGCTGAGAACCAGACCCTGGCATTACTTCCAGGACCCACTTGTCTGATGTTAGAGACTCCCAGTCCTGAACGAAGTAAGCCAGCCTGCCCCCTACAGGTAATGGAGAACTGGCCCTGGGCACCCCATCAGGGTGCCTGTTTGGCAGGGGCTTTAGGCTGAGGGGTGGAAGCAGGCCTGCTTGCACCCCGTCTGCCTCTGCCTCTGAAGAACCCCCTCTGAGCATAAGCAGAAGAAGCCTGGGTTTGGTAAAAAGGCCTGTGAAAAGGCCTACCTCTACCCCTGGGGGTCTGCTTCTGAGGAGTGGCTTGCCGCTCCTTGGCTTGTGCACTCCTATAAGTTGTTCTATATTCATCCATTTTCTTCATGTAATTCTCTGTCTGCTCCCCAAACAGAGAATTCCCTACCACAGGAAAATCCATGGCCTTAGTCTGGGTATCCTGTGACAAACTAGTACACCTGAGCCAAGCCAACCATTTAAAGGCCAGATGTAGCCATGACTCTAGAGGATACATCATTAGAATCCACAGCAGCATGGAATTGCACCTTGGATGCCTCAATACCATCAGCAGCCACCTGCTCCAGCTCCTTGGCAAGCTGGCTAGGGCCTGTTTGGCCAAAGCCATGACAGTGTCCCATCTAGATTTTGGTATCTTGCCACATAAGCCATGTAATTTGCTTGTCTGAGTCCCAAGGGCGCTGCCATGTATTGTTTTTTAGCCATGGCATCAATCTTCCTGGAGTCCTTGTCAGGAGGATGTGAAGTCAGGGGAATGTTAGCCTTATCACAGGCTGCAGCCTGAACTACCCCAACATGACTGCACTGCTGTGAAAGAAAGTCTGTATCAGGACCTGATAAAGTGTACCTCCTGTCCATCTTCTTGTCAACAGGAGGCACAGAATTAGGAGCTTTTAGTATTTTTATTGTTTGTTTCCTAAATGATTTATGTAAGGGGATAGGTAATCTCCTAGACTCTGGGATATCTATCATTTCCACAAAATCAGGTTCCTCTTGCTCATCCACAGCTTCCTCTAATTGGAGCTGGAGGGTTTCAGCAACCTTTTTATAAAACAAAAAGTGAGAAGGGGACTCAGAAAGCATAGGGGGAGATTCCAAAGGTCTGTCTGGGGAGATGTCCGGTTCAATGGGCACATCCAGACTCTCAAAGTCACATTCACACTGATCATAATCCTCCTCCCCCTCCTCTGGTTCATAAAACTCTTCAATATCATATTCTTGAACCGGTGGAACCGGCCGAACCGACCTTTTACTAGACGGACGGAACCGGAGAAAGTGACTGTACAATCTGTATAGCTTTTGCTATTTCTGCGGCAGTTGGAGAAGGAATTTTGGACTCCAAACCTGCTGATTTTTTAGTTTTCTTTGCTGGAACTGGCTCCTCAGAGCCAGCTTTTCGTTTGCCCGAGGAAGTCTCGCCCTGGTCAGAGGGCACTCCCTCCGGTTCGGTTGGCACCGAAACGGGCTGGCCATCCGGGTCAGCGGACTTTTTGGCCTCTCGTTCCCTGAGCCTGCCCACTCTCTTGTCCAGGGTGGCTGCAGGGAAATTTTTACAAATCTGGCAGTCTGGAATTGAGGTGGTCAAAACCTCAGACACAGATGACACATGTAGTGTGTGTGGGTCAGCCTTGGCAAAGGCTTCCCCACAGACACTACAGTGTTGAAACCCAGTGGGCCCGGTTTTTCTTTTGGGTTTCTCAGACATGATGCCAGCCTAACCAACAAATTTGCCCTTTTAACGGCAGTGCCAGGCAAGACACCCTTATCGGTTCCCAACCGTGTCACGGGTCGTGGAAAAAAACGTAATGAAATCCGTTTTGTTTAGAACCAATAAGAACCGGGAACCGCACTCTAAAATCCTTAAAATGCTTTCTTTTTAAAAGTTTTAACAGCCTGATCGGTTCGAACCGAACCGATAAAAATGTACAAGTTCCACACAGAAATAAACCTATCTATTACTTACAATACCACAGACAGAGCTTGAACCGATCGGTTTGCAGTTAAAATAATAATACTCATGTTGAATTTAACCGAGAAAATACTGTTTAAACCAAGAATGAACCGTGCAGTAGGAGAAATCTCCGGAGCGACAGTTCAGTGAGGCGGAGTAAAGAATCTGACAGTTTCGGTTTGAAATTAGCCAGACAGAGCTTCTCTAACTGAGCTCGTGCTCTAAGTTCCATTCATGGAATGGAGTTAACTCTTTCACCTCCGGAGCAGTTCTAATGGTGGGACAAACTGCAATTGTCATAATATAGCAAGACTTCATGTTGTTTGAATAATGCATTTACCCGTTGTCTTACTCCCTTTATCAACCACATTTCCATCTCCTCCTTGGTCTCCCTCACCTTCCTGCTGGCTACCTTTGTTTCCTCAAGCCCTTCTCCTTGTCCTCCTCCCATTGACTTCCCTTTTACATAAAGAATGCCCTCCTTTTGGCTTTTACCACTGTTTTTACTTTGACTGTGAATGACACTGTATCCCTTGCACTTTTCACCTTGATACATTTGTAATTGTGCTTTCTGCCGGTTCTATCATTGTTTTATTAAATTCTCTGCATATTTCTTCTGTTCCCTCCACCTGCTCTATACTCCCTGTGCTTTTTTCCAGCTTTTACCTTATCATGCCAAAAAACACTTTTTTAAAGTCCCATACCCTTACCCATACTGTGTTTTCCCTGCTGGTGGTCCCTATCTGGACCTCTAGCACCACTGTTCTGTGGTCACTGGAATTAAGTGTTTCCAGGACTGCTACATTCTGGATTGTCTCACTGTTGATGATCACCACATCCAGCACAGCCTCTTCTGTTGTCACAGCTGAACTAGGAATGCCTTTTAGCATGCATCCACCAGGCCCTTTTTCCTAGTACTTGCTACAATTGGTACTTTCCAGCCTGTATTTGGCATAGTAAAGCCCCCTACTACCACCATGTCCCCTTAACTGGCTACTATCCTAAGTATCTTTCCAGTTCCTTGTCTTCCTCCTGATCCAGACCCAGTGGTCTGTAGATCACCCCAATCCTTTTTTTTCTGTTTTTTTTTTAATTTAGTGTACTCCCCCCCCCCCGCTGACCAGCCAGCTCCCATCGGTCCTGACCCTCTCACCCAGACCTATCACCCACTTGCACTGGCACTTACCTCGACTCTGATGCACACTGGCTTGCTCCACCCAGGGTGGGGCTGTTGGAAGTGGACGCTAGCCTCCGAAAGAGACTGGATAGGTACGGTTGGAGCGACAGCCATGGTCGGCGGCATGTGGGGCCTGCAGTAAGGGGTGGACATCTTCCTACAACAGTCAGGGATTTTAAGATGTTCTGTTCCCGCCTTTAGGATGCCGAACTCCTGATGCACATGCAGGCAGGTGCGTGCTTTATGCACTGGAGGGCATCAATGTCTTCCCTCCTAATTCCTTGTCTCTGGCTGCGCTGCCACCTGTGGTCCCCCAGGCGGCAGCAGTGCAGTGAAGTCCAAACACCCTCCCACTCTTCTGGAGGTGGAGAGCCTCCTCTGGGATGCTTGGCTCACCTCCCTAGGCTGGCCCTCTGGTAACTCGGGCACATTTCCAGACCGAGTCATCGGCACTGCAAGTGGTAACACTACTGCAGCACTGGTGGGTCATCCAGACCCCCCCAATCCTGATTCATTTCCCATGTCCTGTTGCTGCTAGCCCCCACCAGGTTTCTAGTTCACATAACTCCCCTATGCAGTCTATTTCAGTAGTCTTTATTCCCTCTTTTACATACAGCGCTACTCCCCCTCCCGTACTCTTTGCTCTGTCTGTGAGTACCATGGTATGGTCATGTTCCATTCATGGTTTGAGGATGCCCACGTCTCTGTGTCAGCCGCCAGGCCAATGCTCCCTTCAGTGACCATTGCCTGAAGTTTGGACATTTTGTTGCCAAAACTCTTCATATTGGTGTGCAGCATCTTCCAACATTTATCTTTGCCCCCTTTTTTTCCCTTCACCTTTTGATTCTACTGTATTGGTCGGGGAGTCTGGCAAGGCCCCCCTTGTTTGTGGCATCTTGTGTGTACCTTGCCACCCAGACCACACTGCTCACTAGTTTAACTTGGCTATATGCTATGCCCATGTTTCTTCCAGCACCTTCCTGCCCTTCCTCATTGGGATGTAAACCCATAAGCAATATAAAAACATTTAAAGTTAAACCAACTTAGGTTTATAATATTTGCCTTATTTCTGCCTTTAGCTAGTTTGGGGTCACGCCGTTTATATGGATCACAACTTTCTGGTAGAGAATTTGGATTTAACCTTAAAAATAAGCATTCTTAGAGGTTAAACATTTATTAAAACCTGGGGTCCTATTCTTTTTTTCAGCTTCTCTCAAATAAGGTTAACCAAAAAGAAATTCCCAACAGTGAGAAAACAATATATTTTGTAAACCACTAAATAGAATTTTTAAGTAAAATAATTTTTGGAGGGAACCAAAGAGGAACTGGCAGAGGAGAATAAGAACTAGAAATACCAGCACAGCACACAAAAGGGTTAAAAAAACCTTTGATCCTAGGACCTAGAAGTGGAACTGATGACTATTAGCCCCCAAAACTAAGCTTTGTCCTAAGTTTAGCATAAGTTAAGACCAGGGCGACAGACATCCTCTGCAAATAAAAAGATTCTGCAGTTGGAAGGTCAGAGAGTAAAAGGCCACAGCACAGCGCATGAGACTGCTTGAATAATACCAAGATTTAGAGGCACTGGCAAGATGCAAAAGAGGGACCCAGATAACATTCATGTTGTTAGAAGTTTAAATCTTATACCAGTTCAGTTCTTGACCTTTCTTGTGAGATTGTGTCAAGTGTCCCAATTAATGTCAGTTGTGATGGTGACTTTTCTGATATGGACACCTGCCTGCTAGGAACTAGGCTGAGACCAGCATAACACATTTTTCATAGGCCACTGAATGGTCATCAGATAACTGTTGGCCACTGAAGACATGCAAAGAATTCAAACTAGTGGCCTGGAGGTGAAAGGCCATGTGACTCCCTGCCAATCCACTGGGCCAACAAATCCCACCGCTTGCCCCTTTCTTGATAAAGTTATGTGCAAGTGTGCCAGCCCAGTGGTGTGGAGGGTTGAGGCGTGGATGCCACACCTCCTGCCACGCCTGCAACTGGGTTTGGGAGCGAGCCTGGGCCACCGTGGGTTGGCTGGGGAGGATAGGATCGAGTGTCTAATGAGAGCTGTCCTCTCCTGAGGAGGGAGGGTAAGCTGCAATGCTCACAGTACTGCCACTCAGGGCTGCAGCCAAGAATTTTAGGGCACAGCACAAGTCCTTTGACATGGGCCCCCTCTCCCAAATCAGCTAAGGCCAGGAGTCTGGGGGCCTCTAGGCCCCTCGAAGCTCTGGGGGTTTAGATGCTCTGTGGTGAGTTCTGGTAATTTTATTCATCTTCCCTACCCCTAACTCCTGGGAAAAAGAAAATATTTTTCCCCCTGTAGTCAGGGGTGTGGTAGACTCTGACTGGCCTTAGAGTCTGTAGTTGGAACTGGGGGTGTGCAACTAGCTGATCAACAATGCCATCAACCACCCACACCTTAGGCATTATTGTAATGTACGGTGAAAGATGTTTATATAAAGGCTGGAGGTCTGGGGGCTACTAGGCTTCCAGAAGCTCTAGGGTTTTAGATTCTCTGTAGTGAGTTTTGCAGCTTTTATTGAAGACAAAACACACTTGAAAACTTATGTAAAATGTCCCCCTATATGGATTAGTAGCCTATGTGAAACTGGCAAAAATAAAAATTCTGACAGGTATGCAGCCCAGTTTGCCAGGCAGGTAGGACCAGCGGACCACCCCCTTTGTCAATGCTGTTGCCTTTGTAATGCTCCCAGGAAAACTTGCAATCTTCTGGGCCTGCAACACTGGGAGCAAGATGTGAACCTGAACATGTGCAACTTCCTCGGGTAACTTAATCATTATGAACAGGGCCCGAAACAGGGACACCCAGTGATCCCTTTAGCCAAATACATTACCACAGTTTAAGTAATGAAACATGAGCTGGGACATGAGAAAAGTAACAAGCGTGTGGGAGGGGATTAAGCAGAAATGAATACACACTATTTTTAATATCACTGCCAGCACACCAGCAAACACTGATATCCTGAAAATTAACCCAACATCAATTTCTATGTAGCTGAATCCGGGAGCTGAATGCTGCTTCTTTTCACTTGTGTAAAACTTAGTGAATGTACAGCACAAGAGCACACCTCAAGATTGCACATGGGGATTGCAGTCAGGATCCTGGCATGCAGAGCTTAACTACCAGTTTCAGGGAACAGGCCTGGAGGTCCAGAGACACAGTGGGGAAAGAGACCTAGGAACAAGACTCAAAACCCCTAGTGTTAAAAATTCTGTCCCAGATTCAGTCAATACTAGCAGCAGACTTGACTGGAGACCTGATTTCCAGGCTTGATGTCTGCCAACAACAGGTACACCTTGTACTAGAGCCAACAGACTAGTGCCTACACCAAAAGAATGAACTGTTACAAATCCCCAGCATAAATCCAGTCCTGAGTCACTGCAGTCAGCATGCAGCAGGGGATGAACATACGAAAACTTGCCAGCAGAAACAGGCCTTTCGGTCTATCAAGTCTGCTTGTATATGCAGCTAGCACCCTATTTTGCAGCTGCCCCACTCCCACTCACCTCCTGGAACTGCTCAGTGTCCTTTTCCCAGCTTGGAACAGAGTGGTGCTGTGCTCAGGAACCAGGGCAGGGTGTGAGTATAGGGCGGCAGCACAAAGTCAATCAGGTACAAACAGATACTCGCACTCCAGAGCCAGGAGCAGGAGGCTCCAGTGAAGACAATACAGTAAAAAGCAGGTGGAAATTAAAGATCTATTAAGCACAACTGCACAGTGACAAAGCCTTACTTGGCGAAGCATCGGGGCTATTGGACCGAGGGGGTTTGTCTCTGCTGAACTCCGGTGTTTAATTTGTTTCACTGCATGATTGCACTTCATAAATCTTCAATTTCCACCTGCTTTTACTGAATTATTTTCCTTTACCCAGCCCCACTTCCATGCCCAGTCCCATGCCTTTTTGAAACTTCTCACTGACCTGCATGCCACCACCCCCTCTGGTAGAGCGTTCCATTTTGTCACAACCCTCTCTGTGAAATAATGCCTTTTCATCTCCCTCCTGAACCTACCCCTCTCCAATCTCAGCCCGTGCCCCCTCGTGTCCCTTCCCTTCCTCTGCTTAAACAGACCCTCTGCACCAGATTTGTTGATCCCCCTCAAGTATTTGATGGTCTCAGTCATGTTCCCCCATCCCTTCTGTCCTCCAGGTTGAAAAAATGAAAGTGACCCAGCCTCTCCTCGTAGGTTCTACCCTCCATCCCCTGTATCATTTTCGTCACCTTGCACTGCACTCCCTTGAGAAGCTTGACATCCCTCTTCAGGTACGGATGCCAATATTGCATGCAGTACTCCAACTGTGGCCTGACCAAGGACCTGTAAAGGGGCAGGATCACCTCCTTGTGCAGCATCATGAGATTTGGGCCCAGGGACTAGGTCATCTGCCACCCAATCTGTTGGGGAGGAAGCTGGTGCGGAAGCAAGGGTTGAACCCCCCCCGCACAAAACCACAACAGCAGGCCTAGTGAACTGTGCCAGGCAAAACCTCTAGAGACTGCAAAAGAACAGTTACCAGTCCAACCAGGAACTGGATCCCCTGGACCAGCTCTCAGACACCACAGCCTGAACCACAGGCAGACAGCTTGAGCAACACGCCAGCAGGCACGCCAGACAGCTGCCCCAGGAACCCTTGCAACACAGACCTACAACCTGGTGTCATTTGGACAAACTAAAGTTTTTGGCTACCCCCCACATGAAATAAACCCATGGTGTAGAGGCTATGGTGTCAATGTCATGCATACTGTACCTCTCAACTGCCCTTGGTTTCATTTTAAATTACTCCAGCTGGAATAACCTCATAAAATGCAGCATCTTGTTTTCATGGTGATCCCAAGGAGGATAGCAGCAGTCAATTCTTAATGTAGTCCAGTAGGAATAGTTACAGTACATACAGTCTTAATTAAACAAGGTATAAAACCAAACTGTAAAGGTTAGTACATCTGAACAGTAGTCAAAGCCAGCTAACAATGTGGGTAGCAGCAAATAAAGAGCATGAGCATTGTCATGCAGCATGATTTTCAAGGTGGTGTCCAATTTTTCCTCAAAACATTATTGGGCCCCTCCTAAACTGACATTTTTGTCACTGAAGAATAGGGTTTTGAAGCAAAATATTGCAAGACATTACATTTACAGTCCTCTTCAGAAAGTGTTTCTCACCAAGATCCACACACTATATAGAAGACTTCTTGAGTCGATATTTTTGTTTCATCTCTTTTTTCCTCCAGTTACCAGCCCTGAGGTATCACTTGGGCATCCCCAGCTTGTCCTGCCCAGCCTGAGACCCCCTTGCTCCAGGTCCCCCCTGGAACCCTGACCTGGAACCTCGAATCACCGGAAACACCCTGGCTTGTGCCCCCCAGAGCGGGGCCACCCTCCACTTACCTTGAGCACTCCTTTAATCTGGTTTAGTGGTCTGGTGCAGACCAGAGGATATCGGGACCAAGGAAGGTGGGGTCTGACAGTGGGCATGGGGCTGGCATGCCGATGTCTCCTGCAGGAGCTGGGGTGTTTCCTTTTTGCATGCGTGAGTTGAACATGGTGGTCCCCAGAGGTGCAGATGTGCAATGACATCCAGCATGAGCTGAATGCGCTCCTGCACCTCTCGCCACTGATGCCTCCACCCCTTGCATGCATGACCTCTGGAGGGTTCAGAACCGGCAGTGGTGCTGGGTGGCATGAGTGGAGAGGACCTAGAAGTTACAGAGAGAGGTAGAGACTGGGGAGCCCCCGAGGATGCTGGAAGGAGTTCCCCAGGTGGCAGAGATAAATAAAGTTAAAAAAAAAAAAAGTTCCTGATTTGTAATGCTGGAGGTGGAGAGGCATGAATTGGGAGGAGCAGGGTTAGATGCGAGCTAGCCATACATGTGCGCATCCACTGCAGCCACAAAGCAGCGATTATCTGTGTGTTCAACTCTTCTGTCCTGATGAGCCGTGTGCCCTCCCTCCAGTGCCCTGTGTCACAAACCCACTCAGCCGGTCAGCCCTCTACTCCCAAAGTGCCGACCTCTGAACGTAGTATTGTGAACAGTTACCAGAAACAGGGTAACCCTCCTGTCTGTTTTGTGAGTTCGAATCAACCTTTGGTTTCAAACCTTGGAGGGATTCAAAAGGAAAATTACGTACCTACCGTAATTCTTGATCTTCTTGGACGAGTCTCCACCACTCATTCACACTAGTGGGATTAGCGCCGGAGGCACTAAGACCCATCGGGAGCAAACTTTTGCTGGAGGGTTGGCGCAGAGACGGGCGCGACAGACATCAGCCACAGCAGCGGCCTCGAGTGGTAATGACCATCTCAGCGACGACCCTCCAACCGCCTCAGTACCTTTTTTACCAAGGAGGTGCAGCGCAACTAACGTAAAGAGTAAACCCAACATTAAAAAACGGACATAAGATAGTCCGTATGACCCGTGTAAGAAGGGTCAGCAAAGAAGTCCTCACGGCCTAAAGATTTGAGGGAGTGAAGACCAATACAGCGGTGAGCTCGGGGGATGGAGGGTGGGCGTGTGAATGAGTGGTGGAGACTCGTCCAAGAAGATCAAGAATTACGGTAGGTACGTAATTTTCCTATCTTCCTGGACATAAGTCTCCACCACTCATTCACACTAGTGGGAGAGTACCAAGCTGATAATCCCCCAAAAGGGCGGCAGGAGAGCCAGAGCTCACGCGTCTAAGATAGAAGCCCATTAAGGACAGTTCTGCCGAATGCGGAATGTCGCCTAGCATGAACATCCAGTGCATAGTGCTTAACTGAAGGTATGCACTGAGCTCCAGGTGGCGGCGTTGCATATATCTGCACTTGAACATTGCACTTTCCGTAGGGATGCCGCGACCGCCCTCTAGTAGAGTGAGCGACACTCTACCTTCTAATTTAACTGAGCCATGGAATAGCAATGACGAAGCATGCCACTAACCATGAAGAGATGCATCTAATAGCGACAGGCTGACCCAGTGGGTGTCGCTGAAAGAAACTAACAGTTGCTGAGTCTTAAACATCCTTGGTTCTATCTAAATAGAACCGCAAGGCTCTCTTAACATCCAAGGAATGAAGAGCCTGTCTCCCCTCATTTTGGAAATTAGCTAAGTAATGGAAGTACCAGAGGTTGGTTTAGATGGAATTCTGACACAACCTTGGGAAGAAATTTAGGATGAGTAACGGAGAACTACCTTGTCTTTATGGAATACAGTATACGGAGGGTCCATAACCAGGCATGTATCTCAGAGACCCCAAGGGCTGAGGTAATGGCCACCAGGAAGGCAGTCTTCCAGGTAAGAAATTTTAGCTCACAGGTAGCTAAGGGTCTGGAAGGCTTCCGAGTGAGCATGTCCAGCACCAGGTTAATGTC
This sequence comes from Neoceratodus forsteri, assembly GCA_016271365.2. Taxonomy (NCBI): domain Eukaryota; kingdom Metazoa; phylum Chordata; order Ceratodontiformes; family Ceratodontidae; genus Neoceratodus; species Neoceratodus forsteri. The sequence continues at coordinate 687,882,346 of CM028134.1, forward strand.
CCAGGCTGCAACTGGACGCTTAACAGGGGTCTGGTATGGAGAATCCCTTAAGAAATCTCTTCACTATAGGTAACTGAGCCAGAGTTAAGGAAGAAACCGCTCATGGAACGCTGAGATGGCACTAAGGTGAACTTTAACTGTGGAGTACTGAAGACCTAAGTTTGACAGGTCCAAAAGATACTCCAGAACCTTGCCAGGAGGACAGGAAAAGGGATTCCAAGAGGATTTTGCACACAGAGAAAAACGCTTCCATTTGGAAGCGACTGTTCGGGTGGCTGGCTTGAGCAGCCAGAAGGATGTCTGAGACTCTACGAGACGTTGGAACCGATTCACTTCTATCTCTTCAGGAGCCAAGCATGAAGGTGAAGTGATTTCAGGTTGGGATGGACCAACGAACCCTGAGTCAAAAGACTGATTTGCAAAGGAAGTGGTCTCGAGAGGCTGCCAACATACTGTTGAGTAGAGGAAACCATAGTTGCGAGGCCAGGAAGGAGCAATGAGAATCATCTTGGTCCCCTGAGACTCGAACTTGAGGAGTACTCTCTGGATTAGAGGAAGCAGTGGAAAGGCGAAGAAAGCGCTTTGTCCACCGCAGAGCCTGAACGCATCCTGACAGAAAATGCCAGGCCCTGGATTTCTGGAGCAGAAGAGAGGAGTTTTGTTGAGTGGGGATGCAAAAGGTCCAGGTCTGGAGTCCCCACTCTTTGAACAGGGACCGAGCTACGGCTGGATCGAGAACCACTCGTGAGGTCTGCCTCCGTTCTGCTGAGGTGATCTGCTGGGTCGTTTTGTATACCTGGCAGATAAACCGCTTGAATCAGAGACTTGTGCTCAAGCACCACTCCCACACCCTCATTGCTTCCCTGCAAAGGGATAAGAATGAGCACCGCCTTGCTTGTTGATGTAATACATCACTGCTTTGTTGTCCGCTTGAAGGAGAATGTTCTTGTGACAAAGGACATCCTTCAGAGCTCGGATTGCATAGAGGACCGCCTCATCTCCAGGACATTTATGTGGAGATGAGTTTGAACTGAGTCCATACACCTTGAGTGTGGAGGGAGAGACAGTGAGCTCCCCATCCCATTAGCGATGCGTCTGTGGTGATGGAGATCTGATGATCCGGGGGAGCAAAGGAGAATCCTTCCAGGAGATTGCTCTCTTGAGACCACCAGGTGAGAGACCTTCAAAGGGGCTCCGTCACCTTGATGGGATAAGACTGGGGGTGAGAGGTCGGGGACCACTGAGTGGAGAGCATCCATTGGGTGGTTCTCATGTGCAGTCGGAGCCAGAGGGACAGTGAAGACCGAGGGCCTATGAGACCCAACATGCTTGCATCAAGAGAGCTGTAACCGAATGGTTCTCCTGATGTAACGGGCCATTCGAAGGATGTCGAGTCTTCTGTCCTCTGAAGGAAAGCCTTCGCTGAAGAGGTGTCTAGAAGCGTCCCTATGAAAAGGAGCTCTGGGAGGGTTGCAGTTGAGATTTTTTAATTCAGCAGAACTCCCATGGACGGAGAAGACAGAAGTCGCTTTGCATGGCTTCCAAAGTCCCTTGGCCGGAAGGTCTTGCTAGAAGCCAATCGTCCAGGTAGGGAAACACCTGGAGTCCGACTTTTCCTGAGATGCCGCGAGAACTGCACAACACTTTGTAAAATCTGGCGCCGAGGATAGCCCAAAGGGCAGGACTCTGAACTGATAATGCTGACCCAAAGCTACAAACCTGAGGAACTGCGTGTGGGTCGGTGGGACGGGATATGCTGGTAAGCATCCTGCATATCCAGAGAGGCCAGCCAGTCGTGCTTGATGCAGCAAGGTAACAGGGTACCTAGGGAAATCATCTTGAATTTCTCCCTGGGGAGGAATTTGTTTAACTTTCTGAGGTCTAGAATGGGGCGCATCCCCCCAGATTTCTTTGGAACCAGAAAGTAATGGGAGTAGAACCCTGTGTTTCGTAGATGCGGGCACCAGTTCTATTGCCCTGTTGTTCAGAAGGCCCTGGATCTCCGGTGAGGAGGTCTGACTGAGAGGCCGACAACCCTGGGTTAATAGTCTGGGAGGACAGTCGGGGGGGTTTCAAGAAATTGAGAGAATAACCCTCTCAATTATCCGAAGGACCCATTTGTCGAAGTTATGGACTTCCACTGGTTGTAGAAGCACATCAGACGACCTCCCACTGAGGAGAAAGTTCCACCCTGGGCAGAGTGGATGGAACTTGGGCCAACGACTCATAAGGTAGCTGGGAGCTTTAGGCCCCTGCGCTTTCTGCTGCTTCTTTTGAGGTTGGGCAGGTTGGCTTTATGGAAGCTTCCCTGCCTCTGCCTCGAAAGGACTGACGACTCATGAAACTGACGCTCTGTTCACATGCCCCCAGAGGGGCAGGCGGAGGTCTGGCCACCTAATGGCCGATCTAGTCTTCTGAGTGGCCTCTAAGGCTTGCTCCACCTGAGGCGAAAAAGAAAGGAGCCATCAAAGGCAGCGCCATCACCTGCTGCTGAGCATCATTCGTGAAGCCAGAAGTACGCAGCCAGGAATGGCGCCGAGTACAAACTCGCGCGCTGCTGAGCGAGAAGCAGTGTCGAAAGCGCCCATGGCGGCTTTGACCTGTTGGTTACTGGACTCAATACCTCTAATAACGGTCAGAAGAAGCTCTGACTTGGAATCCAATCTGGAAGAGCTTCAACCATTCTTTTCATAGAGTGCCACAGGATATACTCATACTGAGAAAAATAGCCTTGATAACTGGCAATAGCATACTTAGAGTGGAGGCAGCAAAGACTCTCTTACCTAATGTATCAATCTTAAGACTCTTTGTTAATAGGTCGAGCTGTAGTAGTTTGAGGAAGAAACGACCTTGTCATTCTCTGCCAGGACTACAATAGGATCCGCAAAGGCTTGGGATGCCAAAATGGGACGATCCTGGGAGCTGAATACTTTATCAATGGATTTAGCCACTGAGGGAATAAGAGCAGGATTATTCCATACCATTTGAGACAGCGCCTCAAAGGAAGGCTGGATCGGAGAGTCAAATCGTGAGGGATCTCCGAAGCATGAAGATACTGGAGTCTTAATATCTTCCAGGATCGATGTCTGTAGTCTGGAGAGAAAGAGTGGATCCCAGGTTCTTCAACAGAGACTTAAAGGACAGGTCCTCGACCACAGACTCTGTAGCAAAGAAAGATCCTGTTTCTCCACTTCATCACCCAACCAGGTCTGGGTCAGGCTCAACATCATCTCCTGATGGTCCAGAAAGGACTGTTTGACAGGAAAGGAGGAAAATTAGAGAGGAGGAAATAGGGAGAAAATAAGGAGAGTCTCCTGGCTGGCGCCAGACGGCAAAACGGGCTGAAGACTGTATTCGAGGAGGCGCGACGCGCTCAAGAGGCATCGTGGCTCGCAGCGCCCGGGTGCCTGCATGGACTATTAACGCCGACGGCACGCCCGTTTACCACGCCGACAGGACGGGCGCGCTGGACGACGCGACGACATGCCGCCAGAACGGCGCGACGACCCACGCCGCCAACGGCGCCGCCTATCCAACGTTACCACCGCGCGCCATGAGACCCAAGGCACCGCTGACAGCGCGTCGAGGCAGACTCAGCGGCACCGAAAACGGTGCTGCTAAGCCAACAGACTCTGCGGAAGGCGCTGAAGAGCCCCAGGAACCTGGAAAGCTAGAGAAGGAAAACCAGGAGATAAGGGCATCGGTGAGGCCCTGCGCCGCAGCCATGTGAGGGGAACACCTAGCACGGGAGTCGCTGGCACCAAGAAGGCGCCTGGCTACTCAGGAAGGTCCAACCGCCTCTACCTGATTGCCGGAGGGGCCCGAGGGCTCTGAGGCAACCGAGCCAGGCAGAAGAACCAACCTCCGAGCCCATTGCTCCATAAGAGCGCCCACTGATGAAACTGCTCATCTGGAGTCCTACCTATAGGCGAGAGGGCTCCGATGTCGAGGGCGGCGATTCGGAAGTTGGCGACTCCGAAGAAGGGAACCGGCAACTAACAGCGATAACGGCGTCGGCGTCAGCACAGTACCAGAGGCGACTCTCGAGTGATGCCTCTCTTTTGACCTGTGGGTCAAGAAGAGCTCGAGGCCGAACGGTGCCGAGAATGCGACTGTTTATTTTATGCCGGCGGGGACCGCCCATCCCCAGGCATCGGACTGACCGTTGTCGGAACCCCGCTGAGGAGAAGGAGGCTGACCGGACCCAGCCCGGCTGACTGAACAGCTTTCATACGAAGTCTCCCTACCGTCACCTGACCTGCTCATGGTCGACTCCGTCCAGTAGGCCGAGACTTCTTCAAGTAAAATTGAAATATTAGAAAAATTTAACGAAAATAGAATAAAATTAAAGCGATACTACTGATCGTGATAAAGTTACAAAAAAACAAACTGAAAACTATCGCTAGTTTGAAGTTTGACTCGATTTCAGGCGGCATGCCGTCACTGAAAGCGCACTTTCGCGGCGGGAAAAAGAACTGAGGCAGTTGGCGGTCGTCGCTGAGATGGTCATTACCGCCGAGCCGCTGCTCGCAAGGCGCCGGTTTCGCGGGCGCTGCCTCTCTCGCCGACCCTCCAGCAAAAGTTTGTTCCGACGGGTCTTAGTGCCTCCGGCGCTAATCCCACTAGTGTGAATGAGTGGTGGAGACTTATGTCCAGGAAGATCTGTGAACCTCTTGTTAGCGTACCCAATGTACAGTCTCAGATAATTCTGCACTTCGAGGAGGGGGCAGATATCTTTCGCCTACGGGCACCTAACCAGGTGTACAAAATGAACCCTTAAAATCTCTAATAAAGAACTCAGATTACTCTTACCTTTTCCCAGTTTGGTATTACCATATAAGCTCATGCACAGTGTTGTCACACTCTTAACCATACACGCATCACAGGCAAAAACAAAAGGACTTGGAAGACACAAAGGGCCAGATATTCAAAAAGGTTGCGCCATGCGCAACAGGGTTGCACCTGCGCAAGTCCAAAATTGCTCCATTCTGCAATATTCAGCAGGAGGCAGTTGCGCCACTGAAAACATGCTGAGCAACAGCGCAATGAAAATGAATGCATGCTGAACTGGAGGGGGAGGAACCATGCATAAACTGCACAGCCCGATATTCAGCCTGGCTGTGCAGAGTTGTGCAGGCGCAACCCCCAACCTGCGCCTGCACAACTTTGAGCCAAAAAGAAAGGATCAAGTGGGGACACCCACAGGTGAGCTGCTGCATTGCAGCGCAGCAACAGCAGCTGCACCTGTGGCTGGCCTCAACCCACTCCTGTGCCCCTGCAGTCCGATCACGGGCAAAGGTGTAAACATCCCCACCCCCCACTGGCCCAGCGGGCAACAGCAGAAAAGTCCCCTCCCCGACTGGCCCGATCACGGGCATAGCCTAATCCTCTACCAGCCCAATGCGGGCAGCAAAGTGTCCCCGAAACATATCCCTGGTGGTCCAGTGGACCGATAAGCCCGATCGCGGGCTGGAGATGTTAAGCACACCCCGAACACATCCCTGGTGACCTAGTGTCCCCCACCCCACCCACCCATGAAGCCCCACCACCCGCTCCCCCTCCACGCCGGCGGGCGGCAGCATCCCACCCGCTTGCTGCCCCACCAACTGACTGCCCGGTAGGGCTCAGCCCTAGTGCAGACAAGAGCCAATGGGCATGCAGCCCATACCGTATAAGACAGTCCAGATTTTTGAATGAATGTGCTTATATATCTCCAGGGCCAGTCGGGGAGGGACTTTTCTGCTGTTGCCCGCGATCGGGCCAGTGGGGGGTGGTGGTGGAGGATTTTCACTCTTGCCCACGATTGGGCTGCAGGCGGCGTCGGTCCCCAACGGCTGCTGCCTGGCAGGTGCCAGGCGCAAGTCCTCGGATCGGTGCACCTGCATGCACGGTGATAAACGGGGCTATAATCAGATGCAAATGCCCCCCGCCGCTTCTTGCATGAATTATGGCCCCATTTGCATGTCACCTTTTGAATATCGGAAATTTGCGCATGGCGCAATGGTACTTGCGCCACCGCAAGTTGAATGGACCTCTCTGACCGCTTGCGGTGGCGCAAGTTCCACTGCACATGTGGCCGGGGGGTGATATTCAAAGGAGTTGCTCAAGGGCGCAACTCCTTTGAATATCGCTCTGGCCACACCCTTGCGCAACTATTTTGTGCATCGCAAGGGCTTGTGCCACAAAATAGCGCAGTTTGAATATCTGGCCCAAATAGTCTATTTAAAAATGAGATGTTTACTCAAAATTAGATAAGAATGTAAAATGTAAAACACAGAACCATATATCACAAAAACACACAACCACTTTAAAAACAAAACAAGATTTTAAAAGTGCAGACTAAATCTTCTACCACAGTACTCTTAGAATTGTCTCTTCTAAGGTATATTCATCTAATAGTGCCTGATGTTGCTTTTTCAAAGTCCAAACATTTGTGTGTGTGTGTGGAAAACAGAATACTGTTTAAAAACTGGCTTTGCCAACCTCTTTGCATGAGGTCACCTAGCTCCTCCCTGGCAGAATATAAAAAAATATATCTATGCAAAACAGGACGTCTTATCAAAGGTAAATTAAAATTCAGTGACCTCAGGAAAACTCATTTTTTTCAAATGACTTTCTTTAATGAATGAGCAGCTTCCCCTTTCCAGGACATCAAAGGACTTGTTATGTCTCTCTGCCAGATCTAACGGAGGTGCAATAATGCTTTGTTTCACCATGTGAATTTTAACTTTTTCCTCTGAACGTTATAAAAGTTTATGATGGCCTCTTCTAGACTGTAATTATCTCCTGGCCTTCCAGGTAACACCTATTAGCTAAAACCTGGTGTCTGTGTGTGTGTGTGTGTGTGTGTGTGTGTGTGTGTGTGTGATCCCACAGGCTGTCAGCATCTCTCATGAGAGACATTCAATAACACATTTTTATATTACAAAAATCATAGATTATTCAGAACCAGCTGTCTGAGTGTCACAATTCCTCCCCACCTAGATGGAATTTGGGGGCTCTATCCCCTGCATGGGATGAGCTTCTCAAATCAGTGCACTCCTCGTACACATGAGACAGCCCATCGGAGTTCTGATTTTTGGCTCCAGCCCTATGTAGAATTGTCATATCACACCCTTGCAAAGCAAGACTCTATCTTAGCAATCTACCACTGTTTTTCCCCATCTGCGTCAGCCAAACCAGGGGGTTGTGGTCAGTCTACACCACAAAATGCTGCTAATATAAGTATGGCTCCAACTTCTTTAGGGCCCGCACTATGGAAAGACATTCTTTTTCCACAGCAGAGTATGTCTGCTCCCTGGGAAGTAACTTCCTACGGAGGTACACTACTGGGTGCTCTTTCCCTTGCCTGGATGTCTGACTCAGTACTGCCCCAATACCCATGTCTGAGGTGTCAGTTTGAACTATAAAGTGCTTGCTATAGTCAGGACTTGTCAAAACAGGAGCACTGCACAGTGCCTCCTTTAGTTTGGAAAAGGCTTCCTCACAGGCTGGGCCCCAGGTAATTTTCTTGGGCATCCTCTTCTTTCTCAGGTCAGATAGGGGAGCAGCCAGGGCACTGTAATTGGATACAAATTTCCTGTAGTACCCTGCTCTCCCTAGAAAACTCCTGACCTGCTTCTGGGTTTCTGGTCTGGACCATGCCTGGATTACCTCTATTTTTATTTGGTTAGGACAGAGCTATCCTCAGCCTACCACATGCCCAAGGTATGCCACTTCTCCCATGGCCACCTGGCACTTCTCGGCTTTGACAGTGAGCCCAGCCCTCTGTATCCTGCCCAGCACTTCCCTAAGGTGGGATAGGTGTTCCTCCCAGCTGGCACTAAAGATGGCAATGTCATCCAGGTACGCCATGGCGTACTCCTCAGCACCATTTAACACCTGGTTCACCAACCTTTGGAAAGTGCCCAGGATGCTCTTCATTCCGAAAGGCATTCCTTTAAATTCAAATAAGCCTATCGGAATGATGAAGGCTGACCTCTCCCTCGCTCTGTCTGTCAACTCTACCTGCCAATACCCCTTTGTCAGGTCAATGGTCATAAGGTAGGTCACCCCTCCCAACTTGTCCAGGAGTTCGTCTGTCCAGGGCACCGGGTGGGCGTCTGACTTTGTGACTGTATTCAGTCCATGACAGTCCACACAGAAATGAGTAGAGCCATCTGGCTTGGGCACAAGAACTACGGGTGAGGCCCAGGCACTGTGGGATCTCTGGATTACCACTAAATCCAGCATCTCCTCCACTTCCCTCCTAATGTCCTTTTGGACGGCCTCTGACACCCGATATGCTGTCTGCCGTATGTGTGTCTGTGTCCCTGTCTCCACATCGTGAGTCGCTAAGGGGGTTAGTCCAAGCTTGGCGTTAAACAGTGGGGCAAAGTCTGCTAAAACCTCCCTTACTTTCTAGATCTGGTCCGGGGTCAGCCGGGGAGACAATTTAACTGCCTCCACAGCGGACTCCCGCTTACTTTCTTCCAGCAAGTCCAGAAGGAGGTCTCCTTCATCCGTCCCCTCCCCAGGACTACACACTGCAAACACCATGTCAGCACTATTTGTATATGGCTTCATCATGTTGACATGGTACATCCTTTCTGTCTGTTTTCGGTCAGGTAACTCCACAATATATGGTCCTGCCCACTCAGCCTGCAGCTTGTCTTTCTGGACCGGAATAAGGACTATGACTTCCTGACCCACCATGTATGAGTGAGCTCTGGCTCTGCAGTCATACCACACTTTTTAGTTCTGTTGGGCATCTGCCAGGTTGCTCTGGGCTGTCCCCATAAGCTCCTTCAGCCTTTTCCTAAACCTAAGGACGTAATCCACAATGGGAGTTCCCTGGGTGGCATGCTTGCCTTCCCAATCCTCCCAGATCAAGTCTAGGGGCCCATGTACCCGGCGTCCATATAAGAGTTAGCTGGGAGAAAAATCCTGTCAACTCTTGGGGCACCTCCTTATGCAAACAACAGGTGGGGAAGGTATTTCTCCCAGTCCCTCCCATGCTGTTCAGCAAACACCCGGAGCATTGACTTCAGGGTACCATTGAATCTTTCCACAAGCCCATTGGCTTGTGGGTGATATGGTGTCGTGCATCCCTGCACCACCCCACACTTCTCCCATAAACATTTCATCAGGTCCGACATGAAGGAACCCACTCAATTGGTGATAACCTCCTGCGGAAACCCAACACAGGAAAAAATCCCAAGTAAGGCATCTGCCACTTTGTCTGCCCTCAGTGAGGGTAGGGCGACTGCCTCTGGGTACCAGGTGGCATAATCCACCACAGTCTGGATGAATCTCTTCCTTGAGGAGCTGGGTGTATTTAAAGGCCCCACAATATCCATTCCCACCCTCTGCAATGGCTCCTCCACTTTGGGCAAGGGAATCAGGGTGGCTTGGGTTTTCTTGCACACCTTCCCTATTTCTTGGTACCAGTGACAAGACCTGCAATACTCCTTCATCTGCTGGGTGAAGTTAGGCCAATAGAAATTCTGGGCCAACTGCTGCATAGTGCGCGTGATTCCCAGATGACCAGACAAGGGAATATCATGTGCAATCTTGAGCAACTGCTCATGATACCCCTGGGGAACGACAAGCTGCCTGCCTAGCACCCCTCCCTCTGTCTGTACTGCCTGAGTATACATAAGTCCATTTTCCCATCAAACCTTATGTCTGCCATCACCTCCCTGTGTGCCCAAGCCCTCAGCTTCTCTAGATTAGGGTCACTTCTCTGAGCAGCTGCAAACCCCTCACACATTCCCAAGGCATGTGACAGGCCCCCTTCAGTCACTAAACTAGGGTCCCTAGCACTAGCGTCAGGGCACTCAGTATCACTGTCAATCCCAACCTTATGACAATGGGTCACCCCTCCCTCTTTGGAGTAACCCTCTGTAGCTGTGTGGTTACTTGCTACTGGGGAAATTTCTACTCCCTTTTCATTAGTCAGGCTGTTAGCATCTCTCATGAGAGACATTCAATAACACATTTTTATATTACAAAAATCATAGATTAATCAGAACCAGCTGTCTGAGTGTCACACCCTGTACACTCAGGTCTTACCAGTATTTATAGAGGTGGGCTGGCCTGGAGAGATGGGTTGCTCCTGGGGCTGCAGGGTCACCAATCCTGTCTAGGGATCTTGTTCTTCCCTGGGCATTCCCAGTTACCCTCTGTGGGTTCAGGTCCGTCATTGATCCTTGCAAGCTGGGCCCATTAAAAACTTGGATCCCAAAGACCCACTTGAAGCATTCAACACCAGGATTTGAGGACTTAGCAGGCTGCCGACCGAAGACTGTTTAGACGAGTCCCGGAGATGAGTGCTGTGACTTACATTTTCCCGCCACAAGTCGATAACAAATGGAACAACATGATTGGTCCTCACAGTGGACCAATCACTAGCCACCTATACTGCCCTAGCTGATTTGCCACTAAACCCTTCCACCATCGACTGGAATGAGTCTCCCATAGACTCCCCCAGAATTTTATATAGTTGTCCTATTAGATGTCCCTGGGGTGACCCTAAAGTGTGTCTTTTACTAGGGCCCACAATAAAGGCGGGGGTGTGGGTATTTTAGGAACAACATCTCATTGTCTCAGAATGTAGTTTCTCACTTGGGAGTAGAGGAAAAAAGTCTCTGTCTGGGAGTCCATATTTCGCTTGTAATTCAGTGAAAGGATAATACCTATATTTGTTAAGAACTGTTGTACATAGTTAAGTCCTACGCTCCTCCAGGACGGAAACGCTAGGTCAAATTTAGATGGGAAGAAATTATCATCCTCAGATAATAATGTATGGAGAAACTCATCCTGGCCTTCTATGAAGTCAGGGTTGGGGTCTGCCTGCACAACTGTTTCCACAGGCTAAGCTTTTTGCAACGCAGCTGGATGGACCTGTGTGGACCCCCCTGACTCGAGGGGCCCGATTTGGGGTCGGATGTGTCTGCTGGGATGTCCTGTGGAACATCAGGGCCAAAAACTCACTCAGGAGCAACAAAGGTGATTTTTGCAATTCTGCTTGCTACTGCCAACTGAAGAACCAGGTGCCCCCCCAGGCCAGAGGACCAACTGAGGGGCACTGAGCAACACAAAGAGGGAAATAGGAACCCATGGGGAGGGCCTAATCACCCTTGCTGGTTTTACATCATATCTTGGTTAATGGTCTCCAATCAACCATGGTGCCAAGGAAAGTTATATCGTGAATGCCATGGTAAAAAAAAAAAAATTTTGCTAAGAAATAATTATCCCTAAACTATGAACCTGGCTAATGGCTCTCCAGTCAGGTAAAAGCTGTAATCAGGATGATCTAAGAGTGCTGGCTAGGCATGCACACTTACTAGCAGCAGTGCACAGCATGTCACAATGTCTTACATGACATTAGCCCAGTCATGCGTGCACTGGCAATCGTGGAAGTGCATTAGTGCGATATAGTGCGATATAAAACAATAGACAATTGCGCACTTATGACCGTGCAACCATGTGCCCCACTGGCACGCAGGAAAACAGACTGAAGAAAGAAGCGTGCGCCTAACCATCACCACGCCTTAATGGCGACTGCGCAAAATGGAAAACAGTGGGCTTTGCAAGGAAAAAAAAACATAAAATCCTCTGAAGTGTACAAAAAACACATTTTGCTGATATTAAGACAATTAATCACAGACAACCTAAAGCAGGGAGAGGGGGAGAAAACTGACAGCAGAGCTGAGGAAACCCCCCAGATATCCTACACTCCCAGAAAAACAAATAAAAGATGTACCTACCTGTGGCACCTTTTTTTTTTTAAATGGAGACCATTAGCAACACCCTAACATGGCATAAGTGGCTCCCAATCCTCGCAAGGCAATGAGAAAAAAGGCAGGTTAGTCAATTTGAAAGCCGCAGCTTAACAGGCACAATTTTAATTTAGGGATGCCCCCTGAAACCAGGTAGCCCCAACTTGCTATGCTGAATTGTAGCCCCAACAGAAATCATAAAATCCTGAAGAGTCTTGAGAGAAGATAAAAGTAGCTGCTTCCCCTTCTAATGGCACAGCATAACTGTGGAGTTGCTGCTACATGGAATCCTCATGAGCCCAACATTCTAAAGCTTGGGCTGTGCCATTTCCCCTAGTAGGGGTGCAGTATACCCAGTTGTTATGATTACCCATTAACAATGTGGAGCACTACACAAAGGGTTTGGCACACTGCCAAAACCGAAGTGCTGTGCACAGGGCTGGATGCAAGCTCTGCGCCACGGTTGGAAAATCCATTCCCTTGTCTCAAACAGGAGGTAGCAATTAACCTGTAAAAAAGCCTTATAAAAGAGGAGAGGGAGAAAGAGAGCTTGATTTAGTTTTTATTCTGAAGTTTTGTTTTGGAGGTCAGAAAGTGGACTTATGTTTTGACTACCTATGTTTGAAACCATTTTGTATACATATTTTTGTATTTTCTTCTACTGTTATTGGAAATATTAAAACGCTATTTGTGAAATTTTACTGCTTCTCCTGGTCTGCCTGTTTCCTGACCTAAGCCTCAATGACATAGGGTACTACTGCCGTCAGCACCCTAGCCCACAGATATAACGTTTTCAAAACATATTATAAAAAAAACCATTCATTTGGTATTTCATTATGGTCTCATGACCCCTCTGGCTATGTACAGGACCATATATAAGCATTACTGAAAAAAAAAAACCCCAAAAACTGAATGTAGTCTTAGAGCAATATATCATAGATAAGCACATACATTCTGGACTAAATCTCCTATTGTTACAATAAAAGATTTAGCACAGAATTTATGTGTTTATCTATGATATATTGCTCTAAGTCTATATTCTGTTTTGTTTTCAATAATGCATATATGGGGTCCTGCATGTAGCCAGAGGAGTCATGAGACCAAAATGTCAGGATGAGAGCGAGGGAATGAAGGAGGAAAATGGGCTGAAAAGGCCCTGAAAATGTGACAGTTTTTTAAGGTTCCCACCATTACCTACAGCACCTGTATCCTGTGCCCTTTAATCCACAAGCTACTTTCACAACTGTAGTTGTGTTCACGTTTGGCTTGCCCTCTAATCTGCAGCTGACTGCTGAGAGGCACAATACTAAGACCAGAATCTAGTTGGTCAGGAAAACCTGGGATCTACTAAAATACACCTGATGGTCAGGCCCAGCAAAGCTACAGTATCTCTGCTTCTTCCTGAGTCATCAGGATTGCAGGCACAGCCATGGGCGCTTGTATTCCATGACATGTGTCTCCATCCTCCCTTGCCTGGTTAATATCATGTGCATCCCACATGGCTGCAGTGATTAAGTACTAAAAGGGAATGTAGTGAGGGCTCCTGAAGAAAGGCAAATAGCCCTCCCACTTCCCCTAACTGGGAAGCACCACTTTTGTTTTGCATATGTAAATTTTATTGATATTTCAGTACACACACAACATACATGACAACAACGATATAGTGACCAAATGACATTATAAAATGGCAAGAAAATATCTAGAAATCTCATTGGCCAAGAGAGATCAACTGACCATACATTAACTCTCTATATACGCACAGTCATCCTGGTCCTAAACCACATCACACAATGAGCAAATCAGTCCTCCTACAACCAGAACTATTTTCCATCAATCTCCCTACAACCAGACCTGATCTTCCACCACAAACATGGCTGCTACCTTTACACTGTAGAAACCTTCAGCTGGGTCCTAAAAATAAAACCACCTTAAATATAAACTAAAACAAATTAATTAAATGTTGTTTATCAGGTCATCACACTCTCCTTACACACATAAACAAATTAGAATCATTAAGTATTGTTTATAGTTTTCATTACAACTCTTTCTTTGCTAGCAGTGAAAAATCCCCATTCTATCTCTTCTGCGTGCCCTGACAGTTAGAAAATTGAGTCTCTGGTTCTAAAACAGGCATTTGTTGTGTCTGTACAGTACGTTAGTAGAGGAACATTCTGCTAGTAGAACTGAGCAGAATTTTGAATCCCTGTATTCCATGGTAAACATTCCATGATAAACATTCCATTTCTTAAATGTCGGGAAACACAGAGAAAAAAAACAGAATGAAAAAAGTATACAATAAATGGAAATTTCGTACCTACCGTAATTCTTGATCTTCTTGGACGAAGTCTCCACCACTCATTCACACTGATGGGGAGTATGCCAGAGGTACTAGGACCCAGTGGGAGGCAAACTTTTTCAGGAGGGCCGGCACTGAGGTGGAGCCGTGAGGTAGTGGCACCATGAGCCAGGCTCACGTGGCATAGATTACCTCGGCGTCAACCCTCCAACTGCCTCAGTATCTTTTTTTTTCCGAGGAGGTGCAGTGTAACTAACCTAGAGAAGGACTAACCTAATATCGGACATAAGATAGTCTGAATGACCCGTGTAAAAAGGGTCAAAAAACAAAGTCTTCACAGCCCAATGATTGAAGGAGTGAAGACCATAAACAGAGAAATGAGCTCGGGGGATGGCAGGTGTGTGTGTGACTGAATGGTGGAGACTTTGTCCAAGAAGATCAAGAATTACGGTAGGTATGTAATTTCCATATCTTCCTGGACATGAAGTCTCCACCACTCATTCACACTGATGGGAGAGTACCAAGCTAAAATAATCCCCTGAGAAGTGCAGCAGAAGAAGACAGGAACCCACTTAGAACAGTAGTCCATTAAGGATTGCCCTGCCAAAGGACTGAAGTTGTCTGGCATGGACATCCAAGGCGTAGTGCTTTACAGATGTATGCATGGAGCTCCAAGTGGCTGTGTTGCAGATGTCCGCAATGGGCACGTAGTGGATTTCAGCCAGAGATGCCATGACTGCTCTGGTAGAGTGAGTGTACACTCTGCCTTCCAGCTTGACCTGTGCCATGGGGTAGCAGTGGCGAAGGCATGCCACTATCGACGCTGAAATACATCTGCTAGCAAGAGATTGACCCAGCCAGGCCATTCTGAAGGAGATAAACAGTTGCTGAAACTTGCGGATTTCTTTTGTCCTGTCTAGATAGAACTGCAAAGCTCTTTTTACATCCAAGGAATGAAGGGTACACGCTCCCTCATTCTGGAAGTTTGCAAAGTAGGTAGGAAGGACTAAAGGTTGATTCAGATGAAATTCTGAGACAACCTTAGGGAGGAAGTTAGAGTGAGTCCTAAGAACTACCTTGTCTTTGTGAAATACAGTGTACGGAGGGTGTGTGACCAAAGCTGTATTTCTGATACTCTGCGGACAGAAGTAATGGCCACCAGGAAGGCCACCTTCCAAGTCAGAAATTTCAACTCACAAGTGGCTAGAGGCTCGAAGGGTTTACAAGTGAGTGTGTCTAGCATGAGGTTAATGTCCCAGGCTGCAACTGGACATCTAATAGGCAGTCTGGTATGCAGAATACCTTTAAGAAACCTCTTGACTACAGGTAACGGAGCAAAAGGCACAGAAAGCACTGGCTCATGATATGCGGAAATTGCGCAAAGATGAACTTTGACTGTGGAGTATTGTAGACCTGGGTTAGAGAGGTCTAAGAGATACTCCAGGACTTTATTTGGTGGGCAGGAAAAGGGGTTCCAGCATGATTGTGCACAACAGATAGAAAAACGCTTCCACTTAGCTGTGTAAGTTTTCTGAGTAGCTGGCTTGCACGCAGCTAAGAGAATATCTGAAACTCTACGAGAAACGTTAAACCTGTTCACCTCTATCTCCTCAGGAGCCAGGCGTGGAGGTGAAGGGAACTCAGGTTGGGATGAACTACAGGGTCTTGGGTCAGAAGGTTCATCTGGAGTGGAAGCAGTTTCGGGGAGGTTTCCGATAGCCTGTTGATTAGAGGAAACCAGATCTTGCAAGGCCAAAACTGGGAGATAAGAATTAATCTGCCCCCCCCCCCCGTGCCTCTAATTTAAGCAGTACTGTCTGAACTAGGGGAAGAGGAGGAAATGCGTATAGAATGCATTTTGTCCACCGCAGCCTGAATGCATCCTGACAAAAAATGCCAGGTTCTGGATTTCTGGAGCAGAAGGGAGGCAATTTTGCGTTAAGCGAGGATGCAAACAGGTCCAGGTCCAGAGTTCCCCATTCTTTGAATAGTGACTGGATGACGGTTGAGTCAAATGACTACTTGTGAGGATCTGTCTCTGTTCTGCTGAGACAGCCTGCCAGCTCGTTTTGTACTCCTGGCAGGTAGACCACTTGAATCACAGCCTTGTGCTCTAGGCACTATTCGTACACTCTCATTGCTTCCCTGTATAAGGGGTAAGAGTGTGCACCACCCTGCTTGTTGATGTAATACATCACTGCCTTGTTGTCTGTTTGAAGGAGAATGGTCTTGTGACTGAGTATGTCCTTCAAAGCTCGGACTGCATAGAAGATGGCTCTCATTTCCAGAATGTTTATGTGGAGATGGGACTCGTCCTGGGTCCACGCGCCATGGGTGTGGAGATTCAGGCAGTGTGCTCCCTAGCTCAAACCGAGTTGTTCTCTCTGATGAAGCAGGCCATGTGTAGGATATCACGCCTTCTGTCTTCAGGAAGGAATGTTTTTGCACAGGAAGTATCCAGAAGGGCTGCTATGAAAAGAAGTTTCTGGGAGGGCTGCAGCTGCGACTTTTTCAGGTTTAGCAGAACATCCACGGACATGAGGAAGTTTGAGGCCGTAACCACGGCCTCCAGAGTCTCTTGTCTGGAGGGGCTTGCAAGACGCCAGTCATCCAGATATGGGAATACTTGAATTCCGATTTTCCTTAGATGTGCCGCAAGAACTGCACAGCACTTTGTAAAGACTCGAGGCACCGAGGATAGCCCAAAGTGCAGGACTCTGAATTGATAGTGTTGACCCAATGCCATGAATCTTAGGTATTTGTGGTGGCTTGGGGTGTATGAGAATGTGTTGATAGGCATCCTGCATGTCCAGGGAGGCAAGCCAATTGTGTTGATGAATCAAAGGTAACAGGGTACCAAGTGATATCATCTTGAACTTTTCCTTATAAAGGAACTTGTTTAACATTCTGAGATAGAGAATAGGGTGCATACTGCCTGTTTTCTTTGGAACCAGAAAGTAATGGAAGTAGAAACCTGAGTTTCGCTGGTCCAGTAGAACTAATTAATTCTAATTCCCTGTTGTTCAGAAGGCCTTGTACCTCAGAAGCAAGAAGGTCTGACTGCGCAGCAGACAGCGTGGGCTGCCGCTTGGGAGGATGTTCTGGGGGGCGGGGCGGGGTTCTGACAGGTTGAGAGAGTACCTCTTGTGGATTACCTGAGAACCCATGTGTCTGATGTTATCAACCTCCACTGGTCATAGAATTGAGTCAGATGTCCTCCTTCTGCCGAGGAAGAGTCCCTCTCGGACAGCTGAGGTGGGACCTGGGCCAGAAACTCAGAGTGGCACTGGGTGCTTTTGGGCCCTGTGCCTTTTGCTGCATTTTCTTTTGCGGCTGAGGGGTCTGGTTTCTGTTAAAACCTTCTTTGCCTTTGCCATGAAAGGACTGACACTTATTCCCACCTCCCTGAGAGGCAGCAGGAGGAGGTCTAGCTGTCCTAATAGCGAACCTAGTCTTCTGAGTGGCCTCTAGTGCTTGCTCCACTTTAGGTCCAAACAGATATTTACCATTGAAAGGTAACGCCATGACCTTTTGTTGGGCATCATTTGTGAAGCCTGAGGTGTGCAACCAAGAATGGCAACGGGTGCAATTACCAGCTGCTGCCTATCTGGAGGCAGTGTCGAAAGCATCCATGGCAGCTTTAATCTGTTGATTATTGGACTCGATGCCCCTAGTAATGGTCTGTAGTAGCTCTGAGCTAACCTCTGATGTGGGCAGAGCTTCTACAGTTGCTCTGAGTGAATGCCAGAGTACATACTCACATTGAGAAAAATAACTCTGGTAGCTAGCAATGCACATGCCCAGAGTTGAAGCAGCAAAGACTAGCTTACTCAAGGTGTCGATCTTGCGAGATTCTTTGTTTAAAGGACGCGCTGTAGATTCCTGAGGAAGGACAGCCTTGTCATTCTCTGCCAGGACCATGATGGCATCAGCAAATGCTTGTGAGGCCAGGATGCGACGATCCTTAGGAAGGGCATATTTCCTATCTATGGACTTAGCCACAGAGGGAATAAGAGCCGGGTTGCTCCACACCATCTGAGAAAGAGTCTGAAAGAGGGCTGCACCAGAGGGGTTAAATCCCTAGGGATTTCTGGAACATCACATATCAAACCAAAGGGTTGCGCTCAAATATAGAGTCAGAAACCAACAGTACCCAAACTGGTACTTTATGACCCTTGATAAAGTACCAGTTTGGGTACGAAATGCCATCGGGTTTTTTCTCCAGGCTGTGGGAGTGTGTTTGTATTTTCCATTCCACTTGGTAAGAACAAAATATTTATACCTTCATTTGTTGGTTTCTGACTCTATATTTGAGTGTGAGCCTTTGGTTTGATATGTGATTTTGTATTTTAGGCTAACGCACCAGTATCACAGGCGAGCCTCGCTCTGTTTCTTGTATTTCTGAAACATGCAGATACTGGAGATGTAGAAGCTTCCCAGGATCGACATCTGTGGTCTGAAGAGAAAGAGTAGAATTTAAATTCTTGAGCAGAGACTTAAAGGAAAGGTTCTCGACTACAGACTCTGCAGGAGGATTTATCCCTGGCCCTAAGGCGGATTCGGCATCAAAATCATTACCCAGCCAAAGATCAGGATCAGGTTCAATGTCATCTCCTGACAGTCCAGAGGGAACTGCATTGACAGGAAAGGGATGAAAATCAGGAAGAAGAGGAGGAGAAGACAGACTTGGGGATGAGAACCTCTGAAACCCAAGTGGTGCCACTGATGCCCCGTTGCTGCCATGGAGAGTGGTGCTGAGAACAGAGGCAGCGCCGGCATAGAAAGCAGCACTGAGTGTGCCACCGGCAGGGGTCGTGGCATCACAAAAAGCACTGACATAACACCCAGCACTGCAAACAATGCTGGTAGGAGATGTGCTATGGCACTGAAACCACACATGGTGCCTCAAGCAGTGCCCAGTGCCCGAGAAGCTGGCACTGAGCGTGGCACCGGGGAGGCCAGCATCGCAGACTGCGGCACCACAACAGAAGTCTGCAAACTACAATTTGAAGGGAAAGGAGGAAAAAGAGCCGGAGATAAAGGCATCGGTGTGGACTCCTGCACCGCAGCCATGTGAGGGAGATAGATACCGGAGCATGGAGTTGACGGCACCAAAGAAGGCGCTGCGTGACTCAGAAGTCTCAACTGCCCCACCCACTGATCCAAAACTGACAGGGCCAAAGGCCCTGGTGATGGACTATCTGGCTATGACAGCCGGGACAACCTCTGCACCCACTGCTCCATAAGAGTGGCCCAATGGTGAAACTACTCACTGGAAGTCCCTCCAGTGACTGGGGAGGGACTCCGGAGTCAAAGATGCAGGTAGCCAGAGACAGAAACTGAAGGAGACTCTGAAAGAGGTGAAGACCAGCCCCTGACCCTGACAACTGACCATATATGTGCAGACATACCAGAGGGCGACCTGAAGTACAGTGTCTCTTTTTCGACTGGGGGCGAAGAAGAACTTCGAGACAGTGATGCTGAGAATGGGAATGTTTCTTTTGTGCTTTCAGGGGACTCCCTCCCCGAGCACTGGACTATCTGTTGTCAGACCCCCACCCCACCGGAGAGGGCAGCGGACCAGACCCAGCCCGGCTGACTGAACAGCTTTTATGCAGTCTCCCTACCGTCACCTGCCCCACTCATGGTTGACTCTGTCAATGGAGGGCTGAAGACTTCTTCTTGTACAATAATAAAAGTATACTATAAAATGTAATCTGTACTTTTTGTTGAAAATCTACACAACAATAAAACTGAAAACTATAGCTGCTGTCGTATAGACTAGAAGTTTTGACTCCCGGTGGGCAAGCGATGTCGTCACTGAAGTGCACTCGACGGTGGGGAAAAAAGGAACTGAGGTGGTTGGAGGGTTGACGCTGAGGTAATCGATACCATGTAAGCCTGGCTTGCAGTGCCGCTTCTTTGTGACTCCACCTCTGACCCGGCCCTCCTGAAAAAGTTTGGCTCCTGCTGGGTCCTAGCGCCTCCGATGTACTCCCCATCAGTGGGAACCAGTGGTGGAGACTTTATGTCCAGGAAGATTACTACATGAACAAAGAGAACAGGTGGTAAATGACTCACCCTGGTGTTTAGTTTTTAGGACAGAGTGAGCAGTTCGTGCTATCAGTGAGTGTGACTGTTTTGAACTACACTCATGCTTGCAACATTGGGGAACGGAGAAGCCTCTGTTGTGGCTTCCTTTTAGTTTTGTCTACAGAGTGAGGAGAATGAAATAAAGTAAAGGGGCTATGTGTCATACTTAGAATGAGGAAAACAGCATTTGTGAATTGTTGTGACTGGCAGGGGAATATGAAGTTTAAGTTGGCAGGGAGGCACACACTGTATAACACTACTTTAATCTAGCATCTATAGGCAGAAGGACTATTTTATGTTAAAAGCCCAGATTCACTTACATTTTTACTTCTTTAAAAATGTGTTTCAAAGTAAAAAAACTTCTAAAAATAAAGGGTCATTTTATATGTGCAATAAGACACTCCAGGGTTGTGCATTATGGTGTGATAACCGCACACTTAGACGCACCGCACTGGTCTTCTCGGGCCTCGGCCTCGTCTAATTACGCCTCTAGTAGTGTGGTTATCACATCGTAATGCACATTCTGTCATGTCTTATTACTTGCAGACAGAATCCCTAACTCAGTTACAGTTATAAGTACAGGCATCTAATAATACAAGTTTGTGACATCACACAAATTAATAAGGTGTAGATGAATTACATTTTATTGGGATTCTTTATGTTTCTCTTGTCCCCAGTAGCGCATATAGGCATTCCCCTTTTTTTTCCTGAAACCCTTATAGTGATGCCTCATTGAACCTAGCATTTTTTCTGTGCATTATGCTTTCAGGGGAAAAAGTATTCTCTAGGCCTAATACAGGGTCCAAGGATTTCTAGACTCCCTGCCAGATGGGCTGGCATTTAGTACAGTTCCATAAGCTATGTTTCAGTGTACACAGTTCTGTATTACATTTAGATCACAATGGATACATATATAAAGAGATACACAGTACTTGTTGGCAGATAAAGACCACTTGGCCCACCTAGTCTGCCCCTCTTTTCCTTACCTGTGCTGCCACCACAGACCCTACCTGATCTACGGTCACCCACCCCCACTGCCCACTTTGATACCAGTTTTCCTTCATACCTATCCCATGCATGCTTGAAACCAAACATTATTTTCCTTCCCACCAGCCACATTGGAACATTGTTCCAGGCATCCACCACCCTCTCAGTGAAGAAATACTTCTTCACATCTTTCCTAAACATTGCCACTCCAGCTTCATTGTATGCCCCCTAGTTCTTGTACACCTCTTTTTCTGACAAATGCAGTGTTCCCAGATTGATTTGGCATTTTCCCTGTAACTCCAGGGCGATGTTCCTGTGCCTTTCTTTTAGATATTATATTATTTACTATGGAAGCCTAATTGCACTGTTTTACCTACATAACCAGTGCAATTCTATGGGAAGAATCTCCCTGTAGATGGCACCAAACCCCTGTAAAATACAGGAATCCCTGTAGATCTGGGAGCTCTATAACTGCTCCCTTCCTGTACCTTATTCACCCCGTGAGGTATTTAAAGGTCTCTATTATGTCCCCTCTCCCTCCTTTCTTCCAGGGTGTACTTGCTTAAATCCTCCAGTCTCTCTGCATATGATATTTGGTTCAGCCACTATACCATTTCTGCCGCCCTGCTTGGGATAGCCTCTACCCTGTCTATGTCAGTTCTGAAGTATGGTCTCTAGAACTGGACACAGTACTCCAGATGTTATTTCACAAATGACCAATACAATGGCAGCGCTACCTTCCTTTTTTCTATGTGATACCTCTCCCTATGCACCCCAGCATCCCACTGGTTTTTCCTATTGCGCTTCTGCATTGCCTTGCCACCTTAAGGTAATTTATGATTACCCCAGGTCCCTTTCCTATTTAGTGACCATCAGTACCTCCCCCTCATCCTATACTGTGCCTCGGCAGACTAGCACAATTGTCAGCAAGCTCAGTTGTTTTTTTCTTTTTTTTGGAGCTCCCACTGGCCTGGGGTTCTTTAAGTCGCATGATTTCTGCATTCCTTGCTGCCAAGTGAATGCCATTGAGGAACTGCAGTGTTAAGGGACTGTGACTGACACTGTACTGTTTAAAGCCCAGCATCTATAAACTTTTCCCAGTTTGTAGAAAACCAAATTGCTGCAGTAAGCTAAGGCTGTACCATAAATACAATATTTTGCAGAGGACATACTGCAACTCTCAAAATCGATTGGGAGGACTGCTCGTTTGGGAGCTACACGCTAGAACGCTGAGGAGTAACGTTTGCAGCAGGAGTCAGTGAAAGCACATTTTATTTTATTAAAGGTATGCCACTGGTTGCCACATTATATTTTAATTTTACTGACCTTTCCGGTATGTCTTAGAACCCCGACGAGGCATCGAATTGCTCTGGTTTCTGCTTCAGCTTAGCGGGCCTTCAGGCCTCCTGTTCACCCTGTGGCTGTAGGAGTTCTTACAGTGGAGTAGCCTACTGTCAGTGAAGGAGTGCTTGGCGGAGTCTGCGGAGACTTAACGGCCTGTTTACTAGTTGAGTGGAAAGAGCTTCGAGTCCTTGAATAATCTGATGGAGAGTTTGTCACTTCGACTCAACTCGATTTGTCTATAAGCTCATATTGAGGCACTGTGTACTATCTGTGCACGGTTTTTGACTGTTAAAACTGTTTAAAACCAGCTATTAAAACTAGAGCCATCAACTGTATCTTTTGCTGTTGTACTATGTTTATATTACGATATCTTAACCTGATATGAAATTTTATGATAGCTAGAAGGTGGATAGAAGGTTATTTGCTGCACTTCTGTCTCCCTTTTTTTAGCCGTATTATTAGCTGCATTATTTGCTTTGACTGCTTTAGTCATGGATTTCAGTTATAATCTGGCTCAAACACCCAGTTAGTGGGAAGTGATAAAGCAATAAAACAAACAAAAGGGATTGAACTATTTTACTATTTTATATATTATTTTATATTTGATCATGTTTGGCTACATTTAATTACTTTTGGAAAATATGAGGAAGCAGGGCTCTATTGGTACAGGGTGACACCTGACCTCTGAGTTTAAAAGCGCATGTGCTAGTGCTTCTCAATCAGATGAGCCATTCCAGCTTAGACGATTCACAGAGAGGTCACCACAAGTGAGGAGCTATTTGAGCATGCACCGAAAGGTTTTTAAGAGAGAGAATTTGATACCCAGCCAAAGTTTCTTTTTAAAGTTTTACGTTTAAAACCCGGATAACTCTATTACTGTGGATTTCATGATTTGCTGTGCATACTTTTTTTGTGAGAGTAATCCGGTGCATAAGTTAAACAGGTTTCGGCTTCATTTTTCTGTCTTTCGCTTACCGACTTTCGCCTCAAATCCATTCCGGGGGGAGGAGGTCTTGGGATTCGACAAGGGGGAAAAAAAAAGTAAAAGATCTTTTTCCCCTTATAGTAAATGTTGTACGAAGGGCGTTAAAGGTGTTAAAAGCATTGAAAATTAAATCTAAGGATTTAAGAAAAACTCAGTTAAAACAAAGTAAATAAAGTAATCAAAGCAAACTACCTGTAGCAGTTTAGAAACTAGGTTATCAGAATTTAGTGTTTCAAATTTGTTTGTGATTCGCTATTTATTTATTAGACGATTATTAGACCATAAGGGATATTTACATTTACTGTGTTCTTCCATATGCTAGTGTTCTTATTTTGTATTTGTATCTGCAGTGGAACAAATACGATGGATTATTTGGATTAATTTGAAATTTAATGAATCCAAGAGGTGGTGTAGAGAACTGAAGATAAGGAAACTGGTCTGGACTGTATCAAGAGTGGTGTCAGTTTATTGCTTGGTCATCCTTGGTCATTTCTGGGATATCCATGTTGGATATTTATTAACTGGTAACGCTTTACTACTTGACCACTTGACCGAACAAGTGGGTTAATCCAATGAGTTTAAAAGAACAGAGACTAGAGACTATAAATTAGAATCTAAAAGAAAGTTCATTTTATGGAAAAAGAACTGATTTGAACTGATTTGAATTGAAACTGAATTTATAGAGACAGAGACTGAAAAGATCTACTGGAATATTAACCATTGGGACTTTTTCTTTGTTTGGTTCAGTTGTTGGGATTATTGTTGATTAACCAATTTTGATTAACCAGTTTATTTACTTATTATAATTATCATTTTATTTTTTAATTTTTTTGTAATTGAAGTTGTAGTTGTGAAAGGGATTATTGGATTTAGATTGGCTTTCTTTTTCTTTTATTATGCCAGCATCCATCAGAAGTGGCACAATGCAAAAGAAAAAGGACAAAGGAGATAACAAAAGGGAATTTAAGTTTAGTAATTATGATACCAAATTAAGAAGGGAACCTAATCTAAGATCACCACTAACTACGGAAGCAGAAAAAGAAACTAATGGTGAGGGAAAAAGGACATCTCTAATAGAAGGGAAATCTTTGAACAAAGGGGATAATAATACTTCAACCCCCTTTTGGTCAGATAGTAAAAGATAAGAGCATGAGTTTACCCTCTAATCAATTAACAATATGCAAATTATTAGAAAAGAACAAAGAAATATCAATTAAGACTTCTGACAATAAGATCAAAAAGAAAGAAATAGAAATTCCAGAAGGTGATTTCAATAACCCTGAACTCAATGCCCCTAAAAAATAGATGTGTTTAATTTAGATATACTTAATTGCATAAATAAAGAAGTCAACAATACAATTGAAGAAATAAGGGACTAATAGGTTAATTGAGGAAAAAATAAGGGATTTAAAAATGGGTACAATCAGACCAGTATCACCTCCCATAGCAGAGCAATATGGGCAAGATGAGGAAATTGATACCAAAAAATTAAATGCAGAGGAGAGTAACTCGATATCTGATGATATGGAGAAAATTTACAGGCAAGCACAAAAATTAACTGATACATTGATAAATAATGAGAAATCAGGTGAAGCTACTATGTGTATAAGTCCTATAAGTTTCACTGATAAAAGGGCATTAATTGCAGATAATATAACTGAAGATTTATGTATGGCACTGCGAGATGCTTTTAGTGCAAATATAATGATGCACAAGCAATTAGTGGCAATTAGAAAAGATCTTTCCTTTGTTAAAGGAATCTGTATAGAGAATAGTGTCTATATTAAACAGATAATTGGAAGTCAAACAATTAGAAATCCTGATATTAAGAACTGTGGTAAAGACTGGCAAACGGAGGGTTTTATAAGAAAATGTGTGATAGAAGAGGGTGATAGTTTAGTAGACAATCAGAATCTGCCGATTAACCCAGAGAAGTTAAGCGAATCAGAGGTTGAGTCAGAACTAATAATGCTCCCAGATGAAAGATGGAGGCAAAAAAGTGTATCAAGGGATGAAGAGAGGGAAACACTTTGCTAGTGTGCTTACCCAGTTAACAAAAGCAAATAAATAAATAAATGAGAAAAAGGGTTATTACAAGAAGAAAGAGATAAAATAAATATAAGTGAGAAGAAGAAAGAAGGGGTGGGGTAAAAATAATTATGGGTAATAAAGAGGAGAAAGAAATAGATATTAGTAAAGAAAATAAAGATAGCAAAGTCAATCCTAAAATTCCCCTCATTAAACAAGTGCGAATAAACAACAAGGAAAGAAATAGAGATGTAACGGGCAATGAATATAGGATAAAAGATGGAAAAAGAAATAAACAGAGAGAAAAGGAAAAAATGAAAGTAAAAGATGACAAAAAATGAAGGACTCAATTTCAAAAAAGAAGGAAAAAGAAAATCTAAAAGAAAACAAGAATATTTGGAAGATAAGGAGGAAGGAACTGAAGAATTGGATTCACACAAAAAAACTGATGTCAAATAAACAAAAAGAGGAAAAAAGTAATTTAGGAAATGAAGGAAAAATGAATATAAATGAAAAGAATGAAAGATCGAAGAAAATAGATTATGAGTTTGAAACATAATTTAGACAATTTCTAAACAAAACCAGGGGTTCTGATTATGTACTACCTCTATGCGAAGTTTCACATTTACCAAATGAGACAAATGACATCTTGTCAACAATAACAAAGAAATTATTTGATTCCATAACTGGCTGCACACATGTATCAGAGTATCTGAGTGTTATCAGACCAATAGCAAATCTAGAGCTGATTTTACTGTTAACAGACCAATTTTTTCTTATTAAATTTGTAAATTTATTCTCAGATAAAAAAAGGAAATTGAAGGGCTGGGCATGGAAGTAGGCGAAGTTGTGACACTGGAAGTTCTGTTACCAGAATATTACAAAAGTAAGAGAGATGGGAAAAAAGCAAAGAATAAACACTTATATCTATATTTGGCCTTAAACAAAAGGAGAGAGAAAATAAAAGCAATACTCGAGAAATGGTATTAGACACTCTAAGTACATTACTGAATCAACATGTTTGCAGCCATGAAATTACTAATGTTACTAGATGGGAACACAATGGACAAATCACGGTATAGTTGCGTAATGAAAATCTGAGGGATTTATTAAAAACTAAACAAAGTGTATTGGATGAGACAGTGATTTATATTTATGAGGAAGAGAATGAAATGAAGAGTCCTAATACACTCTTAAAAGCAGGGAACAGTACTGAATGGGGAATATATAATTGAAGTCTCAAATAAATATGACATTTTGTCCAATGTAGATCTGTGACATTCAATGTTGGATATTGATCAAGGGGTCAACTGTGGAAGAAAAAAAATTGAGAATTTGAACACAGCACAAGATGATATAAAATTAATGAGAAATGAAGCAGACTCAAATAGTATATTGCTATCATGGAACATCTCAGGTTTAGGAGATAAATTAGGAGATCTGGAATTGATAGAATACTTGAAGAAATTTAATATAATTTGTATTCAAGAGACTTGGACTACTGGGGCTATCTATGTAAATGGTTTTATAGCTTACTGGAAGAGTGCAATTAAAAAAGAAAAAATATGGAAGAAATATAGGAGGGCTGACAATTTTATGTAAATTGGAAGACAAGATGCAAACAGAAGAAACCAAAGTGGAAAGTAACAACATTTTGATAGTTAAACTCATACAGGTAAATATAGGTGATGTTTATAATAAATATTTATGCACAACCACAATCGAGTAAATTTGGTGATAGAAACTGGATAATACAAATTGATTTTATAATAAAAAAATTCAACATGATTACCCTGAAGGGAAAATAATGGTTTTAGGTGATATGAACACTAGACTGGGGACTTTGCCGGGAATAGACAAGGGTATTAAAGCCTATATCAATTCAGGAGAACTAACACAATTAAAGGGTAATAGAAACTCTTTTGATAAAAAGATTGGTACCAACGGTATCGAAATACATAAATTTATAAATAAGAACTTAACCCTGCTAAATGGCAGAATTATAGGTGACACCGAGGGTAAATTTACATTTATTGGGGGATGGATCCTCAGTGATAGATTATATCTGGGTCAATCACTGTATGTTAGACTGATGTTTAAGACTGGATATACAACTTAGACCAGAAAGTCAACATCTTGCATTATAATTTAAAATAAATTATACTGAAGGGGAAAACAGAAGAATGTGCATGGCTCCATTTGAAATTAAAAATAAAAACTGTATTGGATGGGGTGTCATACAAAGTGATAAATTCATACAACTTTTGGAAAGTCAGGGAATTTTGTCTGAATTAAAAGAATTAGAAAAAGAAATGGAGATTGATGATCTTCTGATTCGATCTGGGGTTCCATTAGGATCTATCTCTTTACTAATAAATAAAAAGATTGACACTTATAAAAAGGAAGGGTATATGTGGTACAATAAAGACTGCAAAAAGACTAAACAGAGATTAAATAATCAAGTTAAGAAGTTGAAAAATAATTCTTCCTTAAATAGTAATAGAATAATGAATAAACTAAGGAAAGACTACAGAGATATCCTAAAAAGTAATAAACAAAAGTATATCCAGATATTGTAGTCAGATTTGGAATTGGCAGTAAAGACTAAAGACAGTAAAACTTTCTGGAGATTAGCCAATAAAGGTATGAGTAAAAATGGCTACAGACCAGAAAACCATACAGAGCCTGATACTTGGATAAAATATTTTAGCAGACTATTCTTCTATAAAAATAAAGAATATATTTATAATCTTGATAATAGCATAAAAAACTAAATGGATTGGACCTAGAGTGAAAATATCTGAAGAAGAAGTAGACTGTGCAATAAATTCATTTAATAAACACAAAACATCTGGACCAGATGGAGTCCCTCTAGAAGTAATTTGGAGGGTTAAATCATTATGGATTCCAGTATTGTGTAGGTTATTTAATCAGATATGGGAGACTGGCAAGGTTCTGAACAGCTGGGGTTTAAGCATCATAATTCCTATTTTTAAAAAAGGGGAAAAAGAGAATGCTACAGACCAATAAGTCTGATTGATAGCACTGCTAAAATATTTACTAACATTTTAAATAATAGAATTGTAAGGTGGATAGAGGAAGGAAAAATATTGGATGAAGCTCAGGCAGGATTTCGAATAGTGTATAAATACAGAATAATTAGAAAACAAAAGCTGTATTGCACCTTTATCAACTTGAAATCAGCCTTTGACAGGGTTAATAAGGGTTTATTATGGGAACGTTTAGAGCAGAAAGGGATGAAAAAACCTATATTCAACATAATTAAAATATTGTATCAGAATAACTTCTCTTGTATTTGATATAATACAGGAGGGGAAATCAGTGATTGGTTTAAGACAAACATAGGAGTAAAACAAGGTTGTACCTTATCTCCAGTTCTATTTAATGTATTCTTCGACACAGTCCTCAATACATTATATGATCCAGAATTTCATATGCCTACAATAGGTGAGAAAAGATGTCCATATCTACCATATGCTGATGATGTGGCAATACTCTCTACAAGTTATTTGGGTATGAAAAGATTATTAACGAAATTCTATCAAGAATGTGTCCAGGCAGATCTAGAAATTAATTACATAAAAACAAAAGTAATGGTATTTGGAGGAAACAATAGCAGGTATAAATACACAATAAATAATAATAATATAAAAGTTGTTCAGGAATTTAGTTATTTAGGTATAACATTTTCACAAGAAGGAACATGCTCAAAACATACTCTAGAAATTCAAAATAAAATTACAAAAATTGTGCCCTGTATTAACTCATTTTCTTACAAATATGGAGGTAAATCAGTAAAAAGAAACTCAGATGTAATAAACGCAAAAATTAAAAAACAGATTTTGTATGGTGCAGAGATTTGGGGTAGTTACTCCAAATCAATGATTGAACCCTGTTTAAATAAATTTTACAAGAAATTGCTAGGCTTACCTACAAATGCACTATCTGCTTTAGTTAGAGCTGAATTGGGACAGGTACAATTAAAATGTCATATCATTCAAAGATTAATAATTTATTGGTTAAAAGTATATGGTATGGAATCTTTTCGATACTCCAAATTATGTCTAGAGGAGGCAATTCTGTATTTGAATAGAAATTTGTTTTTTCCAAATATGAGGACAGTCGAGGAATATATTAGACCCTTTGGTTTATTAACCTATATTTCAGATTCCGTCAGACCTTGCTATGGTAACTTAAATTTTGAGATTAAAAATAGAATAAGAGATGTCTTTATACAACAGGACTTAGAGAAATGTAAACAATATAAAATTTGTAATTGGTTAAAAACTAACAAAAGGAACCATAAAATTGAGAATTATTTATCCCTATTAACTAATCCCAGTCAAAGGCTGATTTTAACATGTTTTGGATTTGAATGTTTTACCTGTCAGATTTATATGAAAAGATGTGCAAAAAATAAGAATGAAGTAGATAACCTATGCAAATGTGGTAAAGGAAAGGACGATTTTAAACATTTACTTATATTATGTCCCCTGCATAATACCTACAGGGAGAAATTCCTAGGTAATATTATTAGGGAAATGGAATATGATCCAATACATTTAACATCCTGTCTTTTGAAAACAAATGATAAAGAAATTTTAAAAGCTTTTGCTTCCTTTCTGAAAAAAATTGAAAGTACCAAATTACATTTATGCAAAGCATGATTTGATATTTATTGATAAATTGTTTTGTGTATTTTTATATATGCTGGATGTAATGTAATTTTAAATTGTAATGGCTTAAATATAAGCCAATCAATAAAATTGAATTAAATATACTCTGCCTCTGAGTTTCTGCATCCAAGGTGCATGATTTTGCACTTTTTTTGCATTGACACCCAGCTGCTATACCCTTGAACATTCCTTGATCTTTTTTAGGTCTCTATTAACTTACTTCACCCCCTCTGGAGTGACCATCCTATGGCAGAGCTCGGCATCATCTGCAAAACAGCAAACCTTCCCTTCCAGTTCTTCTGCAATGTCCCTTATAAAGATATTAAAGAGGAGGAATGAACTCAGTACAGACCCATGAGGAGCCCTGCTGGTCACTCTCCCTTTCCCCAAGTGAGTGTAGTTCACCACCACCCTATGTCACCTAGCCATCAGTCAATTACACTGCATGAATGGCATATTCTGGAAAGTCAAGGATATTCCATTCATGTAGCTTTTTTATTCTTCGGCTCCAGTGCCCCCACTCCTTCAGGCATGCCCTGGAGCTCCGGCTAACCCCTACTGACCTCATTCGAGTCCGAGTCCCTCCACCCACAACCTCACATTGCAGCTGCCCATGGGGTATCCCGGCATAACCCTTCACCAGGTGGGTCCTCCTTCTCTGAGAGGGAAGGCACCAGTGGGGGGTTACCTGGCACATCCACAGTAGGGTCTGAGAGGCTGCTGAGGTTGGGAGGGATGGCTCACTGGAGGCTTTTGGCAGTGCAGGAGACCGGGAAGCTGTCATCTGGTGGCACTGAGCTGTGTTTCCTGTTTTCTCCCCTTGGGAGCATGACATCTGGGACAGCTGGGAGAAAGCCGATGTCTGTCACGATCCCTAGCAATGTCCCAACGTGTTGCCCTACCTCTGGCCTCCACCAGTAGTCACCCAACACCAGGTTGTGGCCCCCCTCCCTCTTGGGAGATGGTGAGCATTCATGGGACTCCCAAGCCATCTCCCTTCGGCCGGCCCTCCAGTGACCCGGATCTGTTCCCGAACCTGGGTTGCTGGTGCTACAAGTGGAAATCCAACCGCTGCACCCCAGCTTTAATGGAGTATGGTACATGTTCTGGAGGATGTTAAAGTGCATTAATCTATATGTATAACATTTAACAAACTTGTGTGTATTTTTCCATATACTGTCTCCCAGTTTTTATCATTTGGGCCCCAAGTTAGGGCTTCCTGTCAGTAAGTAGATGGTGAGCCAAATCTGTGAGGCATCAGTTCTGTCATACCTTGGTACAGCTGCAAAATGCCATGTGGTGCCCTGCCAGCTCCTGCAGCTGCTGCAGCACTTGCGACGGCGGTTGGATGATAGGCGCTGGGTCCCCCATCACCAAGACAGCCTGGGATACGTCAATGTGCCTATAGACACTTCTCCCACAGTGGAGGAGACCCATGCGATGAAGGGTTACGTTGGGTTACCCGAGGACCACCAAAGACGGGGCAACGGATGGCAATGGAGTTGGGTGGTGGTGGCTGGGCATGTGTGGCCCGAAGCAGTGGCCGGTCGGGAGGTCGGGGAGGAGCGAAAAAAAACCCAGTTTTCCCTGCAATTCTGAAGTTGCCATTAAAACACAGGTGTTGAGTTTCTAAGGCTCCCAACTGGAGTTTAAGTATCTTGCTTAGCTCTCTATACACGTGTAGGGAAGTGCAGATAGGGGCGTGCAGCAGCTTTTTTGGTAAATGAGACAGGCGCATATAAAATAGGGAATGAAGGCTAACGCTTTGTGTCTTACATAGGTGGGCTTCTATTTCCAGCCATTCTGGTATATAAGTGGTTACTGTATGAGTTCCATGGATTCCCCATCTTAAGTACATGCCTCCCTGAGCTGCATGGAAATAAATAAAATCAGGAAGATTAAGACCTCCAGCTTGCTTGGCAGCTGCTAGTGTGGTATAGGATGCACCATGCTTGGCAGCATGTCTGACTCATGGCAGCCCAGCTGCAGGGATTTCATGTTGAAGTGTGGACATGGGTAGCTGGTTTGTAGAACAACACTCTACTGTTGGCCCATTCAGGTGGCCCAACAGTGCCTCTTCTGTGTTGAGAAATATGTGTGCATAGACTTTTGAGGCAGCATATACTGTAAAATAAATGAGTAAAATGATATATAACTATACTTCACCGTGTCAAATTCAAGTCTGGCCTTCCCAGCTTGTTGAAACAAACAACCGGGAAGGATCTGCTCCACACACCTCAGAGTACAGTAAACCAAATAGTGGAGTAATGACCCACTCGTTGGTTAAAAAGTTTTAGAATAGTATTGTGTACTGCACTTCTTGTATCTTAAAGGCTTCAATTAGCACTATATATAGCACATCAACATTCTGGGGTCTTGTGTCTGACCGCTTCTTCAGGAAAAAGCCTTGTGTCTGTACACCCTCAGCATGTTTTTAAATTACTACAAGTCACAAGGCTGCTCAAGAAAAATATAATGCCAAGCAAGGCAGGTTAGAAACAAGAGCCAAGATAAGAATTCCACTTGAGTGGAAATTTAGAAACTGCATTTGAGAAATTTCAATTAAGGTGGCTCCTTAAGGGAGAACTAAAACAAATGATTTATGTTTATGGATGTTTATAGACCTATGGGCTGTGACTTGCACTAATTTAAAAACATGCTGATGGTGTTCACACACAAGGCTTTTTCCTAAAGAAGTGGTCAAGCACAAGACCATGAAAAACTGATGTGCTGTATATAGTGCAGATTAAGTCTGTGAGATATAAGAAGTACTGCACACAATAAAATTCTAAAACGTTTTAACTGGTGAGTGGGTCATTAGTCCACTATATGGTTTAATATAACTATAATTGCAATAATGGTTGTTTATATCAACATATCTAATAAAATTAAATATGCTCCTTCATTTAGTCTTACTTACTTTGAAGAAAAAGCATCTGATAATGTTTCCATCATGTTTTCTTTGCTATACGTTCCACTCGTTCTGTCCACCTGCACCCGGTGGGGTCGGAAGAGATACTGAGCTTTTTCTTTCGGAGATGGTAGTAATGAGATAAGCATCGGAGATCGTTGATGAACAATACTTTTTATAGCTGGCCGTTTTGTAGATACCTTCCTGTGCAGTTAAGATAATATTAGTATTACTAATGATGTGCTAAGTATTTAGTTTCGCTCTGTGGTAAAGTAGTTTGAGAATGACTTTACCTGTATTCTGCAGTCGGTGCTTTATTTCTGTCACCTGTAGCACCATTCTTTGAATTCTCCTTTGCTGTGATCTTAATTCTTAGTGCAGGATTAAAAGTATCTGAACGAAGAAGCCGACCCACTTCTTCTTGAATCACATTTAGATTCCGGTGTCGAAATGTTACCCAAGCCACATAAATACAGAAGCTGTAGAGGCACTGAATAAAGGGACAAACAAAAATCTTAATGAGACATGGCAATAAATGTGGAATATTTAACCATTAAGGCCCCATTCACTAAGATGGCCCTGCTATGTGCAAAAGGTTTTACTTTAATGGGGCCCAATACACACAACCTTCTGTGGGTGCGGAGGATCATCAGCAACCAAGGAGAGTGTTCGCTGAATATGCAGAGCATTAAGTGGATGCCACAATCCTTCCATGCAAGTACTGTATGTGTGTGTGTGTGTGTCATTTTATGGAATTCCCAAAGCTAAATACACCTGGCTTTGGGACAAGGCAGGGCAATGATGGTTAGGGAGTTTGACCCCTGCAGTAGCCATTCTGTGTCCCTGCATTGGCCTCATCAGTCTGTTAGGGCCTTGATTCATCCCTCCTTACCCATCACAAGCCTCCCGCTAAGCCATGGAGGTTTTTGAGGGACACCAGACAGTATCTTCCATTTGCCAAAGAACATTTTGTGCTGCCCAAAGGAATATGGCAGTTCAGGACAGACTGATGCTACAATCCCCTGCACCCATGGAGCAGGGGAACCTGTAGCAGAATGACCCAACTGGAAGCCTGGGTATTGGCCCAGGTCCACCCACCAGACTGCACTTGTCTGTGATGGTAATCCATGCTCGCTGATGTGATGACGTGCAGCGATGGATACCAACCTTGAGCTGGTCTTGTGGAGTGGCACTGGGAAGCAGAGCAGCATGGGCAGGCAATGCACTAAGTGCTTGTAAGCTGTCTCAACTGTGGAGGGGGTCCTTAATTTGCATATATGTGTAAGAAGGAGATAATCAAGGGAAACAATATTGCATTCATTTGTTCTATTTTTCCAAAGCTAGAAAAGTTTTGTTTTTTTTCGGGTCTAGTTGAAAGGTTTTAAAAATTGGCAAGTAAAGTCCAGCCAGTTTAGTAAATAAACATGTAGGACATGTTTGTGAAGTCAGTTGTGGATGAGTAGCCCATGTGTTTTACTGTGATTAGCTTGTTTATTGGGAATTATACAATGGCAAGAAAGAATACTCCCAGTATAACATCACGGGTCTAGTCCCAGCACACAGATAACCACATCAATTCTTAAGAAAATCACTCCGAGCAGCCCACTACACTAATGTCTGCTCATTAGCCCACTTCAGTCATTCTCGCTCGCAACCTGCCATCAGTATTCCTGACTCGCTTGCTGCCACCAGCCAAAACCACACACTGCAACAACCTCCTACCCCCGGCCCCCCAACTGTATTCCTCCAAACAGAAAAAGTCTTTTAAATGAAAAAAAAAGCCATCATCTTGGATGGCATTTCGATTTCCCTGTCGGTTCTAGAGTGAGCCCTTTCAAACAACCACGCTCCCTCTTGCTGGACAGACTGCTCACTTCCTCAAATGGCCACACTACTTAGGCCACCTTGAAAAAAAAATAAACCAATAAAATAACTGTTTTAAAATGCCACACTGCAGAACTACATATTTTAACTAGTACCTGTCATCACTTCCAAACTAACAGCCGAAACAACCCAGAAGTGGGATCTCAGTTTGTGAACTCCTCTGTGGTTCCTGATCTGTTTGTAAGCCACCAAAAAATACATAAATACAAAACAACTTCAGCCAATCTCAGGTCAGGCAGTGGGATGGGGTCAATAAAACACTACCCCCACAACAACAGAAGCAGCACCGTGAGCCGGTGTGTGTGTGTGCAGGAGAAGACAGCAGTCCACACAGTAAAACAGCACCACCTACAGAAGAAAAAACATTACAACAGGGCTATTTTTTTCATTCAGTATACCTGCCCATCTAAAAATCAAATAAAAATAGACTTTTAAAAGCATTTTTTAATTTTTATTTTATTAGTAGCAATGAGCCATTCTATAAGAACAATAATGCATTTCAGGGTGTGTGTGTGTGTCATGCTGGGATAACATCACTTCTCAGGGTACTGGAAGCACTCAACCTGTGGCCTCGTCTCCAGCCACCTGAGGCATGATGCTGTCTCAGCACGACATACACCCTGTCATGCAGTATTGTTTAATTAACATACCCCACATGCCTAGATTTAGCAAATTAGGTGAATGGATTTTCCTTGCACGTGTTATAAATTCTAGTACTGTAGTTTCATTGTATAGGATTCATTGTATTTCATAGGACGGTTTCTAGCTATTAGCATACCCCTTTAGAATGGGAGTCAGTCTATTAGAATGCTCCATTTTTAGTCACTGTTTTAGAATAAGCTTTTTTTAAAACTACTATTTTTATTTGGAATATCTGTGGTATGTAATAAAGTACATTAGAATTACTGAGCAATAAAGCGAACAGAAAATATCTTATTGCACTTTTCTCTGCTGAAAAACCAAAGAAGCCAATATTTGACAAAAGGAGACTAAAATGACCCCAAGGTCATGTGTGTGATTAAAGATACAATTTAGCTGTAGACCCAGCAATACCACAGATAGATAGATAGATAGATAGATAGATAGATAGATAGATAGATAGATAGATAAGTTAGATACTTTATTAATATAGCACCCCTTTCCAGAGACTTTGAGCTCTTCACATATCAATTAAACACAGTGTACATACAAATAATAAAACCATAAACCAGATTCAAATGGAGCTAACAGCAGCAAACTTAAAATCTATCTATCTTTATGCTTTAAAACACATCGCTAAAATATATTTATTTATAAGTTAAAAGCCTGGTTAAATAAAAAGATCTTTAAACCCTTTTTAAAGGTTTCCACCAAGGGTGCCTCCTGAAGATGGTTAGGCAACACAGGAGGCTAAGGTTCAGCAGTGACCTCAGGTGTTCACTCCTGTGGCTGGCAGAGAGCTAATGTGCTACTGAAATGATACATTTGCTCTCCAAGGGTGGGCCTTGTGCATGTTGCTAAACAGCCACACCTATGAGCAGTCGACATGCAGGATATGACATTAACCTCAGAGAAAAACACTCGCTCGCGCAACTTGCAGCTAAGGTCTGGTGCCGTGACATGGCTAGATAGATTCGGTGGGAAAAAAGGGGTAAATAAACAAGCATTTGTCAATGCTGAATGTTTGCTTGCTGGTATTAGCATTGGAAATGCAGGAGTTAGACAGATGCAGAGTAAGAATGGCAGTGAAGTATTGAACTTCATGTCAACCCCACCTCCACCCTGCAGAGACGGACAGGCATTGGGGCATGTGTTTGGGTTGTGGCCCATAACGTTCATGCCATTTCACCTCACCCTATCCTGCAGACATTGACAAGTGTTGACGTGTGCCTTGGGGTGTTCAGCTTTACAGTCACCCCACTCCATAAGGAGATACGTTGAAATGGATGCAATATAGAATGGGGTGAACTGTGGGGCCGAAGAGTCCAAGGCACAGCTCAATGCCTGTCAGTGGGTGGGGGTGGGAGTTGGAATAGCATAAGCATTACAGTCAGCAATCCAAAGGCACACCCCTGATGCCTGTCAGTCTGTACAGGGTGGGACGTTATGGTTAGAAACTGTAATGCCCCAGGTATGTGTCGGTATTTGCAGTACAAATTTTCAGCATGGTCATTTTGTGGCCCCCACCTCATGAAAGCATTTGGGACCTCTTCTCATGAACAATGGCACTGTGATTTTGTCAATGTGTCCCAAAATTTGAGTTTCCACAGCAACCGTGCCATTGTGTGCCAGATGTATGAAAACACAAATCGGGTAGGATGTGAAGAATGACAGCTGTACCATTCATAGGGAGGTGTGAAGAGATGGCAATGTTGAAAATCTGCAGTGAAAGTATTAAAAATGCTGAAACTTCCGAGCGTACGTGGAAACCGCGTAACGCATGCGCGTAACACAGTCATTTAGTGGAATTATTTCACCAAATTTTCTAAGTAGGCATTTTGTGACCTCTGCTCATGAACACTGTCACTATGATTTTCTTAATCTGTCCCGAACATTAATTTCCCACAGCAACCGCGATATTCTGCGCCAGATGTGTAAATGCATATTTCGAGCAGGATGTGAAAAATGACAGCTGTACTGTTCATAAGGAGGTCTGAAAAAATGCCAATGTTGAAAATCTGGAGTGAAAATACTACAAATTTGTGAAGTTACAAGGGTGCGTGGAAACTGCATCATGCACGCCTGTAACACAGTCATTTTATGGACATGTCACCAAATTTTCAACATAGGCATTTTATGACCTCTGCTCAGGAACAGAGTCACTGTGATTTTACATATGAACATACATACAAACATACGAATCTGCCAGCAGAACACACCAATCGGTCTATGTAAGTCTGCCCGAGTGTGCAGCTAGCACCCTAGATTGCAGCTGCCCCAGCCTCCTCCCCCTCAGTTCCTCCCCCACTTGTCCCAGCCCCTGCCCCGACTCTTCCTCTTGCTTTATCCCACTCCTCCTTAAAGCTATTGACTGTCCTACATGTTACCACCCCCTCTGGAGCGCATTCCAACTAGACACCACCCTCTTAGAGAAGCAGTGGCACCTCATTTCCCTCTTGAAACGTCCCCCTTTCGACCTTAGTCCATGCCCCCTCATCTCTCTTCCACACCTCAGTTTAAACACCCCCTCGGTGCTAGGTTTATTTACCCCCTCAGGTATTTAAACGCTTCAATCATATCCCCCCATCTCTCCTCTCCTCCAGTGTGTACATGTTTAGCTCCTTCAGCCTAACTTCATATTCCTTTCCTTCCATCCCCTTTAACATTTGTGTTGCCCTCGTTTGCACCCCCTCCAGTAACTTTATATCTCTCCTCAGGTATGGTCTCCAGTATTGCACATAGTACTCTAGGTGCAGTCTGACCAATGATCTGCAGAGAGGTAGGATCACATCCCTGTGTCTGAATGAGAACCCCCTTGCGATGCACCCCAGCATCCTGTTTGCCTTTGCTGCTGCTCTCGTGCAGTGGGCTGAGTTGTTCATGCTCCCAGTTACCAACACCCCTAGGTCCTTCTCCTCCTCTCTGATTCCCAACCAATAGTCCCTCATCTGGTTCTTAGCCCTGAAGTGCATCATCTTACACTTCTTTGCATTAAATCTTAGCTGCCATTCCACCAACCATGTCTCTAGTTTGGTTAGATCCCACGGCAGTTTTTCCCATCCGTCCTCTTCATCCACCACCGCCCCCAATTTGGTATAATGTGAGAACAGACTAACCCTGCTCCCCACTCGGTGTGCTATATCAGAGATAAAGAGCCCAAATAGCACCGGGCCCAGCACTGACCTCGGCAGCACCCCACTTGTCACTGCTCTGGGTGCCGAGAGCTCCCCCACCACCACCACCCTCTGTATCCTCCCCTGTAACCAGTTCTCTATCCATTTAGTCAGCTTTGTTCCCACCCCCACTGCCGTCAGCTTCCCCCCTGTCTCCCATGAGGCACTGTATCAAAGGTCTTACCGAAGTCCAAGTACAGAACATGTACCGCATGGCCCCTGTCCAACTCCCTTGTCAACCAGTCACAGTACTCTATTAGGTTGGTTTGACAAGACCTCCCTGAGACAAACCCATGTTGCTGCCCATCTTGGAGGCCATTACTGTCTAGGAATTCCACCAGCCTCTCCTTCAGTATTGCCTCCAGAAGCTTACCCACTATGGGCATGAGACTTACCAGCTGATAATTTCCTGGCTCTTCCCTAGGCCCACTTTTGTGTATGGGGACCACATGGGCCACCCTCCAGTCCTAGGGCACACACCCGGTTTCCAGGGAGGTGTTGAACAGATCTGCCAGCGGCTCAGCCAACAGCTCCGCCATTTCCCTCAGCACCCTGGGGTGGATGGCATCAGGACTTGGGGCCTTGTCCACCCTTACTGCCCTCAGCCCCTCTAGCATCCTACTTCCTGTGATCACTTTGTCCATCACCTCCTCCCTCCCTTTCCCCACCCCTCCAGCCCATTCTGGTAGTGGGCCATCCCTCTCCTTAGTGAGAATGGAGCAGAAGTACTCATTTAGAATTTCCACTTGCTATTTCTGCCTTTTCCACCCAATCCCTTCCCCGCTTTATCCTCACAATATGTTCCTTGCACTTCCTCTTTTCCCTGACATACCTAAAAAAAGTCCTTTTCCCCTCCCTTTATGCTTTGTGCGGAACTTAATTGCCTGGAGGCCTTAGCATTTTTCACCCTACTGGCAACCTCCCTTGACCAACTCCCGAAAGCCTCCTTATCCTGTCCCTTCCCTATTCTCCTGTACTTCCAATATGCAGCCGTCTTTGCCCTCACCCCTTGCAGCACTTCCTTGTTCAGCCAGCACAGTTTCTTGCCTCTGCTCTTCTTACTCCTGGCCCTGGTGCAGGCTACTGTAGCCTCTGTTAGCCCAGTCTTTATGACTCCCCACTTTTGTTCTGCATCCATATCCGGCCTTATATCCTGGAGTCTCCCTTGTAGTATTGCTCCCATCCCCCCCAAAGTCCATCCTAATAAAGTCCACCACCTTAGTGCCCATGCCTCCTGTCTCCCTGCCCAGAGTGACAATGAGCCACACTGTTTGGTGGTCACTACCTGCTAGTGGGTCCTCCACCCTTACCTCCCTCACCACCTCCCCATTTGCCAGTAGTAGGTCCAGAGTGCTACCAAGCCTTGTAGGCCCACTTACCAATTGCATCAGAAGGCCATCCTGGAATGCATCAAGGAGCACCTGCTCCCTGGAACTGCTAGTGGCCGGGGTGCTCCAGTCAACCCGTGGTAGGTTAAAATCCCCAACTATCACCACACTCCCCCTTCTACACACCCTCCTTATCTGCTCTGCCAACTCCCCATCCAGTTCCCCGGATTGGGGTGGTGGTCTGTACACCACTCCCAGCCTCAGCTTTCTGCCCTTGGAGTCCAGGAGCTGCACCCAAAGTGCCTCTGTCCTCTCCTCTCCTCTCCTTCCTCATCCTTTATGCATTTAATCCCTTCCCTCACATAGAGTGCAACCCCCCACTTCCAACCCACCAGTCCCTGCTGTATAACCTGTATTCTGGGATTGCCAAGCCCCAATCATGGTACTCTGTGGCCCAAGTCTGTCACTGCAGCAATGTCCACCTTCCCCTCTGAAAGGAGCACCTGAAGCACTGCAGTTTTGTTCCCCAGGCTTCTTGCATTGAGAGAGACCACCTTCCACCTGTACCCATCCTTCTCCTTACTCTTCTCGTCCTTGGCCTGTGTCCCTCCTCCCGGTAGTCCGCACCCTTTCTGCTCCTTATTCTTACCAGGTGGTGGTACCTTCTGTATTACACTCAGACCACTCTACCCGCCCCCTTCCAGGGTTACTATGCCTCCGCCTTTACCTATATCTAGGGGGGTGAGCTCATTAGGCTGCCCTGTCCTGACCTTTCTACTAACCTCAGTCTTTTGGCCACCCCCCCCACTAGTTTAAATCCACCTTAGTATAGATATACCCCTCTAATCCTACCTTTAATACT
Source organism: Neoceratodus forsteri (assembly GCA_016271365.2). Lineage (NCBI taxonomy): Eukaryota > Metazoa > Chordata > Ceratodontiformes > Ceratodontidae > Neoceratodus > Neoceratodus forsteri. The sequence continues at coordinate 687,923,335 of CM028134.1, forward strand.
CCCCTCCCCTTTCTGCTCAAGTGTACCCTGTCTCCCACGTACAAGTCACTATTTCCCCAGACCCTAACCCAGTTAGTCACTAACCTATAATTTTTGGTGTGGCACCAATCCCTCAGCCCCTCGTTGAATTCCTCAATCCTACCCTTCCTCCCCATGCTTGCACATGGTACCGGGAGTACCTCCAAGAATGCCTCCAACTCCCCAACCCCCTCACACTGCCTGCCCAACTACTCGAACCTCCCCCTCACTACTTCCGCAGTCTCCCCTACCAAGTCATTTGTAGCCACATGCAACAGTAAGAAAAAATTACTCACCTTAGTAATGTTGTTTCTTCTAATGGAGTCTTGCTATATTATGACATATGCAGTGAGTCCCAACCTTCGAACTACTCCGGAGGTGAAAGAGTTAACTTTCCATGCAGGGCATGGAACCTTGAGCACGAGCTCGGTTGAAAACTCTGTCTGTTGTTCTTCAAACTCAAACTGTCAGATCTTCTGAGCAAAACTCACTAAGGTTCTGTGTGGAAACCGTGGCGATACACTAGCCAACTGGCTACTAAATATAAGAACACATCTTTCTTGGTCCCAAAACAAAGACTCAAGCCAGGGATCCAGAAAAATAAAACATAACACCCAAACACCCCAAAAGGAGGGGTGAAAATAAGGTGGGCATCTACCAAGTGCCAACATTACACTGCCCACCCACATCCCAAAGTAGAGGTTCTGAGAGGGCAGGCGGGGAGGTCATAATATAGCAAGACTCCATTAGAAGAAACAACATTACTAAGGTGAGTAATTTTTTCTTCAAACAACATGAAGTCTTGCTATATTATGACATATGCAGACTACACAGCAGTACCTCCATGGAGGAGGGACAGAACCTACTTAGGAAATAGGCTCTGAAGCACAGCTGTGCCAGACCGAGCATCACTCCTAGCCTGGATATCCAGGGAGTAATGCTTGGTAAAAGTGTGAACTGTTTTCCAGGTAGCTGCTTGACATATCTGTAGGATAGGGATGTCCCTGGCAGCAGCCAGAGACGCAGCTGTACTTCTGGTAGAGTGAGCCCTCAGGCCTGAGGGAGGAACCTTACCCAATTTCTCATAGCAAAATTGGATACAAGAGACAATCCACCTGGCAATGGATCTTTTACTGGCAGGTTTCCCTTTACCAACCTCACCATAAGTGAGGAACAGTTGGAGGAGTCAAACCTGTGACCCATGGTACGTTCTATGTAGTAACTGAGGGGCTCTTTTGACATCTGAACTGTGCAGTCTCCTCTGCCAGAGGAGGAATGGTCAGTGAAGTACACAGGAAGAAAATAGATTGATTAAGGTGGAAGTCTGAAACCACCTTGGGCAAGAACTTCCTGTTAGTCCTGAGGACCACCTTATCTCTATGAAAGGAGATAAAATCAGGTTCCACTGACAATGCCTGTAATTCACTTATCGCCTGGCAGAAGTGATGGCTACAAAAACACAGTTTTCAAGTCAAGTACTTAGCTCTGTTGAAGACAAGTGCTCAAAGGGGTTGCATAAGCTGAGCAATGCAAATATTAAGATCCCAGGCAGGGCAGGGGCCTGAAAGGGGGTTGTGTGAAGCAACCTTGAAAAACTTGGAGAATACAGGATGAGCTGAAAGAAGAGGTTTAGCTGCTGATAAGAAAGCAGACACGGCTGCCAGGTGCACTTTAGGGTAGCTGGTCTCAGCCCCAACGTATTCAAATGCACCATGTAATCCAGGACTGTGGGTAAGTCAGCAGATTCTGGGGAAATATGCCTGCCAGAGCACCAAATGGAAAATCTCTTCCATTTGGAATTATAAGTAGCCCTGGTGGAAGGCTTCCTAGAAGCCTTCAAGATATCCAATACACCTTGGGAGAGGTGTAGGTCAGCAAACTCTAACTCTTCAAGAGCCAGGCCTTGAGATTGATAGATTTGAGGTTCGGGTACCAAACTCTCCCCTGGGCACAGGTTAACAGGTTGTGATTCCTGGGAAGACACAGGGGAAGGTGGACTGCTAAGGACATAAGGAGTGGGTACCAGGGCTGCCTGGCCCAATCTGGAGCAATCAGGATCATCTTGCAGGGTCGAGATCTGATTTTGACTAGCACCTTGAAAAGAAGAGGGAAGGGAGAAAAGCATAGAGAAACTTCCCTTCCCAACTGAGAAGGAAGGCATCCAGGGGGACTGAGCCCAACACTGGGGGCCTGCAGCAAAAAAGGAGAAGTTGGTGATTGTCTGGGGCTGCAAAAAGATCTATCTGCGGAGTGCCCCATCTGGCAAATACTACCTCCAGTACTAGGGGATCCAGTGACCATTCGTGATGGCCCTGGGAAATCCTGCTGAGAGCATCTGCCAGGACATTGTCCTTGCCTGGGAGGTGAACTGCCGTAAGGGAGGTGTTCAGGGAATAAGCCAGGGACCACAACTTCATTGCTTCTGTGCACAAGGCCGTAGACCGAGTGCCTCCTTGCTTGTTGATGTACCACATTGTAGTGGTGCTGTCTGTTCTGACCTGTATGACTTTGTTCTGAACAGATGTGGAAAAAACTTGAAGTGCTAGAAAAACTGCTCTGAGTTCCAACAGATTGATGTGAAGCAGAGATTCCTGTGGGGACCACAATCCCTGGGTAGTGAGATCGCCCATGTGAGCTCCCCACCCCAAGAGGGATGCATCTGTAGTAAGGATTAAGGAGTGAGACTGAGGGGTGAAGGGAACCCCCTGTCTCAGATTGCTCTGGTCCTGCCACCACTGAAGAGCTTGGATCAGGGTTAGTCACTGGGATCAATTTGGTTAAAGGTCTCCTTTGAGACCAAAAGGCTCTCAAATGGAACTGGACGCCCTCATCTGAAATCTTGCTCCCTGCACCACTGCTGTAGAAGCAGCCATGTGCCCCAGGAGCTGCAGAAAATGCCTTGCTGGTCGAGAGACTTGCAGGGTGAAAGAGGAGGCCAGAGAGACCAGGGTCCTTGCTCTTTCCAGAGGGAGGAAGGCTCTGGCCTCTTTTGTGTTCAGTTCTGCACCTATGAGGGTGAGGACCTGGACAGGCTCTAGAACTGACTTTTGAAGACTGAGAAGGAAACCTAGAGATGTGAGCAGTTGCTGAGTTACCTGAAGGTGAAGTTTGACTTGTTCTGGAGACTGGCCTACTATGAGCCAGTCGTCCAGGTAAGGAAAGATGGCAATCTTGTGCCTTCTTAAGTGGGCAACTGCTACTGCCAGGCATTTTGTGAATACCCTCGGGGCAGAGGTGAGGCCGAAGGGCATTGCTCTGAACTGGTAATGGCCTGAGGGCAGTTCGAATCTGAGGTACTTTCGATGGGAGCTTCTGATGAGAACATGGAAGTAGGCATCCTTGAGGTCCAGGGACACTAGCCAGTCCCCTGGCCTTAGAGAAGGTAAAATAATTCCGAGTCACCATTTTGAATTTTGGTTTTAAAAGGTGCTTGTTTAGGTATCTGAGGTCCAGGATGGGCCGCCATTCTCCTGTCTTTTTTGGGGTAAGGAAGTACCTGGAGTACAACCCTTTGCCCTGGTGTAGGGGTGGAACCCTTTCCACAGCTCTGAGAACCAGGAGGGTAGAAACTTCTGTTTCTAGGGCAAGTACCTCTGATGGATTAGCAGGTGGAAGGGATCTGGTTCTCATCTTTGGAAATTTTTTGAAGCTGAGAACCAGTCCCTGGCTTATTACTTCCAGGACCCACTTGTCTAATGTTAAAGACTTCCAGTCCTGGACAAAGTAAGCCAGCCTGCCCCCTACAGGTAGAAGAGAATCGGCCCTGGCCACCCCATCAGGGTGCCTACTTGGCAGGGGCTTTGGGCTGAGGGGTGGAAGCAGGCTTGCTTGCACCCGTCTGTCTCTCCTCTAAAGAACCCCCTCTGGGCATAAGCAGAAGAGGAGGCCTGGACTTGGTAAAAAGGCCTATGAAAAGGCCTACCCCTGCCCCTGGGAAGCTGCCTTTGAGGAGTGGCCTGCCTTTCCTTGGCCTGTGCACTCCTATAGGTGGTCCTATATTCATCCATTTTCTTCATGTAATTCTCTGTCTGCTCCCCAGAGAATTCCCCACAACAGGAAAATCCATGGCCTTAGACTGGGTATCCTGTGACAGGGTAGTACATCTGAGCCAAGCCATTCTGCGAAGTGCCACAGATGTAGCCATGACCCTTGATGACACATCATTAGAGTCTACTGCAGCATGAAATTGCACCTTGGATGCTTCAATACCATCCACAGCCGACTGTTCCAGCTCCCTGGCAGCTGGTCAGGGACCTGTTTTGCCAGGGCCAGCACAGTATCCCATCTGGATTTCTGGTACCTAGCAGCATAAGCCATATTATTTGCCTGTCTGAGTCCCAAAGATGCTGCCATGTACTGTTTCTTTGCCGTGGCATCAATCCTCCTGGAGTCCTTTTCAGGGGGGTGGGAAGCTAGAGGAACATTTGCCTTGTCACAGGCTGCAGCCTACATTACCCCCACATGGCTGCATTGCTGTGTGAGGAACTCCGTATCAGAGCCTGATAATGTATATCTCTTGTCCATCCTTTTATCAACAGAAGGTATAGTGTGAGGAGTTTTTAGAATTTTTACTGTCTGTTTCCGAAAAGATTTATGCAAAGGAATAGATAGTCTCCTAGACTCTGGAATATCCATCATTTCTACATAATCAGGCTCCTCCTGGTCATCAACAGCTTCCTCAACAGGGAGCTGGAGAGTTTCAGCAACTTTCTTATAGAACATAAAATGAGAAGGAGACTCAGGTAGCCTGGGGGGAGAAACCCCTGATGGTCTGTCTAGAGAGATGTCCGGTTCAATGGGCACATCCAGTCTTTCAAAGCCACATTCACTCTCCTCATACTCCTCTTCCCCCTCCTCTGGTTCATAAAAATCCTCAAAATCATAATCTTGAACCGGTGGAACCGGCCGAACCGAGCGCTTCCCTGATGGTGTCGGTTCAGTCGGAACCGGGGAAAGTGACTGGACAATTTGAATTGCTTTAGCTATTTCCTCAGCGTTTGGAGAAAGAACTTTTGGCTCCCCACTAGCTGACTTCCTAGCCTTTTAGTTGGAACCGGCTCCTCAGAGCTGCCTCTTCGTATTGCCGAGTATCGCCTGGTCAGAGGCCTGCCTCCAGTTCTGGTTGGGACCGAACGGGCTGGCCATCCGGTCAGCGGAATTTTGGCCTCCCTTTCCTGAGCCTACCAACTCTCTTTCTCACGGTGGCAGCAGGAAAATTCTTACAAATCTGGCAGTCTGCATTGAGGTGGTCAAGCCCCAGACAATATACACAGGTGGTGTGTGGGTCAGCCTTAGCAAAGGCTTCCCAAACACCACAGTGCTGAAACCCAGTGGGCCCGGTTTTTCTTTTGGGTTTCTCAGACATAGTGCCAGCCTAACCAAACTTGCCCGTTTATGGCAATCCGTCAGGCAAGACTCTCTTATTGGTTTCCAACCGTGTCACGGGTCGTGGAAAAAACCGTAATGAAATCCGTTTTTTTTAGAACCGATAAGAACCGGAAACCGCACTCTAATGAAGGACTAGTGAAGTTTGAGAATAAACTGATCGGTTCAAACCGAACCGAAAAGCGTTTACAAGTTCCACACACGGAATAAAATAAATGTAAGCCTATCTATTACTTACAATACCACAGACAGAGCTTGAACCGACCAGTTGCGGTTTAATTTCGGTCAAAAAACCGATAAATTAAAACTTTTTAACCGACAAACGAACCGAGCAGAAGGAGAAATCTCCAGAGCGACTGTTCAGTGAGGCGGAGTAAAGAATCTGACAGTTTGAGTTTGAAGAACAACAGACAGAGTTTTCAACCGAGCTCGTGCTCAAGGTTCCATGCCCTGCATGGAAAGTTAACTCTTTCACCTCCGGAGCAGTTCGAAGGCTGGGACTCACTGCATATGTCATAATATAGCAAGACTTCATGTTGTTTGAAGTAGGTGCTCAAATTCTGACAACATAAAAATATGATACACACGAGAAAGCCAAGCGATAGCTTAGGGTAACAGAAGCGTGCCAATTGGAGCGGTCACGTTAAGGTCAACCCCTGTGGAGCCCAGGTAAATGAGCAATTGCGTAGGGTGGCAAACTGGTCAGAGTAGAGGCCTAGGTAAGCTAGAGCCTGAGGGTATGGATTAGGAGGGGAGATGAAAAGGCAATGTATGCAGTGAGGCTAGAAGGATTTGGCAGGAGCAGGTAAGGGTTGTGATGACACATAGCAGAGAGGAGAGAGATAAGTGTGAAGTGGCATTACAAATGGTAGAGAGGAGAGCATTCCACAGTTGAGGACAGTGGAAGGAATAGGTGGATTGGCCAGTGGTGGTAGCTTGGTGGGGGATAACGAAGGATCTTAGGTCAGAGTTGTGGAGGTAGTAGGTGCATATGGAAACAGCAGAGATAGAGTATGAGAGCTAGGAGGGAAGGTTACCAGACCAGAATTTTGCCATGAAAGTGGCAGTATGGGATAGATGTCTGGACTCCAGAGATGGGTGAAAAAAGTGCTTTATACAGGTCACAGTGATGAGTGTGAAGGGGGCAAGACAGAATAAAGTGGTAAAAGGAGTTGTAAAGGGTGTTCAGCCTGGCCAGTGTAGTTTTAGGTGCGGCAATGTAGACTATGTCAGCACAGTCAAAGGTGGGGAGTATAATTTTCTGCACTATTGCCCTGCGGGCATTTCATGGAATGCAATCCTTGTTCCTTGGCGTGTAGGTTCTTTTGGGTAGCATTCACATGTGCCGAAAAGTCCAAATGATGGTCAAGCCAGATCCCAAGGTAATGAAAGGTAGTGACAGTTTCAATAGGTGTACCAACCAGGGTGTGGAAGACAGGAGGGGATTGCTTAAACATACTGAGTGATCCCCTGGAAGAAACATAATTACTATGGTTAATAATTTTTTCTTCAAATCCCAGGAATCACTCAGTATGCTTAACAAATGCAGACTACCAAGCAATACCTTTGGAGATAAGGCAGAGACCTGTGTGGGGAAAAAGGCTCTGCAGAACTGCTGTGCCAAACCTGCCATCACTTCTGGACTGTATGTCTAAGCAGTAGTACTTGGTGAATGTGTGAACAGTTTTCCATGTAGCTGCTTTGCAAATTTCCATTAGGGCTATGTCCCTTGCTGCAGATACTGATGCAGCTGTAGCCCTGGAAGAATGTGTTTTGAGGCTCAGGGGTGGCAGCTTACCAATGTTGCTGTAGCGTGTAATGGTTCTTCTAGATGCTGGTTTACCTTTACCCACCTCACCATAAGTGAGGAACAACCGAGTAACCTCTGGCCTATATGCTTTGGTCCTATCAAGGTAGTGGCTAAGTGCCCTCTTGACATCCAGGCCATGCAATCTCCGCTCTCCTAAGATGGAGTTGGCAGTGAAAATGACTGGTAATGCAATGGATTGGTTCACATGGAAATCTGACACTACTTGAGGTAGGAATTTCCTATTAGTCCTAAGTACCACCGTATCCCTGTGAAAAGAGATACAGTTCAGATCTGTGCACAGGGCCTGAAGTTCGCTTATTTGTCCAGCTGAGGGGATGGCTACTAGGAAAACAGTTTTCCTGGTAACATACTTTAACTCTGCAGTTGTCATGGGCTCAGATGGGAGCTCCATTAGCCTGGCAATGCAACTGTTCAAATCCCAGGCCAGCACTGGCTCTCTCAAGGGAGAATGAAGGTGAAGGAAACCTTTGTAAAACTTCCTGACGATAGGGTGAGATGCCAAGGTGTTGTAACAATAGGTCTAAATACCAATTTCTTATGGGCACTTAACTAAGCCTCCACCTGTCCTGGATTACCGCAGAATTGTTGGCCTGCCTTAGGGAAAGGGACTGTGACTGGAAGAAACACAAAGCATCTCAGCTTCCTAGTGATTATGCTTTCTACCGCCAGCTTCAAAACTCTTGCACCAAAACCACTAGATTAGCCAAGTCAGAATATTTTAAATCTGCTTTCCTAACTAATATAAACTCACCCTCCAAATTCTGGAAAGTGGTCCATGCCTTCTTCACACATCCCTCCCAGTCCCCGTCCCCAGTGCTCAAAATAAAAAATTCCCTTGTGACTGACCCTTGCTCCGTGGCTGAGGAATTTAATTCCTACTATACCTCATGTGCCAAGACCCTTCTAAACTCCCTTCCCACTCCCTGCCACATTCCCTCATCTTTCACCTCTGTCAACCCTCCCCCATTAGTTACCTAACCCTTCTCTTTCTCCCACATTACCACTGTTGAAACCCTAATCGCCCTCCTCTCTCTCAACCCTTCAAAAGGTGCCTCTCCTGACGAACTCAATCCTAAGCTCCTCTTCTCTTGGCCCCAGCTATTGCCTATCTCCTCTCTACTATTCTAAATCTCTCTTTTTCATCTGCCTCAGTCCCCTTGTCATGGAAACATGCGGTAGTTCTCCTACTTCTTAAAGGTGGTGACCCCACATCCCCCTGTAACTATCGTCCCATTTCCCTCCTTCCTACCCTTGCTAAACTCCAGGAACACTTGGTTCTTGCTCAGCTTACTACCTTTCTTTCTGACTCCTCCTTCTTCATACCATTCCAATCTGTTTTTGGAAAAAAACACTCCACCACTACCTCCCTACTCAGGTTCACTGATCATCCTTACAGGGATGGAAAATGGCCTTATCACTACAGCCATTTTTGTCAACCTCGCAAAGGCTTTTGACTGTCTCCCACACCCTTCTTCTGGATTCCCTTTCTGCTGCTGGCCTGTCTACTGTGGCCACAAACTGTTTCAGGGCTTATCTAACTGGCCGAACTCAATCAGTCAGGATCGTGGACTCCATCTCCCCTCCTCTCCATGTCAGCACAGGAGTCCCTCAGGGCTCACTGCTCAGTCCCCTGCTTTTCTCCATCTTCCTAAATGACCTTCCCTCAGTCTGCTCTCCTTCCTCCTTCATCCACATGTATGCTGATGATACTGTCTTGTATGCATCCGGCACATGCTCCTCTGATGTTACATCCAGTGTTCAGCATGATTTTGACCAAGTTCAGCACTGGTTTGCTTCCCATCAGTTCTTCCTTAATGCCAAGAAGACAGTCTCCACGACCTTTGGCACTAGGCAGAGACTCTCACGGCTACGTGGCTTGTCCTCTTTCCACACCCTGGATGGGACTATTCTTGAGGACACTACCTCATTTAGATACCTTGGGATTTGGTTGGACCAACACCTCAACTTCTCTGGACACATAGACACCATCCTGAAAACACTGTGCCTTAAGCTTAGCGCCTTGTTCTGGAACCGTAGCAGCATCCCTCTTACAGCTAGACATGAACGCGTCCAAAAGATGATTCTCCCCATTTTTGACTACTGTGATGTAGTCTATGGTGCAGCTCCCAAATCCTCCCTGGCCAGATTGGACACTCTCTTTAACCCTATCTGCTGTTTCGCTCTTGATGCTCCCTCTCGTTCTCACCACTGTGATCTCTGTCATGCTTTGTCCTTTCCCACCCTGGCAAATAGACACCTCTCCCATTGCGTCAAATTGACCTCTAAATTCTGGCTTGGTGAACTCCCTCCCTACCTCTCCTCATCTCTCTCCATCCCTCCCCCACCCTCCCACTCCTCACATCCTATGACTCTCGCACTTTGGCTATCCACTGTTGCTCTACTCTCATTGGTCAGTCTGGATTTGCCTGCCGGTTTCTTAAAATCTGGAACTCCTTCCCCCCTCAAATAATGTCACTCTTCCTCCTCATACTCCCTCAGCTCTGCCCCCCATAACTATCTCTCCTCTAGCTGTTCCTGTTAAAATCCTCCCTAACTTCTCTCTCTTTACCCAGTTCCTATTCTATATTAATCCCCTCCTCTAGCCCTCCTTTCCTCCACCGTCCTCCCCACCTCCCCACATCCCCCAAATATCCAGCCTTCCATCTAAATTCTCCTACAGTCTCTTCCTGCTATCTCTCCCTCTCTTCTCCAACTTGCCTACTCACTTCCTCTTTCTCCTCCAACTTGCCTGCCCCAGTCCCCTTGCAGGATCCTAACATCCTAGAGGGTGAATGGGTTTAACCTCCTCCACAGTGCAATCTCATAAAAATAAAGCACTTGCCCATCTTCCTCCCTCCCCTAGGGTTTTTTTGTTGGGGCTGCATTATTTCCCATGGGGCTACACTCAGACTGGAGTTGAGGGCCCTAAGCTGCTGAGTAGAATCCCCTGGCAGACCTTGACAGATGTTGGTTTCAATTTAGATTTGGGTTTCCCCTCGTTTTATACTGGAGATATACGCTGGATTCCTCTTGCTTCTACCTCTACTTCAGTTTGGTTAAGTGTGGTTTGGTTCTGGTTCTTTTGTTTGATTTTATGGTTGCCTATTCCCTGTTTTGGACTCTGTGACACCTGTACTTCATTGGTGAAGATTCCTGGAACTAACTGCACCCTTCTCTGGATTTAAAATTTTGACTTTTTGGATGCCTGGGTGGTGAGAGGACCTTGGCGTCCATATATTTATTTATTTTCCTTTCATATATCTATGTTAAAAGTTTTATGATTCTATTTCTGTGGATTGAAATTTTTTTTTTGGCAGTGAGAGTGCCAAAAATACCCTATCTGCCTGGTCGTGAGAGGACTGGGGAGGGGGTAAAACTTCATTATTCATACGTTATTTTGTCTATTTGTGATTGTTTGTCTGGGCAGTGAGAGTGCCTAAATTGCACGTCTCCTGACCGTGAGAGGGTTGGGTGGGTAAGTTTTATTATTTTATTTTTGTATGTTATATATGTGTGAGGGGGGATTGTAGTGGCTCCAGATTTAAGTAGAGGAGTGACTCTATTAGTCAATAGGGGATAGGGTGGTGTTTTAAATTGTATTTAATTATATATAGGGTGGGTTAGCTGAGTAATTGTGGGATTTGTTTTATTTTAACTTGTTTTATTATTGTGGATTTTTGAATATTATTGTTCTGGCTGGGGTTGGGCGATAATGCGATTGGGTTTGTTTAGTGAATTTATAATTTGTTGTTGTCGCCGCAGAATGTGTTAGATGCCAACCCCCACAGTTGTGCGCTACTCATCCTCTAACTTTCATGCCATTTGCCCTTTTTATACTCCCCCTCTCCAGTCTGAGACCTACCAGAGCTGTAGAGCACTGGGCATTACACTTAGGAGAGGGAGGAGGGTGGGGGTTATGAACAGTGGAGGATGTACGAGGGGGGTCACTGAATTGGGTTGGTCGGATCCAGAATATGCCCTGGGACGAAATGGAATCCGGACCATGGTCCGCCATGTCTGGTGCCCATACCCAAGGGCACTACTGAATGTGGTCGACAGATGGCCCGGGTGGCCCGCGAGGTTCGTCCAACTTGGGCGGTGTTGTGCAATGCCAGGTCCATTAAGAATAAGACTGCAATTATTGCAGATCTTGTTGGGACGGTGGACCTGGCTTGCATGACTGAGACCTGGTTGGATGAAAATTCTGGCCCAACTGTGGAGGCTATGGCTCCAGCTGGGTACTCAGTGATACACCGCCCGAGATTGGATTGCGGCGGGGGGGGGTGCGGTCTGTTTCAAGACCGAACTAGGCCTCATGGGGGTATCAGTTGAGGAGGTTGAGTCCTTCGAGTGTACAGTAGTAGCAGGTGTAGGTTATCGAATCGCTCTCATCTACTGTCCACCCGGTGATAAGAAGCGATTCCTTTAGGAAGTGGCGGACTTCGTCATCGACACAGTGTTTGAGTCACCCAGATTGATGGTTCTGGGTGACTTCAACACCTGGGTTGATGACGAACTCTCTCAATTTGGGTAACACTTCCTCCAGTTAATGACATATCTGGGCCTTACACAGGTGGTTTCCACTGCTACTCATAAACATAGACACTCTTTGGACTTAATCTTCCTCTTAGGGATCGAAACATCTGACGTGGGGGTGGAACCAGTTGGGTGGTCCGATCACTACACCATGGGATTTAATTTTAGCACCCCTCCCAGAAGGCCTACCCCTGTAGAGATGGTTAGGTACCGCCCTTTACGGGATACTAATTCCCATGGCCTTGCAGCGGTCCTTGACCTCTTGTCCCCTGTGTTGGTAAGCAATGATCCAGAGACCCTCGTGTCAGCTTATAACACAGCTGTTACGGTGGCTCTGGATTCCATTGCTCCAGTCTGTGTTCGTCCTCTCTCCCTTCACCCCAAGTACCCGTGGTTTGATGGGACTTTGAGGGAGATGCGGAGACAGGGTTGAAGGTTAGAGCATTGCTGGCAAAAGTCTGCCCTTGATGCCGACCACCTTAGATTGATGGACCATTATTCAGTCTATCAATCTGCAATCACCCGTAAGAAGGCAGAATTCCTGTCCGGGGAGATTGCAGCTGCTCAGAATCGACCAGCTCAGCTATTTCGAACTGTGGACAGACTGTGCAACCCAGCCTGCCTGAATGTTCGGAAAGCCTTTTCGCAATTAGAGTGCGACGAGCTTGCGCGATTCTTTGCAAATAAGGTGGCTGACATCAGGGTGGTACTGCAGCCAACACACTCTAGGGGTGTTGCTGCTGATCAGTACAGGGTCACTGTACCTCAGTTTTCCTGGGGTACCTTCAGTCAACTGGAGTTCATGGATGTCATGAGGATTATCCAGAGTGTGCGCCCTACGTGCTGCAGTTTGGACCCTGGACCGACCTCCCTAATTTTGGGTTGTAGTGACATCATCGATCCAGTCCTGGTGCAGATAGTCTGGTGCTCCTTGGAATCGGGAGAGTTTCCTAGCTCCCTGAAAGAAGCGGTGGTGACACCACTCTTGAAGAAAGCTACCTTGGACCCAGACTGTTTCACAAACTACAGACCTATCTCTAACCTTCCCTTTGTTGGGAAGGTGATTGAGAAAGTAGTGGCAGCACAGCTGGAGGACCATTTAACCATCCATGACATCTATGAACCCCTCCAGCCCAGTTTTCGTAAGAGACATAGTACCGAGACGGCGCTGGTTCGGGTGCTCAATGATCTCCTAATGGTGACAGAGCGGAAGAGCCATTTCATCTTGGTTCTTCTGGATCTTTCTTCATCTTTTGACACCGTGGATCACATGGTGTTGATAGGATGCCTGAGGCATACTGTATCTGTGGAATGTCGGGGACAGTCCTCAGATGGTTTACATCATTTCTCACGGGGAGAACACAAAGAGTTGTATCTGTGTTTTTTTTCTTCAGGCCCAACTGCTTCGTCGTGTGGGGTGCCTCAGGGTTCTGTGCTGTCACCCATGTTATTCGCGGTGTATATGGTACCCCTCAGAGACATTGTAAGAAGGCATGGGCTGAGGTTTCACTGTTACACAGATGATACCCAGCTCTGCCTCTCTTTCGCACCCGACCAGGATGGAGCTCTCTTGGTCTTTAACAACTGTCTGAAAGAAATCCAGGAGTGGATGGAATCTAGCTAGCTGAAGTTGAACTCGGAAAAGACTGAGGTACTGGTTGTGGACCCGGGTTGCCAGATGGGGGGGTTGGGTGTGGGTGCATCCTCCGGAATTCATCTTGGCTGCATCTCTCTCCTGACCTCTAAACGGGTGCGTAACCTGGGTGTAGTTTTTGATGACGGACTAACCCTACATTCGCAGGTGTTGGCTGTTGTCAAGACTTCCTTTTACCATCTTAGGAATATCACCAGGGTTAAGCATCTGGTTCCGTCTGGTGACCTTCCAACCTTGGTCCACACCTTTGTGTCCTCGTGCTTCTATTACTGCAACTCCCTTTATCTAGGGTTTTCTGGGGTTGAAATCCATCACCTGCAGCTGGTGCAGAACGCAGCAGCCCGGCTTTTGATGGGTTCTAGTCGTTCCTGCCATATTACCCTGGTGCTGCGCGAAATGCACTGGCTGCCAATACAGTGGCAGGTCACCTTTAAAGTTGGTTTACTGACTTAAAGCCCTGCATGGACAGGGCCCAGACTATCTGAAAGAGCTTCTGGTTCCTTATTGCCCTGGTCGATCACGCCACTCGGCCGACGAGGGGTTGTTATAGATTTCAAGGGTGAATCTGAAGTCATCTTGTTCAAGAGCTTTTCCTTATGCAACCCCCACCCTTTGGAATTCTCTACCCTGTCGGTTAAGGGAATGCACATCTGTAGAGGTATTTAAGAAGGGCTTAAAAAGCTTTTATGGATAATTGAAGTTTTTATTGAATTGTTCATGATTTTCAGTCGTATTGTTTTGTTATTGGATTTTATATTAACTGTTTTTAAATTGTTAGGTGCCTTGGAATTGGAAAGGCGCTTTATAAATAAAATTATTATTATTATTAATAATCTTTTTGTCTCTGAGTATTAATTCTGTAACTATATTGTACTCTGATGCACTGTGCCTCATGAACCTGCCTGCACTACTTGTTTTTAGTCCAGTCTTTCTCAGCTCCTGTATTATATATATTTCATCAATCTTAACATACTGTATGTAAGCTTCACCCCTTCATTCCCTCCCCTCTGCACTTCAGACAATGCTTTCTACCTGCTGTTTACCAAGCACAGTTAGTCGGTCCCTGTAAAATTGTATGTATCTCTGTACACTATTGCTTAATTTTTGCTACCAAATGTTATTGTTTGTTTTCTGTTAAATTGTTATGAATTTCTGTTTCCATTCTCATTGTACCCCCTTCCCCCAGGTTGCACCAGGAGACAAGCAACTTGTTGTTCAGTGTGTCTTCCTAGTGAAACATTTCAATAAATAAATAATTTAGCCCCGTGTCATAAAATGTGCATAAATTATATAAGCAATTGTAAAACTGGCTCAAATCTTACTTTTACACCTATTACATGCAGTTCTGGATAACCAACAAAAATGTTTCTGTCACACCCACATGTAATATGTAGGAAAAAATAGATTTTATTTGTCCCTGCACAATTCTTCTAATTACTAATCATTTGCATAAATATAAAACATTGTAAACATAATGAAAAATAATGTAAACAAAACAACAAAGGTTTTAGAAAATCAAACAACAAAGAAAAACAAAACATGAAGCTTGCAGTTTTGGTAACGTTTGCAAACAGTAAAATTGTTCTTGTACAAAGATTTTAAATAGCTTTGTTTAATCAGTATTTTAAACTTCTCTTTTGTAACTTATTTAAATACTCTTTCTTTGGCAAAAATGTTTATCATTATTTACATTTAAGCTTAAACTATCTACCTATGCTTCTGTATTTAAGAAATTAATTTTCCTTACAACCTCCCAGCTAAGCCCAAGTAGAATATTATGAAAATTAATTAAAATAATACTCAGACATCTGGTTAGCTGTGGAGTCTGATTTCTCCCTTAATTTCAGAATGTTGGTGAAAATCCTTCTTTCCCTGGATACAAAAGTTATTTTAGTGACTGGATTTTGTGGCTGCTTCTGTTTTTACACTTGTGTCCACTGGAACCCTGGACTTTGTACCCATAGGTTGTCAACACAGCACTGCAGACTTGCTTCTTGGCTGATGGGCATCAATAGGCAGTCTCTGTCCTTGTTTAGGTTTTGACAGGAACTTCAAAACATTACTTCAATCAAAATGGCCATTACACAAACAGAAGTCTCTTTTTTTTTAACTCAGTTTTTATTGTTATTTAGTCCGGGCATCAAATTACAAGTCTACATGTAATTATACATATGAGCAGTCATACAATTTTCAAATTCACATCAGAGAGTGACAGTGCAGCTTCTATCACTTATTCAAAACAAAGCTAGTGATCTAAGTATATAGTATTAATTCTGTAAAAAGCTGAAGTCTAAACAAAATTACTGTATCCAATCTGTTGGACTCTGTTTCCATCAGGCACATTTATATAACTGTAAGCAAGATGGGATCTATGAGTTGTGCATGATCTGACCGGGCCAACATCATATCCCCCATGCCCTCCCTTCCTATGGAACAAAGGTAGGCCTGTGTTGGGAAATATATAGTAACCATGGGGTCCATTTAGCCATGAGAGAGGGAGTGGTGTTATTTAAGGCTACAGTCATAGACTCCATTCTATAAATATCACAGATTGTATCTTCCCGCTTTTCTTTGGATGGGGAGTGATTTGTAACCATAGTCTGGTTATAACTTTCTTAGCAGCGGTGAGTAATATGCTAAGAAGGTAGGATTGGCATATCTGTATAAAAGGTTTAGGGAAATGAAGTAATAGTGCTATATCTGGGTTCACAGGACCCAGAGAGGGAAAAAGTTCCAATACTGTATCCTCTACCTCCCTCCCGAAGTGAACGATGGCTGGACAGAATCAGAGAATGTGAGCATGTGTGGCCACTTCACAGCCGCATTGTCTCCAACATGATGAGTCTCCCAAGGAAGAGTATTTGGCTGTGATTTGTGGAGTGCGACAAAAGCAAATTGCTACCTTCCAGCTGAATTCTCGCTAGCCATAGGAATATGTTACCTTGTGTTGTTGCTGCCAGATTCTGCTCCAGTCCTCCAGGGAAAGGACCATCACCAGGTCTGCCTCCCATGAGGCCTGGGTTCCCTTGAGTAAAGATGTTGGAGATGTCAAAACAGCTTTATTTATCCTTTAGAGTAAGTGTGCGGTGACCATTCCCCCTTAATCTGTACCAGCAGTGGGAACAATGGGGGTATTTCTGCTGACGATATGTCCAGTCCCAGGACAGCTGAGAGATAGTGTCGGATTTGGAGGAATTTATAAAAATTCCTCTGAGGGATGATAAATTCAGTCTGCAACTGGGTAAATGATTTGAATATGCCATTCACATAGAACTGGTATGTGTGTTTCAAACCTCTCTGAAACCATCCCCAAAACCCTGAGTCAAGCCCAGCTGGGGCAAACACAGGATTAAGTGTTGGGATGCCTAGCCACATTGCTCCTTTTTGTTGTTCAGTTGTTTTAAAAATCACCCCCAGCAGCAGAGCAAGGATCTAGTAAACAAAGATTGTGTGTATGGGGTTGTCTCCTGGCATGTCTGAAAGACTACCGAGGAGTCCAAGGGTGTTTTAGATAACTCTCTTTCTATCTGTACCCATTGTGGGGTGGGGTGATATATATCAAGCCAGCGTGAGAGATGTGTCAGTACCACTGCGAGGCAGTAATTATATATATTAGGAAGGGCTACGCCTCCTTTGTCCTTGGAGAGCTGTAGTTTTTTAAAAGCTATCCAGGGCCTGTCTCCAAGCCAGAGATATGAAGAAATAAGTTTATTCCAGTAGTGAATTACTTGATTGGATGGAGGGGATGGGATGTTTTGCAATAAATATAACAGCCAAAGTAGGATGTTCATTTGAACTGATTGTACTATATTAAGGATATCTTCTTTAAGTTGGTCAAATAATGCCTTGAAATTTAAGGAAAATATCTTGGTAGAGTCCAATGTCAGCTCTACCCCTAAGTAAGTGATATGAGATTTATCCCATTTATACGGATATTTCTGTTTGTCTTGGTCCGTAAGGGGATTATGTATCGTTAAAACCTCAGTTTTATTCTGGTTTATTTTGTATCCTGTAATTCGCTCAATCGACTTCAGACTTTTGCCCAGTGCCACCAGTGATGTAGTTGGATTAGTAATATAAAGTAAGAGGTTATCTTCATAATATGCAATTTTGTGTTGTATGGATCCAATTGTGTATCCCGTAATTGGTGTAGCTTGATGCAGATATTGAGCTACAGGCTCCATGTATAAGGCAAACAAGTACGGGGAGAGAGGACATTCCTGCCCAGTACCCCGGACCAGAGGGAATCAGGTTGAGTGGGAGCCATTTATTTTGACTGTGGCCTTGGGGTTGGTATATATACCTTTGATATTGTTTAGAAAATGTCTCTGGGAAGCCAAATTTCTTCAGGGCAGCCTGTAGAAACAACCAGGAAATGCGGTCAAACTCCTTTTGTGCATCTAAATTTAAGATTAGTAGTGGGGATTTAGTGATGTGGGCATGATTAAGTATATATGTAGAGTCCGTTTAATATTGTCTGTAGTGTTTCAAGTTTTTATAAAGCCAGATTGATCTGGGTGTACTAGAAGGGGCGAGATGTCATCCAGTCTATGTGCTAATATGCTGGTATATATCTTATAATCTTCATTTAACACTGAAATCGGTCTGTAAGAATCACAGGCTTGGAAGGGTTTGTTAGGTTTAAGGATAGCCAAAATAGAGGCTTGTTTCTGCGAAAAAGAATGTGAAGCTTCCGCACAGCTACTCTGTAGGGTATCTAGCAGTACTTCCTTAATCCATGGAAAAGAGGCCTTGTAGAATTCAGCTACGTAGCTGTCTGGCCCTGGGGATTTACCATTTTTTAAATCTCTTATTGTAATGGAGAGTTCTTGAATTGTGATTGGGTTAGCTAAGATGTCGATATGCTGTTGAGTGAAAGAAAGCAGTTTAAGATCTGCCAGGAAGTTTGCAATTTTGTCTGGGTCCGGTGGATGGGGCTCCAAGTACAAATCTTTGTAGTATTGTCTAAAAAAACTCCAGTATTTGAGCAGCCAAATGTACTTGTTTCCCTGTTTGTGGGTCTTTGATCTTGGTTAATGTAATTATCTGTGTCTGTTTTCTAAGGTGATACGCCAGTATGTGTGATGCGCGTGCCCCACCCTCATAGTATTTTTGGTGCAGCCAGGCCAAAGCTTGTTCTGTATTTTTATTAAGGAGGTTTTGAATTTCTTGTTGGAATGTGGGTATTTGGTCTGACAACGACTGGTCTCCCTGCATGTGAGCCATTTGAAGAAATTTTAATTTCTCCTGGAGTTCCCGCAGGTGGATCTCTGCCTGACATTTTTTCTTAGCAGCAAATGCTATTATGTGGCCTCTAAGGACTACTTTCAGAGTGTCCCAGAACAGTTGGGGGGAGATTTGAGGGGAGGTATTATCTTTAATAATCACAGGAACTTTTTTCCTTTAGAAGTTCATTAAAGGATGGATCCCTCAGGAGTGTGGATTAAAACACCACTGGATATTCTTGCGTTCCTGGCAAACAGTAGTCGTTACTGCACCATAATTTGGAAGGTTCTGCTGTGAAGAGTTTTTCTTTTTTAGATTGGCTTTGCTGCAGTTCCTCTTTCCTTCCATGCTCGAACCTCAGGCTTTTGACCTCAGCACTGCTGGTCCAAACATCACCAGGCAGGCTTGGCTCTTGGCCTAGGCTCAAAACAGTAAGACAAACAACAGCATTACCAGGTCCACAGACACAGATCCTTACAGCATGGTACATAGGCAAGAACTGGGCTGGATTTTCCAGTGTATGGCTTTATTACCTTTGGTTAGAGCATCATCCTGACATAATTTCCTGCAAATTTTACCAACTTTAATTGGACTTTGCAAATGATGCAAGAGGAGGGCCTTCACCTTTTCCAAGGACTGACCCTGTGTTCAGAGTTTACTTTTTAAACTTAAAATAACTTTTCTTCATAACTTTTGGATATTACAAAATGCAGTATTCATATAAAAATGTTTTGGACTCTGCATACAATCTGGAGTCTTTTAAGATGTTTCTCATGTTTATAGGACAACTATTTCCTGAGATAAGTTAATAGTGATCATAACTCTAATTCTCAGCAAAGTCTTTTAAAAACAAAGTGATACTTTTGTTTTTTTATGTCCTAGGCTCCAAAACTAAGCAGGTCTCTCTCACATCCAAGTTTAAGACAGTTCTTAAAAGCATAGACTTCCACTGTAGGCAAATGGTTTTCCTTCTTCTTCCAAGAAAACACATTCATCAAGCTGTCAGCTTTGTTTACTTCAAAATGTTTTAAGATGGTTTATTTCTGTTTAGCAACAAGTTGCACACACAAAAATTGTATCTTTAGACTTGTCATGATGCCATCTTCGACTTAAGATCAAACTTGATATGCTTACTTTAAAGATTATTGATATAAGGTAACTCATCAAATATCTCACTTTCTCAAGTTATATGTTTCAAATTTAGCCAGTCAACAGGTTTAGACAGTCTTATTTTACTGTATAAGTTTTATGTTGGCAGCATCAAGGATAGTTTTGCAAGAAACAAATGCCTTTCTTTCATATTAAAACATAGAGCAGTTTAAATTCAGGTTCTCGGTGGTGCCAGCCTCAAGCTAACACAGAGACCAGCTGCACTTTGTCAGCTATCACGTTTCCATGGTAACTATCTCTGAGCTGGAGCTCAAAATTGAAACTTAAGTTTGTAGAAGCTCTGTCAAGGGGACAGTTTCAGGATATCTACCTGCTGTACTGAAGAGTTATAGATGTTATGTCCCTTTTTTATTTAGGCAGGGTGAACTGGAAAGAAGTTTTAAAACTAGACCTTTTTTCCCTCAACTTTGAAAAACCTCTCTTCAGCAGAAGTTTTTGCAGGCAATTTTTTTTCTTTCTGGCAATTTATGTAGACAAAATTAAACCAGTTGTCTCTGTATTATACCCCAATTACCTACATTAATAAGCACTTATAAAGAATATAAAATAGTAATTATAAAATAATGCAAAATAATAAAATATTTTATAACTAAGGGTTTGCACCCACATTTCCCCCTTTTGAATTACAAATTCACCCGATAATGCATTTTCTAATTCAAAACAGTAATTCTACTATATGGGTATATAGTTTAAGCATCACAGAGAAAACAAAACACAGAACACAAAGTTGCATCATCATGTGGTAACTTATGACATCGTTAGTGCATGACATCATCACATGTGACATCATCAGATGTTACAGCACCAGATGTGGCATCATCAGATGTGACATCACTGGAGATGTACATTTATGCACAGAAATATATACAAGTACTACATGAACAAACATGATTACAACTATGTACACTTTTCCTTTAACTGCTTTAACATTTTTCTTTTACATTGTTTCAGACACTTTACATTTTATAACAAATTAACTCTTTGTTCACCATTTGCGCATATCATTATTACAATTAAACTTTTCAGTGTAACTATTGTTCATTATTTTCACTTTTACATAATCTTATACCTTTTTAACCTTTACTATTACAGTACGTGTAAGGCCAGTAGGCTATTTTTGTTAACTTTTCTTAAGTTCTGTCCCCCACATGTGCTGAATGTGCTACTCATCTAGGCCTTTGTAACCTTTACCAGTTTTTACCAAGATATCATTCCTTGATTGGAAGTTACTTTTTTGGTAGCAGTTGGATTTAAGTTTACGGTCCTTTTGTAGACTACTTTTAGTAATCATAGTTACACTGGGATTTTTTTTTAATGAAATTACTAAAGTTTTCTACTGTTTTGTTACCTTACTGTACTTTTACTGAATCAAAATTGGATTTTTCACTTTTTTTGTACATTTTTGTACATTTTGTTAATCAAAATTAAAATAAAATTTAGCATTAGAATCAGGCTTTTTTAACGTTTTTTGTTTGTGTTTTTAAACCAGATTTAAAATTAGGCTTATTTAACATTTATTGTTTGCATTTTTAAGATGCTTGTGTGGTGTTTTGTACTGGCGTATATAAACTGGACCATTACTAGGGTGTGTGGGTACCCTGGTAACATAAAGGTCAGTTACCCCACAATTATGGGCATCTTTTGAAAACATGTCTTTTAAAAGAAAGAACATTTTACAAATAAGTTTTTTTTCCTTCCTAATTTAGTTTTACAAGTACACACTTGGTTAACTTGCTCTTTAAAATCAGAAAAAGGTAAGTTTTTACCTGAATCTACCTTATTTTTAAACATCTGTTTTTCATCAGCAACTACATATACTTCTTTTTAAAACTCTTTTGTTTCTTTTCTCTTTAGGTAATACCTTTTGTTAGTCCCCCCCCAAAAACTGGAACAAATAATTTCTGAACCATAAAGAATTTCCCCCATCACTACTTCTAACCCACAGTTACCTTTTAAAGTGACAGGCTCCACTTTTGGATTATGTACTAAAAAACATGCATTACTTTAGTGCACATTGTGACGTAGACAGCCAGCTCTGAGTGCTGTATCATTTTTTTTAATATAAAATGTATTTACTGACTGTCTCTGCTGAAAAAGCTGATGCTCTTAGAATGACCTCACTCATCAACCCCCCCCCCCCAAGATTTTGGCTAAAATATGAAAGCCATAAGAAAAATGCTGACAGCATGTGAGTTGACATACTCAGTTTTTAGAGACCATGGGCTGGATATTCAGAGTGGATGCGCCATGCGCAACAGGGATGCACCAGCGCAAGTACGGAAATGCACCATTGTGCGATATTCAGCAGGAGGTGGCTGCACAGCGCAATAAGCCAATGTGCCAGAGTACAGCAGTAATGAATGCACGTGCAACCGTGAGGCGGAACCATGAATAACATGCGCGTGCAATATTCAACAGCATGCGCCATTTTGCAGATGGCGGAGCAAGTGGAAGTTACGACAGAGAAATGAACCAAAATAAAAGGGAGCAAGAGAGGGAAGGAAGAACACAAAAGGGAAGCCACAGGTGGGAGCGTGGTGACAGAGAGCCAGGGAGGAATATAAGGAAGCAGTGTGCAGGACTGGGCAGGAGCAGGACAGGGCCCATGGGAACTGTGCCAGAGTCAGGGTAGGAGTGGGTGTGCCCGTGCCACTGTGCAGCAAAGGGCGTGGAGTGCCACAGTGGACTGAGGGCATTGGCAGGAGACAGGACAGCCACAGACAAAAGCTGGAGGTGTACCTGGTGCAGGGGGAGCATCAGGAACAGACAGCAGGGAGAACAGGACAACAGCCATCTGGGGAGGAACACCAGCCAGGGACATGGCCAGCAGCGCCTTCCAGATGGAGGTGGTAATGAGGGGTGTGAGAAGGCAGGCAGCAGTGAGGCACGGCCATGGAAGGACCCATCAGCGGTATGCCCAGAACAGGCAGTACCGAGCCAACACCAGCTTTGAACAGTACTCTGACACAGAGATTGTGTGCCGGTACCACCTGAAATGGGTAATACTGAGGCAGCTCTGTGAGCTGTGCAGTGATGAGATGCAGGCACCCACACGACGGAGCCATGCTCTGTCAGTGGAGATGAAGGTGACAGCCATCATGTGCCTGCTCACCACGGGCACCTTCCAGAGACCAACAGGGGACATGACAGGCATAACCCAGTTGGCCGCGTCATGCCTACTCACACAATTCCTCAGCGCACTGCTGCCACATGCTGCTGAGTACATCCATTTCCCCAGCACACAGGCGGAGCACACAGCACACATACAGGAGTTCCACAGGGTAGCACGGTTGCCTGGCATGCTCGGGGCCATTGACAGCACCCATGTAGGCATCCGCATGCCACCTGGCCTGGAGGATACGGCATACATCAACCGCAAGGGATACCCAAGCATAAACTGCCAGGTGGTGTGCGATGCCAGGGGGAGCATAACCAATGTCTGTGCCATGCACCCTGGGAGAGCACACAATGCCTTCATCTGGCACCAGTCTGCACTGTGCCACAGGTTTGAGAGTGGGGAGAGCCCCACTGGCCATCTAGTAGGTGAGTATGCATATCACACAGGACGACGTGAGCAGACGTGGGGTGTGCATAGTTAGAGGTGCTATGGGTACCGGTCATGTTGGCCCATGGCATAGCAACACAGACCACCATTCTAATGTCCACCCTCTACACACAGGTGATAGTGGTTTCCCACTACGGCCCTGACTGCTCAAACCATACCAGCGCCCCACGACCCCATCGCAGCTATGGTACAATGAGGCAGACGCCACAACATGGAATGTCATCGAGTGGGTGTTTGGGCTGCTGAAGGCACGGTTCCTGTGCCTGGACGCATCAGGCGGTGCCCTACAGTACAGCCCCTCGAAGGCCTGCAGGCTATTTCTGGTCTGCTGTATCCTGCACTACATGGCCACCGACTGTGGGATAGCCATAGAGGTCGAAGAGGGGGACAGCGGTGGGGATGATGAGGATGCCAGTCCAGCTAGTGATGGGCAGCCACCCCCTGGGTGATGAGACCCCCGTCTGATCCGGATGGCACAGCTGCACTAGGACAGCATTACAGAGGAGCACTTTGGACAACACAGCTAGGTCATAGGGCCATGCACAACCACCAAGGAAAAGGGCACAGCCCACAGACAGGCAGGGCAGGACACCAGGGGTAGACGGCGGTAAGGGAATGGGTTTGAGTGGGGCACTGCACACAGTGGCAGGGATGGGCAGGGCCGAACACGACACGTGCACAGACGCACACACACCACAACACATGCACAAGGGTTAAAAGGCATGCCAACCCCAACAGCCACCCCAACCCCCACACAGGACCACACATGACCATGCCCAGTGGCCGTCACTGTGCATGCCTCAGATGCTGGGCACCATTGCACACTGGTGGACAGCACAATGCAGGCATCATCATGCACACACCACAGTGGCCAGCAGCCAGGAGGGTGTGCACAGTGACCGTGTGTGTGCAGGGCCAGGTACCCCACCTGTGCATCACACAATGCACACCACACTGCACATAAGGCAGCAGCAGTGGCCATGGTGGGAGACAGGTAAGTCACACGGCACAGTATCATGGCTGCCACGGATACGTGGGTGGCCCTGCTGAGACCTGCCAGCTGTGCCAGGCTGACCATTGGCCTCATGGGGTGGCACAGATGGTCCCCCAGGGGTGACGCTGTGTGAACGCGACCATGTTCGTGCAGGGGTCTGCAGCCCACCGAACATGCCCACGCCAGGCATGCTCGGTATGCCCACAGCCAAACCTGATGTCGACATAGCAGGTGTCGCACAGCGCCAGGAACGGGGGGTGGACATGGCACTGTGCAGTGTCTGCAGCGGCTAGGCACCGAATTGGGTGCCCAGTGTAGCCATGACAGTTGTCAATGCAGTAGTCTGCCTGTCAATGGCAGCAGTCTCATCCGCCCGCTGCCGGGCCATCTCTGCCAGGAGCAATCCGTGGTCCCTGCTGCACCGCTTGTCTGTCTGGCGCAGAACCACACTGAGTGCATCCACCGCCATCATGAGACGCATCTGCTGATCCACTGAAGCCTGAAGAAGATGGCTGTGTTCGTCAAAGAGGTCATCTGCTGGTCCGGCATGCTGTCCCTCATGGTGTTCCTGGCCCTGCTGGCCAGTACTCCTTGACGTTGGGTGCTGCACACCAGAGCCATGCTGGGAGACGTCCACACGCGGTGCACTGCCACCGCTCCCCGACACTGTCCCCCCGTCGCTACTGACCGACTGCTGGTGCTGCCCCTCTGACTGCTGATCACCAGGGCTCACCACTGGGGCATACAGGCACAGGCTGGGACAGAGTTGTTACGCAGGCAGCCACGGCAGCATCACCCATGGCAACACCTGTGTGGTTGCCTGCTGTGGGACCATCCTGTGTTCCACATGTATCACTGTCCGGCATGTGTGGTCTATCATCATCAGTGCTGGATCCAGCCCCAATCTGTGTCCCAGCTCGCTGGAGACCGTGCGCACTGTCATGATAGGACACAGGCAGGGCCTTGTCTGCACCCGCACCACCCACATCAGTCTGGACAGATGTGCAGGTATGCACCTGGCCAGTCCCTCAGACAACTGTGAAGGTGGATGGGCGATCCTCCGTGTCCAGGACCTCCCCCTCAGTGGACACACCCACCACCGCTGCCCCATGTAGACGCTCAGGAGCTGTAAGGGAACACATTAGCATCAGTGGCTCCGCCTCGCCCTGTGGCATGCCCTCCACCACCCACACACTGACAGCACAGGACCTACCATGCAGTGATGGTCTGCCGCCCATCTGGAAGCCACCACCAGGAATGCCCTCGATGGTGCAACGCCGCATGCTGTTGGCCACCTGCTCCTCCTGTGGCATCAGGCATGGTAAATCCGGCTGGCCCCCACTGGTGGCAGCATGTGCAGCCCTGATGGCAGCCACCTTGTTCTTGATCCTTCTTCTGTCAGTGCCAACCTTCCTCTTGCACTCCTGCATGGACCGCTGGTGGCTGCCATGCTGGTTCATGGCATGCACCACCTCACCCCATGCCGCAGCACGGGCCTGTGGCATTGGGCCTCCTCCTTCTCCCCCTTTCCTGTTGTTCCTCTTCCTCACGCTCGGTCATGCTCAAGCCTGTGGGAATGACAGGTGTTACCTTGGACTGTGCAGTCCCATTCAACCCTCCCAACCTACAGTCCCCACATCCCAACAGCATGCAACACACCACAATGGACTGCAATACCTAACCATGGCCTGTGCAACCCCATGTCGCATTTATATAGCACAACGCATGCAAATGAGGGCAGGCGCAACTGTAAGTGGATGCTAATGCAGTGGATGCGCCGTGGAATGGCTAATGAGCTGATTTGCATATGCTGGCTGAATATCATACTGTTGCAGCTTGCACAATGTTGGTGAGCATACTCAGGCTATAGCGCAGCACTGTGAAGTGCGCAATCGGCACCGCATGGCGCATGCCCGGGGCACTGATGCCGATGCGTGCGGTGCTGCTGACTTGCTGTGCACGGGAGGCAGTGCAGGGTATGGCCACCACTGTGCCTGTGGTGCTAGTGTGCTGTTTGCCCGTGTGGCACTCGTGCCTTGGTGCGCCATGGGCACCATGGTGCCACAGCGCGGTAGGCCACTGCAGGGTGTCACACTCATGCACCCTACCGCGCTACATGCAGGGCATTCCAATAGCACTGTGGCACACCATGCGCAGACAGACCCTTGACACTTCAGTCGACCTTTGCCCCCTAGGCGCCATGCCTCCGCATGGTTGCACCCCTATCGTGCAGTCCGGTGGCAGTGCAATAGGGACTGGCAGTGCAGTACTGCGCTGCCTCTGCACGTGGGGCACGTGTGCTACAGAGCGCCATTTTGCTTGCGGTTTCAACAGCAAGATGCCACGTACCAGAGCATAGGTCTGGAGCACCATTGAGTTGGCAAACTCGGTGGCCCTGGTAGAGCCACATGCTGGTGCCGTCTTTGGGCAGGAACCCCTCCACAGGCCACAGACTGCTGTGTGGCAGGAGGTGTCAGAAGGCCTGAAGGAGGCAACTGGGATCGGCTGGTCAGCAAAGCAGTGTCACCACCGCTATGGTGACCTACAGCGGCAGGACCCTGACCACCTGGGGCGTCTGCAGGCATACGCCCAGTGAGGCGCCGTGCTACGGCCAGGTAGGTGCTCCATCCAAACACTGGTAGTGTGCGTCTGTCCGGGTATCGTGGTGTTCATAAGGCCACACTGCAGGGAGGTGGGGCCGTCTAGCGGGGGTGGGGGTGCGTCATGGCTGGGCTGTGTGGGCACGCACGCACTGAGGGGGGCTTTGTTACTGACCTGTACTGATGTTTCCCTCTCCATGTTTGCACTCTAGGCCCAGAGGAGCGCCGTAGGGCATGTCGGGCCCGTGAACAGGGGGAGCAGGCCGGAGTGGGTGCAGTACAGTTGTAGCTGGGCCATGTTGGAGGGGCCATGGGCCAGTAGCACCCTGCTGGCCAGGATGCAGGTGAGTGCCGTGTTTACCCTTACATCTGTGCATGCTGGGTTGCAGGGGGTGGTGGTGGGACGTGGCCTCCGTACTTGGCCCCACTGTCATGCACACCACACGGTGCACTCAGCATTGTCCTGTGGCACTGCATGTGTGGATGGGTGTTGCAGGTGGGCTGTGCGTGCACTATGTCCATGGCTGTGCCACTGCCTTCGCACTGCATAGCCATGTCGCTGTATGGCCACGGTGGTGCTGTGTGGGACATGGGCGGTGTGTGTGTGTGCAGCATTCCACATGGCTATGGGTGCCTGGGTAGGTGGTTCATGTGGGCGCGGACACTGTGGGTGGTCGCATGTCATCACAGGGGCGTGGCCCACAGCTGTATACCATGCACATTGGGTGGGCTGCAGGGGTCTGGCCAGTCACACGCGTAATGACTCTGCTCCCTTGTCCTAGGTGGACAATGCTGGACTGCCCTAGAATGAAATGTTCAGGAGCTTCTGCAGCTGTCGAGAGCCATCCTGGAGCTGCTCCAACGCATGGAACAGGGCGACAGAAGGAGGCACAGGAGGCAACACCGAAACTGAAGTGGGGAGAAGGGTCGCCATTAGGCCCACGACGCACCTGTTGTTCATCTCCCCTCTGGACTTACTCTCATACCCCTTCATCCCACTCCCTGCTGTACACCCTTGCCCCATGCCCACCCCCACCTGGTATGTGGCCTTCCCCCCCACATTGTAAATAGTTTGGTTTGATGTGTTTTTTGTACAGTTCACAACTCTATTACAGACTTATTTGTTATGACAACTATGGTGGTCTCTGATTTGCAGCAGGCATATGGTGCTTGGCTGCAGTGGTGTGCATGGCGTCGGGGGTGGTGCAGGCCTGGGTGTGTGTGTGTCCAGCAGGGACCCGCTTATGGTGTGGGTGGGGGACTCGGTCCCTGTCTGTGGCATGTGTGTTGTTCCCTGTGCACTGGATGCCTGTGTGCAGTGGTCCCTGGTGCATGCGCTGTGTCCCTGGTGCTCCTGTCAGTATGTCCATGGCCTGTGCAGCTGGCCCCCTTGCATGTCTGTGGTATGCATGGTCTGCTGGCATGTCATTGGTGGCTGTCCATGCTGGCCACCCTCTGGCCACGGCGAAATGGTGGCTTGCCTCCTGTCACCGGTATGTTGCACGTCTGCCTCGGGTGACGTGAGCTATGCTGTTGTTGTCCCCCATCCATGCTGTCGCTGGTGTCTGTTGCAGTGTCTGTGTTCTGATGTCTGTCATTTGTGCTCCGGTCACATGCTGGTGGCAGAAGGCTTCATAGTGCATGCACAGGATGGCTGGTACACCTGTGCCATAGTGGGGTGCAGGCCGTGGGTACACAGCATCAGTGGACGCACACCAGCAGCATTTGTTGCCCCGCTACTGTGGCCCTGTGTCAGGGTGCCCTTGGGTCAGGGTGGGTGTTTGTCTGTGCCCTGTGTCGCATCCTGTGTGGCACATGCCTCTATGCACCACAGCGGGGTGGCTGTGCTGGATGTTGGGGCCAGTGCTGGGACAGGGTGTGTGCATGGGTGGGTGTACGAGGTGCTGTCCTGCTGGTGGCAGGGTCCAGGGCAGGCCTTGTTGCATGTGGGGTCCCTTGGGTGCCAACGCAGGGTTGATCTCTCCAGTGTGCCACGGAGGGCTGTGCAGGGCAGCACTGTGTCTGCAGTTGTTGCATCGGTGGCTGGCGCTGCCTGCTGTGGGGTGCTCACAGTGGGGCTGCCATGCATGGCTCCATGGTGCACAGGGTTGCACTGTCACAGTGGGGGTGGTGGCATGAATTCGGTGCCATACACTGTTGGGCACTGCTCCTGAGCCGGGTGTCTGGGGATCGCTGTACAGGCTCTGCATTGGTGGGATGGGGTGGCACTGGGTGGCCAGCCCTCCTTGTGTTGTGGCCACTGCTTGCCAGGGGTGTGTGCTGGGGCATCATGCCCCGGCTGTGGATTCGGTGCTGGTGTTCATGGGCTGGTGATCCATCCAGCTCACCACTGGTTGTGCAGTTCATGGGGTATGGGGGGGCACTGCCTGGCCTGCTGCATGCTCCTCAGCCCATGGCTTCCATGGGTGGTGCACCCCTGCATCCTGTCCCTGTGCATCCCTGGTTGTGCTACTGCGCTTCAACCCTGCTCCACTGCACATCCCTGGTTGTGCACTGTTTAAACCTTGTTTCTTTTAAAAGATTTATATGTCTGGTGATAGAAGAGTTCTGTATTTTGCGTTTTACATATTTTTAACTATTTTAGTAAAATTCTTTTCAGAACTTACTTGGTCTGCCTTTGACTTCTTTTTCGTTGTAAGAAAAGTATATGGTTATTGCAGATACTAAACATAAGCTTGAATGGTGGTACTAAACTGGAAAGAGAAGCATTTTAAATCTGAGGTCTTTATTAAAGTTTTTAAGGGTTCATCTCTGTATACCTGGTTAGGTGCCCATAGGCAAAGATATCTGGCCCCCCAAAGACAGAAATATCTGAGCCTGTGCATTGGGTACACTAGCAAGAGGTTCACAGTTTGAATCCCCCCAGAACTTGAGACCAAAGGTTGATCCAAACTCACAAAAACAGACAAGAGGGTTACCTTGTCTGTTACACTGTTCACAAGACTGCGCTCAGAGGTTGGCACTTTGGGAGTAGAGGGCCTGACCTGCTGAGTGGGTTTGTGACAGATTGGTTGGCAGCTGTGGCATAATTTTGGTAGCACAAGCTTGTATTATTCTGTGTCAGCTGAGACTGTAAGCTCTCTTGCAAAGAAAGAAAAAAAAGGCAGAGTTTTATTTAAAAAAAGGAAATAGAACTATATGTCACTTGGTGTACAGTCCAGTTCCTACCCATTTTATTTTTTTTTCTCTAAAGTGCAAGTCAGAGTAGCTGTAGTCAGGGAAGAAGAAGAAGATGGCTTCTGACTACAGCAGGCACACTGTAGATTACTTGAAGCAGTTGTGCGGGGACAGGAGAGTCCTGTTCGAGGTGACAGCCAAAAAGCAGAACCTCATAGAGGCCCTGATGGTAGCAGATACCCAGAGCAGCGAGTCACCGACTGTGACTGAAAAAGACAGCAGGGCCACTGTCAGTGAAGGGCCACAGCAGCAGGGAATGATCAACAAGTATCCTGAATCCAGAGGTACTCAAACTGCAAATTGAGTTGCGCAGGATGGAACTGGAGGCAGAGCGAGAACAGAGAGAGGCGGATCAAGAGGCAGAGCGACAACACAGGGAGGCAGACTGTGAGGAGCGTGAGCACCAGCAAGCTGCAGAAGAGAAGGCAGAGCAAGAATGCAGAGAGGCAGAGAGGGAACAGCGAGAGGCAGAGCGACAACAGAGGGATGCAGACCGTGAGGCGCATGAGTGCCAGCGAGCTGCCGAGGAGAAGAGAGAACGAGAACGCCGAGACGCTGACCTTGAGGAGCAGGAGTGCCAGAGGCAACACGAACTGGAGAAGATACGACTCCGACCAGCGGCACCAGAGCAGGTAAGTGGGTTGGGTTTAACTGGGACTGCAGGACTGGGTTACAAATTGAACTCCAAATTAATAGCCGAGTTTAAGGAAGGGGAGGACATGGATGCCTTTTTAAATTCTTTTGAAAAAGTTTGTATTTAGGCTAAAATTCCTAGAGAGTCCTAGAGCTTCCAGCTATCCCTGCTACTTACTGGGAAAGCTCGGGATGCATTGGGTCAAATGGACAATGAGGACAGCAATGATTACAGCAAGCTAAAAGCTGCACTGTTAAAAAAGTTTGAATTAACTGCTGAATCATACAGAGCTAAATTCTGTAAGCTCAGGAGAAGCCCTGATATGAGCTACGAGGAGCTAGCCATGAAAAAACGTCAGTTTTTAAAACATTGGTGGGAAGGAATTGAGGCAAACTCTGTTGACAAAATTGAAAATGTGATTTTATTAGAACAGTTTTATTGGGCTTGCCCAGCTGAGCTACAAACCTGGCTAGAGGACTGAGATCCAAAAACAGTGCAAGAGGCTGCTGAACTCTCGGACCGCTATGCCAAGAGCAGACCTGCTCTGAGAGTGAATGGGGCAGGCGTGGCAGCACAGTAAGGGAAAAGCGTGCCTTCAGGGCAGCTAAAACCCTCACTGCCTCCACCAAAACCAGTTAGCCCCAGGTTTCAAAGAAAAGATTTCTCTAAAGTAAGAAATGCATGTTGGCTGTGTAAAGAGACTGGGCATATTGCCAGAGAGTGTCCCAAAAAGGCGAGTAATAATACACAACATGGTGTTAGAAAAGAAGTGGGTTGTTTGTGTGTCCCTGGGAGCATGCCAGTGAACATGAGGGAACACATGCACCCAGTCATGGTAAATGGTGTGCAGATGCAAGGGTTAAGGGACACAGGGGCGTCCCTGATGTTAGTAAAGGGGGATCTGGTACAGCCTGGTCAGCTTATACCAAATAAATATGTCACTGTACAAGGGTTTACTGGTGAAGAGAAAACATTGCCACTGGCTAGTGTTCTTCTAGACTGGGGTGAAACAGTGAGAACTGTGCAACAGGTGGCTGTAGCCAAACCGTTAGCTGTGGATGTGATCCTGGGTAACAATCTCCAACTGGGGATGGTATGTGCAGTTACCCGTAGCCAAGCGGCAAGGGAAAATTGTAGTTCCCTGAACCCCATAGAAGCCATTTTAGAAACCACTGAGAGGCTGGTTCCCCAGCCTGTGTCTCCTGATATGGAGATTGATAAAAAGGGGGTAGAAATTTCCCTGGTAGCAAGTAACCACACAGCTACGGAAGGTTACTCCGAAGAGGAAGGGGTGACTCATTGTCTGAGGGTTGGGATTGACAGTGATCCTGAGGGACCTGACACTAGTGCCAGGGACCCTAGTTTAGCGACTGAAGGAGACCTGTCTCATACCTTGGGAATGTGTGAGGGGTTTGCAGCTGCTCAGAGGAGGGACCTTAGTTTAGAGAAGCTGAGGGCTTGGGCAGACTCTGACGAAACACAGGGAGGTGACGGAAGACATAAGGTTTATTGGGAAAATGGACTTATGTATACTCAGGCAGTACAGTCAGAGGGAGGGAGGGATGCTAGACAGGCAGCTTGTCGTCCCCCAGGAGTATCGTGAGCAGTTGCTCAAAATTGCACAAGATATTCCCTTGTCTGGTCATCTGGGAATCGCATGCACAATGCAGCAGTTAGTCCAGAATTTCTACTGGCCTAACTCCACCCAGCAGGTGAAGGAGTATTGCAGGTCTTGTCACCGGTGCCAAAAAATAGGGAAGGCAGGCAAGAAAACCCAAGCAGCCCTGATTCCATTGCCCATAGTGAAGGAGCCATTCCAGAGGGTGGGAATGGATATTGTGGGGCCTTTAAATACTCCCAGCTCCTCAGGGAAGAGATTCATCCTGACTGTGGTGGATTATACTACCCAGTACCCAGAGGCAGTCGCCCTATCCTCACTGAGGATGGACAAGGTGGCAGATGCCTTACTTGGGATTTTCTCCCATGTTGGGTTTCCACAGGAGGTAATCACCAATCAAGGGGATTCCTTTATGTCAGACCTGATGAAATGTTTATGGGAGAAGTGTGGGGTGGTGCAGAGAGGCACAACACTGTATCATCCACAAGCCAATGGGCTTGCGGAACAATTCAGTGGTACCCTAAAGTCAATGCTCTGGGCGTTTGCTGAACAGCATGGGAGGGACTGGGAGAAATACCTTCCCCACCTGCTGTTTGCATACAGGGAGATGCCCCAAGGGTTAACAGGATTTTTCCCCTTCGAACTCTTATATGGATGCCGGGTACATGGGCCCCTAGACTTGATCCGGGAGGACTGGGAAGACAAGCATGCCACCCAGGGAACTCCCATTGTGGATTATGTCCTTAGGTTTAGGGAAAGGCTGAAGGAGCTTATGGGGACAGCCCAGAGAAACCTGGCAGCTGCCCAACAGAAACAAAAGGTGTAGTACGACCACAGAGCTCACTCATACATGGTGGGTCAGGAAGTCATGGTCCTTATTCCGGTCCAGAAAGACAAGCTGCAAGCTGAGTGGGCTGGACCGTACAAAGTGGTTAGGAAGGTAAATGATGTGAACTACATCGTGGAGTTACCTGACAGAAGACAGACTGAAAGGATGTACCATGTCAACATGATGAAGCCATATGCAAACAGGGCTGACATGGTGTTTGCAGTGTGTAGTCCTGGGGAGGGGACGGATGGAGGAGATCCCCTTCTGGATTTGCTGGAAGAAAGTAAGCAGGAGTCCTCTGTGGAGGCAGTAACATTGTCTCCCCAGCTGGCCCCAGACCAGGTCCAGAAAGTAAGGGAGGTTTTAGCAGACTTTGCCCCCTTGTTTAGCGCCAAGCCTGGACTAACCCCCTTAGTGACACACGATGTGGAGACAGGGACACAGACGCCCATACAGCGAACAGCATATCGGGTGTCAGAGGCTGTCCAAAAGGACATTAGGAGGGAAGTGGAGGAGATGCTGGATTTAGGGGTAATCCAGAGATCTCACGGCCCCTGGGCCTCACTTGTAGTCCTTGTACCTAAGCCAGATTGCTCTACTCAGTTCTGTGTGGACTATCGTGGACTGAATGCAGTCACGAAGTCAGACGCCCACCCGATGCCCCCGACAGACGAACTCCTGGACAAGTTGGGAGGGGCGACCTACCTTACGGCTATTGACCTGACCAAGGGGTATTGGCAGGTAGAATTGACAGACAGAGCTAGGGAGAGGTTGGTCTTATTCACTCCGATAGGCTTATTTGAGTTTAAAGTAATGCCTTTCGGAATGAAGAACGCCCCAGCCACTTTCCAAAGGTTGGTGAACCAGGTGTTAAATGGTGCTGAGGAGTACACCGTGGCATACCTGGATGACATTGCCATCTATAGCACCAGCTGGGAAGAAAACCTATCCCACCTTAGGGAAGTGCTGGGCAGGATACAGAGGGCCAGGCTCACTGTCAAAGTTGAGAAGTGCCAGGTGGCCATGTGAGAAGTGGCATGCCTCAGGCATGCGGTAGGCCGAGGACAGCTCCGTCCTAATCAAATAAAAATACAGGTGATCCAGGCGTGGCCCAGACCAGAAACCCAGAAGCAGGTCAGGAGCTTTCTGGGGACAGCAGGGTACTACAGGAAATTTGTACCCAATTACAGCGCCCTGGCTGCTCCCCTATCTGACCTGACAAAGAAAAAGATGCCAAAGAAAATTACCTGGGGCCCAGCCTGTGAGGAAGCCTTTACCAGACTGAAGGAGGCAATGTGCAGTGCTCCTGTTTTGACTAGTCCTGACTATAGCAAAACCTTTCTAGTTCAGATGGACACCTCAGACGTGGGTATTGAGGCAGTACTGAGCCAGACATCCAGCCAAGGGACAGATCACCCAGTAGTGTACCTGAGCAGAAAGCTGCTTTCCAGGGAGCAAGCATACTCCATGGTGTAAAAGGAGTGTCTTGCCATAGTGTGGGTCCTAAAGAAGCTAGAACCATACTTGTATGCGAAGCATTTTGTGGTGCAGACTGACCACAACCCCCTGGTTTGGCTGACGCAGATGGGAAAGAACAATGGCAGACTACTAAGATGGAGTCTTGCTTTACAAGGGTATGATCTAAAAATCATACATAGGGCTGGAGCGAAGAACCAAAACATCAGATGGGCTGTCTAGGGTCTATGAGGAGTGAACTGATTTGGGAAGCTCATCCCATGTAGGGGATAGATCCCCCAAATACAGTCTAGGTGGGGAGGAGTGTGACATAGACAGCCAGCTCTGAGTGCTGTATCATATTTTTTTTAATATAAAATGTATTACTGACTGTCTCTGCTGAAAAATCTGATGCTCTTAGAATGACCTCACTCATCAACTCCCCCCCCCCCAGATTTTAGCTAAAAGATGAAAGCCATAAGAAAAATGCGGACAGCATGTGAGTTCACACAAACTCAGTTTTAGAGACCATGTGTTACATGTAAGGCCTTAATTAAGGATCCTGTCTGTCTGAGTTAATTACAACTATAGTTGCTAGAACATATCCATTTTATGACGTTGGAAGGAAAACCCAGGTTATTACATAGAAGTGCGAAAATCATGAAGATGCTGTCATGTCCTGGAAGGAGGAAGCTTATTATGAGATCAAAATAAGTGTCATTTGAAGGACATGAATTATGCTGAAGTTGCAGAATGTAATACTTTTGTATAAGATATATATATATATATATATTTTTTTATACATATCTGTCAGAGGAGGAGCTAGCTGACCTCACACAAAAATGGGCTGGCCAATACAATTGTTTAAGGAATACTTTGTTTTACTTACACACTTTTACCTACACTCTGACCGAGGAAAGATCTTTGGAGCACCTGTAAATAGATATTTAGAAAGACTTCAAATCTAAGTACTGTAAGTAGGAATTTGCACTGTTTAAACCTTGTTTCTTCTAAAAGATTTGTATGTCTGGTGATATAAGAGTTCTGTATTTTGCGTTTTACATATTTTTAACTATTTTAGTAAAATTCTTTTAGAACTTATTTGGTCTGTCTTTGACTTCTTTTTAGTTGTAAGAAAAGTATATGGTTATTGCAGAAACTAAACATAAGCTTGAATAGTGGTACCAAACTAGAAAGAGAAGCATTTTAAATCTGAGGTCTTTATTAAAGTTTTTAAGGGTTCATCTCTGTATACGTGGTTAGGTGGCCCGAGGGCAAAGATATCTGGCCCCACAAAGACAGAAATATCTGAGCCTGTGCATTGGGTACGCTAGCAAGAGGTTCGCAGTTTGAATCCCTCCAGAACTTGAGACCAAAGGTTGATCCGAACTCACAAAAACAGACAAGAGAGTTACCTTGCCTGTTACACTGTTCACAAGACTACGCTCAGAGGTTGGCACTTTGGGAGTAGAGAGCCTGATCTGCTGAATGGGTTTGTGACACACATATCCAGGCAAGGTGTGGAATGGATCTTTAAATCCATATCACTACTGCAGGTTAGGTACACACAGTGCAGTTTTGTCGGCACTTTTTTTGCCTTTTTTTCCATTAACCATAACAGAAATACCTTTATATTATCTGAAACTGTTGTAGTGGACTCACTCACCACGTGGCACGCTTGAGGGAGAGTTTGTCCTGACCTCAAGGCCTATGGTGTCACTTTTATTGGGTAAGGGTCTACCCTTATTTGTGACCACAGAATTTCACTGGCTTATAAGTCCACTTTGACCCCCACCCCTTCTCCGAAGCAGGGAGCTCCCAGAGCAGCTAAGAAACAAGGTAGAGAGTCCTTCCAGCTGAGTCGGCAGACTGCAATTGGTAATTTTTGGCACACTTGATATCTCTATGTCTCCCCGTGTGTTTCATTTACATTGCACTGTTGCTTTAAGTACCAGCCAGTCAGCATCTGTGCTGCTGCCTCTGGTTAGCCCTGAACTTGTTATCGTTAGGTGATTCAGTCAAGTTTAGCTTGTTTTCAATTCAGTTAGTCTTGTATTTAGTCTTGTATTTACTTACATATTTGATTGTTTAGCTGGATTTACCTGCTGTTTTCCCCTGTATCCTGTTGCTGCTCCTCTCTTGCTCTGCTGGTCTAACGGTGCATGTGCAGTCCCAGTGGCCTCCTTCCCCCACCCCTTTGTCTGCATTCCCGCCCTGACCTCAGTCCCTTTGTCTCTGTGAGCCCTACTCCAGTTTTGAACCTAACTGTACTGTTCTGTTTTATTCCCTTTCTCAGGCTGCTTCAGTCCACTTTAAACCCTTCCTCCTCCGAAGCATGGAGCACCTGGAGCAGCTAAGAAACAAGGTAGAGTCCTTTCAGCTGAGTCAACAGACTGCAACTGGACTAGCAACTGGACTAGCCCGTTGCTGCTTGCATGGCAACTGCCCCACACACCCCCAGCCCAGATTTCCTTTATTTGTAGCGGTTAGTCCCATGACTCAATGGTCTCCAAACTAATTCCCCACTTTTCCATTTGCAGCCTACCTCAAGTGGCCACTAGGAGTCACTGTTGCCCATAGCAAATCCACCCTCCTTCCTCTCCACCTGTCAGAGCTAACCAATGTCTGAAACTTGTTACTGCTCTCTTGCACTAATTCCTAATGTTTAACTACTTCCCCCCATTGTAGCCATTTGTATACGCTGGGTTTCGAACCCCTGACCCTCTGCACTGGAGGCAGCGTCCCAACCACTATGCTAACCGGGCAGCTACAGGTCAAGCTAAACTTTAGTAACACTTAAGTTAAAGTAACCCCCCTCATAGTCTGTGCACAACCAGCCCACTCCACCCCCTCCCCAAGGTTAGGTCTTAGCTATATGATATGTATCTGCCTTATGTTAGTTTGGACGCTCCAAGCTTAACTCTCCTTTCAAAAGGAAATTTTAGTTAAACTTGAGTTAAAGTGTCCCCCCATTCAGTGATTACCCAGACTACTGTACACCCCCCCCCAGCTTAGGTCATGATCTGTATGTTTGGTTCTGCCTGTTGCTGTTTAGTCTTCCAAGCATATCCTTCCTTCAGACTGAAAATGGATACCAATCATCTCACATTTCAAATGACCATCCTGCTAACAATGCTGACCATAACAGGCATTCACTCAGCCAAGCAAAACAACCAAAACACCTTAGAAATAAATGTACACTATTCATCAGGTACTATCAGCTCATTCACTGACATGAACTGCAGGACTGCCCACCCACATAAGTGTCTACTCTGGATAAGTTACTTAAACAATCCCCTCCTGCCCCTCCTCCCTGACCTGACCATAAGTCACTGCAAGCTGAAGTTGGTGAGAGCCAGCAGACGAAACTGTTTAGCTTATCTCAACTTACTAAGGGCTCAGGTATTGAGAATCATATTAATGCTTCTGCTAATCTCAGGAAACTTTCACTCCAACCCTGGCCTAGTGCATCGATCAATGACGTGCAAAATAATGCAAGGAACACTCTCAACTGCATTGATCAACATATGCAGCTTGCAAGCTGAGTTCAGCGCTCTCCAAGT
The DNA here is from genome assembly GCA_016271365.2 of Neoceratodus forsteri. Taxonomy (NCBI): domain Eukaryota; kingdom Metazoa; phylum Chordata; order Ceratodontiformes; family Ceratodontidae; genus Neoceratodus; species Neoceratodus forsteri. The sequence continues at coordinate 687,961,611 of CM028134.1, forward strand.
GTGGGTTACTCAACACAGGCCAGATATTCTCTCCATAGTAGAGACTTGGCTCACACCAAAGATCCCTGACATTCCAATCGGCATAGATGGTTACACCCTTTTTAGACAGGACATAATCAGTAAGAGGGGCAGGGGCTGTGCCATCTATCTAATAGACACCCTTCAGGGTCACACCATTCCCTACCTAGGTATGGGTAGCAATATCCAAGCGCTGGGGGTCAAAGTTTTACTTGGTGCCCGCAACAAGACACTTATAGTGGTGTTGACTTATATCCCCCCTAAAGAGCAGGCTGATGGCCTCAAAGGGGTCGCGACTACTTCAGTAACCTTAACCACAACTCTGAAGTTATAAGGATTGGTGACTTTAACATCAACTGGATGTCCCCTGATGCTGCTCCCTATAAAGATGCTCTCTCTTCCATCAATGTTGTACAGATGTGGACTCCCCCACTAGGATAAACTATTGTACGGGCTCAAATACTCTACTGGACAGGCTGCTTACCAACCGGCCCGAGAGAATCATAAACATCTCTGTCCTCTCCAACTCGATCAGTGACCATTCCCCTATACTATGTCGCTGGTCCAACAAAGTTACTAAACCTCCCGCCAAAACCATAAGTGGACGAGTTCTAAAAAAAGGGCAGCTCGAATCATTAAGATATCATCTCAGACATCAAGACTGGTCCCCCATTAGTGCTTCAGAAGATGTTGACCATGCCCTCGAACATTTCATGGTTTTGTTCAATACAGCCTGCGACATATTTGCCCCTCTCAGGAAATGCAAAGTTAAGGGCGCTAGTAACTCATGAAAAAATTACTCACCATAATAATGTTGTTTCTTCTAATGGAGTCTTGCTGTATTCAGACATAATGCAGTTAGTCCCAGCACTTGACCTGCCTTGGAGAGGAAAGAGTTAACTCTATGCCGAAGCATAGAACGTTGAGCTCGAGCTCGGTTTTCAAACCTCTATCTGTGGTACTTCCCAGTGTAACCGTCAGATTCTTATGAGCTAACTAACTAGTAACTAAAGTATGGAAATTGTTCAAATATAGCCAAATGGCAAAATATATCTTCTTGGGCCTCAAAAGACTGAAGTCGAGAACCCAAGAAGGAAAGGTAGTGACAATATTTAGTAAAACACCAGAAAAAATAATAATAACAACATCTATCCCACCCAAGAGGGAGGGTAAAAGGTACACCCCTGAGGTGCAACACTGTACCTGCCAGCCCACTTCCCAAAGCCAGGTTCTGAGAGGGGAGGCGGGGGGGAGGTCTGAATATAGCAAGACTCCATTAGAAGAAACAACATTACTACGGTGAGTAATTTTTTCTTCAAACAACATAAAGTCTTGCTGTATTCAGACATAATGCAGACTACCAAGCAGTTCCCTATGGAGGAGGGAATGCAGAACCTACTTTGGGAAGAGGCTCTTCAGTACTGCTGTACCAAACCTAGCACCACTCCTAGCCTGGATGTCCAGGGAGTAATGCTTGGTGAAAGTATGTACTGTTTTCCAGGTGGCTGCTTTATAGATCTCTAACAAAGGTATATCGCTGGCTGCAGCTAGGGAAGCAGCTATACCCCTGGTCGAGTGAGCCCTCAGGCCTGAAGGGGACGTCCTACCCAACTTGTCATAACAAAATTGTATACAAGAAACAATCCACCTGGCAATAGCTGTCTTAGTGGCAGGCTTACCCTTTCCCACTTTACCATAAGTGAGAAACAATTGAAGACAGTCATTTCTACGTGCCTTAGTATGCTCAATGTAGTAGCTAAGGGCCCTCTTAACGTTCAGACTGTGTAACCTTCTTTCACCTGAAGAAGAATGGTCAGTGAAAAACACAGGGAGAGATACAGACTGGTTCAGATGAAAATCTGAAACCACTTTGGGCAAGAACCTCCTATTGGTTCTGAGGACTACTTTGTCCCTACGGAAGGAGATGAAGTCAGGTTCCACTGACAGAGCCTGTAACTCACTAATCCGCCTGGCAGAAGTAATAGCTACTAGGAACACAGTTTTCCAGGTCAAGTACTTCAATTCGTCCGAAGCCAGAGGTTCAAAGGGTGGCTGCATTAGCTGAGCTATGCAGACATTAAGATCCCAAGGTGGAGTGGGCTCCCTAAAGAGAGGGTTAATGTGAACCAGACCTTTGGAAAACTTTCTGAAAACAGGATGAGATGCCAAGGAAGAGCCCTTCCCTGCTGAGAGGAATGCAGAGACAGCTGCTAGATGAACCTTCAGAGTGGCAGGCCTAAGGCCTAAACCATTGAGATGAACTAGATAGTCTAAGGTTGTGGAAATGTCTGCAGAATCAGGCAGGATGCCTTTCTGAGAGCACCAAATACTGAACCTTTTCCATTTGAGTTGTAAGTTTTTCTAGTGGAAGGTTTCCTAGAGACCTTCAGAATATCCAGAACTCCCTAAGAAAGATGTAGAGCTGCATATTCTAACTCTTCAAGAGCCAGGCCTTGAGATGGAGAGACTGGAGATTGGGGTACCAGATCCGCCCCTGGGAGGAGGACAGGAGATTGTATGTCCTGGGCAGAGACAGGGGACATGACACTGACAAGGACAGCAGTAGAGGATACCAAGGCTGTCTGGCCCAATCTGGAGCCACCAGTATCACTGTGCAGGGTTGAGTCCTGATCTTGATCAGAACTCTGAACAGCAGAGGAGGGAAGGGAGGAAGGCATAGAGAAACCTGCCTCCCAGTCCAAAAGAGAGCATCTTGGGAACCATCCCCAGGACTGGAGGTCTGCAGCAAACAGAGGAAGTTGATGATTGTCCGGTGCTGCAAAGAGATCTATCTCTGGAGTGCCCCACCTGAGAAGATGACCTTCAGTATGTGAGGATCCAGGGACCATTCATGGTGTCCCTGTGAAATTCTGCTCAGAGCATCTGCTAGTATGTTGTCCTTCCTGGAAGGTGAACTGCCACCAGAAGTCTGAAGAGAATAGGCCAGAGACCACAGCTTCATGGCTTCTGTGCATAAGGCTGAGGACCGAGTGCCTCCCTGCTTGTTGATGTACCACATTGTGGTGGTGTTGTCCGTTCTGACTTGGACCACCTTGCCCTTGACTGAATCCGAGAAGCTCTGCAGGGCTAGGAAAACTGCCCTGAGTTCCAGGAGACTGATATGAAGGAAAGATTCCTGTGGAGACCAGAGCCCTTAAACTGTCAGGGCTCCCAGGTGGGCTCCCCATCCTAGGAGAGAAGCATCTGTAGTTAAAACTACTGATGGGACTTGAGGGAGAAATGGAACCCCTAGTCTGAGGTTGTCCTGGTCCAGCCACCACTGGGGAGCTTGGATCAGAGTCTGAGTCACTGGAATCAGTTTGGTACGCGAATCCTTCTTTTGAGACCAAAAAGACCTCAGATGAAACTGAATGTCCCTCATCTGGAACCTTCCTCCCTGCACCACTGCCGTGGAAGCTGCCAAGCGGCCCAGGAGCTGGAGGAACTGTCTTGCTGGATGGGAGACCTGAGGTCGAAAGGAGGAAGCGAGATCCACTAGGGCCTTTACCCTTGCCAGAGGAAGGAAGGCTTTTGCTTGTACAGTGTCCAACTCTATGCCTACAAAGGTGAGAAGTTGAATTGGTTCAAGTACAGACTTTGGAAGATTGAGAAGAAAACCCAAGGAGCTGAGTAGGTCCTGGGTAGTTTGAAGAGCTGACTTGACCTGTAAATGAGACTGACCCACTAACAGCCAGTCGTCCAGATACGGAAAGATGGTGATACCCTATCTTCTGAGGTAAGCCACCACTACTGCAAGGCACTTTGTGAACACCCTTGGCGTTGATGTTAGACCGAATGGCATGGCTCTGAATTGGTAATGGCCTGAAGACAACTTGAACCTGAGGTATTTTCTGTGGGAGCACCTGATAGGAATATGGAAGTAGGCATCCTTGAGGTCTAGAGATGCTAGCCAATCCCCTCACCTTAGAGAGGGAAGGATTATTCCCAGAGTTACCATTTTGAATTTGGGTTTTGAAATGTGTTTGTTCAGATACCTTAGGTCTAGGATGGGTCGCCATTCCCCTGTTTTCTTTGGGGTAAGGAAGTACCTGGAATATAGTCCTTTTCCCTTGTGCTGAGTAGGAACCTTCTCTATAGCTCTGAGAGCTAGAAGAAAGGAAACCTCTGCCTCTAGGGCAAGGGTTTCTGAGACTGATGCAGGTGGAAAAGACTTGGCCCTTCTTTTTGGAAATTTCTTTGAAGTTGAGGGCCAGTCCCTGGCTTACTACTTCCAGGATTCACTTGTCTGAGGTCACAGACTTCCAGGCCTGGAAGCAGTAAGCCAGCCTGCCCCCTACTGGAAATGGGGAGTTGACCCGGGCTGACATATCGGGGTGTCTGCTTGGCAGGAGCCTTAGACTGAGAGGAGGCAGGAGCAGCCCTGCTCATCCCCCTCCTACCCCTCCCTCTGAAGAACCCCCTCTGTGGGAAGGGAGAGGAGGCCTGGGCTTGGTAAAAAGGCCTTTGAAAGGTCCTGCCCCTGCCCCTAGACTGCTGCTTGTGTGGAGTGGCCTGCCTTTCCTTGGCCTGTGCACTCCTGTACGTGGTCCTATATTCATCCATTTTCTTCATGTAAGCCTCTGTCTGCTCCCCAAACAGAGAGTTACCTACTACAGGAAAATCCATGGCCTTAGTCTGGGTATCCTGTGAAAGGCAAGTACATCTGAGCCAAGCATGTCTTCTGAGAGACACAGATGTAGCCATGACTCTAGATGCCACATCATTGGAGTCCACAGCAGCATGAAATCGCATTTTGGATGCCTCAATTCCATCAGCAGCCACCACCTTCAGCTCCTTGGCTAGCTGAGGAGAGGCCTGTTTAGCCAGTTCTAGAACCACGTCCCATCTGGATTTCTGGTACCTGGCTGTGTAGGCCATATAAGTAGCCTGCCTGAGTCCCAAAGAGGATGCCAAATACTATTTTTTAGCCATGGCATCCACTTTCCTGGAGTCCTTATCCAGGGGTATGAAGCCAAAGGAATGTTAGCCTGTCACAGGCTGCAGCCTGCACTACCCCAACATGGCTGCAATGACTATAAAGGAACTCCAGAGCTGAGTTTGATAACGAATACCTCCTGTCCATTCTCTTATCCACAGGAGGTATTGAATTAGGAGTTTGTAAAATTTTGTGTGTCTGTTTCCCCAAGGATTTATGAAGAGGGATAGATAGCTTTTTGGACTCTGGGATGTCCATCATTTCCACAAAATTAGGCTCTTCATCCTCCTCTGCTGCTTCAACCAAGGGAAGCTGCAGGGTTTGTGCCACCTTTTTGTAGAGCAACAAGTGTGAAGGGGACTCAGAGAGCCTGGGAGGAGACACACCTGAGGACCTGTCTGGGGAGATGTCCGGTTCAATGGGCACATCCAGACCCACTTCATCGTCATCACCGGGATAGTCTTTGTCTCCCTCCCACTCCTCATAATAAGCATCTGGGTCATAATCCGGAGGAGATGGATCCAACCGAACTGAGCGCCGAACCGGCAGTATCGGTTCAGATGGAACCGGTCTAAGTGATTGGACAATACTAATCACTTTGGATATCCATGGTTGGAGAGTGGGATACAGGATCCGAACCGGCAGACTTGCGCTTTTTCTTTGACGGAACTGACCCCTCAGGGTCGGCTCTCCTTTTGCCCGAGGAGGTATTGCCTAGGTCAGTAGGCACCTCTTCAGGTTCAGCCGCAACCGAACCTGGCTGGCCATCCGGATCTACGGGCTTCTCAGCCTCCCTTTCCTTCAGCCTACTCAGTCTTTTATCGAGAGTGGTTTTAGGAAAGTTCTTACAGATTTGGCAGTCTGACTTGAGGTAGTCAAACCCCAGACAATAAACACAGATGAGGTGGGGGTCGGCCTTAGCAAAGGCCGTCCCACACTCAGTACAGTGTTGAAACCCAGTGGGACTGGTTTTCTTGGGTTTCTCAGACATGGCCAACCTAACAAATTACCCTATAGAAGCTTTCAAGCCAGGTAATAAAGCAACCGATTGGTTACAAACCGTGTCACGGTCTTTTTAAAAGAACAGCAAAAGTCTGGTTCTTTTGAAACCGATCGGTACCGGAATACTACACTAATCCCAGAGAGAGAGAAAAATTTTACAAAATCGGTTCCAAATCGGACGGACCAGAAAGAAACCGAAGAAAGACAATTTCCACTCTTTTTAGCAAAATAAAACACAGTCATTACCTATCTACATACTACCTGTACCATAGACAGAGGCTGGAAATCCGAAAATAACAAAAATATGCGGTTTAAACCGAATGCCTTATTTTTCTTTTACCGAACCGAGCAGAGGAAATCTCCAGAGCAACTTCACTGTTAGGCAGAGTAAAGAACCTGATGGTTACACTGGGAAGTACCACAGACAGAGGTTTGAAAACCGAGCTCGAGCTCAATGTTCTATGCTTCTGCATAGAGTTAACTCTTTCCTCTCCGGGGCAGTTCAAGTGCTGGGGCTAACTGCATTAAGTCTGAATACAGCAAGACTTCATGTTGTTTGAATGGTCACTCTGCCCCTTCTCAAGCTTATGACTAACGGAAACAACCTATGGCACTGGGCTATTGCCACCGGCAAACAGGCTGACATACAGCTATATAAAAAGACCAAGAATGCCTGCACACGGGCTATACATATAGCCAAAAATCAACACTTTAAGGAACAGCTTGCTAATTCCTGGTGGGATGGTGGAAGATTTTGGGGCAACATAAAGGAACTGATGGGGAAAACCAACAAAATCTCACCGTTCATGTTGGACATTAATGGAGTTATTACTCGAGACCTGAAAACCATAACTGTTGCTTTCAACACAGCATTCACAGACCTCAGTAGCATACTCCCCCAGATTATTTCAAGCCAACAGATGACAAATTGAATGAGGCAAAAGTAAGCCAATCACCAGCCTCACCCTTCTACTTTAAAATCATTACCAGGAAGGAAGCAAAAAAGTACCTGCTCCATGTTCTAAGTAAATCTAGGTTTAGTGTTGACGCACTTGACCTCAATCTGGTTGCCCTCACCCTCGATGAGATACTCACGCCGTTAACGCACATCCTGAACCTATCATCATGATTTGCCAAATTCCCACAGTGATGGAAAGCTGCTGTGGTGACACCTGTTTATAAAAGCAGAGACAGGACTACGCACACTATCGCCCCAAATCCATTCTCTTCCCCCCCTTCCAAAGCACTGGAGTGCATAGTGTCTTATCAGCTTGTCGATTACCTCGATAAATACCAGATTCAATGCCCACAACAGCATGGGTTTAGAAAATCGCACAGTACTACCACTGCACTAATTGAGTTCACCAGCTATATACATAATGCCCTAGACCAAGGCCTGATGGTGGGGCGGCTTTCATCAACCTCACCAAGGCCTTCGATACGGTTAACCATGCACTGCTGCTCAACCAACTATCTATCTCCAGTCTCTCTGATAGTGCAGAATATTGGTTAAGAAGCTACCTTGCAAATAGAGCTCAGCAGGTAAAGATAAATGGAGTCCTCTTGGATAATTGAGAAGTGTGCACTGGTGTCCCCCGAGGATCTACTCTAGGCCCCCAACTTTTCAGCCTATTCCTTAACTGTCTCCCTTTTGTATGCCCTGATAAAAAACAGATGTTGCTATGATCTATACCAGCGGCAATGACCCGGTACTCCTGGAGAAGCAGCTTCAGCAGAAATTCACTAGTGTTGAGAATCGGTTCGTGAAGCACAAGCTGCTCATGAACTATAAAGAAACAAAAGTAATGACATTTGCTAAGCAATACAACAAACACAGAGCATACCAGCTCACAATACTAAATAGCCTTAGCACCCCATTGACCTGGTCCACTCATTCAAATACCTGGGGGTTACCCTAGACAGTGCCTTATCCTTCACAAACCACGCTGAACATGTCACAAAAGCCGTCAACACTAGACTAGGTCTTCTACACAGACATAAACACTGCCTAACCAGTGAGGCACTTCGGATTGCAGTGGACAGCTCAGTTATCTCCAAAATTGATTATGGCCTTGTTGTCTATGGCAGACACTACCCTCAAAAGGGTTACAGTAGTCTTAAAAAAAGCCGGCAGGCTAATCACAGGTGCCCAGTGGCTCACGCACACCTATGACCTGTATGCTTAAACCGAGTGGCTTCATCTGAAAGGCAGGTTGAAATACCAGATTGCTTGCTTGCTAAAAAAATGTCATTAGGACTAACCCCCCTGAGTGTCCAGAACCTCCTGTGCCCCATGTCCAATGCCCGTCGTACCAGAGGAACTAGCAGTCAGCTGCTCAAGGTCCCCTTCTGCTGCACCTCACAGGGGCAAAGGTGTTTTGCTTACCATGCCTCCAAATGGCTCAACTCCTTCCACTGCAACATCTTGTCTGAATCCAATCTTGGTCCCTTCAAATGTAGGTTACGGGATCACCTCTGCCCGCAGTGGCTGCGACTATCCCACATAGCTTGTCCATCAGAACTGCCCTAATTGTCCCTTTGCAGCAACTAGTTCCTTGTCCCAGTGCAGTACTTAGCAGCTAGACTGCCTGCCTCTGATCTTATTTCCCTCTCTTCCTAACCCCCCCCACACCTTGCCACCTAACCTCTTCTCTCCCATTACAGTAACATAGAAACATAGAAGTTGACGGCAGATAAGGACCGCAAGGCCCATCCAATCTGCCCATTTTTTCTACCTTATGAATGTGCCATAGGCCTTTACGCTGTCAATGGCCTATCTATTCATACTCATCTCTACTGCTCCCTTATGCCTATCCTATGCCTGTTTGAAGTCCTGTACTGTATTCATATCCACCACTTCCTGAGGTAGGCCATTCCATGCATCCACCACCCTTTCTGTGAAAAAGAACTTCCTCACATTACCCCTTAATCGGCCTCTCTCTAATCTCATGCTGTGTCCTCTTGTCCTGATGTTTTTCTTATACTGAAACATGTTAGACTCTTTCACCTTGTTAATGCCCTTAAGATGTTTGAATGTTTCGATCATATCACCTCTCTCTCTCCTTTGCTCTAGGGTATACACATTGAGCTCCGTTAATCTGACCTCATATGTTTTCTGATGCAGTTTCTGCACCATTCTGGTTGCCCTTCTCTGGACTGCCTCCATTTTGTTAATGTCCTTGGGCAAGTGCGGCCTCCAGTACTGCATGCAGTACTCTAGATGGGGCCTAACCAATGTCTTGTAAAGAGGGATTATTACCTCCCTCTTACAACAGTACCCCTGACAAAGCCTTCTGGACTGCTCCTTTTGTCAACATCTATGTCTCAATCTTGCCAGGCCCAGTGCTTGCTATACAGAGTGCTTAATTCATCCCTATTTGATATGTTGCCTTCCTAAAACGTATGTTCATGCAATGATATCTTAGCTCTCTCCTGTGCTATGTACTTCCTAAATGTTTTTACCCATGTTATGTCCTCAACACAAAATGTACATATTGCTTTATTATTTGATGTGGAACCTTTGTAAAAGAGCTCCCAGCTCAAAGGTATTTGTAATACAATAACTAAGTAAATAAGTAAAAAATAAAATACACACACTCAGTTGTAAAAGTACATGTAACCCAAGACATGGGAGATTTCAAACATAGAATCATAGAAGACTGTCAGCAGAAAACGACACTAATGCCCATTGAGTCTGCTCCGATACTACCCCCACCTTACTCCTCCCCCCATCCAGATACACCTCTCGCCACCCTCTGGCCAATCCTTTATATCTGTTCCATGCCCTCTTGAATCCCTCCACGGTTTCTGCTCCCACCACCTCCTCTGGTAGACTGTTCCAGGGGTCCACTACCCTTTTGGTGAAATAATGCACCCATGTACTGCCCCTGAATCTTCCCCCTCCAACTTCAGACCATGACGTCTTGTTCTATCACTTCTTTTCCTTTTGAATAGGCTCCCTTCTCCCACCTTATTTATCCCTTTCATGTACTTGAACATTTCTATCATGTCCCCCCTCTCCCTCTTAGTCTCCAGTGAGTACAGGTCCAGTTCTTTCAGCCTCTTGTCACAGGGCATCTAATGCATGCCCTGCATCATCTTTGTTACCTTCTCTGGACCCTTACCATCCCATCAATATCCTTCCTTAGGAGGGGCCTCCAGAACTGTACCCCATACTCCAGGTGAGGCCTTACCATGGACTTATAGAGGGGCATCAGTACCTCCTTCTTCCTGTTTGTTATACCCCTCTCAATGCATGCCAGCACTCCATTTGCCCAGCCCACCGCCTTGCTGCATTGATTCCCTACCTTGAGGTTATCTGAAATTATAACCCCCAGATCCCTCTGCTGCCTGGTCACCTTTATTTCCTCCTCTCCCAGAATGTAGCTGGCTTGCAGGTTATTATGTTGCATGTGCATCACAGTGCATTTTTTCACATTAAACTTAACTGCCATGCTTCTGACCACCCCTCCAGCCTCTTTAGGTCCCTTCTCTTTGCCTCCACCCCTATCGTGGAGTCCACCCTATTGCAGATCTTGGTATCATCTGTAAACAGGCACACCTTCACTTCCAGTCCCTCCCCTATATCACAGATATATATATATATATAATGAAAAGTATGGGCCCTAGTACTGCCCTTTGGGGCACCCTGCTCATCATCCTTTCCTCCCTGGAGTGTACTCCATTCACCACTACCCTCTGGCTCCTGTCCCTCAGCCAGTTTTCTACCCACCCCATTATTTTTGGTCCCACCCCCAAGCTTTCCAACTTATTAACCAGCCTTTTGTGAGGGACGGAGTCAAAGGCTTTCCTGAAGTCCAGGTAGGCCACGTCCACCGCCCCAGTGATCCACCATCCTTGTAACCCAATTGAAAAACTATGACTTCCCTGCAGTGAAGCCATGTCGCTTGTTGTCCTGCAGTCCATTATCAGCAAGATATCTAACCACCCTTTCTTTCAAGAGTGCTTCCATCACCTTACCCACCACTGAGGTGAGGCTGACCGGATGATAGTTTTCTGCCTCATCCCTGCTGCCACTCTTGTGGAGTGGTACCACGTCCGCCCTCCTCCAGTCCCTCGGCACTTGTCCTGTGTCCAGGGACAAGTTAAACAGCCTCTCCAAAGGAGCTGCCAGCACCTCCTTCATATCCTGGAGTAACCTAGGATGCAGGGCATCCTGGCCCATAGCTTTATCCTCTCTCAACCTACCTAGCTCCTCTTTTACCGGCCTTCTGTGAATGGGCTTTGATCTACCCCGCACCTTCCCTTCCTCTTCCTACAGGGGGCATGCCTCAGACAGCTAGTATTGGAACCCACTCGGGAGGGAGCAATCTTAGACCTGGTGCTCTCAAATGGGGAAGGAGAAAGAATCTCAGATTTAGAAGTGGGTAGCCATCTGGGAACAAGCGACCACCAAACAGTGTGGTTCACGATAAACACAGCCATACAATCAAGTCATACAAAAGCAAGAGTATTGGACTTTAGGAGGGCTGACTTTGGGAAAATGAGAGCGTGCCTCAGAAAAGCACTAGCAAACAGGCAAGAAGGCGGGGTGGAGGAACAATGGGGAGTAATCAGAACAGCCATCACAAAGGCAACAAGCCTTTGTGTAAAGCAAATCAACAAAACACAATGAAGGAAAAAACCGCTATGGTTCTCAAAAGAGGTGGCAGGGAAGGTTAAGGAGAAAAGGGTAGCATTCAGGAAATATAAAGAAACACAGAAGGAGAAGGACAGAGAACTTTATAAGTTAAAGCAGAAAGCGGCTGGGAAGGCAGTCGGAATAGCAAAGGCCCAAACCGAGGAAAGGATAGCCAACTCTGTTAAGAAGGGGGATAAGACCTTTTATAGGTACATTAGGGAGCGAAGAAAGACCAAAGGAGGGATAGTGAGGCTTAATAAAGGGGAGGGAATGTGGGTAGAGGGTGACAATGAAAAAGCAGGGAAACTGAATGAATATTTCTGCTCAGTATTCACAAAGGAAGAGGAGGGGGAGGTACCTAAACCAAACAAGAGAAACACTGTGAAGATGGGGGACAAAACCAGTCCATTTACAGACGAAAGGGTTCTGAAAGAACTAATAAAATTGAAGGTGGACAAAGCAATGGGGCCTGATGGGATTCACCCAAGAATTCTAAAAGAACTAAGGGTAGAACTAATGACACCATGACTACTCTCTTTAACAAATCATGGGAGGATGGGGTGGTACCTGGAGGACTGGAGGAGGCGGATGTGATTCCTCTTCACAAAGTGGGAGCAGGACAGAGGTAGGAAACTACAGACCAGTTAGTTTGACCTCAGTGGTAGGTAAAATGATGGAATCACTTCTGAAGGAAAGAATTGTTGAGTACCTAGAGTCAGTGGGGCACAGGACCCAAGGCAGCATGGATTCACAATGGGAAGTTCGTGTCAGACAGATCTAATAGATTTCTTTGACTGGGTGACCAAAGTAGTAGACCAGGGAGGGGCTGTGGACATGGCTTACCTAGATTTTAGCAAGGCATTTGATACAGTCCCACACAAAAGATTAATACACAAGTTAGCCAGCCTTGGAGTGGGTCCAAAGGTGGTAGCCTGGATAAAAAATTGGCTAGACAACAGGACGCAAAGGGTAGTAGTAAATGGAGTCCACAGTGAAGAAAGGAGGGTTACTAGCGGGGTACCGCAGGGTTCAGTACTGGGACCGGTCCTTTTTAATGTCTTTATAAGTGACATTGCAGAGGAACTGGAAGGAAAGTATGTCTCTTTGCAGATGACACAAAGATCTGCAACAGGGTTGATACACCAGATGGAGTGGAAAGGATGAGAAGGGACTTGGCAAGGTTGGAGGAATGGTCAAATGTATGGCAGCTCAGATTCAATGCAAAGAAGTGCAAGGTAATGCACCTGGGAAACAAAAACCCAGGGCAAGAGTACACAATGGGGGGTGAGATACTGACAACAGTAAAAATGGAAAGGGACCTGGGGGTAATTATATCAGATGACCTTAAGGTGGGCAAGCAATGTGAGAAGGCAGTAAGGAAGGCTGGGGGGATACTGGGATGCATAGGGAGAGGCATCTATAGTAGAAAACAGGAAGTTGTTATCCCTCTGTACAGTCAGTTGGTGAGACCCCATCTGGAGTACTGTGTGCAGTTCTGGAGACCCCATCTCCATAGAGACATAGACAGAGTGAGGCTGTCCAGAGGAGGGCAGCAAAATGGTGCAGGGTCTGCACCAGAAGACATCTGAAGAAAGACTAAAGGAGCTTAATATGTATACCCTTGAGGAAAGGAGGAGAGAGGGACATGATAGAAACTTTCAAGTACCTCAAGGGAATCAACAAAGTCCAAGAGGGTGGCATCTTTCAGAAAAGAGATGTGCAAGAACAAGGGGGCACAATTTGAAGATAGAGGGGGGACGGCTCAGAGGTAATGTGAGGAAGTATTTTTTCACAGAGAGGGTTGTGGATGCATGGAACAGCCTCCCTGAGGAGGTTGTGGAATCAAGAACAGTGGGAGAATTCAAGAATGCATGGGACAGACATAAGGCAGTCCTAGTGGGGGGTAGGAGGAAGTAAGCTGTTGGTTAATTAGGATCTGCAGCTTATCTGTTAGGTAGGAAAATGGGCAGACTAGGTGGGCCAAGCGGTCCTTATCTGCCATCACATTCTATGTTTCTGTTTCTTCCCCTTAACGCCGGTCCATTCCCTTCCCCCACTACCATGAAGACTGAACAGAAATACCTATTTAGCTCTTCCGCCTTCTCAGAGTCCTCTTCCACTTGTACTCCCCCCTCTCTCTCTTCAGTCCAACTACCCCTGCTTTGCTTCTTTCGCTCCCTAACATACCTAAAAAAAGGTTTGTCCCCCCTTCTGGCCTGTCTGGTGATTCTCTCTTGTGTGTCAGCTTTAGCCCTCCTAATCTTCTGCCCTGCCATCCTCAGTTTTTCCTTGTAGATCTCCTTAACTTTGTCCTTCTGGGTCCTCTTATATGTTTTGAATGCTCTTCTTTTCTCTCCTGTTGCTTCACTCACCTCCCGAGTGAACCACAATGGCCTCTTCTGTTTTTTGCTTTTCTTAACCCTCCTGATGCAGATGTCCGTGGCCTTTAGTAACCCCCCTTTATTGCTTCTCATAACTCCTCCACATCCTCTATCTGCCCTTTCCTCTTCATTTCCTCCCCAAAAATCACCCTCATGCTGGCAAAATCTGCCCACCTGAAATCCAGAACTTTAATGATCGATCGGCCCTCTGCCTTCCCCATCCTTCCCCTGAACCTCACCATGTTGTGGTCATTTGCACCTAGGCTGTCTCCCACTACCACCTCTTCCACACTTTCCCCATTAGTGAGAACCATGTCCAGTATGTTGCCACCCCTGGTTGGCTCTCTTACCAGCTGTTGCAGGAACGCTCCTTGGAGGGACTCCAAGATCTCTCTAATTCTGGCTGACTTAGCTGACTGGATGTCCCAGTCAACATCGGGGAGGTTAAAGTCCCCTACCAGCAGAAGTTGCACTTTGAGTGTCATCCTCTGGATCACCTGCATCAGCTGCCTGTCCACCGCCTCCCCCTGCATTGGGTGTTTATAAATCACACCCAGTCTTAAAGCTGCACCAAACTTTTTTTTCCAGCATGAACACAGACCTCCGCTGCATCCTGTTCCTCCTGCCCTTCAGTCACCCTGATGTCTTCCTTAACATAAAGTGCCAACACCCCCCTTTTTTCTTCCAGGCCTATTTTTTTCTAAAGTGTCTGTAATTCATGGAGTGCACCTCCCATGTATGGTGCTCTGACCACCAGCTCTCTGTTATGGCCATGATGTCTAGGCCCTCATCCACCATCATGCCCTCTAAATTCCACCACCTTGTTCCCTAAACTACTGGCATTTGTGTACAAGCCTTTCCACCAGATACCCTCCTCCTCCTTACTACTGCTCTCCATCCCTGTCCCGCCTGCGGGGAGTGATAGCTAGGCTAGCCCCTTCTCCTGTTCCCCTCTCCCTAATCCTAGTCTCATACTCCCCCCACCAGTGTAAACCCCCCCTTTGAGACCCTCTCAATGTAACTTTGTAGGCCGCCACTCAGAACCCTAGCCCCCCCTCGCTGAGGTGAAGCCTGTTCTTCCAGTACAAGTCCTCATCCTCCCATGTGTCCCTCCACTCTTCAATATAGATGAACTCTTCCTCCTGGCACCATTCTTTGAGCCAGGCATTGAATTCCCTGATCCTTTGCTTCCTAAAAGTGCTGGCACAAGCTACGGGCAAGACCTCTGAGAATGCCAATGATCTCACCTCTTCCTTGCAGCCTTTTGCCAGTGCTCTAAACTGTCTTTGAACCTCCTCCACCTCATTGATGGCCAAATAATTTGTACCCAAATGAATGGCCACGTGTGGTTTCCCCCCTACTACCCTTGCCCCTTCCTTATTTTCTGCATCGCTCTCCCTGCTTCCATCCCTGGTTTGCAAAACACTGATCTGCCCTTATAGCTAACCCCCTTCCTAAGCCAATGTACCCTCTTGATAATCGAGTCCAAGAAGACCATGACCTTCTCTACCTCTCCCGCCTTTGCCAATGAAAGTGATCCCTTCCCTGATGAACCCTTCCCTCCACCCACTACTCCTTTGCTAGTATCCCCTTGCTTGCCCCATCCACCTGCCCCTCTGCTCGCCCGCTACCTCTCCTAATTCCCCTCTTCTGCTCCTCTGTCGTATTTCCCTGGCTTGCTCTGCCCTCATGCCCCTCTGCTTCCCCCCGTTCCTCCCCAACTCCCCCAACTGCTCCTTTATTTGTATCCCCTGGCTTGCTCTGCCCCTTGCCCCCTCTGTTCTCCCCCCACTTTCTCCTCCAATTCCCCCTCTCCTGCTCTTGATTTAGAACCACTTTCAGACAGGGGACACAGCCTGAAATTGAAGGGAGGAAGGTTCAAGAGAGAGCTGAGGAGGCACTATTTCACAGAGAGGGTGGTGGCTGGTTGGAATGCACAGCCAGAGGAAGTAGTGGCACTGCGGATGGTGGGAAGCTTCAAGAGAGGGTGGGATAGAAGACAAATGGAGGGTCAAAACTGTGGAGAGGGTGGGGGGAGGGAGGTCGGAAGTGGGGGGCACTAAGTTTGCAGGGGGAGCAAAGGGAGGGGGCAGCTGCAGTTTAACACGACTGTGTGCTGCACACTCGAACAGACTAGATAGACTGACTGGCCTGTATCTGCTGGCAATTTTATATGTTTGTATGTATTCCCTTCTCGTCCCTCCCTGTTCTTCCTCCCATCTTTCCTAGGCCGCACCTACCCCCCCCCCGCTTTCCTCTTGGCTCTTCACTTTCATCATCCCCCCAGTCCTGTGCTCACCTTCACTATGACACTGCTCCTTCCTGTTAGCCTTACCCTGCTCTCCACCTTACCAAACCTTGCATTACATACAGGCCCCTTGGGGGAAGACCATGACCTTCTCTACCTCTCCCGCCCTTGCCAGTGAAAGTGATCCCTTGTATTACATACAGGATGTTGTATACTTTTTCACCCTATCTGGAGTTTCAAGGCACAAGTGCCTATACTTTCAGACTTTCGTTGTGGACTGAAACATTTTGTAGCCACTCTTTTTAACACTGTGTAAAACTGTGCACTGCTTGGACAATGCATAGCCTAGGCACGGCACATAACTACTGTAGTTATTTACAAGTTCTGTTTTGACTGGCACCTTAGTTTTACATTTTGTCTTTTATAGTGGCACCTCCTTTGCACAGTCCTTGGTGGGCCGTGTACTTGGGAGTTTAATGTCTTTGTATCAGAAACAGGATGACACTGAGAAAAACAGGATTTACTTTCTTTTGTGAAGAAAGTTGGCCCTCTGTATTAATCACAGGTTTAACACATCTTGTTTTGACAAACAAATCTCATAAGCTTTACTTCTCCATTTAGCCAAATTTTTAGAAATACCAAAAACAGATACATTAGTTACGTTAAAACATACAAAATTCAGTCTAATTATAAGATTATTTTTTTCTCAAAATATCATGATTTTGATTGTTTAGAAATGTTACGACTCTTTCTAAATGGAATAGGGCTGTTTACCCGTGACCACAAGATTTCATGTAAGTAGTCACTAATAGGCCGTAACCTTTTCAGAAGGTCATTTTCAATCAAGAAATCATTACCTGCTCTGTTTATAACATACACTGGATGTTTAATCACTATTTCACCAAATTTCAATTTCAACCAAATTTTACCTAAGGTCTTCTGAGCTTCTTCTCCATAACCTACAATCTGTAAGCTGTCAGAAAGGGTTTTCAGCTTCTTTGAGTCATCTAAGGCATTAGTCAGCTTATCAAAGAGACACTTAGACATCAGTGTCACTTCGGCTCCTGAGTTAAGCAAGGCCTTATGATTCAGACTGTTTTCAATGTTTATGTCAAAGTAAAATCCTTCTGCTCTTCCTTTGGGAATTAAGTTGCCCAAGAAGAATTTGTTCTTCTCCCCCCCACCCCGGCAACATAGCAGTTTTACTAAGACATTTTACACTGTTTTTGGTACTAATTCTGGATACCTTTTGAGAAAGGCTAGACACGGAGATATCATTTTCATTTTTACCTGGCATTTTATTTTTAAATCTCACTTCAATCTCATTACCCTTTTTAACAATAGCAGTTTCTTTTACCATGTCAGCATTAGAGTGGGCAGGATCTGTAAGTCACATAGCACTACTAGTCCCACCTGCACTAGGCACTGTTGAAGAAGGATTTTACACAGGAAAATGAGTCAGGAGGTGACTGAGCAACATGGAGCAAATAACTTTGCGCAAGAGCTTTGAACTCCTCCACTTGTTTTTTTAACTCAACTAGTTGTTTTTTCATTTCATTCTGTGAATTTTTAATCCTGTCATCTAGACTGGGAGAACTATGCCTAGACCAGTTTTGTGGTGCACCATAACTTTTCTGATCGTAGTCAGAATAGTGGCATCCTCTGTGGTCATTTCTGTCACCACTATACTGTCATACTCACTGTCTATATGTCCTTTACCATGGTCCCTTCCCCTCTGGGAGAGACTCCAGTTTTGGCATTGCAATGAGTCTTGATAAGGTTGCTGAGCCACAGTAGAGTCTAGCATAGTGTTTGACTGTTCCTTTTTCTTTTTAGACAACAGGACACACAACCCAGCAGTAGCAGGGTGGATCTCTTTGTGGCCACACCATCTAGAGAACTTCTTCCATTTGAAAGCACAGGTTTTCCTGGTTGAGGGTTTGTGAGAACCCCTAAGGACAGTCATGACCTCTTCAGAGAGGTGCAGACTGGCAAACTCTAAGTCTTCAAGAACCAAGCCAGCCCTGAAGAGAAAGAACTTAAGGCTGGGATACAGTATTCTTTCCTGTGAGAATGTCAGCAGATTGTGCCTCTGAGGGAGGTGAATTGGCTGTGCCACTGACAGGGCCAACAGGAGCGAATACCAAGGCTGTCTCGCCCAATCTGGTGCTATCAGGATCATTGCTGCTGACTGTGTCCTGAGTTTTATTAGAACCCTGAGCAGGAGAGGAAAGGGAGGAAAGGCATAAAGAAATCTGCCTGACCAATCCAATGCAAGGCATCCAGTGGCACAGTCCCCTTGGCTGGAGGTTTGCAGTAGAACTGTGGCAGCTGGTGGTTGTCTGGGGAAATCTATCTCGGGTGTGCCCATTCATCTGAACACTGACTGTAGCACCTGTTTATGGACCATTCATGATGGTTCTGGCTGATCCTGCTGAGGGAATCTGCCAGAATGTTGTTCTTACCTGATAGATGGATGGTGGACAGGGAGACTTGCAGGGAGTAGACCAGATTCCAGATCGTCATGGCCTCTGTGCACAGCAGAGTAGACCTGGTGTCTCCCTGCTTGCTGATGTAATACATGGTGGCTGTGTTGTCTGTTCTGACCTGCACCACCTTGCCCTCTAGCAGAGGTGCAAATGACTGAAGAGCCAGGTATACTGCTGTTAGCTCTAACAGACTGATGTGCAGAAGTGATTCCTGGGGGACCATGTGCCGTTGGCTGTGAGGTCAAGCATATGTGCCCCACCCCAAGAAGGAGGCATCTGTAGTAAGCACTAGTGAGGGGCCTTCCTTTTGGAAAGGAGTTCCCTCTCTGAGACTGTCCCTGTCCATCCACCATTGCAGGGCCTGTACAAGAGTTTTTGAAACAGGTAGCAGCTTGGCCAGAGGATTTCTTCTTTGAGACCAGTGAGCCCTTAAAGGAAAACACTGGGAAAGACAGCTTTCCTCAAATACTACAAAAACTCTCGATTAGTGTTTTTGGACAGTAACAACTTTTTTTTAACGATTTAAGCAGCTACCCACAACTTCCACTTTCTGCTGCTGGCTGCCACCATCTCATGAGCAGCACTGAGCTTCCCTAGCTCACTTTATGCTAATATGTCCAGCTGACCTCTGCTATTGGTCAGCAGGACATATTAGCACAAAGTGAGCTAGGGACGCTCACTGCTGCTCATGAGATGGTGGCTGCTAGTAATAGAAAGTGGAAGTTGAGGGTCACTGTTTAAATCATTAAAAAAGCATTTAAAGGTAATTTAAAAAAAATTGTTACTGTCTGAAAGCACTAATCAGGCATTTTTGTAGCACCTTGGGAAAGCTATGCCTTTTCCAGTGTTTTCCTTTAAGTGGAACTGAATGTCTCTCATCTGGACTCTTGAGCCTGGCACCATGGCCGTGGTTGCTGCCATGTGACCTAGCAGTTGCAGGAAGTGTCTTGCAGACCTGGGTCTGTTCAGTTTGAAAGACCCTGCCAGCTCCAGGATACTGTTTACTCTGTCCTGGGGCAGGGTGTCCAACTCTGCTCCAATGAAGTCCAGTACCTGAAGAGGTTATTCTTGGGACTTCTGGGCATTTACCAAAAATCCCAGAGATTCCAGAGTGCTCCGAACTACAGCAAGGGAGGCTTTGGTGCACTGAGGGGACTGTCCTATGACTAGCCAGTCATCTAGGTAAGGAAACACTGTGACCCCTTGCCTTCTCAAGTGAGGAGCCACCACTACAGTTAGGCACTTTATGAATGCCCTTGGGCTGATGTTAGGCCAAAGGGCATGGTTGCAAGCTGATAATGACCTGAGGGAAGTCTGAACCTCGGGTATTTTCTGTGGCTGGATTGGATTGGGATGTGGAAATAGGCATCCTTGAGGTCCAAGTATGCTAGCCAGTCCCCCTGCTGGAGAGTGGAGATTATTATAGCCAGGTTGACCATTCTGAACTTTGACTTTGTCACATGTTTGTTCAGGAGTCTGAGATCTACTATGGTTCGCCAGTCCCCATTTTTCTTTTGTGTTAGGAAATACCTGGAGTAGAACCCCTTCGCCCACTGTGATAGAGAGACAGGTTCCACTGCTCTGATGAGCAAAAGGTTGGCAACTTCTGCTTCCAGAAGCACACTTTCTGATGGGGTGGCTGGAGAAAACTTTCTGCCTCTTAGCTTGGGAAGTGTTTTGAAGCTTAGGGAAAGACTCTAACTACTTCCAAGACCCACCTGTCTGTGGTGATGGACTGCCAAGCCTGGAGGAAGTGAGCCAGCCTGCCCCCTATTGGTAGGGGAGTGGTGATCTGTACAAACATGTCAGGGGTTCTGTTTCGGTGTAGGCTTGGCCTGGGTCTGCATGTCTCGCTGCCCTTCTGCCTCTACCCCTGAAGTGCCCTCTGGTCTATTGGTAGTCTGGTAGGCTTGGGCCTGGAAGAAAGGCCTGGAGTAGGATCCTCTACCCCTGCCTCCCCTAGTCTGGGACCTATGAAGTGGAAGGTCTATCCTTGGCTGCATTATGTCTGTAGGTGGCCTTGTACTCCTCCACCTTTTTCATACAGACCTCTGTTTTATCCTCCAAAAAGGGAATTATTCTCAGTGGGGAAATCCATTGCTTTTGCCTGGATATCCTGAAAGAGGTTTGTGGCTCTAAGCCAGGCAAACCTCCTCACTGAGACTGTAAGGGCCATGAGCCTGTCAGCAGTGTCATTCGCATCTAGTGATAAACTGATATTTTGCGGCATCTAAAGCTGACCTGGCAATCTCAGCTAGATCCACTGCCGTCTCCCTATGAATCTTGTCTGACATGGCCAGCATTGATGTCCACAGAGTTTTTTGGTACTAGGCTGCATAAGCCATATAATTTGGTTTGCCTGACAAGGAGTGAAGCTGCCATGTATCACCTCTTGGCCATGACATCTATGTTCCTAGAGTCCTTGTCAGGGGGTTGGGAAGCCAAGGTCACCCTAGCCCTATCACATGCCACAGCCTGTACACTCCCTCATGATCAGGGTAAGTAAATAAAAAGTTAGCGTTAGACCTGTCCTGCTGGTACTTTCTATCTACTTTCCTGTCCAGCCCTGACACTGAAGTAAGGGTTTGCAGGATTTTTAGTACTACCCTTTTTAGAAATTTAAGGATGAGCAGTAGCAGACTTTTTGTGGGTATAAACCCATCATACAAGGAAATCAGCTTCCTCTTCATCTTCAACTGACTCCTGGATAGAAAGGTTGAGGGTATCTATCATTTGTTTCACAAAATAATTATGAGATGAATAGTTAAAGCTGCCAACTTTCCAAGGCCTAAAACTGGGACAGGGTCCATCCTGACCATGCCCTCCCCCACTGTGTCACTCTCATGGGCACCTCCGTAGACAACGCTGCACACAATCAATTGCATTCTGCTGCTTGCTCTGGCCATGCCACCCCACAGTAACACCAGTAGCAATCATCCACATTAAAAAAATACATCACTCTGCTGCAGCAAGTTCCAAATCATGATGTACAGAAAGTTCATTAGAAGCAAACCTGTGTTAAATTGTGTTCAGACAGTCGAACTGCATGTATTGCTCCTCCTGACAATCCCATCCCAACCCGCTTAAGCTCCCCTCATTTGCTGAGCAAACTTCTCTTCAGTGACTCCCACCACCACACCAGATTGTTTTCACACACTTCCCTGCAGCTGATCAGGTTTGGGTACCTTAGTTCACTGCAACTGGTTTCTTCTGTCTGGAGTCCCTCTCCACTGCTGGCAGGCAGATGTCCACATGCACTTGTCTGCACTACCACCCAGTCTAACCTAACAGGAAGGAACATGCTTTACCGTGCTCCTGCTGACATGCTTGAGGTGCAACATAGGCACAGGGGTTGAAGTTGCAAACTGTTGTCCTGCTTGAGCAGCGCCACAGTGGTGCTGAAATAACTGTCACTAACAGATTAGCAGTCAGCAAAAAAAAAGGGACAAAACTGGGACAAGTAAGCAAAAACCAGGACAAAAGTGACATTTTGCAAAACTTGTGGGGACACTGGGACATGCTGCCTAAAATAGGGACTGTCCTGGGAAAATAGGGACTGTTGGTAGCTTTATGAATAGTCCTCAGGGAGCTTTCTGGCTCCATAGGTCCCCCCCCTTCTCCTTTTTCTCTGGCTCCTCATACAAGTAGGCCAGTTCCAGAGAGATAGGAACCAAGGCAGGAACCATTGGAACTGAGGAAGGAGCCAATACCTGCAGGGCCTTGGCAATTTCCTCCAGAGAGGGCATTGCCGGTGTACCCACTGAGAACTCCTTTGCTTTTTCAGCAGGAGGTGCAGTGGTGTATTTTTCTTTATGTTTTCTTTTCGTCGGAACTGGTTCTGAGGCTGGTTCCACTGGTCTTTTGACTTAGAAGAGTCAGTTTGGATTTTTCCCCTGGTTCCTTACTTTTTTCTTTTTTTGAGGAGGAAGCCTCATCCGTAGGCTTTGTAGGAGAGGCAGAGGTAGCCATCTCTTCAAATTTCCTGGCCCTTTTCTTAAGGGATTTAGTGCAGAAAGTTTTGCAAATATCACAGTACACAAATATATGAGTAGTAACCAGACAGGAAATGCACAAATCATGCCTATCCACTTTGGCTATTTGTCCACACCCAGTACAGTTTTTAAAACCAGCTGGTCCTGTCCATTTCTTTTTCCTAGGTATTTGTGACATTAGAAACCACAGAAATACCCAGAGAAAAATGGTTGGTTCCAAAGCCACAGTAAAAAATGTTTATGTTTTTAATATCAAACGATCGGTTCCCACAGAGAAAAAAATATATCGGAACCGACCCAAACGCTAATACAAGCTAAAATAGAAATAGCGCTATAGTCCCAGATGGAACTGAGTGCTAAATAGTAAAATAATCAAAAATAGTGGAAAATTACCACAAGTAAAGCAGTTCCCTGCGGTTCCATGGAGCCATGAAGTACAGCTAAAAAACCCTCACAAGATCCACTAGAACTAACTAAATACCTGAAATAGGGGCAGCAATCATAAAATAATAATAAAAGAACAAACTAGTTTGTAAATAAATGACTTTCTTTTTTTCTAAATAGATTCTTATCAGCTTGTTTTCCCCATTTTCTCCCCATCCCCGTGTCCTGGGCATGCGCACACTTGTGGAGGCACGCGCATGCCACGCTCCGGGGCACCCTCCTACTACACTGCCGTCCCCTTGAGCCTACACTACCCTCTGGACCTCCACCCAGTGGGAAGCGGAACTATGGGGGATTGATGACCACCCCGGGAAAGGAAAGCTGCCTTTGGCTGCTCAATCCTGCTCCCCCCCCCCACTGGCTCTCCGACAACCCCAAGGTCATTCCTGAACCTGGGTTACCGGCATAACGTGAGGTAAGGCGTCCAGTGCCTCAACCCTCAGTGCCACCAGGCTGGCAAACAAATGACTTTCTGAAGACGTTGAGAAGAACTCTCTAAGGCTTCTGAACTGGCAGGCGGAGAAATGAACCTGAGCACTTCAGAGTGCAGCAGTTACTAGGGGCAGCAGTTTGAAACTGGCACGAACCAATGAGAGTGCCATCATTTACATACATTCCATTCTCTCCATGTCAGTTTAACACTGAAGGCTGACTGCATTTGTTAAGCATACTGAATGATTCCTGGGGTTTGAATGGGTCACCACTCTCCATTTTTCTTATGGTGAGGTAGAATCTTTCCCCACTGTAATAGGCGACTTTTTCTACTGCCTTTCCCTGCAACAACTTTTCGACCTCTAACTCCAGCAGGATCTTTTCAGTTGGAGTGGGAGGTGCAAAGTTTTTGCAAACCTGCAGTCTGGGAAACCTTTTGAACTTTAGGTTCAGCCCCTGGCTCACTACTTCCAGGACCCATTTGTCTTTGGTGATGTTCTCCCATTCCTGAAAAACGTGAGCCAGCCTTCCCCTCACTGCCAATGGATGGGCAACCTAAACCTGCTTGTCAGAGGTTTGCTTGGACTGGGCCTTAGGTGCTGGGGTTGGGTCAGCATGCTTACAGCCCCTTCTACCTCTGTCTCTGAAAAAAACCCTCATCTGGGAGAAGTCATAGGGCAGGAAACCATGTGAAAATATCCCCTACTGCTACCTCCCCTTACATAAGGCCTGCTGGAAGTGGAAGCCTTTTCCTTCTCAGTGCTGCTTTTGTAGATGGCTTTGTACTCCTCCACCTTTTTCATATACCCCTCTGTCTCATCACCAAACAAGGAATTTCCCTCACAGGGAAAGTCCATGGGCGTGATTCTATAAGCACCCCTACGCATGTCGCAAGTTGCAACACGTGAGGGGTGCAGTTGTGCCAAGGACCCTGTGCTGATTCTGTAACAGTCAGGGTCCCTGTGGCTAGGTCCCGTGATTTGCGCCAACCAGAGCAGTACACCAAACAAAGTGTGTATCTGAACAGGTTGGTGTAAGTCGTATATTGCCCAGGGAAAGGGCATAAGCACTCCATCAGTGCAGCACCTGTCTGATCCCCCCTCCTGCAACACATACTGCACATGCCCCACAGGGCTAGCACCTCCCCATGCTCGTTCCCCACATGAATGATAAATGCCCCGCAGGGCTAGCGCCTCCACTCCACGAACCCCGCTACTGTGATATGCATGGTAATTACTGAACATAGCCCCCAACCCCCCTGGTAGTCTAGTGGCCCCCACCCGGCAGTACCAGTCCACCCCACACACCCCCACCCTTCCCCAGCTGGCGACTGGCAAAGCCCACCTCTCATCACCATGACCAGCCACTGACTGTAAATAATACACACTCAATGAATGTATTTAATTCTACTTCATCCTCATCCTCCACAGTCTCCTGTGTGAAGAGCTTGAGGGTGTTTACCATCTGCCTCGCAAAAGATCACTGTGAGGAGAAATCATCCTCCTAGGCCTGGGGAGAAAAAACTAATTTTTGCTCAAGGGAACCATTGGGCTCTATATGTTCCCCCTCCTCCTCCTGTTCATCATAATAAAATTCAGCCTCCTGTTCCCCCAGAACCGGGGGGAAGGGAGAACCAGAACCAGGGGAGAAGGGACCGACATGCCCATGAGTGTTCCCATGACCTAGAAGGCCTGGAAAAACTGCAATGCCTTGGTCATGTACTCCATAGAGGGCATTTCACTTCTGTCCATTGACGGCTCCTTTCCTTCTTCAGAAGAAGGGGCAGTGGTATGTTTTTCTTTTTGTTTTTTTCTTAGCAGGCACCAACTCTAGTACCTGCTTGGAGGGTCTTTTATGTTTACTGGGCTCATGGTTCCCCCCATTTAGACACCCTAGGCTCTGAACCATCCTTAGCAGACTTGTCCTTCTACTTACTATGAGAGGCTGGACCTTCATCTGAATGTTTAGGTGACATAGGGGTGGACTGAGAAGTCATCATGTCTTCTAATTTTTTGGCCCTCTTTTTCATGCATTTAGAGCAAAACTTAATACAAAGCTCACAATCAGAAAAAAAGTGGTCTGGACCCAGTCACATTAAACACAATTCATAGCAGACCATCTTAGCCAGGAGATTAAAACAATTTTTACAGTTTTTAAAGCCTGTAGATCCTGTTTTCTTTTAGGCTTTGTCGGACATGACAATTGCAGCAAACCCAAATAAACTTTGTTCCAAAAGGGGAAAAAGAGATGTCTGTGGTTCAGTTCCCAAAAATTATGCGAACTGCTAACAAAAAAAACAGAATTTAAGTAAAAATCAAATGAAAAGTGTGAATTGCATCTCAGTTCCTGAAAAGGGGAATCAGAGAAAATAAAAGCTGCTAATCAGGAACTAGGAGGCTGTTATCTAATATAATCTTAAAAAGGAAAAGAAAAACAGTACATAGGAACTTAGCACAGTTTCCAATCATAGGCAGCAGAGCCACGGGGTCATGGAGGTCAGGAGACCCCTCAGTTTTGTAGCTGAAGGGTTGGACAATAAATTTTGACACACCACATTTCAATCAGTTTGACCCCCCACATACACACATTTCAATCAGTGGAGCAGCATTACAATGAGGCTGGTGGGATTTCTCCGATGACAGCAGTGAGGCTGCTTTTAATTCAAACCTTTTGATATTTGACATACATGGAAAATCTGGGCAGC
This sequence comes from Neoceratodus forsteri, assembly GCA_016271365.2. Taxonomy (NCBI): domain Eukaryota; kingdom Metazoa; phylum Chordata; order Ceratodontiformes; family Ceratodontidae; genus Neoceratodus; species Neoceratodus forsteri. The sequence goes on from CM028134.1 coordinate 687,987,898, forward strand.
CAGAATTATACTTTTTGGAAAAACTCTACGGAACATTTTGTTTAGTGTTGCATGAGTTGCACTGTATAGTTATTTTTGGCTTCCGTTCTCCTCTCAAACCTCCTCAAAAGCTACAATTACCGACCCTTTTCTATTTTATCATGAATAACCCACACATTTTGTTAATAAATCATGGATTATTCATCAAAATGTGTAGAATGTTGTTCTGAATTATAAAATACTAGGTAGGTTGACTAAAGTACATTCAAGAAGGCAATTGTGTCCTCAGCACTCTGGACTAGTGTTCTTTGCAATTCTGAACCCCCACTTTTTGTTATGCTTCTCCACCACTGTTTCCAATAGATAGAATCTGTGAGAGAAAGTGTTTTCTCCGGTTCCTGAGAACCATTCGGGAACCAGAGAAAAAAGCTAAAAAATAAAATCTAACTGAAGCAGAGATTAAAAAGAAAAGAAACTACTTACTAAAAATAAAAGAAAAAATATAAAATACATGATAGAAGATAAATGGAGAGAGCTCTTCGGGGTGGTTTCTTCCTCAGGAAGATATATAAATCTGATGTTAGAGGACGGAGTGGAGCATGACCACACAGCAGAGATTTGAATTTCATTCCATTATTCTCTAATTTGCATAAAATTCCACTCTCTGGGCCAGCTCAGAACTGCAGGCTGATTGTGATAGTAAGCATAGTGAGGGATTCCTGGGGTGTAAAGCACCTTTTTTTTTTAATTGGTCACCATCACAAAACATGCCACACAAGGAAAAAATACACTGTAATGCCATAAATGTGCCAATGTCTCTGCTTTAGCAACTGCAGTATGACAATTAGATGAAGATGACAGATATCTGAATCTTCTTTTTTTAATTATACCAGACCTTGTCTTTGCACTGAGGACAGCACTTGGTAAGTGAGGAAAACAGAACCCTTAAATCTTTGATGGCAGCTAGATATGAAAATTAGATACCTACCGCAATTCATGATCTTCTCTTGTATCATCACCATTCATTACTGCTGGGTGTAAGACGGATGCGCACACCTGCCACGGGAGCTTTTTTTTTTTGGAGGGAGGAGTTGGCGTCAATGGCACTGCCCACCAGAGTGACGCACTGTGTAGTGTATGAGGGGTGGCTATTAGGTGCCGTAGATTCGTCCTTCATCCCAGTTCTGTGCAGCTGGAGAGGCAGAAATAGATTATAGGAGTAGAACGAGGCAAAGGAGCCGAGGGATAGAAAAGGAAAGAAAATAAACTGAAAAAGGAACAAGCTGAAGAGAGGACAGGAAAGAGAGAGAACCCTAACCTAAGTGACCACAGGGCCTCAATCCTTGGGCAGTTCTAAGGGAAGAGGAAGTAAGAATAGGAAAAAGGAAGGAAGACGCAAAAAGGTGTAAAAGGTGAGGAAGGTGGACTTCTGTCCAGGTAAAATGGAAGACCACTGGCTTAAAATGTTTGAAAATCCAGCAGGGACTGAAGACAAGGGAGCAAGGATCCCACCAGTTGAGGGTTAAGAGACCAAGGTTGGACTATACTATAGGTCTTTACCGCTTTGAAGACAGACCTCTCTTCCTCTCCATTTATCCAAAAGTTTAAGTAACCCAGGTTCTAGGCTCGCAGCTGTCCCCAGAAGAGGAGCAGCTCCGCTCAGAAGAGTAGTGAGCCCTGACTTGGGGTAGATGACAAAAACTTTTACAGTACCCTCATAAGGTACTGACATAGTTCCTATTTCGAGAGAAATATGGAACAGCCCAAAGAGGAAGAGAGAGAGAGAGAGAAGGAAAACTCCCACGGACTCTCTTAGAACTGTAAAGAAAACATAGTCATGGTGTGAATTCCAGAAGATGAGGACCCCCTAACTGGGGGACACCCTGTAGATAAGAGAATCAGAGGAAGTTCCCTCAGAGGGTTAGAGCGAAGGCTCTACCCGCCATCCCTTGGAGCGAACACTCTGTGACTTCAGGGAAGGGAAGGGACAGAGAGCTCTGAGGTACCAGGGGGACTCAGCCCTCAGTGGGCCTCAAGGAGGGGAGGGCGAGCAGGGAGGGGCAGACACCTAAGAATTGAGGCCCATGAGGGGAAGGAGGGTGGGAATCAGTAATGAATGGTGAAGATACAAGAGAAGATCAAGAATTATGGTAGGTACGTAATTTTCATATCTTCCCTTGTCAGTCTTCACCATTCATTACTGCTGGGGGAGTACCAAGCCCCCCGGAGAGGGCCTGCTGTTCAGCCCTGAGGGAACAGATCCCTCAGCCTCCTACTGGTGGAAAGCAGGAGGGGGAGACCCTAGCCAATAGACTAAGGCACTCTAAGGCTGCTGAGGATAAGGGGGTGTCCGCCGTGGCCAGGGGGATGGAGGATACCCCTGAAGAATCCTCCTCACCCTGTGGGAAAACAGATGGGTCCCCTGGAAAGTGGCAGAAGTCACCCTACGCCGGGTAATGGGTGACAGTATGGATAGATGAAGCCATGCCATCCGCCTTATGCTGATTGCTGTCCCTGCCAGTCTGGAATCCACCTCACTGGTGTCATAAGATGCCCTTGCCTGGTGCCTTGCAAGCTCCAGACCCTGTGCAGAGAGGGCAATGACTTGTCTGGACTGCTCCGTATCAGGCATAGATGCCAGAACCTGAGCCAGCATCGACTACAGATGCCTGTTGTAGGCATCATGGCATGCCTGATGTGAACCTATGCACATCAATGCATGAGCAGAAGAGAAGACTCTTTGTCCTCATCCGTCGAATTCTGCATAATCCAGATCCGGGGATCAATTGTGCACCAGGCGCCAAGGCCCAGAAGGAGTGTCTAGGGACACCAAGCCCAAGGACAGGTGAGGTAGAGAACCTAGAGACTTGTGGGGGGCACAATACCATCTCCTGCAGTCTGCTGGGGCTGGAGAAGGGGCAGCTGGAGACTGGCCAGGTGCGGATAGATGCCTCCTGGAAAGGGATTGGCCAGGAAGGTACCATGAGGTGGCGAGCGCTGAATTCACTAAGGAATTCACACATCTGCCACTCGGTATCGTCTCTATGAACAAAGGAAATATGGAGCTCCGTGACTAGCCTCGAAAGGAACTGCTGATATTCAGTGAAATCAGCATCAGAGGACAGGTGAACAGGAAGTTCCTTTTCCTCAGAAGAGGAAGACGAGGAGCAAGTGGAGCTTGAATGATCAGAAATCTCCTGTGGTGAGAGGGACAGACGGAAGACCTGTTCATCCAGGGCCCTGACATAGGAAGGAAAGGCTACCGCAGTAGCTCTGAATGTCTCCCAGGTTAAAGGCCCCATAGGACCCACATGGCCTGGAAGAGAGGGGGGTGTCTGCAGAGGAATGGGCGAAGGGCATCTAAGAGAAAGTGTCCAGCCTCTGCCGGGGCTCTGAGATCCAGGAAACGATGCCACTGTGACAGGGGGCCCTGAGACCACACTGGGTTGTGAAGAAGAAAGCTAAGAAAGCAAACTCCAGAAGAGCCCAGAGGGGGAATCTCCCCTGTGACACGCCTGGGGTTGCATGTGTCCAGAAGGACAACCCTCTGCGCTGCCACCCAAGGGTGCCCTAGAGCTTTCAAGGGAAAGATGGGGTTCAGCACTGTGAATCCTCCCACCCCCCGCAGGGTGGCAGGAGAGGGCCACTGCCCCCTCACCCCGGCCTCTCAACCCATCAGACTCTGAGGCTGCCTTCTTCCTCAACACTAGCATGTGGTTCCTCAGCCTCGCAGGCCCACCAAGGGAGGCCATAGAGGCAAGGGTCCCTAATCCCCTCTGGGGGGGTGAAGCAGCACCAGAGATGGCAGCTGTTCCAAACCCTTCAGAAACAGAAACCCCCTCCTGAGTCTCAGAGTGATCACCTCCGAGAGAGCCAAGGCCACTCCCGGCCAAGGGATCCTCAGAAATAACCTGCTCCAGAGACTCAGAAATAAGGATGCTGGGCTGCCTGAAGCTGCATCCCACAGAGGCCTCCGACTCCGAGGAATCGGGCTGAGCGCTCATGTCCAACTCCGAGTCCTCCCCCTCCGGAGAGGAGGTGACCAGGAGCACCTCCAAACTAGCAACTCCAGGAGTAGCTGTGACAATGGCTCCACGGATGGAGCCGTCGTGGGAAACAGTGTCGGCAATGGTGCCACCCGTGTCCCCGGTGCCGCAAACAACACCATGCCCCAGCAAGGTCACTAGCAGGTCACTGGTTCTGCGGGTAGTGCTGGAACCCGACACAAGCGCCACCGGGCGTAGCCACCAGACAAACGCACCACACATGGCACTGCCTTAATTACCGGTGCCCCGAACAGCACCAGGACCCAAAGTGACACTGCAAGGCAGCATTGAGGGTCCACCAGTGCCGGACCCAGCAACCGTGGGCCGTGACACTGAGGGAGTCTGCACCTCTGTGGAGGTGACTGCCGGGGCAGTGCCAGCAATGCGACTCCAGGAGGAGCCGCATCACTCCTCTGGCACAGCGGAAGAAGCCTCCTCCTCGGCAAGGCTAGAGGTGAAGGAGACTCCCTCCTGTTGGGTCATATAGACCCGGGAGGGGACCTGGAGGAAGGGTCTAGAGACCTGGCCTGGGAAGCCCGCAGGTGACGTCATCCTCCAAAAGTCGGCAGAGCCCTGACGACTTTAAATGTGCAGATTTCCAGAACGTGGTGATCCATGGAAAAACAGGCATCGCATTGATCCATATCATGGCTGGGTCCCAGGCACTGAAGACACACATCATGCTTGTCCGTAACGGAAAAATGCTGGCCACAGGAGCACCGGCGCATGAGGGCATGGCCTGCTTTGGATTTGCGTTTGGTTCCTGAATCAGACATGATGCAAAACAATCTAATAAACAGAAACAGATCCAGACACCATCAAAATAATAAATGAAATGGTCTTACTGGCTTCGTGGAGTCAGGATGGAGAACCGGGATGCAGAGTCGTCGAAACAATGGCGTAGAAAAGACGAACAGGTCTAATGGTGTATTTCAATTTTCTGAACTTATGCAGCAGGTGCACCCTTAATGGCGGGGGAAGCAGAACTGGGATGGAGGAGGAGGAGAAGTCTACAGTGCCTAACGGCTGCCCCTTATGCAGTACACTCTCGTGGGTGGCGCCATTGGCGCTGACTCCTCCCTACAAAAAAAAAAAGGCTCCCATGGCAGGTGTACGCATCTGGCTTACACCCAGCAATAATGACTGCTGAAGACTGACAAGAGAAGATCAAATGGTATGTGTGGTCTCTACCAGTACTGCCTATAGCTGGTGCAAGTGTCTCTCTCTCCAAGTTATAGACTTAATGGGCAGAGCTTCTCTTAATTCAAGTATAAAGAATGTGACTGGCTTTGGCGGGCTTGATGCATAGTCATGCTGTACATATAATGAAAAATAATTACATAGCTTGATTAATTGCTTATTGGTACACAGTACCTCAAATAATAGCCTGTCCTTCCGTGTTGATGAAACTCTGCTCCTGTAAAAAATCAGCAAAATTATGTGATGCAAATATAGTTCAGTACTGTACTGTCATCTAAAACTGAAAGTAAGACAAGACAGACTTCTGAGGGAGAATTGTACTGATAGTTACACAGCATTATAAGTATAAATAAACATTTAAGAACTTAACGTGGCTCCTCATTGGTTACTGGATCAGTCATTAATTTCTGAGAAATCAAGCTGTCAACTGACTCTGTGTGGCGCACAAGAATTCAAAGAAAAGAGTCTCCAGCCACTCTATGTATTTATCAATCCACTGCTTTATTTGTGCAGTTCATGTGTAAATAACAAATAGATCCCCTGGTATCGCTCAACGTTTCACCCAATGTGGGCTTCTTCAGGGGCCAGGAATCTAAATTTAAATAAAATTCAACATAAGTATATTGTTGTTGACCACGTCTACTACCATATTTTCAATTTTTATTAAATTCCACTTTGGCATCTATTTTGGGTGCAATCCCCTAATTTGTCATTCAATACACTTCAATATGCACTCAGTAATTTTCTTAGTAAATAATTCTTAATCATTATTTCATTTGCTATAAACATCCATTATCACGCATTGTGCATTAGTGTCTCTGAGCTACCCCTGAACTTGAACATATATTTAACATGCTATAAATATTTATGTAATCTACTTAAAATGATTCCAGGAACAGTCTTGCCTCTTTCTGTTTGTCATAATACAATCACGTGAAAATGTTACATGTCTATATCTTATTTATTTCCTTCAGGAACATTCTGACTGTTTAGATTCAGCTATCTTTCTTCATTCCTAAAGGCAATATAAGCATTCTTTATAATTCATCTACATCTCAGCTTCGATGTTAGTATCACTTAACTAACATATCCATTTCTCTGTTTTTTCTTAATTTCTGTTTTTCAAAGTGATTCATTTGTTCATTATTCCTTTTTGTTGTTATATAGCCGCCTACAAAAAGTGCTAGTTTTTTTAAAATGTCCTTAATAAATTGCTGTATCTATAAAACATTCATTTGTACCTAGTGTAATCAAATTGGGAAGCATGTTCTACAGCCTTGTGCTTTATGCTGCTACACTCACATGGTTTCAATATCTTTTTTTTTTTCAGTCTTTGGTAACTGGGTAAGGCCCACTAGGCACAAGTGCCTGTTTTCAGGGACGACCTGGGAGCACTGTGCGGTTAAGTGACTTGCTCAGAGTCACACAGTGTGCAAGTGTAGGTTGTGAGAATCAAACCAAAGTCTGGTCTGCTAGACGTACCAAGCTCATTCACAGCCTGTTACTCTAACCTCTAGGCTATACTGCCAGCCCATATCTGTGTCCCTTCCATGAAGTAAACACACCCCTATTTTAATTACTGAGAATCATTCTTTTTTTTTCTTTTTCTATTCTTATTAGAGACAGAATAACCAATAAGCAGAGTCAGATATCCTTGTCCTTATCATACATTTTCACTTATATCTAATGGCCTAGAAACATTCTTTCTTTGCCCCCTAGAACCAGGCATGAACCCCTGTGCTAGGTAAGCACACTGTGGCAACACCTCAAAGAAAAAATACATATCACACCCAAATGGCAACCAGGCATTCCCAATAAAAACATTCATCACATGTGATACAGATCTTGTGATCTATGTTCTCACATGCCCCTGCTCAAAATATTATGTGGGCAAAACCCACAGACATTTGAAACTACGAATCAGCAAACAGAAGAAACACATAAGGACAAGTGCAGAAAATTCCCCTGTAGCACAAGATTTCAATACTGAGAGCCACTCACCAGCATCCCTGAGATTTTGGGGGATAGAGAGAGTAGAGCCACCATCTAGTGGGGGTGACTGGTAGAAACTAGTAGAATGTAGAGAGATGTGTTGGATTTTTAGGTTAAATGCACTAGATGACAAATTAGGAATCAATGAAGATGAGACATGAAAATTATGTACCTACTGTAATTCTTGATCTTCCTGTATATCTTCACCATTCATCACTGGTGGGTGTCTGCCAGAGACAGGCACCCTGCGGAAGACTTTTTTTTTGGAGGAGGGGCTGACGCTGTCAGCACTGCCCACGAGGCCGATGTATTATGTGGCGCTCGTGGGTTGGCCAGTATCAGCCGTTTGGTCCTCCTCCACCTCAGTTCTGTGCTAAGGAGAGACAGGAGAAATAAGTAAAGAGAAAGGAGGGTGGGGCAAGGGAGCCCAAGAGACAGTAAAAGGAAAGGAATGAACTGAAAAAGGTTATGCCGATGGAGGACAGGAAACAGAAGGAGGGACCCGAGGGTTGTGGACCAGGAGGTCCCAGTCCCTGAGCAACCAAGGGAGGAGAAGGGAGAAAGGAAAGAGAGAGAAAGAACAGAGAGAGAGAGAGAGAGAGAGAGAAGAAAAAATTACTCACCTTAGTAATGTTGTTTCTTCTAATGGAGTCTTGCTATATTATGACATATGCAGTGAGTCCCAACCTACGAACTGCTCCGGAGGTGAAAGAGTTAACTTTCTATGCAAGGCATGGAACCTTAATCGCGAGCTCGGTTGAACACTCTGTCTGTTGTTGCTCAAACTCAAACTGTCAGATCTTTATGAGCAAAACTCACTAAGGTTCTGTGTGGAAGCCGTAAACCTACACTAGCCCACTGGCTACTAACTACAAAAACACATTTTTGTTCTTGATCCCAAAACAAAGACTCAAGAAAGAAAAAATAAAGCATAACACCTAAGCACCCTAAGAAAGGGTGAAAATAAAGTGGGCATCTATGAAGTGCCAACATTGCACTGCCCACCCACATCCCAAAAGTAGAGGTTCTGAGAGGGGTAGGCTGGGGGGAGGTCATAATATAGCAAGACTCCATTAGAAGAAACAACATTACCAAGGTGAGTAATTTTTCTTCAAACAACATGAGTCTTGCTATATTATATTATATATACTGAATACACAGCAGTACCTCCATGGAGGAGGACAGAACCTACTTAGGAAATAGGCTCTGAAGCACAGCTGTGCCAATCGAGCATCACTCCTAGCCTGAATGTCCAGGGAGTAATGCTTAGTAAAAGTGTGAACTGTTTTCCAGGTAGCTGCTTGACATATCTCTAGGATAGGGATGTCCCTGGCAGCAGCCAGAGACGCAGCTGTACCTCTGGTAGAGTGAGCCCCCAGGCCTGAGGGAGGAACCTTACCCAGTTTTTCATAGCAAAATTGGATACAAGAGACAATCCACCTGGCAATGGATCTTTTAGTGGCAGGTTTTCCTTTACCAACCTCACCATAAGTGAGGAACAATTGGAGGGAGTCAAACCTGTGACCCTTGGTATGTTCTATATAGTAACTAAGGGCTCTTTTGACATCTAAACTGTGCAATCTCCTCTCGCCAAAGGAGGAATGGTCAGTGAAGTACACAGGAAGAGACATGGATTGATTAAGGTGGAAGTCTGAAACCACCTTAGGCAAGAACTTTCTGTTAGTCCTGAGGACCACCTTATCTCTGTGAAAGGAGATAAAATCAGGCTCCACTGACAATGCTTGCAGCTCACTTATGCGCCTGGCAGAAGTGATGGCTACCAAAAACACAGTTTTCCCAAGTCAAGTACTTAAGCTCTGCTGAAGACAATGGCTCAAAAGGGGGTTGCATAAGCTGGGCAATGCAAATATTAAGATCCCAAGCAGGGGCAGGGTCCCTGAATGGAGGGTTGGTGTGAAGCAACCCTTTGAAAAACCTGGAGAATACAAGGTGAGCTGAAAAAGAAGAGTGTTTACCTGCTGATAAGAAAACAGACACAGCTGCCAGGTGCACTTTTAGGGTAGCTGGTCTCAGCCTAAAAGAATTCAAATGCACCAAATAATCCATGATCGTGGGCACGTCAGCAGATTCTGGGGGAATATGCTTGCCAGCGCACCATATGGAAAATCTCTTCCATTTTGAATTATAAGTAGCCCTGGTGGAATGCTTCCTAGAGGCCTTCAAGATATCCAATACACCTTGGGAGAGGTGTAGGTCAGCAAACTCTAACTCTTCAAGAGCCAGGCCTTGAGATTGAGAGATCTGAGGTTCGGATACCAAACTCTTCCCTGGGCACAGGTTAACAGGTTGTGATTCCTGGGAAGACACAGGGGAAGGTGGACTGCTAGGGACATGAGGAGTGGGTACCAGGGCTGTCTGGCCCAATCTGGAGCAATCAGGATCATCTTGCAGGGTTGAGATCTGATTTTGACTAGCACCTTGAAAGAAGAGGAAGGGGAAAGCATAGAGAAACTTCCCTTCCCAACTGAGGAGGAAGGCATCCAGAGGGACTGAGCCCAACACTGGAGGCCTGCAGCAAAAAAGGGGAAGTTGGTGATTGTCTGGGGCTGCAAAAAGATCTATCTGCGGGGTGCCCCATCTGGCAAATACTGCCTCCAGTACTAGGGGACCCAGTGCCCATTCGTGATGGCCCTGGGAAATCCTGCGGAGAGCATCCGCTAGGACATTGTCCTTGCCTGGGAGGTGAACTGCCGTAAGGGAGGCGTTCAGGGAATAAGCCAGAGACCACAACTTCATTGCTTTGGTGCACAAGACCGTAGACCGAGTGCCTCCTTGCTTGTTGATGTACCACATTGTAGTGGTATTGTCTGTTCTGACCTGTACAACCTTGTTCTGAACAAATGTGGAAAAAACCTGGAGTGCTAGAAAAACTGCTCTGAGTTCCAACAAATTGATGTGGAGCAGAGATTCCTGTGGGGACCACAACCCCTGGGAAGTGAGGTCGCCCATATGAGCTCCCCACCCCAAGAGGGATGCATCTGTAGTAAGTGTCAAGGAGTGAGACTGGGGGGTGAAGGGAACCCCCTGTCTCAGATTGCTCTGGTCCTGCCACCACTGAAGGGCCTGGATCAGGGTTTGAGTCACTGGGATCAATTTGGTTAGAGGGTCTCTCCTTTGAGACCAAAAGGCTCTCAAATGGAACTGGACGTCCCTCATCTGAAATCTTGCTCCCTGCACTACTGCTGCTGTAGAAGCAGCCATGTGCCCCAGGAGCTGTAGAAAATGCCTTGCTGGTTGAGAGACCTGCAGGGTGAAAGAGGAGGCCAGAGATCAGGGTCCTTGCTCTTTCCAGAGGAGGAAGGCTCTGGCCTCTTTGTGTTCAGTTCTGCGCCTATGAAGGTGAGAAGCTGGACAGGCTCTAGAACTGACTTTGGAAGATTGAGAAGGAAACCTAGAGATGTGAGCAGTTGCTGAGTTACCTGAAGGTGTAGTTTGACCTGGTCTGGGGACTGGCCTACTATGAGCCAGTCGTCCAGATAAGGAAAGATGGCAATCTTTTGCCTTCTTAAGTGGGCAACTGCTACTGCCAGGCATTTTGTGAATACCCTCGGGGCCAAGGTGAGGCCGAAGGGCATTGCTCTGAACTGGTAATGGCCTGAGGGCAGTTCGAATCTGAGGTACTTTCGATGGGAGCTTCTGATAAGAACATGGAAGTAGGCATCCTTGAGGTCCAGGGAGGCTAGCCAGTCCCCTGGCCTTAGAGAGGGTAAAATAATTCCCAGTGTCACCATTTTGAATTTTGGTTTTAAAAGGTGCTTGTTTAGATACCTGAGATCCAGGATGGGCCGCCATTCTCCTGTCTTTTTTGGGATAAGAAAGTACCTGGAGTACAACCCTTTGCCCTGGTGTAGGGGTGGAACCCTTTCCACAGCTCTGAGAGCCAGGAGGGTAGAAACTTCTGTTTCTAGGGCAAATGCCTCTGATGGATTTGCAGGTGGAAAGGACCTGGCTCTCATCTTTGGAAATTTTTGAAGCTGAGAACCAGTCCCTGGCTTGCTACTTCCAGGACCCACTTGTCTGATGTTAAAGACTTCCAGTCCTGGACAAAGTAAGCCAGCCTGCCTCTAGGTAGTGGAGAATCGGCCCTGGCCACCCCATCAGGGAGCCTGCTTGGCAGGGGCTTTGGGCTGAGGGTAGAAGCAGGCTTACTTGTGCCCGTCTGCCTCTCCTCTAAAGAACCCCTCTGGGCATAAGCAGAACAGGAGGCCTGGGCTTGGTAAAAGGCCTATGAAAGGCCTGCCCTGCCCTGACATGCTGTCTTTGAGGGTGGCTTGCCTTTCTTTGGCCTGTGCACTCCTATAGGTGGTCCTATATTCATCCATTTTCTTCATGTAATTCTCTGTCTGCTCCCCAAACAGAGAATTGCCCACCACAGGAAAATCCATGGCCTTAGACTGGGTATCCTGTGACAGGGTAGTACATCTGAGCCAAGCAATTCTGCGAAGTGCCACAGATGTAGCCATGACCCTTGATGACACATCATTAGAGTCTACTGCAGCATGAAATTGCACCTTGGATGCCTCAATACCATCTGCAGCCACCTGTTCCAGCTCCCTGGCAAGCTGGTCAGGGGCCTGTTTTGCTAGAGGCCAGCACAGTATCCCATCTGGATTCTGGTACCTAGCAGCATAAGCCATATAGCTTGCCTGTCTGAGTCCTAAAGATGCTGTCATGTACTGTTTCTTTGCCATGGCATCCATCCTCCTGGAGTCCTTTTCAGGAGGGTGAGAGGCTAGAGGAATATTTGCCTTGTCACAGGCAGCAGCCTGCACTACCCCCACATGGCTGCATTGCTGAGTGAGGAACTCCGTATCAGAGCCTGATAGAGCATACCTCTTGTCCATCCTTTTATCCACAGGGAGTTTAGAATGAGGAGTTTTTAGAATTTTTACTGTCTGTTTCCTAAAAGATTTGTGCAAGGGAATAGACAGTCTCCTTGACTCTGGAATATCCATCATTTCTACATAATCAGGCTCTTCCTGGTCATCAACAGCTTCCTCAACAGGGAGTTGGAGAGTTTCAGCAACTTTCTTATAGAACATAAAATGAGAAGGGGACTCAGATAGCCTGGGGGGGGGGGGACCCCAACAGTCTGTCTGGAGAGATGTCCGGTTCAATGGGCACATCCAGACCTTCCAAATCACATTCACTATCCTCATACTCCTCCTCCCCTTCCTCCGGCTCATAAAAATCCTCATAATCAAAATCTTGAACCGGTGGAACCGACCGAACAGAACGCTTCCCTGATGGTGTCGGTTCGGACGGGACCGGGGAAAGAGACTGGACAATCTGAATTGCTTTAGCTATTTCCTCAGCGGTTGGAGAAAGAACTTTTGGCTCCACACTAGCTGACTTTCTAGTCCTTTTAGTTGGAACCGGCTCCTCAGAGCTGGCTCTTCGTTCGCCCGAGGAAGTATCACCCTGGACAGAGGGCACTCCCTCCGGTTCGGTTGGAACCGAACCGGGCTGGCCATCCGGGTCAGCGGACTTTTTGGCCTCCCTTTCCCTGAGCCTACCAACTCTCTTTTCCACGGTGGCAGCAGGAAAATTCTTACAAATCTGGCAGTCTGCATTGAGGTGGTCAAACCTCAGACAATATACACAGGTGGTGTGTGGGTCAGCCTTAGCAAAGGCTTCCCCACAGAGACCACAGTGCTGAAACCCAGTGGGCCCGGTTTTTCTTTTGGGTTTCTCAGACATAGTGCCAGCCTAACCAAACTTGCCCATTAGTGGCAATCCGCCAAGCAAGACTCTCTTATCGGTTCCCAACCATGTCACGGGTCATGGAAAAAACCGTAATGAAATCCGTTTTTTTTAGAACCGATAAGAACCGGGAACCGCACTCTAAAGGACTAGAAAGTAATTTTTAAAACAACCTGATCGGTTCAAACCGAACCGAAAAGACGTTTACAAGTTCCACACAGAAGAAATAAATGTAAGCCTATCTATTACTTACAATACCACAGACAGAGCTGGAACAGACAGATTGCGGTTTAATTTCGGTCAAAAAACCGAAAAAATAAAACATTTTAACCGACAAACCAACCGAGCAGAAGGAGAAATCTCCGGAGCGACTGTTCAGTGAGGTGGAGTAAAGAATCTGACAGTTTGAGTTTGAGCAACAACAGACAGAGTGTTCAACCGAGCTCGCGCTCAAGGTTCCATGCCTTGCATGGAAAATTAACTCTTTCACCTCCGGAGCAGTTCGAAGGTTGGGACTCACTGCATATGTCATAATATAGCAAGACTTCATGTTGTTTGAATAAGTAGGTATAGGATGGGGGGGTGGCCTTGGTCCGCAAACAAACAGAGGCGGCTCTGGAGGAACACCAGGGTAAGAACCCTGGTGAGAAGAGCAGCAACCTGGAGGCCTAAGTGCTCTGATTAGGAAGAATGCAACAGAGCTGCAAGTTTTTACCGTTGAGCCCCCAGACTTAGGCAGAGCCAGCACTGCTCAGAGGTTGAAGAGGGAGCACAAGGAAACAGGAGGTTGCGCCACAGAGTTTGGGGAGAGGCCACCCCCCATTCTCAATCCCAACAGATCGAGGACTGTCAAAGTTTTCGACCTCCCAACCCCCTGAAAACACCAGAGGGTTTTGGGGGGGGGAGAAAAACAACACTATGGAAGAAGGGTGAAGGTGTCCCGGGAGGCCCGAGACACCTCCCTCAGACCGACAGACCCAGAGAGTGGGTCAAGCAAGAGGTCCAGTAGAGGAGGGGCCCCCCCGGAGGCCCAAGAAGTTGAACCCCGAAGAGTTCAAGACTCACTCGAACCCTGACCCCTCTCCACAGACCCCCCTCCCCCGACAACCATCAGGAGTGGAGAACTCCGGGCGGGGGGAGTGGGGGTTCGGGGTAGAAGGGAGGCGGCATGGCTCAGGGACTGAGGCCTCAAGAGGGGAAGGTGGGAGGAATTCAGTGATGAATGGTGAAGATACACAGGAAGATCAAGAATTACAGTAGGTACGTAATTTTCATATCTTACCTGTGTCAATCTTCACCATTCATCACTAGTGAGTGAATACCAAGCACCCCCGAAGGGGGCCCAATAACTCTGAGGGAAAACATCCCTCAGTCCCCCGCCTCGGAGGAGAATGGGGGGAAGGGGACCCTCCACTAGCCAGTTCAAGGCTGGGACTTATCAGAGTGAGACAGGGTCCCCTGAACCTTAGGGGAAGGAAGGCGCCCCTGAAGCTCTTGTCTCACTCTGCAGAAAAATAGATGGGTCCCCTGGAAGGGGGAGGCCAGTAACTTGTGCTGGGCCAAAGGTGACAGTATCGACAGGCGAAGCCATGCCAGCTGCCTAATGCAGATCGCTGCCCCCGCAAGCCGTGAAGTGACCTCATTGGCATCATATGACACCCTTGACTGGTGCCTCGCCAACTCCAGACCTATAGCGGCGAGGGCAATGGCTTGCCGGGTAGCCTCCAAATCAGGCAGCAATGCTAGGGCCTGTCCCAGCATCACCCACAGATGCCTGTTGTATGCAGCGTGGTGCACCTGATGTGAGATAATAGCCAACAGGCTCCGCGCTGAAGAGAAGACTCTTCACCCCATCTGATCCAACTCTCGAGAATCGGTCTCTGGGGGCCTATCACGGACTGGGCATCAAAGCCCGAAAGGGGTGTCCAGCTGCGTCAGTCCAGAAGGTGGATGAGGCAAGGCGCCTGGAGACCCGCGGGTTGCACAGTACCTCTGTGGCAGTCCATAGGGGCTGGTTCCTGGGAATATGGATGCTGCTAGGCACTGTACGATGCTCGCCGGAAGGGAACCGGTCAGGATGGGACTACCAAATGGTGCGCCCCATATTTGCCTAGGAAGGCCTGTATTGCATGCTCGATACTGTCTCTAGCATAGCGGGAGATATGCAAGTCCCTAACCAACCTTGACAGGAAGCGCTGATACTGGGCTTGATCAGCGTCTGATGACAGGTGGACTGAAGGTTCCTCTTCCTCAGTGGAGGAAGACTAGGAGGTCAAGGAGCTTCACGAATCAGACTCTGGCTGCAGCGGGGGAACTGGTCGGAAGACTTGCTCATCCATGGCCCTACCGTACTGAGGGAATGCCGCCACCTGAGACCTGAACTAATCCCAGATCAAAGGCCCCAAAGGGCCTGGGAAGAGGGGAGCTGGGTGCAGAGGCATGGGTGAGCCTGTCACCTAATGTGATGTGCCTCTGCCAGGGCTAGCAGAATCCACAGGGGAACCTGGCATCAGGGGAAAACCCCAGGTCTATAGATTCACAGTCCTATTCTGAAAAATCGAAATGGTGAGGGTTTAACCCCGTAGAGTGAGCTATCCTATAAGGGGACCAGGGCCACATGGATCCAGAAAGGCGGACCCCAGCACCACCCAGAGGGAGCTCCATGGGAGAACTGGAGGGGCGGACAAAGGGGTCTGCACTATGGCTCCTCCACCGACCCCAAAGGGTCACGGAAGTATGCCGCGGTCCCTTGCCCCTCATCCTCAACCCTGAGGACTCCGAGGAAGCCCTTTTCCTCGACCCCTGTGCCAAGGGCTCCCTCGACTTCACAGGTCCCCCTGGAAAGGGCCTCAGGAGAAGGGGGCCCAGTCTTGATTTTGGTAGGGGAAATGGCACCGGGGATGGCAGCCACTCCTTCACTCAGGATCCTGATTGCCACCCCAGCAGCAGAGGGACTGGAAGGTCACAGCTGGCCTTCTGAGTCAGGGGTGGCTGGGAGATCTGCATGAACCCCAGTCACTTGAGCCACCGGAGGGGGCACCTGGGAAGACACAAGGGTGCTGGGCTGTGGGGAACCCTCTGACTCGGAAGAGTCAGGCAGCCAATCCGGATCCACCTCATAATCATCTTCCTCTGAAGAGGAGACAACTATGAAGGGCTCCGGACTGGCAGCCCAGAGGGATCCATCAGCCATGGTGCCGCGAACGGTGCTGCGACCCGGCCTCACACCCCTCATGGCGCTGCCCTGATCACCGGCTCTGCGCGTGGCTTTTGGGATCCAAGATGGCACCGACGGGCAGTGCTGAGGAACGCCCCGCGCCAGGACCCACAGCTGTGGGCCCTGATAATGGGGGAGCCTGCACCTCCAAGGAGGTGACTGCCAAAGTGGTGCTCCCAGCCCGGCCCTGAACGGGGCCAGACTGGCCCTCCGGCACCACAGTAGGGAACCTCCTCCATGGCAAGGCTGGAAGAGGAGCAGACCCCCTCTTCACCGGACCATATAGGCCCAGGAAGGGACCTGGAGGTAGGGCAAAGAGTCCTGTGTTTGGGCCAGCACGAGCAACACTGCCCCCAAAAAGTCATTGAGGCCTGCCGACCTTTAATGTGTGGTGCTCCAAAACTCGATGGTCCATCGAGAAGCAGGCATCACAAGCATCCATATCGTGCTGGGGACTAAGACAGGCGAGACACACGTCATGTCAGTCGGTCACGGAAATCTGTTGGCCACAGGGACTCCGAGACATAGGGGGCCAACCCATTTTCTTGGATCGCTTCTTGTCCCAATGACCAGACATGATGGAACAGTAAAATAAACTAAATTCAGAAAAGACTTGACGCCGCACACAAAATAAAAAGGAAAGGTCTTACCAGTCTTGAGTGGCATCAAGTAACAGAACCGAGGCGGAGTCGAGGATAATGGCATCGAACGGTGTTGAACTAGGTGTCGCAGAAATACTAGGCTGCAGAAGTCTCAGCCGGCTGGGGTGCTGTCTGGACGGCGGGAGAAGCAGAACTGAGATGGAGGAGGACCCAACGGCCGTTACTGGCCAACCCGCAAGCGCCACGTAATACATCAGCCTCGTGGGTGGTGCCGACGGGGTTGGCCCCTCCTCCAAAAAAAATTAAAAATTCTCCTGTGGGGGGCCTGTCTCTGGCAGACACCCACCAGTGATGAATGGTAAAGATTGACACAGGCAAGATCTGGCAGGCTTGCTTGAGAAACACTGAAGCCAATTATCTACAGCAATGTTTTAGAAACTAATTAGCAACTAGCCTAGTATGCTGCAGTGAAGTTGCAGAGTAAGACTCTCAGTAGAATGACATTTTAAGCAAATGTCTGTATAGCAGGATTTTCTGTTGAAGTACAGACCTCTTAGAGAACAGTATTCAAAGTGATTTTGAGGTAACCATTTCAGAAAATACCAAACTCCTATCTCAAAATTCACCTGTCATTTCCCCTACTTCCCTCCTTCCAGAGGCCCCCCCCCATCACTGTCCATAGGATCATTTTGTAGTAAACAGAACACATAACACCTTTGAGGATAATGAATGAAAAGGGGACTGCAGGTGAATATGTTCCCCACACAATGATCTTAAAAGGAGACACCAACGGCAAAGCGAAATTAGTGCCAATCACACCTCCAGCAAGGTGCAGAAAGCAGAAGCAGTGATGTGTGGAAACACCCGCCTTTTTCCACTTGCCCTTTCTAGAGGGAGAAAGGCTCTTGCTCTGACTGTGTCCAGTTCTGCCCCTATAAAAGTAAGAAGCTGGACTGGTTCGAGAACTGACTTAGGAAGGTTGAGAAGAAAACCTAGAGAAGTGAGCACTTGCTGGGTCACTTGCAGGTGAGACTTGACTTGGTCTAGAGACTGGCCCACTATTAGCCAATCGTCCAGATATGGAAAAATGGAAATTTTGTGAAAACCCTTGGGGCTGAGGTTAGGCCAAAGGGCATTGCTCTGAACTGATAGTGGCCTGAGGGCAACTCGAACCTGAGGTACTTTCTGTGGGAGCACCTGATGGGAATGTGAAAGTAGGCATCTTTGAGGTCCAGGGAGGCTAACCAGTCTCCTGGCCTTAGAGAGGGAAGGATTATTCCCAGAGTTACCATCTTGAACTTTGGTTTTAAAAGATGTTTGTTTAGATATCTTAGGTCTAGGATGGTCGCCTCTCCCTGCCTTTTTGGGGTCAAAAGTACCTGGAGTACAGCCCTTGCTCCAGTGTAGGGTAGGTACTCTCTCTATGGCTCTTAAGGCCAGAAGAGAAGAAACCTCTGCCTCTAGGGCAAGGGTTTCCGAGAGATTTGCAGGTGGAAAAGATCTGGCTCTCATCTTTGGAAATTTCTTGAAGCTGAGAACCAGTCCCTGGCTTACCACTTCCAGGACCCACTTGTCTGATGTAACAGACATCCAGTCCTGGACAAAGTAAGCCAGCCTGCCCCCTACTGGAATAGGAGGGTCGACCAGGGCAGGCCCATCAGGGTGTCTGCTTGGCAGGGGCTTTAGGCTGAGAAGTGGATGCAGCCCTACTCATCCCCCTTCTGCCTCTCCCTCTGAAGAACCCTCTCTGTGAAAAGGAAGAAGAGGCCTGTGCTTGGTAAAAAGGCCTTTGAAAAGGCCTGCCCCTGCCCCTACACTGCTGCCTTTGAGGAGTTGCCTGCCTCTCCTTGGCCTGAGCCTCCTGTATGTGGTCCTGTACTCATCCATTTTCTTTATGTAATTCTCTGTCTGCTCCCCAAACAGAGAATTACCCACTACAGGAAAATCCATGGCTTTAGCCTGGGTATCCTGCAACAGGCTAGTACATCTGAGCCAAGCCATTCTCCGAAGAGCCACAGATGTAGCCATGACTCTTGATGACACATCATTAGAGTCTACAGCAGCATGAAACTGAACTTTAGATGCCTCAAACCCATCTGCAGCCACCGCCTCCAGCTCCTTAGCTAGCTGAGGGGAGGCCTGTTTAGCCAGTGCCAGTACAGTGTCCCACCTGGACTTCTGGTACCTGGCTGTATAGGCCATACAATTCGCCTGTCTGAGTCCCAGGGAAGATGCCACGTACAGCTTTTTTGGCATGGCATCAACCTTCCTAGAGTCTTTGTCTGGGGGGTGTGAAGCCAAGGGAATGCTTGCCTTATCACAGGCAGCAGCCTGCACAACCCCAACATGGCTGCATTGGTGGTATAAAAACTCTGTTTCTGAGCCTGAGAGTGTATACCTCTTGTCCATTCTTCTGTCCACAGGAGGTATAGAATTGGGAGACTTCAGAATTTTTTGTGTCTGTTTCCCAAAAGATTTGTGAAGGGGAATAGATAGTCTCCTGGACTCTGGGATGTCCATCATTTCTACAAAATCAGGCTCCTCCTGATCCTCCATTGCCTCTTCCATAGGAAGTTGGAGAGTCTCAGCCACCTTTCTGTAGAACATAAAGTGGGAAGGAGACTGAAGAAAGCCTAGGAGGGGATACACCTGAAGGTCTGTCTGGGGAGATGTCCAGTTCCACAGGCACATGTACACTTTCACCATCACCATCATCATCATCAAATTCCCCTTCCTCCTCAAGCTCCAGTTCATAAAATTCTTCCAAAGTATAATCGTGAACCGGAGGAACTGACCGAACCGAGCCGCTGCCAAAAGGTACCGGATTGGTCGGAACCGGACGAAGCGATTCCACAATCCGAATCACTCTGGCTATTTCTTCGGCGGTTGGAACATGGACTTCTGGATCCGAACTGGATGATTTTTCTTTGTGCTTTCTTTTTGTCAGAACTGACCCCTCGGGATCAGCTCTCCTTTGGCCCGAAGAAGTATTGCACTGGTCAGAGGGCACTCCTTCTGGTTCGGTCGAACTGAACCCGGCTGGCCATCCGGGTCAGCGGACTTCTCAGCCTCCTTTTCCCTCAGTCTACCTAATCTCTTTTCCAGGGTAGATTTGGAAAAATTCTTGCAAATTTGGCAGTCTGCATCGAGGTGGTCAAACCCCAGACAATAAACACAGGTGGTGTGGGGATCGGCCTTAGCAAAGACCTCCCCACACTCACTGCAGTGTTGAAACCCAGTGGGCCCAGTTTTTTTCTTGGGTTTCTCAGACATGGCAAATCTAACCAAACTTACCCTTTATTAGGCAACCACCAGGCAAGACTCCCTTATCGGTTCCTAACCTTGTCACGGGTCTTGGAAAAAAAAGTTTCAAAACACGTTTTTTTAGAACCGATAAGAACCGGTAACCACACACTAAAATTTACACAAGAATTAAACAAATGATCGGTTCAGCCGAACCGATCCACACTTTTTACAAGTTCCACACAGAAACACAGTACAAAATTATCTAGTACTCACGATACCACAGACAGAGACTGAACCAAGTTATGCGGGAAACTTTTTTCAGTTGGAAACCGATGAAAAAATGACACTTAAACCGACTTTCGAACCGAGCTGCAGGAGAAATCTCCGGAGCGACTGTTCAGTGAGGCGGAGTAAAGAATCTGACGGTTAGCGTTCAAAGGGAAACAGACAGAGACATCAACTGAGCTTGAGCTCAGCATTCTATGCTCTGCATAGAAATGTTAGCCCTTTGTTCTCCGGGGCAGTTTAAAGGCTGGGGCTAACTGCACTTGTCAGAATACAGCAAGACTTCAAGTTGTTTGAAAGCAGGAGCAGTGATGTGTGGAAACACGCCCCTTTTTCCACTCAGTTCTGTGTCCTTGCTGAGTTGCATAACAACTGACTGACAGCCTCAATAGGGGCACGCCACTGACATCATGATCCAGTCACTGCTGGACTTGGTGCTGTGGTGTGATTGGGTCTGTTAGTTTCTGCCCCTCTGCTCAGTCTCTATAAAAAGAGAAACAGTAATGGCGCTTAGTGCTCTTGCACAGAGACCTAGGGACACAGCTAACACCTGTAAGGTGAACCTGGATATATTACTCCAGTTTCGCTGACAAGCATTAGAGTTTTTGAAGAAGTCCTAGAAGTAGAACATGTTTGCAAACTGAATTGTTTATCTGTCCAACAGATACATCCTGTAACTAAGGGATTGATATACTGAATCATGAAAAACAAAATCACAGCCACAAGGGGTATGTTTGGAGATGATGCGGTGCAGTTAGAATACAGTTTAATCAAATTTTCTAATGAATACGGCAAAACCTTCTTCTAAATGTGATGTACAGGCAGTGCATGAGAATGCTTAGAGATGTTATGGCACAGCTAAGATACAGTTTAGAATTCCCTGACAAACTTTGCAAAACTTTGTTCTGAATATGATAAACAGGGAGCACATAAGAAATTGTTTTGTACAGCCTGTTGCCACAACTAAGAGAGAAACAGACACATATTCACTGCAGCTAAGGACTTTTGATGAACAGAATTAGATAGCTCCTGTGAGCAAGAGTAAGGAAAGTTAAAGTAATAAAGAAAATGTTCAAGGAGAAAGAAAGAATGTTTCTAGGCCATTAGATACAGTATGTGAAAATATATGATAAGGGCAAGGATATCTACTTCTGTTTATTGTTCATGCTGTCTGTAATAAGAAGAGAAAAAGAGAAAAAGAATGATTCTTAAGTGATTAAAATAGAGGTATGTTTACTTCACGGAAGGGACACAGATATTGAAACCATGTGCGTGTAGCAGCATAAAGCACAAGTTTGTAGAACATGTTTCCCAATGTGATTACACTAGGTACAAATGAATGTTTTATAGATACAGCAATTTATTAAGGACATTTTAAAAAACTAGCACTATTTGTAGGTGGCTGTATAACAACAAAAAGGAATAATGAACAAATGAGTCACTTCAAAAAACAAATTAAGAAAAAACAGAGAAATAGGTATGTTATTTAAGTGATACTGACATCGAAGTTGAGATGTAGATGAATTATAAAGAATGCTTATATTGCCTTTAGGAACGACGAGACAGCTGAACCTAAACAGTCAGAATGTTCCTAAAGGAAATAAATAAGATAGATACATGTAACATTTGCACATAATTGTATTGTGACAAACAGAAATAGGCAAGACTGTTTTGGAATCATTTTAAGTGGATTACATAAATATTTATAGCATGTTGAATATGTTCAAGTTTGGGAGTAGCTCAGAAACACTGGTGTGCACAAGGCGTAACAATGGATGTTTATAACAAATTAATTCATGATTAAAAAGTATTTACTAAGAAAATTATTGAGAGTATATTCAACGAAGAATTAGGGGATCGTACCCAAAATGGATGCCAAAATGGAATTTTTAAAACATTGAAGAAATGATAGTAGACGTGGTATACTTATGTTGAATTTTATTTAAATTTAGATTCCTGGCCCCTGAAGAAGCCCACATTGAGTGAAATGTTTGGGCAACACCAGGGGGATCTATTTGTTATTTACGCATGAACTGTACAAATCAACCAGTGGATTGATAAATACATACGGTAGAATGGCTGGAGACTCTTTTCTTTGAATTCTTGCATGAACCTGCATTGACCAGCCCCAACATATGAACATTTGAACATTTGGAGAAGGGTACCAACTAGTGTTGCTCAGACAGTATCCCAGAAATTAGGATACCAACAATACCAACAGATGCCTCCCATTTGGCCAGATAGTTGCTGTGGTAGGATAGTCATACTATCTGACCATGGATCCTACGTCTGTCTTTGGTAGGATTTCTAGTAGGATCCAAGGTAGGATACCATCACCATCTGACAGATAGTGGTAAAATCCACAAAAGCACTATCTGAACAACACTAAATAAAATCTAAGTTTAAAACTAGGGATTAATAGCGTTTCTCATCTCTGCTCCAGCTGGCAAAGTGTTAATAGTGTTCAGTCAGAAAAGGCAGACTAAATTAATGTTGCAATGGTTGGTGTTTACTTTTTGCAGGGAGCTTAGTCTTTTAACTAGGAACATTGACCTCCCTGCAAACACACCCATTCATAAACAGTAAAGACATTCAAAAATGCATGGGATAAGCATAAAGGAACCCTGGTGAAAAAGAAGGTGGGCTAAAGCCAGGATATATAGGTTCAGAGGTGTTGCAGTGGGTTAAGGAGCAGACTAGTTGGGCCATTCGGTCCTCATCTGCCCTCAATTTCTGTGTTTCGGTGTTTCCTTGCAGAACACACTATTCTTTGCAAGTTGCAATGCGCTCCCTGCAAACAGTAAATACCAAGGATTGCATTATGCAGGTTTTTCTGACTAAAAACTGTTGACTCTTTAACATTTGTGGGAGAGATGAGGAACCCTACTAATTATCTGTTACCTGCTTTAAGCTACCCGACCTAAGAATTATACTGTTATGTCGGGTAGGGTAGTACCTTACCTGAACTGACCTACCTAGCCAAAAATAGGCAACTCCCACACTGCCTGAGCCAGCTACCCATATGGTAGCCCTTGCCTAGTGTCTTGGCCTTACAAGGAAACTGTTAGTGGTTTGATTCCCACTAGGAACATATATTTGCTGTTGTATTTTTTAAAAAAAAAAGCAGTTTCATTCAGAGCAGACACCTGCTAGTATAAAAGATAGTTTGGTTCTTCTTTCTCTCGAGTGATAATTCTTGGTGTAAGGAGTTAGAATAGTAAAAATGGTGGAGAAGGTAGTCTTTTAGGAGAAAAGCTACAACAGCATATCATTGCCTTTAAAGCAATCCTGGGTTTGGGGAGGGAGAGATGAGGAACATTACTAATTACCCATTACCTGCTTTAAGCTACCCAACCAGAAAATTACACTGTTATGTCGGGTATGGTAGTACCTTACTCGAACTAACCTACCTGGCCAAAAATAGGCAACACTCACACTACCTGAGCCAGCTACCTATAGAGTCGCCCTTGCCTAGTGTCTTGGCCTTACAAACAAACTATCAATGGTTTGATTCCCACTAGGAACATATTTGCTGTTGCATTTAAAAAAAAAAACAGTTTCATTCAGAGCAGACACTTGCTAGTATACTTAGTTTACTTGGTTTAAAAGGACAAAAGAAGGCTATTGCCCATCGAGACTGTCCCCCACCACCATGGTGGGAAAAGTTATACCCAGGAGTAATTAGACTCCATCCAAAAATCCAAACCTTTTTTAAAGGATAAAATTGAACTACTTTCCACCAAATGTTGCAGAAGTATGTTCCAAACTCTGGGGGTTCTCACCATAAAGTAATTTAACCTTTTGTTTAATTTAGATTTAGCTACATCAATTTGTTTACTATAGAAACAAGGGGATATCCTTCTGCTGGAAAAATGTAATCCACATTGATGCATTAGATCCTTGGAGTTGTGAATTTTATATAATAAAAGCAGGTCACCTCTAGTCCGACTTATTGAAGTGAATGTAACCCAGTTTCCTGAAGTCTACTCCAATAGTCCATTTTGGACAAATATGGAACCATTTTAGTGGTTCTCTTCTGGATTTTTTCTATTCTGTTAATATCTTGCCTCAAATAAGGGCTCCAGAATTGAGAACCATAATCAGAATATGGCCTCACATAAGCTCTAAACAAAGGAATTTTGCATTCCTGAGTCCTTGACACAAAGGATCTTTGAATTTGAGTAAGCATTGCATTAGATATATTAGCTATCCTAGTACAATGGTCGGTTGAGGACAATTTGTTATTGACTAATATTCCAAGGTCTCGCTCTACTGATGATACCTGAAGGGGAGAATTATTTAAGAAATAAGTCTGTTTAGGATTATTCCTTCCAAAATGCAATACATGACACTTATCTGGATTGAGTAACATCCTATTTGAATCTGCCCATTTTTCAATGGTTTTTAGATTATTACTAATAGATTCCCTATTTAGTGATGTAAATACAGGCCCTCCTAATTTGGTGTTGTCAGCAAATTTTGAAAGGCAATTGTCTGAATTAACCTACAAATCACTTATAAAGATATTAAACAGAGTAGGTCCAAGAACCGAACCCTGTGGAACCCCACTAGTCACACTATGAACTTCCGAAAGCGAGCCATTTATTCTAACCTGCTGTTCTCTGTTATACACTGTAACCAACCAGATACCCAATTAATTATAAACTGTGAAAATCTCAGTTTAACCATGTTATCAAGCAGTATATCATGGGGAACCTTGTCAAAAGCTCTGCTATAGTCAAGAAGAACCACATCCATAGGGATACCATTGTCTAGTCCCATACTAATATAATTATAGAAGGCCACTAGATTGGTGGTACAAGAGTACCCTTGTCTAAATCCATGCTGAGTATGGTCAGTTAAATTTTTTATATTTGTTTCTTTTTCCAACATTTTTTTGATGATTTTCTCCATTAATTTACTTATGACCAAGGTTAAACTTATTGGGCGATAATTTTCAGGCGTGGAGTGATTACCTTTCTTAAATATTGGTATAACTATGGCCATTGCCCAGTCATGAGGAATAACACCTTCACATAAAGAATTATTAAAAATAAGGGTCAATGGTTTAGTTATAGCTTCAGCTGTTTCTAATAAAAATGTGGGATTAATATTATCTGGTCCTGGACTAGAAGTTTGTTTAAGGGAACAAACAGCCTCAAGGGTGTCATCTTCAGGAATAATATGAAGGGAAGAATTATTAACTGTTTGCCTAAAAAATTTAGGGGCTTCTTTTTTGGTGAAGACTGAACAGAACTGATTGTTAAATGTATTAGCAATATCCCTATCAGTAGAAATAATAGAATTATTTACACATAGAGGACCCATGTATCTATTATTCATTTTCTTATTATTAAGACCGGAGAATAATGATTTGTAGCTATCTTTAGAGTGAGCCAAACGAAACTCCAATTTCTTTTTAGATTGTAAGATAGCCCGTTTTAAAAGTTTTAAGGTTTTCCTATATTTAGAAAGTAGCTGTTCTTTAGTATCTCCCTCACTTTTTTTACAAGAGAAAAAAGCTTTTGTTTGTTTTTAATTAAGTTTTTAATAGTTTTATTAAACCATAAAGGAATCTTCCCATTCTTGTTATATTTATTTTTAATTGGAACAAATAAATCATCCAAATAATAGATTGAGGATTTCAGATATTCCCAGGATTTCTCAAGAGAAAGAGGGGATACTATTTCATCCCAGGAAATGGAATTTAAATGATCATTAATAATATTCAAGTTTGCTTTATTATAATTTTTAAATTCAGAGAGGTTCAATATTTGCTGAAAAAATAATAATGAAAAAGAAATTGAACAATGGTCACTAGTACCCAGATAGTTTGGTTCTTCTTTCACTCAAATGATAATTCTTGGTGCAAGGAGTTAGAATAGTAAAAACAGTGGAGAAGGTAGTCTTTTAGGAGAAAAAGCTACAACAGCATATTGTTGCCTTTAAAGCAATCCTGGGTTGAAAATCAACAGCGTCTTGCCCCTGAGCATTCGCAGATACATGGGTCTATTTCATATTCCATATGATGCAGGTTCCCACCTTGGGGATACAATAAAAAGTCCCAAATCCAGACCCATTACTCCACTGCATTCTTCTAGCATCTTTAGTGGAACCCAGAGAAACAGAACAGATGAAAAATCAGTGCATTAGTTGGGATTTGAGCCCATACTACTAAGAATTCTGTTCAAAAATAAATCAGCAATACTCAAATGTTATGCTCTGGATATACTCGTGCTTTTAACAGCTAGCTGCCCCTTTCCCTTATAACTTTTTTTATGCTGAATATATGTAGGCCTGATCTATGTGCTCTTAAAGACTAGAAGAGACCATTGACCAAGCTTCTTAGGTGGCACACAAGATGTGTGCTTGCTCTACATGCAAAGGGTCAGAAGTTTGATTCTAAGTGAGGGAATGTATTTGCCACCTACCAAGTGTATTCAGGAATTATGCTGTCAATATATGCATGGTTTCACCATGCTTTTCCCATTTTCACTTCCTGTACTGTTTATATTTAGGGTACAACTACTACTGTAAAAAATAAAAATGGTGCTTACCAAGACCTGTAATGTAGCGTAGAGGTTAGAGCACTGGGCTACAAAGCAAATAACCCCATAGTAATGGGTTTGAATCCCACAACCACCACATGATGAGAAAATTACTGTTTTATGCTGAGGTGTCTCGCTGTCTATCACAGCCTGTTTTCTGTAGTATGGGAAAACAGTGTACGCTCACTGCCCTTCCCCCCCACTGAAACAATGGCAGCATTTCCTTTGTGCCTCCTACCATCCCCAGTGATGTCAGCGGCAATCCAAGGGTACACTCACTTATGAACGAGTGTGAAAACAGATGTTGCTGTTGAGTAAAATGCATTGCCCATTACTAGTTTTCTGAACAGCACAAACTAAAGCTTGTTTTTAACTGCACGCTATAAGTGTTGAAACTTACTGTTTGAAAATGTAAGCCAAGAATCTGGATATCTGCACTAGCATCGGCACTGCTGTGCATGCCCAGATTCTCGGCTTGCTTTTTCAAACAGTAAATTCCCACAGTTATAGTGCACGGGTTGAAACAGGCATAGTTTGTGCAGTTCACAAAACTAGTTACAAATGGGCAATGCAATTTATTCAGCAGCGATATTTTTTCCACACTCGTTTATGAACGAGTGTACTTGTTAGCTCGACGCACACTGGGTGATAATGTTAAAAAAACAAGCCTTGTAAGCTCTCTGTTAAATCAATAAACAAGTGTGAGTGTGTGTGTGTGCGTGTGTGTGTGTGGAGAGGGGGGAGTCTATGGTGTATTCAGTAATCTTGATGGGGGAAGGGAGAAAATGTGTCTCTATGGTGTATTTGTTAGATGGGATCAAGTGTGGGAGACATCGGAAAAATGAGGGAGCCTAGGCAGGGTGTACCTAGCAAAAAGAACTATTTTTTTTTTTTGTGGAGCAATCAAATGAATTAAACTGACTTAAAATACAAAAGTCCTTCTGTTTATTTTTCGTTTTCTCACAAAAAAGGTGGAGGGGGCATTGTATAACAGCAATAAACCACTCCAGGGTGTGGGTGATGCTGGGATTTTCCCATGCCTGGTGCAGTTTGGTCACTTGGCCTGCCAGCTTGTGACTGAACCACACCAGGCATAGGTAAACCCAAAATAACCCACACCCTGTTGTGATTTCTTGCTTAATTATCAAACTCGATTACCAGACCCAAATACATAGCCCGGCCCCGATTAGAATATTACTAATACACTTCCAGACTGAATCCCAAAAAACATTTTAAATATACATGATGTATATGTTTACTGTTGATGCATTGTTATAAATTGAAAAGGTAATAAAATCTAAGTTTAAAAATAGGGATTAATAGTGTTACTCATCCCTGCTTCAGTTGACAAAGTGTTAATAGTTTTCAGTCAGAAAAGGCAGACTAAATTAATGTTGCAATGGTTGGTGTTTATTGTTTGCAGGGAGCTCAGTCTCCTAACTTGGAACATTGACCTCCCTGCAAACACTCCCATTCATAAATGGTAAAGACTTTCACAAATGCATGGAATAAGCATAAGGGCACCCTGATGGAAAATAAGGTGGGATAAAGCCGGGATAAATAGGGATGGACGTGTTGCAGTGGGTTAAGGGTCACTCTAGGTGGGCCATGCAGTCCTTATCTGCTCTCAATTTCTGTGTTTCGATGTTTCCTTTCAGAACACACTGTTCTTTGCAAGTTACAATGCACTCCCTCCAAACAGTAAATACCAAGGGTTGCAGTATTTAGGTTTTTCTGACTAAAAACAGTTAACTCTTTATCATTTGAGGGAGATATGAGGAACACTACTAATTACCTGTTACCTGCTTTAAGCTATCCGACCCGAGAGTTACACTGTTATGTCGGGTACAGTAGTACCTTACCTGAACTAACCTACCCAGCCAATAATAGGCAACACCCACGCTACCTGACCCAGTTACCAATAGGATAGTCCTTGCCTAGTGTCTTGGCTTTACAAGCAAACTGTTAGTGGTTTGATTCCCACTAGCAACATATATTTGCTGTTGTATTTAAGAAAAAAAAAACAATTTCATTCAGAGCAGACACTTGCTAGTATAAAAGATAGTTTGTTTTTTTCAATCGAGCGATAATTCTTGGGGCAAGGAGTTAGAATAGTAAAAATAATGGAGAAGGTAGTCTTCTAGGAGAGAAGGCTACACAGCATATCATTACCTTTAAAGCAATCCTGGGTTTGGGGAGGGAGAGATGAGGAACATTACTAATTACCCATTACCTGCTTTAAGCTACCCAACCCGAGAATTACGCTGTTATGTCAGGTACGGTAGTATCACGAACTTCTTTCTTGGCCAAAAATAGGCAATATCCACACTATCTGACCCAACTACGCATTTAGTCATCCTTGCCTAATGTATTGGCCTTACAAGCAAACTGTCAGTGGTTTGATTCCCACTAGGAACATATATTTGCTGTTGTATTTAAAAAAACAAAAAACAGTTTCACTCAGAGCTGACACTTGCTAGTATAAAAGATAGTTTGGTTCTTCTTTTTTTTTCCCCCCAATTATTTGTATCCTCCTATGGCAGGTCCCCCAATTGTCTGCCACCCTACCAGTACTCGGGGTCTTTCATGGTCTTGTAGCACTGTTACACTCCCCAGTGGATCCTCTGAGCCTGGCCCGGAGGCTTCATCCTTGGGTGGCCCCCGTGTTATCCACCGTTTTCTCCCCATGAGTGCCCTAGACCCGAGACCCCGGAAGCGGTGATGCATGTGCATGGAGGCGCACATGCACACTGCAGCTCCAGTGCCAGTCTCTTCTGCCCCCTCAGCCTAGTGCCGGCACTCCTCGGAGTGGCACCTCAATTCTGGCCTCCACCAGGGGGCAGCCAAGCTCCAAAGAGACGTGTTTCTACTCCCCAAGTCGGACAGCTGCCAGCTGGCAGCCTTTCACATCCTCTCCCTCCCCCCAACCGACCTCCACTGACCCAGGCTCATTCCCGAACCCTGGTCGCCAATGTGGCGCAAGGTGTGGCATCCGGCGCCTCAACTCTCAGCACCATTGGACCGGCACCATTTGGTTCTTCTTTCACTTGAGTGATAATTCTTGGGGCGAGGAGTTAGAATAGTAAAAACGGTGGAGAAGGTAGTCTTTTAGGAGAAAAGCTACACAGCATATCGTTGCCTTTAAAGCAATCCTGGGTTGAAAACAAACAGCTTCTTGCCCCAGAGCATTTCCAGATACATGTACCTATTTCATATTCCATATGATGCAGGTTCCCACCTTGGGGATACATTAAAAAGTCCCAAATCCAGACCAGTTACTCCATTGCATTCTACTAGCATCTTTAGTGGAACCCAGAGAAATAGAAGAGATGAAAAATCAGTGCATTAGTTGGATTTGTGCCCATGCTACTAAGAATTCTGTTCAAAAATAAATCAGCAATACTCACATTTTATGGTCTGGCTATACTCATGCTCTTAACAACTACCAGCCCCTTTCCCTTATAACTTTTTTATGCTGAATATATGTAGTACTGATCTATGTGCTCTTAAAGACTAGAACAGACCACTGACCAAGCTTCTTAGGTGGCACACAAGATGTGTTGCTTGCCTTACATGCAAAGGATCAGAAGTTTGATTCTAGGTGAAGGAATGTATTTGCCACCTATCAAGTATATTCATGAATTATGCTGTCACTATATGCATGGTTTCCCATTTTCACTTCCTGCATTGTTTATATTTAGGCTACAACTACTACTGTAACAAAAAGAAAAAAAGTGCTGCTTACCAAGACCTGCAATGTAGCGTAGCAGTTTGAGCACTGGGCTAACATAGCAAATGACCCCATAGTCATGGGTTTGAATCCCACAACCACCACATGATGAAGAAATGACTGTTTTGTGCTGAGGTGTCTCGCTCTCCATCACAGCCCATTTTCTGTAGTATGGGAAAACAGAGTACACTCACTGCGCCCCATAGAAAACAAGGCAGCACCTCCTTGATGCCTCCTACCATCGCCGGTGTTGTTGGCGCCAATTCTAGGATACACTCACTTATGAATGAGTGTGAAAACAAATGTTGCTGTTGAGTAAAATGCATTGCCCATTACTAGTTTTCTGAACAGCACAAACCAAAGCTTGTTTTTAACCGAGCGCTATAAGTGTTGGAACTTACTGTCTGAAAATGCAAGCCGAGAATCTGGATATCTGCATTAGCATTGGCACTACTGTGCATGCCCAGATTCTTGGCTTGCATTTTCAAACAGTAAATTCCCACAGTTATAGCGCACGAGTTGAAACAGGCATAGTTTGTGCAGTTCACAAAACTAGTTACGAATGGGCAATGCAATTTACTCAGCATCGAATATTTTTTCACATTGCTCATGAACGAGTGTATTCAAGTAGATTGATGCACCTGTCTGATATTGTTAAAAAACAAGCCTTGCAAACTCTCTGTTAAATCAATAAACAAGTGTGTGTGTGTGTGTGTGTGTGAGAGGGGGGAGTCTATGGTGTATTCGGTATTCTTGATGGGGGGAGGAAGGGAGGAAATGTGTCTCTATGGTGTATCTGTTAGATGGGATCAAGTGTGGGAAACACTGGAGACATGAGGGAGCCTAGGCAGGGTCTACCTAGCAACAAAAAACTAATTTATTTTGGTGGAGGAATCAAATGAATAAAAATTACTTGAAATACAAAAGTCTTTCTGTTTTTTTTTTTCACAGAAAAGGTGAGGGGGGAGGCATTGTATACCAGCAATAAACCACTCCAGGGTGTGGGTGATGCTGGGATTTTCCCACGCCTGGTACGGTTTGGTCACTCGGCCTGCCAGCTCGTGACCGAACCACACCAGGCATGGGTAAACCCATCATCAGCCACACCCTGTTGTGGTTTCTTGCTTAATTATCCAACCCGATTACCAGACCCAAATACATAGCCCGATTAGAACATTACTAATACACTTCCAGACTGAATCCCCAAAAAACATTTTAAATACACATGATGTATATGTTTGCTGTTGATGCATTGTTATATGTTGAAAAGATAATAAAACCTAAGTTTAAAAATAGGGATTAATAGTGTTCCTTGTCCCTGCTTCAGTCAGAAAAGGCAGACTAACTTAATGTTGTAATGGCTGGTGTTTATTGTTTGCAGGGAACTCAGTCTTCTAACTTGCAACATTGACCTCTATGCAAACACTCCCATTCATAAATGGTAAAGACATTCACAAATGCATGGGATAAGCATAAGGGAATCCTGATGGAAAAGAAGGTGGGATAAAGTCGGGGATAAATAGGGTTGGAGGTGT
This sequence comes from Neoceratodus forsteri, assembly GCA_016271365.2. NCBI lineage: Eukaryota > Metazoa > Chordata > Ceratodontiformes > Ceratodontidae > Neoceratodus > Neoceratodus forsteri. The sequence goes on from CM028134.1 coordinate 688,020,002, forward strand.
TGCAGTGGGTTAAGGGGCACTCTAGATGGGCCATGTGGTCCTAATCTGCCCTCAATTTCTGTGTTTCGATGCTTCCTTTCAGAAAACACTGTTCTTTGCAACTTACAATGCACTAATTCCAAACAGTAAATACCAAGGATTGCAGTATTTAAGTTTTTCTGACTAAAAACTGTTAACTCTTTACCATTTGAGGGAGCGATGAGGGAACATTAATAATTACCTGTTGCCTGCCTTAAGCTACCCGACCCGAGAATTATACTGTTATGTCGGGTAGGGTGGTACCTTACCAAAACTAACCTACCCAGCCAAGAATAGGCAACACCCACACTACTTGACCCAGCTACCCATAGGGTAGCCCTTGCCTACTGTACAAGCAAACTGTCAGTGGTTTAATTACCACTAGGAACATGTATTTGCTGTTGTTTGCTTTCAAAAATAAACAGTTTCATTCAGAGCAGACACTTGCTAGTATAAAAGATAGTTTGGTTCTTGTATTGGAGGTGGGGCTTCTAGGTATGGTATTGGAGGCAGGGCTTTTAGGTAGGGGTATTGGAGGCATGGCTTCTATGTGGGGTATTGAAGGCAGGGCTTCTATGTAGGGTATTGGAGGAGGGGCTTCAAGGTGGGCCTTCCATGTGAGGGTTAGGAAATGGGACTTTTAGGTGGGGTATTGGGGCAGGGCTTCTACATTGGGGCTTGGAGGCGGGGCTTCTATGTGGGGTACTGGAGGTGGGCTTCTTCACAAGACAGTAATTTCCTTGTCATGTGGTCATTGTGGGATTCAAACCCATGACCATGGGGTCATTTGCTTCATAGCCCAGCACACATCTGGGGTGCCACCTGAGGAGCTTGGTCAATGGGCTGTTCTAGTTCTAAGTTCCCTGGATCCTATCTAGGATCCATCACTATCCGACCCTAGATCCTACATCTGTCTTTGGTAGGATTTCTAGTAGGATCCAAGGTAGGATACCTGCATTATTTGACAGATAGTGGTAGGATTCACAAAAAGCACTATCTGAGCAACACTAGTACCCACCCACCTCCTCCTGTGTGGCACACAACATCTTCAACATAAGAGATACTCGTACTGCACTGATTGCTCCACACCCCTGTGTGCTGAAAGAATATGTCAAAAGTAATGTTAAAGAAACTCCAAAACCAAGGTCAGTGTTGTTATTAGACTTATAATTGTAATAACAATCTTGAAGCCAGTCATTTCCTAGAATAAACATTTGCATGGAAGGAGGTGGCCCAAGGCACACCAGCCACTCGTTAATCCCTAGGAAATGAGCAGCCTCTCAGTCACCATTTTTTAAATGAATAGTGTTAATATTCCAGCTGATAGGCTTTCATAAGTGTACATACTCGGACTTGGGTATAATCACTGCATTGCAGCATAGACAAGATGGCCCCAAAGTCCTTTACATCATCACAGTACTATGTCAGTATAAGTTTTAGCTAAGATTCCATAGACAACAGAGTGCTAAGATGACAAAAAGATAAAAAATATAGTTTACTGATACTTCACAAGAGAATCATAGATGGCTAACAGTGCTAACAAGGTGTTCCAATTCGAGTGAACCATGTGACATCATAAACCATGAGAGTAAAGCTCAAGTGATCTACTGAATTACAAACTTTCCTATGGTGGCACCACAGCCTTATGAATTGTTTGATCATTTTTTATTTTAATAGTGTGTGGTCAGTTTTAGTTAAACAAATGTTTTAAAAATGTTAAAAAGCAACAGTTTTGTTCAATCTTTGTGTGGCCAACCTCCGACTTCCAAATGAAGCTGTATCATTGTTCAGACATCAGAACGATGGTGCAGAACGCATCCTGATGTCAGAACGATGGTGCAATGAGGCAGTATTGCCATTGTTTCCCTATGGGAAAAGTGACGAGCCATACAAGATAAATGTTTCTATTGCTCTGGAACCAAAATTATATTATATCTTTAAACATCAGGTAACAGAAATAATGGGTATTGCAAGTGACAGTTTTCCATATCCTAAATAACAGGCAGACTGTCATATACTCCTAAGACTTTCTTTTTAGTCTTTGAAATACTCCCACATACCAGGGCTGCCCCCATTTGATGGTCTACACCCAAACCCATATGGTCAGTGTCCACAGTACTTACCTCCTCCTTTATACCTTCAACTTTTCCCCCCCAAGGGTGGGGACCACCTGGCCTGGCCAAGGTCGGGAGAGTTAATGGCCCTTGTAATGACTTTCTAAGACATAGATATAGGGAATTCATAATGATGGTGCAGTGGAAGAAAAAAAATTACACACCATAGTAATGTTGTTTCTTTTTAAGGGATCCATCAGTAAGCTTTACAATAGCAATCAAGCAACTGGATTGAATTGCCCTGGAGACAGAACTTATGCTAATTTTGGAATCGTAGAATTAAAACTAAGTTCAGACTCTGCACTGTGGTCACACACCCACAACAGTCAGATTTGTTTCTAAAGCTAGGGGGAGCCGTAGCCACCAAAAGTAGCGAAAAGGCTACCAAAATAATTTTTTAGAATGTGTTTACATTTTGAAAAATAGTAATCAAGTTAAGGCAGAACAAAAATGAAAAAACTTTTGTGATTAGACCACTTAGCAACAATTGGAAAGGCATTATAACAAGTAATGCTCCAGTAAACTGAAAGAGAACTGATTCTTGTCTGAACCTATTTTCAGGTTCTTGAAGGGTAGGCAAGGTAAGTAAGCAATAACACAAGATGGTGTGTGCTTTATGCTCTGATAAACACACAGCTAGGTTGGAGGTGTAGTGAGGCATGAGGCCACAGAGCATAAAGCACACCCTGGAGTGTGTTATTGCATTTATAAAATGGGTATTTGTTGAGAAACTGTAATATTGTTTAAAAAATTAGTAACACATTTTTAAAAAGTCTAATTTAATTATAAATAGTCCCTCCACTTCCTGTATATCTTCTACAGTCACTAGGAGCACTGACATGTTTTAGGGTGTCATTAGGGGTGCTGTGCTGAGCCAAGGTATTTTTAAAAAAATCAAATGTAATTATAAATAGTCCCACTTGTTATATGTTTTCTGTAGTCATTAAGGGCACTGACATATTTTAGGGTATCATTAGGGGTGCTGTGCTGAGCAAAGGTATCTGTAGCAGACCGTCAAGGTCACTATGCTATGCCGCCAGCAAGACTGCAATTTTGTTTTGGTCTTGCCGGTAGCCCACTACCACCTGTGGTAGTGAATGTCACCAAAATGCCAGCATTCTCAGTGTGTGTGGGGGTGTGTGTGTGTGGGGGTGAATTGTGGCAGGGGAGCACGGTCAACTCAGCAGTGAGCAGTTTGTGTGTGAGCATTGGGAGTCACAATGGGTGGGTTAAGAGGGAGAATGAGACATTTTACAAAATATGAGGCACAGTACAGTTGGGGGTGCTCCATATGCCAGGACTCAAGTGAGAGGATTGAATATACACCTTTTCTGAAAATGACATGAAAATGCTTTCATAAATGAAACTGATCCTTGTATGTGTTGCTAACATTCTTTTTTTTTTATCTTTTTTCTTCCCTTAAGCTAATGAGATATTTCTGAAACTGCCTTTGGATTCAGCCTGGAAGCAGAACGTTCACAATTACTTTAGGACTATCAATTATTTGATCAATACTGAATTGCATAATTGTCTGCAACTGGCTTTAATCCTTTTATCAGTTTCACCTTATGTTAATAATTTAAGCTACTATTAATGCACTTGCAACTTGCACCTACTACTGTCATTTTTAGAAAGTTACTACAGTACACAGTAGCAGTCTTTGGAACTCTCCCTCTGACGAGGCCTCTGGGTGAAACCGGTCAGGGGTTCCTAGCTTGACCTCCCTTCTGTGTTTCCGCTGTTATGTATGTGAGTGTACACTGTTTCCTTGGCACTTGATGCACTTTGTTTTTTTTATACAATGAAAGCATACCATTCAACGGAGACTGGTGCCAGTCTTTTTGATTGCCTTATACGTTGTTTTGACTAGGCACGATCACACTGCAAAGTGGATCATCTTGCTCTTCTCTTATTTTACAAAATATGTAATATTACCTGTGATTTTAATGAGCGTTTGCGTAGGAAAAACAGATGGCAGACAAGTGCTTTTGAGGTGGCACACTGATATTTGATGGCTCTAAGTCTACATGTACTGGCACTTTTTATTTAATGTGCTATTCTGGAAAAAAGGTATGCATAGAATCCCGTTTCAGTCAATCAGCTTCCTCTACTGTCTCAACCCATTTGATATGGGATTGTAAAGCTTACTGATGGATCCCTTAAGAAGAAAAAACATTACTATGGTGAATAATGTTTTCTTCTAACCCCAGGAATCCATCAGTATAGCGTTACAATAGCAGACTCCATAGCAGTATTTTGGGAGGCTGGGTCCAGAACCTGTTCAGGAAAAAGGTTCTGCTAGACAGCAGTGCCACAAATGGCATCCCTTCTGGACTGTATATATAGAGGGTAGTGTTTTGTGATGGTGTATACTGTCTTCTACATAGCTGCTTTATAGATTTTTGAACAGGTATGCACCGTGCTTTGCCACAGAGGCAGAAGTACACTTTGTGGAGTGTGCCTGTAGACCTCTAGGGGGTATTCTGCCAGCTTTTTCATAACATAATTGAATGCAGAAGACTAACCAACATGAGATGGTTCTCCTAGTTGCTGATTTACCTTTCTCCATTTTGCCATAGGTGATAAGCTGAGTGCTGCTGAACATGACATCCTTTGTGTAGTCCAGGTAGTAGCTTAATGCCCTCTTGAAATCCAGGCACTGAAGTTTTTGTTTTCTTATACTGGAATGTTCAGTGAAAAGCACAGTGATGGCAACTGACTGGTTGAGGTTAAATTCTGACACCACCTTAAGGAGGAATTTTCTGTTAGTCCTGAGGACTGCCTTGTCCCTATGGAAGATTATGCAGTTTGGATCTGTGCAGAGGGCTTGCAGCTCACATACCCTTCTTGAGAACGTAACAGCAACAAGGAATATTGCTTTCTATGTAACATATTTTAGGTCAGCGGTAGCCATAGGCTCAAAGGGCACGTCCAACAGCTGAGCAATGCACACATTTAGGTCCAGGGAGGGATAGGGCCCCTCACAGGAGGGTACACTTTGTTTAGGCCTTTAAAGAACCTTTTGAAAATAGGTTGTGAGGTCAGAGACTTATTCTTGCCAGCTGACATGTAAACTGAAACTGCTAGCAAATGCACCTTCAGGGTAGAGGGCCTCAGGCCTAGGGAATGCAGGTGCACTAGGTAATCCTAAACTGTAGGCAGGCCTGCCTACATATGGATTATCCTTTCTGGGAGCACACCAGAACGCAGATCTCTTCCATCTTGAGGCATATGTTTTCCTTGCTGCTCTTTTTTTTAGAAACCTTCAACATACCTCCTCTAACAAATTTAAGCTAGAGAAATCTCCTCTGGTAAATTTAAGATACAGAATTCTAGCTCCACAAGAACCATGCCCTTAGGCATAGAGATCTGAGGTCTGGGAATGTTATCCTGCCCTGAGACAGGGTCAGCAAACTGTTCCTCAGTGGCAGGTTGATTGGAGTCCTGCTGCGCAGGCTGAGGAGCACGGAGCACCAAGCCTGCCTGGCCCAGTCTGGTGCTATCAAAAAATTGTTACTGGCTCCCTCCTTTATGTAGCCCACCCCCTCCCCGGTGCCTAGGGGTATGATAGTGATAGTCCGTGGGAAGGGGGGACAACAACAGAAGCTGCAAAAGATCACTTATGTTTTTGTTTCCTTGGGCCTGGGGTGCAAACTCCATCCACAGGGCACTGAGTTAGGAGGCAAACTTGATTAGTAACACTTTGAAATCAGGAAGACATTGATATAAAGTCCAAACAGCAATTATAAACAACCTGGATTCTTTAATTAAGCTTAATTTCTCCATGGAGCAACAACTTGGCTAACACAATCCCATTGGGGAAATGTCCACTGGACCCAGGGACCCTTTAGATCAAAGTCCAAGCAAAGTCCATAGTTCTGGAAGCAGTGTCCATGTTGTGGGGCATGGTACTGATGACCCCAATTAACTAGGAAGAACACATTTCACATTTCAGGCAGGCTTCTATCCTTATGCTCCCATGGGCCTGCTGACCTCTCATCTCGGGGCAACTGATCCTCCCAATGGCATCTTCCTCCCTTGGCACATTCTTGGGTGACTACCCCACTGAACTACAAGTGGCATGTCCCCTTCAATGCCTCAGATACAATTTTCTTGTGATCGGTTCCCGAACCCCCAGCCGTATATATTTCCTTCAGGCCTGGGGTCCCCTCTGATCCTTGCTCCATTCAAATTCATGGGGGCGTCTGGCTGCACATTTCTCCCCTCTGTGGACATAAGGTCCATACTCTCTTTCTCTCTCTACCCTCTATGCAACATCAGGCCTTGGACTTGGGCCGAATTCTCACAGCTGAGGTCCATGGTGATCTCTTTCCCTTGGCTCTGCCTCTGGCCTGGCCTCCATGTCCCTCCTCTTTTGGGGCTCACTCGCTCACCCAGGCTAGGTGCTGGTTCAAAACCCATAGCGACTACCTGCAAGGTATATCGGGCTTCTCCTCCAGATGACTTCTTATTCCCCCCACTCAGGGGTCTCATAACTCAGGCCTCCGCCACTTCAGCTGCAGGATATTTCAGGCTCTCCACAGTGAAAAATGGTTTTGAGAGCAGGAGCCAGGCAGTGCCTGCCTGTTAATCCCCTGCTCAGCTCTGCAAAACTGAAAGTAACTTCTTGCAATCTCTTAGTGGTATGCAGCTGACCCTCCCCCCCAGGAAGCCAGCATGACTAGCGGCTCAGTTCCTGAGGCTCCAAAGAATTAACCCTTTAGAGGGTCACAGGCACGGAGCCCTTAAAATTCAAACCAGTGTAAACCCCAGTAACTAATCTAATGCTCCAACCCAAAGGGGTTACATCTCACCTCCTTTTTAAAGCTTGACGCCCTCGGCGAGCACGCCAGAACACCTACCAGCCACCCCCCCCAGGTCCTACGGCAAGAAGGGATTGCCCAACTCACCTCCCACCCAGGCCTAGAGAAGCTCAGGCTGCTTCACTATGAAGGTGAACTATCTCTTTACTAAAGAAAATAAAAGGGATTCCTAGAGCTCCACTCTCCAAATGCACTTGAGCTCACCCTGGCCTCCCACTCTCCTGGACCCATCAGGGTGGATTGCCTAAGTTCCCAGGGAGTGGTGTCCCAGGTCTACTATCTATTATCCCTGCCCATACTAACTAGTTAACTAAGCCTGCCTAAACACTGCCCATTTCACTGCTGCCCGTTAACTTCTTTTGCCGTATGCATCTCCCCATAATAGGACACCTGTTCCCCAACGATTGAAATTGATACACTGAAACAACATAAATGGCCCAATGGGGCTCAGGATTATTATAAGAATGATTCAAACAGTTCAGCAATTCAATCCAAACATTGCAATAATTCAAACATTGTTTTTTTCCCCTGAAGGCATGCATTGTAAACAGGGAACTATTATCAGTCCCAATAATTGTACCCTTGTGATTAAGTACAAATCAACAACATCATTAACAAAGATTGTTACCTTCTCCAGTCCTAGTTCACTTGCTCTGTCTTCCCCTTCCCCAAACCTATGCTCTAGACAGTCTCGGTGCACCATAATCAATCGGGCCCATCTTTTCACTAAGACCGCCTCACTTCTGACCAGTAGAATTTGCAAAAGTACTTACAGAGCTGCAGTCCATTGCAAGTTCAGGTGTGTTGCCCACAGTCACCCAAATGGGCACAGAGATAGTGGGGGAAGGGGCACTGTATTTTCACAAAGAGCAAAAGTAATAAATCTTGCCCTGGCACAGGTGCTCCCTCTCCAACAACCACAAGGCTCCTCTGATCAAGCACACCCCAGCAGAACACGAGCAGTTTTCAGGCACACACTCTTTTTACATTGGGTCCAACTCCTAGTGCAATATGCAGCAGATTTCCTTACACTTGCATATTCCTCACATGTTCTTGCCATAAGCCCTCTTCTGCCACTCCAACGAGGCGTGGAATTCCTCTGGTCGGTGCGAAATTACTCTGATCGGTGCGAAATTACACAGCTCCCCAATGCCATTCTGTATTTAGAATTTTTAATGTAAACAGTCCACATCAGTCTATAACTTCACCCAGTCACACCATGGGGTCACTTTAATGTAGAAAGGTACCCCCAAAACATCCCAGACAAGCCCCCACTTGTAGCCCACCCCTTCATTGGTGTCTAGTGGTATTATGGTGATAGCCCATGGGGAGGGGAACCACAAAAACTGCAAAAGATGACTTACGTTTTTGTTTCCTCAGGCTTGGGGTGCAAACTCCATCCATGGGGCACAGGGCTAGGAGGCAAACTTGATTAGCAACACTTTGAAATCAGGAAGACATTGAGATAAAGTCCAAACAGCAATTATACACAACCTGGATCCTTTAATGAAACTTGATTTCTCCATGGAGCAACAACTTGGCAAACAGTATCCCACTGGGGAAATGTCCACTGGGCCCAGGGATCCTTTAGATGAAAGTCCAAGCAGAGTCCATAGTCCTGGAAGCAGTGTCCATATTGTAGGGTGTGGTACTGATGACCCCAATTAACTTGACAGCACACATTTCAGGCAGGCTTCTATCCATAGGCTGTCATGGGCCCACTGACCTCCTACCTCGGGGCCAGTAATCGCTCCAACTCTTGGGTGACTACCCCACTGAACTACGGGTGGCATGTCCCCTTCAATGCCTCAGATACGATTTTCCCATAATTGGTTCTCAAACCCCAAGTCTTATGTATTCCCTTCAGGCCTGGGGTCCCCTCCAATCATTGCTCCATTCAAATTCACGGGGGTGTCAGAATGCACATTTCCCCCTCTGCAGATGTGAAGTCCATACTCTCTTTCTCTCTCTCTCTTTACCCTCTGTGCTACATTGTGCCTCGGACTCGGGCTCAATTCTCACAGCTGAGATCCATAGCAATCTCTTTCCCTTGGCTCTGCATCTGGCCTGGCTGCCACGTCTCTCCTACCTCGGGGCTCACTGGATCACCCAGGCTAGGTGCTGGTTCAAATCCAATAGTGGCTACCTGCGAAGCACATCAGGCTTCCCCTCCATATGGCTTCTTACACTCCCCACCAGGGGGTCTCATAATGCAGGCCTCCACTGCTTCAGCTGTGGAATATCTCAGGCCCACCACAGAGAAAAATGGTTTAGAGAGCAGGAGCCAGGTAGTGCTTGCTTGTTAATCCCCTGGTCAGTGCTGCAAAACTAAAAGTAACTTCTTGCAACCTCTTAGCTGCAAGCAGCTGCCCTTCCCCAAGAAATCAGCATAACTAGCTGCTCAGCTCCTGAGGTTTCAAAGAATTAACCCTTTACAGGGTCACAGGCACAAAGCCCTTAAAATTCAAACCAGTTTAAAAACCAGTACACTAATCCAACACTCTAACCCAAAGGGGGTTACATTAGTTTTATGAGTACCCTTTACAAGAGTAGGAATGGAGGGAAGGTATACAGGAACCTCCCTGTCCAGTTCAGGACCAGGGTTTCCTCTGGGACTGTCTCCACTGCTGGGGGACTGCGACAGAAGAAAAAATTACTCACCATAGTAATCTTGTTTCTTCCAAGGGAATCTTACTGTATTCTGACTTATGCAGTATGGTCACACCATAGGACTGCCCGGAGTCGAAATGGTTAATAGAACCTATGTAAATGATGGAATGTTAGGCTCAAGCTTGGTTTTCAAACCACTATCCCTGGTAAACAGTAGCGTGGCTACTCTAGGAAAATGTTGGATAGAGCCAGGACATGCATCCAAGAAGTGACACAGACACAGGCATTGCATGGTTCAGATAGGATGGACCAGGATGCAAGAATAGTGTTTAGTACAAGACACAATCATAAGATGGGTGCAATCAGGCGCATATTGCATAAACATTGGGCAATATTGCAAAACCATCAGAGTACCAGTAGATTATTCCAACAACCTCCTCTGACAGCTGAAAAACGAGTGCAAACTTTAAAGGATAGGTTGGTGCATACAGTACACCCACAGGGGAAGCAACCTACACAAAGGCAGTTGCTCTTAGGCTCTCTAAGCCCGGGTATGACACCATGTGGGCATTGTTCTGTGTGTGGTCACACCAGCAAATAGAACACATATAAACATCCATTCACAAACAGAGAGTACACTATTAGACAATTTGTAACATGTGACTCTGCTGGAGTGATCTACATCTTACAATGCCCTTGTGATAAGATATGCATTGGCATGACTACACGGATGTTAAAGCAATGCATACAGGAACATAAGTCGAACATTAGAAATAGGATAAGCACTCCAGTGGCTGAACATTTTAATGAGGTTAGACATACAGAGGCATCCCTCAGATTTTGGGGTCTAGAAGCGGTACATCTACCAGACAGAGGAGGTCACTTCAGTAGTTTACTAGAGAAAATGGAGACTAAGTGGATTTTTGAAATGCAAGCCCTTGATCCAAGAATAGGTCTAACACCACACCTGAAATATTGTTCTGCAGTAATGCACCACAACTCATTAGAGGTAATAAACTAATCAAAAAAATTCAGCATAAAGCCACAAAAGCAATTAAAACCATGCAAAAGTTTGACTATGGTACCAGGCTAAATAAATTAGGTCTTTACTCAATGCAGTACAGAAGAATGAGGGGTGATTTGTGTACAGTTTATAAAGCTATAAACGAAGAATCAACGTCCAAAACTATTGGGCTGTTAAGCAATTCATCTAAAGCTAACACCAGATCACATGATAAAAAATTAATGGGCACTTTAAACAAAACTAATAAAATAAATCATTGGTTCACACAAAGGGTAATAAAGACATGGAACAGTCTACCAAAAAGTGTAATTGATAGCAAAACAATGGTGGACTCTCTCAAAAACAGTCTAGATATATATATGAATAACAAAAAATTCCTTTTCCACCAATGAAGAATGGTGGCGAGCTTATAAAAGGTATAACTGCCTACCTAGCTTGTATTTACCTACAGTATGACTCTATGAACCTATAAATAGAGACATTAATTGGAGTAGCTGTAGAAGGTAAAAGGCATAGAAATACAAATGTACAGTACAGTTTGCAATTTTTTACTTCTCTCACATTTTGATTCAATCTAGGATGTTTTTTGCTACATGCTCTATTTTATAAATAGTTTGTACATAGACTTGGCTTGCTTTTGTTATTTATATTCAATACATTGTATTTTTGGTGCATTGCCATTTATGTTTTCTACTTTTTTTCAATTCTCCCCCCCAACCCTTCCCCTCCAACCCCCACCTTCTTCCACTTCTGTTATTTACACTGCTTGTAGGTCATTTCTGCATGATTATAGTGTAGTGTTTTGGATTTTTTGCTGCCTACGTTTATAGTTGTAACCCATGTATTTGTAGTCATATAATATTTAAAAGTACATAAATACATTTGATTGTATTTGCATTTTGTGATTATTTTTATAATGGGTCAGACACTTTAATGTTACATTTATACTTTAAAGCGGATTAGAGTTGTGTAAGGTGACTTTATTATGATTTCCATGTTAGCATATTCTGTCTAAATTATGGAGATTGATATAAATAATACACAGAAGAATGTCTGAGTCACTGCGTCGATTCTATTGCAAATATTGGGACCGCAGGTTTTATAGTATGGATCTCTGACAAAACATGAGGATTTCCTGGTGTGGGGCCATCAATTGTTGCTTATCAGCAACAATAGAACAAATAAGGACAGATTTAATATATCTTAATGGCTTAGGTTTATTGGACCAAACATGAGTGACAAGAATGTTTAGTGTAGGTTAGAGGTCCTTGAAGGAAGTTATATTAGAGCTTGTTTGGTTAATAGAGGACAAAGTAAAAGACTAAATTGGTCCATAAAAATATCATCTGAAAGTATAGTCCCAATCACAGGTATTAAAAAATGCCTAAATAGCCTAAGTAGGTAACCCCCCCGTAGATTTTATTGTTTTGAGTCAGGGATATAGTTAAAAAGCATGTTAATGGCTAATTTAGCAAATTAGGAATACATTTTTACATGGATCCTGTTAAGAAAAACATGGATAAGTGATTATCATATAGAAGCGGTTCATTTCATGCTGGCAGCCAAAATAGTATGTCCTGTGAAGCTTTGATAGAACATGTAAAAGAATTAGAGTGGCGTTCTGAAGCAAACAGTAAGAGTAAGCACCTTAAAGTTGCTGCTTTTTGGATGGTTGCTGGGTTTTTCTTTAGTCCCTATGAGCACACCTCTCAACTGTCCCTGATTTTCAGGGACGTCCCTGATTTTGTCTCAAAATTTTACTCTGTCCCTCCTAAAAATTGTGTTTCCGTGACCAAACAGCAGGGATTATAAGCACAAACTAATGTCAAACATTAAAGTTACAGACTTGTTCTTCCTTAGAAAATGCATTTTACACTAAGCCCTTTATTCTACCAGCTTTCTGAGTGGATATCTCCAATTTTGAAGAAGTGTCCCTGATTTTGGTCCGTTGTCCCTGATTGTTTTAAGCCTTGTCCCTGATTTATGAGGCAGGAGGTTGAGCGGTATGCTTATGAGTTGGCTAGTATCACCAGCTCATAGATACTTATTGAGAATCTCATTTTAATAAGGTTTGTTTTGAAAGAAGCCCTTGAATAGTAAAAAGGTTAAATCAGGAAACTGAAACGGCAAATATAAAGGTACTATAAAGATCTTACTTTGAATTTAGTGGGCAGGCTATATTTCAAAAGTATTTAATACCAGAACATTGGTATATATAATAGTGTATATGAGGTTAACGATAGTAAAATGGTGTTTAAATTTAACACATTTTATATAAGAATAAAGTTAATCTAAGGGATCCATAACATGAGTGTGATTGCTATAATATGTGAGTTAGTAAAGTCACGTATGAATAGAATAATATAAATATAAAAAAGGTAAATTATATACTAAAATTAGAAAATGAAAGCTAAAATAAAATAACTATCATATGAGTTTACAGGGAAGTCTTTATTAAAATAACAACCAGGATTGATCTATCCCCATTCAGAAGGAAATTTCTATGCTAGAAGGGGAAGCTGAGCCATTGAAACAGTAGGTATTCTAAGGTCCCGTATTTTGTTCAATGGAAGTTGTGTGTAGTTTCATCAGACATTTAAATAACCATAATGTCAGGATATCATGAGTTTTTTTTTGTTAGTGGGGTATGTTTCCTTGAATAAGAGTCAGAAATGCTTCTCTTAGATTATGTTTGCTAAGTTTTTCACACAAGTCTCTAGGTTATTTGAGATCATTATTAATGTGATGTTAGTCTCAAATTTTTTGAGTGGATAAATGTTGATGTTAATACATTTAGAAACTGTTTCTTACATTTTTTAGTCATTTAAAACACAGTATGACTAATGAATGTGTAAATAATAGGTAGCATCTTTTGATAGATTGCATTAAACACCGTTGGTGTGTGGCAGTAGTAAAAGGAAAATGGGTGTTATCAGTAGATTTTAAGGAATGTTTTCTTCTTACAAATAGTGTAGATAACTTTTTAGGTATTCTATTAAGTAAAAAAACTATATGAGATTAAGTATTAGAGGAGTTCTTTATGAAATGAGAGGTACCGCATAAAGAAAAAAAAATAAAATAATGGACTGTATAAAATGTATCATGAACAGTATTGCTGATTTGTATATTTGTATATTTAATAGGATATTAAAAGGCATCTCCTGATGAAGCCTACTGGTGTAGGTGAAACATCGAGTAATGAGCCTTAAAGAAATATGAATAAAGTTTATTTTGGAGAAGAATTACAGTGCTGTCTGCCGTCATTTTATTGCAACCCGAAATGACTTTTGTGTAGAGACTTTTTTCCAAACAGTTCTAAACCATCAGATTCTTATGAAGCATGCACCAACACTTATCTAACTAAGCACAACTATAACTATTAATAACTAATACCCTATGTTAATAAATAAACCATTCCCTACTCCCTTAAAGGTTTAAACTGGCACACTAAGACTCAAGTCACAGATGCCCAAGAGAAAAAACATACCCACAGGTTTGCAACACACTACTACGGCTGGAGTGCAGTGACCCTAGGTTCATAGAAGGGGAGGAAGGGAGGGTGCTCAGAATAGAGTAAGATTCCATTTGAAGAAATAAGATTACTATGGCAATTTGTTTTCTCCAAACCCCAGGAAATCTTATTGTATTCTGACTTATGCAGACTACCCAAGCAGTACCTTTGGAGGTGGGCTAGAACCTACCTAGGAAACAGGCTCTGCAGGACTGCTGTGCCAAACCTGTCATCCCCTCTGGCCTGGACATCCAAGCAATAATGTTTGGTAAAGGTATGGACCATTTTCCAAGTAGCTGCTTTACATATGTCAGTTGGGGGAATATCCCTAGCATAGAAACATAGAGGTTGATGGCACATAAGGACTGCAAGGCCCATTCAGTCTGCCCATTTCTTTTTCTACCTTATGAATGTGCCATTGGCCTTTGCTCTGTCAATGGCCTATCTATTCAAACTCATCTGTATTGCTCCCTTATGCCTATCCCATGCCTGTTTGAAGCCCTGCACTGTATTCATATCCACCACTTCCTGAGAAGAAGAAGAATCAGCATTTATATAGCACTTTTCATACATCCAAAGTGCTTTACAAGCAATGCTAGACTGGTAGTGAAGTGACTGAAAGTGTGGTGGTGGCCATATCGCACATCATTACCCACACACAGCCTGGATAATTGCATGAACCGGTTTTCTGGGAAGGGGAATGTTGGCCAGGGCACCGGGAATGTTCCCTACTCTTTGTGAAGAATGCCCTGGGTTCTTTTACTTCCACCTGGACACCCACCAGGACAACACCAGGATGGGCAGAAGGGACCTCGGTTTAACGTCTCATCCGAAGGACGGCACACCCCAGCAGTACAGCACCCCCCAATACTGCACTCAGATGCCAGCGATTTTAGGTGCAAGTCCAATCCCAATATGGGATGAGAACCCATGACCTTCTGGTCAAGAGGCGGATGTGCTACCAACTAAGCCACGCTGACACCTAGGTAGGCTGTTCCATGCATCCACCACCCTTTCTGTGAAAAAGAACTTCTTCACATTACCCCTTAATCGGCCTCCCTCTAATCTCATGTTGTGTCCTCTTGTCCTGCTATTTTTCTTATATTAAAACATGTTAGACTCTTTCACCTTGTTAATGCCCTTAAGGTGTTTGAATGTTTCAATCATATCACCTCTCTACCTCCTTTGCTCTAGGGTATACATATTGAGCTCTGTTAATCTGTCCTCATATGTTTTCTGATGCAGTCCCTGCACCATTTTGGTTGCCCTTCTCTGCACTGCCTCAATTTGGTTAATGTCCTTGTGAAGGTGTTGCCTCCAGTACTGCATGCAGTACTCCTAGTGGGGCCTAACCAGTGTCTTGTAAAGAGGGATTACCTCCCTCTTTTGACTTGTGATACCCCTACTAATACACCCCAACATCCCTCTAGCCTTACCTACTGCTTTAGTGGTCTGCTTGGATGATTTCAGGTCATCGGTGATGATGACGCCCAAGTCTCTTTCTTCCCTTGTGACTGCCAGTAACTCCTCTCCCAGCCTATAGTTGGCTTCAGGGTTTCTCTTCCCTATGTGTATGATCTTGCACTTCTTTGCATTAAACCCCAGTTGCCACTCTACCGACTATTTTGCTAGTTTATCCAGCTCTCTTCTCATTCTGCCCACCCCATCTGGATCATCTACTCTGTTGCAGATCTTGGTGCCATCTGCAAACAGACTAACCTTACCCTCCAGTTCATCTGCAATATCACTGATGAAGATATTGAAGAGGACTAGTGCCAGGACTGATCCCTGAGGTACCCCACTTGTGACTTGCATCTCTTCTTAATGTATACTGTTTACCACCGCTCTCTGTTTTATGCCCGTCAACCAGTTTGCCACCCAGTTGACCAATATCTGAGCCACCTCTAGCCTACCCAGCTTATTAATCAATCTTCTATGTGGAACAGTATCGAAAGCTTTGCTAAAGTCAAGGTAGGCGACATCAACTGCTCCCCCTTGGTCCACCACTCTGGTTACCCAGTCAAAGAAATCTATGAGATTAGTTTGACAGGACCTTCCTTTTGTAAACCCCTGCTGCCTTGGATCCTGTGCTCCTATGGATTCCAGGTGTTGCACTATCCTTTCCTTAAGGAGTGTCTCCATAATCTTGCCCACTACTGAGGTAAGACTGACTGGTCTGTAGTTTCCTGCCTTCTCCCTGATACCACTCTTGTGGAGCAGGATCACATGAGCCCTTCTCCAGTCTTCTGGGACCTCTCCTGTGCTCAGAGACTCACTAAACAATTCTGATAATGGCTCTGCTAGTTTCACCCTTAGCTCCTTTAGTACCCTGGGATGTATGCCATCAGGTCCCATTGCCTTGTCAACCCTAAGCTTATCGAGCTCTTATAGGATCCTTTCTTTTGTGAAGGGACTAGTGCACACCTCCCTCCCCCCTGTGTCCATGGTGCTGAGCTGTGGGCCCTGCCCTACCTTCTCTTCAGTAAATACTGAGCAGAAGTATCTATTTAGGATGGATGCTTTTACATGGTCCTCCTCCTCACACGCCCCCTATCCCCTTTGATCTTAGCAATACCGCCTCTGGACTTTCTCCTTTCACTAATGTATCTATAGAAAATCTTGTCACCTTCTTTTACTGTTTGTGCTAGTGTTTCCTTGGTTTGGGTCTTTGCCTGCCTTACTGCCTTCTCTGCTTCCCTTAGGGAAGTTTGGTATGTCTCCCTATCTTCATCCTGCTGCGTACCCTTATATTTCCTGAAGACCAGCCTTTTGGCTCTAACCTTTTCTGCTACTCTGTTTGAGAACCAAAGTGGTTTCCTTTTTCTTTTGCACTTCCTTTTCTCACTAACACAATGGGATGTTGCTTCAAGTATTGCATCTTTAATGCTTGCCCACATTGCCTGTACCCCCTCATCTGTATTTCTTTTTGCCAGGGCTAGCTTAACTCTGGCTATCTTATCAAAGTCAGCTCCTCTGAAGTCCCATATTTTTGCCTTGGAATGGGATGATTTTGTTCTAGTGGCCAAATTGAACCATACCATGTGATGGTCACTGGCACCCAGGTGACCTTCTACTTGGAGATCTGTGATCCTTTCCCTGTTAGGCTGTACTAGATCTAGGATAGCCCTGTCTCGTGTGTGTTGTTGTACCAGTTGTTTGAGGCCCTCCCCCTGCAGTGAGGCTGCTGTGCCCCTAGTAGAGTGGGCTTTGAGGCCTGCAGGTGGCTGCTTGCCTAATTTACTGTAGCAGAACTGAATACAGGCTACAATCCATCTTACAATGGATCTTTTTGTGGCTGGTTTCCCTTTCCCCACTTACCCATAGGTGAGGAACAGCTGAGATTGATCTTGTCTGTAAGGCTTTGTGTGGTCAAGATAGTAGCTAATTGCCCTTTTTACATCCAGGCTATGTAATCTGCGTTCACCTGGAGTAGAGTGATCAGTTAAAAAGACAGGTAGTGTGATGGACTGGTTAATGTGGAACTCTGATACCACCTCAGGTAGGAATTTTCTATTAGTCCTCAAGACAACGTTGTCTGTATGAATGGCAATATAACCAGGCTCTGCAGACAAGGCCTGAAGCTCACTGATCCTTCTAGCAGAAGTCATGGCAACCAGGAATACTGTCTTCCAAGTCACATACTTGAGGTCTACCGAAAACATGGGTTCGAAAGGGGGCTGCATGATCTGGGCAATGCAAATTTTAAGGTCCCACATGGGGGTTGGTTCCCTATGTGGGGGGTGCAAATGCAGCAGTCCCTTAAAAAAATGTCTTAAATACTGGGTTAGAGGCTAGAGAAAGCCTCTTACTGGAAGACAAATAAGCTGAGACAGCTGCCAAGTGCACTCTCAAAGTAGACAGCCCTAAGCCACATGAATGGAGATGTGCTAAATAATCCAGAACTATAGGCAAACTGGCTTGGTTGCAGTCCAGGTTCTTGGCTTGACACCAATGGAGAATCTTTTCCATTTGGAAGAATAAGCCTTTCTAGTGGAAGGTTTTCTGGAAACTCTGAGTATCTTCCATTACCCCTGCTGAAAAATGCAAATCTGCATATTCTAAGTCTTCAAGAGCCAGGATTTGAGCCTGAGAGATTGCAGGTTGGGATACATGATCCTGCCCTGAGAGGATGACAGCAGATTGTGTCTCCTGGGAAGGCTGATTGGTTTGACTACTGATATTGATAGCATCATGGGGTACCAGGGCGGCCTGGCCCAATCTGGTGCAATGAGAATCACTGTTGCTGGATGGGCTCTAAGCTTGTTCAAGACCCTTAGCATTAGGGGAAAAAGAGGGAATGCATACAGAAACCTCCCTGACCAGTCCAGTAACAGTGCATCCAGGGGAACTGTGCCCTTGATAGGTCTGCAGCAGAACTGTGGCAGCTGGTGATTGCTCGGAGCTGCGAACAAATCCACTTCTGGGGTGCCCCACCTCCTGATGATGGTCTCCAAGATCTGCCTGTTCAGTTACCACTCATAGTGGTTCTGATTTATTCTGCTGAGAGCATCCACCAGGACATTGTCCTTCCCTGGAAGATGGACAGCTGAGGTGAAGACATCCAGGGAATATGCCAAGGTCCAGATTTTCATGGCCTCTGTGCACAGAGGAGTTGACCTTGTTCCCCATTGCTTGTTTATGTAATACATGGTGGTTGTGTTGTCTGTTCTGACCTGAACCACCTTGCCTTTCACTTGATTTGAGAATGATTGAAGACCAAGAAGAACAGCCCTGAGCTCCAATAAGTTGATGTGCAGGAGTGATTCCTGCTTTGTCCATGTGCCATGTGCTATGTGATCCCCCATATGTGCTCCCCAGCCCAGGAGGGATGCATCTGTGGTTAGTACCAGTCAGGGGACTTGTTGCAAGAATGAAACCCCTTGCCTGAGGTTGGTCTGGTCTTCCCTCCTCTGCAGAGCTTGGGGAAATGTGACTGTGCCTGGCACTAGCTTTGACAGAGAATCTCTTTTTTGAAGCCAGTGAGACATCAGGTGAAACTAAATGTCCCTTATTTGGAACCTGGCCACTGACACTGTTGCTGTGGATGCTGCCATGTGATCTAGCAGTTGCAGAAAGTGCCTTGCCAGCCTTGGGACGTGCAGCTTAAAGGAGTTCACTACTTGAATCAGGTTGTCCACCCTGTCTTGAGGGAGAAAAGCCCTTCCCTTGAGTGTGACCAGCTTTGCTTCTATAACTTTTAGCAGCTGAACTGGTTCCAGCACAGACTTCTTTTAGGTTCATCAGAAACCCCAATGAATGCAGGGTACCCTGAGTGAGTGCCAGTGCCTCTTTTACCTGGTGATGTGATTGATCCACTATGAGCCAGTTGTCCAGGTAAGGAAACACTGTTATTCCTTGCCTCCTTAGGTGCACCATGACTACAGCTAGGCATTCTGTGAACACCCTTGGAGCAGAGGTTAGGCCAAAGGGCATTGCCTTGAACTGATAATGGCCTGATGGCAGTCTGAACCTGAGGTACTTTCTGTGAGACTGCCTTATAGGGATGTGAAGGTAAGCATTCTTTAGGTCTAGGGACGCTAGCCAGTCTCCCTGCCTTGGGATTGGTAGAATGGTGGTCAGAGTTACCATCTTGAATTTTGGTTTCGACAAAATGTTTAAGTGCCTTAGATCCAAAATGGGTCACCACTCACCTGTTTTCTTTATTGTGAGGATGAATCTTGAGTATAGGTCCTTTCCCCTCCGGTTTGGAGGGACTGGCTCTATTGCCTACTGCAATAGTAGATTTGAAACTTCCTCTTCCAGCCAGATTGTTTCTGATGGGGAGGATGGTTTGAAGGCCCTTGACCTCAGCCTTGGCATGAGCTTGAAGCTGAGTACAAGACCCTGGCCCACTACCTCCAGGACCTACTTGTCTGTGGTAATGTTTTCCCACTCCTGGAGATAGTGGGCCAGCCTGCCCCCTACTGGTATTGGGGAGGCGACCTGAGCAGGCACCTCAGCGTGTCTGTTTAGTTTGTGCTGCTGACTGAACACTGGGGCTAGTGAAGCCACTGCCCCTTCTACATCTGCCTCTAAAGTATCCCCTCTGTTGCTGGAACTAGGGGAAGGCCTAAGGCTGGAAGAAAGGCCTATAATGAGCTCTGCCCCTGCCACCACTGGTCTGGTGTTTCTGGGGGGTTGAAGCTCTCTCTTTGGCTGCAGCACTCTTATAGGCCGACTTATATTCGTCAATTTTCTTCATATATGCCTCTGTTTGTTCACCAAACAGACATGGGGTCACAAGGAAAGTCTATTGCTTTTGTTTGTGTATCCTGGGTCAAGTTGGTAGTCCGGAGCCAGGCAAGCCTTCTTAGGGACACTGATTCTGCCATCTGTCTGGACGCAGCATCAGAGTCCACTGCCATCCTGAACTGTGTATTTGCAGCTTCAATCCCTCTTTGCAGTCTCCTCTAGGTTGGCTGCCATGGCAGATGCAACTGATTTGGTTATTTCCATCATTGTGGACCAAAGGTTCTTCTGATACCTGGCCACATATGACATATAGCTGGCTTGTCTAATAGCCAGGGAAGATGCCACGTACACTTTTTTGCAATGGAGTCCATCCTCCTAGAATCTTTGTCTGGAGGGTGAGATGCCAGCTTTGTCGCAAGCTGCAGCCTGCACTATCCCCTCATGACTAGGGTGCCCAAAAAGGAACTCAGCCCCACTTTTGGCAACCCAGTATTTCTTGTCCGCCTACTTTTCTATAGGGAGCACAGAAGTGGGTGTCTGCAAGACTTTTAAGTGTCTGTTTCTTAAGGGATACAGAATGAACAGGCGGCTAAAAGCATAGATGGAGCCAATGTAAAGGGTACTTACATATGGCAAACAGCAGCACAACTACACATCATCGCATGGGATTCAAAGAACAATTCCAAACAGGCTATAAGTAACAAATATTTATTTTGCACCTAAAACACGCCAGCACTCATGTACATCGTGTCCCTCCCCAAACAGCCAAATGTTTTCGTGCTCACTCTTCCCTATAATCCTCTTCCTCCTCATCCTCTGTGGATTCCTGAGTAGGGAGGTCAAGGGTATGGGGAATTTGCTTCATAAAAGTAAAATAATGAAGTGAAATCTTCAGTTCCCTTATCAGGGGAATCTGGTCTGTGAGGTTCTGGGGAAACCTCTGGATCAATTGACTCCCCAAATTCCTCCTCCTCCTCATCTTCTTCTTCTGCAAAATGCTTCCCCCCCCCCAAGGTCTGTTAAACTGGGATCCTGGTTTGAACCAGTAGTTTGAACCGTAACCAGTTGTGGATGTTTTCCAACCAGAACCTGGGCTTGCAGAGACTGTATTATGTGGATCGTGTTAGCGATGTCTTCTGCAGAAGAAGCCGCTGGTTTCTTCGGTTGCGATTCCTGGAGTTTTTCTTTTCATTTTTTCTTGCCCGCAATGGCTGCTTCAACAGCCGTGTCTGCAGTTCTTTTCTTAGTAGAAGAGCTATCGCCCCTTTCAGAGGGAACTCCTCCGGTTCATTCTGAGGAGGAACCAATTTCTCAACGGCTGGGTCAGCAGTCTTTGCAGACATTTTTTCCTGCAGTCTCTTCAACCATCTTTACATAGATACATAGATACATAGACAGTGTCGGCAGATAAGGGCCTATGGCCCACCCAGTCTGCCCACTTGAGCTTGTAAGTTCAGTTTGTTTTCCTAGAAGTCTGTTGCCCCTTACCCCTGACCTCCAGAATTCCTTTATGTCTATCCCATACATTCTTAAATCCTGTTTGTTTCAGCCCCCACCACTTCCTCTGGCAGGGTGTTCCACTTGTCCACCACCCATTCTGTGAAGAAATTCTTCCTCATGTTTCCTCTGAATCGTCCTCCCTCCAACTTCATCCCATGCCCTCTAGTCCTGGTACATTTTTTTGCTTAAAAATAGTGTATTCCTGTACCCTGTTCCTCCCTGTGAGATACTTGCATGTCTCTATCATATCCCCTCTCTCCCTCCTCTCCTCCAGGGAGTACATGTTCAGTTCCTTCAACCTGTGTTCATAGGACTTGTTTTGCAATCCATGCACCATCTTTGTTGCCCTCTTCTGAACCTTCTCTACCCTGTCTATGTCCTTACATAGGTATGGTCTCCAGAACTGTACACTGTACTCCAGGTGGGGCCTCACTAGTGTCTTGTATAGCGGAATTATGACCCTCCTTTTCCTGCTGGTGATGCCTCGCCTATACATCCCAGCATCCTATTTGCTTTACCTGCTGCCTTGTCACACTGTTTCTACCTTGAGGTCATCAGAGATGATAACCCCAAGATCCCTTTCCTGTTTGGTGCATGCTGTATCCTCACCCCCCAACTGATATATTGTGCCAGGGTTTTTGTGCCCCATATGCATTATCTTGCACTTCTTTGCATTGAATTTCAACTGCCAAACCCCTGACCATTCTTCAAGTTTCTGCATGTCCCTTCTCATTCTGTCTACACCCTCTGGTGTGTCTACTCTGTTACAGAGCTTTGTGTCATCAGCGAACAGTGAAATTCTGCCTTCTAGGTCCTGCGCAATGTCACTGATGAAGTTGTTGAATAGAACCGGTCCCAGCACTGATCCCTGTGGTACCCTACTGGTCACTCTTCCCTCTGTGGAGTGGCAGCCATTTACCACCACCCTCTGTGTCCTGCCACCCAGCCAGTTACCTACACACCACACTACTGTCCTGCCCACACCCATATTCCCCAGTTTGTGTAGTAGTCTTCTATGTGGCACAGTGTCAAAGGCCTTGCTGAAGTCCAGATAGGCCATGTCCACTGCCCTCCCTGATCCACCTCCCTAGTCACCCAGTCAAAAATTCAACAAGGTTGGTCTGACATGACCTCCCTGGTGAAGCCATGCTGCCTTGGGTCCATATGTCCTTTGACAACCAGATGTTCCACCAATCTCCTTCAGTAGTGCTTCCATGATCTTCCCCACTACGAGGTGAGGCTGACTGGTCTGTAGTTCCCTGCTTCCTCTTTGTTCCCTTTTGTATAAGGGACTACATCTCCTGTCCTCAGTCTTTGGGTACCTCCCTGTTTCCAGTGATCGGCTAAACAGGATAGCCAGAGGTTCAGCCACCACCTCTCTTAGTTCTTTAAGGACCCTGGGTGCACCCATCTGGCCCCATTGCTTTATCAACTCTTATTACTTCCAGTTCCTTCAGGACCCTTTCTCGTGTAAAGGACTTGTGTCCATTTCTGCACCATTCTCACCCTTGTACTCCCTTCAGCCTCATATTCTCCTCTTCCTCAGTAAAGACTGAGCAGAAATACCTGTTCAATATGTCAGCTTTACTGTTGTCATCCTCCACGCGCCCCATCCTCCCCTTCAGTCTCACTATCCCTCCCTTTGTCTTTCTTTTTCACTTGTGTACCTGTAAAAGGTTTTGTCCTCTACCCACTGATTTTGCAATGTGTTCTTCTGTCTGAGCTTTGGCTTCCTTACTGACCTCCCTGCCTCCCTTTGCTTCTCCTGGTACTTCTCCTATCCCCTTCTGCCTGTGTCTTTCTGTATTGCCTGAATGCAATCTTTTTGGCTTTCACTTTCTTTGCTACCTCTTTGGAAAACCATAATGGTCTCCTCTTCCTTTTATTTAGTTGTTTAACCAGGTATAGCACACTAAGCTGAAAGCTTTTTTACAGGAGCAACCTGGGAGCACAAGGAGGTTAAGTGAGTTGCTCAGGGTCACACAGTATGCAAGTGGAAGCTGTGGGATTCAAACTCAGGTCTGGCTTGCTGGATGTCACCAGATTTGCCGCTCAGAGCCTTAGACCACTGCGCTATACTGCCTCCCTCTTCCTCTTGCTAACCTGCTTAATGCATAATTCTGCTGTTCTTGTAATCCCCATTTTAAATACTGCCCACTGTTCCTCAACCCCTGATTCCTGTCCCATTCCCCTTAATGCCTCTTTCAAGTATCGCCCCATTTTCCCAAAGTCTGCCCCCCTAAAATCCAGGATACGTGTTTTTGTGTGGTTTGGTTCTGCTCTTTCTGTGATTTCAAACCACAATGACTGGTGGTCACTGTTCCCCAGGTGCTCCCCACTGTTACCCCCATCACACTGTCCCTGTTTGTGAGCACAAGGTCCAGTATTGCCTTCTGTCAAGTTGGTTCCATGACCAGTTGCTTGAGGAAGGCACCCTGAAGGGAGTCCAGGATAAATCTGCTCCTAGTTGATGCTGCTGCTGGGATGCTCCAGTCCACGTCTGGAATATTGAAGTCTCCAACCAGTACTACCTCACCTTGTCTGCCATCCTTTGGATGGCTAGCATCAGCTCCTATCTGTTTCTTCCTCCTGGGCTGGTGGTCTATAGACCACACCTGTGGGATGGCTGTCCCCATTTTCCTTTCAGCTTAACCCACAGTATCTCTCCCCATTTTGTTCGTCCTGGATCTCTGTGGCCCTTATGTCATTTTTCACATACAGTGCCACTCCTCCTCCCCCCTTCCTGCCTTCTCTGTCTCTTCCTTCTGAATATGTTGTAACCAGGTACAGCCATCTCCCAGTCGTGGTTATCATTACACCAGGTTTCAGTGATGGCCACAATGTCCAGGTCTGACTGCACCATGACAGCCTCCAGATCTTCCATCTTTCAATCGTAGACTGAGGAAATTGTTCGCAGATGTCAGTCTGTCTTGAGGTGTTCAAACCCCAAACCAACGACACAGATTAAATGTGGGTCTGCCTTAGTAAAAGGTTCCCCACACTTGGTACAGTGCTGGAAACCTGTAGGTCCAGTTCTCTTCTTGGCTTTCTGTGACATAACCCAGAAGAAAACCCCACTCAAAAGAATCACAGCAAATAAAACCTTTTTTTTTGTCTGTTACGCTAACCGCTAAAACCAGCAGTTACCCCGGTTAAAACTTTAACCAAAAAACCGACTATACCCGAGTCAGTATAATATAATTTAATTAAAGTAACCAAATAAAGAAATAGAAGGGGGAAAAAACCCAAAGGAGATATTGGTTTCCTCTCAGTTAACTACCGAGAGGAAGAACCTGGTTACTTACCCCTCCAACACAAAAATCTAAACAAATTCTACCTGAAAACCAAGGACAGTGTTCTAAATGCGGAAAAAAAACACTTTTTACTAGTAAAAACTGAGAAAATAAAGAATTTCAAGCAATGAAAAGAGAGCTCTCTGGAGAAGTCTTACTGAGGCAAGCGGAGTAAAGAATCTGACGGTTTAGAACTGTTTACCAGGGACAGTGGTTTGAAAACCGAGCTCGAGCCTAGCATTTCATCATTTGCATAGGTTCTATTAATCATTTCAACTCCGGGGCAGTCCTATGGTGAGAACATACTGCATAAGTCCGAATATAGTAAGATTTCCTGGGGTTTGAATTGTGGAAGCTGATGGTTTTTCCAGGAAGCAAACAGGTCTATATCTGGTGTACCACAGCTTCTGAATACTGATGCCAGCACCTGCTGGTTTAGGGCCTACTTGTGGTTTCCCTGGCTGATTCTGCTTAGTGAGTTTGGCAGGACATTGTCCTTTCCTGGTAGACGTAATGCAGATAGTTCTACATCCAAGCAATATGCTAGGTTCCAGATCTTCATGGCTTCTGTGCATAGCCATGATGATCTTGTTCTTCTCTTCTTGTTTATGTAATACATTGTTGTGGTGTTGTCTGTTTGGATTTGAACAGCTTGACCCCGTAAAGTTTGCACTGCTAGGAGCACTGCCCTGAGTTCCAGGAGGCTGATATATTCCTCGGTCTCTTGTGTGCTCCAAGTGCCACTCACGGTGAGATCCTCAAGGTGGGTACTCCACCCTAGGAGTGAGGCGTCTGTTGCGATAATGCTTGTGAGTGAATGTTGTAAGAAGGGAATGCCCTCTCTGAGGCTGCTCCCTTCCTTCCACCACTCTAGTGCATACATACATACATACATACATACATAAGAACATACGAAGAAGCCAGCAGAAGAAGGCCATTTGGTCTATCAAGTCTGCTCATATTGCACGGTCCACAACATGAGCTAATGTCCCTGCCCTCCCTTCCCACTCCTTTCATCCTCCCTACCCATGATCCTTACTTTCCCCCTATGCCTGTCCCAGCCTGTCTTAAAGCCGCCCATTGTCTTCAACTAGATGACTTCTTCTGGTAGTGCATTCCAAGTATCCACCACTCTCTCTGTAGAAATGCTTCCAGACCTCCCTCCTAAACTTCCCACCCTCCAGCTTTAGACTGTGGCCCCTAGTGTTATGGTTGCCACTCAGCTTAAAGAGACTCTCCTTATCAACTGTATTTATCCCTTTCAAGTACTCGAAGGTCCCAATCATGTCCACTCTCTCCCTCCTGTCTTCCAGGGAGTATATGTTCAGTGCCCTCAACCTCTCCTCATATGCCTTACCCTGCTGACCCACTATCATCTTTGTGGCCCTCCTTTGGACCTTCTCCAGCAGGTTAATGTCCTTTTTGAGGTGTGGGCACCAGTACTGAACTCCATACTCTAGATGCGGCCTTACCAGTGACCTGTACAAGGGCAGTATAACCTCCTCTCTCCTACTACTAATCCCCCTAGATATGCATCCCAGCATCTTGTTTGCCTTTGCTGCTGCTTTCTTGCACTGTGTGGAGTGCTTCAGAACACTAGTGATAATCACTCCCAAGTCCTTCTCCTCCTCTGATGCAGATATTCGGACTCCACTCATGTAGTTCTCTGTCCTGGGATTCCTGGCTCCAATATGCATAACTTTGCATTTGTTGGCATTGAAGCCAAGCTGCCAGATCCTGGACCACCTCCCCAGCTTTTCCAGATCTTCTGAATATCTCTCATCTGGAACCTGGCCCCTGGTGCCACTGCGGTGGAAGAGACCATGCGTCCCAGGAGTTGCAGAAAATCCTTTGCAGACCTTAGCTGGCCTAGTGAGAAGGATTTTGTAGTGGTAATCAGACTTGATACCTTTGCCAGTAGAAGAAAAGCTTTTCCCTGCAGGGTATCCAGCTTTGTGCCTATTAAGTCCGATACTTGAGCTGATTCTGTTTGTGACTTCTGTAGGTTTATCAGGGAGCCTAGGCTTTCTAAGGTGCTTTAAACCATCACCACCAAGTCCTCTTACTGCAGAGATGGTATCACTGAGCCCAGTGTGACCATCTTGAATTTTTCCATTTTTTTTTTGTTCAGATGTCTCAGGTTTAAAATCTGTGACCACTCCCCATTTTTCTTGTGGGTTAGGCAGTATCTGTAAAACAAACCCTTGCTACTGTGTTGGCCAAGGTATCCAGTTTTCTGGAATCCTTCTCTGGAGGCTGGGCAGAGGAAGGCACCTTAGCCTTCTGACATGTAGCAGCCTGAACTACTCCCTCATGATTAGGGTGAGCGTACAGATACTCAACCCCATGCCTGCAAACGTGATACTTCTTTTCAATTTTATCAATGCCAGCAGCTGAAGTAGGTGCTGACATGATTTTGGCAGTTGCTTTTTGTAGGGATTTGTGGATGGGGAGTAGCAACCTCTTTGCAGAATCCAGACCCATCATGTCCATGAATTCCACTTGCTCTTCATCCTCCTTAGCTTCATGGGAGAGGATGTTGAGGGTGTTTACCATTTGCTTAACCAAGGAATAATGGGATGTGTAATCCTCTGAAAGCCTAGGAGAACAGTCAAATTCTTGCTGAGGTGAACTGCCTGGTTCCACAGGTTCACCATCTTCATAGTACATTTCTTCCTTCTTCCCAGGCAGTTGGCATGGAACTGGAGCCCGGGGATGGAGGCAGACATATTCATAAAATTTCCCATGGCCTAGAAGGCCAGGAAAAACTGCCATGCCCTTGTCATGTCCTCTGCTGAGGGCATTTGTCTTGTGTTCACTGTCTGCTCCCTTCCTTTTTCAGGAAACGTGACAGACATGTTTTTCATTTTGTATTTTCTTTGCAGACACTGTTTTCAGTGCCTGCTCTGAGACTTTTTTTACTTTTGCCATCCCTGGACTCGGGGTTCCCTCTCTCAAACGCTTTAGGTTCTGAACCATCTTTACAATGCTTTTCTGATGGCTGTGCAGCTTTAACTTTTTTATTTCTCCCCTCTGACAAGGTCTACAGCTGTTTCTGAGGGGAAAACACTCATCTTGGCCTTTACTGTGTTTTGGTGACATGGAGGTAGACTGAGAAGCCATAAAGTATTTCCTTATTGTGGCTGTTTTTTTCTATTTTAGGGCAAAACTTTTTAAAGAGTTCACAGTTTATAAAATTGTGGTCTTGACCCAGGCTCCTTAGACAGAGCTTGTGGCAGTCTGCCCTTCCTAGGAGTTTGGTATAATTTTTAAAGCCTGTAGGTCCTGTTTGTGTCTTTTTTGTTCTGTCAGTTGTGCCACACACTGATAGATCATGAGTATTTATATTAATTCCCAAAAACAGTCAAACTACATTTTAACATAACCCAAACAGTATAAAAAAGGCTCTAAGAAAGAATTTGTCAGTCTGGTTCCCAGGAAAAACTGAAATCACAGTACCTTTCACCTCAACTAACAGTTTTTAATAAGTATGAGGTTTACATGTCAGTTTCAAAAAGTTCAGTCAGAGTGATTTGGTTCCCTCTGGCAGGAACTATGATTCAAACAATGAAAACCGCTAGATAAAACAAGAAAAAAATAGCAGTTATAGTAATAACATTTTCAATACAAGAAAGTGGTTTTCCAAATGCAGAAACTGCATTAACCTACAGCCTTTTCTTGTTCCTGGGAACCAAAAGAGAACAGAAGGAACCAGAGAAATCACAAACAAATAACACAAAAACAACCTAACACAGAGTATTGAAGAAATAACTACAATAATATTTTTCTGAAAGAAACAGAAACTCTAAACTGTTCTGGAGGCCAGAAGAGTGGAGTTGAACTTTGGGGTGACTGCTCTCTTCAAGTGGAGAAACAAAGCTGACTGATGGGGAACTGTGACCACAGTGCAGAGTTTGAACTTAATTGTAATTCTAAGATTCCAAAATTGGCGTAAATTCTATCTCTGGGGAAACTCAATCCAGTGGACTGATTGCTATTGCAAAGCTATACTGATGGATTATTGGGGTCAGAAGCATCTGTTGTGAGGACCTTGGTGGGATATTGCTGCAGGAAGGGAATGCCCTGTCTGAGATTGCTTTTCTCCTTCCACCACTTCAGTGCTTGTACAAAATGTTTTGTGACTAGCACTAGTTGAGACAGGTGGTCCGACCCTTTGGGACCAGTAGCCTCTTAGATGGTACTGTACGTCCCTCATCTGGAATTTGGCCCATGGCACCACTGCTGTGGATGAAGCCATGTGCCCTAGCAGCTGCAGAAAATCCCTTGCAGGTCTTGGTCAGCCTAGGGTGAATAATTCTGTACTGGCAATCACAAGTGTTACATCATCCTGTGGGAGAAAGGCCTTTCTTCCACAGGATGAGGGAGCTTGAGTCATGGTTTTCCATTACTTTTCTGGTGCTCAACACCAAGAAGACAAAATCAATGTTCTATCATTGGACCCCTAAACTAACCTCTCCACCCCCACTGGTGATAAATTCCTCCCATGATGACCCCTCAGACCGGGTACAGTCCTTTAAGGGGTGTCATGCTGGACTCTCACCTCACATCTGACATGCATATTTCCACTGTGGTTAAGACTATTCACCAAAAGCTAGGGTTGCTCTTCTGCCTCTTGCCCTACCTTACACACTCCTCCCAACTGACCATAACTTCCTCCCCATTGCTCCCGCTTATCTCCTATGGATCCCCCATACTCATCTCCACTCAGGTCACCCCTCTTGACAAACTCAAGCAAACCTACCACAGAGTCGCATGTTTTGCCCTCGGTGCTAACGCTAGGAGACCCCACTGTTCAGCCCTTGCCTCCCTAGGCTAGCCTTTCTTTGAAGCCAGACTACAATACCTCACCCTCTGCCTTACCTGCAACTTTGTCCATAAATTCACTCCTCCCTGTCTCATAGACATTGTCCAATGCAAACCTACAATGAGGTCCCTAAGGTCATCTGACCTTCCTCTCCTCACCATTCCAAAACCCCGTCTGGCTGTGGGTCGATGTGCATTCGCCTTTTCTGGGCCTTCCTCTGGAACTCCCTACCAGCTGTAGGTCTGACATACCCCTCCATCTACTCCTTCAAGTTCTCTCAAATCCCACCTTGCCTCCCCTCAGCCTTGCTCCTGCACCTCTTCCTGTCTCTCTCTTGCTCTGTTCAGTTGTGTCATTCCTGCTGTGTTATGTTCTGTCTCTGAACTGTTTCACTCCCACTTCAACTGTGATCCAGTGTTTTTGAATTCTCTGCCTCTGTACCAGTATCTACTGTTTTATCTGTAAAACTGACTGTATGTACTATAAAAATCTCTGTCCTTGCACCTTGAATATCTATTGTAAATTGCTACCTCCGTGCTTGCTTATACTGTATAATTTTGCAAATACTGTACATGCATTTTGTATTTTGTATATTGAGTTCTACAGACTATTGTAAAGTGCTATTGTGCACATATCTGTTGCTGTTATGTACTGTTTCTCTATCTGCCCTTTTACCCTCCCCTGGGTTGCCCCTGAAAAAGGGACTTTCTGTCTCACTTGTCCTACCTGGTTACCAAAATTCAAATAAATAAATAAATTCCCTGCAGTGTATCCAGTTCTGCTATGATGAAGTCAAGGACCTATACTGGTTCTTTCTGGGACTTCCGCAGGTTTATTAGGAACTCAAGATTTTCCATGGTGCCTTTTACTAGCTGTATGGAGCACACTGCCTCCTGCTGTGTTTTCTCTTAGACTAGCTAGTCTTCCAGGTATGGGAAAACCACCACACCTTGCCTTCTTAGGTGGGCGGCCACCACAGTTAAGCACTTTGTGAACACCCTTGGTGCTACGTTGAGGCCAAAGGGTATGGCTGAGAACTGATATTGGCAGTTTCCTAGTCTGAACCTAAGATACTTTCTATGGCTAGGTCTGACTGGGATGTGGAAACAAGAATCCTTCAGATCCAGTGACTGTAACCAGTCTCCTAAATGTAGAAAATATATTACTGTGTCCAGTGTGACCATCTTGAACTTTTTATTTCTTGGTATGTATGTTCAGGTACTTTTAAAGACTTCAGGAGGAGGAGGTCAAGAGACCTCCCCCACCATACTGGTAGAGGTGGTTGTGAGGGTGGATGTGGAGAGGAAGTTGAGCAGTTAGCATCAAGAGGTGGAGGGAAGAATACAGGGGGGAGAAAAGTAAGGAAAAGTCTAGAAGGAAGGGAAGGAGGCACAGAATCTAGGTGGAGGGTGGTGTTGCTGAACGCCCAAAGTCTTGGGAACAAAATGGAAGACCTGCAAGTGCTGTTGGTTGAGGGGAAGGTGGACATAGCAGCAGTAACTGAGTTTTGGGCCATACAACACCATGACTGGGACCTCTGGATCCCTTGATCCCAACTTTATAGGAGAGACAGGATGACAGGCAAAAGGGGGGGGTGGCGGTTTATATCAGGGATGGTATAACCTGCACGAGGGAGGAGTCAGAAAAGGGGATGGTGGAAACACTGAGTTCAGTAACAGTGCAATACAAGGAGAAAGGTGAGGTTGGGGGTGGTTTACATTTCACCCAACCGTGAAGAGGGAAGGGACAAAGAACTGAGCTCGCAATTGTTGGAAGCTGCAGGGAAGGAAGAGGTGGTAGTGACAGGGGACTTTAACCTGCTCAGTATGGACTAGAGCATACTATCCACATCCTGTGCAAGGAGTCTGGTGATCCTAGATGCATTGCAGGGTGTGTTTCTGACTCAGGGCGTTACAGCACCCACCAGGGAGGGGGAAATCCTTGATCTTATGCTCACAAATGGGGAGCACGTACAAGCCACAATGGTCAGCAAGCCCCTGGGTGGTAGTGACCATTGCACAGTGTGGTGCAGGTTGGATATGGGCAGGGAAAGCATCCCCACCAAGACCAAAATCCAGGACTTCAGAAGGGTGGACTTCAGGAAGATGGGCTAGGTGCTAAAGAGGCACCTGGTGGGTATCAGAGTGGATATGGGGGTGGACCAAAATGGGCCATGATCAGAGAAGGAATACTGGCTGCCACAGGGGAGAGTGTTCGGCTCAAAGGAAAGAACTCGAGGGCCAAAGCACCCAGCTAGTTCAGCTCCGAGGTTGCCCAAGCGGTGAATGACAAGAAGTCAGCCTACAAGAGAGACAGAAAGACCAAGAGAGTGCTGGAGAGGGAAAATTACCTAAGGTTGGCCAATGTGTCAAGCAAGGTAGTATGGCAGGCTAAGGCACGAAAGGAACTGCAGGTAGCTGAGGGAATCAAAAAAGGGGAGCAGGCCTTCTTTTGCTACACAAGTGAAGAAAAAGACAAGAAGGGTGGGTTGTAAGGCTTCAGAAAAAGGACAAATGGGTTGAGCAGAGGAGGGGAAAGGCTAAGGTTCTGAACAAATACTTCTGCTCTGTCTTCACCAGGGAAAGAGAGGGACTTGTGCCTACTGGGAGGAGAAGGGAAAGGGGGGAAGGGAGTACGGATGTGGTGATAGAGGAGGACAGAGTGGGGGAGGGCCTGCTAGCACTGAAGGTGGACAAAACACTAAGCCTGGTTGGAATACAACCAAGGTTACTTAGGGAGCTGGTAGGGCTGCTGGTGGACCTGTTCAACAGTTTCATGGAGTCAGGCATGGCACCGCAGGATTGGAGAATGGCACATGTGGTGCCACTACATAAAAGTGGTCCCAAAGATGACCCGGGGAATTACAGACCAGTCAGTTTGACCACAATTGTGTGCAAGTTCATGGAGACTGTACTTAAGGAAAGGTTGGTAAAGTATCTGGAGGAAAATGGTCTCCAGGATGAGAAGCAACGTGGGTTTATGGGACAGAGATCATGTCAAATGAATCTGATTGACTTCTTTGACTGGGTCACTAAGGTAGTGGATAGTGGTCAGGAAATGGATATCCTGTATCTGGACATCAGCAAGGCCTTTGACTCTTTTTCCCACAAGAGGTTGATCAGGAAGTTGGCGTATCTCGGGGTAGGGGAGAAGATAATTATGTGGGTAGAAAGCTGACTGAGGGACAGGACTCAGAGGGCGGTTGTGTGGGGAGAGTTATATAGCACCAGGGAAGTCACCAATGTGCTGGGGCTGGTGTTGTTCAGTATCTTCATCAATGACATTGGGGATAGCATTAAGGGCAAAATGTGCCTTTTCATGGACGACACCAAACTCTGGGAGGGTGGCACAGTAGAAGGGATACAAGACCTGCAGGAAGACCTGAGAAAACGAGAGTTGGTTTGTGATTTGGCAGCTTGGCTTCAATGCCAAAAATGCAAAGTCATGCACACTGGAGCGAGGAATCCAAGGACAGGGTACTATCTTGGGGGGAGGGAGGCGGGTAGCAGCAACAGAGGAGGAGAAGGATCTGGGAGTGATGATCAATACTGACCTGAAGCCAGTAGTGTAGCAAATTCCCAGAGGGCCTGGGCGCAAGACGATGTTACAGGGCCCCTTCCCAGTTTTGAATAAACATCAAAATTATGATTTGGGCCCCTCAAACCTCGTGGGCCCGGGTGCCACTGCACCCCCTGCACCCTTGTAGCTATGCCCCTGCCTGAAGCACTCTATGTAGTGCAAAAAAGCAGCAGCAAGGGCAAACAAGATGCTGGGGTATACAGCCAGAGGAATCAGCTGTAGGTGGTAGGAGGTTATACTGCCCTTGTACAGGTTGCTGGTAAGGCCACATCTAGAGTATGGAGTAAGACACTGGTGCCCGTACCTTAATAAAGACATCAACCTGCAGGAGATGGTCCAGAGGAGGACAACTAAGATGACTGTGGGGCACCAATGTAAAACATATGAAAAGAGTTTGGGGGCCCTGAATATGTACTTCCTGGAGGAGAGATGGGGGGGGGACTGTGACAGGGTTGAATAAGGCCCTGCCCCATTTGTTATGCAGAAAGAGTTTAAATGCAAGGGTCTGTTCTATCCTTTCCTTTTCTGTCTCTTCTCTGTCTGGTTGCACAACAAAATTTTCTTGTGAGACCTAGGACTTGATCATCCCTATGGTCTTGCAATTCTCCGCCTCTCGCTATCTCTATACTCTCCCTTGCTGTTTCTGTCTTTTCTTCCCCCTTGCATATCCACAGGTATAACATATATATGTGAATCTTTTTGTGGAAATGTAACTGCTACTGGGATCCCTTTATTTAAAATTATATATAGTTTTACTGTTGAAATTATTGCAAAAAGTCATTTGGAACCCAAGGGGTTAACCTGAAATGTAGTTGTTAAGCCTCTTGCAGAGATGTAAATGAGAGGTCAGTTCTGGGTCAGTGTTCCTTTTGCTACACCTGCTGAAACTGACAAGAACACTGTGTGAGAAACAGAATATTTTCTTAACGAGCTCCTGCAAAGACTTATAAAAAAACAGCTGCAATGTTTTCCAAAAGACAGACAGAGATTTGAAATTGAGAACAAAAAGGACTCTGCTTTCTATGTTTGTACTGCCATTGTAAATAGTTATTCTGAATAATTTTATTTTTTCTATTTTACTGTTAGTAATAAAACACTTGTTGCGAATTTTACAACTGCTCCTGATTTTCCTATGCTTCCTGATCTGTGCCTCGTTGACAGGGACATGATAGAGAACTTGAAGTACTTGAAAGGGATAAATAGGTTGAGCAATGAGGGGTTCTTTAAGCTAAGTGGCAGCCATACCATGAGGGCACACAGTCTAAAACTGGACGGAGGGTTAGGAGGGAGGTTAGGAAGTACTTTTTCACGGAGAGGGTGGTAGCCAGTTGGAATGAGCTGTCAGAGGAAGTGGTCTCAAAGAAGTCAGTGGGCAGCTTCAAGAGAGGCTGGGATAGGCATAAGGGGACATACAGGGCATGGGTGAGGCAGATGGAAACACAAACATAGACTTTGATGGCAGATAAGGACTACTTGGCCCACCTAGTCTGCCCATTTCCCTACCTATTGGATAAGCTGCAGATCCTAGTTAACCTACAGCCTACTTCTTCCTACCCCCCACCAGAATTGCCTTATGTCTGTACCATGCATTCTTGAATTCCCCCACGACCTCCTCAGGCAGGGAATTCCATGTGTCCTCCACCCTCTCTGTGAAAAAATACTTCCTCACATTTCTCCTGAGCCGTCCACCCTCTATCTTCAAATTGTGTCCCCTTATTCCTGAACATCTCTTTTTCTGAAAGATGCTACCCTCTTGGACTTTGATTCCCTAGAGGTACTTGAAAATTTCTATCAAAAGAAAAGGAAAGGAAGGAAGAATGGGTGTTTTCTATGGAATAAACACTTTTTCATTTTGTGTTTTTTTTTTTGTTTGTTTGTTTTTTTATTTTCTGTTTATGTCCTCTCTTTCTCTCTCTCTCTCTCTCCACATTGGCCCCCATTCTTCAGGGATCACTAGGCTGTGGCTCCCTCTAGCTTCTCCCCAGGTAACTTCCCGGGAGCACCGCTGGACTTACCCCCATCCTGCCTTGGTTTACCCCCCCAGTGTGGAGGGACCCCGGGCTATCTCCCCCCCCTGCAGTCCATGAATCTGTATCGAGTAGTCCTAGATAGCTCTCCCCGGTGGAGCCTGATTTTGAAGTCTGGGGCAGCTGGGTCCCATCTACCGGTTGTCGATGTGAGGTTTTTCCTCCATTTCTTGGTCCCTCCCTGAGAGCGCCAGCACACAAGGGGATCCTAGGGGTGGGGAACAAATCCCAGCCAGCATCCTTCCCTCCCAGGCTTCTGCAGTCTGCATGGTTACACAGGTGGCAGTAAAGCGGTGGGACCCTCAGCCCACCCTCCCCGGAGGAGGACAGCAGCTTATCAGGTGCTTGATCCTCCCCCCCCCCCGGACGACTCTCCAGGAACCCGAGGTTGCTTCTGACCCCGGGTTGCTGGCATCGCAGGTGGTAGCACTACCGCTGCGCTGGCGAGCCGGCACAATAAAACCTTTTTTTCATCAAACTTCAGGAGCCAAGTGTTATTCAGTCATTCATAATAGGTGGTGTGTGCCCGACTTGTGATTTATCTACACTTGGATACTATTGATCTGATGAACGAGCCTATGGAGGCAGTGGAGTGAAACTTTAAGGGGCTGGAGGACAGACTGAAGATGCATTTGGCTTCCCTGGCTTTTTCTGAGGTTCTCCCTGTGTGGAATATGGGGAATGGGAACTACAGAGTAAAGAAAGAAGATACCAAGGAGTTTAATTAGTGGCTGAAGGTATGGTGTTAGGAGAAGGGATACCACTATGTGGAGGACTTGGGGAAGGGGGCTTCTGGGACAGGAGGCTCTTGAATGGTTATAGCCTTTACTTGATGAGAGAGGGGGTCAGTGCTCTGGGGCAGAAGTTTGACATCTACACTGGACAGATAAACTGACTTCTGAGGAGAAGAAGTCTAGGGGAACCACTAAGAAGGGAAAGCAGGTGGGGAACCTAGCTAGGTCTCCCCTGAATAGGGGACTAGTAGCAGCAAGGTGGGTAACAGTAAAGTTGAAGTTCAAATTAGATTGGGGGAAGGCCAGTGAAGGAAAGCTGGCAAAGCCTACATTCAGCATGAAAAATAAATAAGGAAACTAGGGAAGAAAAAGGGAGAAGGAATAAGAAAATGCAGGAGGGGATCAGGAGAAAGATGGAAATGAGTCAGCTTTAATGCCAGGAGTCTGGGAAATAAAATAAGTGAGCTCCAGGCAATGGTGGCAGACACTAAGATGGACCTAGTAGCCATCACAGAAACTTGGGCCAGAGAGAATAATGATCGGGACATGACAGTCTTGGGCTACACCATGGTTAGACATGATAAAGGTAAAGGAGGAGGTGTAGCCCTGCATGTCAGGAAAAGGACAAAGGCAGTGGAGGATGGAAACAACAGACATACCTCTCAACCTTTTGTCTCCCAAATGTGGAACATTGCCTCTCAAAATGTGGAACAAATGAGCAAAATGTGGAACACTTAATCAAATCTTTACCTAAGAAGCTCAGAACACTGTTAAAATGTTTGCATTTATGTTCAGAAGGTCAGTTATTAATTGAATAATATATTTTTTGCATCATTTACTATAGATTTTTGCTTTAAAATATTAACACTGAATGTGGGACAAGTCCTCACAATGTGGAACAGGGAGCTTTTACGAAGTAAAATGAGGAACGTTCCTCGTAATGTGGTACAGTTGAGAGGTATGACAACAGACAGTAATGGGGAAACAAAATCGCTGTGGGTTCAGCTCATGGCATCCTCAGGCATGAAACTATGGACAGGGGTGATCTATAGACTTCGACAACAGAGGAAGAGAGATAAGGAGCTAGGGGCAGAACTAGAATGGGTTGGCAAAGGTGAGGTGGTGGTGGTGGTGGTGGTGGGAGATCTAAACCTTCCAGATATTGACTGGGTCATTTCAGCAGCCAGAAGCTCCAGAAGTTTGGCCCTGCTGGATATACTGCAGGACTGCCTGCTGGTGCAGTTGGTTAAGGAACCCACTAGGCAGGTTGCCATTCTTGATGTGGTGCTCATCAACTCGGAAGTGGTAGGAGGAGTGAGGGTAGGGAAGCCACCAGGGTCCAGCATCTATAACACTATATGGTGTGACCTGGCCCTTGGGACAAGTAAGCCCTCAACAAAGGCTGAAGTCCTAGATTTCAGAAGGGCAGACTTCAACCAGATGAGGGAGCTGGTCCAGGTAAAGTTAATCGGAGTGGACAGTATCAGGGATGTGGAGGAAAGATGAGGGGTAATCAAGGGGGCCATTTTTGAGGGAACAAAGTGTTGCATAATAATGGTAATCAAAAGAAACAGGTACCCCAGCTATATGGTTCTCTGGAAAAGTCATGGAAGCAGTGAGAACCAAAAAGGCCTTCACCAGGTACAAGGAAAAACAAGAGAAAGAAGAATGAAGGGAATACCAAATGAGAACAAGGGAAACAAAGAGGGCAGTTAGAGAAGCAAAGGCAGGCACAAAGCTGCATATTTTGGAGGGGGTCAAGGCAGAGAAAAGCAGTTCTTTAGAAATATTAGGGAAAAAGAAAGAAGGGAGGAGGACTTGTTAGGCTAACAGAGGGAGGCAAAGTAATTGAGGAGGATAGGAAGAAAGAAAAAATACCATAGTAATCTTGTTTCTTCAAAGGGATCACTCATTATGATTAAATAAATGCAGTCAGCCTCCTGTGTTGGACTGCCTGGAGAGATGGAATTATATGCAAATGATGGAACTCTCAATTGGCTCATGCCACTTTCAAACTACTGCCCTAGCAACTGTTGCACTCTGAGTGCTTCAGATTCTTACGTAGCCTAAACTGGGTGTAAGACCCATTAACTATGATACTATTTATATCTATAATAATTTTTTGTCCTCTCGGGTCAGAAAAACATCCCAATAAATAAACCTAAAAAACTTGAGACCACAAGGGAACCAACTGGTTAACAAAAAGGTGAGTCTCTAACTTAACCTATATGGAAAAATATCCTAAAACAGGGATGCAGAATAACGTTCATAGGTTTTTTAGTAGGGGAGGCAGGGTGGGGGCTTTAATCATAATGAGTGATCCCTTTGAAGGAACAAGATTACTATGGTGAGTAATTTTTTCTTCTAACCCCAGGAGTCACTCATTATGATTAAACAAATGCAGACTACCAAGCAGTACCTTTTTGAGGTTGGGCAGAAAACCTATTTAAGAAACAGGTTCTGCAGCACTGCTGTACCAAACCCGGCATCGCTTCTGGATTACAGAACCAGGCTGTAATGCTTTGTGAAGGTGTGTACTGTTTTCCATGTAGCTGCTTTGCAGATTTCCAAGAGTGGAATATCCCTTAAAGCTGCCACTGAAGCAGCTGTACCCCTGGTGGAATGTGCTCTGAGGCCCAGGGGAGCCTGTTTACCCACTTTACTATAGCAAAACTGAATACATGCCACTATCCAACAAGCAATTGTCCATTTTGTGGCAGGTCTACCCTTACCTACCTCTCCATAGGAAAGAAAGAGCTGTGTCTGGCCTGGTCTGTAAGACTTAGTTCTGTCAATATAGTGGCTAAGTGCCCTTTTGACATCAAGGGAGTGGAGCCGCCTTTCTGGAGAACTGGAGTTCTCTGTGAAAAAGACAGGTAAAGTGATGGACTGATTTAAATGGCAATCAGACACCACTTTGGGAAGAAATTTTTATTGGTCCCGAGGACCACTTTATCCCTGTGGAATGTGATGTAATCTACGTCGGTACACAGGGCTTGTAACTCACTAATTCTTCTGGCTGAAGTAATAGCAACCAAAAACACAGTTTTCCAAGTGATATACTTCAAATCTGCTGTTGCCATCAGTTCAAATGGGGCATCCATGAGCTTGGCAATGCAGATATTCAGATTCCAGGCCGAAAATGGTTCCCTCAAGGGAGGGTACAAGAGGTTAAGGCCTTTAAAATATTTCCTGAAGACTGGATGAGAGGCCATGGGCCTCTCTTTACCTGCTGACAGGTAAGCTGAAACTGAAGCCAAATGAACCTTGAGCGTGGAAGGCTTCAGAACTAAAGAATGCAGGTGTGTCAGGTAATCCAAGAGAATGGCAAGGTCAGCTCTGGATGGGTCGATACCCTTACCTGCACACCATATGGAAAACCTCTTCCACTTGGCAGAATATGTCTTTTTAGTGGAAGATTTCCTGTAACCCCTAAGTACTGCCAAACCTTGTTCTGACAGTTTAAGATCTGCATACTCTAAGGCCCTGTACACATCAGGCTAGTTAAAACGTTTTAAGGTGCTTAAGACGTTTTAACTAGCGCAAACACGGCACCCGTCCGCATTTAAGCACGGTTTCAAAGCATGTTAGGAAACCGTGGCTTAAACCCTCTGCTAAGCTAGTCTCAAGTCCGCTTTTAAAATGGTTTTATAAGAGAAAGCATGTTACCCTGTAGTGTGGACGGGCATCTGCATATTGCTTCTCCAGGAAGCGTGTTAAGGGTCGTGTAGAACCCGTTTTAAAAAACGCAACTTGAGGCAGATGCAGACGGGAGTCGGCTGTGGTATAACCGAGTTAAAACTCAGTTGAAGACTGATCTGGACGGGCTGCTGTGGTGAGTTTAAAAACATTTTTAAAACAGTGCAGATCTTCAGCTCTAATGTGTACAGGGCCTTAGTCCTGAAGAGCCAGGCCTTGAGCCTTAGTGATTTCAAGTTGGGGTACAGTATCCTGCCCTGAGAGGAAGTCAGCAGGTTGTGCTTCCTGGGCAGATGAATTGGAGGTACCACTGATAGAGCCAACAGAAGCAAATACCAGTGCTGCCTCACCCAATCTGGTGCCACCAGAATCATTGTTGCTGATTGGGACCTCAATTTCAGTAGGGTCCTGAATATCAGTGGGAAAGGAGGGAAGGTATCGAGAAACTTCCCTGTCCAATCCAGTGCCAACGCATCCAGGGGTAGTGTGCCCCTGAGAGGAGGTCTGCAGCAATATATTGATAGCTGGTGAGTTTCTGCAGAGGCAAAGAGATCTATCTCTGGAGTGCCCAATGCCTGAAAATCGAACCGAGAATTTGAGGATTCAGACACCACTCGTGGTGATCCGGACTTATCCTGCTGAGGGAGTCTGTCAGTACATTGTCCTTTCCTGGAAGATGTATAGCTGAAAAGGATACCTTCATGGAGTAGGTCAGGGACCACAGCCTCATTACTTCTGTGCACAGTGGGGCTGACCTGGTCTCTCCTTGTTTGTTTATGTAATACATAGTAGTGGTGTTGTCTGTTCTGACTTGCACCACTTTGTTTTGAAGATGTGGAGCAAATGCCTGCAGGGCTAGGTACACTGCTCTGAGCTCCAGAAGATATATGTGCAACATGGATTCTTGAGTAGGCCATGTGCCACTTGCTGTATAATCCAACACGTGTGCTCCCCAACCCAGAAGGGATGCATCTGTTGTAAGAACCAAGGAAGGATGTTCCTTTGTGAAAGGAACCCCTACCCGAGGTTTTGTTTGTCCAGCCACCACTGCAGTGCCTGTAAGAGAGTGTGGGTGACTGGAACCAGCTTGGACAGAGGATCTGTACTCTGTGACCAGTACTGTCTCAGGTGGAACTGAACGTCCCTCACTTGGAATCTGGAACCTAGTACCACTGTGGTAGCAGCTGCCACGTGGCCCAAGAGCCTGAGGAAGTCTCTGGCTGGTTTGGGTTTTCCTGGTACAAATGAGCTTGCAGTTCGTAAAATACTGTTTACCCTGTCCTGTGGCAAGACAGCTCTGCCCAGACTGGTGTTCAGTTCTGCTCCAATGAACTCGAGTACCTGAACTGGTACTTGCTGAGACTTCTGCTCATTTATGAGGAAATCCAGGGATTCCAGAGTAGACTTTGTTAGTGCTAAGGCCTGCTCTGCAAGATGTAGAGATGGACCCACCACTAATCAGTCATCTAGGTAGGGAAACACTGATACTCCTTGTTTTCTCAAACTCCACTACCACGGCCAGACACTTTGTGAATGCCCTTGGTGCAGAAGTCAGGCCAAAAGGAAGGGCTGCAAACTGATAATGGCCTGAGGCCAGTCTGAACCTCAGAAACTTTCTGTGATAAGGTCTGATGGGGATGTGAAAATAAGCGTCCTTTAAATCTAGGGAGGCTAGCCAGTCTCCTTTTCATAAAGTGGGAGTGATCAGAGCAAGAGTGACCATTTTGAATTTTGGTTTCAGGATATGTCTGTTTGGAAGCCTTAAATCCAGGATAGGTCGCCAATCCCCATTTTTCTTATTTGTGAGGAAGTATCTGGAGTAGAAGCCTTTGCCCCGCTGGTTTAGGGGCACATGCTTCACTGCCTTGATAGTCAGCAGATGTTTTACTTCTGCATCCAGTAGTATACTGTCTGCAAAAGTGACTGGTGCAAACGTTCTTGCTCTCAGCTTGGGGAGAGATTTGAAGCCGAGTGCCAAACCCTGGCTCACCACCTCCAGGACCCACTTGCCTGTGGTGATGGTATACCAGTCCTGGAGAAAATGAGCCAGTCTGCCACCCACTGGTGGATTTTTGACAGGGGATGCGACCTGTACTAGCCCATCAGGGATTCTGAGTGGGCTGTGCCTGAGTCACTGGGAAGGGAGAGGCTTTCCTCATGGCTCTCCTGCCCCTTCCTCAGAAATATCCTCTAGGCTGTTGTTGCATCTGAGAGGCCTGAGCTTGGAAAAAAGGTCTGGAGTAGGATCCCCTACTCCTGCCTCCCCTGATCTGGGGCATATAAGATGAGGAAGGCCTATCCTTAGAATTGCTTCTATAGGTGGCCTTATTATCTTCTACCTTCTTCATATAGGCCTCTGTCTTATCCCCAAATAGGGAATTTTTCTCGAAAGGAAAGTCCATCGCCTTGGCCTGGGTGTCCAGGGTCAGGCTTGTGGCCCTGAGCCAGGCAAATCTTCTAAGGGAGACAGATAGTGCCATCAATCTGCTGCAGAGTCATTAGTGTCCACAGCCATGTGAAACTGGTATTTTGTGGCATCTAAAGTGGCCCTTGCTGTATCCTTCAAGTCCACTGCCACCTCACCAGGCACTTTGTCAGCCAGAGCTAACACTGCATTCCAGAGTGCCTTCTGGTATTGCACTGCATAGGCCATGTAATTGGTTTGTCTAACAATGAGGAAGCAGCCATATACCCTTTCTTTCCCATTGTGTCCATCTTCGAAATCCTTATCTGGAGGATGGGTAGCCAGGGAATCCTGGCTTTATGTAGCTTCACAGCCTGCACAACCCTTCAGGGTCAGGGTGGCCGAACAGAAAATCAGCTGTTGTTCTATCAAGCTGATATTTCTTATCAGCTTTTTTATCAACTCCTGGAATAGAGTTGGGAGTTTGGAATACTTGCATTGCTGCCTTTTTTAAGGACTTATGCATAGGCAGTAATAAACGTTTTGTTGGGGTTAACCCCATCATATCCATGAATTCTGCTTCCTCCACATCCTCCTCTGTCTCCTGTAGAGGGAGGTTAAGTGTTTCTACCATGCTTTTAACAAAAGCATAGTGTGAGGAATAATCCTGGGGTTGGGGGGACCAAACTCCTGTTCTGGAGAAACCTCAGGGTGTATCTGTTCCTACTCGAAATCATTGTCCTCCTCCTCAGGAAAGGAAGCCTGTGGCTCCTGAGAGGGTGGAACCGCTACAGGAACCAGGGGAGTCGGTATTGGAACTGGGACAGCAGCTTGCAGTGCTTGCAAGACCTGTAAGGCCTTGGCAATGTCCTCGGCTGAGGGCATACCAGTTTTGTCAGCTGGGAGCTCTTTAGCCTTCTCGGCCGGAGGCGCAGCGACATGCTTCTCCTTACATTTTTTCTTCAGTGGCACAGGTTCAGTCCCTGAATCCACTGACCTTTCTGTCTTACCCTGCTCAACTTTATCTGATCCTTTATCAGGATCCTTAGCTTTACCTCCATCCTTTCTTGTACCAGAGGTGGAAGAACTAGTTTCACCAGTAATAGCAGAAGCAGAGGCCATCTCTTCTAATATTTTTGACCTTTTCTTAAGAGTTTTAGGGCAAAAAGTTTTAAAAATGTCACAATTTGCAAAAATATGGCTAGTACCCAGACAAAAAATATGCAATGAATGCCTGTCTGCTTTGGCTATTATCTGACCACAAGACTCACACAATTTAAAACCAGTGGGTCCTGTGCATTTTTTAGGCGTAATAGCAGGATCCTCTGACACTGAGCAGGAATCGCTGAAGAAAAAATAACAATTATCGGTTCCTTAGAACCGAATACAACAATAATAAGCAAACGCTAATGGTTCCGGGAACCAAGCGCTACTCGGTTCCCGACACCAAGAACTAAGAAATCCTATATAAGATTTAAATGAACATATGCAGTTAGGAACCTACCGCAAAAAAACAAACAAATATAAAAGATTGAGGTGAAACCCTCACTAGAAATAGCGGAACCCTCGGTTCCAAGGAACCGTGAAGGAACCGCTAAATACAATAAAAATTACACAAACTACAAAATAAACTAAAACTAAGGCAGCAATCTGAAAAATAGAGAAAAACACTACTTATCAACAGATTATCAGATTTTGAAGAAGTTGAAGGAGAGCTCTCTGGGATGTCTTCCCTAGGCAGTCGGAGTAAAGAATCTGAAGCACTCAGAGTGTAAAAGTTGCTAGGGCAGCAGTTTGAAAGTGGCATGAGACAATTGAGAGTTCCATCATTTGCATATAATTCCATCTCTCCGGGCAGTCCAACACAGGAGGCTGACTGCATTTGTTTAATCAAAATGAGTGATTCCTGGGGTTAGAAACAGTTGTTCTTAACTACTTCTGCTCTGTATTCACAAGGGAATACAGAGGACCTCTGCTAGAGAGTGGAATTAAGGCAGCTTTAAGAAGGATCCCTGAGATGAGGCAGTAAGTATTTACCAGTGAAATGGTTTGGAAAGGGCTAGCAGCCCTGAAGATAGATAAGGCCCTTGGGGACAGATGAGATGCATCTGAGGGTGCTCAAGGAATTCATAGTGGAACTAACTGAACCCCTGACAGGGCTGCTCAGTAACTCAATTGAGACAGGGGTAGTTCTAAAAGACTGAAGGGTAGCAGATGTCATCTTGCTCCAGGGGGGAGTTGGGGGGTAGGACAAGGAGCAACTGGGTAACTGCACACCTGTCAATCATACCCATATTGTGGGTAAACTGATGGATACACTAGTCAAAGAGGACCTCATTGACAATCTGAAGAGCCTTGGATTCCAGGATAGTAAACAGCAAGTGTTTGTGACAGGGAGGTCATGTCAGATCAATCTGATAACATTCTTTTACTGGGTAATGAGGGTAGTGGATAAGAGCCACATTGTGGATTTACTTTTCTTTGATTTCACCAAGGCATTTAACTTGGTGCCTCACAGAAGGTTACTGAAGAAGCTAGGGGATCTGGGTGCAGTGAAGGACAGTTAGATGGCTGTGAAACTAGTTGGGAGGGAGACAGCAGAGGGTTGTGGTTAACAAGTCAAATCAGA
This sequence comes from Neoceratodus forsteri, assembly GCA_016271365.2. Lineage (NCBI taxonomy): Eukaryota > Metazoa > Chordata > Ceratodontiformes > Ceratodontidae > Neoceratodus > Neoceratodus forsteri. The sequence goes on from CM028134.1 coordinate 688,064,984, forward strand.
AGAGAGGGAGGTCACCAGTGGGGTGCCAAAAGGATCAGTCCTGGGTCCAGTCCTTTTCAATATGTTCATCAGCGACATGGGAGAAGGATTCCGGGGCAAGACGTGTCTCTTCAAAGATGGCACTATAAGCTCTGTGGCAGGGTAGACAGCAAGTAGGGGATTACAGAAATGCAAAGAGACTTGCAAAGGCTAGAGAGGTGGTCAAAGGTTTGGTAGCTGAAATTCAATTCCAAAAAATGCAAGGTGACGCACATAGGGAACAAGAACCCCAGGACGAACTACTGGATGGGGTGGGGGTGGGGGTGGGAGCTGGGCACAACCTCTGAGGAAAGAGACCTAAGGGTCATGATCAGTGACTCAGTAAAACAATCAAGCCTGTATAACAAGCCCTACAGTAAGGTAAACCGGATGCTGGGGTGTATAGGAAGAGGGCACTGACAGCAGAAGGAATGAGGTATTACTAGATATAGATATAGATATAGAGATACATAGTAAAGCCCCACCTGGAGTACTGTGCCCAGTTCTAGAGAGCTCACCTAAGGAAAGATAAGGACAGGCTCGAGACAGTGCAATGTAGGGTGACAAAAATTATTTGGGGTCAGCAGGGCAGATATTACAAGGATCAGCTCAAGGCACTGAACATATACTTCCTGGAGGCCAGATGAGAGAGGGGAGATATGATAGGGACCTTCAAGTTCCTGAAAGGAATGAACAAGGTAAACTGTAAGGAACTATTTAGTATAAGTAATGGATCGGGAACATGGGAGAACGAGTGGAAACTGATGGGAGGGAGGTTCAAGAGGGAAGTGAGTTTCATTTTACAGAAAGGGTGGTGAAACCACAGAACAATCTGCCAGCTGATGTCGTGAGTGCCAAAACTCAGTGGTGTCAAACATGGCTGGACAGAGTGAAGGGCTTACTGGTTTCTTAGGGTGGTGGTGGTAGAGCAGGGAGCATGGGGTGGATAAAGTGGGTCAGAACTGAATATAGACAATAGGTCCTGGGTTTGTTAGGGTTTTATGGCCAGACTGGATAGACTAAGGGTCTTTTTCTACTGTCATTGTTTATGTTTCTATGTATCTATGATTCTAGCAGTTCCTCACTATCTGTAAGGGGGGGGATAATTTAACAAGATTTGTACTATAGCGCTTGGGTACTGGGAACTAAATAATTGTTTAAAAAAGGTTTTTCAGTAATTGGCATAACTTATAAACCTAAAAAGTGAACAGGACTAACATGCTACATAAATTGTAACTTTTGTTTTCGACTCCTGGCAAAGGTAGACTTCCGCAAGCTCTGTTTTAAGTGCCTCGGTCCCGATCACAATCTTATCAATTGTGAGCCCTGTAAAAGGTTTTGCCCTAACATCTCTAAAAGGCTAAAAAGAAGCGAAGAATTTATGGCTTCTCAGTCTGCCTCTGTCACAAAAACACAATGAAAGCTCTGAGGGAGTTCCTAAGGGTAGTGGAAAGCATGCATCAGAGGGCTCATCTCCTCAAACCAGCAGCAGTCCCTGTTAAAGGGGACAGATAAAACAAGCATTTGTCAATGCTGAATGTTTGCTTGCTGGCATTGGTAGTGTAGGAGTTAGAGAGATGCATAACAGGAATGGCAGTGAAGTACTGAACTGAAGCCAACCCCACCACCACCCTGCAGAGACTGACAGGCATTGGGGTGGCCTTTGGGTCATCGGGCATAACGCCCATGTCTTCTCACCACATCCTACCCTGCAGACACCGACAAGTGTCACGGTGTGCCTTGGGGTCTTTGGTCCTTATGCTCACCCCATTCATAAGGAAATATGGTGAGATGGGTGCAGTATAGGAGAATGGGGTGAACTTTGGGGCCAAAGAGTCCAAGGCACACTTCGGTGCCTGTAACTGGCTGCAGGGTGTGGGTGTGGGTGGAATGGCATGAACATTACAGGTGACAATCCCAAGTCATGCCCCTGATGCCTGTCAGTCTCTACAGGGTGGGGCGTTATGGTTGGAAACCCTAACGCCCCAGACGTCCGTTGGTATTTTCACTCCAAATTTTCAACATGGGTTTTTGTGACCCCCCCCCCACCTCATGAACAGTGGCAATATCAGTGACCCCTTAGGAAGACTCTGGTGAGAGTCGAAGCGCTGGGTCTGTACCTCTCTGTACTATTGTCATTGAGCTGCATTATTTATTTCATTCGAAACTTGTAATCAGTGGTAGTAGAATTTTATCTACCATTACGTTGTACTGCTTGTGGTGGTTATTTACATCTATAAAAATATTTGAAAATTTGCAGCGTGTGTGCCTTCACTTTCTTTGGTTCATATATTTATGGGAGTAGCCATCCCTTTGTGAAGAGCACTGGCTTGATTTGCCTGGGCGCCAGCACTACACCTTTTTGAACTGCAATATTAGTTCATTAGCCGAAAGCTGATTTTGCACAGCGACTACGCCATTTGGCACCACAGGTGCGAAAACACATTTTGAACAGGATGGGAAAAATGACAGCTGTACTGTTCATGGGGAGGTGTAAAAAATGGCAGTGTTGAAAATCTGGAGTGAAAATATCAAAAAACTGGTGAAGTAACAAGTGTGCGTAGAAACTGCGCAACACACACCTGTAATATAAATAGTTTGGGGATTTTTTACAGCAGATTGTCAACACAGGCATTGTGGGACCTCCGCTCATGAACAATGTCACTGTGATTTTCTTAATCTGTCCCGAACACTGATTTCTCACAGCGACCACGCATTTCTGCGCCAGAAGTGCGAAAACACATTTCAGCCAGGGTGTGAAAAATGACAGCTATACTGTTCATAAGGAGGTGTGGAAAAATGCCAGTGTTGAAAATCTGGACTGAAAATGTTACAAATTCATGAACTTACGAGGGTGCATGGAAACTGCTCAATGCACGCTCGTAACAGTCATTTTACGGACTTTTGTCACCAAATTTTCAACATAGCCATTTTAAGACCTCTGCTCATTAACAGTGTCACTGTGATTTTCTTAATCTGTCCCAAACATTGATTTCGCACGCCAACTGTGCCATTGTGCGCTACATGAATGAAAACACATTTTGGTCAAGATGTGAAAAATGACAGCTGAACTGCTCATAAGGAGGTGTGGTAAAATGGCAATGTTGTAAATCTGGAGTGAAAACAGTAAAAATTCTAGAAGTTACGAGCGTGCATAGGAACTGCGCAATGCATGCTCGTAAAACAGTCATTTTTGGGAATTTTTTCACCAAATTTTCAACACAGAGTTTTGGGGGGCCTACCTCATGAACTGTGACACTGTCGTTTCATTACTCAGTCCCAAAAGGTGGTTCCACACAGTGACCGCAAAATCACCTTCCGGGACCGAATAACAAAATGACAGTGGCTGAGTTCATGAGGTGGGGTCCCAAGAATCAGATGTTGAAAATTTGGTGAAAAAATTCCCCAAAATGCACGAGATATGCACCAAAGTTGAAAAAAAAAAACATTTATGTCATTATACAGCTTACCAGCATTTCTTCAGTTCGCGGTCAGCTTTGAAGACTGCAGACGTTCACTGAAGATCGTTGTGCCAGCTCGGAGGTAAGTATGGGGTGGGGTGTGTGGGGGAGGTGGGGCACGAGAGGTGGAGCAGGTTGGGTTGAGGGGCAAGAGTCAACGAGGACTGTTTTCTTTTGTTCTAGGTTTTTTTTTTTTTTTTTTAAGACGACGTGGACTTTTGCCATGCTGAGGTGGGCTCCAGTGTGGCACCTGCAAGTTTGTTGGGGTGGGGCAGTGGAGCCGATGGGGATTGGGCACCCCATGGGCCACAGACCGCCATGATGGGGTGGGCTCCCAGTGTGGCACCAGGAGGTTTGCTTTGGGGCAGTGGAGCCGCACGGGATCTCGGCACCCCGCCAGTCACACAGTGTCGGGGGTGGAGAGGAGTGCATGAGCATGCTGGGGTGGGCTCCCAGCGTGTACAGGATGGGACTTTTGCCACGCTGGGGTGGGCTCCCAGCGTGGCACCAGGAAGTTTGCTCTTGGGGGGGGCAGTGGAGCCGACAGGGGATTGGGCACCCCCATCGGTCATACAGTGTGCAGGGGTGCAGGGGAGTGCATGAGCATGCTAGGGTGGGCTCCCAGCGTGCTACGTAGGTGTTCATGGGGGGGAAGACTAACTGTCTGACAGTTCAGATGCAGTGCTGACATGTCGGCAAATTTGCATACTGCCAATGGCAGTATGCAAACTGCCTACACGTTACCACCGTTGACTGTAGCGGTGTTTTTCTCAGAACTGTACGCCACTGCATCTGAACGGCTGTCATAGACAGCTCAGACATTCATTGGTGCGGTGAAGCTGTGCCTGCAAAAAGGAGCTCGGCATTGGAAGTAGGGGAGGCACACCTACGAAAACTCGTATGGTGGCACTATGCTTCTTGCACATGCGTGCAAGCAAACATAAAAACAGATAAAGCTGCCCAGCCATCAGATACGCATCAGATAAGCACGGAAAAGACAACAGGGTGTCTGAAAGGAAAACTCTGATTCCAGTGATGGCAGAAATTCAAGTAAAAGAGCCACAGAGCAGGTACTGGAAACAGTATCTGCCTAGCAGAAAACAAAAGGAAAAAACATGTCAATGTCACTTCTCCTGCAAAGGAAAAGGAGCAGGCAGGCGACCAGAACAAATGCCCACAAAAGAAGACATGGTTAAGGCAAGGCACTTTTTCCAAGCCTTCCATGCTATGGGAAACTTCCTTAATATGCCTCAGGTCCCAGACCATTTACCTGTGGAGGAGGAGGACATGTATTATGAGGAGGAGGAAGGTGAACCTATAGAACCCAACAGTTCAAATGGCTAAGAGTTTGGCTCCTCCCTTTGGCCCACAGAGGATTATACCTCTTACTCCACATTCATCAAATAGATGGTGAATCCCCTCAACATACCCTCTCATAAAACAGAGGAGGAAGTGGAGTTCATGGGTATAGCCCCCACAAGGAGACTGCTACTTATCTACAAATCACTCCAAAAAGCTACTTCAAAATAATGTCAGCGCCAACTTCAGCTGCTGGTATTGATAAAAAAAAAATGTCAAAAAATACATTAGATAGACAGATGGGGGTGGAATACCAGTATGTTCACTCTAATCATGAAGGAGTAGAACAGGCAGCTGCTTGTGAGGAGGTCAAGGTGCCTTTCTCTGCAAGCTCCGAGAAGAATTCAAGGAAACTGGATACTATGGACAAAAAAGTGTACACAGAAGTTTCCCTGCTCCTAATTAGGCAGTCATCTTATTTAATGTATACATCTCAGTACTCTTACCAGTAGAGGAGCTGTTTTCTTGCCACAATGGTGGTACCTGCTGTTTAGAGGAACAGTCGGGCGGCTGCATCGGCGGCCATCGGGGAGCAGAAGGGGCCTGCAATTGGCAGCACTTGGGAAGGAGCTGCTTGGCCGCACCGGCGGAGAAAGGCACTGTAGATGACGGCATCGGCGGCCAAAGAGGAAGCCACCAGCCAATCGGGGCGTGTGTCCAGGAAGCTGGATTTGGCCAATCGGGGCCAAAGGAGCAATTTTGGAGTTTGCGGCCAGGCTTTAAAAGCCATACAGTAGGGCCGCAACTCCAGAACTCTTATCAGCAGAGAGGAGCTGGTTTCTTACCACAGTGGCAGCACCCGCTGTTTAGAGGGCCAGTCAGGCAGCCACATTGGTGACTACCAGGGAGCAGAAGGGGCCTGTAATCAGCGGCGCTCAGGAAGGAGCTGCTTAGCCACACCACTGGTGAATGGCGCTGTGGTTGGTGGCATCGGCAGCTGAAGAGGAAGCCCCCAGTCAACTGGGGCTTGCATCCAGGGAGCTGCAGGAGAGGATTTTCGGCCCACCCAGCCACCCAGCCTGACCTCTATTAAATCCAGGTTGGGGGAGGAGCCTTCAGCGAGGAAGCATAGTGGTGGATTGGCTCAAGAGGCCTGTACTGCACTTCCCACAAAAGGGTAAATCACTTGAAGCTCATGAAGACTGTATTGCGCTTTCCACAAAAGGGCTAGTTACTTGGGACTAAAACTGGACAGAGCACTCTGGAGAGGTGACCTTGTACTTTTATGACTTATTTTGAACCTACCTGTTGCAAGCTGCCCTGATCAGGCTCTATGTGTAATTTATGGCTACTTTGTCCTAATCAGGATAAATGTCTAATTTGTTCCTATTTTGTTTTTGCCGGGACAGGATTCGCTCTACACTGGTTAGGGGTCCATTTGGATTGATCAAGGAAAGTGTTTTCCGCTTGGGGGATACTCTGGGCTAATTTAGGGACTTGCATAAATTGTATAGCTGGGTGACTCATTTAGAACTAGCTTGATACTGTTTTGCTTTGGGCTGATTTAGTCTGCCTTGGCTCAGCCTGCTTCCGGCGGCAGGGGAGTCGCTGAGTAATAGGTGGTACACTTGCAGGAGATCAGGGCAACATGGCTGCACCTAGTTGGGGACATGCTAGGGGTAATTGGTATAGGAGGTAGGACGCACATCATGGGGCGGCTGACAGGGGCAGCTGGTCTGGGAGGGGTCACTACTGGATGGGAGGACTTTGGCTACAGGCTGGAGGGGATGCAGGCTGGTGGGTTGCAGTAGCTGTGGAGCTGCAATGGCCATGAGTATACTGTGGAGACTTGGGCACTGTCCTATACTGTATGTGCCAGGTTAATGGGTTTGGAGTCTGAGTTGCGCAGGCTCAGGCATCAACTGGATAGGTGGGTAAAGGGCATGGGTGCAGGGGATGGGAGGCATGCACCTACAGACAGTCGGGAGGGGAGGATGCCTGAAAATGCAGGTGCGAGAGGTTGGGGGGGCCAACAGGACTCATACTAGGTCGGATCAGCCCTCGGGGCAGAAACGGGGGGAGGGATTGAGGAGACTGGACAGGGCGGAGGGCATAGAAAGGCAGAAAGAGGGGGATTTTGGTAGATGGGCAAGCAGGCCTCCAAGGACCACGATGAGGGGGCTCATCTCACAGGGAGGGATCACTGGTAAGCAACTCGTTGGGGGGATCCCGGTCTCTAACAGGTACTTGCCATTAGTGGGCACCTTTGGGGGGGGGTTCAGAAGATGCAGGAGACACAGCTGGAAATGGGCAGAAGGAGGAGGATGAAAATGTTGGGGAGGTTAGGTGGATGGGCACCAAAACTAATAGTACCAGGGATAGCACAGGAAGGGAAGCTGGGAATATGGAGTGCCAGGGAAGGGAGGATGAGGGAACAGTAAGGAGGGAGCATGGATCCCAGGGGGAAGGGACCAGCAGGAATTAAGTATGGGTGAGAGCAGAAAAAAGGATGATGAAGAGGTAGATGAAAGAGCCCCTGAAGGTCAAGAGGAGCCACAAGTTAAAGGGAGTGCTGCTGGGACAGATCAGAGTGTTGTGGTGGGGTGGGGAGAGCTAGGAGAAGAATGGTCAGACAAGAGAAGTACAGTTATCTGGAACGGGGCGGGTAAAGGCAGCTCATGGCAACCCTTGGAAAGCACTGCCTGTGGAACTGGTGGCTGTTAATACAGTAAAGGGATTCAAGAAGGGCTGGGACAGGTATAAGGGGAGGGTTAAACTGAGTAATGCCAGATCTGGAGGTGTAACTCCGATGGGGGTTGGGGGGATTTACGGGGGAGGGCAGCAATGGTGCCCAGACCAGGTGCTGATTTTTGAGCAGACTCAACAGACCATTAGGCCTATTCTTCTGACATCTTAGTATGTTAGTACCAGAAAGCATTGTGGAATGCATTGCTGGCACTGACTGACAAGGTAGATGGTGAAGTGGCACTGTATATATCTCTGGTGGGACTCCACATAGAGTACTGTGTCTAGTTCTGGAGACCACATCTCCAGGAGAACATTGACAGAGTGGAGACTGTCTAGAGGAGGGCAACTAAAATGGTGCAGGGTCTGCATCAGAAGCCCTACGAGGAGAGTCTACATGACCTCAATATGTATAGAGTTGAAAAGAGGAAGGAGGGGATATAATAGAGACCTCTAAATACCTCATGGGAGTAAATAAGGTACAGGAGAGGAGCATTTCAGAAAAAAGATGCTCAAGAACAAGGGGCGATGCTAAAGTACTTCAAAGAAAGAGTGGTGGATGCCTGGAACAGTCTTGCAGCAGAGGCAGTGGGGCCAAAAACTGTAGTGGGTTCAAGAATCCATGGGATAGGCATAAGGGAACCTTAGTGGAAAGGAAGGGGAGGGGAGAAATGCCGGAAATCAAGTAGGGTCTGCAGTAACACTGTAGGTAGGAAAAAATAGGTAGACTGGGTGGGCCAAGCAGTCCTTATCTGCCATCAAATTCTACGTTTCTGGTTTTCTGTAACTAGAACCTGGCTGCCCCAGCAACATCAGTCACCCTGGATGCTATGAAGTGCCAGTTCCATATGGCTGTTGACTTCACTGACTCCAGCTTATGAGTTCTGACTCATACAGTGGCTCTGAGGAAGTTTGCCTGGCTAAGGCTACCATCCTCACCCAGGACACCCAGACCAAGGCCACTGATCCCCCCCTTTGAGGGAAATTTCCATTTGGTGACAAAACAGAAGCATACATTAAAAACAGTGGATAAATACAAGTCCACTTGTAAAAACAGCACTGAAAAAGAAAAGGCCTCCACATCTTACAAGCCCTGACCCCTGAAGCAGACCCGGATATGGTTGAAATGCCAGGGTACAGGACTCTAGTTAGCTACTCTGGACCTGCTATGTTAAAACACCTTTTAAACTTCTTTTTGGCTCAGTGTTTGGATTGCTTCAGAGTGCTGGATTCTTTTGCATTTAACGGAGTGGGCTGGCAGCCCTGACATTGCACCTTTCCAACAGTTTCCTGTGCCCGACTGACTTTCTGTCTACCGTACAGCCTATGCCTCCTATGAGTATCAACCCCAAAAAGGTTACCACAGAGGCAGGAGGGGCTCCAGACATGCTGCAGCACCAGCAGCCAAGCCACAGCCAAAACGAACCCCCTGACAATTTCTGCCCAGGTCACCGGCCCACCATCGTCAGTGGATGGAAAGCTGACACACTACTTTCAAGAATGAGTAAGAATTACTACATACAAGTGGGTCCTGGAAGTAGTGTCTTTGCAATTCAAAAGGTTTCCAAAACTGCAGAGACCAAACAAATTTTTTAGGCCATTCACCAGCAGAAAGAATTCTGCTGGAATTGGAAGTAAATAAACTACTGTAAGCAAAAGCAGTAGGAAAAGTCCCTACCTCACAGTGTGGAAAGGGCCCATTTTCAAGATACTTCCTGACTCACAAGAAAAATAGGGACTGGAGACCCATTTTAAATCTAAGATACCAGAACAAACATATGAAAAAGGAAATGTTCAAGATGGTCACAATGGGGACAGTGATACCATCCCTATAGTCAGGGGATTGGTTGGGGTCTCTGGATCCGAAAGATGTGTACTTTCACATTCCAGCCAGACCCGGTCACAGATATCTCAGGCTCAAGCTGGGAAACTGCCAATACCAGTTTATAGCCCTTCCATGCAGCCTCAATGCAGCACCAAGGATCTTCACAAAGTGCCTAGCCTTGGTGGCAGCACACCTGAGAAGAAATGTGTTGTGGTATTTCCTTACCTGGACAACTGGCTGGTCTCAGGGGAAAACTGAGCATAAGGCAAGGGGCTCTAGGCAAAAGGTAAAGAGCTCCCTTGAGAACCTGAAATTCTTGATAAATCTGCAGAAGTATCAGACAGAACCAGTTCAGATGCTGGACGTTATAGGTGCAGAGCTGGATACCCAGCAAGGGAAGGCTTTCCTTCCATGGGATAGGGTATTAAATATGATTGCTACTGTAGAATCCTTCACACTATGAAACATAAAGCCTGCAAGAGATTTTCTGCAGTTACTGGGCCATATGGCCTCATCCACAGCAGTGGTGCCATAGGTTAGATTTCAGATGAAGTACATTCAGTACCACCCAAGGGACCACTGTCCAAGCAAGTGCGAGTCACAGAAACCTTCATGCAAGCACTGGAGTGGTGGAAGGAGGAAAGCAACCTCAGAGAGGGCATTCCCTTCTTCCTATAATCCTCAACAAGTATACTCACAACAGATGCCTCACTGCTAGGGTGGAGCACCGACCTGGAGGATATCACAGTAAGTGTGATCTGGAGCCCACAGGAGACTCAGGAGCACATAAATCTCCTAGAGCTCAGGGCAGTATTGTTGGCAACGCAGTCCTTTTCCCCCCAGCTACATGGTCAGTCTGTTCACATTCGGTCAATACCACAACAATGTACTACATGAACAAGATCCTCACAACTGTGCACAGAAGTCATGAGGATCTGGAATGTAGCTTATTTTCTAGATGCAAAGACTTCTGTGGTACATCTGTCAGGCAAGGACAATGCGCTGGCAGACTCCCTAAGCAGAATCAGCCCGGGAAATCATGAATGGAGCCTGAACCAGTAAGTGCTGGGCGCAATCTCTAGAAACTAGGGCACTCTGGAAATAGACCTGTTTGGCTCTTGGGAGAACAATCCGGTCCCACAGTTTTGTTGCAGGCCACCAGCAAGGAGCACAGTCCCACAGGACGTCCTAGATCTGGACTGGACAGGGAGGTTCCTGCATGCCTTTGCACCATTCCCACTAATACAGAGACTGTTTGAAACAGCCAGCAACAGTGATACTGACAGTCCAGGACTGGGCCACGTAGGATTGGTACTCAATGCTTTTGATCCTGTCCAGCAGGATTCCAAACAATCTGCCACTGAGATACAACTTGCTAACTCTATCCCAGGGCAGAATAACATTCACAGACCCCAGAAAACTATGCCTGAGGGCATGGTTCTTGAGGAGCTAGAATTCTTTAGTTTGAATCTATCAGAGGAGGTACGGAAGGTGCTGAAGGATTCCAGAACACCAGTAACAAGGAAAGCATACTCCTCTAAGTGGAAGAGATTCTCATACTGGTGTGCCCCTAGGAAGATGATCCCAATGCAGGCAGGGCTGCCTACTGTTCTGGACTACCTGGTACACATACATTCCCTAGGTCTGAGACCCTTAACACTGAAGGTACACCTGATGGTGGTGTCAGCTTACACATCAGCAGGCAAGGACAAGTGTTTGGCCTCAACCTGTTTTTTTAAAGTTTCTTCAAAGGCCTCAACCATGTTTTTCCCTCCCTTCCCTCCCGTATGGGACCCAGTCCCTCTATGGGACCTAAATATCTATCTTGCCCAGTTGAAGGAGACTCCCTTTGAGCTTATGGCTACTGTTGGTTTAAAATATCTCACATGGAAATTCCTGATTGCCATGACATCTACCAGGAGGGTAACGTGAACAGCAAGCTCTCTGACAAAGGATATCAGGTCCCATTGTACACATATTTTTGTTGCCTATGGAGAGGTGGGCAAAGGTAGACCAGCAGCTAGGACTATCTCTCATTGGATAGCCTCTTGCATACAGTTCTGTTATGAAAAAGCTGGTAAAATTCTTCTCAGAGGCTTAAGGGCACATTCCAGAAGTGGTTAACTCTGTCTCTGTGGCAGCTACATGGGGAATACCCCTTCTAGACATTTGTAAAGTAGCTACCTGGAAAACAGTGCACATCTTCACAAAGTACTACTGCCTGGGCATACAGTCCAGAAGGGTTGCCAGTTTTGGAACTGCTGTATTGCAGAACCCTTTTCCTGAATAGGTTCTGGAGCCATCCTCCGAAGGTACTGCTAGAGAGTCTGTTTATTGTAAAGCATCATTGATGACTTCCTGTTTAAAGAAAAAAATACTTGCTGTAGTAATGTGGTTTCTTCTTAGTGACCCATCAGTGGAATTTACAAACCCTGACCCTGTCTCCCCTTACAGAACCTGAAGATAGGTTGACACAAGAATCAGTTCTTATCTTAAGTTTGCTCTAGTAGTTCTTACTGCAGTTCCTCAGCAATTGTTGGAATGCAATATAAATGTCACATGATGTAGGCTTTGAAGTTGTTTGGTGTTTTAAAACTTTTTAATGAAAATTTAAAAAAATGGTAGCCATTTAGCTAGTTTTAGTGGTCGCAGCCCCCCTAGCTACAGAAACAAATATGACGTTATAACATTAGAGGGAGCATGACTACAGTGCAGAATTTGAACTTGTATTCTAAGCGCTAGAAAAAATAGTATAAATATTTATCTTGGGGACATCACACTGTGGCTGGAGGATGCTTACCGTAAAACTCAATGATGGATCCCTGAGAAGAAACATTATTATGGTCAGCATTTTTTTCTTCTTTACTTCCAGCTCTAACAGAATTCTTTCTGTTGGTGAGTGAGCTGGGATGTTTTTGGTCTCTGCAGTTTTGGAAACCTTTGGAATTGCTGGCAAAATCCTAGATCCACTACTTCCAGGACCCACTGTGGTGATTTTTTTCCCATTCCTGAAAGTAGTAGGTCAGCCTTCTTCACATTAGCAATGGCTGACTGGCAACCTTGGTAAAATTGTCAAGAGTATTGTTTTTACTATGGCTTAGGGGCTGGGTTTGCACCATGCCTTGAGCCCCTTCTGCCCCTAAGCTTATACTAGCCTCTTTGTGGCTGATACTTACAGCCAGTATAGAGTCTGGGGTAGTAACCCCTGCCCCTGCCTCCCCTTCCATAAGGCCTGTAGGAAGTGGAGGCCTTTTCTTTCTCAGTAGACTTTTTGTAAGTGGCTCTGTATTCATCCACTTTTTTCATATATGCTGCTGTTCTGCCACCAAATAAGGAGTTTCCTTGAAAGGGGAAATCAGTGTCTTTCACCTGAGTGTCCTGGATAAGGATTATGGCCCTTAGCCAGGCAAACCTCCTCAGTGCCATGGCATGAGTCAAGACGCTTAATGCAGAGTCATTGGTATCTACAACCACATGGAAAGTACAGTTACATAAGAACTTACCGTAACAGCAGATCTTCGAGAGAGGCTCTTGCATTAGGTATTCACATATAGGACTGACCCGCCAGGCATCAGGACCCCACAGAAAAACTTCTAGCTAGCAGTCTCTGGTGGGGGACCGACCCCACATCAGGTGACTGGCATCATACGACGTCACCTTCCAGTTCTTTCCCGCCAAAGGCCAAAAGAGGTAAGACGAGAGAGAAGAGGATAGTTCCCCCCATGGAAATGGAGCAAATAAGCTTAGGGGGATGGAGGGCATGAAGGCAATACCCACTGCAAGAGCCTCTCTTGAAGATCTACTGCTACAGTAAGTTCTTAAGTAACTGCACTATCTTACTTCGAGAGGCACCTGCAGTAGGTATTCACATATAGGACTGAGTCCCAAACAGTCTGGAACAAGGAAAAGTACTCTGGAGGAGGATTGTCATCCATAGCATGGAAGCTCAGGCTGAATGGGTCTCATGAAAGGAGACCTTGTAGAAATGAAAATTACATACCTACCGTAATTATGATCTTTCTGTGTATCTTCACCATTCATCACAGATGGGTACTGGCCGGAGATCAGGACCCTGCGGGAGCTTTTTTTTTTTTTTAAAAAGGGATAGGCGGAGCCAACGCAGCATCGGCGCCGCCCTCGAGGCCGACGTACTACATGGCGCTCGAGGGTTGGCCGTTAGGCTGCCTCAACTCCGCCTGCCTACCAGTTCTGAGTCGCCGGAGAGGTAAGAGGAAGGGATGGAGGGTGGGACAAGAGAGTCCAAGGGACAGAAAAAGGAAGAGAAAACTGAACTAAAAGGAGAAATAACGACTGAGAGGACAGCATAGAAGAAATAAGACTAAGGGGATTGGGTAGGGGCCCCAATCTCTGGAAACGGAAGAAGGAGGGAGGTAGGGAGAAAATTTGAGAGAGTGAGAGGTAAAGGATCCGAGACCCTTGTCCGTCACCAGACTGTATAGGAACTGCAAGGAGTAGCAAAGCTCTCTGCCAGAATTCAAGGCACAGAATAACTGGCAATACCCCAAAAGCAGAGTCGGCTATTCTGGAGAAGGACAGGGTACAGGGACTTAGTACTCTCTCTGGAAAGATATTTGGTGAAAAAAAGGGGGATTTTTTTTTTTTTTTTGAACAGTTAGATGGGACCAGAAGGATAACAGAAGGAGGGCAACCACCAACTCCCACCCTGTCAGGGTGGAGATATGTAGTAGAGAAGGAGTGCCCCTCGAGCTGTACCCTTAGGGAGAAAATACCCTCTGTGTGGCTCTCACTTTACCCCGCCTCAAAAGAGAGGGTAGGCACAGAGGAGGGGACCCAGAGACTGAGGCCCCGGGGATGGCGGATAGATTGTGATGAATGGTGAAGACACAGAAAGATCATAATTACAGTAGGTAAGTAATTTTCATATCTTATCTGTGTCAATCTTCACCATTCATCACAGATGGGTGAGTACGAAGCCCCCCGAAGGGGGTTGATTCATTGCGCCTTAAGGGACAGAGTCCCTTCAGCCTCAGTGGTGACACACTAAGGGAGGGAACCTTCTGGGCCTGAGGAGGCCCGAGAGTGGGGAGGCGAGACGGGTCCCCGGAGGGGAAGGAAGTGCTCGACAAACGTTGTCTCGCCCTACGGGAGAAGAGGTAGGTTCCCTGGTGAGCAGAGCAAATCACCCTACGCTGGACCAAGGGTGACAACCGGGAAAGACGAAGCCACGCCGATCTCCTGGTGCAGATCGCTGTCCCTATGACCCTGGTAGCTACCTCATTGGCATCGTAAGATGCCCTTGCTTGGTGCCTTGCTAGCTCCAGGCCATGTGCAGAGAGCGCGATGGCTTGCCTGGTTTGCTCTGAGTCAGGCAAAGCAGATAGGATCTGACCTAGCACGGACCACAAGAACCTGTTGTAGGCTGCATAGTGGGACTGATGAGTGGAAATGGAGAGAAGCAACTGTGCCAAGTAGAAGGTCCTCCTCCCCCAGAAGTCAAAATCCAAGGAGTCTTGATCTGGGGGCCAGTCACGGTGGAGGGCGCGAAGCCCATCAGGGGTGTCCAGGTACGTCAATCCGGACTGCAGATGAGGCATAGAACCTGGAGACTCCGGGGGAGCGCAATACCTCTGGCTGAGGTCCCTAGGGGCAGGAACTCCGGAGAAGGGCCTCTGCCAGAAATGCAAGGACGCCTCCCGAAAGGGAGCAGGCCAGGGCGGCACCACAAGGGTGGCCCCAGCAAAATCGCCTAGGAAGGCATGTGCCGCATGCTCAGGATTGCTCACAGACAGGGGAGAAAGGTGAAGGTCCTCCACCATCCTCACGAGGAAACGCTGGTACTCAGACAGATCAGCGGCCGGAGAGATATGGACAGAGGGTTCCTCTCCTCCAGAAGAGGGGGATGAGGAGCTGGAGGTCACCATATGTTCCGAGGGTGGCCGCACGGGGGGAGGTTGGAAAACCTGGCTGTCCATAGCCCTAACGTAGGCCGGGAACTGAGCAGCCACCGCTCAGAACTGCTCCCAGGTGAGAGGGCCGCTAGGATCAAGAATGCCTGGGAGCGCTGGAGAATGTGGCAGAGGGATAGGGGCAGAGCTGAGAGAAGAAGTCGGCTGACTTCCGCCAGGGCTAGGGAGCGGACCATGGACACCCGAGGAGGGTGTCCCAGAAGACTCCACAGCCGACAGCCGTACAACCACGTTGGTACTGCCAAGGCTGCGCCCAGAAGAATCCCCCCAGTGAGGCGACCAGGGCCATATAGGTCCAGAAGGACGGTCCCTTGCCTCCAAAGAATGGGACCCCCTCAAGGAACCGGAAGGGGAAGGGCGGAAGTCCGCACTTCGGCTTCGTCCATGGCCCAGCTGGACCCCAGAGAAAGGCCGACACGCAGACCCCACACCCCTCGACCCCTCAGAGTCTGAGAGGGTCCTCGTCCTCAAGAGGGCCAGCCTAGGTAGCTGACAGCTCTGGGCTGCCCCTGAAGGGGAGACCCAGGGAACAGCACCCTCCCTTCCCCTCCTGTAGGCTTCCCGATGGGCCCCAAAGTTGGGCGATCAAGACACACTACCGGAGGGGGTACCACCTCCGAGGGGTCGAGGAACCCCAGGCCAGGTTGCATGGCAATGGTGGCACGCACCATAGCCTGCTGGTCAGTACCACTGACCCTAACCTCAGGAACTACCTGTCGCTCCTCAGAAGGGGGCTGGCTATGACTCGTCATGGAGACCACTGGCTCGCTCTCCTCCGCAGACAACCCCAAGGGGTGTGACTGCCTGTCTGACTCTGAGTCTGACTCCGACTCCAAAGAGGTAGAGTCTGAGGCCCTAAGCCAAACGGTAGGAGGGTGGGAGAAGGCGACCTTGTCAAAGGGCCCAGCAGCCAGAGCAGTGGCCGAGGTGGCACCCGTGCCCTCCAGAACCCCACAAGCGGGGCTGACAGAAGGCGCCAGGGCAGCTCAGGCCAAAGGTCCAGAGCCAGGGCCAGCTGCGGCGTCGTCAAGTCCACCGGCACCGGGGGCAGTACCAGAGACAGAGACGGCGCAGACGGCAGCCCCAGCTATGACCTCGGCACCGACACCGCTAGAGCCCCTTGGCGCCATGTAGTGGCACCGGGACCGGCGGCGCCGATGGCCCCGAGATGGACTCCAACTAACACGACATCGCGAGCCCCTCGGTGCTGCGAGCGGCACCGAGCACTAACGGCACCGAGGACGGCACCGACTGACGACGCCAAGGCCCTATGGTGTTGGGCTCAACCTCGGGCGCCAAGGACAGCGCTGAGGGCGACATGACGAAGGCGATGTTGAATTAGGCCACGGCGCCACGAGCAGCGCCGGCACTACCGCGAATGGCGCCGACAGGGCCCACGCCGGAGAGACGAGTCGGCACTGACGCTGGCCGACAGGGCCAACGGGCGCCAAAGGCCCTCCACGGCACCAGGCATCAAGGATGGCATGGACCCGGCCTTCCGAGCCGCTGAGCAACACCGGGGAGCCTTCACCCCGGCGGGCGATTGCCGTAGCGGCGCCTCCCGCCCGCCTCCCGGGAGGAAGCAGGACAGGCTCTCCTGCGCTGTGGAGGAGCTCGCAATGGCCAGGCTGGCAGCGCTAAGGCTCTCCTCCTCGGGTCCCAGAGCAGAACCGGAAGGGGACCTGGAGGAAAGGCCGAGAGCGCTGTTGGCCCGATCGAGTGCGAACCCTTCCGAAAGTCGGCGGAGCTCACCCTACTTTAAACGCTGCATGTTCAAGGACGCGCGTCCATGGAGAAGCAGGCCGCACTAATCCATGTCGTGAAGCGGCCAAGACATGGGAGACACTCGTCATGCTGGCCGGTAATGGAATACTGCGCCGCATCGGCACCGACATAGGGGCCGACCAGCCTTGGAAAACTTCTTGCCCTCCGACCGAGACATGACCTATGGAAAAAAACACCAAAAATAGACTCGACGTCGCAAACTTTCAAATAAAAAGGAAAGATCTTACCGGCGACGTCGAGTGGAGGCAGAACCCAGAACTAGTAAGTCCAACGGACTTAAACGTCGCAGTAAAGGCTGACAGGCCTAATTTCTTCTTCCAACAGCTTCCAACGAGGCGACCTCGACGGCGGGAGACGAAGAACTGGTAGGCAGGCGGAGTCAAGGCAGCCTAACGGCCAACCCTCGAGCGCCACGTAGTACGTCGGCCTCGAGGGCGGCGCCGATGCTGCGTTAGCTCCGCCTATCCCTTTAAAAAAAAAAAAAAAAAGCTCCCGCAGGGTCCTGATCTCCAGCCAGTACCCATCTGTGATGAATGGTGAAGATTGACACAGATAAGATCAGCCAGTCTGAAGCCTGCTCTACAGTGAGAGGCAATGCCCAAACTGTAGTGTTTCATAAAGGTATGGACAGAAGTCCAAGTTGTGGCTGCACAGATGTCTGCCGTTGACACATTCTTGAAACAAACTGCAGAGGCAGCTACTCCTCTGCTGGAGTGACCTCTGACTCAACCCGGAAGGGTCTTCTTGTACTTGTAGAAAGTGATACAATAAGCCAACCATTTTGATAGGCATTGCTTAGAAACAGCATTGCCTTCTCTTTTGTATGCAAAGGAGACAAAAAGCTGATCAGTTTTTCTGACATCCTTAGTCCGAGTGGTGTAGTATCTCAGTATTCTGTGAACATCCAAAGTATGCAAGAGGTACTCACCTTGATTGGAGTGTTGCGCTAAAAAAGTGGGTAGATCAATGGATTGATTCAGCGTAGATTCAGCCACCACCTAGGGAGGAACTTAGGATTGGTGCGTAGAGTCACACGTTCCTTATGAAAAAGTCAAGTATGGGATTTTGCATATCAGGGCCTGAAGCTCAGAAATGCGCCGAGCAGACGTTAATGGGCACTAGGAAGAGTGTCTTCCAAGAAAGGAACTTTAAATCAGCTGTAGCTGCCAGCTCAAAGGGAGGCAGGGTAAGCTTCTCCAGAATAAAATTCAAGTCCCAAGGAGGGGCAGGAATGTGGACGTGGGGGTCTTAAATGGAGAACCCCTCTGAGGAAGGTCTTAGAGACTTCCAACTGAGCAAAAATCCTGTCTCCAAAGGGAATATGGTGGGCTGAAATAGCGGGCCATGTGGACTTTTAACGAGGAATGGCTGAGACCCAGATCAAAGAGGTGACACATGTAGTCCAGGACTTTATTGGCTGGGCATGAGAAAGGTTCAAAGTCCTTCGAATACGCCCAAATAGAAAATCGTTTCCACTTCATGACATAGGTGGACCTGGTGGAAGGCTTCCTAGCCTCTACCAAGATGTCCGCTACGAGAGGAGAAACTCCAAAGCGGGCTTTAGCTACATCTGCAGGAGCCACGCACGTAAATGACGGGATTTGAGACCTGGATGAACAAGGGTCCCCTGATCCTGGGTCAACCATTGTTGCGACAGAGGAAGAGGAAGTGGAGGTTCCTCTGAAAACTGTTGCAGAAGAGAGAATCAAACTTGCCTGGGCCACAAGGGAGCGTTGAGGATCATTCGAGCTCCCTCCGATCTGAGTTTGTTCAGGACCCTCAGAATTAAAGGAATGGGAGGGAAGGCATAAACGAATCTGTCCCTCCAAGTTTGAGATGGAGCGACCCCTTAAAAAATGTCTTGCCCTGGAGTGAGCGAGCAGAAGGTGGGAAGTTTTGTGTTTTGGGGAGAGGCAAAGAGGTCTATCTGAGGTGTTCCCCATCGCTGAAAGATGTCGTTTACGACTTGTTGATCTAACTCCCATTCGTGTGACCTGGCTGAGGACCAACTGAGTCGGTCTGCCAGTGTTTTCCACTCCCAGAACATGAATCGCAGTCAAGTGAAGGTGATCCTGAGTTGCCCAATGCCAGAATCTCATCGCTTCCTGGCTTGTTGAGATACCAGACTATGCACATGTTGTCTGATTGTATGAGGAGATGACCGGGGAAGATGAAGGAGAGTAGGGCATAAAGGACTGCTCTCTGTTTGAGCACATTTATGTGCAGATTTTGTTCGAACTTGGACCAGCTGCCCTGAGTCCGGTGAGACCCTAGATGGGCACCCCAGCCTTCTCCCGACGTATCTGTTGTCAATGTCTGGGGGGGGGGGGATCGCTACAGAAGTGAACTCCCAGGCACAGGTTCTCCTGAACCATCCACCATTGCAAGTCCCTGATCATGGGATTGGATACTAGTACCTCTTGGTCTAGATTCTCCTTGGTCTGGTCCCACTGTGACTGAAGCATCCATTGAGAGATCCTCATATGGAGCCGAGCAAGTGAAACTATCGGAATGGCAGCCGCCATTAGTCCGAAGAGGTGGAGGACTGACCTGGCTCCGACCCTCCTGCTACTGGACAGAAAATGGGCCTGAGTCTGAAGGGTGTCTACCCTGTCTGGAGGCAAGATGGCTTTGCCGGTGGTTGTGTCCAGAATCACCCCTATAAACTGGAGGCATTGGCAAGGGGCCCAAATGGACCAAATGGGACTTGGCCTGATTGATGGTGATACCCAGGCTGGTGAAAACCTGCAGGGTAAGGGAAAGGGAGTGCAGGAGTTCCTCCCTGGATGGGGCTGCCAGAAGCCAGTCGTCCAGGTACGGGAATACCTGTACTCCCTGGGTATGCAAGTGGGTTACTACCACAGACAGGCATTTGGTAAACACTCGGGGGGGGCCGAGGAAAGACCAAATGGGAGGGCCTTGAATTGGTAGTGGTCCTGTTGAAAGCAAAACCGAAGGAGTTTGTGGTGGGAAGGGCATATGGGGATATGCAGGTAGGCATCCTGCATGTCCAGAGTGCATAGCCACTGTCCCTGCCAAAGAAGAGGCAGAAGGCTCTGTAAAGAGAGCATTGTGAAGCTTTAGTACTCCACGAACATGTTCAGGGAGCTGAGGTCCAGCATAGGCCTCATATCTCCAGTTTTCTTTGGAACTAGGAAGAAATGGGAACAGTAGCCGGCTCCCCAAAGATGGGTGCGAACTGGCTCTATTGCCACCTTCAAAAGAAGGGAGATGATTTCCTCCAGGACCAGAGGAAAATGTTGTGGGGAGTAAGATGACCCGGGGGTCTTTGGGGTGGTTTCTGCAGAAACTCTATTGAGTATCCTGCTGCGATCAACTGGAGCAACCAAGCGTCTGAAGTTATCCTCTCCCAGCCCAGCAGATGGGAGGACAATCTCCCCTCCCCACTGGTTCCTCTGGAACCTCCAGAGGCAATGGGAGAGGCAGGGAGTTGGGAGGTGTGGGGCAGCGCAGCAGCTGAGGCTCCCGCAGCTTTTTTACTGGGGGGAGTCTTGGTTGCTGGAGGGGCCCGATGTTTGTTGGCCCATTTGCCCTGTGTTTTTTGTCTTTGTCGGTTTTGGTGATGAAAAGGATGCTGCTGCCCTTGAGGGGGCCTATACATAGAGTTGACAGACTTGAGTGCAATGCCCTTCTCCTGCAGTTCGGTAATGATGTCCTTGACATCACCCCTGAACAGCACCGAACCCCTGAAGGGAGCATCCTGGATGGCGGATTGCACTTCAGAGACCAAACCTGACATGCGGAGCCAGGCATGATACTACAGCCATATGGCGAAGGCCGAGCTCCTTCCAGCTGTGTCCACTGCATTGTACGTGGCACGAAGCATGTGCCGACTGGCCAAATGAGCAGAACGGACAAGATCAGCCACTTCCTGCTTAGTCTGTGACTCAGGAATGGAGTCCAATTTTGATTCCACCTGACTAAGGATGGTCTTCTAGAAATCCCCCATATGTGCCACATAGTTAAGGGCCCTAATACCAAGGGTAGAAGAGGAATAGATTTTCTTCCCATATTGGTTCAGAAGCCAGGATTCCTTATCAGGTGAAGATGAGCTGAGGTGTTTGGGATTGGTGGAGCGGCCGTTAGCGGCACTGATGACAACCGACTCCACCTTTGGGTGAAGACTAAGAAAGTGTACACCCTCAGGAGCCTGGTATAGCCTGTCCACCTTCCTCAGAAGGGGGGCTAACACCGAAGGTTGTTTCCAAATGGTGGAAACAAGATCCGCATGAGGCTCTATCCAGGGTGGAATCAGTGTAGGAGCGGTCTTGGGCAGATCCAGATGGGCAGCAAGTTTCTTTACACTGTGGGTCTAGCTCTACTGATTGCCACTGATGTACCGCCTGGATTTTCCTCTAACTCCAGAAAGGAAGGGTCCTCCGGTGGAGACTTCAGAGGAGTCCTCAGCCTGGGGCATTCCGGAGTATGGGGCTTGTCTTCGGGGTCAGAGTGGCCAGATTCTGAGTCCGAGTCAGAAGTATCTGATTAAGAGGAGGAAGGAGGAAGACTCCTCCCTATGAGGGGGAGGGACGGCTCCCTCTGGGGAGTTCCCTGGGGAGTGTATCTTCCCCTCCTCGGGTGCCAGAGGGCTCTTCTCTGGTGTTGGGAAGGGGGGAAGGAGTCTCCCGTCTCCGATGGAGGAGATCCTGTATAGGGTCCGGTGTTGGTAGATGACTCTCTACCTCCCTAGTGAGCTGAGACTTGGCCTCAGCCCACCAGGAGGCCAAGGTCTCCTTCAAATCCGCCGGCGGCTGGGGAGTGGGTGGCGGAGGTGGAGGGGGATATGGATATTGAGGGTATCCATAAAAAGAGTATCCATAACCCAATGGTGGGTAGCCTGGCATCGGATACTGAGGTGTCAGGTACTGCAGCGCCGGATAATGTGGTGTCAGGTACTGGGGCACCGGATACTGAGGTGCCGGGTATTGCGGCACCAGGTAATGCAATGTCGGGTACCTGGGGGCCAGGAGCTCTGATGGAGCAGAGGGACCTGGGCAGAGGCCTTGCTTGTGGGCCAGACGGTGGTAGCGCTGGCCCCATGGGCGTCTGGCCCGGCGTGGTTATTCCTTCGAGAGGGTCCGAAGGACCTGAT
This sequence comes from Neoceratodus forsteri, assembly GCA_016271365.2. Taxonomy (NCBI): domain Eukaryota; kingdom Metazoa; phylum Chordata; order Ceratodontiformes; family Ceratodontidae; genus Neoceratodus; species Neoceratodus forsteri. The sequence continues at coordinate 688,087,178 of CM028134.1, forward strand.
GGAAGGATAGGCCTATTGCCAGGTAAGAGGATGCTGGATGACGTCGGGTAGGCCTGCATTGGGACCGGTGTCTGAGGGTCCAGCGTCAGTGGGTCCTGTCCAGGAGGAGGGTTCCCTGATGGCAGCATCCCAGTATCATTGGTGATGACCGGGGAAGGAGGATTATAATCCCCGGGGGTCAGTTGAAGAGACATGGGGACCTCAGAGGGCAATGTGGTGAGACATTGCGGAGAGCCTGGGGCGTTGGACTGTTCTATGGGGTCCAGCACAGGATTCTTGAATGGGCGGGGCATCAGTGGAGCTGGCATCGGACTTATCGGCTGAATCTGGGTGGATGTCGGAGGAGTCGGCATCCGACTTATCTTAATTCCTGCCTGAGGAAGGTCGCAAAGGAGATGCGGCCTTGTCAGGAGGTGTTTTGGCTCGGTGCTCCCCCGAAGGGGTACGCGACTTAGCAGCCTTGTCCGGGCAAGTGTCGGTGGGACCGACGTCTGACTTACCGGACCCGCACTGACCTGAGGGCAGCATGGAAGAAGCGGCCTTCATGGGAGTGGAGGCCTCCTTTGCCCTGGAGGCTCCCGAAGGGCCCGAGCGTGAGCCAGACGAGAGGGGCGACGCCTTCTTGGTAACCACCAAGACAGCCATCATGGAGCGATCCCCCAGAGGGGATGTTGCCTTAAGTGCCGCGACTCCAGCTGGAGTCGTGGCTGCTGCTGAAGCCGGTTCCCACTCCTGGTGCTTCTCCTTGTCGCGCTTTTTCTTGTGACCTTCAGGGGAAGTAGACGCCAGCCTAAATTTCTTTAACTCTTTTTCCATGGAGGCCATTTTCTTCTTTAGGATATGGGCTTCCAGGGACTGCTGCCTCCTTTTGTGGGTAGCAGAGTTGAACTTCTGGCAGTGCTGGCACTTCTCCATGGGGTGGTCTGGGCCCAGACAGAAGAGGCACAAGGAGTGGCCATCCTTGTGTGGAAGTTGGGAACCACACGAGACGCACTTGTTATGCGATTCGGAGGGCGTCGGGGATGACATACACAGCGAATTGTTGAAAAAAAAATAGAAAGTTGGAGAAAAAAAGTCAAAGTTCGAAAACTTAGAGACTGATGAATGACTGACAAGCGCTGTTCTACCGCAAGGAACTTTCACAAGCCGACAGCGGGAAAGAACTGGAAGGTGGGCGTGGGGAACTGCCCCTTTACACTGACATCGTATGACGCCGGTCACCTGATGTGGGGGTGGTCCCCTGCCAGAGACTGCTAGCTTGAACTTTTTACGTGGGGTTCTGACGCCTGTCGGGTCAGTCCTATATGTGAATATCTACTGCTAGAGCCCCCTCGAAGTAAGATCTGGTATTTTGTGGCATCCACTGTGGACTTCGCTGTTGCTGCCAGATCCTGTGCCACTTCACCATCTACTTTATCACTCAGAGTCAGTACTGCATTCCACAGTGCTTTCTGGTACTGAGCTGTGTAGGCCAAACAAGCTACCTGTCTTAGAAGCAGGGAAGCTGTTGTGTATTTTTTTTTTCAATGTATCAAGTTTCCTAGAATCTTTTTAAGGGGGCTATGCAGAGAGAGGTACCTTTGCCTTCTCACAGACAGCCACCTGTACCACTCCTTCATGATTAGAGTGGGTATACAGGTATTCCATCCCCTGCTTGTCCACCTGATACTTTTTTCTCAAGTTTTCTTATCAATGCCAGCTGCTGAATTAGGTGCTTACATGATTTATGATGTGGTTTTTTGAGGGACTTGTGGACGGGAACCATTGGCCTCCGTAGGAGCTAATCCTATCATGTCCACGAACTCCAAATATAGAAACGTAGAAACAGACATTGATGGCAGATAAGAACCACTTGGCCCACCTAGTCTGCCCATTTCTCTACCTACTGGATAAGCTGCAGATCCTAGTTAACCACCAGCCTACTTCCTCCTACTCCCCACTAGAATTGCCTTATGTCTGTCCCATGCATTCTTGAATTCTCCGACAGTTTTAGACCCCACAACCTCCTCAGGAAGGCGGTTCCATGCGTCCACCACCCTCTCTGTGAAAAAATACTTCCTCACATTTCCCCTGAGCCATCCCCCCCTCTATTTTCAGATTGTGTCCCCTTGTTCTTGCACATCTTTTTCTGAAAGATGTTACCCTCATGGACTTTGTTGATTCCACTGAGGTACTTCAAAGTTTCAATCATGTTCCCCCTCTCCCTCCTTTCCTCAAGGGTATACATATTAAGCTCCTTTAGTCTCTCCTCGTATGGCTTCTCTTGCAGACCCTGCACCATTTTAGTTGCCCTCATCTGGACTGCCTCCATCCTGTCTATGTCCTTGCTGAGATGGGGTCTCTAGAACTGGACGCAGTATTCTAGATGGGGTCTCACCAACTGTCTGTACAGAGGGATGACAACTTCCTGTGTTCTACTGGTGATGCCTCTCCCTATACATCCCAGTATCCCCCAGCCCTCCCTACTGCCTTCTCACATTGCTTGTTAATCTTAAGGTCATCTAATATGATTACCCCCAGGTCCCTTTCCATTTTTGTTGTTACTACCTTCCCCCCAATTGTGTACTCTTCCCCTGGGATTTTGTTTCTCAGGTGCATTATTTTGCACTTCTGTGCATTGAATCCAAGCTGCCATACTTCTGACCATTCATTCAACCTTGCCAAGTCCCTTCTCATCCTTTCCACCCCCCCTTGTGTATCAACCCTGTTGCAGATCTTTGTCATCTGCAAAGAGGCATACTTTTCCTTCTAGTCCCTCTAGAACGTCACTTATAAAGACATTAAAAAGGACTGGACCCAGTACTGAACCCTGCGGTACCCCACTAGTAACCCCCCCTTTCTTCAGAGTGGACTCCGTTTACTATTACCTTCTGTGTCCTGTTGCTAGCCAATGTTTTACCCAGGCTACCACCCTGGGACCCACTCCCAAGCTGGTTAATGTGATTATTAATCTTTTGTGTGAGACTGTGTCAAATTCCTTGCTAAAGTCTAGGTAGGCCATGTCCACAGCCCCTCCCTGGTCTACTACTTTGGTCACCCAGTCAAAGAAATCTATTAGACTCGTCTGACATGACCTTCTTGCTGTGAATCCATGCTGCCTTGGGTCCTGTGCCCCACTGGCCTCTAGGTACTCAACAATTCTTTCCTTCAGAAGTGGTTCCATCATTTTCCCTATCGCAGAGGTCAAACTGACAAGTCTGTAGTGTCCTGCCTCTGTCTTGGTCCCACTTTTGTGAAGAGGAATCACATCTGCCTTCCTCCAGTGCTCAGGTACCACACCATCCTCCCATGATTTGTTAAAAAGGGTAGTCAGTGGTGTCACTAGTTCTCCCCTTAATTCTTTTAGAATTCTGGGGTGAATTCCATCAGGCCCCATTGCTTTATCCACCTTCAGTTTTAGGAGTTCTTTGAGAACCCTTTCTTCTGTGAAAGGACTGGGATCGACCCCACTATCCAGAGTGCTTCTGTTAATTGGATTAGGTACCTCCCCCTCCACCTCTTTTGTGAATACTGAACAGAAGTATTCATTCAGTATCCCTGCTTTTCACTGTCCCTCTCTGCCCGCCCACTGTCCATTCTATTCAGCCTCACTATCCCTCCCTTTGTCTGTCTACGCTCCCTAATGTACCTATAAAAGGTTTTATTCCCCCTTCTTAACCAAGTTGGCTATCTTTTCCTCAGTTTGGGCCTTTGTTATTCTAACTACCTTCCCTGCTTCCTTTTGCCTTAACTGGTACAGTTCTCTGTCCTGCTCCTTCTGTGTTTCCTTATACTTTCTAAATGATATCTTTTTCTCCCTAGCCTTCCCCGCCAACTCTTTTGAGAACCATAGTGGCTTTTTCTTTCATTTTGATTTGTTTATTTGCTTCACACAAAGACTTGTTGCCTCTGTGATGGCAGTTTTGATGTTTCCCCATTGTTGCTCCATCCCTCCTTCTTGCCTGTTTGCTAGTGTTTTTCTAAGGCACTCTCCCATTTTGACAGTCAGCCCTCCTGAAGTCCAGTACCCTCACTTTTGTATGACTTGACTCTGTAGCTGAGTTTATCGTGAACCACACTGTTTGGTGGTCACTTGTTCCCAGATGGCTACCCGCTTCTAAATACGAGCGAGATCTTCTCACTGTCCCCATTTGAGAGTACGGGGTCTAAGATTGCTCCCTCCCGAGTGGGTTCCAACACTAGCTGTCTGAGGCATGCCCCCTGTAGGGCATTGAGAATGGCCCTGCTCTTGGATGTGGCTGCAACAAAGGTGCTCCAGTTAACATCTGGCATATTCAGGTCCCCCATCAACAATATCTCCCCTTTCTCTGCCATCCTAAGGATGCCTTCTATCATATCCTTGTCCATTCCTTCCCCGAGATGGGGGTCTGTATACAACCCCTGTGCAGATTGTGGTGCCATTTCCAGTCTCTAAGGTGACCCACAGTGCCTCCTCTCCTCCCTGTTTACTCCTTTTTGTTTTGTTGCTTTTATCGCTTCCCTTACACAGAGAGCTACTCCTCCCCCTCTTCTTCCCTCCCTGTCTCTCCTGTAGGTTGTGTACCCTGGTATGTTAACATCCCAGTCATGGTTCTCTCTGTACCATGTTTCTGTAACTGCCACAATATCCAAGCACCCCTCTTCCGTTCAGGGAGCTTGTTGCCCAGACTACGGGCATTGGTACTCATTACCCTCCATTTCTTGATGGCCTTACCCCTTTTTGCCCCATCCCTGTCCTTACTGCCTTTGTCGTTTTTTCTATTTACCTCTGCCCTTCTTCCTATCGACATCTCTATCTTGGTGTTTATCTCACTAACTACACTGATATTTTTTTGGGGGGGCGCTAGGATTTTGCTGCTCCTTTCCAGTGCCTCCCCCCCTTGGCTAGTTTAAATGTTTGCCAATCAAGCATTTAAACTTATCATCTAGGATCCTGGTTCACCTCCTGGACAGATGAAGACCATTGCACGGGTATAGGCCTGCATCACTCGAGGTGGACCCACAGTCCCCAGTGAAGCCAAACCCCTGAGCTCTGCACCAGTTTTTCAACCACTGATTGAATCCCATGGTGTGGAGCACCCTAGCCTCACCCATGCCACAGACAGGCAGCACCTCTGAGAATGTTACCGTGCATGCTACTTATCTAAGGCCCCTCCCCAACTCCACAAACTCCTCCTGCACTTTTCTGATCACTTTCCCAGCCAGGTCATTTGTCCCTAGGTGGACAATGACATCCAGCTCCCTCCCCTGTGCAGCTGTTCCCATGATCCTGAGGATTGGCTCCCTGTCCCTCCAAGCCATGGCACCTGGCAGGCACCTTACCTCCCTTTCCCCTCCCTCCCCTAGTTCTACCCCCCCCAAGAATGGAGTCCCCCACCAGGAGTTGTTTTCTTTTCCTGTGGGGTCTCATGCCACCATCCTGTGGGTTTCCTTTGTGGAGGTTCCTAACATCCTCCTTGGTCTCCACTGTGGGTGCCTCTATAGAGGAACCACACTCTGCCAGAGTGGCATACGAACTGTGGAGCGGTACAACTGGAGAGATGCGCCTCTGTTCCACCATCCTCACCCTCCCTGAGCCCACTGTGGTCCAGCTGCTCCTCTTTCTTGGCAACCTCTGAGGCAGCGGCGGTGGCCCTGGTGGTCCCTGGGTGGGAGAGGAGGTCCCCCAAATCCTGGCCAACTCAGCCTGGAGATTAGCAACCTCCTCCCTCAGCCCAGAGAGGTGCCTGCAGATGGGACAACACCGCATCCTCCAGAACGCCTCCTGGAAGACTGCTGCTCCACAGCCACTGCACTGCACCACTCCCATCATGTCTTATTTTTGGCCCCTTAACTGTTGTTTTGAATACTTACTCTTTCCACTGTTTATGTTTTATATTTTTTTTTCCCTACTTACCTACTGCATCCGTGCCCTTAAAGCTCTTGATCTTCCTGTTCTGAGATAGGAAGTTCTATATTTCTCAGTAGTTTCCTTACTTGCTCAGAGCCAGACCTCCAGCAGCTCGGGGGTGGAGAGCTACTCTTTTCCTTCTAGGATGGTGAGTCTTTTGTGGCCCTGTGATCACTCCCTTCCTGCTCCCAAACAGGAAGTTCCTGTTGCCAGTCAAATCCTGTGCCTATAAAAGTAGAACTGGCTAAGGTTAGGGGAGGGAAAGAGGGCAATACAGTCCCAGTAGAGAAGTATAGTTCTAGTAGAACCTCCTTCCTCTTGCTGTTCTCTGCCAGAAGCTAACTATGGCAGTTTTTAAATCCTAAACACCTGGCTTCTTTCTGGTTAAGCCACTCCCCCTAATTTACAGCTCTTTCTACACCTAGATGACTGCACAGATAACAATTTACTTCAGCCAACTCAGACAAACACACTAACTCTTTTCTTTGTTTGTTTTTACCCTAAGTTCCAGTAATAGAGTTCTAGTTCTTTAGTACCAGTGGAGACTAAAGTAGAGAAGTATAGTTCTAGCAGCAACTCCTTCCTCCTGCTGTTCTCTGCCTGTTCTCCTTATCCTCCTCTGTTTCTTGAAAGGGGATGTTCAGGGTACCCACCATGTGTTTGATGGAAGAGGATTAAGAGGTGTAGCCCTCAGTAACTCTAGGAGGGGAACCAAACTCCCGAGCAGGGGAACTAACAGGTTCTAAAGGTTCACCCTCCTCATCTTCATAATACATATCCCCCTCCAGTGCAGGTTGCTGGTCTGGAACTGGATCCTGGGAAGGGGGGCAGGTAATTGCATACATTTCCCATGGCTTGGAAAAACTGCCATACCTTTGTCATGTGTTCTGCTGAGGGCATTTGATTCTGTTCCATATGGCAGGGATATGTTTTTGGTTTTTTTTAATATCTATATCAGTGATATGGTGGATGAGCTGGAGGGGAGGGTGTGCCTATCTGCAGATGATACGAAGGTCTGCAATAGGTTGGACAACCCTGGGTGGTTGGAGGCCATGAGGAAGGATCTGAAGATTCTGGAAGGGTGGTCGGAAACTTGGCAGCTGGAATTCAGTGCCAAAAAGTGTGCAGTGATACACATGAGGCATAAGAACCCACAAGCAGCTTACACTCGGGTGGGGGGGAGGTAATTAAGTCAACTGAATAGGAGAGGGATCCAGGGATCTTCATATTAAGCAATCTTAAGGTATGACATCATTGCAGCAAAGCAGTGGGAAAGGCAAATAGAATGTTGGCGTGCATTGGAAGGGGCATAACTAGCAGAAAGAGGGAGGTACTGATGCCTCTTTATAAAGCCATGGTGAGGCCGCACCTGGAATATGGGGTCCAGTTCTGGAGACCACACCTATGAGAGGACATAGATGGGATTGAGAGGGTGTGAAGAAGGGCAACCAAGATGGAGCATGGGTATGCAGGAGAAGTCACATGAGGAGTGGTGGAGGGAACTGGATCTTTACCCATTGGAGACTAGAAGGGAGAGGGGGACATGATAAACATTTAAGTATGTGAAAGGGATCAATAAGGTAAGGGAGGGGAGCTTATTTAAGAGGAAGGTCAGGGTTAAAACTAGAGGGCAGAGTCTAACATTGGAGGGAGGAAGATTTAGGGACAATGTGAGGGGGCGTTACTTCACAGAGAGGGTGGTGGAGGCCTGGAATAAACTACCGGAGGAAGTGGTGAGGGCAGAAATGGTGGAGGTATCAAGAGGGCATGGGACAGACATAAGGAGTTGGCAAGTGGGTGAAAGGGGAGTTCCCACGACATAGGTAATGAGTGTGGGGGGGCAGACTCGATGGGCCACAGGGTCCTTTTCTGCAGCCAGATTTCTGATTCTATGATTCTTTCTTGGCAGGCACTGGTTCCAGCACCTGCTCTGAGACTTTTATTTGTATTTTTGCCATCACTGGATTCAGGGTTCCCCTTTTTGGACACCCTAGTGTCTTTACCATCTTTTCCATGCCTTTCAGATGGCTGAGCAGCTTTATTTTTTTCTGTCCCCTTTGACAGGGACAGCTGCTTATGAGGAGAACCCTCTGATGTGTGCTTTTCACCATCATTGGGAACTCCCTTTGAGACTTTATTGTGCTTGGTGACACAAAGGCAGACTAAGAATGCATGGGACAGACATAAGGCAATTCTTGTGGGGGGGTAGGAAGAAATAGGCTGTTGGTTAACTAGGATCTGCGGCCTATCCTGTAGGTAGGGAAATGGGTAGACTAGATGGGCCAAGCGGTCCTTATCTGCCGTCAAAGTCTATGTTTCTATGTTAAGAAGCCACAAATTCTTCTCTTTTTTATAGCCCTTTTCTTTTGTTTTTTTTGGGTAAAACATTTTACAAAGTTCTAATTTTTTTTAATTGTGATCTGGCCTCAGGCACCTTAAACAAAGCTCATGGCAGTCTGCCTTTGCCAAGAGCTGAAAAACCTTAGTACAGTTTTTTAAAACCTGTGGAGCCTGTTCTCTTTTTAATCACATCAGTCATGGCAAACACCAATAGGACCTAAAATTTTATTATTTGGTTGTCAGTCAGAAAATTGGGTGGAAAAGATAATTTTTAAATAAAAAAAATTGTAAACTGCTTTAAAATAACATAAAAGGAAAGCGATTAAATGTTTTCACACAGAATATGATTTATTTCCTTAGGTGGGAACCACGTTGTAAAGCAGCCTTCTTCAATTTCTGGGAACCGATCAGGAACTGGAAAAACTACTAAAAATTATAAAATAAAAACCCTAACTAATGCAGAGTGTTTAAAAACTAACTTTAAAACAAAAACTACAAATGTGTGTAATTAAAGTATTAAAATACATTACCAGAAGGTTGGAGATGACTTTGGGGTGACTGCTGTCTTCAAAGCAGAAAAACAAATGTAGCATTAAGCCAGTAGGGGGAGTGTAACCACAGCACAGATTTGAACTTTAATTCTACATTCTAAAATTTGCATAAATTCTATCTCTGGGGCAGCACAGTCCTGAGGACTGATGCACTTTTGTATGACATCATTGATGAATTCCATCAGTTAGAATTCCTATTTCCTACAAGAATTAAATGATTGTGTAGACTGATAGTTTATTAGAACTTCCTCTGTGAGGTTAATTCATTGCCATTCTTGTCATCACAGGAGTGGGGGGCTAGGCTAAACAACCTGAAGGCTTCCTGACTGTACCACCTACAGTAGGTCAGCTGCATGTTCAGGAGAGTTCTACAATAGGTTTCACAGGTTCTCATGAACTCTCCTCCTTGCAGCTAACAGAAAGTCAAGGAAGCATTAGAGACAGCTGCAAGGTGCAATAGCAAGGCACACATTCAATAACTGATAGCCATAAAAAGGCATATCCCAGTCCCCTAACGCATTTCAGTGCGACAGCTGTAAAACACTCCCTGACTTTGACTGTAAACTGGAATGAAGCATAACATATAATTAATGGTAAAATCATTTCTCAATTGACATTAACATTTTAAGTAAATATGGAGCTTCTTACTTTCCACATGACATGTGATGCTGCTGCTCCATGCCAAGTCCAAGGACAAGTACGGAATACATCTGGGCAAGGTTGTTTTGTGCCAGCTCTAGTTTGGCAGAAGCTTCTGCCATGTTTCTTCTTTCTGTTAAACTGGGCTCTCTGCAAAAGAATGTGTTATAGAACCATTGGATGAAAATTAATATTGTTTCTGAGCAAGTTATGCAAATATGCCCCCATATTGCCCCAAATGCAGCCTGGAGACTGCTCATAACTGAAATCTAGCCACACTGATAAAAGGTTTATGAAGTAAATCTTTAAACAATGCAGTAAATTTGGGTGATGCAAAAGAATGAAACAGAGCTGCATAAAACCTTTATGATAGTACAGTCATTACCGAACGAACCAAGTAGCTGATTTATTGAACTTTTAACTGTTATGACTGAACTGTGCAATGTTAAACTGGGGTTGTTGTGCAATTAACCAGTAACACCTGTGCCCAAAGCATTCGAACAACTGCACGGAGAGGGGCGCAGCGGTGGGCCAATCAGTGTGCAGGGCTGCTTCCTAAGACATGGCTCACTACCCCTTTAAAACTAAGCGCTTGTAGCACAGCACCAGACAGCTATTTCCACCATCAGCGAGCACTTCACAACAGAACTGTCATAATTTTCAGTGCTTTTCAGGTCAGTTTTCCCTGCTACTAATCATCAGCAACACTGTTAGACTGCCACTGACCTAATCACAATTGTTTCTGTGCTCAGTAGCAGTGGTGCGGCGACTCTCATCAGGCTGCTCCACATGTACAGTCATCTCCCGAAAGAACCAAATAGCTAATTTATTGAAGTTTAAACTGTTATGACTGAACTGTGCAATATTAAACCAGGGCTGTTCTGCAATTAACCAGTAACACCTGTGCCCGAAGCATTCAAACAACTGCATGGAAAGGGGGCTCAGTGGCAGGCCAATCAGTGTGCAGAGTTGCTTCTTAAGGCAGGGTTCACTACCCTTTTAAAACCAAGCGCTTGCAGCACAGCACGAGCATGAGTGGCGCAAGCACCACTCAGTCCCAAAACTCTGAATTGAAGAAATCAAACGTTAATGGAGGTAACATTTATGGATGTTTAGATAAGAAGTATAAAAGGTTGTACCTGGAAGTGGATTAAGCTTGAAGTAAGGATTTTTATAATTTTTAAAGTTTTACAGCATTTGCTTTCGCTGGAGTCATTTTAATTATAGCCTGAACTTAGTCTAGTCTGCTGGTAACTAATTTGAATCTGATGTAAACAGTACAGGGAGTCCACCTTTGTATTTCTGCATATCAGCTGCAATCAATATTCTCATAAAAACACGAAGCCAATAAGATCTATGTTGCACCTGTTTGTGACACTAGTTATCAGTGCTACCATGCCACATCTGGCCCCAAATAATAAATCTAAAGTACCATACAAGACAATTGTGATGTTGAAGGAACTGGGCTAGAAAAACACTGGTTCAAATTCCCTAAACCCAACTAAGAGAAGAAACTCTTTTTTTTCTTTACCCGCAGGCAGTTAAACACTAACTTTAATATAAGTCTCATAAGACCAGGTTTACACGGTGGCACTGAATGTACAATATTACTGGCTCTAGCCTTGAGTTGGGATGTGGAATCAAACCTGCGTCTAGTTGAAAATATAAAACTAAAACTCTTGTAGGATAATGTCAAGAGTCTAAAAAATAAAACTGATGCCCTGAAGGTCTGGGTCATGCAGGAAGATCCTGATTTAATCGCCTTAACTGAAACATGGTTGAATAAATCAATAAACAAAATTAAATTGAAATTGATGGATATTATTCCTTTCGGTTGGACAGAAAGGGCAAAAGGGGAGGGGGGATTTTGTTTTATTCTAAATGGGACCAGGTCCAGCTGAAGTAGTGTATTCATGCCCTACTGAAGTACTTGAATGTCAAATTATAACGCTTCAAGCCTTGTCTTTAACAGCTGGGATTGTCTATGCCCCACCAAAAACAAAAACCTCAGCTTTTGACAAACTAGCCTCGATTTTGCATAAATTCTCAGCAGGAAGCCAGTTGCTTGTGGCTGGCGACTTTAACACCGCCTAGGGCCATAAAAGAGGAAACATCCTGAAGCAAAGTTGTCTACCCTTAAGCTTACATCGGGTAGTTTCAAATATAACCAGGAAAACCTCCTTGGGAAGCAAAGGTAATATTTCGGACTTAGTATTTATCTCTCTGCTGACATTATGGCAGAAAGTGTATTGGTTTAACAACCAATGCTGGGAGACCATAACTCCCTTCTTGGTACCTTCCAGCTGGGATCGAAAAGACAAAATGTAAAAACAAACCAAAAGGAAAATAGGAAAAAGTGACGTTCACTTAAAAAATACAACAGGGACATTTTTCAGGCAAAAACTGCTGCAGAAAAATGGGATAGAATTTTTCTTAGCCCTAGTTTAGACCTTGCCATTGAAGAATTTATTAAATGCTTTCTAAATATTTATAATGAGGTAGCCCCATTCACATTTTTGACCCAAAAGAAAAAACATCTTCCTTGGGTAACTGAAAAACTAAAGAAAGAAATTAGAGTCAAAATTAGACTTTGGAAGATCGCAGACAAAACCCTTAACCCATCAGATTGGAGTGCATTTAAAAAAGTGCGAAACAAACTAAAAACAACTATTAGACAAGCTAAAAGGAACTATTACTCCAATAAAATTGCAGCAACAACAGAACCCTCCCAGTATTGGTCACTCATTAAATCACCAGAAACACCCGTAAAAAAAACTCTTCCCTAGTCCAAATTGAAAAAAAAATGGAGTTCTGCAGGGAGGTAAAAGTTCTGCTAATATTTTGAATGATTACTTTGCTATGCTTCCAGATATTGATATTCCCAAGGTGAAACAGAACCAAAATAGAACCATGAGTGGTAGCAATGTGTCTGAGCAAGTTACAAGACCAACATTTATGTTTAAAAGAATTTCAAATAAAGAAATTGCTAGGGCAATCAAAAACCTTAAGGTGGGTAAAGCCACTGGCCCAGACAGCATAGAAGAAAAAATTACTCACCATAGTAAATCTTGTTTCTTCAAAGGGATACAGTCAACCTGTTTTTTATCATACTATTTCTAGTTAAAAACCTACATTTAATGATTGCTTACCTTCTCTAAAAGTCGTTCATGTTGCTGTTTGTTTTGTCTGTCTCGTTGTTTAGTAGAACTGAAATGCATGGTAACGTATATTTATAAACAAGCTTGTTTTGTTTACAATCCTGGATCTGTTTTTACTGCATACTTCCTGAACTTTAGAACCCCCCCCCAAACAGTGCAGTCACTCATGATGTAATAGCCTCCTAAACTCCCACTGCATCATGAGTGGCTAGACTGTGTTGTGGGTGTTCCGAAGTCCAGGAAACATGCAGTGGGAGCTGATCAAGAAATGTAAACAAACCTGTTTTTGTGTGGTAACACCAGTATAGTGGGCAGACTGTTTCACTTTTTTAAAGAAAAAAGAATCGGAATAAACTACCAGCTACGCCAGCAGTCTTTACAGAATGTTTGCATTCATAAACTGTTTTTTAAACTAGGGACACTTTGAGATCTAAGGGGGTTGACAGTGTCCCTTTCAAAGGGATCACTCATTATCATTAAACTAATGAAGTCAGCCTCCAGTGTTTGACTGCCTGGAGAGAATAGAATGCTATGCAAATGATAGAACTCTAATTGGCTCATGCCAATTTCAAACTGCTGCCCTAGCAACTGCTGCACAGAGAGTGTTTCAGATTCCTTTGGAGCCTAACTGGGTATCAGACCCTGTAGCTAATAATATTATAATAAATATAAGTTACCCCCCCACCAAGGTTAAAAGTCCCCCAGCGACCGGCCTAACATGAGACAACAAGGAAACCAACGGGTTTAAATAGAGTGAGTCTCCAACCTGTGCTATATGTAACACGCAAGCAGGGATGCAGAACCAAAAACCCTGCAAAAAACGTTTTTTTTTTCAGGTTCTCGTAGGGGAGGCAGGGTGGGTGCTTTAATCATAATGAGTGATCCTTTTGAAGAAACAAGATTACTATGGTGAGTAATTTTTTCTTCTAACCCCAGGAATCACTCATTATGATTTAACTAATGCAGACTACCAAGCAGTACCTTTGGAAGTTGGGCAGAGAACCTATTTGGGGAACAGGCTCTGCAGAACTGCTGAGCCAAACCTGGCATCACTTCTGGATTGTAGATCCAGACTGTAATGCTTTGTGAAGGTGTGCACTGTTTTCCATGTAGCTGCTTTGCAGATTTCCAGTAGTGGGATATCTCTTGAAGCTGCCACTGACACAGCTGTACCCCTTGTGGAATGTGCCCTTAGACCTAAGGGCATCTGCTTATTTACTTTTTCATAACAAAACCTTATACATGCCACTATCCAGTGAGCAACTGTACGTTTTGTGGCAGCTCTATCCTTGCCAACTTCCCCATAAGTGAGGAAGAACTGTGTCTGCCCTGGTCTGTCTGCCTTGGTTCTGTCAATGTAGTGGCTAAGTGCCCTCAACATCAAGGCAGTGAAGTTTCCTTTCAGAAGAACTGGAATTCTCTGTAAAGAAAACAGGCAGAGTCATGGACTGATTCAAATGGAAATCAGATACCACTTTAGGAAGGAATTTCCTATTGGTCCTGAGTACCACCTTATCCCTGTGGAATGAAATGTAGTCTACATCTGTACACAGGGCTTGCAATTCACTGATCCTTCTGGCTGTGGTAATGGTCACTAGGAACACTGTCTTCCATGTGACATACTTCAGGTCTGCAGTTGCCATGAGTTCAAATGGTGGTTCCATCAGCTTGGCAATGCTGATGTTTAAATTCCAGGCCAGAACAGGTTCCCTCAGAGAAGGGTGGAGGAAGACCTTTGAAATACTTTCTGAAAACTGGATGAAAGGCAATGGACCTCTCCTTACCAGCTGACAGGTAAGCTGAAACTGAAGCCAAGTGAACCTTAAGGGTTGAGGGCCTCAGTCCTAATGAGTGAAGATGTGTCAGGTAATCCAACAGGACAGCAAGGTCTGCCCTGGAGGGATCAGTACCCTTACCTGAGCACCAAATGGAAAACCTCTTCTACTTAGAGGAATATGTTTTTCTAGTGGAAGGCTTCCTGGAATCCCTGAGCACTGTCAGGACTTGTTCAGACAACTTGAGATAAGCAAATTCTAAGTCCTCAAGAGTCAGGCCTTAAGTCTCAGTGACTTGAGGCTGGGATACAGGATCCTGCCCTGGGAGAAGGTCAGCACGTTGTCTCCTGGGCAAGTGAATTGGTGAGGTCATGGACAGGGACAGCAGAAGTGAATACCAGTGTTGCCTCATCCAATCTGGTGCCACCAGTATCATCTTTGCTGGTTGGGAACTTAATTTCACCAGGGTCCTAAGAATCATTGGGAAAGGTGGGAAGGCATACATGACCTTCCCTGATCAATCCAGGGCCATTGCATCCGAGGGAACTGTAACCTTATGAGGGGGCCTGCAACAGTACAGGGGCAGTTGGTGATTTTCTGCAGAGGCAAAGAGATCCACCTCTGGAGTGCCCCACCTTTTGAAAACTGCATTGAGGGTCTGAGGATTCATTGACCACTCATGGTGGTCCTGACTTATCCTACTGAGAGAGTCTACCAGTACGTTGTCCTTCCCTGGAAGATATATGGCTGACAGAGATACTTGCATGGAGTATGCCAGGGACCATAGCTTCACTGCCTCTGTGCAAAGTGGTGTGGACCTGATTCCTCCCTGTTCATTGATGTAATACATGGTTTTGGTGTTGTCTGTCCTGACCTGCACCACTTTGTTTTCAGATGGGGGTTAAAAGCCAATAGAGCCAGGTACACTGCCCTGAGCTCCAGTAGATTTATGTGCAATAAGGACTCTTGAGGGGAACATGTGCCACTTGCTGTGTGATCCAGCATGTGCGCCTCCCTCAGCCGAGAAGAGAAGCATCTGTTGTGAGAATTATGGATCGCTGTTCCTTTAGAAAAGGTATGCCTACCCTGAGGTTGTGTTCGTCCAGCCACCACGAAAGTGCCTGCAATAGGCTGTGTGTGACTGGTACCAGTTTGGACAGTGGGTCTGTCCTTTGTGACCAGTACTGTCGTAAATGAAACTGGATGTCCCTCATCTGGAACCTGGTGCCTGGTACCACTATTGTGGCAGCTGCTCTATGTCCCAGCAACCTGAGAAAGTCTCTGGTTCGTTTGGGTTTTCCCAACATGAAAGAACTTGTGACCTGTATGATGCTGTCTAGTCTGTCCTTGGGCAGGAAGGCTCTGCCCAGGGTAGTATCTAACTCTGCTCCTATGAAATCCAACACCTGAACTGGCTCTTGATGTGATTTCTGCTCATTTATAAGGAAGCCTAGGGATTCCAGAGTAGATTTTGTGAGAGCCAGTGACTGCTTGGCATGCTGCAGGGACTGACCTACCACCAACCAGTCGTCTAGGTAAGGGAAGACTGTCACACCTTGTTTTCTCAGATATTTGACTACCACTGCTAGGCATTTTGTGAATGCCCTTGGAACAGAAGTTAGACCGAATGGGAGTGCTGCAAATTGATAGTGACCTGAGGCTAGTCTGAACCTCAGGTACTTTCTGTGAGTTAGCCTGACAGGAATGTGGAAATAGGCATCCCTTAAATCTAGGGATGTTAATCAATCCCCTTTTTGCAGTGTGGGGATTATTATTGATAAGGTCACCATTTTGAACTTAGGCTTTAGGATATGTTTGTTTAGAAGCCTTAGATCCAGGATAGGTCGCCAATCCCCATTTTTCTTTTTGGTAAGGAAGTATCTGGAATGGAAGCCTTTGCCTATTTGTTTCAAGGGCACTGGTTCACTGCTCTGATTGAAAGCAAGTGTTTTACCTCTGCCTCCAATAGGATTCTGTCTGCAGAGGTGACTGAAGCAAAGATTCTTGTCCTCAGCTTAGAAAGTGATTTGAAACTGGGTGACAGCCCTTTACTCACTACCTCCAGTACCCACTTGACTGTTGTGATGGAGGTAGTCAGCCAATCAGCCACCCATTGGGGGTGGTGGTGGAGATGATGGTGGGGAGGCGACCTGTAGTAGCTCGTCAGGGATTCTGTGTGGGCTGGGCCTGGGACTGTGGTGAGGGTGAAGCCCGCCTCCTAGACCTTCTACCCCTACCTCTGCAATAACCTCTCAGTTGCTGGTAGGCCTACAAAGCCTGTGCTTGGAAAAAAGGTCTGGGGTAAGACCCTCTACCCCTGCCTCCCCTATTCTGGGCCCTATAAAAGGTGGAAGGCCTTTCTTTGGAATTACTTCTACAGGTGGCCTTATACTCTTCCACCTTTTTCATGTATGCCTCCGTTTTGTCATCATATAGTGAATTTTTCCTGCAGGGAAAATCCATTGCTTTAACTTGAGTGTCCAAGGTTAAGTTGGTAGCCCTTAATCAGGCAAATCTAAGGGAGACCAATAAGGCCATCAGTCTGGCTGTGGTGTTAGCATCCACTGCCATGTGGAACTGATATTTGGTTGCATCAAGTGCAGCCCAAGCAGTTTCTTGTAAGTCAATTGCCACTTCACTTTGGACCTTATTGAACAGAGCTAGTACAGAATTCCATTGTGCCCTCTGATACTGTAGAGCATAAGCCATATAACTTGCCTGTCTCACAATGAGTGAGACTGCCACATATTACTTCTTACCCACAGTATCCATCTTCCTTGAGTCTTTGTCAGGGGGATGGATAGCTAGAGGGATTCTGGCTTTGTCACAGGCAGCCGCCTGGACCCCCCCCCCCGGGTCAGGATGAATGAATAGGAAATCAGCAGTGGTTCTGTCCAGCTGATACTTTTTGTCCATCTTTTTATCTACTCCAGGTATTGAAGTAGGGGTTTTTAAGATTTGTAGCACAGCCTTTATCAAAGATTTGTGCATTGGCAACAGAAGGCATTTTGTGGGAGCTAGTCCCATCATATCCAAAAAATCTGCTTCCTCCACATCCTCCTCCATCTCCTGTAGAGGGAGATTGAGGGTGTCTACCATATTTTTGACAAAAAAGTAATGTGAAGTGTAGTCCTCTGGTCCCCTGGGGGGGGCCAAAGTTCTGCTCTGGGGAAACCTCTGGCTCTATACATTCCCCTGTATCCTCCGCTTCCTCCTCCTCCTCTGGGTTATCAAACAGAGGTTGGGGCTCCTGTGGGGCTGCAGCTTGCACAAGAACCAGTGTAGCTGGTGTGGGAACCAGTACCACAGCCTGTAAGGCTTCAGCTGAAGACATATTCTGTTAGTCTGCTGGGAGCGCCTTAGCCTTCTCGGGCAGAGGCGCAGCGACATGCTTTTCTTTATATTTTTTTTAAGTGGGACAGTTTCAGTCACTGTCTCCACAGCCCTTTTAGATTTACCTTGCTCATTCTTTTCTGACACTTTTTCAGTGTCCTTGAGCTTACTTTTTTCCTTACTGGAAACTGAGGAAGAGGGGTTCGTTTCTGTAGTACTAGCAGAAGCAGAGGCCATTTCTTCTAATTTCTTTGATCTTTTTTAAGAGTTTTAGGACAGACAGTTTTACAGATCTCACAGTATGAAAAAATATGGCTAGTTCCCAGACAAAAAACACAAAGAGAATGCTTGTCTGCTTTAGCTATAACCTGACTACAAGACTCACAATATTTAAAGCCCTGTGGGCCCTGTGCATTTTTTAGGTTTGTCAACAGGGACCTCTGACCTTGAGCACAGAGTAAGATTTAAACACTAGCGAAAAATAATCGGTTTACTGGAACCGACCCAGTCCAATATAAACAATGGCTAGCGGTTCCTGGAACCGAGCGTTAATCGGTTCTCTGAAGAAACGGAACTGAGAAAAATTTCATTTTTAAAATAAAATTTAAACTATAGATGGATCCTGAGCAGAACCTGCTAACAATCACAAAATAACATTAACTTTGAGGTAAAAAACCTCACAGGAATAGAGGATCCCTTGGTTCCATGGAACCGTGAGGGAACCACAAAAAAAAGTAAAAAACAGCAAAATACTATAAAATCTGTACCAAATAAACCTATAAGGGCAGCAATCTAAAACTGGTAATTAAAGAAATACTTATCGATCCAAATAAGTGATATCAGAAGTAAGCTGAAGGAGAGCTCTCCGGGACGTCGTCACTAGGCAGGCAGAGTAAAGAATCTGAAGCACTCTCAAGGCAGCAGTTGCTAGGACAGCAGATTGAAATTGGCATGAGCCAATCTGAGTTCTATCATTTGCATAGCATTCTATTCTCTCTGGACAGTCGAACACTGGATGCTGACTGCATTAGTTTAATCATAATGAGTGATTCCTGGGGTTAGACATTAGATTTTTGAAGGAGGCTGAAGCTCTTTTGGCTCCCATAGTAACCAAATTATTCAACTGGAGTCTGAGGGAGGGATTATACCCTTCCATGTGAGAAATAGCTTAAATTATCCCCATCCACAAAGAGGAATTGGTAACAGAACCAGCAAGCTATCGCCCAATAGCCTTACAAGTGGTGGTATCCAAACTATTCGAAAAACTGGTAAATAAACAACTACAGGAATACCTGGAGGGCTATGTGTTGTTGTCCAAATTTCAATCGAGCTTTCTTAGGGGCTTTTCCACGGACACTGAGCTCACTGACCTGGTTGATATGATTGTCTCTGCTATGAAGGAGGGCCAAGAGGTGGGCACAGTGTTCATAGACCTCTCAAAAGCCTTTGATACAGTGGATCATAGTATTCTATATGATAGACTATTAGGCATAGGCATATCTGATGAGGCTGTAAGTTGGTTTGGATCATAACTTAGTGAGAGAAGGCAGTTCATTACTGTAGACAATGACCATTTTGACATGAAACCAGTAGTGAGAGGAGTTCCACATGGCTCAATTTTGGGCCCTACACTATTTTTAATATATATTCACCAAGCTTTAGATGTTACTGACACTAAAACAATTGTATGCAGTTATGGTTGCCATGGACCCAGTTAGAGATCATATGATCCAAAAATTACAAACTGATTTTCATAACTTATGTGGATGGTTTGATGACTCAAGGCTAGTTCTAAATACTAAAAAATATCCAAGGTTATGCTGTTTAATAAAGCAAACCATAAACTAACCAACATGTATCCAAAACTGGTTATCAAGACTCTAAGTGTTGACGAGCTGGAACAAGTTAATGAATACAAATACTTGTGACAGTTTGGGTAAGCCAACATTTAAGTTTCGAATCTCATATTTCTAAAATGATTATAAATATAAATAAAAGTTTGGGTGCCTTTAGAAGGGCCAGTCACTGCACCAATTTAAACATGCAGAAAAGTATAATAAACCAATTATTCATTCCCATATTAGACTATGGTTATGGCTAATTTTATATTAAAATGTGACTACCGAACACATCACTGCATTATGTATGCCTCCCTAAATTGGTTCCCATTAGAGCAAAAAGACAATTAATCTGGGCAAATTTAATGTACAAAATTGAAAGGGATCAGAAACCCCTATATCTAACTGAAAAAATTAAAAAAGTAGATCACAAACATAATCTTAGAAATAACTGTCAAAGGAAAATCAGAATACCAAAGACCAGTAATAAATATGGGGAAATTACCTTTTCATTTAAGGTAGCAACAATATGGGCTAAGATTAGTGAACAGACTAAGGCAGCTAAGATTATAAAAAGCTTCTCCACCCAAGTAAAAACAGAACTTTCTTGTAGATGTATATGTAATGGTTAAACTATGATAAATTCTGCCACACATAAAGAATTTGAGAAAACTGTACTATATGCAAGTTGTTTACTGAATTATCTGCTCCAGTTTTTCTACTGCTGAAAGCCTTCTGAACTTAAGTGATCATTTTGTATATACTCTTTGTATGTTTTGTGTTAAGTGACTTTTATAAGTAAAACAGGACCACCTTGCAAATGGGACTTTGATCCTAATGGTGTGATTTTGTAACATCTTTATTCCTGTAAAACAATAAAGATTTTACATACATAAGTTGGAGCACAGAAAACTGCTGAGCTGGTAAAGCCCAATATGTCAGAATGACCAGGACACACAACTTGATTAAGCAACTATAAGAGAGAATAACTTGTATTTAGCCCCTATGGTATCATGAGAAAAAGGTTCCACTTTCGAAAAGGTGGGCTGCATCTCCTCTCCTGAGGTATAGTAATGTCAAGGGGTCCCAGCTGGTAACAAAGCAGAACCCTTTAGAAGTTTCTCTTCAGATATGATGCCATAGCTCAGGAACAGTTCCTCACTCCCGACTATGGGACATTAAGTTATAGTGATAAAACTTCAGGAAGGCCTCTAGTTACTAAAGAGTCAAATGGTGACTGCTCATATGAGTTATAGTATACACAAGGGAATTACTGCTCTACAACTGCAGTTTAATCCCATGGTTTGTTAACAAAAGCTTTTCCAGTAATTGCTGTCACTGTCATAGACAGTCACAGTAGACTCTGTAGTAACTGTAGGAATCGTTAGAGGGTTATTACTATATTTGGGAATTCCACAGACAGCAGATGAGAAACAGTTGCTGAACTACATTCCCATATGTGAACAGCAACTTTAAAATTGCAGAGTTTTATTACCTACTATGGTTTTTTGGCATTGAACAAAACAAGTTTGTAAGCAAAGACTCTGCTGATGAACTCGCAATAAAGCACTGGAGCCACTGTGTAGTCATGGATAAGGAAGACAAATTTTGTTCACTGCTTCATAGCAATACACTGTTCACACCCCATAAAAAACATTATGTGTGCCTGTCCTCACCTAATGGATCTACACATATTGCTGGATAGGGATTGTGGATCTTGGAAGAAAAGGGTAACTACCCTGTACCTATAGATCTTCTAATCAATGTTTTCAATAGATTACCACTTTAAGATAACCAGTGCATGCTTTCTGCCCCAGAACATTCATAGCAGTTTGAACCAATCCAAACACAGATCCTGTGACCCCTGAGGTTCAACTGCCAGATTATGAAGAAGTAAAGACCAGTAGAACATAGAAACACAGACAATGTTGGCAGAAAAAGACCACTGGTCCATTCAGTCTGCCCTGTTATACCCTATCCTACCCTGGAACCTATTGTCTAGTAGGGGGTTTTGCTGTCGTCTCCCCTGTTGCCCCTGCCCTACTGCTATCCCCCCTGAGAAAGTCTTAAGCCTTTTACTCTGCCCCAGCCGTGCTTTAAACCATTAATGGTTCATGCACCCAATTCTCATGCCCCCCCTGAATCCCACTCTCTTCAGCTTCCATGGATGTCCCCATGTTTTTCATTCAACATTCCTACTGAACATTTCCTCGCAGTCTACCTTGTCCATTCCTTTCTGGAATTTGAAGGTCTCTATCATTTTGCCCCTCTCCCTTCTGGGCTCCAGTGAGAACATGTTCAGAGCCTTAAGCCAATCCTCTTAGGTTCTGCCCTATTGATCTCGAATCAGTCTGGTTACCCTACACTGCACCATCTTCAGCCTGTCTTTGTCTTTCCTTAGGTGAGGACTCCAGAACTGGTCGTGGTATTCCAGATGCTGCTTCAACAGTGATCTATAGAGAGGCAGTATTGCCTCTTTCCTCCTGCTGTTGAACCCTCACCCAGTATACACCAACATTCTGGTTGTCTTGCTGTAGGCCTTGTTGCATTGGACAGATTGTTGCAGGGAGCCAATTATGATGACTCCCAGGTCCCTGTTCTCAGACTTAGTCCTCCCATCCAACATTCTGTTCTGGGGGTTCTTATTCCTCATGCGATTCTCCTTGCCCATTTGGTGTTGAATTTCAACTGCCAAACCTTGGACCACCACTCAAACCTTTGCAGGTCCCTCTACATCTCTCTTCCCCTTTCCTCACTATGTATCCTATGACAGAGCTTAGTGTCACCTGCGAAGGGACACATCTTGCCCTGTATTCCTTTTCTTATGTCATTGATGAACATGTACTAAAAGGGCTGGACCCAGAACTGAACCCTGTGGTACCCAACTCATGACCTCCCTCTCTCCTGACTGGACCCCATTCACTACCATTCTCTGCTGTCTCCCTCCCAGTCAGCTACACACCCATCTAACTAGGTCCTTTGCTGCACCCAGATCCTCTAACTTCTTCAACAACCTACTGCATGGACTGAGTCAAACGCCTTTCTGAAGTCAATTTGACCAAGTCCACTGCTGGTCCCTTATCCACCGCCCTAGTTACACAGTCAAAGATCACTATCTGGTTGATCTGACAAGACCTCCCTGCCATAAACCCATGCTACTTACTATCCTGAAGCCCATTTCTCTCCAGGTAGTCCTCTAGGTCCTCTTGATTAGTGTTTCTATTAGTTTATTTGCAATGGAGGTAAGACTGATGGGCCTATAGTTTCCCAGTTGCTTCTTGTCTCCTCCCTTGTGGAGGAGAAAAATGCCTGCTACCCTCCAATCTTTTGGAACCACCCCTGACTGCAGTGAGCTACTGAATAGCCCTGCCAGGGCTTCAGTTAGTTCAGATGCCAGCTCCCTGAGCACCATCAGGTGCATTTCATCCAGCCCTGGAGCCTTATCTATTTTCCAGGCTGCAAGCCATTTTCTGACTCTTTCTCTCTTAAATACCACCTGCCCCCTTTCTGGGATCCATCTTACAGTAGCCATTATGCCGCCTTCAGGCAAAAGTTTGCAAATCTCCACTGTGAACACTGAGCAGAAGCAGTTGTTAAGAATAGCTGTCTTGTGCTCGTC
This sequence comes from Neoceratodus forsteri, assembly GCA_016271365.2. Lineage (NCBI taxonomy): Eukaryota > Metazoa > Chordata > Ceratodontiformes > Ceratodontidae > Neoceratodus > Neoceratodus forsteri. The sequence continues at coordinate 688,110,300 of CM028134.1, forward strand.
CTCCTGTATTACCTTGCCCCACTCCATCAGCCTTGTTTCCCTAATGTATCTAAAGAATGGTTATTCCCTTACTTTGACCCCCTCTGCAGTATGCAGTTCTGTGCCTGCTTTTGCATCCCTGACTGTCCTCTTGGTCTTCCTCATTTTTGACTGGTATTCACTCTATTCTCTTTCTCTCTGTTTCTCTTTGTATCACAGGAAGACCCTTTGTTTTGCCCTCACTGCCTCCCTGCACTTCAAGAACCAGTTTGGTCTCTTATGCTTGTTACTCTTGGTAACAGTTCTCAAGTATGACTTAGTTGTCTCTTGAATGGCCCCTTTAATTACTCCCCACCTCTCCTCCACCCCTCTGATTTTGTCCACTTCCCCCAATATATCCTTGACTAATTCCCTCATCTGGTCAAAGGCAGCTCTTTTGAAATCCAGAACCACAGCCTTTGATAAGGGTACTCTCATACCAAGGCCAGTTTGAACCATATGGTGTTATGGTCACTGGATCCCAGTGGTTCTCCAAACTGCTCTCTGCCTACAGCTTCCAAGCTGGTGAGCACCACATTGAAAATGGCAGCCTGCCTTGTGGGTTTCCTGACCAGCTGCACCAGTAGGCAGTCCTGTAATATATCTAGCAGGGCTTAACTTCTGGTACTCTTAGCTGCTGGAATTTCCCAGTCTTTGTCTGGTAGATTGAAACTCCCTACCACCACTCCCTCCCTCTCTGTGGCCATCTTCTGAATATTTTCCCCTAGTTCCCCATCACTCTTGTCCCCCAACCCTGTGATCTGCAGACCACCCCTATGCATAGCTTCTTATCTGATATGGTCATGAGCTGCACCCACAGCGATACTGTTTTCCCCTCCCTGCCCTGATGGACCCTTCCTCTACTGCCTATATGCCTTCTTTGACATAAAGGGCTATCCCACATCCTTTTCCCGTACCTCTATCTTACCTATACGTGGTATATCCTGGTGCTGCTATGTCCCAGTCATTTTTCCTGGTGAGGCATGTTTTGGTGATGGCTGCTACATCTAATCCCACTGCTACCACCATTGCCTGGAGCTCAATAATTCTGTTTCCTAAACTCCAGGCATTAAGGTAGATTATCTTCCAACATAAGCCTGTATCCCTCCTCTTTTGTCAACACCTCTCCCTTTGTCCTCCCTTTCCCTCCTTAATTTCCTGCCCCTTGCCTGTTCTGTGTGGTCCCGTGCCCTGACTCCCTTTTTTTTACTTTATTATTGACTGCTGTAAGGATCCATCCATCCTTCCTACTTCTAGACCACATTTCTGGGGGGAGTTCTAGCTAGGTTCCTAATATGTTCTCCTTCTTCTGTGGTGCCCTTCCCCCACAGTCAGTTCCACTAAAGTAGACATTCAACTTCTGTGCCCAGTGCACTAGCCTCTTTTCTTTTTAGGTGAAGGCCATCACCCTGGAAGAGCTTCCTGTACTAGAAGCCCTCCCCCCACCTGCCTCCCACAAAATAGTACCCTTTTCTCTTTACACCATCCCCTCAGCCATCCATTAAACTACTTAAGCTCCTCCTTCCTCACTCTTCCCTTCTCCTTCTCCCTATCCCACACAGAAAGGACCTGGGAAAATGTCTGGCAAGGCGATTGTGCCTTCAGTCTGTCCCCTAACACTTGAAAGTCATGTTTCATTGTCTCAGTAGGCTGGTTCACCAGATTCTTGGTACCCAAGTGTACCTGCACTCCAAGCTCTCATCATCTCTTTATTCATATTGCTTATGGTTTATACCGTTCCATGGATTGTATTGGACTACCACTCATGTAAACATCCATGTTGTACCTGAAAATAGGTGCACTTGGTGTCTAGTATACTCACCTTGTGAATAAAAGCTAATACATAAAGCAAGCTCTCCTTCATCATCTTCTACCATCCTCCCTGTCCTGTTCACATCCTGGTTGGCCGATTCACCTGGAAGGCATCTAACCACCCCACTTCCCCCACATCCCACCACCTTCTCCACTCCTCTTATCATGGAGTTCCCTACCACTAGGATGCTTCTTGCTGCCTTCCTCTAGATCTTACCACTGAGTGCCACCAGGTCATCATGTCCACCCTTCCAGACTGGCTCTGAGCCCACTCCAAAGCAGTCTGGTACTTGCTACTCCTCCAATAGTGCAGAGTGATTTACTGTTGGGATATGGTGAGCCTGGATGACTCTCTTGTGACTGCCCCACCACCATTTTCCTTCCCTGCTACCCTCCAGCTCCCTGGGCCAGTGGCCTCTGGGAAGTGGGAGGGGAGGGCGGGTGTGTCTATGGGGACCAGCTCAGATGGTAATGCAGTCAGTATATCTCTTCCCTTGCTGCTACCAGCTGTGCACAGAGCTCCACAAATACCCTACATAAAGAATTAACAGTAAGCATTTCTGGATGGAATTGTGAGTCTATCTCCTGTTATCCAGGTGCATGTGCCTGGTTCTGACTGCCAGTCTCTAGTGAATTGTTTGCACGAATTACGGAGTGATGCACGGGAATCCCTGGATGTGTCTCTCTTTTGTGTGTATAGTCAATTGTAGGTAACATTGCCTGAAGGACACATACTTATCCTAAGAGGGAAGGCAGGAAGGGTAGTAGGAAGGGTAGTAGCAGTCAGATGAAAACACTTAATGTCTTCCAAGGAGGACGTATTCTTTCCTGGCACAAGTTCCTCTATTTGCTTTTCAGGCAATGGAACTGTAAAGTGATTTTCCTTTTGCTTTTTTTCACCAGCAGTAGTATGTGGCTGCTGGTCTGAAAGTCTTTTTTGCTTTCTGCCTTCTGAAGCATCAGCGCTCACCCTGCTGGGAGCCCTGTGCTCTTCACTAGATGATGGTTTGGCAGCCTTATCTTTTACTTTGGTGCCAGAGGTGTCTTGCTTTACTGAGACGTGATTGCAGCATTTTTCAGTCTCCTTGGGTGCCAGACAACTCTGCAGAGAAGAAGCCACTTCTGAAGCACACTTTCTTCCTTCAGAAGAACTTTTCTCCATTGTACGTTTTGGGTTTTCCAGAGGAGTGGACTCTTGTGAAACTGTTGTGGAAGCCGGTGCAGATGATAACTGCCATTTAGCTGCCCTCTTTTTCTTTGTTTTAGGGGAGTAAACTTTGCAGAGTTTTCAATTTTCAAAATCATGATCTGGGCCCAAACAATCAAAGCAAAGGTCATGGTTGACTGCTTTTGCCAACCAGAGCTGACAGGATTTACAATGTTTAAACCCTGTGGGAACTATGTTCTCTTTAGGCCTTTCTGTCATGCCAATGTGATAGAAAAAAGTGCCAAAATGTTTTAAGTTGTCCACTTAAAAAAGGCACAACTATTTTAAAACTAAAGACAATTTAGTCCAAAAAAATTCTTTATTATATTGGAAACCCAAACTGGGAACCATTGCAAACTGCAGTTCCAGGAACTCTTAACTGAGAAATACTGCTAAAATATAATTAAATATACTAAAACTAAGGTCAACTAACTTAAGAGGATTGAGTAACTTATATATTTTTACAAAATACGAAAATGCTAATCCAAACAAAGAAACATAGCCACTATAACAGGAACAGGACTGTGAGGTGACTGATTTCTTCAGTGGAGTAATAAATCTGACATTAAAATGCCAGGAGGACTGCAACCACACTGTGAAGTCTGAATTTTAACATTCTTAAGTTCTATCACTGGCGCAACAACTCAGGCCTGAGCTGCTGCATAGCAATGTGTATGACATGACTAATACACTCTTGTTTCTAGACACAGGGTTACGGTTTTAATCTCATTGGACAGTTCCAGCTCCTTGAGCCAGACATTTAGCTAGTGCAAACTTGATGCACTAGTGTAACCCCCCACCCCCATGGAAGCTTTACCTTTAACACTTCCTGTAGTTTTGCAATTCAAAGGCACCAGCCACTGGCAATGGAATGACTATCTCAATGCTCCAGACTGGGCAAGAAAATCACCCAGTTGTAGCCCCAACCAAATCAGAATTATAAGCACACCTGCACAGGACTGGTTTGGGGCCCAGACTGCAGTTAATCTGTAGAACTTAATGTAAATAAAGACATTTGTGGAAAGACTACCTATGGACTACCAAACTGCGGCCATCTTCATCACCTCTGACCTGAGCTGCCATGGTGATGGGGGTCAGAAGGTGACTGGACAATTAACCAAGGTTGGATTGCCAGAGGAGAGAACCACAAGGGCTTGTGGACTTGTAATTGTCCTAAGTAATTCAGGCACCTTTGCAGTAACCAATTGCCTACTGAATGATAGACCTCCAAGCCTGCCTAATTTTAACCGACAGCTCGAACAATCAGTTTAGGGGCTGGGTTTCCCAGTGCACAGCAGGGACTAATTCAGAACTGATTCAGTCTATGGGTGTCTGTAGTGAGATACAGACTCTTGCCTGTGTGCAGTTGAGAGAGATAGCCTGCTGCTGCTGAAGCTGTGCAGAAATGGACTGTGCGTCCACCAGAGACAGATTTCGAGCAAGAAGCAGAACTCCTGCCATACAAGAAAGGAGGTAAACGCAAGAAAGCCTAGCATGAAAGTGAAGCTGAAGTTTGCAGCTGTTAAATAGATACTGTTTCTGTGCTGCATCCAGAGACTGTAAACTGTGACTGCAGCTAGTCTGGGAAGCCACCCGGTCAGCACCACAGCCCAGTGCTGGATATTGCCACACACTAGTGACTGGATGCAAGGATGTGGTGTGTTATATATATATAGGACTGAGTTTTTTCAGAGGCTGGACTGCCCTGTGGATGCACCAAAGAACTAAGTGCTGAATGGTGAGGTTAGGAAAGATCTGACCTGCACCAAAGAAACAGCAATGTATTTATTTATGTAACCCTAGGTGGTGCTATCCCAAGGGCTGCTACCCCTGCCTGCTTGGCTAGTAGCAGGTTAAGGGGTCTGAGTTCTGAAACGGGTGCCTCCACCAGGAGGTCAGGGTTGGTAGTGGTCAAGCTAACCTGGGCACAGCCCTCTGGGACACTGTAACCCCCTCTTTCCCCTCTAGCAGCCTGAACACTGTACAATAATCACTTTCACAATACCCCTAATACACCACACAAAGACCCACACTGTTTGCACTTACCACCAGGGCTGGTTCCTTTGGCTCAACCCTGGGGACCCCCTGTAAAACAAGGTTATGCACAGCAAATAGCAACAGTACAGTACTTTGAGCACAAACAGGAATCACAATCAGATTACATGCAGAAAAAAGTTAGATCTGATTTATTCAGGGGACTTGAACAAGGGAGGGGGAAAATCAGATTAATTAGCTTAAAGGTTATATCAATCAAGCAGTTATGAATGAGCTTTGAATCCCCTACACAGTCACACCTCTGGGTACCCAGGTGGAGAAGAGATGGGCTAGCCAGGACTGATGCCCGGGGTTGGCCAGCATCGCAGCTGGTTGGGGCCATGTGATGAAAAACACAACATGCACAGTACACAATATTTGTAATCCAGAGCCAGAGGGCTCAGTTCATAAAGGAAATGAAACAACAAGACAATCAGATGACACACTCAGACTAAGCTGTTGTTGCAGGGAGCTACCCTGGAATTTACTCATCATACCTAAAACTGGACACAGGCTGGACAAAAATCGAGAATGCAGGTGGTTGATCTGGAATGCCAGGAGAAGCAGGGCCCACACGAGTCACAGAGGCGTCGTTCCTGTTCAAGCGTGGAGCAGGGGGCTGATCCCCAGGCAGGTCTCTCATCGATGGCTTCTCTGTGCAGTGAGTAGTCTGGCTGGGCCAGTCTGGCAAGGCGCAGACTGCATGGAGACAAATTTGGATGCAGTCCGTTTTGGGCTGGATACAGCTTCCAGCAAGCAGAACACAGTTCACACAATGGGGAACTAACTCACAACCACTAGCAACTCATAGCACATTTACATGTAAGGGATTCTACTGTACCAGGCAAAGCGGCTTTCCCAGTCTGTCGTAAAGTCTCTGCACACACGGGAGCTTAAGGGTAGCTGGAACTCTGACAGGCTGATCGCATTCAACAAAAATCTTTGGTCTTCTTCAGGTTGAGCCTGGCCCACTTCAGTAGCTTACTTTAGTCACACAAACTTGGATTTAGTCCAAAATAATTCTCTTCTCTCCCTCTCAGGAGCAACAGACAGACATGCGGGCCAAAAACTCAGCCTTTTCACAGTTCTCCCATGCGAATCCACTCAGGATTGCTGCTCAGAATCACTTCAGCTCCTTACTCTTCAGTTTCCAGCTTAGATCTAACTGAAAACTGCAAGCAGCCCAGGACCTCCCCAAGATCCAAAAGGTTTGGTTGGCTGATTTGGCTGTCAGTCAAGGCAAGAGCTCCCCCTTCAGTTGCAAAAAAGGTACAAAAAGTCCAAAACAACAATTCCTACAGATTTTAACTTCAGACAGCTCCTGTAGTCCGGCTACATTTTAGGTCCCACCAGTACTGTTTAGTCCAATTTGCAGTCCAGGACCAAGATAGTGGAGACAAACAAAACAGTCCTTGCTACAAAGAAAGCAGGTTAGACAAACTACACTATCATTATCACTCTATATGATTTTCAGCAAATAGTTAAATTTTATAACAGAGCTCCCTCTCAGATTACAAGAGCTGCAATCAGGCAGCTCTTAAAGAGACAGTACACAGAGGCTATGCAGGCTCTGGTAATCACATTTAAACTGCTGAAACGCAGGACACCAGCCTGGCAGTGAGCATTTAGGCAAGCTCAAGGAAGACTTTTTGGGAAGCCCCATTTGTAGGGGGGTTACATTTATTTTTTTATTTAGTATGCTTTATTCCCCTGCCGCCAGCTGCCCGGAACCTCAGCCTGGTCACAGATCTCAGGCTTCCATCTCCAAATCGTCCACGACCCTCTGATACCCCCGGCTTACCCCTAGGGCAGGGTTGTACACAAGCCCCCTAACAGTGCCGCAAGCAATGGGATAGGTCAGAGGGCCGGTCTGGAGGATAATTGAAGCTAAGGCGGGCTTCATCTGGGGCAGCCGGCAGCTGAGATTTTTCTAGTTTTTTTTCCTGGGGGCAGGGTTATGCAATGAAGTCCGGCATCTGCCCCATTCCCCCTGAACATTCTGGTGCCAGTCGCTGCGGTACCCCCCGGCCTCTGCCAGGGTTCTGTCAAGCACAGGTTGCACTCCCCTCCCTCCCCCCGGAGAAAGACAGCAGTCCTTGGGATGCTCCACCCTTCTCCCTCCGACTGGTCCTCCAACGACCCGGGTCCATTCCCAAACCTGGGTCGCCGGTGTCTCAAGCGGAAATCCAACCACTGAGCCAAGAGAAACAGCTATTTGACAGTTGATGCTGGAGGCCTTTAGAGAGGAAGGTGAGTAAGTGAAACCAGCCAGTGAGGAATTTGCTGCAAATTGCACCATCTGGCCTGAGAAACCATGATAAAATTCAGGGTTTGACATGCAACAACAGCATCTGAATCATACTTTGGGAAATCTTTTAATGAACTAAGCCATCCTACAAATACCCCTTTGTGGGGGTCAGAGCCCTTGGGTTTGGCGTTTTATGTTGAAACAAAGCATGGCTAATTATTTTAAGTGCACCAGTGCCAGCCAACTACGTGCAACATCATATGGCCTGCTACATTTCCATGGCTGGGTGCCCAGTGAAGTACCAGGAGCTCCCTAATAGTAATATGGGTTTACAATGGTATCAGTTGGGATTATACCCCGAGTACAGGTGGCCAACCACAGCCAGAGTCCTGCACACTGTGTGGCGTGTGAGTGGGCACTGTTATAGGTCTCAGCCTGAAATGGAATCTAAAGCAGAGCCTTAGGTCATTGTATTTGGCTGTGCCTAGAGGGGACAAGAGAAGAGCAGCTGGTGTGATATAGGTTGGGCTAAGATGGGCATGGTATAACCAGCAGGGACTGTACAAACTACCTCACTGATTTGCCCCTTTCCCCATTAGGGCCTCACTGTGACTCTAATAAAGATCCTATTGTTTTGGTTCTAATCACTGTCTGTGTGCATATTATTATTTTAAAGCATAAGCGGAATGCTTTGTGGGGACTTTAACTGCATTGAACTAGTTCACTGGTGGGTTGACCCTATGGTGAGGTGGGGAGGTACTGCATCACATGGGGTGGTACTATATTTGAAACAGGCCAACTTAAACCTTCCTCTGGATGGAGACACTGTGCTACTTTATTCTAACTTTGGATACAACCCCCTGAATCAGCAGTTTAATAGACCCGGACCCCTCAGCCTTGTTTGAACCCACAAGGTAGGAGTAGTAACCACAACACCCACAGTGACCTGGTTACACTAGTTTGGCATAATTACATCAGATTTATGTTGTCAGGATGATGCAGTGTATGTGGCTATGAATGAATCCTTGTTGTTTAAAGTGTTAGTTCATATTTGCAGAAAACATTTCGCAATTACCGTAGTTAGGAATTTTGCAGAACAATTGTGCCATCATCATGAATTATAGAAGTTTTATGAAGATTTTCTGCATTTCAAAAACTTAAGGAGAGGCAAAATGGGGCAATTTATACCAGTTCTGCTCAGCACCACGATAATTAGCACTGCTCCTGAAGTTATGGCAGGCACTGTCCAAGCATTGTAATGGAGAGGTTTGCTATAAGGCTTGCTTTTACCAGTGGGTGTTGCTACAACAACAGCAGTGAGAGGAGCTGTAAAGCCCGTTAACTACGAAGAGATAACGGTTTGTCCTACTTACGTCATAAGTGACTTAGGTTTCTTTTCCAAAGCAATTCTTTCCAAGTAACAAGACAAATACGAAAGCATGGACATGAGGAAGTCATCCAATTGCTGACTCCTAATATACAAAAAAAAATAATAGAATAAATTACACAGATGTCATAAACATGGTTTCTGAAACATTAATATAAAATCAAGTTGACAAATACAGAATAAAATGTCAAAGCCATGTAATAAACTATGCTTCCTATAATATCAGACTACTAGGTATATCTGTCAGATAATTTTTTTTTTTCTGTGTATTTCTTTCTCCTCACTCGGTGGGCCAAGCTCTCCTTCAGCCATCCACAAGCCCTAGATCCCACATCCACAGGCACCCACTGCGGGTCTCTCTTGTATACGGTCTCTGATTTACCCATTCTAATGTACTCACCAGCAAGGCACAGAGCCAGGCAGACCTTTCCTGATCAGAGATGGAGGGAAGGGGGCCCAGACATCTGGATATCACAGCTCTGTGGGGGGGAACTAGTGACATCATCAACCTAAGCACCACCATTGTTTCAACATACTGTAGGTTTCATCCCTAATATGTTCTACCCACCACCATGATGGCATGAGGTGGAGGTGGAAGACCCACCTTGCTTGTACAGAAGTTGACTGGGACCATGGACACTCAACACTTTCTAACTGACATCTGCCAGCACAGAACTGAATGTATGATGCCACTGTGTTCGATGCTGGTATCGGAAGCAACACCAGCAGCAGGATTTAAGCCTCCACCTCCATCTGAAACTGTATACTCCTGCCCACATGACTTTCTACCAGGAGCTATAAGTCTAATTGTTCATGAGCCTAGCGAGGTTCCTGATTGGCTACTGGATCAGTCATTAATATCTTTGACATGACCAATCCAGCTTCCAACTGACACTGTGTGGCACGCATGACTCATGCCACTCTGCTTAAAACCTTAAGTTGAAAATGAATGGGAAAAAATAAAAATATTATTGTGACTAGACTTACAATCACAATAACAATTTCAAAGCTGATCATTTCTTTGGATTAATGACAGGCTGGAGAGAGGTGGCCCGAGGCGCATCCCTCAACTGGTAGTTAATCTCTCAGAAATGTCTGACTTCTCGGTTGTTATTGTTTAAGTAGATGTGTAAAAGCAGGAGTCCCTCCCCAAGACATGCTGGTAGTGTCTGAGATGAACACTCAGTACTGCCTCTTCCACTCATTGTGACAGCCTTTGCTTCAAATGCAAACCTGGGCTGTCAGCATGGTATGCGATGACGCTTACCAACAGGTTATCAAGCAGCTCAACATTAATACAGCAGTTTTGCATATGTCCATGTAAAGTTTGTAGATGAAGCACTTAAACACATAGCTATATTAGAAGGGGTCTGTCTTTTGATGTAATACACACAGAAACAGGGAGAAACACCAGTTGGTAACTTGTTTCAGGGGTCCAAGGTAAATATATTCAACCTTTACATCTTAAACTCCAATGCCACACCTTTTTATAGAGAAATTTTTGACAGGATAGCAGAAATGCAGGAGGGAGTGGCAGTGGTGGTGACAGGGAACTTTAACTGTGTATCAACCCTAACCTTGATAGAATCTCAGCTAACCCAATCTCAAACAAAGGAGACAGTAAGGTAATTAGACAATGCATGGAGGAAATGGGTTTCAAAGACATTTGGCATGACCAGCAGAAGGGGGAGAGGGACTTCACCTTTTTCTCCCACCCATACCGAGGTTATTCTTGGATCAATTTCTTCCTGGTGAAATCAAGCAGATGCACACAGAGTCATAGCAAGCCATATTCTTTTTTTTTCTTCTCCCCATCTGCCAGCCCTCATCGGTCCAGTCACACTCAGCCCTGCCACACGCCTCAAGACTGACCCCACTCCTGACCACCCCCAGCTTATCCCCCAGGTGTAAGGCCCCTTCCTACCGGATGGAAACTTCTTGGTAGCATGCGAGTGGGAACCTGATTCACAGCGTGGGGTCCTCAACGTGGGGATGGATGTCATCCTGCGGCAGCAGAACCTCCATTTTCTCCCGGGAGGTATGTTGTGCAATGACGCTGGAGTGGGCTGTGCTGAATGTCTGACACATCTCCCATACTGAGACAGCCCCAGCTGTCAGACCATGGGCTACCGCACGGGGTCTCCCAAGCACTGGTGACTTCTCCACCCTCCCCCTGGAGGAGGAGGAGTGCAGTCCATCGGATGCTTGATCCTCCTCCTCCCCGGCTGGCCCTCCAACTGCCCAGGCTCATTCCTGAACCCAGGTTGTCGGCACTGCGAGCAGTAGCACTACCACTGCACCAGCGGGCCGGCTGAGAAAGCCATATTCTCCCCATTACACAATCAGATCATGCACCCATCACAATGGTTCTAAACACAGGCTGAAGGGTTAAAATATCTTTATTAAAGATAACAACTTTGTTGACATGTTGCAAACAGAAATTGTATCATATTTCCAACTGAACCAGGGAGCAGAGATCTCAGACCAGATGGCTTGGGACACTATGAAGGCAGTCCTGAGAGGAAATATAATTAGCTGGACTTCTGCAAAAACCAAAAACAAAACAGAGACGGTGTTTTTAGGAAAGAATAGTAAAGTAAATAAAATATCTGGAAATAGTTTACAAATAAGGGACCATAAAGTGGTTAAAGATTTGAAAAAGCCAGGGAGCAACTACTAGAACTTCTAAACCAGAGGGTAGAGGAACAATTGAGGTACACAGCCCATAGCTGTTATGACTATGGGGGCAACCAAATTACTAGCCTACAGGCTCAAAAAGAGGGGGGTAAGAGTGTACCATTTTTAAGACAGCAGACCCAAGGCACCCAGAGAGACACTATGCTAACCCTAAGGTCATAGCCAAATGCTTCAAAAAATTTTATTCCCAGTTGTACGATAAAAATAAGGATCAGTGCCAGGTAAAGTAAGATACAGTAAATTTCCTGCAAGTAATCGAGCTCCTGGTTCTCTCTGATGAAAACAGAGAAGCACCAGATGCACCAATCAGGGAGAAGGAGATGCAACAGGCCATTCTAACGCTGGGCAGCAACAAAGGTCTAGGGCCAGATGGCTTCGGAGGGGATTTTTATAAAAACTAAAGGACTCACTGTACCTCAGCTATGTAAACATTTCTGTCAGTGCCAGGAAGATGGCAAGGCACTAGGTACTTGGTGGGAGGCAGTCATAAAAGTAATACCCAAACCAGGGAAGAACAAGGAAGAATGTGGGTCCTATAGACTTATCGCTCTTCTAAACCACAACCTAACGATCTTTACAAAAATCATGGCCAACAGGCTGCAAAAAATCATAGCCCAATTGATTGAACCAGACCAGATGGAGTTTCAGCCTTAAGTTGTATTTTGGCAAACACTTAGATTGTAATTGGAAGGGCATTTTTAACATTTACACGTGTTTTTTTAGGTGATGGTAAATTGAATGGCCCGGATATGTAAAGGGGTTGGGCATGGCACAACAGAGTTGTGCTGGCGCAACCCCGCATTGTACCCTGGTGGGATATTGAAAGGGCTGCCAGGCACAGTGCAAATCCCGTGTAATGGTATGTTGCGCAGATGCAGGGGCGTGCCCTTGCATATCTGGCACATCCGATGTTCAGCCGGGATATGCGGTGCATATGCTGGTGCAACCCTGCATTGCACGCGAGAGGGGGGCTCAAAGTTGAGTCACAGAAGAGTGGAACAAGTCCGGCCACTCACAGGTGGGCTGCTGTTTTGCGATGCATAACCACAGCAACTACCCGGCACGTGGGTAGCCACCATCCCACCAGAACACTGTCCACAAACACATACCCCCGTAGTCTAGTGGTACTCCCCTCCCTCCATGTCCCGATTGCCCGTAAGGACAGTATTAAAATCCCTGGTAGTCTAGTGGCACCCCGTTGCCGTGATCACGGTTAAAACCATACAAAATCCCTGATAGACCAGTGGTATCCCCCCCTAGCCCCAATCATGGTACAGCACCGTCGTATATTCCCTGGTAGTCTAGTGGTCCCCACACCCCACCCATTGCTGTGATGGTGGTAAAATCACCACAGCGTAATTCTCCTGGTGATCCAGTGGCACCCCCACCCCTCCCACCCACAAAGAACACCTTGCCACCTCGCTCCCCCATCATTGGCGGGCATCTGCAACCCGCCTGCATACCGCCCTGCCGCCTGCCAAATGACAGGTACAGTATGGGCGTGCAGGGCATACTGTACTAGATCGTCCCAAATATGTTAATGATTTCATTCACATATTTGGAACTGTCTAGTACAGTATGCCCTGCAAGCCCACTGGTCCACACTGTGGACCAATGGGCTCACAGCCCATATTGTACCTGTCATTGGTGGTGGCCGGTGGTAGTGGGATGGAGCAGCTGCCCGCCCATGATGTGGGGGAGGGTGGGCAAGGGTTCTCTGTGGGTGGAGGGTAAGCCACTGGATCACCAGGAATTACACTGTGGTGATTTACCGCGATCGCTGCAATGGGCAGGGGGTGGGGCTACTAAACTACCAGGGAATATACATACGGCGCTGTACCGCGATCGGGGCTAGAGGGCGGGGGGGGGTACCACTGGACTACCAGGGATTTTGTACGGTATTAACCAGTGATCACGGCAACAGGAGGGAGGGGTGTGCCACTAGACTACCAGGGATTTTAATACAGTCATTTATGGGCGATCACAGCAATGGGAGGGAGAGGGGTGCCACTAGACTACCAGGGATTGTAATACTGTAATTTAAGGGGCGATCGGGGATATGGAAGGGGGGCACCACTAGACTACCGGGGAATTGTCCTAAGGCATTTACCACGATCGTGGCTACAGGGCAGGGGATGCCCCGGAACCCCCACTGTGCACATGCCATTCTTTGCAGGGCGCCAGGCGTAATTCACCAGGCTGCCTTGCGAGGAAGGCATGCAAATGAGGCCATAATGACATACCGGCCCCATTTGTGCCTTGCATATATTATGGCCTCATTTGCATTCCCCTTGCTGAATATCGCAGGTGATGCACCCAGCGCAACTGTACTTGCACTGGAGCATCCCCGTGCTCCCTATCTGAGGCTTGCACCAGCGCAGTGCCACTGCGCCATGGGCAGTATGTGTATTGACCTTGCCATATTCAACGGTGCTGCGCCATGGTGCATCACCATTGACTATCACTTGGGCCTGGCACCAGGATATCCCACTTGCTCTGCACCCAGGCTTGCGCCACTGCCTGGTGCAGTCTGAATATCCTGGCCAATGTATTTATATTAAGCATTGGTATGCTGTTTCACATGTAATCAGTGTGTTTGAGTAATGATCCAAATAATTAAGTAATCAATTGTGTAATGTATGCAAATGCTGTATAATGTTTGTTGACTCCACACCCTTCTCCCGATGAAGAGGGATTGAGCCCTCAAAGCGCCGGGGATAGTCTTGTATGTTTCAATAAAGCACTTTAAATTTCATTTTTGACTCCAGCCTGAGTGTATCGCTATAATTGTCATTTTCTCTGGTTATATACCAGTATTCACGGCTGATCCTTGGCGTGTGTGCCCAGCAAGCGCCGGTGTTCTTTAGTGTTTTTTTATCTTTGTTGGCATCTGGCATCTTTACACCATGCGGGCTACTGGTGATGGAAATAGCTAAGTAACATAAATTTAAATGATTCGGTGTTGAAAGCCATATAGAGCACCCTATTTTGAAAAACTAAAATCGTTTGAATCCTGTGGGGCTGAGCGCTCTAGTAAAAGTGCTTTTTGAGCTAAGTTTACTATCAGGCAAAAGAGCCTGCATTTTGCTCCCCCGTAGAAAACTCCAGTTTCCACTTATTTCCATAGCTGCAACTAAGTACAGTTAAATTACTGCCTTGTGCTCTTAAGAAATCACCGACTACTGCAATTAAGAAATAATTTATGCTGGGAATGAATGGTGACGAGGAAAATGAGAAAAGCAGCTTGGAGTTGGAGGAGGAGAGTGACATCACGATTACAGATGGGGAGGAGCAGCAGGAGTCTTGCCTGGAATCATTGAGTGAGAAAGTAAAAAGATGCCAAACTTTAAGAAATCTACCGGAGAGTTCAGGCACAGTAAATGATTCAATAGAGGACATTGAACAAGTTAAATCTATTTTTGTGAAGCTTGAAAAGTATTTAAAACACAAACTCTCTGTATTCTACAACACTGAAAGCTTAGAGGGTGAATACCTGGTTAACAAACTAGCACCACGGGAGTTGCAATTAGACATACATTGCACCATCATGTGGAATTGAAAACTTCAAGCATAGGATCGAGTGGGAAGGGGCACTTGCTCGATGTTCTGAGGAGTTAATTGGAATTCTTATAAAAGATGACAAACTCAATTATGAAGAGGTGAAAACAGATATAGAGAAAACACAGAAAGAATTTAAAACTTTTAAAAGACATTCATTGTTTAAACACAAGGAACGAGACTTAAATAAAAGCCTGGATAATCATGAGAGAGAAATAATTAAAAGGAAGCAAACTAAACACCAGAGGGACTTACGAGATTACACCAAAGGGGAAATTTGTGTGGGACAGACCTACTAATCCAGATTTTTATAATAGAGACCCAAGTAGAAATCGAAGTGGATCCAGAAACAGGAGCAGAAATAGAAACAAGAACTGGAAACGAAATAATAATCAAAGTAGTTACAATAAAAACCAAAATCAAGCACAGCAACAACAACAAGAGGGACCTGTTGCCCAGATAACCCCCCCCCCATTCAGCTAATGATGCAAGTACTTCAAGAATTGCATCTGCACCTGCACCCATTATAACCAACAAAAGGGTATTTTTTATGGACAAAAAGAAAGGGGCAAGAGACAAAGACAAAGAAAGACCAGAAGAGGTAGAAGAAAGGTCAAGAAACATCAACGAAAAGACAACCAAGATAATAACATGCTAGCAGGAGAAAAAGAAATAATAAATCTAAGTGATGTTGAATTTACAGACTTGGAGAAAAGTATATTACAAAAGGGCTTTTCTTTTGTGCCTTCTCCAAAAAGTTAACAGATTTGCTTTACAGGTGGAAAGTTTTAAGATATTCAGAAAGATTAATCTGAAACATTATTTTGCTAATAAAACCATGGGGGCATTTGGAAATGGTATGTGAAGCATCAGATACAACAAGAGATACATTGTATGGTTTAATACTATAGATGTGTTTACTGAAAATTATGTAGAAAATGAGCAAGGGGCTTATTCAGAGTCCTTTAGGGATAAAGAACTTCTGGATTTAGTTAACTTTGATGAAAATGGTGATGCAGTAATAGTGGAAACAATTACAGACACACAGGATGATGTCACTGCTAAGCTAAGGCCATCCAGTTTTAAGCCTAAATCTATTTTTTGCTCAGGCACTTATGATCCAGTTATTAATATGTACCAAAAAGTAGTACTTAAGGAAATTCATGATTTGTTTGCTAAGAAATGGCATTTTGTTACCTTTAATTTAACAAAGAATGAGAAAGATGCTTTGGAACATCCAAACAAATGGATGGGTTAATTTTCAAGCAGTCAGATAAGGGGGGAGATATCATAATCCAGAATAAAAATGACTACCTAAAACAGGCATTAAGATTATGAGCAGATTCAGATACTTATTTGATACTAGATATAGACCCTACCTTACATTACCAATCTGAGTTTGATTTGGAGGATGATGCCCACCACAGAAAATTCCTTTCAAAGAAAGAGAGCGAGTTTATTAAGGTCAATTGTCCTACCATCCCCACCTTCTACCATTTACCGAAAGTAGACAAGAACCTGCGTGACCCCCTTCCCCCCACCACCACCACCACCAAGTCGACCTATAATTTCTGGTTTGGGTTCTTTATCAGAAAATTTGTATAAGTTCTGTGATTTTTTTTATTTCAACCTTTGGTTTATCATTTGAGCTCTTATACTAGGGACTCTCTACACATCCTTGAAAAACTAGATGGTTTTATTTGGAACAGTGAATTTTTGTGGCTTAGCATGGATGTAAACTTACTTTATACCTGTATCCCACATGATAAAGGTTTGGAGGCTTTGAAATATTTTCTGACACAGAATCTTAACCTGGACATTCCACAACCATATTTTCTGATCTCAGCAGTAGAATATATTTTGAAACATAACTACTTTGTTTTCAAAAACAGGTTTTAGCTACAACAGAGGGGGGTGGCGATGGGGTCCACAGTGGCCCCCAGCTATGCAAATCTGTATTTAGGTTGGTGGGAAGAAATATCTTTTCAGATAAAAATATTTTTTCTGGATAAAATAATTTTTAGGAGCAGATACATTGATGACTTGCTTATAATTTGCCACGGTTCTGAGCTGGAGGCACCAAAATTCATAGATTTCCTAAATGAGAATAAGTTGAATCTTAAATTTTCACACAAAATGGATAGAGTGACAATTGATTTCCTAGATCTAAGACTAACGGCAACAGATGGGAATTTAATAAGGTCAACATGCTTTAGAAAGGAAACAGCAGGTAATAGTGTGCTATAGTATATGCAACAAGTGCACATCCACCAAAACAGGTCCAATCAACACCTTGTGGGCAATTCTTACGCCTTAAAAGAAATTGGTCAGAACCAGAGTCCTTTGAAACACAAGCATCTGAAATGTTCAAGGGGTCCCTAAATAGGGGGTATAGCAGGGAAATACTGTACTAGACAGTGCATACCAAAGGGCAAAGATTCAAGATCGAAGTACCTTATTGAAACCGAAAGTTAGGGAACCAGCGAGGGAAGGGAATATGATCTTTATTCTGGAGTATAGCTGTGTAGCACCAAGGGTTAAAAACATCTTGTTACAAAATTGGAATATGTTACAACATTGTAATGTTCCACATCTGGTCATACAAAAAGCAAGGGTAACATACAGTAGGGCCAAAAACTTGGGTGACATGTTAAGCCATAGCCATTTCAAGCCTGAGGTGACACAGAGGACATCCTGGTTACCACGTAAGCCTGTGGGCTGTTATAAATGTGGTCACTGTCAGGCATGTAAACATGTAACACAGGGAAAGATTTTGAAACACCCAACTGAAAATATTACAGTAAACATTTGGGACTTTGTAAATTCTTCCCCACAGTTTACAGTATATGCTGCAATATGCTCCTGTAGCCTACTATATGTAGGCAAGACGACCAGGGCAGCCACAGAAAGGTCTCTTGAGCATCTACGAGACATCAGGAACGTGAAACTGAATTCAGCTTTGGGTACACATTTTAAAAGCTTTCATAGCAGTGATCCAAAAGATCTTAGCTTTACTATTACAGATTACGTGAGACCACAAGTTAGAAGAGGTAATAGGAAACAGATGTTACTACAAAAGGAATGTAAATGGATCTTTACCCTTAAAAGTCTTTTTCCAAATGGTTTAAACAAGGATTTGGACTTATCTGTTTATCTGTGATGGATTATATAACATTAAGTGAAACATGGATTATATGATCTGAATTTGATATTCCCACTTTCCTTCATTGGGCTTTTATTTTCTTCCCTTTTTTCATTTGTTTTATTTGTCTCACTCTTTTTCTTTCTCTTTTATCTTTCCCATTCTCCCCTCCCCCATCTCTCTACCACTATTTTTTTTTCTGTC
Organism: Neoceratodus forsteri; assembly: GCA_016271365.2. Classification (NCBI taxonomy): domain Eukaryota; kingdom Metazoa; phylum Chordata; order Ceratodontiformes; family Ceratodontidae; genus Neoceratodus; species Neoceratodus forsteri. The sequence continues at coordinate 688,128,607 of CM028134.1, forward strand.
TTTTTATTTTTTTTATTCTTCTTTTCCTCCTTTTTCCTGTCTCTGTTCTATTCTTTCTTGTTATCACTCTTGTCCTCTTCCATCCTGTACTATATGAATCAGGAGCCGTTTTTTTTTTTGTTTGTTGTAGAATATTAGATTTGGAGTCTTTGGCTCTTTGTACTCTCTTTGTAAGTTCTCCCTTCTCATTCTAAGTGTCATAACACTAACATATGTCTTCTATTGTTAAGTTTCTAAGTGAAAAAATATAGTTAGATATACTTTATGGGTGATCGCTGCTAGCAGATCCTAAAAGTAGTAGAAACAACAGAAATAAAATAAAAGACATAAGATTTGACAGGTTTCAGACCTCTGCACATTTTAAGAAAAGATTGTGTGTACTTTGTTGTTATTTAATAGAATTGAGACAGTGATTGTCATAAAGTTATAAGTCAGCATAAACATGAAAATGAATCGGGCCGGCCCCGGTGGCGCTGAGGGTTGAGGCGCTGGATGCCACACCTCGCGCTATGCCGCGACCCGGGTTCGGTAACAGATTTGGGGAGCTGGGGGCTGGCAGGGGGAGAGAGGATCGAGCGTCCCTACGGATGCTCTCCTCCCTCAGGGGTGGGATACCCGGGATGCGCAAGCATCCATCATTCCTGTAGAGAGTCGGTGGAAGCACCGATTCCTGAAGGGATGGGTGACTCCAACTTAGGGGTCGGGGAGCGGGGACGTCGCACGGCGCATGAGAGGCTAGACGTGCATCAGCACGTTACCTCTCGGGACTTAGTCCCAAACACCGGCGTCCCCAGGGGATGGGACCAACAGACAAGGGGAAAAAAATCACCCTCACGGTCCTGGATGACGGCCTCTCCGCTCAGACCGCCATACCAGACAGACCCCACTGTGCAGGGAAGGAGAGGAGGCACTCTAGGGGCAGATCTAGGGATGGCTAAAGAGCATTGAGAAGCCCGAAGGAGTAGGATCAAGAGGGTAGGAAACCAGGAGGGAGAAAAAGAAAGTATATAAAAAAAAAAAAAAAACATGAAAATGAATCAAGGTTGGGAAACCAACCCGAAGTTGTATTTTGGCAAACACTTAGATTGTAATTGGAAGGGCATTTTTTAACATTCACACGTGTTTTTGTAGGTGATGGTAAATTGAATGTATTGATGTTAAGCATTGTCATGCTGTTTCACGTGCAATCAGAGTGTTGTGCAATGATCCAACTAATTAAGTAATCAATTGTGTAATGTATGTAAATGCTGTGTAATGTTTGTTGACTCCACTCCCCCAATGAAGAGGGATTGTGCCCTCGAAGAGCCGGGGATAGTCTCGTATGTCTGAATAAAGCACTTAAAATTTCATTTTTGACTCAGCCTGAGTGTATCGCTGTAATTGTTGTTTTCCCAGATGGAGTTTATCCCTGTACACTACATATGGGATAATATCAGGCACATGTTAAATATCACAGAGGAGGGCTTATGCAAGGAAACTCAAATAGCACTATTCTTATTCTTGCATGCTCTTTTTATCCACTGGGCACATCTGGTCGTCCACTCCTTCAGACGACCAAGTCTACCCCCACCCACTGAACTCCCCATCATCATCCACTGCCTTCATTGTGCCGTGCCCTCAGTTGACATGACGTATCCTGTTGTTGGGGGGGGGTCCTTTCCCGTGGTCATGACAGGGACATGAGACTTTCTTGCCTTTTACAGGCATTCTTCTTTCCTCACCGGTGTATGGCAAGGGCGCAGCATGGACACTTTCGGCTTTGCGGAGAACAAGAGAGTGGGTCACTGTCATCTGGATGGCCAGGCAGCCATTTTTCTGGTAAGGCTGCCCCGACCTCCCCAAAGTATGGCTGCATGCTCACGGTGTCCTGGACACACATCCCAGCGGTGTGTGGTCACCCACACTGCATATGTGCACTGCCCTGAAGGGCCACCAGGAGCTGCCCTAAGAGTGATACAGCTAGCCCCCCCCCCAGGGAGGAGAGCATCCATGGGATGCTCTGAACCCTCCCTGCCTTTCTACGCACCTGCCATCCGGGGCTCGTAGTGTGAACCAGTGTCACCAGCATACCAGGTGAGCCCCATCCCCTGGTGCCACAGAGCTGGCCTAAATAGCACTACTAATAGATCTGGAGAAGACTTTTGATAGGCTAAACTGGACATACCTGCAGACAGTGCTGGGGCAGACGGGCTTCAGGGAAGGTTTTCTCTGGGGTATCACCATGTTATACACAGGACCAGAGGCAGGGGTGAGGGTAAATGGGAGCACATCAGGTAAGTTCCCAGTTAGGAGAAAACAAGGCAGGGTCCCCCCCATCCCCTCTGCTGTTCACCCTTAGTATGGAGCACCTTGCAGAAACCATATCTGAACCATTGTAGAAATCAGAGGGGTGAGAGTGGGGGACGGGGAACATCAAATCTCCCTCTACACGGATAATACTGTACTGTACTTAAAAGACCCAAAGCACTCTTTAGACAAGTTTTCAGACATCTGTAGAGTAGTAAAATATCAGGTTTTAAAATGAACCCCACTTAAACAGAAGCGGCCAGTACAAGCGTACAAGCTTCCTTCATATCAATGCATGCAGCCTCCTGAAAAAGCTTTCATTGATATAAGCCTGGGTCGCCCATACCTTGCCAGACTTTCTGGTAATATCCGAGACATGGCTCAAACCTGCAACAACAGATAGGGAGGTAAATCTACCCAACTACCAAATATTCAGAGCAGACCGCCTGACAAGGGGTGGTGGAGTAGCTATTTATGTAAAATCAAATATATCTGCATCTTGCCTTAGCGCAACATCATTGCCCAAAGAATTCGAATGTATATCCCTTAAAATAACTCTCCCCAACATGGCAGCTTTTCAACTAGTTGGCTGCTAAAGGCCCCCCTCTGCTGACCATAAGCTCTTAACCCACCTGGGAAACCTAATCAAACCGGGCCCTGAAGAAATCATTATCTTAGGTGATCTGAATCTAAACTGGCTCTCCAAGACAGCTGCACCTTTAGTATCATTTTGTGATATATATGGGCTTACACAACTGATAAATGAACCAACAAGAATCAATTTAAAGAACAGAAGTAGTAGCACCCTACTTGACATCATGCTGGTAAACAAACCCCACCTGTTCTTGCACGCTGGAGTGCTATTCAGTGAAATAAGTGACCACTGTCTTATTGTAGGAATAAGATCATCCGGCAAACCAGCTAACCCAGCAAAATTCCACCTGAGAAGACCTAAAAAAACCCTTAATATCGAGGGATATCTCCATGACCTATGCCACTCTACACGCTGGCAGGAGTTCTACCTTACGCATTCTGTGGAAAAAGCACATCAGGTGTTAAATAGCATAATCATAGGTGCCCTCAATACTCATGCACCAATCACTAGTGTTAGAACGAAAAGCAAATCTTGTCGCTGGTTTTCAGCCGACCTTAAATCTGCACTGCTGGAGAGAGATAAACTATGGAAACTGGCAAGGAAGACTAAGGAACCAAATGACTGGTTGCTGTTCAGGAAAGCCAGAAATAGCTGCACCAAAAAAGTAAGGGATGCTAAGGCTGCTTTCTATATGGCTGAACTTGATGCCTCTTACCACAATCCTGCTAGATTCTGGGGCACCATCAAGGGGATCTTAGGGCAGGACTCTAGCACCTCTCTGCCATCTCAAGTGCACCTTAACAAGGTTGCTATCTCCGATAAATGGGAAGTACTGGATGTGTTCAATAATCACTTCACAACGGCTGGCCTTGCTTTTGACTCCTCTCCAGCTAATCTACTGCGGGCACAACTTAACTCCCAGTCTACTGAGGTTCAGAGGGCTGATTCTTCTTTCTCATTCAAACCAGTTTTACTGAAGCAAGTAGAGGACCTAATGCTGCAATTGGACACTAAAAAAAGTGCAGGTGCAGACTCTCTTGACCCCCATTTTCTAAAAATTGCAATTCATGTGCTTGCAGTTCCCTTAACACATCTTTTAATCTATCTTTAGCCTCTGGTTCTATTCCTTCGCTGTGGAAGACAGCACAAGTGTTTCCTCCCAAAATCAGGGGACCCCATGGACCTCAACAACTACAGGCCCATATCCATTCTGCCAGTGCTTTCCAAGATGCTAGAGAAATTAGTGAGCATCCAATTAAGAGACTACCTTGAAGTTAATAATCTCTTAAACCCTGCTCAATCTGGGTTTAGGACCAGGCATAGCACCATCTCTGCACTGGCCAAAGTCACAAATGACTGGCAAACTGAGCTAGACAAAAAGAACAGTGTCTGTGCTGTATTCCTTGATCTAAGCAAAGCCTTCGACACAGTGGATCATGAGCTGCTACTCTCTTCACTGCACTCCATAGGCCTAGACCCACCCTCTCTTAAGTGGTTCAGATGTTACCTCACTGATAGAACGCAGCAGGTGAAAGCTGAAGGTGACTTATCCTCATCAAACCATTCCTAAGAGGAGTTCCTCAAGGATCTATCCTGGGCCCTATCCTTTGTGCCATTTACATTAACAACATTGACTCTAATCTCACCAAAGCCAATGTTCACCTCTTTGCAGATGACACTGTTTTATATGTCAGTAATCCATTACCTTCAATGGCCTGTGAAATACTACAATCAGAGTTCTCCCTTTTGCAATACCAACTACTTGAAAAAAAACTCCTCTTAAATGCAAAGAAGACAAAAGCTATGTTCTTCTCCACTAATTACTATACTAACACCTCATCAAGCAATCTTCCCCAACTATCCACCATCCTTGGAGAAAGCCTTGACTACGTAGACAAATTCAAATATTTAGGGGTGTGGATTGATAATAGGCTTGATTACACTCAGCATATTGAAGAACTTCTGAAAAACCTTCGCCAGAGGCTCGGCCTGTTCTTCAGAAATAAACATTTTCTAACCAGAGACTCAAGGCTGAGACTAATCCAGGCCTCATTTCTTTCACTTATCGACTATGCAGATTTCCTTTATGGTCACTGTCCTATTTCCTATTTAAGCAAATTGGATACCTTGTACCACAGAGCTCTAAGGTTTATCACAGATCTTCCATTCAACACTCATCATTGCTCTCTCTATGCTGCAGTTGGTTGGACGTCCCTACACCTCAGAAGGAACAGAAATGCTGCACTATAGATATACAAAGCTCTGTCTAACAAACTTCCATCCTATATTTTAGATTGCTTTACACTGGCCACAGCTAGGTCATATGCCCTAAGAAGCAACAACTTCATCACGTTTAAGCTACCCAAAGCCTGCACCCGGCATGGGAGATCTGCAATCAGTTACTCTCTAGCAATGGCATAGAATTCTCTACAGAAGACCCTAAAGTTGACCATCTTTATACCCCCAACATCCTTTAAAAAGCTCTACATAAGTCTCTTCCCAGAGAAATGCAATTGCTATCACAAGGCCTAGTCCAATCACATTCATAACCCCCCCCCTTTCAGCCAGCAATTATTATTGACAGCTCTTCCATAAATCTTCCCCTTAGTTTTTTCCCTCCCTCACAGCCCCCTTATTTTGTATCTCAGCCCCCTATCATACCTTTATCTACAGCTTTGCTACCCCTGACCAAGACCTCCACATCAACTCCTGGCACTTACTTCTACCCCAATCACTCCTCCATACCTCCTACTACTAGTAGCCTTAGTCTCTATCTAAATCTCCCACCAGCCCCTCCATGTCATTCTTCAGAGGCTGTTTATCATCATTTTAGCAGTCATCAATCATATCTGTCTGTCTGCGTTAGTTTGCCTTGGAGCCTGTGATACCGGCTACCCGGTGTTGCGTGGTACTTTTACTGTATCCTACCTTGCCCTGTCAAGTTTTATCAACCTTTATCCTCCATTTGTATATATGTTTATATTACTGTATCTGTTTAAATAGAAGTGTTCTGTATATGTCTGCTATTGTACCTTCAATTTGTTCCTTGACCTATCAGGTCCATCTTGTAAATGAGCTTTGCTCAATGATGTCCGCCTGAATAAAGATTTTGATTGATTGATTGATTGATTGAAGTGTCAAAGTCCCTAAGTTAAAACTCCCTTACAAGTGGGAACAAGACAATATAAGAAATTTACAGATCAATGGCAAATATAGAAATGAAAATGCAAAATTTCAGCTTTGTTTTGTTTGTTCAATAATAAATATTATGTATAAACCATTATACATTGTGTCTTGTGATTATTTCTAGTACATTGCTACAAGCAGTACAGCTTAGCAAATCTCTTGAGATGCTCTTGTGTGCTTCCAACCAAAATTTTAATTGTCTTGCCAGGTTTTTTGATAAATTACTAATCAAACCCCCTCTAGCCAGCATTACTTCCCAGCTTACACTTGCACATAGAAGTACAAGACTTACACAAAAGGTTGCCTCACTTCCCCCTTCACATTTCTAAACTATAACTCTTTCCAAAACACCCAACACTACCAAACACTCCATTAGTTGCCTATAGAAAAAAAACAGCACTTTTACTTTCTTTTTCATTTTAAATTGTAAGCATCCAGCCACCTTCACTCCCTCCCAAACTGCTGTACTAAAACCACACTCACTCTCTCCTACAAAATCCAAGAAACCTGGCCAACAACACAAACAAAAATAAACCTTTACACCTGCATACACCCCAAACATTACTCATTTCAATATTGGTATCATTGTTTTTGTTTTGTTAATAACCCTGTCCTTTCCTGGTGTTCTCTCCATGCTCCTGGTGCTTCACTTCGCTTCATACTTTCTACAGATCCTCTGATCTACTCCACACGTTGTTTCACATGTCTACTACCAAAACATTATTTTTAAAAACTACAGAAAAAAAATAAAGTTGCAAACCACCAGTGCTGCAACACAATTTGGCAACATAATACCAGGCGCTTATATTGAATCCACCACACTCGCTAAGCACCACCACCATTTTTTATCTAAATTTTTCAGAAGTGGCTTGCTGAACCAATCAGTGGCTAGATCGTAACATCCATGCATCGTCCTGACAGTGCATCCATAGTAACCACCAGATAAAGGCGGGCTGAAAATGGATCATCGCAAACGAAACCCACACAAATGGATACACAGTGTTCTTCCCTATAGCATAAATTGAATATGCAGTGAGTATCGTCTGGCATTAGGAAGTAGTTTTCATTCATTCATGAATGAGTGTGAGTGTCAGATAAGCAACTCACGGTTTTACAGCAGCTCACCAGCACTGAAAACTGAAGCAGTCCCATCAGTGTTACACCACTGTATCCAGTCTTGAACTCAGATGTTAGACTGAATTACTGTTACTATAGTTACTTTAAAAAGTATTGTTCGCAGCAAACAACTGTCAGCATAGGTCAGTGCTGTCGAGCTGCAGTAAATCCTGTTTCAGTCTGCCTTTATCTGGTGGTTTCTATGGATGGGTGTAAGTCTTGTACTTTTATGTGCAAGTGTAAGCTGGGAAGTAATGCCGGCTGGAGAGGGTTTGATTAGTAATGGACTGGGGCTGAGAATGGGAACCACGCCTGGAACCCCTTCTGCCCCTGCCTCTGAAGTACCCTTGCTGAGGGTACTGTTGTACTTGGGGTATGGCCATGGCCTGATAAAAAGACCTGAAATGAAACTGTCTGCCCCAGCCTCCCCTTCCATACAGTCTTGTGGACGAGGGAGCCTTTTCTTTGGGAGAGTTGCTTGTATAAGTGGCCTTGTACTCATCCACTTTCTTCATACAGGCTTCTGTGTGAGTTCCATAGAGGGAATTACCCCCAACTGGGAAATCCAAAGCCTTATTCTGAGTGTCTTGAGTAAGGTTTGTGGCTCTTAACCAGGCAAACCTTCTCTGGGCAATTGTATTGGCCATCCACCTGGCAGCAGTGTCATTGGTGTCTGCTGCCATCTGAAATTGATACTTGGCAGCTTACAAGCCAAATCTGGCAGTCTCAGCAAGGTCTTCTGAAAGACTGGAAGGAGCCTTTTCTGCCATAACTATGACCGACTGCCAGAGGGATTTTTGGTACTGGGCCGCATAGGCTTGGAAATTAGCCTGTCTTATGGCCAAAGAAGCTGATAAATAGCCCTTTTTGGCCATACTATCTATTTTTCTAGAATCCTTCTCTGGTGGGTGAGAAGCAAGAGGTACTTTTGCCTTGTCACAGGCTGCAGCTTATACCACCCCTTGGTGGCCAGGGTGGGAGAATAAAAATTCAGCTCCTTCCCAGTCTAGCTGGTACTTCTTGTCCACCTTTTTATCCAAAGGTGGGACAGACCCAGGTGTTTGGATGAGCTTTATTGCATCCCTTTTTCAAAACGTATTTATGGGAAGCAGTAACGTTTTGGTGGGTGTTAACCCCATCATTTCCAAGCACTCTGCCTCCTCCTTATCCTCTATCACCTCAGTGGTAGAGATGTCCAGAGCATCCACCATTTTTCTAACAAAGGAAAAATGAGATGAATAATCCTCTGATGACCTGGGAGGAGAGCCAAACTCTTGCTCAGGAGAGACTTCAGGCTCTATAGGCTCTCCTTCATCCTCTTCTTCATATTTCCCATAATCTTCCCTCTCATGCAGGGAGGACTGGGTTGATTCAGCAGGGGTCTGAACTGTAGACTGCTGTCCAGCAGGCAGCAGACCCTGCAAGGCCTGCAAGATCTTAAATGCCCATGCAATCTCCAGAGGAGTAGGCATGTTTACAGACACAGCAAAAATCCACATCCACATAGCAGGGGGTTCTGTGTATTTTGTTTTCTTGGTCTTTTTCGTAGGAAATGGAGAGCTAGCCGGTTCAGCAGGCCTTTTTGTTATGGCCTTTGCACCCATATCGGGTTAGAAATTGTGGCTTCTGTGGTTTCACCCACAACCACTGAGGGTGTCGGCTGGTCCAAGCCTGAGGGACCCTTAGGTGGAGGCAATTTCTTTTTAAGCCTTTCCAAATGTTTTTCATGCATTTTTTCTGGAAAAGTCTTATAGACTTCACAATCAGTCTTTAAATGATCATAACCAAGGCAGACAACACGAGAAGTGTATTTATCTGCCTTGGCAAAAACTTCTCCTCACTCTGTACAATTTTTGAAACCGGGTTTACCGGTCTTTTCTTAGATTTTTCAGACATTTTTTTTTGCAAAAAACCCAAAAATAGCAACTACAATTGAATTTAAACTTTTTAAAACAAAGCTATTGGTTGCGGTCGGTTCGGGAACCGATCAGGGAACCAACTAGAACCAAGAGAGAAAGGAACCAAGATTAGCGGTTCAGTAATCGATATTAGCTGTTACAAAAATAGCTTTAATAAAACAATTTGCAACAAAATATAGGAATTTTAGTGAGAAAAAACTCCACTGAGACTAAAAAAGTCTTGGTTCCCCACGGTTATCCCGAACCAGGAGAAACTGAGAAAAATAAGCAATTTAAATAAAATAAAGCTAACAGTTTAGTACAAACAAAAGATAAAGGCAGCAAATGAAAATAAAATAATACTTGTATGTATTTTTTAAAGTTTCACAGCAAGATGATGAAGAGAGGATCTCCGAGTATCCAGTCTTGACAGGCGGAGAGAAAAATCTGAGGGTTAGAATGTAGACAGTTGATAGGTGGCAGCATTTGAAAAAGTGGCACGAGCCAATGATTCCATCATTAGCATAACATTCCATTTCCAGGCAGATCTGGCTTAAAGGCATAATGCATAAGAATTAGGAATATTGGCGTATTCCTGGGGTGAGAAACAGGAGCTTGTTTGTAACAATGTACTAGAAATAATCACAAGACACGGGGTGGGATATTCAGAGCAGTTGCACCATGCACAATAGGGATGCGCCCACGAAAGAGTGGACATGCGCCAAAGTGCAATATTCAGCGGCAGCGGATGCGTAGTACAAAACCCAATGCGCCGCAGTGCAACAGTAATGAATGCATGCTCAAGTGCAGGGGGCGGAACCAGGAATAATGTGCGCAGTGCGATATTCAGCAGCAGGCGACATGTGCAATAGCGGAGCAAGCGGAAGTTGCGCGAAAGCGGATATGAGCGAATATAAAAGGGAGCAAGTGAGGGGAGGATGATTGTGCTACAGAGGAGCCATAGCGGGGGAGTGTGGAGACAGAGTGGCAGGGAGGCAAGCAAAGAAGCAGGGGGCAGGTGTGGACAGGAAGTGGATGAGGGGCAACTAGAGGTGTGTGTGATTGAGTGAGTGAGTGAGAGTGGGTGTGCATGTGTGTGTGTGTGAAGGCCAAAGCATGCCACAGAGGAAGGAGGGCAGTGGGGTGGAGGCAGATCACACAGTGGTGAAGTGCCAGGAGTGCACCCGGTGCAGGGGCAGTACCAGCAGCACAGAGCCGGGGGGGGGACCAGGTAGACAGCCGCCTGGGGGGGGAACACCAACCAGGGACATGGCCAGTGCCACCATCCAGATGGAGGTGGTAATGAGGGGTGTGAGGAGGTAGGCAGCAGGGAGACATGGCCGTGGAAGGGCCCGGCAGTGGTATGCCCAGAACAGGCTGTACCATGCCCACATCACCTTCGAGCTGTACAGTGACATCGAGATCGTGGGCCATTACCACCTGAACTGGGCTATTCTGAGGTGGCTCTGTGAGCTGAGCAGTGAGGAGATGCAGGCACCCACACGACGGAGCCATGCGCTGTCCGTGGAGACAAAGATCACAGCTGTCATGTGCCTGCTCACCACGGGCACCTTCCAGAGACCAACAGGGGACACGACAGGCATAACCCAGTTGGCCGCGTCATGCCTACTCACACAATTCCTCAGTGTACTGCTGCCACATGCTGTGGCATACATCCATTCCCCCAGCACACAGGCGGAGCACACAGCAAACATGCAGGAGTTCCACAGGGTAGCATGCTTGCCTGGCATGCTTGGAGCCACAGACTGCACCCATGTTGGCATCCCGCATGCCACCTGGCCTGGAGGGGGCAGATTTTTCAACCGCAAGGGATACCCGAGTGTCAACTGCCAGGCCGTGTGCGATGCCAGGGGGCGCATAATCAATGTCTGTGCCACGCACCCTGGGGGAGCACACAATGCCTTCATCTGGCACCAGTCTGCACTGTGCCATAGGTTCGAGAGTGGGGACATCCCCAATGGCCATCTGGAAGGTGAGTACGCAGTGCACGCTGGACAATGGGTGCAGATGGGGGGGGTATGGGCAGGGGTGCCATGGGGAATGGCCTATAAGGCCAGTGGCACAGTGCCGCAGACCACCATGATAACGATACCTCTCTACACACAGGTGACAGTGGGTACCTGCCGCAGACCTGGCTGCTCACACCATACCAACGCCCCTCGACCCCAGCGCAGCAACAGTACAATGAGGCACATGCCACAACATGGAATATCATTGAGCGGGTGTTCAGGCTGCTGAAGGCATAGTTCCGTTGCCTGCACACGTCAGGCGGTGCCCTACAGTACAGCCCCTCAAAGGCCTGCGGGCTATTCCTGTCCTGCTGTATCCTGCACAACATGGCCACCGACTGTGGGATAGCCATTGAGGTTGAGGAGGGGGACAGCGGTGGGGATGATGAGGACACCGGTCCAGCTGGTGTTAGGCAGCCACCCACTGGGCGAAGGGATCCCCGGCTGGCCCGGATGGCCCAGCAGTACCAGGACACCATTGCAGAGGAGCACTTTGGACTACACAGGTAGGTCAACAGGGCCACGTGCAAGCACCAGGGGCAAGGGCACAGCCCACAGACAAGCAGTGGTGGACACCAGGGAACGGCGGTGGCAGGGGCATGGTAATGGGCAGGGCTACACGTGGCATGCACACACAGGCACACACACACCCCTACCCATGCCCACAGGGCCACATGCACACCAACCCATACAGGCCCCCCCCCACACCCACACAGGTCCCAACACAACCACACCCAGTGGCTGGCACTGTGTGTGCCTCAGATGCTGGGCACCATTGCACAGTGGCAGACAGTGCTACGCTGGCATCATCATGCACATGCCACAGTGGCCAGCAGCCGGGAGGGTGTGCACAGGGACCATGTGAGTGCAGGACAGGGCACCACACCAATGCGACGTACACAGAACACCACAGTGCACACTGGGCAGCGGCAGACAGTGGCCGTGGAGGAGGAAGGGTCAGTCATGCGGCACAGCAGCACGGCCACCATGGATGCGTGGGTGGCCCCGCCGAGACCTGTCAGCTGTAACAGGCTGACCAGTGGCCTCATAAGGTGGCACCGATGGGCCCCCAGGGGTGAGGCTGTGTGAACGCGACCGTGTTCACGCAGGTGTCTGCAGGCCACCAAACATGCCCGCACCAGGCGTGCTTGATATGCCCACAGCCAAACCCGGCGTCGACATGGCAGGGGTTGCCTGACGCCGAGAACGGGGGGGTGGACATTGCACTCTGTGGCGTGTGCGGTGGCCGGGCACACAGCCAGTCTGCCAGTGTAGCCGCGACAGTCGCCATCGCAGAGGTGTGCCTGTCGATGGCTGCAGTCACATTCGCCCACTGTTAAGCTGCTCCTCTGCCTGGCGCAGCTCTGCACAGAGTGCATCCACTGCCACCATGAGCCACACCTGCTAATCCACAGAGGCCTGGAGTAGACGGCTGTGGTCATCCAAGGGGTCGTATGCATGGCCACCATGCTAGCCCTCGTGATGTTCCTGGCTCTGCTGCACAGCACCTCTCAACAGTGGGCGCTGCATGGCAGTGCCTTCCTGGGGTACATCCTCACGCAGTGCACTGCTGCTGCCACCCCCCGCCCCCATCTTCACGTCAACACAGTCCAGCTGCTGACTGCCGGGCACCACCAGCGTGGCTGCAGCAGCACCAACAGCCCCACTACCGTGTCCACACACCAGTGCTGCCCCACTTGATCCCGCAGACATGGCCAGGACAAGGGCTGTTGGGCAGGCAACCACGCCAGTGCTGCCTGCACTGCTGCCTGCGCAGATTCCATTCGTGGGATCCCCCTGTGACCCGCCAACATCACTGTCCAGGATGTGCATCACGTCATCATCGGTACTGGAGTTGGCCCCGATCTGTGTCTCAACACACAGGACACCGTGACTGGCGTCATGCTAGAACACAGCCAGGGCATCACCTGCACCTGCACCACAGGCATCAGTCTGGACAGCTGTGCAGGGCTGTAGGCGGTCAGTCCCTTGGACACCTGTGGAGCTGGATGGGCTCTCCACTGGTTCCAGGGCCGCCCCCTCGGTGGACACACCCACCACCGCTGCCCCATGCAGACGCTCAGGAGCTGCAAAGGAACACAGTACCGTTAGTGGTTTTGCCTGGCCCTGGAGCCTGCCCCCCCTGTCTCCCACACACTGCCAGCACCGGTCCTACCATGTAGTGATGGGTTGCCGCCTGTCTGGAAGCCTCTGCCGGGAACACCTTCAATGGCACAACGCTGCATGCTGCCGGCCACCTGCTCCTCCAGTAGCATCAGGCGGGGCACATCCTGCTGGCCCCCACCAGTGGCTGCATGCATTGCCCTGATGGCAGCCGCCTTGTCCTTTATCTGCCTCCTGTCCATGCCAACCTTCTTCTTGCACTCCTGCTCGGAACGCTGGTGGCTGCTCTGCTGGTTGACGGCACATGGCACCTTGCCCCACGCCGCCGCACGGGCCTGTGGTGTGCCCCTCTGTCCACTGAGCAGTGGCTCCCTGTCGAGGTAGGCCTCAAACAGGGCATCTTATTCCACCCTGATGGAGTTGGGCCTCCGCTTCCGCACCCTCCCCTGCTCCTCATCATCCTCGCGTTCAGTCATGCTTGTGCCTGGGGGGATGGACAGGTGTTACCATGGACTGTGCAGTGCCATACAGCCCTCCCAGACCACTGTCCCCACATCTCCACAGCATGGCACCTACCTCCAAAGGTTGCAATACCGAATCCATGGCCTGTGCATTTCCATGTCGCTTTTATAGCGCATCGCATGCAAATGAGGGCATGTGCAACTGTAACGGGATGCAAATGCAGTGGAAGTGCTGTGGAATGGCTTATGAGCTGATCTACATAACCTGGCTGAATATCATGCGGATGCGCCTTGCGCAATAGTGTTGAGCATGCTCAGGCTGTGGCGCACCACTGTGACATTAGCACCACACCACGCATGTGCATGGTGCTGATGTGTATGCTAGTGGCGCAGTACACGCACTGTGCACGGGAGGCAGTACAGTGCACTGCCACTACGGTGCCTGTGGCGCTTGTGCGCAATATATCTGAAGGGGCACACGTGCCATGGGGCGCTGTGGGCGCCATGGCGCCTTGGCACGGTAGGCCACTGCATGGCATCACACACATGCACCCTACCACATTCCATGCAGGGGCCTCCCAATAGCGCAGTTGTGCTCCGTGCGAGGACAGACTCTTGACCCTGCGGCTACCCCTTGCCCTCTAGGCACCATGCGGCTGCATGGCTGCCCCCCATTGCGCAGTCCGGTGCCAGCACGATTGCGAATGGCAGCGCAGTACCGCGCTGCATCCGCACGTGGGGCACATGCGCTACTGGGCACCATTTTGAGCTCAGCAGAGGCTGCATGATGCCGTGCACCAGAGCCCCTGTTTGGAGTGCCGTTGACCTGGCAAACCTGGTGGCTCTTGTGGAGCCTGGAGTGCCGTTGAGCTGGCGAACCTGGTGGCTCTTGTGGAGCCCCATGCAGGTGTCCTGTTTGGGCAGGTGCCCCTCCTGAGGCCACGCACTGAGGTGTGGCAGGAGGTAGCCGAAGGTCTTGAGGAGGCCACTGGGAGCAGTAGAACTGGGGAGCAGTGTCGCCACCACTACGGGAACCTCCAGCGGTGTCACACCAACCCCCTGGGGTGACTGCAGGTGCGTGCCTGGCAGGGAGCCATGCCACAGCCAGGTAGGTTCTCCTTCACCATCACTAGTCATATCCGTCTGTCCTAGTGGCACAGTGTTCAGCAGGCCATGCTGCTGGGGGTTGGGGGGAACAGCACCTGTGTTGTCGGTTGTGGGGCGTGCATCGTGTCCACCCTGCACCACCATGGCCCAGATAGGCTGTGCGGGCATGCGCACTGGTGAGGGGGGCTATGGGTCAGACGTGTACTGATGAGCCTCTCTCCATGTTTCCCCACTAGGCCCGAAGGACTGCCATAGGGCCCGGATGGCCCAGGAGCGTCGAGGGCAGGACAACGCCGGAGGTGTGGCCATGCAGGCAGGGCACAGTGGTGGTGCTGGGGGTCAGCAGCACTCTGCTGACTGGGACGCAGGTGGGTACCATGATTCCCCTTACACCTGTGCATGGTGGGTTGCAGGGGTGGTGGTGGGGCATGGCTCCTCTGCTTATGGCCCTTACAGCCGTGCACATCCCGCAATGCCCTCTGCACTGTCCTGTGGGACTGCACATGTGAGTGGATGTCGCAGGTGAGCTGTGGGTGCACTCGGCACCTGGCTGTGCCACTGCCTTCCCACTGCATTGTCATGATGTCGGATGGCCAAGATGGTGCTGTGCGGTGCATGGGCGGTGGTGGTGTGCAGCGGGTCACATGGCTGCGGGAGCCCGAGTAGGTGGATCATGTGGGCGCACCCACTGTGGGTGATCGCATGCCATCCCAGGGGCACAGGCCGCTGATGTACGCCATACACATTGAGTGGGCTGCGTTTGTCTGGCCAGTCACTCATATTGATTCTGCTCCCTAGGTGGACCGCGCTGGTCGGCCATGGAGTGGACCCTCCAGGAGATCCTGCAGGTCACCCAGGCCGAGCTGCAGCTGCTGGAGAGGATAGACAGGGGTGACCGTCAGTGGCAGCGCAGGCACCACAGGGAGGACAGAGAGGACCGGGGCCGCCAGTAGGGCCTGCAGCACATTAACACATTCCATCCTTCCCCGGACTGTACCCCACACCCCCATGTCCCCACCTTTGCCTCTCCCATTGTCCCCTGCCCTTTCCCCACCCCCCTTGTTGCATTCTTGCACATCCCCTCACCCATTGTGTGTATGTGTGTGTATATATATATATATATATATGTACATAGTTTACATTGCTGTTGTGTTGTTTCGTAATATATACTTTTACATCTATGTCCGTGTCGGTCTCTAAATTTACAGCAGGCACATGGAGCCTTGCTACAGTGGTGTGCATGGCTACTGTGGGGTGGTGCTGGCCTGGCCGTGGGTGTATCTGGCAGGGCTCCTCCACTGGTGTGGGTGGGGGCCATGGGCTCTGTCCGGGGAATGTGTGGTATGCCCTGTGCACTGTTTGCCTGTGTGCAGCAGGCTGTGGTGCATGTGCCATGTCCCAGCTGGCCCTGTCGGTGTGTGCCATGCCTGTGCGGCTGTGCCCTTTGCTGCTACACCACCACCTCGTGTGACTGTGGTACATACAGTTGTGCCAACCCCACCACCGCATGCATGGCTGCTGGCGTGACTTCAGTGGCAGTCCATACCTGCCACCTTCCAGGCGTGGCACCCTGACAGCTGGCATCCCGACCCCTGGACTACTGAACGTCTGTCCCTGTTGCCACTGTGGGCGGTGCTATTGTAGGCCCCCTCCATGTAGTCCATGGTGACTGGGGTAGTGCCTGTGGTGTGGTGTTTGTCACGTGGGGTCCTGCTACATGCGGGCGGTGGCCTGGATCATGGTGCGAATGCCACATGGCAGGCCCACCGGCACCATGGTGGTGTACAGGACGAAAGTACATGACACCATGGGCCTCACGATGGCAGCGTCTGTTGCACCGCTTTGTGTGGCTGTTTGCCGGACTACCCATGGGACTGGGTTGGGGGGCACTGTGTGTGCCCTGTGTTGCCTCCTGTGTGGCGCATGCCTCCATGCACCACAGGAGGGTGCTGTGGTGTCAGGTGGGGCCAGTGCTGGGACCGGGTGTATGCATGGATGGCGGACCGTGCTCAGGTCCTGTGTTCGGAGTGTCTTCCTGCTGGTGGTGGCGTCTGGGGTGTGCCATGTCACGTGCGGGGTCCCTCGGGTACTGGTGCCAGGTCACCCAGCTTGCTGTGCCTCTGTGGGGCCATGCAGGGGGGCCTTGTATGGGTTGTGGTGGCATTAGTGGATGGTGTCACCGCATGCGGTGGGTGGTCACGGTGGGGATGTGGTACATGTGCATGGCGCCCTGGGGCAACAGGAATGCATTGTCACAGTGGTGGTGGAATGCCTTCAGTACCATGCACTGTTTGGTCATGCTGCTGGGCTAGGTGTCTCGGGCTCACTGTACTGGGGGTGGTTGGCATTGGTGTGGTGCCGTGGCATGGGTGGGGCCTGGCCATCCTTGTGTTCCGGTCTCTGTAGGCTGGGGGACAGTGCAGGGGCACCTTGCCCAGTGGATGGGGACTACTGGCCCACGTCTGCTGTTGGTTCAGCACCGGAGTTCATGGGCCAGTGGTCCATCCTGCACACATCTGATTGTGTAGCTCATGGGGGCCTTGCCCTGGCGGTGGGGCTGGGGGGGTTGGTCTGTCTGTCCTGGTGCATGCTCCTCGGTGCATGGCGCATCCATGGCTGCTGCACAGCTGCTTCCTGTTTTTGTCCCTGCGCATCCCTAGTGGTGCTATTGCTTATCTTCCCTGCTCCATTGCGCATCCCTCGTTGCGCTATGGTGCATCGGGTGTGATATTCAGCCATGTTGCGCAGGCGCACCTTGCCCTGTGCATGGTTTGAATATTGTGCCCGTTGCGCCATGGCGCACTGGCCTTGCACCTGCTCCCTCTATTGCGCATCTTTTTGGCATAGTCTGAATATCCCACCCACAGTGTATAATGGTTTATACATAATATTTATTATTGCACACACAAAACAAAGCTGAAATTTTACATTTTCATTTCTATATTTGCCATTGATCTGTAAGAATCATATACCGCAAGAATATCAGAAATTTATACCAAGTTAACTACGGCAAACTTAAACAAGAATCTATGCAGACTCGGCGAGATGGCAGATTTTGCCACATCCTTTGCCAACTGCAAAGATACCATTAAAATGAATATACTGCCCAGACTTTTATTTCTGTTCCAATCTCTACCTTTGAGTATTCCCAGGAAAGACTGGATGGAGCTAGATAGGGTCCTAAAGAAATTTATTTGGAAAGGGGGGAAAAAAACATCTAAGTTGGGACCTGTTACAAATGAGGAAGCAACAGGGAGGTATGGGGCTCAAGGGATATTATGAAGTAGTTCAGCTTAATCATTAGTGATCCTAGTGGGTGATAAAGGGGAGGTGGCATGGGTACAGATAGAAAACAGTTCTGATCGCTCATAAGAAAGATATTAGCCAACGTATGAACAGATGGATGACGTACACAATTAGTGTATTGGGGGCAGTCAAGCAAAATACTGGGTACCATGAACAGACGGGTCTCCTGAATCCCTATAAGATGGCACCCGACTTTAATCCAGACAGGACAGACCCAACCTATAAAAGGTGGGAAAACCTAGGGTTAAAATACTTTCACCAAATGGTGGTGGTGGTGGTGGGGGGGGAGGTGGGGTCATGAGTTTTGCGCAAATACAGCAGAAATGTCACCTATGCAGGACAGATTGCTTTAAATATCTGGAGGCAAGCTTGTTCATAAATTAAAGGGAAACACTAGCAGAACTGCAGACACCACACCATCCACTGTTAAAGTGTAGGCAGCTTTGCAGCGCGTAGACCACAGGGGACTGATATCACACTTTAATGCTGAGATAAGCAGGAGATGGGCTTGGTCGCAGTGGACAAGATTCACAAAAAGTGGGAAATGGAGTTGGGAACAGACATACTACCAAAAAATGGTAGTCCTTATGGGAATCAGTACATAGGGAATTCCGCTGGCAAGTCCGTACCAGATATTTTCTCATCCAGACGGGACAAAACACATAGGGACAAGCGACACAGACAATGTTGGTGGAAGTGTGGAGAAAGGTACACTTCTGCACATCTTTTAGGAGTGCAAAAGGCATCAGGACTTCTAGAGGGAGGTCAATCAGCACATTAGCAAGCATCTCGGCCTCAGAGTCACCATCACAGCCAAAAACGTAGTCCTGGGTTTATCTCCCAGGGGAGCAAAGAAAGGCAATAGTAAATACATGTTTAACATTGGGACAGTGGCTGCTCTTATAATAATGCAGAACTGGCTAACAGATAATAAAATCTGACAGAGGGCTGGATTGCAAACACTAAGAAAAAATTACCACAGTAATCTTGTTTCTTCTAATGGAGTTGTGCTGTATTCTGACTATATGCAGTTAGCCTCTGCATTCGAACTGCTCCGGAGATGAAAGAGTTAACTCTATGCACTAGTATTGAACGTTGAGCTCGAGCTCAGTTTTCAAACCACTGTCCCTGGTTCATTCTATGCAACTGCCAGATTCTTACGAGCACTAAAATAGTGGTAACTAAACTATCCTAATAAACTAAATATAATAATAATAATAATAACAATAATAGTCCAATGACTAATAACCCATAAGTGGGCATAAAAAGAAGACTCAAGTCAAAGATGCCCAGTAGAAAAAGAACACCCCAGAGGTGTAGCACTTAGAGGAGCACAGCTGGGATGCAGTGTCAGCCCCTCAGGTTCTGTTCAGGGAGGCAGGGAGGGAGGTCAGAATACAGCAAGACTTCATTAGAAGAAACAAGATTACTGTGGTAATTTTTTCTTCAAACATCATGAAGTCTGCTGGCCCGGTGGCGCTGAGGGTTGAGGCACTGGACGCCATACCTCGCACCATGCCGGCAACCCGAGTTCGGGAATGGACTCGGGTTGCTGGAGGCCTGGCAGGGAGAGGAAGGATTGAGCATCCTACGACTGCTCTCCTTCTCTGGGGGTGGGTACAGGTCATGCACCGCGCTGCAGCAGCAACTGGCGGAGGCCAGCCGCACTAGAGTTGTGTGCAGAGCTACAGCGGGGGGGGTGCACGGCGGGCGTCAGCACGGATGTGCTTGGATGCCATAGCATGTCCAGCTCCCCTGGGGGAAAAAAGAAAAACGGAAAATGGTGGGGCGATCTCGCGGCTGATGGCTATACCCTGCACCCCCGAGCACAAGAGGTGTCTTGTCCGGGGGGGGGCCAACCCCTGTGGCATGGGGCGATTATCCGCGTGCCAGACCTGGCTTGGGGACACGGGTGCCGGTGGCCAGAAGTCATGGGCCCACTTCGCAGGGGGATAAAGTATGAAATGTTAAAGAAAACAACATGAAGTCTTGCTGTATTCTGACTATATGCAGACTACCAAGCAGTGCCCCCTTGGAGGTGGGCACAGAACCTACTTATGGAACAGGCTCTGCAGAACTGCTGTGCCAAACCTGGTATCACTCCTGGCCTGGGTGTCCGGGCAGTAGTGCTTAGTGAATGTGTGAACAGTTTTCCAGGTAGCTGCTTTGCAAGTTTCGAGCACGGGGATATCCCTGGCTGCTGCTATAGAAGCAGCTGTCCCCCTGGTGGAGGGGGCCCTCAAGCCCACTGGTGGCTCTTTTCCCAGTTTGCTATAGCAGAACTGGATGCAAGACACAATCCACTGAGCAATGGTCCTCTTGGTGGCTGGCTTTCCCTCACCCACTTCTCCATAGATGAGGAACAACTGAGTGCACTCATTCCTATGTGTCTTTATCTGATCCAGATAATAGCCCTCTTAACATCAAAGCTATGTAGTCTATGTTCTCTTGAACTAGAATGTTCAGTGAAGAAAACAGGTAATGTCATGGATTGATTCAGGTGAAAGTCAGAGACCACCTTTGGAAGAAATTTCCTGTTTGTCCAAAGGATGACCTTGTCCCTGTGGAGTGTTATGTAGTTAGGCTCCACTGACAAGACCTGTAGCTCACTAATCCTCCATGCAGAGGTTATGGCTACTAGGAAGATGGTTTTCCATGTCAGGTCCTTAAGTTCAGCAGAGGACATGGGTTCAAATGGGGGCTGCATTAGCTGTGCTATGCAGATATTCAAATCCCAAGAAGGGGTTGGCTCCCTGTGAGGAGGGTGTAGGTGGAGCAACCCTTTAAAGAACCTTTTGAAGATGGCATGAGAAGCCAGGGAAGTGCCCTTCCCTGCCGAGAGATAGGCAGAGAAAGCTGCCAAATTCACCTTCAGGGTAGAAAGCCAAAGGCCTAAGGAACGAAGGTGAGCTAAATAGTCCAGCAGCACTGCCAACCCAGCTGACCTTGGATCTACCTCCTTCTGTGCACACCAAATAGTGAATCTCTTCCATTTGGATGTGTAAGTCTTTCTGGTGGCAGGTTTCTTGGAAACCTTCAAGATATCTAAGACCCCTTTAGAGAGATGCAAGCCTGCATACTCTAGGTCCTCAAGAGCCAGGCCCTGAGTCTGAGGGATCTGAGGTTGGAGTACAGGATCCTGCCTTGCGAGGAGGTCAAAAGATTGTGTCTCCGGGGGCAAATCAGGCTGGTCACTGCCAGAGACATCAATATGGGGTACCATGGTTGTCTGGCCCAATCTGGAGAAATCAGGATCATCTCTGATGGCTGGCTCCTGAGCTTGATCAGAACCCTGAGAATCAGAGGGAATGATGGAAAGGCATACAGTAACTTGCCTGTCTAGTCCAGCATAAGTGCATCCAGAGGCACCAAATCCTGAACTGGGGGTCTACAACAGTATTGGGGTGGCTGATGATTATTTGTGGCTGCAAACAGGTCTATCTCTGGTGTGCCCCCATCTCCTGAAGACTACACGCAGCATTTCCTTGTTCAGATACCGCTCATGATGAGTCTGGTTTATTCTGTTGAGGGCATCTGCCAGTACATTGTCCTTGCCTGGTAGGTGCACAGCTGAAATGGAGGTCTTGAGAGAGTAAACTAGACTCCAAATGTTCATTGCTCCATGTAAAAGGCATAAGACTTGGTCCCTCTCTGCTTGTTGATGTACACATGGTGGTGGTGTTGTCTGTCCTGATCTGAATCACCTTCCCCTGTACCATTGCCATAACTGACTGAAGTGCCAGTAGCAATGCCCTCAGCTCCAGTAAATTGATGTGGAGAAGGAACTCCTGTTGAGTCCATAATCCATGTGTAGTGTGGTCTCCTAGATGGGCTCCCCACCCCAGTAGGGAAGCATCTGTTAGGACTACTGTGGGAGACTGTTGGAGGAAAGGGACACCCTCCCTGAGGTTGTCCCTGTCCTTCCGCCACTGTAACACTGGTAACAAGTTGGCTGTCACTGGGACCAGCTTGAACAAGTGATCCCTTCTCTGGGTCCAGTGAGACCTGAGGTGAAACTTGACATCTCTCATCTGAAATCTTGCGCCTGGAACCACTGCTGTGGATGCTGCCATCTGGCTGGCCCAGGAACTGAAGAAAGGGTCTCGCAGGGTGAGACACATGTAAGTGAAAAGAGTCTGCCAGTTGTATTAGTCTGCCCGCTCTTCCATCTGGCAAGAATGCTTTTGTCTGAACCATGTCCAGTTCTGCCCCTATGAATTCCAGGACCTGAACCAGTTCTAACACTAACTTTTTTAAGTTTAGCAGTAACCCTAGAGATATCAAGGTATACTGTACCAATGCCAAGGCCTCCTTTACCTGCATAGGGGACTGCCCCATGACTAGCCAGTCATCCAGGTAAGGAAAAACAGCCATTCTCTGCCTCTTTAGGTGTGCTATGACCACCGCTAAGCATTTTGTGAATGCTCTGGCAGCCGAAAAAAGGCCAAAGGGCATTGCTCTGAACTAGCAGTGGCCTGAGGACAATTCGAACCTTAGATATTTTCTGTGAGAATACCTGATTGGTATGTGGAAATAGACGTCCTTGAGATCCAAGGAGCCCAGCCAATCTCATTGCCTGAGGGTAGGGAGAATCATGGCAAGAGTCACCATCTTGGACTTAGGTTTTTTCGAGAAACTCAGAGCAAGGCCCTGGCTCACTACTTCCAAGACCCACTTGTCTGTGGTAATGACTTGCCAAGCCTTGAAGTAGGGAGCCAGCCTGCCAGTATGGCAGCCAATGGGGAGGCAGCCCTGACTGACACATCAGGGTGTCTGCTTAGCAGGGGTCTTGGGTTGGGAGGTGGAAGCTGCCCTATTTACTCCTCTCCTACCTCTACCCCTGAAGTACCCTTTAGGCTGCTGATAGGCTGGGAATGCCTGGGCCTAGTAGAAAGGCCTCTGAAAGGGCCTACCTCTGCCAGGCCTAGTCTGCAGCTACTGTGGAGTTGCAGCTTTCTCCTTGGCCACTGCAATCCTATAAGTTACTCTGTACTCATCCATCTTTTTCATGTACTCCTCTGTCTGCTCCCCAAACAGAGAGTTCTGGATGACAGGGAAATCCATAGCCTTTGATTGTGTATCCTGGGAAACGGTGGTACACCTAAGCCAGGCGAACCTTCTCATGGACACTGAGGTAGCCATGATGCCGGAGGATACATCATTAGAGTCTACAGCTGACTGGAACTGAACCTTAGAGGCTTCTAGAACCAAAAAATATAATGACCGGTTTGATAAAAACCGTCAAGAACTACGATGAACCATGAAAAGTGAGTAGAAATCTCCGGAGTGACTTCATAGGCAGGTGGAGTAAAGAATCTGGCGGTTGCATAGAATGAACCAGGGACAGTGGTTTGAAAGCCAAGCTCGAGCTCAACATGCTATGCTAGTGCATAGAGTTAACGCTTTCATCTCCGGAGCAGTTCGAATGCAGGGGCTAACTGCATATGGTCAGAATACAGCAAATGTTGTTTGAAGAAAGTAAAAGCCACTGACTATATCATAGCCCAGCTCCACCATTGATTATATCATAGCCCAGCTCCACCTACAAGACAAATTCACAACCATATGACTTCCCTTTGAACACTTAGTAGAGGAGATGGAAGGCACCTCCATCCTGATCAGAGTCCTAGTCTAGGTAGATACCAGCATCATTTACCTAGTATTTGCTAATCCTAAGGTTCATGAGGAGTAGCCAGAGGGAAGGGGGAAGGTGTTTATGGTTTTAGCAAATAAAACTGACAGTTACACCGGTTTCTTAAAATATCCTGTCTGGATGAATGACTCTAAAGAGCTTTTTTCTTTTCCACCCCTAGGGCACGATGTGTGTAAGCTCTCAGGCGGTGTGGGGCATTCGCTGTGGTAAGTAATCAATTTCACTCTATTGGGATGGTTTGGTATGCACGCCTCTAAGGAAGGGGAGGTAAGATTAAGGGATTTACCCATTCTTAATGCATGCTCAGAAGACAGTAAATTAGATAACATTAATACAGGCCTCCATTCACGAACATTGCAATTTACTCCCCAAATGGACGCAATGGCGGTTGGGCAGGTGTGCGCCTGTGGAGGTGCGCAAATCACATGATATTCACAAACGCCCCTACATGCGGATGGTGTGGTGCATAGGCGAACACTGAAGTGTGCAGAGCAAGGCATACAAGGTACCGCTGGAGTCAGGAACGCACTTTGACCATGCCATATATGGCAATCCGCACTGGTAGGAACATACGGCACCCTGATGTGCCAATATGTACGTGCATGTGGGGTTGACAAACTGGCAACAGTGCTAAGTAACATACAGGGCTTGAGCCATGGATGGCAGGCCAGCAATGTGATGTCCACGCTGATGTTCCATGGCCCACTGGTGTAGGTGTGGCCATAGACCAGACATGCACTAGTCTATGGACCTGTCCAGTCTGGGCACCGTAGGTGTGTGCAGGGATGGGATGTGCACTGCATGGTACCAGTGGCCAGTACTGTCCACTGTCTTACCCATGCACCCAGACCCTGGGCATGTCATCACCACAGTGCATACCATGGCTCAAAGTCCCTGGCCTGCATGCATATAAGATGGACCCTGCCATGTTAACCACTTTGAACGGACCCATCTGTGATTGGGTGGTAGAGCGACTCATGCCCAGGTGTGTGCCATACTCCATCAGTATACAGGGAGTGTCGCCACCCTCCTCTGTTCCCTGCCTGTGCTTGGTCTGCGTGCCCAGTGTGGATGTGGCATGCATGAGGACACAGCAGACTCATGCTGCCAGGCAGATATCTTCAGTGCGAGCAGGGAGATGAATGCAGCCAGGATTCAGGAGCCATACAGTGGCCACCGTCCCAACACAGTAAACAGCTGACCATCCCCTTCGGGTGGCAGTTCATAGATCATGGGGTGAGCCCAATACTGCAAGCACCACGGATGAGAAACAGAGCTGTGCCTGCAGTGTAGACCTATCGGTGATTACCACGCCCAACATAGGACTGGTTAGGGCAGTAAGGAATAGTGCCTGCGGTATAGGTCCAGCGATGAGGCTGTGCATAAGGGGGGGACCAAGGGACACAAAGGGATCAGTATGTCCACCACACCCAGCATGCCACACAGAGGTGACATAAGGATAGGGTGCCGACTATATCCACCTCAACGGGAGGTCACTGTGCAGGTACAAAGTATAGTGCTCAGTGGAATGTGTGTAAGCCATAACAGACAGCTATGCATGCTTATGTGAATCATCAGCAGCCCTGTCCTGCTAATGATATAGTATGGAGCAGATGTTGTGTAGGTGTATTAAGGCAGGGTATGACACACAATGGGATGGGAACTAACCTGCATGTCTTGTTCACAGGGTGCCAACATGGTTGGGAGAGGAGACTCATGAGACATGACGGTATCCCTGGTAATGCTGGAGTGGCTGACACTGAGGGGTTCAAAGCAAGTACCGAGCCTGCCACCCAAGTACAGGCCTGCTGCGATGTGTGTAGCCACTGGGACCCTGATGTCATGACAAGAAGCATATGCAAGAGCGGCTGGAAAACTTCCTGGGAAACATCAAAGAAGTATCTGTGTCCAAGGCAGGTCCAGTTAGGGTACATGGGGCATTGGAGAGTGAAGACTAGAACCAGTGGCTCCTTGCAGCACAGGTGCTGTCTACATTGCCTCCGCCCCATCTGGGCCAACCACAATGGAACTGGTGTGGTGGCTACTGCCATGGAGTGGCACTGCACCAGGGCCTGCCCACCTGGAACAGCAGCTTGAAGGCCACATGAACACACAGGTGACACCTAATGCCTTGGTGGTGACAGCACAACCTGTGGTTGCCAGGACTGTCACGGTGGTACTGCCTGCTATGGGGCCATATAAGCAATCACAGGCCAGAAAACATGGTGCATCGAAGGCAGAAGATGTGTCATTGTAAGACTGCCAGAAGCAACAGCCACCACAGGTGGGGACGTGGACATTGCAAAGACCCACCTCATCCAGCATCAGAAGGGACAGTGGCTGCAGCCAGAACAGGCACGGCAGGGCCATATTTATTTATTTATTTTTATTTCATTTATTTCAGTTTGAAATTAATACCTTTGAGTCAAGGACTCATTTCCAAAGGTTCCACATCAATTGTTTAAAACAGACATATCAGTATAAAATACAGGGTTAAAAGTAAAAGGAACATTGAAGCATATATACAACCAGTAACAGAAAAAGTTTGGGGTATTACACATCAATTTAGTACTTAATTACACAAGCGTGATTCAAGGAAAGAGAAGGAGGGGGCTCAGCCAAAAGGCGGCATCGTCAGAGGAGGGGGAGAGTGTTCAGCCATGGGGAGAAATCATTAATTACAGGAGAGTAAGGGTAAGGGGGGATCCAGGGGAAGGTGATATTTAGTGGAGTGATAACTGAGGAAAGGGGTAGGTACTGGGAGACTGTAGGCTGAGGTATTACCACATTAGCACAGGCAAATACAGGTCATTTTGAGCCAAGGAAGGTTCTGAGCCCAGTTTTGAAAGTACTAATCTTTGGTGTCTCAGAGAGGTCAGTGGGTAGTTCATTGTACCACTTCAGTCCCTGATACAGGATGGAGTTCTGGGCAAGTTTCGTCCTTTTGAAGGGAATCATCATCCTGTCAGTGGCCATACTTCGGGGCGATTTCGTAAGGACAGCCAGCCTAGAGTAGCCTCCCAGTGTGGAAGACGACAGGCCCAGCAGCACCTTTTTTAGAAGCAGGCAGGTTGATATTGCCCTCAAAGGCTGAGTGGGAGCCACCTAGTGTCTTTGTAGAGCGTGCAGGTATGGGAGTCAAAGGCAACCCCCACAGTGAGTCGGCAGACTTTACTGAGGAGTGTGCTGATCCTGTTTAGGGCTGTTTTAGTGCTCGCCCCATAAACAGGCAATCCATAGTCTATGGTAGACAGTACTGAACTACTGGTGGCTAGTTTGAGAGCATCAGGAGTCATTGAGTGTCTATGATGGTAAAACACGCCCAGCTTGGCATTTGCAGTCTTGATAACAGAGTCTAAGTGGCTTGAGAAGGTGAGGGTATCATCAAACGTGATGCCGAGATATTTGAACTTGGTTACTTGGTCTAGAAACACACCCTTATGGTTATGTATCAGCAGTGACAGGTATTTCTTTTTGCTTTGGGAAGTGAAGAACATACTCTTAGTTTTTTTGACATTTAACAGTAGTTTGTTTTCTGTGAACCATGATTCAAGTTGAAGGAAGTTGCTTTGGAGATCTGTTGTGATGGAGTAGAGGTCTTTACCACAGACTGATATTACTGCATCAACTGTGCATGCTGAGCATACTGTAGGTGCAGAGTTGATGAAAAGGCTAAAGGGTAGAGGGACAAGGATTGACCCCTGTGGGACCCCAAGGGTCACCTCTTTAGCTGCAGACAGGGTATCTCCTATTTTGACTAGTTGTGTCCTGTTGGTGAGGTAGCTGCCAAACCAATTTACCGTCTCCAGGGATAGACCTGTGGATAGAAGGTGGCTTAGGAGGAGGTCGTGATTTACATAGTCAAAGGCCTTCATAAGGTCGATGAAGACCGAACCAACTGCATGCCCGTTGTCCAAGGCGTCATATAAGTGGGATGAGTAGTCCACTAGTGTGGTGAGTGTGGAGTGCTTTTTTCAGAAGTCATGCTGCTGTGAGCAGAGTATATTATGTTTCTCTAGGTATTCCGTAAGTTGCTCAGAGACCATTCTTTCGAGTACTTTAGATAGAGGATGGAGGATGGAGATGGGTCTATAGTTGGACGTTTGTGTCTTGTCCCGTGCTTTAAAGACAGTTGTGATGTTTGCTGACTTCCATAAATCTGGGAACACCCCCAATTTAAGAGAGGCATTGAAAACCATAGTAAGAGGACCAGAGAGTTTATTTATTTATTTGCTTTTGTTAACCAGGTAAGCACACTAGACATCCAAGTGCCTATTTTCACGTGCGACCCGGGAGAGTTACAGAGCACATATTACAGAGTCAAGGTAACATACAGGAGCCACAGGCTCCGACAAGTGGGTGGTACAGCTTATAGTACAACCGGCTTTAAAATAGACAGGTAAGCAGTATAGCAACAAGTCACATAACAGGAAGGATAACATCAAATGACTACACAAAAGAGAATAGCAACAAAATTTTTGCACGTACAGGTATGTATTTGCATGACATGAGCGCATTGTAATGAGAGAGAAATTGAAAGAAAAAATAAAGCAGAAACGGGCAGGTATAGATATGACAGGATACCCTCTCTAACAGGAGGGCAGTAATTGCCTTACGCTGGTTATCAGCAAGGATTTATAATCAGCCTGAGAAACTGCTCACAGTACAACTCCCTCAGGGAAACGGGGCGAGGGAGAGAAATACGCTGGGACTATGTGGTACATAGACAGGCAGAGGCAGATTTGAGGAAGCTCCATAGGGATGTTTTGAAGCTGGTGTGGGAGGGAGAGGCACAAATTAGGGTGGGAAGGGAATTTCATAGCCTTGGCGTGTGGACGGCGAAGGCCCAGTCACCTGTGCGGGTGCGGGTCTTAGGAACCAGGTGGACCTGAGCTGCACTGGATCTTAAGTGGTAGGCAGGGGTTGCATGTTTAAGGGGAAGGGCGAGTGCAGAGGGGATGGCCATTCTAACTATTTTATCAATGAAGTTGCCAAGGACAAAGGCATGGTGCTTTTTAGGTGGGAGCCACTCCAGCCGAGAGTAGAGCTCATAACGATGCGTAAGGTGAGGGGCAGAGAGAGCGAAGCGGCATATATTGTTATATGCAGTGTCCCATTTCACAAGGCTGGAGTTTGGAACAGGGGCAAAGGCTATGAGCCCATAACAAAGTGTGGGGAGTAGTATTCCCCTGGCGATGGCAAGCTGAGCGGCCAGGTTGAGGCAATCTTTGGCTCTGTAGGCAAGGCCAAGCTTGCCATTTGTGGCTTTACAAACATTCCAAAGATGCGCATTGAGGTCCAGTTGAGGATCCAGGGTAACTCCTAGGTACTTGATGAAGTCAATGACCGGCAGGAGGGAGCCAATTGCTCCATGGATAGTTAGAGGCACCGGGCAGGAAGATGTTTTGGCCACAGAGCCGAAGAGCATGGCCTGGGTCTTCTTCAGGTTAACGGTAAGGTTGTGGCCCTCAAGCCAGTTCTGGATTAGAATGAAGTCGGAGTTAAGCCAGGAGTTGATGATAGTGATGTCCTGCAAACTGGACAGTATGACGAGGTCATCTGCGTATAGGGTTAGATGCCCGTGGGTTGTGACGGAGGGCAGTTCATTGATGAACAGGGAAAACAAAATGGGTCCAAGGACGGATCCTTGGGGGACCCCACAGTTAACTAGGGAGAAGGCAGAGAGGGTGCGATTGAAGCAGGTGTATTGCTGCCTGCCCACAAGGTAGTTGGAGAACCAGGCTAGGGCATGGTGGGAGAATCCGAGGGAATGCAGAGTGGCATGGAGGAGGGAATGGTCGACCCAATCGAAGGCCTTAGAAAGATCAATGAAGATGGCACCTGTCATTTTGCCTTGGTCTGTCGCGGACCTGATCTCTGAGGTAACCACGGCAAGCGCAGTCGATGTACTGTGCCCTTTTCTGAAGCTATGCTGGGCATGGGAGAGAACAGCATGACCCTGGAGGTAGTGGGAGATTTGGGAAGCAACTGCCTTTTCAAGGAGCTTGCATGTAGCAGAGAGTTTGGCGATGGGGTGATAGTTATTAATATCTTTAGGGTCACCTTGTTTGTGAACAGGGACAACCTTGGCAACCTTCCATATATCATGGATGATTCCTGAGATAAGAGAAGTGTTAAAGATACGAGCGACCGGCAGGGTGAGGAGGGGGGCCCCTAAGCTAAGCAGCTTTGGTTCAAGGCTGTCGTGTTCACCCCCATGTGGTGGGAGAGACCAGCTAGGGGTTCCTGGGTCTCTCCAACTGAGATCCGTTTGAGGTAGAAGGGCGGTCGGGGGGGGGTTGCCCACTCAGTGGTTTAGTGGCCCTGAGTTGGGAGGAAGGGGGAGCAGACAGGTCTGAGAACATGTTGTTAAAGGCAGTGGCGATAGTTTGGGGGTTGTTACAGTTGGTCCCCCCGATATGCATGTCGGTGACCTGTTCCTTGTCAGATCCACTGACAAGGTTTTTTACGTTTAGCAAAAGCGCCGGGGGTTGTTGGCCGAGGCTAGCAGGGCTGATTTGCAGTACTCACTCTTGGTGGCACGTATGGCTCTCTTCTAGGAGTTTCTGAGTTGATGATATTCAATGAGGTCGTTGTTGTTCCGGGAGATCTTGTGTTTCACCCAACATTTGTCTCTCTGTTTCATGAGGGAGAACAGGCCTCCATGGACCCACTTCGAGACTGTACCTCGCATCCTTCTTTTTGTGAGGGGTGTGTGTCTTTGTTGTAAGGAAACAAATACATCAAGTAAGTGATCTAGGGCCGCATCATGGTCATTTGAGGCAGTGACCCTGGACCAGTCAACGTGTCATGGATCCTCAAGGTAGTCGCAGAGTATAAGTTTGGAATAATCCCTCATCTGGATCACTCTGCTGGGGACCTTGGGCGAGTTGGTCCCCCAGATGCAGAAGGTAGGGGAGTGATCTGAAATGGCATCAGGGAGTATCCCTGAGTGGACAATTCTATCCAGCCAGTTGCTCATAACCCAGTCTATGAGTGACCCTTTGTCCCCCCCGGGAGGACAGCCTTGTAGGTCCCGTGATGATCTGGCTGAGAGCAAGGCCTGAGAGAAGAGGCTCATACTGCTTGGTATTTGGCCCGAGCCAGTTGAGGTTTAGGTCCCCTAGGATTAGCAGCTTATTAGAGCCAACTTTATCCCTAAGTTGGTCAAGTAGTGAGGAGAGCCCTTGAGCACCCCCCTTTGCAGGGTTGTAGGCACAGGCAAGATGCACCTTTTTTGTGGACCCTAGTAGGAGGAGGGTGTGAAGGAACTCGCAGGCAGGGGATACAGGGGGAAAATGAGGAACTACAGACACATTGAGGTGCACCTTACAAAGTAGGAGCAAACACCCCCCCCCACGTTTACTGCCTGCCCTGTCGCGCTGGACTAGGCTGTAGCCTGGGAGGGCACAGGCGGAGTCAGGGATGCAAGGCTTCAGCCAAGTTTCCGTGATGACCATAATGTCAGGTTTGTAGTTGGCCTCCCAGGCCGTTAGTTCCGCAAAGTTTTGGAGGATGCTGCGGATGTTGAGGTGTGCTATTTTTAAACCTTTGGCAGTTAGCCAGGCTGAGGGGGGCTTGAAGGAGGACAGGGTGGTCGAGGGACCTTGACAGTTGGCTAAGGTTCTAGCCTGTGCATGTGGGCCCATGGCCCTAGCTTATGGAACAGCCGGTGGATGTGAAGAACCTGGCAGGGGAAGGATCCCTAACAGGAAGGAAATGCAGTAGGACTAGCCGGAGAAGGTATACAGCGGAGTCTTTACTTAGGGTGCAGTTACAAGATCGCACCCTGGTATCAGAGCAAGGGTGGAGAAAATTAATACCTCCCAGCTAGTCGGGTGACAGAGCGTGCCCTAAGTAATGGGAGTAATGAGTAGCAAGGCAAGGAGATAGGGCTGGGCTCTTTAGTATGAGTTATCAGGAGAGAGCTGGCAGAGAAGGGGGGGAGCAATGATTCGGTGGTAGGAGGACTTGTATCAAAGCTAGCACAGTTATAATTAGGTAGGTTAGCATGAATAAGCTTAAACGGCAGTTACCTAAGTGGATACCTCTAGTGGTGAATCCGTATAGGCTGCAGATGGCAAAGTGGACTGATTGGTTGTGGTGCCACGTGATATCAGGTATATAACTCAGTGACGACCATGGGTGGTGGTGGGGGCGGTGGGGCAGCCGACACAGCCAAACACTGCGCAACAGCTTCAAGTCCTCGGTGCAGCCTGCGTTGCAACCAACGAGCTGTCTCAATGCTTACAATTAATGCAAGGTTCTTTTAGTTCAAGTCGCAATACGAGAGGCTTTTTTTCAGGCTAGTTAAATGCACCTGCTGAGCACCATTGGCTGGCGCTGGCTCCTACGGGGATTTTAATTACCTTCAGTGCGTGTAGTAGCTGTTGGGGGTGGGGAGGCAGGAACTGCAGCCGTCTCGACCTCCGTGAAGGACCCTTGCTGGATCCGTGTAACCTTCGGAGAAATGAAGGCCAGGTGAGACTTTATATACTGAGCTGAGGGGAGGAGAATAACGGGGGGAGAGGGGAGAGGCAAGAGCAGAGTACTGCAATGGTCAGGCAAGAACAGCTAATAGGCAGGAAAATCTACCACTTACAACTGGCACTAAATTAATCACTTTACCCCCCGTTATTGAGGAGAAGATCAACCAGCTTCATGTCAAGCATATCCGCTCCCATCCTGGTCTTTCCAAGGGTCCCTTTAGTGTGTTTAATTGTTTCAGCCTTGGTGACACATCTAAAGTGAAATGGTGGTACCTTCATAGGTTTCATAGCTATACAGAGCTTTAAAAGGCCAGGTCCATATGCTCGCCATATTTTAAGAATATCCCATTAAACTATTATTTATTAAGCAATTATCCAAATCTTTCTTAAAGATTTCAGTATTACTACTAACAATTATTTCCACTGGTAGTTTATTCCAGATCCTATCCAGAAACAAATGATTTGATACCTTTTATTGGACCAACATGGATGTTACAGAAAAGAACAAAGTGCTCTAGCTTTCGAACCAACCAGGTCCTTCTTCAGAAGCTTTGTGGCAGTTTTTTCAAATATCCCATACTATTAACACCAGATTATATAGAAAAAGCAGAAATAATTCTCATTGATTTAATATACATTTAAAACATAATAGAAGATTAGTCATAGAAGCTAATTAACACCAGTATGCCTTTAACTGAGGAGCCTCAGAAGGGCAAGGTTATCAAGAATTCTCTACAGCGAGTTCTTGTCACATACATTTAAAAATGTCTCAGTATGCCAAGAAAGCATTCTAGTGATAAAAAAAAAAAAACTCGGAGTGGCATTCTCTCTAATACATGTAAGATGAGCTTACAACTTACATTCCAATTGTCCTGGTATATTAAAGGACAGATAATGAGAGACAAAATCCTGAAATTAGGTATAACTGCAAGTTGAAAACAAGCCTCAAATTAACCTACACATATAAACATGATGTATGAAAGTATCACTTGTAAGTGTAAGTGCCAAATAAAAAAATACTTGTCAAGGACCCCCAAGAAAACGAGACCATGAGCCTGATAAGTGCAGATTTCAACACAGAGTCTGTGTATAACAAAAATTTACAGAATCAGTCTAAGCAATCTAAATGAAAACCCAAAGGAATTACACCTTTTATGAACCCCCAAGTAAATGAGATATGCATCTTAATATGAGCAGTTAAAAATGTGACAGTGTGTAATCCAACCACTGACAACTAATAGAAGGAAATAAATGCACACTATATGTGAAAACTAAGTGTCCTAGCCACATAACAATTGCCCCATGCCACGCTCCACCCACACATATGTGTGTACATACACCACACCACACCCCCCCACACACACACACCCCTGACACCTCACACAACCAGAACACACAACAAATATAACAAACACATTCCACACACACCACACTACACCACGCACAACAAACAAAACACACACACACACCATACCCACAACACACAAAAACACAACACACACCAAACACACACATACGTACATACATCAGTATACACACACACACACACACACACACACACACACACACACACACACACTCAAACTCACTCACCACAGTGTTAAGGTGAGAAGTCAACAATGTAGATAACCATAAACTTACAAAATCAAAGGCCCGCTGAAGAACTTAAGTGTTTATGTCCATCTTTTAAAGTAAAGGTCTCAAATCATTTGTTTCTGGATCTGTTCTTAAAAGGACCATTACGGCACCTACAACATTTTATTGCATTCCAGATCCTAGGCACTCTTACTGTCAACCAGTGTTTCCTTTTATTTGAACAAAATCTGTTTTTATCTGAAGTGGGTGTGCTCTAGTATTATGATTATGATCCATGACTTCCAAATCAAGCTGTTCCCATAATACTGGATCATTTAGGGCCCTGTAAATTAAGCACATATTCCCCCTTAATCTTCTAAACTCCAGAGAGTATAACCCCAGTGTACTAAGCCTCTGGTTATAGTCCATCCCCTGTACTTCCTTAATTCTATGGGTAGCTCTTCTCTGGACCCTCTCAATCGAAGCTATATCCCTCTTTTTAAATGGGGACCACAACTGGGAGCAATATTCCAAATGTGGACGTACCAAAGATGTATATAATGGCAAAAGAACACCCCTATCTCTACTTTAATGTGTTTATTAATACAGTACTGTATGCTACCAGCCTTTTTTATTATCTGATTATAATGGGGTGTAAAATTCAGATTATTACTAATTTTTATCCCCAAATCACATTCCTCTGAGGTCTCCTTGAGTAATTTACCTCCCATATTATAATCGCAAAGGATATTGTATTTCCCCAAATGCATCACACTGCACTTATCCACATTGAAAAATGAACCATGATTGTGTGCCCAAACATCCAACTTGCTTAGGGCTGATTGTAATAAATCTGCATCCTTACTAAAGTTAACCACCCTACCTAGTCTGGTAACATCCACAAATTTTGAAAACCAAATATCAGGAGAGGCCTTCATTGTCCCGATATAGGCATTAAACAGGCAGGGGCCCAATACCGAACCTTGTGGCACTCCACTAGTCACTCTCTGCCAGTTGGAAAATTCCCCCCTTATACAAACTCTCTGACTCCTACCTGTCAACCAGGATTTTATCCAACAAATGATATTATGGTTAATTCCAATACTGACCAGAGTTTCTAGTAATTTGACATGGGTTACCTTGTCAAATGCTTTGGCAAAATCTAAGAAGATAACATCCACGGAACTACCCTCATTTAATGCCTGGTTTACTTTCCCATAAAATTCCAATAGATTTGTTTGACAGGACCTCCCCTTAACAAAGCCATGTTGTGCATAATCAACATTACTGGTCTTATATTGGTGCTTCACAATAAAATCCTTAATAAATCCTTCCAGTACCTTTCCCAGAACTTAGGTAAGGCTAACGGGTCTATAATTTTTAACCTCTTGTTTGGGGCCTTTCTTATATATAGGTATCACATTTACTTATTTCCAATCTTCAGGGACCTCTCTTTCAATTATTGATTTCTGAAATAATACTGTAACTGGACCAGCAAGTTGTTCAGCCAAATCCTTGAGTACTCTAGGATGTATTCCATCTGGGCCCTGTGCCTTATTCTAATCAAGTTTTTGCAGTCTTATCATAACTTCCTGCCTGTCCAAAATTACCCCTGGGTCATCATTGGGTGTACCACAATTAATACCCGTTACTGATTTACCCAGATTGAAAACTGAAGCAAAATATTTATTACTTAGTTCCGCCATACCTAAATTGTCAGCAACTAATTTCCCCTCAGCATCCAATAGAGGGCCTATCTTTTTTGATTCACCCTTTTTATTGTTAATATATTGATAAAAGGATTTATAATTGTCCTTAACCTTAGTAGCTAACATAATTTCATATTTTCTTTTTGCTACTTCTATACTTTTTTGGGTGGACTTTAAACACCTTTTATATAATGAGCCCAGCTAGCAGCATGGCCTCTTAATTTAGCACGTCTAAAGGTTTTATTTTTTGCCTTTATTTCTTTTTTGATTGCTGTTGTCATCCAAGGGGGGAGATGCTTTTTAGTTATATTTAATCCTGGGTGGTACAAATTCTTGAGTCAAGCTAATGATTTTAGTCTTAAGAATATCCCACATCTTAGATATTGATGCTCCTTTAAACTCTAATTCCCAGTTCCAATTTGCCAGATCTCTATGCATACCCATTATATTGGCCTTATCGTATCTATATATTATAGTGCTGCCAGAATTTTGACTCAATACCCCTATATAATCAAATCTTACCATTAAATGGTTGCTAGAGCCCAAAGGTGGCAGTACAAAGCAATTATTTATCTTATCTCCCACATTACTTAAAATCAAATCAAGAATATGGTTATCTCGAGTGTTTTCCCTTACATATTGTTCCAAACCACCCAGGCTAAGGGTATTTAGATATTCATTTTCTTTATTTGTTTTTGTTACAAGATTTACCCAATCTATACCTGGCAGATTAAAATCGCCCATTAGGACAACTTGCTTAAACTGTGATAAATGTAACTGCGATATATGCATAATAAAGTCCAACAAATTTGAATTATCTCTTGCTGTTATAGAGGGATTTCTATATACCAGGCCTAAATCTATTTTTGTATTTGGTTCTGGAGAAATTGACACCCAAAGAATTTCATTACTATCCCATCTAGATGTATCCTTCTGCTCTGATGGTATCTCTTCCTTCACATATATAGCAACACCCCCCCACTGTTTATCCTATCTTTATTATAGAGGGTGTAACCTGGTATAATTTTCCCCCAACCATCTTTAGTTTTTCACCACGTTTCTGTAACCGCACAAACATGGCTATCCAAATCCTGTAAAACCAGCTGGAGTTCCTCGGTTTTATTATTTAGACTCCTAGTATTGACTAAAAGAAAATTTATTTTGGATGTAATATGAGTTATAGTTTTTTGTACCTTAACTCTTGTCCCTCTACCCCTTTCACCTAATGAATTAACCATTTCCCCCTGCTCAATCAGTTTAAATGTACCAAATTTTCAGTCATCAACCTTTTTAATTTGTAGGAAAAAAGCCTTTTACCCTGCCTATTAAGGTGCATTCCATCCCTCGCAAACAAATGATGTCCCTGAAAATCCTGCCAGTTGTCCACAAATAGCTGGTCCTCTCTCTGACACCAGCGTTTCAGCCTGCCATTCAACCTAAACATTTCTATACCTAATGATTCATTGGCCCTAGGTACTGGTAGAAGCCCTGATATAATTAGCCTGCCCCCAAATGTTTTTATCTTTTGCCCAACATCTTAAAAGTCTTGCTGAATATCAAATATATTTCTTTTCCCTACATCATTTACTCCGAGATATAAAAATGTCA
Organism: Neoceratodus forsteri; assembly: GCA_016271365.2. Classification (NCBI taxonomy): domain Eukaryota; kingdom Metazoa; phylum Chordata; order Ceratodontiformes; family Ceratodontidae; genus Neoceratodus; species Neoceratodus forsteri. The sequence goes on from CM028134.1 coordinate 688,165,750, forward strand.
CTGGGTTAGTGGTGTTTTCCATGAGTCCCGGGATCAGTTTTTTAATATCCCCTATGCCCGTCCCAGGTAAGGCACTTACTGTTGTATGCAAGTTCCTGTTCTTACATAGAACTGCGTCAGTGTATTTTAACATTGAGTCACCTATAAATAATACATCCTGTGTTTCATGCGTATTGGGAACTGTCTCCTGGTATGCAATACAGGTGCCTTGGACCTCGTGGGGGAGCTGTCTGTCATGCTCATCTGTTGCTGTTTCAGTTTCCTGCACCCCCTCATGGTCATCTATTGAGAGTGCACTAATCCTATTAGGTGTTAATATATTAGATGTGCCACCAATATTTCTTCTACCTCTTTTATTAGATACTGTTTTATTTACAAGATACCATTTATTAGACTCCCCCTCCTGATCCTCCCTTACGGAGACCTGAATATCTGGATCCTGCTGGTCATGGGGAATTGTTTCTGACATACTATCCACCATGCCATCTATATATTGTTCTAGCGAAGATATATCAACTTGCACGTTTATTCTCTCCCTCAGTTGAGTAATTTCAGTTTCTAGGGTCTTTATTTTGCAACATTTACAACGCATGAAACATAGTTCAACTTCCCCCTCTGCATACATATTACAACCAATACATTGCTTCATTTTAGCTGCCTTATGTTACCTCTGAAATTAAGATTATTTTCTCTCTGCAGTCCCAGCAGACACAGCTGACACATGCTGACACATGTGTCTCTGCACGCGAAAACATGCGCCCTGCACCCGCTCGCCCTGCTCGCTGCAGGGGTGAATTTTATGTCTCTAGTGACCCGGAAGTTGTGGCCCTGGGTCACGCTTTCCTCGCAACAAAAGTTGCAATATAACTGATTATTTTTAATCACAACAAAGTCCCTGCATTATGGGAAGGCCTGCAATGCATAAAGCTGCAGCATAAAATAAATAAAAGCGCTGTTTTAGCACGCAGTAGGCAGGCCCCAGATGCTAGGGACAACGCTACCCTCTACCTACTTCCTGTAAGGAAAGTAGGGCTCACAATTTTAAAATGTAGAATTAACTGAAATGAGCAGCCAAATGTTACATCCCCACACCACCTCCTTTAATCAGCAGTACAAATGTTTCAGAAAATCTAGTATAACAAATTCCCCTCACTGCAGGGGCAAGTTTTATATCTCTAGTGACCTGGAAGTTGTTGCCCGGAGTCACGCTTTCCTCTCAAAAAAAGTTGCAATATAACTGATTATTTTTAATCACAACAAAGCCCCTGTATTATGGGAAGGCTTGCAATGCATAAAGCTGCAGCATAAAGTAAATAAAAGCGCTGTTTTAGTGCGCAGTAGGCAGCCCCCAGTTGCTAGGGACAACGCTACCCTCTACCTACTTCTTAGTGGGTCGTGAGGGGCTCATGTAAGTATGATACCTGGGTGGTCCCAGGAAGAGAGGTTTATTCACCATTGTGTGAAGATGGAGTTCCCCACCCACGAATATCCCTACCTCCTGGAGGTGCTCTGGGATTAGCTCAAAAGGTACAGGGAGGACAGGGTGTACAAGGTGGCCCTGGACAAAATCCATGTCAAACATGGACCAGGGAAGGACAGTACACTGCCACATCTCTTGGAGGCCCGGATGCATGCCAGGTTCCTCATGGACACAGTCTATGAGGGATTAACCATAATAAAACACTGTGTCCTGTTCATGCACATTGAGGGTAACAAAAAAAGCAGTTACGTAAGAACTTACCGTAACAGTAGATCTTCAAGGGGATCTCAGTCATCGGGTCACACCGTAGGAACTTCACCATCAGTGAAGCAGGATCCACACAGAAGAGTTTCAGCAGTCCAACTGGGGCTGCCCATGCCATTGATCTCCATCAACGTCATCAACCCTATAAAGGCATGAGCGGCCCCACTCCCTTCTTAGTTCTTTCCCCCGGGGACAAAGGGAGCCTAGCTCTAGCCATGGGGGATCAAAGAGAGAGCGAGAGAGAGAGAGAGGTGCCCATGCCTACATGAAAGGCTAGGTTCACCAGACAGCCAGTTCCAGTACAAGAGTCCCAAGAAGGGGGATGGTGGGAAGGAAGGCAGATCTGATGACTGAGATCCCCTCAATCTACTGTTACAGTAAGTTCTTATTTAACTGTTCTCTTTTCTTTGGGGGCATCTTAGTCATCAGATCACACTATAGGAACGAGTCCCAAGCAGTTACAGGTACAAACAGACAGTCTGGGAGGAAGACCAACCATCAACTTAAGGCACGAGGCCCTGCAGCATGGCCCTGCCAAAATCTGCATGGGCTGTTGTGGCAATGTCCAGACTGTAGTGCTTGGTGAAAGTATGGATGGTACTCCAGGTGGCAGCTGCACAGATGTCAGCAGCTGAAACCCCATGAAAACCAGCCTCAGAGGTAGCCAAGCCTCTTGTGGAATGAGCTTTAACCACTCCAGGCAATTCTTTGCCATACTTGTTGCAGCAGAACACAATGCAATTTGCCAACTATTTGGATAAACATTGCTTAGAAACTTGAAGCGCCCTCTCTACTCAGGGCGAAGAAAACAAACAACTGCTTCAACTTTCTACATTCCTTTGTGCAAAGCAGGTAGTCCTTCAAAGTTCTGTGCACATCTAACGTATTAAGCAGGACTTCCCCTGGATTATCATGCTCAGGAAAATAAACAGGAAGGGGGTTAGATTAGTTGAGTGTAAACTCACAGACCACTTTAGGGAGAAGCCTAGGATTTGTGCGCAAAGACACTCTGTTTTTTGGAAAAATTTAATAAGGCTCCTTGCACCAGAGGGCTTGAAGCTCTGAAATTCTTCAAGCAGAAGTAATGGCAATTGGAAATAACGCTTTCCAAGAGAGGAAGCATAGCCTACAAGTTGCGACTGGCTCAAAAGGAGACAGGGTCAACTTATCCAAAACAAAATTCAAATCCCAAGCCAGGACAGGAGAATGGATTAGGAGTTTCAGATGCAGGATGCCCCTTAAATAGGTACAGGAGACATCCAGCGGAGCCATTGTGTGGTCACCCAGGGACTCATGAAAGACCGAAATAGTCAAAAGGTGCACCTTGAGGAAGGAGTACTGGAGACCTGAGTCAGAGAGATCAGGTAGTCCAGGATCCAGCTCTCCAGTCAGGTAAAAGGGTCCAGATTATGTTTGGCAGCCCAGATGGCAAACCACTTCCACTTCATGACATATGTGGCTCGAGTGGAAGGCTTCCAGGCAGCCACCAAAACATCCGCCACTCTGTTAGAGACCCTGAATCTGGCAATGGCTTTGTCCTCAGGAGCCAAGCATGCAGATGGAGGGATCTGAGGTTGGAATAGATCAGGGTCCCCTGAGCCTGGGTCAGAAGGTTCCTGCAAAGGGGGAGTGGAACCGGAGGTTCCTCTGCCAGCTGCTGAAGCAGGGGAACCATATCAGCGGGGCTAGAATGGAGCTACCAGAATCATGCTGGCCCCCTCCATCTGCATTTTGATGAGGACCCTCTGATATAGTGGGGACAGAGGAAATGCACAAAGAAATCTCCTGCTCCAGAAACGGGACAATATGTCTCACCAGAAAACTCCAGGCTCTGAATCGAGCGAGCAAAAACTGGGCAGTTTTGGGTTGAGTGGGGACAAAAAAGGTCCAACTATGGATAACCCCATCTGTCAAACAACTCTTCTGCAATGGATGAGAGGAGCTCCCACTCATGCATGCTGGACTGAGTCTGGTTAAGGTTGTCTGCCAGAGTGTTTGGCATGCTTGGGATGTGGACTGCTGAGAGTGTCATACCATGGTCTAACACCCAATACCACACTCTCATGGCCTCCCTGCAGAGGGGGTACAAATGAGTCCCACCCTACTTTTTGATGTAGTACACAACACTGAGATTGTCTGACTGCACCAGAGCAAGGTGGTTCTGAAAGACGTGTATGGCATAGAGCACCACCTGCATCTCCAGGACACTGATATGCAGGGAGGCCTCAACCTGAGATCAGGAGCCCTGCATTTGAAAGGGACCCAGGTTAGCTCCATGGTGAGGATCTGCTGTGGAGAAGAGATCTGGAATGGGACTCCCTGCAGCAGATTCAAGGGGTCCATGCACCACTGGAGCACACTGCAAACAGGGAAGGTGACCAGCACCAACTGATGTAACTCGTCCGTGCATTGGTCCCATTGCCTTTGGAGTCCACTGGAGGATGCTCAAATGGAGTCGGGTCTTTGGAACAGTGGAAATGGCAGCCGCCATTAGACCCAACAGTCTCAGATACACCCTGACAGGAATAAAATGGCTCTGGGCCACCTCCTGAACCTGGGCTACAAGTCACTCCACCCTGCTCTGAGGTAGGAAAGCCTTCCCCTGTGCCAAGTCTAGAACTGCCCCTATGTATTGCAGTCTTTGGGATGGCACCAGAACCGACTTGGGCAGACTGGCTTTAATGCCCATGGAGAAGAACAACTGGAGGGGTCTCTTCAGAGTTCGCAGGAGATACTCCCTTGATGGGGCCTATAGGAGTCAATCGTCCAGGCAGGGGAAAATGTACAGTCGCTCCCTTCTGAGGGCTGCAGCTCCTGCTACTAAGCACTTGGTAAAGACCAGTGGTGCAGAGGACAATCCAAATGGCAGCACCTTGAACTGGTAATGCTTGCCCTGAAACAGAAAACAGAGAAACCTCCTGTGGGTGGTGGGGGGGGGGGAGGGAGACTGAGATGTGCAGGTAGGCATCCTGCATGTCCAGTGAACAGAGCCAGTCACCTGTCTTGAGAAGAGGCATCAGACCTGGCAAAGATACCATCCTGAACTTTCTGTACTGGATGTAGATTGAGGTCCTTTAGGTCTAAGATGGACCTCAGATCTCCAGTCTTTTTGGGGACCAGGGAAAACTCTGTAAAAGAACCCCTTGTTTCTCTGGCCCCTGGGTACTGGAACGATGGCCTGCTTGCACAGAGGAGATTGTACCTCCTCCAGGAGAACAGACAAGTGAGGCGGGGGATAAGTGGAGGGCAGGGGAAGGGTTTCTGGGGGCTGCTTGATGAGCTCCAGTGTAACCCCTTTCTATGATTGCAGAATCCAAGCATATGAAGTTATAGTTCTCCATTGATTCAGATGGAGGGAGAACCAACCTCTGACTACCACCTCTTGACTGGGGACCAGAAGTGGAGGGTCTGGCAAGGAGTCAAGCAGAGGTGGATCCAGCTGCAGGGGCTGATCCGTCATTTTCGTGGATGCTTGGCCACAGCTCCTGCATTGGAGAGGGCAGGCAAGGCAGTGGAGGTTCTTCATTTGCCCTGGGGCCAAGAGGCTGCTCCAGGCATATTGGACACCTTTGCAAAAGGGAGGGTACTGTCTACCCTAAGGCTGTATATGGTAAAGGGAGTGGACAGACTTTACAGCCTGCTGGATGCCTGCAAATCATTAATGATGTCCTGGACATCAGGCCCAAAGAGCTTAATGCCATTGAAAAGGGCATTAAGCACTTTCTGCTGAACATCAAAGCCAGAGACCCTCAGCCAGGAGTGCCAACGTAGGCAGATGCCAGTGGTGGCAGCCCTGGAAATAGTGTCTGAGATATCATACAGGGCCCTGAGGAGGTGCTTGCTAAAGTCTTCAGCAGTCTGCAAGCACTTAAGAATCTACTGCTTCTGAGTACTATCTGGGAGGGCCTGAGCGGCAGCTTTGCCCTTCTTCCAGTTGGAGTTCAGGTATTTGACCATATGAGATAGATAATTGACAATCCTCACCTCAAGGATGGGGTGGCATAAATCCTCTTGCCCCAAAGGCCTATCCTACAAGACCCTTTGTCTGGGGGAAGAGAACTAAGGTGCTTAGGCGCCTTATGTCACAAACTCACTCCGCAGGTCAGACCCTCTGCTTCCACAGTGCCAACCTCAGAGTGCAATAGTGTGAACAGGTAACAGACAGGATAACCCTCCTGTCTGCTTTGGGTCCGAATCACCTTTTAGCCTCAAGTTCTGGAGGGATTCAAACTGTGAACCTTATGCTAACATACCCAATGTACAGGCTCAGATATGTACCCTCTTCAGGACTGCAGTACAATCTTTCACCAGGTGTACCAAGCCAAGTCTCCAAAATGAACCCTTAAAACTCTATAAGAGACCTATTCTTACCTTCTTTCCCAAGCTCAGTAACACCATCAAGCTGTTGAACAGTTGTCAGCCTTAACCACCTACACGTCACATGCAAAAAAAAACTGACAGACACCCAGGCAGTCTTTCAAAGAAAATGTTCTTTACTAAAAATTGTAAAACAAGTAAGATGAAATACAGAACAAATATCACAAAGTGTACAATCATTTAAAATAAACAGGAAGTTACAGACAAAACACTCCTACCACAAAATGCTTTAATTTCTTTCCAAGTATTACCTTTCTAAGTGCGTTTTAAAGTTAGAGAGAGAACTTTGTTTCTTCAGAGCCCAAGATGATATCACAAATTTCAGATACACTGATACATTTTTAACTCTTATCTCCCCACCCCCTTTTTGGCAAGTCAACTAGCTCCTCCTCCTTTTAGAATTAATTCTAACATAATTTCCTACCACGAGGTATTTTAAAATTAATGGTACATCAGAAGAAAAAAAACACTTCCTAAATATGACATCCTTTAATTAAATATTTTCTCTTTGATCTTGGCAATCCCAGCATTTGTCATTTAGGTGTTAAACTTGATAGGAACAGCCAAATTACCCTTTCTTTCCTGACATCATAAACTTTATATTCAGTTTCCACTTCAAAAGCCTAGGCAGGTCATAAAAAGGTAATACAATGCCATTTCTTTAAGGAAGTCTTAATTAAATGGTTCCTGATCAGTTTTTATTTCCTCCTGTAGTTTTCAGCCTCTGACACTTTAATGTTACAAGCCAAAATTCCTCACACACTGAAATTTCATACACAGACCATGTATTTATAATACCGATATCATGCAATAATAATATTAGAGGGTTTTTCCTGTGACACTATAGACCTGTCATGAGCTGCCTTGATGACCACTAAATCAGTTTCTGGATGGGCAGCACAGCAAGGAAACCCCTGGGGGGCATGATAACGTTTATCTGCCCTCTGCGGCATAGCTGGCACCATGTCTGCCCTGTGCCAGGCTGTAGTGGCAGCATTTCTCAATGCAGGTAAACTAGGAGGAATGATCTTTGGGGGAGACTCTGGGATCTCCAGAAAGTCTACCAGATCCTTTCTGGTGACATGTTCCTCCTCAGTATGGAAATCCATGGCTGAGGACAATTGTTCCATTACATTGAAAAATGTGGGGTCCTCAGGAGGAGAGCTAGGGATATGCTTTACAGAGTCCTTGCTAACAGAGGAGGCTGTGGACCTGTCTGGAGTAAAGACCTCCTCTTCCTCATCAGAAAGAATGATGTCTGAGTGGTACTCCTTCTCAGTGTGTCGTCAGCGCAGCAAAACCTCTACATCAATGGCAATGTGGACGCCGCAACCCAATTGACAGTCATTCCGTTGATCAGGATTTTACAGCACCAGCCGTCTTGCCACCTGACGGGTATTGCGCTGTTTGCCCCTACACCTCTGACTTGGAGGTAATTATATTGTCAGGGGTGTGCAGGGTTTGGTGGGGTGAAGCCCACTTCTAACAGCCGGGATATGCCCCTGTGTTTTGCTGTGATTGCTGTCGGGCAGCACAATTGCTGGGCGACATGGTCGCTGTCAGCATTTTCTTGTCGATGTAGTATCGGTCGACAATTTTGATGTCAAACCGACATGGTGAAACCCTCCTCCTCAATGTCGACCTCTTCTAAGTCCAGGTCCAATGTCAGAGGCACCGACAATGGCTTGCAGTGGGCTTCCTGTGGCCTATGAGGAGGTATCAATGCCGAAGCTGCCATCAACAACGTTGGTGAAGTGGGCCTGTATGTGCTCAATTGATCATCGATCACCGAAGTAAACTTGGTGACGATTTCATTTAGACTGACGACCGTCGAAGGCTGTGTTGATGGGGGGGACAAAAGTACAGGGATAAACAACCTGCCTGATGGGCCCTGTGAACCCAAAGAGCCTGTAGCCCCAGTAGAAGAGGAGTCAGGCTTCACTGGGAGGGCTGTCAACGATGAGCCCGTCGTTGATGAAGAAGGGGCCGATGACATGGAGGTCGACGACTGGCCACCTTGAGAATCGGGTGGATGCACTGTTGGTATGGGTCTGGAGGGCACAGAGACCTGGACAGTGACTTTATGCAAGGATGCAACTGCAGCCGACGATGAACCCCCGGATGAAGGAGGACAGGCCATCGGGGAACAAGACTGCCACTGGGGGGAGCGCTTCTGATCTCTGTGTTTTTTTATGGCTTTTCCCATGAGGACTTGTCTCGGGCCATAGAGGCCTAGGAGCTCAATGAACCTGCTGGCGATTGAGAGGCTGGGACCTCAGAGGACCCCTGCCTGGAACTGACTGCTTGTTGTTCCATTAAGACATTTTTTAAAGCCTTTTTGCGTCGCCTGAGGGTTGTTTGTTTAAATTTCTGGCAGAGCTCACAGTCAGAGACTTCGTGGTCAGGCCCAAGACAGCAGACACAGAGAGAGTGTTCATCTGTGGAGGCAATCTTCTTTCCACAGTGGCAGCAATGGAAGAGAGAGGTAGAAGGAGTAACTCTAACATAAAATAAATTAATCTCTTATAAAAAAGAGATTCTGGGGGGTGACAGAGAGCCAGCTTCTAGGCAGGTTGTCTTTTCCAACAGCTCCCACATCGCAGCTCTTAAAAATCTAGAAACACCCGAATTACAATTTCTGGGCAGATCTTCGAACAAAATAGAATTCTGCAAATACTGAGCTTTCCAACGATACCAGATTCAGTATGGGCTGCAGAAAAAATACTCAGTTTCAAGCGACTGGATTCGCGAGGCCTGCTGCAACTAAGCAATAGTTGACTCCACCAACGGAAGAACCAGGGCCTTCTCAATCAACTGCCAATTCGGAACCTCCATGGCAAACTATTATAAACTCTGCACAGGCCATGGATTGCAAAACTGAAAAAACTTTGGAAAAGCTGGAGGTTCATGATGTGGCATTGAATTCACTGAAAGGCACAGTGGATGATGTGGATAAAAGGCCCCTGCGACAAAAGCAACCACAGCTCTCCTATCTAAAGAGAACCAGCAACTATGTGGTAGGCTGGAGACCACAGAAAAATGCCTGAGGGAGAGCAATGTTCATTCGGTGGGCCTCCCAGAAGGAATGGAGGGGGCTAACTTGTTGGTCGACTTAAAATCCTGGCTGGCAGAAGTACTTCATGTGCTGGATGATTTCGATTGGGCCACTGTCCGACAAGGGTGAATTACAGAGTTTGGCCTTCAGACCTTAACCAGCCTCGGAATGTATTATTGAGAACTGTGGGAGTGGAGGTGAGAGATACTTTGATTGCAGCAGCCCGTAGAGAATATCCCCGTGAGATTCTGGGACACAACGTGAAGTTATACCCAGATCTCACATTTCAGATGAGGGCTCGAAGGAAACCACTCGATGCCACTACGCAGAAACTGAGAGTGATAGGAATTGTGCACTCATTCCTTCTGCCAGCTTGTCTTCGGGTGACATACGGGGAAAGAGTTGGCAGTTTTCTGACCCACAAGATGCTGGCAGATGGATTGAAAAAGTGGCGACTGAATTTCAAGCCAAAACTCATCCAGAGACTATGTCAGGGGACTCTGAATCGGAGGAAGGATGAGTACACTAAACTTTGATGTCTTTTAATATTTTGTTGGCAATATTTTCAGAGTCTGTGTTGGGAAATTTACTTACATGGATTTGGACATATGTTATATGGGATACTATAGAAACAATTTATTCTCGCATTGTATTTCAAGTTCAATCCCATATTCTAAATTTGAGTATCCTAACAGGAATTCTCTGAAGTGCCTTAAATATAACATTAAGTTTTATTGTTCCTCTGCTTTTAGAAGTCTGCAGAGTGTATGGGGAGCTGTGCTGTAGTGGTGTGGGGAAAAAGAATATAGCCCTTATTTACTACCTCTTCTATGTTAGGTAAAATAGCACAACTGGTTTAGTCCATGTTTCTTTTTATGATAACTACCTATGGACTGAAACCTAAGCCACTGAAGTGGTAGGCAAAACTGGACATTTGATTTTGGAGGTTATATACCTATATATTTTCTGTTCCCCCCAGCTCCTATTGTGTCAGAGTGTAAGAAATGAAAAAAAATACTCACCTTAGTAATTGTGTTTCTTCTAATGAAGACTTGCTGTATGCTGACAATTGCAGTTAGCTCCAGCCTTTGAACTGCCCCGGAGAGTATAGGGTTAAATTTCTATGCAGGGCATAGAACGTTGAGCTCGAGCTCAGTTGAAGACTCTATCTGCAGTACTTTGAATCCAAACCGTCAGATTCTTATGAGCTAAAAACTCACTGACCTATCAGAATGTGGAAATTGTAAAATTTCTACTAGCCAACTGGCAACTAATGGTCTAGGTTCCCAAAGGAAGACACAAGTCAGGAAACCCAAAAACCAAACAAAAACCAGGTAATAGAGCATAACAAATTCTTAATAACCAAACTAAAGCACCCAACGGGAAGTGTGCTGAAGACACTCATGGGGTGCAACACTGCACCTGCCCACCCACTTCCCAAAAACAGGTTCTGAGAGGGGAGACAGGGAGGGAGGTCAGAATACAGCAAGACTCCATTAAAAGAAACACAGTTACTAAGGTGAGTAATTTTTTCTTCAAACAACATGAAGTCTTGCTGTATTCTGACAATTGCAGACTACCAAGCAGTACCTCCAAGGAGGAGGAACAGAACCTACTTTGGGAATAGGCTCTGAAGCACTGCTGCGCCAGATCTAGCATCACTCTGAGCCTGGATATCCAGGGAATAATGCTTGGTGAAGGTATGAACTGTTTTCCAGGTGACTGCTTGGCAAATTTCTAACAAGGGAATATCCCTGGCCGCAGCCAGAGATGCAGCTGTATCTCTAGTGGAATGAGCCCTCAGGCCTGAGGGAGGAATTTTTCCCAGTTTCTCATAACAGAATTGGATACAGGACACAATCCACCTGGCAATAGTTCTTTTGGTGGCAGGTTTGCCTCATCCTACTTCCCCATAAGTGAGGAACAACTGGAGGGAGTCAAACCTATGACCTTTGTACGTTCTACGAGTAACTAAGGGCTCTTTTAAAATCTAAACTGTGTAACCTTCACTCTCCTGAGGAAGCATGATCAGTGAAGAACACAGGAAGAGACATGGATTGGTTCAAGTGGAAATCAGAAACCACTTTGGGTAGGAACCTCCTATTGGTTCTAAGGACCACCTTGTCCCTATGGAATGAGATGAAGTCCGGTTCAATTGACAGAGCTTGCAATTCACTGTTACATCTGGCAGAGGTAATAGCAACCAAAAACACAGTTTTCCAAGTCAAGTACTTGAGCTCTGCTGAGGACATAGGCTCAAAAGGGGGTTGCATAAGCTGAGCAATGCAGACATTCAAATCCCAGGCAGGAGCAGGATCCCTAAAAGGAGGATTGGTATGAAGCAATCCTTTGTAAAATTTACAGAATACAGGATGAGACGACAGAGAGAAAGGCTTTCCCACTGACAGAAAAGCAAAAACAGCTGACAAATGTACCTTGAGAGTACCTGGTCTGAGGCCTAGACCATTAAGATGAACCATATAATCCAGAACTGTAGACAATTCAGCAGTGTCTGGGGATATATGCTTCTTGGAACACCAAATGCTGAATCTTTTCCATTTGGAGTTGTAAGTTTTTCTGGTGGCAGGCTTTCGAGAGGCTTTGAGAATGTCCAGAACCCCTTGGGACAGATGCAAATCTGCAAATTCTAACTCTTCAAAAGCCATGCCTTGAGATTGAGGGACCGAAGATTGGGATACTAAATCCTTCCCTGAGCTGAGGTTAACAGCTTGCACTTCCTGGGGAGAGACAGGGGAAAATGGACTGCTAGGGACAGCAGCAGGGGATACCATGGCTGCCTGGCCCAGTCTGGAGAAATCAGAATTAGTTTGCAGGATTGTGACCTCATTTTGACCAGAACTTTGAACAATAGAGGAATTTCCCTTCCCAGTTCAGAACCAGAGCATCCAGAGGGACTGAGCCCAGTACTGGAGGTCTGTAACAAAACAAAGGAAGTTGGTGATTGTCCGGGGCTGCAAAGTGATCTATCTCTGGAGTGCCCCACCTGGGAAAAATCACTTCTAGCACCAGGGGATCCAGAGACCATTCGTGATGGCCCTGGGAGAGTTTGCTCAGTGCATCTGCTATCACATTGTCCTTTCCCATAAGGTGGACTGCAACTAAGGATGTCTGCAGAGAGTAAGCCAGAGACCATAGTTTCATGGCTTCTGTGCACATAGCCGTGGACCGAGTGCCTCCCTGCTTGTTGATGTACCACATGGTGATGGTGTTGTCTGTCCTGACCTGTACCACCTTGTTCTGCACTGACTGAGAAAAGGCTTGCAGAGCCAGAAACACTGCCCTGAGCTCCAAAAGATTGATATGCAGGAGGGACTCTTGATGGGACCACTGTCCCTGGGCTGTGAGAGCCCCGAGATAGGCTCCCTACCCCAACAGAGAAGCATCTGTGGTAAAGACCACAGAGTAGGGCTGACTGACGAAAGGAACCCTTGCCTGAGATTGTCCTGATCCTGCCACCATTGAAGTGCCTGGATCAAAGTCTGAGTCACTGGAACTAGTTTGGTAAGAGGATCCTTCTTTTGGGACCAGAAGGACCTTAGATGGAACTGAATGTCCCTCATTTGAAACCTGGCTCCTTGGACCACTGCTGTAGAAGCTGCCATGTGACCCAGAAGCTGAAGGAAATGCCTTGCTGGTCGAGAGACCAGAAGGCGGAAAGAGGAGGCCAGCTCTGAAATGACTGTAACCCTTTGCATGGGAAGAAAAGCTCTTGCCTTGACTGTATCCAGCTCTGCTCCTATAAAAGTGAGAAGCTGTACAGGTTCGAGAACTGACTTGAAAGGCTGAGAAGAAACCCCAAGGAAGTGAGCACTTGCTGGGTCACTTGAGGTCTGACTTGACTTGGTCAGGGGACTGTCCCACAATGAGCCAGTCGTCCAGATATGGAAACACTGCAATCTTCTTCCTTCTTAAAAAGGCCACCACTACTGCCAGGCACTTTGTGAACACCTTTGGAGCTGATGTTAGGCCAAAGGGCATTGCTCTGAACTGATAATGGCCTGAAGGCAATTCGAACCTGAGGTACTTTCTGTGGGAGCACCTGAAGGGAATGTGAAAATGGGCATCCTTGAGGTCCAGGGAGGCTAGCCAGTCCCATGGCCTTAGAGAGGGAAGAATTATTCCCAGAGTCACCATTTTGAACTTTGGTTTTAACAGATGCTTGTTCAGATATCTTAAATCCAGGATGGATCACCACTCCCCTGTCTTTTTTGGGGTAAGGAAGTACCTGGAGTACAGACCTTTGCCCCTGTGTAGGTAAGGCACCCTCTCTATGGCCCTTAGAGCCAACAGAGATGAAACCTCTGCTTGCAAGGCAAGGGATTTGGAGGTGCTTGCAGGTGGAAAAGATCTGGGCCTCAGCTTTGTAAATCTTTTGAAGCTGAGGACCAGTCCCTGGCTTACCACTTCCAGGACCCATTTGTCTGAAGTAACAGACTTCCAGTCCTGGACGAAGTAAGCCAGCCTGCCTCCTACTGGTATGAGGGAGTCGACCCGGGCTGACACCTCAGGGTGTCTGCTTGGCAGGAGCCTTAGACTTGAGGGGTGGATGCAGCCCTGCTCACCCCCCTTCTGCCTCTCCCTCTAAAGAACCCCCTCTGGGAAAAGGGAGAAGAGGCCTGCGCTTGGTAGAAAGGCCTGTGAAAAGGCCTGCCCCTGCCCCGGCTTGCTGCTTTGAGGAGTTGCCTGCCTTTCCTTGGCCTGTGCACTCCTGTAAGTGGTCCTGTATTCGTCCATTTTCTTCATGTAATTCTCTGTCTGCTCCCCAAACAAAGAATTACCCACCACAGGGAAATCCATGGCCTTAACCTGGGTGTCCTGTGAAAGGCTAGCACATCTGAGCCAAGCCATTCTCCGAAGAGCCACAGATGTAGCCATGACTCTTGATGACACATCACTGGAGTCCACAGCAGCATGAAACTGACTTTGGATGCCTCAATCCCATCAGCAGCCACCCCCTCCAGCTCCTTGGCCAGTTGGGGGGAAGCCTGCTTAGCCAGTGCCAATACAGTGTCCCATCTGGACTTCTGGTACCTGGCTGTATAGGCCATATAATTAGCCTGCCTGAGTCCCAAAGAGGACATGTACTGTTTCTTTGCCATAGCATCCAACTTCCTGGAGTCTTTATCTGGGGGTGAAGCCAAGGGAATGCCTGCCCTGTCACAGGCTGCAGCCTGCACTACCCCAACATGGTTGCATTGCTGGTAAAGAAACTCCGTATCTGAGCCTGACAGAGTATACCTCTTGTCCATCCTTCTGTCCACAGGAGGTATAGAGTTAGGAGACTTTAGAATGTTTTGAGTCTGCTTCCCAAAAGACTTATGAAGGGGAATAGACAGTCTCTTAGACTCTGGGATATCCATCATTTCAAAAATGTCAGACTCTTCTTGGTCCTGCACAGCCTCCTCCATAGGAAGCTGGAGGGTTTCTGCTACTTTCCTGTAAAACAGAAAGTGGGGAGGAGACTCAGAGAACCTAGGAGGGGAAACACCAGAAGTTCTGTCTGGGGAGATGTCCGGTTCTATAGGCACATCCAGACTTTCTAAGCACTCATCATCATAATCCACACATTGTTCACAGTCCCCCTCCTCAAAATCTGATTCATAAAAATCTTCAGGGGCATAATCCTGAACCAGAGGAACCGACCGAACCGAACCCCTAACAACCGGGACCGGATCGGTCGGAACCGGACGAAGCGATTCCACAATCCGAATCGCTTGGGCAATTGCTTCTGCGGTTGGAACATGGAGTTCTGGATCCAACCAGCAGATTTTTCCTTTCTTTCCTTTTTGTTGAACTGACCTCAGGATCAGCTCCTTTGCCCGAAGAAGTATCGCCCTGGTCAGAGGGCACCCCTTCTGGTTCGGTGGTAACCGAACCGGGCTGGCCTTCCGGGTTAGTGGATTTCTCGGCCTCCTTCTCCCTAAGTCTACCTAATCTCTTATCCAGGGTAGACTTGGGAAAATTCTTACATATTTGGCAGTCTGAATCGAGGTGGTCAAACCCCAGACAGTAAACACACACCACTTAGCAAAGATCTCCCTATACTCACTGCAGTGTTGAAACCCAGTGGGCCTGTTTTTTTTCTTGGGTTTCTGAGACATGGCCAACCTAACCAAACTTACCTTTTTTTCGGCAATCACCAGGCAAGACTCTCTTATCGGTTTCTAACCGTGTTACGGGTGTTTGAAAAAAACGCTAAAAACACGTTTTTTTTTAAAACCGATAAGAACTGGTAACCACACACTAAAATGACTAAATGAAAAGACCTAAAGGATCGGTTCAGCCGAACTGATCGGGACTTTTACAATTTCCACAATCCAAAAACACTATCTAAGTACTTACTGTACTGCAGACAGAGTGAACCGAATCGCGGTAAAATAATTCAGAAAACCGACACTTTAACCGAGTCTTTGAACTGAGCAACAGGAGAAATCTCCGGAGCGACTGTTCAGTGAAGCGGAGTAAAGAATCTGATGGTTTGGATTCAAAGTACTGCAGACAGAGTCTTCAACCGAGCTCGAGCTCAACGTTCTATGCCTTTCATAGAAATTTAACTCTATACTCTCTGGGGCAGTTCAAAGGCTGGAGCTAACTGCAATTGTCGGAATACAGCAAGACTTCATGTTGTTTGAAATATACTGTTTTCCCAAAGATAACTGTATCTGACCATCAGGTCATTTGTTTCTTACATGAGAGTATTGACTGTATTGTTTTGTTTCTTAAAACAATAAACAGAAAGTACAAAAAATATTATAAAATTAATGGGTAATAAAAAGCAGTAGGCGAAAATGGTGCAAAACTGCATCGGCGCTTCCACAGAGACCCATGTGAGCAAGTTTTTTTTTTTTTTCTTTCCAATTCTGTTTCTCACCTGGCAGACTGGGGCATCTCTCAGGTGGGCTCGCTCGGCTTCACCTCCTAACCGCTCGCCTGAACCACTCCTCCGACCAAAGCTTCGGCATCAGGATCCCCTCCTCTCCTGTGGCCCCATACAGGAGGAGGCCGAGGATTCAGAGGGGTAAGGTCGGGTTTGTGGCCGGCACTAAGCATGTGGGGTTCCACCTCAGGAGACCCACCGTCACCTCACCTGGCTGCCAGGGATTTTTCCTTGTTTCCTCCCCTAGGAGTGCGGAGAGTGGCATGCAAGGACAGCTGCCCACAGCTACCCTGCTGGTGTCTGCTATACTCCACCCCTTACGTCGGCTGGTGTATCTGCAGTGCCCCTGATCTCCATCAGGGGCCGCCAGGACATTGAGCAACCCTGGATCCCTCCCCAGGGAGAGGAGAGCTGTCCTTCAGATGCTCCATCCTCTCCCTCCCCTGCTGACCCCTGGCTACCTGAGTCTGTCACCGAACCCAGGTCGCCGGCATGGTGCGAGGTGTGGCGTTCAGCACCTCAACCCTTGGTGCTACCGGGCTGGCTCCATGCAAACAAGTTGAGGGCAGGAAAGAACTCTGGAGGGAGTAAGGCTGCTCATGCCTTTATAGGGTCGATGACATCAACAAACATTGGCGGCCCTAATTGTACTGCTGAAAATCTTCCGTGTGGATCCTGCTTCACCGATGGTGAAGTTCCTATGGTGTGACCTGATGACTGAGATACCCACAAAGAAGAGCAGAGCACTTGATGGATGCCATGGACTCTTTCAGCAAGCTCTGCACCAGGCTGGACCCCCATTATTATTTCTAGGTAGCCATGGTGGGGGGAACACTACACCCCCTCATGGGTGGCCTATGACACTGGTGATGTCCAGGTCACTGGATGACGTGCTGGGATGCTGGGATTCAGGACTCTGTTTACATGGTGGCACATGACCACATTCCTGATTCTTCTCCCAGCTATACTTGCAGAAGGACTATTAGGGACACCACCCCTCTTGTGCAGTATAATGTGCATACGTTTGTTTTGGTTTCCTGCTGCTGTTATGGCCTTGCTGGTACCTTTAGAATATTTATGAAGTTTGCACAGTTCTGAAGCCTACCATGTCATCTGATTTCTCTGTGGGTACGAGGGTGGCCAGGATAATTGGGCGAAGATATATATGGGTGCCCCATTTGAGGGACCTGGGCAGGGGGGAGTGTGGGGTTGGTACACTTGTGTGTATGGAATCATGGGCTGGGAGCACAAGGTGACAGAACTGAAGGTTATCTGCAGGGTACCAGGGACTGTGTTACAGGAAGTTTGCTGCAGCTATCTCGAATGCTGTGCCCCAATGGGCATAACCATAGGAGGTGTTGACCATGCAACTGGCTCATGGGGGACATTGTCTCCTATGGGTCCAGGACTGAGAGCAATGGACCTCGGTGGGAGGTGTGTGCCACCGAGTGCAGTGGGCCAGTTATGTCTGGTGCATTTAGGTATGTCCTTGTGGGATTGCGGCTGATATGGTTGCAGTTTGAGGTTCACAGCAGGGGTCTGCCAGATGTAAATGTGATGGGGCCTACGCATGCACCTTTTTGGCATAAACTGGTTAGTTCATTTGTGTTACACCATGCGTGTAATGCGTAGCTGTCTGACACTTCCCAGTGCAGAGCCTCCCTGGGGTGCACGCTCGCTGTGTGCCATGGCTGTACATCCTGCTTGGGCATGATGTGCATGCAAATCGCACATATGGCCCTCTGTGGGGTACTTATACAATGCATAGTGTGCTAGTGCGTTGCTGAATAGAGGCCACAGTAGGTTTTGAGTGAATACTCTTAATCTAACAACCAAGGGAAGAGAGGGAGGAGGGCTACAGCAAGGGTTTTTTAACTGTACAGATTAAAGAACAGTAACAGCATGATATAGAAGAACATTTTGTGTTGCTTGAGATGGTAGCTATGCCTTTTAGACATTTTAGTCACAGACTCATCCACTGAAGACACACAGGCAACACAAAGATGATGAACTGAAATTCATCACCAACGTCAGAGTTGGACTAATGAACTTTATGTATATAACAATACTTCACTACTTTTCTTGTAACTCTCTTCATGCCAAGAGTTATTTAATGCAACCAGTATGCAATATGTAAGTAATAATACCTGACAGGGTGGGCGTTAATAGGATATAACGGACCGCCCAGGGGCGTAATGAGGTCCAACGCCACAGCGGAGGGCCTTATAGCCCCTGGAAGGTCTGTTATATCCCATAATGCCCACCCTGGAGAGTATTATTACACTTAGAAAATGGGTTATAGGTGTAATTATTTGAAAAAAAAAGTAACATTTATATATAACAAATAAAATAAAAAAGATACACTTTATAATAAAATAATCCCTGCGTTGCTGGAATCACCACAGGAGGGCGCTGCCGTGCTTGTGTGAGGCATGTGTTTGTGCACTTGGTTTGTTTCTTCACACACTGCCTCACAGACATGAGAGTTGCTCTTTGAGGTTATTGTTTCGCTTTGTCTGTCATTTGTTTCTCAGTGAAAAACGTAGAGAGACAGAAGAGAGCTGTTTATTTGAGGTGATTGGATCATTTATCACAATGGGCAATGCTGGGTGTTTATATTTGAAGAGAGCTACGTTTTTGGGGGCTCTGAAATGTGGTGTAGTGCGAGTCTGCAGGTTACTGTGATACCCGATTGTGTGTGACACGAGCGCAGTCGCGCTTAGTAAGGAAAGTTAAATTAGTAAAAAAATGACTGTTGTTGCAGGCTTTTTTTTTTTATTCTCCTGTGACAGCACTGACAGAAGTCTGTCTCGCTAAACGAGCGGGACAAAAATGGCAGCTGTCCGGTTTCAAAATTCAGGGAGACCAAGGATAGCTGTGGTAATAGGGCACCCTGAATTGGCACTTGTTTTGAAGCAGGCCGTTGTTAAGAAATAACGGCCCGGGTGGCAGGCTGTTTCAGCCAATCAGGATGCCAGTTTCAGTTTACCCATTATCTAAGATTTGTTTTTGTAAACTGTAATGGTGGGACTGTCAATAAACTTTAGGTAAAAAACAAAACAATAAATAAAAACATACAGTTAAAGTATTTTGGTTAGCCGGAGTAGTACTGGGAGCTAGTCAGGTTCATTTCTGGACTTATTCTGCTTGTGGGACTGAGGGGCTGAACTGTTCCTGCATTTGGCAGGTTCCCTAGATACTGCTCCATCCTTGCAGCCCTCCTATACTGTGGGCACTTTATTGGAGTGGGTGGGGCTAAAGTGCGAACGGCGCAGCTTTCAAAACAGCCGCATTCCATCTCTCATCAGCTGTTTGAGGTCTTGGGTCAGCTGGAATACCAGGAGCCAGATGGGCTTGTTTCTGAACTTCTGCTTTTAGGACTGAAGGGCCAAACTTTTCCTGCATTTGGCAGGTTCCCTGGACACTGCATCTTTCCTTGCTGCCCTCCAGTAGTGTGGGCATCATGTTGAAGTGGATGGGACTTATCTGCTCTATTTAAGTGACCTTGGCCTAGCAGTCCTCCACAGCAGTCCAGATACAAAGGCCCAGAGCATAAAGGTGACACACAGTGGCCATCAATGTGGGGTGGCAGTCGGCAGAAGACACTGCACCCCAAGTGTGACAATATAAATTGCACTATAGTGTAATTCAAATTTAGAGCAAATTAATTATATATGATTCTGCAGTTGGGATGCTGCATCAACCAGCTTCAAGTCTTGAACTCAGTAAGTAACCAGTGGGTTACACTGTATTAATACAAGGGGATCGTGCTGAAGGGTGGGTAAAAATAGGATACGTTAGCAAAATGAGAAATAAACAGGAGTAGTAGTTTAAAGGGACACATTGTTACTGAAACTTTAAATATTTTAGTTTGGATTAAATTCTGTGTTCGTGGGTGTCTGTGCATTGATGCTGGGGTGCACTTGATTACTATAGTTGGTAATAAGCAATTGATAAAGGGCACTGTCTTTCAATTAGTGTATGTCATGAAATGTGTATAATTTAATGTACCATCTTTAACTTAATTAGCAGGCCTTCTTAGCTGTTTAGTTATCAAAGTAACTTTAGCAGAGGGGAAACTGGCAACAACATAGCAGGTGAAGGATGATAAACTTAAAGGAGTACTGCAGTCAAAATTTGCAAACACATGTATTGTGCAGTGTTTTGATTTGTTTCTGTAGTCCTAGTGTGTCTTTCCCTTTGTTTGCTATTAAGAGTTTTTTTCTAAATTAATCTGCTTGTTATATAGTAGTTTTATGGCCCCTAGGGATCTCCATCTTAGTAAGATTTATTGCTCTTCTTTTTCCTACAATGCCTCCTGTACCACGTAACAGTGATGCATCCCGGATCACTGATTCAGCAAGTACTAGAGATGAGAGCCTGATGTTCTGTCCTCCATATAGCTCTAATTCAATATTTTTGTTTTCTATGTGTGTGTCAGGTCTAGCCAGCAGGGGTAAATGTTTTGCTTTTAAAACTTTTCATTTCATCAAACTACACACAGCCTTGAAAAACACACAAATCACCCTAGATTATCAATCCTGTAATTACACAGAAACATTGAAACATAGACTTTGACAGCAGATAAGGACCGCTTGGCCCACCCAGTCTGCCCATTTCCCTACCTATTGGATAAGCTGCAGATCCTAGTTAACCAGAAGCCTACTTCTTCCTACCCACCACCAGAATTGCCTTATGTCTTATGTCTGTCTCATGCTTTCTTATATTCTCCCACTGTTATTGACCCCATGACCTCCTCAGGAAAGCTGTTCCATGCATCCACCACCCTCTCTGTGAAAAAATACTTCATCACATTGCCCCTTGAGCCGTGCCCCTTCTATCTTCAAATTGTGCCCCCTTGTTCTTGCACATCTCTTTTCTAAAAGATACTACCCTCTTGGACTTTGTTGATTCCCTTGAGGTACTTGAAAGTTTCTATCAAGTCCCCGCTCCCTCCTTTCCTCAAGAGTATACATGTTAAGCTCTTTTAGTCTGTTTTCTTATGGCTTCTGGAGCAGACCCTGCACCATTTTAGTTACCCTACTTCATCCTGTCTATGTCCTTGCAGAGATGGGGTCTCCAGAACTGCATGCAGTACTCCAGATGAGGTCTAACCAACTGTCTGTACAGAGGGATAACAACTTCCTGTTTTCTACTGGTGATGCCTCTCCCTATGTATCCCAGTATCCCCCCAGCCCTCCTTACTGCCTTCTTAGATTGCTTGTTTGCTTACCTTTAGGTCATCTGATATGACTACACCAAGGTCCCTTTCCAATTTTGTTGTTATTAGTACTCCCCCATAGTGTACTCTTCCCTTTGGTTTCTTTTTCCCAGGTACATTACTTTGCACTTTTTGCATTGAATCTAAGCTGCCAAACTTTTGACCATTCCTCCAACCTTGCAAAGTCCCTTCTCATCCTTTCCACCCCCTTGTGTATCAATCCTGTTGCAGATCTTTGTGCCATCTGCAAAGAGGCATACTTTTCCTTTTAGTCCCTCCACAATATCACTTATAAAGACATTAAAAAAGGGCTGGTCCCAGTACTGAACCCTTCCCCACTAGTAACCCCCTTTCTTTAGAGTGGACTCCGTTTATTATTACCCTCTGTGTCCTGCCGTCCAGCCAATTTTTAACCCAGGCTACCACCCTGGGACCCACTCCCAGGCTGGCTACGTTATTTATTAATTTTTTATGTGGGACTGTGTCAAATGCCTTGCTAAAATCCAGGTAGACCATGTCCACAGCCCCTCCCTGGGCTACTAATTTGGTCACCCAGTCAAAGAAATCTATTAGATTCATCTGACATGACCTTCCTGCTGAGAATCCATGCCTTGGGTCCAGTGCCCTGCTGGCCTCTGGGTACTCAATAATTCTTTCTTTCAGAAGTGATTTCATCATTTTCCCTACCACTGAGGTCAAACTAACAGGTCTGTAGTTTCCTGCCTCTGCTTTGCTCCCACTTTTGTGAAGGGGAATCACATCTACCCTCCTCCAGTCCTCAGGTACCACACCATCTTCCCAAAATTTGTTAAAAAGGGTAGTCAATGGTGTCACTAGTTCTCCCCTTAGTTCTTTTAAAATTCTGGGGTGAATCCCGTCAGGCCCCATTGCTCTGTCCACCTTCAGTTTTAGGAGTTCTTTCAGGACCCTTTCTTCTGTGAATGGACTGGCATCGACTGGTAATTAATAAAGACTCAGCTGTTTTCTTACAGAATAACCCAATTAGCCCTCAAGTATTTGCTAAACTGTAAATGTAGCCATTAGTGCTCACTGAATCAGGAAAGTTACTTAATATCATAGCTCTACTGTTGTAAAACTGACTAAAACCACTGCTAGCCGAATCCATCTTCCTGGATACATCACTGTCACGTGGGACAGGAGGCACTGTAGGAACAAGAAGAGCAATAAATCATGCTAAGAGAGAGATCCCCAGAGACCATAAAACTACCGTGAAACTAGCAGGCTAATTTAGCAAAAACTCCTAATAGCAGACAAAGGGAAGGACTCACTAGGACTACACACACAAATCAATACACTCTGCACAATGTATGTTTTTGCAAATTCTGACTGTAGTACTCCTTTAATAAGAGTAAAGAATGGAAGTAAGGAAACAAGTATAGGAAAGAGGGAAGTGTTCAGCTAATAAAAATTCTAAGAAAAGGGAAAGCAGGCAACACCCTATGTGGGGTAGGGTTATAAACAAAACTCCAAAAGTGTAAGGAACGGTAGAAAGGAAAGAAAAAATTACTCACCTTAGTAATTGTGTTTCTTCTAATGGAGTCTTGCTGTATTCTGACATATGCAGTTAGCCCCAGCACTTGAACTGCTCCGGAGAGGAAAGAGTTAACTCTATGCCAGAGCATAGAACGTTGGGCTCGAGCTCGGTTCAAACCTTCAAAGTGTAACCGTCAGATTCTTACAAGCTAATACTAACTAACTGCACCTCCTAAGTGGAAATTGTAAATAGAATAGCCAACAGGCAACACATTTTTGGGTCCCCAAAAGACTCAAGTCAAGAACCCCAAAGATGGCGAGGCAGTATAGCGCAGTGGTCTAAGGCTCTGAGCTGCAAATCTGGTGACATCCAGCAGACCAGACCTGGGTATGAATCCCACAGCTTCCACTTGCATACTGTGTGACTCTGAGCAAGTCACTTAACCTCCTTGTGCTCACAGGTCGCTCCTGTAAAAAAGCTTTCAGCTTAGTGTGCTATACCTGGTTAAACAACTAAATAAAAATAAAAAAAAAAAAATAACCAGGTAGTAGACTAAAATATAACTACAAAAACAACTAAGTAAAAACCCCACTCCCCCTTCTAAAAGGGAGGAGTGCCAAGTACACCCCTGAGGTACAACACTGTACCTGCCAGCCCACTTCCCAAAAACAGGTTCTGAGAGGGGAGGCAGGGAGAGAGAGGTCAGAATACAGCAGGACTCCATTAGAGGAAACACAATTACTAAGGTGAGTAATTTTTTCTTCAAACAACATGAAGTCTTGCTGTATTCTGACATATGCAGACTATCAAGCAGTACCTCCCAGGAGGAGGGTACCAAACCTATTTTGGGAATAGGCTCTGCAGTACTGCTGTACCAAACCTAGCATCACTCCTAGCCTGGATATCCAGAGAGTAATGCTTGGTAAATGTATGGACTGTTTTCCAGGTGGCTGCTTTGCATATTTCTAACAAAGGTACATCTCTGGCCGCAGCTAGAGAAGCAACTGTACCCCTAGTAGAATGAGCCCTCAGGCCTTAGGGGGACATTTTGCCTAGCTTTTCATAGCAGAATTGTATACAAGAGACAATCCACCTGGCAATAGTTCTCTTAGTAGCAGATTTACCCTTTCCCACTTCACCATAAGTGAGAAACAGCTAAGAACAGTCAAACCTAAGTGCCTTAGTATGTTCAATGTAGTAACTAAGTGCCTTCTTAACATCCAAACTGTGTAGCCTTCTTTCTCCTGCAGAAGAGTGATCAGTGAAGAACACAGGGAGAGAAGTGAATTGGTTCAGATGAAAATCTGAAACCACCTTGGGTAAGAACCTCCTATTGGTTCTAAGGACGACCTTATCTCTATGGAATAAGATAAAATCCGGCTCCACTGACAGAGCTTGTAACTCACTAATAGGCCTGGCAGATGTGATAGCTACCAGGAACACAGTTTTCCAAGTCAAGTACTTAAGTTCTGCTGAAGCCAATGGCTCAAAAGGGGGTTGCATAAGCTGAGCAATGCAAACTTTAAGATCCCAAGCAGGGGTAGGGTCCCTAAAGGGAGGGTTGGTGTGAAGCAAACCTTTAAAGAACTTACAGAAAACAGGGTGAGATGCCACGGAGGAAGCCTTCCCTACTGACAGAAAAGCAGAGACAGCTGCTAAGTGCACTTTCAGAGTTGCTGGCCTGAGACCTAGGCCATTGAGATGACTCATATAATCCAAAACAGTAGCCAGATCAGCAGTGTCTGGTAAAACATCCTTACTGGAGCACCAGATGCTGAATCTCTTCCATTTAGAATTATAAGTTTTTCTGGTGGCAGGTTTTTGAGAGGCTTTTAGAATATCCAAAACCCCCTGAGACAGGTGCAGACAGAGCCAAGCCTTGAGGTTGAGAGACTGAAGATTGGGGTACCAGATTCTCCCCTGAGAGGAGGTTAACAGGTTGTGCCTCTTGGGAAGAGATAGGGGAAGATGGACTGCTAGGGACATCAACAGGGAATACTAAGGCTGTCTGGCCCAGTCTGGTGCAATCAGAATCACCTTGCATGGATGTGACCTGATCTTGACCTTGAATAACAGGTGAAAGGGAGGAAAGGCATAACGGAATTTGCCCCCCCCAATCCAGGACCAGAGCATCCAGGGGAATTGTGTCCATGACTAGAGGTCTGTAACAGAAGAGGGGAAGTTGATGATTGTCCGAGGCTGCAAATATATCTATCTCTGGAGTGCCCCACCTTAAGAAGACTACTTTCAAAATGAAGTGGTCCAGGGCCCATTCGTGGTGGCCCTGAGAAATCCTGCTCAGGGCATCTGCTAGCACATTGTCCTTTCCTGATAGATGGACTGCTATCAAAGATGCCTGCAGGGCATAAATCAGAGACCAAATTTTCATGACTTCCATGCTCAAGGCCATAGACTGAGTGCCTCCCTGCTTGTTGATGTACCACATAGTGGTGGCATTGTCCATCCTGACCTGAACCACCTTGTTCCTTACTGAGTCTGAGAAAGCTTGGAGAGCCAGGAATACTGCCCTGAGCTCCAGAAGATTGATACGAAGAAGAGGCTCCTGAGGGGACCACAGTCCCTGTGCTGTGAGGGTACCTAAGTGAGCCCCCCAGCCCAGAAGAGAAGCATCTGTGGTTAGTACCACTGAATGGGTCTGACTGATGAATGGGACTCCTTGCCTGAGATTATCCTGATCCAACCACCATTAGAGAGCCTGGATCAGAGACTGAGTCACTGGAATCAATTTGGTTAGAGGATCTTTTTTCTGGGACCAAAAGGACCTCAGATGAAACTGAATGTCCCTCATTTGAAATCTGGCTCCCTGTACTACTGCAGTGGAAGCTGCCATGTGGCCTAGGAGTTGAAGAAAATGTCTTGCTGGTCGAGACACCAGAAGGCAGAAGGAAGAAGCCAGGTCTGTAAGGGCCTTTACCCTTGCCAGAGGAAGAAAAGCCTTTGCTTGGACAGTATCCAATTCTATCCCTATGAAGGTCAGGAGTTGTACTTGGTCAAGAACTGATTTTGGTAGATTGAGGAGAAACACCAGAGAAGTGAGCAACTGTTGTGTCATTTGCAGGTCTGACTTGACTTGGTCTGGGGACTGTCCCACAATAAGCCAGTCATCCAGGTATGGAAAAATGGAGATGTTTTGTCTCCTGAGAAAGGCCACTACTACTGTTAGGCATTTTTTGAACACCCTTGGAGCTGATGTTAGCCCAAAGGGCATTGCTCTGAACTGATAATGGCCTGAAGGCAATTCGAACCTGAGGTACTTTCTGTGGAAGCACCTGATGGGAATGTGAAAATAGGCATCCTTGAGGTCCAGGGAGGCCAACCAATCCCCTGGCCTCAGAGAGGGAATAATTACTCCCAGAGTCACCATTTTGAATTTTGACTTGACAAGGTGCTTGTTTAGGTGTCTTAGGTCTAGGATGGGCCGCCACTCCCCTGTCTTTTTTGGGGTAAGAAAGTAACTGGAGTACAAACCCTTGCCCCATGTGGAGTAGGAACTCTCTCTCTATGGCCCTGAGAGCCAGAAGAGAGGAAATCTCTGCCTCTAGGGCAATGGTTTCGGAGATGTTTGCAGGTGGAAAAGACCTGACCCTCAGTTTTGGAAATTTTTTAAGCTGAGGGCCAGTCCCTGGCTTACTACCTCCAGGACCCACTTGTCTGAGGTAACAGACTTTCAGGCCTGGAAGTAGTAAGCCAGCCTGCCTCCTACTGGAATAGGGAAGTTGACCCGGGCTGACACATCAGGGTGTCTGCTTGATAGGAGCCTTAGACTGGGAGGAGGATGCAGCCCTGCTCATCCCCCTTCTGCCTCTCCCTCTGAAGAATCCCCTCTGAGGAAAAGGAGAGGAGGCCTGTGCCTGGTAGAAAGGCCTGTGAAAAGGCCTGCCCCTGCCCCTAGACTGCTGCTTCTGAGGAGTTGCCTGCCTTTCCTTGGCCTGTGCACCCCTGTAGGTGGTCCTGTACTCATCCACCTTTTTCATGTAATTCTCTGTCTGCTCCCCAGAGAATTAACCTACCATAGGGGAATCCATGGTCTTAGCCTGAGTGTCCTGTGAGAGGCTAGTACATCTGAGCCAAGCAAATCTCCGAAGAGATACAGATGTAGTCATGACTCGTGATGACACATCATTTGAGTCCACAGCAGCATGAAACTGGATCACAGATGCCCAAACTAACCGTTCTCTTTGTCTCCTAAATCTGTCCCCTGCTGTGCTGTCTGCCCTTTGTCCCTCAGCCAGCATTTAATCCTTGCCCTCTCTCTGTCTTCCAGCAGCCAGGACCCCCATCCACAGGGCTCCCCCAGCTCCGCTGTGGCTCCCTGGCTGTCCAGCACCTCTCAGGCTGCCCCTGAGACCTCCAGCCCGTATACAAGGCCAGCAAGGTATGGATCCTGCCGCCAGCCAATCAGAACACGAGCGCTGTTTTCTGGCCCGCTCCAATTGGTCAAAACCTTCTCCTCAAGCTTTCGACTGTATTCTGCATTAAAACCTGCTTTCTAAGCTCCTAATTTAATGTTATTTTGCACAAATGTTCTTAAAAGAGTGTAATCCTTGTTGATACTGTGATAGCTGCATAATTTAAAGTGATTACAGCCTTTCTTGAATTTTTTTATCTCTCTCGGGAACCAGACTTGGCGCCCAAACTAACCGCTCTCTTTGTCTCCTAAATCTGTCCCCTGCTGTGTTGTCTGCCTCTCTGTCCCTCAGCCAGCATTTAATCCTCACCCTCTCTCTGTCTTCCAGCAGCCGGGACCCCCCCTCCACAGGGCTCCCCCAGCTCCACTGCGGCTCCTCAGATGGCAGGCACCTCTCAGGCCACCGCCCAAGACCTCCAGCCCGGATACAAGGCCAGCAAGGTACGGCTCTTGCCGCCAGCCAATCGGAACGCGAGTGTTGTTTTCTGGCCCGCTCCAATTGGTCAAAACCTTCTCCTCAAGCTTTCCACTGTATTCTGCACTAAAACCTGCTTTCTAGGCTCCTAATTTAATGTTATTTTGTACAAATGTTCTTAAGAGTGTAATCCTTGTTGATACTGTGATAGCTGCATAATTTAAAGTGATTACAGCCTTTCGTGAATTTTTTTCTCTCTCGGGAACCAGACTTGGTGCCCAAACTAACCACTCTTTTTGTCTCCTAAATCTGTCCCCTGCTGTGCTGTCTGCCCCTTTGTCCCTCAGCCAGCATTTAATCCTTGCCCTCTCTTCGTCTTCCAGCAGCCATGACCCCCCCCTCCACAGGGCTCCCCCAGCTATGCTGTGGCTCCCCGGATGGCCGGACGGCACCTCTCAGGCCACCGCCCGAGAGCTCCAACCCAGATACAAGGCCAGCAAGGGTACGGCTCCTGCCGCCAGCCAATCGGAACATGAGCGCTGTTTTCTGGTCTGCTCCAACTGGTCAAAACCTTCTCCTCATGCTTTCCACTGTATTCTGCACTAAAACCTGCTTTCTAGGCTCCTAATTTAGTGTTATTTTGCACAAATGTTCTTAAAAGAGTGTAATCCTTGTTGATACTGTGATAGCTGCATAATTTAAACTGATTACAGCCCTTCTTTAATTTTTTTCTCTCTTGGGAACCAGACCTGGCACCCAAACTAACCGCTCTCTTTGTCTCCTAAATCTGTCCCCTGCTGTGCTGTTTGCCCCTTTGTCCCTCAGCCAGCACTTAATCTTCACCCTCTCTGTCTTCCAGCAGCCGGGACTTCCCTCCACAGGGTTCCCCCAGCTCCGCTGCGGCTCCCCAGATGACCAGCACCTCTCAGGCCACCACCTGAGACCTCCAGCCCGGATACAAGGCCAGCAAGGTATGGCTCCTGCCGCCAAAGTGCAACCCTGCCGGTGCTGTGCGCCTGCTCCCCACCCACCCCACCCTATCTCAACACTTTGCTTTATAGGGTAGAGTGATCATGAGGTCTTGTAAATTACTAAGTATTGACTTTCCCATCTGCAGCCTAAACATTGACACCACTAGGGGCTCTGCAACTGTTTTACTCCTGCTGCCTGTTCTCCTAGTCATACACAAACACACTGCCAAGTGGTCACTTTAACTGGCTACCCAGGCTATAAAACATGACCAGTCTCTGCACTCTGCTGCAGCAGCTCATCCTCCTAGCAATCCTATGCCATGGCCATACTTCAAGATGTCATAAGGCTCCCCAGCTACCGATGTACCCAGGCACAAATATCCATTATGAACCTTACTGTGTCACTGGGCACTACTTCCTGATTGCTAAAGGAGACTTGTCCACTCACTGGCTTCTGCTACCGCAGCAATGGTGGCTGACACTGAGGACCTGCAAGCTACACCCTAACCAAATTCTACGCACAAAACCATCTGGGCTCTCAATGTCCTGCACACAGTCTACGTGTAGGAAGAAAAGCAGCTGCCTCTGTAATAAGTTGTGTGGCTACCGGCTAATTGCCCATGAACTTCTATTGCTTGGGGCTGGGGGATGTGCACCCAAACCCTGGCCCATCTAGTCCACTTCGCCTCCTAAAATACCCAACCAATGGAACAATCAAGATAGCATCAATAAACATCCAGAGCCTCCCAAGCAAGCTGGATCAACTTCAAGCCTGGACTGCAAAGCACAACCCTGACATTCTGTTGGTAGTTGACACCTGGCTTTCACCCAAGATCACTGATAATGAGGTTGCTCTCCCTGGCTTCAACGTTTCAGGCTTGACAGGACTACCAAGAGAGAAGACGGTTGTGCGATCTACATCAAGGACTCCATCAAAGGGCACGTCCTCCCCCAGGTGGATCTCGGACCTAATGCCCAGGCACTAGCAATCAAAGCCTTACTCAGGGCACACATCAAAGCCCTAACTATCGTCTCTGTCTATGTTCCCCCTAATGAATACAAAAGGGGCTTCAAGGGTATCGTGGACTTCATCCATGGCCTGCCCTCTAAATCTGAGACCATCTTACTAGGCGACTTCAATGTCAACTGGCTTTCACCTGATGCAGGCACATACAGGGACGACATCTCTGCAGTCCACCTCACCCAGCTTGTCTCCTCCCCCACCAGGGTTAATTACAAAATGGACACCAGCACCCTCCTAGACTGGATACTTTCAAGCAATCAAGAACGACTCACCAATGTGACAGTGCACCCAGACGCTATTAGTGACCACTCCCCAGTCTCTTGTAGCTGGACAAACAAATTCCTCAAGCCACCTCCCCACTTCTCCTTTAGTAGGGTACTAAAGAATGGGCATCTTGAGTCCCTGAAACATGATCTTGCCAACACCAACTTGTCACAAACTGACCGCGCTACTGACGTCAATACTGCCTTGGAATACTTTATCAAACAATTCACGAAAGTCTATGACTTGCATGCACCCCACAAAAAGGTCAAAGCACGGGGGTCAGTTAACCCATGGTTATCATCTGACCTCATAAGTAAATTGAAGAAGCGTGATCATCTATGGCACCTAGCCAGAGAGTCGGGTAAACGCTCAGCCATACTAGCCTACAAGCAAGCCAGAAATGCCTGCACTCAGGAAATATGCCAGGCTAAATCACCACAAGGAGTTGCTTACTGCCTCCTGGGGCAATGGAAAAAACTTCTGGACCAACATGAAGGAAGTCTTAGGGAAGGATGTAAAGTCGACACTGAACCTAATCAACATACAGGGTACCCATACCCAGAACCCCCTAACTTTAGCCAACACCTTCAATGAAGCTTTCTCGGACCTCTCTGGGACACTCCCCCAGACTTCTTCGAGGACCCACCGCGCTCCAACACCTCTACTACTGATGCTCGCCATCAGTCTGTCCCCCCCCTCCCTTTTTACTTCAAGAAGCTTACCCCTTCGCTAGTCAGAAAATACCTTCATAAAGTGCTTGGAAAATTGCGACAAAGTGCAGACACACTGGACCTCAAAAATGTTGCACTCACTATTGAAGTAGTTCTCCTCCCCATAACAAAGATCCTGAACCTGTCACTCTGCCAATCACAATTCCCACAGCTGTGGAAATCAGCCATCGTGATTCCTGTGCACAAGAATGGTGACAGGGCATCGCTGTCAAACTACCGGCCCATCTCAGTTTTGCCACCGCTCTTCAAAGCACTAGAATGCATAGTGGCTGATCAGCTGGTCGAATACCTTGTAAAATACTCAATCCGATGCCCAGAGCCACATGGCTTCCATAAATGGACATGGTACCTCCACGGCACTACTGGAACTCACTGGTTTTATTCACCGGTCTTTGGACCAAGGAACCCTAGCAGGGCCAGTATTCATTGACCTCTCAAAGGCCTTTGATACTGTCCACCACTCCCTCCTCCTAACCAATTAACCTCCATTGGCCTCTCTGCAAAATCAACTCTCTGGTTCAAAAGCTGCCTAGGACAACGTACACAAAGAGTGAAAATCAACAATGTCCTCTCCGACCAGCTGCCTGTAAGATCTGGGCTCCATATTGGGACCTCTCCTTTTCAGCATCTTTCTCAACAATCTACCATGCCACTGCCCACAGCAGATGCTACTCTATGCAGATGATGCAGTAATCTTCACAAGCTGCCCAGACCCAGAGAAACTTGAGGGCAATCTGCAACATAGCTGCGGGATTGTTGAGGAATGGTTCCAAAACCATAAACTTATCCTAAACAGCAAAAAAACCCAAAACCATGATGTTCTGCAGCACTCAGAACAAGTACAAGTCCCACGCTGTTAACATCAGTACCCGATCTAGAGCTCTGCTCGAACATACCCAGCACTTTAAATATCTTGGGGTCACACTTGACAGCAGCCTGGCCTATGACCAGCACATCAGCAATATTTCTAGGACTGTCAACTACAAAATCGGTCTCCTCCACAGGCACAAGCACTGTCTCACTTCGGACGCCCTTAGACTAGCCATCAACAGCTCCATACTTTCTGTCATAGACTCTGGCTTGGTTATCTATGGTGCTTCTTGCCACACCGCCCTCCGCAGAATATTGGTTGCACTGAACAAAGCCTGCAGACTGCTCACAGGAGCCGAATGTCTCACCCATACCTGTGACCTCTATGCTCAAACGGGCTGGCTCCAACTCAGTGGGAGGTTACACTACCAAACCTGTTTGCTGGAAAAAAAGGCTCTACTTGGTATTCTTCCCCATGGCACAGCAAACCTACTTCAACCACACAGCAGCAACTCGCAACAGACTAGAAGTGCCAGCACTCACCTCTTCCATGTTCCTCGTCTTCGAACGATGAAGGGTCAACACTCCTTTGCCTACAGAGCATCCCTTCGGTTTAATGCCCTCAGCCAGGACATCTCCAACCAACCTACTCTGGGCCCCCTTCAAGAGACTGCTATGCCAACAACTTTCCGCATCCAGCACCTGTGACTGCTTCCACTGGTCCCCCCTGCCAGTAGTCTCTGCCCTGCCTCTTAGCAGCTCCCTGCATTGGCATGGTCCCTTGCCACCTCTACCCTCCCCCAACACTCCCTCCCTTCCCCTACTACCCTGCCACCTAGTGGCTCGCTGCTCTGGCTTGGCCACTTGCCGCCATCCAACCACCCCCTACTCCCCCCTCAATGTTCACGACTGCTGCAACTCTTTCTCACCTCACCACCCTCTCCCACCTACTACCACCTAGCCCCTCTCTAACCTCCTTTTCCCCTACCTCCAGCTATTCTCTCTGCTAACTTACTATATACGCAAACCAAGGGTATCTTACCCTCTATTGTTATGTCTTGTATGTACAAACCTGCTTATATAAACTGCTGCTATTATTGTCCATGTTTTATACTCTCTGTTTAATCCTTTGTAATACTGTCTTCCCTCCCACTGACGTGGAACCTTTGTAATCTGGCTCCCAGCTCAAAGGTGTTTAATCCTAGTGCTCAATAAATAAATAAATCCCATCAGCAGTCACCTCTTCCAGTTCCTTGGCTAGCTGAGGGGGAAGCCTGATTAGCCAGTTCCAGAACAGTATCCTATCTGGACTTCTGGTATCTGGCTGTGTAGGCCATATAGTTTGCCTGCTTGATTCCCAAGGAGGATGCCAAGTACTGTTTTTTGGCCATAGCATCCACCTTCCTAGAGTCTTTATCTTGGGGGTTGAAGCCAAGGGTATATTAGCCCTGTCACAGGCTGCAGCCTGCATGACCCCAACATGGCTGCATTGTTGGAGTAAGAACTCCATACCTGAGCCTGACAGCATATACCTCCTGTCCATTCTCTTGTCTGCAGGAGGTAAAGAATTTGGTGTTTGGAGAATTTTTTGTGTCTGTTTCCCAAGTGATTTATGGAGGGGAATAGACAGCCTCTTGGAATCTGGGATGTCCATTTCTACAAAATCAGGCTCTTCTTGTTCCTCAACAGCTCCAACCAGAGGGAGCTGGAGGATCTCTGCCACTCTTCTGTAAAACAGATAGTGGGATGGGAACTCAGAAAGCCTGGGATGGGAAACATTAGAAGGCCTGTCTGGGGAGATGTCCGGTTCAATGGGCTCATCCAGACCTTCCACACCATCATCATCATCGTCATCGTACCCCTTTTCCCCTTCCAAATCCAGTTCATAATAACCATCCTGACAATATTCCAGAACCGGAGGAACCGACCGAACCGAGCGCCTACCAGGAGGTGCCGGATCGGACGGAACCGAATGGAGCGATTCCACAATACTAATCGCTCTGGCTATTTCTTTGGCAATCGATGTAACGGTTCTGAATCCAAACCGGCTGATTTTTTCTTTCTCTATGACGGAACCAACCCTCAGGATTGGCTCTTCTTTTGCCCGAGGACGCATCGCCCAGGTCAGTGGGCACTTCCTCAGGTTCGGTTGGAACCAAACCGGGCTAGCCATCCGGATAAGCAGAATTCTCTGCCTCCTTTTCCCTAAGCCTACCCAATCTCTTGTCCAGGGTGGCCTTCGGAAAATTCTGCAGATTTGGCAATCTGAATCGAGGTGGTCAAACCCAAGACAATAAACACAGGTAGTGTGAGGGTCTGCCTTAGCAAAGGCATCCCCACACTCACTACAGTGTTGAAACCCAGTGGATCCGGTTTTTATCTTGGGTTTCATAGATGTAGCCATCCTAACTATTTACCCTTTAGCAGCTTAAAAGCTAGACAAGACCCCTCTATTGGTTACCAACTGTGTTACGGGCTGTGTAAAAAAACATCTAAAATTACGTTTTTTTGAAACAGATAGGGACCGGTACCTCATACTAAGAAATTAAAGAATAAACTAAAAGAACACAATCGGTTCCTAACCGGACTGACTGACAGACTTTACAATTTCCACATAGAAATAAACAGTAACTAAACTAAAGTCCACTCTACCTACAACACTTACTGTACCACAGACAGGGATCTGAACCAAAAAATAAAGATGAAAAAATGGTATAAAACCGACGTTTTACTAGGACCGAACTGACAAGTGAAGGAGCAATGTCTGCAGTGACTGTTCAGTTAGGCGGAGTAACGAATCTGACAGTTACACTTAGAAGTGCTGCAGACAGAGGTTTGAACCGAGCTTGAGACCAACGTTCTATGCTCTGGTATAGAGTTAACTCTTTCCTCTCTGGAGCAGTTCAAGTGCTGGGGCTAACTGCACATATCAGAATACAGCAAGACTTCATGTTGTTTGAAATGGTACAGGAAGGAGGCAGAAAGGATCAGCATAAGCTCTGTGGTAAAGAAGAAAAAATTACTCACCTTAGTAATTGTGTTTCTTCTAATGGAGTCTTGCTGCATTCTGACATAATTCAGTTAGCCCCAGCACTTGAACTGCTCCGGAGAAGAAAGAGTTAACTCTATGCCAAAGCATAGAACGTTGAGCTCGAGCTCTGTTCAAACCTCTGTCTGCTGCACTTTGAAGTGTAACCATCAGATTCTTACGAGCTAGCACTAACTAACTACCCCACTATGTGGAAATTGTAAAACTTACTAGCCAAAAAGGCAACCAAATATTTTGGATCCCCAAAAGACTCAAGTCCAGAAATCCAAAACAAAAACTAGGTAGTGAACAAATAAAACTATCAAAACATATAAATAACCCACTCCCCCTGTTTAAAAATGGGAGAGTGCCGAGTACACCCCTGAGGAGCAACACTGCGCCTGCCAGCCCACTTCCCAAAAACCAGGTTCTGAGAGGGGAGGCAGGGAGGGAGGTCAGAATACAGCAAGACTCCATTAGAAGAAACACAATTACTAAGGTGAGTATTTTTTTCTTCAAACAACATGAAGTCTTGCTGTATTCTGACATAATGAAGACTACCAAGCAGCACCTCCATGGAGGAGGGTATCGGACCTATTTTGGGAATAGGCTCTGCAGTACTGCTGTACCAAACCTAGCATCACTCCTAGCCTGGATATCCAGAGAGTAATGCTTGGTGAATGTATGGACTGTTTTCCAGGTGGCTGCTTTGCATATCTCTAATAAGAGTATATCTCTGGCATCAGCCAGAGAAGCAGCTGTATCTCTAGTCGAATGAGCCCTCAGGCCTGAGGGGGGTACTTTGCCTAGCCTTTCATAGCAGAATTGTATACAAGAGACAATCCACCTGGCAATAGATCTCTTAGTAGCAGGTTTACCCTCCCCCACTTCACCATAAGTGAGGAACAACTGGAGGGAGTCAAACCTAAGTGCCTTAGTGCGGTCAATGTAGTAGCTAAGATCCCTTTTAACATCCAAACTGTGTAATCTTCTCTCTCCTGAAGAAGAGTGATCAGTGAAGAACACAGGAAGAGACATGGATCGGTTCAGATGAAAATCCGAAACCACTTTAGGTAAGAACCTTCTGTTGGTTCTAAGGACCACCTTATCTCTATGGAATGAGATAAAATCAGGCTCCACTGACAGAGCTTGCAATTCACTGATACGCCTGGCAGAGTTACTAACTACAAGGAACACAGTTTTCCAAGTCAAATACTTAAGTTCTGCTGAGGCCAAAGGCTCAAAAGGGGGTTGCATAAGCTGAGCGATGCAAACATTAAGATCTCAAGCAGGAGTAGGATCCCTAAAGGGAGGATTGGTATGAAGCAATCCTTTGAAGAATTTACAGAAAACAGGGTGAGATGCCAGTAAGGAGGGCTTTCCCACTGACAGAAATGCAGAAACAGCTGACAAGTGTACTTTGATGGTAGCTGGTCTGAGGCCTAAGCCATTAAGATGAACCATGTAATCCAGAACTGTAGACAAGTCAGCAGCATCTGGGGATATGTGCTTATTGGAACATTAAACGCTGAATCTTTTCCATTTGGAGTTATAAGTTTTTCTGGTGGCAGGTTTTCGAGAGGCTTTGAGAATGTCCAGAACCCCTTGAGACAGATGCAAATTTGCATATTCTAGCTCTTCAAGAGCCATGCCTTGAGATTGAGACCGATGGTTGGGGTACCAAATCCTCCCCTGAGAAGAGGTTAACAGGTTGTGATTCCTGGGGAGAGATAGGGGAAGATGGACTGCTAGGGACAGCAACAGGGGACATCAAGGCTGGCTGGCCCAGTCTGGAGCAATCAGGATCACTTTGCAAGACTGTGACCTTATCTTGACCAGGACTTTGAACAGTAGAGGAAAAGGAGGAAAGGCATACAGAAATTTCCCCTCCCAATCCAGAATTAGAGCATCCAGGGGAACTGAACCCAAGACTGGGGGTCTACAACAAAAGAGGGGAAGTAGGTGATTGTCTGAGGCTGCAAACAGATCTATCTCTGGAGTGCCCAACCTTGAAAAGATCACTTTTAACACTAGGGGATTCAGGGACCATTCGTGATGGCCTTGGGAAATCCTGCTCAGTACATCTGCTAGCACATTGTCCTTCCCTGGAAGGTGGACTGCTACCAGAGAGATCTGTAGAGAATAAGCCAGGGACCCTAATTTCATGGCTTCCATGCACAAGGCCGTTGTCCCAGTGCCTCCCTGCTTGCTGATGTACCACATAGTGGTGGTGTTGTTGTCTGTCCAGACCTGAACCACCTTGTTCTCTACTGAGTCAGAGACAGCTTGTAGAGTCAGGTACACTGCCCCGAGTTCCAGAAGATTGATGTGGAGAAGAGACTCCTGAGGGGACCACACTCCCTTAGCTGTGAGGGCTCCCAGGTGAGCTCCCCACCCCAGGATAGAAGCATCCATGGTTAAAACTACAGAATGAGACTGAGTGATGAATGGGACCCCTTGCCTGAGATTGTCCTGATCCAACCACCATTGTAGAGCCTGGGTCAGAGTCTGAGTCACTGGAATTAGTCTGGCTAGAGGATCTTTTTTCTGAGACCAAAAAGCCCTCAAATGGAACTGGATGTCTCTCATCTGAAATCTGGCCCCTTGGACCATTGCAGTGGAAACTGCCATGTAGCCCAGGAGTTGAATGAAATGCCTTGCTGGTCAAGACACCAGAAGGTGGAAAGAAGAAGCCAGCTCTATAATGGCCTTTAGCCTTGCCAGAGGGAGAAAGGCTCTTGCTTTGACAGTATCCAACTCTACTCCTATGAAGGTCAAGAGTTGCACTGGCTCGAGAACTGATTTGGGAAGATTGAGGAGGAATCCTAGAGAAGTGAACACTTGTTGGGTCACTTGCAAATTTGACTCATCTTGGTCTGGAGACTGACCCACAATGAGCCAGTCATCCAGGTATGGGAATATGGAAATGTTTTGTCTCCTTGGAAAGGCCACTACTACTGCTAGGCATTTTGTAAACACCCTTGGAGCTGATGTTAGGCCAAAGGGCATTGCTTTGAACTGATAATGGCCTGAAAGCAGTTCGAACCTGAGGTACTTTCTATGGGAGCACCTGATGGGAATGTGGAAATAGGCATCCTTTAGGTCCAGGGAGGCTAACCAGTCCCCTGGCCTGAGAGAGGGAAGAATTATTCCCAGAGTCACCATTTTGAATTTTGGCTTTACTAGGTGCTTGTTTAAGTATCTTAAATCTAGGATGGGCCGCAACTCCCCTGTTTCTTTCGGGGTAAGGAAGTATCTGGAGTACAGACCTTTGCCCCTGTGAGGTGTAGGAACTTTCTCTATGGCTCTGAGAGCCAGCAGAGATGAAACCTTTGCCTCTAGGGCAATGGTTTCGGAGATGTTTG
The DNA here is from genome assembly GCA_016271365.2 of Neoceratodus forsteri. Classification (NCBI taxonomy): domain Eukaryota; kingdom Metazoa; phylum Chordata; order Ceratodontiformes; family Ceratodontidae; genus Neoceratodus; species Neoceratodus forsteri. The sequence goes on from CM028134.1 coordinate 688,203,577, forward strand.
CAGGTGGAAAGGACCTGACCCTCAGCTTTGAAAATATTTTGATGCGGAGGGCCAGTCCCTGGCTTACTACTTCCAGGACCCACTTGTCTGAGGTAACAGACTTCCAGTCCTGGAAGTAGTAAGTCAGAAGCCTCCTACAGGAATTGGGGAGTCAACCCAGGCTGACACATCAGGGTGTCTGCTTGGCAGGAGCCTTAGACTGAGAGAAGGATGCAGCCCTGCTCAACCCCCTTCTGCCTCTCCCACAGAAGAACCCCTTCTGAGGAAAAGGAGAGGAGGCCTGTGCCTTGTAGAAAGGCCTGTGAAAGGGCCTGCTCCTGCCCTTAGATTGCTGCTTCTGAGGAGTTGCCTGCCTTTCCTTGGCCTGTGCACTCCTGTAGGTGGTCCTGTATTCATCCATCTTCTTATAATTCTCTGACTGCTCCCCAAACAGAGAATTCTCTATGACAGGGAAATCCATGTCCTTAGCCTGGGTGTCCTGTGATAGGCTAGTACATCTGAGCCAAGCCAGTCTCTGAAGAGCCACAGATGTAGCCTTGACTTGTGATGACACATAATTGGAGTCCACAGCAGCATGAAAATGGATTTTTGATGCCTCAATCCAATCAGCAGCCACCTCCTCCAGCTCCTTGGTAAGCTGGGGAGAAGCCTGTTTAGCCAGTTCCAGAACAATAACCTATCTGGACTTCTGGTATCTGGCTGTATAGGCCATATAATTAGCCTGCCTGAGTCCCAAGGAAGATGCCATGTACTGTTTTTTTTTTAACCATGGCATACAGCTTCCTGGAGTCTTTTTCTGGGGGTGTGTGAAGCCAAGGATTTGTTAGCCTTATCACAGGCTGCAGCCTGCATGACCCCAACATGGCTGCATTGCTGGTACAAGTACTCCATACCTGGGCCTGACAATGTATACCTCTTGTCCATTCGCCTGTCCACAGGAGGAACAAAATTTGGAGTATTAAGTAACTTCTGTGTCTGTTTCCCAGAGGATTTGTGAAGGGAAATAGACAATCTCTTGGACTCTGGGATGTCCATCATCTCCACATAGTCAGGCTCCTCTTGCTCCTCGACAGCTTCATCCAGAGGGAGCTGGAGGGTTTCTGCCACTTTTTTGTAGAACATAAAGTAGGAAGGGGACTCAGAAAGCCTAGGAGGGGAAACACCAGAAGGCCTGTCTGGGGAGATGTCCGGTTCTATGGGCTCATTCAGACCTCCCACACCGTTATCATCATCATCATCACAATCTTCATCCCTCTCCAAATCTGGTTGATAATAGCCTTCTGGGGAATAGTCCTGAACCGGGGGAACCGATCGAACCGAACGCCTACAGGGAGGCGTTGGATTTTTGCTGGAACTGACCCCTCAGGATTGGCTCTCCATTTGCCCAAGGGAGTCTCGCTCAGGTCAGTGGGCACTCCCTCAGCTTCAGTCGGAACCGAACCGGGCTGGCCATCCGGGTCAGCGGACTTCTCGGCCTCCTTTTCCCTAAGCCTGCCCAATCTTTTATCCAGGGTGGCTTTAGGGAAATGTTTACATATTTGGCAGTCTGACTCCAGGTGGTCAAAACCCAGACAATAAACACAGGTGGTGTGGGGATCAGTCTTAGCAAAGGCCTCCCCACACTCACTGCAGTGTTGAAACCCAGTGGGCCCGGTTTTTCTCTTGGGTTTCTCAGATGAAGCCATCCTACAACTTACCCTTTTTTTGGCAACAGCCAGGCAAGACCCCCTTATCAGTTCCTAACCGTGTCATGGGTGTTGGTAAAAAAATGATAAAATATGTTTTTTTTTAGAACTGATAAGGACCTGTACCTCACACTAAATTCAGAACTCAAAGAAAAACACAAGAAAGATTAACAGACAACCGGTTCAGCTGAACCGATTGAAAATATTACTTTTACAATTTTCACAAATTCAGCACTAGTCCACTACCTAAAGTACTTACTGTACTGCACACAGGGATCTGAACTGAAAAATTAATGAAAATAGCAGGTTAAAACCGATGTTTTCACTGGACCGAACTAATAGCGAAGGAGAGATCTCCGGAGCGACTGTTCAGTTAGGCGGAGTAAAGAATCTGACGTTTACACTTCATAGTGCAGCAGACAGAGGTTTGAACCGAGCTCGAGCTCAACGTTCTATGCTTTGGCATAGAGTTAACTCTTTCCTCTACAGAGCAGTTCAAGTGCTGGGGCTAACTGCATTATGTCAGAATATAGCAAGACTTCATGCTGTTTGAAGGCAAGCAAGTTCAGAGTTTAAAAAAAGGCAGGCGAGTAGGGTTCAGAGGTTCAAAAGGAGATATGTTGGGCTCAGTGGTTTAAAAAGGCAAGAGAACTATCAGTTATGGGAGTGGTGCAGTGTAATGGGTGTAGAGCCATAGTCTTCCGGAACACATTCTGGAGACTGAGGTGCTACCCCATGTGCACGCACTTCTCTGGGCAGAAGGTGGAGGTCGCTAGACTCTGAGCTAAGCTGGCAAGGATACAGAAGACCTCTTGCCCCTCTTGGGGGCCACCAAGTAAGCTGCATTTACCTCAAAGGATGCTTAGACAGAGGAGGGAAGGATAAAGCTTGCTGGGCTCTGGAAGGGTGGGGTGGTGGGTGGGGTGCACAGTCCTCAACTTCTGCCACTACAAATTTCCTTTGCCATTTATGGTGGGAAGGGGCAGCCAGGATGAGGCACTTGAAGTGGTGGCAAGGGAGGAAGTGTTGACCCTTGAAGGGGTGGTCCCAGGGTGGGTGGAAAAGGCTCCCAGCAGAATATGAAGCAGCTGCTAATGAGGGATGTGATTATGAGAGGGATAGACCTGGGAGCAGGAAGAGGAGCAGAGAGGGAGGGAGGTAAGGTGCCTACCTGGCACTTTATCTTGAAGGGATGGAGAGCAGGTCTAAAGGATCACTAGGGTGGCAGGCCATGGGAGGGAGCTGGATGTCATTGTCCACCTTGGGACTAATGACCTGGTGAGGGATGGAGTGGGAGTTGTGTAAGACCAGTTCAGGGAACTGGGGAGCGGCCTTAAACAGGTAGCAAGAATGGTGGCCTTTGCTGAGGTGCTACCTGGATATAGCCTAGGGGAAGTTAGGACACTGTGCATCAAGAACTTCAACAATTGGTTGAAGGCACGATGCAGAGAAGAGGGGTTTGGATTCACTGGGGACTGGAGGCTGACCTGGAACGATATGGGCCTAAACAGAGGTGACGGCCTACATCCTTCTATGAAGGGGACTCAGTACTCAATGGGAAGTTTAAATGTTACATGGATGAGCATTTAAACTTAAAGAGGGGGAGGCTGTATTACCTAGGGAGGCATAAATTTCCCCTCCTCGCAGTTTAAAGCAACAGAAAGGAAGTACCTGGAGGGAGAAAATTCCCTCATGGCAGGGAAGCAGGATGTGGACAGGGTGGAGGACAAAGGTGGTATGAACAAAAGACACAGCAGAAAAGATGTAAAGTGGATAAGAAACAGAAGGAGCAATGAAGAAAGGGAGGAGTTGGTGGGAGTCTTACAGGCAGGGAGGGAGCAAGGTTTGGAGAGACATGTGCATCAACATAAGGAGTCTAGAAAACAAAATTTCAGACCTGGAGGCCATTATAGTGTTGGAGAACCTAGACATAGTGGTCATAATTGATCCATAGTGAACTGAGAATCATGACTAGAATATGACCAAACCAGGATATTCTCAGTTCAGAAGAGATAGGGAAGGGAGGAGGGGTTATCCTGTATATGAGGGAGGGTACCAGGGCTATAGAAATGCAAGGGGACCTAGAGGCAGAGAAAGGCTGAAGGTGCTATGGGTCAACCTAGGGACTGGAGCAGGGGCCATTATTCACTCTGAGGTGCAGGGCCAGCCTCAGGCTATGTGGTGCCATTAGGTGAACTTGCAAATGGTGCCCCCTGAAAAACCTTTTTTTTTACTTTCTATTTTTGTCCCCCATTTTTGCTGTCAGCTGATGGGACCTCCTTCCACCTACCCAAGCTCTTATACCCACTGCAAGAATCCTTCAGTGGTCCTTCCCACCACCAGCCTTTGCTCGTCAACCTTCCCCGGCTATCCCGACCGTAACCCATGGCTTATCCCCCATGGGTGGGACACCCATGTTCCCCCAAGCTAGGAGGAGATACTACACTTGATAATAGACCACAGGGTTCAGGCACATGCCTACCCCATAAGAGGGACGCCAGACATCAAATATCAAATAAAATTCATTTATTGAAATAACACAAACAGCTACATGTCCTGCCTGACACGTTTCATACCTTTCTTGGTCCTTTCTCAAAAGCCTTTGAGAAAGGACCAAGAAAGGTCCAAGCGTCAGACTGGACGTAGTTCTTTGCTATTTCAATAAATGAATTTTTTGATACTTGATGTCTGGTAACCTCTTATGGGTGTAGGTGTGGGCCTGAACCCTGTGGTCTAGTATCTTGCATTGTTTGGTGCACCACCATCCTTGTGCACACTCTCCATGACTGCAGCATACTTCACTTGATAGTCAGGGCCCCTGAGGAGGTGCCAGCGAGGCGTGGGAGGAGTTGAAGTGACTCTGCTGTGGCGTGGGGTGGCTTCATCTGTCCAGTGCTGCTGGGGGTATTTTAGCTCATGTTAAGGCCTCCCCTTATCCCACCCCAGGACATGGTCCTGAGAGGTGACCCGACATTCGCCTATTAGGGCCGTTGGAAGGATGGGCAAGCCCCTCCATACCTTCAGAACTCCCCTGCCGGCCCCATTCTGGGCAGGTGACACGTCTGTGTGACTTGCCAGGCAAGTGGGTGTGTGCCGACGTGAGGTCACCCCAGATGGACCACTTATTCTTTCCCACGTGACACCACCCTGCCCCTGAGTCACCAGGGGACAGCCGTGCAATGGAGGGAGGTGCCCTCCCTTCCCCGAGGCTGGAGGCATCATAAGGACTCCTGACTCTGCCTTGCCAGTTGACACCAGATGTCTCAGGCTCTGGGTGTGAACATGGGTTGTCTGGATGGCAGGTGGTAGCTCTACCACTTTGCTTGCCATCCGGCTCTAGAAAAACATTTTATACCATCTTCTCCCCCTGCCCCCATAAAAACAAAATTTATACGAAGTCCTGAACCCCAACCCCGCAGGCAGCAGCAGCAGGAGCCCTACATCCTCCCTCCGGGCAGTTATGCTGTCTCTGGTTCTTAAGCCTTGTGAGTACTAGCTCAGTGACCCGATCCTCAGCCTGAGTCCAGCAAGCAACCACACAATGACCATCATGATCATCCCCTCCCTTCAGTCCACTACTCTGAGTTCAGCCTCTCCTCAGGCTATTGCTGGCTGATTGCTACTGGCTTCTTTCTTGTGGACACGAGACCACCACTTCCCAGGCCTGACTGGCCAGCTTCCAATTGGCCTGCCTTGTTGGTCTGCCCTATGTGCTGCACTAGGCCGTGCTGGTTATAGGGCCTGGTTGTTATCGCCCACGCAGTGCCGCCGCCCACCGCTGAAGAGAGTCACTTCCTGTGCGGAGCCCAACCCATCGACACTCCAAATCCTGTTGTCAATGGTGTGGTTTGGTTCTGTGTCCCCTAGGACTCTTGACTCCTAGGCAGCACTGTCTGCTATTACTGTATGTGCCCCAATGCAGGCCCAACTAAACAACACAATTCACTTGCCTGCTTCATGCTGCACTAATTGGCTGCCAAGTCTACTGCTTGTCTCTTTGGAGCTACACTCTGCGTGCTTGCTTCTTCTTTAACAGCAACTGGCAATTTATTTTCGCACACCCCTACTAACAAGCACCTTAAATGGTCACCTAGTTCACCTATCTTTACAGCTGGCCCTGCTGTGGTGGTATACAAGCCTCCCACACAGGAAGAGGATCTGGACAAGGTATTAGTGGAAATCATCCACAGGATGGTGAATAAAGGAAGTGCTGCTGTTTGACGACTTCAGTTTGTCTGATGATGACTGGAGCCTTCAGCTGCAGCTTTGACTAGAAGCAGGGCAATCCTAGACTCCTTACAGTGCATGTTTCCCAGGCAACTAGTCAGTGAATCCACTAGGGAACAGGGCAATACTGGACCTTGTGCTCACTAACAGAGACAGTATAGCATACGTCACAGTGGGCAATCCCTTGGGAACAGTGATCATCATATGATATGGTTCAGTACTAAGATGGGTACAAAAGCAAACCACATGAGGATGAGGGTCCTGAACTTCAGGAGAGCAGATTTTAAAGTAATGGGAAACTGCCTTAGAAACAGTGTAGCAGTAGTGGATTGCCTGAGTAGGGTAGAGTAACAATGGAGAAAAATGAAGGAAGGCATAGTAAAGGTAACCAGACTCTGCATGAAAGAAATAAGTAAAAGCAAGAGGAAAAAAAAGGCCACTATGGTACTCTAGATAAGTGGCCATGAAAATAAAGGAAAACAGTGTGGCATTCAAGAGGTATAAAGAAACACAGAGGGAGGAGGATAGGAAGAAGTACCAGGTAAAACAGAGGGAAGCAGGGACAGCAGTGAGGCAGGCAAATGTGCAAACAGAGGAAAGATAGCCAGAGGGATGGCAGAAGGAGACAAGACTTTCTTCAGGTACATAAACAAGAGAAGGAAAGCAAGAGGAGGGATAGTGAGGATAAAGAGGTCAGTAGCTGGTGACTGCGTAGAGAAGGATCAGGAAAAAGCTGACATCCTTTCCTTAACAGGAACTTCTGCTCAGACTTCACAGTGGAAAGAGAAGGACAGACCAACAAGGAACAGCATGAACACAGGAAGAGGGGAGGTGAACACAAGTCCATTTACAGAGGAAAGAATCCTTAAGGGACTTACACACCTGAAGTGAACAAGGCCATGGGACCAGACGGGATACGTCCAAGGCTGCTAAGACAACTCTGGGAGGAGCTTATTGCACCACTGATAGCCTTATTCAACATATCATTGGAAACAGGAGTGGTTCCAGGGGGACTGGAGGAGAACTGACATAGTTGTGCTCCATTAGAGCAGCAGCAGGAAGGAGGCAAGCAGCTATAGACCAGTCAGTTTCACATCAGTGGTGGGGAAACTAATGGAAACCTTGCTGGAAGGAAATCTAGTAGAATATCTTGAATCCAGTGGATTGCAAGACCAAAGGCAGCATGGATTCACAAGGGGGAGGTCATGCCAGACAAATCTGATCAAGTTCTTTGACTGGGTGACCAGGAAAATAGATCAGGCAAGGGCAGTGGGCATGGCCTACATGGAGTTCAGCAAGGCCTTCAACACTGTGCCATATAGGAGACTGATAAAGAAACCAGGGGTAGAAGCCAAAATTGTAAACTGGGTAAAAAAACTGGTTAATGGATAGCTGGCAAAGGGTGGTGGTAAATGGCACACACTCTAATAAGGGGAGGGTGACAAGCTGGGTGCCACAGGGTTCAGTATGGGGGCAGGTCCTGTTCAATGTCTTCATAAGTGACATTGCAGAAGAATGTGAATGGAAGGTACAGTATACCTTTTTGCAGATGACACCAGTAGAGAAAATGAACAGGGGCCGTCGAAAACTCGAAGAGTGGTCATGGGTAAGGTAGCTGGAGTTCAATACCAAAAAGTGCAGAACCATGCAGCTGGGGCAAAGAAACCCAGGAGCTAAGTATAAAAAGGGAAGGGGGTGGTACTGTCAGTTACTAAGCAGCAAAAGGACCTTGAGTTCTAATATCTGATGACTTCAAAGATGTAGGGAAATGTGGCAAGGCAGTGGGCAGGGTCAGTGGGATGTTGGAGTACATGGGGAAAGGTATCAACAGTAGAAAGAGGAAGGTGGTATCACCACTGTTTAGATTATTAATGAGACCGCACCTGAGATTTTGTGTCTGGTTTTGGAGGTCACATCTCAGAAAAGACATAAGAAAGGGTAGAGGCAGTCCAGAGGAGGACAACTAAAATGGTACATGGGTTGAATGAGAAACCATACAAGGAGAGACTGAAGGATCTCAACATGTACAACCTGGAAGATAGGAAGGAGAGGGAGACATTATAGAGACCTATAAGTACTTCATAGGGATGAACAGGGTGTAGGTATGGAGCCTGTTTCAAAATGAGGAAATGCAACAGAACAAGAGGGCAAGCAACGAAGTTAGAGGGGGAGAAGTTAAGAGGGACATGAGGAAATAATAATTCACTGAAAAAGTGGTGGACGCCTGGAACAGCCTGCCAACAGAGGTAGCAGGGGTGAAAACAGTCAGGGGTTTTAATAATGCATGGGATATGCATAGGAGAATACTGGCAAATGAGCAGTGGGGGGGCGGGGAGTCACCAGAGACCAGCTAGGGTCTGCAGAGACAGAGCAGGCAGGAAAAATCTGGGCAGACTGGGTGGGCCAAGCAGTCTTTTTCTGCCAACAAATTTTATGTTTCTATTAATAGAGCACTATGAAATATACAAGAACTACAAAATGTGTACCTTATTACTTCTGAAAAACAGGAAGGTATTCGATTTGGTTCAGCTTCTTGCAATAAGAGAAGTGCAGCATCTGTAAACAAATTAAGTCACAGACATAACATCCAGTTTGCAAAGTGTTTTTAGCCACATGTTGAAACAGATATCACACGTCTAAACTTGGAAACATGAAATATATTGTATAAATTTATATCTTTGAGGATATCTCATGCATCAGGCCACACCTTTGTAACATATAGCCACCAGGCACTAGGACCACATCTAAACGTTTGCAAGCAGTCAGCCAGGGGCCACCCACAATGACATCAGACATCAGTGTATACATACATGTGAGTGGCCCCTCTGCTCCTCAGTTCTTTTCCCGCTGTTGATCAGACTCATCAGACCACCATTAGAAATGCCCCTGTTCATAACTGCCATTTTACTTCCTTATATATCTAAGTACAGGTAATCACTTGTATGTTGTAGGAAGAACCATCTAAACTTTTCCGGTACTGTGAGTAGGGAGAGAAAATCTACCCTGGAGACTCCCACAATGTCTGTGTCTGCTGCTTAGGCCTAGACACAATGTAAAAACCTGCAAAATCTGCTGGGGGTTCAATTCTGCAACCATGCAATGCAGAAAGGGGTCTGTGGATAAATGTTTTACTCCAAAAGTTCATAGCCAGAACGGAGAAGCAGCTTCAAGAAAAATCTGTGTCACAGGTAAGGTTACCACCTACTCGGTTTTTGACCGAATGATTCGGTTTTCTAGGTCCAGATTCGGTCCTCCTGTTTTCACCATTGCAAATTTGGTTTTTATGGTGGGTCAAGAAGCACCTGTTAGATTCCCCACTAACTGTTTCATTTTCTTCTCATTTGACTGTAAGCAAGTGTCTGACATTTCAGTGTGCTTGCTTGCTTGCTTGCAGTGCATCCTAATCAGGAAGTGCCTTCAGGAGCAGGGCAATTAAAGAGCCAAATGTGTCCCTGTCTGCTCAGTTGTCACCTCTAACGTCACACCAGCAAATTGGAAGATTATTCATGGGAAGGGTAAACGATACCACCTTAATTAACACCTTCATTTTTTTGAAACCCTTAGACATTCAGACAGGCACCACATTAGGGTAGCCTCTTGTCCAGTGTGGACTGTACAATGTGTTTCAGAAACTTTACCTGCTAATCCAGCTTTATTCAGAGGTAGTACTTTTTCTGTCATTTTGAATGCTCACATACTTGTAAAACAGATTCTGTTAAATCCTTCGCTATTTTACTTGCATGTTCATATTACAAACAAATTCTGATGTCATGCAGACCTTTGTTTGTATACCAGTCAGTCTGAGAGGTGTAAAGTAGGGCTATTAAACCATTAGTAGCAAATCAACCTAATCCTTTTTAGGCTGCATTGTGAGTATGGTCTTTGACTGCTGTGATAAGGAATACTTTTATATCTTTAAATGCTCACCATCTTTTTCTTTTAGGGTCTGTCCTATATTCTAATATTTGTTACCCCATTTGTTGTTAAATTAATAATCTAATATTTTATTTCATCTCTAGCAGTACTACACTTCTCTCTCCTCAGTAGTTATTGCTGTCAATTTTCATATTACCTGGATATTCCAGGAAGACCATTCCAGGCATCTCAGATGAACAGCACAGAATAGTGTAGCTAATGTCATGCTAAGCCAAAGAAATGAGAAAAGGAAAGAGAGAGAGAGAGAGAGAGAGAAGTAGCTGGTGAGGAGAAAGGAACACAATCTAGATTTGATGGCACTGCAAATTTAGGTAATTTATCAAACATTATTATTTTTTTTTTTTTACCAGAAGAGACACACTAAGCTGAAGCTTGTTTACAGGTGCAACCTGGGAGCACAAGGGAGTGAAATGATTTGTGCAGGGTCACACAGTATGCAAGTCTAGGCTGTGGGATTCAAACCCTGGTCTCCAGAATTGCAGCTCAGAGCCTTAAACCACTGCGCTATACTGCCTCCACGCTACATATCACATATTATGCCATCTGGCATGTATGACTGATATGGAGATAAAATAGGGTATTTGACAACTTAGAATAGTTTCTACCACTTTTAAAAACTTCTGTGACATTACAAATAGCTTTAGAGTAGGAGCAATGGGAAGGACAGTAGCACATCCTAAAATGGCAGATTATATTTGTAATTACAGCTCGTCCAGCTTTACTGGTGTAGTTTATTTATTGAAAGAGTTTTACCAGAAAAGGCCACCTGATCCAAAATAGCCAGTTGTCAGAGGTGTCCTTGTAGTCACTCGATGTGTCAGCTAAGCTGTGTACACAGGATGGAAAGTCTCCTGAACCCCATCTCTAACCCCACCAAATGTTAACACACACTGAAATTTAAAATACTTAAATCGAAATCAAACAAACCAAAAATAATATTCACGATGTACTTTAAAGAAGTTGTACACAATGCAATATCAGCAGCAATTCTGAATAAATCAAGCGAATCACAGTCCAAGTGATGCCCTCATAAGTCATAAAAGGGGCGGAGTTAGGGGTGGAGTTTGGGGGTGTGGTTTAGTATTCGGTTTTCATCTCATCCAAAAGTGGCAACCCTAGTCACAGGCCCCATCGAACTGATTGAGGTCGTCAAAATCCCGGGAAAAATCTTCAGAGAGTCATAAACACAAGCACTGGGACAAGGCTAAGACGTTCATGGCCAGATCCAGGTTGCCCCTGTGGTCTACAAGTATGACCCCTGCTTCGATGTCCACTCTGGCAGCAACATTGACCATCCCCCCGATCGTCGAGCACACACCAAGGTCAGGGTTTGGCATAGGCACTACCAGGCCTACTATGGCTGGTACATTGCTGGTGTCAATGGGGACCCAACCTCCACCATTGACCCCTCCAGTCACACCTGTTAACCAAAGCGGCACAGACGCTCAAGCAATCCTTATCACCTTCTTAGATGAGATAAGGCATTTACTGCCTGGCCTCCCTGGTCCAGGTGGCCAGTCAACAAGGACCTCTATGCCTACCCCCTCAATGCCACAAGGTACTCCCTTACCAAATGGACCTCAAGAGGCACCGCTGACATCACCAGCATGGTCTTTGATTCCCGTTGATGATACAGTTGACAACAAATATGAATACAACCCTGATCTGATGATGCAGAAGAAAAAATTACTCACCTTAGTAATGTTGTTTCTTCTAATGGAGTCTTGCTATATTATAGACATTAGCAGTTTGATCCAGCTCTAGAACTGCCCCGGAGTGAAATGGTTAAAACCATTCCAAAATAGAATTTTGGCACGAGAGCAGCTCTATCTGTGTCATTTCAAACTTGAACTGTCAGATCTTTACAAGCCAAACTCACTAAGGTCTGTGTGGAAGCTGTAACCTACACTAGCCAAATGGCTACCTAAATAATAACAACCATTGATGGTCCCAACACCCAAGACTCAAGTCAGGGGACCAGAAATACTAACACCATTCTAATAATATGAAAATGGAACATAAGTATAATAAAACACACACACGCGTACACATACACACCCCCAAAGTCCCAAAGGGACAAAATGCTAACAGGACATAAGTAGTGCCCACACTAAGTTGCCCGCACCCCACCAAGTAGAGGTTCTGAGAGGGGCAGGTTGGGGGGGAGGTCTATAATATAGCAAGACTCCATTAGAAGAAACAACATTACTAAGGTGAGTAATTTTTTCTTCAAACAACATGAAGTCTTGCTATATTATAGACATTAGCAGAATACACAGCAGTACCTCCATGGAGGAGGGGCAGAACCTACTTAGGGAATAGGCTCTGAAGAACAGCTGTGCCAAACCGAGCATCTCTCCTGGCCTGGACATCCAGGGAGTAATGCTTGGTAAAAGTGTATACCGTTTTCAAGTAGCAGCCTGGCAAATCTCTAATAAAGGGATATCTCTGGCAGCAGCTAGAGACGCAGCTGTACCCCTGGTAGAATGAGCCCTCAAACCGGGGGGGGGGGCTCTGCCCACTTTCTGATAACAAAATTGGATACAAGAGACAATCCACCTGGCTATTGATCTCTTAGTGGCAGGTTTGCTTTTCCCAACTTCACCATAGGTAAGGAAAAGTTGGAGGATTCAACCTGTGACCTTTGTACGCTCTATATAATAACTAAGAGCTCTTAACATCCAGGCTGTGCAACCTTCTCTCACCGAAGAGGAGTGATCAGTGAAAAATACTGGAAGGGAGATAGATTGATTAAGATGGAAATCTGAAACCACCTTAGGCAAAACTTCCTATTAGTCCTAAGGACTACCTTATCCCTGTGGAAAGAAATAAAGTCAGTCTCCACTGACAAGGCTTGCAATTCACTTATGCGTCTGGCAGAAGTGATAGCCACTAGAAAAACAGTTTTCCAAGTTAGGTACTTAAGCTCTGCAGAAGACAGCGGTTCAAAAGGGGGTTGCATTAACTGGGCAATGCAAACATTAAGGTCCCAAGCAGGGGCCGGTTCCCGAAGGGAGGATTAGTATGGAGTAATCCCTTAAAAAACTTGGAAAACACAGGATGAGAGGAAAGAGGGGATGACTTTCCTGCTGACACAAAAGCAGACACAGCTGCCAAATGAACTCTCAGGGTAGCTGGTCTGAGACCCAAGGATTTAAGATGTACCATGTAATCTAACAAATGGGCAATTCAGCAGATTCTGGGAAATATTTTTCCACAGCACCAAATGGAAAACCTTTTCCATTTAGAACTATAAGTAGCTCCTAGTGGAAGGCTTTCTGGAAGCCTTTAGGATCTCAAGAACACCCTGAGAGAGGTGTAATCAGCAACTCTAACTCCTCAAGAGCCAGGCCTTGAGGTTGAGGGATTTGAGGTCCGGATACCAAACCCTTCCCTGGGCACAAGTCAACAGATTGTGATTCCTGGGGAGGCACAGGGAAGATGGAGTGTCAGAGACAGAAGGAGTGGGTACCAGGGCTGCCTGGCCCAATCCGGGGCAATCAGAATCACCCTGCAATACTGAGATCTGATTTTGACTAGTACTTTGAATAGGAGAGGAAAGGGGGGGAAAGCATAGAGGAACTTCCCCTCCCAATCCAGAAGAAGGGCATCCAGGGGAACTAAGCCCAGCACTGGAGGCCTGCAACAGAACAGAGGAAGTTTGTGATTGTCTGGGGCTGCAAAAAGATCTATCTGAGGGATGCCCCACCTGGCAAAAACTATCCCCAGCACTTGAGGATCCAGGGACCATTCGTGATGGCCCTGGGAAATCCTGCTGAGGGCATCTGCTAGGACATTGTCCTTCCCTGGAAGATGAACTGCTATGAGGGAAGTGTTCAGGGAATAGGCCAGAGACCACAACTTCATTGCCTCGGTGCACAAGGCCGAAGACCGAGTGCCCCCCTGTTTGTTGATGTACCACTTTGTTGTGGTGTTGTCTGTTCTGACTTGTATCACCTTGTCGTGGACAGATGCAGGAAAAGCTTGAAGAGCTAAAAAGACAGCTCTGAGTTCCAGAAAACTGATGTGGAGCAGAGATTCCTGGGGGGACCAAACTCCCTGAGTGGAAAGGTCGCCCATGTGGGCTCCCAACCAGAAGGGAAGCATCTGTGTAGAGAGTCAAGTCATGAGAAGGGAAATGAAGGGGACCCCGCTCTTAATTGCTCTGATCCTGCCACCACTGGAGCTAGGATCAAGGTTCGAGTCACTGGGACCAACTTGGAAGGGGGTCTCTTTTCTGAGACCAAAGGTTCTCAAGTGAAACTGAATGTCTCATCTGAAATCTGGCTCCTGCACAACAGCTGTGGATGCAGCCATGTGCCCCAGGAGCTGCAGAAAGTGTCTTGCTGGTCGAGAGACCTGCAGAGTGAAGGAAGAGGCCAGAGCCACTAAATTCCTTACCCTTTCTGGGGGAAGAAAGGCTCTGGCTAGCTTTGTGTCCAATTCTGCCCCTATAAAGGTGAGTACCTGGACTGGTTCCAGAACCGACTTTGGTAGGTTTAGCAGAAAACCCAGGGAGGTGAGAAGCTGCTGGGTGACCTGCAGGTGAGATTTTACCTGTTCTGGGGACTGGCCTACAATGAGCCAGTCGTCTAGATAGGGAAAAACAGCAATCCTCTGCCTCCTTAAGTGGGCCACTGCCACTGCTAGACACTTTGTGAATACCCTTGGAGCAGAGGTAAGGCCGAAGGGCATTGCTCTGAACTGGTAATGACCTGAGGGCAGTTCGAATCTGAGGTACTTTCGATGGGATCTTCTGACTAGGACATGGAAATAGGCATCCTTGAGGTCCAGGGAAGCTAGCCAGTCCCCTGGCCTTAGGGAAGGTAAAATCATTGCCACAGTTACCATTTTGAACTTTGGTTTCAAAAGATGCTTGTTCAGATATCTGAGATCTAAAATGGGCCGCCATTCTCCTGTCTTTTTTGGGGTAAGGAAGTATCTGGAATACAGACCCCTGCCCTGATGTAGGGGAGGAACCCTTTCTACTGCTCTGAGAGCTAACAGGGGATGAGACCTCTGTTTCCAGAGCGAGGGTCTCTGAAGCACTTGCAGGTAGAAAAAGTCTGCTTCTCAACTTGGGAAACTTTTTGAAGCTGAGAACCAGACCCTGGCTTACTACTTCCAGAACCCACTTGTCTGAGGGTAAGGAAGCCCAATTCTGACTGAAGTAAGCCAGCCTGCCCCCCACTGGTACAGGAGAATCGGCCCTGGGCACCCCATCAGGGTGCCTGTTTCGCAGGAGCTTTAGGCTGGGGGGTGGGAGCAGGTCTGCCCACCCCTCATCTGCCCCTGCCTCTGAAGAAGCCCCTCTGAGCATAGGCAGAGGAGGCCTGAGTCTGGTAGAAAGGCCTGTGAAAAGGCCTACCCCTACCCCTGGGGCATGCCTTTGAGGAGTGGCTTGCAGCTCCTTAGCCGGCACTCTTGTAAGTAGTCCTATATTCATCCATCTTCTTCATGTAATTCTCTGTCTGCTCTCCAAACGAGAATTTCCCACCACAGGAAAATCCATAGCCTTAGTCTGGGTATCCTGTGACAAACTAGTACACCTGAGCCAGGCCAACCTACAAAGCTACAGATGTGGCCATGACCCCAGAGGAAACATCATTAACATCCACAGCAGCATGAAACTGAACCTTAGAGGCTTCAATGCCATCAGCAGCCACCTGTTCTAGTTCACTAGCCAGCTGGCCATGGGCCTGCTTGCCAATTGCATAACAGTATCCCATCTAGATTTCTGATACCTAGCTACATAAGCCATATAATTTGCTTGCCTGAGTCCCAGAGAGGCTGCCATATACTGTTTTTGCCATGGCATCAATCTTCCTGGAATCCTTGTCAGGAGGATGTGAAGCCAAGGAATATTAGCTTTATCACAGGCAGCAGCCTGAACTACTAACATGACTGCATTGCTGAGAAAGGAATTCTGTATCAGGGCCTGACAATGTATACCTTCTGTCCATCTTTTATCTACAGGAGGCACAGAATTAGGAGCTTTAAAATTTTAATTGTTTGTTTCCTAAAAGACTTATGTAAAGGATAGACAGTATCCTAGACTCTGGAATATCCATCATTTCTACAAAATCAGGCTCCTCTTGCTCATCCACAGCCTCTTCTAAAGGAAGCTGGAGGGTTTCAGCAACTTTTATAAAACATAAAATGAGATGGGGACTCAGACAGCATAGGGAGATTCTAAAGGTCTATCTGGGAGATGTCGGTTCAATGGGCACACCCAGACCTTCCCAGCCACATTCATACTGTTCATAATCCTCCTCCCCTCCTCTGGTTCATAAAATTCCTCAATATCATAATCCTGAACCACTGGGACCGGACGAACCGACCTTTTACCAGATAGTGGTGGTTGACGGACCCTGAGACAGTGACTGGACAATTTGTATGGCTTTTGCTATCTCTGCAGCAGTTGGAGAAGGAATTTTGGACTCCAGACCTGCTGATTTTCTTGTTTTCTTTACTGGAATTGGTTCCTCAGAACCAGCTTTTCTTTGCCGAGAAGTCTGGCCCTGGTTAGAGGGCACTCCCTCTGGTTCGGTTGGCACGAACCGGCTGGCCATCCGGGTCAGCGGACTTTTGGCCTCTCGCTCCTGAGCCTGCCCAATCTTTTTCCAGGGTGGCTGCAGGAAATTCTTATACCTGGCAGTCTGACTGAGGTGGTCAAACCCAGACAATAAACACATGTGGTGTGTGGGTCAGCCTTGGCAAAGACTTCCCACAAACATCACAGTGTTGAAACCCAGTGGGCCCGGTTTTTCTTTTGGGTTTCTCAGACATAATGCCAGCCTAACCAAAAACTTGCCCTTTTAACGGCAGTGCCAGGCAAGACACCCTTAACGGTTCCTAACCGTGTCACGGGTATTGGAAAAAACTGTAATAAATCAGTTTTTTTTAGAACCGATAAGAACCGGGAACCGCACTCTAAAATAGTAACTTTTAGTTTTAAATGAGTTTTAAACCCACTGATCGGTTCAAAACCGAACCAATAACTTACAAGTTCCACACAGACAAAACCTTCATTTACTTACGGTTACCACAGATAGAGCTTGAACCGAATGGTTTTGCGGTTAAAATAAAACTATTCTCGGTTAAATCCAACCGAGAAAACACTTTTTAAACTGAGAAATGAACCGAGCAGAAGGAGAAATCTCCGGAGCGACTGTTCACTGAGGCGGAGTAAAGAATCTGACAGTTCAAGTTTGAAATGACTCAGACAGAGCTGCTCTCGTGCCAAAATTCTATTTTGGAATGGTTTTAACCATTTCACTCCGGGGCAGTTCTAGAGCTGGATCAAACTTCTAATGTCTATAATATAGCAAGACTTCATGTTGTTTGAAGGATGAGGAGGAGGAGGAAGACTACACTGAGAGTTACTATGAACATGGCACCAGCTCCACAATCTCCTCCTGCAGTGAGGACTCTGTAGTGAATGCATCTAGATCACCTCCAGAGGATCCCTCATTTTTCATCATGAGGCAGCAAATGCAGGCTACCATGGGTTTACTCTAGAGGAGCAGGATTCTACCATAAAGAACCTACTAGGGTTCCTTGAGATGCCAGAGTGTCCCTCTGCTGTGGTTCCTCCCCTGTTGCCAGCGTGGGAGGATGCTACTTATGCAGCCTGGTATAGGCCAAGCAATATACTGGATGTGCCCAGAAAGGCAGACAAAATGTATTCTGCCCCCTCTGAGAAACCTCTTTATGCTAGCCAGCCTGAGACTGATTCGGTGGTCATCACAGCTGCCCATGTCAGGTCTAGGGCACCTAAGCACCTGAGTTCCTTCCCTCCTTATAAAGAATCCAGGAGGCTGCATGTTCTAGGCAAGTGTGCATATGCCTCTTCCTCACGGGGCTTTCATTTTGTAATTACCAGGCCCATATGATGAAGTATCAGAACCTTCTGAAGGAAGGCAAAGGCTGCTGAACAGGTCTTGCCTGACGGTTCTACCAATCTGGAATTAATGAAAACTCTTACTGCTGGTGCTGATGTGGAGGAGCATTTGCTCCTCACAGCATATTACATTTCTGAAGCCTCTGCTAGGGCTGCGGCCTCTGGCATCTGCCTCAAGCGCTACTCCTGGCTCAGAGTAGCAGGTTTTGCCACTAATGTGCAGCACATCATTTTCAATGCCCTATTCAGAAGGCAGACATTATTTTGTCATGAGGTAGAAGAAGTTTTAAAAGATCTTTAATCATCTGGCAAGACCCTAAAATCAGTACATTCCCTGTACCATACCTAAAACAGGCATGAGCAGGGATACTTTTTACCCAGCTGGTGTCAGGGGGCAGCGCCCAGCCTACAGATAGCCAGGAAGAGGCAAAGGTACAGGGTCCTTGCCAGTCCCCAGCACCACCCTGGATGCGCATTCAAATGCACCTAAAGGTAGTGGAGCCAGTGGCTCTGCCCTCATCGACTCCACCCTACTCCTTCTATACCCCTCAACCACCTTTATTTATTTATTAAAGTCTTGGAATTACAACCATTGAGTCAGAAAACTCATTTACAAAGGTTCTACATCATAGAGTTCACAGCAATATACAACAATAAACAAAGGTAACAAGATGCAGGATACAATACAGTGGACATATAATATACAGGAGGCAATGCAGGGATACACAGTATATAAGTATAATATATACAAAGAAACAATGCAGATTGGGTGCAGGCAAGTTGGTTGCAATCAGGGGTGTGAATCCAGAAGGGCAGAGGTATGGGAAGGGCAAAGAGAAGGGAAGGCAGAGGCAGAGGACGGGGGGCAGGGAGATAGGAGGTGAAGAGAATATGGTGAGGGGGTGGGGAGGAGAGGTAGTACTATGTGCAGTCAGTAAACACACTGTCGTAGGAAAGTGTGGCTAGAGGCAGAAGGGCATGGGGCAGGAGAGAGGCCAGAGGCAAGGGGAATAAGGGGCAGGCTAGTATCAGTTGAGGCAACTAAGAATGGGAGATACTACCATAAAGGACAGGCTAGAGGCTGGTACCTCCAGGGGTGGTTGTAGGGGGCTGCCTATCCCTCCACTTGGACCAATGGAGGGAGGGGACTACAGATGCCTGGGTTCTGAAGATCATAGAAGAGTCATGCTCTGGAGCTTCTGAAAAACCCACCAGATCACCCACCAGTTTTAATAATAGGCACATGCCTCTGTTGCTAGAGGAAGTGCAGACTCCGTTCCAAAAGCTGGCCATGTAACCTCTCTCTCTCTAGAACACAGGAACACAGTTTTTTACTCCAGATACTTCTTTTGCCAAAGTGGACTGGGGACCTGAGGTCTGTTCTGGATCTAAGAGACCTGAACTTTAATACAAGAAATTCTGGATGGTTACCCTGCAGGGTCTCCTTCCCCTATTGCAAACAAGTGATTGGATTTGTTCCCTCAATATGAAGGATGCATGCCTCCATATCAAAATCTGGAAGCCTCACAGAAAGTATCTGAGGTTCCTGTTTCAGGGGGAACATTACCAAGTCACAGTGCTGCCCTTTGGCTTATCTTCTGTGCTATGAATCTTTACCAAATGCTTGGCTGTGGTGGCAACATCTCTTCGCAAGAAAGGCCTGTATGTATTTTCTTACCTGGATGACTGACTATTAAAAGCCCAATCCAGAGATGTACTGCTCCAGATTTTAGCTTGAGCCAGACAGATGCCTGATGCTCTGTGGGTGACAGTCAACATATCAAAGTCAGTACTGACACCCTGCCAAAGACTGCAGTACATCGGAGCAGTTCTGGATATGGCCCAGGGTTCAGTGTTCCTGCCTCTGGATAGGGCACAATGCCTGATTGCCCAAGCACAATTGGTGCACGACATCTGTTATGTCCTAGTAAGGTTCTATGCCTTCTGGAACTAATGGCAACAGATACTGTTGCAGTGTTACTGGCCAGACTGCACATGTGGATCCCACAATAGACCCTGATAGCTGACAGCCAATATAGAACAGATGGTTCTAGTTACGTCTCCCTTGCACAAAGTGCTCAACTGGTGGATGGAACACGCCAACCTGCTCAAAGGCATTCCCGTCTTGATTCCTTCCACTCATCAGATCCTTCCAATAGATGCTTCAGGCTCAGGATGGGAAGCCCACCTGGAACCTCTGCACACACAAGGCACATGGAACCAGGTGGAGCATGCTTTCCATATCGGTGTTCTGGAAATTATAGCGGTCCTATATGGACTTTAGGCCTTACAAATCCACTTGACCCCAGGTGCTCTGTTAATATAGCTGGACAATGTTAATGTGATGCATTCCATCAACAAACAAGTGGGAACTCATTCATACCCGCTGTGCAGGGAAGCAATGACAGTTTGGTACTGGGCTCTGGAACACGATCTAGAACTATCAGCAGTACATGTTCCAGGCACCCAAAACATCTTGGCTGGTAAGCTAAGCAGGTAGTCATCCAGGATGCATGAGTGGGAACTGCTGTTCTCAGTGGTTGATGACCTATATGAAAGATGGGGTCATTCAGAGCTGGACCTTTCTGCATCCCCACACCACACAAAAATGCTACGTTTATGCTCACTCATTCCAGGGCCTGGAGTTTTCTGGTGAGATGTGTTGTCCCTCTCTTGGAAAGGGAGGTTTCTGTATGCCTCACCTCCCTTCCCACTAATTCAAAGAGTATTACTCAAGCTGAAGATGGAGGGTCCAGCTCTAATACTCATTACTCCCCAATGGCCTCACCAGATCTGATTTCCCTTGCTGCAACAGCTGGCAATGGAACACCCAGTACCTCTGCTCCTGTGCAAGGGTCTGCTGTCACAGAAACAGGGAACCCTAGTCCATCTGGACTTGAAGCTCCTACATCTGCAGATATGGTTTCTGAAGACATAGCCACAGCTCACTTTAGGGTATCATAGAAAGTGACAGGTGTTCTGGTGGCTGCTCGAAAACCATCCACCAGACATACTCCATAAAATGAAAGTGGTAAGCTTTTTGCTCTGCTTCACATCACCTGGATCCATTTACTTGTCCAGTCAATCAGGTTCTGGAGTACCTGCTGTCCTTATAGTATTCAGGCCCACAGTATTCCTCCATCAAACTGCACTTGGCCCCTATATCAGCTTTCCATGTGTGTGTGAAGGGATATATAGTTACTCAGCTTGAGGCAGCCTGTACATTCTTGAGAGGCATTTTACACATAAAGCCTCCTATTAGAAATCCAGTCCCAGCCTGGGATCTGGATTTTATTTTCAAAAGGCTAACTCTGGCTCCTTTTGAGCCAGCTGCGACCTGTGACATCCAGGCCCGATTTTTTAAACCATCGGGAATGGCGCATGGTGCTTGCGCCAAAAAGAACTGGTGCAAGGGTTATCTTGCGGCACACTGTGCACCAATCATGATTTTCAGATTACCCCTGCACCAACTGCTGGGCCACCTGCGCTGGCTGGGCTTGCACCATCCTTGTGACGGATATGGCAAGGTGGAGGGGGGCTTGCCTCAGAGCTGCACTGCAGTATCACCTTAGCTGGGATTCTGCAAACCCCTCTAATGGGTGCAGAGGCTGCCAGAGTTAGACCAGGCAAGGGCTGGTCTAATGGCCCATGCACCATTCCATGAGCCTTGGCAACATGGGAGGTGGTCTGTGCACCCCTGTTGTGGCAGACGTCGGCAGCTGGCCGTGGCCATCCCATACCCGGACACCAATCCTGGCACCGACAGAGCCACAGCAGGTGCCCTGCAGGGACACCCCTCCAGCACCTGTCACCTGAACGTCCCCCACCTCTAGGTCTTGCCTTGTATGTGGAGTGCTGGGGTCTCTCTTGGCTCCCTGTAGGGAGGTCCTCTGATCATGCTCTCCAGCAAGAAACTGAGGAGAGGAGGGGCTGCCCATGTTTTTGTATGCACTGACCTTTGACATCATTGTGGGTGGCCCCTGGCTGACTCCTTGCAAAAGTTTCCATGTGGACCTAGTGCCTGGTGGCTGTATGTTCCAAAGATGTGGCCTGATGAAAGAGATTCTCTCCAAGATCTACTGTTACGGTAAGTACATAACTGTTCTTTCTGTGTAATATGCACAGCTGTGTAAATGTTCACCATTTTGGGAATGATGCTATTTTAAACAGGCCTGTGGGCAACATGCCTACCAGTAAAAATATCTTCACAAAATAAATAGATTTTTAATTGAAATTTAAACTGCGGCAGTACACCACTAGCATCAGAAATTATATGTACACTTCTAGTACTGCTCACCTGATGAAATATGTTAAAATAAATACATAAATTAGTATACCAAGGCATTTCTGCTGTCTTCAAGAGTGTCGCCTCATGCATCCTTGGAGTGAGAGGATTGCAAAACGAAGGTAAGCGTCACTGGCACCCTAAGGAAACAAGAGGTGACAATCTTCAAAGACCTCTTGACCTGATATACTCCCAGCTGCTCAATCTGGTCCCCTGAGTAACTACTATTGGTTGTCCAGTGATCCCCCTTAAATTATAACAGTCTGGAGATAGCGCAATTTCTGTGGCAGCCTCGACCATCTGGAACTCCTTGCCATACCATCTAAGGAGTACTCCCTTGGTGAAGATGTTCAAAAGGGGCTAAACTGTCACCTTTTCATGCTGGAATTTGGCACAGATACCCGAGCTCTTAAATCTGTACCTCTATGAGTTTTTACCTTTATTGTATTCATTTTATGATGATGTTTTATTGTATTATTTATTTAATGCTGCTCCTTGTGACGCACCATGAGCCTTTTGGGTAGGGCGCGCTAGAAATAAAATTTGACTTGTCCAACTATAATAGAGTGTACAGATGCTACAGTATTCAAATTAATATTTTATAAATCTGATTCCATGTTAATATTTTTATTAATCATCAGCTTAGTAAAATATCAATAAATGTAAACAAATATAAATATAAAAAATGAAATTCTACCCTCTTGAAAATGTGGAACAGTCCATTTTTTTTTTCAATAAATTTGTGCATGAGGACATATTGTTGTTTTAAGAGGTCTTCACAGGCAAGCAAATCTTGGTGCTGGTTGGCTGAATCAGCACAATTTATGCAAATACATGTGAGTTTATGAGAGCAAAGACCGTACATGGCCAAAGACATTGTGTACTAACATTTTGAATGGCAATATGAAAAGAACACTCACCATAATAATAATGTTTTACCTTGAGGGTGCATTACTGAGTCATACACTATGCAGTATCTCAGACCTGAGTCATTGCCTGGGTTAACAGAACTTAATGGGACCTTCAAAAGTGCGCAAAGTGGAGTGCAAAACTTTGTGCTGCACTTAGCAATAGCACGGGTGTGCAAAAATGATACATTCAGAGGAAGAGCGCACAGCGCTAGTTGTCTGAATTAGGTCCATTTTTACAAAGCACTTAGCCACTTAGTGCAGCCCAATAGTGCCCCTGAAATAGGGACCACAATGGCTTGTCCCCGAGCAAAATTTGCTGTATTCAAAAGTCCCCATGCAAATAAGCTCATTGGGTATGCAAGGCACTAAGGGGCCATTTGCATAACCATTATGGGCTCATTTATATGGGAAGCGAGGCTAGTTTGCCTGGTGCAGCCCCCCAAATTGCCCCAACCCAGTGAGCTGTCCCTGGTGCTAGTGACTTCTCCCTTCCCTCTGATCACAGTCCCGTTAAAATGAAACAGTCCCTGACATCCAGTGGTGCCCCCCTCTCCCTGATCCCAATCCATATTAAATAAAGATGTATCCCTGGCAGCCAGTGGTGCTACCCCCTCCGATCCCAGTCAAGATATAAATATACATTTTCCCTGGTGTCCAGTGGTCCCTCCCTCCCAACCCCCGTCCCAGTAGGAGCATTATCTTCCCTGGTGTCCAGTGGTCCCTCCCCACACCCAATTCCCATCCTGGTATGGTTATAATGTATCCCTGGTTTCTAGCTGTCTCTCCCCCCACCCAATCCCCATTCCAGTCCTATTAACATGTATCCCTGGTGTCCAGTGGCCCCCGCCCCACACTCCATCCATGTCCTGGGAACACTCCCCCTAGTTTGCTAATGCCTTCCTCTGACAACCACACTACTCTTGGCATGGCAGTAGCAAAGAAATCCAGCACCCCAACAAAGTCCTGTCCCGAACTGTGAGCAGTGGCCCCCTCCTACCCGCAGCACCATCCCCCCGATTCCTCTACCTGTCCGTCAGTGCCGCAGTTCGATGATGGAATGTGGCACAGCTCACCTCACACCACTTGGGCCACCGACATCTATCTGTAGCATCAAGTGAGGTTTATTTATAGAGCACGGGTGAAGCACCTTGCCCCATAAATAGGCTGCACTCCCTGCTACAGATAGATGCCGGGAGGCTGAGGTGGTGTGGGGTGGGATGTGCCACTCACCATCATTGAACTGTGGCACAGATGGACAGGTAGGGGGACTGGGGGTGGGTGTCAGTGCCATGGGTGGGAGAGGGCCACTAGCCACCAACTGGGTATGGGGTTGGGGTTGCTCATGGTCTGGATGGGGCTTTGTTGGGGGTCTGACTCTTTGCTACTGCCATGCTAAGGGCAGTGCTGCTGTTGGGGGGACATTTGCAAACTGGGGGGGGGCATTTCCGAGATGGGGATCTGGTAGTGGGAGGGGCCACTGGATATCAGGAATACATGTTAATATTGTAGATGTGGCAAAACTATATCTACAATAAAGTGAGTTTCTGGGAAAAACAGAGGCAATGTTACAGACTGGCTCATGTCACAAGCAAGATCACCTTCTGTAAGAATTTCACATTTATTCCTAAGCACCACTTCATAACCATGGAATGATGTATAGTTAGCAAATCACCATGAAAATTTAGGCTGCTTCTGCTTTAAGTAGGACTGCACGGTGCCAAAGGGCCTTTCACACAATCTGCAAAGGCTGAGAACAGAAGACATAGACACATGTTTTGTTTTACACAGGACTCATTAGTGTGCCTCATCTGTATCTCACCCAAGGGGAAAATGGAACCAGTCCTTATGTGCTCTTATGGGTTTGGGTCATGACAGGCCCAAAATAAGAAAGAAAGTTATAAAAACAAAGAACCTTAGTAGAAAGGCACTGAGGCAATGTTTACCCAAACAGGACATTGATTTACAAAACCAAGTTTCATAGAAATACAAAATCACACATACCCCTCACCCCAGGGGAAACGCGAACCAGCTTTTATGTAGTCAGGTCCTGGTGGGCCCAATATAAAAAAGAAAGCTAAAAAGATGAAGAATCTCAGCACAAAAGCACGGAGGCAAGTGTTACCCAAAAAAGGGCACTGGCAACAAGAAAAAATTGCTTACCATTGTAATAATGTTTCTTCTAAGAGATATCCCAGTAGGATTAGACATATGTAGTCAGCTCAGAATCTCTGACTGACCCCTGAGCTCTGATGTAATGTGGAATGTATGCAAATCATGAAACTTAGAATGATACACTCAAACTGCTGCCTCTAGGTGGACTCTGTTCCGTCTAACTGCCAGATTCATTTTTGTAGATGAAAAAAACACTAGACTATCTGAATTAAATCATTGTAACTTAACAACCATAACAATAATACCCTCCCCTTGGTCCCCTTGGCAAAGAGGACGGGTTTCAAACAGGAAAAATAAGAAACACTAAAAGGAGAGCTAGGTGCCCTAGTCATACCTGTGTGCATCAAAAACATTAAGTCAAGCCAATGATTAATGACCCTTAAAAGTATTGCTAAACCTGATTCAGGTTCTGTAAGGGGAAGTAGGGATGGGAGGTCTAATCCTACTGTGCAATCCCCTGGAAGAAACACTATTACTATGGTAATTACGTTTTTCTTCAAACCCCAGGAATCTCCTAGTAGTATCAGACATACGCAGACTACCAAGCTTTGCCATGGGAGGTGGGTACAGAACCTATTTAGGGAAAAGGTTTTGCAATACTTCAGTGCCAAACCTAGCATCACTCCTGGACTGGACGTCCAGGCAATAGTGCTTTGTGAACGTGTGGACTGTACTCCAGGTAGCCGCTTTACAGATTTCCAGCAAGGGAATGTCCCTTGCAGCTGCCACAGAGGCAGCAGTTCCACGAGTGTAATGTGCCCTGAGGCCCTGTGGTGACTGTTTGTCAGCCTTACTGTAGCAGAATTGGATACAGGATACCATCCAATGTGCAAATGACCTCTTTAAATCAGGCCTGCCCTTTCCCACTTCACCATAGGTAATGAACAGCTGTCAATGGGACTCCCTGAGATCCTTAGTACGAGTAATGTAATAGCTGATAGACCTTTTTATGTCCAAGATATGAAGCTTCGATTCACCTGAACTGGACTTGGCTGAGAAAAATAGAGAAAGGGTGATGGATTGGTTCAAGTAAAACTCAGATAACACCTTTGGAAGGAACTTCCTGTTAGTCCTAAGGATCACCTTGTCCTTATGGAAGATAATGTAATTAGGATCAGTGCAAAGAGCTTGGAGCTCGCACACTCTACTTACTTAAGTGATTGCCACCAGGAAAACAGTTTTCCATGTGACATATTTCAGGTCATCAGTAGCCACTGTCTCATAGGGAGGTTCCATGAGTTTGGCTATGCACAAATTCAGATCCCAAGGAAGGACTGGTTCCCTAACAAAAGGGAACATATATGCCAATCCTTTGAAAAATTTCTTAAAAATAGGGTGTGAAGCTATTGTTCTCAGCATCTGCAGACAAGAAGGAAGATACTACTGATAAGTGAACCCTAAGGGTTGCAGACCTGAGGCCTAGAGCCTGCAAGTGCCCCAGATAATCAAGCAATGTAGACAAGTCTGCCTTAAGGGGATTGCTTTTCTTAGGCATGCACCAGATGGAAAATCTTTTCCATTTTGAAGCATAAGTCTTTCTTGTGGAAGTTTTCCTAGAAACTTTCAATACTTTAAGTACCTCTTCTGACAGATTAAGTTCAGAAAATTCTAGCTCCTCAAGAACCAGGCCTTCAGGTGCAGGCTCTCGAGGCTCGTAAAAACTATCTGCCCTGAACAGCTGTTAGGAGATTGTATCTCTGGGGCAGAAGAATGGGTTGCTTGGTGCACAGGGTGAGCAACAGAGTGTACCATGGCTGCCTGTCCCAGTCTGGAGTAACCAGTATCATGGTTGCAGACTGACTCCTCAGCTTGAGAAGGACTCTCGACATCAGTGGAATTGGAGGAAAGGCATAAATGCTCCCGTCCAATCCAGGGTTAGTGCCTCCATGCCTCCATGGACACTGTGCCCAAGAAGGGTGGCCTGCAGCAATAAAGAGGAAGCCGGTGGTTTTCTTTTAGGGCAAACAGATTTTTCTGGGGTACCATAACATCTGACAACTGTGTCCAACACTTGCCTGTTCAAAGCGCATTCGTGATGATCCTGACTGATTCTGCTGAGTGAATCTGCCAGTGCATTGTCCTTCCCTGGAAGATGAATGCCAGACAGATGCATCTCCAGGGAATAAGCCAAGGACCAAATTTTCATGGCCTTTGTGCACAGTTTTGAGGATCTTGTACCCCCTTGCTTGTTGATATACCACATGGTGGTTGTGTTATCTGTCCTGGACCAAGTGACCCCTCAAGTGAGGGGCAAAGGCTTTTAGTGCAAGGAGGACTGCTCTCAACTCTACAAGGTTGCTGTGCAGCTTGGACTCCTGAGGTGACCAAATTCCATTGATTCTGAGGTCGCCTGTGTGTGGCCCCCCACCCTAGGAGGAGGCATCTATTGTTAGGACCACAGTGTGGTGCTGTTGTTGAAAAGGATGCCCTGTCAAAGGTTGTCCTTTTCTTTCACCATTGCAGAGCTAGTAACAGAGTTCTTGTAACTGGCAGAAGCTTTGAAATGTGATCCCTTCTTTGGGACCAATGAGATCTGAGGTGTTACTGTATAGCCCTCATCTGAAACCTGGAACCTGACACTACTGCAGTAATTGAAGCTATATGTCCTAGTAATGCTAGGATCTGTTTTTCAGTTCTTGGCTGACCTTTGTAAAGGAATTCACTAGAGTCAGTGGATTTGACACTCTCGCCTGTGGGAGAAAATATTTTCCCTGAACAGCATCCAGTTCTGCTCCAATGAGTTCCAGTGACTGAACTGGCTCCATCTGAGAATTTTGAGCATTGATAAGGAAACCTAGGGATTCCAGGGTACTTTGAGTCACCCTGATGGAATCCTTTAGCTGCTGGTATGAATTCCCTACGATTAGCCAGTCGTCCAGGTAAGGAAATAAAATGATTTCCTGCCTTCTGAGATAAGCTGCCACCACTGACAGACACTTTGTAAATACTCATGGGGCAGAAGTGAGCTAGAATGGGAGTGCTAAGAACTGGTAATGACCTGAGGGCAGAGAAAACCTTAGGTATTTTCTGTGGCAAGGTCTGATTGGAATTTGAAAGTAGGCGTCTTTCAGATCCAGAGAAGCCAGCCAGTTTCCTTTCTTTAGTAAAGAAATAACTATGGCCAGTGCTATTATCTTGAACCTGGGCTTTGCCAGGTGTTTATTTAGGTATCTGAGATCCAAGATTGCCCGCTAATCCCCATTTTTCTTTTTGGTTAAAAAGTATCTTGAGTACATGCCCTTTCCCCTTTGGGCAAGAGGGACTGGCTCTATTGCCCTGGCTTGCAGGAGCTTTTTTTACCTCTAACTCCAGCAGAATAGTCTCTGCAGGCATTGAAGGCCAGAAAACCCTGCAACCCTGGAGTTTTGGAAATTGTTTGAACTGTAGGCAGAGACACTGACTCACCACCTCCAGAACCCAACTGTCTGTGGTAATGTTTTCCCAATATTGGGAGTAGTGAGCCAGCCTGCCCCCTACTGGAAGAAGGGTGGCAGCAGGGCTTCAGATAATTTTTTTTGTGTGGAAGTCAAATACTTCCATGGGTTGAAATTTGGAAGTCATTTCAGTTTTACTGGAGTCAAAATACTCCAATTTTCAATTTTTTGGATGTCAAAATAATTCCAGTTGACAAATTCTGGCAGTCAAAATACTCCAAGCCCTATAGGTTCTGAAGTCAACTCACTGGCCTTCTGAATACTTCACTGGCTGCAGGCAGTTAAAAGGGAGTTAAACTTACTTAACAGGTGCAAATTACACAGTAACATTCAAGTGAAATGCTAGTAGATATAGTAGGGCAGGGTAGGCTGATCTTGCAGTCGCAGACACTGTACAACACAAACTATCACTTATTCACTCAATGATGATGAGTAACTTTACTTGGACGCACACTGACTGTGCACCGACATCACACTGACACACCACATCATCACTATACTACCCTCATACCATTTTCTGAACAACTCCAGTCCCCCTACCAGCTCCCAGTCCCAACACCATACCTTTCCTGCCTGGCCTGGCAAGGTAATTTTGTGTAGAGAGACTGAGTCAGTGTCACCTCACCACTAGGCACTAGACAAATACAGATCACTTCACACTCAGTCACAGATAATGTCTATATAATAGCAAAATAAAATAAATACCCTTTTTATCTTTCAGGTGAAGACTGTGTGGACACAGTCCAGATTACAGAACAAGATTTAGCAACATCGAGTAGTCGATGACTGGGCTGGCTGTGGCCGGGTAGCTTAGTCAGCTGGCTGCAGCCTGCAGGCTGCCTCTCCACTCTCCTCGGGCATGCACTTAGAAACATAGAAACATAGACTTTGACGGCAGATAAGGACCACTTGGCCCACCCAGTCTGCCCATTTCTCTACCTATTGGATAAAATACAGATTCTAGTTAACCAACAGCCTACTTCCTGCAACCCCCCACTACAATTGCCTTATGTCTGTCCTATGCATGTTTGAATTCCCCCACTGTTTTAGACTCAACAACCTCCCCAGGAAGGCGGTTCCATGCATCAACCACTCTCTCCGTGAAAAAAAATGTCCTCACATTACCCCTGAGCCGTCCCCCCTCTATCTTTAAATTGTGCCCCCTTGTTCTTACATATCTTTTTTTCTGAAAGATACTACCCTTCTGGACTTTGTTGAGTCCCTTGAGGTACTTGAAAGTTTCTATCATGTCCCCCCGTCCCTCCTTTCATCAAGGGTATACATATTAAGCTCTCTCAGTCTCTCTTCATATGGTTTCTGATGCAGACTCTGCACCATTTTAGTTGCCCTCCTCTGGACTGCTTCCATCCTGTCTATGTCCTTGCGGAGATGGGGTCTCCAAAACTGCACACAGTATTCCAGGTAGGGTCTCACCAACTGTCTGTACAGAGGGATAACCACTTCCCTTTTACTACTTGTGATGCCCTTCCCTATGCATCCCAGTATCCCCCTGGCTCTCCTTACTGACTTCTCACATTGCTTACCCACCTTTAGGTTATCTGATATGACTACCCCCCCTCAAGTCCCTTTCCATTTTTGTTGTTGTTAGTACCTCCCCTGCTATTGTGTACTCTTCTCCTGGGTTTTTGTTTTCCAGGTGCATTACTTTGCACTTCTTTGCATTGCATCTAAGTTGCCATATGTCTGACCAGTCCTCCAACCTTGCAAGTCCCTTCTCATCCTTTCTCACCCCTTGTGTATCAACTCTGTTACAGATCTTTGTGTCATCTGCAAAGGGCATACCTTTCCCTCAGACCCTCTGCAATGTCACCTATAAAGATGTTAAAGAGGACTGGAACCAGTACTGAGCCCTGAGGTACTCCACTAGTAACCCCTTTCTTCAGAATGTGTTCCTTTCACTATTACCTTCTGTGTCTGTCGTGCAGCCAGTTTGCTACAGGCTACCACCCTGGAACCCACTCCCAGGCTGGCTAACTTGATTATTAGTCTTTTGTGCGGGACTGTGTCAAATGCCTTGCTAAAGTCTAGGTAGGCCGTATCCACAGCCCCTCTCTGGTCTATTACTTTGGTCACCCAGTCAAAGAAATCAATTAGATTCGTCTGACATGACCTTCCTGCTGTAAATCCATGCTGCTTTGGGTCCTGTGCTCCATTGGCCTCTAGGTACTCAACAGTTCTTTCTTTCAGAAGAGATTCCATAATTTTCCCTACCACTGAGGTCAAACTTACAGGTCTGTAGTTTCCTGCTTCTGCCTTGCTCCCACTTTTGTGAAGGGGAATCACATCTGCCCTCCTCCAGTCCTCAGGTACCACCCCATCCTCCCATGATTTGTTAAAAAGTGCGGTCAGTGGTGTCACTAGGTCCTCCCTTAGTTCTTTTAGGATTCTGGGGTGAATCCCATCAGGCCCCATTGCTTTGTCCACCTTGAGTTTTAGGAGTTGTTTCAGGACTTTTTCTGCTGGAAATGGACTGGTGTCAACCCCCCTACACAGAGTGCTTCTACTGTCTGGTTTCGGTAACTCCTCTCCATCTTCTTTTGTGAATACTGAGCAAAAGAATTTATTCAGTATCTCTGCCTTTTCACTGTCTCCCTCTGCCCACCTCCCCTCTCCTCTATTAATCTTCACTATTCCTCCCTTAACCTTTCTATGCTCTCTAATGTACATATAAAAGGTTTTATCCCCCTTCTTAACTGAGTTGGCTATTTTTTCCTCGGTTTGGGCCTTTGCTATTCTGACTGACTTCCCCACTCCTTTCTGCTTTAATTGATACAGTTCCCTGTTGTGCTCCTTCTGCGATTCCTTATACTTTTTGAATGCAGCCTTTTTCTCCTTAACCTTCTCTGCCACCTCTTTTGAGAACCACAGTGTTTTTTTACTCTGCTTTGTTTTCTTTATTTGTTTCACACAAAGGCTTGTTACCTCTATGATGGCAGTTTTAATTTCTCTCTATTGTTCTTCGACCCCTCCTTTTTGGCCATTTGCTAGTGCATTCCTCAGGTATTCACCCATTTTGCCAAAGTCAGCCCTTCTAAAGTCCAGTATACTCATTTTTGCATGGCTTGTCTCCATGGTTGTGCTTATTGTGAAGCACACTGTGCAGTGGTCACTTGTTCCCAGATGTCTACTGACTTCTAAATTTGTGACCCTCTCTCCATTTGAGAGTACCAGGTCTAGTATTGCTCTCTCCCGAGTGGGTTCCAACACCAGCTGTCTAAGGCCTGCCTCTGCAGGGCATCGAGAATGACACTGCTCTTGGATGGGCTGCATACATGACATCCAGTTAACATCTGACATATTCAGGTCCCTATCAACAGTATCTCCCTTTTCAGCCATTTGAGAATGTCCTCTATCATTTTCTTGTCCATTTCCTCCCCTTGAGACGGGGGTTTGTATACAACCCCTGTGCGGATTGTGATGCCATTCCCTGTCTCCAAGGTGACCCAGAGTGCCTCTTGTCCTCCCCCTTTACTTTTTAGTTCTGTAGCTTTGATCCCTTCCCTTATGTATAGAGCTACTCCACCTCCTTTTTTACCCTCCCTGTCCCTTCTGTAGACTGTGTACCCCGGCATGTTGACATCCCAGTCATGGTTCTCCGGGTACCATGTTTCCACGACTGCCACAATATCCAATTGTTCATCTTCCATCAGGGCTGCTAGCTCAGGAAGCTTGTTTCCCAGACTACGGGCATTGGTACTCATTGCCCTCCATTTAATGTTGGCGTTATCCTTTTTCTCCCCATCCCTGCTCTTGTCTATTTTTCCATTTACCCCTGTCCTGCCCTCTGTTGAGCTCTGTACCTCAGTGTTTACCTTACTACCTGTCATGTTTTGTGGGGGGAGGCTTGAAATTTCCTGCCTCTTATCAGCACCTCCCCCCTGGGCTAGTTTAAAAGCTTGCCAAGGAAGCATTTAAACCTGTCACTTAGGAGCTTGGTTCCCTTTGTGGACAGATGCAGACCATCGTGCCAGTATAGACCTTCATCTCTCCAGGTGTACCCCCAGTCCCCAATGAAGCCAAAGCCCTGTGCTCTGCACCAGTTTTGCAACCATTCATTAAACTGCATGGTGTGCAGTACCCTAGCTTCACCCCTGCCATGGACTGGCAGCACCTCTGAGAAGGTAACCGTGCTTGCTACCTGTCTGAGGTCCTTCCCCAACTCCACAAATTCATCCTGCACTGCACTGATTCCATGCCTATCTAGGTCATTTGTCCCAAGGTGGACAATGATATCTGGTTCCCTCTCCTGTGATGCTGCTTCTGCAATCCTGAGGATTCGCTTCTTGCCCCTCCAAGACATGGCACCAGGCAGGCACCTTACTGCCCTCTCCTCTCCTTTCCCCAGTTCTACCCCCCTAACAACTGAGTCCCCTATCAGAAGCTGTTTCCTTCCCCTGTGATGTCTCTTGCCACCCTTTTGTGGGTCTCCCTTGTGGATGTCCTCAGCATTCTTCTTGGTCTCCACTGAGGGTGCCATCATAGAGGAACCCTGCTCTGCCAGACTGGCGTATGATTTGTGTAGAGGTACAACTAGGGGGCTTCGCTTCTGTTCCACCACCCGCACCCTCCCAGAACCCACTGTGGTCCAACTGCTCTTCATACTTGGCAACCTCTGAGGCAGTGGTTGTGGCAGTGGTGCTCTTTGGGTGGGGAGGCCTCCTTAGTCCTTGCCAGTTCAGCCTGGAGGTGGGCAATCTCAACCCTCAGAGCTGACACTTCCTAATTGCAATTTGCCGGCAGCAGCAATTAGGTTATTTTACCGCTGTGTTGCCCTGCATGGAGCTCCCTGCTGGCCTGGCTCGCTATTAATAACATTGACGTGATTCGATGGGAACCCAGCCGACCTTAACCTCATCCTCTCAGGCTGGCTTGCTCTACTCTACCCTTTATTAAAGTACTTGAAAGGGATCAACAGGGTGAATTGTCAGCAACTGTTCAAATGCAGCAAAGGGACCAACGGGGGCATGGATACAAATTGGCTGGGGGTAAGGTCAGGTGGGAAGCATGGAAATACGTCTTCACGGACAGGGTGGTGAATAAGTGACATAACTTGCTAAGGGGAGTGAGTGGTCATGGCAGAGAGTGTGAAAGGATTCAAGGTGAGGTGGGACAGATATAAGGGTTTGAGACCAGTGGGGGCAAGGAAGATGGAAGGGGATAAACCTGTAAAGCAAACTGAGCTGCTTATAGGGGGTTTAGCAACAGGCTGGAGCAGAAGTTGGTGGGACAGTCGGACCTAAGCAGACTAGACAGACCTATGGTACTTTTTTGCCTATAGTCATCTAGCAGAGATCTGTTTGAGTATCAAGCTGTGAAACTGGAAACTCAGTAGACCTGGGTTTGAAACTCACAACTGTCACTTGCGAGTGACCCTGAGCAAGTCACTTTGATCTCCTGTGCTCCCAGGGCACACCTGTAAATGAGCTGCAGCTCAGTATGCTTTTCGCAGCCAAAAGTAAAACATAAGTAAATACATAAAATGTTTCTATGTATTTAAAAATAACTGCAGCCTGAGTTTGCAACTGACGCCTTTGTTTTGTGAAAAACCTTTTGACCCCTGGCCATTAGAGTACCCACCTCCACAGTCTGAGCAGCTAAGAGGCAAACATGGGCTGCAAATCACACTGGGCATAGAGTTGCCAAATTGGATAAAGCAAAAATAGGATAAACAAGCCACACTCCCTAACTCTCCCTTTTCACAGCTGATTAATAAGATTCACCTCCTCAAATGTCATTAAGAAGCAGTAAAAATCACTACTGAAAAACATCAGGAACTGCTATACTTTTCAGCTCCCTGATTAGCTGATTTACAACCAAACATCTGTATGATACCAGGCTCTTGTGTGTGACCTGGATATGCAGCAGTTAAACAATAAAATAATTCATTTAATAGCATCTTTTTTAAGAGTATGTGACCATCTAAGCACAGCTCAAAAAGCAGAGTACCTCTCTCGAATACCAGAGATTAGGATAAGGACCACAAAACTGGATGATCCTGTCCCAAACTGGACAGATGGCCACCCAATCCAGACACTACCAGCCTGAATGTGAAGGAAAAGTCAGCAAAAGTTTCTCTCTAGAAACTGGGGTGGGGGATGAGGTGGGAGGGGCGAGGTTACAGAAAAGTCCCAAATCAATTTACTGTATTAGTAAGAAAATAAAAAATGCTTCAGACTGATGATCCCCAAATATGTTCTTCCTCTAATTCCAAAACCCATCGGTTAAGCCAAAGTTTGCTTATTGTCTGTATGTCTACTGTGCTGTACATGTCCCCAACCAGATGCACCCAATGATTTTCTAATCCATTGCAGCCCCTTGTAATGGAATTGAATGACTTCTTTGCTATTACATTGGTCATTTTATTAGCTTGGCTCCTTGATCCTCCTATTAGCAGACACTCCACTGTAACCATTCACACAGCATCCAACCACCTGCTCATTGCTGAGAGCCCATATCTTGAGAGAGGCCTCTCTGTATGGTGGAACCAGGTTTTTTTACATTTTGGTATGGACATCCTGCTCTAGAACTGGCTGGGGGGAAGTAGAAGCACATTGGAGGTATTAACTACTACTAAGGTACTCAGCAACCAGGGAAGAAGGTGCTCCTATTAAAGTGGCTGCTAGTTTTACCTTGGGGAAAGTAGCTGGCTGCCCTACAGTCACAGAAATGTTTCTTTTTCTTTGGGGCATGTTACCTGGCTTCCTCCAGAGACGCCTCCCCTCCA
This sequence comes from Neoceratodus forsteri, assembly GCA_016271365.2. Lineage (NCBI taxonomy): Eukaryota > Metazoa > Chordata > Ceratodontiformes > Ceratodontidae > Neoceratodus > Neoceratodus forsteri. The sequence continues at coordinate 688,238,875 of CM028134.1, forward strand.
CTCCACCGCGGTCCACCTTCCTTCAGTTCCGACCGTAGCGCAACTGACCACGCACCTCAGGCTCCTCCGGCTCCCAGTCTCGCCCTCTCTCCACTCTGCCTATGACCGCACCCTGGGCCATGAGCAGCCTGCACCAGCCACACGTGTGGTCCATGGCCCCCTGCTCTCTCCGAATCCTCGAGTTGACTGGCAACTGGGGAAGGTGCAGGCGCAGGCAGTGGAGTAAACTCATTGCGCATCCACATCACTCCACACTAAATTCTTCCTCTCAAATCAATCAGTGACTTTTAATCACTACTGGCCTGGCTGGCTCCACACTATGCAGCTCCGAAATTTACAGCGCAGGTCTGACTTGTTAGTCACTTGTCTGCTCGCTCTGATCACCTCCTGCTCCTCAAAGTCACAATGACTGAAGGGAGGCTTAGATGCCAAACTGACTGTGTATGCACGAATCGAATGCTGCCAACTGTTGGGGAAGGGGGGCATTTGGAAAGAAAAACAAAAAAAATGACTACCATGGCAACGTGGCAACCCCATGACAACTGGCAACCCTCCACACAGGAGTAAAAAAAAACCATAAAGACCCGACATCCACACCATGAAAAACAGACATCAGCCTTAAACAATGGAAATGCTGCTGGATGTCGGTGACTCCAGAGACTACATTTTTGGACATTTTGAGCTAAATTATGGACGTAAAATATGTCCAAAAAGAAGTTATCTGAAGGGCTGGGTGGCAGCCTGTTTTGTGCAGTTAGGGGTTCTGGACGGATTGTGGTCTGGGAGCTGGAGCTGGACTGACTCACCTAGAAGACCTCCTGCCCCTACCCCTGTAATAACCTCTGACCTCTGTATACACTATATGCATAGAGTATGGGACATATGATTTGGGGTAGTAACACTTACCCCTGCCTCCCTTTCTTGTGGATCTAAAAGAAGTGAAGGCTTTCTCTCTCTGTATTGGAGTTACTCCTGTAGGCAGTCTTATAGTCTTCCACCTTTTTCATGTACGCCTCAGTTTTGTCACCAAAAAGGGAACTGTTTTTGCATGGAAAATCCATAGCCTTTAACTGAGTGTCAGGGGTAAGATTGGTTGCTCTGAGCCAGGCAAACCTTCTTAGTGACACTGACAGGGCCAGTAATCTGAATGCAGTATCATTTGCATTCACACAGCCATGTGAAATTGGTACTATGTGGCATCCAAAGCTGTCCTGGCAATATCTGCCATATCATGTGCAACATCACCTGGAATTCTATCAGTTAAAACTAGCATTGAATTCCACAGAGACTTTTGGTATTGTGCAGCACATGCCATGTACTGTAGACTGCCTGTCTGAGGAGAAAGGAAGAGGCTAAATAACCCTTCTTCCCCACAGTGTCAATTTTTCTGGAATCTTTATCCGGAGGATAGGATGCCAGGGGTACCTTAGTCTTATCACGGGTAGCAGCCTGTACCACACCCTCATGATATGGATGGGTATACAAATAATCCACAGAAGCCCCATCCAGCTGATTCTTTTTGTCCACTACACAGAGGAAGGCGTTTGTAGGATTTTTAACGTGGCCTTTCTTAGCAAATTGTGGCCAGAAAGGACCATCTTTTTTGTAGGGGCTAACCCCATCATATCCACAAACTCTGCCTTCTCCTCCTCATCATCCATAGATTCTTGTGAGGAGAGGCCCAAGGTGTTAGCCATTTGCCTGACAAATGAGAAGTGGGATGAAAAATCATCATGCCCATGGGAAGGGGTACCAAACTCCTGATCAGGGGATACCTCTGGCTCAGTGGGTTCCCCTAGATCCGAAGCCTCTTCTTCCTCCTTAATGTACATCTCCTGGCCCTGGCCCATGGGAACCGGTGGTGGGACTTGAACTGGTGAACCCAGTATGGAACCTGCATTCTGTAAAGCCTGAATGACTTGCAAGGCTTTGGCAATTTCCTCCTCAGAGGGTATTTTCTCTTTTTCTGCTGGGAGCGCCTTTGCTTTTTCAGCAGGAGGCACAGCGACATGCTTTTCTTTATATTTCTTTTTGGCAGGCACAGATTCAGAAGCCTACTCAGTGTCTCTTTTGTGTTTAGTATGTTCAGGCCCCTTCTCAGAAGTTTTGGTGTCTGAAGCATCTTTAGAGGGTCTCTCCTTTGATTTGGAGTGGGAGAAAGAAGAACCCTCTTCAAAATGCTTTGGAGACACTGAGGTGGGAGCTGAAGCCATTTTTCCTAATCTTTTGGCTCTTTTTTTAAGAGTTTTAGAGCAAAACGTATTGCACACTTCACAAGTAGAGAAAATATGACTGGGACCCAGGCACTCCAAACACAAATCTTGGCGATCAGCCGTAGCAAATATTTGAAAGCACCTAATACAGTTTTTAAAACCTGTGGGTCCCGTCCTCTTTTCAGGTCTTTCTGACATGCCAAATGTCAGCAGACTAATCAAAAACCTCCACAAAATGGGTAGAAAGCACAGACTGCAGTTGGTTCCTTATTTAAAATGGGAACTGAAATTTAACAAAATTTACTTTAGTTTAAAACAAAATGCGGTTGGTTCCTGACTAAAAACGGGAACTGATCGCAAATAATTACAAAATATTTTAAAATATGCTAAAAACTAGCAGAATTTAAACAGAAAAATTAGTGGTAAGAACCACAACAAACAGCAGTTAAAAGCTGAAATCTTGGTTCCTTCGGGGGAACTGCAAAGGACAAGATAAATATCCCAAACAGTGGCGTCACCACGCTGATTTTGGGGAGGCTACAGCCCCCCAATCGAAGTTAAAGCCCCCCCAATCATTTCAGTAAAAAACAACATAAAAAATAGCAGCCATATACTTTTTTTTTTTTTTTTACTGTGTGAGTTGACTTCCTTAAGTTCTTTAATCCTTGCACTTGCGACTCGCTAGTCGCTACTGAAGTCTGGAGGAAAAAAAATAGAAAATTAAATTACAGACAGCCTGATGAGACAGAGTGACTGTGCAGAACTGCAGACAGACTGACAGGAGTAGAGCGGTGGGGAGCGACTCGCACGCACAGGCGCACTAAGGCAGCAGCAGCGTGAGCCGACAGTTTAGCTAAGCTGGAGGGCTAGTATTATTAAGTATTCCAAAAAAATCCACACTTGTCATATTTCCTCCTTAGTTCCCACCCTGTCTCTTCCCACCACACTGACCACAGCATCACCGTCACAGATTTGTTCTCCTCCGATTTTACCTCAGTCTGAACTGCATGCAGATCGCCGATCTGATTCTGCAGCATGCGGTTCAGACTGAGGTAAAAACACTGATGTTCATGATGTTAGCCATTGCCAATAGCCACCATCCAAATACCTGGAAATGCCAGCTTTGCAAGGAGATATTGTGCACCACTGTATCCCCTATCCCGGCTCCCATCGTCAGACCGCAACTCCACACACTGACCGGACCGGCTGCTGCAGTGCAACTAATGCCCATTGCCCACCAATCTGCACTCATGACTGCAGCTAGCCTAGGATTAGCCACAGAAGTTGTCTTTGGTGCAGTCACAGAGACTTTGGCTCATGTGTTTGTGCTGTCTGGGTGTGTGACAAATTGGTAAGGGGAGATTCTTTAGCATGCATGGTTAAAACACACCCGATTCTCAAACGCCTGCCTTATTACATCCAGTGTCTTTCATATTTGAGAAATTTCTCTGTAACTTGTAAGATAAAGAAGCCCTATGCATATGTAATATCTGCACACTGTGCACCCTGCCCCCTCGGATGCCAAAGACCCATCCTCGCATGCTACCCACCAGTATGTACCAGAACAGAGGAGATCCGTGGGATGAAAGATGTTAACCAGTTCCACCAACCGTTCTTCAAATGCAGCACACCCACAAAATAAAAATAAAATCCACCAAGCAATCTATTTTCATCTTGGAGTTGGTAAGTTTCAGGCCGGGGGTTTTGACTCCCGTAATGTGTCTCAGGGTTCTCCTCTCCTCTCCAGCCCTGCACGCATCAGACCCCTGCCTGCCCAACCACACACAACCCTTTGGACCTTCCGATCTCTCACCTTCAGCTGCTGCATCTGCCAACATGCATCGCTTTTTTTCAGTATTTATTTTTTGGGGGATAACGTGGTGTACTCCCGACCCTACCCCAAAAACAACCAAGCAGACACTATAGATCAACTAGCAATCAGCATGACAGAATGATAGCCTGCAACAATTCAAAGAAATCAAGGAAGAGTGGAGAAACAGAAAATTTAGGTTTCACTGAAGTCATCACTTCTGCATCTGCTGACACAAAAAATGCCCATTCCTCTAGAAGCTACCCTCCCAGCATCAGCAGCTGTAATAATCTCAACTCAACTTGATTCCATCGAAGTGCCAGTTCCAGCTCGAAATCGGCAGCAGCAGCATCACTCCATTTCAGTCTCTCTTTTGGTACTTTAGTTTCAAAGAAAAAAAAACTGTTAAAGGCAGTACAAGTTGGGGATGGGGTGCAGAGATGTGTATAAATCTTGCAGAGAGAAGTATCCAGTCCACAGTTGCAAGTCAGGTCCAGATTCACAAATGACTCGCTGGCCAAGTCCGTTAAGTTTTAATAGCCAGTCTTCTATGCAGCAGAGTGTTTAGCAAAATCTAAAGCTGCCCTAATCCTATAAAAAAATATTAATTTGTTGATTCTACTGTAATACCAGGGGAAAGGTTTTGAAAAATAATGGTCTCGAAAGGAGCCACTCATTTTTTCACTGCGCTGGGATAATGGTGTATCTGGCTGTTCTGGTCTCTTATTTGCTCTGGGGTCCTCCTGTAACCTGTCCTCGGTGGACCAATAACCACATTTTTCCACATGTACCATATTAAATACATGGCTGATAACTAGGCTTCTCAAACATATTTTTCACCACTAAAATGCAGGAAAAGCCACCATTTGAAGGTAAAATTTCAAAATTTTCGAGGGGGGGCATGCCCCGGACCCCCCAGCTTTGTTAGGATTTTGACTAAGGGCATTAGCCCCCAACTTTGTACCCCTGGTGAGCCTGATCCCAAATAAACCAAACTAAACTAAAGTTTTATAAAACAGTTGTAGAGGCAGAGTATGACAAAAAGTATAAAATGCACATTTTTAAAAATAAATAAGTGATCTTGCAGCTAGTTGCTGAGCATCTCTTAGGGCAAGTCTAGCTGTCTGAATGGAGAAAATGAATCTGGCAGTTAGATGGAACACAGTCCACCTAGAGACAGCAGTTTGGACACATTATTCTAAGTTCCATGATTTGCAAACATTCCACATTACATCAGAGCTCTGGGGGCAGTCAGAGATTCTGAGCTGAGTGCATATGTCTAATACTACTGGGAGATTCCTGGGGTTTGAAAGCCAAGTTTCAGAGAAATACAAGATCACACATACCCACATAATGCAAAACATCATGGGATATATAGAGGATAATGGCTGGGGATCAGGTGATAAACACGCTGTAATCACCTCGAGTGGCTGCTAGGGCAACATGGTAAACCTCGAGAGCACAGCTCGAAAGGTTTACTGTAGCCCTAGCAACCACGAGAGGTGATTTCAGCGTGGTTGTCACCGGATCACCAGCCATCATCTTTTATAGTGTATGGTCAAAAAACACTGTTTGCATTCTATATGTGAGAATTATGGAACTCTGGTACATTCTTTTTTGTTTTGCCACTGTTTGGAAGTTCTGAAGTGTGGTTAACAACTTTTAAAATTCTAAACAGTGCATAACAAAGCTGTGTAACTGCTGATTATGGTGGTTAATAGGCACTTACCATACATTATATAAGGGATATGCAGCAGTTCAGTGTGTGTGATAATGCATTTATCTTGTACAGTTTCCAGTGACCTCAAGTAACCTCATGAGTGCCGGAGGTACAAGTGAGAGTTACGAGAGGTCACTGGAAACTGTACAAAAGAAATGCATTATCACACACTGAACCGCTGCATATTCCATTTATGCAACAGGTTTAGATGTTGTGTGAACATTTTGATTTTGGTAGGTATAAATAATTTGTCAAAAAAGGGAAAAGAAAATTGAATTTTATGCTGTTTTTTGCTAATTATAAAAAAACAAAATGGTATCTATAAATGAAACACCACTCATTTTGTAGATATTTCTGAGCTGAACATTTCTGTGCTCACAGTACCATGCTATCGTTTTTGTTTTAAAGTTAATCATATTTGTTTGTTAAAACAGTGAACAAAATTACATTTTCTTCTGTTTTCTTGCTAATCATATACAATATACGGTTTATATAAATGAAACATTATTCATTTTGTAGATAATTTTGTGCTGAACTATTTTCATGATCACAGTACCATGTTATCTTTTTTCGTTTTTAAGTTATTCACATTTATATATGATTAGTACTGCTTCTGAGGCCAAACATTGTAAATGAATTCTAAAGAGAACTGTGTAGATAAATGCGCTACTGATGTAGTTACTGTGTGGATAAATGGGTGATGATGTAGTTACTATGTGGATAAATAAATTTATCCACATAGTAGCACAGATAAATGGATTTATCAGTGCAGATTTGTTCAAACACCTGTTGCATAAATATATATAAATTATCACGACTATTTAGATTAGTTCTGCTTTAAGCAGGAATATGTGGTGCCAAAGGGCCTTTCGCACAATCTACAAATACTTAGAATAGAAGACACAGGCACCAATTTTATCCTACACAAGGCTCATCAGTATGCCTCATGTGTAGAAATAATAATACGTACTGGAATTGAACCCAGGCCCCCAGAACAACGTTTAACCACTGAGCTACAGGCTCACAAGATTGGACCTGAGGTTCCCAGACACACTTCCTGTGTCTGGTATTGCATATCCTGCAACTATTAATAATTAAGATGACAATTAGCTGTTTTTGGTGCAGTATTACCCACTGCTAAGCAATTTAAATCACAAATTGTAGTATAAAAGAAATAATGTGACCTACTGGGAACTGAACCCAGGCCCGCGAAGTACCATCCCTGTGCTCTAATCACTGAGGTATGGGCTCACATGGTTGGTCCTGAGATTCCCTTTGTTTCCAGGAACCTCAGGTCCAACAGTGTGAGCCTGTAGCTCAGTTGTTAGAGCACTGGGATAGTATTCTGGGGCTTGTTCAATTCCCAGCAGGTCACATTATTTCTTCTCATTACAATGTGGGATTTAAATTGCTTAGGCTGGCTAATACTGCACCAAAAACACTAATTGCCATTCTGAACTGAGGAAGTACTGGAAAAGAAACCTTTCTCCAGCAGTGAAATTGCGATCTTTACTATTGAATTGAGCTGAACAAACTTTTCACTTCTAAATCCAGTAGATGTTTGTGCTCTAAACTCTGAGCTGGAAAAATTCTGGAGTTGTTTAATTCTGGACAGTTACAAATTGAGGGGTTAAACTGTGTTCCACTCCCTCCAGGACCCACCTGTCTATGATAATCCGTTTTTGCTCCTGTAGATAGTAAAACAAGTGTCCTCCTACTGGTAATTGGTCTATGGTGACTTGGGCAGAATAGCGTATGTGAATCCTCCTATATGGTGCTGTCTTTATGCATCTCGTAGTCCAGTCCCTGTGACCATATTTAATAATGCCTTTGCATCATAAATTCTTTAATCTGTCAGGGTTCCTCTGTCCTGTTTTGATAAGGCACAACTGTAATTCCCTATTAGCACAATTCTGGAGGTGTGCAAAAAAGTTTATACAACCTGAAATAACTCTACTCTTCCTGCCTTTGATGGGGGTGGGGGCTATACATTACTCTTACTGCCTTTGATTTGGGGGGGGGCTATACATTGATAAACCAAAAACATGCATCATTATATGCTGAATCCACCAGGATAACCCAACATGGACATAAGTCCAAAAATCTTTCACATTCAAAATGAATATTTTACTCAAAATTGCTAAACCATTATAAAGGTTGACACCTTAAAGCAACCAAATCAATGCAACAAAGCTTACAGCAAGGCAAATGAAATGTTGAGGTGCATAGGAAGGGAATCGACAGTGGGAACAAGAGGTGATCCTTGCCCTGCAGATGTCCCTGGTAAGGCCCTCACCTGGAGCATTGTGTCCAGTTTTGGAGCCTTCACCTAAATAAGGACAGGGATAGCCGGAGGCCATACAAAGAAGGGCAACAAAAATGATCCAGGGCCTTCATGAACTCTTTTATGAGGAGCGCCTGCAGTCACTGAACATGTACTTGCTCAAGACAAGGAGGGAGAGAGGGGATATGACTGAAACTTTCAAGTTCCTGAGAGGTATACATAAAGTGCCCTACGCAGAACTATTCAACAGTCACCAGCTCAACCACTAGAGAGCACAAATGGAAGTTGAGGGGAGGGAACTTCAGGAGGGAACTAAGGAAGCACTACTTTCCCGAAGGAGTGGTGGAACCATGGAACGGCCTGCCTGCCGAGGTAGTGGGAGAAAAGACTATAGCAGCATTCAAGCATGGGTGGGTCATATAAAGGGCTCAAATAAAAAAAAACATTAGTACAGAGAAGGGCAAAAACCATAAGGGGTTTAAGACCCAAGATCAGCAATAGGTCCTGGGTCACTCATGGGTAGACTTTGTGGATCCTTGATCTCCTTCTGCTGTCACTTTCTATGTTTCTATGTTTGTAAACGTCAGTCATACAGGGCCAAAAGGACCCCTCCTCTTCAGTCCATCCTGTTTGCACTTGTCCTGCCTCTGTAACCAACCTGCACTGGTTTCTTGGAGAAAAAATAAATCATAAGGCAAATATTTAAGAGCAGGCAATTTTCCACAGTGTCCTTCTCAACATTAAAATCTCAGTAAAACAAGTTCACGTAAGCATCCCATGATTCACCAGGAAATGAGCTATTATAGCTCAGTGAGACTTTCCTGATCAAAAGTACAATTAAATAAACACATCAGAACTTTATTTACTAAATGGTTTGTACTGAAAAAATTCAAAACATTGGCCATGTTTGTTGGCTTTAAGAATGCTGTTTTTACAGGGTATACATTTGTTTTTAAAGGAACACTGTCAGCTTTTTCAACATTTTTTTTAACCCCAGCATCCTGCGCCCTCTGGTACCCTGTAGAGTTGCAGATAAGACATGCGGTCACCCCACTGTAGCAAAAGCAGAAATAATGGTGTTTTGACAAAAAAAAAAAAAAAAAATTATTTTTTGTCCTGACTATTATCCCTGCTATTGTGGACGTCAGTTTGATTATATGACCAAAGCATACAAGTCCATTTACACGTATTCATACATATAGGTAGGTATAGCAATCCATTACAATTAATACAATCCTTACAGACAACCCATTACAGTCATGGCTGTAATGCATGAAATTCCTATTCGCTCATACCCACTAAGTTAATACATTGCAAAAGTTTAATAGAGGTAGTTAGCTTTGGATAGTATGGAAATTGAATCAGGAAGTCTTCTGACATTGTCTCTACTGGTAAGAACTACCTTTGCACTTAACCCATTGTTTCCCACTACAACTGATGTTGCCAAGGATGGTACCGCCCATATAAGTTTATTTTAATATAAGTTAATTATAAGTTTATTTCTGTTAAACTTAAATGTGTTGGGAAAAAATAGAACTTGCTGGGGAGCAGGATACTGAGGTAAATATCCTTTATATCATACTATGGCTTGGCCATGCTAGGGTTTGATAAATCAACTTGGTGGAAAACCAAAGCACCAACAGGTGCCTCAAGGTTGTAGGTAATGACTCAACAGGAGTCTCTTCCTCAAATTAAGGAGACCATGTCGTACTCTGGTATGACAAATCCTTTAGTGGAGCAAGACAAAGGGATGGTGTGTGTGAAGGGGGTTCGAGGCTTCCCTATCTGCCCAGAGGTGTCTGCTTAGTCAGGTGTGTTGATTTTGTCAGTGCCCGTCAAAGTTACCCACTTCCCCCACTGCTCTACGTGGGGTCCTGCGCATTTATATGTGTATATGGCGCTGGAGCACCAGTATGCTCGTTCATGAGCAAGTTCTATTTTTTTCCCCCCAACACATGTAAGTTTAACAGAAAATACACTTATATGGACAGCACCATCCTTGGCAACATCAGTTGTAGTAGGAAACAGTGGGTATATCTAAAAGAAATTGCACTTTCAAACACTGAGCCATGACTCTGGGGATGAGTATCTGCGCGTGCCCAGAGTCTTGGTTCAGTTTTAAAAGTGCAATTTCTTTTAGATATACCCACTGTTTCCCACTACAACTGATGTTGCCAAGGATGGTACCGCCCATATAAGTTTATTTTCTGTTAAACTTAAATGTGTTGGGAAAAAATAGAACTTGCTGGGGAGCAGGATACTGAGGTATAAAAAAATGTTGAAAAAGCTGACAGTGTGCCTTGGAACCTAGTAGTCCTGTTCTCTTTTTGCCATTTCTGACATAAGGTCACTCAAGAAAAATACAATAAAGCTGTCAAAATTCTCTATCAGGCAAATGGGTAACCACCTGGAGACCTGGGTATGAATCCTACAGCCCCCACATGCATACTGTGTGACCCTGAGGAAGTCACTTACCTTCCCTGTGCTCCCAGGTCATACCTGGAAACAAGATTTGGCTTAGTGTGCTTTTCCTGGCTAAACAATTCCCCTCTTCTTAGGCTGTTTACTACTAGCAAAGGATTGGCACATTTTCTTTATATGCATTCCTGCTTATAATAGTTTCTACACTAGTTGTCCTTAGAACAACTGTCATTTACTGTAGGGTTGTGTGCGAGCTTTCCACAGAGAAAACAGCTTAATTTTGCCTTAGGATTCACCATCAGCTTTGGCCTTTCAGACAGCTTATGACATTGGACCAGAGTTAATGTAACTTTAGATTCATCTGCTTTTATAGTGTTATATTTATTGTTTTAATATCTATGTATAGTACTTGTATATTGTATGTGTTTTTACTTGCCTATTTCCCAACCTGTTTTTGTGTAAGGCGCCCAGAGCTTTACGGATTAGGCGCCAGTGAAATAAACGTGCCTTGCTTGATTATTTTTGCCATCCTGTGTATGCCTCTTGAGCCAGATGCCCTCCCGCTGGATCCCCAGTGATGGCCCAGCCCGCCACCCATCATCACCACCCCAGAGATCCTCCAGTGCTTGCTTCCCATGGTGTGGTTGATAGACACTTGGTCATCCCCACCTCTCCTGCTACAGCATAATCAAGAGTGAAGGTGGGACAAGTGGCATGGAGCCCGAACATGCCAGGGCCCTTCTCTTGCTGGCCACTCTTTATTTCAGCTCCTCCCTCTGTGTGTTGTTAACCAGGGCTCCCAAGTGCATGCGTGCTGATGCACGATGATGCCGGAGTGATATTCATGCAATGTGCTGACTCCCTGTGGCCATCAGAGAATGGCTATGGAGTTAGCAGCACAGCCCTCCTTCCCTCCCTAACGGCAGGGAGCATCCATGCGGACACATTTCCAGCCTTCCACTGGCCCACAGCGTTGAGCCAGGCATGGGGTGTTAACCCAAGTCATCAGCATGGCAAGTGGCTCTATAAACCAAGATTTCAAAGTAAAATTTTATTTCTGAGGGAACTGACAAGGAACCAGCAAAAATAGTGCTTGAACCAGAGTTCCTGTTTCCTGGAATCAAGACAAAAAAAAAACAAGCGACAAAAAACACTCACATAGACCCCCTGCACATAGGGTCGCAATGTCTATGTGCCTTAGGCAACCCTAGGTCAGAGACCTGTGCATCGGGGGTCCTATGGACCCTGACGGAATGCACGAATGCGGTGCACATCCCATCCACACTCAATTCCCTGGCCGTTTATGCAGCTATGCGCATGGACAGTCTGCGGGAGTGGCTAGGTGTGTGCCCACACTCCATGCCATTCACTACAGCATGGAGTGCTGGGCGAGGGAAGGCACAGGCTATGCGAGCAGGGACCCTGCTGTAGCTGGTGCGTACTCCCGATGAAGGGTGGCTGTCAGTCGTGGCAGGACTAAAACCTCCCCTGCCATGCTGCCCCAGCCCTTTGATCAGGCAGAGTGGGCTGGGGACAGCCATTCAGGCACTCACCCAATATTTATAACTTTCAGGGATGCATGGTGTTCCACAACCCTCTGCTCCACACAGAGTGGGGAATCCACTCTTGGACCAGGATGGGTATCCAATTGGATGCCCACCTGTGCCCATCAATCTGTCCCTATGCAGCAGTGGGCCGGGTGCAGGGCTGCATGGCACACTACAGTGGTCAGTGATCATGAATGCTGTGCCTTGCATACCTGTCTGCAGGCTGGGTATGTGCCTATAGTGTTTACCTAGCCCGCAAACATGCATAGGCACCATGAAGTGTAAAGCTGCACCCAGCACACATCATTAATAATTCAGATCCTAGCAGAACCAAGAGCTATTAGCCTGCAAAAATTTGATTCCACCAACCTGCAGTGACATACATTTTGTCAGCGCTGATTATGGCACTGGCAAAATGTCACCAAGCACTGCAGCGCCAGGCATTTGGTCTCCTGGGAGGTACAGCACAAATTGCTCTCCCAGGAAACGATCAGCTTTTTGGGAGCTTTGCTCCACAGCACCACTCAGAACTAAATATAACTTCCTCTGGGGTGGGCATGCCCTGGGGGGTAGAAACTGAGAAGGACAAAGGGTGACCGGAGTGAGGGGTGATATCAAGTCAAAATCGACCTTTCACTGTCACCCTTGTTGCAGCGCTGTAATTGTGGCAGCCAAATGTAGGTGTCAACTTGACGGACTATGCACAAATTCAACAATTTGCCAAAGTTTAGCTAAGCGAAGACCAGGGCAATCAGTCTCTTCTGCATACAGAAAGGTGTGTCAGTAGAGGGTCAGAGGGAAATGAGGGCACAGCACAGTATACAAGATTGTTGAAGTGATCACACGATTCTGGGCTGCATGCAGGTGCAGGCTACCTACAAATGTAGGACCCGTAGAATACTACATGCTAGAAAACTATTTACTGTGTCATCATAAGCATTTAATGTTAAGAATGGGAATGAATGCATTTTGAAATATTTTACATGTTATAATGCATATATAATAACTGCAATCATGATTTTTATTTACGTTTAACACCATTTAGTGTATCATATTAATGACATTATATGATGCATATGATAAGTGCAGTCATGATATTTACTTACTTTTAACATCTTTTAGTGTAACAAATTCATGATGTCCTTTGCCCGGTCGAGGTGAAGCTTGAGTAAGTCCTTGCATTCTTCCACCTACTTTGATGCCTCCTGGTGTTTTCATATTACCTAGCCCTTTGTTTAAAGTACTAGGGGTTGACCTGCACAAGTAAACACATGACTATTTTAGTTTAGTTCAGTAGAAAAGTCATATACTTGTATTAAGTTCACATTTACTTGTATCATCCATAAGTACTGATACAGTGCAATAAAAGGTATCAGATTTGTTTTATTTTGTAAATTTTCGTTCATATAAATGTTACTGTGAAATATTTACCAAGAGAAGGAAGAGAATAAAAGAAACAGAAATATCAGGTTATCTGTAGTATAAATGTTGTGAAACGATATAAAATCAATGCTTTATTATAATATATTATACTACAGGTGGCCCTTCTCAGCCAATCAGAATGTATGACATGTATGATTAATGGGTCTAAAGTACAGTTTTGTTTTGCAGCACTCCACGCAGCACCAAAAAAAGGCTCTCTTTGAGCCCTAACGCAATGAGAAAACAAATATCCAAACTACTCAAAAGAAAATCACAGAAATTATGTTTTAAAAAAACTTATAATAATAACCTCCACATTAGCTATGGGTTACCTTACAAATAAATTTATTGCCACTCTATAATCACCAAGGTCAAATGAGAAAGTTTATCCTCTCGTACTCCTAATGCTACAGTGGCGTTATCAGCTTAATAAGTATTGCGAGCCCATTTATTGACTGGACTGACACCACTTTCAAATGTAACAACTGGGTTCCATTTCATAAGAACTGGCTGGTTAGTATGGCATGGGTGTCAGTAAGTCAAATTGAAAGTGAAAGTCGCCATTGTCTCGCATTCGCAGAAAAGAAATGCCACAGAAAAGACGCATAATTTTTTTTTTTTTTACCACACAACTCTAAACAGACCAGTAATTATATAAAATAAAGTAATGGGTGTTGCATTCTTCCTTTTTTTTTTTAACACAACAGCAATTATGTATGCCTTTCTAAACCACCGCGATGCTGCCGCGTGTGGTTTTATATTATTACACACCCGGATGTAAGGAAAAAAGTCATAATGTACAGCACTCCATCCATTATTCTAAATATTATGAAATTAATTAAGGATGCTGAAACTGGATTGGTTGAGAGGTAGCACAACAGCATGGCTCTAAACTACCTCCAGTCAATGGTCTCAGTGCTTCCTTAAGAGGCACACACTTGCTGGCCTGAGTTAAAATGCACACAATCAACATGACTGCCCAGACATTATCACATTGTAACTTCACAGGCCATTTCATTTTGTTTGTAAGCAACTATTTTCACCCCCCACCTTCTTAATGCCGACTATTTGATATATATGAAAGACTAGGTGAACCTCTTAAGTATTTGCTTAGTCCACTCTTTTTTCCTTGTTCTGCCTACAGTTTCTCACAGTACTACGGATTTCTTTTTATGTTTGATGCATGCCTGTGCACTAAACGTTTTGCTACGGTGAAAGATGATTGCCGGATTGTGTCACTGCTGAGCCTATTGCAGTTAAAAATAGCAGGGGCTTGGCAGTCTACATGAATGACCAGGTACTGTGGTCTTTACATTACTGGCTGCTTGCTGGGCATAAACTTTTTGTATTTCAAAGGACCAAGCTGCTCCAATCAGAGGGTTTCAGTCCTTTGATTTATATGAAGCCGGACAGTCAGCAAGCAGCTGATCAGCTTTCAGCACCAGCAGCCTGTCATTATGGTCCTTGGAACACTGTACCCCAGTGTAAGCGGAGTGGAGTGCTTACCCCTACTACTGCTTCTTTCTCCCCATCCTCTGCAAGTGGCTCACCCACCCATCTTTGCACAATTTATATTAAAGGGACACTGTCAGGTTCGAAATGCAATTTTATGACCCTTATGTTTTCTGTGTCTGTAAAGGATGAGAAGGGACTTGGAAAGGTTGGAGGAATGGTCAGAGTATGACAGCTTGGATTCAATGCAAAGAAGTACAAATAATGCATCTGGGAAACAAAACCCAGGGAATATTACACAATGGGGAGGCAGATAGTAACAACAACAAAATGGAAAGAGACCTTGGGGTAATCATGACCTAAGGTTAGCAAGCAATGTGGAGAAGGTAGGGATGGCTGGGGTGATACTGGGATGTATAGGAGAGCCATCACCAGTGAAAACAGGAAGTTGTTATCCCTCTGTACAGACAGTTGGTGAGACCCTGACTGGAATACTGCATCCAGTTCTGGAGACCCCATCTCTGCAAGGACATAGACAGGATGGATGCAGTCCAGATGAGGGCAACTAAAATGGTGCAGTGTCTGCAACAGAAACCATATGAGGAGAGACTAAAGAGCTTAATATGTAATGAAAGGAGGGAGAGGGGGTACATGATAAAAACTTTTAAGTACCTCAAGGGAATCAACAAAGTCCAAGAGGGTAGCATCTTTCAGAAAAAGAGATGTGCAAGAACAAGGGGACACAATTTGAAGATAGAGGGGGGACGGCTCAGGGGCAATGTGAGGAAGTATTTTTTCACAGAGAGTGGTGGACACATGGAACAGCCTTCCTGAGGAGGTTGTGGGGTCAAAAACAGTGGGGAAAGTCAAGAATTCATGGGACAGACATAAGGCAATTCTTGTGGGGGGTAGGAAGAAATAGGCTGTTGGTTAACTAGGATCTGCAGCTTATCCAGTAGGTAGGGAAATGGGCAGACTAGGTGGGCCAAGCGGTCCTTATCTGCCATTGAAGTCTATGTTTCTACGTTTCTATAGCTCTCCAGAAGCAATTTCTTACCTGAGCTTCCAGCTGAACTTGTTGTAGAGGAAAGATTCATTTTGACAGAAAATGAATTTTGGTCAGTCCGACCCATTCTGTGCCACGCACTCCTCCTTGCATGTCCCGGACAGTGATAGGGGTTGAAAGCGTCCAAACTCATACATGAGTTCAGCAATTTTTGTGGCAATTGAAAACAAACTCTAGCCAGAGCCGATATGGCTGTGGCAAGCTTCCGAAGTCTGCAAAGGAGCGCCGCCGAGTGCCAACTCCAAGATGGCGGTGGCGATGCAACTACGCATATATGACACTCATGCTTACGTAGTTGCAATGAATAACATTCTGCCATTCCAAGATGGCAGTACCGGTGTAACTGCGCATAAGGCGCGCATGCACAATTCCTTTCCCGGAATGCAGGAGTAAGGACCAAAATAGTGCAGCTGTTTCAGCTGTTACTCCATAGCAGTCGATCGTGGCGGGGTGTTCCAAGTTCTGTTGGACTTTCAGAAGGATACTTCATGTGCCACGATCAGCCGTTTTAGGAGCAGAAGAAGAAAACATCTGTGAGGCTCTGCCCACAGCCGTAAAAATAGCTGGTAGCATTGCTAGATGTGAGTTGGTTTCTACAATATCTGTTATTTTGAAAACCTAGGGGTATTTCATAAAACACAGCAGCTTGAAATGTTATAATGGGACTCTGTGCATGGTGCGCATGAGCGGAGTCCTGCTCTTACTTTTCAACTGCTGTGTTTTATGAAATACCTCTCGGTTTTCAAAAAAACAGATAGGTAGAAACCAGCTCTCATCTAGCAATACTACTAGCTATTTTTTTCAATTGCCACAAAAATTACTGAACTCATTCATGCATGAGTTCGGCCGCTTTCAACCCCTATCACTGTCGGGGACTCGCAAGGAGGAGTGCATGGCACAGAATGGGTTGGACTGACCAAAATTCATTTTTTGTCATAATTACTGCTTTCTTCTACAACAAGTTCAGCTGGAAGCTCGGGTAAGTAATTGCTTCCAGAGTGCTATTTGCAGACACAGAAAACAGGAGTCATAAAACTGCATTTCAGACCTGACAGTGTCCCTTTATTGTAAGTGGAGCTGGGTGTCACCCTCACTTCTTCTCTTGACACCCCCTCCCCAAGGTCACGCGCACCACTGCTCCATAGCAAGCCTGACACTGGGGTGCCCAATCCCAGTGTCGGAATGCAGCCCCTCCCTCGATATGTGTGTGTGTTTTTAAGACCCTGTAAAAAAGCAACTGTCCATCGATGTCTGTTGCGCCGTTACTTCCTCTCCACTTAGCACCCACCCACCCCAAGCCCTTGACTTACCCCACCAGGGGTCCAATGCAGCAATCCTCTCTTAGCCACAGACACATCTTCACTCTTCAACACCAGACCATGAACTGAGAAAATCGGGTATGCGGTTCAGTGTATTTCAATGGGGTTTTGAACTTAGTAGCATAAATTGACCATTTTTCAATATTTTTGCCCCAAATTTTTTACATACGTTTTTTGGAACATCACCTCATGAACAATGCAAGTGGCGTTAGGTAAATCTGTCCTGAAAGGTGATTTTGATGTCACTGAGGAAATCACCTTTCGGGCAAGAGTTGAACATTTTCTCCACCATTGTTCATGAGGTGGGTTCATAAGAAGGCTATGTTAAAGATTTGGCGTAAAAATATTAACAAACAACAAAGTTATGAAATACATTGAAGTTTGCGAATACAGGCTCTTAACTTTGGTAATTTTTTAACTCCAAACTTTCAACATAGCCATTTCTTCACAGCACCTCATGAATCTGCCATCTGGCATTTTTTCAAATCCTGCCAAAATGTATTTTCACATTCGAAGGTGATTTCACAGTAGCTGTGCAAAATCACCTTCGGGCAGGAGTTGAAAATGATCATCACTATTGTTCATGAGGTGGGATCATAAGAAGGCTAGGTTGAAAATTTGGCATAAAAATATTAAAGAACAACAGTTATGAGCATGCATTGAAGTTTGCAAATGCAGGCTTGTAACTTTGGTAATTTTCAATATTTTGACCCAAAATTTTCAGCACAGCCACTCCTTCACAGTATCTCATCAATGTGGCAGCTGTCATTTTTCAAATCCTGGCCAAAATGTATTTTCATATCCCGAAAGGTGCTTTCACAGTCGCTGCACAAAATCACCTTTCAGGCAGGAGTCGGACATTTTCTCTGTACTTGTTCATGAGATGGGGTCATAAGAAGGCTATGTTGAAAATTTGGGGCACAAATGTTAAGAAACAATAAAGTTATAAGCCTATGTTGGAATTTATGAACGCAGGCTCATAACTTTAGTAATTTTCAATATTTTGATCCCAAACTTTCAACATAGCAATTTTTGCACATCACCTCATAAACATGACCTGTGTCATTTTTAAAATCCTGCGCGAGATGTGTTTTCACACCTCTGGTGAGAAATGACATTCCGGCCAATATACTATAAATGTATTTATTTATTTAATTTTGGCAACCGGGTAGGCCCACTGGAACCAGAGGTTCCTTTTTCAGGGGTGACCTGGAATTAGTTACATGTAGGTAGAGCAGATATTATAACAAGTGGTACAGAAGGAGAATACAGTTCAAAGGTAAATTCATAACAGCGACAATCAATAAACAGTGTCAGTGGCTCAGCAGGTAGCACACTCGCCTCTGAGGCTGGGAGATCAGAAGGCTGTGGGTTCTATCCCCACACCAGGCATGTGGGTTAAATCCCAGTACTGACACTGTAGTGCAGCATGGGGGTGCTGCACCCTGAGGTGTGCTGCCTTCTGGATGAGATGTTAAACTGAAGTCCCACCGGCCTGTTCTGGTGGTAGTTCAGGTGGATGTTAAAGATCCTATGGCATTTCTTGAAAGAGAAGGAATTTTATTGAGAGGACTTACAAACAAATATAATACATATTTACAGTATATTATACATATTTATGCAGTACATATCGAGACCTATTCAGTTAATTCATTCACATTTTAAGGAGGCTTGGCCCAGTGTTCACAATTTATCCATAACAGTTTCATCATCTCTTCTGTGTATATTTCCAGATCTGGAGCATATAGTTTCTGTATTGCGATACCAATATTTCTATATGTTTCTACATACGATGTCACTTTCTGTTGTGTTATCCAAAGACATCTTGATTGCCACATGTAATACCTCACTATGGCTAAAATTATATATATAGTTTCAGGGAAATATTTCTTCATACCGCCTTCTATTACTCCATATACCAATGCACTATATGTTAAAGAGCTTGGCAATGGTTCCTTCCACTCTTTAACTATATTAGCCCAGAATCCTTTTGCATAATCACACTCTTTAAAAAGATGTTCTTGTGTCTCTAATTCCTGAATACATGACTGTCTTAGACAATACCTTTCCTGCACCTGTTTGTGTTTATTATTATTCCTTACCCCAGCTTCCCATGTAGGGTAAGCCATACTGTATCCCATGCAAAGGCAGGTATATGCTTTGAAGTTAACATTTCTAAATTGTTTTGCAAATGCCCCTCGGGACATGACCCCAAGACAATCTCTTCTCCATTTTCTTTATTAAGTATGACAGCATATAGTTCTTTTCTGGACTTAAGTTGTACTTGCTCCTTAGTAATTCCCCATTTAATAAGATTCTTTACTTGCTCTAACCCATGTTTAGGGGCTTCTTTAATTGTGCTCAAAGTGCTTACTTTCTTTTCTCTCCTGGCTGTAAAGCATGCTTCTAACCATTTCAAAACTTGCACTTTCCATGTTTTAAATCCTGGACGCACTGCACTCTCAAAATTATATGCTATAAAAAATACTATAAAAAATCACTGAGTTTATCATGCTCAGTCCCCCTTCCGCCAATTTTCTGTAAGTCACTATTCTTTTACAGGGTTTAGTCTACTCCTCTAGAGTCCCTGAAAGAACACACTATATAATGAGACCGACAGGGAATGAGGGGAGAAAACACATAACTGACATACAAAAGATGGGGATCAACAATGTTTTAATAAGCATAATCCTCTTTTTCTTCCAATTTGCTGGCCCTTCCAGGAATTTACCATGTTCTGCCCTCTTTTTATTCCCTTCTCCCAATTCTGCTTAGCCATATCTGTATCCCCATAAATTATTCCTAGTATTGTGATTGAGCCCTTTTGCATTTGAATACCTGAGTAGGTGTTGTTTTCTGATATCTTAGTATCCTCCAGTATTACACCCTTACTTTTCAAGAAATTAATTTTTGAACCTGACAATTTTGAGAAATTTTGATACATCTCTATCAATGCTTCTTCATTCGTTGTGTGATCTATACATAAAACTAGGTCATCTGTGTAAGCAAGATTTTTTTTATTGTAGGCTCAGTAGGACCTAATCCTAGTCCTCTTATTCTTTGACCTAATTCTATTTTCCTTAAAAATACATCATTACAATACACATATAGCAATAGGCTGAGTGGGCATCCTTGCCTAGCTTCCCTTTTTACTTTAATGTTTTCCCTATCCATCCATTAACATTTGGTGTTAATATAGCTTCTTCATACTGTATAAGACTGAAATACATCTAATATATTCACTAGGAATACCATCGCTTTAAGCACTTTAAACATATATTGGTGTGAGATTCTGTCAAATGCTTTCTCCTGGTTATTCCTAATATATATCCTTGTAATTCTTTTCTCTCTACTTTGTTAAAAATTCTCTTAACATTATCAAATTATCGGTTTGTTTTCTTCCTGGGATTGCACATGTCTGATTTGGGTAAATTAGTTGTCCAGAAATGGCTACTAGTCTATTTAGTAAAATTTTACTTAGTATTTTAAAATCTGTATTTCACAGACTTATGGGGTCTCCAGTTTTTCAAGTCTTCTTTTTCTCCTTTCTTGAGTATCAATATTAAAGTTGCCTGATGCATTGATTTTGCCAATTTCCCTTTTTGTAACATGTGATTGTACATGATTTCTAAAACTGGCACTAGTTCTTCACTAAAAGTTTTATAAAATTCAGCTCCTATCCCATCTGGCCCTGGGGCAGACCCCTTTCTCATTCCTTTAATTGCTGTTTTTATTTCTGCTGCTGATATTGGATTGATTAGAAATGTACTATCACTCCTCTTTCATTTTGGCAAGTCTTGCAGCATTTCTTCACATTCTTCTATCTGGACTTCCATCCCAAATGTTTTCTTGAAATGCTTATTTACTACCTTTAATATTTATTCTGGTGTGGAAACAATTTGTCCTGTTTCTGCTTTTAAACTCTTTATTATCCTGTGTTCTATTCTCTTGCTACAGTCTTTGAATGGGTCCAATGTTCCCTTTTTGATGTTGGTACCAAATCTAGATTCTTGCGTTAATGTCTTTGCTCTATCATACTGTAATAGAAACATGTTTTTTGTTTGTTCTGCTTGTGAAATTAATTTCTGTAAATTAGCTCTTAAAGAGCCACTGATGACTTGAGGATAACTTTGAAAAGCATAATCTTTGGACACAAAGCGTCTTATATTTCTCATAAACTATTTATTTCTTATGCTCATTATTTTTTACTGAGGTCATATGAAGGAAAACAGGATACTTGCTCCATGAGGGTTCATCGGCTCTTATTGCTTCTTTCCAACCTGATGTCATAATACTCTGATTGTGACATCACTATTATTTTCATGGTGACAGACTGTGATGTCACAATAGAGCATTATAATTTAAAGTAGGGAATAAGCTACAGAGGCAGATGAACACTACAGGACAAAGATCTTGTTTTGTGGGAATTTCTTCAGTAAGAAATAATGGTGAAGAGAAATCTATAGAAGATATAGAAATACAAGCTGAATTGTGTCTAAATATTATGTTTTCCAAAGTTCTCCCAAAGGTGTCAGCTGCTCTTTAATTGTAAGTATTTTAGGTATTTATCATTCATGTTCTTGCTTGTAAACTTTTGAAATAGTTGTTTCCATGTCATTTTAGTGTCTTCCCACCAGAGGGCAGCACTTTCATACAAAATAGCTACTGATATTTTGGATTGCCATTCTTGTCTCCAAGCTTTTTTGTATTTGTTCATACGTTGGTACTGAACTATTCAAACTCCATGCATTCTTTTTACTTCTAGGTGTCCCAGCCCAAGCAACTCTTATTGTTATAGATTTATGATCAGAGTATTCTCTAGCATGCATGTTTACAGTTAAGATGTCTAAGACTGAGGAAGTAAATACAAAGGCCTGGATACTCCGACTGCGGCTGGCAGTGGCACAAGCATGGGCACAGCGCAACTGGGATGTGCCGGGGCCAGGACCAGGACCAGGTGATATTCAATGGTGATGCTGCCATGGCGCAGCAAAATTGAATATGGCACCGAACAGTCCACGGCGCAGTGGCACTGCACCAGCGCAAGCCACAGATAGGGAGCACGGGGATGCGCCAGCACAAATGCAGTTGCGCTAGGTGCATCACTCATGATATTCAGCAGAGGGCATGCAAATGAGGCCACAATATATTCGCGGCGCAAATGGGGCCATTTGCATGTCATTATGGCGCCATTTGCATGCCTTGCGCAGGGCAGCCCGGCAAATTGCACCTGGCACCCTGCACAGACTTATGTGTGCAGAAGGGGTCCCAGGGCATCCCCCACCCTGTAGCCGCGATCGCCGTCGAATGCCGTAAGAAATACCCTGGTGGTCTAATGGTACCCCCTTCCCTCCCATTTCCCCAATCGTCGGTAATTGTGACCAATATCATTCCCTGGTAATCTAGCGGTACCCCCTCCCTCCCGTTGCCGTGATCGCCAGTTAATAGCCCTTTAAATCTCCTGGTGGTCTAGTGGTACCCCCCTGCCTGTTGCCACGATCATGGTTAATCACCATATGAAACGTCCCTGGTGATCCAGTGGCACCCCCCACCCAAACAGGACCCTTTGCCCACCCCGCTCCCCACAGTCATCGGCGAGCGGCTGCAACTCACCTGCATACCACCTGGCCACCTGCCGAATGACAGGTACAGTTTGGGCTGTAAGCCCTTTGGTCCACAGTGTGGACCAATGGGCTTGCAGGGTATACTGTACTAGAGTCCCAAATATGTGAATGTTCACATATTTGGACTGTCTAGTACAGTATGCCCTGCAAGCCCATTGGTTCACACTGTGGACCAATGGGTTACAGCCCATACTGTACCTGTCATTCGGCGGCCGGGCAGTATGCGGAGGGCTGCAGCCACCCACCGGCATGATGGGGAGGGGTGGGCGGGGGTCCTGTGTGGGTGGGTGGGGGATGCCACTGGATCACCAGGGACGTTTCAGAGGGTGATTTATCGCAATCCGGGCAACGGGCAGGGGTACCACTAGACCACTAGGGATTTGTAGGGCTATTAACCGCGCATTGCGAACGGGAGGGAGGGGTACCACTAGACTACCAGGGAATATTGGTCATATTTACCGGCAATCAGGGAAACGGGAGGAGGGGGTTCCACTAGACTACCAGGGAGCTATGGGTGCTTGTGGGACGGTGTTATGGATGGGTGGGTGGCCACCCACGGCTGGCGGCTGCTGTGTTGCATTCTGCAATACAGCAGCCCTCTAATGAGTAACCAGGAGTTGTTCCTACTGATACATGGGCTCAACTTTGGGCCACCATGTGGCATAATGCAGAGTTGTGCCAGCATGTACTCACCACATCCCGGCTGAATATCAGGATGTGCTGCATATGTATGGGCATGCCTGCTGCATCTGCGCCACATACATTACCATTGCGCCCAGGCGCATCAGAATTTGCGCTGTGCCAGGCAGCCTTTTCAATATCCTACCGGGGCACCATGCGCAACCCCTTTGAATATCCGGACCAAAATCTATTCTTGTGGACAACTGTCCTTTAAAAAAGGTATTGCCTCCTATAGGAAATTTTGTTCTATAAGAATCCACAAGTTTGCCACCTATCACTATTTTATTTAGGGCATTGTATCACAGAATAGTTTATCTATTTTAAGCCCCTGTCTGCTTTCCCCATCCCACAATTAAAATCACCTGCCCAAAGTATCAATCTAGACGTACAGAGAAATGGCTGGATTTTTATTAAATAGAGCTACTCTTAATGCTTTGGTCTGGGGGCATAGATATTGACTACCCTGAGTCTTTCTGTGAAAGGAGATATCTAGCATTAGGGCTCTCCCAGGCTCGATATCCACTAGCTTAGTTACTTTAATATTAGGATTATTCAGCAATATTCCTACCCCATCACATCTTTCTTGTCCTATAGACCAAAATGCAGATCCTTTTATCCAGCTCCTGGTGGCCATTTGTATTTCTGTATTTGTTTTAACCTAGTGTCTTGTATGCAGATAAGATCACTATTTTCTTGTGCTAAAATATTTAACATTGTAATCATTTTTCTATTCTCTTTGATGCTATTTACATTAGTTGTTATTAATGTAAAGGAATCCATTTTCTTTTCTTATTTGAGGGGAAGGTTTGATCAGGAAGTTTTGTTGCATCTTCTTCTCCTAGTTCTCTGCGGTACATTAGTATCCCCCTACCCTCCCCTTCCTTATAATCTGATGCTACTTCTGCAGTTACTGATGTTATCGATGAAGTGTCTGACATCTTCCCCCATGTCCTCATCTGATTTCTCTAAGCTCAATGCAGAGAATTTGTTCCATTTTCTCCAAGCATTTTTATAGGATTCTTTCCCTTTTTTCCTTCTATGTTCTTGTCTGTTGGAGCTTTCCCTGACCTATTTCTCTTTTTTGCAGTAACCTTCTTAAAATGTTCTCCTTGACTGGGTGGGGTAGATTTCTTCTGCATCCACCTTTTCTGCAGAAGCATTTTCCTCACTGTTAAGTTGATCTTCTGTTTGCTTCTGTAGGTTAGGAGCTGAGTCTTTTGTCGTATTCCCAGGTTGTGCTTCCTCTATTACTATGTTAGAAGGCCCTGGATCTGGATCTGGATCTGGGGACAATTACTGGCTTCTTTTGCTATTCTCTGGGCTTGCATTTGTTGCGCTTTATTGATTAAACCTTCTTGTGGAGGGCAGTCTTCATGGTTATGTGGAGCCCATGGGCATTTCCCATATCCGTGACTGGTGTCTTCACATAGGTTACACTTGAAAAGGTTAACACATGCCGCAGAAACATGCCCATAATCTAAACAGTGAGTGCACCTAGGCATATCACATGCTAAACTTATGTGTGTACGTGAACTGCACTTAAAACAAGATTTCGGTTGCCCCATATAAAACAAAATCACCCTGTCTCTGCCCAGATAAAAAGCGCTTGGTAAATGGACAGGGCCTGTGTTGGTTGAATACAGTTCTACCTTTATCTTCCAATCCCCATTCCAGATCTGCTCGCTATCTAGCATGGGAGCTGGTTTGTCCAATACTTCGCATCGCTGCCTTAGCCGAAAAAGGATGTGTTCCACATGGATGCCCTCGTTTCTAAACATGATTGTAATATATTTAATAGCAGACTTAGTAAGAGGATGTCTTAAAACTGACATCATAATTGCCATTACCAAGGTTTATCAACACAAAAATCTCAGATGAGAAAAATCTCATTGTGTCCTTTAAAAGCTGCTTTGCCACATACAGTCTGTCGGGGGGTTCAATTCCCCCTTTATAAATTAGCCTAACTGCATTTCTCCTTGGGGCTGGTTTCCCTTTGTTTTGAAATAAGTCAGATAATTTAAAGATAGGGTCTAACCAGGCTTTTTTATTGGGTCTTGCAATATATGTTCTGCGGGACCCATTCTTTATATTTGCTCTTTTTGCAAGTCTAATGATTGTGCTGCAGCTGCTTTATCATTGGGGCCCTTAATTATTGCAATACTTTGTTCCATCTTTGACTCCTTGCCTCTTTCAGCAGGGGTTTTAGGGACATCCTGCACTAGAATCTCTGCATCTTTACGATATCTTTGAAAAGTCTCATCCCCTGAGTCTGGCGACCAATGTCTGTTTTTATCTTTTAACCATCCCGCTCCTTCCAAAGCGCGAACGGAGGACCAGTCATGTTGCAAGCACTCTAAATCTTTGTCAATTTCTCTCTTTGCTGACTTTTGCACGTCTTTATGTCCCGGTTCCATTTTTTGTGCTGTACTCATTGGGGCTTCTCTTTTAGGCATTGTTACCACACATTGCACTCCATGTTTTTTGCTGCTTATTGGCATCTTGCTGGTCTCGGGGCTTTACTTTAACGTCTGGCCTTACCGGCTCTGGGCACTCAGCAGGCTGCTGAATTTCACTGCCAGCCGGAAAAACATGTTGCTTGCCTCTGTCTGTTTCAGGGCCCTTGGTCTCTGCTTCAGCTGCCACGTCACCACTCAGCTATTTATCCGGTGAGTCATCTAGCATTTCTGACAAAACTTCTTGCTGCATATTTGACAGTTCTTTTTGTAATGCCAGTCTCTGCATCCTACATTTTTCTTATATCTGCATTAACTTTTTAAGCTCGTCTTTTTTTTGCTTCACATCTGTACCATGTATTAAAGGAGGCATTACCTTTTCAGAGTTAGTAGCTTCTTCCACTATCTGTGACCAATCCACATCAATATCAAGAAAGCTTACTGGAACAATATCATGTTCTTCTTCTTCTTCATACACCAGTTGCAAATCCACATTACCCTCAGGAGATATTAAGTCTGAAAAGGGTTTCTTTTCCTCCGTCTCTCCTGCATGCAGACCTCCTCCTCCTGGATCCACCTGGGCAGCCATCTTGCCAGCCAGAGTTTCCCCTACAGGCGAGTAGGGGAATTTCCCCGGTGCCCTGTCCAAATTTTCCCCCATTCACTACAAATACCACAAACAGCTTAATCTGGTTCAAGGTCAGTTGGCATTCATCTTTATCCCCCCTCCCCTGGGTCGTGCCTGAAAATAGGCAGACTTTGTCTAGTGCACTTACCTGATCAACAAAAACTAACTAAATAAATAAATAAAATTTACAGCAGGTTACATTCATACAGTGGAGACAAGCAGGGCTGAGCAACTTCATAGGGTAGAGCTAGACTAATCGTCTGGGGAAGTTGAGTACAGTACAGAGTGAGGAGCAAGTACTAGAACTACATGCAACAACTAGCAGGTACATTGGTGCTGCACATAGCGGTGTGTTTTAGACCCTTGAAAAGTGGCTAAGGAACCACCTGAGTGTAGGTTGTCTGGTAGGGTATTCCAGAGTTTAGGGGCTTAATGCGCAAAGGACTTACTTCCAAATGTAGACCTTGTCCTGGGTATCTCGAGTAATGTCTTCCCAGAAGTGTGGAGTGTTCTGCAGACATGCTTGGGGACGAGGAGGCCTTTAAGGCTTTGGGGAGCTGATCAGTTGATTAGTTTGTATACTATAGTTAGTACGGGGTACTGGAGCCTACTAGGCAGTGAGGGCCAGTATAAGGAGGCCAACACGTCACAGTGGCATGTCCTAGGAGGGGACATTGCAGTGAAATGTCCTATTTTGTAGTATAGCAACTCCAGCCTATGAGCTTCTGTTTTTCCCATGGACTGTTTTGGTACATATCATGCCTGTAAGGTGAATCCTAAAACAAGTCTCTTCAAAAGTTGGGGTCAACACATTAAAAACAAAAAAATAGTTTGACAAGCATCAGATGTTTGGAATGGACAAATGCTTGTTTTGTTTTTTTTAAATGCTTGAGACCACAACACTCTGAAGGAGACACTCCAACTGCTACTAATTGCTTGGCTTACATCAAAGGCCCAAACATGGTCACACCCTCTCCTGGATCCATTCAAACACTCACAACCACTCAAGCCATCAGATCTGAAAAACAACTCAGCAACAACTGCTCATTCCGTCATCTGACTCTTACAGCTCTGAAAAATATCTCTGCTCCTTCTGTTCATTCTGTTGACAGCCTCAAACACTGTTACTCTCACGATTATCACAGCCTCTCTCACAGTCAAAGGTGCACATGGGGTGGGGCCAACCCTGGCCCCAGCCCCCCCCCAGTTACAACAGCCATCATTTGAACATTTTTAAAAGGCTGTTGCCTGTAAGTGTTGAAGGAGCTCTGCTCCCCACCTCTCATTTACTTCTTAGCTCAGCTGAAGTTTCACTGTCTCCCCAAAAATTGCCAAGTTGAGATGGGAGATAAATCGCTGGGTGGGACAGCATAGTGTGGGCATGATGGCATGGGTGCAGAGACGAGACAGAGTAGAAATTTGCATATGGGTGAATGGGCAAGAGCTGCACTGGGAAGACTAGAGGACATACAGACATGATCAGAAGATCAGAAAGAATATGGATGCTCTGCAGCTGATCTGACCTTGACTTCTCCCTCCTTCAGTTCAGTGTCTGTGTGTTCAGTGGTGGTCTATGGTGAGCAGGTGTACCATGTGTGCAGCCTGTCAGCTGATCACAGAGTTGGCTGGTGAGTGGGGAATAAAAGACTATTGGGCATGTAGATGTGTTTATAATTGGAGTCCTGCTGCCTGGAGTAATTATAGTTTAGTGCTGCTGACAGATAGACAGGTGGCAGTAACTCACAAAACACTGCAGGATGCTAATTGATACCTATCCTGGGGACACTGATGCCTCTCAAAACTCTTAGAGCCCACTAACTGCAGTTTAATAAAACAGTAGAGTAGAAACGCAACAGGCTGTATGCTGTGGCTGTTAATGACCTCCTGAGACGTCGACAATGGCCTCAGAGACCTCCCACCAAGCTTTCTTCTTGCTGCTTGTTGTGTTGTCAGCACTCACCCAACAGATCAAATTATGCCTTCCTAGTCACCGGAAAAAAAACCATTCTGGTAAGGCTGCAAATTATTATGATTGTAACGTGTGGAGTGCACTAGGGAAAGCAGCCTGCTTGTGAGTTATTTTTTTTTGGGGGATACTGTAACCTGGGAGTGTATGAGGAGGATCAGCCTGATTATGAGCTTTTTTTCTTGGGAGGGGGGTACACTGTACTTACAAAGGAGTAGAGCCCAATTGTCGTTCAGAATGGAGAGGAGTGGTTTGGGAAGGGCATGTGTGTTTTCTGGGGAATGAGTGGGTTTGTGGAGAGAATTTGTGTGTGTTGAGGGAGGGCAACGAGCATCTTGGACCTGATATTTTTCTGTGTGTGTGTGTGCGCAAGTGTGTGTTTGGGGTGGCTAGTGAAGGATCTTGAGTCTGATACTTTGTGTGTGTGTATTTGGGGGGGGGTAAACTGTATGAAACATTGCTCTAAAATGCAGGAAAATGAGGCAACATTTGCACTGCTTCAAAAAAAAAAAAAATTGGGGTGAGGGGGCATGCCCACAGATTCGCCAAGCTTTGTGGAGATTTTGGCCCCCTTGTTCACTGAGTCTATGCATGCCACTGCTTATAGGGATATCAGTGGCGAAAACAGTCTTTCACTGATAATATGCTCATGCATGACTGTCTATGCCATGCGTTCTACAGAAGGGAAAAAAATGGGTGGTTATAAATTATGTGAGCACCACCTGGTGGCTAAACACTACAACTACACAATATAACTAATAAAATGGAACGTTATTAACCAGTAACTTTTGATCTTCTAGAATATCTCCTCTATAGAACCACATACTTTTTGGTCTTAGGCAGAGGCACTAGGGCCCCACTGGAATCAGAACATTTGGGTCTGGCAGCATTGCTGGATGGCACTAACATATGATGCCACATGCATTTTGAATGTGCAGACAGCCCCAACCACCTCAGCAACTTTTTTACCAAGGCGGAGAGAGAATAAATGACTACCAAGAAAATTAAAAATGAAAGATACAGAGCAAACATAACTGGAAAATTTTTCTGAACAGGAGTAGCAACTAAAGCAACAATGAAAAATAATTCTTCCCTCTTGCTTGAAAGTTTATTTTCAAAAAGAGGACATAAGGTCTCAAGGGGGCACAGTAAGAGGAAAACAAAGCATATGAAATTCATCTAACCCACGCCATCTGCTGGGAGGGGGAAAACTGGGAAATATCACCAATACACACAAAACCCACGACAGCTAAAACAATTCAGCTACTGTACTCAGGTTCTACATTCCGATGCAAGAGAGCATCCACATAAAACACGTAAAAGCACAGTCATCACCTCCTTATAGTTCTGTTACACAGTTGCATTTATTGCTCGCAGTTTGTTACATAATGCAGAAGCCCTAATTATGGAAGCAACTGTTAAAATGTACTAGGCTATACTGACAGGGCAAGGTCAGTCTCCATAACATGGAGCAACCCCTGCTCCCCTTAGTGCCCTGGGCATCAGTATCATATTGATACATGAAACCTTTGATGCAGAGCTAAAAAGAAGGCATATACGGGGGGGGGGGGAGGTATGCTATTTACCAGGCATCCTGCAACCCATTCTCTTTCATTTATAGCTTCAAGGCCTCTGTGTTTCAGGAATGCCATATCTGTTTTGAAGAATTTATGTCTGGGGTGGTATCCAGAGTCATGCTGAAATCTCCCCCTATCATCATCTGCACTTGGGCTCCACAGGCAAGCAAGTGCTCCACAGGCAAGCATGGTATTAAAATTATGAAGGAATGCCAGGTTTACTGTATTTAGGTCATACACTGAGCCAAGAGTTACTTCTTCCCCCTCTATAACTATCTCTACTATTACATACCTGCCCTCTTGGTCACCAGTGGTTCATGCCACAACAACACTGACAAGAGTTTTTGATCAAGATGGCAGCCCCCTAACTCTTTGAGGTGTAGGATCTAACAAAAAGCTGGCCAATTCAATGCTTTCCAAGTTTAAGCATTTTCTTGGGTACTAAATGTAATTCTTGAAGCATGATAATGTCTGCTCTTGTCCTGTTAAGTATTTATTACATTTCGTCAGATCCTGCATCCTATTGACATTCAAGGTGACTTATTAATAACTGGCTTCAGCTGACATCTTGTACTGTTGACACATAACTTACTCATATTTGACCTGTTTTGAGTCTCAAATTCTTGCGGGCCCTTCCCCTGAGGTTTTGTCCATGTAACATGCACCCCACCCCCTGCAGACCATTCAGTAGTCCTTCATCTCCCATTAGAAGTCTCACACCTTTGTAAATCAAAAGCGTTAAAGAATCTAAGAGTAAAAAAACAAACAAAAAAAAAAACAGAAACAAACACAACCAGAACCAAAGCATATGTTGTAGCAAAAGTAAGCTAATTCTGATATCCATCTTTAATGCACATTATACAGAAACCATATTTGAGGTTCACTGCTATGGCTATGAGCCCACTCTCAGTAACTTCCCTTTAATTTAAGGTACGGGCCGGATCACTTTATTAAATTAGACCAGAATGTTTTCTCTTCAGAATCCATCGGGCACTTGAGGCCCTTAATAGTAGCCACATTAGAACCCACCCTTTCTCTTATTTTTATCTGGGGCTTTGCTTCTCAGAATAGTGAGACTGCTAGCTGAGGCAGCATGGGTCAACCCTGCCTGGAGTTCCCTGTGACTAGCTGCACAATGAGAGAGTCATATGGAAAAGCTCCTATACAGTACACAGGTGTATCCCCCTCCCCAGTTAGTTTGTGCTTGTGTTGTGTGACCCTTTGGACCTTTTGAGCAAATAAGTGTTGTAATGAGTACCTGCCCTCAAAGATGCTCCATAGCATGTCATCCCTCCCCTAAGGATTCCATTATCTTCTGTCCTGTTTACATACAGTATATGTGCTCTGCACTCCAAGGACTCCACACTTTCTCCCTTCCTCATCCCCACTCAACTTCTGGACAGTGCTTTTCCTTATCTTTCCTTTCCTCTGGAATCTGCTCTTCTCTGACATTTGCCTTTCCTCTTTGCTCCCAGTCCTCAAGTGCCTGCTCTGACTTACTCCCATTCCCCCTTGCTCCTGCCCCTCTACATCCCTTGCCTCCCTGTCCCAACCTACCTAACCTCCTTATGGCCCTATAATCAGCTTCCTGACTCATAAAATCAATGCTGAAAGTTTGTAACTTTGCGCTTACTTGTTGTCATTTTTGATTTCTGTTCTTTGTTGTTATGTTATGCTTGGTCTCCTTCCCATTGTTTGTATTAAATCCCTTTTTCCCCAAGTTGCACTTTGAAACGAGCTTTAGCTCAGTGTGCCTTTCCCGGTTACCAAATTTTAAATAAATAAATATACAAAATATATGGGCGGTTGTTTTTCCCATAGGGAATTAATTGCAGCAAAAATTTATAATACCACTGTTATGACCTCACATATAGGATTATGCATCGGGTTGTGTGAGGAAGAAAAAATTAGTCCCTAGGTAGTAATGATGTTTGTTCTAGAGGGTTTACTAGTGATTCATACAATTTTGCAATTATCTTAGCTCTGAGTTGTTGCTCTGGAGAAGGAACTTTAGAATGTTTATGTTCATATTCTGCAATGAGGTCGTGCTCCCCCCAGCATTCTAATGGCAAATTTATAGCTGAAAACCAGAAGAGAGCAGCATCCATCTATCTAATCTATGCTAAAAAAATCTTGCCTAATGCAAATGTAAATAAGATACAAAAACACACATGAAAATTGTAAAAACTGCAATGTTTGCACTAATGAATTATTCCACATGGTAAATCAATTTTATTTATTCTACAGTTTCTAGAACTATGGTTCTAGAAGGCAAGGTAGGGGAAGGTTGGTATGAATCACCAATAAATCCTCTGAAGAAACATCATTACTATGATGACTATTTTTTTCTTATAACAATGAGAGTTTATTAGTGCTGTCATACAAATTCCAGACTCTAAGCATTACCTTGGGATGCAGGGTGTAGAACCTATTTAGGAAAAAGGTTCTGAAGTACTGCTGTACCAAACCTGGCATCCCTTCTAGTCTGGATGTCTAGGCAGCAATGGGAAGTAACTGTGTGTACTGTGGACCAGGTAATTGCTTCACATACCCTTTTGCAGGGGGGGTATACACCTTAATGCTGCCTCAGTGGCAGAAGTAACTCTAGGAGAGTATGACTGTAGGCCTTTGGAGGGCTGCCTCCCAGCATTCTCATAGCACAACTGTATGCAAAAGACTATCTAGTGAGAGATAGTCCTTTTAGCTACTGGGTCACATTTACTTACTTCACCATAAGTGGCAAACAGCTGAGTGCTGTCAGTTCTGGGTACATTGGTTTTGTCCAAGCAGAGACTCAAAGCTCTCTTTATGTTCGAGCTGTGGAGTTTTTCCTCACCTGCATTTCAGTGAAGTTTTGAAAATAAACAGGCAAAGTCACAGGCTGGTTCATATGAAATGCATAAACCACTTTTGGTCAAAATTTCACGTGTGACCTAAGCACCACTATATCCTATTTTGACCTGTACAGAGAGCCTGTAGTTCACTGGCCCTTCAGGCAGAAGTAATAGCTATTGGAAAGATAGTCTTTCATGCCAGATATTTCCAGCTCTGCTGACAACAAAGGCTCAAATGAGGGTTTCATCAACTGTGCCTGAATCAAGTTCAAATCCCATAGGAGAACCGGTTCCTTCACAGGAGGAAAGTATGTAAACTCTGAAAAACTTTCTGAACACTGGTTGTGAAGTAAAATACTTTTCTTTGCCTGATAACTTGAAAGCTGAAACATCTGCCAAGTGGACCTTTAAGGTGGACGGTTTCAGACCCTGGGACTGTAAACGCACCAAGTAATCCAGTACCACTGGTAAGTCCTTAGCCATAGCTGTGAGTTGGTTAGAAGCACACCAAATGCTGAACATCTGCCATTTTGACATACGTTTTCCTGGTTGCTGGCTTTCTGGCAGCCTTTAAAACTTCCACCACCTGACTAGACAGGTTTAGACTACTCTAGCTCTTCAAGAACCATGATTTCAGATTTTGAGATTTGGGTAGTCACTCTGCCCTGGAACAAACTTAGGAGATCCTGCCTCAGAGGTAGAGTTATACACAGCTTCCTATCTTTATAGGCTCTGTACAGAGATTTGAGGATCTGGTACCACCCTGTTAAGTAAGCAATAAGCCATAAGAAAGGAATTTACTAGGAATTAATGCATGGCTTGGGGTGCATAAGACAGTGCTCAACCATGCATTAATTCCTATGTAAATGCCTCTTTTGAGTGGCAATAAAGCTATAACTTATAACAGCTTGGCCACAACTATTGCAAGGAAAGACAAACACCAGAGATAAGGCTGAAATCTTTTATATGACTATTGCCATGTAACAATAATGCGAAACTATGAGCCATGTGCATTTATAGTATGACTGCAACAATAATCACTTGTAACCAAATACTGCTGTTACATTACTCATGGTTTAACATTACTATGGTACTGTCTTAAAGTTTTACAAAAATAGTGTGCAACACAAGACGGCACTCGGTAACTATTGGGAGAGGAACACAAAGAATTCTGAGCTCCAAACAAATGCTTTGCATATTTTACTAACACTCGCTTCAATAATCACCTTTAAGAAAATACTGCTGTTACTTTACTTATGGTTTAACATTCCTATTCTGCTGTTTTAATGTTTTGCAAAGGTAGTGTGCAACTGAAAACAGCACTCGGTAATTATTGGGAGAGGAACACAAAGAATTCTGGGAGCAAACAAAATTATTTGCATAGTTTACTAACTCTAGTTTACCTCAATTCTGTTTGTAGTTAGCGTGAATATTATTACTATTTTTATAACATTTTAACAAGAAAACCAACTTTCAGCAACCTGAAATGGTATAGAACGCTACACTGCAAACTGTTTCACTTCATGTGAACTGTAATAATTAAAATTTACAGGTCTGCTGATTGTGAAGTGAGGGAGATTAAATGGGTTCCTACTGTTAGGACACATTTCCGATAGTACACAACTGGCACTGATTGGCGAGGTTTCTGCTGCGGTTGGTGATGTTGATGTGGAATTTACGGGGCTGTTTACATTATTCAGGTTTTCTGCCATTGCCTTTAGCTCTGCAGTGTCTGATTTGTTGTTATCAGGGCTAATATCTACAGAGGGTGTAGGTTTGGATGTGGAGGTAATCGCCTGTGTGTATGTGGATGTGTAGGCGCCTCTTTTGTTGGTGCTGTTTGTTTCTTTACTTTGGAAGACTGGCTACTAGACAAACTCGAGGACCACTTTTGACGGTCAGTAACTGATGGAGACCAATAATTTCTAAGGCTGGTCTCACATCTATGTCCTGTCACAGACATTATTATTTTTCAAGATGCAAGACCAGTCTTAGACAATATATGAATGGCTGTGCTGCGCATAGATAGGTTGGTATATCGAATTGACAGTTCAGCATCAGTGGCTATTTGGGCCATCATTTTGCCCAAATAATTTTAGTCCATAGGTTGCTCATATACCAGATTTCTTTGGTGTACAGAACATCCTGAGATAGCTTTAAGGGTGCAAGTAAAGGCAGGAGCATCAGGTGGGCATCTTACACTGTATTCTTTAAAGAGGGCCACAGGACAATTCGAGTTGTCTGGCTGAGAAAACAGAATGCCACGCAATGGTTCCTTGTTGGGTTCATTGAAATTATTATGATTTTTAGTTGCATCGTTAAAAGCAACAGCAATGTATTCCCTTCCAGACTCATCCTGCTTCAAAATTCATTGATTTATTGAAACGTTTCACCCGGAAGGGCACACTGAACAACAAGTTGCTCATCTCACGGTGCATCCTGGGAAAAGGTAGTGGAAATACATACATACACAACAGCAAACATTATTACAACAATATTGGCAATGGTGAATAGCTTACTAACAGAAACAACATATTAAATGCAGCATAAGAGTACAACTGTATACAGAGGTCACAATGGACAGGACAAGTGCATTACATTTGGATAACACCTTAAATTCATGGTGATGGTACCATTTAGCCAGAAAGAAAGGGGTGGATAGGAAGTAACAGCAGAGGTGGAAGGATAGCGATGCTGGGAGGGGAGCAGATAAATAGGAATCAAGGTTATAAATATAATGATAGTAGTAGATTGATAGGAACCTAAAGTCATAGCTATATTGGTAGTTATAGATAACCCGAAGGAATGGCCAGGTAGGGATCTCAGCTATTCTGACTTAATGCAGATAGCCTCAGCACTTGAACTGCCCCAGAGAGTAAGGAGTTAAACTCTATGCAGGAGCATAGAATGTTGAGCTCGAGCTCGGTTTTCAAACCTCTGTCTGTGGTACTTCCTAGTGTAACCGTCAGTTTCTTACAAGCAACTAACTAGCTGAGTCTAGATATAATAATTGTGTGTGGAAATTGCTTAGTATAAACCAAAAGGCAACAATTTGGGCCCAGAAGACTCAAGTCGAGAGCCCAAGAAGAAAAAGGTGCTGACAACACTAAACAGATTTATAACACAAACAGAATTAACAATTAACCCACCCAAGATGGGGGGGTGTAAGGTACACCCCTGAGGTGCAACACTGTACCTGCTAGCCCACTTCCCAAAAACTAGGTTCTGAGAGGGGAGATGGGGAGGTCAGAATACAGCAAGACTCCATTAGAAGAAACAACATTACTATGGTGAGTAATCTTTCTTTAAACAACATGAAGTCTTGCTGTATTCTGACTTAATGCAGACTACCAAGCAGTTCCATATGGAGGAGGGAATGCAGAACCTACTTTGGGAACAGACTCTGCAGTACTGCTGTGCCAAACCTAGCATCACTCCTAGCCTGGATGTCCAGGGAGTAATGCTTGGTGAATGTATGTACTGTTTTCCAGGTAGCTGCTTGCAGATCTCTAACAAGGGTATATTTCTGGCTGCAGCCAGAGCAGCAGCTGTACCCCTAGTCGAGTGAATCCTCAGGCCCGAAGGAGGCGTTCTATCCAATTTGTCACAGCAGAATTGTATACAAGAAACAATCCACCCGGCAATAGATCTTTTCGTGGCAGGCTTACCTTTCCCCACCTCACTATAGGTGAGAAACAACTGAAGACATTCATTCCTGTTAGCCTTAGTGTGCTCTATGTAATAGCTAAGAGCTCTTTTAACATCCAAGCAGTGTAGCCTTCTTTCACCTGAAGAGGAGTGGTCAGTGAAAAACACAGGAAGAGATGTAGGCTGGGTCAGATGAAAATCTGATACCACTTTGGGTAAGAACCTTCTATTGGTTCTTAGGACCACTTTATCCCTATGGAAGGATATGAAGTCAGGTTCAACTGACAAGGCCTGTAACTCACTAATCCTCCTGGCAGAAGTAATGGCTACCAGGAACACAGTTTTCCAGGTCAAGTATTTCAGCTCAGCCGAAGCCATG
The DNA here is from genome assembly GCA_016271365.2 of Neoceratodus forsteri. Classification (NCBI taxonomy): domain Eukaryota; kingdom Metazoa; phylum Chordata; order Ceratodontiformes; family Ceratodontidae; genus Neoceratodus; species Neoceratodus forsteri. Next base: position 688,275,919 of record CM028134.1, read on the forward strand.
GGTTCAAAGAGGGGGCTGCATGAGCTATGCAATGCAGACATTAAGATCCCAAGCAGGAGTCGGTTCTTTAAATGGAGTGTTTGTATGAACCAGACCCTTGAAAAACTTTTTAAACACATAATGAGAAGCCAGGGAAGAGCCATTCCCTGCTGAAAGGAAAGCAGAAACTGCTGCTAGGTGAACCTTTAGAGTTGCAGGCCTAAGGCCTAGACCATTGAGGTGAACCAGATAATCTAAGGCTGTGGAGATGCCTGCAGAATCAGGGACAATGCCTTTCTGAGAACACCAAATGGTAAATCTCTTCCATTTGGAATCATAAATCTTTCTAGTAGATGGTTTCCTGGAAACTTTCAGGATATCCATGACTGCCTGTGAAAGATGCAGGTCTGCATATTCTAGCTTTTCAAGAGCCAGGCCTTGAGATAGAGAGATTGGAGATTGGGATACCTGATCCTCCCCTGGGAGGAGGATAGAAGATTGTGTCTCTTGGGAAGGGACAGGGGACGAGACACTGCCAGGGACAGGAGCAGAGGATACCAAGGCTGCCTGGCCCAGTCTGGAGCCACTAGGATCACTGTGCAAGGTTGAGTTCTGATCTTGATCAGGACTCTGAACAGCAGAGGGAATGGAGGGAAGGCATAGAGGAACCTGCCCTTCCAATCCAAAATCAGGGCATCCTGGGGCACAGTCCCCAGGAGTGGAGCTCTGCAACAGAACAGAGGAAGTTGGTGATTGTCCAGGGCTGCAAAGAGATCTATCTCTGGAGTGCCCCATCTGGAGAAGATGGTCTGCAGGATGAGAGGATTCTGGGACCATTTGTGATTTCCCTGGGATATTCTGCTCAGAGCATCTGCCAGTACACTGTCCTTCCCTGGAAGGTGAATTGCCACTAGGAAAGTCTGAAGAGAACAGACCAGAGACCACAGTTTCATGGCTTCCGTGCACAAGGCCAAGGACCAAGTGCCTCCTTGTTTGTTGATATACCACATTGTGGTCGTGTTGTCTGTTCTGACATGGACTACCTTGCCCTTAACCAAATCTGAAAAGCACTGAAGGACCAGGAACACTACCTTGAGTTCCAGAAGGTTGATGTGAAGGAGGGACTCCTGTGGAGACCAGACCCCTTGGGCTGTCAAGGCCCCCAGGTGGGCTCCCCAACCTAGGACAGATGCATCCGTAGTCAGAACTATTGAAGGAGTTTGTGGGAGAAATGGGACTCCTTCTCTGAGGTTGTCCTGATCCAGCCACAACTGGTGAGTTTGGACCAGAGTCTGAATCACTGGAATCAGTTTGGTAAGAGGATCCTTTTTCTGAGACCAGAAGGACCTTAGGTGAAACTGAATGTCTCTCATCTGGAATCTTGCTCCCTGCACCACTGCAGTGGAAGCTGCCATATGGCCCAGAAGCTGGAGGAACTGTTGTGCTGGGCGAGAGACCTGAGGTCGAAAAGATGAAGCAAGATCCACTAGGGCCTTCACCCTTGCCAGGGGAAGGAAAACCTTTGCTTGTACCATGTCCAGATATATTCCTATAAAGGTGAGAAGTTGAACTGGTTCGAGGACAGACTTTGGAAGATTGAGAAGAAAACCCAGGGAACTGAGTAGGTCCTGGGTAGTTTGCAGAGCTGACTTGACCTGTAGAGATGACTGACCCACAATGAGCCAGTTGTCCAGATATGGGAAGATGGTGATACCCTGTCTTCTGAGGCAAGCCACCACTACTGCAAGGCACTTTGTGAACACCCTTGGAGCTGATGTTAGGCCAAATGGCATGGCTCTAAACTGGTAATGGCCTGAAGGCAACTCAAACCTGAGGAATTTTCTATGGGAGCACCTGATAGGGATATGGAAGTAGGCATCCTTGAGGTCCAGAGATGCTAACCAATCTCCTGGCCTTAGAGAGGGAAGGATTATTCCCAGAGTTACCATTTTGATTTGGGCTTTGAAATGTGTTTGTTCAAATACCTTAGGTCTAGGATGGGTCGCCACTCCCCTGTTTTCTTTGGGGGTAAGAAAGTACCTGGAGTACAGTCCTTTTCCCTTGTGCTGAGTTGGAACCTTCTCTATACCTCTGAGAGCTAGAAGAGAGGAAACCTCTGCATCTAGGGCAGGGGTTTCTGAGATTGATGCAGGTGGAAAAAACTTGGCTCTCTTTTTTGGAAATTTTTTTGAAGCTGAGGGCCAGTCCCTGGCTTACTACTTCCAGGACCCACTTGTCTGAGGTCACAGATTTCCAGGCCTGGAAGTAGTAAGCCAGCCTGCCTCCTACTGGAATTGGAGAGTCGACCCAGGCTGACACCTCAGGGTGTCTGCTTGGTAGAAGCCTTAGACTGGGAGGAGGAGGAGGAAGCAGCCCTGCTCATCCCCCTGCTGCCCTTCCCTCTGAAGAACCCCCTCTGTGGGAAGGGAGAGGAGGCCTGGGCTTGGTAAAAAGGCCTGTGAAAAGACCTGCCCCTGCTCCTAGACTACTGTTTTTGTGGAGTGGCTTGCCTTTCCTTGGCCTGTGCACTCCTGTACGTGGTCCTGTATTCATCCATTTTCTTCATGCAAGCCTCTGTTTGCTCCCCAAACAGAGAGTTACCCAGTACAGGAAAATCCATAGCCTTAGTCTGGGTATCCTGCGAAAGGCTAGTACATCTGAGCCAAGCATGTCTTCTGAGAGACACAGATGCAGCCATGACTCTAGATGCCACATCATTGGAGTCAACAGCAGCATGAAATTGCATTTTTGATGCCTCAGTTCCATCAGCAGCCACTTCCTCCAGCTCTCTGGCTAGCTGGGGGGAGGCCTGCTTAGCCAGTTCCAGAACCGTATCCCATCTGGATTTCTGGTATCTGGCTGTGTAGGCCATATAATTAGCCTGCCTGAGTCCCAAAGAGGATGCCAAATACTGTTTTTTGGCCATAGCATCCACTTTCCTGGAGTCCTTATCCGGGGGGTGTGAAGCCAAAGGAATGTTAGCCCTGTCACAGGCTGCAGCCTGCACTACCCTAACATGGCTGCTGTGATTATAAAGGAACTCTGTAGCTGAGCCTGATAACATATACCTCCTGTCCATTCTCTTGTCCACAGGAGGTATTGAATTAGGAGTTTGTAAAATGTTTTGTGTTTGTTTTCCCAAAAATTATGAAGAGGGATAGACAGCCTTTAGGACTCTGGCATGTCCATCATTTCCACAAAATCAGGCTCTTCTTCCTCCTCTGCAGCTTCAACCAAGGGAAGCTGAAGGGTTTCAGCCACCTTTTTGTAAAACAAAAAGTGTGAAGGGGACTTAAAGAGCCTGGGAGGAGAGACACCCGAGGGCTTGTCTGGGGAGAAGTCTGGTTCAATGGGCGCAGCCAGACCCCCCCCCATCGTCATCGTCATCATCATCATCATCATCATCGGGATAGTCTTCATCTCCCTCCTACTCCTCATAATAAGCATCTGGATCATAATCCAAAGGAGACGGATCCAACCAAACCAACCGCCTAACTGGCCGTACCGGTTCGGATGGAACCAGTCTAAGCGATTGAACAATGCTAATTGCTTTGGCTATTTCATCCGTGGTTGGAGAATGCGGTACAGGATCCAAACTGGTAGACTTACATTTTCTTTTTGACGGAACCGGCCCCTCAGGGTCAGCTCTCCTTTTGCCCAAGGAGGTATTGCCTAGGTCAGTAGGCACCTCCTCAGGTTCGGCTGCAACCGAACTGGGCTGGCCATCTGGATCCACGGACTTCTCGGCCTCCCTTTCCTTCAGCCTACTCAGTCTCTTATCTAGAGTGTATTTAGGAAAGCTTTTACAGATTTGGCAGTCCGATTTGAGGTGGTCAAACCCCAGACAATAAACACAGATGAGGTGGGGGTCGGCCTTGGCAAAGGCCTCCCCACACTCTGTACAGTGCTGAAACCCAGTGGGACCGGTTTCTTTTTGGGTTTGTCAGACATGGCCAACCTACTAAATTACCCTATATCAGCATAAGGCCAGGTAATAAAATCACCGATCGGTTACAAACCGTGTCACGGGTTTTGAAAAATAACCAGATAAAGGCCCGGTTCTTTTGAAACCGATCAGTATTGGAACACCACTCTAATCCCAGAAAATTTTCTCAGAAAACAGAAGAAATAGAAGGTCAGTCCCTAACCGGATCGACGGAAAGGAAACCGAGGAAAAAAGTAATTTCCACACACTTTTACAAATAAACACAGTCACTATCTATCTACAACACTACCTGTACCATAGATAGAGGCTGGAAATCTGAAAAAATAACACATAGAATGGTTAAAAACTGAACGCTTTACTTTTTTACTGAACCGAGCAGAGGAATCTCCGGAGCGACTTCACTGTTAGGCGGAGTAAAGAATCTGATGGTTACACTGGGAAGTACCACAGACAGAGGTTTGAAAACCGAGCTTGAGCTTAACGTTCTATGCTCCTGCATAGAGTTTAACTCCTTACTCTCCAGGGCAGTTCAAGTGCTGGGGCTAACTGCATTAAGTCAGAATACAGCAAGACTTCATGTTGTTTGAAGTAGTGGGGCTGGAAGGGAGCTGCAATTCAGAATAGTTACTCAATATATTGATAGAGGCTGGGGAGCAGGTCAGGAATACCAGGTGGGTTAATTGCAGGTACAATTCATGGAGAGGGAAATTATGTAGGGCTGAAGTTATAGAGGAGGGGGAAGAGGAGAAGAGAACCTGGTAAGGAAGTGAATTCCACAGTTTTGGAAAGTGATATGAGAAAGCAGCCTGGCCTACAGAGGTAGACCAGTGAGGGTCAACCAAGGAATAGGAGTTATAAGATCTAAGTGAGTGGGCAGAGGGAAGGAGGACTGATAGAGAGGAGGTGAGATAGGATGGGAGCAATCCAAACCAGAATTTAGTCACAAATTTAGCACAATGATGGAGGCGTCTATTTTCTAGTGAGGGAAATGCTAGGGAGTGATAGAGTTGACAGTGGTGAGTGAGAAGAGAGAGCCCAGAGCGAAGTGACAGAAGGAGTTGAAGAGGGTATCCAATCTGGCTAAGAAGGTCTTGGGAGTGGCACTGTAGACTACATCACAGTAGTCGAAAATAGGAAGGATCATCTTCTGGACAAGTTCACGCCTAGCCAGGAGAGGGAGGCAGTTCCGGTTCCTGTATAGTGCGCCGAGCTTGGGGTGCAACTTTTTCAGGATGAGGTCCACAGACCAGAGAAGGTGAGATGTTGGTCAAGCCAAACACCCAGATATCTGAATGAGGAGGTGTCATGTTTGAGATTCCTCAGCTCTTCTCTGCCCCTTTGTGCAAGTCCTATTTGCAACTCGAACCAGAGTCTGTGTACTAATCCATACGCAGACTCTGGGTTTAGCTTTCTGCAATTCCTTATTTTCTCTAGGTCACTATCAAATAGTCTTGGGTACATCTTTTCTGGCTCTTCTATACTGTTTAAAGACTGCTACAAATACATTATTAGCACTTTGAAATTCCTGGTCATTGGCAATGTTTATTTTTCTATTGACCTCCACACTGTTAATGTATCTGTTTAATCCAACTCGTCGTAAAATAAAATAACTAATACTGTATTGGTTGCCATCCTCACTATGCACGGAACTATAAAAGTTTCTCAAAATTGCTGCAAGAGTAGCCACAGGGATGCTACTAATGTCCACATTCAGGTTGTTTGCAGTAAGCCAATCCGAAAACACACTGCACGCCCATGCTGTGCTTTTATGTGTGTTCGGCTCACATATTTTTTTTTTCTAACTCGTCCAGTTGTTCCTGAGATACACTAGCATGTCTAGCACCTGCTTTTGGTTTACTACTGGCACTGTCTATCTCAATATGCTTTTGGCAACTTTCAATTTGAATATGCTTTTTTTTTTCTTTTTTCTTTAGGCTACTGCCAACGTCCGGCTGACACACTATAGCTCTGTTGGTAGGAGATGCATCGCTTACCTCTGACACAGATTGCTGCTGTGTTTTATAGTATCTGCTACCACAAGGAGTACATTTAGCAAAAACAGGTACTTTCGGACCACAAAACTTGTCCACCCACGAGGTACTACCCATGACGCCACATAGAGAAAACGTTGTGCAGAAATTATCCATTTAGCAGTTAGAAAATGGTGATGACAGCAACAGTGTCAACCAGGTGGGTGGGTGGGTGGGAAGAAAAAATTCTCACCTTAGTAATGTTGTTTCTTCTAATGGAGTCTTGCTATATTATAACATATGTAGTGAGTCCCAACCTTGAACTGTCTCCGGAGGTGAAAGAGTTAACTTCCATGCCAGGCATGGAACAGCTGAGCTCGAGCTCGGTTGAAAACTCTGTCTGTTGTTCTTCAAACTCAAACTGTCAGATCTTTACGAGCTAAACTCACTAAGGTCCTGTGTGGAAGCTGTAAACCTACACTAGCCAACTGGCTACTAAATATAAGAAACACATTTTTTGGTCCCAAAACAAAGACTCAAGTCAGGAGACCCAAAAAATGAAAAACACAACACCCAGTCACCCCAAAAAAGGGAGGGGTGAAAAAACAAGGTGGGCATCTACTAAGTGCCAACACTGCACTGCCCACCCACATCCCAAAAACAGAGGTTCTGAGAGGGGCAGGTGGGGGGGGATGTCATAATATAGTAAGACTCCATTAGAAGAAACAACATTACTAAGGTGAGCAATTTTTTTCTTCAAACAACATGAAGTCTTGCTATATTATGACATATGCAGACTACACAGCAGTACCTCCATGGAGGAGGGACAGAACCTACTTAGGAAATAGGCTCTGAAGCACAGTTGTGTTAAACCCAGCATCACTCCTAGCCTGGGTGTCCAGAGAGTAATGCTTGGTAAAAGTGTGAACTGTTTTCCAGGTAGCTGCTTGACAAATCTCTAGAATAGGGATGTCCTGCAGCAGCCAGGAAGCAGCTGTACCTCTGGTAGAGTGAGCCCTCAGGCCTGAGGAGGAACCTATCCAGCTTTTCATAACAGAATTGGATACAAGAGACAATCCACCTGGCAATGGATCTTTTAGTGGCAGGTTTCCCTTTACCAACCTCACCATAAGTGAGGAACAGTTGGAGGGAGTCAAACCTGTGACCCTTGGTACGCTCAATGTAGTAACTAAGGGCTCTCTTCACATCTAAGCTGTGCAGCCTCCTCTCACCAGAGGAGGAATGGTCAGTCAAGTACACTGGAAGAGAAATAGATTGATTAAGGTGGAAATCTGAAACCACCTTAGACAAGAACTTCCTGTTAGTCCTGAGGACCACCTTATCTCTATGAACGGAGATAAAATCAGGTTCCACTGACAAAGCCTGTAATTCACTTATGCGTCTGGCAGAAGTGATGGCTACCAGAAACACAGTCTTCCAAGTCAAATACTTAAGCTCTGCTGAAGACAAGAGCTCAAAGGGAGGTTGCATAAGCTGAGCAATGCAAACATTAAGATCCCAGGCAGGGCAGGATCCCTGAATGGAGGTTGGTGTAAAGCAATCCTAAAAACTTAGAGAATACAGGATGAGCTGAAAGAGAAGAGGTTTATCTGCTGAAATGAAAGCAGACACAGCTGTCAAATGCACCTTTAGGGTAGCTGGTCTGAGCCCCAAAGTGTTCAAATGGACCATATAATCCAGGACTGTGGGTAAATCAGCAGATTCTGGGGAAATATGCTTCCCAGAGCACCATATGGAAAACCTCTTCCATTTGGAATTTTAAGTAGCCCTGGTGGAAGGCTTCTTAGAAGCCTTCAATATATCCATTACACCTTGGGAGAGGTGTAGATCAGCAAATTCTAACTCTTCAAGAGCCAGGCCTTGAGATTGAGAGATTTGAGATTCGGGTACCAAACCCTTCCCTGAGCACAGGTTAACAGATTGTGAATCCTGGGAAGACGAAGGGGAAGATGGACTGCTAAGGACAGTAGGAGTGGGTACCAGGGTTGTCTGGCCCAATCTGGAGCAATCAGAATCACTTTGCAGGATTGAGATCTGATTTTGACTAACACTTTGAACAGGAGAGGGAGGGGCAAAGCATAGAGAAACTTCCCTTCCCAACTGAGAACTAAGGCATCCAGAGGGACTGAGCCCAACACTGGGGGCCTGCAGCAAAAAGGGAAGTTGGTGATTGTCTGGGGCTGCAAAAAGATCTATCTCCGGGGTGCCCCACCTGGCAAATATTACCTCCAGGACCAGGGGATCCAGTGACCATTCGTGATGGCCCTGGGAAATCCTGCTGAGAGCATCTGCCAGGACATTGTCCTTGTCTGGGAGGTGAACTGCCGTAAGGGAGGTGTTCAGGGGTAAGCCAGAGACCACAACTTCATTGCTTCGGTGCACAAGGCCGTAGACCGAGTGCCTCCTTGCTTGTTGATGTACCACATTGTAGTGGTGTTGTCTGTTCTGACCTGTACAACTTTGTTCTGAACAGATTTGGAAAAAGCTTGAAGTGCTAGAAAAACTGCTCTGAGCTCCAACAGGTTGATGTGGAGCAGAGATTCCTGAGGAGACCAAAGTCCCTGGGTAGTGAGGTCGCCCATGTGAGCTCCCCATCCCAAGAGGGATGCATCTGTAGTAAGGATTAAAGAGTGAGACTGAGTGACAAAGTGAACCCCTTGTCTCAGATTGCTCTGATCCTGCCACCATTGTAGGGCTTGGATCAGGGTTTGAGTCACTGGGATCAATTTGGTTAGAGGGTCCTTTCTTTGAGACCAAAAGGCTCTCAAATGGAACTGGATGTCCCTCATCTGAAATCTGGCTCCTTGCACTACTGCTGAACAAGCAGCCATGTGCCCTAGGAGCTGTAGAAAATGCCTTGCTGGTTGAGAGACCTGCAGGGTGAATGAGGAGGCCAGGGAGACCAGGGTCCTTGCCCTGTCCAAAGGAAGGAAGGCTCTGGCTTCCTCTGTGTTCAGTTCTGTGCCTTTGAAGGTGAGGAGCTGGACAGGCTCTAGAACTGACTTTGGAAGATTCAGAAGGAAACCTAGAGAGGTAAGCAGTTGCTGAGTTATCTGAAGATGTAACTTGACTTGGTCTGAGACTGGCCTACTATGAGCCAGTCATCCAGGTAAGGGAAGATGGCAATTTTTGCCTTCTTAGGTAGGCAACTGCTACTGCCAGGCATTTGTGAATACCCTTGGAGCAGAGGTGAGGCCAAGGGCATTGCTCTGAACTGGTAATGGCCTGAGGGCAGCTCGAACCTGAGGTACTGTGGGAGCTTCTGATGGGAATATGGAAGTAGGCATCCTTGAGGTCCAGGGACGCTAGCCAGTCCCCTGGCCTTAAAGAGGGTAGAATAATTCCCAGAGTCACCATTTTGAATTTTGGTTTTAAAAGGTGCTTGTTTAAGTATCTGACATCCAGGATGGGCCGCCATTCTCCTGTCTTTTTTGGGGTAAGGAAGTACCTGGAGTACAATCCTTTGCCCTGGTGTAGGGGTGGAACCCTTTCCACGGCTCTGAGAGCCAGGAGGGTAGAGACTTCTGCCTCTAGGGCAAGTGCCTCTGATGGATTTGCAGGTGGAAAGGATCTGGTTCTCATCTTTGAAATTTTTGAAGCTGAGAACCAGTCCCTGGCTTACTACTTCCAGGACCCACTTGTCTGATGTTAGAGACTTCCAGTCCTGGACAAAGTAAGCCAGCCTGCCCCCTACAGGTAGTTGAGAATCGGCCCTGGGCACCCCATCAGGGTGCCTGTTTGGCAGGGGCTTTAGGCTGAGGGGTGGAAGCAGGCCTGCTTGTACCCCTTCTGCCTCTCCCTCTAAAGAACCCCCTCTGGGCGTAAGCTGAAGAGGAGGCCTGGGCTTGGTAAAAAGGCCTATGAAAAGGCCTGCCCCTGTCCCTGGAAGGCTGCCTTGAGGAGTGGCCTGCCTTTCCTTGGCCTGTGCACTCTATAGGTGGTCCTATACTCATCCATTTTTCTTCACGTAATTTCTGTCTGCTCCCCAAACAGAGAATTACCCACAACAGGAAAATCCATGGCCTTAGTCTGGGTATCCTGTGACAGGCTAGTACATCTGAGCCAAGCCATTCTGCGAAGTGCCACAGATGTAGCCATGACTCTTGATGACACATCATTAGAGTCCACTGCAGCATGGAATTGCACCTTAGATGCCTCAATACCATCAGCAGCCACCTGCTCCAGCTCCTTGGCAAGCTGGCCAGGAACCTGTTTTGCTAGAGCCATAACAGTATCCCATCTGGATTTTTGGTATCTAGCAACATAAGCCATATAATTTGCCTGTCTAAGTCCCAAGGATGCTGCCATGTACTGTTTCTTTGCCATGGCATCAATCCTCCTGGAGTCCTTGTCAGGGGGGTGTGAGGCCAAGGGAATATTTGCCTTGTCACAGTCTGCAGCCTGCACTACCCCAACATGGCTGCATTGTTGTGTAAGGAACTCCGTATCAGAGCCTGACAATGTGTACCTCTTGTCCATTCTCTTATCAACAGGAGGTATAGTGTGAGGAGTTTTTAGAATTTTTACTGTCTGTTTCCCAAAAGATTTATCCAAAGGAATAGACTCCTGGACTCTGGGATATCCATCATTTCCACATAGTCAGGTTCCTCTTGATCATCCACAGCTTCCTCCATAGGGAGCTGGAGGGTTTCAGCCACTTTTTTATAAAACATAAAATGAGAAGGGACTCAGAAAGCCTAGGAGGAGACACTCTGAAGGTCTGTCTGGGAGATGTCCGGTTCAATGGGCACATCCAGACTTTCAAATCCACATTCACTTTCCTCATACTCCTCTTCCCCTCCTCCGGTTCATAAAATTCCTCTAAATCATACTCTTGAACCCGGTGGAACTGGCCGAACCGTACGCCTACCTGATGGTGCCGGTTCGGTCAGAACAGGGGAAAGCGACTGGACAATTTTAATCGCTTTGGCTATTTCTTCAGCGGTTGGAGAGGAAAGTTTTGGCTCCACACCAGCTGATTTCCTTGTCCTTTTGGCTGGAACCGACTCCTCCGAGTCAGCTCTCCTTTTGCCCGAGGAAGTCTCGCCCTGGTCAGAGGGCACTCCCTCCGGTTCAGTTGGAACCGAACCAGGCTGGCTATCCGGGTCAGCGGACTTCTTGGCCTCCCTTTCCCTGAGCCTACCAACTCTCTTATCCAGGGTAGCTGCAGGAAAATTTTTGCAAATCTGGCAGTCTGCATTGAGGTGGTCAAACCCCAGACAATAAACAAGGTGGTGTGGGGGTCAGCCTTGGCAAAGGCTTCCCCACAGACACTGCAGTGTTGAAACCCAGTGGGCCCGGTTTTTCTTTTGGGTTTCTTAGAAATAGTGCCAGTCCTAACCAAACTTGCCCGTTTATGGCAATCCGCCAAGCAAGACCCTCTTATTAGTTCCCAACCGTGTCACGGGTCGTGGAAAAAACCGTAATAAAATCCGTTTTTTTTAGAACCGATAAAAACCGGTAACCACACTCTAAAAGACAGATTAATATATTTCAAAACAACCTGATCGGTTCGAACCAATAACCGTTTACAAGTTCCACACAGAAGAATTAAATGTAAAAGCTATCTAGTACTTACAATACCACAGACAGAGCTTGAACCGACCGGTTGCGGTTTAAATTCGGTCAAAAAACCGAGAAAATAATACTTTAACAGACAAAATGAACCGAGCAGAAGGAGAAATCTCCGGAGCGACTGTTCAGTGAGGCGGAGTAAAGAATCTGACAGTTTGAGTTTGAAGAACAACAGACAGAGTTTTCAACCGAGCTCGAGCTCAGCATTCCATGCCTGGCATGGAAAGTTAACTCTTTCACCTCCGGAGCAGTTCGAAGGTTGGGATTCACTGCATATGTCATAATATAGCAAGACTTCATGTTGTTTGAAGTACAAGATGCTGTTTCTCTATGTGGCTGTCACCGGTATTACACAGCAGGGTATTTCTAAGGATTTAATGCACAGTGGCTTTCTGGTCAGGTGTTGTATTTTGTCCAATAAGTAACTTGTATTCTAGCTAGCATTAATTGCCACGTTACAATGTAATATATTGTAGTTGTTTTGTCTGCTTTGATCAGGACTCTTCAGTCTTGCAATGAGGAGGAGAAAGACTCCAGGGACAGGAGAACAGCTGTGATCTCTAACAGGTTTATGTGCTCCTGACCTTCCTGTGGGTTCAGGACCACAGTTACTGTTTGGTCCCTCAGATACTCTCCCCGCCCCAGAACCAAGGCATCTGTGGTTAGGAGTATTGCAGATGTGGGGTGAAGGAAGGCGATACCCTGTCTAAGGTTGCTTACCTCTTTCCACCACTCTAAAACCTGAACCAAATGCTGAGTGATTTGTACTGACTTCTCCAGTTGTGCAATTCTTTGGTGTCAATACCTCCATAGGAGGTACTGGCCATCTGTCATTTGTAACCATGCTCATGGCATCACTTCTGTAGTTGAGGCCATGTGGCTTAAAAGTTGCAGGAATTGCTAAGTTGACTCTGTGTGGCTTGGCAGGAATGATTTTTACCAATTAAGGAGGGCATCTGCTGAGTTAGCAGATAGGCCCTCCCACGTTTTGTGTTAATTTCTTTGCCAATGAACTCCAGCACTTGGCTGGGTTCTGGGTCAGAGGTCAGCTTGAAAGGGATTGCTGTGAACTGGTACTGAGCAAGGCCTACTCTAAACCATAGGTATTTTCTGGGGCTTGGTCTTATTGGAATATCAAAGTAGGCATCTTTCAAATCCAGGGACCTTGGTCAATCCCCTTTTGCAGGGTTGGGATCAGTCTCTGCAGTGTTATCATTCTGAACAGAACATTGATCTAATAACCCAGGATCTCAGGTCTGTTGACTGGTCCTTCACTGAGGGGCCTGGCGACTGCGACTCAATCCAGCAGAAATTCTCCAACATCCTTGTCAGTATCTACGATAGATATGCTCCACTCAAACAAATCAGAACCAGGGGTAAAATTAATGAATGATTCACCCCTGATATCATTAAGTTGATGAGAACTAGGGACAAAGCATGGGCCCGCTACTCGAAGCACAAAGACCCTTCCCAGCTTTCCCTCTATAGGACATTCCGGAATAAGTACAAATCTGCTTTGAGGGAGGCAAAAAATTGACCACCTTCAAATTAAACAACTAGGGGAAGCCCATTGTCCCTATCAACTCTGGGGTACCCTCAACTCACTACTGGGCAAAAGTAGAAACTACGATCCCATCACACTTCACCACAGTGGGAGTCACATCAGCAACCCAGCCAATGTTGCAAACGTTTTCAACTCTTATTTTGGGGACGTAGAAAAATATAAACCTCCCTCCCTCTCCCACCCCTCTACCTTCCACAGTCCGACCCCCCCCCCGCCCTAGCTCCTTGGATCAGCCACCCCTCAATTTCTACTTTCAGGCCCTTAAACCTATGATAAAATCAAGCTTATTCAAGGAACAACCTGAAACCCTGCAAAGGAGCCGACAGGACTGACTATAAAATACTTAAACTGTCCATCGCTTAAGTAGCAGTTCCCCTTACCAACCTATTCAACCGCTCCCTCTGCTAGGGCATTTTCCTTAATACCTGGAAAACCACCACCATTAAACCGCTTTTCAAGTCTGGATCCAGAAGCAACGTTGGAAACTATTGCCCTATCGCCCTACTGGCCCCCCTCTCAAAAAATCATTGAGAAGGTTGTGCACTCTCAACTCACAGCCTACCTTGAATCATGCAACCTACTCTCCATCACCTAGCATGGTTTCAGATCCGGTCACAGCACCGAAACAGCACTAGTCAGGTTCACTAATAAAATCCTCAAGGCTAATGACAAAGGTCTCTACACTGGATCCGTCTTTGTGGACCAGACAAAGGCATTCGACCTTGTGGACCACGCCCTCCTTTTTGACACCCTTTGAGGTCTGCACCTCTCAGATAATGTTGTCAAATGGGGCAATAGCTACCTCTCTGGGAGATCCCATCAAACATCCATTGAAGGTCACCTCTCCTCTGCCTGTCTGATCAAATATGGGGTCCCCCAGGGCTCCATCCTATGCCCCCTTTTTTTCTCTCTTTTCATTAATAACCTTCTATCTGCCAGTCCACGCATCTAGTGTTATATGCAGATGGCACAGCCTTATTATACAGTCACGAAAATCCAGTCACTATGTTCTACAATCTTCAATCCGACTTCAGCAAGCTCCACTCATGGTTCTCCAGTTATGGCATGGTCCTTAATTCCAAGAAGACCAAACTCATGATCTTCTCTGGCCCTCGTAAAACCCCTATTACCGGCCTGACCCTTATCGACAACTCAGGCAACCTCATCGAACAGGTGACAGAATTCAAATATCTTGGGCTCTATCTTGACCCCCACCTCTCCTACAATCTGCACGTAAACAACCTCATTAAGAAGACTCATACTAGACTTGGTCTTCTCTACAGGATCAGAAAGTTCCTGTTCCCTGCCTCCAGACTACACCTGGCCACCTCCCTACTCCTGCCCCTTACTGACTAAGGCTCCATAGTCTTCTCCCCTTTAACATCCCAAGTTCTCTTCTCCAAACTTAGAGTCACCTATAACAGTATAGCGCGATTCGTATCTGGTCTTCCCTGGAAAATTCACTACTCCACCCTCTATTCCTTCCTCAGCTGGCCCTCCCTTGAAGGTAGGTTTCATCTCAAAACACTTTCCTTCCTTCACAAAATACACCTCGCACAGATGCCACCCAGCGTTAATTCCCTTTTCTCTTGCGCAGACCCATGGTTCCTTCACCTTGGTTTTTGACACCCCATTTTTTCAGACTACACAGGCCCAGAACTCCATCTCATACACTGAGTTAAAGTTGTACTGCAGTTTACCCCATGAAATCCAAGCCTGTAATACTGTCCATTCTTTGAACTCCTCCCTTAAGGCCTTCCTCCTTAAAGTACCCTTATGCAGCTGCCCCACCCAGTCTCAACGCTGAACCCAGCCTGCACCTGCATCCACTCAAGACTACAGGATCGCCCTTAGCACAGGCTTACTTGCACTTTTCCCCAAGTAATGCACTTTGTTCTTCTCCCCATTTGTCTCTTCCTACTACCTCTATTTTGGGCTCTTCCTACACCCTTTATACTTGACTGCTGTTCTCCACTCTCTGTACACCTTGAAACCACTGCTGGAATCCGTCGTACAACCCATCATTGTACTGTATTGCTGAGATCTCCATTTGAACCGCTGTACCACATCTCATCGTATTGTACTCATACTCTAGTGAATATTTCTCCTCGTCCTTTTTTTTCAGTGGTACTCCTTTGTCTACTTTGTATTATTGCACCACCTGACGTCTTCATTCTAACCGTTTACCATGTTGTATTATACACCACATTGTTGCCCCTATGAATCTATTATCTCAACATCCGCTGTACTCCATTATTTTTGTCTTGATGTACTTCAGTTATTTTATGTATTCCTGTACTCTACACTTGACGTTTGTGAAAACGGGCATTTTTGCTCACATACTTTTCCAGTATATAAATAAAGATTGATTGATTGAATGTTTTCTCTTTTATGTGCCTGTTCAAGAACTTTGTGTTCAGCTCAGGAACCTTGTGTCCAGAATGGGTTACCATTCCACATTTTTTGGAGAGAATAAGAAAGCAGTTGCAGTGTGTTCCCAGTTGAGAGACATGAACTCTTTCCCTTGCATTTAGCTGCAGCAACTTTATCTCTTCTAGGTCCAAAATGCATTTTTGCTTTCACTTCTAAGAAGGAAAACTCTGGATTGGCTTAACCCTGGCAATTATACATACTATAATATTAAGTCCTGTCCCACTACCTCCAAGATCTACTGGTCTTTGGTAATTTTTCCCCACTCTTGGAGAAAGTGAGACAGGCACCCACCTATCGGCAATGAATATATGGTGACATAGGCATAATTGTGAGGGGTTGGGTTTGCCTGGGCTGGAGGATCTGAGACAGAGTTTTGCCTTGTTCCTTTCCTTTCTCTGCCTCTCCCTGTGCTTCTCTGAACTGGATATTCATGGCATACATAGGGTCCGCTGAAATAAGCCCTTCCTATATCTTCCCTTCCGATAGAGTCTATAAAAAGTAGAGTTTTTTTTCTGTTAGATTTTTAAAAGTCTACTGACACTGAATTTTTTGCTGTGGCCCTAGAAGCAGTGTTATTCATGTTTATGGCCTTCTGAAATTGGTACTTTTCATCTTCTACAGCAGCTTTCACAGTAGGTAACAGGTGTATTTTTTAATGCAAGGGCAAGCTGTCACACATAGGTGTTGTAGCAAGTTGTCTTATTTTCATATTTTATGTTATGGACAAGGTATTTTATGGTTGGCTTTATTTTATTAAATGAAACGATACTGGGGCTGGCCTGCCAGCACAGTGGTACCACTACCACTCACAACACAGATGATCAGGGTCTGTGAATGGGCCCTAAGCATCAGAGGGATGGCTGGGGAAAGGTAAGATGAGCGCCCAATGGACTGCTCTCCTCCTCCTCTGGAGGGGTGGTGGTCTTTGTTCTGTGGACATGAAGGATGCATATCTTCATGTAAAGATCAGGAAATCCCACACACAATGCCTCTGCTTTATACTGGAGGGGGAACACTACCAGCTCCAAGTATTGCTATTTGGCTTGTCTTCTGCACCACAGGTCTTTACCAAATGCTTGGCAGTAGTTGCAGCAGCTCCTCATAGGGAAAGTCTGTATGTTTTTCCCCTATCTGGATGACTAACTCCTAAACGCCAGCTCCACGGATGCTCTGTTACATACCCTGTCTCAGAAACATTGTTGTTCAATGACTTGAGGATCACACTGAATGTGCCAGTCTGTCTTGGACACACAGAAGAGATGTGCATTTCTGTCACAGGACAGGGAAGACAATCTGATTGCCCAGGTGCACTTGGAATAAAGGAGGCACTATGTATCTGCCAGAACAATGTTATGTCTCCTGGGTCTCATGGCTGTGGCCACTGTGACTGTCCCACTTGCACGTCTTCATATGAGGATCCCTCAGTGGACCCTCAGAGTCCAGTGGGATCAGCTGCCAGATGAGCTGGAACAGATGATTTTTGTCATATCTCCTCTTCACAGAGCATTTTTATGGTGGATGGATTGTGAAAAACCTATTGAAGGGCGTTGTACAGGTCCTCACCATGAATGCCTCTGGCTCTGGCTGGGGTGCTCATCTCATCCCTTCTCAGACACAGGGGCAATAGACTAAGGTGGAGGCCGAGCCAGAAATAAAGGCTGTTGTGTACAAACCCCAGGCTTTTCAGGATCATCTCTGCCCCGGTCCTATGCTAATCCAGATGGACAATGTCAGTGTGATACATTACATCAACAAACAAGGGGGGGCACGCACTCCAATTCCTTATGCAGGGAAACAATGAGAATATGGTACTGGGTGCCGTCTCCCGGCCTTCAACTAAGTCTATCAGCCATGCATCTCGCAGGTCTCCAAAATGTCTTAGCAGGCAGGCTAAGCAGGTCCCAGTCAACGGTTTACGAATGGGAACTGCTGACTTCTTTGCAAGATGGGTTCATCCAGAGCTGGATATTTTTACGTCCCCATGCAATGCAAAACTGACACATTTCTGCTTGTTCTCTCCAGGGCCTGGAGTTTTTTAGCAAGACATGTTGTCCCTCTTTTGGAAATGGAAATTCCTATATGCATTCCCCCTATTCCTCTGCTACAGAGAGTTCTACTCAAACAGCTGGTGGAGAGTGTCACTCTCATCCTCATTGCTCCATTATAGCCTCAGCAGATATGGTTTCCATTCCTTCAGTTTCTGGCAGTGGAGCCTCCTGTTCCTTTACCTCTGTGTCAGGGTCTATTGTCACAGGACAAAGGGTCCCTGGTCCATTCAACCTGAAGTCCTTACATCTGCATGGATGGCTTCTGGAGACATAACCATTGCATGTTTTTATTTATTGATTTATTCATTCTCAGATTACAATACCTTTGAGCACATAACAGCTCTTTTACAAAAGTTTCATGTCAGTGGGAAGGGTGACAGACATACAACGGATGGTATTACATAAAATATTGACAAGAAAGTATTTAAAATGACAATATGACATTAACATTGCAACTAAAATTAAAACTATGAATTGGTAGGAAATCAAAAATAACCTAATAAAAGGAGGCAGCCCAAGGTACTTTGTTAAGTAGGTATTGTTGGCCGGCCCGGTGGCGCTGAGGGTTGAGGTGCTGGATGCCACACCTCACGTCACGCCAGTGACCCGGGTTCGGGAGCGGACCTGGATCGTCAGGGGTTGGCAGGAGTGGAGAGGGATTGAGCATCCACAGGACTGCTTTCCTTCTCCGGGGAGGGGGGTGTGTAGCCGTCGGAGCATTAGCGGCCCCTTACGGAGGCAGGGGGTGACGCAGTGTTTCCTGGCAATACAGGGAGGCGTGCTGGGGCAGATGCGGGAAGAAGATGCGTCGGAAACATGCGCTCTGTCCCTTGGTGTCATTGCACGCCTCACATGTCTGGGGCAACTCGAATAGGGAAAATGGGGCACCAGTCATGGCGCGGCATGATGGCCTCTCGATGGGGGATGCATCGGCTCCGAGGGGAGCGCAGCAACATTGGATCCGGTCCTGGTGGATGAGCAGAGGAGAGGGCTAGCTGCCTCCCCGCCATGGGGGTAAGCCATGGGGATGAAGCTGCAGGACCTGAATAGGAGCCGAGGAAGGTCCTCGGGATGGCGGCCGGAAACCAAGGAGAATGCCAAGATGTGGAAAGGTTAAGGCTGACTGGTTGCCCAGGGGAGAAAAATGATTAATGAAAAAAAAAAAAGTAGATATTGTTAGATTTGAGTGAACAAAAGTTCAGGTAAGTGAAGATAAACAGTGGAAAGAAGGTGGTGGGTGAGAGGGGTAAGGTGAAAGAAGGATCGGGGAAAGCGGCATTAGGGTGAAAGTGGTCATTCGAAGAGAAAAGGGGAGAAGTAGGTACACATAGATGTGTAAATACTGCTGAGGTAGTGTCATGTCAGTTGAAACAGTCACAGGAACTGTCAGCTATAAGATGCCGATGAAGAGTGCCCTTAAATGGTCCCAATTTTGGTAAGGAAGTGATATCTCTGGGCAACGCATTAAACCATAGTGGTGCTTTATATGCAAATGATCGTTGCCTTTGTGTAGTCCGGCATCTTGGGACAGAGAAGAGTTGGTTGACCAAGCTACAAGTGTGCTGGGAGCTGCAAGATGGGTTGAGTGAGTTTGTAATATCAGAATGCAGGAGCCCAAGAAGTGCCTTTTTAGTTAGCAAGCAGGTTTGATAGTGAATCCTCCCATTTAGCTGAAACCAACCTGTTTGTGCATACAGTTCACATGTGTGGGTAAGGTGTGCTGCTCCAGTAAGACGTTGGCATGCTTTATTGAGTGCCACTGATATTCTGTGGAGGGTAGTGGTGGAAGCTGAGCTGCAGATGACCAGACCATAGTCAACATTGGATACTATGGAGCTATAGATGGCTAGTATAAGTGCTTCAGGCATTAGATTGTGTTTATGTCTACGGAGTAACCCTATCTTGATACTGGCAGACCTGGCAACATTCTTAACATGCTGGGCATATGATAGTGAGCTATCCATGGTTATCCCTAGATACCTGAAATATTGAATTTGTTCAAGCGGGATGCCAGAAGAGTTCCTGAGGGTTAGGGCACTGGATCTATGTTTGCTGCGAGTGTACTGCTGAACAACGTGACTTTCGTTTTTTTGTAGTTCAGAATCAGCTTGCGTTTCCTGAATCAGTCCTCCACTTCCTCAAAGCTGAGTTGAAGTTGATGTTCCAGTGGTTCAGGGTCAGTGTTGCTAGTGTATATGACTGCATCATCTGCATAGAGGAGGATCTGTTGGTGACAGGAGTGAGGGAGACTGTTAAGAAAGATGCCAAAGAGAAATGGACCCAGTATGGAGCCCTGTGGTACTCCAGAGCAGACATGTTGATGGTCAGAGGTGACATTAGCTATCTTCACCCATTGGGAGTGGCCTACAAGATAGCTTTTGAACCAGGTATCCCTAAAGCTGTTGATGTCCTGATTGTGGTTAGAAAGCCTTCCACCAGATATACTCAGTCCCTGAAATGGAAGCATTTCACTTTGTGGGCCGCTTCCCAGAATTTGGACCTTTTTACATGTCCTGTGACTGCTGTGTTGGAATACTTGCTTTCCCTATCTGGTCTGTAGTATTCCTTGCTTAAGATGCATTTGGCTGCTGTATCAACTTTCCATGCCCTTATTAACGTCTGTACCATTGCCCAATTAGAGGTGTCCTGTATGTTTCTGAGAGGTATTCTTCATATGAAACCTCCTATCCATACTCCAGTCCCACCTTGGGACTTGGATTTTGTGCTTGAGAAATTGATGTTGGCTCCTTTTAAGCTTACTGTGAGTTGTGGCTTATATTTTCAGTAATGGAAAAAATATTACCATAGCAATATTACTTCTTCCAAAGGAATCCCTCACTGTGCTTCACAAATGCAGCCATTCCACTGGAATAAGCCACCCTGGAGCTTTAAGAATTTTATACTAATTATGAAATTTAGGATGAAATTCAAACTTTGCTGTGTGGCTATGCTTACCCATGCACTATAACATCAGATTTACTTCTAAAGCTAGGGTAAGCAGTGACCAGTAAAACTAGCTAAATGACTACCAAAAATAATAAAATTGTTTCAAAAATGTGGAAAACGGCTTAAACAAGGCAGAACAATTTTAATAGTTAGGAAAAATTAGATAACTGAGACCACTGAGCAACTATTGTCAAAGGCACTGTACAAGTAATGATCAAGCAAATAGAAAGATCTGATTCTTGTTTGAACCTTTTATCAGGTTCATGAAGGGGAAGTAGAGATTAGGGTTTGTTAAGCATTGTGCAGGATCCCTTTGGAATAAACAGTATCACTATGGTGAGTAATTTTTTCTTCAAACCCCAGCAATCCCTCACTTATGCTTATCAAATGCAGACTCTATAGCAGTACCTTAGGAGGCTGGGTAGAGAACCTACCTAGGGAAAAGGTTATGCAAGACAGCAGCGTCAAAGCTGCCATCCCTTCTGGACTGTATGTCCACACAATTGTGCTTTATGAAACTGTGTACTGTTTCCTAGGTAGCTGCTTCACAGATTTCCTGTAGGGAAATACCCCCTGATATTGACTCAGAGGCAGAGGTGCCCCTTGTGGAGTGTGCCCTAAGGCCTTCAGGTAGCAACCTGACGGCTTTGTCATAAGAGAACTATTGCAGGAAACTATCCAGCGAGAAATGGTTCTTTTGGATGCTGGTTTATCTTTCCTTACTTAACCATAGGTGACATATTAATGAGTGCTAGTGGACCTACTTCCTTTGTGTGGTCCAGGTAGTAGCTTGGTGTCCTCTTCACAACCAGACTGTGTCGCTTCTGCTCTCATGAGCTGGATTTTGCTGTAAAGAAAACTGGAAGTGTAACTGATTGATTCAGATGGAATTCAGACACCACTTTGGGGAGAAATTTTCTGTTAGTTCTTAGGACTACCTTGTCTGTGTGAAAGATGATGTAGTTAGGATCTGTGAAGATGGCTTGCAGCTTGTGCACCCTTCTGGAAGATGAAACTGCCACCAGGAAAACTGCTTTCCAGATGACATACTTCAGTGCAACAGCTGCCACAGGTTCGGAAGAAGCCTTTATCAGCTGAACAATGCATATATTCAAGTCCCAGGGAGGGATAGGGTTCCTTATTGGAGGGTACACGTGATTAAGGCCTTTGAAAAATCTTTTGAAAATTATTGTGAGGCCACTGACCTGTCTTTGCCAGCTGATGCATAAGTTGACACTGCAGCCAAATGAACTTTCATGCTTGACGGACTGAGGCCCAAGGACTGGAGTTGGACTAATTAGTTCAGGGTTGTAGACAGATCTGCCCATAGTAGGTTGAGCGGTCTATGGGATCACCAAAAGGGAAATGTCTTCCATTCTGAAGCATACGTTTTCCTTGTTGCTCATTTACTGGAGACCTTCAGCACCTCATCACTTTCTAAAGAGATTTAGTCCAGAGAACTCTAGCTCTTCAAGAATCATGGTCTGAGACGCATAGTTGTTGGATCTGGGAATGTTATCCTGCCCTGGGACAGTGTCAGCAGATTGTACCTTAGGGGTAGGTTGATATGAGGCCTGTTGAAGAGGGACAGAAGCATGGAGTACCAGATCTGCCTGGTCCAGTGTCGAACTATGAGAATCATTGTTGCTGACTCCCTACTCAGTTTGATCAGTACTCTCAGCAAAAGTGGGAAAGATCGAAAGGCATATACAGTAGAAACTTCAGTGATCAGTACAGGACTAGAGTATCCTCTGGGACTGTACCCACGATGGTGGTCTGCAACAAAACAGTGGGAACTGGTTATTCTCCTAGGAGGCAAACAAGTCTGTTTCTGGTGTATCTGACTGTCTGAACACTGCGGCCAGCACCTGCTGGTTTGGGGTGCACTCACGATTTCCCTGGCTGATTCTGTTCAGAGAATCTCCCTGCACACTGTCTTTCCCTGACAGGTGTACTGCTGAAAGCTGAACTTCCAGGGAGTATGCTAGGTTCCAGATCTACTTCAATGCCTCTGTGCACAGCCTTGAAGACCTTGTTCCTCCCTGCTTGATTATGTAATACATTGTTGTAGTGCTGTTTATTCTGACCTGGACAGACTGACCCCTGATCTGGGAGGAAAAAACCTGCATTGCCAGATACACTGCCCTGAGCTCTAGGAGATTTATGTGCTCCTGAGTCTCCTCTGTATTTCAGGTACCACTTACAGTGAAGTCCTCCAGGTGAACGCCCCTGTGTAGGAGGCAGGCTTCTGTTGTGAGTAACGCTGTAGATGATTGCTGAAGGAAGAGAATTCCCTTTCTGAGCTTGCATTCTTCCTTACACCATTCCAGTGCCCTTTGCAAAGACTTTGTGACAGGCATCACTTTGGACAGTGGATCCCACCACTGAGACCAGTGGTTCCTTATGTAATACTGGACATCTCTCATTTGGAATCTGGATCCTGGTACCACTGCAGTGGGTGAGACTATGTACCCCAGTAAATTCAGAAAATCCCTTGCAGGCCGTAGCTGACCTGCCTTGAAGGATTCTTAAGTTGAAATCAGATTTTCTACCTTTGCTTGAGGGAGGAATGCCTTCTTTTGTAGAGTATCCAGCTCTGTGCCTATAAAGTCCAGAAACTTAACTGATTCTGTCTGTGACTTTTGAAGATTTCTGAGGAAGCCCAAGTCCTTCAAAGTGTCTTGTGTCAGCAATAGGGTGGACTTTGCTTCCTGCCTTGCTTTTCCTGAGACAAGCCAGTTGTCCACGTAGGGAAAAACCACAACCCGTTGCTATTTTAAATTTGTTGCTATGACATCTAGGCATTTTGTAAAAACTCTTGGAACTGAAGTGAGGCTAAAGGTAGGGCTGTGAACTTGCACTGGCAGTTCCCTATCCTGAAGCTGAGGTACTTCATGTGGCAGGGCCTGACTGGTATGTAAAAGCAGGCATCCTTTAGATCCAGTGACCCTAGCCAGTCTCCTTTTTGCAGAGATGGAGTCACTGAACCCAATGTTACCATCTTGAAGTTTTCTTTAACTGTTCAGATATTTCAGGTCTAAAATGGGTCACCACTTCCCACTTGTCTTGTGGATCAGGAAGTACCTGGAATAAAGTGCCTTGCCACTGTGAAGGAGGTATTTTGACCACTTAATTTGCTTGCAACAATTTCTTCACCTCCATCTCCAACATTATTCTTTCTGTTGGTGTGTAGGTGGAAAACCTTCTAATTCTGCAGATTTGGGAATTTTCTAAACTGCAGGGACAAAGGTTGATGCAGCAATTCCAGGACTTTATTGTCTGTGGTGATCTTTGTCCATTCCTGGAAAGTGAGTCAGCCTTCCTCCCACTGGCAATGGATGGGTGGCCTGTGCAGACTTGTCACAGGTTCTGCTTGGCATGGGTTTTGGAAGCCTGCACTGCAGCTGCACAGCTAGTCCCCATGTACCCCTGCCCCTATAGCAGCCCTTTTGTGGAGAGTACTCAGAGGAGACATGAGCACAAAGGAAGTATCCCCTACCCCTACCTCCCCTTTCATAAAGTCTGTTTGGAAGTGAAGGTTTTTTCTTTCTCAGTATTGCTCTTGTAGGTGGTTTTGTATTTATCCACCTTTTTCATGAGAGCCTCTGTCTTGCAACCAAACAGTGAATTTCCCTCACAGAGGAAATCCATTATTTTGTTTGAGTGCCCTTGGGATAGACTGGTAATTCTAAGTTAGGCAAACCTCCTTAAGGACACTGCGTGGCCTATGGCCCTAGATGCAGTGCCATTTGTGTCCACTGCCATTTGGAACTGGTACTTTGTGGCACCTATGGCTGATCTTGCTGTGTCAGCAATATCCTGCACCAGGTCTCCAGTAGTCTTTCCGCTCAGTGCTAGTATGGAATTCCATAGGGCTTTCTGGTACTCTGCTGTGAAGGCCAGGGGAGCTGCCTGCCTTAGGAGCAGGGAAGCTGACATATAAACTTTTTTGCCCATGCAATCTAGTTTCGTGGAATCTTTTTCAGGAGGTTGAGAAGAAAGGGGCAATTTGGTCTTGTCACAGGCAACAGTCTGGGTCACTCCCTCATGTTCAGGGTGGGAATACAGGTACTCAGAGTCCTGTTTGTCCACCTGATATTTTTTTCTCAGTCTTTTATCTATGCCAGCAGCTGGGGTGGGTGCTGACATTATTTTACAAGTGGCTATCCTGAGGGATTTATGGATGGGCAGCATCAGCTTTCTTGTGAGAGCTAAGCCCATTATATCCATGAATTCTACCTAATCCTCATCCTCCTCAGTTTCTTGTGAGAACATGTTGAGGGTATTTACCATATGACTTATAAAGGTATAGTGAGAGGTATAATCATCTGAAGGCCTAGGTAGGCGAGCCAAATTCTTGTTCAGGAGAACCATCTGGTTCTATGGGTTCTCTTTCCTCCTCACCTTCATAGTAACTTTCAGCCTTGTCCTTCACAGGTAGTGAGAATGGAACCGGAGTCTGGGAGGGGAGACAGGCATATTCATGAAATTCCCCGTAGCCTGGAATGCTTGAAGGAATTGCTGTGCCTTTGTCGTGTCCTCTAGTGAGGGCACCAGTGACACCTTTCATGCTTCAGAAGGAGGGACAACAACATGTTTTTCTTTCTGCTTTTTCTTGGCAGGCACCGTCTCCGGTGTCTGCTCTGAGGCTGTTTTATGTTTACCGGATTTAGTGTTCCCCTTTTGGACACCCTGAGGTTTGAACCATCTTTTGCAGCTTTATCTTTCTTTTCTGTCCTCTTTGATAGGGACTGCTGCTTACTTTGAAGGGATGGACCCTCCTTTCAGCCTTTAAGTGACATGGAGGCAGACTGAGAAGACATAATTTCTGCAAATTTGTTAGCCCCTTTCTTTTGTGTTTCAGGGCAAAATTTAATACAAAGCTCAGAATTAGCAAAATCATCATCTGGACCCAGGCACTTTAAGCACAATTCATGGCAGTCTGCCTTTGCCAGAAATTGAAAACAAAATTTGCAATTTTTAAAACCTGAAGGGCCTGTCTTTTTCAGCTCCAACCCTGTGAAATTCTTTACCTCGTCAGCTAAGAAAATGCCTGACCGTTGACAGATTTAAGAGTGAATTAAAAACATATTTATTTAATTTAGCCTTCCTTAATGATTAATGTATTTTAGCTTCCTGTCTCAATGTTTTATCTGTATTTGATCTTATGTACAGCGCCCTGGTTTTTGAAGGGCGCTAAAGAAATAAAGTTTGAATTGACTTGAATTGAATTTTCTTCTTTTTGGGTCAGTCAGTCATACCAAACACTGATGAACCTAGAAAGACATTTGTGGTTCCCAACAGAAAAATCGTAATAAGGAAAAGAGTCCAACAAATGCTAAAAAGGGGCTTTAAAGAAGAAAACAGTAGTTTGGTTCCTCAAAAGTTAAAACCACAAGTTAAATATGCCTCAAAAGCGGTTTCTTAGTAAAATTAGTGAATTCTCATCTTGGTTCCCCCTCCGCCCCAAAAATGAGGAACTGAGAATAATTTAAAGTAAAAACATAAAGTGGCTTAAGTAAAAAATATTTTTATTTGCTTTAAAAGTAAGAAGAAAAAAATACAACGGTTCCGTAAATGCGGGAACCATGCTGAAAACGTCCTTCTCCGGTTCCTCATACTCACTGCAAACCGGAGAAAAAATTAAACTTACACAATAAATAACAAATAATGCCATAATGCAGAATATCAAAAAAAAAAACTAAAACAGTTTTAAACAGTACATAATAATAACATAATAAACAGTAAACCAGTCAGAAGTGTGGAGAAGACTTCGGATGACTGCTTTCTTCAGGTGGAGAAATAAATCTGATGTTGGAGCGCAGGGGTGAGCATGATGACACAACAGAGCTTGAATTTCACTCTAAATTCCATAATTAGCATAAAATTCTTAAAGCTCTGGGGCAGCTCATTCCAGGGCAATGAATGCATTTGTTAATCATAAGTGAGGGAATCCTGGGGATTGAAAACATTGTTTTTAGTTGTGATAACTTCAGCTCTAAGGATTTCTAAGCTTCAGACTCTAATGTGTGAGCCTTCTTATTTGATTTTTCACAAAGACAGAGTCTTTTTGCATATGAATCCTAAGTTTCTACGAAGGGTGGTATCTGAATTTACACTCAATCAAATGAGGCACCTTCCTGTAAATTATCCTGAGCATGCCAACCGTGGGAGGCACTGCTCCATACTTTCAATGTACATAGAATACTGCAATACTATACTGCTTGAACCAAGGACTGCAGAAAATCCTCTAAGCTTTTTGTTTCATTTGCACCTGGGGAAAGAGGGTGCTTCTCTGTCTAAACAATGCCTATCCAAATGACTGACACATAGTATTATGTTCTGGTATAGAAGTATGGTAAGGAATTTCCTGGTGCTGTTCGTGGTCACTCCACAAGAGGTATGGCCACGTCTATTGCCTGTTTCAAAAATGTCCCTGCTGCTGACATATGTGCTACAGCCACATGGAGCAGGGTTCGCACTTTCACTAGACACTACAGTCTGGACATGTCTCTCATAAACATACTGGTTTGGGGCTTGCTGTACTGCAAGGCCTTCTGTTCTGATCATATATCAGACTGTGCCATCCTCCCAGTTCCCTTTGCACTGCTTGGGAGTCATTCCAAAGGTGTGGCCTAATAGAGGAGGCATCTTAACGAGAACAGAACAGTTACATAAGAACTTACCGTAACAATAGATCTTTGAGATAATCTCCTCCATTAGGCCATGTCGTCCCTCTCTCCTTCCCCCTTTTTTGCTTTCAGTGAGGGTTATATCAGATGCTGTGTCTGAAATCTACTCCGTGCATCCTGTTTCCAGCTCCAGCCTCTCCTTGTATGCCTGGTGCTGGTATCATCTCCTAGTTCCCCAAGGCTGGAGGTCATCTGAGGCTAATTTCCAGGGGGAACTGAGAAGTTATGCGGTCACCCACATTTATATACACGTAGACACTGCATGTCACTATGGGTGGCCCCTGGCTGGCAAATGTTTCTGTGCTGTCCTAATGCTGATGGCTTATAGTTTCAAAGCTGTGGCTTAATGGAGGAGGTTCTATTGAAGATCTACTGTTACAGTAAGTTCTTATGTAACTGTTCTTTTTGGTACTTCTTGGATGCCGCATATAATGTTCATTTACAAAATGACATGGACCATTTTAAGCAAGGGACTGAAAGGAAAAACCTGAGCCATTTTTCCTAAGAAACTTAAAATTGTTGTGTGACTGGAAACCAAATAGTTCCAGAACAAGTCTGCTCACAAATAGGGTGACAACTTTTCAAATGCTGCCCTATACTAACTGCCAGTGTTCTAAACCTCCTCAGATTTCCTAGGAGCCTGAATAGACAAGCAACAGAGTAAAAAACTGCAAGTATTTAAAAAGAGAGATAATTCAAAATGACCCCAATTTAGTCATAAGAAAAAAACTCCAACTGGAGGAAAACACAAAAACATGTTTTGAAGAGTTAGTATGTCAGAAAACATCTGAAGAAAATAAGACCATAAGCCTTGTTTACCAACTTGTACCACTATGTGGCAACATATATACACATTATGATGTACCCTTGTATGGTAGCATAGCATGCGGGAGTGCAGACACTTGAGTTCTGGAAGGGGAGTTAGGGTGGGACGTTATGAATACCTGAGTATCACTGGGAAGAAACAGAATTACTAAGGTGAGTATTTTTTTCTTCTAACCCCAGTAATACTCAGGTATTCATAACTTTCTGCAGACTACAAAGCAGTATCACTGGAGGTGGGCACAGAACATTTACTTAGGAAATAGACTCTGCAGGACTGCTATGCCAAACCTATCATCACTTCTAGATTGGATATCTAGGCTGTAATGTTTTGTAAAGGTGTGTACTGTCTTCTAGGAAGCTGCTTTACAGATATCAACCAGTGGAACATCTCTTGCAGCTGCCAGCATAGCAGCTGTTCCTCTGGTGGAATGTGCCTTCAACCCTGTTGGGGGCTGCCTGCC
Organism: Neoceratodus forsteri; assembly: GCA_016271365.2. Lineage (NCBI taxonomy): Eukaryota > Metazoa > Chordata > Ceratodontiformes > Ceratodontidae > Neoceratodus > Neoceratodus forsteri. The sequence continues at coordinate 688,304,378 of CM028134.1, forward strand.
AGCTTTTGTATAGCAAAATTGAATACACTGGACTATACAATGAGAAACAGATCTTTTAGAAGCTGGATTTCCTTTTCGCACATCCCCATAGGTCAGAAACAGCTGTTTCCTGTCCTGCCTATGGTCCTTAGTGGCTGTCATATAGTAACTGAGAGCTCTTTTCACATCCAGACTATGAAGTCTTCACCAGAAGTAGAATGCTCAGTGAAAAAGACAGGTAAGGTAATGGATTGGTTGATGTGAAAATCAGAAACTACTTTTGGTAGAATATTTCTATTTGTTCTCAAAACTACCTTATCTCTGTGAAAAGATATATAATCCTGCTCCACAGAGAGAGCCTGTAGTTCACTTATTCTTCTTGCAGAAGTAATTGCCACTAGAAAAACTGCTTTCCAAGTAACATATTTGAGATGAGCTATAGCCATAGACTCAGAGGGGTGCCCCATGAGCTTGGCTATATAAACATTAAGGTCCCATGCTGGCACAGGTGCCCTGTGAGGAGGGTGCAAATGGGTCAGACCTTTGAAAAACCTTCTAAAATTGGGGTCTGAGGCTAGTGATACCCTGACACCAGCAGAAATGTAAACAGACAGTGCTGCAAGGTGTACCTTGAGTGAATTGGATTGTAGACCCAAAGAATGTAAATGAGAGAGGTAATACAAAACAGCTGGGACCCCAGCCTGTAATGGAATCAAATCCCTAGTCGAACACCAGATTGAAAACCTTTCACATTTAGAAGAATAAGTTTTCTTAGTACAGTGTATCCTATAGCCCCTCAGAATGTGAAGCACTGATTCAGAGAGTTGCAACTCAGCATATTCTAGTTCCTCAAGAGCCAAGCTTTGAGGTTGAGGGACTTGAGGTTCGGGAATAACAGGGTCCCCTGGTTGGAGGTCAATAGATTGTTCCTTAGAGGGAGTCGTATAGGTCTGGCTACAGACACTGAGAGCATTAGAGAGTACCATGGCTGCTTGGGCCAGTCCGGGGCTATTAGGATCAGAGATGCTGAGTGGGACCTGAGCTTGAGTAACACTCTGAAAACCAAGGAAAATGGAGAGAAAGCATACAGGAACCTCCCTACCAAATCTAGAGTCAGGGCATCCAAGGGCAAAGTGCCCTGATCTAGTGGCCTGCAGCAGTACTGAGGCAAGTGGTGGTTCTGGTGGGATGTGAACAAGTCCACCTCTGGTGTGCCCCACCTTTGAAAAATTATATCCACCACCTGTTTGATCAGAGTCCATTCGTGATGGGCCTGGTTGATCTGACTTAAGGCATCTGCCAGGGTATTGTTCTTTCCTGGTAGATGGATTGCCTGCAAGGAGACTCCCAGAGAATACGCCAGAGTCCAAATTTTCATAGCCTCTGTGCAAAGAGGCCCTGACCTGGTGCCTTCCTGTTTGTTGATGTAGTACATTGTGGTGGTATTGTCTGTCCTGACCTGTACCACCTTTGACTGTACCAATCCTGAAAAGGTCTTTAGAGCCAGAAAGACAGCCCTGAGTTCCAACAAGTTCATGTGCTGGAGGGACTCTGCAGTTAACCAGGTAACCTGGGTTGTATGATCCCCCAAGTGGGCACCCCAGCCTAATAGGGATGCATCTGTTGTGAGAACAACTGAGGGGTAGTCTTTCTGAAAGGGAACACCTTCCCTTAGATTGGGTGCTTCCTTCCACCACTACAAGGCTTGCAGCAGAGTTCTTGTGACCGGAATAGGTTTTGACAGAGAATCCTTTCTTTGGCTCCAGTGAGCCCTAAGGTGGAACTGGATATCCCTCATTTGAAACCTTGAACCCAGCACTGTGGCTGTGGACGCAGCCATATGACCCAGAGGTTGCAAGAACTGCCTTGCAGGCTTGCTCCTGTTCCAGGTGAAGGAGTTTGCTACCAGCTAAAGATTTTTGACCCTGTCCAGAGGGAGGCAGGCCCTGCCCTGCAGGGTGTCTATCTCTGCCCCTATGAACTGCAACTTTTGTGCAGGAATGAGAACTGACTTTTTGAGACAGATAATAAATCCCAAGGATTCCAGAAGGCCTTGGGTAAGGCTTAGATACTGAATGACCTGTTGTGGTGACTTGCCCACCAACAGCCAGTCATCCAAATATGGAAAAACTGTTACACCCTGCCTTCGAAGGTGTGCTACCACTGGTGCTAGGCACTTTGTAAACACCCTTGGGGCCGAAGAAAGGCCAAAAGGCAGTGTTGAAAACTGGTAGTGACCTGAAGGGAGTTTGAATCTGAGACATTTTCTGTGAGACTCCCTTATGGGAATGTAGAAATAGGCATCTTTCAAGTCCAGTGATGCCAACCAATCCCCTTTCTGGATTGTTGGCAGAATCAATGCTAAAGTTACCATTTTGAACTTTGGCTTTTTTAAATGCCAGTTTAGGGCTCTGAGATCCAACATAGGTCGCCACTCCCCACTTTTCTTTGTGGTGAGGAAGTATCTGGAATAAAGGCCCCTCCCTCTCGATGGGCTTGGGACAGGTTCCACTGCTTTTAAAAATAGCAGTTTCTGGACCTCTACCTCCAGCAGAATCTTTTCTGCCAGGGAAGGTGCACTGAAACCCCCGGTTGCTAGAGGAGGAGGAAGGGATTTGAAACCCAGAGACAAACCCTGACCCACTACCTCCAGGACTCACTTGTCTGTGGTGATGGTCAGCCAAGCCTGGAGGAAGTGGGAAAGTCTGCCTCCGACAGGGAGTGAGGCATCAGCCTGTACTTTAGGGGGTCTGCTTCACTTGGGGTGGAGGTTGTGCTTGAGCTTCACGCCTAGATCCCCTTCGACCCCTGCCCCTAAAGTACCCCTGCTGTGGGTACTGCTGGTACTGGGGTATGGCCACTGGCTGGAAAAAGGGCCTGGTGTGGAAGGACCTGTCCCGGCCTCCCCTTCCATAAGGCCTGGTGGATGGAGAAGCGCTCTCTCTCTCTACTAGAATTGCTTCTGTATGTGGCCTTCTACTCCTCCACCTTCTTCATGTATGCCACCGTGGATTCACCAAAAAGAGCATTTTCCTCTAAAGGAAAATCCAGGGCCTTAAATTGTGTATCAGCAGTGAGATTTGTGACCCTCAGCCATGCACATCTCCTCTGGGCTACCGTATTTGCCATCCATCTGGCTGCAGTGTTGTTGGTATCAGCAGCCATCTGGAATTGGTATTTAGCGGCCTCTAGCCCAAACCTAGCTGTTTCTGCTAGGTCATCAGATAGGGGTGAGGGAGCTTTCTGTGAAATGGCCACTACTGACTGCCACAGGGACTTTTGGTACTGGGCAGCATAGGCCTGAAAGTTAGCTTGTCGCATGGCTAGGGAGGCTGACAGGTATCCTTTCCTAGCCATGCTATCTATTTTCCTAGAGTCCTTATCTGGTGAATGGGATGCCAGAGGGACTCTAGCCTTATCACAGGCTGCTTGCTGAATGACTCCTTGGTGATCTGGATGGGAAAAAAGGAACTCTGTCCCTTCCCTCTCCAACTGATATTTCTTGTCCATCCTCTTATCCGGGGGACAGAATTTGGGGTTTGCAACAATTTCAGAGCATCTTTCTTAAAAAATATATTGACTGGGAGGAGAAGGAGGGCTTTGGTGGGAGTCAAACCCATCATTTCCAGATACTCTCTTTCCTCCTCATTCTCCACTTCTTCCCTTGTGGAGATGTCAAGGGCATCTGCCATATTTCTCACAAAAATAAAGTGAGAAGAAAAATCTTCAGATGTCCTGGGGGTGAACCAAAATCCTGTTCCGGGGATATCTAGGGTAAGATGGGTTCCCCTTCATCCTCCTCAAATTCGCTGCATTCCTCCTCTTCAATAAGTGGAATTCTGCCAGGCTGTCCTGCTGTAACTGGTGGTTGCTGAGCAGGGGGCACCAAACCCTGCAAAGCCTGAATGATTTTAAAAGCCTGTGCAACTGGAAGGGGACAGGATCAGTTGTGTTCCAGGACAGTAGCTGCTGCTTGTTGTTTTTACAGGATTTCTTGTGGATTTTACTTGGTAGAAGGTTATTTCTTTTCTTTCTTTCTTTTAAGGGGCTAGCAGGGTATTGTTTTGGGGGCTGTTGAAAGTTTGAAAACTGATTTGGTGGCTGTAAGTGGGCTCATTTGTTGGATGTTTCACTGTGTAACAGGCTGCGCTGGTGGAGGCCTATTTCTTCTGATTTAAAACCTATTTGGTGGGATTAGCTTGGGGCTGGTTATTTGAATTGGAGACCTATATCTGTTAATTTCAAGCCTATTTTGATGTGTTGTTAGTGAAGCTGATTAAATTAGAGACCTGTTTCTTTCCGCAAACATATTTTGGGGGCTTTGAGTTGAATTTTGATTCATTTTTGCTGACTCCACTAGCTGCAAAGGTTAGTGCATAGTGGGGGAAGGGTGTTAATGGTCTGGCCAGGTCTCACTCAGCTAATTGACTGGCGGCAGAGCTGAATCAGGTTTGTGGTATTAGTTGCTTTGTCTTCTCAGAAGGAACTGGAAGGGGACAGGATCAGTTGTGTTCCAGGACAGTAGCTGCTGCTTGTTGTTTTTACAGGATTTCTTGTGGATTTTACTTGGTAGAAGGTTATTTCTTTTCTTTCTTTCTTCTAAGGGGCTAGCAGGGTATTGTTTTGGGGCTGTTGGAAGTTTGAAAACTGGTCTGGTGGCTGTAAGTGGGCTCATTTGTTGGATGTTTCACTGTGTAACAGGCTGCGCTGGTGGAGGCCTATTTCTTCTGATTTAAAACCTATTTGGTGGGATTTGCTTGGGGCTGGTTCTTTGGCTGCCGGGCTTGGAGGGGCAGACACAGGGCTGATACACTGTCTCGAGAGTCAGGTGTAGGCCCAAGACCCACCCTCCCCCACCTCTCCCCAGAGCTCTGCTAATTTATAGGGGAACACCTGCCCTGCAATTAGAGGAAAAGGCTGCAGGTGCTGCTCATGTAGTTCTAGCCACTGGGGGTTGGATTTAAAGGCTGGGAGAGAGGAGCTTAGGGAGTTGTTCACTTCCCTTATAAGTTTAAGTTTACTGTGTTGTACTGCACCTAGTAACAGGTTTACCGGTTTACTGTAGGACTGTATCTAGGATTAGTGGGTGACCTGATTAGGCAGTAGGGGAGCATCTTAGACTAGTGGGGAACCTGGTGGCTCATCCAAGGAAACCTACTTGGAGGGGGATGGGACCACACATCATTAGGGCCGGCATCTTTGGGAGGGTGGTGGGGTGCACAGGGTGTGGAGCAGCCATGATACTGGACTGGGCTTGGAAGTTCGGTGGTTGCCCAGTGTGCCAGCTGGCACAGCTTAGGGAGGAGGTTGCGGGATTAGGAGACAGCTGGGGAAGGGGGTATGGTTGGTGAAGGGGCAGGGGATCTCCCAGGTTGCACCAAGCACTAGGGGGGGGCATAGGAAAAGGAGTGCAGGAGAATACTCGGGGGTCACATAGGGACCCTGGCAGAGGGGGCCCCAAAAGGAGAACTCTACCAAGGAAGCAGGCAGGTAACTGGGGACCCTCACAAAGGGGGGGCCAGAGGGACAACATTCTCAGGGAAGTAGGCAGATGGCCGGGGCTGGACAGAAGGAAGCAAGGCGGGGAGGTGGATCAGACCTTACGCTCAGTAACTACTTCAATTCTCTTCTTCTGCTTGAGGATGAGGGGGGTGATGTAGCCACGACAGGGGTGGTTAGAGATGGAAAGGGAGTGGAAGGCAGGAGGCGGGGGCCGGATAGCAGGAGAAAGGGGAACCTGGAATGAAGGAAAATGGGGAGCAGTGAATCAGAGCAGGAGGGGCAGGGGAAGAGGAGGAAAGTGTAGAGAAGGACCAGTTGGGAGGAAAGGGCAAGGAGAAGGACCAGAAGTACAAGGAGGATACAGTAAAGGGAGCTGAGGGTTTAGGCCAGGGAGCACGACAAGCAAGGAGGGACTAAATGGAGACAGGAAGGAAGGGAGGCGAGCCAGGCTAGTTTAGTGGATGGGGAGAAGGACCAGTCGCGAGCAGTGAGGGGGAGTTAGCAAGGTACAGAAGGATACTCGGGAGGAAGAGGCATGGGATCGGAGGAAGGGGTGGCCAGGAGGTAAATAAGGAGGGGCGGCATGTGACACCCAGATAGGGGAGGAACAAGGGCAGCTGGGTGGAGGGCCAGTAGAAAGGATGAGGGACATGGAAGGGGGGGAAATGGAGGAAAAGGAGCGGTCAGAGTGCTCCTGTTGGGGGATTCTATGATCAGGGGTATCAAATGGGATAGGGAGGGAGAAGCCTGGCCAGTTAGAACAAAATGCTTCCCTGGATTAATGGTGCACAGGGCCAAGCATGAGGTATATCAGCTGGCAAAGGATTGAGGGGGTTCCCCAGACATACTGGTCCACCTGGGTACAAATGACATTGAGGGAAATAGCGAGCTAGAGATACAGGCAAGATTCAGGGAGCTTGCCAGGGTCTGTCATGACATAGGATGCACAGTTTCCTTCTCAGAAATCCTGCTGGTGCCAAGAGCTAGTGGGGAACACAAAAGGAAGATTAGGGAGATAAACCAGTGGCTCAGGGAGTGGTGTGAGGCCAGAGGGTATGGGTTGATGGGGGATTGGGGGGAGACCTGGGAGGATAAGGAGCTGTATGCTAGAGATAGGCTCCATCTCAATTTGGAGGAGGGAATCCTTAAGTTGAAAATAGAGGGGTTCATTGGTGAAAAGTGGGGTTTAAACTTGTGAAAGGGGGAGGGATGGGAGAAAAGGCTGTCGGGGGTGCTGATAAAGGAGGGACTCTGTCTCCACCCCGGGAGCTGAAGGAATGCAGAAAAGGTTGACTGGTAAAGTGCAGACCAGGGGGAAAACAGAATCCCCATGGGAATATGAGCAGGGGAAATGGAAGTATAGGGAAAGGGTGGAAGGTAGTCCTGCTAAATGCCAGGAGCTTGGGCAATAAAATGCCTGAGCTCCAGGTGATGCTAACTGAGGGAGCGGTGGATGTGGCAGCGGTCACTGAGACCTGGGCCACCGCTGGACACGACTGGGACCTGAACCTGGAGGGTTACACTATGTTCAGGAAGGACAGGGAGGAGGGAAGGGGAGGAGGGGTAGCAATGATAGTCAAAGCTGCATTGGCATAGGGGGAGTAGAAGAGGCGGACGGAACCGTTGAAGCGATTTAGGTCACCTTGATAACAAGGGGGGCAAGAGGTAAAAATAGGAGTGGTGTAAGACCCTGCACTGGCGGAGCTGGAGGAGAGTCTGGTGGCAGATGTTGGGAGACACTGCAGACTGGGCAGGTGAAGGGTGGTGGTGTTGGGGGACTTAAACATGCCAGGAACAGACTGGGAGACTATGACATCCTCGGTGGCCAGGGAACAGAGGTTGTTGGATGTCTTTCAAGACGCGTTACTAACTCAGCAGGTGGAGGAACCGACCAGGCAGGCGCGGGCACTGGATATGGTCCTGGCAGACAGTGACCAGATTGGGGGCCTGGAGGTAAGGGACCCGTTGGCGGGGAGTGACCATGCCACGGTCTGGTTCTGCCTGGACCTAGGAGGGGTAGAAGGCTGCACAAAGACGGAGGTAACTGACATCAGGGGGGCAGATTTTAAGAAAATGGGAAGGATCCTTAAGGAGCATTTGGATGGGATTGGGTCAGACATGGACGCTGATAGTAGGTGGGAAATCATCAGGAGAGGGGTGCAGGATGCTACCAACACCTGTGAAAGAGTAAGACGAAAATGCGGTAGGGCCCGAAAACCCTGCTGGTGGACCAGGGAGGTCCAGGAGGTGGTGCGGGGAAAGAAGGCAGCCTATAGGCAATTCAAGTGCTCAAGGAGTGGAAGGGATCGAGGGGATGCAGGCTGATGGCTAGAAGGGCCACTAGGGTGGTGAGGGTGGCTAAGGCAAGGAAGGAGCAGAACCTGGCCAGGGAAATTAGGGAGAGGGAACAAGGGTTCTTTAGATACACTGGGGAAAAACAGAGGTGAAGGGCTGATTAGCAGGATTAAAACAGGGAGAGATGGGCACAAGACCCGGGGGAGCAGGCTGAGGTACTAAATGAGTACTTCACCTCAGTTTTCACCAAGGAAAATGGGGGTGCTGCATCATACATGGGAGGAGACAGCGATACTGAGGAAGAGGGGACCCTTACCGATCGGCAGGTCTGGGGAGAGGGGGAGGCATCACTGGCAGAAGGGGGGAAGGCTAAGCAAGGAGAAGAGGTAGCGGAAGTGGAAATCACAACAGAGAGAGTGAGGGAAGCCCTCAGGTCCCTTAAGATGGAGAAAGCACCGGGGCTGGATAAATTACATCCCAGAGTGCTAAAGGAACTTGCGGATGTCCTGGCGAAACCCCTGGCGGAGCTTTTCACCATCTCTCTGAGGACAGGGTGGGTGCCCCAGGACTGGAAGGTGGTGCATATAGTGCCTATCCACAAGGGGGGATCAAGGGAGGTGGCAGGGAACTACAGGCCTGTCAGCCTGACATCGGTGGTGGGCAGGGTGATGGAGGGCATTGTCAAGGAGAGGCTGGGGGGGACCTGGAAAAGTCAGGGTGCCTGGACTATAGACAGCATGGATTCATCCCAGGGAAATCGTGTCAGACAAACCTTGTGGAGTTCTATAACTGGGTGACGAGTGCCTTGGACCTGGGTAGACCAGTGGACGTCCTCGTTCTAGACTTCAGCAAGGCATTTCACTCTGTTCCTCACGTGGGCCTGTTGGATAAGCTGGGAGAAATGGGGGTGGGGAACCAGATGATCAGATGGATAGGCAATTGGCTCCAGGACTGGACCCAGAGGGTCGTAGTTGGTGGGATAGTCTCATCCCCAAGGAGGGTCATTAGTGGGGTCCCACAGGGATCAGTCCTTGGACCCCTCCTGTTCAACGCCTACGTCTCTGACATAAGGACAGGTATCAGGAGTGAGATGAGTCTCTTTGCGGATGACTCAAAACTGGGGGCGGTGGTGGATGGGGAGGGGGGGAGGGTGACCCTACAGGGGGACCTGGAGGCTCTAGAAAGATGATCTAGAAAGTGGAAGCTGAGGTTCAATGCAGGGAAATGCAAGGTACTGCACCTGGAGGCCAGAAACCCGGGCCAAGTGTACACCCTAGGGGGGCAAATGCTACAAGTCTCGATGGCTGAGAGGGACCTGGGGGTGGTGGTGGATGTCAAGTTGAACAACTCGAAGACTTGTAGGAGGGCAGCACCAAGGCCAACAGGATGCTGGGATGCATCGCTAGGGGGATCACCTCCAGAAGGAGGGAAGTGACTCCCTCTGTATAACTGTTGGTGAAGACCTGAGTACTGCATGCAGTTTTGGAGGCCACATTAAGAGGGACATTAAACTCCTGGAGAGGGTCCAGAGGAGGGCAACCAAAATGATTTGGGGCTTGGGGACAGGACCTATGAGGAGAGGCTCGAAGAGTTAAATATGTACACACTGGAAGAGAAGGGACCGGGGGACATGATAGAGGTCTTCAGGTACACGAAGGGGTGGAATTAGGGGAGGAACAGTCAGGGTGCTTCGAAGGAAGGAGGAGGGAGCCACTAGAGGGCATGGGTGGAAGCTGGAGGAGGGAAGGTTCAGGGGAGAAAGGAGGAGGTGCTACTTCACTGAGAGGGTGGTGAAGCCATGAAATGTGCTGCCTAGGGGGCTGGTGGAGGCAGAGATGGTGGAGGGGTTCAAGAGGGGGTGGGACAGGTACAGGGGAAGGGTTCTGGAAGCAAAATCCAATGCAGCGAGAATATCCGGAACTGGGAAGGGAGAAGCCAGAGAAGGCGAGGGGGCAGCAAGGTCAGCTCCCAGGGTGGGGGCTGACCAAATGAGCAGACGCGAAAGACCATTAGGCCTATTCTGCTGGCATTTTAGTATGTTAGTATGTAATTTCCTGAGAAGTTGGCATGACAGTAGCAGTTACAGAAGTCCCCTGATCAGTATGTGGGGATTCTGTATGCTTCAGCTTGCATGCTCTTTTAGAGGGAACTGGGGAGCTAGCCGGTTCAGAAATCCTCTTAATAGCTTTATCACCCTTCTCAGGGGTGGAAGTAGCAGCAGATGTGGGTTCAGCCACAATAACAGAGAGTATCGGTTGGTCAGAGCCAGAGGGACCCTTGGGGAGCTTTTTTTTTTAGCAGTTCCAGGTGTTTCTCAATGGTTTTTTCAGGGAAAGTCAGACAGATTTGACAATCCTCTTTAAGATGTTCATATCCCAGACAAGCGACACACATAGTGTGCTTATCTGCCTTTGCAAAAACGTCCCCACATTGAGTACAATTTTTAAAACCGGGCTCACAGGTCTTTTTCTTTGGTTTTTCTGCCATTTAAACCAATAAAAACAGAACCGCAAAAAGACAAAAAGTTAAATGATAACAAATGTGGTTGTGGTCGGTTCCGGAACTGGAGGAACCGAACTGATAAAAAAATTTTGAACTGGTACTAGCGGTTCAGTAACCGATAACTACGGTTACAAAAAAACACTTTTAAACAATATTTAAACAAGAATAAGACGGGTTTTGCTAGAAAAAAACAAAACAAAATATAAAGACTAACCCGGTTCCCTCCCGGTTATTCCGAACTGAGAGGAACCGGCAAAAATAACTACAAAAACAAAGTTTAGCTAAATAAAACAATCAATATAAGGCAGCAAATGAAAATAAAATGATACTTATATGTTTTTTATAAGTTTCTTCACTTCAGACAGATGATTAAGAGCGACACTCTGAGCGACCAGACTGTTCAGGCGGAGAGTAAAATCTGAGGAGGTTTAGAACAGTGGCAGTTAGTACAGGGCAGCATTTGAAAAGTTGTCACGTGCAGATGATTCCATCATTTGCATATGTTTCATTCTCTCTGGGCAGTCCAACCCTCCAGGCTTACTGCAGAAAGTTATGAATACCTGAGTATTACTGGGGTTAGAACTGCACAATCTAGGGGTAGAGGTATTGCATGTAAACAGGTACACACTGTTAAACCCAGGGCCCTGCCAGCAGTCAGTTATCGGGGGGGTGGAGTATTGTAGGGATGGAGCATCTAGAACCCCCCCTTACATGTTATTAACTAAATACAATAACTCTTTAGGACTTAGCCATCAAATTAGCTAGGAGCAGTGTCTGGAATGACCTTTCTCTTCAGTGGAAACTAAAGATCTACCAATGGAATGCTGGGAGTCTTGAGATCAGCACAGTGAATGGAAGCATCTATGAAAAAGATTCTAAGTTCCAGAACACCATGTACCACATATAGAATAGTGGATGGATGAACATCCACAACAAGGCTGTGTTTCCATCGAGGGAGTTGATGACATCATAGAGACCTCGAGAGCGAAGCTCGAGAGGTCTCGCTGATGTCATCAACTGCCAGATAAATCAACCTAGATGTGAGATCTTCTATCCCATCTACTATAATATATGTATATGTTTTTCGTTTTTACATTATTTTTGTCATTACTTGCTGAAAGTCCTGCTCCCGTTCCCGCTGGTGATGTTGCTCGCTCCCGTTCCCGCTGGTGCTGCTGCTCTCTCCCGTTCCTGCTGGTGCCACTTGTGCTCGGTTCGGCTTCTCAATTTCACCTCTCCACGTTGTTTATTTTTAAAATCATGGCAAAAAAAAAATAATTTGATTTTTCAGAAAGGGAGCCATGTATGGCTCTCTGTGTCCCAACTCCAAAGTTGGCGGCTCTGCTGCCCGTCACTCGCTAAATCGTGCCACCATGTTTGTTTTTATTTTCTATAGAGAGCCTTGTCTGAGCCAATCAGGTGGCGGTAAAGGGTAAAAAGTTGTTGTACTATCGATGTGACATCAGAACGATAGTACAACAACTTTTTTGACCTTTGAACTGTCTTACAACAAGATTTCAGCAGTTGCTGAAATCCATGCACAATAGACGGCACCCATATACTATATGGAGATAATGCACAAGTTTTACTGGGTTGTTCCAATTTTTGTTGCAGAAGAATTTCTGGAACCAAGATGTTAAACTAAAGTTGGTGATACGTCTTTCGCAGTATATGCCCCAAAGTTTATAAATGACTTACCAACTTTAGTAAAAATGATTGACTGTTTTGCACCTTTTACATTCAACCTACTGGAGTATATGCCCAGTTGTGAGCTGTGTGAATGTAATTCTTAGCTAACTGCAGTTTGTATTGCTTTAGTTAAGTTTTAATTCCCTGAAATATGACACTCCTCCTGCAACTGCTCCCTTACCTCTGCCCTACACAATTACCTTTCCCTCAGCTGTTCCTGCTTTAACCCACCTTAATACCTATCCCCAGTTTCTGCCTTCCTACCATGACCCACCCGGTAGGGTTCTCAAGATCCTGTAGGGGGAAATCAGTAAATGGCTACCCCTTCTCCTCATATTCAGTTCTTACCTCTCCCCCTCTTTTCTACACCTGCCCTTCTGGGTCACCAGTGTGCACAACCTAACCCCATCCTTTTTACTCCAACAGCACTTGCGTACTACCTCGAGCCTGCTCCTGGTACACTCATGCACTATAAATGGTTCTATCGCATTATTACTGTTTTGTACATTTATATGTTCTTTTGTATGGTTTTGGACATGTATTGCAATTTACCCAATGTTCCACTACTGTTTATTGTATAATACCTTGTGTTCCAACTGTTGCACAATCTTACAATGTTGTATTGTTTGTACTACCCACATACTATTGTAACTGATCATTCTTCACAACCCTATGTAACCCTTCCCCCCAGGTCACACCGTGAGATCAGCAACTTGTTGTTCAGTGTGCCCTCCTGGTGAAACATTTCAATAAATAAATAAATAATTCCCTGTGTTTCCCCTTTTCTTTAGACACTGCTGAGAAAGGGTCATTAGACTTAGTCAATGCCTCGGTTAATCAAACAAACAAACAAACAAGCAAATAAATAATATATATAGAATAATGCATAGGTAGGGGGTTGATATGCAGTTTTTTTACACACCCAAGGTGTGTGATATTAGAGAAACCTCGAGAGTGAAGCTCAAGAGGTTTCACTAATATCACACACAGAGTGTAAAAATGCATATCAACCCTACAATATTTTATTTTTATAATAACTGGTTCAAAAAAAGCCCACTTACTCAACTTGTGGAACGCGGCCCAGCCAGACGCAACAGACGAAAGAAGCCTGCCACAAACTTTCACAGAGCTATCAAAATCTCCGTCCAAGTGACTGTTCCTTACTCCTGATTCCTTCCCACACCAGCCCTAGAGGAGCTTACAGATACAGGGCGGTTCCCCAGTTTGGAGAGCGTGTCGGCTGAATCGACAGTTTTAGGCTGAACTACAGGACACTACTAGCTGCTCCCAGCACGGCGGCTACGTCAGACTCGATGCAGACTGAGTCACGGCAAATCCGGCTGTTTGATTGGTCTGGACTGCTGCAGACTTCTCGGCGCGAGACTGTAAAATTCGTATCAACCCGCGGGTTGATACGAGTTTTTTCGTATCAACCTGCAGGTTGATACGACTTTTTAAAGTACTAAAAAAAATGAGTTGATAACGGGAGTCACCAGTTATTATAAATACCATTCATAAGTACCTCCTTCACAAACTTGTTGCACTGTACTGCAAAAAATCCTGCCTCCCACTCTCAATCCACAAGGAAATCTTCCTCACAAAGATCCTCCTTTTATATGACTATATTGATGTGGTGTACAGTGCTGTCCCGGAATCTATTCTGGCAAGGCTGAATACCTATTCCATTCCTTCTGCTGCTTCACACTCAACTGTCCTCCCAATGCACACCACTATTCTCTTTACTCTGACCTCACTCCCCCCCCCCCCATGACTCCTGGTGCCTATCAAATTCTGGTTCAGCTCCCTCCCTTGTTATCTCAGTTCCCTTCTCTCCCCTCTTCCTAGGTTTCTCATATTCCTGCTCTTTTGCTGCTCCCCCACTTCAAACCCTCAGCCAAGCAATCTGCGGTTTCCTCCCACCTCCCCCTCCTCTGGAACCCCTCCCTCTGGCTCTCTGCTCCTGCCTCTTCTTCCTATCCTTTAAAAGGGCTCCTTTGAGACTTCTACCACACCTGCTCCTGTAGATAACTCGTTTCTCCTCTCGCCTTGGGACTGCCCTTGTCTACCTTTTCTCCCTAGGTAAACATCTTCGCTTTTACCTCTACTGTCTTAGTGACTTCACAGGGCACTGCTCCCCCCTTCCATTCACTCTGCTCCTTCCTTTCCCACTCCGAAATCTCTCCTCCAATTTCTTTATTCACTCCTGCAGTTGCTTCTGATATTGGGGTAGATTCCTATTCACCTGCCTTCCACCCTGCATTGACACCAGCACTCCCCCATTACCCTAGTATCAGACATTTCTCCCAGTTCCTTATTTTGTTGTGTTGCTTATTGATTAATGTTCTTTTGCCCGTTCCACAATTTACTGTATGATAAGCATTCTTAAAATTGTATATTTTGTTATACTTATTTCCATATTATTGTATTATTAAATACTTTTTAGTTTGTGTCTGTTCTCTTGTCTTCACTTCCGCCTCTCCCAGAACGAATTTGGAAATGGGCTGATATCAGCTCAGTATGACTTTCCTAGCAAAACCTTTGCAATCCATCAATCGATAATATTATCTGAGGCATTAGCACTGGTCAGAACGGTGGTATATGCTGATATCCCATACCAGCAGATACCATCCGATCAACACTAGCGACATCACACCCACACACAGGACACTGCCCACTTTGAACTCATCACAATAGTGCTGTCCTCTAGCCAGCTTAATATGTAGAAAATCAGAAGCTCATATCTAGAAATCAAATAAAGAGAAGATTGAAAGTAATCCAATCAAAGCAGCTGAAACAACATCTTCAAATTCAAATGCAGGTTTTATTTTTCCATGCCACACAAATTACTAACATACTAACATATTAATATGCCAGCAGAATAGGCCTGATGGTCTTTCGTGTCTGCTCGTTTGGTCAGCCTCCACCCTGGGAGCTGACCTTGCTAGCCTCCTTGCCCTCTCTGGCTTCTCCCTTCCCAGTTCCGGATATCCTTGCTGCACTGGATTTTGATTCCAGAACTCTTCCCCTTTACCTGTCCCACCCCCTCTTGAACCCCTCCACTGTCTCTGCCTCCATCAGCCCCCTGGGCAGCGCATTCCATGGCTCCACTACCCTCTCAGTGAAGTAGCATACTCTCCTTTCTCCCCTGAATCCCTCCCTCCAGCTTCCACCCATGCCCTCTAGTTGCCCCCTCCTTCCTTTGAAGCACCCTGACTGCTCCTCCCCTATTTACCCCCTTCATGTACCTGAAGACCTCTATCATGTCCCCCCGGTCCCTTCTCTCTTCCAATGTGTACATATTTAGCTCTTTGAGCCTCCCCATAGGTCCTGTTCCCCAAGCCCCAACTCATTTTGGTTGCCCTCCTCTGGACCCTCTCCAGGAGTTCAGTGTCCCTCTTTAAGTGTGGCCTCCAAAACTGCATGCAGTACTTGAGATGCGGGCTCACCAAGCAGTTATACAGAGGGAGTATCACTTCCCTCCTTCTGGAGGTGATCCCCCTAGCGATGCACCCCAGCATCCTGTTGGCCTTGGCCGCTGCTCTCCTACAAGTCTCCAAGTTGTTCATCTTGCATCTACCACCACCCAGGTCCCCTCAGCCATCAAGACTGCTTTTAAGGGTGTACACTTGGCCCAGGTTTCTGGAACCCATGTGCAGTGCATTTCCCTGCATTGAACCTCAGCTTCCACTTTCTAGACCATCTTTCCAGAGCCTCCAGGTCCCCTGTAGGGCCACCATCCCCTCCTCCCCATCCACCACCGCCCCTAGTTTTGAGTCATCTGCAAAGAGACCCATCTCACTCCTGATACCTTTCCTTATGTCAGAGACGTAGACGTTGAACAGGAGGGGCCCAAGGACTGATCCCTGCGGGACCCCACTAATGACCCTCTTTGGGGATGAGGCTATCCCACCAACTACGACCCTCTGGGTCCGGTCCTGGAGCCAATTGCCTATCCATCTGATCATCTGGTTCCCTGCCCCCATTTCTCCCAGCTTATCCAACAGGCCCCCATGAGGAACAGAGTCAAATGCCTTGCTGAAGTCTAGAAAGAGGACGTCCACTGATCTACCCACATCCAAGGCACTTGTCACCCAGTCATAAAACTCCACAAGGTTTGTCTGACATGATTTCCCCAGGATGAATCCATGCTGTCTATTGTCCAGGCCCCTGACTTTTCCAGGTCCCCTCCTAGATGTTCCTTGACAATGCCCTCCATCACCTTGCCCACTACCGATGTCAGGCTGATGAGCCTGTAGTTCCCTGCCACCTCCCTTGATCCCCCCTTGTGGACAGGCACTATATGAGCCACCTTCCAGTCCTGGGGCACCCACCCTGTCCTCAGAGAGATGGTGAAAAGCTCCGCCAGGGGTTTCGCCAGGACATCTGCCAGTTTCTTCAGCACTCTGGGATGTAATTTATCTGACCCCGGTGCTTTCTCCATCTTAAGGGACCTGAGGGCTTCCCTCACTCTCTCTGCTGTGATTTCCATCTCCGCTACCTCGACCCCCTGCTTAGCCTTCCCCCCTCCTGCCAGTGATGCCTCCCCCTTAAACCAATGTTTGAGACAAATCCTCTGTCTCTTCATCAGGGAAGTGACCACACTATAATAAACATATATAATAAATGAACATACATCATAGGAATGTTTGTAGTGAAATGTATAAAAATATTGTAAAAAGATGAAGTGGATAATAAACTCCATTTTACCTAAGTAAAATGCACCTGCTCGAGTGAACTCATGCAACAGATATTTTTTAATCTTCTGTAAAAACTATAAGAACCCTTTTAGAATGCAGACATCGTAAATTAATTTTAATAATGTCATATCTTATTTAATTATACTCAAGTGTTAGCCATATGACCAATGTTATGAATTCAAAACCTTTCCTACAAAGCTTTACAAAGACAGATTATGGTCTTCATAACAACTAAAAGTTAAAATGTTTTACATGTGCTTCTAAATACCAGTATATACAAGTTGCCTGGTGGGTGTGCCTAGCTCCTATAAGAGAGTAAGTTGTGGAGCAGATTGGCCCACTGGCAATGCTGAATATAGGACACTAGAAGCAAGTGTTCCAGGCATGAGGTAAGTGCAACTTCATGCACTTTTGAACGGCAGACTTTCAATTTTAACAGTACACTTAAAAATCACCATTTATGTTTCTTTTTGCAGTGTAACAAAATAGAAGGACATTACTGGTGAGACGGACTTCCAGCTTTTTATATATGAAGCAGTGAAAAGTTTTAAAATGTGGAATATCACCAGTGTAGCCATCAAAAGCTTGCAGTCTTAAAAAAAAGACCTCAAATGTTTTCAGTATAAACTTTTACCTTACACCCCATTTCTTCTATTTGTTTTCTTAGTTATTTGAAGTAATAGTGTTTAAAGGGATATATACAGGTATTTAGAAGTACAGGTAAAAGCATTTTGATTTTTAAATGTTATGAAGAGCATAATCTGGCTTTGTAAAGCTTGGTGAGAAAGGTTTTTGAATTTATAACATTCTTTAGTCATATGGCTAACCACACTTGGGTATAATTAAATATGCCATGACTTTATTAAAATTAATTTACAATGTCTGCATTCTAAAAAGGTTCTTATATTTTTTTACAGAAGATTAAAAAAATATTTGTTGCATGAGTTCATTCCAGCAGGTGCATTTTATATAGGTAAAATGGAGTTTATTATCCACTCCATTTTTTTACAATATTTTTATAAATTTTACTACAAACATTCATGGAAGGTCTGTTAATTAATTTATTAAATATTTTTATTATATTGTAGCCATTTCCCTGATGAAGAGACAGATGATTTGCTTCAAAAAATTGGTTTAATTTATGTGGCACTGAAAAATAAAACCTGCATTTGAATTTGAAGACATTGGTCCAGATGTTTTGTTTTACATCCGGTGGACTGGACTCTACATTTTTGAACTTTGATAAAAGGATTTAAGTTGGAATCTCGATAATATTAAGATAGAAAGTAATACCTGTCTCCATGTTTGCCACTGATTTCTTGAAAATGGATTCCTTTGTTCTTCTTCTTCTTTCTCTCTTTGAAATCTAATGATGTATTAAAGCTGAAATGCATAAAACAGCGTTCTCTTTAATTTGTATCCATGTCATACATTATGAAGTTTCCAATGATATCATTAAATTTATAGTTAATGGGTACAAAGCAGCAAATAATGACCCAGACAATGCTACACAGTAAATCAACTATTTGCCCATGCAAGTAGTCTCAACAGTGAGACCCAGTTGGGGGAGCACCTGGGAACTGCTACTGGTACTAAACATAGCAAATAAAAGTATGCTGCTTATCAGTACCTCTAGCACTTCAACAGCATCACCTACATGGAACCACACCTTTTGGGTGGGTGCCATTGGCATATGACCCTGCAGGAACACTGGAACAGATGAATTATAACTAAATTCAATACAGGCTACAGTATGATACATCTCATTATAAATTTTTTAGATGCAGGATGCCATTTTGACATTTCACCATAAGTGACAAAAAGTTGCTGGGGGGGGGGCTGCTGTTGTAGAGCTTCAAGATGTCAGTCTAGGTGTTTTGCTCTCGGCCCCCTGAATATACTAAAACTTTTATTTTAATGAAAATAGACCTTGCCCAAATGTAAATCAGGGTGCAGCAGCAATAAAATATGCAGGGCGATCAGTACAAAGCTGAGCTGGCAGTATAGCCTGGAAGTTACAAGTAACAAGCTGTGAATGAGCTTGGTACATCCAGCAGACCTGGGTTTGATTTCCATAGTCTCCACTTGCATACTGTGTGACTCTGAGCAAGTCACTTAACCACCCAGTGCTCCCGGGTCACCGCTGAAAACAGGCACTTGTGTCTAGTGGGCCTTACCCGGTTACCAAAGGGAAAAAAAAAGCTTTCAGAAATCAGCAGCATTCAGTATCTCTGTTTAAAAAGTAGAAACTCAACCTGATATTGTCATCTGCCTCCCCTGAGATGGCCATTGCTTCAGTCTCCTTCAAGGCCATGTTCTCACAGATGTGAAGCACTGTGAAACTGCTCAACACTCTGCCTACTGAAGTTGCCCAAGTCAACCAGACATTAACCAGCCTAGAGGCACAGGTACAGAGATTCAATAATAGCATGGGGAGGCTGAGCATGGAATAAGGGAGATGGATGATCATGGGAAATGGTGGATTGGCACACTCATGATAATGCACTGAATATCCAAAAGGTGTAGGAAAGAGTTATAAATCAGAACTGCAAAGATAGAAGGAAAAATATTCCTATCATCGGCATACCTGAGAAATTAAAAGGCAATGACATGATCAGCTTCCTCCAGACCACCATTCCTATATTGACAGACCATAACTAGGATGCCCCACTGCAGTGTAAAAGAGATCACAGGGCTCTCCATCCTCCACCCAAAGCTGGTGAAAAGCCTGAAGCTATAAACTGCTAGAGTGCACAAACAAAAGAGCAGATACTTCAAAATGCCAGCGAGAAAAACAAATGTCACTGGAAGGGATCAGATCTCCTATATCAGGATTACCCCAAAGAGACAATCGAGTTGTGAAAACAATTCAATGATGCAAAGGCCAACTTAGGAAAGTGGGACTCCACTACTCCTTCATGTTACATGTAGTGCTGCATGTGTATATTAATGGAGCTACCCCCAAATTTTGGAATTTGACATAGGCAAATGATTGTGCCAGTAATCATCTCAAACAGGGAATGGAGGACAGGGCAAATAGCACTTGAGTTCAGCAGGTCGGTCCCATTCACTACATTATGGGAGTTACAATTGACTCTGGCTCTATCCACACAGCATGGTAAGACATCACAGAGCAGCTGTTTGAATGTGCAGAACAGGAGGAGGTCTGAAGATATTACTGTTTGCCTTTTTTTTGTTTTTGAAAACCACTGTTATTTCTCTTGCTCTTGAACAGTACAGCAGGTTTGTGGTCAGCCCTCTTCTGGGGGTGGGGTGGTGGGGGGTCTGTCAGAAACCATTAGGTTATGGTATGTTGATTTGGGGTTGCTTGGCCGCGCAGTCACTTATCCATATATTACGAAACAAGATGACTGCCTTGTCTACTCTGTGATGTCTCACGCTGGTGTCCCATGCCACTGTACAGAAACGGGGGATACAGCAACTGACAGCCTTACCCACAAAGTGACTGCATGTTTCTTATGTGTTTTGCCATTATAGAGGATAATGTTAATTGAGTTAATTGTTTGGAACTGACTTTTGTCTAGGGTTCCCCTAAAGTATTTATGCAAATGGGTGTCCCCATGCTTTTATACTGAGCCTCCATCCTTTGGCAACACTCCTATACTTACACCCATGTTTAAAGCACAGCCCTGGTCCACAAGATTGTTAAATCACAACTCTGGGGGACCCATAGAGGAAAGCAGTAAAGGAGAGGCAAACTAGAACCATAAAGAAAAATACAAAATGAGAAAGAAAAGTAAATGGACTCAGATAAAAAATGGGGAGAAAAATGAAAGATCAGAGAAGAGGACAGTATGAATAATGCCTGTGTTATTTGACAAATGCACCCATTCTTTCAAAATTTTCTAGGGGAAATACTGCTTTCGCTCCTCTATCGGTTTACAGGAGGATCAACTTTTCTATTAGATTATGCACCAAAGTGGAAGATGGCTCATGGGAAAGAGGACTACCCTGATATTCTGACTGCTTCATTTACAGTGGCTGCAGGTTCAGTGGGGCTTCTAATCTTAAAACACAAACTGCTACAGGTAACAAGTAAAGCTCAAAGTTAGTTAGTTCATGAAGGGTCCTATCTGCAATGGAAGGGTAAATATGAGGTGCTGTCTCAGAAACTGCCACACCCAGGATCTGAGCCCCAGGGTGCTGGAACTGCAGTTCTTGATTGCAGGGAAAGGGTTTTGCCCAATCACTAACCTAAGATTCAGGAGAGATGTGAGGAAGCGCTTCTTCACAGAAAAAGTGGTGGATTTCTGGAATAGCCTTGCAATGGAGGTGGTGGGGGTGAAAACAGTGATGGGGTTCAAGAATGCATGGGCTAAGCAAAAGGGAATCATAGTGGAAAGGAAGTAGGGGAGAGAGAAAGAGGTGTAGATCAGGTATAGTCTGCAGTAATAGTGTAGGTAAGGAGGAATGGGCAGACTGGATGGGCCAAGGGGGTCCTTATCTGCCATCAAATTCTATGTTTCTGAGAAGCCTCAGAAAGAGACAGGCTTATGTGCACAACATCTCAGCGAACACATGCCTTCAGCTTGAGTTCCCAACCACAGAGTGTATTAAGGGAACAAGTACAAAACTGGATAATGATCAGTTTACTTCAGCACAATGTTTTAAGATATGTTAAACAGTGATATGTATACTAATGTACTGTACAAGGAGCGAGACCTCAGGTGTGGTCTACCCCATACCCTAATGTGCAATTTTGGCTGATTCAAAGCATGGTGACTAGTGTCATGCCTGAAGAGAAGCAAGCGAGTGAGATATCCCCTATTCTGCATAAAACCCATAAGACAGTTATAAGGCAGAGGGTAAACATGACTGTGAAGTGCTGTATTTATGCTCAGAATTTATTAGTCTGTTATTTTTCATGTTAAAACTTGATTGACAGGGGGAGTGAGCAAGCTAGGGAACAAAATGGACACTTAAGTCCAGAGCTCTGCACCCATCCATTAATATTTGCTCCATCCTCGCTTATATTTTTTTACCACTGCCTCTATATTTATTGTCTAAATGTCCAGAATGGCATATAATACTAAATCTGCTAAAAAAACAGGAGCAGCTTTCTTTTAAAGCAGCGGTTGAAACAACTGTGTAATCGGGTCCTGACCGACCAGTAACTCGAGCCACGGGCAAATCAATGATGGAGGCAACGTCTTAAGCTGAGTCGCAAGCTGTACATCTATCATCGAGCTCAGGCCCAATGATGGAAGCTTTAATCTCTGACCTAAGCGAGATTTGCAGACAGAGAGGTAGGTGGGTTTTACTAACCTTAATGCTCAGCATACTCAAATACAGCAGTCGTTTAACACTATGGGGGAAAAAAGTGACAACCATAAAAGCAGACTTAATGAGTTGAAGGAGCAGGTGAGCGCTGAGGAAGATGCCACAAATAAATCAGACCCGCAATTACGGCAAGCTCTCAGGGAGATAAAACAATTAAAATCCATTTTAGATCATCATGAAAATAGAGAGCGCCGCTGCCATGTGTGGCTAGTGGGGCTCCCCAAGGGTATTGAAGGTCGAGACTGTGCTGCATATCTGCAAAAGTGGTTGGTGTAGACACTGCCTTTACCAGAGGGCATAACATTTTAAATTCAGAGGCACATAGGTCCCCAAGCAACCGGCCTGGGCCTAACGACAGACCATGGCATGTCATCACTAAATTTCTGAGGTATCCAGATAGACAGCGAATATTAGCTGCCACCAGGAAAGTAGATTATATTTTAGTGGATAGAAGCAAAGTTAGTATTTTCCAGGATTATTCATGGTGCCTACAACAAGAATGTCAGGCCTTAGGAGAAGTAAAAAAAATGCCTTCATGTGCTAAAATGCCCCTTTTCATTAGTTTATCCTGCCTGACTAGTTATTAGGGCTCCGAATAAGTCAGTCAAAACATTCGCCGTCCCCGTACTGGCACTACATTATGTGGAAGCAGAACTTGAAAAGCAAGCCCCGAAGTCTGCAGATTCCCCTCACTGAGTAACTACCTGAATTAGATAAATGCATTGAAGGTACTGTTTTGCTTTTTTGGAAGCTACTAGGCCCGCTGGGGAGGAGGGAGTCTCCCAGGTCCATAATGTGTTTTGCCCAGCCTATTAGGGCTGGGCTAGGCGCCTCCCCCCCTCTAACCTGCCGCAATTTGCGGGTGAGCTGGGCGGGGGCTTCAGACAGTGTTTTTTTTTTAGTGGACTGTATGTATCTAACTGAGAGCAGACTTTGTGATCACTTTGGTTACGATTAATGGATATTTGATGGGAGTGTCTTATTTGTAGTGCCCAAAGAAGCACCTTCAGGATGAAGCTAGCGTTCTGCTGATTAACCTTCTTGGAAAGACAGTATTGATTGCATTTTGAACATGGAGGCGGATCTTGATGAGAAGGATGGCTAATTTTTCGGCTGTATTTCTTCTGGACTGACTGATGTGCCTATTGGCAGAAACTTGCAGGATGTTAATTTTGTGTGCTATTTCAATTGCTTCCCTTTCTAGAGACTCCTTACATTTTGTGTCTCTCTTATTTATCTTTGAATTGATCTGGATGGTTAATTTTCACAATATTTGGGTAGTGAACCGGACTGAAGCTTGCAGAGTTGTGAGGGATACTGCATTAGGGCAATGTTAATTTTCTTTCTTTTGTAGTTCAACTGGGGGTTAATTAAGTCAATTGTTCATTATTTTGTATAGTCAAGTGGGGAGGAATTATATGCATTGGAGGGGCAGTGTGGTGTGATCACCTACGCAGGGTTGGGAATAATACCTGGGGAATTGTGTGATCTTTATTGAGACAGTTCAGACGGAACAAGAGGTTATATTAAAATATGGGGAAAGAGGCAACTACTGTGAAAGAAATGTGGGGGTGGAGGGCTGAGGTGGGGGGGTGCGGCCGAGCTTGGTCCTGGTGGGGGGAGGTCAGCTCGGGGCGGGCTCGGGTGGTCTGCATGGGTGGTTTACATTCTGAATAGGTTTGTTAGACAATGAGCCCTACAGGATGAGTTCTGCTGGACATCGCAGCACTGACTGGCAAAACTGCTGGTATGCATAGGAAGGAGGGGAGGAGACCTGGAGGAGTCATGATTCTGTGTGCTTCAGTTTGGAAGTCACCTCCCACCCAGGCCTGAGGGCTCTACTAATGGATATTTCTTAGGTGGATGCCGCTGCTGTACACGGCTGGAGGGCTGTGGGCAAACACAGTGCCTCCCCGCTGTGTCCCCTTTGATGGGGGGGAGTTACCAGCACTACATGGGGGCCTGTTTGCTTCTGTTTACCCCCCTAGCTTATTGGGTTTAGAGGAAGGGATCAAATGATTGGGATGCAAAATTAAATATGGGAAAATGGATGGGTGCCCTGGCTCCTCCACGTTCAGGATTAATTTTGGAGGAATTCTCTGCAGAGGATACCAAGTAGATGGGGAGGATGCGGTGGGGAGAGAAAGGTAAATTTCAAAGTTTTTGTGTGTTTCAGATGTTAACTGGGTGGGGGGGGGACACTCCTGACTATGTTTTGTTTAACTTGGAATGTGAGGAGAGGGGTTGAGGGGCAGAGACAGCGCTAGATAGGGCAAAAAGGGAAAAAGTTGCAGCTTGCCCAGAAATGACCCACTTTCCACAGGACAGTGGGTCCAAAGTGGTGCATCTGTCTCTAACAATAGCTGAAAGATGGAAAACTAAACAATGGAAAAGTATTTTCACTCGACAAATTTAAGCTTCTGTACTAGTGAAATTTCTACTTACGATTAGGTTTGGACCCAGTTGTTTCTCATTTTGACCCACATTTTTTACACCTATGGGTCTAATTTGACCCATGTTTTAAAACCCCTAGCGCTGTCACTGTTGAGGGGACATGGTTTATTTGTTTAATGGTTACTGCTCATTTTTGAAATGTTTTGTCTGAAGGTTTTACAATCTTTTCCATGCAGTGCTTGATAACCTATTTGGTGGAGAGATTACTGGGATCTCTTGGCTCTTTGCTATACTTTATACATTGGTTTTGATATGGGGAGTTTAAAGATTCTGTCTTGGAATGTCAACGGTCTTAAGACCGTAGTTACAAGAAAGAAAGAAAGTTTTCACATATTTTCGGAAGGTAAAGGGAGATGTGGCTCTGTCTCAAGAAACACATCAGACAGATAATGAAACGGCTAAGTTAGCCAGATCTTGGGGAGGTATATTGTTGTCCGCTGGGTTTTCTTTGAAAGCTATGGAAGTGGCAATCTGGTTTTGACCAGGATTGTGAGTGCAGATTAACACAACTATTAAAGACCAGCAAGGTTATTACACTATGGTAGACTCCCTGATAGAGGGTAGGAGGTTAACTTTTGTATCAGTTTATGTCCCAAATTTTGACTGCCCAGAATTTTTCCATAAACTAGCATTGATCCTGTCTCAGAATAGTGACTCCCTCTATGTGAGGGTGGATTTTAACATTCCTTGGGACCCTGGTTTGGACCACTCAAATCCCCAAATGCGCCAGCTGACTAAGGGAGCAGTGGCACTTCAGCAACTAGCTGGAGAACTTTCATTGATGGAGCTCTGGCATCATTTTCATTCAAAACAGAAAGTTTTTTTTTTATTCCTATGCTCATAAAATCTACACCAGGTTGGATTTGGCGCTTATATCCCCAGATCTATTAAAGAGCAGTATCTCAGCAGAATATGGCCCGCTGTGTATTTTGGACCACTCTCCCTTAGAGACTGAGCTCATTATGATGAGGGATACCCCTTTGAGAAAACAATGGAGAATGGACCCCATTTTATAGATGGAGGAGGAATATAGGCAATATATGGTTAAGGGATTGCAAGAGTTTTTTTGAGCACAATAAAGTAGGGGATACTTTGGCCATAACAACTTGGGAAGCTATGAAAGCTTATGTATGGGGCCTCACAATCTCTTATGCCACCAACAAACGTAAGCAGACACAACAGGCAGAAAGTAAACTGGAAGCTCAAATAAGGGGTTTGGAGGCCTGGGTTATGGGAGGTGACACATCTGTAGACAAGGTCCAATTAAAAAGACTTAAAGGTAGATGGCACCAAATGTCTTCTAGGAATATAGAAAGGCAGTTGCTGATTACTAAGGTGGGTAATCACTTTGACAGGGATAATGCTGGTAAGTGGTTGGCTAACCAAACAGAAACGGGCAGAGCGGCAGATACTAGAATTAGAAGGTATAGATGGGAAGATCACAGGGGACCAGAAAGTTATAAATTATGTCTTTCAGCAATTCTATCATACACTATAAACATCGAAGGTTCCTCAGGGAGCCAATCCAAATTCATTCCTACAAACTATAGTTTTGCCAGAGTTAGAGCCAGAAAAAGTGAGGGAATTGGAACACCCGATTATGATGGAGGAAATTTGGAATGCCATTTGCTCATCAAATACTGAGAAGGTGCCGGGACTGGACAGAATCTCGGTAGAATTCTATAAAATTTTCTGGCAGGAGATTAAACAAGTAATGTACCAGATGGTCCAAGAAATCTGGGGCCGGGAGACCCTGCCAGAATCCCAAACTGTGGCTACCATAATGGTATTACCTAAACCGGGAAAATACCCTTTAAGATGTATTTCATATCACCCTATATCCCTGTTAAATGCTGATTATAAAGTAGGGGCACAAATACTAGCAGCAAGGCTGGAGGGTGTCTCACCCCTTTCGGTCCACCTGGATCAAGGAGGTTTTGAAAAGGCCGCCAGGCTAAACATAATATCGGAAGAACTCTTAATATTATGTACAACTGGAAATCAGGGAGAGGGGGGAGGAAATTGAGGTCTTCTCACGCTAGATGCCGAGAAGGCCTTTGATCAAGTGGAATGGCCATTTATGTTTGCCACTTTGGCTAAGTATGGCATGGGGCCAAACATTTGAAAATGGATAAGCATCTTATATAAATTCCCCAGAGCCCAAATTCTCACTAATGATACTCTTTCACAGCCATTTAGACTCTATTGGGGAACCAGGCAGGGGTGCCCACTGTCCCCTTTGCTGTATGTTTTAACAAAAGAGGCCTTGGCTTAGGCGATATGAGCTCATCCGGATATTGGTGGATATGTACATAAAGCGAGGGAACATGTCATTTCTCCATTTGCTGACGATGACCTCCTTTTTATAGATGAACCTAAGAGGGCTTTACCCACACTTACAGCTATATTCAAAACATATGGTCCATTATCAGGCCATAAAATTAATTGGGCTAAATGTGAATGGCTCCCGATGGCTAATAAACGCTCGACCACACAAATAGGTGGGGTATCCATCTCCCCTGTTCCAGTACTTAAATATCTAGATATATACCTTCCAAGAAAACTATCTATGTTAGGGCCATTAAACTATAAAGCTCTTCTACAGAAGATTAAAGGCGACTGTGACAGATGGAGGTCTCTTCCCCTTACCTTGATAGAGAGAGTTAACCTGGTTAAGATGTGTGTCCTTCCACAGTGTCTTTATCTTTTCTAAACTCTCCCAAGTTACATACCAAAAAAATATACTAATGCATTAACTGGTTATATTACTACTCTGTTATGGAATAGGAAATGGACTAGAATTAAGCAAGAAATTCTGTGGCAGCCAGGAAGTAGGGGAGGGCTGGACTTACCTAATCTTAGACTCTATTACTTAGCCACCCAATTGGCCTTTTTGATTGATTTAATCATGGGGACCGCACAGAAGGGAGTATGGACAGAACTAGAGGAGGCAAGTTATGGGGCTCCTTTATCTACAGCATTGTTTGCTGCTTCCACCCAGAAAAAAAGTTGTCAAATATATTCTTAATCCTTTTTTACGTTCTGTAGTACAGGCTTGGTTAGCAGCACACCAGGGGCTAGGAGGTGTGAAGGTTTTTTCTGCAAATGCAGCTATTAAGTTTGCATTGTGGGAGGATTCCCAGATCCCTCCCCCAGTGTGTAGAGCTATGAAATATTGGGAAGCGAGGGGCGTGCACTTACTCTCTCACCTGTATTCCGGTGGTGTAATGAAGTCCTTCCAGGAGCTACTCAAAGAATTTTCTATTTTTCCAGCTCATTTCTTTGTGTACCTCCAGGTGAGGAGGAGATTGTGGGGCACTTTGGACATAGGAGATTCTCTCCCAGATCTTAGGTCATCCCCTTTAGAGGAAGTTTTACTAGACGAGGCAGGGAAGCCAAGGCCCAAGCCTATGGCGCGGATGTACAGATCTCTTTTGGGTGGTCTCTGAGACCCCTTAAGGGAGGTTAAATGGAGTTGGGAGAGAGACATAGCGCTGACTCTACTCACAACAGGGGATTGGGATGTCATTTTGAGGAAATGTATGGAGTGTTCAGTGAGCAACAGACTTAGCGCCATACATTATGTTACTTAGGTCTTACTTCACTCCAGTTCTTGTCCATAAGATTAGTAAAGAAAAGTCGGACCAGTGCCCAAAATGTAAATGTTCCATAGGCACCTTTATCCATTTGATTTGGGAATGTTACAAAATTCACCAACATTGGGGGGGAGTTATTACACCATGGAGTAGAACTCTGGGAGACACGAGAGACATGGATGTGACAAATGTGTTGCTTCAGTTGCCGAGTTCTTGAGGAGGGGGAGGAGACCATCCACTCTGGGACTTGGGAGCAGTAGTTGCTAAACAAACTTTAGTATTACAATGGGGATCAGATAAAGTACCCACAATATCTCAGTGGGTGACCTCCCTGCTTAACTGTATGAAACTGGAACATCTTCACTACAAAATAACCCATAAGGAAGCTAAATATGACTCTGTGTGGGGACCCCTGGAGATAGCTTTGTCTAAGGATTGGTTTCCGGCTTTCTAAATTGATGAGGGAGGTTTTTACTTTTGCTTCTGGGGGGCAGTGAGGAGGGGGGTTAGGAGATAGTGAGAATACTGCCTTTCTTATTTCATCACTTGTCCCTCCTCCCCTTTCCTTTAGTCATTATGGGAGTTTGTATCGTTGACATACCAAACAGACAATTCATAATGGTATATAGTTGTGTGATAATCTAGTCAAGATCAGTTTTATATATTAGGGGCTGAACATTATTTATGAAATTACTTGAGACTACTGCATCAAAGCTGTAATATATTCATATAAAAAAGCAGTGTTCATAATCTACCTTATAGTATTTTATTTGTAGTATAAGGGTCAGTGGAAATTAAAGTTGTAATAATAACCAGCCCTTTATCATGCAATGAGCCTAAAAGAAAATTCTATGTATGGTACTTATGTAAATTGTCTCTCAAAATCATTGTTCCCCCTGTTCTACTGTGTAAAGTGAAAGATGTCTTACACTGTCTGGAATGGAAAAAAAAAATGTTTTTTAAATAAAGTTTACAAAAAAAAAAGACTTGATTGATGATATGCTGGTACCTTAGGTTCAGGGATAAGACTACAGTACAGCAGCCTTGGAATCATGCAGTGTGTTACTTTTATGCCAAAATGGAAAGGGCAGTTTTGGGCTCAGGACATGACTGTTCTAGACAGGGCTCTGACCTGAAAAGAGGTCACACAAAGGGGAAGCTGTGGCTAGCACTAGACTGTTACATGTAGTATCCTAGAACATACATAGTTTAGGGCACCCCATTAAGTGCACAAAGGTCCTGTCAGTGCTGAAAAATAAAAAATGAGATACAGTGTTTCTCAAGGAAAGTCACATCATGGAAAAGGAGGCCCTGAAACTTAAGTAGGCATGGGTGGACAAAATATTCTACAGCACTTATAATAGCAAAATATGAGCTTTTGGGAGCTGGGATTCAATGCCAAAACATGTAAAGTTATGTGCCTGAGGGTGAAGAACCCGAGGACCAAATGCCAGCTGTGAGGTATGCAGGTTACTAGGTCAGAGGAGGAGAAGGACTTGGCATTGATCACCAAGAGTGACCTGAAGCTCTCAGCACACTGCAAGAAAGCAGCAGCCAAAGTGAATCGGATGTACTGTAGTCTTATCCCTGAACCTAAGGGACTCAAACAACTGGTACAACAACCCACAAGAGACAGGGCTATCCTAGATCTAGTACTGACTAACAGGGAAAGGATCACAGATCTCCAGGTAGAAGGTCACCTGGGGGCCAGTGACCATCACATGGTATAGTTCAATTTGGCCACTAGAACTAAATCATCCCACTCCAAGGCAAAAATATGGGACTTCAGAGGAGCAAACTTTGATGAGATGGCCAACAGAGTTAAGCTAGCCCTGGCAAAAAGAAATACAGGTGAGGGGGTACAGGCAAAGTGGGCAAGCATTAAAGATGCAATGCTTGAAGCAACATCCCATTGTGTTAGAGAGAAAAGAAAGTGCAAAAGAAGAAGGAAACCATTTTGGTTCTCAAAAACAGTAGCAGAAAAGGTCAGAGCCAAAAGGCTGGCCTTCAGGAAATATAAAAGAACGCAGCAGGATGAAGATAGGGAGGTATACCAAACTTCCCTAAGGGAAGCAGGGAAGGCAGTAAGGCAGGCGAAGGCCCAAAATGAGGAAACACTAGCACAAACAGTAAAAGAAGGTGACAAGACTTTCTATAGATACATTAGTGAAAGGAGAAAGTCCAGAGGAAGTACTGCTAAGATCAAAGGGGATAAGGGGGCATGTGAGGAGGAGGACCATGTAAAAGCATCTATCCTAAATAGATACTTCTGCTCAGTATTTACTGAAGAGAAGGTAGGGCAGAGCCCACAGCTCAGCACCATGGACACAGGGGGAAGGGAGGTGTGCACTAGTCCCTTCACAAAAGAAAGGGTCCTGCAAGAGCTTGATTAGCTCAGGGTGGACAAGGTAATGGGACCTGATGGCATACATCCCAGGGTACTAAAGGAGCTAAGGGTGGAACTAGCAGAACCATTATCAGAACTGTTTAGTGAGTCTCTGAGCACAGGAGAGGTCCCAGAAAACTGGAGAAGAGCTCATGTGATCCCGCTCCACAAGAGTGGTAGCAGGAAGGAGGCAGGGAACTACAGATCAATCAGTCTTACCTCAGCAGTGGGCAAGATTATGGAGGCACTCCTTAAGGAAAGGATAGTGCAACATCTGGAATCCATAGGAGCACAGGATTTCTTTGACTGGGTAATCAGGGTGGCGTACCAAGGGGGAGCAGTTGATGTCGCCTACCTTGACTTCAGCAAAGCTTTCAATATTGTTCCACATAGAAGATTGATTAATAAGCTGGGTAGGCTCAGGGTGGGTCAGAAGTTGGTTAACTGCATGGTAAACTGGTTGACGGGCAGAAAAAATAGAGTGGTGGTAAACGATATACAGTCAGAAGAGATGCATGTCACAAGTGGGGTACCTCAGGGATCAGTCCTGGGGCCAGTCCTCTTCAATATCTTCATCAGTGACATTGCAGAAGGACTGAAGGGTAAGGTTTGTCTGTTTGCAGATGACACCAAGATCTGCAACAGAGTAGATGATCCAGATGGGGTGAGCAGAATGAGAAAAGATCTGGATAAACTAGCAAAGTGATCGGAAGAGTGGCAACTGGAGTTTAATGCAAAGAAGTGTAAGATCATGTACATGGGGAAGAGAAACCCTGAAGCCACCTATAGGCTGGGAGGGGAGTTGCTGGCAGTCACAAGGGAAAAAAGAGACTTGGGCGTCATCATCACCGATGACCTGAAATCATCCAAGCAGACCACTAAAGCAGTAGGTAAGGCTAGATGGATGTTGGGGTGTATTAGTAGGGGTATCACAAGTCGGAAGATGGAGGTAATAATCCCTCTTTACAAGACACTGGTTAGGCCCCATCTGGAGTACTGCGTGCAGTACTGGAGGCCACACCTTCACAAGGATATTACCCAAATTGAGGCAGTCCAGAAAAGGGTAACCAAAATGGTGCACAGACTGCATCAAAAAACATATAAGGACAGGTAAACAGAGCTCAATATGTATACCCTAGAGCAAAGGAGGGAGAGAGGTGATATGATCGAAATATTCAAACACCTTAAGGGCATTAACAAAGTGACAGAGTCTAATATGTTTCAATATAAGAAAAATAGCAGGACAAGAGGACACAGCATGAGATTAGAGGGTGGCCGATTAAGGGGTAATGTGAGGAAGTTCTTTTTCACAGAAAGGGTTTTGGATGCATGGAACAGCCTACCTCAGGAAGTGGTGGATATGAATACAGTGCAGGGCTTCAAACAGGCATGGGATAGGCATAAGGGAGCAATAGTATGAATAGATAGGTCATTGACAAAGCAAAGGCTGATGGCACATTCATAAGGCAGAAAACGAAATGGGCAGACTGGATGGGCCTTGCGGTCCTTATCTGCAGTCAACGTCTACGTTTCTATGTTGGACTGTATAGCCTGGGGTATAACCAGTAGGAAAGTGGAGGTCATTCTGTCACTGTACAGAGCTCTAGTTCGGACACATCTCGAGTACAGTGTGCAGTACTGGTGCCCTTATCTAAGGAAAGACATCAACCTGCTGGAAACAGTCCAAAGAAGTGCAACCAAGGCGATCTAGAGACAGCAAGGCAGAACATATGAGGACAGACTCAGAGATCTCAACACGTACTTCCAAGAGGATAGCAGGGAGAAGGCTTACCTTAAAGGCGTCAACACAGTGAGCTCTGAGGGTCTCTTCAACCTTAGTAGGAAAAGGATCACTAGGGGGCACTGCTTCAAGTTGGTGTGGGGTAGGGGTTCAGGAGAGAATTGAGGAAGCACTTTTTCACTTAGGGGGTGGTGGCTATGTGGAATGAGTTGCTGGAGGAAGTAGTCTCCCTGAAGACTGTGGACTGCTTCAGGAGAAGCTGGGACCGAGTAAAGGGGAAAGCTGCATGTAGAAGGGGGTGTGGGGAGGAGAGGGAACATCAGTGGGGAGGGAGGAGTGGATAAAGGGGAGGGGACAAATTAATCGACAGACACCCCATATATCTCAGGCATCTCACAAACCAGATGGGGAGGGAAAATTATCAAACAATAATTTCTGACTCCAAAATACAAGGAAAAAAATTAGAGAATAATTTTCTCAACAGCTTTTTGCCCAGCCTTTGGAGACGTCAGGACATGGATTAATAAACCGTGGCACATCTTGACTACAATGGCAATAGAAGCAGAAACCTTCAAAAAGAGGCCACTAATAGTGGCCAAAAAGGGAGGAAATCAGAAGCACAGATTATCAAGATAAGATAAGATAAGATACCAGACACCAGAAGCATGTTTTTGGAAAATGCATCTCAAAATATAAAGGGTTCCTGTCCTTGTGGACCGTGTGCTCAGTGCAGCAACACTACCAGAGTGAAAATATCAGGAACCCATATCTAGAGGAGGATATAACTATAGAAAGTTTCATAACTTGCAACAATGATCATGTAATTTATTTAATAAAGTGCCCTTGTGATCTTGTATATGTGGACAAGACTAACAGAGAATTAAAAAACACACCTCAGAGCACAGGAGCACTATATGGGTAAAAAACAAAACATCCAATGTTGCCAGACATTTTACATAGATGGGACATAATACACCAAGCTTGAGATTCTTTTGTCTAGAAAAAGTAGATCCACCCCTTAGGGGTGGTGGCTGGGACAAAAAAGTCCTTTGAGGGAGGCATTCTGGATCCACAGATGAGGTGCAACAAACCCCAGATATGGAATCAACAAGGAACTTGATTGGGCAATGATTATGTGATGGAAATTGAAATGCATTGAACAAATAATGGGTGCATATATCTGAACTCACTAAATGTTCAACATAGACTTCTGGTGATGTCACAATCCTGAATGGCTGCCTGAAGTACTTGCTTCAGGCACTCCGCTGGTAAATTCTGTGCACACACCTACTCTGACTGACCTAGCTTACCTACAACCTTTTCTTGGCATGGCTATTTGATGGGGAGGATCTGGAAAAAAGAATCAGAACGCTACACATGTAGCTACAGCACCACCAATGAGATCAGGAAAACACCACCAGTTTACCCTCTGGGAACACAGCCTCCTTACCACATGGTGCTGCAGGCCCCACCATGCTGGAGGTTACTAATGACCATGTGCTGACAGAGCTGATGGCCTTCTGCACCGAGGTCTGGGACTCCCTGGTAGGAGTCAGGCAAGAAATAAGCACATTCAAGCAGGAGCAAAAAGACTTCCAGGACACGGCTACTGCTCTTACAGACAAAACAGACACTATTGCGGACCTACTACTGCAGCTCCACCATCGAGTGATTCAACTCGACTAAAAACAACAGAACTTTGAAGATCAACTTAGGAAGAAATATTTACGGATCTATGGGATCCCTGAAAGTGAGGAAGGGACACAAATTACTGCTTTTACTGAGAAGCTCCTTAGAGACACCCTGCAGCTACGAACAGATATTACCTTAGATTTAGAAAGAGTTCACCATGCCCTCAGACCGAAACCTGGCCCCGGAGAGTACCCTGGTTCAATAATAATGAAATTGTTGCGGTGTCAAGTTAAAGGACTGGTATTCCTAACAGCATGGTGGCAGAAAACTATAAAATATAAAGACTGCCACATCTATTTTGGCCATGATTTCACTCCTGCCATTCAGCAGCAATGTTGAACTTACTCTCCTTATCTGCACACCCTCAAGCAGGCAAGGATCTGCTTTCAGACCCTGTACCCAGCAAAACTTAGTGCTCTGTATCTGGAGGGTGAGATTTTGTATTATATCTCACATGAGGCTAAGGCGGACCTTGAAAGATGGGGTATAGTCATTCCTCCACCTCCTCACCCACCGCAGCCCCCTCGACCTCAACGAACTCGCTGACAGCCAATAATAATCATTATGAAATTAGTAGAAAGAATGCTGGCTCTTGATTGGCCAAGAACAGCTTTAAGCTGGGCCGTTATCCCAGCACAATGGCCCAGCTAAAAGTAAAATGTTTAAAAAAGGCATAAAATGTACTAAAAATGACCCATTTCATAATCGCAATAAGGCACTCCAGGGGGTGTGTTATGATGGGCTAACAGCCCTTCTCAGGTGGTGGAAGCACTCGACTACGCCTCGTGCTTCAACCCACCTGAGGTGGGCCGTTATCCCACCATAATACACACCCTGTCATGCCTTATTGCTTAATCAGTGCCTCCTTAGGGAGACTTCTTCAACTAACAGTGAGCAGAATGATAAATAAAGGCAAACCCAGGTGGCCCTTTAAACCATAAGTGACTTCCTCAAACAATTTGAGAGACCTGCCAGATAAGGCAGTATGTGGCAGTAGGAATCGGTTCCCAGCAATCCTCTGTTTACTGTTGTTTATAACTGGTTAATTTTCCATTGTTTCAATCTTTGCTGACTGTTAATTCTATTTTGAGGTAAGGAGGGGACTATGGAATTGGACTGGGAATTGCTCAAGTGGGGGTAGGGGGGTAGGGTTCGTATAGATGTTACCACTTTCTCTTATTTAGCAGTCAGGCCTGACCATTACTCCAGCTCTCCTCTATGATGTAAGACTCCCTTACTGGCTCCTGTCATGGGTGGTTCAACAGATTGGGGGAGGGGGGGTGTAGCCCTGGCCAGGAGCTCCTTTGAGTGGCTTGGCTCGGTGCATGCATCAGACCCTGGGTTGAACAGTTCACCTGGTTTTCCAAGCTCTTCGCTTCCGAATGACAAGGCTGCTTAGCACTGTGGGCTGTGATCTGGGGCCTCTTACTAAGGGCAGCCGGCCTTACTGCCCCTCACTGACTGCTCTCTGGAGGTGTGGAGTCCTTTTTAAACTCTGGGCCCTGTCAGCAACTGCAATAAGGAATTTAAGGATTGCTGGACACTGTTTAAGTATTACTTGGTGGCAGGGACTTCCTACCCCTAGGCAGTCAACTCTCGTTTCTCCAGTGCTGATAACCATCCCTCTTCTCCTGCTCACCCGGCCTGAGGCCCCCCTCCAAGACACACACAAACACACACACACGCACACGCACTCACACTCACATACACACACTCTCACACACACACACACACTTGATGGCCCTCAAAGACATTGCTTTACACTCTTGAAGCACAAAGTGAGGAAAGGCTCCCTCTTTCGCTTGGGGGCAACTACAATTGAGAATGAAATGCAACTGCTGAGTTAGTTCAAGATTGCCCACTAAATTATCCTGCCCCTCTTTCAAATGATTATTGGTTGTCTAACAGGCGGGACACTGAGTCAGAGATTTATGGAGTTGCTGGGGTCCAGGGACTATTAAACTGTTTCTCTCAGGAGACTCTGTGTTTTTGCTATGGACTATATTGAGGGACTTTATGGTTTTGTGGCCTTTATTGTTCTCCAGTAGTCAGTTATGCTTTGTTCATGCTGTTATTTCCTGCCTACAAGTCGATAGTCATGGTCCACCTGTAGTTCCAGCTTTACTGTGGGCTGTTGTTTTTACGTTACCTGCCTGGCATTTCCAGAGTAGCTATCCCAGAGATCAGGTGGACGCTTAGCCTGTCATGATGAATTGTGTTTTCCCATATTCCCATACAATACAAGTGGCCCTGTTCATAAACTGGCATTATAGACCCCCATTTTGGGGTATGAAGTTAAAGAGCTGCTTGGGCTTAATAGTAATTTTCAGATGCAGTCAGCTATCACTTCTTATATCTCAAGTATTTTTTCTTTTCTGTTTGTTAATTAGAAGATTTTCCATCTGGCAGTACTGGGGTGATGTGTGGAGCAGCACTCTGTCTGGATGGGGGAAGTCAGTTCTGTTCCTCCCACTACATCATCAGAAATGACACCAAACACCTTGAGGCACCACAATCTTTGAAGCCTGAGCAGTGACTCTCATAAACTACCAATCAAAATGCAGGACATAGTGACATCACTAGTAACCAGGAGCAGCAAGTCCCTGCTGCTTCATGTGAAAGTGAAACCTGGCAGTGGGAAATGGTGGTTCTCATTGGTTACTAGTGATGTCATAGTAAGCATGGTCTCCGTGTTGATGTAGTGGGAGGAACAGAACTGACTTTTTTATTTTCCAGAGTGCTGCTCTGCTCCACACATCACCCCAGTACTGCCACGTGGAAAATCTTCTAATTAGCAAACAGAAAAGTAAAAATACTTGAGATATAAGAAGTGATAGCTGACTGCATCTGAAAATTACAATTAATTGCAGTCAGTTTCCAGGCAGTACACTAGCTCTTTAATACTCCCAGAAATAACTGTTAGTTTTAATTGACATCAGCAGAGTCATTGGGGATTACCTGTAGTTACACTCACTGTCATTCCTATCAAGGCATCAGGTTCTTCAACCTGCCTAGTGGCCCACTTCCCCAACTATACCCCTATGGCTTTCCTGTACAGGGGGCCCACAACCTTTGTAGTGACTGACCACCATGTGAAGCGTTGCCATCAGCTCTGCTAGCAGTGTGTTTCTTGGCTCCTACCTTTGGAAGTCACATCTTTATACAACTACACTTAGTCTACTACTGTTTTCAGGGTGCCTTTGGTTCATGATACCCCAATGAATTGTTCACTCGTTACCAGGTGGACCACCCAGATGTTTGCCCTGTTGGTGCCCTTAATAGCTGCCCCTTCTCTAGTTAAGTTGGGTTTCTTAATGGTATCTTTACTGTTGTGGTTTGATACAGGAGGTTATTTTGTTATCAACAGGGCTCTGCAGGAGTCCCAGGTGGGTGTTACGACTCTATGCAATGTTTGTGCATATCAGTGCCAGCAGTGGGTGCACTGATTTTAGCTCGGCCCACCTCCAGGCAGTTGGATCCATTCGCTTTTTTTTTTACTTTATATTTATTATTTTCAATAAAACATGAAAACACATCGCAGCCTCATACAGGGCAATAGTACAATAATGAGCATAACAACCACTCCTGGGAGAAAAGCTGATATACAAGTATGAAATCCATGTAATCTTGCACAGTAGGAGTAGGGAGAACCAAAATAAAATATAGTAGCAAAGGTGTCCATTATGTTAGCTACCTCAGTGGCTGTGGTATACTCCCAGAAGAAGAATTTACTAAACTATCAGACACGATCCTAGATTGCTGTTAACCATAAAACAGAGTAATATAAAGGTTTCTGAGCTCCAGTCTGTTGGTTTTTTCTGGCATCCCATAGTCAAATTTAATATCAGTTCACTCCTCGGCACCTCAAGAATCAAGTTCTAATAAGCCGAACGCTGAATAAAGTAGATTTTTATTTTAAAACTCACTGGTAATCTCCCCCCCCCCCCACCAGCAAATGCAAAACCCAGAACAACTTCATAATTTGAGTAAACCGCTTACTTAGAGAGCTATATCAGAAGAGAAATAGAGTTTAAACAGCTGCTACTTACAACAGATAGGGAACCCTTACATCAAACCTAGGCAATTGGAAATGTACAGGGACAAAGTTCAAATTGGCGGGACACTGCCAGAAAACACGAGGCAAGACAACCAACTCTTGCAGTATTTAATGTGTCCAAAAAATGCCCCGTTTACATTCAAAGCCCCGGATTTCTACCACAAAGAGTTATGTTAGAAAGAGCTCTCCTCCAAACAGGGGGAGAGAACAGTTGAAAGAAAATAAAGGGTTCCCAACAGCAACAGTCATTCACCAAATCGAGTGGAAGTAGATTCCAATTCAGTCTTCAGAGGAATTGGATCCTTCAGCAGTGCCCTCCAAGGTTGTCCTTGCAGCAAATTTCTGCTCCATTTTCTCTAACCACCAACCCACATCTTCTGGGTCGGTGAACTGCCATGATTTTCCACCGTAGCTAATCCTCAACCTCACTGGCAGGAGAAAGGAATGTACAACTCCGAAGGCCCAGAGGCGCTGACGAACTGCATAAAATTTTTTCCTCTGGGCCCGAGTTTGAAAGGACAAATCTGGATAAAGCCTGACATCTGACTCGCTGATCGTGAATGGATATATGGCACAGGCATTTGAAATAAGCTGATCTCTGACCTTCAGTCTTGAAGTGCGAACCAGAATCATTCATGGTTGACTTGGAGCAGCAGGTCGTACTCGAGTGTTGACTCGGTATGCTTGCTTCAGTTGTTACCAGTCAAAGCCCTCTGGTAGTTGAACAGCCCCATGGAGCCAATGCTTAAGGAAGGTGAGCAAGTCATTTCCCTTGACTCCTTCGGGAACCCCGACAACACGTATGTTCCCCATTCTAACTTCACTCTCAAGTGCTTCAAAATGCTCTGTGAGCTGAGTATTCTCCTCAGTTAAATTGGTTACAGCAGCCTGGGTCATTGTGGTCCACTTCTCTGTATCTGCAACTGTCCAAACCAGTCCTTGAATGGCCACATCATGAGACTCCAGTTTGCTGAGAGTCTTCTCCATTTTTGCATCCATCATTCTGACAGAGCAGACAAAGTATCTGGGATCTCACCTCCTGTGACACTCGTAGCATCTTTGGCCTTGCTGGGACCTGGAGTTGGAGGTTTCTGAGCTCCAGTCTGCTGGTTTTTCTGGCATCCTATAGTCAAATTTAATATCAGTTCACTCCTCGGCACCTTAAGAATCAAGTTCTATTAAGCGGAAGGCTGAATAAAGTAGATTTTTATTTTAAAAGTCCAAGTTTTGCACAGCTGAAGTACAGAGCTAGCATGAATCATGTCCTTCCATTGAAGCTGGCTCTCTAGCACCGCCCGGGTCCCTTAGCTTTGTCCCCCTCAAATGCTGTGCTGGGGGGGAGCAGAGGCCCAACTCTTGAGGTGGTTGAAGCTATGATACATAGAAACATAGAAACATAGAATTTGACGGCAGATAAGGACTGCTTGGCCCACCCAGTCTGCCCATTTCCCTACCTAATGGATAAGCTGCAGATCCTAGTTAACCAGCAACCTACTTCTTTCTGCCCCCACCCCCTAGAATTGCCTTATGGCTGTCCCATGCATGCTTGAATTCAACCACTGTTTTTGACTCCACAACCTCCTCCGTTCCATGCATCCACAACCCTCTCTGTGAAAAAATACTTCCTTAAATTACCTCTGAGCCGCCCCCCCCCCCATTCGACAGTCTTG
This sequence comes from Neoceratodus forsteri, assembly GCA_016271365.2. NCBI lineage: Eukaryota > Metazoa > Chordata > Ceratodontiformes > Ceratodontidae > Neoceratodus > Neoceratodus forsteri. The sequence goes on from CM028134.1 coordinate 688,343,939, forward strand.
GTTTCCTACACTCTGTCTTGATTTTGCTACTCATCCATGATGGACACCCCTACTAAAATCTTATCCTGGACTATTAATGGGTTGAATAACTCAGTTAAGTGCAGCAAAATTGTCCAGCTGTTGAAAAAAGATTGCCCTGACCTCCTATACCTTCAAGAGACTCATTTAACTGCTGTGGAACATGCTAAACTGGCGGGGGGGGGGGGCGCTTGTGAGATCTGTGCTTCCTCTTATCCCTCTGGGAAGTGGAGAAGTACTGTTGTAATAATTCCCATACCCACAAGATTCATTTACGCTAAAAGTTACATGGACCCACAGGACCAGTATGTTATCTTGAAAGGACAACTTTTTTTTAATTTAGCTTTTTTCCCGCGGGTCGGCAACAGCAGACTTGTTCAGCCCTGTCACTGTCTGCCCCATCTGGCACTCACCCCCTTGACTCACCTTGCTCTGTGTATTCCCCCATGGATTGCTCCCCATGGTGGGGGCAGGAAGGTGAGGGCCATCCTCCCCCCACCTGGTGACTCTCATCCAGAACTGGGGGCAGTGCTCAGGTGGCATTGCAGGAATGGGGGCTGGCAGGCAGGGCTTCATTAAGCCAGCGACTTCCCATTTTCCATTTTCGCCCTTCCTCCCCTTGCCACATGCTAGGGAGCTGTGGCCCCTCCTTACTATGTCACTTGTACTCTGGTGCTACCACCCGGCCTCCACCAGGTGCAGCGAAAGAGCGAGATGGCATCTCTCCCCACCACGGGACAGGAGAGCAGTCCATCGGACACTCAATCATCTCCCTCCTGGCCGACTCCCCAGTGCCCCAGGCTTGTTCCTGAACTTAGGTCACCGGTGTGGGAACAGATAAGGTGCACAAGACACCTCAGCCCTCTGTGCCACTGGGCCAACTTTGATGGGACAACTTTTTGAGACCCTTGCTAATGTACACTTCCCTCCGAACACTTCTAAGCTAATCTTTCAGACCTTTTATAATACACTCCTGGATATGCTGGAGGGTCAGTTACTTGTAGGGATCAAATTTATTTTAACTTTCTCCCAAGACCTAGGTGCCGCTCAGCCCTCAAAATATCGGGGGTCTGCTGTACAAAAATATCTTACCCATACCCTGCAACATTTGGGACTTGTAGTTGTCTGGCAATATTTGTTCCCCTCAGATAAGAAATATACACACTACTTCCCCAGTCATAATTTATACGCCAGACTAAATTATTTTGTGACGACATGGGAACACTTTCACACTGTCCAGGACATTTCTTATGGCCCCAGAATTTTGTCCAACCATAACTGGGTTCTCCTCAAAGTTAACTTAGGTCAATGTAAAAAAACACTTCTTGGCACCTGAATCTTTCTCTTCTTAGAGATGAGACATTCAAAACCCAGCTAGTCGATTCACTGCAAACTACTCTGCACACTAATGATACATGGGATGTCACAGACTCTATATTGTGGAACATTGTAAAGACGGTCACCCGAGGTGTGATTATCTGATATGCCTCAAGCATGAAGCAGGCCAGATAAAACTGTCTTTCTGAGCTGACAACTAAATTATCTACCTGTCATTGAGGCACAGGTCAGGAAGCACAGGAAAACCAGGAGCAGTTTCAAAATTCGCAAATGGTGTTTTATTTTTCTCAATAACAGCATAATAAAAAATAAAAAGTATTCAGTATAACTATTTACAAAGGCAGCACAAACAGAGAAAAGTAAGTCCTTCTTCTGAGGGTATCTCTTAATTCCAAGTTTCAATCTCTCAATCTCTTCATCTCTCTAGCAAAAGCATTGTTGCTCTTTTTTATAAGTCTTTGTCTGGGAACTCGTTAAGAGAGCCTGCTTCTCACAGAATGTTCTTGTCAGTTTCATTCCTTGCAGGTGCAGCAAAACAGTACATAGTGTCCCAAAACTGACCTCTTGTTGACAGCTCTGCAAAGGACTTAAAAACAGCATCTCTGATTAACCCTTTGAGTTCCAAATAGCTTTTTTGTAATCATTTCAACAGCATAACTATATACAGTTTTAAACAAAGGGATCCCGGTATCAGTGACATTTCCACATAAAGATTCACATATATTTTTATACCTGCAGATATGCAAGTGGGAAGAAAAGACAGAAATAGCAAGGGACAGCAGAGAGATAGCGAGAGATGGAGAACTGTGAAATTGTCAGAGTGATCAGTTCCTAGGTCTCACTAGAAAATTTGGTTACGCAACCAGACAGAGAAGAGACAGAAGAGGAGTGGAAAGAACAGATCCTTGCATTTAAACTCTTTCTGCATAACAAATGGGGCAGGGACTTATTCAACCCTGTCACACTGTCCTGCAGTTTCTTTTGCTCTCATGATTCATGCATAGCAGCTCAGATTCTGGAGGTTCAGACTGTGATTCAGAAATGTTTGCAGGAAAAGGTGGAATTTCCCCTTATGTGTCTCAGGCAGCTGTATTATGAGGGGGCCCACCACCTAGTCTGCTGCTTTAGTTGCTCAGATGTCCATCCTCTGGCAAACTGATACACTGCAGAGGCAAAAATCATGCAAACTATGTGTGGTTACTATAAGGCTCTCTACTCAGAGGCTCACCCTTCCCCCCTGCAGCAGACCATGCTTATTTAGCTCAGCTGCGCTGCCCTCACTCACTGAAATTCAGCAACAACTGCGGAGACACATTACTTTGGAAGAAATTCAAAGGGTAGTCGAGGAGGCAGAAACACTGAAATGTCCTGGCCCAGATGGCTATCCAGTAAAATTTTCTAAAACTTTCTCAGATACTCTCCACCTTATTCTGCTCCAAATATTCCATGCAGTTCAGGAAGGAGAGCTGCCTCCCCGACTTGGAAAGCTGCTACTCTGTCAGCCATATTAAGACCTGGCAAGGATCCCAGCTCTCCCTCTTCATACCATAGAATTTCCATGCTTAACATGGGCTACAAGATCTACATAGGCATCTGGGTACAGAGGCTGGAATCACTTTTCCCTCATCTTATTCATCCTGACCAATCTAGATTTATCTGAAGAAGACAAACTATGGACGATGTGCCTTATGCACAAAAGGGCATAAAGTACACGCCAAAGGCATGTACCATGCCCACGCAGCTCAGCACCCATGGACAGGTGCACACTAGCTGGTATTCACTATCACCAGCCAGCTGTCCATGGCCCCACCTTGGCATGTAGCCATGCCTTGCTGAGTCAGGGCGATGCAAGGGATGGAGTGCAGGACCCAGACAGGCATCCAGTCAGATTCCTGACCTGGGTCCCAGAGTGGACCCCTTATGCACCTATCAAGCACTGCAGCCACCATGGGCGTACATGCCTATTGCGCATACTTCCCGCCCCTGTAGTGCATTTGCCATATCTCTGGACGACATTTGGTTGGTGAAAATGACAAGTGTCAAGTGGTCCCCCAACCCCGATCACCTTGTAATATACTGTCCTTCCTCCCTGTTCATCTAGCACGACCTCACTCGACAATAGGTCGTTCTAATACCTGCTTCTCTTCCTATCCTCGAGCTGATGAGCACAGCCCTCCGCTTCACCATGGCCAGTCACTGACTGAGATGTCAAGAGCATGTAATGTAACAGCTGATTGTGCAGTGTGTGTCCATTGACATCTCAGTCAGCAGCTGGCCATGGTGGAGAACAGAAGGCTGTGGCAGTCGCCGGCTTGGTGATAGGAAGGGAGGGGAGCAGGGTGGTGGGTTGATACCTGTCAGGGTGGGGAAGTGGGGGGTCCGCTAACCACCAGTGAAGGATAGACAGTACAATACAAGGGGATCGGGGATGGGGGGAGAAATCACTTGGATGCCTGTGGGAATGCTCCTGTACAGGACAATCCTGGTAGCTGTGGTGGTCATGGTGCGTGGGTTTTCATGGGTTGGGCATGTATACACCCCAGTGCGTGGCACTCCATGTGATTCTGCAGCTTTGTGAATCATGCGGAGTGCAGGTACGCCCCTGATACACCACATGGCCGGCCTGTGGCACATAACTGCCCGCACGGCCGGGGGTTCCAGTGTGCATCTGGCTTGTGCACAGAGTGATGAATGTAGCCAGCGATCCGTGGGACCCCCACTGTGCGGCATTCACGTGTAGGGTTGCCTATGCACCCGAAATACATGGCACGTAGGCATAGTGAATAGGACCCAATATCTGTAGGACATTTCATGTCCTATATTATATCCTGCAGTGCTCTATCCCTTTGGCTCTTCTCAGCTTAGATGTTGAGAAGGCCTTTGACAGGGTCTCGTGGACTTTCTTGAGGGAGACAGTGCTGACCTTTGGCTTCCTTTCCTCGATGACAACTTGGCTTTGAAATCTCTATGTTGATCCCCAAGCCTATATAAAGGTTAATGGCTCTTGCAGTTCACCAATACACATTCAAAGAGGAACTAGACAGGGATGCCCCTTCTTTCCTTTGTTATTTGCTCTATAAATAGAGCTGCTGGTTGCTGCTATAATACAGAATTTGGGGATTGAGGGGGTACTCTTTGGGAGGGGGGACCAAATATAAAATAAACCTTATGCCGATGATGTGGTGCTTATCTTGTCCCCAGAACTTTCAGTTCTAGAGACCTGGCAGGAGTTGCAGTTTTTTGGGGAGGTATCAGGTTTTCATTTACATATCTAAAAGACAGATTTACTCTGGTTCTGTTTCTTCCCCTCTAGCTTACTAAAACAGTGCTTCTCTTTTAAAGACCATGATTAAATACTTAGGGGTTAATATCCCACAAAACCTGGAAAATACAGAATGTTTAAATTATGAGCCCCTCATACAGCAAATTACTTTGGACCTCACAAGGTGGCAGTCCCTCCCCCTTACCTTTTTCCATAAAATAGATACAGTCCAGATAATTGCATTACCTTAGGTGCTTTATCTTTTCCAAACCTTCCCAGTTAATCTTTCCTCATAGCAGCTGGGAAAAACTTTTATCTGGGGAGGCAAGCACCCACGAATTAGACTGACCACTCTACAGCTCCACAGGGATCGTGGCAGGGGAAATTTACCAAATTTCTGTATATATGCCCAAGTAGCGCAACTCTTCATAGTCTGTGATTGGATCACTCCAGCATATGTGTCACCATGAAAACTATTGAATTCCACCTAAATGATCTGTTTGATTTTGCCCACTACATCTTTGCTTACCCCTCACTGGTTAATTTTGCCTTTCTGATTTCACTACATACACAGCAGTTACTGTGACTCAGTGGAGCAGATTTGTTAAGATTCTGGCTGACTCTCTGCTGCTATGGTACTGCATGCTGCTAGCTGAAAATAGTGAATTTACTCATTTGCAGCTGGACATGGCTTTTAAAAGATGGTGGCAATTAGGCCCCCATCATGTATTTCAATTTTTAAAAGAACAAGACCTACTCCCTTTTGAACAATTACAAAATGTGTATGGCTTGACAGGCAAAAAGCATTTTAGATAGTTACAACACTGTTCGTACCTTCTACCTAAATCACAATGCTCTCTGAGACTTCCCAACCCCTGTCCACTTCTTCTTGGCATACTTGTGGGACTCTTATGAGGGTACAGTTGGCACCAGTTTTATGGGACTGATTAGGTCCTGTGACGTCACAAAATCAATCACCTCACTTCCCACCCCCATTCCTGTGCTCCACTGTGGTTCAACCCTTCCCCCTTCACCCCCCCTCCCCACCTGGTTCCTTCTAGCCAAAACTGCCTGCCTTGCACTCATTTGTCCTTCCCCTGAAGCAGATTTTTGCAGCACTACTCATACTTCCACTTCAAGCCAGAGAACCTAGTCCCTAGTATACACTGCTCCTGGCATCTGCAGCTGATTTACCTCCCCTCGTCTGTCCTTGAAAACATTTTGTAGCAATCTGTTACACTGTCTCGTCCCAAGGGTCCACCTTTCCCCAGTTTTAACAGCTGAACGACCCTCCTTCCCTAGTGTGCACATCAATCCAGTACCCCCAGTGAATCACCTCACACTACCTCTGCTCACATCCCTTCACCCCTCTGTTCTCTCCCGTTTGGCTTTCTTGCCTTCGCCCTCACTCACACCTTCATTTCCCCCATCTCGTATTCATGCACCATCGTCTCACTCACTCCCTCAACTTCCTCCTTCCCCATTCATGTACCGTTGCCTCCCCTCCTCCTCTTACTCTGCTACCTCCCTGTCTTCCCCGACACCCTTATCCCTCCCTCCTCCTACCACTGGAGGCAGCCCATCCCCTCACACCGCATCTGTCATGCCCCTCCCGTTTATTCCTTCCCTCCTCGGTCACCAGCTCCCCCCCACAAAAAAAACTCACGTCCACCTCACTCTTCTTCCCTTTCCTCCTCCTGACCTCTTGCCCTCCCCCTCCTCTCTCAACCCTGAACTCATATTCAGACTCCACATCTCCTACATGCCCACTCCCAAATTCAAGTCACCCCAACTGATTAAAGTTACATAAAGTTTCAAGCAAGCTCTTTTTTCTCTACCTACTCCTCCTCCTTGCTAGTGATAACCAACCTAACCCCAGCCCCACCCCTCATGCCTCCCCTCTCCCCAAAGACCTTATACTATATCACCCAAATGCCAGGAGCCTTCTTGGGAAAATCAACCTGCTCGGAATCTGGGTGTCCCAACACTTCCCTGCCATCCTCTGCATTACTGAATCATGGCTCTTGCCCAGAACCCCTGACTCCAGCTCTCCATATCCAAGTACCACCCTTCACCAGCAGGACTACACCAAGCATGGTGGCGGTGTAGTCCTCTACACCCAGCAAAACCTACTCTGCTCATGAGCTCTCCTTATTCAATTAAAACTCCCCTCCTCCCTTCCCATCTTCATTAGGGATCTTTACGCCTGCCCCAGAATCTCCCTTCCTCCATTATTGACACAATCTCCTCCATTACTACCCTTGCCTCCTCTGGTGAACTCTTCTTACTCTGGGACTTCAATTTGAACTGGGTCTCCCCTGATCTTAAGTCCACTATTCAACAAATCGAATCTCTAAACCTCCACCAACTCATTAGTGAACCCACCAGGCCAAATCCACATTCCCATAACCATACCTTCCTGGACTGGGTCCTAGTCACACACCTTCCTTCACCAGATCATCTCTGCTGGTACACTAACCGACATTTTCAGTGTGGCAATTACATGACTTACTGTGTGCATAAACTGCATCTGCCCTGCTCCACCCCCCACCTACTATAGGGTTAGATTACTAAGTTCTCTAAATACTGCTGTCCTCCTCCATGACCTGGCCTCTTCTGACTGGCCCCTCTGCTACTGTGCAACAGACACTGACTCTGCCTTCTCCCTTTTCTGCCACTTCCTGACTAAAGTTTGGAACTCTCATGCCATGCCCCGTCGATGCAGTCATACACTTCCACCATCTTTACATTTCCAGTGATATCATCAAACTCTGCAAATCCCCTGACCGTGAATGGGCACAATATAAATTTTCCCAGTCCCTCTCTGACCTCTTTATCTATCGTTCACTAAGAAATTCCTGCACCAAAAACGATTCAAGCTGCCAAGGCATTATACTTCAGGGCCACCTTACAGTAAAACCAAAACTCCTTATAAATTCTGGTAGACCCTCTCATCCCTCCTGAACCCCTCATCTATATCCTCCCCCTCCTCTCTCCTCATTGACAAAAAGCTTATCTCTGACCCCCTTTCCATTGCCTCTTCTTTAAACACATTCTTCACCACCTGTGCTCTACCTACAAGCCCTGCACACACACGCCAACCCTCGCCCTCCCCTTTTTTATTTACTTATTTTTTTTTATTGAAATGTTTCACCAGGAAGGCACACTGAACAACAAGTTGGTCATCTCCTGGTGCAACCAGGGGGAGAGGGAACAGGGAGTATACAACAAAGAATACATAAGAGGCATTACACTTGGGTCATTTGATACAGTGGAATACACAATTTGCAACAATTACAGGGATACAGTAAAACAATATACAACAGAGAGTATAGCAAAACAAAATATTTGAACATTTAAAGTGCAAGTTTTTGTTTGTAAGTGCAACTAAATATTTAAATAATATTACATGCCTCACTAAGGACTGGAACGCTAGATAGAGAGAGATAGGTAAGAGGGTAGAGAGCCTAGCCAGTATTTAAAGATGGGTTTGGCACAGTGGGAGAGGTATCTGTTAGCAAGTGAAGGGAAAGATAGTGAATGAAAAAGGTCACAGTGGTGAGTTTGCACCGGAGAGTTCAGGGCAAGCGGCAGAAAAAGATGAAAAGAGGCTTCCAATCTGGATAAGGCGGATTTGGAAGCAGCACTATAGACTATGTTACAGTAGTCAAAGATGGGGAGAATCATCTTTTGGACAATTTTTCTGAAATCCAGATTGGAACGGGGTAAAGAAATTGGAGTCAGAGAGAAAGGTGGAAAGTTAGGTAAGAAATGGAAATTACATACCTACCGTAATTCTGATCTTTCTGTGTATCTTCACCATTCATCGCCATGGGGTACTTGGCGGGAGGTCATGACCCATAAGGAGCTTTTGGGGGGGGATGGGTGGGAATTCGGCCTTTCCTCCAGGCGCCCATCTCGAGACTGAGCAGCATGCGTGGCGCCTGGATTAGTTGGGCCATTAGGTGTTGAAGACTACCCACCCTCCTGCCAGTTCTGAGTCCCCGTAGAGGTTAGAAAATGGGCAGGAAGGGTGGGACAAGGAAGTCCAAGGGACAGACAAAGGAAAAGATATAAAACTAAAAGGAGAAATAAATGACTGAGAGGACAGAAGGAGTTCGAAGACTAAGGGGGATTGGGTAGGGGCCCCAATCTCTGGAAGTAGAAAGAAGGACGGAGGGTTAAGGTTTTAGAAGTAAGAAAAAATTGAGAGGGGGGGAAAGACAGCAGAAACATACCCTGTAATCTTGACCCGTCTCCAGTTTATATAGGAACTGCGAAGGAGTAGCCAAAGGGCTAACTGCCAGAATTGCAGGCACAGAATTACTGGCAAACTTCCATAAGCAGAATCGGCTATTCTGGAAGAAAAGACAGGAAAACAGGGATATCTCCCCCCCTCAAATGAGATTTTGGTGCAAGAAACCTAGTTTCTTAAATTAATTGAGGTTATGTCCACAGGACAAGGAAATCAAGGATTGACGGGAAGAAGGGGAGAAGGAAAGGAAAGGGGGCAACTTCCAACTTCCACCCCACTGGGGTGGAGCCGAAGCACTGAAGAAGGAGTGCCCCCACTTCTGACCACTCTACCCTAAAGAAACTATCCCCCATGTGCCTCAGTTTACCCCACCCGATTCACAGAAAGGAGGGGGCAAGAAGGGCACAGAGGGAGGCCCCAGGGGATGGAGGGGGGATTAGATGAATGGTGAAGATACACAGAAAGATCAGAATTACGGCAGGTACATAATTTCCATATCTTATCTGTGTCAATCTTCACCATTCATCACCTTTGGTGAGTACCATGGGCCCCGCAGGAGGTTTGAGGAACCCTAAGGGGCTGACTCCCTTAGCTCTCAGTGGGTGACACACTAAGAGGGAGAACCTTCATGGGCCTGGAGAGGCCTCAGAGTGGGGAGAGTGAGATGGGGACCCCCGGAGGAGGTAGGAAGTTGCCCCGACAGACGCTACCTTGCCCTATGGGAGAAAAGATAGGTTCTCTGGTGGGCTGAGTTAATCACCCTACGCTGGGCCAAGGGTGACAACTGGGAAAGACAGAGCTGTGCCATCCGCCTAGTGCAGATCGCTGTCCTTACGACCCTGGTAGCTACCACATTGGCATCATACGATGCCCTTGCTTGGTGCCTTGCTAGCTAGGCCACGTGCACAGAGTGCAATGGCTTTTCTGGTTTGCTCCATGTCAGGCATCGAGGCTAGGAGCTGACCTAGCCTGGACCACAGCAACCTGTCTTAGGTGGCGTAGTGGGCCTGATGTGCTGCGATAAAGAGCAGCAACCGTGCTGATGGCCCTCCCCAGAAGTCAAATCCATGGAGTCTTGATCTGGGGCGGCTCACGGCCAGGGGCGCTGAAGCCGGTCAGGAGTGTCCAGTTGTGTCAACCCCGACTGGGGATGAGGCATGGAACCTGGAGACTTGGGGGGGGGCACAATACTGCTGACAGAGATCCCTAGGGGCTGGTACTCTGGAGAAGGGTCTCAGCCAGAAGCACAATGATGCCCCCCCGAAAGGAAGCAGGCCAGGGGGGCACCACAAGGGTGTCCACACTGAAATCACCCAGAAAGGCACGTGTCGATTGCTCCAAATCGTGTTGAGTGGGTGGGGTGATGCACAAGTCCTCCAACATCCTCATGAGGAATCGCTGATACTCAGCAAGATCAGCAGCTGGAGAGATGTGGACAGATGGTTCCTCTCCCCCAGAAGAGGGAGATGAAGATTTAGAGGACCTCGAAGGTTCAGAAGCTAGCGGCTCAGGGGGAGGTTGAAAAACCTGACTGTCCATAGCCCTAATGTAAGAGAGAAACTGAGCAGGCTGGGCTCTGAACTGCTCCCAGGAGAGAGGCCCACTAGGTGGGGGCTGAAACAACCACGGAATTTAAGAATGCATGGGATAGACATAAAGGAATTCTGGAGGTATGGGGTAAGGGGCAACAGACTTCTAGGAAAACATAAACTGAACTTAAAAGCTCAAATGGGCAGACTGGGTGGGCCATAGGCCCTTATCTGACGACACTGTCTATGTATCTATGTACCAAGAATGCCTGGGAGCGCAGGAGAATGTGGCAGAGGAATAGGGGCATAGCTAACAATGGAAATCGGCTGACTTCCGCCTGGGCTAGAGAGCACACCAGGAGCCCTAGGGAAGGAAGGAGCTCTGGAAAACTCCACAGCAGACATCTGATCAACCATACTGGAACTGCCTAGGCTGCACCCTGAAGAATCCCCCTTGTGAGGTGACCGGGGCCGTGTAGGTCCAAAAAGACAGTCCCCTACTTCCAAAGAATGGGGCCCTCTCGAGGAAACCGAAAGGGAAGGACAGAGATCCGCACTTTGGCTTCTCCCACAGCCTGGGAGGACTCCGGAAAAAGGCTGTCGTACAGACCCCATGCCCCTCGACCCCTCAGAATTCGGGAGCGCCCTCCTCGAGAGAGAGCCAGCCTAGGCAACTGGCAGCCCTGGTTGGCCCCTGAAGGGCCTATCCAGGGAGCAGCACCCTCCCCACCTGTGGCTTCTCCGATCAGCCCCAAAGTTGGGCGATCCAGGCACACCACCTGCGGCGGTACCACCGCTGAGGGGACAGAGAACCCTCCAAGGCCAGGTTGCAGGGCAATGGTGGCCTGCACCATTGCCTGCTGGTCAGAACCCCTGTAGTCACTGTCCGCTCCTCAGAGGGGAGCTGACTCTGACCTGTTGAGGACACTACCAAGGTGTCCACATCAGCAGCCAGCTCCAAGAAGCCAGACTGCGTGTCCGACCCAGAGTCCAACTCCTCCTCCTCCGAAGAGGCGGAGATCGAAGTCCTGTGCCAGACAGTGCATGGACCACCACTGCTATCCCTACTGAATAGGGCAACAGACCCAGAGACCGCACCTGAGTCAATGCCTGTGCCCCCCTCCACACCGCGAACGGTGCCAGAAGAGGACATGGCTCCAACAAGGGCAGCAGTCTCAGAGCCGAAGCCTGTCATGGCGCCAACCTGCCCCATGGCACCATGAGTGGCGCCGAGGACAGAGACGGTGCCGACAACAGCTCTGACCGCACTCTCAGCGCCGAGGCTGGAGACCCCCATGGCGCCGACCCACCCCATGGTGCCGCGAGTGGCGCCGAGGACAGAGACGGCACCGATGACGGCCCCGACAGTGCTCTTGGTGCCGCAGATGGCGCTGAGCTCTGAAACCCTATGGCGCCATGACCCTGTTCAGAGCCATGAATGGCTGCCGAACTGGACACAGCACCATGCTCAACCACAGCTCTGCAAACGGCGATGGGGCAAGAGACAGAGAGGGATGGTGCCATAGTGCCTCCCACAGCTCCGACAGCTGCATTGACACCGTGAACGACAGTGCCATCAGGGCCCACGGCACTGCGAACTGCGCTGAGGCCCAAGACGGCATTGAGGATGGCACTGACCCAGGTCTTCCGAGCCTCGGGTGCGACACCGGGGGGACAGACCGGGCCTCCTGCACTGCGGGAGGGGCCTCTGCCATGGCTAGGCTATAAGAGGTGGAGGCCCCCTCCTCCTCGGTCCTTATAGAACCGGGAGGGGAACTGCAGGAAAGGCTGAGAGAATGCGGCTTGGCCCGGCAGTGTCGCCCGACCCCGAAATCGGGCGGAGCTCGCCCATCATTACGCGCTTGTTCAATGACCCGCGGTCCATGGAGAAACAGGCGCTGCATGAGTCCATGTCGTGAATTGGGCCAAGACACGCTAGGCAACGGTCATGCTGGTTGGTGACGGAGTACTTACGGCCGCAAGGGCACCGTCACATGGGGGGCCATCCCATCTTGGAAGTCTTCTTGCCCTCTGACCTAGACATGACCTACGAGAAAGAAACACCAAACTAGACTCGACGTCGCAAAAACAAAATAAAATAATGGAACAATCTTACCAGGCGATGTCGAGTAGGCTAACAGAACTGGCAGGAGATAGGGAGCTGATGGACTGCAGCATGGAGTTGAAAAAGGGGTCGACACGGAGTCGAGAATTAAACTGCGTAGCAGGTAGGCCTCAAATCTTCGCTGCAAGCATCCCACGAGGTAACCTCGATGGCGGGAGACAAACTGGTAGGAGGGTGGAGTCGACAACACCTAATGGCCAACCCGCAAGCGCCACACAGTGCGTTGGCCTCAAGGGTGGTGCCAATGGTGCGTCGACTCCGCCCATCCAAAAAAAAAAATGCTCCCATGGGGTCATGACCTCTGGCCAAGTACCCAAAGGTGATGAATGGTGAAGATTGACACAGATAAGATCTAGATGTTCTTGTAGTTTAGTGAGGGTAGGGAGCAGAGAAATAGGGTGATAGTTCCCTGGGGAGGTGGAGTCACCACCCTTGGGGAGGGGAAGGATGACAGCATGTTTCCAGGATGTAGGGACCTCTGCAGTCTTGAAAGAGAGATTTCAAATTACTGATAGTGGGTACGCGATGGCGGGGGCAGAGAGAAATAGAAGCTTAGGGTCAAGTTCATCAGGACAGCTGCCTTAGAAGGGCTGATCAACAGCAGAGCATTAAGGGTGTCATCAGGCAAGACTGAGGAAAATGAGAAAGGAAAGTTGTCAGGGGATTGGTGGAGGGCACTTTTGTCACTTATGGGGGGATGCTAAACGTGAGTAGGAGGGGAGGGAAGCTAATAGGGCTGAAGCACACTATGTGAAGAAGAAAAAATTACTTACCATAGTAATCTTCTTTTTTCCCAGTGATGCTCAGATATTCATAACTTTATGCAGTAAGCCTGGAGGGTTGGACTGCCCGAAGAGATGGAACACATGCAAATGAGTAGAATTCTTTGCACGTGAGCATCTTTCAAATACTGCCTCTACCAACTGTAGTGTTCTAACATCTTCGGATTTGTGAGAAGCCTGGAAGTCAGGCATTAGGAGACTAATGTAACTTTAACATTTTATAAAAAGGAGGGGTTACTCCTAATTAAAGCATGGAATTTTAACAGAAAAAAACTCCAAAGGGAGGAGAATAATAACATTTGACCAAACCACATCAAATAAAACTTCAAAAGGAGAACACATTGAAAAAAACCCTGTTTTAGAATGATTAAAAGCAGAGAATATGCAACAAAACAACATGGCTTGGTGGCACCAGCATGCGGAGTGCAGAGGCTGAAGTTCTGGAAAGGGAGGAAGGGAGGGAAGTTATGAATATTTGAGCATCACTGGGAAGAAAGAAGATTACTATGGTAAGTAATTTTTTCTTCTAACCCCAGTAATTCTCAGGATATTCATAACTTTATGCAGACTACCAAGCAGTACCACTGGAGGTGGGCACAGAACTTATTTTGGAAACAGACTCTGCAGGACTGCTGTGCCAAACCTAGCATCACTTCTGGACAGAATGTCTAAGTTGTAATGCTTTGTAAAGGTGTGTACTGTTTTCCAGGTAGCTGCTTTGCAAATGTCCACCAAGGGAACCTCCCTGGCAGCTGCAAGGGTGGCAGCAGTCCCTCTTGTAGAATGCACCCTCAACCCGGTTGGAGGCTCTTTACCTGCTTTAGTGTAGCAGAATTGAATACACTGGACTATCCACTAGAAATTGATCTTTTCGAGGCTGCTTTACCCTTTCCTACATTCCCATATGTAAGGAAAAGTTGTTTTCTATCCTTTCTATGGTCTTTAGTGGCTGTCATGTAATAGCTGATGGCCCTTTTTACATCCAGACTATGGAGCCTTCTTTCACTAGAACTGGAATGGTCTGTGAAAAAGACAGGGAGAGTGACTGGTTCAGATGAAAGTCTGAAACCACTTTAGGAAGAAACTGTCTGTTTGTTTTGAGGACAACTTTATCTCTGTGAAATTAGATATAGTCTTGATCAATGCAGAGAGCCTGGAGCTTTCCAATTCTTGCAGAAGTAATAGCTACCAGAAAAACTGTTTTCCAAGTAACATATTTCAGATGGGCAGTAGCCATGGGCTCAAAAGGAGGGCCCATAAGCTTGACTATACACACGTTCAGATCCCAAGCAGGCACTGGTGCTCTGTGAGGTGGGTGCAAATGCATCAACCCCTTAAAAAATCTTTTAAAAATGTTGTCTGATGCTACTGACACCTTTGTCCCCGCAGAAAGGTAGGCAGATACTGCTGCTAGATGAACTTTTAGGGAACTGGGTTGCAAACCCTGTGAATGCAAATGAGTGAGATAGTCTAAGACAACTGAAACTCCAGCCTTATTTGGTATAAGGTTCATACTTGAACACCAGAGATAAAATCTCTTCCATTTGGAAGAATAAGTTTTCTTTGTAGAAGGTTTTCTATAACCTTTTAAAATATTTAAGACAGCTTCTGAAAGATTTAAATCTGCATACTCTAACTCCTCAAGAGCCATGATTTGAGATGAAGGGACTTGAGATTCGGGTACAACAATGTTCCCTGATTGGAGGTCAGGAGATTGTGCCTGAGAAGCAATTGTATTGCTTTGCTGACAGACATGGAGAGCAGAAGAGAGAGTACCATGGCTGCCTGGGCCAATCTGGAACTATCAAGATCAGAGATGCTGAGAGGGATTTTAGCTTCAGTAACACCCTAAAATCCAGAGGGAATGGGGGAAAGGCATACAGGTGCCTGCCTGACCAATCCAGAGTCAGGGCATCCAGAAGGACTGTGCCCTGTGCTGGAGGTCTGCAGCTATACTGAGGTAGCTGGTGGTTCTGGTGGGATGTGAACAAGTCTATCTCTGGAGTGCCCCACCTCCTGAAAATAACTTGGACTACCTGCTTGTTTAGAGTCCATTCGTGATGGGCCTGGTTGATGTGACTCAGTGCATCTGCCAAGGTATTGTCCTTTCCTGGCAAATGGATTGCCTGTGAGGATACCTTCAAAGAGTATGCCAGAGTCCAAATTTTCATGACCTCTGTGCAAAGGAGGCCTGATCTGGTGCCTCCCTGGTTGTTTATGTAATACATTGTAGTAGTATTGTCTGTTCTGATCTGTACCACCCTGCCCAATACCAGTGAAGAGAAAGCCTTTAGGGCTAGGAGCATTGCTCTGAGCTCCAGTAGAATTATATGCTGAAGGGACTCATCTGCTGACCAGGTACCCTGGGTTGTGTGCTTTCCTAAGTGGGCACCCCAGCCTAAAAGGGATGTATTTGTTGTGAGCACCAGACAGGGATTCTCTCGCTCTAAAAAGGAACTCCTTGCCTTAGACTGGATTCCTCCTTCCACCACAAGAGGGCCCTTAATAGTGACCTTGTCACAGGAATAAGCTTTGAAAGGGGATCTCTCTTTTGACTCCAGTGAGTCCTGAGGTGAAACTGGATGTCCCTCATGAAACCTGGATCCCTGCACTGTGCCTGTGGATGCAGCCATATGACCTAGTAGCTGCAGAAACTGCCTTGCAGTTTTTGGATTGTGCAGATTGAAGGAATTTGCTATTGACTGAAGACTCTGCACCCTGTCTAAGAGTAAAATGGCTCTGCCATGAAGTGTGTTGATTTCTGCCCCTATGAACTACAAAATTTGAGTAGGAGTTAGAACAGATCTCTTTTGGTTTATTATGAACCCCAGGGACTCCAAGAGGTGTTGGGTGATTCTTAGGGAATTCCTTACTTGGTCTGGTGACTTGCCCACCACCAACCAGTCATCCAGGTATGGGAAGACAGTCACTCCCTGTCTTCAAAGATATGCCACCACAGTGACTAGGCATTTTGTAAATACCCTTGGTGCTGAGGAGAGGCTGAAGGGAGTTGAAAACGGGTAATGACCCGAAGGGAGCCTGAATCTGAGATATTTTCTGTATGATTCCTTTATGGGGATGTGGAAATAGGCGTCTTTCAAATCAAGACATGACAGCCAGTCCCCTTTTTGATTGTTGGCAATATCTGAGCCAAAGTTACCATTTTGAACTTTGTTTTTTTCAGATGCTTGTTTAAGTCACTCAGCCCGATAGCGCATATGTGTGTCATCAGGAAAATTCCTCTAATCCCCATAGCTCATATGTGTGTCAGGTATTCACTTCTTCTCATCCCCAGAGCGCATATGTGCATCCTGCACTTTTTATGCACTTTCTGGATCAACCAATCAGGGATAAGTTTACTGGAAAGTTCCTACCTACCAGAATACTGACTTTATATTGGACACATTTGCTACATTTCAGATTTTTTTCTAGGTTTTAATGTGGGTTAAAAAGTGAAGAAAATGCTATTTTTCTCCATTGCAGGTAATGTTAAAAAAAAAAAATTGTAAATGGCAGAAGTGTGTGATCCCTGATGTGAAAGCTCTTTTTGTTGTGAAAAATTAGTATGCTGGTGTCTGGGAGCTAGGAGGTGTACTTTTTTCGTTTTAGTTTGTTTGGATAAAAAAAGTGTAAAAATGTGATTTTCCTCCATCTCAGGTACTGTAAAAAAAAAATTAAATGCTAGAAACGTGTGTGTCCCATCATTTGAAAGGTCTCTTTAATGTGGACAATTATCATGCTGGTGTCTGGGGTCTAGGAGGTTTACTTTTTATGATGTAGGTTTTTATTTGGAAACAAAATGTAAATAAATTTTCTTTTTCATCATTTCAGGAACTATAAAAAATATCTGCAAATGCCACTAACATGAGTGACCCATCATTTTAAAGCTCTTGTTGTGAACATAACATTTTCTGTGCAGGTGTCTAGGGGCTAGGAGGCATACTTTTTCAGTTATCGTGGTTTGTGCGTCATGTGGGCAGCTTTGCAGAGCATTTTTCCGAATTCAGTCTGTTTACTCGCATTATGTGTTGGCACATGCCTTAGTTTATGGTCTGTTTTATTATGCAAAACAGCTCAGAAATACTCTAAACTGTGGCAGCGTAATGCACAGATGTTGGTGTGATGGAAAACCATCATACAACAGACATTTGCCACTTCTAAGGTGTTTTTTTTTATTTCTTTTTTAAAAAAAGAAAAAAAATTCAATTTTCATCGTTACATGCTCTGTAAAAAAAAAAAATGTTAATGCTGCTAAAGTGTGACCCCTCATTTTAAAGATTTTTTTATTGTGAGCAAACTTCGTGCTGTAAGTTTTGTGATAGGAGTTGTACTTTTTTAGTTATTTATACTCCAAGTCAGAGTGTTACCATTTTAGTTCTGAACATTCTAACTGCTCAGGAAAACATCCATTTTTACACAGGAATACAGAACTCACTCAAGATTCCATTCTAGAGCTGAGTGAGTTAAAGCTCTAAGATCCAATATTGGCTGCCATTCCCCACTTTTCTTTGTTGTTAGGAAGTATCTGGAGTAAAAACCTCTTCCTCTCAGGGTGGTAGGAACTGATTCCACTGCTCTGAGCTGTAACAATTTCTTGAACCTCTGCTTCTAGTAGTGTTCTCTCTCTGCTAGAGGAGGTGAGCAGTAAACCCTGGTCTTTTGTGGAAGAAAAGATTTGAAATCCAGAGACAGACCCTGACCCACTACCTCGAGAACCCACTTGTCTGTGGTGATGCTTAGCCGAGTCTGGAGGAAGTGGGAGAGTCTGGGAGGGAGGAGGTGGCCTGAGCCTCAGGGACTTTGCTTTGATTGGGGCTAAGGTTGGGCCTGAGAGCCCCTCCTAGAGCCCCTTCTATACCTACCCCTAGAGTATCCCTGCTGTGGATACTGCTGGTACTGGAGCACAGCTACTGGCTGGAAAAAGGGTCTGGTCATAAAAGACCTTCCTCTGCCCCCCCTTCCATAGGGTCTAGTGGATGAAGAAGCTCTCTCCTTAGCAGAGTTGCTTCTATACTGTAGGTTGCCTTATATTCATCCACTTTCTTCATGTAGGCAACAGTGGATTCTCCAAAAAGGGAATTTCCTTCTAAAGGAAAATCCAGAGCCTTGGACTGAGTATCCTGAGTAAGGTTTGTGGCCCTGAGGCAAGCAAATCTTCTCTGTGCCACAGTGTTAGCCATCCATCTGGCTGCAGTGTCATTTGAATCAGCAGCCATCTGGAACTGGTACCAGCCCAAACCTGACAGTTTCAACCGGGTCTTCAAACAAGGGTGAGGGGGCTTTCATGGACATGTCCAGTACCAACTGCCACAGGGATTTTTGATACTGGGCAGCATAAGTTTGAAAGTTAGCCTGTCTCATGGCCAAGGAAGCTGACAAATAGCCTTTTTTGGCCTTACTATCTATTTTTCTGGAATCCTTGTCCAGAGGGTGGGAGGACAGGGGGACTCTGGCTTTGTCACAGGCTACCTGCTGTATTACCCCTTGATGGTCTGGATGGGAGAAAAGAAAATCAGCACCCTTCCTGTCCAACTGATATTTTTTATCTATTCTCCTATCAATAGGAGGAACAGAATAAGGAGTCTGCATAAGTTTTAGGGTGTCCTTTTTAAAAAAATTATAAAGTGGCAGGAGGAGAGCTTCTGTTGGTGTTAAACCCATCATATTTAAGTATTCAAATTCTTCCTCATCCTCAATCTGCTCTGTGGTAGCAATGTCCAGAGCATCTGCCATTCTCCTCACAAATGTCAAATGTGAGGAATAATCCTCTGACACCATGGGGGGGGAGAACCAAAGTCCTGCTCAGGGGACACCACTGGGGGAATTGGTCCATCCTCCTCCTCAAAAGATTGTTCCTCTGGCAAGGAAGGCAACACATCACTGCTAGCCAGGGGACCGGGGGTCAGGATGCTGGGGGATGATGTTTTGTAGTGCCTGGATAATTTTAAAGCTTGGGCTATCTCTTGAGCCGAGGGCAAAGCAGGCACTTGTGCAGAAGGCCCTGGTTTAGCAGGAGAGGGTTCTGCATGTTTCACTTTCTTCAGTTTCTTTGAGGGAACCTGGGAGTCAGCTGGTTCTTTACATCCTTTTGCTCCTTTTTTGCCTGTATCAGGGGCAAGGGTAAGCAAACTTCTGGGTTCAGCCACAGCAGACTGGGGTGTTGGCTGGTCAGAGTCTGAAGGACCCCTAGGAAATCTTTTATTGAGCCTTTTAAGGTGTTTTTCTATGGTTTTAACCTGGGGAAGTTTTACATATTTCACAATCCTGGTCCAGATGTTTGAACCCCAGACAAGCCACACATATGGTGTGTTTGTCTGCCTTAGCAAACACATCTCCACATTTTAAACAATTCTTAAAAACGGCTCTCTGGTTTTCTTTTTAGATTTCTCTGACATGGTAATGCCCAAAGAGAAAAAACACTAACCGCTAAATTAAAAAGAGCTAATGCAGTTACTTTTTTTTTTTTGTGGTCGGTTACGGAACCGATAGGAACCGGAGGAACCAAACCGAGGAGATGACAAATGAACCGGTTCAGTGGTTCTGTAACCGATAAAAGCAGTTACAAACAAGCATTTGTCAATGCCAAATGTTTGCTTGCTGGCAGTGGTATTGGTAGTGTAGAAGTTACAGAGCTGCATAATAGGAATGGCAGCGAAGTATTGAACTGAAGCCAACCCCACCACCACCCTGCAGAGAGTGACAGGCATTGGGGTGTGCCTTTGGGTCGTCAGGCATAACGACCATGCCATTTCACCACACCTTACCCCGCAGACACTGACAAGTGTCACGGTGTGCCTTGGGATCTTTGGCCCTTATGCGCACCCCATTCCATCAGGAAATATGGTGAGATGGGTACGGTATAGGAGAATGGGGTGAAGTTTGGTCCCGAAGAGTCCGAGGCACACCTTGATGCCTCTCACTGGCTGCAGGGTGTGGGTGGGGGTGGAATGGTATGAGCATGACAGGCAAGAATCCCAAGTCACACCCCTGATGCCTGTTATACTCTACAGGGTGGGGCGTTATGGTCGGAAACCCTAACGCCTCAGGCATTCGTTGGTATTTTCACTCCAAATTTTCAACATTTTTTTTTGTGACCCCCACCTCATGAACAGTGGCAATATCGGTTTGTTGGCGAAAACTGCTTTTGCACAGCGACTATGGCATTTGGCACCACAGGTGCAAAAACACATTCAAACAGGATATGAAAATGACAGCGGTACTGTTCATGGGGAGGTGTAAAATGGCAATGTTGAAAATCTGCTGTGAAAATCTTAAAAACTATGGTGAAGTCAGCGGCGTGTGTGTAGAAACTGTGCAACGCACACCCATTAATGTAATAGTTTGGGATTTTTTTTATAGCAGATTGTTAACACAGACATTTTGGGACCTCCGATCATGAACAGTGTCAGTGTGATTTTCTTTATCTGTCCCAAACAATGATTTCCCACAGCGACCACGCATTTCTGTGCTGATAGTGTGAAAACACATTTCGGCCATGTTGTGGAAAATGACAGCTGTACTGTTCATAAAGAGTGTGGAAAAATGCCACTGGTGAAAATCTGGACTGAAAATATTACAAATTACTTGAACTTACGAGGTATGGAAACTGCGCAATGCTCACTGTAACACAGTCATTTTATGGAGTTTTGTCACCAAATTTTCAAAATAGCCATTTTAAGACCTCTGCTCATGACCAGTGTCACTGTGATTTTTAATCTGTCCCAAACATTGTTTTCGCACACCGACTGTACCATTATGCGCTACAGTAATGCGGAAACACATTTTGAAGTGAGATGTGAAAATGGGTAGCTGCACTGCTCATAAGAAGTCGCGGTAAAATGGCACTGTTAAAAATCTGGTGTACAAATAATACAAATTCGCAAACTTGCCTGCGTGCGTAGGAACTGCGTAACGTGGCTCCCTAAAACAGTCATTTTTGGGAATTTTTTCACCAAATTTTTAACATAGCCATTTTAACACCTCTGCTCATGACCAGTGTCACTGTAATTTTCTTAATGTGTCCCATACATTGATTTCGCACACCGACTGCGCCATTGTGCGCTACATGGGCAGAAACACGTTATGGGCGAGATGTGAAAAATTACAACTGTACTGCTCATAAGGAAGTGTGGTAAAATGGCAATGTTGAAAATCTGGAGTGAAAATATTGAAAATTTGCAAACTTATGAGCGTGCATGGGAACTCTGCAACGCATGCTCGTAAAACAGTCATTTTAAGGAATTTCTTCACCAAATTTTCAACATAGCCATTTTAAGACCTCTGCTCATGAACAGTGTCACTGTGATTTTCTTAATGTGTCCCATACATTGATTTAGCTCACCGACTGCGCCATTGTGCTCTACATGGGCGGAAACACATTTTGGGTGAGACGTGAAAAATGACAGTTGTACTGCTCATAAGAAGGTGTGGTAAAATGGCAATGTTGAAAATCTGGAGTGAAAATATTGAAAATTCACGAACTTACGAGCGTGCGTAGGAACTGTGCAACGCACGCTCATAAAACAGTCATTTTTAGGAATTTTTCTACCAAATTTTCAAAATAGGTTTTTTGAGAGCCCACCTTATGAACACTGCAGTGTCGTTTTGTTAATCGTTCCGGAAAGGTGATTTCGCGCAATGGCTGCGAAATCACCATGACAGTGACAGCATTCATGAGAAGGGGTCCCAAAAACCCCATGTTGAAAATTTGGTCCAAAAATTCCAAAAAATGCCTGAGATATGCAATAAAGTTGAAAAAACCCTTTCTATTCCATTATACAGCTTACCGGCATTTCCTCAGTTCGCGGTTGGCTTTGAAGAGTGCAGACGTGTTCCTGGTCCGCCGAAGATCGTCGCGCCGAGCTCCGGAGGTAAGTATGGGGTGAGGGGGGGTGTGGGGAGGTAGGGTGCGCAGTGGGTGGGTGTGGGTGGAGGCAGGGAGACTGCGAGGGACCGTTTTTTATTTTCAGGTTTTTTTTTTTTAATTAAGACGACGCGGGATGTTTGCCATGCTGGGGTGGCTCCCAGCGTGGCAGCTGGAAGGATGTTGGTGGGGGGGCAGGAGCGAGAGGATTGGGCACCCCTGTCGGCTATCACATCATTTTGCCACGTTGGGGTGGTCTCCCAGCGTGCACCTGGATCTGAACGTGCAGCCGGCGGGGGACTGGGCACCCCGTCGGCCATCACATCATTGCCACGCTGGGGTGGGCTCCCAGCGTGGCACCTGGGCTCTTTGGGGTGGGGGCATGCAGCCGATGGGGATTGGGCACCCCGTCGGCCATTAAACATTTTGCCATGCTGGGGTGGGCTCCCAGTGTGGCAGCTGGATGCTTTGGGGGGGTGTGTGGAGCCGACGGGGAATTGGGCACCCCCGTTGACCGTACAGTGTGGGGGCGGAGGGGAAGGCACATGAGCACGCAGTGTGCATGCGTGCGCGCGCGGCTTGTGTGTGTGTGTGTGTGTGTAAGCTCTGCTCACTCAAGCGAAGCTCTCCCTTTCAACTGTATGCCACTGGATTTTCAGCTGTCATAGACAGTTGGTGCAGTGATTGGCGCTCTGCGACTGCGCCTGCAAACACACTGACTAAATTGGAAGAGGCTGACACACCTCTGGAAAACTCGGATGATGGCACTATGTTTCTTGCACATGCGTGCAAGCATACACAAAAACTGGGAAATATACACAAAACTAAACTAGTAAATACACAAAATCAAAGGCTCTTTAATCAGAGAACCCCAATGAAAGCAAATAACTAACCCGGTTCCCTCATGGTTATACCGAACCACGAGGAACCAGTAAAAATAACAAATTTAAACAATAAACAAGATTTATACTGACAAACAGTACAGGCAGTAAAAGAAATGAAATATGTTTAAGTTTTTTATGGTTTTTGAATCTTCTTCTCACGAAAGAGGACAACAACTCTGAGCGACCAGACTTTCAGGCAGAGAGAAAAATCTGAAGAGGTTAGAACACTACAGTTGGTAGAGGCAGTATTTGAAAGATGCTCATGTGCAAAGAATTCTACTCATTTGCATGTGTTCCATCTCTCCGGGCAGTCCAACCCTCCAGGCTTACTACATAAAGTTATGAATATCCTGAGCATTACTGGGTTAGAAATAGCTGAAGTCCTCAGCTACTGCTGCATGATCTGCTACTAGGGAGCTGTTGAGTTTAATGACTGGGGGAGAAGGTGGGGAGATGAGGGAGTGAACAACTTTCCAGAATTTGGAGGGGGAGCTTAAGTTTGTGTGGAAAGTGGTTGAGAGGTACTCAG
The DNA here is from genome assembly GCA_016271365.2 of Neoceratodus forsteri. NCBI lineage: Eukaryota > Metazoa > Chordata > Ceratodontiformes > Ceratodontidae > Neoceratodus > Neoceratodus forsteri. The sequence goes on from CM028134.1 coordinate 688,367,524, forward strand.
CCTTAGCTAACCTAGTAGCTTTAGTATATGCATTGCGGAGTTTATGGTAAGTTATATAATCATTAGGTAATTGGATGCTTTATGCTTCCTCCAAGCTTGATCGCGCACTCTGAGGCAGGCCAGAAGTTCAGGAGTGACCCATGGAATGTGGTTACCTCATACTCTGGTACACTTGTAAGGGGCATAATGATTCCAGATGGAGAGGATTTTTTCTTTGAAATAGACTAGGGCAGCATCAACATAGGGAACAGAGGCCAATGGAGCCCAGTCAATGTTTGCCAAGTCAAGGAGGGGGGCTAAGTCAAGGGAGTTATAGGGATTTATAGAAGCGTGTTTGTAATATTTTATGAGGAGGTTTTGGCCTGTGAATCTTCCGAACCAGATAGGTCAAGTGGTGATCACCTAAGGCATTTGTTAGGATACCAGATTTGATGACTTGATGTAGGTGGGAGGTGAGGGCCCAGTCAAGCAAGGTGTGATTTGGGGTTTTTGTGTTCAGACAAGTGGTTTCTTGTATGAGTTAAGTTTTGAAAGGCTATGTTGTTACGAGCCTTATTATATGAGGGAGACAGCCAGTTTAAGTTAAAATCCTCCATGATGAACAGTTCACCTGATTGGGAGTGAGAAACGATGGTGGTAGTGAGGTCAGTGGCCACAGTAGATGGGAAGTTGGGGTGACAGTAGATGCTGGCAACAAAGATTGGAATAAAGAAGGGTAGGGATAATTGAATGAGGAGGGCCTCATATTTTGTTGGTAGGGAGGTGGAGAGGGTGATGGCTCATTATAGAGAGGAGGAGATATACATTGCTACACTCCCACATCTACCAATTCTGTCTTGTCTGGCTAAGGAATAGCCAGGGATACCGAAGGCATGGTCAGGTACAGTATCTTATTGCTAAGCCAAGTTTCTGAGAGAATAAGGATGTCTGGAGACAACCAGTGTTTGAAGGAGGTCTAATTTGGGCAATAAGCTACATATATTTAGATGAAGTAACTTAAGGCCACTAGGCAGAGTTAAGGAATTTGTGAGGTTCAGCGCTGGGATATTCTGGGAAAGTCCAGTTCCATTTGCAACAACCGGCCCTGGGTTGGGATGGATGCTTTCAGATGTGAGAAGTAGGAGAGCTATTATTAGATAATGTAACTTGGGATTTTTGTAGAATTGGTGGTGCTTGAAGGCTTTAAGGATATGGGGAGAGGAGAATGGAGGAGACATGATTTTTAGTAAGAAAACTGATGACAGCGGTCAAAGTCGGTACAGATAATAGAGAGGTTACAGGGAAGAGCTGGAAATGGCTCCAGAGTTGGTGTGTGGGAGCTGGGGTGATAGCATGGTTGTAAATAGAGGAATTAGTTGCAGTAGAGTTAGCCTGTGTAGAGCTGTTGGGGTAGGAATGGGGGAGGAGGGAAAGGGTAGGAAGGAACAATAGAAGTAGAGGAGAAAGTGGTAGCTCATTCATTGTAGAATTGGGAGCAGGAAAGCAAGTAGTAAACAGACTGATTAGAATTACAGTCTAGTTTGTCAGGAGGAGTCCTGGTTATGGACAGAAAAGGCAGTTAAGGAAAACAGAACCTGATATAGGGCATCAGTTAAATTTAGGTCAGGCTGAAACACGGGGAAGTGAAGAAAAAACTCAATGTATGCTTCACTGTGACTGGCTATTCTCTGCTAGTTGGGTGGAGTGCAGGGAGAGTAAGCGTATTTAAAGAGTTGTTATGCCTGGGTTATATACCACCAACTGACCCACATGTAACCGTAACCTTATACACCTACAGTACATGTATTAGTGCCTTAGACAGTCTTATAATGTTTTATCTTGTTTTATTACTTATATTAGTGTTCTTTATTATATTTGCTATGCTTATATTTGTCTGTAATGCATTTACCTATATACTATGTTTCTGCCATATATTCTGCTATACTCACATTCTGTAGTTTTCTACTATTGTGACACATAGTGTGCTTTTCTGATTATGTTGCATATATTTCCAGACAATCTGGAAATAAGAACAGATAAGCTTATTCTTGCTGAACTATCATTTTCTAAGATATATGACAACCATGCACTCTTGCTTCCTAGGATCCACCCAGATATTACACTCTGTATACTATATCCAATTGTATTTGTCTGCCTTATCCAAATGTTGCATTCTTATCAGCAGTGTATATATGTAACTGCCAGCCAGCCCACCCTTCCCCAGTCTGTAAGATTTTAGTGTTCTTTCCGTACGTTTGTTCATTTTGTGTTTAGATTTATATAGTACGTGTAACCCCGGGGCTGACTGATGGAAATCATCCTTTTTGTAACTCCTTGTTTCATGCTCTGGTGTGAGTATTATAGTAATAAATATTTCCTTTATTGCTTGTTTGCCCTGTGTTTTCCTTACTCAGCACACACATACAAGAACCTGAATTATGAGCCAGACTAACAAGTAACATTATTGGCGATCCGTGGCTGATGCTGTGACTAGTAAAGAATTCATAACAGGCGAGTTGCTGTGTGTGGCTTTTGTTTAATTCTTCTCAGTCTTTTTTTTTTTCCCAGTGAGACTGATAAGACATCAGGAACCTCTGTTTCTATTCAGACAGGCCTCTTTTGTCTACTGGTTAAAATAACAACAGAGTGAGTAGAGGAACAAAAAATAAAACCCACACAGCTGTTTGTGGTAACTGTTTTCTCTCTTTTAAAGTCATCCACACACACCTCCCATTTGCCAGTGTTCATTTACTGTGGTTCAGAATACAGCAACTGACCAGCAAATGGTTAAAGGTTTCCCCTGCTTATCAGACATGTCTATGGTAATTAGCAAGGAGTGGAGTGAAGATATCTCAGCTTATCTCAATTCACACGGTGGTTGAGAATGCTATAATGTATTAACCAAAGATGAGTTAATCAAAAATGTTTTGGATCCGATTATGTTGATATGTGAGCAGTATATTACACTGAGACTGTCAGCTAACAAGCAGTCCACTAAAGGCCTGCTCCTAGCAATGTTATTAGCGTTGTTTGAGGCTTGATTACAGATGTTGATTTCTGTGAAGTCTAGTTTAACTGATTATAAGAAATTAGTTGGTGAAAACACTGCAGAACATTCCAGAAATGTAAACATATTTCATTCTAAGCTGCAGGCATTACGTCAGCAGTGTGGCTGCCTGTTAGCTACCTCAGATGAACACTCTAACTTGAAAATGCATGAGCTGAGTGAACTTTGTGATAAACTTCAGTTTGATAGACAGCAAGTTTTACAAGTGAATGATCTATTGTCTAATACTAACGAGTCTTTGATTCAGGAGAATGATGAATTAAAAGCTGATTGCAAACAGAGGAGTCATGATTTAGAACAGTTAAAGCTAGATCACATAGAGGTGTCTGCTGCCTACAGGGTGTTACAGAAAGATGTGTCTAGAGGTTTGTTTGCTACAAATGCAAAGGTTAATCATGACAAATGTTTTGCTACAGTGGCGAGGTTGCGCCAACAGTTGTTCCTTTTACAAGGTCACATTAAAGCTATGAAGGGCTTTAGTTATGTCCCCAATTTTGTTTATTCTTCTGGGGAAGAGAACTCTGATGCAGAGAGTTCTGTAGATCAATCAGTACAGGCTAGCCCCATGGCTGTCCCTGTTCCTGTTTTGTCACAAAATGGTGGATGTTCTCATTCACAAAATGGAGGTGGATGTCAACATCTTGTGCAGCAGTGCCATTCACAAAATGGCGCTGACCTACAACAAAATGGACGCCCTCAGGAGGTCCTCCTCCAAGATAGCCACGCCCGTACCCTCCTACAAGATGGCTGCACCCATACAGCCTATGCCCTACAACAAGATGGCTGCACCCATACAGCCTATGCCCTACAAAATAACGGTCAACGGCAGCAAGCTAGGATAACTTAAAGCTATCCTATCCCCTGCAATAGTTGTTTTGAATTCAAAGGACAGAGTTGAAATTAATGCTATGATTGATGAAGCTATACTGAGGCTGGACACTGCTATTGAGCAGTGAAACAGATTTCATGAGGAGGTTACTAAAATGATAAAGGAAGCTAGTTCACAGGAAAGTGTACTGAAGTGTTTAGCACAGACTGCTGCAGAAATTGCACATAATACCTCCAGAGCTGTAGCTCTAGAAACTGACCAGAAACCAACTACAGGCAACCCCATGCAGATTGCCCATTCAGTACAACAGACTGCTGACAGCATTGGGTGTATGCAGCCTAATGATAATTTGAGCTGTCATCTGGCAAATGTGAGCTCACATTGTGAAATGCTTAGCCTCCCAGGACTGTAAGGTTAAAGTCTTAAGGTTGACAATCGACCCTGGTCTCTGGTCCAAACTTAAGCCAGCTGCACAGAATGGAGATAACATGGATTTTGATAATATCTGTACTAATTTGTTATCTGCTGCCAACCCAGGAGTTGTGGGTGTGCGTTTAGCCTTGAATGTGAGACAACAGGCTAGAGAATCCCCTGCCTCATACCATTCCCACTTGTGGATGGCTTATCACTCAGGCAAGCTCTTGCAAAGGAGGTGCATAGCACAGACCAGACTGAATACAAGGATTTGTATATCAGAAACATGACACCAGCCCTACATGAGAGGGTTGAGTGTGCAGTGTTCCCAGAACAGGACACATTTGATAAAATTCAAATGGTAACTGAGAGGCTTTATCAGATTTATATCCAGTCTCTCAATTCTAAAGACAAAAACATGGTTGCTGCAGTTGAAGGGGGGGGGAGGGCACATCCAGCTTAGCTGCCACCACTATCTCGACCGGGGGGGGGCAACAGAAATGGCATGGTAAAAAGTATAACAAGAATAACTATCAGGGTAAGAAGCATAATAATGCTAATCAATCTAGGACTACTGAAGACAGCAGGAATTACAACACTGGGCCACCCTATAAACAGATTGCTGAGGAAAATAAAAGGTCGAGAGAGATGTTAGATCATATCATATCTGCTAGAGCCCCTGATGGTGACCACATCGTGGCAGTGATTGTTCCAGCGTTCCAGCCCACGATGGGTGGGGGGGGGATAGTCCAGGTCTTGCAGCCTCTTTTTACTGCTCCAACATCACCCCATCCCCCACATTAACAGCACCAGCTCCACCTACCATGCAGCCCACTCCACTGACACCTGCCACTGTAGCATTGCCTGTGGCAGCAGTGGCTACTACTAGCCAAAGTCAGTTACTTCCAGTTTATAATGTGAATAAAGCCAGAACTGGTAAGAAAGTGCAAGCAATGGTTGCACAACTCTCAGGGGGAGCCCTGATACATCACAACGACAATTAGAGGTGTGGATGGTACCATATCGCAGACATACAGGTCCATCCCCATTCCAGTGGTAGTGGGTATCCTAAACACCCAATTCACTTTTGACCTCATGGTATTACATCATCATCCCAGTATTTTAGGGATTGATTTCCTTGCACAACACGGCTGTGTTGTGGATTTAGCCAACAGGCTAATGATTCAGATTCCAAGCCAGTACCATACTATCATGATATGTGATTCACATGTCCTGGCTGCCATTACACATAATGACACTGAGTATGACATCATAGATATCCACAAGGATCATGATTCATATAGTGAGCTGAAGCATATACTTGTAAAACACCAAGATGTGTTTGCAACAAACAAACATGATTGTGGCAAGATGAAAACATCCATTGAAGTAACAGGCCCAGATCCTGTTAGACAAAAACAATACCCTTTTCCTGCAGATGCCCTGCCATCACTGAGAAAGACTATCCAGTCTTTACTCCAACAGGGAGTGACTAGACCATGTGTTTCAACCACAAACTCCCCCATCTGGCCTGTGAAGAAACCAACTGAGGCTTGGAGACTCACAACTGATTATCGAAAACTTAAGTAACCCCGAGCTGTGCCCCAACAGTGGCATCAGCACCAGATGTGTAAGGATGCTAACACCTGATCACAAATGGTTCAGTGCAATGGACATTTCCAATGGATTTTGGTCTTTACCATTGGCTGAGGGAAGTCAATATAAATTTGCCTTCCCTTTTGAAGGGTGTCAGTACACATGGACCTGCCTCCCTCAGGGGTTTCATAGCAACCCTTCCCTCTTTCATTTTCACATGAAAGATGCATTACGGGATTTTCAGCCCCTGAATGCCTTCAGCAGTACGTGGATGATTTCCTCTTGTTCACCAAAACAGAACATTTGGTTCTACTTGATGAGCTACTGACCCTCTTACAAAGGGCAGGCCTCAAATCCAACCCTTCTAAAGCACAATTGTGCCAGAAGGAAGTCACCTTTCTGGGCCTCTGCATGACAGAAAAAGGCAGAAGCCCAGACCTGAATAAGATTCAAGGACTACAAGACTTGCCCCTACCAACTAGTGTGGCAACACTCAGACATTTCCTAGGCATGATAAACTAATCCAGGGATTTTATTTGTGATTTCACACAAAAGGCTGCACCTCTATACGAGTTACTGAAAAAGAACGTCCCCTGGACATGGGGTCCAACACAGACAGCAGCTGTAACCAGCTTAAAACAGTCACTGGCCTCAGCTCCTGCTTTGGTTAATCCAGATTCATCTTTGCCTTATCATTTGGAAACAGTAGCTACAGATGTAGCCATTTCAGCAGTTCTAGCGCAGAAATCCAAAGGACACATTAGGCCTATTGCCTATGCATCACAAATGCTTTCTCCAGTGGGGAGAAAGTATAACCTCTGTGAAAGGAATCTCCTTGCTACTTTCTGGGCTGTGAAGCACTTTTCATACATCACTGGTTATGCTCCAATTGTTCTGCATACCCGTCATATGCCCACTAATTTTCTGTTGCCAGATAGAGTCAAAGATGGCTCTGTCTCTAACACAAGACTTATACACTGGTCTCTTGTTTTACAGGATCATAACATTACTGTACACTCTACAAAATGACCATCCCTGTTGGCCCATGGCCTATTACATACAGGTGATGCACAGGAGTGTTCCCTTCAACCGCCTGACCTGCCTGACCCAGGACCTTTTCTTTCTGCAGCGTTGGAAGTACTAAATGACACCAACTTGTCATGCTTCCACTGATGGCTTAGCCTCATACAATAACAGGGGTCAGATAGCGGGATTTGGGGTACTTATTGTGCACCCTGAAAATAACACAGTCCACATTGCCCGGAACTATACTGTTATTTCCTCACAGTATGCCGAATTGGCAGCTGTGGCCTGTGCTCTGGAGTTGCTAAAACAAGGCACTACAGACACAATTAACTTTACAGACTCTAACTGGGTCTGTTTCTCCCTGTCTGAATCCTTACCATTTTGGGAGAAAACAAACTTTGCATCCTCTGATGGTACACCTGTAAAATACAGAGACGTGTTAGTGTACATTGCAACACTAGCACAACAGTTTAAGCATAAACTGTACATCCATAAAGTTCATGCTCACTCTAAGAATGAGCCCTACCATTCTTTCAATGACCGTGCTGATTCTCTTGCAAAAGCCAGCGCTCGAGAAGGGGACAAATGGGAACTGAAAACCCCCTCTACTACAGGTATTGTATGCATTGCTGCTGTGAAACAGCAAACAACACCTTTTGTGCCATTAGATCTAGCATCCGCACAAAAACAGGACCCTCATCTGAGGGCAGTATTCAAATTCCTTGACAAAGGAACTGACAAACACCTTCCACCACACAGTCCCTACAAAAGAGTAAGGGATCACCTTCACCTCTCCAGTGATAACCTACTCATATGGTATCATAACCCCAACAATTCTGAGAAATTGTGGGTAATTCCTGGACAACTGAGGACAGATTTTATCCATCAAGTTCATGACAGTCCTACTGGAGGGCACCAAGGAGTGGAAAAAACCCTGGATAGACTAACTACTTTTGGATGGTGGCCACACATGAAGCATGATGTGGAACACTACATCAATAATTGTTTGATCTGCGCATAGAATAACCCAACTTTGGCCAAGAAAAATTCCAAATTGTTACCCCAGAGGCACTCAGGCCCTTGGAATTCCATCCAAATTGATTACATTGGGCCACTCACAATAATCAAAAACAACAAGTTTGCACTGGTGGTCACTGATATGTTCTCTAAATGGGTAGAGGCATTCCCAATAAAACACAACACTGCAAAAATAACTGCCAGGGTTCTAGTTGAACAACTTTTCACCAGATGGGGTCTCCCCTTGAAGGTAGACTCTGTTCAAGGTTCGAGTTTTATAGGTGAACTGATGCAGGAAACTAAAACTCCTAGGAGTCAGTCAGAGGTTTCACATCCCTTACTACCCAGAATCATCAGGGCAGGTGGAAAAGGCAAACAGGCAGATTAAGCTTATGATGTCCAAATTTTCCAAGGACAACACCCAAAACTGGGATTCCTTATTGCCTTTGCTTCTTGTGGCAAAAAGGGCTATACCAGCAACAAGTACAAAATGTACCCCATTTGAGGTCATGACCAGAAGGTCGATGAGATTACCAGAACATCTACTTCTAGATTTGTATGCTCCTTCTAATGATAGAGTATTAGTAGACAAATATGTCCAGAAACTGAAACAAGACATCCAACTGACACACTTGTTTGCTGCGAAACACTTGGGCAAGGCCCAGCAACAGTCAAAGAAACAATCTGACAACACAGTCCATGATGTGGACTGGCGGGTCGGAGATCAAGTGATGGTTCTCAGATTTGATGCTCCTACTTATGCTTTCGAAAACAAATAGGAAGGTCCCAATCCTATTGTAAATAAGCTCAGTCCTTCAGTCTACTAAGTTAGACTGCCACATAATAAGAAGCTCACTGACAAATGGCTACATGCCAATTAGATGAAGTTCTATAAAGGAGATTAAACTACTTTTCCTAACCCCACAGGGCGGAATGGTACTGAACTAATCATGTTTTTCTTTTCTTTTTTTTCTTCTAGGTACCTAACTGAGATGGTGACCCAACACCTGCTCCTTTATGGAGTCTTGTTCATGACCTCACATTGTGTGGTCTATCATAAATCTCCCCATGACCCTGATTCTGGGGTGTTCAACATCAGTGTCGAAACCAATGAGGCAATGCCTCGTGGAACCCAAATTGATGTCACAAGTCCAAAGACCATTGTTCAGGAGGGCGAAGAAGCACTACTGAATGTTATGGTTGCTGCCTCAGATCAAACCAGCCTTGATATTGTATGGCATACAGATCACAATGGAGAAAAAGTACAAGTAGCCCGCCTGGTTAACAGCACTTTTGAAGCATTGCCCAATAAGAAATTGGCACCTAATGGTACCCTTTTCATCCGTCAAGCAAACCCCTTACATTCTGGTCTGTATTATATTACAGCTTGGTTCTATCCTAGCTCATGCAATACTTTCAAAAATTATGATGATCAAAAATTCTGTATCTTACATTTCCTGGCACATTCTAGTATGCAGCTGGAAGTTATACCTAAAATTGAATCTCCTAGAGATCAAGATTGGTTTACCAAGGCAACTGATTGTCCCAAATAAACACCGGGTCCACCCAGTGGCTTAATCACCAATTCCTTAGTGGGTGATTTGATTAATAATGTGCAGTTCATGCACATTCCTGTTCTTTCGAACCTCTCATTATGGGACATGAAATTGTTTGGTTTATGTTCTGAAACAAATGTTTCAAGTTTTTTTCACATTTTACTCACTGATATTATTTCTGCATATCAAACATGCATTAGTGACCCTTAACTGGGATCCTTAGCACTGAATTTAGGAGAGTCCTTAGATCCCCACCCTAAATCTTCTGTGAACAGTAAACCAAAACGCTATAAATGTTTTGATATGACATCTGCTGGTGCAGCTACCAGCACTGTTACAGGCCTCTTTGGTTCTGGTATGTCTATTTAGAATAAGGCTGATATAGCCAATTTAAAATCCCAAATGTCTAAAACTGATGAAGCTTTTAAATATAGCATTTTTCCACCACTGTTACATGGTGTAGATGGTCTAAGCCAAGAAGAATGTTTCACAGTTTATAATATGAAAGAAATATTTGAAGGGTTTGAGGACACAAGATTAAAAATTAATCAACTGATTTCTGCTCACAACAAGGAAGCAGAAAAGCATTCTACTGGAAGGAAAATTTTATGCACTGCATATGGTTCCCACATCGAAACTACGATTAAGGGATTGTTACTTGATCTGGAATCTGGATGTATTCCGGATCTCATCCATGATAAACATCTTGGACGATGGTATTGCCCTCAATGTTCCTCTACGTCATGTGTGGCAATATGTTTGAAACAAACTTTAACTATGCAGTTATCAACAGCCAGAAATCTGAGATATAGAACCCCACACCCGAAAATTTCTTCATGCTTTACATCTCGCTCATGCTCAATCCAGGATGCGCTTTACGTGACATTTACCATCTCCTTACCGCAATTTGATTCTTCTTCAGCGATTTTTGACCGTCTGGCAACTGTCCATTCTATTGGTCATCTTGATGGTAACATTTATTGTGAATGTTTGAATCTTCCTCCATTGCTGGTGTTCCACCCTGTACTCAGTGTTTGGGCTGCTCCCCACACTGACTGCTGTGCCTGGAAAGGGTATCATCTTCTTTGCAAATGTGATGTCTTTGATGTCATCCGCCCTGTTTGTGGTTAATCATCAATGAACTAGGATTGGTCGTATGCCTCTAATTTGGGTCTTCTGAACAATGGAACTTTGAACGTCTCTTTATGGAACTTTGGTGTTAATACTGATGCTTTGCCTCCTGTTAATTCTTCTTCTTTTGACACTTGAAGAAACCGTGGATTTATCCATGGAACTAATTTTGGCGCATGGATTGTGAACAGAAACATTGACCTTGTTTGTCCTGTTCGCCTTCGCAAATGGATTGTGCCTTCTGCTAAAGTGACGTATTCATCCGATGGAGATTTTTGTGTTGTATCCAACCTGAAAACATTCTGCTATGGTGATAAACATTGTGACATTCTTCAACCGAACTTTTGTCTCATACCTCATCTACAAACTATTATTGGTCACACAGTGATCACACCTGTCCGTACTACTGAAACGGACATCATTAAATCTGACACAGACTACCTGAATGCTTTGTATCAGTATGTGCCTATCTTCATTGTCCATCTAGGACCTCCGAATCTGTCTCTTCAATCCCTTCTCAATTGTCCTGATACTCAATTGATTTACATTAGTAATGATATTGCAAAAGCTACTGAATCTTTGAATGATTTAATTGACAATGATATTGGTTTCTTTTTAGACAATACTATAGTTGAATTTACATTTAAAATGTTTGTTATAATTCAATCCTGTTTGACTCTCTTCGAAATACTAACTCTTTGCTGTCTTTGTCGAATCCTGCGACAACACAGATGACAACTAGCTTGCCTTTTCAAGTCCTGTACCTTGGACTCATTAATGAAATAAGACATACCATTACTACACCTAACCTTCTTTTTGTTGTGTTGCCCTTTGAGCTAGGCAACAAGGAGGGGACTGTTATGCCTGAGTTATATACCACCAACTGACCCACATGTAACCGTAACCTTATACACCTAGATGTATTAGTGCCTTAGACAGTCTTACAATGTTTTATCTTGTTTTATTACTTATATTAGTGTTCTTTATTATATTTGCTATGCTTATATTTGTCTGTAATGCATTTATGCATATGCTATGTTTCTGCCATCTATTCTGCTATACTCATAATCACTCATATTCTGTAGTTTTCCACTATTGTGACATGTAGTGTGCTTTTCTGATTATGTTGCATATATTTCCAGTCAGTCTGTAAATAAGAACAGATAACGCTTATTCTTGCTGAACTATCATTTTCTAAGATATATGACAACCATACACTCTTGCTTCCTGGGGTCCACCCAGATATTACACTCTCTATACTATATCCAATTGTATTTGTCTGCCTTATCCAAATGTTGCATTCTTATCAGCAGTGTATATATGTAACTGTCAGCCAGACCCTCCCCAGTCTCTTACATTTTAGTGTTCTTTCCGTATGTTTGTTCATTTCGTGTTTAGAGTTATTTAGTATGTGTAACCCAGGGCAGACTGGTGGAAATCATCCTTTTTGTAACTCCTTGTTACATGCTTTGGTGTGAATATTATAGTAATAAATATTTCCTTTATTACTTGTTTGCCCTGTGTTTTCCTTACTCAGCACATGCATACAAGAATCTGAATTATGAGCTGGACTCATTAGTAACAGCGTGCAGGGAGCAGAGGTTGGAGGGCAGGAGAAAAATTTAAGTTGAAATAATACAGAGAATTGCACAGAAGCTGGGTAGACAAAATACAGAGAAATTTCAAAGCTGAGCAAGAAGCCAATAGCGAGCTTGATGAAAAGTACTCGAGCCAATGGTAGCCTTGCTGCTAGAAGGAAGGAGCCAGTAGGATTCGTGGCTTAGAAGCCATGGTTCAGAAGGAAAAAATGAGCTTGTACCTGCTGGAGATGTGGCGGAGATTCAGTGTGGCATCCAGTGGCTCAGAGAGAGAGCCGCAGCCGCAGGGCTTGCTCTGGGTGCCCTCCTCCACCCAGTGGCTTCCAGTTCTCTCCCATCTCAGTCCACGAAGTTCTCCATGCCCTTCAGTTACTGAACCTGTGCAAATCTAGTCCCGATGGTTTCAACTCTTTCCTACTACAAATATCAGATCCTGTCATAGCCCACCCCCTGTCCCACCTGCTCAATCTCTTGTTTACTCTTCACACAGTCCCCCTGGCTTGGAAATACACCAAGGTGATTCCCCTCTATAAAGGTGGAGAGCACTCCTCACCTGGAAACTATCACCCCATCTCCCTCCTTCCAGTACTAGCCAATCTCCAGAAGTCGCTAGTTTTTACTAGACTTACTCATTTCTTATCCTCTTCTGACTTCCTCTCATCTTACCAATCCAGCTTCCGGAAAAAACATTCAACAGTTTCTTCACTTCTCCAGGTCACTGATGCCATCCTCATGAGTATGGACAAAGGATTCCTCATCTCTGCCATCTTTATCAATTTAGGTAAGGCCTTTGACTCTGTCTCTCATCCTCTCCGACTGTGTAAACTTGGATCTGTTGGCCTTCCCCCCCCCCCACAGTTGACTGGTTAAGATCTTATCTGTTCTGTTGCACCCAATATGTCCTAATCGGGGATGTCTTTCTGCCCCTCTCCCTGTCCTTGCTGATGTTCCCCAAGGCTCTATCCTTGGCCCCATACTTTTCTCTAGCTTCTTTAATGACCTCCCCACTGTCTGCTCTGCCTCTCAAATTCAACTGTATGCCAATGACACCATCCTCTACTCTTCTGGTCCCTCTGGCTCCTTGGTGACTGCACAACTACAGAGAAATTTCACCCAAGTTTTGCACTGGTTTTGACCCAACCACCTTAAGGTTAAGTGCAAAAGAAAACAGTGTCCATGACCTTTGGAACCTTTCAAAAATTTTCCAGCTCTCCTCACCCCCCTCCTTTACCATCCTTGATGGCTCCACCCTGGACACACTTTCCATGTATAAGTATTTAGGCGTGTCGCTAGACAGCCGACTCGACTACTCAACCCACCTTGACTATATCCACACTAGACTCCTCCCGAGGCTTGGGGCCATGCATAGGAACAAAGATGCCCTCTCTTTCCCAGCATGCTGCAAACTGCTCACAAAAAACATTCTTCCTATTTTTGACTACGCAGATTTCATTTATGGTTCCACCTCCCCCACCTCCCTCTCCGACTCCACGTAATATGGTGGAGAAATATCAGCGAATGCAACTACAGTGACAGCAAAATTGGTGACTGTCAGTACAGTGACTGGAATGTACAGCGAATGCACTTTTGGCGACATTTGCTTTCTACAAAGGCTTGGCCCCCTACACCCCCCCCTTACTTAGACATCTAACTTCGAGGTCATAGTACCTCGAGGGGGAGCAAATGTCACTGAATCTTTATTCACCGTACATTCCTTTCGCCGATTTGTCATCACAGTAATTGTATTCGCCGATATTTCTTCGTCATATTGACATGCTATCCCCCTCTCCAGGTTGGACTCTCTTTTCAATACCTTTTGCCGATTTGCCCTAAATGACCCTCCCCTGCACTCATCACTGCTCCCTATATTCCTCACTGTCTCTCTCCCCTCCCTTACTTCTCCTCCCTCCTCTCCCCTTCCTCCCACTCATCTTATCACTTTCATTCTAGAGACCCTCGCAACTTTGCTCTTCCCCTTCCTCACTCTAACTCCAGGCAAGTGACTTTCTCTTACCGGCTTCTCCATATTTGGAACACAATCCCCTCCTCGTTTTGTTGGTCACCCTCTCTTCCTTCCTTTAAACGTGCCCTCTCACAATCCCTCCCTTCATCCTGTACATGCCACCCTCCCTAGTTCCCACCCCTGGTTCAATCCTTCATTAGGCTAAGCCAGTTTACACAACTTTGTTGACTGCTGTGCTCCTCAACATCATGCTACTTTGCAATGCACTATCTATGTATCTTGGATTACTCCAATTTTGTAAATTTTGTACAGCCTGACTATCATGTATCCTTTCTTATTTATTGATTACTGTGCTTAATGCCACTATCTCAACTACTGTTTCTCTTAAAATATTGTAATTTGCTTATTTGCTTCTCATCCCCACTTCCCCAGGTCGCATCAGGAAGTGAGCCTCCGCTCAGTGGGCCTCTCCTGGTTACCAAACTTTAAATAAATAAACAAAAATTACAGCTCATCAGTATAAAGTATACATAGGAACATAGAAGCTGACGGCAGATAAGGACTGCAAGGCCCATCCAGTCTGCCCGTACAGGCACTATACAGGCACTATGGCCTTATACTTCTAGTTCTATCCTGGAAAAATGGAACCAAGAACTGAATGGCTCTTATACTTATGAACAATGGGTTAAATATTCCCTTCTGCCTCCCTGAGCTACTGCTTTGGTTGGTTGGAGGGACTTTGCCTGGAAATGTCAAGAGAGAGATATTTTATTAATCCTAGGATTCGGGCAAAATATATGACAGACCAGTTTGGTTCTTGTTCGAAGGGTTGGGGGGAGGTTGGGGCTGACTAGACCCACATCCTTTGGTCTTGTCCTGTATTGGAAGACTTTTGGCAACTATTACGAACCCACCTGTCCCTCCTCTCCATGGATCCTTAGATGCCACACCCTGCTACACTCCTCCTGGCCAGTCCGTTGGAAGGACAGGGATGTCAGTCTCACTTACTGTTACATATTTTCTTCTGGCTGCAAAGAAGGCCATCACTTGGCTTTGGCTGAAGCCTCCCCCACACCACCATATTTCAATGGCAGCAGATTGTGGCTCAGATGTATACCTTGGAGAAACTGACATACCAATTAAGAGGGAAATTACAGAAGTTTCAAGACAGATGGAAACCTTGGCTACTATGCCACATTTGTTGCAAAATACTTAATTTGTTCCCTAGAGTTAAAGGGTCCATTTGAAATGTGAAATAGACCTTGGCCCACTAACTGGCAATTTTGGTACGCCACGTGATATTGTCGCCGCACATAGACCTGTACTTCCACGACACAGTTTATTTGTAATCTACTGCTATATGTTACATGTTACTCTCCTACTGTATCGTTATTGTGCTGATGCTATGTACTATACTAATAAAAAAAGTTTTATATATATATATATATATATATATAAAAGTTCAACATACCTAATGATAATCTCCCCATCTTCCTCTGCACAGCCCTTGTGCCTTCAAACTCCTGTGGGCCCTGCCTGTATACAACCATCCCATGATGTATTATTGATATGAAAAGGAATCTATATCCACTGCCAAATGGAATGATCAGAGAGTTCATGGATCCTTGATTCCAATAGTTACACAACCTTACACACACAACTTTTAAACAGTAATTGCTAGAGACATGTATTACAATAGAGACAAAACCCTAAGTGTTCTATGTTTCAGTATCCAGCTCTCCAGCATATCAAGGAACACTGTGTGTTTTGGAAAAACACACTGTTAGGGACTTGAGGTACCTAGGGGTTGAGCTTAGTGTTAGTGATCGAGGACAGGGACAGGACACTGTGTAACACAGTTTGACAAATTCCAAAATCAAAAGGACAACTTATGAAATGTCTTCTCATTCTCTCTCACACAAATATAATTTATGTCCTAAAAAATTGATTAGTTTGAAAAATTCTAAGCTTGAATTAGTGGGATTTGAACCAGCAAGCCAAAGAGAGAAAAAATCAATAAATAATGGTACTAGCAGGTAGCACCACTAGAGCAGACAACAGTGAATGTTCTGTAGATATCAAGTGCTAGCTTGAGCTGAGGAAGGAGAGGTGTGTGGCTGATGTTTATGATGTTATCAACATGGTGACGCAAGCACACCTCTCCTCCTGGTACTGTAATCACGACAATGACTCCACTTAAAAAGAGGCTTTTAGTCGTGACTCCTCACTTTGCACCAGAAGCAATGGGAGAGCAATGCAAGTAGGAGCTGCATCCTGATGAGTAAAGAGGAAAACTGTAATTGTAAACATGATACAAGAAATGACCTCTTATTATAGCTGCTACACTTTTCTTGCCATTTTGTTCGAGGGAACTTAACGTTTAAAAGCTCAGAAAACAAATCTGAATCAAAAGAAGTGAGACAGTGTTTCATTCTCAAACCAACCAACTATATGCATTCTATGTTCTCCAAAAAGAATAGTGCAGCGATAAATATATCCAAGGCACAGGGAAGTTAAGCAAGTGCTTCAAAACAATTATAAACTGGGCAAAATAAATAACCATGCACATTCCTGTCAGGGGGAGATGTCTCAGGTGAGGGCATGCAATGGAACATGTGAATGCCAGGACTGAAAGAGGAGAAGTGTGGCCCTGTGGGGATGTCTCTCATGGAAGGTACTGCAATTCCCAGATCCAGGTGGGGAACTGTCCAGAGGGAAGACATGGCCTTGGGTGGGTTTGTCTGACATTATGGCTAGAGTTTCCTGTGGGGGTGGGACAGCTAAGGATTTAGCTGGGCTTGGCCATAAATCACTGCCCCAGGGTCCTCATTTTGTGTATGTTGGTACTGTGTAATATGTTTATAAAAATGTTGAGTAACACTGCAGCCTTGTTATCCCAAAGAATCGTGTGGTGTGGTTATTGGTGCATGGAGATCTGTTGAGCAAACACTTAAACAGGCAGGCTTGTATCCAATTGCCTTTTCTATAGGATAGACACAAAAAACTATATATGCCGGACCATAACACATTCTATATGTTTCAAGCATCTAATCAAAACAGAAGGTGGTCTTCCATTATTATATGTACAATGAACACATTTAAAATACACCAGACAGCCTGAAATATATTTACAGGTGAAAGAATGAAGTCATTCAAATGCTGAGTTTGCGATTATTTTAAAACTAGAACATTTCTTAAGTAATAGTTACCGTTACGTGTAAAGAAATGAGAAAATCACAACACAACTCTTCATTTACTTGCTTGACGCTGAAACAGTTACATCTTGAGGAAAATGTAGAGCTGTGTGCGAGGACAGCAGATGGCGCCAAAGCACAAAAATATACACCATAAGAGCTTTGCATGTTCCCTTCACAAAGGTACAAACCAGAAAGCCAAATAAAGCAGCTTCACTTCATCAACAGCCATATAGTCAGACTCCATACTTTCATTAATATTTCAAAAATTGTTACTTATCCGATATCATCACGCAAATAATCACACACACAATATTAATAGACATGACAAGACACTTTTGGTATGGCAAGTTTCAATTTATATTTCCTGTCCTCTTTAAAGTAGTATTTTCTTTAAGGATGGCAGTACTGTCGGCCAGAGCTTTCCCAGTGCATGTCGTCAGCTCCCTTCACTTTTTCCTGAATTGTGTCCATCCTTGCAGAGCGTGTTTGAAGTTGCCTTAGGATTGTCTCCACTTTGTGGTCTGTGGCTCTGAAGAAAAAGTTACTTACCATAGTAACACTGTTTCTCCCAGGGGATACTCCAATATTCATAATTCTTTGTAGTGTGCCTTTAAGGTCAGAATGCCTGGAGATGGAATGCTATGCAAATGATGGAATCATTGGCATGAGCCACTTTTCAAATGCTGCCACCTATCAACTGCCTACATTCTAACCCTCAGATTTCGTGGACGCCTGCAAGACAGGGCCCAAAATTTAACTATATCAAATTTTAATTTTAAAATTCCCTACCTAAAAAAACTCCAACTGGAGGAAGATATGAAAAGTAAAAACTTAGCATTAAGAAAAAATCCCCCACACACTCCTTATGTCAGAATCACCTGAAAAAGGAGAAAAAGGCAAACAAGTTTTAATAAAAGTAAAAGTGTGGCATACAAACACTATGGTACAGCATGGAATACAGAGGCCACTGGTTCTTAAAACGAGGAGAAGGGAGGGAGAGTTATGAATATTGGAGTATCCCCTGGGAGAAACAAGGTTACTATGATAAATAACTTTCTTCTCACCCCAGGAATACTCCAATATTCCTAACTCTTTGCAGACTAAAAAGCAGTACCTTTGGAAGCGGGAAGAACCTATTTTGGAAACAGGCTCTGCAGTACAGCTGTACCAAACCTGGCATCAGCCCTTGCCTGCATATGCAAGCTGTAATGCTTGACAAATGTGTGTACTGTTCGCCAGGTTGCTGCTTTATAAATATCCACCAAGGGTACTTCCCTTGCAGCTGCCAATGTTGTAGCTGTATCCCTTGTGGAATGGGCTCTAAGCCCTGCTGGGTCTTCCTTGCCCACCTTAGAATAACAAAATTGGATGCACTGAACAATCCAGTGAGAAATTGACCTTTTAGATGCTGGGTTACCCTTTCCCACATCCCCATAAGTGAGGAAAAGCTGAGTTCTATCCTGCCTATGGGGCTTAATGGCTATCATTTAGCAGCTCAATGCACTCTTGACATCCAGGCTATGTAGCCTACGCTCTCCAGTAGAAGAGTGATCAGTGAAACACACTGGCAAAGTAATGGACTGGTTCAAATGGAAGTCTGAAACCACTTTGGAAAGGAATTTCCTATTTGTTTGAAGGACTACCTTATCCCTGGTTCCAACTTGGTCATTGTTTCATCTAAACAGGTCTTTTAGTAATCTCAGTAAGTGCTTCTGATTTACCCTCTGGTTATAAGTATCATTTTAGGCTATGCATAATGTGGTTTATGTCCCTTTCAACATCAGTTCTGTAGTGAATAAGAAATGTATTGTGACAACAATATAAGAGATTAGTATGGACATAAACTACATCACATAGTTCTAAAATGGTCCTAACCATCTATGTGTAAATCAGAGACAGTCACTGGAATAACTAATAAGAAAACATTACTTACCACAGTAATCTTGTTTCTTCCAAAGGAATCTTACTGTAGTCTGACAAATGCAGTATGGTCTCACCATAGGACTGCCCCAGAGCCAAAATGGTTAATAGAACCTATGTTAATAGTGGAATGTTAGGCTTAAGCTCGGCTTTCAAACCACTGTCCAAGGTTGCACTTCCTGGAATCGTCAGATTCTTATGAAGCATGCAGAAGCTAAATAATACTAACTAACTAATCTAAGCTAACAACAACTAATATCCCTTTTAGGGGTAGCCACATCTTAAATAACAGAGGACATTCCTTAGACTCAAGTCAACAGATGCCCAAAAAACTAACAGGTACCCACAGGTTTCCAGCATCAGTTGTACAGACAGTATGCAGTGCCCTGTAGGTCCTAGCAGGGAAGGAATGGTGGGAGCTCAGAATACAGTAAGATTCCCTTGGAAGAAACAAGATTACTATGGTAAGTAATGTTTTCTTCAAGCCCCAGGAAATCATACTGTATTCTGACAAATGTAGACTACCTAAGCAGTGCCTTTGGAAGCGGGCAGAGGACCTACTTAGGAAATAGGCTCTACAGAACTGCTGTGTCAAACCTGGCATCACTCCTAGCCTGAGTATCCAGGCAGTAATGTTTAGTAAATGTGTGGACTGTCTTCCAGGTAGCTGCTTTACAAATTTCCAATAAAGGAATATCTCTAGAAGCTGCTATTGATGCAGCTGTTCCTCTGGTGGAATGGGCCCTGAGCCCCTGTGGAGGTTGCTTACCCTCTTTACCATAACAGAGCTGGATGCAGGCCATGATCCATCTCGCTATGGACCTTTGTGTGGCAGACTTACCCTTTTCTAATTTTCCATAGGTCAAAAAGAGCTGGGTCTTGTCCCCTCTGTGGCCTTTTGTATGCTCCAGGTAGTAACTGATAGCTCTCTTAACGTCCAGGCTTTGCAGCCTACGTTCCCCTGAAGAAGAATGATCAGTGAAAAAGACTGGTAGTGTAATGGATTGATTGATGTGGAAGTATGACACCACCTTATGAAGGAACTTGTTATTAGTCATAAGAACCACCTTGTTCTTGTGGAATGCAATATAGTCAATGTCCACTGACAGGGCCTGGAGCTCACTAATCCTCCTGGCCGAGGTAATTGCAACTAGAAACACAGCTTTCCAAGTTACATACTTGAGGTCAGCTGATGACATAGGCTCAAAAGGCGGCTGCATGAGCTGTGCAATACATATGTTTAGGTCCCACACTGCAGTGGGAGCCCTATGTGAAGGGTGCAAGTGTAGCAACCCCTTAAAGAACTTTCTAAACACTGAATTTGATGCCAGTGATGATGCCTTACCTGCTGACAGGTAAGCAGATACAGCAGTCAGGTGCATCTTCAGTGTGGATGGCCAAAGGCCAAGGGAATGGAGGTGGGTCAGGTAGTCCAGGACTACTGATAACCCTGCCTGATTGTGATCCAGATTAATACTGTGACACCAAATGGAAAATCTTTTCTACTTGGATGTGTAAGTTTTCCTAGTGGAGGGCATTCTAGAAATCCTAAGGACCTCCATGACCCCTTCAGAGAGATGCAAGTTAGTATACTCTAGGTCCTCAAGAGCCAGGCCTTGAGCCTGAGGGACTGAAGGTTGGGGTATAGGATCCTGCCCTGGGAAGAAGTCAGCAAGTTGTGCTTCCTGGGTAGCCTGATTGGTTTGGCAACTGATAGTGCCAGAACCAAAGGGTACCTGGCCCAGTCTGGAGCAATGAGAATCATTGTAGCCGGCTGGGATCTGAGCTTGTTCAGGACCCTCAGCAACAATGGGAATAGGGGGAAGGCATACAGAAACTTCCCTGTCCATTCCAGGATCAGTGCATCCAGTAGAATTGAGCCCCTCACTGGAGACCTGCAACAAAACTGAGGAAGCTGGTGGCTGTCTGGAGCTGGAAAGAGGTCTTTCGCTGGAGTGCCCCACCTCTGGAACACCACCTGCAGCACCTGCTTGTTTAGGGACCATTCATGATGATTCTGATTTATCCTGATCAGTGCATCTGCCAGCACATTGTCCTTTCCTGGAAGATGCACTATTGAGAAGACAACTCCCAGAGAATAAGCCAGTCCCCATATTCTCAAGGCTTCTGTGTACAGGGGTGTTGACCTTGTGCTCCCTTGTTTGTTTATGTAGTACACTGTAGACGTGTTGTCTGTCCTGACCTGCACCACCTTTCCTTGCAATAGGTTGGTGAATGCCTGAAGTGCCAGGAAGACTTCCCTGAGCTCAAGCAGGTTGATGTGAAGCAGTGACTTCTGTTTGAGCCATGTACTGTGGGTAGTGTGCTCCCCTAACTGAGCTCCCCATCCTAGCAGGGAAGCATCTGTGGTTAGCACCAGGAGGGTGGTTCCTGAGTGAATGGAACTCCCCATCTGAGGTTGTCCATGTCCAACCACCACGGGAGTGCTTGCAGGAGAGTTTGTGCGACTGGAACCAGCTTTGACAACGGGTCTGACCTCTGGCGCCAATAGAGCCTGAGATAGTAGGAACATCCCTCATTTGGAACCTTGCTCCTGACACTGTAGCTGTTGAAGCTGCCATGTGGCCCAACAACTGTAGAAAGTGTCTGGCTGGCCTGAGGCTTTGTGGTTTGAAGGTGCCTGCCAGTTGAATCAAGGTGTCTGCCCTTGACTGTGGAAGAAAAGCCTTTCCTCTCACTGAGTCCAGTTCGGCTCCTATGAATTCCAGGAGCTGCACTGGTTGTAGCACTGACTTTTTCAGATTGACTAGGAACCTGAGGGACTGTAAAAGTTCCTGTGGGAGTGCCAAAGACTGTTTTACCTGATGAGGAGACTGCCCTATGACTGGCCAGTCGTCCAGATAGGGAAACACTACCACTCCTTGCCTCCTGAGGTGTTACACAACCACAGCCAAACATTTTGTGAACACCCTTGGAGCAGAAGTAAGTCCAAAAGGCATTGCCTTGAACTGGTAGTGGCCTGATGGCAGTCTGAACCGGAGGAATTTTCTGTGAGACTGTTGTACTGGGATGTGGAAATATGCCTCCCTTAAATCCAGGGATGCCAATCAATCTCATTGTCTTAAAGTTGGAAGAATTGTAGTCAGGGTCACCATTTTAAACTTTAGCTTCAGTAGATGTCTGTTTAGGTGCCTGAGATCCAGTATGGTTCACCACTCCCCCATTTTCTTCAGTGTAAGGAAGTACCTTGAATAGAGTCCCTTCCCTCTCTGTGCTAGAGGAACTGGCTCTATTGCTCCCAGGGATAATAGGTTCAATACTTCTCTTTCCAGTAACTCTGTTTCTGAAGGGGAGGATGGTCTGAAAACCCTTGTCCTCAGCTTTGGTCTGAACTTGAAACTGAGAGCCAGGCCTTGGCCCACTACCTCCAGGACCCATCTGTCTGTGGTGATGGTTTTCCATTCCTGGAGGTAGTGGGCCAACCAGCCCCCTACTTGGGTTGGGGAGGCGACCCGAGCAGACACCTCAGGGTGTCTACTTAGGTTGGGGTGCTGTGTGGGCTGGGGCTAGTTCGGTTACCACCTCTTCTGCCCCTGCCTCTGAAATAGCCCCTCTGTTGTTGAAACTGAGGGTAGGCCTGATGCTGGAAAAATGGCCTATACTGACCTCTACCTCTGGATCCCCTGGCTTGGTGCTTTTGGGGAGTGGAAGTCTTCTCTTTGGCTGCAGCACTTTTGTAGGCTGTCTTGTGGTCATCCATCTTCTTCATGTAAACCTCCATCTGTTCCCCAGAGAGGTAGGCTCACAAGGAAGGTCCAAAGCCTTGGACTGAGTGCCCTGGGTTAGGTTAGTAGTCAAAAGCTAGGCAAACCTCCTGAGGGATACAGAAGAGGCCATCTGTCTGGCTGCAGTGTCATTATTGTTTACAGCCAGCCTGAACTGTGCTTTTGGGGCCTCTCTTCGCAGCTTCCTGTAAGTCAGCTGTCATAAGGGCTGGGACAGACTTTGTGATTTCCATCACCATGTTCCACAAAGTGTTTTGATACCTGGCTATGTAGGCCATATAAGGGGCCTGCCTGATAAGGAGGAAGGATCCCAAATACACCTTCTTAGCAATGGTGTCTATCCTCGAGTCTTTGTCAGGAGGGTGGGATGCCAGGGGAATGCCAACCTTATCACAGGCAGTAGCCTGTATCACTCCTTCATGGCTAGGGTGTCCAAACAGGAACTCCGCATGAGCCTTGGCAACCCAGTACTTTTTATCCACCTCTTATTGACTGGTGGAACAGAGGTGGGAGTCTGCAGTATTTTATTAACCTGCCTCTTAAGGGATTTATAGATGGGAACCAGCAATCCATCATCTCCCTGTAGTCCTGCTCTTCTTCCTCATCAGTAGACTCCTGGGTAGGAAGATGCAGGGACTGAGTAACCTGTTTAATAAAGGCAAAATGAGAGGTATAATCCTCAGTGCCCTTGTCAAGGGAGTCAATACAGTGAGGATCAGGGGAAATCTCCGGTTCAGTCCATTCCCCGTAATCCTCATCCTCATCTTCGTAATCATCAGCGTCTTCTTCTTCTTCATCATCACCCATATGCTCCTGTTCGACTTCCAAAGAACCGGTAACCGGTGTGGATCCAGGGGTACGAAGGTGAGGCCACTTCTCAACCGGAACCGGAGTACTTGGTTGGAGAGCCTGAATAATTCTGATAGCATTTGCTATCTTCTCAGCGGTTGGAACCGATGCACCCTTCAGTTGCAGTTCGACCGTTGAATGTTATTCTTTCTTTTTACGTTTTCCCCTTGTTGCTGGGTTAGCGGCAATATCCGTGGGGCACTTCCTAGCTGAGGAACCGTTACCTGGTCAGAGGGCTGGTCCTCCGGTTCAGCTGGCTAGAAGCCAGTTTGTCCTTAGCCGGTTCAGCAGATTTATCGGACATCTCCTGCAGTCGCTGAAGTCGCCTCTCAAGCGTAGACTGAAGGACGTTTTTGCAAATATCGCAGTCCACCTTGAGATGGTCAAACCCCAAACAAAAAACACAAATTAAATGAGGATCTGCCTTTGCGAACAGTTCCCCACACTCTGTACAATGCTGGAAACCTGTGGGGCCCATTCATTTCTTGGTCTATGACATTTATCGGTCTATTGAACCGATACCAAAAGAATAACCCACAACAAAACTAAAACCACCTTATCGGACGGTAGATAGAAATAAACAGACCTTAAAATTCAAATGTAAAGAAGAAGAATTTTGTCAGTTCCCTCTTGGTTAAAAGAACTGCTAAGGAACCGAAAGTAATCCAAAAATTCACTAAATCTAGACTAATTCTACCTGTGAACCAAGGACAGTGCTTCAAAAATTGAAAACAAATAACAGACTTCGAAAAAAATGAGTCAAATAAATTTCTTCAGTCAAAGTGAAGGAGAGCTCTCCTGAGATGTCTTACTAAGGCAAGCGGAGTAAAGAATCTGACGGTGCAGGAAGTGCAACCAGGGACAGTGGTTTGAAAACCGAGCTCGAGCCTAACATTCCACTATTAGCATAGGTTCTATTAAGCATTTCAGCTCTGGGGCAGTTCTATGGTGAGACCATACTGCATTTGTCAGAATACAGTAAGATTTCCTGGGGCTTGAAGCCTGTATAGACAAAATAATAATAGAATTTGAACCAGTACTTAAACACAGCTTCTACCAGAAACAAGCATTTGCGATGCCAAATGTTGTCTTGCTGGCATTAGCATTGGTAGTGCAGGAGTTAGAGAGACGCATAATAGGAATGGCAGTGAAGTATTGAACTGATGCCAACCCCACCCCCAACCCTGCAGAGACTGACAGGCATTGGGGTGTGCCTTTGGGTCATCGGCCATAACGCTCATGTCGTGGGTGGGATGGTGTGAGCATTTCACCTCACCCCACCCTACAGACACTGACAAGTGTTGTGGTGTGCCTTATGGTCTTCGGGCCTTACACTCACCCCAATCCATAAGGAAATATGCTGAGATGGGTGCAGTATAGGAGAATAGGGTGAGCTTTGAGGCAGAAGAGTCCAAGCCACACCTCGATGCCTGTCACTGGCTGCAGGGTGGGGGTGGGGGTGGGGGTGGAATGGTGTGAGCATTACAGCTGACAATCCCAAGTCACACCCCTGACGCCTGTCAGTCTCTACAGGGTGGGGTGTTACGGGTGGAAACCCTAATGCCCCGGGAGTGTGTTGGTATTTTCACTCCAAATTTTCAACATGGGCTTTTTGTGACCCCACCTCATGAACAGTGGCACTATCAGTTTATTAGCCAAAAGGTGATTTTGCACAGTGACTGTGCCATTTGGTGTCACAGGTGCAAAGGAAAAAAATACTCACCTTAGTAATGTTGTTTCTTCTAATGGAGTCTTGCTGTATTCTGACTAATTGCAGTTAGCCCCAGCACTTGAACTGCCCCAGAGATGAAAGGGTTAAAGTCTATGCCAGGCATAGAATGTTCATCTCGAGCTCGGTTTTCAAACCTCTGTCCCAGGTACTCTGAAGTGTAACCGTCAGATTCTTACGAGCACTAAACTAACTGGCTAACAGT
Organism: Neoceratodus forsteri; assembly: GCA_016271365.2. Taxonomy (NCBI): domain Eukaryota; kingdom Metazoa; phylum Chordata; order Ceratodontiformes; family Ceratodontidae; genus Neoceratodus; species Neoceratodus forsteri. The sequence continues at coordinate 688,393,346 of CM028134.1, forward strand.
CCAGAAATTGTTTTAAAAGGCCTGCCAAAAGACCACACATATATATAATTAGGGTATGAAGACTCAAGTCGAGACCCTCAAAAAGAATTCAAGTAGGTAGACAACTAAATGATGAGAATAATAATAATAATAAAAAACAAGAAAACAACCAGTACAACCCTGGGGTGCAGCACTACACCTACCCACCCACATCCCAAAACAACTAGGTTCTAGAAGGGAGGTCAGAATACAGCAAGACTCCATTAGAAGACACAGCATTACTAAGGTGAGTAATTTTTTCTTCAAACAACATGAAGTCTTGCTGTATTCTGACTAACTGCAGACTACCAAGCAATACCCCCTAGGAGGAGAGAACTACAGAACCTATTTTGGGAACGGGCTCTGCAGTACTGCTGTGCCAAACCTAGCATCCCTTCTTGACTGAATGTCAAGGGAATAATGCTTGATAAATGTGTGAACAGTCTTCCAGGTGGCTGCTTTTCAGATTTCCACTAAGGGTATATCCTTGGCAGGTGCCAGCGAGGCAGCTGTACCTCTGGTGGAGTGAGCCCTCAGGCCTGATGGAGGCTCCTTCCCCAATTTTGAACAACAGAACTAACAATTCATCGAGCAATGGTTCTCATAGTGGCAGGTTTACCCCTACCCACCTCTCCAAAAGTAAGGAACAACTGGGAACAGTCCTTTCTGTGAGGTTTAGTGGATTCTATATAGTAACTCAGAACCCTTTTAACATCAAGACTGTGCAACCTCCTCTCTCTAGAGGAGGAATGGTCAGTAAAGAATACAGGCTAATTTATAGATTGGTTCAGATGAAAATCTGATACCACTTCGGGAAGGAACTTCCTATTTGTGCAAAGGACCACCTTATCCCTGTGAAATGAAATGAAGTCAGGTTCCACTGATAAGGCCTGTAATTCACTGATTCTCCTGGCAGATGTGATAGCCACCAGGAATGCAGTTTTCCAAGCCAGGTACTTTTGTTCAGCTGAAGAAAGGGGCTCAAAGGGAGGCTGCATCAGCTGTGCAATGCAAATATTCAGATCCCACAGAAGAGTGGGGTCCTTGAAAGGAGGGTTGATATGAATCAGCCCTTTGAAAAATATTTTAAAAACTGGATGAGAGGCTGAGGAAGAAACTTTTCCTGCTGAAATGAAAGCAGAAACAGCTGCCAAATGCACCTTGAGGGTGGCAGGCCGAAGGCCCAAACTATTAAGATGCACCATATAATCCAGAACAATGGCAATATCAGCTGAATGCGGTTGGATGTGCCTCCGAGCACACCAAAACCCAAACCTCTTCCATTTGGAGTTGTAAGTCTTTCTGGAGGAAGGCTTTCTACTAGCCTTAAGGATATCCAGTGCTGACTGGGAGAGATTGAGACCTGCATACTCTAGCTCTTCAAGAGCCAGACTTTGAGCCTGAGAGAGTGAAGGTTGGGGTACAGGATCCTCCCCTGAGAGGAGTTGAGGAGATTGAACTGTTTGGGAAGGCACAGAGGTATTGCCACTGACAGTGGCAACAGAAGAGGATACCAAGGTTGCCTGGCCCAATCCGGGGCTACCAGAATCACTGTGCAAGATTGGGACCTGATCTTGACCAGCACTCTAAATATCAGAGGAAAGGTGGGAAAAGCATAGAGAAACTTGTTGGTCCAATCTAACAGGAGAGATTCCAGAGGAACAGACCCCAGAAGAGGGGATCTGCAGCAGAACAAGGGGAGCTGATGGTTGTCCGGGGCTGCAAAGAGATCTGTCTCTGGAGTGCCCCATCTCTTGAAAATGACTTGAAGAATGAGAGGATCCAGGGACCACTCGTGGTGACCCTGAGAAATCCTGCTGAGAGCATCTGCAAGTACGTTGTCCTTTCCTGGGAGATGCACAGCAATCAAGGAAGCTTGCAGGGAATAAGCCAGAGACCAGATTTTCATGGCCTCGGTGCACAGGGCCGAAGACCGAGTGCCTCCCTGCTTGTTGATGTATCACATGGTTGTGGTATTGTCTGTCCTGATCTGCACCACTTTCCCCTGGATCATTTTTGAAAAAGTCTGAACTGCTAGAAAGACAGCCCTGAGTTCGAGCAGGTTTATATGCAGAAGGGACTCCTGAGGGGACCAAGACCCCTGAGCTGTGTGCTGATCCAGATGAGCTCCCCACCCCAATAGGGAAGCATCTGTGGTGAGTATTACTGTGGGCACCTGACTGAGGAAGGGAACCCCTTGCCTCAAACTGTCCTCCTCCAACCACCACTGGAGGGCTTGAACCAGAGTCAGGGACACTGGAACCAATTTGGAGAGAGAGTCTTTTCTTTGAGACCAAAAGGCTCTGAGGGGAAATTGAATATCTCTCATCTGAAATCTTGCACCCTGCACTACTGCAGTGCATGCTGCCATATGGCCCAGCAGCTGTAAGAAGTGTCTGGTTGGCCGAGACACAAGTGGATGAAAAGAAGAGGCCACCAAGAGATTGGACCCTTGAAGAAGGAAGAAAGGCCTTGGCCTGTACAGTGTCCAGCTCCACGCCTATGAATGTGAGGAGCTGGGAAGGCTCCAGAACTGACTTTTCCAGATTCAGGATGACTCCTAAAGATTCCAGAAGGTCTTGATTAACCTTTAGATGTGACCTGACTTGGTCTGGGGACTGGCCTACTATAAGCCAGTCATCCAGATAAGGGAACAGCAGGATGCCTTGCTTTCTGAGGAAGGCCATAACGACTGCCAGACACTTGGTGAATACCCTTGGAGCAGATGTCAAACTGAAAGGCATTGCTCTGAACTGGTAATGGCCTGAGGGCAGTTCGAATCTGAGGTACTTTCTGTGGGACTGCCTGATAGGGATGTGAAAATAGGCATCTTTGAGATCCAGAGATGCTAGCCAGTCTCCTGGTCTCAGAGAAGGAAGAATTAGTCCCAGAGTCACCATCTTGAACTTTGGCTTTAAGATGTGTTTGTTCAGGTATCGTAGATCTAGGATGGGTCGCCACTCCCCTGTCTTTTTTAGGGTAAGGAAGTACTTGGAGTACAATCCTTTTCCCCTGTGAATGAGAGGGACCTTTTCCACTGCCTGCAGGAGCAGCAGAGATGAGACCTCTGTCTCCAAAGCCTGTGCTCCCTCTGAAGAGGAAGGGGGGAAGACCTTTACCCTCAGCCTTGGGAACCTGGTGAAGCTGAGAGCAAGGCCCTGGCTCACCACTTCCAGAACCCATTTGTCTGAAGTGATAGACTTCCAGGCCTGGAAGAAGTGAGCCAGCCTGCCCCCTACAGGGACTGGGGAAGCGACCCTAACTGACCCATCAGGGTGTCTGCTTGGCAGGGGGCTTAGACTGAGAGAAGGATGCAGCCCTTTTCATCCCCCTTCTGCCTCTTCCCCTAAAGAACCCCCTCTGCTGAAAAGAAGAGGAGGCCTGGGCCTGGTAAAAAGACCTTTGAAAAGGCCTGCCCCTGCCAGACCTAGATACCTGCCTTTGAGGAGTGGTCTGCATCTCTTTGGCTGAAGCACTCCTGTATGTGGTCCTGTACTCGTCCATCTTTTTCATGTAAGCCTCTGTTTGTTCCCCAAACAGAGAGTTACCGGAGACAGGAAAATCCATGGCCTTGGTCTGGGTATCCTGAGACAAGTTGGTACACCTGAGCCAGGCAAATCTCCTCATGGAAACAGATGTAGCCATAACCCGAGAATGGACATCAATCGAGTCTACAGCAGCATGGAACTGTACCTTGGAAGCTTCAATGCCATCTGCAGCCACCTGCTCCAGCTCACTGACTAGCAGGGGGGGCATTCTTAGCCAGAGCCAAAATCGTATCCCACCTAAACTTCTGGTATCTGGCTGTATATGCCATGTAATTGGACTGTCTGAGTCCCAAAGAGGATGCCAGGTACTGCTTTTTTGCCATGGCATCCACTTTTCTGGAATCCTTATCTGGGGGGTGAGATGCCAGAGGAATGTTAGCCTTGTCACAGGCTGCAGCTTGCACTACCAAACATGACTGCAATGAGTAGTAAGGAATTCCATCCCAGAGCCTGACAAAGCATACCCCCTGTCCATCTTTGTATCCACAGCGGGTATGGATGTTGGCATTCTCAAGATCTTTTGGGTCCGTTTTCCCAGGGACTTATACATAGGGATAGACACCCTTTTGGACTCTGGGACATCCATCATTTCAACATAGTCAGGCTCCTCCTGATCCTGTTCAGTTTCTTCCATAGGGAGCTAAAGAGTACCAGCCATTTTCCTGTAAAATAGGTAGTGGAAGGGGGACTCAGAAAGCCTGGAAGAGAGACATTTGAAGGCCTGTCTGGGGAGATGTCCGGTTCGATAGGCACATCCAGGTCCTCATAATCTTCATCTTCATTTTCTTCTTTTTCTTCTTCCTCCCATTCACCCTCATAAAAAGCTTCAGGGTCATAAACAGAAGCTTGGACGTCCGACCGAACTGACCGTCCTCGAGATGGTGCCGGTTCGGTAGGAACCGGGTGAAGTGACTGCACTATGGCAAGCAGTTTGGCAATTTCGTTGGTGGTCGGAACATTAGAACAGGGATCCGAACTGGCCAACTTACGTTTCTTCTTTGCAGGAACCGATTCCGCAGAATAGGCTCTCCTTTTGCCCGAGGGGGTATCGCCCAGGTCAGTAGGCACCCCTTCAGGTTCGGCCGAAACCGAACTGGGCTGGCCATCCAGGTCAGTGGACTTCTCAGCCTCCCTTTCCTTAAGCCTACTTAAATGTTTTTCAGCAGTAGACTTAGGGAAATTCTTGCAAATTTGGCAGTCTTCCTTGACGTGGTCAAACCCCAGACAATAAACACAGACGAGGTGGAGACCGGCCTTAGCAAAGGCCTCCCCACACTCGGTGCAGTGCTGATACCCAGTGGGTCCGGTTTTCTTTTTGGGTTTCTCAGACGTGCCTTCACACAAACAATCACCCTTACCAGCGTTCAAGCCAGGCAACTACAAAAACCTATCATTTCCGACCGTGTCACGGGTAGGTTGAAAAAACCCCAAAATAAAACGTTTTTTTTCAGGAAACAATAGGTACCGGAACACACACTCTTTCTTTTTTTTTTTCACTTCGGTTCCTGAGCGGACCGACCAGTGGGGAACCGAAAAAATAAAACAGTTTCTTTCAGCAATAAATAATACTACCTACAATACACTTACTGTACCGGGACAGAGATGTGAACACCAAAAAATAAAGAAACGGTTGATAAAACTGACCGATATTACCACTACCGAACCGAAGTGTAGGAGAGGATCTCCGGAGCGACTTCTCAGTTAGGCGGAGTAAAGAATCTGACGGTTATGCTTCAGAGTACCTGGGACAGAGGTTTGAAAACCGAGTTCGAGATGAACGTTCTATGCCTGGCATAGACTTTAACCCTTTCATCTCTGGGGCAGTTCAAGTGCTGGGGCTAACTGCAATTAGTCAGAATACAGCAAGACTTCATGTTGTTTGAAACACATTTCAGGCAGGATGTGAAAAGTGACAGCTATACTGTTCATGAGGAGGTGTAAAAAATGGCAGTGTTGAAATGTGGAATGAAAATATGAAAAATTGGTGAAGTCATGAGTGTGCATAGAAACTGCACAATGCACGCCCGTAATGCAATTATTTTGGGAATTTTTTTAACCAAATTTTCAACATAGGCATTTTGGGACCTCTGCTCATGAACAGTGCCACTGTGATTTTGTTAATCTGTCCCGAAGTTGATTTCCCACAGCAACCGCGCCAATGTGCGCCAGATATACGAGAACACATTTTGGGTAGGATGTGGAAAATGACAGCTGTACTGTTCATAAGGAGGTGTGAAAAAATGGCAATTTTGAAAATCTGGAGTGAAAATATAAAAAATGATTGAACTTACGAGTGTGCGTGGAAACTGCACAATGTACACTCATAATTCAGTCATTTTTTGGAATTTTTTTCACCAAATTTGCAACATAGGCTTTTTGGGACCCCACCTCATTAACAGTGGCACTGTCATTTTGTTAATCAGTCCCAAAAGGTGATTCCGTGCAGTGACTGCGAAATCACCTTTCGGGACTGAATAACAAGATGACAGTGGATGTGTTCATGAGGTGGAGTCCCAAGATTCCCATGTTGAAAATTTGGAGCCAAAATTAAAAAAAAATGGCTGAGATATCCACCTAAGTTAAGCCCCTTCCCCCACTGATGCCATTATACAGCTTACCAACATTTCTTCATTTTGCAGTTCGACTTTGAAGAAGATCCAGATGTGTTCCTATCACGAAGATCGTAGCGCCGGACCTCTGGAGGTAAGTATAGGTAAGAGTGTGGGAAGGTGGGGTGCGTAGAGGTGGGGTGGGGTTGGGGAGGGGGGTGCCACAGACAACGAGAGACCTCTTCTTTTTCAGGTAAAAACAACAAACGGAACCAGACATCACGGGATAATTTGTTGGGTGTGCCACACAATGGGGGTGGGGAGGAACATGCCAACATGGTCAGATTTGTGTGAGTGGCGGCACACTGGGGTGGGCTCACAGTGTGTCACACAATGTGGGGGGGGGGTGGGGGACATGCCAATACGGGGATTTCACTCCTGATGTCAGCTTTGTTTGGGGAGTATGTGGCAGTGGCAGCAGCTTCTGCCATGTTTATTGAAATGTTTCACCAGGAAAGGCACGTACGGGAGGCATGTCATCTTTGCTGCTGCATGACAAGCTTGTCTCTGATTGCAGCGGCACATTTTTTTCAAGTTGGTAGCACTTTACATAATTTTTGCATCAGTGCTAGCATGCTGGCTAATTGGGGAATGAGGGACGCACCTACTAAAGCGTGCCCTGCATTTGCCAGCAATGACACACCTCTCATTGTGCTACTACTAACGCAAGATGTTGCTTGTGCAAGTGCAAGACAACATAAAAATCACTTGCAGATTCAGTGTAGTTCTCTTTTAACTCTTTTCTATCCAGATATAGTAATAAACTTCTGTCCCATTTTCTTTGGGGAAAACGGTTGTTACACATGTTCCAGTCTCTCTTCTGGTCTCCACACTCCCATTACTGTATGGTGCAACATGTGTCCTCCCCACCCCAGAAGGGAAACACCCATGGTCAGAATTATGCTGTGCATTGCTTTTTGAAAGAGGACTCATAAGGCAGGTTTTTTAAAACTCTGTCACAAGCTGCGACAATGGCAGCTTGCACCAAGTGCCGGTGTGTCTGGGACCCTACACCCAATTTTCCATTTGACAGGGTCCCAGCACCTAAGTCCTGCAGCTTGCGGCAACAGTGGCAGTGCACCAAACAGATGGCACACCTACGAGGTGTGCCGCAACAGCTGTGGGGCAGTGGGGCAGCAGCTGCACCCTTGGACAGGGGCACAGTACTGGCTAGCACCCTCAACACTACCATCATCAAGCTGGCGATACTTGTACACCGTACCAACCCATTACCCTGGTGATCCAGTGCCCTCCCGATATGCCATGCTGTAAATACTTATACATCAATCAGTCCCCGCTGAATTAGTGCCCCCCCAAGCCCCAGTATGCTCCTAATGTAAAACCATATAGTCTAACAGTCATAACTGTAATACCCTGGTATCCTTACCCCCCATATGCCCGTAATGCAAATTATACCCTGGTCCGGGTCCCCACCCCCAGCCCGATATGCCCACATACTCAACAGCAGATACTATCTCTACCTGGTGGTCTAGTGGCCCTCACCCCCACACCCAGCAGGTAGTGCCTACCATGCCGCTCCCTCCCCCATCCCATACCCCGATCCAGTGACTGGCACAACCCTCCTCACACCACCGAATGAACTTCAAAACAGGTACTGCATATAATACGCACTCTAACAATTCGGTTGGCAGCCAGCTGTGGTGGTGTGAGGAGGGCTGTGCCAGTCTCTGGATTGGGGTACGGGACAGAGGAGGGAGCAGGGTGGTGGGCACTACCTGCCAGGTGGGGGGGTCACTAGACCACCATGCAAGGATACTATCTGCTGTTGCATATATGGGCATATTGGACTGGGGGTGGGGACCCAGACCGAAGTATAATTTGCATTATGGACATACAGGGGGGGTGGAGGATACCAGGGTATTACATTTATGACTGTTTGAGTATATCGTTTTAGATTAGTGGCATACCAGGGCTTGAGGAGGGGAGCTGCTAATTCAACATGGACTGATTAATGTGTAAATATTTACTGCATGGCATATTGGGGCAGGGGGGGAACTAGATCACCAGGGTAATGGGTTGGTACCGTTTATGGGTACCGGCTGATCGTGACTGGGGGGACACACAATAGCCTACAGTTGCCAGCTCTCCCAGAGGATCTCTTAGTACTGTTAGACCAGCCCTTGGCTGGTCTAACTGTACTTAGGCCTTTGTCCTCGGGATCAGTTTTCAATATTTCAAGATTAGAGGATATGGCAGCCAGCATCTGCTGCAAGCCCCCTAGCATCATGCCGCAACCTCTTTTGTGGTGCAAGGCTAGCACAAGTCCTCTTTGGCACATGTAGCCATCATTTGACACAGGCTGCACTGGAAAATAGCTTGGAGCACATCCCTTGGCACAAGGTGCCCGTTGCGTTAGATATGTTTGACGCAAGTGCCTTGCATCATTCGTAGGGCTTTGAAAATCCTGCTCCTTGCCTTAAGTGTTGCAACTCTTGCCACCACTGCAGTGAGTCTACAAAACCTTCTTTTACTACCATTAGAGAAATCAGAGGTTTGCCTGTGTTAAGAAGACTATTTCTGCAGGTAGTAGTGGATTGCTTTCTTGCGCTGACCTGCCCAGGGAACCACAGATGATGAGGCAGACATAAAACCTAGTAACTTTAGAAACTCTACTGTTGTCCTTCTTATCCCCTTTTGGAAGGAGGATGGGAAAAGAATCAGAGTTTGAGCTCTTTCCCAAGGGAGAAAAGCTTGTGCCTGAACTGTGCCTAGTTCTGCTACAACAAACAGGTTCTGTTTGAATTCAGGGCTGGACTTTTCCAGGTTCAGAATGATCCCCCGTTTCTGTATCATATGCATTTTTTTTCTCATCAAGGAATGTGCATGTTCCCTTATTCCACCACTCACTAACAAGTTGTCCAAAGTATGGACAGATTGCAACTCCATTTTTCAGAAGTACTGTGGTCACCACAGCCATGCACTTTTTGTTTTGTAAATTTAGTGTGCTTTTTTCTCCTTTTATAGGCAGCCCCCATCAGTCCTACCCTATTTGTTCAGCCCCATCACCTGCCTTCTCCGGGACTTACCTCTCCCTCTTAGACCGCTGGCTTACACCCCCCACCCAGGGGCAGGGCCAATAGGAGGGGCCCCTCTTACCTCCCAATGGAGACTAGGTAGGCACTCAAGGGAAAACGCCATGATCGGTGGTGTGGGACCTGCAGTGAGGGGTTGATGTCCTCTTGCTACAGCTGTTTCTGCTTTTTCCAGTTGTTTCCCCTTATGGACTCTGAAAAGGGATCCCAGCAGGTGTGTGCATGTCTGAGCTTGTCAGCAGGTGCCCTCAGTTTGCAGCTCCACTTGCATTGTCACCGGTGGTCACTCAGATGGCAGTAGTAAAGTGGAGACCGACTGTCTCCCCTCCCCTCTGGGATGTTCAGTTCACCTCCTTTGGCCATCCCTCCAATGACCCAGGCTCATTCCCAAACCAGGGTCGCCGGCATCACAAGTGGTAGCACTACACCTGCACTGGTGGGCTGGCCCACGGCCATGCACTTTGTAAATACCCTTGTAGCTGAAGTTAGGTAAAAGGGCATTGTCCAAAAGGGAACTGATCCTGATCTGTCCTGAACCTTGGGTAGTTTCTGTGGCTTGCTTTGATTGGGATATGGAAGTAAGTAACCTTCAGATCCAGACATCAAAGCCTAGCTCATTGCTGTAAAGCTGGAATTACTGTTAGCAAGGTGGCACTTTAAATATTTCTATTTTCATGTGCTTGTTGAGAAACTTTATTTATTTAATTTATATGTTTGAAATCTGGTAACTGGGACAGGCTCACTAAGCAGGAGTACATTTACTGGTGTGACCCAGGGGGACCCCTTAAGTCGCAAATTAGTTGCCACTTTCTTGATTTTGCTTTGTGAGGAAGTAGCTTGAGAAAACAAAAATGTCCTCTGTCCTCAAGTTGTACTTTTTCTATAGCATTCAAAGTTAGCAGTTTCTGGACTTCCACTGTAATTGCTGCAGTGCTTCTTTTGAATTTGGTCTGAAATTTCACAATCGCTTTTGTTTAGGGCTTGTAAAAAGGGAAAGACTGAGACCCTCCCTCATGATTTCCAGCACCCATTTGTTTCTAGTGAAAGACTGCTAGTGATGGAGGAGATGAGAGTGGCTCCCCCTACTAGGAGTTGGGATGTGGTGATCTTTAACTCATCAGGGATTCGTTTTTGCTTGTTAAGGGGGTGCTGAGGCTGCTTATCTCCTGCCTCATCTAACCCATCCTCTAAGTGAACTTATGGGTGTTTGTGGCTGTTGGCAGTACTGTCTTTGGTAGTACCCCTTCCCATGCCTCCCCGCCACATGGTCTATAGTACCTTCTGGTTTTCTTTTCCTTTTCTATGGAATTTTTTTAAAGTAGTTTTATTTTCATCAACCGTGTCCATAAAACTCTCTGTTTGGTCTCCAAAGAGGATTGTGTCTTCAAAGGGTAAGTGTGCTGCTTTATTTTGCAGCTCCACGATAAGCAGGTGGTCCTAATCCATGCATATCTTCTGGTGGATATTGCATTAGCTAGAGCCCTGGTTGCTGTATCATTTATGTATACTGCCATTTGCAACTAATTCTTGGTAGCATCCAAGCCTGTTTTAACCAGGTGCAACATCACTGCCCTGTCAACTGTTAGCATATCATCACAGAATGGCAGCACTTCTTTCCAGAGTGCCTCCTGGTAATCATCTGTATAACTTAAGAAAGCTGTCTTTCTCATAAAGAGAATTGCTGACAAATAAGATATCTTAAAGTCGCACTTACAGCAGCTTAAGACGCAGGTGAATATTGTGGAGTATACTTATGTACTTATGTATGGGGCTAATGCCAGCTGCCATCCCTTTAAGTACTCTGTCTCTAAGGACTATGTAGCAAATATTATGTTAATTACTGTGCTGGCAGTTGCTAGGAAACCCCTTAGACTATCTGTCAGTCAGTCAGTCAGTCAGTCAGTCAGAGTCTGAACCTCCTACTGCTGCCTAAGAATAAACCATTATGTATATTATTTTTCTGCCAGTTTATTCACATGATCCAGCAAGGGGTCCTCACCAGTAGCAGCAGATGGGTCTGGCAGACCAGAGAGAAAGTAAGGGTCTTTTAGTGGCAGACCAAACCAAAATGCCACACATTGTGGAGAATGCGGCCCTTCTGCTCAGAACCCCATCTCGCTTCTCTGCATCACTGGGTACCCCCAGAGTCATCCCCAAGTATTCCTGAATTGTCTGCATGCGGAGTAAAATACAGCTCTGGCAGCAGAGAGGAAAAGTAAAACTTAACTGTATCCTGCTCACTCTGTCACCTTCCTGCACATCTGCCTCAGGGCACCATATAACCAGCCTCTGATGCACAGGTAAAAACATGAGCAGCCTTCCTACTGTAAAAAGCTTTTTGACAGTAAAGCTGTGAAACCCTAGATCCCAAGGAGCTGCAAACTGTGAACCCCTTCCAGCTCCAGAAATGTTCTGATTTGTTAAGCAAGTAACAGTTATGAAATTAAACAGCAGCCAAGCTCCCTCTCTACTTCCCAGCTGCATAGTGAGGATCGCAACACCCAAAGAGAACAACCCATAAAGGGATTAAAAAAAAATATGTTTTTAAATCATTCAGCCACTATTGACCAGAGACCCTCCATAGATGGGCCTGCTCCTTCCTGCCAGCGACTACACTTAATGCCGCAATTGCAGCAAGCCCGCTCTGTCCACACAACAGCCGCTCCTACACAGACTGACCTGCTCCTTAATTCACCAATGCAGCCATTCTGGGGTATTACTTATGGATGCACCATTCTTCCTGAACAGTCCGGCCACATTCCAACGTGTTATGGAAGCCGTACTACATAAGTTGTCTTGGAAATCTTGCCTGCTCTATCTGGACAATGTTATTGTCTTCAGCAGAACTTTACCAGAGCACCTCCAACATCTCAAAGAAGTGTACAAATGTGTCAGACAAGCCAATCTCAAGCTTTGCCCAGAAAAGTGTTGTTTTGCACAGCGTCAAATTCATTACCTGGGACATGTAGTTAGTTCTCAAGGCATCTCTCCAGATCCAGACAAGCTCAAAGACTATCCAGAACCTAACAATCTCAAAGTCTTTGAGCTTTCCTGGGCTTGTCTGGCTACTACCAAAAGTTCATTTGCAACTATGCTAAGATTGCAGCTCCATTGTATGTCCTCACCAAAAAGGGATGTGACTATTCATGGACTTCCGAATGCAAAGAGGCCTTTGAAACTTTGAAAGAAAACATATATTCTCCAGTACTGGCCTACCCAAGGTTCAACCAAACCTTTAAGTTCTACTCAGATGCTCGTTCCTTTGCAGTGGTGCTGTGCTCTGTCAAATACAAGATGGAACAGAACGAGTTGTCTCCTATGCTGGGCGCTCTCTTTCCTCAGCTGAGCAGAACTATGGCATCACAGAAAAAGAATGTCTAGCCATGGCATTTGCTGTAAAGAAATTTGACTGTTACCTTCGTTACTTCTCCTTTACAGCTATCGTTGATTACTCTGCCCTCAGATGGTTATTGAAATGAAGGAGCCAGTAGGCAAGTTCACCCAATGGATCGCCATGCTGCAAAGCTACAACTCTGAAATTCAATACAGACCAGGTCGAGTTCACTCAAATGCCGATGGTGTAAGCAGGAGACAATATTCCTCTGCATCATCCTCAACAGATGAAGAATCATGTTTACAAGCTCTTCATTTCCACACCATGGATGTGCTTCCTGTGGACACTCCTACAGCACCCCAAGTTGCTTTGCTGCTACCAACTGCTTCTACAAAAAGACGCACAAATCCTCAGTTACTGCAGCAGCTGGAGAGCTTCTCACCTCCTCTACTTCTGACCTCTCCCTGGCAACAGTCAAGATGCAACAAAGAACTGATCCTCAATTCATAGACCTAATCACATACTTAGAGTCTGGAACCTTACCGCAACAAATGAAGCATTGCCAGGATGATTTCTTTGCTTCGCAATACTTCCTCAGTGATGGTGTGCTTTTCCACATTTGGACCAAGAAAGGCAAGGGCCATCGCGTAGATAGAACTCATATACCGCTAGTTGTGCCAGCCTCTCTAATCAATCAAGTTCTTCTCTCCACTCATGCCTCTCCACTTTCTGGAGGTCATACGGGAATATAAAGAACTCTCGAAACGACAAGGCTTCACCTCTTCTTGTCTCACCTGAACAAAGACATTGTCCAATTTGTCAAATCCTGCCAGCCCTGCTCCCAAAGAAAGCCTCTTGCCACACCAACAAAGGCACACTATCATTCCAATGCACGTAGCCTCTGAACCATTCCAAAGGGTCAACACAGACATTCTTGGGCCTTTACCTAGATGCTCTGACTCTGGCAACAAATACATTCTTGTTTTTGTGGACTACCTAAGTATTTGGAACTAATTCACCCAAAAGTCATCAAAGCTGCCACAATGGCAAGTGCCTTCCTCAACACAGTCATTTGTCATCACGGTACCCCATCCTACCTGCATTCAGACAGAGGCACTAACTACCTTTCAACCATTGTTTGAGAAACTTGCAAACTTCTCGACATAAAAAAGATACACACAACAAGTTACCAACCACAATGCAATGGACAGAGTGAAAGAATGATGTCTACCATTCTTAGCACACTCTCCAAGTACAGTACCTGGATGAGACTCATGACACTTGGGACCATTTTGTTCCTTTTGTGCAATTTGCCTACAATACCATCCCTTGTGTCAACAGTACAGAGTATACACCTTTTTTTCTAGTCCATGGACATCACCTAAGAACTCCACTAGACAGGGATCTCTCACTGCTAGATGTTCCTAAGTCAGCTTCTTCCTTCATCATCCCAATGCTGAAACAGCTTGAAGTTGCCAGATGTGTTGCCATCACTACGCTGGGCCAGAGAAAATCTGCATGCAGAAAATGTCAGCAGCCAAGTCGCATGAGCCTTCATTCTCCATCGAACATAGAAACATAGACTTTGATGGCAGATAAGGACCACTTGGCCCACCTATTCTGTCCATTTCCCTACCTACTGGATAAGCTGCAGATTCCAGTTAACCAACAGCCTATTTCTTCCTACACCCCACAAGAATTGCCTTATGTCTGTCCCATGCATTCTTGAATTCCCCCACTGTTTTTGACACCACAAACTACTCAGGAAGGCCATTCCAAGCATCCACCACTCTTTCTATGAAAAAATACTTCCTCACATTACCCCTGAGCCATCCCCCCCTCTATCTTCAGATTGTGTCCCCTTGTTCTTGCACATCTCTTTTTCTGAAAGATACTACCCTCTTGGATTTTGTTGATTCCCTTGAGGTACTTAAAAGTCTCTATCATGTACCCCCTCTCCCTCCTTTCCTCAAGATATATTGGGGACATTGTGTACTTGCACCGACCTGTCCTTGTTCCGGATGCCACCAAGAAACTGCTTCACCCCTGGACTGGTCCCTTCTACATTGTAGAAAAGCTTCCTCCTCTGCACGTTCATCTACACCACAAGTCTGAAGGAAAGCTGGTACACAACAAAGTCCACATCAATTGCTTGAAACATGGGTACCTGAGTAACACCCTTCCAGACAAACCCAGTCCACCTAACAATGAAGCTGCACTTGAGCCTGCCATCCTCCCAGAAGCTGAAATCCCTTCAGACAACTTACAACCAATTCCTACAGATCTTCCCACTCCTGACACTCTCCAGCTGGATTCCGTTTTACCTGATTTGCCAGATGATCTCCCTGGGACTTCTTCTTTTCAGTCTTCTTCTTCTCAGGACTCTCTAGTACATACACCGCTGTACCAGATCGAGAACATCTTAAGGAAGAAGTACACAAAAGGATCCTGGACTTACAGAGTCAAGTGGTGCAGATTTGACAGTGGGCAGAACTCCTGGGTCGCTTTTAATGACCTGACCCTGTCCTGTCAGGAACTAGTGCAATCTATTCATGCCTCCATTCCCACTGACCGGAAAAGTCGATGGAGGTCTTGAACTTTTGTAAACTGGACTCAGTGTGTTTTGGGACTAAATCTTCTATTGCTGTGGTATTCTCTGGGTTAGTTGTTTTGCAGTAAATGTCTTCTGTACCCTTCTCATTGCACCTGTTGCTACGGTACTGCATACCTGCATTAAAACGTTTTCTTCCAGGAAAGCTCTTTCAAATAGTTCCATATGTTTTTGATTGTTCTGCAAATGTTATTAAGGTGTTGTCCTGAGTTCTGGGTATTCTTCAGCTGCTACCCTTCCCTCTATTCTCTTTTCCTTCCCCCACACTTTAGCACTTGTGGCATGACCAAGCTTCAAGTGCTATGGTGTTCCCCTCCCTCTGGTACTACTCTGACTGGTCCCAGGTATAGGCCAGATTCTTTTCTCCCCCTCCCTGCAGTGGAGTACTGTTGTGTTTTAAATGTGCATGCCTTGAAATGCTTAAAAAAATGTTTTTTTCTTTAAAATTTCTTAGCAACTGTTTATAGTGCAATATTGCTTTGTTCGAGTGGTGCTCACATTAACTGTCCCGGGGGTGATGTGGAGTACACTTATGTACTTATGTGTGGGGATACTGCCAGCTGCCATCCCTTTAAGTGTTCTAAGAACAATGTTGCAAATATTATGATAATTACTGTGTTAGCAGGGGCTAGGAAACCCCATAGACTATTTGTCAGTCAGTCAGTCAGTTAGTCAGAGTCTGAACCTCCCAAAGAGAAGATGTACCTACTGCTGTCTAAGAATAAACCGTTTATGCATTTATTTTCTGTGTCCATCAGTTTATTCGCACGTTTCAGCAAGGGGTCCTCACCAGCAGCAACAGATGGGTCTGGCAGACCAGAGAGAAGGAAAGGGTCTTTTAGTGGCAGACCAAACCAAAATGCCACAATATGCACGTATCCTGGGCAAGTAGCTCAAACACAAATGGCTGCATGGCGGCAGTCAAAAAATTGGTCATTACAAAAGTTCAGAATAAGCTGTTCAAAGTACGCATGTCATAATATTTATTAAAGTTTAAAGGCATACCATACCCCTTGGGTTCACCATCTTGCTGCAACACATATCAAACAGGTTATCTGCTCCAGTGGTTCATCACTGATAGCAGTCACAGAGGAAAACGTCACACATGACGTTGAAATGTCAGGAGAGTGTGGTCTAGTATAGCTGCATGCTGAAGGCAGAAAGACGATTTGGTTAGCAAAAAAAAAAAGTTACTTCGCAGTTCAGCCACTTAGCAATTGTTTGTCTTATTACGAAAAGTGAAGACGGCGTCTGTGCAATGTTGTGACTGCTAGCAATGATGAACCATTTGGCAAATAACCTGTCTGATACTCACTGCAGCAAGATGGTGAACCCAAAGGGTGTGGTATGCTTTTAAACTTTAATAAAAATTATTGATACTGGTCCTTCTGAACAGCTCATTCTGAACATTTGTTGAACTGTTTGTGCTGACCCATTTTTTGACTGTCGTTTTGCAGCCATTCGGGTTCGAAATAAGATTTCTTCCCTGTTTAGTTATAAAACAGAAGCAAAACAGCGGGTAAGCACCAGGAAATAGCTGTGGTGCTACACAGACTCTATCCGACAAGTACCCACAGCAAAGAAAAGGCTAAGATGGCAGAAATGTATGTCTTACTGTTTATTACATTCCTGTGCAAATGAACTCAGCCTTCCACATCAGCCTGCTGACAGAACGAACCTGCCGGTAGCGACTGGTTGACATACAGTAGCAGCTAAAGCAACAGTGAACCTGGCGTTTTGCTCAGGCTCCCCCAAGCTTCTTCAGAGTGAAACAGAACCAGAGATGCACCCCAATATACTGTGCACTAGGCTAATCACCTGATTAATTAGGTGAACAGTGAATTAAAATATTAAAAACAACATTGTGGCTACAACCAGACAACACTTAATTGACAAAAGTTCTGTTCAAGCACATGCACAGTAATAGACAAATCCATCTATCTATTAAATAAATTTAGATAATATAGAGGATTGTGTATGATCACTCATATACAACAAAGATATTTTTCACTCGAGAGGCTTCCATGGTAACCGGAGACCTCGAGAGTGCAGCCCAAAGGTCTCATTACCATGGAACTTTCGAGAGTATGAAAAATATCTTTGGAGTGTGTGAGCGATCCTACACAAACTTTTATAATATATGGTCACTTATACAATGAAGAGTCAGTCATACAACAAAGGGTGTCCTTACTTTTGATTTTTTTTTTTCACTCCTTTTTGCCTCCTGGGACTGTTTTCACCGCTGCGGCTGTTCCCCGAAGATCGCATGTCACTGGACCGCACCTGCATGACCACGTTCTGAGTTGTTATGCTGCACTAGCTACATAGCTAGTGCAGCTTAACAAACTAGCTGACATAGCTAGTGCACCATAACGTTTTTGAATGGATGGATTTCTAGCCGTAACAATGTTCCACCATACACTATACTATATTAAATTGCAGCGGTAAAAATAACTAAACCTGCAACGTAATTTGTATCAACTGAGTGTTACACACACCTCAAAGCAAAACCCCTCATGCAACATTAGAGGCTACGATACCTCACGTAAATGTGATAACTCATTAAAGAGCTTGCCAAAAACAGAAACACCCCAACAAATCTTAGTTGGCATTTTTTTTTTTTGAATATTCTGTTTATTAAAAGTTTTCTATCACAGAGACATATACATACAACATATGACAAAGGACAACTACTAACACAAACACACTAAAATCCCAGTTATATCATTAATATCTATCAAATTCCTCTTACAAAGATGCAGTCGAGTGTGCATTACAATCCATATTCTCAGATAAACTCAGGTATTCCTAGCTAATCATATCGTACTAAGTATAGAGAGCGACCAGGCAATCTCCCACCATTCATGTTATACAGGCAAAGTGTGGCAAAGGTACCCGACAAACCATACGCAGGCCGCAGATATTTCCTTTGACTGGAGGGGCACACCCCCCAGACCCAACAACCACTCTGGGACTTATATGCCCAGCCCTGTACGGAACAGTAGGTTTTCAGACATGCTCAAAGACGCCATAAAAGGAGCCCAGTCCCTCAAAAACACCACCTCCCTATCTTTTACGACCCATGTAAGCCTCTCCAAAGCCAAGGAGCGTATAACCAGTCTTCTCCACTCAGCCAGCATAGGCCCATTTCCAGTAACCCAGGTGTTCTGAATGCAGTGCCTGGCCAACACAAACAAGACCCTTACCCGCCTAGGTAGTAGTTGCCACTCCTCGTCTCCTTCCATTATTTCCACCCCAAATAGGCAGACCAGCGGGTCACAAGAAAATCGGCCCCCCATCCCCTTATTCACCTCCTGGACTATACCTCCCCAAAACTTGGCCAAGACCGGGCATGCCCAGAAGCAATGGAAAAAGGTACCCAACCCTCTACTACATCTTCTGCAGTTCAGTGAGACTGCAGGGTGAGCCCGATGCACTGCCACTGGGGGCCAATATATTCTATGCAAAAATCTGTAAAATGCCTCCTTAAATTTATTACATACCATAATTCCCTCCGGCATACCTAGCACTAGCTTCCAGTTCTTATCCGAAATTTGCAGCCCTAAATCCCTCTCCCAAAGAACCTTTGTAGGGCCTGTTAAGTCTGGAAAGTTTTGCTTGTCCTGTTTGGCTACTTTCCCAATAAATCCTTTAGGGTCTTTCCTGGCCCGACATACCATCTGCTCTATTTGATTTGGGTACAACCCATCCCTGCCCCGTACCCAGTCTTCCTACATACGCTTTCACTTGCAGGTACCGAAATAGTTGCGATGTTCCCAGCCTCACCTCTTGCCTGATCTTATTAAACTCACTCAGCTCCCCTTTCTCCAATAACATCCCTATATATTTCACCCCTCCTTTCTCCCATTCCAAAAACCCCTATCTTCCATCTCAGGGACGAAGAAGGGATTCTTCGCGATCGGGAGCAAGACAGTCTCCCTCCTGGTCACTCCTTTCCGTCGCCACAGATGATCCCAGGCCTCCAGTGTTTCCCGAACTAACGGGTTGCCACTTCCCAAATCTCTGTAAGCCCGCAGTCCCCTACTATGTAGGTAGGCTGTAAGCCTTCCTGGGGTCCCTACCTGTTCCAGCCCTACCCAACTAGCCACTTCTGGTCTATGCACCCAATCGGCTATACCCCTGAGTTGCACCGCCTTGTAATACGTGCCCAAATCTGGGAAATTAAGCCCTCCCCTATTTCTATCCACCTTAAGCCTTGTTAAACATATTCTAGGCTTTTTTCCCTGCCAGATGAAGTCTGTGAACCCCTTCTCTAACAGTTTCACATCTCCTTGTGTTAACCTCAACTGCAGCATTTGCATGGGGTATAGGATGCGGGGGATAATATTCATTTTTATAAGATTAATCCTCCCAATCCAAGAAATAGGAAGTTGCATCCATCTCTTAAGGTCTGCCAACACCACTTTGATCAGGGGATGATAGTTCAGCTTATACAGCTCTTCCCACCTCCGTCCTATTCGCACCCCAAGATATTTGAAGTCCGTCTGGACAATCCTGAATCCCCTCTGCTGTACCTCTGGACCAACGTCCGGGAACCCCATAGCTTCAGATTTGCTGACATTAATCTTATACCGGGAAAAACCTGCAAACTTATCAATAACATTCATCAGGTGACTCATAGAATTACGTATATCTCCTAGGAATAACAACATATCGTCAGCATAAAGCGCCACCTTATGCTTTCTCCCCTCCACATCACGGACTCCCACCACCACGCCCGCATGCTGTTGTATCGCCGATGCCAGGGGTTTGATTGCCAAGGCAAACAGCAGAGGGGACAGAGGGCAACCCTGTCTCATTCCCCTCCCAAACCCGAATTTTCCAGAGAGGCACCCATTCACCTTCACCATCACCATCACACGCACACTCGGCTTCAGGTACATGGCCCTGACCCACCCTATAAATGGATCCCCCAGACCAAACTGGGCCATCACCTCAAAGAGGTACTCCCATTCCACCCTATCAAATGCTTTTTCGGCGTCCAAGGAGATCACCCCCATCTTACCCCTAGTCTGGCCAGCCCGCCATATGACATTTGCCAATAGTTGGCATTTTTTTATGTAAATATTAAAACATTATTTGTGGAGTGAGACACCAAACATTAAGAAACTAAGAGGCAAAATAACTTTTTTCTAGATACCCACAGAAGAGGAGAGGCAAAAAGGTACCCCTCTCTCACCCTCATGAACTTTCTTTCTATAATGAAGTAAATAGTGTATAGGAGACAAACAAACTGTCTCACCCTGTTTAACAAGGTCCTGTCCACTTTTATGGACCAAAGACCAATCATGGTGGTGGTTGTGGTGGGTGGGGTATTCAGTAATTCATGGCAGTGTGGAAAAACGAGTTTGCTATACAAATAAAAAGGCAACATGCGCCAGCTAATGCATGGCTGTTTGTGGGATGTTAATACAGCCACAACTGCCAGTTTGCAAAAGAAACCTGTTGTCAGTGTACAGGAGACAAATATATGTGTCACCTTGTTTAGTTATGTATTTATTCATTTGGATTTTGTTAACTGGGTAGGCTCACTGAGACTGAAAGTCCCTTTTTAGGGGTGACCCAGAATTAATTACATTCAACGGTCGTTTTTAAATACAAGTAACAGTCACTGATAATCACACACAGACAGCAATATAAAAACAGCAGAGTACAAACAGTATTAGCAAACAATTTAAAATCATTACGAAGTCAAGACATATTAATGGGCATAACATAAATAGACTTTAAAACTATGAGGCTAAGAAAGTATAGCAGCAAGGTAACAGCAAAGAGGAAGTAGTCTGTGCAGTGCATAGCTTTGACCAGTGACCTAATAGAGGCCATTGGAGGGTCTCGGCCAATCTGTTTTTCTGGAATCTTTATCAGGAAGTGCTGTTGAAGAAGCTGTCTTAGTCCTTTCACAGGCTGTTGCCTGTGTTAGCTCCCCAGGACTGGGATGTTGGTACAGGTATTCAGACCAGGTACTATTAACATAGTGGTCTTAATAAAGGTGGTGCGAGAAGACGTTCTATGTTGATGTGCTGCAGTAGCTATGTAGCTAGTGCAGCACAACAGCAAAATGACGTAGCTACTGCAGCACAACAACGTTGTTCTAGGGATTGATTTCTGCCTAGAACAACGTTCCACCATACACAATATAGAGGACTGTATATGAGTAATCATACACAGCAAGGCAGTGTTTCAGACAAGAAGTTTTCATGACAATAGATGACCTCAAGAGCACAGCTTGAGAGGTCTTCTGTTGTGATGGAAACTTCGAAAATGAAACACAGCCTTGTATATGTATGATTGCTCATACACAATCTTTCATAGTGTATGGGCAACCATTACTGCAAGTCACTGTCCAGCACATATGAAAAAAGATTCCCACATGCTCCGCTAATTCCTTCCTGTTGCGGGGCTTGGAACCACAGTGGTTCTTTTAGTCGCCACTCACTTCTGGGTTAAGCTCTCTCACTGCCACTGTTGCTTCATCAGGTGCTGTGTTTTGAATAAAGGTAACACGAGAAGATGTTCTATGTTGATGTGCTGCAGTAGCTATGTAGCTAGTGCAGCACAACACCAAACTGACGTATCTACTGCAGCACAGCAACGTTGTTGTAGGGATAGGTATCGGCCTAGAACAATGTTCCACCATACACTACAATATAACTCTTTTCAATTTTCTTATCAATTACAGTAGCAAAGGTGTGAAACTATAAAACTGTTTTGCTCATTTGTTTAAAAGTATTATGGATGATGCTACTAACCCTTTTAGTGGCCCGGCATACTTAAAGGGACACTGTCAACCCCCTTAGGTCTCAAAGGGTCCCTAGCTTAAAAAACACATTTTGTGATTGCCCACATTCTGTAAAGATTGCTGATATAGCTGGTAGTTTGATTCTGATGCTTTTATTCTTTAAAAATTGAAAAACAGACTGACCACCATGCTGGTGTTACCACACAAAAACAGTTTTGTTTAAATTCCTTGATCAGCTCCAACTGCATCTTTCCTGGATTTAGGAACATCCGCAACATAGTCTAGCCACTCATGATGCAGTGGGAGTTTAGGAGGTTGTTGCATCATGAGTGACTGCACTGTTTGGGTGTGTTTCTAATTCTCAGGAAGTATGCAGTAAGAACAGATCCAGGATTGTGAACAAAACAAGGTTGTTTATAAATATACATTAGCATGCATTTCAGTTCTACTAAACAAGGATACAGACAAAACAAACAGCAACATCAATGACTTTTGGAGAAGGTAAGCAATCATAAAATGTAGGTTTTAATTAGAAATAATATGATGAAGAACAGGTTGACAGTGTCCCTTTAAAAATGTGATTCACTTTTATGTCTATTTCCGATTCAATTGTGGGTAAGTTTATCACCTCTGCCAGCCCTCTCTGGAATGCAGAACAGGAGGAACAATTCTGAAGGGACCAAGGGCACGAGCATACAGTATTTCATCCTTTCCTGCAGCCTCTGGGTTGATGGATTCCTTCCCCTCCTCAAATAGATACTTCCCATTGTGACATTAGGTGGCACTGATGAAGCTTTCTTGGTAGCTTGCTCCCTTCCTTGTTTGGAAGACTCACCACATTTTTTTGAAATCTTCCATGGCAGGCATTTAAGTATCACCAGCAGCCTGGACAATGGGCTCAACAGTCAACAGGCTTTTTGTTTTCAGCTCTAGTTTTCCTTCCTGGTTGTTTTTAGGTTTGAGCAACAGGAAGATTCCTCTGCATGCCTATTCTTGTTGGAGTTTTTTTTTTTTTAATCAGAGCATTTCTTTGTGGTGGATTTGTTCTCCTTTATAGGATTCCTTGCATACTCTGCTTTGAGACTGATCTTTAGGGGAAGTTAAATTAGCAGGCATTTTCAGAGAGGGGTTCTCAAATTGGTAAAAAGAAAACACTCTTTGGAGTCAGACACAGAGAATGGGACTGATAAGGACCTTCTTTGTGTCATAAGACAAAATATTTTGCACATGATCTGTGCCCACACACCTGTAGCACTCTGAATAACTGTCTGCCGTAGGCAAGCAGATGCCACACATTTTACACTTTTTATAAACTAGTGGGCCCAGTATGTTTTTTTTTTTGTCCTTTTTGTTGCAGTTCTGACCAAGACATGAGATCAGAATGGGCACCACTGTTAATTGTATGACCTAAGTATTTAAGAGCCGGGTTTGTTTTTTAAACACCCACAAGATGGTTTGAAAGTGCTGCATATGTGTGGCAAAAGCACTTAAATAGTTGACCGCAGTCATTGTGAGCCATCAGTACTAATGCTTGACCAGTCAGTGTGAGGCAAGATTAGCCTCAGGTGCTGAAATATCAGGAAAAATCAGTAATCACACCCAAAATGTTTTACATACAAAAGTAGTCTGTTAAAATAGAAGCAAAAGGCAAATTCACTAAGAAGCACTTCACCACACATCACCACAGTTCTTCTAAGTGAATTTAAGCACTGTGGCCTAACCAACAGTTTCCTGAACCAGTGAGAACTGTCAGAGCTGGAAAAAATGAATTTATTTTATTGAAAAGTTTCACCAGGAAAGGCACACTGAACAAAATACAATTGCTCGTCTCCAAGTGCATCCGGGGGGGAGAAGGGGAAGGAGGAACAAATACAGTACATTGCATACTAGAGTATAACAACAATTCCAATGTAAAATTTTACAACAAATTAGAATATGAATAAAATGATGAGGGAACATGACAAAAAGTTAAACATTGAGCACAATTGCAATAAGTTCTGGCGAAGAGAAGTGCTACTGAATAGAGGAGGCACAGTTATTAGGTAGGTAAGCAATCTAGAGGTGATTGGAGGGGTTCGAGGCCAAGCTGAATTAGATGGAAAGAGGGGACTGGAGGTGGGGGAGGCTAGAATGCTTTAGAAGCAGGAACAGTTGGGACAGAAGAAGTTATATAGGGAGGAGGAGAGGAAGTGGAAACTGGAAGAGTGTCTCATTTGAGGAGGCAGTTGGTTCCAGAGTTCAGGAAAACAGTACAAGAAAGCAGACTGACCTGCTGAAGTTCACCAATGAGGGACGGCCAGGGTGCATGAGTCCTGAGACCTGAGGGAGTGGGAGGAGGGGGGGAGGGAGGCTAATAATGGAGGAGAGATACGGTGGGAGAGAGCCGAACCAGTATTTGGACATGAATTTGGCGATGTAGGAGAGGTGCCAGTTTTCAAGAGAGGGAAAGGCTAGGGAGTGGTATAGGACACAGTGGTGAGTGCGAAGGGGGGAATCCAGGACAAAGCATCGGAAGGAGTTACAGAGGGTGTCCAATCTGGATAGGGAGGTAATGGGAGCAGCACTGTAGACTACGTTAGAGTAGTCACAAATAGAGATAATCATTTTCTGAACTAGTTCACGCCTTACCGGTCGGGATGAACAACTGCGGTTCCTGTACAGTGCACCTAGCTCGGGGCGCAGTTTTTTCAGGATGGCATCCACATGTACAGAAAAGTTTAGGTACTGGTCAAGCCTTGTACCAAGATAATGAAAAGAGGTGGAGTCCTCTAGTATAGTCCCATCAAGGGTGTGGATGGGGGGTGGGGAGGGAAGCCTTGAGAGTCTCTGCCTAGTGCCAAAGGTCATGGAGACAGGCTTCTTGGCATATAGAAAGAGTTGATTTGAGCTATGCCAGTGTTGTACTTTGTCAAAGTCATCTTGGAATCTGGTAGCAACATCGTCTAGGGACTGGCCGGATGTGAACAAGACAGTGTCATTGGCATACTTATGGATAGAGGGTGAGGTGCATACCATAGGAAGGTCATTTAGAAAGATGGAAAAGAGTATGGGACCTAACACTGAACCTTGTGGCACACCAGTATTTATAGGTAGAGGCAGGGAGATATCCAGCTATTTTGACTGACTGAGACCTGCCAGAGAGGTATGCACTGAACCAGTTTATGGCAGAGTCTGAAAGGCCTGCCGCTGTTAGGTTGTTTAAAAGGAGATGGTGGAAGACAGTGTCAAAGGTCTTAGCAAGGTCGACAAAGATATCGGAGGTGATGAAGCCACGGTCCATCCCTGAGAAGATGGAGTCCGTGAGCCTAAGGAGGGAGGTGGTGGTGGAGTGATCCTTCCTGAATCCAGATTGGAAAGGTGTGAAGGAGGATTCTGAGAGAAAGGCAGGACCATGTGCTCCTGTAGTTTAGCCTGAAAAGGGAGGAGAGAAATAGGGCAGTAGCTGGCAGGAGTAGTGGGGTCGCCGCCCTTAGGAAGAGGGAGTACTATTGGGTATTTCCAGATGGTTGGAACAGTGGCTGTCAAGAAGGAAAGATTTAGTAAGTCTGCTATCGGGGAGGAGATTGGTGGCGCAAAACAATTAACTTCATCTTAAAACACAGATCAGGAGAGAAATCTATCTAATAGTGATATAATTTACTTATATGCTTTAACATTAAAATCACAAACAGCTTAGCTGTCAAACCAGTTGGAGTACCATTCGAGGTGACTGCTGTCTTCAGCAGCAATAAAAGATCTAAAGTGTGAGCTTTGGGATCCTCCAGATGCACACAGAAGAGAGAATCTTTGAAATTAAAGTTCTAAGTTCAGGGGCACAAATTCTTGCACTGAGATACTGCACGGCTTGGACAGAGCTGCTCTGATTGTTAACAGTAGAATTAAATGTTTCATATATTGTTGCAATATAAATATCTGGATTAGCTACAAAATAGCTGTTGTAAAAAATGTAAACATCACTGTAAATACTGAAAAATCATACTGTAAAATCTAGAATAAATTGGGCAGAATTTTAGAATGTATTGTGCAGATTTTGGAAAACATTGGCACTGAGAATTGGCACATTTGGCTGCCCAGAACTGAAGGGTTCCTCAGGGAGGAGATTGCTAAAATCAGCTGCGAACTGCCATATTTATTTTTATTTATGTAAAGTTTGGTGATAGGGTTAGGCACGTTAAGTCAGAGCTGGTATCCAGGTGCAACCTGGGGGGAGGGTTTACAAGAAGGAGTGTTGCAATGGCATACAACGCAACAACAGGTGCATGTGCAGGAACAATAAAGTGCAACATGAGGTGGAAAACAGGCAGCATCAACGAGGGACTCCGAAAAGGGGAAAAAACCCCCCAAAAAAACATGACTGTTGCAAAGCAAAAAAAAAGAAAAAGTGAAGCAGGGAGGTCACGCACATGTCCAAATATATAAAAAACTGGCAAAGAAAGTTGTGTGTTGCCTTTCAAGAGTGACCCTGGCCAACAACAACATAAAAATATGACAGCTAGACAGCGCATCACTCTGACCACTCTGACTGAATAACTAAATTATTGCCATGAGGCACTATAGCAAATAAAAAACTTATATAACAGTAGTTTGAAAACCTCTTTTGTTAATTAAAACTACTGCAACAAAGATTCTAACAATGTCACGTTGGAATACACTGGTTTCTATTTGCACAGATTGCTATTTACTGTGCTTGATCAGACTGTATGTACCACCTCCACTTGTATGATTCTAATGTACTGTATGTTGAACCTCACATATGTGCCATCTAGATGGCCCAGATCATTCCTGAAAACAGTCCCTTGGACCAGTGTACCTACCTGGTTATCAACTAAATAAACACTGCTGTAACAAAACCAAAACAAAAAAAAGCATCAGTTTCATTGCTGCTCAAAAATGACTGGCCTGACTGCTGCCATGAATAACATATTCATAACAGCTGCAAAAATAAGACAGATTTAACTTTTTTTTTTTTTTTTTTAGTTTTTGTTGACTGTGAATGGAGGGCTAGATATTACTGCCTTTTGTCAGACCTGTCCTGAGGTAGAGGGATACAGACAGATTCAAGCCAAATTAAATTGAACCAGATTAAGCTGTTGGTAGTATTTTAGTGAAAGGGGGAAATCTGGCAAGGACACTGGAGAAATTCCACTACTCTTTCCAAGAAGTGCCATGGGATCTTTAACATCTATCTGAACAACCACCAGACCAGGCAGATAGGACCTCAGTTTAACGTCTTATCTGAAAGGCGGCACCTCATGAGTGCAGCACCCCCCATCATGTACCTGAGCAGGCAGGTGGAACCTTTATTAAACATCTCATCTGAAGGACAGCACACCCTTACAGAACAGCATCCCCTTAGTATTGTACTCAGGTACCAGTGTTTATGGTATGAGCTTAATCCCGGTGTAGGGCTAGAACCCATGCCTTTCTGGTTCAGAGGCAGCTGAGCCACATTGACACTTGATAGCTTAAACTAATATGTGGGCTACTTGTTTACATAGATTCTGTACAATAATTTATAATCTTTTTAGACTCTACCTTAAAAATTCCAGGGTTTGAGTTTCTTCTTTCCAGTACCAGTGCCCTGGAGTCATAGCTGTACTCTGAAATAAATCATAATATAACACATGGTGAAGGTTTACCACTGCATAAAACACTGTACTTTACATTCTTGTAATAACTGGGTGACATTGTTTTACATAGCAGAAGATGGTTATAATTCGCCACATGTGTTATAACGGCAAACACTCGCCAGCTTCTGTTCTCCATTGCTCATAGTCAGTCACCTGCTTGGCTGTCTCCCCATTTGCCATCAATCAGCAATCATAAAACACACAGCTGCTTTTCCCTTCACTGAATGAAATTGGAGTTTTACTGTTAAAAAAATACTCAATAAAACAGCACATTTCTCACTAACCTCGCTCCTTAGCACTGAAAGTAAAACTGTCATCTCCATAGGCACAAATGTGAATGCTGAACTCTGCACCTCATTAGCATATCACCATGACAACCTCAAACTGGACCTCCAGAAAAGTTGACTTACATAACTAAATACAGTTTACAAGGTAATTTTGCAACTTGATTTTTTTGAATATGTGGACATTTTAGCATGAGAAAGTTAAGCATGCACTGCAGTTTTCAATAGCTGCAATTTACAGCACACATTGTTTCACAGACTGTGGTTGGTAAAAAAAAAAAAAAAAATTCTTCCAGCAATTACAGAAAACAACACATGGGAGGGTGCAAAACTCAAATTTTATGCACATTGTCAGTGTGGGATGCTTTGATAAACCACTCAGGATTCGCCGTTGAAGTTTATTAAGCATCCCACACCTCGGGTGTACAGACCAGCATCAGGACAACTACAGGAGTGAGTAGTGAAGTAATACGACGCACAGGGGTAATGCCAAACTTCACTCAACAACTAACACACCAAAATCTGGCCAATGGAAAATCATGTACACAAATGCTCACAGCCTGGGAAATAAGATCCCAGACCTGCAGGCAATAATGTCAGAGGCTAAACTGGACATAGTAGCAATTAGTGAGATGTGGTTTACCAGTAACCACACTTGGGAACTTCAGTACCTGGCTATGTATTGTTCAGAAGAGACAAAGGAATTCTGCAAAAGGGGGAGGAGTGGCCCTGTATGTTAATGAAAATATCAAAGCTACAGAAATTCAGAATACATAAGAGCCAGAAGAACTGTGGGTCACCCTGGAAACAGGAAATGGGACAGCCATAAGAACTGGGGTTGTCTACAGGCCCCAGACCAGAGGGAGGACATAGACACATTACTGTTAGAAGATATACAAAACATGACAGCTAAAGGGAGGTTCTGATAATGGGAGACTTCAACATGCCGAATACAGATTGGTCAATACCAGCAGGAACATCTGCCAGAACTAGACTCATAGTGGATTCCCTGCAGGGGGAGGGCCTCAAACAACTGGTACAGCAACCCACAAGAGACAGGGCTATCCTAGATCTAGTACTGACTAACAAAGAAGGGATCACAGATCTCCAGGTAGAAGGTCACCTGTGGGCCAGTGACATTCATATGGTATGGTTCAGTTTGGCTACTACATCTAAATCATCCCATTCCAAGGCAAAAATATGGGACTTCAGAGGAGCTGACTTTGATAAGATGGCCAACAGAGTTAAGCTTGCCCTGGCAAAAAGAAACACAGGTGAGGGGGTACAGGCAAAGTGGGCAAGCATTAAGGATGCAATATGAAGCAACATCCCATTGTGTTAGACAGAAAAGGAAGTGCAAAGAAGAAGGAAACCACTTTGGTTCTCAAATACAGTAGCAGAAAAGGTCAGAGCCAAAAGGCTGGCCTTCAGGAAATATAAAGGGAACACAGCGGGATGAAGATAGGGAGGCATACCAGAAGCTGCCTAAGGGAAGCAGGTAAGGCAGTAAGGCAGGCAAAGTCCCAAACTGAGGAAACACTAGCACGAACAGTAAAAGAAAGTGATAAGACTTTCTATAGATACATTAGTGAAAGGAGAAAGTCCAGAGGGGGTATTGCTAAGCTTAATGGAGAAAAGGGAGCATGTGAGGAGGAGGACTCTGTAAAGGCATCTATCCTAAATAGATACTTTTGCTCAGTATTTACTGAAGAGAAGGTAGGGCAGGGCCCACAGCTCAGCATCATGGACACAGGGGGAAGGGAGGTGAGCACTACTCCCTTCACAAAAGAAAGGGTCCTACAAGGAGCTTGCTAAGCTCAGGGATGTGGATAAGGCAATGGGACCTGATGGCATACATCCCAGGGTACTTAAGGAGCTAAAGGAGGAACTAGCAGAGCCATTAGCAGAATTGTTTAGTGAGTCTCTGAGCACAGGAGAGGTCCCAGAAGACTGGAGAAGGGCTCATGTGATCCCGCTCCACAAGAGTGGTAGCAAGGAGGAGGCGGGGAACTACAGACCGGTCAGTCTTACCTCAGTAGTGGGCAAGATTATGGAGGCACTCCTTAAGGAAAGGATAGTGCAACACCTGGAATCCATGGGGCACAGGGATCCAAGACAGCATGGGTTTACAAAGGAAGGTCCTGTCAAACTAATCTCATAGATTTCTTTGACTGGGTAACCAGAGTGGTGGACCAAGGGGAGCAGTTGATGTCGCCTACCTTGACTTCAGCAAAGCTTTCGACACTGTTCCACATAGAAGATTGATAAATAAGCTGGGTAGGCTCGGGGTGGGTCAAAAGTTGGTCAACTGGGTGGCAAACTGGTTGATGGGCATAAAACAGAGAGTGGTGGTAAATGGTATACAGTCAGAACAGATGCAAGTCACAAGTGGGGTACCTCAGGGATCAGTCCTGGGGCCAGTCCTCTTCAATATCTTCATTAGTGACCTTGCAGATGGACTAGAGGTAAGGCTTGTCTGTTTGCAGATGACACCAAGATCTGCAACAGAGTAGATGATCCAGATGGGGTGGGCAGAATGAGAAGAGATCTGGATAAACTAGCAGAATGGTCAGAAGAGTGGCAACTGGATTTAATGCAAAGAAGTGCAAAATCATGCACATAGGAAGAGAAACCTGAAGCCACCTATAGGCTGGGTGGAAGTTGCTAGCAGTCACAAAGGAAGAAAGAGACTTGGCATCATCATCACTGATTACCTAAAATCATCCAAGCAGACCTCTAAAGCAGTAGGTAAGGCTAGGGGGGTGTTAGGGTATTAGTAGGGGTATCACAAGTCGAAGAGGGAGGTACAATCCTCTGTACAAGACACTGGTTAGCTCCCATCTGAGTACTGGGCAAAGGCAGTATTGAGGCCACACCTTCACAAGGACATTAATTCAAATTGAGGCAGTCCAGAGAAGGGCAACAAAATGGTGCAGGGACTGCATCAGAAGACATATGAGGACAGATTAGCGGAGCTCAATATGTATACCCTAGAGCAAAAGGAGGAGAGAGGTGATATGATCGAGGGCATTCAAACACCTTAAGGGCATAAACAAGGTGAAAGAGTCTAACATGTTTAAATATAAGAAAAATAGCAGGACAAGAGGACACAGCATGAGATTGAGGAGGCCGATTAAGGGGAATGAGGAAATTCTTTTTCACAGAAAGAGTGGTGGATGCATGGAATGGCTTACCACAAGAAGTGGTGGCTATGAATACAGTGCAGGGCTTCAAACAGGCATGGGATAGGCATAAGGGAGCAATACAAATGACTATGAATAGATAGGCCACTGACAGAGCAAAGGCTGATGGCACATTTATAAAGGTAGAAAAAGAAATGGGCAGACTGGATGGGCCTTGCGGTCCTTATCTGCCGTCAACTTCTATGTTTCTATGTTTCTATAGAGGAGAGAGGACAGTGAATGGTGGGAAGAGGCAGAGTGGATGTTAAGGGGGAGAGAACCCCATGGTCAGGGGAAGCGGAAAGAGAAGGCAGCTTAACCAGCAATGGATTTCCTTGAGGGAAGTGTGAGACAGAGAAAGCCAGAGTTGCGTAGGGGTAGGAAGTGTTAGGGGGGAGCCAAACCTCAAAATTCTACTGTATGCAGATGACGCTGTCCTTTGCCACCCACCGCAACTCCCGCTCCCTCCAGGACACCCTACAGCAGTCTTTCAACAGTGCAAGCCTGGTTTAAGGAGCGAGACTGCCATCAATCTTAAAAGACCAAAGCTATGCTCTTTTCCCACCCCAAAACAAAGCTAGCAACCACCCACTCTATATCCTTCCAAGTACCAATCAGCCACTGGAACAAGTCAGCTCTACAAATACCTGTGGGTTACCTTGACTCACCCTCACATTTCACAACCACATCGATTACCCTATCATCCGCCACTAACATCTGACTGGGCATTCTCTTCCGCCATAGAACCTGCCTTCCCCAAATGCTCCTCCGTCGCTGTTACATCATCCGGTCTGTCCTTGTAGACTATGGCCTACCAGTCCATGGTGCCGCCGACACCACTGCACTCAAAAAATTCACTTAACCCTGAACAAAGCCTGCAGATTGATTACTGGTGCCCCAGGCTCACTCACACTGTCAGCTGTATGTTGAGGTTAAATTGCTTACCCTGGATGAACGGCTCCAATACCAAACCTGTCTCCTCACAAAAAAAACCCTACTCGGGCTCTCCCCCCCTGGGGTTACGGCATCCATCCACCAGAGCCCTCCCACTATTGCAACACGGTCTTCCAACAAGACCACTCTAATGGTCCCCAGATCAAGAACCAGCCGTGGCCAGAGGTCCTTCTGCTATAGAGCCCCAACCTGGTTTAACTCTCTCCCTGCCCCATCTCCAATGCCACCACCATCTCTAAGTTCAAACCACCCTTGAAACCACATCATCAACACTCGTAACTGCTTCACCATCTCTGAAAGTAGCCTCCGCCTCTCTACTTCTCTTGACAACCTCCCGGGCGTCTCACCTCAGCCATCCCACCACCACTTCCTGTACACCGTGCTTATGTTTAACCTGGCTAGTACCAGTTGCTTCAGTGTTTACCTACTAGATTGCCTACTATTGATACTACCAGTAACACCTGTTCTCAACTTACATGTACCCTGTAACCCAAATGTATTTGTCTGACCACAGGTGACGTGGCGCCTCTGTTGAACGCCTATTGTTTTGCAAACCTACGCTATGTAACCAAAAACACAATGTATGTCTTTATGTGACGAAGTACCTTTGGAAACAAGCCTCTGGCTCAAAGGTTGTAAACTGATTTTACAAATAAATAAAATAAATAAATAAAACCAGTATTTGAAGATGAAGAAAGCACAATGGGCGAGGTGTCTAGCCTCAATGGAGGGGTAGGAGAGGGAGGAGTACAGAGAGCAGTGGTGGGTGTTGGACAGACAGTCCA
The DNA here is from genome assembly GCA_016271365.2 of Neoceratodus forsteri. Taxonomy (NCBI): domain Eukaryota; kingdom Metazoa; phylum Chordata; order Ceratodontiformes; family Ceratodontidae; genus Neoceratodus; species Neoceratodus forsteri. The sequence goes on from CM028134.1 coordinate 688,426,117, forward strand.
GAGTAAAGTGGGAAAGCAGGGGTCCAGTCAAGCCAAGGTGAACTTGGGAGCAGCACTGTATACTATGTCACCATATCTGAAGATGGGGAGTATCATCTTCCACACAATTTCTCAACGTGCATAAAGAGGGATACACTCTTTACTCCTATAAATCACACCAAGTTTAGGGTTCACCTTCTTGTGGATGGCATCCATGTGTTCCAAGAAATTGAGGTGCCAGTCCAGCCAGACTCGAGGTACCTGAATGAGGGGACATCCTCAATTGCTGCAACATTAAGGGTATGGAAGGAGAGGAGAGGGTGAGCTTGGCGAGCCTCTGCCTAGTGCCAAAGGCCAGAGAGACCATTTTCTTGATGTTGATGGACAGCTGATTTGTCAGGAATCAGTGCTGGATGTTAGTAAAGTCCATTTGGAGCCTGGCCATGAGGTCAGGGCAGAGGAGCCGGAGGCAAACAGTACCATGTTATCAGCATACATATGGATGGACACAGCAGAGCAGGCAGTAGGGCGGTCATTGAGGAAGATGGAGAAGAGTACTGGGCCAAGAATGGAACCTTGGGGGACACCTGAGCTGACAGGGAGTGGGAAAGGTATGGATTCTCCAATCCAGACAGCTTGAGACCTGCTCTTAAAGTAGGAGCAGAACCAACAAACTGAAGAGCCAGAGAGTCCCGCTGCCTTGAACTTGTCCAGGAGAAGGGTGTGGGCAAGAGACTTTGGCCAAATTTACTAGAATGGTAGAAGTGATCATGTCCTGATCCATGCCAGATAGAATGGAATCAGTAAGAAGTGGTGGTGGAGCAGGTCTTCTGGAAACCAGACTGGAAAGGGCTGAAGAAGGAGGATAAATCAAGACAAGGAGACAGCCAAAATAACACAAGGCGTTCTTGGATCTTAACCAGAATAGGATGCAGGGAGATAGGGTGGCAGTTGCCAGGAGAGGTGGAGTCACCCCCTGTGGGAAGGGGGATGACTGTGGCCTGTTTCCAGGTATCAGGGATGGAGGTTAAGGAGAATTTGAGAAGGGAGGTAATAGGTAGAGCGATGGCACTGGCAAAAAGGTGTAGGTGTTTGGGGTCAAGACCATCAGAGCTTATACCATTGTAGGGGTTTAGACCCAAGAGAGCCTTAAGGGAAGCAGATGGAGTAGTAGGAGAGAAGGAAAGAAGGAGAAGAGGTGGCGTGGGGTGGTAGTAGCAGGTGAGGTAGGGGTGGAGGAGGGGAGAAGGACGCAGGCACAGGAGGAGAAGAAAGAGTTGAAAGCTAAGGTGACAGATGAGGAGTCAGAAATATGAGTCTCACCCAAATGGAGAATGTGGAAAGGGGACTCAGCTGGGGGTGGGGGGAGAAGGGGATGGATAACCTTCCAGAACTTAGAGGGGTGATTAAAGTTGTTCTGGAGCATGGATGAGAAGTATTCAGATTTGGCAAGCCTGGCAGCTTTGGTACAGGCATTATGGAGGGTCCAGTAAAAGATTAGGTTGCCAGGAGAGCCAAAGGACTTGTGGGTCTATCTGGCAAGGTCACACACATGGAGGCAGGCCAGCAACTCAGTCGAGATCCATGGGAGGTGGAAACCTCAGACCCTGTTTTTCTACTGGAGGCATAGAGATCCCAGGCTGACATAAATATAGTGCTGAAATATTGCAGGGCAGTATTTATGTTGCGAGTGGTGTACCACAGGGTTCAGTCCTGAGGCCCATCCTCTTTAAGATATTTACTTATGACATAGAGGTAGGAGTTCAGGGAAAGGGCTACATTTTGGGGATGACACTAAGATATGTGGGAGAGTGGATGGCAAAGATGGGATCAGCACAATGAGGGAGGACCTGGACTCACTTAAAATGTGGTGTGGAATATGGCAACTGTGATTCAATGCCAAGAAATGCAAGGTAATGCACATAGGGAACAATAACCTGAAAACTCAAAACCTGAGGTGAGGAGTGGTATTAGAGACCACAACAGAGGGAAAGGACCTGGGGGTGATAATACTGAAATCTGAAAATTTACAGTGCAGTGCAATAAGGCAGTGGGAAGAAAACAGGGTGCAGTGATGCATGGGAAGAGGAATTCTTAACATAGAAACAAAGAAGTTGACGGCAGATAAGGACCGCTAGGCCCATCCAGTCTGCCCATATACCCTACCTGTATCAGTGACCACTGACCCTACTTGGTCATCGGCTTTAGCTTCTCCTTCCTACCTCTAGGGCTCCCTTATGCCTATTCCATGTATACTTAAATCCCGTCACTGTGTTCACTCCCACCACCTCCTGGGGCAGGCTATTCCATGCATCCACCACCCTTTCTGTAAAAAAAAACTTCCTCACATTACCCCTTATCCTGCCCCCCAATCTCATATCGTGTCCCCTTGTTTCCTTCTCTCTTCCAGTGTATACAGAGGTTTTTTAATCTCTCCTCATGTCTTCTGTTGCAAGCCATGCACCATCTTAGTTGCCCTTCTCTGAACTGCCTCCTCCCTGTCTACATCCTTATGAAGATGCAGCCTCCAGAACTGCACACAATACTCCAGATGAGGCCTCACCAGTGTTTTGTATGGTGGTATCACCACCTCCCTCTTTCTGCTGGTGATACCCTTCCTATGCACACCAACATGCCACTGGCCCTCCCTATAGCCTTTGTACTCTGCTTGGCCACTTTTAGGTCATCTGAGATAATAATCCCCAAATTCCTTTCCTCCCTGGCGACTGTCAGCAACCCCCCCCCCCCCATCGTGTAGTTCTCCACAGGGTTTCTGTGCCCTAGGTGCATGATTTTGCACTTACTCATGTTGAACTTCAGTTGTCACACTTCTGACCATTTTTCCAGCTTTCCTAGGTCCCTCCTCATTTTTTCCACCTCATCTGGAGTCTTTATCCCATTGCAGATCAGTCATCTGCAAAGAGGCAAACCTTCCCTTCCAGCCTTTCTGCAATGTCAGTAATAAAGACATTAAAAAGGACTGGCCCAAGAACTGATCCTTGAGGTACCCCACTGCTCACACTCTTTCCTTGGATTGGATCCTATTTAATACCACCCTCTGCTTCCTGTCCCCCAACCAGTTTCTAACCCAGTTCACCACCTTGTGGCCCATGCCAAGGCTTCCCAACTTATTTACCTGTCTTTTATGTGGAACGGTGTCAAAGGCCTTGCTGAAATCAAGGTAGGTGACATCTACCACTCCCCCCCAATCACCCTCCATTGTCACCCAGTCAAAAAAAACTATCAGATTTGTTTGATGTGATCTTCCTTCTGTGAATCCATGCTGCCTTAGATCCCGTGCTCTGTTGGAGTCAAGGTGTTCCACAGTCCTTTCTTTAAGCAGTGCCTCCATAATCTTAGCCACTAGTAGTAGAAGCAGGCAGGTGATCCTTACTCTATATATGTCTCTGATTCACCCTCACCTGGAGTCCTGTGTGTGGTATGGTAATCCACACCTACAGAAGGATTGTTATAGGGTAGAGGCAAAGGGTGACCAAGATGATCCAGAGACTGAGAGTGAAAGCATACCAAAAAAGATTGAGGGACCTTAACCTGTACACTCTGAAGCTAAGGAGAAAAAGGGGGGCATGATTGAAACATACAAATATCTCCATGGGGGTAACAAGGTGAAATGCAAAGACTTGTTCACCCTCAGGACAAACATATACACAAGGGGAAATCTACTATAGCTGTCTGGGGGTAGGTTCAGAAGGGATGCCCACAAGTAATTTTTCACAGGAAGAGTGGTGAACTGGCTGCCAGACAAGATGGTCTGTGCCAAAACAGCGGGTGGGTTGAAACATGGGTGGGACAAGCATAAGGGTCTGATAAGACGGGGAGAAGGTGTAAAAGGGATCAGAAAATGGGTTTGCCATTTTCCAGTCTTTGTTTGGCCAAGCCCCTTGCTAAGGTGGCATTTGTGTGAAAACAGAGATGAGGAAATAGCCAGTCCCTGTCACAAAGTAAATAATTGCCCACGTAGAATTTTAAAAATTGAATGTCAGACATGTTTTTTCCTTGCTTAGCGTATGAACCCCCCCCCAAAGCTGACTGCTATTTATTCACAGTCCTCTCAAAGCTGACTGCTATTTATTTAAAAAAAGAAACACTCAACTGTTTATTATGCAGTTGGAAAGAGGGAACTTAGCGTTTCTCCCAACTGTGCTCATTTCAACAGAACTGTTAAACAGAAACCGCCGTCCCTCCTCTCATCTGAACCATGACGAATGTTCCTTTCCGACTTCGGTCAGACAGAGTGTTTCATGACTGCGGTTACATATCCCCATCAATATTCCAGCCTTGCCTAAATTAATTTATTATGTCCCCTCCAACAAGGTAAAACAGAAACATTCAGCTGCACCCAGCCATTCACTGGCATCATTTCTTCTGTCCCCCAAACCTTGTCACAGCCACTCCATGTGCCCTGAACTGATCTGCTGAAATAACTGCATTGCTGAGATCAGCATCCTGTCACTTGTGGGCACAATTTTTTTTGTTTTTAAGTCTCCATCTTGTTTTGGGGGGCTAAAACAGAGCTGCTACCAGCACTACTATGCTTAGCTTCAATGGTGCTGGCAGTACTCGCACCACATGCTCCCCTCCCTCAGCTCTACTCTGCCTTCTGATCGCTAAAAAAAAAAAAAGTAAACAAACATTTTCCATAACAAAGAGGCAGCCATCAATAAACACATAAAACTTGATGTGCCACAAGCACTGCTGAGAGGTTACGACAACAAACATAAAATGACCAGGCTTTAAAAACTCAGTGCCCTCTGCTGGTAACTCAACCAACACAGGGACTACTTTATAATAAAATCAAACAATCTAAATGATGTTTATATATATATATATATATATATATATATATATATATATATATACATACATACACACAGTGTATATATATATATATACATATATATTTTACCTTTTAAACATTTTTGTTTCTAACAAATACTTTACAGCTACCTATTTTCTAAGCACTATAAAGCCCTCTGTTGGGGCTTCATTACATCCATGGGCAGTCTGGTATAGCTTGATACCGTCCACCTTGTCAGGTATTATTGCTTATGGAGAAAAGGGAGGAGGGGGGTTAGGAGGGCCAATGCAAGAGTAACAGGGTCTGGCAGATTGAATGAGCTAGTGGGCCTTTTTCTGCTGTCACATTCTATGTTTCAGTGAGATTGCAACTAAATAGTTCCACTGGGTGTATTGTCGGACAGACAGTAGAACTAAATTTCAATGGAATACTTTTAAGGCAGTTTTGAGAGGGTCAATTATAACCTATTCATCAAGAAAGAAATGGCTGGCACAGCAAACAGAAACAGAGTTAGAGGTACACTGGGCATGCCTATATTTTGACAATGGACACTTCAGTCCAGCCTAGGCCTGCAAATAAACACCAGGGCATGGCTAGTGCCTCTGCCCTGCAGTGTATGTTTTGTTACCTGCTACCGTCTGCACCATGTACCTATGTTTGGCAGCACTCTGTAACTCTGTATCACCAGCTATTTTACTGTGTTATCTGTAACCATTTTGTAACCATTTCTGTAACTATTGTCTCTAGTTGTTGCTATTGTCCCTGTTGTCTTTGTTTTCAATGACGTGGAACCTTTGTAAAGGAGTCTTTGACTCAAAGGTGTTATCCGATAGCATTCAATAAATAAATAAATAAATACACCTGAAACAACTGCAGACCCAGCATATGTTAAGAGGGGATAGGGACATAGAACCACGGCTGAGGAAAACCAAAAAAGAACTACAGGAATTAAATCATAGAAAAACCAAAAGGAAATTTTGGTACCTGAACCAACAGTATTATGAACATGGAAAATGAATGAGCCAGCTTTAAGCATTCCAAATGTGAAAAATGCAGATAGAGAGATACATTAAGAAACTTCAGTACCCAGTTCATAGACAAACCTAATACATTTGTTCAAAGGAGATAGCCAGTTGCTTCAAAATGTATTATAATGTATGGTTGAACGTTGTAAACCCTCAAAATCCATCTTTTACTAGTGTTGTTATATACCCTCGATGTGACATCACAATGTTGTTATACCATCGTGGGTATGTCATATCGATGGTACAACAACAAGAATGCTCTGCTCATGTGTGTTCCATGAACCGCCGGCCTTACTGAATAGGCCACGGTGGTTACAGCTGGACACAGAGAGAGTGGCGATGAGAGTTTAAAAGTAAGGATCCTGACTACAAATTGTCTTTTTTTGTTTAAATTGAATGGACCAATGCCCATACTCTATAAAAGGCAATGTATGGGCATTGATCAACCACTCTATTTTCGCATCTTGTGGTTGTCATGACAACTTATGAAAATCTCTTGAGCTGCGCTCTCAAGGTTTATGTAAGTTGTGTTGGCAACTGCTCAAAGTGATAATAGAGCGGTTGTTCATCGTTGCCCATACATTATCCTCTATATTAGGGTTTCTACCAAGAGGAGAAGGATACATCTGACAGGGGCAGTCAAATATTAATTTTCATAGAACCCCAACAGCTACTGACTTTAACACAGGAGGAAGAATACCACATTTATAAGCCCATTGTATCGAGAAAGTAGAATCTGTGATAAATAATTTATCTAATGGTTCTAATTCAGAATTTATAAAAAATTCACCACAATTTTTCAATTGATAACATAATGTAATAGCAGTAGAGATACTGGGGACTTCACAGACACATGGCCAAAGACACATGTGTGGGTAATCACTAAACCAGGGAAAACCCAGGTTGCTTTGAGCCCTATTGCCTGAAAACACTGTTAAATTCAGACCTCAAGATATTAGGAAATAGACTGGACTGGGTGATCTCTTGCTTAATAAACAGTGATCAAATGGGATTTACACCCAGAAGACAACTGATGGACAATATCTGTTAGTGCCTAAATATTTTTTTTTTCATTACAAGTACCAAGCAACAACAACAGGTGGCGATCATCATTGACACACAAAAGGGTTTTGAAAGCCTAAGATGTGGATTTTTAGTCCACACCTTAAAAAAAATGTAATTTGGGGGAACAGTTTATACATTGGATGCAGGATCTGTATAGAGATCCACAAGTCCACATTTATGGTACTTTATCTAATCCCTTCCAGATTCAAGGCACATGACAAGGAAGCCCCTGTCAACTTTGCTTTTTGCCCTAAAAATGGAACACTTTGCAGATAAAATACACATGCATCAACTGTTGGGGGTGCAAATTGGGGGGTAGACAACCACATCTCATCATATGTGGATGACACCATCATATACGATGTAAATTTATCACAGATGTTTTTCAACACTTAGCTGCAGTGTTGCAGGACTACACATATATATTGGGTTCAAGGTAAATATTCAAACAATGAAGGTTTTGATCATCAGTATCATAATGGACAATTCAAAGTATTAGGTACTTAAGAGTTCATATTGTCCCCAAATTAGAGGAGCTATATAAATTATATCATGGAGCACTAATGCAAACAGTGCAGGCAGATTTGAACAGGTGGGAAATATTGCCCCTTCCCTGATGGGGAAACTATTATCAATTACAATGAACATCTCTTCAAAGCCAAATCCTCCCAATATTAACTCTTGCAGCACACTGGAAAAAATATGCATGGTGTTCCATAAGGTTTGCTGGGGACACACACAGATCAATGGTGAGGTGGGGCACTTTAATGTTACTTAAAGATCAAAGAGGTCTAGGTCTTCCCAATTTTAAAGAGTACCAGTTTCGGTGCTTTCCAGAAATCCCTCACTGATGGCTTACCTGCACCGGAGTTTAACTGTTCACATTGTAAAATTTTTCTTTCTTGGCTCGGTGGCACTGGATGCCACACCTCGTGCTACGCCGACAACCTGGGCTTGGGATTGACCTTGGGCATCAGAGGGTCAGCCGGGGGGGAGGAGGATTGAGCATCCCAGAGACTACTCTCCTCCTCCGGGAAGGGTGGGAAGGGACAACTGCAGTTGTGCTGGCTCCTGGCAGTGGCAGGATGTTAGTGCATGCTGAGGTTAGCTGTGGGGTCAGCTCGGGCCAACGTTGATCATGCTGTGCACAGAAGCATGCATGGTAACATCACTGACATCATTGCATGCCCACACCATGGGGGGGGACCAGTACACAAAAATTCTCAGGTACGCTTGATAATGACTGGTACTGACAGCACCACACCGCTCTCACTCAGGTTGCTCCTCCTGGATCCTGACCCTGGGCTTCTGCGGTGGTGGAGTACGTACCTGCTGTGAAGCAGCCTGTGAGAGAAACGGACGAGGGGGTTGAGCATGAGCACTGGGAGTGGTGCGGTGCTGCGGAACCTGTTGGATGGGGAGGGGGAACCATAGGCAAACACCCCCCTAGTCAAGGAGGGAATAAAAGAAATAAGCAAAAAAAAAAATCTTTCCATATTTTGTGAAGGGGAAGGGATCATAAATGACAGTTGGCCACCCAGTCCCTTCCCTTTCCTGGTCCTGATGTAGTCAAGCGCCACCCTGTGCCACTGTTGCACTCCCACATTTTGTGTCGAAGGAGTTTGTGAAGCATGGGGAAGCTCTCCATGATAGCAATAGAAGTATAATTTAAAACACGTATTTTTAAATTTTAAAGGTCCACTGAGGGCAAATCAAAGCCACAGCTCAACTAAAAAGGCTCTTGTTAGTTGTTTTTTTTAATTTTTTGCCTTTTTTTTTTACTGTATGTTTACTGGGTTTACCAAAGTGCATACAGAAAAATTTCTGACAAAGTACATAAGGATACAATTACCATATGTTTACTGGGTTTACCAAACTGCAAACAGAAAAATTCATGACACAGCACATAAGGATATAATAACAATACACTGAAGGTGTGACAGGGTTGAATAAGGCCCTGCTCCATTTGTTATGCAGAAAGAGTTTAAACGCAACAGTCAGTTCTATCCTCTTCTTTTCTGTCTCTTGTCTGTCTGGTTGCGCAACCAAATTTACTTGTGAGATCTAGGAACTGATCACTCCGATGGTTTTACAATTCTCTTGCTATCTCTCTGCTTTCCCTTGCTGTTCTGCCTTTTCTCCCCCCTTGCATATCTGCAGTTACAAAAATATATGTGAATCTTTATGTGGAAATGCCACTGATACTGGGATCCCTTTGTTTAAAACTGTATACAGTTATACTCTTGAAATGATTACAAAAGGCTATTTGGAACTCAGGAGGTTAACCTGAGTTGCAGTTTTTAAGCCTTTTGCAGAGCTGTAAACAAGAGGTCAGTTCTGGGTCACTATGTACTGTTTTGTTGCACCTACAAGGAATAAAACTTACAAGAACATTCTGTAAACTTACAAAAACATTCTGTGAGAAGCAGGCTCTCTTAACAAATTCCCAGACAAAGACTTATAAAAACAGTAGCAATGCTTTTGCTAGAGAGACAAGGAGAGAGACTGAGAGACTGAAATTTGGAATTAAGAGATACCCTCAGAAGAAGGACTTAGTTTTCTCTGTTTGTTCTGCCTTTGTATGTTTGTACCGCCTTTGTAAATAGTTATACTGAATAATTTTTTATTTTGCTGTTATTGAGAGAAATAAAACGCTATTTGTGAATTTTGAAACTGCTCCTGGTTTTACTAAGCTTCTTGACCTGTGCTTCGATGACAAATGGTGTCAGCCGAAGTGGGATTTATGTCGTGCATATTCTATGCAGGAGTTTCATGCGTGGATACTAGATCTGGTACCAGGAAAGCACAGAAGAAAGGTATGGATTCTGCAGCAGCAAGCCCAGGAGTGGTTACCAGGAGAATGGCTGCCAAACTAGCAGAGACAGAAGTCCACGCTGAGACTGTACAGCTAGCACCAGTTACGGAAAAAGAACAGGCAGTGACAGAACCTGAAAGCCTGACTACCATTTTCAAATGGTGGGCTATACAATAAAAAGAGATGGAGAAGCAAAGAAGAGATGCAGTGACAGGAGCAGCGACGGCTAGATGCCTTGTAAGCTATCAAAGCTGGAGGATCTGGCACCAGTCCAGCAGAGCAACAAGACACAAATAACTTAATAAACCTTAAACTTACAAAGTTGTGTCCCACAGATGATATCGAAGCATACCTGACAACTTTTGAAAGGGTTGCCATAGCCTGTCAGTGGCCAATGCAGCAATGGGCAATCAGACTGGTACCTTACCTGACAGGTAGAGCCCAACTTGCCTACAGCAATATGGACACTGCACAGTCACAAAACTATGACCTGGTGAAAAGAGAAATCCTGAAAAGATATTACATCTCAGGAGAGAACTACAAGCAGAGATTTTGGTCTCTGAAGTACAACTCAGTCAACAATCCTCGAGAAGCCTTCACCCGACTCAGAGAACTCCTTATGAAATGGCTCCAACCAGAGGGTGAAACACTCCCACAGATCATCGAAACATTTGTAATGAAGCAGTTCATCAACACCCTACCCATAAATGTACAACTTTGGGTAAAAGAACGCCGACCAGAAAGTAGCGGGAAAGGCTGTTTCTTTGACTAAACACTACCAAATGGCCAGACAGATGACACAGCAGGGAGGTAACAGCCAAGCACTGGTAAGACACTCTTTTTCCCATTTTAAACTCCAAGTTTGATAAGAACTCTGGTGGAGGTAACAAATCTGCACCAAAAGAGTTTATTTGCTGTAACAGTAATAAGCCAGGTCATATTGCAATAAATTGCGGTCGTAAAAAGAGTGACACTGGAGCAGATTTGTCCTTAGCAAATTGGGGCAAGTACTTAACAGATGTGAAGGTGAGAGATAAGACTGTGAAAGGACTTATAGATTTAGGAAGCAGACAGACCCTAGTGCATATTGAAGTGCAGGGAAAACAATGTCCAAAAGGACCAAGTACTGGTGTCATCTGCATCCACAGGGACACTCGTTACGATCCCACCAGCTAAATGACTCTATTAATGAAGTGTCACATCAAATGAAAGTGGGGGTAGTACCCAAGTTAATGTGTACCTGTGATTATTGGAAATGACTTTCCAGGATATACTGAGTTAATCAAAGAGGGAGTAAATCCTGATGATTCAGCAGCTCAGGCAAAGAAAATCTCAGATGGTGGAGACGCTTTTCCTTTTGCAGATTTTGATTTGGACTTGTTTGAGCACAGCTCCAAGATCCGGAAATCCAGGAAAGAAAGACAACGCCTGAAGAAACAGTGGCAACAAAAAACTGATGGACATAAGGGGTTAACATATGAAAATGCTGAAACTAAACTGATCATTGATTGTGATTTCTTTCAGAAGAAGCTAACAATGTTTCTCTCCTGGGTTATTTTAAGCAGCTGGTGGTGAAACCCAAACAAGGTGAACCTATGTTTAAAAAATGTAATGGGCTAAAGTGTCAGTGACTCAGCAGGTAGCACACTTGCCTCTGAGGCTGGGAGATCAGATGGCTGTGGGTTCTATCCCCACACCAGGCACTTGGGTTAAATCCCAATACTGACACTGTAGTGCAGCATGAGGGTGGTGCTGCACTCCTGAGGTGCCATCTTTCGGATGAGACGTTAAACCGAGGTCCCATCTGCCTGTTCCGGTGGTAGTTCAGATGGATGTTAAAGATCCCATGGCACTTCTCTAAAAGAGCAGGGAGTTTTATTGAAATAACAAACATAACAGAGCAACACAGTAAACTTAAAACTAATCATACAATATAGATGCAAGCTACTGTGAAGAAAAATACAAAATAAGCAATAAATCCTATAAAGCACAAAGAAATTCATTAGAAAGGAACAAAACATTACTTAAACTTTATAAAATGAAGAAACCCTTTTCCACCACTTCAGGAGCGTAGCAGGAGCTAACCTCTGTGCATCCTGGGAATAAATTTTGAAAGTTCATTTGTAACCAAGATGCTAAAACAAATATAAGGCATTTTCCTTTGGTATGTTACCCATTGGCATCTAGCTCCATAAATAAAACCGTAAGCAACAAAAAATAAAGACAATGTCCCCTCATGAAAATAAGAAAGGCTTGCAGGATAACATCCTAGGATCAAAACATCATATGAAAGAAGAGTAAGCCATTTGAAGCCCCATAACGTTGCCAAACAAGTCCACAAACCTTTGGAATAAGAACACTGTAGGAAAAAATGCTCCATTGACTCCTCCAAATTTATACAGTCCAGATAGGGCAGTTCCTTTCTTCTATTGCCTTATATTTGGATTACCCGAACATTCAAGCGCCATAAACAATCAACCACTCGTTTCCCATTGTATATGAGGCAATCTGAAATTATTCAACTGGGCCAATACCTTAGAATTGAGGTTGAGGACAATTCTTAAAAGCACGGATCTTGAGGGTACAAGTTAGCCATTATTAACTGGTAAAATCCCTTCATGTTGTTATTCAAAATTAACTCTTTTGTTATTCCCCATCTGTACAATTTTTAGCAGCTGGCGAAAATATGGGGAATAGGGATACGAGGTGCAATTTAGGGACAAAATATGCCAATTCATAAAATATTTGCCCAGAGATCTAAAAATCCATTTTCCTCAATCCCTTTACTACGCTTAAACCACTCTTAACTGTACACATAATAAATAGGGAATGTACAAAAACAACAGGGTCCACCATCCCAAGTCCTCCTGTTTTTACATTCAAATAGGTATAACATCTCTTTACCAGATTTAAACGGTTACCCCAAAGCATTTGAAAAAATAAACAATAAACCCTTGTTTCTAAGTTAACTGGGAGTGGGAAAATCATGGCTATGTACTGCAGACAGGGCAAAAGAAACTGTTTAATCACATGTATGCATTTTAGTTTTGAAAGTTTCCACTTCTTCCATCTATTTACGTTATTTTCCACAACCTGAAGAGCCAATTCCCAGTTTTCAACCGGCATATTCTGAGGACCAAACAGGATACCCAAAATTTTAAGGGGGTTCGTATAATATGGATACCCTCCTGCATAACCTGGCTGGACCCATTGCTCCAATAAACAACCCTTTGTTTTATACAAATTCAATTTGGCATTAGACACTTTTGAAAAGTCATCAAAAGCTTAAAACATATGCACAGAAGTCGGATCAGAAAATACAAAATTAAATCATCGGCATAGGCCTGTAATAAGAGTTGCTGATCCTGGGATAAATTATCTGAAATTCAGTCCATTGTTGAACAGTGATTAATTTCTGCAATAGTGGATCTAATGAAAATATATAAAGCAGAGGGCTGAGAGACAACCCTGCGCACTCCTGTATGTATAAAAACTTTCAGCCGTGCTACCTTTCAAAAAGGAAAGACCGCATTATGTTTGTATAACATTTTAATTAAATTAATTATTTGCGCTGGAACCCCGTAATGTTCTAAGGTTAAAAACAAAAGGGTAAATGTACTCTATCAAAAGCTTTTCTAAATCTGCTACGACCATACAATTAACTATACCCGATACAGAGGTGTTCAATGACATCACGCACAATCATTAGTGCTGATTGAATCCTTCTTTCTGGTATCCCACTAAATTGGAAGGGGGAAATCACCAACCTGGCATAGTTTTTTAGTCGATTATTCAAAATACTGGTAAAGATTTTGTAATCTGAACTAAGAAGGGTAATAGGCTGCCAATTCTTAATATTATGTTTATCCCCCGATTTAAATAAATAAGTAGAATAATAGATAGGTTCCTGTGCATTACAATGTAGTAATTCCATCGAGAGGTTCTGGGGACATTGGGAACCTCGAGGCGAAGCTTCGAGGAAGGTTCCATATCTAGAACCTCGAATAGAACTACTAGCATAGTAATGCACAGGAACATATTTTTATTTTTTAATATATGGATACGATTTTTTCTCTGAGGCAGTTGGCAGCTGCAGCCCGAACAAGTCTCTCCGTCCTGGCCTACGCGCCACACTGTCTCACTGCTTTCGTTTTTTTTGTTTTACTGAAGGACAGCCTACCTTTTCCGTGTCTGGGAATGCAGGGTCTGCTGGATATCTGTATTTTCAGATATTTTAAACAAAAAGCTGCAAAATATTACGGTTGAGAAAAACTCTCGGTAAGCGAGACAGTGGCCGCCATGTTTTTCGAACTGTTCTGCCCGCCCTAACAGGAAAAGTGGCCAATTGGAAGTCACGTTTTGAAAGACGTTGGGAGCTAGACTAGCACATGCGCTGTTGTGATTTGGTGATAATACTATCGTTCAGGTCCCCAACGATAGTATTACGGCACCTGAACAATGGTATTATCACTCCTGAAGTGTAGTATTATCACTTTGGGAGTGATAGTATTATGGGGAATTTTTTGTATGCTTTTGTAGTATATTATTTTCATGATCCATATATTAAAAACTAATAATCCGTCAGAAAATGAGGGAAAAAACACAGTATTCTTAATAAAATACTGGAATAAAATAAAGAGACATTGAACCAGCTCAATTGAAAAGGCTTTATACAAATTATTGGATAAGCCATCCATTCCTGGTGAAATGTTTGGTTTTAAATTCCTTATAACATTTAAAATTTCCTCTTGAGAAATGGGTTCCAATAATTTAGAGGCTTCTGTTAACTCAGAGGAGCATTAATGACACTCAAATATGAAAGCATGGATTTATCCAAAATCGGGAGGAAGGTTCTAAGACCGAAAATGACTTATAATTAATTCCCTTAACTGTGGAACAGTTATAGCCATAAATTATCAGGCTTCTTTAATGAGTCCATATTGAGAAATCCCTCAAGGTTTTACAAGCTCAAAGGATCCCCATAGGGGATTTTTACACCATTAGTGAGGATAGCTTGCAACGTCTTAGCTCTATTGTACTGAAATACCTAATTTCTTCCTGCAACCTAACAATTTGATCAGAATAGTCACCTTGAGAAGTATATGCAATCATAGTGAGTCTCTGGAGCTGCTGTCTAAGAGACAAGTATTTTAAAAAATTATGATTTTTCATTTTAACCCCTTGTTTTTTAAACCAATTCCGTAAATCAGCCTTGGTCTTCAGCCACCAGTCCCCTAAATCAGAATAAAGGAAGACCACTGACAATCTGGCTTTTAAGATATATTTCACCCCTGACTGTATATGGGGTAAGTCTAGGATGGAATTATTAAGTTTCCATCTAACCTGCCTATGCTCAAGGGAACCTGGTAACTGGCATTTGCATAACAAAAAGGAATGATCCGAGAATTCACAAGGAATGATTTCAAAAGAGCTAATCTGCATAGAAGGGGAAACCAACATATAATCTATTAAAGAAAAAATGTTCCCTTTTCTAAAGGAATATTGAGGTCCTTGGGAAGAAAAGGAAATGCAGTTGAGTAGACCAGCCAATTTAACAATGTTAACTAACGCATGTGAATCACAATATATTTTTTTATTCTGTTTGGGGAAATCAGTAATTGTGCAGTTAAAATCCCCACCCCATAGTACCTTAACAGATGTCACCAAGAAAGGTTGTATGGTTTTGAAACAGGTCACTCTACCGGCTTTTGCTTGAGGGCTATAAATATTAATGAAACGATAGCACGTACCATGCCATTTCCCGTCCAATATCAAAACTCTACCCGGTATAAGGTCAATTAAATTATGCAGTGTGAAAGAAAATGAAGTGAAAATAATGCCTATGCCATCTGCTCTATCTATTCCAAAGGACAAAAGGAAGGTCCCAAACCCAATCCCACTTGAAAGAAGTTAACTGTTCTACAGAGTGCATCCATGTTTCCAGTAAAAAACACACAGATATATGTTGATCGTGTAGATAATGAAAAAGAGCCTGCCTTTTAGTGGTATTTAGCAAGCTATGAGTATTTAAGGCGCCAGAAAAACCTCATTGTAAGTTACAAAATATAGTCAGACCCTCTATTTTTCCTTTTTCTTTTTTCTTCTTTATAAGTATCCACTGTTTGTGACAGAGTGAAGAAAGAGGATTTTTGAGAGTCTGAATCTCCCAATTCCATCTCTGTATCCCCATGGGGTAAAAGGCCGATATGAATTACTGGTTTCTCATGATGGGAGCAGAATGGGAGATTTGGGATGCAAATTCGAGCTGATCTTCGTCTAGGCAAAGGTGACCCAGGACTGGAACCCCAGACTCCTTTCCAGCAACCTCAGATACCTCCTCAGTTTAGCATACGGAGGAAATTCTAAAGGGCAGTGGACCCATGCAAGGTTTTTCCTCCACTGGTCCAGAGTACAGTATTTGTACTACTTTGTCAGGTTTCTTGGAAGAAATAAAGGTGGTAGAATCTGTACCAGTAGACTCTTTTTTTATTAAGGAAGGAGATGGTAACAGCGGTAAGGAAGAAAAAGGGAGGGGCGGGGGCAGCCACATCCTGGGCCTTCTGAATTAGAAGGTCTGGGCTTATGCAAGACATCTTGTTCTTAGCAGCCCAAGAACATTCACGAAAACCGTGGCCAGACTCTTCACAGAGATCACACCTAGAATTATTAACACATCGCATGGTTACATGCCCCACTTCCCTGCAATTGTCACAACGTGGCTGATCACAAACACTTGAAAGATGTATCCTAGACCCACATTTATAGCAAGCACGGGGCTGTCCTCCATACAAACAAACCCCCCTATCTCTTCCCAACAAAAAGGAATTCGGAATGTGTTCCACCCCAGATTCAGATTGCCTCAGCTTAATTTTGTATTTCCAGCCCTCTGTCCAAAAACATTCGGAATCTAAAATAGGTTCCGGGCTACTTAATACCTCACATTTCTGAGATAACCAGAAGGTGATGTCTTCCACATGGACCCCCTCATTCCTAAACATAACTGTAACAAATTTTATTAATGGCTTAGAGAGGTATAACCAAAAGGGGTCCATGTGGGAGAACTTCACCTGACTATATCGATCCCAAAACAAATCCAAACCATGAGGTGTCCGAAAACTGATATCAAAGTTGTCCTCTCAGAAATGTTAATAAAAGTGAAAACATCCTGTGGAGTAAAATGCAGAGAATCTTTTAGTAGCGTTTTCCCACATAGTATCTGTCCGGCCTATTTTCCAAAACCCCTTTATAATGATACTGGACTGCATTACGTCGAGGTGCTGCTTCCCTCTTTGAGGTGGAAAATAGTTCTGACATAAGAGGTTTCTGGAAAGGGGGTTTTGGTAAGGAGGACTTCTGTGATGAAGAATCCTTCTCCCGGGGAGTTAAGTCTAATTTTGAAGTGGAAGGTACTGAAGCCTGTACCACAGGAATTTCAACAGCAGAAGGAGGTTGTGATGTCTCAGCCACTTCTGTTATAACGTGGAAACTGTCAGTCAAAACCTGCTGGGTAACTGGTTTCCACTCAGGGGAGTGCTGTGAAAGGGAAAAATCTGTATCCCAGGTCGGATCAGGCTTCCAAACGCCTGTTGGAGCCTGCGTCCAGCGGCCCCATAAGAGCTTTGTCTGGAGACCAGGACTCCTGAGTCATTTCACTAGTTATAGAGGAAGAGACTGTTACACTAGGTTGTGTAATATTTTGTTTTGGCTGTTTAGATATAGTCTTATCAGAAAAGAAAAATCAGTCGCCTCAATTTGGGAGATGGCTGAGGACTGGTAGATAATATTAGGCTGCCCTTGAGTTTCCACAGCAATAGGTTTTCAACACAAACCCAGCTGATTTGCTTAAAGGTGCAGACTTTTTCTGAGTGAATGCAGTGGAAGAAAACTCCAAAGGAAAAGTTTGTTGTTTAAGAGTAAAGAGGCTTTTTTCTTTTAAATCAGGCAGTGGCTTCTCAGGCTGTAGGCACTCACTAATATTCATGATTTTACTGCCAGCCTGCAGAGAAGCAGCTGAAGAGTCAGACACTCCCGGAATGAAAGTGAGATTATCTGGAATGTGACCACGCCCCTCAGGGCCTTTGGAGTCTAATACTGGAGTCAAGAGTTTGACAGAAGTTGAGTTATTGTTGTCAAAGCATTGTTTTTCCTGCTGGAGTCTATCTGGTAAACACTCTGCAGTCGCTTGAAGCTCCACACTATTTTCTGGTAAGCAAGCCTCATTTAACACCCCTGCTACTTTTACAAGAGGAGTTAGTTTGGTAAGGGGATGAAGCTCTGAAAGCCGTAAACTTTCGCTTTGGAGTGCAGAGCCCTTGGTAGTCATCACAAGAACAGCATCAGTAAGACCCAAAATATCCATGTTAGATGTCAATAACTCACCGCGCTCCTCGGAGCCTCCTGAAGAAGCTAATTCAGCCGTAGGTATTACAGGAACAACCTCGCTGCTGACACGGAAATGATGTAGTGCACGTCAAATGCATATCAAGCTTCACTGGTACTGACGTGGCGCCGACCCTTCCTTCGTAGCACCAAGTTCTGTACATTGTCAGGTTTAAACAAAGTAAACGACTTCTCCTCTTGGTGTTCAACAAAAGTAACTGAATCCTCCCAAAGAAACGATGCATCCTGAAACTCGTTATCAAGTCCATATCTACAATATTAAGCGGTGACAGCCTCCTTGGCATTAACAGTAGGAGCAGAGGCCAGCTCTCCCCAAGCAGATATCTCCTCCTCCTCCATCTTGGTCCCACCAGAAAGCAGGTCCCCCCTGCTCACAGGAAGCAGGAAGTTGGGGGATTTCCCCGGTGCCCTGGCCAAATTTCCCCCCATTCACTAAAAAATACTACCAACAGCTTAATCTTGTTCAAGGTCAGTTGGCATTCACCTGTATCCCCCTCCCTCGGGTCGTGCCTGAAAATAGGCAGAATTTGTCTAGTGCACTTACCCGCTCAACAAAAAAACTAACTAAATAAAATAAACACTGTACAGAGTTTAGCTTAAACCTGAGACACAGGACCAGGTGGTTATACCACAAAAGTATAGATCTGAGTTGTTATAGCTAGCACATGATAGTCCTATGGCTGGTCACTCAGGGAAGGATTGCACCCTCGCCAGATTGCTGTACAGATTTTACTGGCCTGGAATCCATGAAGGTGTTGCTACCTATTTCAGTTCTTGTGCAGAGTGTCAAGAAGTAGACCAAGCGACTAAAAATGACAAGGTGCCCCTGGTGCCCCTATCTTTGATAGATGTGCCTTTTGAGATCATTGCAATGGATGTGGTTGGCCCCTTAGACAAAAGTAAAAAGGGTAATCGATTCATTTTGGTAGTATGTGACTATGATACTCGATACCCAGAGGCAGTTCCAATGTGTACTGTCACAGCCCCAAAAGTGGCAGCAGAGCTTGCCAAAATTTTCAGCAGGGTGGGCATACCTAAAGTGATTATTACTGATCAGGGTAGTAGTTTTGGTGCTGCATTACTTAACGAGCTGTACCGACTACTAGGTATCACTGCCATAAGAACCTCCCCTTATCACTCTCAAACAGATGATCTTGTGGAGCATTTTAATCAAACCAGGGACAGCGCTAACATGCACCAAAAGGGCAAAAGTTGCATCCTTTCCAAAACTGACCCCTCTTTCCTTTGCCAGTGGGTCCAAATTGATGCACGTACTCTATAACAATATCTAAAGGAAGGGAACGTGAACTGTTCAAAATCTGCCACTGATTATGTTTTGACCCAGTAGGTTCCTCTTTAGAGCCACATTTTTTACACCAGTGGGTCGAATTCGACCCATGTTTTAAACCTCTCAGCACTGTTACTGAATCAAACCCTAAAACACATGTTAAAAAGGTTTGTAAAAGGGGAAGGGAAAGACTGGGACCAATACTTACCTTACCTGCATTTTGCATACAGACAAGTGCCACAGCCATCAACATGTTTTTCACCATTTGAAATGCTGTATGATAGACAACCAAGAGGGCCACTAGATGTAAAAGAAGAAACATGGGAAGATAACGTCCAACAGAAACAATCTATTACTTCTTATATGTGTGCCCTGAGAACGAAGCTGGCAAAATATGTTGAAATTCCCCATAGTAATCAGGAAGAGGCCCAAAACCAGCAGAAGGTGTATTATGACTATGCGTTAAAAGAAAAAGTTTCTGAGCCAGGTGAAAAGGTCTTGTTACTGTTACCCACTACAGAAAATAAACTGTTAATGAAGTGGCAAAGACATTATAAGGTTCTTAGATGTACTGGTACAGTTAACTATGAAACTGAGACCCCTGATAGGAAAAATCCTAGTAAGATATACCAAGCTAACCTCCTTAAGAAATGGGTTAAAAAAGCACCAAAATCTGTTTTGCTGGTTTTAGCAAAAACTGATAAAGAAGATATTGATGTAGCTTATGATAGATTGGAACAAACTGTAACTGCTGATGCTATAAAGGTGAATGTTTCCTTAACCTCTGAACAAACTGTAGAAATTTGTAATATGCTAAAGACATTTAACAGTACTTTTACCACAGTACCAGGCTGAGCAAAAGGGGTCGAGCATGCAATAGTGACAAGGAATGCTTGCCCTATTAGGCAAAAGACATACAGAGTGGTTAAGAGCAGACGTGATTAAGGAAATACAAAAAATGAAAGAATTGGGTATCATAGATGAGTCGAGAAGTACTTGGTCATTACCAATGGTGATTGTAAACAAAAAAGGGGGGTGTAAGTATCTGCCTTGATTTTAGGAAACTTAATCAACTGTCAGAATTTGACAGTTATCCTATGCCCAGAATAGATGATTTAGTGGACAGACTGGGGAGTGCCAAGTATATCAGTACCCTCGAACTCACGAAGGGTTACTGGCAAATCCGCCTAGCTAAAGAAACCAGAAACAAAACTGGATTTGCTATTCCTATAGGATTCTATCAGTTCACCACAATGCCGTTTGGTGTACATGGTGCACTTGCTACATTCCAGTGGCACATGGATGTCATTTTATCCCCTCACACTGGTTATTGTGCTGCGTACCTGGATGCTGTAGTGGTGTACAGACCAGACTAGAAAAGCCACCTGGAACACCTACTAGCAGTTATCCAATTGATCAAAAAGGCAGGTCTGACAATTAGACAGGTCTGGGCATGCAGGAAATCAGATATTTAGGCTATGTTTTGTGAAATGGAGAAGTCAAGCCAGAGGTTTCCAGGATAGAAGCTGTAGCTAATGGCCCTGTCCTCAAAACCAAGAAGCATGACAGGTCATTTTTAGGGCTGGCTGGTTATTATAGGAGATTTGTTCATAGCTTTGCTGAGTTAGCTACTCCCCTCACTGAACTCACAAAAAAATGGTTCCTGAGTAATGTGAAATAGACCCCAGAGTGTGATGAAGCTTTTCGGACCATTAAGGCTGCATTATGTTCAAACACTGTTTTAAGAAGCCCCGATTTTGAGAAATAATTTCTGTTACAGATTGATACATCAGATGTAGGCCTAGGTGCAGTTTCGAGTCAGCATATAGATGAGAAAGAACATCCTATTCTATATATCAGTAGGAAGTTGCACGACAGAGAGAAAAGATACTCCACCATTGAAAAGGAATGCCTTGCAGCAAAGTGGGCCATGGAGTCCCTTAAGTTTTACTCACTAGGAGCTGACTTTGTACTGATAGCAGATCATAATCATCTATGTTATCTTAACCAAATGAAGGATGAAAATTCTAGAATCACACGGTGGTACCTGGTACTACAGCCATTTAAATTTAAAGTGATGCACAAATCTGGGAAAGAGACTATCAATGCTGATTTTCTGTCAAGATACGAATCAGGAATTGAAAATTCTGAAAGCTTGAAAAAAAATTTATGAGTTTAAATGTTGCTGTTTGCTATACTGCATATGCATTGAACTGTAAAGATTATAAGCTACTGTAATGTTAAAGGAGAATTTAAAGAATGTTTTGGAAACCTGTTTTTTTTTTTTAAAACGGGTTCCCTCTTAAAGCAGCAGTACTACGAAATTAGGAAGTGACCTATCAAAATTCTGTTTTTCTGCTGTAAGCATGCGGCCAAAGTTCCAGTTTCTATACCTGTAAATGTTTTTTTCCGGTCGTCTTTAGTTTTTTAGATATTTGCAATTTATTTGAAGTGTTGTAGCGCTACAACAAATATGGCGGCTGACTAATTTCAGCTGCGCTTTTTCTACAGGTCGCATCACATCTTTTGACAACAGCAGAGGGACCCTCTGCTGATCATTCCTGATGTCTCTGCAAGTCATAAACATGTGCAGTAGGCAGCAGAGAGGGTTCCAGTGCAACATGCTGGGTGGCAGAAATGTAAACAAACGTGGGGGATAACTGAGCAAATTACTCGGTGATAGTACAATGCCGGTGAGAAAGAGTACCAGGTATATGATTAGCAGGGCACAGGGAATAAACTGTCAAAAAAGCGCAATTTTTTTTTTCCGTAGTACTGCTGCTTTAAAGAGGGGGGGTATGTGACAGGGTTGAATAAGGCCCTGCCCCATTTGTTATGCAGAAAGAGTTTGGATGCAAGGGTCTGTTCTATCCTCTCCTTTTCTGTCTCTTCTCTGTCTGGTTGTGCAACTAAATTTTCTTGTGAGACCTAGGAAGTGATCACTCTGACGGTTTTGCAATTCTCCGCCTCTCGCTATCTCTCTGCTTTCCCTTGCTATTTCTGTCTTTTGTTCCCCTTGTATATCTGTGGGTATAAAAATATATGTGAATCTCTGTGTAAAACTGTATGTGAAACTGGGATCCCTTTGTTTAAAACTGTAAAAAGTTATACTGTTGAAATGATTGCAAAAAGCTATTTGGAACTCAAGGGGTTAACCTGAAATGCAATTTTTAAGCCTTTTGCAGAGCTGTAAACAAGAGGTCAGTCCTGGGTCATTATGTTCTTTTTGCTGTACCTGCATTGAAACTGACAAGAACATTCTGTAAACTTACAAGAACATTCTGTGAGAAGCAGGCTCTCTTAACGAGTTCCCAAAGACTTGTAAAAAGAGCAGCAACATTTTTGCTAGAGGGACAAGGAGAGTGAGAGAGCAAGACTGAAACTTGGAATTAGAGATACCATCAAAATAAGGAGTGTGTTTTATGTGTTTGTACGGCCTTTGTAAATAGTTATACCAAACAATTTTTTTTTTTGCTGCCATTGAGAAAAAAACGCTATTTGTGAATTTTGAAACTGCTCCTGGTTTTCCTATGCTTCTTGACCTGTGCCTCAATGACAAGGCCATACCTCAGAAAGGACATAGACAGGGTGGAGGCAGTCCAGAGGAAGGCAACTAAAATGGTGCAGGGGTTGCACCAAAACCCTACGAGGAGAGTACAATAGTAGTAGTTTTATTTATTTATGGCGCCCTTGTCCAGAGCCCCAGGGTGCCATTACAAAATAATAAACATCAACAATCACCTGTTAGATAGCTCAACATAGATATAATAAGTAAATTCACAAACCACTAATAAATTACTTGACTAAAATCAGTTAAATTACACCTGGGTAAAGAGGTGGGTTTTAAGATCTTTTTTTAAAAATGTCCACCAAATGTGGTGCCCTCAGAGCCCTTGGTAGTGAATTCCAAAATGTTGGTCCAGTCACCCCGAAGGCACTAACCCCTGATGTTTTAAATTGAGTTTTGGGAACTACCAGGAGGCCCTCATTGGGAGAATGAAGGGGGAAGCAGGACGGCACGGATACAAGAGGTAATGCAGGTAACCAGGACCGAGACCACGCAGGGCCTTGTAGGTTAGTAACCCAATCATATAAGAGATGTGCCCCTTGATCGGCAGATAGTGCAGAATATGCAGCACAGGGGTGATATAGCTTGACCTAGGGAAGTCTGTCAACAATCTTGCAGCAGTATTCTGCACCAGCTGCAAGTGCTGCAGTACACCTCCACTGACCCCAAAGTAGAGGGCATTGTTGTAGTCAAGGCATGATGTCATGAAGGCATGCACTAGCAAAGGCAGGTCCTCGGGGGAACAAAGGAACGAATCCTGCTAATATTTTTGAGATGGTGGAAACCACTCTGGATGACAACTGACACCTGAGCCTCCAATGTCAGCCCCTCATCCAGAATAGAGCCTAGATTCTTCACCTGTTGGACAACATCAAGATGAGAGGTACTGAGACAACATCAGTACTTCAGTTTTTTTCGGGACTAAGCCTCAGCCAGCTTGAGGACATCCAGCTCTGGATCTCGGCCTAACATTTGTTCAGCATGTCCTCCGCCCCCCCAGTCCTAGGATGCAAAAGACAGACAGAGTTGAGTATCATCTGCATAGCTGAAAGCAGCATGGACAAAAGGACCGATCCCTGGGGTACCCACTCCACAGTGCATGTCTTGGGCATGATAAGAAGTTACCCATCATCACCCTTTGAGACCTGCTCTGAAGAAAGGACTTGAACCAGCTTAAAACTGTGCCAGTGAGTCCCACGTATTAACTGAGACAGTCCAAAAACAGCCCATGATCAACAGTGTCAAATGCAGAAGATAGATCTAGGAGTATGAGAATTGATCTCTGTCCTCTATCACTTGCCATGAGCAGATCATTTTGCACCCTGACCAAAGCGGTTTCAGTGCTGAATCTTGATCGAAACCCAGACTGGAGAGGCTCATAGATATTGAAGGTGTCAAGGTGAGCCTCAAGCTGCAATGCAACCACCTTCTCAACAACCTTACCTAAGAATGGCAGATTAGAGGCAGGTCTGTAATTCGCTAGGACATCTGGGTCCAAAGTTGTTTTTTTCAAAAGGGGTCATACCAGCGCACTTTTATATTTGGCCGGAAAGACCCCCTCCAACAACAACAATCCACTAGCAGCCATGTTGGGCCTGAGTATAGTTCACAGCAGGTAGATCACAGCTCCGAGATCACAAGTAATGACCTTCTCTACCATCACTGGACGAAATTCACTCCATAACCACTAACAGCCAGCGTGACATCTCGTCCCCCCACTGTTGGATGGTGACTGTCCACAAAAGGAGATCCCAGCCCTAATGGAGGATACTTTGTCTAAGAAAAACCAAGCAGACTCCTCACATTGTAAAAACTATGCACTTTTCACAGCTGAGCTGATCAATTTTTCACAGCTGCAGTCTCTCTGAACAAGAATTCCGCCTTCTTATGAGAGACTGCCCTTCGATACTAACCATAGTGAGTAATCAAGCCAGTTTGTCCTCCTGAGCCGTGGACCTCCTCCATCCAACGCTTTTCAAACCTCCATCCGATGCCTTCATCGATCTTAGCTCCCCATCAAACCATGGCGAGCCAAGATACAAATGCAAAGGACAGACAGTTACTGGAGCTACCAGGTCAAATGCTGCAGTGACAGTCCTATTATAGGCTGCCACTGTTTCCCCTGTACCCGCAGCACAAGCCGCCCATATACCCGAGGTGTCAAGTACCATCAGAAGACCTTCAGGGTTCAACCCTCTCAAAGGATGGTATCTAACTACCTCCACAGAAGAAGGGCTACAGAGGGATGCCCTGAACTTGAAACGGATGGCCCAGTGATCCAACCAGCTAATCGGATAGATCCTGAGGTTCTTGACCTCAAGCCCTGTGTGGAACAGCAAGTCCAACACGTGTCTGTGTTGGTGGGTACCAGCAGCAACTGCTTGTGCTAGGCTCAGCGCTAACATGTGCTGGAGGAACTCCTGTCTAAAATGTGACAGTTTGTCGTCGACCCATGCATTGAAATTACTGAAGATAATCCACCTTGGTGACTCAAACAGCTGGTCAGCAATGAACTCCACGATCTCTCACAGAAAGTCCCCCTCACACCCAGTGATGATAAATGAGGAGGACTCTCCACCCAGCTCCTGGTTCTCCATGGAAGGAAGTGCACTCAAAGGTCAAGGTATCAGCTAGCCTGGTGGTGCTGAGGGTTGAGGAGCTGGACACCACACTTCACGGTACACCAGTGACCCAGGTTCTGGATTGACCTCAGGTCATCGGGGTGCCACTGGCGGGGGGGGAGGTGGAGCAGGATCGAACATGCCAATGTGCAGCTTTTCTCTCCTGAGGATGGCAAGGGTAGGTTGGCGCCTCCCCCTGTAGTTCCACTCTCACCGGGTGGCGGTCCGGTGGGTAGTGTAGGTGGAGAGGGGGTGGTAAACAGCTGAAGGAGGTGGAAGGGACAGAGCTGGCACCACGGGGTGCGTAGCATGCCTCCACATGCCCGCAAAGCCATGTGCTGGGACCTCAAGGGGGATGTTAGGGGAAAAACCTGTAAAATCACTATGTGTCCCCATTGCCAGTTGGTGGGAGGAGGCGACGGGGACCAAAGAGCTGTATTAAAAAAAAAAAAAAAAAGGTCAAGGTGTCCCCCACAGGGTGCACCACCATCCATTCCCAGTTCAGTTCTAAACAGAACAGCTACCTCTCCCTCCGTGATCCTTCCACAGGCAGTGCACTACAGAGAAACTGACCGGCACTGTTGCCTCCAAGACTGGGCCAGCACTGTCGCTGAGTCAGGTCTCTGTAAAACACGTCAGGTCGACTGAGGAGCAAAAAACTAAATCTGCAATAATCGCGATCTTACAACTCATTGACCTGGCACAGCAAAGCATCCCCCAAAGAGGATGAGTACTGGTGGCCGGTCTCTTAGTTACCTGTCCACTCAAACCGGTAGATACTTTGGGACAGGGACCAAATATCTACCACCCCTTTCTGATCCTCTTCTAACCCCAGGAGAGACTGAGGTATCTCAACATGTACACCCTGGAACATAGTACAGCGAGAATGGACATGATAGAGACATATAGGTACCCACAGGGGTGAACAGGGTGCAGGAGGGAAATATCTTACAAATAAGGAAGAGCACCATGACCAGAGAGCATGTGATGAAGCTGGAGGGGGAAGTCAAAGAGGGATGTGAGAAAGTACTATTTCACTGAAAGAGTGGCAGATGCCTGAAACAGACTGCCAGCTGAAACGGTGGAAAAAAAACAGTAAGAGGCTTCAAGCATGCATGGGATAGACATAAGGGAATATTAGTGAACAGACAGGGAGGTGGGAGGGGTGCCAGAAACACACTGGGGTCTGTGGAGGCAGACTAGACAGGGAACATTTGGGCAGACTGGGTGGGCCAATCAGTCCTTCTCTGTGGACAAATTCCATGTTTCTGTGATTGATTGTTAGGATATCTAACATTTACAATATAGTTACTGGGAAAGTACATATATATTGAGCAAAGTTTTTTGTTCTAAAAGAGAATTTGTTCTTATGGCTGCTACGTCCCTGTATTTTTACAGAACATTAAACTGATCACCAATATAATCAACAATGAGGAATCTGAACATGTAAATGCAGTATAATGTATTAATCAGTGGTTATGATTATTACGTTATTATTGTAGCAAGTATAGATTTATTTATTTGTATTAAACACTTACGTTTTCAGTTGCTCCCTCACTCTAGGGCAGGCAGTGGGGTTGGAGCACAGAAACATCTCTGATGGCAGATAAGCATGCTGTTGCTCCTCAATCCCAAGGCAGGCAGTTAGAAAACCTCCTATGGTGACTAAGGGCACAATTGTCCCTGATCCTAGGGCAGGCAGCAGTGGAGTCGGGAGTGGAGAACATCAAGTGGTGGATAAAAGCATTGTTGCTCCCTGACCCAAGGGTAGGCAGAGGGGTCAGGAGTGGAGAGAAACCACCAAAGGCAGCCAAGAGCACAGCTGCTCCCCGATCCCAGGGCTGGCAGCAGGGTTGGGAGTGCAGAACAGATGTCGCCATGGTGGCTGAGAGCACAGTAACTCCGACCCCAAGGCCGGCAGCAGGATCAGAAGCGGAGAAGAGCTGCTGACGGCAGCTGAGAGCACACTTACTCCTCAACCACAGGGCGGGCAACGGGGTCAGATCAGGAATAGTCATCGGTGGCAGTGGTGTTAACAAAGAGGACACAGAATAGGGAATGGAGGGTTGGTGAGTAGGAGAACTGGCAGAGGGAAGAAGAAAAAATTACTCACTGTAATAATGTTGTTTGTTCTCATGTATCCATCAATGAGCCTAAAAAAACTGCATCAGTCCACAGGAGTAGGCTGCCCCAGAGAAAGAACTATATGCAGTTTGCAGAATTTAGAATATATAGGTTTAAACTCTGCATTGTGGTCATGCTCCCCCTACTGGCTTAATGCCAGATTTGTTTCTGTAGCTAGGGGAGCAGTGACCACCAAAATAATCTAAATGACTACCAAAATGCTTCAAAAAAATTTTTTGCAAGAAATTCTTTAAAAACCCTAATTACCAGTATAACTCATTCCTTGCAGTTATCCGCCAGATTATGTATTTCTTATGCAGGTAACATTTTCATCTTTATGGATCCTTCAGAAGTGGAGAAAATACTTTTTAAAATAAAAAAGGACTTTTTAGCTCCCCAAGCTGAATCAGACTCTGCTAGTGAAAGCTAAAACAGACTGTTTGCTTGATGTATATTTTAGTCTCATTAACACCATTTAAACCTTGACTGTAACTGATAGTTCTTCATTGACATACAGCCACTGTTTTCTAAGCCAAAAGCTACTCTCAGCTTAACTTTTAAGTTCACTTTTCTTATGAGGGAATAGTCTTCTCGCATCACACGAATGTGGTGGTGGTGGTAGTAGATTTTATTTATTTAAGGTGCCCTTCCCTGAAGGCTCAGGGCACTCTTACAGCATACAGACATCACAAACATCATTATACACTTAATATCCATAGATATAATAAATATAAAAACAAATCTAATATGTAATATATTACCTTTACTCTGAGAAACCGTAACATGCAAACATAGACAATGGCAGCAGAAAAAGACCAAGGTCCATCCAGTCTGCCCAAGTTCCCTATAATCCCTGGAACATACTGTTCCTCTAGGGTACTAACCCTCCCCGTTCTCTCTCCATTCTCCTTCTTGATCCTGTCGCCTCCGGTAACCACTATTCCCTTCATTATATCCCAGCCCTGCTTGAATCCTCGGACTGTTTTTACACCCACCACTTCAGCCGACAGACTGTTCCATGGTCCCACCACCCTTTCCGTAAAGTAGTACTTCCTCACATCTCTTCCGAACATACTTCCTGTTAATTTCCATTCATGTCCACGTGACTTTGAATTGGTATTCAGGCTAAATAGTTCCCCACAGTTCACTTTGTTATTTCCTTTAAAGGAACTTGAAGGTCTCTATCATATCTCCTTTCTCCAGTCTGTCTCCAGGGAGTACATATTTAGTGCCTTTAGGCGCTTCTCATTGGAGCTGTCCTGCTAGACCTGAATCATTTTTGTTACTCTGCGCAGCACTCTCTCCAACCTAACTTTATCCTTTCTGAAGTGAGGACTCCAGAACCGGGTGCAGTACTCTAAGTGAGGCCTCACCAGGGATCTGTAGAGGGGAAGTATTACTTCTTTTCTACTGCTATCAATACACATCCCAATACATCCCAGCATCTTGTTAGCCTTGCTATAGACCTTGTTGCACTGACTTGATTGCTTAAGTGAGCTGCTAATGATAACTTCCAGATTCCGTTCCTCAGCTGTAGTGCTAAGTCTCTCTCCTCCCATCCAGTACTCTGTCTTGGGGTTCTTTTTCCCTACGCGCATTACTTTGCACTTTCTAGCATTGAATTTTCACTGCCAGACCTTTGACCACCCCTCTAGCTTTTGTAGGTCTCTCTGCATTTCCCGTATTCCCTCGTCACTATCCACCCTCCCACATAGTTTAGTGTCATCTGTGAAGAGACACAACCTGCCCTGGATTCCTTTTCCACTAACAATAATTAGCAGTAACAATAACTATCACTATTAATCCCTCAAGGCTTGTCAAAACAAAAACATTTTCTGTTCTATTTTAAATATTTCTACAGAGGTGACCTCCCTCAGATACTAAGGTAAAGAATCCCAGAAGATCGGTGCTGCCTGTGGCGCTTGGCCAGCTGGTTATGATTACTGTATGATATTGGTATAATAAATAAATGGTCAGTGAATGAAATGTCAGTCTGTGAGATTTGGCCCTTTAAATTACAAGGTGTCAGCAGCTGAAAACCAGGATGTAATTAAACAGACCAGAAGGAAACAATTAATTGGAACATCCTTCTAGAGAGACAGTTTATGGCCCTCATCACCTGCTGCTGCTTTTTAAGTTAGAACTTAAATATTAATTGTATTACATCAGGAAAGGACGTCATTTAGCTGATTCCTGTTGGCCATCTCACACCTGGGTGATGGACTGCAGGGTTGTAAACCTCAAAGGAACTGGTTGATCAAAGACTCATAATTTGGGAAATGGGTTTTTGCTGATGTTCACATTATTTAAAATACCTCCTGGTAGGAAATCATGTTTGTAATTTTATATTCTAAAAGGAGGAGCTAGATGACTCACAGAAGGGCTGTGGAGACACAGAGTTTAAACCGATACTTGTGTCTAAAATGTGGGATATATATTTTTGGGCTCTTAAGAAACAAAGATCTCTCTAATTTAAAGGCACTTACAGAAGTAATACATTAGATAGAAAATATCTAAATGTAATGTGGTAGGAGTTTGTTCTGTAATTTTCCATTTTTTTTCTTTTATGTGATTGTTTATTTATTTATTTAGCATTTGTTTACCAGGTAAGTACACTAGACAAAACATATGCCTATTTTCAGGTATGACCCGGGAGAGTACATGAATTAAAAGAACATACAGAGTGCAACTTGAAGCAAGTAAGGCAGATACACGGAAATCAGAAAAAGCATAACATACATAGAAGACAACTCAGTTTCCGACAGCGTTACAGTCAAATATAAATCAATACAGAGTCACTATGACATTGAACAAAGCAGTATTTATAGGTAAATACAAGAAATTTACATATTTAGCACAGGGCCACTCCCAGATGGGCAGGCAGCACAGCAGGACTGAAGCCAGAGGTACACGAAATGATATGCTCAAGTACTGTGCAGGAGACCAACGTCAACAAGGTAATCATGGGGGCTTAAGACAGTCACATACCGAGGCGAGATTCAAGTATGTCCACGGGGAGTAATGCAGGCATGTCTGGGAGGGGGACACCCGGATCTGGACCGGCAGGGAGTTCCAAAATCTGGGGGCACATGACGCAAAATCCCTGTCCCCCATTTAGGTACGCTTAGCAGGAACCTTGAGGATAGTGGGGCCCAGAGACCTTATGAGGCAGACAGTAGAGGGAGCCGGCACAAGGAGCTCCGCCAATCTGGGGGGGGGGTGCCTGAGCCCATAACCTTATCCGTGAAGCACCCCAAAACAAAATTCATGTAGTTGGATGGGGAGAGCCAGTTGAGTTTAGCATACAGATCACAATAGTGAGTGAGGCGAGGGGCTGCTAGCGCAAAATGGCAAATGTTATTGTAGGCAACAATCTACCTATAGAGATGTACCTTGGAAGTACGGGTGCACAGAAGGAGCCCATAACAGAGAGGTTGTAGAAATATACTTCTGGCTAGTGCTAGGCAAGCAGTCGAAGTAAGATTATTCTTTGCCCTATACGCAAAACCCAACTTCCGGTTAACAGCTCGACACACATCGTGGATGTGGTGACCAAGATCAAGCTGAGGGTCAAGTGTCACCCTAAGGTATTTAACGGAGTCAGTGATGAGAACGGTAGCACCATCACTACCCGAGATGCACATAGGGACAGGGGAGGCCTTTAACTTAGCCAGAGACCCAAACAGCATGGCCTGAGTCTTTTTAAGATTTAGGACCAGCCTGTGAGATGATATCCAGGATTGGATACTCCTGAAGTCCTCACTCAACTGGTGGTTAATGACCCCAATATCCTGGGAATGAGTGAGAATAACAAGGTCATCAGCATACAGGATGGACCTGCAGGAGGCAGCAGAGGAGGGAAGATCGTTGATGAATATGGAGAAGAGCAGGGACCCAAAGACTGACCCCTGGGGAACCCCTGAGGACGCTGTGGTGACGTCCGAGAGCACCTTACTATATTTTGTAAGTTGCTGCCTGCCCTGAAGGTAGTTGGAGAACCAACTAAGTGAGGGAGGGGACAGGTCCAAGGACCTAAGTTGAGTGCAAAGGAGTGCTTGGTCGACTAGGTCAAAGGCCTTAGAGAGCTCGATAAAGATGGCCCCAGAGAGTCTACCCAGGTCCATAGCAGTCCTTATCCCAGATGTGACAGTGACCAGGGCTGAGTTTGTACTGGGCCCTTTTCGAAAACCATGCTGTGAGGGAGACAGTAGCTCATGACACTGAATATACTCCGAGAGTTGCCCTGCCGCAACTTTCTCAAGGAGATTACTGATAGCAGACAAGATGGCAATCAGCCAATAGTTGTCAAGAATCCTAGGGTTGTCCTATTTGAATACAGGAACAACCATCACCACCTTCCATAGGTCAGGGATAACCCCAGTGGCTAAGGATAGGTTGACAATATGGGCCACAGGAGAGGCAATGTAGGCAGCAGCAAGGCAAAGAAGATTGGGTTCCATACCATTGTGGGCAGCACTAGAAAAGAGGGAGAGACCAGAGGGCAGTCTCTGTGTCTCTTGTGCCATCACAGCCTTAAAGTAGAACAGAGGATGAGAGGTAGGAACCAGTTGAGGTGGAGGGACCTGGACAGGTCTATCACAACCAGTGGAGGAGAAGAGAGAGGTGAAAGCGGTCAGGTCAGAGAAATGTGAGTTAAACGCATTGGTGATGGTTAGTGGACTATTAGAGCTAGCACCATCAATAAGCATGTCAGGAGCCTCACGGGTGGAGGAGTCACTCACAATGTTTTGAATGTTCCTCCAGAAGTTCCTAGGGTCCTTAGCTGATGTCTGTAAGGCAGCTTTGCAAAATTCACTTTTTGCTTCCCTGATCATCTTTTTGCATTGATTCCTGAGCCTCCTGTAATGCTGAAATATGGCCTGGTCCATCAAGACCTTGAAATTGGCCCAGCACTTATCTCTAGCCCTGATGAGAGCAAGGAGGCTCCCATGCAACCATTTTGTAGCGGCCCCCCTTACCTTCTGTCTAACAAGAAGGGCATGCTTATCCTGTAGAACCTCAAAGGTGCTAAGGAAATGACAGTCTGAGCATTCATCACTATGGACCAGTCCGTAAGCATAAGATCCTCCTGGAAAGGCCCCAGGTCAAACCTGGAGAAGTCCCTGACATGGATGATTTTAGGAGGGATCTTTGGGGCAGAGACCTTCCAAATGCAGTACACAGGGGCATGGTCAGAGATCGAGTCCGGGAGGGTACCAGAAGAGCTAATCCTCTCAGGCCTATTGGACAGGATCCAGTCCAGGAGAGAGCTGGTACCCCTAGTAGGAGACCACCTGGTGGGATCCTTAATGAGTTGGGACAGTGAGAAACCTGCTAGCAGAGGCTCATACTGCTTGACATTACCTCCAAGCCAATTAAGGTTAAGATCCCCTAGGATCAATAGCTCATTATTCCCAGTCCTAGAGCCAACAGAGTCAAGAAGGGAGGATAAACCCAGTACACCCTCGTAGGGGGATTGTAGGTACACACAATGTGTAGCTTCTTTGCTTTGCCAAGTAGAAGCACAGTGTGCAGTAGTTCACAGGAAGACTGCACAGGCTGTAGGCAGGACAGGTTGAGATGACTTCTGTAGTAAACCAGGATACCACCCCCCCTCTTTTTCCCTGGACGGTCCTGTCTGACAAAGTCAAAGCCAGGGAGCGCACAGGCCGAATCTGGGATAGAGGGTTTAAGCCAAGTTTCAGTTATCCCAAGGATGTCAGGCTTGTAATGGGTGACCCAGGCAAGGAGCTCGGCCATGTTGGGCAGAAGGCTGCGAACATTAAGACGAGCTATTTTAAAACCCTTTTCCAGACAACGATGTTCTGTGATATTTGTTCTGTATTTTATCTTACTGTTCTTATCCATTTTTAGCAAACATTTTCTTAAGATACTGCCCGGGTCTCCTCAATCATTTTTTGCATGTTATTACTGAACAGATATTAAGTCTGACAACTGTTCAAGGGCTTGATGGTGTTACTAAGCTTGGTAAATGGTAAGAATATACCTAAGGTCTCTTATAGAGTTTTAAGGGTTCATTTTGGATACCTGGTTAGGTGCCCTTAGGCGAAAGATATATTGCATCTCCCCAAAGAGAATATTATCTGAGCCTGTACATTTGGGTACGCTAGCATAAGTTTCACAGTTTGAATCCCCCCCAGAACTTGAGACTAAAGGTGATTTGGACCCAAAAGCAGACAGGAGGGTTACCCTGTCTGCTACCTGTTCACACTATTGCGCTCTGAGGTTGGCACTGTGGGAGCAGAGGGTCTGACCGGCAGAGTGCGTTTGTGACAGATATGGTTGGCAGTGTTGCGATAAATTTGATAACACAGGATTTAACTGTTCAGTCTGTCAGCTTAATATTATACAGCTCACTTGCAAAATAAGGCAGTGATTTATTTTTAAAAGAGAAAACAGAACGAGATCATTTTGCTTATAGTCAAAGTTTCTACCTATTTTATTTTTTTAAAAGTGCAAGTTAGAGTAGCCGTAGTTAACGAAGAAGATGGCTTCCTGCTATAGTGAGCACACTGCAGACTACCTGAAGCAGTTGTACAAGGAGACAGGAGTCCTGCATGAGGGGAGAGTCACCAAGCAGAACCTCATGGATGCTCTGATGGCTGCTGATGCCCAGAGTGTCAAGTCACAGACTGTGACTGTAAAGGATCAAACCTTGCATGTGGAGGGGCCAGCGGCGAGTGCAGTGTCCAGATCTGGTGAGGACAGCAGGGCCAGAGCAAGGCAAGGGCCACAGCAGCAGAGGAAAGTCACCAGCATTCTGGAGCCAGAAGCCATCAGGCTGCAGAAGGAATTGTTTAGGATGGAGCTGGAGTTCCAGAGAGAAGAGAAGAGAAGCGGGAGCAGCGAGCTGCAGAGGAGAAGAGGGAGTGAGAACAGCGAACTGCAGTGGAGAAGAGAGAGTGAGAACAGTGAGAAGCTGACCGTGAAGAGCGTGAGCACCAGCGAGCCACAGAGGAGAAGAGAGAACGAGAACAGTGAGAAGTGGAGCGTGAACAGCGAGAAGCTGACCAGGAAGAGCGTGAGCACCAGAGGTGACATGAACTGGAGAAGCTATGACTCCAACCACCAGCACCAGAGCAGGTAAGTGGCTTGGGTTTAACTGGAACTACAGGACTGGGTTGCAAATTAAATTCCAAAGTGATAGCTGAATTTAAAGAGGGGGAGGATATGGATGCCTTTTTAAATTCCTTTGAAAAAGTTTGTACTCAGGCAAAGATTCCTAGAGGGTCCTGGAGCTTCCAGCTATCCCTGTTACTTACCGGGAAAGCTTGGGATGCATTGGGTCAAATGGACAATGAAGACAGTAATGATTACAGCAAACTTAAAGCTGCACTTTTAAAAAGTTTGATTTAACTGCAGAAGCATACAGAGCTAAATTCCGAAGCTCAGGAAATGCCTTACATGAGCTATGAGGAGCTAACTAGAAACAACGTCCAGTGTTTAAAACATTGGTGGGAAGGAATTGAAGCAAACTCTGTAGATAAAATTGAAAATGCTATATTGTTAGAACAGTTTTTTGGGGCATGCCCAGCAGAGCTGAAAACCTGGCTGGAGGACCAAGATCCCAAAACAGTGCAAGATGCTGCTGACCTCTCAGACCGCTATGCCAAGAGCAGACCTGCTCTGAGAGTGAATGGAGTGGGTGTGGCAACACAGAAAGGGAAAAGCGCACCTTCAGGGCAGCTAAAACCCTCACTGCCTCCACCGAAACTAGTTAGCCCCAGGTTTCAAAGAAAAGATTTTTCTGAGAAAAGAAATGAATGTTGGGTTTGCAAAGAAACTGGGCATATTGCCAGATAGTGTCCCAAAAGGATGAGCAATACGCAAAATGGGGCTAGGAAAGAAGTGGGTTGTTTGTGTGTCCCTGGAAGCATGCTTGTGAACATGAGGGAACACATGCACCCAGTCACTGTGAATAGTGTACAGACACAAGGGTTAAGAGACACAGGGCATTCCTGGACGTTGGTAAAAGGATCTGTAGAGCCTGGTCAGCTTATACCCAATAAATATGTAACTGCACAAGGTTTCACTGGGGAGGAGAGAATACTGCCACTGCTAGTGTTCTTTAGACTAGGTGAAACAGGGAACTCTGCAACAGGTGGCTATAGCCAAAACTTTAGCAGTTGACGTCATCCTTGGCAACAATCTCACACAGGGAATGGTGTGTGCAATTGCCCATAGCCACGCGGGAAGGGGAAAAGTACAGTTACGTAAGAACTTACCGTAACAGTAGATCTAGAACAGCTTTGCAGCAGGTTACACCATTAGGACTGAAGCGGCAGGCGCCAGGACCCCACGGAAAAATTCTAGCTAGCTATCTTCAGCGGGCGGCCCGACGCCGGGTCCCGCCTCCGACGTCAGGCATGGTACATAAGGGGGCGGTCCCGCCAGATTCCCCAGTTCTCCCGCCGGAGACTCCCGGCCACAGGATGACATCAGAAGGGGAGACCGAGGATCCACCGTCAGAAGAAAATAAGGGAGGAAATCCCAATAAAAGAGGGAGCAGAACCATGTCTCCGCCAAGGGGGAAGGTGGGCGGGAAGGTACCTGCTGCAAGAGCTGTTCTCGAAGATCTACTGTTACGTAAGTTCTTACGTAACTGTACTATCTTACTGAGATACAGCTCTTGCAGCAGGTTACACCCATTAGGACTGATTCCCAAGCAGTAACGCCAAGCAAAGATCCGGAGGAGGTAAATGTAAGAAAAAACCTTCCAGGTCCTGACTTAGACAGGAGACCCTGCACCGCTTAGGCCGAAACTTGGCTCTCCGCCGAGAGGCTATATCCAGGCTATAATGCCTGATAAAGGTATCTGCACAGAACTCCAAGTGGCTGCAGCACAAATAGCAGAGATGGAGATGTTTTAAGTGCTGCAAAGGAAGTAGCCATACCCTGGTAGAATGACCCCAGATAGAACCTGGGAGGGCTTGCTTAACATCGTGAACAGTATGAAATACATTGAACGAGCCAGCGAGACAGGGTCTGTTTGGATACTGATTGGCCTATCATTCTCTGAGAGAAGGAAACAAAAAGCTGGTCAGAACTACAGAGGTTTAGTTCTGTTGAGGTAATACCTCAGGCTGCGGTGAACATCCAGGGTGGAGCAAAGCCTCTCCTCTATTAGAATAACTCGGGAAATAGACCGAAGGTCAATATCCTGGTTTAGAGTGAGTGCCGAACCACCTTAGGCAGAAACTTGGGTTCGGTCCTCAGGGATACTTGTCCCGTGGAAAACTAAATAAGGCTCTCTTGCACATGAGAGCGTGAAGCTCAGAAATCCTTCTAGCTGAAGTAACAGCACTAAAAATAACGCTTCCACGACAGAAAACGAGCTCGAATCCGCGGAGGCTCAAAGGGAGGGAGCGTGAGCTGTTCCAGGACAAAGAGCAGATCCCATGGAGGCACCGGGTCCCTAATGGGAGGCCTAGTGTAACACCCTCTAAGAAATTCCTAGAGGCGCTCTAATTGAGCAATAGTACGATGTCCCACCGGAAGGTGGTAGGCAGAAATAGCACAAAGGTGCACCTTAATAGAGGAGTAGGTAGGCCGAATGAAAAGAGAGAGGAGATAATCCAAATTTCTCCCACAGGACAACCTAAAGGGAAAGATCATGATCCGTGACCATAAACAAACGGCGCCACTTCGTGGCATATGTCGTCGTTGCTGCGCTTTCTGGCTGCAGAAAGAACCTCTGCAACCTCTTGCGAGACCCTCGCGACGCAAGATGGCTATGTCTCTAGGAGCTACGCATGCAGGTTCAGAGAACACAGATCTGGATGGGAGCAACGAACCTTTCTCCTGAGACAGTAGGTGGGAGCTGAGCGGCAACGGGAGCGGGGTTTCGAGATAGCTGTACCAGCAAGGGAACCAGATCTGTCTGGGCCAGAATGGGGCCACCAGAATCATTTGTGCATGCTCCCTGCGCAGCTTGAGAAGAACTCTTTGGATCAACGGGAAGGAAGGGAAAGCATAGAGGAATCTGTTCGCCCAGGAGAGGGACAACACGTCTCGCCAGAAAACACCAGGCCCTGGATCTAGTGAGCAGAAATTGGGCAGTTTTGCGTTGGATGGGGATGCGAACAAGTCTAGCTCTGGAATTCTCCATCGAAGGAACAGATCCTCTGCCACCTCCTGAAGAAGTTCCCACTCGTGGACTCTGGCCTGGGAGCGACTCAGGCCATCTGCAATCGTGTTGTCCACCCCAGGAATGTGCACAGTGATCAGATTTGCGCCGTGACCGACACCCAATCCCACACCCTCATGGCCTCCCTGCAAGTAAGATGTGCGCCTGTTTGTTGAGGTAATACATCACGCTGTGTTGTCTGTCTGAAGCAGGAGAGTGCACGGTGGGATTATCGACTGAAAAGCCTGCAGGGCGCAGAGGACCGCCTCATCTCTAGAACATTGATATGGAGATGAGCCTCAACGGGGTCCATGAACCTGAGACTTCACCCCGCCCAGGTGTGCCTCCCACCCAAGACCTGAAGTCGTCCGGTGAGGGTTACCCCGGGACGGCGCACAAACGTGGACACCTTGAAAGCGACCCTGGGCTAGCTAACACTGCCAGTCGATCACAGATCGTGATCCTGACCGGATGCTGCAAGTGGTCTTGCCTTTGGTCCCATTGCACCTTGAGCATCCACTGGGTTACCCGCATGTGGAGCCGTGCGAGAGGGACCGTAGGAATGGCCGCAGCCATGTGTCCAAGCAGACGAAGGACCGACCTGGCAGGTACGATCTTGTTCGATGACAAATCCCTTATGAGGGACCTGATGCATTCCGCTCTGTCGCCCGGAAGAAAAGCTCTTCCCTGGACAGTGTCCAGAACTGCGCCTATAAATTGCAGTTTCTACGACGGTACCAAGAGAGACTTCTCGTAATTTATGAGAATGCCCAGAGACTGGAACAAGTCTTGAGTGCTCTGGACTGCAAGCAACAACGCCTCTCTGGAGGCGGCCATGAGAAGCCAGTCGTCGAGGTACGGGAACACATAGTGGCCCTGTCTCCTTAGAGATGCTGCCACGACTGCCATGCACTTGGTAAAGACCCTTGGTGCGGATGACAGTCCGAACGGAAGAGCTCGGAACTGAAAATGGTGGCCGAGGAACTCGAAGCGCAGGAACCTCTGGTGCGCCTGAGCTATGGGGATATGCAGGTACACATCCTGCATGTCTAGGGACGCTAGAAAGGCATCTTGTTTCAGCATGGGAATAAGGCCCAGAAGAGTCACCATCCGGAATCTTTTGTAGGCGACCGACATGTTGAGGTCGCTGAGGTCCAGAATTGGACGGAGGTCCCCTGATTTCTTGGGAACGAGGAAGAAGTGAGAATAATATCCCTGTCCTCTCTGGTTCCCTGGACGTGCTCTCGCCCCTTTTTTTAGGGCGCTGATACCTCTTGCCAAATTAAGTTTCTGTGCTGACCCGGATACGGGAGAGCAGAGGAGGCCTCGGGTGGCCTTTCTGCGAACTCTATAAAGTGGCCAAGACTGACCAACTGCAGAACCCACCTGTCGGTGGTGATAGGCTGCCATCCCGCAGGAAGTTCAATGTCGGACCCCGACCATAATTTCCGTTGATCCTGAGGGGGCAATGAATGAGTCAGGCTGTGGCGGCAGTTGGCCCGCTGGCTGGGCGGCCTAGGGGCGCTGACCTCGGCTAGCGGGCTGTTTATCCTGGTTCTACAGAAACCAGAGCCCTCTGGTGTGAGCGGAGCAGGGCTGCTGCCTCTGTGTCTGCTCTACGAACGGCTTTGGTTCCTACGAAGGAACCAAGCCTGGGTCGGACCACATGGCCTGGACCGACCTCACCGCCTTCCTGGCCTCTTGAAGTTTGGTAATAATCTTCTCAGAAGGATTACCAAATAAAACATCTCCCTCGAAAGGGGCGTCCATAATGTTCTTCTGGACGTCCGGGTAAGCCGGAGACACGAAGCCAGGAGTGTCTCCGGAGGCAAACGCCGGAAGCTGCTGCTCGGCCGATGAGTCCTGCGGAATTGTACGCGTGCTCAAGCACTTGGGTCCCCACTGCCTGAACCCGTGCGGAGGAGCTGACATCTCCTCCTTCTGCTCACCTTCGGTAGTTCTCAGCTCTCCAGACCCTGTTCCACAGAGCAGCATTGAAACTGAACCATGTGGGTCAAGTAATTTAAGGATCTGATGGCGCAGGTAGTGGAAGCATGTGCGCCTGCCCAGAAGTCCAATTGCTTGGATTCTGGATCCGTGGCAGGGTGCTCAGATGCTCGGCCTCTGTGACCAGTCATGTGAGGCTGTGATGACCAGAGAGTCGGCCTGAGGCTGCTGCGTCAGATACTGGTCCTCCTTAGGAGCCTTGTATAGACGGTCAGCTTTCTTCGGCACCGCCGGGAGCGAGTGTGGACGCTTCCACGCAGCCTTGGTGACGTCCACGAAAGTGTCCACCAAGGGTGGCACCACCACAGGCTTGGGGTCCTTTTGCCGAAGATACTTGGCAAGGCGTAACCTTTCGGGGTCTAATTCTTCCGCATCCCACCCCATGTTCTCCTGGATATGACGCATGATATCCATGAACGAGGGGTCATCCGGAGGAGACCTTGGCGTCTCACGTGGGTCCGGAGAAGGGATGGAGAAAGGAGATGGGGATCTAGAGGAGGTGTAAACTGATCCCGTGTCCTCCGTCGACGGCGAACGCCGGTGTCCCTGACCTCTTGGGCTGGGTGATCCAGAAGATCTTGACGGAGGTCTCCTCTTTCTGACCGTCCCCTGGGAGAGGATCTGGGCTCCCGGGGGGAAGTTAAACGGCGTGCCGACCCCAAAGGTGAAGGAGTGGGCCGGAGCCGGTGGAGGAGGAGGAAGAGTAGTGGGCACCACATCCCTCTTAATGGTGTCCCACCAATACGTGAAGAGGTCCTTCACTTCCACTAAAGAAAGTCCCGACAACGGCCCAGGCGCCGGAGGGCGGTCGTCGGGTCCCGGCGACGGCTCCACAGGGGCCTCGGGCGGCGGCGAGGGAGCCCTGGGAGACTGCATGAGGCCGGGGTCGCCTGTCTGGTCCTCGGGCTGCGTCAGGTCTTCCTCCGTCAGCGACTCCTGCCCAACGACGGTCGGAGGCGCAGGAGTCCTCTTCTCAGGCAGGACGGACATCGGCCCCCCAACCGACGTCCACTGGGAAGGCTTAGCCGACGACGGTCTCCCGGCCGACGACGGCTCCGAGGAGGAGTGACGGACGGCCGACACAGGTCGAGCCGGTGTCGGGTCTACTGGCCTCTTCAGAGGAGTAAGTTCCAACGTCTGCGGGGTGGAACAGAAGACGACCGGACGTCGGGTGCCGAAGGGCGGGAACCCGACCTATGGTGGGGGTGGTGGCGCCCCCGGACTTCAAGCCTTGGAGGCGGAGCACGGCGACGGCCTGGCGGAAGGGCCTGAGAAGAGCGAGGCAGGAACCACAGCCGGGGAAGAGAAGAGGCCCTGGATGGAGAGCGGTCGGACTTTGATCCGGAGCTGCGGACTGGAGGTCTTGGTCGGGAACGGAAGGGCCTTCTCCTTCTTCTTTCTGCATGCTTGTGGGATTTTGAAGATTCCCTTGGAGGACATGGCTCTTAATTTCTCTCCAGCAAGAACGCCTGAAGAGCCTTCTGACGCGGATCCTTGTTTGGCTATTGAACCCTGGCAGAAACAGCAGGCCCGGTATCGTGGTCTGGGCCCAGCACCTGACTGAGGCCGTGTGGGGGTCTCTGAAGGGGATCTTGCTTCCGCAAGCACACTGATGGATGACCGGAGGTCAGAGAGGACATCAGCGTGTAATATCTTCAAGAAAGAGGAAATTCCTGTGAAAGCTCTTGTAACCACGCTGCCGTGGCAGACTAAGACCGAGGGTCGAGGATGCAAGTCGACGCGGAAAGAACTGGGGAATCAAGGGACCGCCTCATCTACCACGCCTGACGCGGAGGCGGACTCGACAACAAGTGTCCCCGCTGAAGATAGCTAGCTAGAATTTTTCCATGGGGTCCTGGCGCCTGCCGGCTTCAGTCCTAATGGTGTAACCTGCTGCAAGAGCTGTATCTCGAAGTAAGATCTGTAGTTCCCTGGACCCCATAGAAGCCACTGTGCAAACCACTGGGAGGCTGGTTCCCCAGCCTGTTTCTCCTGATATGGAGTCTAATGAAAAAGGGGTAGAAATTTCCCCAGTAGCAGTTAACCAAACAGCTACGGAGGGTTACTCTGAAGAAGGAGGGGTGACCCATTGTTAGAGGGTTAGGGATGACAGTGATCTGGAGTGCCCTGACGCTAGAGCTAGGTGTCCTAGTTTAGATACTGATGGGGACCTGTCCCATGCCTTGGGAATGTGTAAGGAGTTTGCAGCTGCTCAGAAAAGTGACCCTAGTCTAGAGAAGCTGAGGGCTTGGGCAGACTCTGACAGAGCACAGGGAGATGTCGGTAAACATAAGGTTTATTGGGAAAATGGACTGATGTATACTC
This sequence comes from Neoceratodus forsteri, assembly GCA_016271365.2. Taxonomy (NCBI): domain Eukaryota; kingdom Metazoa; phylum Chordata; order Ceratodontiformes; family Ceratodontidae; genus Neoceratodus; species Neoceratodus forsteri. The sequence goes on from CM028134.1 coordinate 688,468,300, forward strand.
AGGATGCTAAGACAGAGGGAGGGGTGATAGTCAGACAGCTTGTCTTTCCCAAGGGGTACCGTGAGCAGTTGTTCAAGATTGCCCACAATATTCCCTTGTCTGGTCATCTGGGAATCACGTGCACTATGCAGCGGTTGGCCCAGAATTTCTATTGGCCCAACTTCACCCAGCAGGTGAAGGAGTATTGCAGGTCTTGTCACCGGTGCCAAGAAATTGGGAAGGTGGGTAAGAAAACCCAAGCCGCCCTAATTCTATTGCCCATAGTGGAGGAGCCATTCCAGAGGGTAGGAATGGATATTGTGGGGCCTTTAAATACCCCCAGCTCCTCTGGGAAGAGGCTCATCCTGACTGTGGTGGATTATGCCACCTAGTATCCAGAGGCAGTCACCCTATCCTCACTGAGGACAGACAAAGTGGCAGATGCCTTACTTGGGATTTTCTCCCATGTTGGGTTTCTGCAGAAGGTTATCACCAATTGAGGAGGTTCCTTCATGTCGGACCTGATGAAATGTTTGCGGGAGAAGTGTGGGGTGGTGCAGAGATGCACGATACCTTATCACCTGCAAGCCAATGGGCTTGTGGAAAGATTTAACAGAACCCTGAAGTCAATGCTCCAAGCATTTGCTGAACAGCATGGGAGGGACTGGGAGAAATAACTTCCCCACCTGTTGTTTGCATACAGGGAGGTGCCCCAAGAGTTGACAGGGTTTTTCCTCTTTGAGCTCTTATATGGACGCCCGGCTACGTGGGCCCCTAGACTTGATCTGGGAGGACTGGGAAGGCAAGCATGCCACCCAGGGAACTCCCATAGTGGATTACGTCCTTAAGTTTAGGGAAAGGTTGAAGGAGCTTATGGGGACAGCCCAGAGCAACCTGGCAGCTGCCCAACAGAAACAAAAAGTGTGGTACGACTGCAGAGCCAGAGCTCGCTCATATACAGTGGGTCAGGAAGTCATGGTCCTTATCCCGGTCCGGAGGGACAAGCTGCAGGCTGAGTGGGCAGGACAATACAAAGTAGTTAGAAAAGTAAATGACGTGAACTATATCATAGAATTACCTGACCGAAGACATACAGAAAGAATGTACCATGTCAACATAATGAAGCCATAAGCTAATAGGGCTGACATGGTGTTTGCAGTTTGTAGTCCTGGGAAGGGGGTGGACGAAGGAGAACCCCTTCTGGACTTGCTGGAAGAAATCAAGTGGGAGTCTTCTGTGGAGGCAATTAAATTGTCACCCCAGCTGGCCCCGGACAAGATCCAGGAAGTAAAGGAGGTTTTAGCAGACTGCGCCCCACTGTTTAGCGTCAAGCCTAGACTAACCCCCTTAGCGACGCACGATGTAGAGTAAGGGACACAGATACCCATACGGTGGACAGCATATTGGGTGTCAGAGGCTGTCCAAAAGGACATTAGGAGGGAGGTGGAGGAAATGCTGGATTTAGGGGTAATCCAGAGATCCCACAGCCCCTGGGCCTCACCCATAGTCCTTGTGCCCAAGCCAGATGGCTCTACTTGTTTCTGTGTGGACTACAATGGACTGAATGCAGTCACGAAGTCAGACTCCCACCCGATGCCCTGGACGGACAAACTCCTGGACAAGTTGGCAGGGGCGACCTACCCTACGACTACTGACCTGATAAAGGGCTACTGGCAGGCAGAGTTAACTGAAAGAGCTAGGGAAAGGTCGGCCTTCATCACTCAGATAGGCTTATTTGAGTTTAAAGTAATGCCTTTCGGAATGAAGAATGCCCCGGCCACTTTCCAAAGGTTGGTTAACCAGGTGTTAAATGGTGCTGAGGAGTATGCCATGGCGTACCTGGATGACACTGCCATCTTTAGTGCCAGCTGGGAGGAACACTTGTCCCACCTTAGGGAAGTGCTTGGCAGGATACAGAGGGCTGGGCTCACTGTCAAAGCTGAGAAGTGCCAGGTGGCGATGGCTGAAGTGGTATACCTCAGACATGTTGTAGGTAGGGGACAGCTCCATCCTAACCAAGTAAAAATAGAGGTGATCAAGGCATGGCCCAGACCAGAAACACAGACGCAGGTCAGGAGTTTTCTAGGGACAGCAGGGTACTATAGGAAATTTGTACCCAATTACAGTGCCCTGACTGCTCCCCTATCTGACCTGGTAAAGAAGAGGATGCCTAAGAAAATTACCTGGGAACCAGCCTGTGAAAAAGTATTTACCAGACTGAAGGAGGCACTGTGCAGTGCTCCTGTATTAACAAGTCCTGACTATAGCAGACCCTTTAAAGTCCAGACTGACGCCTCAGACGTGGGTATTGGGGCAGTACTGAGTCAGACATCCAACCCAGGGAAAGATCGCCTCGTAGTGTACCTGAGTAAAAAGTTACTTCCCAGGGAGCAGGCTTACTCTACTGTGGAAAAAGATTGTCTTGCTATAGTCTGGGCCCTAAAGAAGTTAGAGCCATACTTATATGGGCAGCATTTTGAGGTACAAACTGACCACAACCACCTGGTTTGGCTGACACAAATGGGAAAAATGAATGGTAGGCTATTAAGATGGAATCTTGCCTTGCAAGGGTATGACATGACGATCTTACATAGGGCTGGAGCAACCAATCAGAACGCAGATTGCTTGTCGTGTCTATATGAGGAGTGAACTGACTTAGGGAGCTCATCCCATGCAGGGGATACGAACATACGAATTCAGTCTAGGTGGGGAGGATTGTGATGCTTGGCCAGCTGGTTATGATTATTGTATGATATTGGTATTATAAATAAATGGTCAGTGTATGAAATGTCAGTCTGTGAGATTTGCCCCTTTAAATTACAAGGTGTCAGCAACTGAAAACCAGGATATAATTAAACAGACCAGAAGGAAACAGTTAATTGGCACATCCTTCTAGAGAGACAGTCTATGGCCCTCATCACCTGCTGCTGCTTTTGAAGTTAGAACTTAAATACGAATTTTATTACATCAGGGAAGGACGTCATTTAGCCGATTCCTGCTGGCCATCTCACACCTGGGTGATGGACTGCAGGGTTGTAAACCTCAAAGAAACTGGTTGATCAAATACTCATAATTTGGGAAATGGGTTTTTGCTGATGTTCACATTATTTAAAATACCTCCTGGTAGGAAATCATGTTTGTAATTTTATATTCTAAAAGGAGGAGCTAGATGACTCACAGAAGGGGTGTGGAGACACAGAGTTTAAACTGATACTTGTGTCTGAAATGTGGGATATATCTTTTTGGGCTCTTAAGAAACAAAGAGCTCTCTAATTTAAAGGCACTTACAGAGGTAATACATTAGATAGAAAATATCTAAATGTATTGTGGTAGGAGTTTGTTCTGTAGTTTTCCTTTTTTTTTCTTTTATGTGATTGTGATGCTCTGTGATATTTATTCTATATTTTATCTTACTGTTTTTATTCATTTTTAGTAAACATTTTCTTAAGATACTGCCTGGGTCTCCTCAGTCATTTTTTTGTATGTTATTGCTGAACAGATATTAAGTCTGACAACTGTTCAAGGGCTTGATGGTGTTACTAAGTTTGGTAAAAAGTAAGAATATACCTAAGGTCTCTTACAGAGTTTTAAGGGTTCATTTTGGATACCTGGTTAGGTGCCCTTAGGCAAAAGATATATTGCATCTCCCCGAAGAGAATATTATCTGAGCCTGTACATTTGGGTACGCTAGCATAAGGTTCACAGTTTGAATCCCCCCCCCAGAACTTGAGACTAAAGGTGATTCGGATGCAAAAGCAGACAGGAGGGTTACCCTGTCTGTTACCTGGTCACACTACTGCACTCTGAGGTTGGCAATGTAGGAGCAGAGGGCCGGACCTGTGGAGTGCATTTGTGACACCGGCATCTCAAAAGACTGATCCCCTGAAGTTTTCAGTCTGGCCCTGGGCACCTTCAGAAGGCCGTCCGCCACTGACTGGAGAGAGAGTCTAGGATTGTATGGATACACAAGCTCCACCAGATAACGCAGACCTAGCCTGTGCAAGCCCTTTTAGGTCAATAGACCTATTTTAAAGGAGATGCACCAGCGCACCAGTGGCCAGTGCAGTTCGTGCAACACCAGTGAAATATGACAGTATCTTGGAAGATCCATCAATTGCCATGCTGAAGCATTCTGCAGCAGGTGCAGGTGCTGCAGCGCACCCCCTTGACCCCGAGGTAGAGCCAGTTACAGTAATCAAGCCTCAAGGTAACAAACGCGTGTATCAGTGTGGCCAGATCATGGAACCCTTTACTTGTAAAATTCTGATTTGGACTTTGAAACTCTCAGGCTGGGGGAGATTAAGGGATCCAAAACTGTCACAACTGCATGGTCAAGAGGACCTGCTGTGCTAAATACACATTAGGCTGGAACCCCCTGCAGGAAGCAAGTGCACTTGAATAAGAGTGATTATCTTTAATACATGTTAAGAAATGTTAATGATCAAATGAAATTACCCAAAGCCTTGAATATTTTATACATAAGGGCATTTCTGCAGCCCTCAGCTTTATAAATTCATAGATGTTTTTCTACTGTTGTCAGTTTACTGCTGGTTATTGTTGTAGTTCACTTAACTTTGATGGCAACTTATACTGTGCAACTGGGAGGTGTAGGGGACCTTCATGCATGTCTCAAATTACTGGCTGGATTATCAAACCCATCTTGACTTTCAAGGACTTTATATAAGTCATGGGTCTTGCACCCCAGGACTTACTGGACTCGTATTTTCAGGACCCAGTCCATGATCACATCTTTGTATGCCATTGTTTAAATTGCTTTTATTTTGCTACTTTTGTCAGTGGGTTAATCCCCTTCCATGCTATAACTCAGAAAGCTAAGAATGTAAATCCTGACTGAGCACTGTTCCTATATAGATTCCTATGCCTTGTACCCAAGTTTTGTTTCAGTTGAGTCAGTTTTGATATAATGAATAAAAAAAAAAAATTAGCAGACAAAATTAGTCATAAAATGACCACAGCCCTTAAATGTTGTGAAACTGCAACAAAGTAATGCTCAAGTAACCATTATTTATTTATTTACTTAGAAAAGTTTCACCAGGAAAGGCACACTGAGCTACAATAGTTCATATCCAGATGCATCCTGGGGGAAGGGGGAGAGGGGGTACAATACTGATTTGAATACAGAAACAGATGAAATAAACATAGAACTATGCCTGTACAAAAACATTAAGGTAACATAAACATTTTGTCAGATAGGCAGTACTTGAACACATAAATAACTATGTACATATATATCCATGTTACAGATATACAACACATTAGTATTGTTTTTATTTTTACATTTCCATTTGCACATGCATGCATTTGTGCTCACACAATCATTGACATACGTACAGACCTAAAGCAGGGAAATTATACTTAACATCTGGGGAGAAATGAGGAATTTGATCAGAAAAGTGAAAGGGGAGAAGGGGGTCAGGTGCAATTGCGGGAGGGGGAGATATAGTGCTGAAGAAGATAGGATAGTAAACAAGAAGGTGAGGCAGAGTGGATCTCTAAGGGGAGGGAATTCCAGATGCTTGGAAAGCAATAGGAGAAGGCTGCTCTCCATGTGGTGAAGACCAGGAAGGCAGGGCAAGGGTCCTAACGGGGGAGTTACGGAGTGAGTAGAAAGGGGTAGAAGGGATGGAGAGAAGGAAGGGAAGGTAAGGAGACAGGGAACCAATCCAGAACTTATCAATTTGAGAGGCAGTATGGGCAAGGCGTCTGTTCCTAAGAGAAGGGAAGGAGAGAAAGGAGTAGAGATTGCAGTGGTATGTACATGGTGGACAGGCAAGAGCAAAGCGGCAGAAGGAGTTGAATTGAGTGTCTAGCCTGGTAAGGGTGGATTTGGGGGCAATACTATAGACTATGTCACCAAAGTCATCTTCTGGATGATCTCTCAGCAAGCCAATGGGGGAAGGCAGCTGCAGTGTCAACAGAGAGCGCCCAGTTTGGGAAGCAGCTTTTTGTGAACAGCGTCCACGTGACCAGGAAAGGTGAGGCTACTGTCGAGCCACAGCCAGAGCCAGAGCCAGAGGTATTTGAAAGAAACGACATCTTCTAGTGTGGAGCCATCAATAGTATTGAAGGTAGGAGTGGCAGTTAGCCTAGCCAGCTTTTGCCTGGTGCCAAAGGTCATCCAAACTGTCTTTTTTGCATTTAGAGACAGTTCATTTGCGCAAAAAAAGTACTGGACATTGTTGAAATCCAGTTGGAGGCTGGCCACCACATCTGAGGCAGAAGTACCAGAGGCATAAAAAACAGTATCATCCATGTACATGTGGATGTTTGTAGTTGAGCAGGCAGCAGGCAGGTCATTTAGGAATATCGAGAAGAGTAGCAGTCCTAGTACTGAACTTTGAGGGACACCTGTATTTATGTGGAGAGGGGGGAGATGGAGTTACCAATCCTGACTGCCTGGGACCTTCTCATGAGATAGGAACGGAAACAATGAGCAGCAGTCTCAGAGAGACCAGATGCTCCCAGCTTATTGAGAAGACGGGAGTGGGCAACTGTGGCAAAAACTTTGGCCAGGTCGACAAAGATGGCAGAGGTGATACATCCCATAAGATAAGAAGTGATTCTTGTGTGAACCTATTTTTAGGTTCTAGAAGGGGAGGCATGGTTAGGGTTTGTATGGCTCATTGATGGATCCCTGAGAAGAAACAGCATTACTACAGTACAGTGAGTAATTTGTTCTTCAAACAACAGTAATCCATCACTGATGCCGTACAAAAGTGTAGACTCAGTAGCAGTACCTTGGGAGGATGGGTCTAGAATCTATTTAGGAAAAAAGTTCTGCATAATAGCTGTTCCAAAACTGGTATCCCTCCTAGACTTTATGTCCAGACAGTAGTGCTTTGTGAAAGTGTGCACTGTTTTCCAGGCAGCTGCTTTACACATTTCATGTAGGGCAAAGCCCCTTTTAGCTGATACAGAGGCAGAGGCAGAGGTGCTCCTTGTGGGGTGTGCTCATAGGACTCTGGGATGCATTTTACCAATTTTTTCATAGCAGTAATATATAAAGGAGAATATCAAATGAGAGATAGTCTTTCTAACTGCTGGTTTACCTTTGCCAACCTCTCCCTAGGTAACAAAGAGCTGCATGCAATGAGACCTCACATTCCTTGACCATGTGGTAGCCCAGTGCTCTTGTTACATCAAGACAGTGCAGTTTATGCTCAGCTGTACCGAAGTGTTCAGGAAAGAGAACAGGAAGGATCACTGACTGATTTAGATGGAATTCTGAAACCTCCTGAAGTAGGAATTTCCTATTGGTTCTAATGACTACCTTATCCCTGTGGAATACTGTATAGTTTAGATCTGTACAGAGGGCTTGCAGTTTGCTTACCCTCCTGGCAGATGTCATGGCTATTAGAAAGACTGTTTTCCATGTGACATATTTTAAGTCTGCTGTAGCCATAGGCTCAAAGGCAGACTCCATCAGCTGGGAAAGACAAATGTTCAAGTCCCATGGGGAACTGGTTCCCTCGCGGGGTGGGGTGGGGTGTACATGGTTGAGACCTTGGAAAAACCTTTTAAAAACAGGCTGTGAAGTCAAAGACTTGTCCTTGCCTGTTGATGTATAGGCTGACACAGCTGCCAGGTGTACTTTTAGGGTTGAAGGGCTCAGACCTAAGGACTGTAAGTGTACCAGGTAGTCTAGAACTGTGGACAGCCCTGTCTGCATTGGAGTTATCTTCCTCTGGCACACCAGTACAAGAATATCGTCCACTTAGAAGAATACGTTTTTCTTGTGGTTGATTTCGTGGAAACCTTTTGAACTCTCAAAAAATTCAAACCACAAAATTCTAGCTCTTTAAGAACTAGGCAATCAGGTGCAGTGCTTTGAGATCTGGGAAGGTTATCCTGCCCTGAGAGAGTCAACAAGCTGTATTTCACTCTTAGTATAGCAGTCACGGCACACCGACCACACAATAATGCTGTCCACAACTCGGTTCAAGTAAAATACATAGAATTTATTTTCTCACTGCATGGAACACACACGATTACCTCAGAAGCCCATGGCAACAAACATCTAACATTTCCCTAAGTCACTGGCTTTTGCGAAGATAAAACTAATTAGTGTACACACCCTTTTTTATAGCCAAAATGGCTGAGATCACATGGTACTAATTTAAAGTGATATAGTGCTTTATATACACATATATACAAAGTGCTACCATTCCTATAAACAACATTTAAGATACCTAGTGATCAGTCACAATGTAAAACAATATCAATTAAAATTGCTCACTTTAATCCTTGCAATCATATATTTATGTATTTAAACACATTTCTTATGCTTTTTATCTGTACTGCACTTAAAGCACTCTGGAATGTTTCACTTTGTCTGGAAAAACATTTTTTTCCTTACACACTCAATTTCTGAAATAACCTTACAAAGGACTTCACTAAAGTGCAAAGTCTGCAGTATGAAGAAGTGTAACCACCCAGTTCCCTGGGGTTACTAGAATCCCATCAGTGTCAGTGCTAGGTAGGGAAGGCAGCTGGTGAATAACTAGTTAAATGGTTTTCACCTGCTCCCTCTCTGTTTCCTTAGGCTCAGCCAAGTTGAGAGAGGTGATGTCATTTAGAACTCTTGCAGTAGCATAAGCCCCAGTAGCTAGCTGTCAGTGGGGAGCTTTAGAATTTTCAGTGAGTTGTTGGTTGGAGTGCAGTGTGAATAGTTGGAGGAGTGAGGCGCTGCAGTGTGGGCTCTGTGAGCAGAGTCTATTTTTATCGCCCTAGTGCTGAGAACCATCTGCCTGTATGTAGAAGTGGTGGAAACCATCTAGCAGGAGCTCCTGATTTTCTTCTCAACCCCAGTGAGATGAGAAGGACTGCAGAATGCATCCGAGGGGCAATCCCCTGATTTTGATCCAGGACATTGAAGCTGTCTTTTTGTGTACAACTGTGAGTAATCTGACTTTGGGTATCCCAGGAGTAATGTACCTGTGTTTTCTTTTGGGGTGTACTCTGACAAAGAGAATTATACACCAAGTTCTGTTCTGTTTGAGACTGTTCTCATCCTTTCTTAAAGTTGGCTGACAATCGTGGAGTTCCCTGTGAGACTTTAATTTACACTCAAAAGTAGTGTGTTTCTAATGCTGATTGTGAGACATTTCAGGATGCATAGTTCTACTGTTTTACTAAAGGTTTGGGGTGTAACTCTAAAAGAATGACTGGGTATGGACTGTGGAAGCAAAAGGTGGGCAATCCCCCATCTGGAGTGACCGGTTCAATACTCCAGGTTCCGTAAGGGTGCCTGCTTATTCAGGACATGGTGGCCAATGCCTGAAGAGAAAGTTTACCCCCGGTATGGGTTGTGCTAAATTTGAGCACCAGTGTGCTCCACTGTGGCCAGTTGCCACATTTCCAAATAACTAAATCCTATGCCATATGGGAAATGTTCTAAGTTGTGGCCAGTGCCACTAGAAGAAATGTGTGTTTCAGTTGAGGCTTTTCTGCTGAAGAGAGTCCTAAATCCTATGCAATATGGGAAGTTTAGAGTTTCTGTTTGCTACAGACTTTTCATTGTGCTACACTGCCTTGTGCTATGAAGTGTAAACCCTTGGGGTCCACCTTTGCTTTTGTGTACCATTCTTTGGAATAAAGCCACACTCTAGAACCCCAGCCTGGTTCGACATTCTTGTTACTGCTTCCTGTGTGGAATTACTGGGTACCCCTCCAGAAGTTCAGACCTAGCACAGCCCTAGGCAAAAATTCTCTCCTCAGGACCTGGGTTTATTGATGGCAATTTGTGTGTAATATTGTTTCTGTACCTCCAACCCTCTCTTACCCCTAGACAGAAAATATGAGAGGTGTGCTTACTAGTTAAATAAGTGGCCAGTTGGGGGTTACAGAAGTATAAAGGAGAGTGAGCAAGAGAGTTATTTTTCTTAACCTAAAGCATGTGCAGGAGGATTTCATAATAGAATTTCATATAGAATTAGTATATACAAAATGTTTATGTCCTGAAGGACCCCTACTTTGGCCTCGATGATGAAGATTTTGTAAGTAATAGGCATGCAATATCTACAGGAGCAACTAATAAATGGATGGACTTAATAGTAGAGAAATCTAAACAAGATCAAGAAAAAATAGATACTAAATTAAAATTAAAGGAAGCAAACTTGCAAAGATTTTCAGGAGATAGGAACTTTATAAATTTAAAACAGAATTGCAAAAGGAGATCCAGTTCCAGGAAAACAAACTTTGTGCAACTAAAAAATGCAAGGTCATCCAAGATGGGAATGATTTCTTAAAGGGACATATATTCAGCTGGCCTAAGCAAAACAGCTATAAAAATAAGAAACAAGGAAAAATAAATGCAGTTCAAGCCACTATCGATCCTAAAAAATAACATACTAAGGAGAGATAATGCACCAGGTGAAACAAGTGATTTAAGTTGTACTAGTGGAACAAGTGGTATGAGCACATCCGAGACCAGCAACTCAGAAAACTCAGGGTTTTCTTTTTGGAACGATGCACAGAGAGATTATCAAGGAGAGGGAAATGCAACGGATGATACCAGACTATAGAAAGCGAACAAGACGAGGGAGGAGAAATACTGGGAGGTCAAGTCCAGAAGAAACGTTACCAGAGTTAGCTCTTGATACAGAAGATACCACACAACGGGGCAACATTATAAATCTGTCCAATTATACACCAACGGACAGCAAAGTAAATGTTCTCAGCAAAGGACTTTCTTTTATGCCAGCCACTGACATAAACTTCTTTAAAACCTATAGTGATTTACACAGATTGTGCAGATCCTTAAGTTTAAAGTGTTATTATTATAAAGATACAGAAATGGATAGAACGGTGGGTTTTGATGGGGATTTGGGTGTAAATGTCACTAATGTTCCAACACAAGAGGGAATAGAAGCATTGGAGGAATTTGAAATAAGTACAGAAAATGTAGAGAATGTACAAAATGATCAGGGAAATGTCACTGTATTAGAGAATGCTTCTTTACCAATAGAGAGAAGAAAACCAAGTACATTTTGTCCAGTGCAACCTTTTGCAGTAACGTTTCAGAAATTGTATGAAAGAGAATTAGATCAGTTGCGAACCGATGATTTTGTGCCAAAATACAATAATGTTACCTTTTCAGAAAAAGAGGCTATTAGATCACTAAGAAATAATGCGAATATTGTTAAAAACCAGCCGATAAAGGTGGCAGTGGGGTTATACAAAATTAAACAGATTATATAAAGGAAGCAAAAAGGTAGCTGAGTAATAATGAATATTATGCAATGGTAACAGCAGACCAACCTAACCTTTTCAAAAAGCAGATTTTTTTAACCTGGTCATGTAGTGAGGGGTTAATAAGTGAAAAAGAAAGTATCTAACTACAGATCATCCCCTTAGGGCACAGTTCTATATTTTACCAAATGTCCATGGGCCTGATTCCAGAAGGCATGGCGCAAATTGCCGAAAACTGCAACTTGTTCCAAATGCCAATGCCCCGGGGACCCTGTGCCCGATTCCAGAACAGCCAGGGTCCCTGGCAGCTATGTCTACTGCTTGCGGCACCCCAAGCATTGCACCAAAGGGAGGGTGCACCTCAATAGGGTGCCACAAGCCACTGTAAAGCCCACCAACAGGGCGCAAGTCCCTGCCCCAAGCCCCAGTCCCCAAGTAATGCTCCGCAGGGCTGAACATGTCTCCCACCCTGTACCCGAAAAGTGCCCCAGAGGGCTGTACATGTCCCCCCCCATCCCAAGCCCCGATCAGCAGCTCACTGTTAATATTAATACTGCCGTGCCCCTAATTCCCTGGTAGTATAGTGGCCCCCACCCCCCAACCGGCAGTGCCAGTCCTCCCCACACCCATTCCCAGTTGGCAACTGGCACATCCCACCTCTCACTCCATGACCAGACACCGACTGAGCTCCCACTGAGCGCCTACTACTGTATACAGTACGCACTCAATGAATGTCAGCTCTTCACAGAAATCAGAGCCACCAAGAAATCAGTTACCCCCTTGCCACGTGGTTGTAGAAAGTGTGGGAACTGCACCTTCTGTAAAGATGTACATGAGTGCAGTATGTTCAGGAACCCATAAAATGGAAAAATGCATGACATAAACCACTTTATCAGCTGTAATGCCACCTATGTGGTTTACATGTCCGTGTGTATGTGTGGTGCATACTATATAGGAAAAACAAAAAGGAGGTGGAAAGAGAGAATAGGAGAACATTTAAGGGCAATAAGAAATTAAAATTTAGAAAATGCATGGGCAGTCCACATGAAGAATGTGGTGAATAAAAAAGAGCACACCCTTATATTCATAGGCATGGAACATGTTAGCTTGGGGCCCATGGGGGAAGTAGAGATGACTTATTGAGCCAAAGAGAAAACTACTGGATATATACAATGGGTTCCTATAAGGGACTTAGTCTGAATGACCATACAGAGCTTAAGCCATTGTTGAAAGCCAGACATTAATTAAATAATCAACCGCTCTACCTCTCTTACAGGACATTAAATGAAGAGACTTCTGTCTGAGGTAACTTTCTCCTACCTTCTTCCAAAATATCTATTCTGAAGCTACACATGGAAATTGGACTATGTGGACTGCAGGCTCCCCTTTTGAGCTTTGCTTTTTCTACCTTTAATGGAGTAACTATCTCTGGTTTCTTATTAACTCAATATTTATTTATTGAATTCTTGGAATTACAAACCTTTGAGTCAGAGACTCCTTTACAAAGGCTCCATGTCAGACAATAACTGGTTACAGACAGGTTAACATACAACAAATTAGATAGAGTTCAATACATAATAACATAACACAATAACGTAAATTGAGTAAAAAAATGCAGTTTGTACATTACAGGCATGTTCACCAGGTACTATAGTAGGCAAAGAGAAATCATTCAATAGCGAAGGAGTTTAGAAAGCAGTCAGAGATAGGCTTTGTCATATCAGCAAGAAGTGGGTAGTGGACATAAGACCAGGAGGTGAAAGTGGGTTAGTGACTCACGAAAATAAAATAAAAGAATAGCTTCCCTATAGTTATCTTCAGACTTCTTGGAATGTTAGTTCAGTAATAGGATAGCAGGTGTATTGATTGTCGTCTTATAGGTCTCCCCCGGTTTTTCCTTTTCCTCTTCCCCCCCTCACCCTTTTCTGCTGACCCCACCACCATTCACTACCTTTAAAGTAAATAAAAACAAAACAAAAGGACCTCCCTGACTTTAGATTACTGGTTTTGGTGCAACTGTTCAGGACATAAACATTTTGTATATAATAATTCTATATGAAATCCTGCTGCACATGCGTTAGGTTAAAAATAACTCTCTTGCTCACTCTCCTTTAGTCATCATACTGCAAACTTTGCACTTTAGTGATGCCCTTTGTAAGGCTATTTCAGAAATTGAGTGTGCAAGGGAAACAATTTTTTTCCAGACAAAGTGAAACATTCTAGAGTGCTTTAAGTGCAGTACAGATAAAAAGCATAATTAATGTGTTTAAATACATAAATATAGGATTGCAAGGATTAAAATGAGCAATTTTAATTGGTGTTATTTTACACTGTGACTGATCATCAGGTATCTTAAATGGTTGTTGTTTATAGGAATGGTAGCACTATGTGTATGTGTAAATATATATATATATATATACACATATATATATATATATACATATGGCATATGACATAGCCTGACTGAAGATTATCATATTTATCTTCACGCGAGGCCAATGATATCATGACATCTCGCGAGTGGCTAAGCCACAAGTGAGATATCTTGATGTCATTGGCCTCGAGTGAAGATAAATATGATATCTTCAGTCAGGCCATGTCACATTCTGTTTATACAACATGTTTTTGGGGCTTTAAAAATTTTATCTGATTGTTAGTGCCATTTTTCAACTGCCATTCAGTGCAACTACTTTCACTGTTGCTCTATAAAAATGTAGCGTGACCGAGCATTAGTACTGGTTACTGATCTGCTGGCATACATTTACAATAAGTCACAATCCGTGTAAATAGTGAGAAAATCTGTTTTCTATGTTAAAACTTATCTGGTTGAGCCTGCCATGTTCATTCTGCCCCCATTCATTCTACCGAGATCAGTCATTTTGCCCCAAAAGTTCCATTACTATTTCTATTGTAGCGTGACCGAGTGCTCTGTCAGTGCTGACATATTGACACAGATTCAAAATAAAGTAATGCACTTCATGTTCACATATTCTCAAAAGTATGTCTCTTATCTTTAGTGTCCTTAGTTTGCTTGTAAGAAAAGGTGAGAGTGTGTGCTGTGCAGAGGGAGTGAGTGAGCAGTTTCTAAAGTAGACGCGAGCCCGAGCGACCGTTGCTATAGCAACACATGCTCATGCTTGCATTTTCTTTTATGAAACCACTTACTTCGTCTCTCTGCACAGCATGGTCTCTCTCTTTTTCTTACAAGTAAACTAAGGACACTGTAAAGATAACAGACAGACTTTTGAAAATATGTAAACGTGAAGAGCGTTATTTTATTTTGAATCTGTGTCAGGATGTCAGCTCTGTCAGAGCGCTCGGTCAAGCTACAATAGAAATAGTAGTGAAACTTTTGGGGCAGAATAACTGAACTCAGCAGAATGAATGGGGGCAGAATGAACACGACAGGATCAACTAGATAAGTTTTAACGTACAAAACATATTTTCTCACTGTTTACAGAAATTGTACATTGTTTTAAATGTAAGGCAGCACATTAGTAACCAGTACTAATAGCACTTGGTCACCCGGTATTCGGGAAGAAAAGTGAAAGTTCAGGACGGCAGGGTGAGAATGGCAGGATCAGTTTCAGTATGACGTATAGGAGTGTGGAGATATCACAATGATGTATAGGAACATGGAGATATCAATGATATCTTCACTGACTGATTGAGATTTCACTTTTTATTCTTCTATACTTCTGCTTGCAAAGGCGACCAGGCGCAGTACATCCAGATGTTTTTGGTAGAGTACTGCTCTAAGACCGCTCAATCTGGCATCCGTGTGCAACATGTATGGCTTGGATGGATCAGCATAACCAACTATAGGTGCATGAGTTAATCGGTATATTATTTCTTCAAAAGCAGAGTCACAGTCAAGTGTCCACCTTTTCCTGAACAACTCATTGGGCTTGAAATACACCTTTCCAGTTTCTTGATCAGAGCCTTTCTTAAACTTTTTCTACATGGGCTATATCCTTAAGTCAAATTTAGCAGTGAGAGGATCACCTTAGTAGTATTTATCCCAAAAAACATGTATAAATATATATATAAAAAAGCACTGTGTCACTTTAAATTACTACCATGTGATCTCAGCCATTTTGGCTATAAAAAAGTGTGTACACACTGATTAATTTTATCTTTGTAAAAGCCAATGACTGGGTGAAATGTTAGATGTTTGTTACTGTGGGCTTCTGAGGTAATCATGTGTGTTCAATGCAGTGAGAGAATAGATTCTATGTATTTTACTTTAACTGAGTTGTGGACAGCATTATTGTTTGGTCGGTGTGCTGTGACTGTTATACTAAGAGTTCACATTTTGTCACAGAGCACCCAGGGGTTTTTAGTGCAGCTTTGCTATTGCTAACAAGCTGTATTTCACTGGCATCCTGCAGGACAGGGTCAGTAAAAGCATTCCTGGTAGTTTAGGGGTCACTCCCATGCCCGGATCCACTCTTCAGTATGTTTTTGTAAATCCCTGGTGGTTCTACGGTCCCTCCCCAATCCTGATCCCCTCTCCCTATATTTATATGTAAGTCCTGGTGATCTAGTGGTCCCTCCCTAGCCCAAATCCCTCTCCCTATATTTATATGTAAGTCCTGGTGGACAAGTGGTCCCTTCCTAGCCCCAATCCCCTCCCGGATATGTTTTTGTACATCCGTAGTGGTCCAGCAGTCCCTCCCTAGCCCTGATCCCCTCCCCTGTGTGTTTTTGTAAATCCCTGGTGATCCAGCGGTCCCCCCTTCACCCTGATCCCCTCCCTGGTATTTGTTTATAAATCCCTGATAGTCCAGCAGTCCCTTCCTAGCCTCAGTCCCCGTTCCCTATATATTTATGTAGGTCCTGGTGGTCTAGTGACCCCCACCCCGGCAGGCCCTGATCCCCTCCACAGTATATTTTTGTAAATCCCTGGTGGTCCAGCAGTCCTTCCCCAGCCCCAGTCCCTCTCCCTATATTTATATGTAAGTCCTGGTGGACAAGTGGTCCCTCCCTAGCCCCAATCCCCTCCCGGGTATGTTTTTGTATATCCGTAGTGGTCCAGCAGTCCCTCCCTAGCCCTGATCCCCTCCACTGTGTGTTTTTGTAAATCCCTGGTGATCCAGCGGTCCCTCCTTCACCCTGATCCCCCCCCTGGTATTTGTTTATAAATCCCTGGTGGTCCAGCAGTCCCTCCCTAGCCTCAGTCCCCGTTCCCTATATATTTATGTAGGTCCCGGTAGTCTAGTGCCCCCCACCCCGG
The DNA here is from genome assembly GCA_016271365.2 of Neoceratodus forsteri. Taxonomy (NCBI): domain Eukaryota; kingdom Metazoa; phylum Chordata; order Ceratodontiformes; family Ceratodontidae; genus Neoceratodus; species Neoceratodus forsteri. The sequence goes on from CM028134.1 coordinate 688,484,726, forward strand.
CAGGTACTGTCCCACCACTCGCACCCTCTGACCCAACCCCGAGAGCCGGCGATGGCACAACCCTCCACTCACCACCACCTGCTGGCTGCAGACTGAGCTCTCATGATGTATGTACTGTATATGTTGTATAGTACATGCACCATGTGAGCTCAGTCTGCAGCTGGCCATGGTGGTGAGCGGAGGGCTGTGTCGGCCGCCAGCTCTCAATGTTGGGTCAGCGGGGGGGGCAGGGTGGTGGAACAGTACCTGCTGGGGTGGGGGACTTACATAAATATATAGGGATCGGGGCTAGGAAGGGACCACGAGACCACCAGGACTTACATATAAATATAAAGAGAGGGGATCGAGGCTGGGGAAGGACCGCTGGATCTCCCGGGATTTACAAAAACATACCGAGGAGGGGATCAGGGTTAGGGAGGGACCGCTGAACAACCAGGGATGCACAAAAACATACCGGGGGAGGGGTTGGGGCTAGGAAGGGACCACTAGGACTTACAGATAAATATAAGGAGAGGGGATCGGGGCTGGAGAGGGACAGCTGCACCACTAGGGATTTATAAAAAAAAATACCGGGGAGGGGATCGGGGCTGGGGAGGGGGACCTGGTTCAGCGCACTTGGCCCATGCACGGCATGCAGATGGCCCGTTAGCGCCGTGCATGTCCAATGTGCTCCTCTGAATGTTTGGGCTGAATATTGCCCATAGGGGCCGTGGTGCTAACCAGTGTGTGCCACCCTTTACCCCTATGGGCAATCTTCAGCACAGCGCTCTGGTAGCATGGCACAAAGCATGGTGACTGCCTGCTGTGCACCATGCTACCATGGCCCAATATTCAGACAGCGCAGTCAGTTCAAGTCGCGCTATCTGTTTGAATATTGTGCCACAGCCAGTCGACCCTATTTTATCGCAGGATGCACCTGTGTGCGTGAGCAGCAGGACAGCTCTGAAAATGGGGTCCATTATTCCTTTCCCATTTCAATTAATGTTTCAAATAATTAGCAGTGGCTAATACATATTGCACCAAACCCATCAAGTTTTATGAAAATTGTTCCCTGTTACAGGATTTGTAGTTTGAGACAGGAAAGTGCCCACAGGAAGCTAAGGCTAATTAGTGGGTGGCCTGATTGTTCAGCTGATAGCACACTGGGATGGCACCTGGGGGCCTGAGTTCAATTCCTATCCAAGTTACATTATTAATTTAAATCCCATTTATTATTAAAATAAAAAGTATCAGCTGGATAACTATCATATGCCATCAAATTAAAGCCGATATGTATCTAGAGGGGACAGAATAGTCCTTTTTTTATTTAATTGAAGTTCGCTGATTGTCACGATTTTTGTTCTTAAAGAGAAACAAAACTTACATTAGTGTCCTTAGACCATAAATCAACTGCAAAACAGATACGGATATCCTCGGCCATTTGGGTAAATATGAAAATCCTTCTTTTGTATTTACGAATAATTTGACGTTGCCTCACATTTACCAGTTTGTACAAAAAATAGATATGTGTAACATACCTCTCAACCTTTCTTCACCAAAATGTGTGACACGATGTGTGACAAATGAGCAAAATGTGTGACATAGCATCTAACATTGCACTGCAAGCTCAGAACACTATAGTTATCAGTGCACTAATGTTCATAATGTTTTTTGATAACAGAGCATAATAGATGATTAAGAATTTCTGCTTTAAAGTCTCAGTGGGGAATGGGGAATATCACCTTCCCCATGATGGACAAAGGGTTTCTGAGAGGTAAAATGAATGACATACCTCATAAAGTGTGACAGTTGAGAGGTATGATGTTTAAGTAAAAAAATACATGTAAGAGACGAACCCAACGACCTCGGTATGACCAAGATAATCAGGTGATATGTAGTGTAAAAGGCTGCAGAATGTTAAGCAGGACCAAAACAGTGCAGACTCCATCACTATCTAAATGTTTACCTCGCGGTGTCATACAAGTCTAGAAGAGATAACCACCACACAAACGCGGGTCTTGATACTGGCCACCGCTAATGTAAAAAAAGATTGCAGCAGATACATGACAAGTCAGAAACTCGGCAACTACAGAGAAATGGAATGCACTGCTAGCAGAAGTCCCATTTCCTGTGATGATCATTCTTCAACTGGTTGCACATTCTAGTAGTTTAACTTCCCCTAGTGTTTTGCCAGACTATCGGCTGCGCTGTGCTGCAACGTTACATAAACTAATAGGCAGAACTGAAACACTTACTGCTTCCATTACTGTTCCACAGTCACCGCAATACTGCCAAATCCACAGAGCGGGCGGATATATTGTTTACATTGACGTCACACTGTTTCCTAGCAACAGTACCGCGGCTTTCGAGCCCTTGCGGAGAAAGCAAACACATTCACAGTACCACCGCAGAAACGGAAAGAGGTGCGTTGATGGGCAGGCGAGATGGCCCCGTCATGTCCGGAAAATGGTAGCCAGTCATGCTTACTCTAGTTTACGGTAACCACAAACGAGATGCTGCAGTTTTACTCTTGTGCCGTTGCTGAAGAGATTTTAAAGTTTAGAAGACTGTTGAACTGAAGTTTAACAGTTTTGTTGTAGCATACTGTCAAGAAGAACTCGGAAATAATGTTATTGCTTACCATCCACAAACAGGTCCGGTGCCTCGTGTGAAACTCTGTAATAAGGCAGTCGGGGCACACATCTGTATCTTCTGTAACAGAAGGGTTACGGATATCACAAATTTTAGACGTAGTGGAACGGGACTGTGTTGAGCCCTGAGAGCTACAGTGTGTCTGTTATTTAAAGCAGCTGAACAGTGGGGCATATGAGTTAAAAAAAAAAAAAAGTTAAAGGGGCGTGGCCAGGATTATTGGGGGTCCGGAAAATTTGTAAAATTGATAAAGTAAATGGTGCAGTTTAGTCCTTTTTTAGGCAGTAACTGTCCCCAGTCGCGTCCCTCCCCAGTCCCAGACTCCCAGGTCTTTGAGCTGAACTCGGGATTCTTTTCTCCTTTTTTTATATTCCATCTTTCTCTTCTCTAGAGCTTCTCCCATTCCTATCCCACCTTCGATGTTTTTCCAGGTCTCCCTTTTAAGTTTTTTTTTCACTTCCCCTATTTTCATTTCTGTATTTATTTCCAGAGCCAAAGACAGGGTCTGTTAAGAAAATCAAGACTGAGGAGCTAATACAGAGCAGAGAGTGAACTGTAATGAGCAGTGCAACCATTTTCAACCATAAGACATGGGATTCCTCACTGATGGAAAGCTAAAGCTGCAACAGCAGTAAGGTACTTTTAACACTGGACTGCAGTAATAAAAACTTATAAAATGGGGAAAGGATTTCAAGCAATTTGATTGGCTGTTAATCGTGCGTTAGAAGTGTCTAACACACAGCTAAAATTAGTCCTGCCAAAAAGGACACACATTTTTAGAGAATTCCTTATGTCATGGAATGTTCAACAAATTAACAGCCGCCATTTTCCTTCTCCCACTGAGTTTGTTTTACTACATTCAGAAGCTTACAGTTTTCTGTCCTATTGATGAGCTGCTTCTTTTCCCTCTCTGTATCACAACACGTAACAGTAAAGTAATGAAATCCTGATCCTCATTATTTATTTTTTCATATTTCTATGGAACTCTGTGCATGATAGCCGGACCACCAGCCAACAGTCGGTCGCTCGTTCCCAAACCCTGTTCTCTCCCTTCAGTTTTAATAACACATAATTGCAACAATCATCTTTGTGGCACATTTCACTTTTTTTACATTCTATCTGTCATTCCACAATCCTCCTTATTTCCCAAACGGTCACTCATTATATCCCATGATACCAGTGGCAACTGCAGTGACACATAAATGAGCACACTCTTTCATCTGTTCTTTCTCCTCTGTCGTTCGCAGACTTGTTCCCCAATCACCCCACGCCACCCACATGTACACTCTAACATCAGCACCTCCTCCACAGAATGTTTTCCTTTTTCGTTTTCTTTTCACAAACACTCTGAAACCCTCCATGTTACCTGTGCTGCCCTGCGCATTTCCCCTTGACCACCCGATCGCAACCAGCTCACACCATTTTCCCATTTTGGCTCCACTAATACAAACTTCCAAAACTCAGTAAATGCAGCAGTGTAGTGCAGGAGAAAGAATTATTTTATGACAAAATACATAAAACATTATTTCTTAAGTTCACCATGCACGCATGCCCAGCGAACTTCTTGCTAGAAGAGTGGCTTTTTGAAGGGTGTGACACTGTCCAGAGCAGAGTGGTCTGCAAGGGGCGAGACAGTGCCACACCAGTCATCAGCCGGGCTGATTGTGATGCTGTTTTGCCTTGATGGGTGGAAGCTTCATCTAGTTCAAAAGAAAAAGCCGAACCAATCATATGGCATCTTTTTCCTTTGATCTGCAGGACACTGCCCAGCAAACAGCTGTTCGGTGTCCTGATCAGCCTGGCTGACATCACCCACTTTTGGTATGCTTGTACTCCCCCCTCGCCACCCAACCAGTCCCTTCCCTCACTGTCTCCGCTCCGGAACGGTACAATCTTACACGTCACCCCCCCCCCCAAAGTGTGGGGCTTACCTCCTGCCGCCAAAGACTCAGTCCTGTGCCACCTTCTGAAACCTGCCGGTCCCCCGCAGTGTTTTCCTGAAAGTGGAAGGCTGGAGGAGCACAGACAAGTGACCACTGTGCAGCTGCACCCTGAAAGTGCGAGATGGTGGGTCTCGCATGGAAGCGCATGTTTGTTTTAAAGCCGCTCCTACGACAAAACAGAGGTTCCCGTGCTCCCAGACTCCCAAATCACCTAATTGGGGTCCGGAGACATGAGGTAGGGACCTGAGGAGCTGCAGAAGTTGTTTTTAAAAGCGCTAAAAAAGCACATGCAAATAAGCCAGTAGCCAAGGCTGCTGGGAACTGTAGTCTTGCCAGCCGCACCACCCAGTAAAATAGCAACACCAACAGTGAACTTTTAGCATTGACAAATTCTTGTTTTATATCAACATAACAATTTTGTATGTCACATCAGTGTAACATACAGGGGACCATTTTATAAGTGTAGTTAGCCACTCCGGGGTCTGCGTTAGGTCTAATGCATGGCTCGGGGTCTGGATGCACTCAGACTGTGGCCTCATGCCTCACTACGCCCCTTAGCTGTGCGTTAGAACTGTCTAATGCATACCCTGTTGTGTCTTCTTGCTTACGTAAATCATGCATGGAAGTGATAGGGTTCTCTTGTGCCTTATGTGTCCGTCATGATGATTCACAAATTTTTTTGTTTTTTATATATTTTTTTTTTTTTTTTTTTACCCCCTTTCTCACCAGGGTGCTTCCTCACCTTTAGGAGTCTCCTATGGCCTTATACATCCCTGCTCATCTGCCAGTTTCAGTTGCAGTCATCCCCCCATGCTGCCTTGGTTTGACCCCCAGGCGGGTACTAGGCGGGGCTCCCTTTCCTCCGCCTCGAGTGTCTGTGTTTCGTTGGGGATCCGTTGCCTGCGCTGACGGGCAGTGGGATCGGGGCCTGAAGCTCTGTCTACAGGGAGCACCATGGGGTATTTTTCCTGCTGTTTCGCCCAGCCCACAGGACGTCCGCACGCAAGGAGAGCCTGTGAGCGACACACATCGCAATGTGCTGACGCTCCAGCTCCTGGCAGACGTCCTCCTTCCCTACTACAAGCTGTCTTCGCTGCACCTCCACTCGTGGTCACCCAGGTGGCGGTATCACAGTGAGACCTACATCCCACCCCACCCAAAGGAGGAGAGCAGCCTCTGGGCACTCGATCCTCCTCTCCCCGGCCGACCCTCCAGCTGCCAGAGTCTGTTCCCGAACCCGGTTCGCTGGCGCCATGAGCAGTAACTTTGCCGCTGCGCTGGCGGGCCGGCCCGATGATAGTCTGACCTGCCACTGGCATATTCATTTTATTTCTACATTCTCCTTCTCTCTCAGCCATTTATATAGTATCCTGATCCTCCTAAGTCAAGTCCTAACCCAGACTTGCAGCCCTAAGTGGACCCGAAATGTATTTTCTTTTCCCCCCATCTCATTCTCACACTTGTTTGTGTCGGTTTTTGAAAATCTACCTTGTTTTTACATTTTTTTTCCTCTCAGGAAGACTACTGCTGGACACTTGAACACTCAGTAGGCTGGCAGAAAGCACGCTATTTGCCACTTGCTGTCGCGGCAAAGGGCTAGTGGGACCTGGGAGCTTGCTTAACTGTACCCCTGCCCCCCTCACGCTCTGAGCTGACCTGTCGGACAGCTCACCCAGAGACTGGGTCCGAATTTATTTTGTTGCTGCTGTACTGAAAAGACAAGTGTCTTTGCCGAAAAGAAAGATGAAAGAGCTCACTACAGCAACTTCACCTGTGACGGGCTTGACTGTGTCGCTCTACGACTCTGACACTCTTAAGCTCCTCCTACCACCATGCGACCAGCACCATGCACAAACAAGATCATGTGACCAGTAGAATGGAGCACTCCCCAGCTGGGGGGGCTTGGCTGCATATTCATGAGCAGCGACACCCGCCTGCTCCGTCTCGCAGCCTAGCCCTTTGGTTTCCCAACTCAACTCCAGGGCTGAGCTGTCCAAATCCTGTTTGACACATTGCAAATCCACAGTTTTTAAACATTGACAAGCTGGGGGGGGGGTCCATGCTCCCAGGACCCCCCCAGCTAAGCCTATGAGTTATGTATATTGTACATGTGAACAAAATAAATGTATAGTGTATAGTAGAGCATTGTTTTGTATAGAATTCTGTCCCTTTCAAAATGCTGTTCTACCACTGTTCAAAGGTTATGGAATGTAATTGTACCCTTCTATGGTACAGCAGCATTCTAAAACCTCCAGAGACCGCGCAAGTCAAGTTTAGTTCTGAACGTGAAAGAACCACAGTGTGTACATTTCACAGAATACTATGCACTATAAAAAACACAGGATGAGCAACTTTAGGTACAACCAGTGTGTTCTGCCACCTTGGAGTTCTGATTCCCATGGACCTCTCGAGCTTCGCTCTCAAGGTCAGAGAGAATCAGAACCCCCTATGGCTGAACACACTGGCTGCGAATAGATGCCATCCAGTATTCTCTCTATTTACATCTTTATTTCCGTCTCAGTAGTGACAGGTACAGTATTTGCCTGCACATTATTTATTCAAATTGTTGCCAAAGGCAGAACATTTAATATGGGGATCCAGAAATGCACAAATGGTAACATCTGGGATGGGCCCTGATTTGCATGTCTTTCAGTGATTCTAGCCATTCTGCATTTTACCACTTACCCAGTAGGGTTCGACTCTGGTACTGAGCTGCAATAATCGCTTTGTTTAAAGGAAAAAAGTCAATGAAATGGCCCCTGGCTCCTGCATAGACTACCACCCACTGAACTACCCACACCTGCTGGAGCTACCATTCAAAAACCAGAATGCGACCCACCATCCTGAGGGGTGGACTGCATACCCAATGTGCCACAATGCCCATCCTGGGACTGGAGGGCAGAATACCTAGTGTGTTGGAAGGGATGCCCATCCTGTGTGCCATAATACCCACCTAAAGACTGGAATGTCCACCCGGCCTGAAAGCACACCCAAGGGTCAGAATGGCACACAGTGCTAGAATGCCAGTTCTGTGTGCTGGAATGCCCATCCTGGCACAGCAGTGTCCATCCTTTGTACCAGAATGCATACACTGGGTGCTGGAATGCCCACACTGAATCAGGAATGCCCACCATAGAGGCAGAAATGTATATCTTGGTGGTGGAAATGCCCACCCTGTGAGACAGAATTACCATTCTCTGTGTCTGAATGCCCACCCTTCATGCCAAAATGAGCACCCTCCGTGCTGGAGTGCCCACCCTGGGGCTGGAATGACTGCCCAGGGGCCTAAATGCCCACCCTAGGGCTAGAAGGACTGCTACTACTAAACTAAACTACTAGGGCTGCAATGGAAAGAGCTGGAGATCAAATAGGATATATGGTGATACTGTAGGTGTGAAAAAATGGGCAGACTAGTTGGGCCAAGGGTCCTTTTTTGTTGACAAATTCTGTGTTTCTATGACACACTCTGGCCCAAAATGCTCACCCTCTGTGCCTCAGTGTCAACCATCAGGCCCAGAATGACCATCCTCTGGTCTGGGGTGCCCACCCTAAAGCCAGAATGCCTACCTTGGTTGCAGTAGTACCCACTGTAGGGCTGAAATGCTCACCCCCGGGCCAAAATAATCACCCTAGGGCCAGAATGGCCACCCTTTGAACCTCAGTTCCCACCCTAGGGCCAGAATGGCCAAACTCTGTGCCCACTCTAGGGCTGGAAAGACCACTCTGTGATCAGAATGGCCAGCCTTGGGGCCAGAATGCCCACTCTGGGGCTGGAAAGTCCACCTTCTGTTAACTGAATGCCCATCTTAGGGTGATACTAGTGTCTTGAATGCCCACTCTCTGTCTCAGTGCTCACCCTGGGACCAAATGCCTGTACCTTCTTTGCCTGAATGCCCACCCTGGGGTGGAAATGCTCAACCTCTGCCTGAATGCCCACCCTCTGGGTCAAAATGATCACCCTAGGGTCTGAATGACCAGTCAGAGGCCAGAATGCCCACCTTAGGTACAGAATGGCCACCCTTCGGCTGGTATGCCCATCCTAAGGCTGGAATGACTATTCTCTGAGCCTCAGTGCCCACCTTAGGGCTGGAATCGAAACCCTTTGTGCCTCACTGCCCACACTAGGGCAGGAAAGACCATCCTGTGGTCAGAATGGCCACCCTTGGGGCTGAAATTCCCATGCTAGGGCTGGAAAGTATGGTGCTATGTGATAACAGCGATCGCGGAATGGCGATCGCCGTTTGGATGAGTGTACATTGCCGAAAATAAATTTCAGCGATGTATGCTTGCGGTGAACAGCAAGAGGGTGCCAGAGACTTAAGTTTCTTTCTTTTATGCGGGGGTTTTTGCCCCCTTCACCTCCCTACTAAAGGATTCCCAACTCCAGAGGGGTGTAAAAGTAAAAAAAAAAAAACCCGACTCGGCACATAAACCATGAGCACGCCCAGAACCGAACCCTGCATCCTCCCAACCCCAGCCTGCCACCAACCCAACCATGCCACTCGGCAGCCCACCACCGCATTACACCCCACAAACCCTCCCTCCCCTTCTGCCCCTCGCACGGTGTGGTCCCTTCCCCCTGCGTGCGTGTATACTTAGTGACATCCTGTCGCTGTATTTGCTGAACCCCCATCCGGTCACCGCCCCCCTCTAGGTAGCCCTGTATACAGGCGCCGTGATTGAGTTGCCCTTTTTGAAAGTGCTCGGTCGCAGTCACCTTGTACATGGTATACCAGAATTCCACCTTCTGTGCCTGAATGCCCATCCTAGGGTCATACTAGTGGCTTGAATGCCCACCCTCTGTGTCTCAGTGCTCACCCTGCTGCCAAAATGCTTGTATCTTTGTGCCTGAATGCCCATCCTAGGATCATACTAGTGGCCTGAATGCCCACCCTCTGTGTCTCAGTGCTCACCCTGCTGCCAAAATGCTTGCATCTTTGTGCCTGTATGCCCATCCTAGGGTGGAAATGCCCAACCCTTTCTGTCTCAGTGCACACCCTGTGGGGCAGAATGATCACCTTAGGGCCTGAATGACTACACTGAGACTAGAATGCTCACCTTAGGAACTGAGTGGCCACCCTTAGGCTGGAATGCCCACCCTTGGGCTGGAATGACCACTCTCTGAGCCTCAGTGGCCACTCTCTGTGCCTTAGTGCTTACTCTAGGGCTGGGAAACCACTCTGTGTTCAGAATGGCCATCCATGGGAATGAAATGCCCACTCTAGGGCTGGAAAGTCCACCTTTTGTGCATGAATACCCATCCTAAGGTCATAATAGTAGCTTGAATGCACACCTTCTGCATCTCAGTGCTCACTCTGGGGCCACAATGCTTGCACCCTCTGTGCCCTAGTGCACATCCTAGAGCCAGAATGACCACTTTAGAGCCAGAATGCCTGCCCCAAGGGCTGGAATGCCCACTCTAGGTGTGAACTCTGGTGGTTGGCATAACTACCCTAGGCCCTAGGGCAGGAATGCCCCTCTTAAGGACAGAATGCCCACTCTGCTGGCCATAATGCTCACCTTAGTGTCAGAATGCCTACCCTCTTTGCCTCATTGCCCACACTAGGGCCAGAATTAGAACCTTCTGGCCCAGAATGCCCATGCCAGTGCCAGGCCTTCTGAATATGCCATTCCAGAGGGACCTACTTTTTGGCCCTGAACCAGAGGCCATCATCAAGGAAGTTTCAGACTCCAAACTATCTTTGCTTCAGGACAAGAAATCTACAGGACGATGCACCTTTTACAAGGCCAGTCAATACTACCTGGGCCAGCACTTCAGTTTTCACTGGGCAAGTTGCAAAATATCCCAAAATAAGGATCCCTTTGTTACAACAAACACAAGAGGCAGTGAACATTGCTGAGACAACAGAGTGTGTAAGGAGATTCAACCATACTGCAATCCGTCCTGTCCCCATTCCCTGACACTCCTTGGGTGCGAGACTGCTAATCACCACTGATCAGTGGGTTTTGAATGCCCTCCCTGGTAGCCCTGAGTTGAATGAGTTTTTGGTTCTGCTTACAGAAAAAGTATTAAAATGTAACTTGGTCATGTTCATGTGGGGCCATTACTTCCAAATGAAAGGGATTGACATGGCCTCTAACTATGCAAACTTTTACCTGGTGGGGAGTAGGAGTGAGATATGGTCTTGAACCAAGCACATCATTTCCATGACGGGATGGTACGTTGGTGTCGTCGTGTCGACAGCATTTTTATCCGGTCGTGGGGCATTGTGGAGGAGTTGAATTTCTACAAGCTTTTGGACTCTACCAAACCAAATTTATGATTCAGCATGACATGAAATGACAGTAACATTAATTGTTTTGGATGTCAACATTTTCAAAAATGATGTAGGTAGGTTGGAAACAAATCACTTTAGAAAGCCTACTAATAGGAATTCACTTCTCCACTCTAGCAGCTGTCGTCACTACCACACCACAGAAGATATTCCTGCCAGCTAATTTTGCCATATCAGATGACATTACAGTAGACCTGAGGATTATTTTTGCAAATGCTGATGTGTTGGAGGAAATATTTAGAGGTGGAGGATACTCTTTCAAGAGCCCCCGACAGCATTAGGAAAACTTGAAAAAAGTAAGATTAATATTCAGCTCCATGCCATTTTCTTTATTACTTCATATATTTTCAGTAATTAATTCCCCATTTTCTTAATCACTGAAAACAGTTGCATGAAAACAAGATCCCTGTCTCCTAGACTATATCTACTTTGGCTGCTTCCCTACACATGCCATCGTGCTCCCATGTTTATGACATCGTAAATAGTTCCACAGCAACATATTTCAATGTTATGAACAGAATTATGATGTCAGGTGTAGGCAGGCTGCCAAAGCTGCTAAAATGGCAGAGATACTGTATTCATGAAAATACCCTTAGTATAAGGAAATATGGGTGAGAACTACAGAATAAAATATAAGCTCCATTTAGGCCTGAATATTACATTTTTTCAAAGTTGTCTCAACTGTGTCAGGAACTTTTTAAACATAATTCAGCAAGCCAGGACAAAAGCAGAGCCAAGAACAAGGGAGGAGCTACTGCAGGTGCTGGAAGACAGGACAGGAATTAAAATAGTTACATTTTTTCCACATACAGCTTACAGTCCAGACAAGTCCATAATGTCATTTGTGACAATTGGCATATATTAAGATCCAACCATGACCTCAGGTCACGCACACAACGGTCGTCCAGGTTAGTATACAGAAGGGAGGGAAGGGGGACAATCTTAAAGATAAAGTGGTCATTGGTCACCAACCCCGTTACTGACAGAATGTGGTTGCCACAGCCTTTATCTCAGGGCAGTCACAAGTGTGGCAACTTCACATAAATGTTCATCATCCTGTAGCACAGAAAGAGTACACAATACGAAAATGTATCTGTTGTAATACTGTCTGTTGTTTACGTGGCTCTGTACTGCTGCAGCAGCAGCTTCTTCACAAGTAAACTGTCTTGAAAACTCAAGATTAGGATAGGTGAACACCTTAAGGATATTGAAAAGGGCAACAAAAAAATGTAGCTGTGCATGTGTGGAGGTGGCACAGTGAACATAAAATTGAGTTGACTGGACTTGAGAGGGTATTGTTAGGCTAAGCAAAAGACCCAGTGAACACACACCCCATAACTGGCAAATCATTAAATTGTTACAATGTGCTTTCTGCCTCAAATGGCTACTAACTTAATTAATCCCAGAGGGGAGTGGGGGTTTCTTAGTGTTCAGATCAGAGCTCCGGAGTGAAGTTCAGCTCAGCCACCAGTTGTCAACGTGGACCTCTGTTAGGCCCAAGTGGGGAATGCTTGGATTGATTGCGCCATGGCTTGGTGGGACAGGAAGCGGATTTTGAGGATCACGACAGCAGCTGCACAGGAGACGATGGTGGAAGTCATTGTCCACCTAGGGACAAATTACTTGGCTGGGTGTGGGATTAGAGCAGTGCAGGAGGAGTTTGTGGAGTTGGGGAAGGGCTCTAAGACAAGTAGTTCATACAGTATCCTTCTCGGAGGTGCTGCCTGTCTATGGCATTGGTGAGGCGAGGGTACTACACACAATGCAATTCAATGAATGGTTGAAAAACTGTTGTAGAGCACATGGTTTTGGCTTCATTGGGGACTGGGGTTCCAGCTGAAGGGATACCCACCTATACTGGCATGATGGTCTACATCTGTCTGGGAAGGGAACCAGTCTCCTGAGTGATCGGTTTAAATGCTTCATTGGCAAGCTTTTAAACTAGCTAAAGGGGGAGACACTGATAAGCAGCAGAGAATTCTGAGCCTCCCCCTACAAAACAGGGTACTAAATGAAGTAAAGACCAAGGTAGAAAGGTCAGTAGGGAGCAGGACGGGGGTAAATGGAGAAAGCAAAGTCAGTAAGGGCAGGGATGGGGCTACAAGAGGTAAAGTCATCAAAAAATGGAGAGTAATGAGTACCAATGTCCATTGTTTGGGTAACAAGCTTCCTGAACTAGTGACCTTGATGGAAAAGGAACATCTGGATATCCTGGCAATCTCAGAGACATGGTACACACAGAACCATGACTGAGATGTAAACATACCAGGGTACACTATCTACAGGAGGGACAGGGAGGGTAAAAGAGGGAGAGGAGTAGCTCTCTTCGTAAAGGAAGGAATCAAAGCAACAGAACAAAAGGGTAAACGGGGAGGAGAGGAAGCACTGTGAATCAACTTGGAGACAGGCAATGGCACCACAATCCGCACAGGGGTTGTATACAGACCCCCATCTCAGGGGGAGGAAAGGGACAAGGAAATGATAGAAGATATCCTTAGAATGGCAGAAAAAGGGGAGATACTGTTGATGGGGGAATCTGAATATGCCAGATGTTAACTGGAGTGCATTTGCTGCAGCTACATCAAAGAGCGCGGTCATTCTAGATGCCCTGCAGGGGGCATGCCTTCGACAACTAGTATTGGAACCCACTCGGGAGGGAGCAGTCTTAGACCTGGTACTCTTAAATGGAGATGGAGAGAGGATCACAGATTTAGAAGTGGGTAGCCATCTGGGAACTAGCGACCATCAAACAGTATGGTTCACGAGAAACAGAGCAGTAGAGTCAAGCCATACAAAGGCAAAGGTCCTGGACTTTAGAAGGGCTGATTTTGCCAAAATGGGTGAGTGCCTAAGGAATGCATTAGCAAATGGGAAGGAAGGAGGGATGGAAGAGCAATGGGGAATATTTATTTATTTGCTTTTGGTAACCAGGTAAGTGCACTAGACGCAAAAATGCCTATTTTCAGGCACGACCCAGGAGAGTACATTTTAGATATACAAGACTGTGTATGTGACGCAGCACATAAAAGCAGTACAGTACAGAGTTAATTTTGACAACAAATACAAATAGATTTACAACAGTATGATGAAAATACAGCACAGTAGTACAGGAATCTCAAAATAATGTTAAGTGGGAACATATGTGCTAACAATAGCAGGCATTCAGAGAGACCAGATATCAAGTAATAAAAGAAATGCGAGAGAGCAGAGAGAGGGAGGGAGGGAATGGGATGAGTGAAACAGAGCAACAAGGGAAGGAGAGTGGAACTAAGGTGGATTATAGCAGGTGCAGGGGTTGGTAAGCGTAAGTGTTCTTTGTGTAGTGACTTAAAAGTGGCGTGGAGGCTGTTTGTCGAATAGCTTGGGGTATGGAATTCCAGTATTTAGGAGCAACATTGGAAAAGCGATGCACCCATATTGAGTTCTATGCCTAGGTATGTGAAAGAGAGCTTGGTCAGTTGAATGCAGGCTATAAGAGAGTGGCTGAGCATCCAGTAGGGATGAAAGGGATTGCGGGAGGCCAGACCTGACAATATTGTCAATTAATGAGCCGAAGGCCTGGAGTCTGTGAGCAGAGGGGCATGGCCATTTTAGGTCACTATAGAGCTGGCAATGGTGTTTGTAACGTGGAGATGCTGAAGCATAGCGGCAGATGCTGTTGTAGGTTGTGTCCCATTTGTGGAGGGATGATTTGGAGGCAAAGAGGTAGGTGACTGAGCTATAAGCAAGTGCAGGGAGAAGAAAGCCTTGTGCCACAGCAAGTCTGGCAGATGGGGTAAGGGCATATCTAGTTCGGTAGGCACTACCTGTCTTGGCGTTAACTGATTTGCAGGTGGTTGTAATGTGTAGGTCAAAGTCGAGGGGTGAGTCTAGAGTGACACCAAGGTATTTAAAGGAGTTTGTGCTAATCAGTGAAGATCCATCCGCACAGGGGATAGTTAGTGCATTTGAGTCGCTTAAGTCTGGCAGCGGAGCCTAAGAGCATGGAGTAAGTTTTACTGGAGTTGAGGATGAGTTGGTTATGGGTGAGCCAGGATTGAATATTAGCAAAGGCAACGGCAAGAGGATGGGTTAAGTCTGCAACAGTTTTGGCACTGTGATAAATAACTAGATCGTCAGCATAAAGCAGTGATGAACAATTGTCTGCAAGGAGTGGGATGTCATTAATAAAGATAGAAAAGAGTAGGGGCCCAAGGATTGAGCCCTGGGGCACTCCTACGTTAATGGTGGAAAGGTCTGATATGGCAGAGTTAAACACTACTGCTTGTTTTCTGCCAGACAGGTAGCTTTCAAACCAGGCCACTGCATTGGTGGTGAAGCCCAGGGAGCGTAGTTTAGTTAGAAGAATAGGGTGGTTGACCAGGTCAAATGCCTTAGTTAGGTCAATGAAGACTGCACCTGTTAGGAGGCCTGAGTCCATGGAGGCATATATGTCATTGGTGAGTTTGAGGAGGGCAGTAGAGGTGCTGTGCCCTTTGCGGAAACCATGCTGTGAGCGAGACAGAAGGCTATATCTATGGAGGTAATCTATGGATTGGGTGGCCACTAGTTTTTCCAAGAGTTTGCTAAGTACAGGAGAATTGCAATGGGCGGTAGTTATTTATTTCCTTGGGATCACCCTTTTTTGGGATTGGTGTTACTTTAGCTGTTTTCCATATATTTGGTACTAAGCCATGGCGCAGAGATAAGTTGCAAATTCTGGTTAAGGGAGAAGCGATGAGTTGGGCAGCGGCTTTTAGGAGCCTTGGTTCAAGTCCATCGGACCCTGTGCTGGTGCTGTCAGGAATAGTGAGTAGAAGTTTTAACACTTCACCTCTCTTTGTACTCCGGAACCTAAAAGGTGGGTGCGTGAGTATCGGGCTGATATCGCCAGAGGGTATGGTGTTGGAGACAGGAGGAGGGAGGTGGGAGTTAGAGAGATCTGAGAAGTGATGATTAAAGCGTTAGCTATGGTTGTCGAGTTATTGCAGTGAATGCCATTTTACAGCATGTCACTGGTATGTGCCCTGTTGTTTGCACCGAGGAGCGATTTTTATGGTGGACCAAAATTTCCTAGAGTCACCTGAGGCTTTCATAAGCAGGTCCTTACAGTAGGAGCTTTTGGCTAAGCGTATGCTTTTTTTGCAAGAGTTTCTTAGAGAGCGATATAGGTTGTGGTCAGTTTGCAATCCAGTGATCTTGAAACGCCGCCAAGCTTTGTCTCTGTCTCCTATTTGGGAGAATAGGGCTTTTGTTAACCATTTAGTCTGGGTTCCACGAATCCGGTGAGTGACACGGGGAGCATGGATGTCTTGGAGAGGGCTAAAGTGTCTCAGGAAGTAGTAAAATCAAAATTGCCATCACTGAGGCAACAAGCCTTTGTGTGAAACAAAACAAAACGATGCAAAAAACCACTATGGTTCTCAAAGGAGGTGGCAGGGAAGGTTAGGGAGAAAAAGATAGCATTCAGGAAATACAAGGAATCACAGAAGGAGCAGGACAGATAACTGTATCAGTTAAAGCAGAAGGAAGCGGGGAAGGCAGTCAGAACAGCAAAGGCCCAATCGGAGGAAAATATAGCCAACTCAGTTAAGAAGGGGGATAAAACCTTTGATAGGTACATCAGGGAGCGAGGAAGACCAAGGGAGGGATAGTGAGGCTTAATAAAGGGAGGGTGGGCAGAGGTGACTGTGAAAAAGCAGAGATACTAAACAAATAGTTTTGCTCAGTATTCACAAATGAAGAGGGGGAGGTACCTAAACCAAACAATAGAAACACTCTGGATAGGGGGGTTGATACCTGCCCATTCACAGAAGAAAGAGTTCTGAAAGAACTCTTAAAACTGAAGGTGAACAAAGCAGTGGGGCCTGATGGGATTCATCCCAGAATTCTAAAAGAAGTAAGGGTAGAACTAGTGACACCACTGACTACCCTCTTTAACAAATCATGGGAGGATGGGGTGGTACCTGGGGACTGGAGAAGGGCAGATGTTATTCCACTTCACAAAAGTGGGAGCAGGGCAGAGGCAGGAAACTACAGACCTGTTGTTAGTTTGACCTCAGTGATCGGGAAAATGATGGAATCACTTCTGAAGAAAAGAACTGTTGAGTACCTAGAGGCCAGAGGGGCACAGGACCCAAGGCAGCATGGCTTCACGACGGGAAGGTCATGTCAGACAAATCTAATAGATTTCTTTGACTTGGTGACCAAAGTAGTAGATCAGGGAGGGGCTGTGGACATGGCCTGCCTAGACTTTAGCAAGGCATTTGACACAGTCCCACACAAAAAATTAATATACAAGTTAGCCAGCCTTGGAGTGGGTCCCAGGATGGTAGCCTGTGTAGAGAAGTGGCTGGAGAACAGGACACAGAGGGTAATAGTAAACTGAGTCCACTCTGAATTAATGGGGGTTACTAGTGGGGTACCGCAGGGTTCAGTATTGTTTTTATAAGTGACATTGCAGAGGGACTAGACGGAAAAGTATGTTTCTTTGCAGACGACACAAAGATCTGCAACAGGGTTGATACACAAGGTGGGGTGGAAAGGATGAGAAGGGACTTGGCAAGGTTGGAGGAATGGTCAAATGTATGGCAGCTTAGATTCATTGCTAAGAAGTGCAAGTAATGCACCTGGGAAACAAAAACCCAGGGGAAGAGTACACAATGGGGGGGTGATATACTAACAACAAAAATGGAAAGGGACCCGGGGGTAGTCATATCAGATGACCTAAAGGTGGGCAAGCAATGAGAGAGGGCAGTAAGGAGGGCTTTGGAGATACTGGGATGCATAGGGAGAGGCATCACCAGTAGAAAACAGGAAGTTGTTATCCCTCTGTACAGACAGCTGGTGAGACCCCATCTGGAGTACTGCGTGCAGTTCTGGAGACCCAGTCTCCGCAAGGACATAGACAGGATGGAGGCAGTCCAGAGGAGGACAACTAAAATGGTGCAGGGGCTGCACCAGAATATATATGAAGAGAGACTTACGGAGCTTAATATGTATACCCTCGAGGAAAGGAGGGAGAGGGGGGACATGATAGAAACTTTCAAGTACCTCAAGGGAATGAACAGAGTCCAAGAGGGTAGCATCTTTCAGAAAAAGAGGTGTGCAAGAACAAGTGGGCACAATGTGAAGATAGAGGGGGACAGCTCAGAAGTAATGTGAGGAATTATTTTTTCATGGAGAGGGTTGTGGATGCATGGAACGGCCTTCCTGAGGAGGTTGTGGAGTCGAAAACAGTGGAGGAATTCAAGAATGCATGGGACAGACATAAGGCAATTCTAGTGGGTGGGAGTATGAGAAAGTAGGCTGTTGGTTAACTAGGATCTGCAGCTTATCCATTAGGTAGGGAAATGGGCAGACTGGGTGGGTCAAGCGGTCCTTATCTGCCGTCAAATTCTATGTTTCTATACTTCAGTGTGTATCCTGTTAGATTTACATTTTGGGTAGCTTGTGGTCATCAGGCCTGAATGACTGATTTGAAATCTGCCAGTTTTTAGGTTACGACTGAGTGTTTATCTTGTTAATTATTGATTTTTCAATTTTTGCAGATGGATAGTTTTGTGAAAAACTGCAACTTATGAAAAAGGAATGAAAAGATGTTGAAAAAACTGTGGAGACGTGGGGCCCCATTTTCAATGGGTATTCCCAGCACTAACCTGGGTTAGTGCTAGAGCTCCAGCTGGGATCATATTCAGAGGCCCCCAGAGTGCTTCCCAAACCCGGCAGCGCCAAGACCTAACTATACCACTGCACCTCTGTAAATAAAGGGGTCCTTTCATGCATATCGGTGCAGTGGAATATTCTAAGGTTTCTGGTGGCAGTAGAGCGCGGTGCTGTGTACTGCCACCAAAATCCACATCTTAATCTGGCCCCCCCACCCCTCCAAAGACAGGCAGCTATACTGCAGCCGCTTGCCCCAAGCCACCGATTACCCAGCTGTCATGTGATATACTACCTCTGGTGGTGTAGCAATTCCTCCCACCCCCTGATCACCCGGTTGTCATGTAATTTACTGTTCCCTTGTGGTCTAGTGGTTTCCCCACCCCTCGATTGCCCAGTTTCTCTTCATTATATCTTCCCTGGTGGCACAGTGGTTCTCCACTCCCCCCCAGCTTGCCCGGTTTCACTTTGTAATATTTTACCTGGTGGCTTAGTGGTCCCCCCTCATCCTGATCATCTGGTTTCACTTTGTAATATTTGCCTTGGTGGTCTAGTGGTTCCCCCACCCCCCTGAATATATGCCAATCTCCAACCTGCTGAGGACGCTTGCCCCATATCTCACCCACCCAAAGTGGTGGCTCCATGGCAGCAGTGGCCAGTGCAGCCCTCCTCTTACCTCCTTGGCCGGCCGCCATCTGACAGACACATAAGTGATTGTGCTCTGTGACTGTTAGATTGTGGCTGGCCAAGGAGGTGGGCTGTGCTGGCCATCACTGTCAAGGAGCCAGCACTCAGGTGAGGGGGGTGCAGAGTGAGGATCATGGGTGGGGGGGTCAGTTTACAGTCAGAGGAGGAGGGAACCATTAGACCAAGAGGGAAAATATTATAAAGTGAAACTGGCGATTGAGGGTGGGTATGGACCACTGTCCCCTTGGGGGACTATGTTACAAAGTGAAACTGACTGATCGAGGGGGACCACTATGCCAGCAGGGAATGTATTACAATAGGACACTAGATGCTCAGGGGATGTGGGGAACCAGTGGACCACCAGTGACACTATATAACATGACAACCAGGTGCTAGGAAGGTGGGGGGAACCACTAGACCACAGAGGATAATATATAACATGGCAATGGGTGATGGGTGGGGGTGGGGGGACCACTAGGCCACCAGGGTTTTCTTTTTTCACAGAAATTGGTGCTAAGGGGCTGCTGCTTCTCATGCAAATGAGTCTATAATGGGCATGCATATGGCCCCCTTAGTGCCCTGCATGCTCAGTATGCTCATTTACATGCTTGGGCTGAATATGGCTCACAGGGGACCTGGTGCTATCCCATTCCAGGCAGCTTTATGTCCTGTGGGCCATATGCAGCCCTGGTCCATGTTGGTGTAGCACAGTGCAGTGCAGTGCAGATCCACTTAGCACTGTGCCAACATGGCCATATATTCAGTTTGATAGTGCCACTCTGTCAGCAAGCGCCAGCCATCTGAATATCACTCAGAGCTGGGTGAGTACATGCACAGTGCATTCGGCTGCACTTGCACCCAGCTCTGAATATTGGAGCTATGGTGTTTATAACTGTCTGAACACACAGAGACTTTTCAAGGTGATTTATTGTCCATTTAGTAATCCTTTGTGATTAGGGATATATTTATCTGAGCCAAGTATCAAAAAATGAAACAAATATTTAGCTATCCTTGAATGACATTCTTTGTTTTATTACTTATTCACTTGTGGTTTGTACCTGATTGCACGTTGTGCATTTTTTTGTGTGATTTGCACTAGTGTACTCTGTCACTTTTAAGTATGTGCAATAAATATAGTTAGCCAGTAGTGGCTAGTACCCTTTTTTTTTTTTTATGTTCATTAAGCTTTTTGCCCACCCATTGCCACCTGTGTCTGCCTTCAGCCTTGGGCTTTGGACTCCCAGCCCCATTGGCTGCTTCCCTGCCATCATAACAACAAGGATACACATGGTTCAGGACCTGAGAGGCCCAAGGGCTGTCACATATGGCAATGGGGGGGGGCATAGTGTTGTCCCCCAGTTTTTCTTCCCTTAACCCCCTGGGACCTCCGTGACATAATCGCACATGTGTGTGGAGGCGCGCATGTGTGCTGGAACCGGCAACCCCGTTCCACCCACCCAACCCAAATTAACACCAGCCCCCCATTTACCCAATGCTACCATTGAGCCTCCATGCGGTGGCAGCTAAGAGTCAAGAAGGCTTGCATCCCCAATCTGGGAGAGGAGAGCTGCCTAATGGCTGCTCATTCTTTTCCCAGCACCCCCGCGGCGGACCGCCCCCAGTGGCCCGAGCTCATTCCAGAACCGGTGGCTGGTGAGGCATTGGAGCCCAGTACCTCAGCCCTCTTCATCAGTGGGCTAGAAGTGACCAGTACCCTTGACAGTGCTCAGAGGCACTGGGTGAAACATTGGGTTGGTCATGGAGGCTGCCATGTGCTTACTTATACTCGGTAAATGAACTATTGATCTGCATTAACTTATTGTGTTCCAGAGAGTGTTTGTTGCCCGGCTTTGTGAGCTTGTGGAAAGAGTGAACTGAAAGCACTTAGCATTACCTTAAAAGTATATTAATATTTATGTATACTTCTCTTCCTTTTGAAAGTAGGGTAAGTGGGGAAAAAAGATCTGTAAGCAGTGGTTGGGGCACTTTGAAACTTGGTAGGCAGTGACCGGGTTACCTTGAAACTTGGGTTTTAAATTGTAACATGTGGTGTGGGGGAAACTAGGTCAGGAACTTAATCTTGGGGTGAGTAGGTTCAGGAAGCCCTATGAATCAGGTGTTTAATTGTGGGGTGGAGCTGATAGTTGCTAAGTGTCTTCTAAAAAAAGGAAAATTTGAAAAGGTCAGGTTAGTTGGGGTCCTGAGGTGGAAGGCCAGAGCTTGCTGAAAGAGTGGACTGAGAGCACCTAGCTTTACCTTAAAAGTATATTAATATTTATTCATACTTCTCTTCCTTTTGAAATTAGTAGGATAAGTGGGGGAAAAAGATCAGTAAGCAGTGGTTGGGGCACTTTGAAACTTGGTAGGCAGTGACTGGGTTACCTTGAAACTTGGGTTTTAAATTGTAACAGGTGGTGTGGGGGAAACTAGGCCAGGAACTTAATCTTGGGGTGAATTGATTCAGGAAGCCCTGTAAATCAGGTGTCTAATTGGAGGGTGGAGCTGAGAGAGGCTTAGTGCCTTCTAAAAAGTTATTACTACAGGGTGTTTGTCAAGCAGCAGCAAAGGGACGTAAGAGGAAGAGGGGACACAACAGACACACATACGATACTGCTTTCCCTCCCACCGCTCCATCCACCCACACACCCAGGGCTACTCTACTTTTATAGCCTCTGGGGGTGATTGACATCAGATAGATGCCTCCTGTGGAGGCAAGAAGGGAGGGTTCACCGGAACACATAGAAACAGCTACAGGACACACAGGCAACCAAGCAAAGGTGTTTCTCTACTGAAGGAAAGTAGAGAAGGGAGGAAAGAGGGAGAGAGAGAGAGAGAGAGAGAGAGAGAAGAAATACCCTAAAGCAGGAAGGACACTAATAGACATGATGTAAGTGTTGCAGTGCAGCGGCTGTGGGGCAGCAGTTTTCAGGGAGACTTTCTGGAGTCTGCAGTTCTGTCCCATCTGCAGGTACCTCTCTGGGCTGACAGAAGAGGTTGCTCATCTCCAGGCTGAGTTGGCCAGGATACAGGGGACCTCCTTCCCGCCCAGGGACTACCAAGTCCGCCTCCGCTGCCTCAGTGGTTGCCAAGGAAGAGAAGTGGCTGGACGACAGTGGGTTTGGGAAGGGTGAGGGCGGTGGGGAAGAGACACATCCCTCCTACGGTTCCACTCCATAACTCCTATGCTGCTCTGGCAGGGCAGGACTGTCCCAGAGGGGTACCTGCAGTGGTAACCATAGAAGATGTGGGGTCCTCCACAGGTGAGACCCGGGGGGGGGAGCGGAGGACCCCAGAGGAGGAGGAGGAAGCAACTCCTGGTGGGGGACTCTATCATCAGGGGGGTAGACTTTGGGCCAGGAGGGGAGGGAGTGAGGGAGGTTGTGAGGGAGGTTAAGTGCCTACCCGGTGCCACGGCTTGGAGGGATGGACAGCACATCCTAAGGATCGCTGGGGCAGCAGGATGGGAGGGTGAGCTATATGTCATCGTTCACCTGGGGATGAATGACCTGGCAAATGGTGAGGCTAGGGTCATGCAGGAGCAGTTCAGGGAGTTGGGGAAGGGTCGTTGATAGGTGGCATGCTCTGTAACCTTTTCAGAAGTGTTGCCCATCAAGGGCAAGGGGGAGAACAGGGTACTGCATGCTAAGAGATTCATAGTATGACTGAAGGACTGGTGCAGAGTGGAGAGATTTGGCTTCACTGGGGACTGGTGTTCCACCTGGAGGATACAGGCCTGTACAGGGACGATGGACCACATCTATCGAGGAGCAGGATCCTCAGTGAAGTTTAAATGTTTAATCAGCAAGCATTTAAACTACCCGAAGAAGTAGCGGAAATAAGCTGGGTGAAACAACAGCGCCCCCCCATTATCGAGAACAGGTCAGGCAGCATAAGGAAAACCAGGAGCAGTTGTAAAATTTAAACAAAAAAGTTTTATTATGAGTAACAATAAAATAAAATAAAAAATTGTTCAGAATAACTATTTACAAAGGCAGAATAAACAGAAGATCCATCTGAGTTTTCCTTCAATATCTGTGACTCTTTCAAAACACTGCAGCTCTGTTTTTATTATAAGTCTTTGCAATCCCCCTTCTTAACAAGCATCCTGTTTTTTCTAAAATGTTCTTGTATATTTCAGGCAGGTGCAGGCATGAACACAATGCCACAGAACTGAGGCCCCTTCTCCATAGCTTCTGAAAAAGGCTTAAAAATTGCATCTCAGGTTAACCCCTTAAGTTCCAACTACATAGAAACATAGACTTTGACAACAGATAAGGACCACTTGGCCCATCTAGTCTGCCCATTTCCCTACCTACAGGATAGGCCGCAGATCCTAGTTAACCAACAGCCTATTTCTTCCTACCCCCCCAAGAATTGCCTTATGTCTGTCCCATGCATTCTTGAATTCTCCCACAGTTTTAGACCCACAACCTCCTCAGGAAGGCTGTTCCATGCATCCACTACCCTCTCTGTGAAATAATACTTCCTCACAATGCCCCTGAACAGCCCCCCTTCTATCTTTAAATTGTGTCCCCTTGTTCTTGCATGTCTCTTTTTCTGAAAGATGCTACCCTCTTGGACTTTGTTGATTCCACTGAGGTACTTAAAAGTTTCTATCATGTCCCCCTTCTCCCTTCTTTCCTCAAGGGTATACATATTAAGCTCCTTTAGTCTCTCCTCATACAGCTTCTATTGCAGACCCTGCACCATTTTAGTTGCCCTCCTCTGGACTGCCTCTATCCTATGTCCTTGCGGAGATGGGGTCTCCAGAACTGGACACAGTACTCCAGATGTGGTCTCACCAACTGTCTGTACAGAGGGATAACAACTTCCTGTTTTCTGCTGCTGATGCCTCTCCCTATACATCCCAGTATACCCCCAGCCCTCCCTACTGCCTTCTCACATTGCTTGCTAACCTTAAGGATATCTGATATGATTACCCCCAGGTCCCTTTCCTTTTTTGTTGTTGTTACTACCTCCCCACCCATTGTGTATTCTTCCCCTGGGTTCTTGTTTCCCAGGTGCATTATTTTGCACTTCTTTGCATTGAATCCTAGCTGCCATACTTCTGACCATTCCTCCAACCTTGCCAAGTCCCTTTTCATCCTTTCCACGCTTCCTTGTGTATCAACCGTGTTGCAGATCTTTGTGTCATCTGCAAAAAGGCATACTTTTCCTTCCAGTCCCTCTGCAATGTCACTGATGAAGACATTAAAAAGGACTGGACCCAATACTGAACCTTGCGGTACACCACTAGTAACCCCTCTTTCTTCAGAGTGGACTCCATTTACAATTACCTTCTGTGTCCTGTTGTGCAGCCAATGTTTTACCCAGGCTACCACCCTGGGACCCACTCCCAGGCTGGTTAATTTGACTATTAATCTTTTGTGTGGGACTGTGTCAAATGCCTTGCTAAAGTCTAGGTAGGCCATGTCCACAGCCCCTCCCTGGTCTACTACTTGGGTCACCCAGTCAAAGAAATCTATTAGATTCGTCTGACATGACCTTCCTGCTGTGAACCCATGCTGCCTTGGGTCCTGTGCCCCACTGGCCTCTAGGTACTCAACTATTCTTTCCTTCAGAAGTTACTCCATCACTTTCCCTACCACAGAGGTCAGACTGACAGGTCTGTAGTTTCCTGCCTCTGTCTTGGTCCCACTTTTGTTGAGGGGAATCACATCCGCCTTCCTCCAGTCCTCGGGTACCATACCATCCTCCCATGATTTATTAAAAAGAGTAGCCAGTGGTTTCACTAGTTCCTCCCTTAATTCTTTTAGAATTCTGGGGTGAATTCCATCAGGATCCATTGCTTTGTCCACCTTCAGTTTTAGGAGTTCTTGCAGAACCCTTTCTTCTGTGAAAGGACGGGATCGACCCCCCTATCAAAGTGCTTCTGTTAATTGGATTAGGCACTTCCCCCTCCTCTTTTGTGAATACTGAGCAGAAATATTCATTCAGTATCCTGCTTTTTCACTGTCCCCCTCTGCCCACCCACCGTTCATTCTATTCAGCCTCACTATCCCTCCCTTTGTCTTTCTACGCTCGCTGATGTACCTATAAAAGGTTTTATCCCCCTTCTTAACTGAGTTGGCTATCTTTTCCTCAGTTAGGGCCTTTGCTATTCTGACTTCCCTCCCTGCTTCCTTCTGCCTTAACTGGTACAGCTCTCTGTCCTGCTTCTTCTGTGTTTCCTTATACTTCCGGAATGCTATCTTTTTCTTCTTGACTTTCACAGCCACCTCTTTTGAGAACCATAGTGGCTTTTTCTTTCGTTTTGATTTATTTGCTTCACACAAAGGCTTGTTGCCTCTGTGAAAGCAGTTTTAATGATTCCCCATTGTTGCTCAACACCTGCTTCTAGCCTGTTTGCTAGTGCTTTTCTGAGGCACTCTCCCATTTTGCCAAAGTCAGCCCTCCTAAAGTCCAGTACCCTTACTTTCGTATGGCTTGACTCTGTAGCTGAGTTTAACGTGAACCACACTGTTTGATGGTCACTTGTTCCCAGATGGCAACCCACTTCTAGATCTGAGATCCTCTCACTGCCCCCGTTTGAGAGTACGAGGTCTAAGATTGCTCCCTCACGAGTGGGTTCCGAAACTAGCTGTCTGAGGCCTGCCACCTGTAGGGCATCAAGAATGGCCCTGCTCTTGGATGTGGCTGCAGCAAATGTGCTCCAGTTAACATCTGACATATTCAGGTCTCCCATCAACAGTATCTCCCCTTTCTCTGCCATTCTAAGAATGCCTTCTATCATATCCTTGTCCATTCCCTCCCCCTGACATGGGGGTCTGTACACAACCTGTGCAGATTGTGGTGCCCTTCCAGTCTCCAAGGTGACCCACAGTGCCTCCTCTCCTCCCTGTTTACTCTTTTGTTCAGTTGCTTTTATCCCTTCCTTTACATAGAGAGCTACTCCTCCCCCTCTTCTCCCCTGCCTGTCTCTCCTGTAGGTTATGTACCCTGGTATGTTAACATCCCAGTCATGGTTCTCTGTGTACCATGTTTCTGTGACTGCTAAAAATAGCTTTGCAATCATCTCAACATATAATTATATATATTTCAACAGTAACACTATATAATACCTAAACAAAGGGATCCCAATATCAGTTACGTTTCCACATAATGATTTGCATATATTTTTATACCAGCAGATATGCAAGGGAGGAAAAGACAGAAACAGCAAGGGAAGACTTAGAGGCAGAGAATTGCGAGACTGTTGGTATGATCAGATCCTAGGTCTCACAGGAAAATGTGGTTGCGCAACCAGACAGACAAGAGACAGGAAAGGAAAGAACAGAACAGATCCCTGCATTCAAACTCTCCATAACAACTGGGACAGGGTCCTATTCAACTCTGTCACCCCTCCCCCACACACACAAAATGATACAGATGACAGAGAGGACCCTAAGGTTGAGAAACAGACAAAGATAAACAACCAAACTAGGTAAACATACAGAGAAAAAGCACAGTGGGAATAAGGACAATAGGGATATGGAGGAAAGACGTGGGAATAGGAGAGTAGGCAGTAAAAATTGGAAGGCCATGTGCACAAATGCCCGCAGTCTGGGAAACAAAATCCCGGACCTAGTGGCACTGTTGGCAGAGGCAGACCTGGACATTGTTGCTGTTACTGAGACATGGTTCATGGGGAACCATGACTGGAATATGGCAATACCAGGTTACACTCGATTCAGGAGGAACAGGGTGGGTAAAAAGGGAGGAGGAGGACTTAGAGAGGGGAGGGAGGATGTGGATTAACAGCTAAGAGAGGAATAGGACCTACCCAAAAGGAACTCTTCAGGATGCTGAGAACCCTGCAAGGGGGTGGGGAAAGGCCAGTAGAGGTGGGTAAAGGTGAGGGAGAGAGAGAAAGAAAGCTGAGTCCCAGAAGGACCCCTTCAGGATGCAGAGAACCCTGCAAGGGGACTGAGAAGGTTAGTGAGATAGAGGGGAGAGCTGGTTGTAGGAATAAAGAGAGGGGTAGGGGGGAGAGAGGGAGGGAGGAAGGAAGGATGAATTTAAGAACTTGGGGGGGCAAGGGCCAAACCCATGGGACAACATCAGGATGCTGAGAATCCCAGTAAGAGTTCAGGGATGGCCAGTATGGGAGAAGTGGGAAAAGAGAACGAGTGTTGGTTCTAGGGAGGGGCAAGGTATAAGTACCGAAAGGGGGAAAGGATTTGTAGGGAGCTAGAAGAAGGAATTAGGGAGGGTCATAGCAGGAGCAGCTAGGATCAGGGGTTCTCAAATGGTGAGGCCAGCCTCCCTGGGGAGGCCCCAACCTGTTCCAGGGGAGGCTCAAGCAAGTCTAAAGAAAAACTGTATTTAAATTTTGAGTTTTTTTATATTTTGTGTGAAGAGATGGAGCAAACTGAAAAAGGATAATAGTAGGTGAATTTTATATATTTATTTACTAATAGGTGACAAGGGAAGGTGAATGAGCCAAGGCTCATTTCAGGTGTACCCGGGAAAGGGTAGGGAGTGAATACATTTCAAAAGGTAACTACAAAACAATCAAGAAACACACAATGAACAATAGTGCGAACAATATGAACAATAAACTAATAATGAGTGGTGGTAATTGGTCAGTTTGTAGACTGATGGTAGAACAGCCCAAATACAAGGGTTGTGCATAGAAGTGCTAAGAGCAATAGCAGGAGCAAAGTAATCCCAGAGAAGTTGTAGGAGCAGGGAAGGAGGGGAGGCAAAGTATTTAGGAAGGTTATTTCATGTAGAGAGGAAGAAAAGAGGAAGTAGACTGACCCATGAAGGTACTGCAACACGGGGTAACAATGGTTCAAGAATGAAAATAGTGGAGCAAGTAGGCTGGCCTGTTGGGGTTACAATAGCTTAATAATAATGTTTATTTTATTTATTTGTTATTCAGGTAACACCTTTGAGCATAAAGCTCTTTTCAAAGGTTCTACGTTAGTATAAGACAAAGAACTGAATGTGAGCCAAGTACTTAAAGGGGTTTCAATTTATTCATCGTGTACTGCGCAAAGTACAGTATGTTATTTCTCTTTGGGGAGGCCCAAGATTATTTCAGTTTTTGGGGGAGGCTCAAAATCTTTTCCATGGATTTGTGGAGGCTCACTGTGACAAAGTCTAAGAACTACTGAGCTAGGTAATTATAGAGGGCAGTGCTGATGGAGTAGAAGAAGGATGAGTGACGAATCTGAGGGGGGAGGGATTTCCATATTTTAGGGAGGCGGTGGGAGTAACCAGACTGGCTGATGAGGGTGGATCGTCGAGGGACAACTTTAATAACTTTTGAATGGATTAATATTTTTTCACTAAACCTTCAAAAGACACATCAGTGACCCAGTCCCCATATACCTTAACAATTTCAGACCAGAACCCCAGATGAGCAAAGAATTTGCACCTAAATGATAATTTTTACATTTTTTGACACTACGCATCTCCACAACCCCACATCCGACTGGAATGAAACTTGCCAGATGCAGAGAGGTATGGTACCAGACGGCACATGAAAAATTGTGGGCACATCGGTCATATGGTTGCAAAGTTATTAAAGTGCAGAGTTTGGGATTTAACATAGAAGTGGCCAGGCAACCCTAACTATAGTGGCACTACTGTGCCACTATAATGTAACCCGGGCGCTGTGTCTAAAGAGGGCTACCACCCCTGCCTTCTGTGCACAGACAAGGTTGAGGGGCCTGGGCTGTGTTGAGAATGGTCTGGGGATTCGTTTTCAAATGACTTCACAATAAGCACGGTGCCTCCACCCAGAGGAAGGTTTTGTGGGCCATCTGGTAAATGTGGGTACAACCTCCTGGGATGCTGTACTTACCCACCTCCCTCGCAGTCACCCCACACACATGGCATACCTGAAACCAAAACCACATTTTCCTTAACTTTGCATTTTTTGACTTCAACTAATAATATGCTCATGCTCGTGAGTCAGATTTTTCCAAAACAGATAAAACACATTTATTTACAGGGGGAGGGTTAGAACTGAGTAAAATGGATGCAAGGTTGAAACAACAATTTCAATTTGAGTTGGAGTTCAAAGATCAGCATTAAACAAACCTTTTGCATTCTACTTTTGTAAGAACAATCATGTCGCCTTTAAGTTCAAAGCATATTTTAAGTCACATACTTTTTTCTATGTAATCCACCCATCCACCAACATTTAGATGGCATTAGAATTAACTTTCTGACAACTAACTGCTGAAGATCTTTTCTAGTTACCCTTAGACAAACCCCAACTGGTACCAGTATGTCAGTTTAGATCAAACCCCCAACACTCTGTCCCAGGGTACCTAGTGTCTAGTTGCAGGCCTGTATGATGCAGCTGGTTGGCCAGCATTGGAGCACATTTGAAACATATTTCAAATCCACAAACCCCACAGGCCATGCAATTGCGAAAATGGCATTTAAATGAATCACTGTAATTCTGGTCCAATGACCAAACCCAAACTGTGGTGGAAACTCTGTACAATCCCAGATGCAGGGCAATTCCTGCTGTTACGGTTCTGCAGACAGTCTCGGATGGCATTGGAAACTGTAGCTCTGGGGGAGATGAAACAGCAGAACTCTGGAGTTAGGCTAGAGATGGAAAGACATGCAGTAGGCACCTTGCAGCTTGGAAAACTGGCACCTTTCTACTTGCTTGTAGGTTCTAGCAGCTTGTCCCCTTCAGCCCACCAAGCAGGCCAGATGCAGAGCACAATGCCAGTCTTTTTAGACCACAAGCGAACCCAGACCCAGGAGTGACCCCACGGTCCGGCTCCCCAGAAATGGATCTAGCGTGCCCTAGCACTCAGGGCCCATGCCCGTGGCTCCCTGTGGCCCAGTCGGCCCTACTCAATAGGGGTTGGCAGTTTCTCAGCCTGGCTCCAGGTTGTAGCTTGCAGTCATGTTCTTCCACCTGCGCTGGAATCAACGTCATCTTGATGCAGCAGTGCTTTCTCTGGGACTCTGCCTTGCTAGTGACTGATGCTAGAAACTCACAGTCTCTCACAGCTTCACAATCAAGTTGGCAACTTCATTTTAAAAGAAGCCTTTAGTCACATCAGGTGACTAGAGGTCATTTTCAGCCACACTGCCAGTGTGGCAGCCGTGGCTCTTTGTATACAGGACACAGTCTCTGGACTCTCACTGAGCAGGCAGTCCCAGTGAGATATGGGCACATTCGAATGGGCTCCTATGAGGACCCCGATCTTGGCACTGACTGAACACATTGTATACACGAACAGTATCTTGATACTAGGAATTACTTTTCTAGGGACATGGATATGTTGTTCATCCACACTGTCTGGCAGGTTCCTTGCCGCTTTAAATCTTGCCGGAAGGTCTTCAAGCTGGCTCCTCCCACCCACCCGGGTGGTAAAACTCTCGGCTCCGCCCCATGACGCCAGATCTTCCTTACCGCTTGGAAGCTCAGGTTCCCTCCTTAACGCTCTGCATGATAGACTGGATCCTAACTCTTCGGTTCGCCCGAAACTCATTTTAAAATTTTCAAGACTTCAGTCATCTTTCTCCCTCGCGGCTGCGATGGACAAATCGAATCCAGGTTTTCGGCGGTGCCCTTGTGGGCAGAAGATGTCCAGGATGGACCTGCACTCCATGTGCGTCTACTGCCTCGGCCTGAGAACATGATCCTGAGGCCTCAGTCATGCCGTTCGTTTTTGCCCAGCGTCCTGGAGGACCGCTGCCCGTTACAGCTTGGGCCCGAGAAGCGCTACCGCTGGTTAAGTCGAGAGGGCCTGTTGGGCGTTACCACAAGGGCTGGCTCGCTGAGCAACTCGAGACAGATGATCACCCTCGAGGGGCGGCCCAGGCCGCATCATCCTCTTCCTCGGTCGCAGCATTTATCCGGCTCTCTCTGGGTACCTCGTATTCAGCTTCGCTCAAGGAGCTTTGCCAGTCCCTTTCCACAAAGGGAGAGGGGCCATCGGGACATTCCTCTTGATCTAAAAAGAAGGACTCAAAGGGTAAGTCCCATCGTCGGTGTACGTGGGAGCGGGAGAGGTCTCCTTCCCCGGACAGCCGACTGTCGACTTCGGTCGAGGTTGCGGCTAAGGCCGCTGGCTTCATGGCGTCCCTGTCAGGCCAGCCAGCCGAGACACCCGTCGACGCGGTCGAGATTTTTCTTGACCAGTCGGATGGGCTGTCTACTGGTGAGGCCGACAACCCTTCTTCACCGGTTCCCCGGTGGAGACCGAGATCTGCCTGTGCCCCGGTGCAGCAGTCCCAGTTAAGGCTTCGAGCGAGGGAAGGCGGGTGTCCCCGCTTCCTCCCAAGCTCCGTCCTCGGAAACACCGGGGATCTCGGTCTCGGTCTCGGACTTCGCTCCGTCCAGCCGATCCCACCGACATTGGCGTGTCCCGGTCTCAAGACTGAGGAAGGGCACCGCCGCTTCGCCTTCCTCCTCGTGAAGAGGAGAGGCTTTGGCGCAAATTGCGTTGGCGCTATGAGGACCTGATGTGGCAGCAGTTACTTCTGTCCGGGAACAAGTCGATGCCGTCGCCTTCCCCGGCCATCGAGTGGCTGTCACCTGAGCAGCCGAAACAACCCCTCGCTGTAGTCAAGGTGCCCAAGCCTGGGCTGGTTGTTCGGCCGAAACCAGCTGCCCAACCGATTGTGGTGGAATCTCCGCCTCCACAACCGAAATCGGGGGCGCTGACCAAAGACTCTCGGTCGGGTCAAGGCTTGCCCCACAGGTTGTCGGTCACCCTCACTCCCGACCATCCTCAGCAGGTGGAGGGTGGCTCAGGCCCCAGGCAGCTCTTCGCGGACTCCCGAGTCCGACGACAACTCCTCCCTGTTCTCCAGGCCCGTTGACCTGGAGTCCTCCGGGGGCCAGTTGTTGGACGAAAGCCCATCGTCCTTCATGGGTTTGCTTCGGCTTATCTCGGAGTCCACCGGGATGCAGCTCGAACCCGTATCCAAGTGGGCCAAGTATCCCCTGATGGAGATACTGGACTGAGGGGATTCACCCACGGAGGCCTTTCCGGTGGCTGAAGCCATTGTTGGCCCAGCCTTGGAGCTTTGGCAGTGGCCTGCTTCCTGCCCTGCGCCTTCGGCCAGGATGGCCAGGAAGTATGCGGTCCCAACCGGCTCTTTTCCCAGTTTTTCGGAACACCCCTCTGCTGAGGGGTTGGTCACCGACAGCGTTTTCCGGCATTCTGGGAACGCTAGGGACGTGGACAAGCCCCCCGACAAGGAGTCCAAAAAGCTGGAGTACGCCGGGTGCAAGGTGTACGCTGCATCCTCCCTTGGCCTCCGCCAGGCCAGCTCGGCCGTGCTGATGGCACACTTCTCCCACGCCCTCATGGGCTCCCTGGATGAGGTGATCCCGCATCTCCCGGCCGACCTGCAGACCACGGTCTGGCAGGTGTGGGACCAGGTAGGCAGTGGCTAGCAGCAGCTCCAAATGGCTCTGGACATAGGAGACTCCTGTGCCAGATTGGTTGCGCCACGGTGGCCATGCGCTGCAGAGCATGGCTGAGGATATCCACCTTCACGGAGGATACCCAGCACAAATTGGCAGATGTCCCCTTCCTGAGGACCGACCTCTTGGCCCTGGAGTGGAAGGTCACCTCCAGCGGATCGAAAAGTCCAATGCCACTCTGGACTCTGTCACCTCCGCCCAGAAGGACAAGGCCACCGACAGCAACAGTACAAATCCTTTCGCCCTTCTCGCCTGCAGCATACCGCCCAACAGCACAGCACCAGGGCCAGCAGGCTCGCGCTTGGCATCCCAAACCCAAGCCGCGGCTTCCTCCAGTAGAGCATGGAGTAAGGCCCAGGAGCTCCCTTAACAGACGTCCCCTCCTCAAAGCCTGCCCAGTGACGGGTTGAGGGGGGTCGCCCCCACCACATCATCACTCCCCCTGAACTCTCCCCTGTGGGGGACGGTTCCATGTCACTTCCTTTCCGCCTGGTCCGCTGTCACCACGGACCGGTGGGTGTTGGAGGTGGTAGGAAAGGGCCTGCCTCTGGAGTTCGAGCACCCTTCTGAGCCATTGCCCCTCGGGGGGCCACGGGATCCGCAGCCTCTCTGTCAGCCCGCTGAGCCAATATTGCTCTGCTCCTCGAAAAAGGGGTGATCAGGAAGGTGGCGGATCTCCCACTTGAACTCAGGGGTTTGTGTTCAGGTACTTCTGGTCCCAAAACAGACGGGGGCTGGCGCCCCATTCTCAAACCTGCACGACCTGAACAGGTTCCCTAGATGTCGAGACCTTCAGGATGGTCACTCTGGCTCAGATAATCCCATCCTTGGAATGAGGCATGTGGTTCTGTTCCCTGGACCTTCAGGGAAAGACGTTCTTTCATGTCCCAATCCATCCATCCCACCAGAGATTCCTCCCACTTCAGAGCAGAGGACCGTTCACGAGTTCAGGCCATGCCCTTGGCCCTTTCCCTAGCTCCAGGGTCTTCACCAAATGCTTGGCAGTGTGACAGCATTCCCTTGACGCCGTGAAGGTCCGGTGTACCCTACCTGACGACTGGCTGATTGCAGCCCCTCCAGAGTGGAGGTGGGCGGTCCAGAGATCTGGCCCTCAGGTTTACTCTCAGGTTGGCCTCCTCATCAACGAGGCCAAGTTGGAACTTATGCCAAAGCAGGTGATACAATTCATCGGGGCAGAGCTCACTCTCCCAGGCCAGAGCACGGCTCCAGGCGGACAGGGGCAGGTTCTTTCCTCCTTTGCCCAATCATTTCGGGTTGGGCAATCGACAGCCTGCCGGAACTTCCTCACCTCCTGAGCCTCATGGCAGCCTGCACCAGCATGGTCCGTTGGGCCCACTGGTACATGCGTCCCCTTCAGTGGGGACTGGCCAGCCAATGGTCACAGCACTTTGATCCACTGGATCAGCTAGTGACAGTGACCCAGGGGGATGTGGGAGCTTAAGCAACAGGTTGGTAGAAAAGAGGCCAGGAGTTATATTTTGTTTTAAACTGAAATATTTGATTAGTTTGTTAGTGAAATTAGTTCTATGTGTTAAAAATTATTACCTTGAATTTGAACTGATACTTGGGCTGTGATATTGTAGGTTTGGGGATAGATGTTTGGCAGGGAAAATTAGAAGGTAATTTAAATGTGTTTGCCTGGTGTTTGGAGGAGGAGGACATTAGCTGCATTAACTTGTCTTTAAACAGGAATTACTGTGGCTTTCATTGTTCACTTGGGAGCTTAAGCAACA
Source organism: Neoceratodus forsteri (assembly GCA_016271365.2). NCBI lineage: Eukaryota > Metazoa > Chordata > Ceratodontiformes > Ceratodontidae > Neoceratodus > Neoceratodus forsteri. Next base: position 688,519,098 of record CM028134.1, read on the forward strand.
GGTTGGTAGAAAAAGAGGCCAGGAGTTATATTTTGTTTTAAACTGAAATATTTGATTAGTTTGTTAGTGAAATTAGTTCTATGTGTTAAAAATTATTACCTTGAATTTGAACTGATACTTGGGCTGTGATATTGTAGGTTTGAGGATATAGATGTTTGGCAGGGAAAATTAGAGGGTAATTTAAATGTGTTTGCCTGGTGTTTGGAGGAGGGGACATTAGCTGCAATTAACTTGTCTTTAAACAGGAATTACTGTGGCTTTCATTGTTCACTTGGGAACTTAAGCAACAGGTTGGTAGAAAAGAGGCCAGGAGTTATATTTTGTTTTAAACTGAAATATTTGATTAGTTTGTTAGTGAAATTAGTTCTATGTGTTAAAAATTATTACCTTGAATTTGAACTGATACTTGGGCTGTGATATTGTAGGTTTGGGGATAGATGTTTGGCAGGGAAAATTAGAAGGTAATTTAAATGTGTTTGCCTGGTGTTTGGAGGAGGGACATTAGCTGCAATTAACTTGTCTTTAAACAGGAATTACTGTGGCTTTCATTGTTCACTTGGGAGCTTAAGCAACAGAGTTGGTAGAAAAGAGGCCAGGAGTTATATTTTGTTTTAAACTGAAATATTTGATTAGTTTGTTAGTGAAATTAGTTCTATGTGTTAAAAATTATTACCTTGAATTTGAACTGATACTTGGGCTGTGATATTGTAGGTTTGGGGATAGATGTTTGGCAGGAAAATTAGAAGGTAATTTAAATGTGTTTGCCTGGTGTTTGGAGGAGGGACATTAGCTGCAATTAACTTGTCTTTAAACAGGAATTACTGTGGCTTTCATTGTTCACTTGGGAGCTTAAGCAACAGGTTGGTAGAAAGAGGCCAGGAGTTATATTTTGTTTTAAACTGAAATATTTGATTAGTTTGTTAGTGAAATTAGTTCTATGTGTTAAAATTATTACCTTAATTTGAACTGATACTTGGGCTGTGATATTGTAGGTTTGGGGATAGATGTTTGGCAGGAAAATTAGAAGGTAATTTAAATGTGTTTGCCTGGTGTTTGGTAAGAGTCCTCCCACCCACCCTGTTTTGTAGGCTTACTTAAATACTGAAAAGCCACTGGGGTTGGGATTGAAGGGCTGAGTATTTCTGTTTGGGACTGAAATTTTGAAGCAACAGGAGTTGGTGGGCCTGTGACATCATACGGTACCTGGAGTCTGCTTACACACTGTTAGTGGGACTGAACACATACTGGACTGTATGTGTTTGTGAGACTTGGGAACTTTGTTGGTGGGGTTGAAATTGGGTTTGTAAATAACTACAGTCAGTATGAGAGAAACTGTACTCAGGGAAAGGGACTGAGAAAGGGGTGTGCTATTATAAACAGAGGGGGATAATCAGGGTGGCCATATTCCACCATGGCAGGCATCTTCGGAAGGGTTGTAGGCTGCACAGGCTGTGGGATGGCAATAATTCTAAATTGGGCCTGGAGAGAGGGAGGCTGCCCACTCTGTAGACAGCTATCTTGTATTAGGAGTGAGGTATATTGGTTAAGGAGTAAGCTGTGGGAGCTGGGGGGTGTCCAAGGATAAGGGTGTGGATATGGGCAGCAGAAGGGTGGGGCTGAGGGAGGCTGGGGCACGCTCTGAAATTACAGGACATTATGCTACAGCAAGCAGAAGGGGATATTAGGGACAGAGGACCCTTAGATAGGGAAGTTGATGCTAGGGGAAAGCGTGACAGGGTGAAAATTCTGAATTCAAGGAGACTGGAGGGGAAAAGTCAGGAGGGGCTGTTGTGCGGAAGCCTAAAACAGCAGACTGTGGGAAGGAGCTCCTAAGGTGAACAGTGCAAGAGAGGAAGAAGAGGTCAGTTTAGAGATGCAGTCAGAGAAACTCGGGTTACTTGATGGAGGCTGACATAAGTGTCACAATAAATTTGAGTTACTAAGCATCCTAGAGGGGAGGAAGGGGTTGGTGGAAATGAAACTTATACAGAGGCAGGGAGGAGTCAGATACCCATAGGGCATCACAGAACAGCTATGGAAAGGATAGACATAGTCCCAGAGGAGAAGAAACATATATGTTAAGCAAATGGGAGATGCAACATATTCCAGACATGAGGGAGGAGAGCATGATTGGAGAGGAACTGGGAGACAAGGAGGTGGGAGAGAGCCCCCTTCAGCAGGAAGGTCAGTACCAAGGATGGGGCCCTAGCTAAAGGGGACCCACAGAGAGCCTCTGGAGACAGGGTACTATTACAAGGGGGGATGAGGTGCGGGGAAGGGAAACCATCAGGGCCAGGATAAATGGTTCAGATAAGAGAGGTTAAAGGGACACCTATTCAGAGGGGTTTGAGTTAAGTGGGCAAAATAGCAAGGGAGGCAGAAAGGGAGGGTGACAAGGGGTCTCTAATAAGGCAGGAAGACTCCCATGAAATTGGATCATGAATAAAGTGGGGAGGGGGCTGAGAGGGCATAGTGGAGGTAACCATAAGGATGATGGCGGTGTTAAGGTTCTGTTACTGGGAGACTCGATGATTAAGGGTATCCATTGGGAGGACAGGGGTGGATGCCATAGCCAGGTGAAGGTAGTGAGTATCTCTGGGCTGACAGTGCACAGAGCAAAGTTCATGGTGTATGAAATGGTTAGGGATTGTGGAGGAAACGGTTTCCTGGTGCATTTGGGAACTAATGATCTAGAGGAAATAGCATTATGGAAATCCAAGCAAGGTTCCAAGAACTTGCCAGAGTCTGTCGGGATAATGGATGCAACATTTCCTTTTTACGAGATATTGCCAGTACCAAAGGCCTCAGTGGAGAAAAAATGAAGCTCACAAGAGGTTAATGAATGGCTCAGGAAGTGGGGTGAAGAGAATGGGTTGGGGTGTTAGGGAACTGGAATGGATTTGGGAGGATAAGGGACTATATGCCAAGGACAGGTTTCATCTTGCCCCATTAGGGAAGGAAGTCCTTAAACAGGGATGGCTGACTACATACAAGAAAGGTGGGGTTTAAACTTGTAAGGGGAAGGGATAAGGGAGGGGCTGACCAGAAGCCTCCCTCCAGATGAGGGAGTAGCCTTCAAGCCCAGGGGAGGAAACAGACTGAGGTGGAGGTTTCAGGAGGAGCAGGGGAGGATGGAAGTATAAGGAATCTGGGTGGGGTTCGACAAAAGGATCAGGGATAAGGGGTGGGGTTAGTGTTAGTAAATGCCAGGAGTTTGGGAAACAAGTTGCCAGAGTTCAGGCCATGCTGTTCGGGGGGGTGGATGTGGCGGCAGTCCGCGAAGCGTGGGCCAACAAAAACCATGACTGGGACCTTAATGTCGGGGTACACTATGCTTAGGAAGGATAGAAAGGAGGGCAGAGGGGTGGGTGGCTATGTTCATTAGAGATGACATAGAATTGCTATGGTAGAAGAGGCAGAGGGCATGGAGGCCTTATGGGTCACTACGATCCCCAGCAGGAGATAAGGTCAAGCTGGGTGTAGCATATAGGCCCCCGGGATGAGTGATGTTCTAGAGGATGGTTTGCTGGACAACATCATTGCCCAGTGTGGTCCAAAAGGGAAGGAGTGGTGTTGATGGGGGACCTTAATATGCCAGGTACTAACTGGGGAACCATGTCCTCTAAGGTGGCCAAGAGCAGAGGCTGCTGGATGGCTTCCAGGATGTGTTCTTAACACAGCATGTGATGGAGCCCACAAGGAGGGCATGTCCTGGATGTGGTTCTGGCAGATGGGGATCTGGTAGGGACATGGTTGTACAGGACCCCCTGACTGGGAGTGACCACAATACTGTCTGGTTTCAAATAAGCATTGGGGGAGTAGGGGTGAGATCTAGGACACTGGCAGTGGACTTCAGGGAGCAGACTTTATGGGCATGGAAATATTCTCAGGATCACTTGAAGGGATTACCTCAACAACAAGTGTGGAAAGGAGATGGGAGGTCACTAAAGCAGGGGACTTCAAGAGGCAGTCAGGATCTCGCTAAGTTGAAACGTAGGGAGCAAGGTCACATAAACCATGCTGGTGGTCCAGTGAGGTCCAGGTAGCAGTCAGAGAAAAGAAGGCGGCTACAAAAATATAAAACAACAAGAGGGATAGGGATAAGAAATGTACCAGCTTGCATCTAGAAAAGTCACCAGTATGGTGAGGGAGCAAAGTCCAGTAAGAGCATCGGCTGGCACAGGGGATACATGGAGGAAAAGGGGTTCTTCCGGTACATTGGGGGCGGAGAAAACTAAGGGCCATCTCAGCAGATTGAGATCAGAAGGAGGTGGGTGGAAGAGGCGCGGGACCAGGCAGAGGTATTTACTCGAGTACTTTGCCTCTGTGTTCACAGAGGGAGGATGGGATATCTACAAAGCAAGGCACAAAGGGGATAGAAGCGGCAGGGAGTGGGATCAGGGGCAGCAGGAAATGGAGCAAAAGGAGGAAAGGTACCCTAGGGTGTCACATCTGGTTAAGGATAAAAGACCAGTAAGGTGGAGGGGACGGATGATGCCATCCCACCAAAAGGGTGTGGTTTGCCCTCAAGGCCTAAAGAAAGACAAATCTCTGGGCGGATGGCATTCATCCGAGTACTATGGGAATTGGCGGACATACTGGCTGCACCCCTGGCGGAGCTTTTCAACAGGTCACTTGAGACAGGGGAGGGTACCTGGGGATTGGCGAGAGGCACATGTGGTACCAATCCATAAAGGGGGTCGAAGGAGTACCAGGAAACTATAGACCCATCAGTTTAACCTCGGTGGTGGAAAATTAATGGAGAGTATACTAAAGGAGCGATTGGGGGTTTACTTGGAGGAGGTGGGAGGTCTGGATGAGTCGGCAGCATGGGTTTGTGCCAGGTAGATCATGTCAAACCAACCTTGTGGAGTTCTATGAATGGGTAACATCAGAACTGGATAGGAGTGAAGCCTGTGGATGTATTATTCTTGGACTTCAGCAAAGCTTTGACTCTGTCCCCACAATGGTCTGGTGGAGAAACTGATGGGGTTAGGAGTAGGCCCTTTGATGGTCAGATGGATTGAAAACTGGATAGCTGGACGCACTCAGAGAGTAGTGGTCTGTGGGAGCTCTCAACCCTACAGAGGTTGGTGATGAGGGTACCACAGGGCTCGAGTCCTGGGTCCAATCCTGTTTAATGCATACATATCAGACATCAGGGATGGTATAGGGTGTGAAATGAGTCTCTTCGCGGATGACTCCAAGATGGGAGCAGTAGTTGAGGGAGAAGAGGGGAGGTTGGCCCTGCAAGGGACCTGGACACCCTGGAAAGCTGGGCTCACACATGGAAATTAAATTTCAATATCACCAAGTGCAAGGTGTTGCATCTTGGTCGGAGAAACCCTAAACACAGGTACACCCTGGGAGGGGAGGTGCTGGAAGCCTCAACAGGGGAAAAAGACCCAGGGGTCATGGTGGATACATGTATGAATAACACTGAGCAGTGCAGGAGAGCAGCTAGCAAGGCAAACAGGATGTTGGGATGCATGTAAGGGGATCACCTCTAGGAGCAAGGAAGTGATTCTGCCACTGTACAATGGACTGGTTAGACCACACCTTGAGTACTGTGTACAGTACTGGAGACCACACTTGAAGAGGGACATACAGCCCTGGAGAGGGTACAGAGGAGGGCAACAAAGATGATCACGAGGGCTAGGGATTTGACTACGAGGACGAGGGAGCTCTGCCTGTTTTCATTGGAGGAGAGGAGAGACAGGGGACATGATTGAGGTCTTCAAGTACCTCAAGGGAATAAATAGAGGTAAACATGGAGGGATCTTTAGACTAAAGCAGGAGGCATCACCAGAGGGCATGGTTTGAAGTTGGAAGGTGGAAGGGTGAGGGGAAAGAGGAGGAGTTTTTCACTGAGAGGGTGGTGGACCCTTGGAATGCTCTGCCTGGTGAGCTGGTTCAGAGATCCACAGTGGAGAGCTTTAAGAGAGGGTGGGACAGACACAGAAAGTGGATGTATCAGATGATGGCCTATCCCGGGGGGGTGGGGATGGATGATAGGGGTTTCTGGGGCACAAGGGATGGGAGGGTCTCGGCACCCAACTAAGGATCTAGGTTCGAGCATACTTGATAGACCATAAGGCATAATCTGCTGGCAAATAGTATGTTAGTATGTGGAACACTCTCCAGTGGTGGACTGTTCCAGCACATCTGCTGGAAGGCATCCCGTTTGTCCGCCCCGAGCCGACGGTCTCTCTATCAACCGATGCCTGTCTGATAGGTTGGGGTGCCCATCTGGGGGAGCACAGAGCGCACGGCCTCTGGTCCCCTCGGGAGTCCCGATGCCATATCAACCTGCTGGAGCTTCGAGCGGTTCATCTAGCCCTCACCGCCTTCGCTCCATTTCTATGGGGTCAAGTGGTTCAGGTCCAGACGGACAATACCACGACCATGTACTACCTAAACCGCCAGGGCAGAACGCGCTCTATGCCTCTGTGCAGGGAAGCTCTCCGCATTTGGTCACTCGTGCGCAGCCTGGAGGCGGATCTCCTCGCCATTCACGTGGCAGGAGCCTCCAACACCCTGGCCGATGCCCTAAGCCAGATAGGGGCTACGTCTCACGAGTGGTCTCTCCTGCCGGAGGTAGTACAAGATCTCTTCTCCCACTGGGGCACGCCTCAGGTGGACCTGTTTGCCTCCAGGGAGAATGTGAAGCTGAGACTGTTTCATGCCCGCCCCCCTCAGCAGGGCTCGCTGCAGGGGGATGCCTTCTCAAGGCCGTGGATCCCAGGCCTCTCCTACGCCTTTCCCCCACTTCCCTTGATCCACAAGGTGCTCCTCAAGGCGAGGAGGGACAAGGCGCAGGTGATTCTGGTAGCCCCAGACTGGCCCCGCCAGTTCTGGTATCCAGATCTCCTCAGTTTCAGCTCCAGGCTCCCGAGGCGGCTTCCAGCCCACCCGGAACTGATCTCAGTCAATCAGGGGAAGGTATTCCATCCGGACCTTCAATCCCTGCACCTGACGGCCTGGTTCCTGAGCGGCTAGAGTTCCAGGCCTTGGGTCTTTCCGACAAGGTCCTCAACGTCATTGAGGCGTCCCGTAAGGAGGCGACTAGAAAATGCTACGCTTTCAAATGGAAGAGATTCTCCATTTGGTGTCAGGGCAAGGGCCTGGACCCTTCGTCCTGTTCCTTGGCAAGCATTCTGGACTAACTGTGGTCCCTTTCTCAGCTAGGGCTTTGGTCGACGACCCTTAAGGTGCACCTGGCAGCCATCTCTGCTTACCGGGCATGTGCCGGGAAGCAGTCAGTGGCGCAGGAGAAGGTGGTCGGTGCCTTTTCAAAGGCCTTGATCACATATCCCCTCCGGTGCGAGAACCTCCACCTCGGTGGGATCTACTGCTGGTATTGGCTAAGCTCATGGGCAAGCCATTCGAACCGATGCACAGGTGTGACATCTCTCACCTGTCGTGGAAGACCGCCTTCTTGGTGGCTATCACGTCAGCCAGAAGGATGGGAGAGCTCCAGGCGCTTTCCATCGAGTCTCCTTATCTGGTCTTCCACAGGGACACGGTTGTCCTGCGCCCCCACCCGAAATTCCTTCCGAAGGTGGTGTCGGAGTTTCACCTTAACCAGGTGTTAACTCTGCTGGTGTTCTACCCCAGTCACACCTCGGAAGCTGAACATAGGCTCCATACTTTGGACCCTAGAAGAGCGCTCGCTTACTACAAGGAGTGGATGGCTGAAGTTCGGGGAGAGGTTTGTCAGCTGTTTGTCATCTACGCTGAAGCTGCACCTGGCAGACCTGCAGCCAAGCGGACGATAGGCAGGTGGGTCACCTCCTGCATAGATCTCTGCTATTGGTTGGTGGGCATGGAGCCTCCCAGAGGGATAAGAGCTCATTCTACCCGCCGTACCACTGCATCGGTGGCTGCTTCCAGGGATGTCCCTATCCAGGAAATCTGCAGGGCTGCTACCTGGAAGTCAGCACACACCTTCTTCACCCACTACCACATCGATCTTGAGTCACGCCAGGATGCTGGTTTTGGGGCCTCGGTTCTCTGGTCTTTATTTCCCAAGTAAGTATCGGGGGTGTGCGCCTTGCCTCCCTCCTCCCGGAGAACTGCTAGGAGTCTGCCAGACATTGTGGATGAACAACATATCCATGTCTCTAGAAATACAGGTTACTCACCTGTAACAGGCGTTCTAGGAATGGTATATGTTGTTCATCCACACAACCCACCCAACCTCCCCGGCTTCGACGCACAACCTGGCTTCCAGCGGGCTAGATCTGACGTCATGGGGCGGAGCCGAGAGTTTTACCACCTGGGTGGGTGGGAGGAGCCAGCTTGAAGACCTTCCGGCAAGATTTAAAGTGGCAAGGAACCTGCCAGACAGTGTGGATGAACAACATATACCATTCCTAGAACTCCTGTTACAGGTGAGTAACCTGTATTTTCTGCACCGTGCAGGTGCTGACAAACCAGAAGAACAAAAATCTCACCATAGAGGTGCAGTATCAGTTTCACTTTCCATCTTACTGGAAACTTCAGGTAGGCTTCCCTTGGCTCTTCGGCTGTGCAAGCCTCCAAGTAGACCTCCATACCTCTTCAGACATTACAGGCATCCGGGGCAGTTTCTCTTCCCTTCAAGGACTCCCAGATGATGACCTTGACACTGCTTCCATACCTCTTCAGATATCACAGGCATCCTGGGCAATTTCCCCTCCCTTCAGGGACTCCCTGCTGAGTGCCTTGACACTGCTTCAGCAATGACATCTCCGTTCTGGCAGACTCCTTCCCATCAGTGGAAGGCAACACAGGCGCCTCCTGGGCTAGTGGCTGTACAAGCCCCCAGGCAGGCCTTCTTCACAGAAAACACAGGGAGACTTCCCGTCTCTCCGGTGACTTTCTTGTCTCTGGACAACAAATCATGATTTTAAACTGAAGGTTCTTCTTCCAGGCATTGGAAGGTAACACAGGTGCCTCCTGGCTGGTGGTTAAACAACATGCTAGGCAGGCCTTCTTCTTTTCCTTGCATACTATCAGGGAGCAAAGGGCAGGAGCCCCCTCCCTCAGGAGGGGGTGCAGCTGAACTGACTGGGTAGTCTCTCTTCACAGGGTTTTCAAGAGCCAAAACAGCTCCTGACTGGCCAGAGCAATCTCTCAGGGGAACATGGCAGCCACTGATTGACTGATGCAAACTGTCAATCAGAAATATGATAGTCAGTGGGCTCATGCAATGCCCTATTGGCTGGCTGTTTGGGAGGCAAAATTTGGAACCACCCCTTTTCCCACAAACCCTCGCTGCAGCTCCTCGGGATCCTGGCTTCCTGACTGGCTGTGCAGCAGTCACAAGTCTATCAAGATGGCTGCTAGCTAAACTGTTCACATAATGTCCCAACTTGGAAGAAGTAGAAGACTTGGTTTGCTGGCCAAGGCACCTAGCTTCACCTGAGCTCTTTCCTTCTAAGACTGCTTGAAAGGCAGAGTAGAGAAACTTACCAGAGCAAGGGAGAAGGATTAAGACTTAGTTTGGCTAAGCAGATTTACTGTGTGGTGGTGTTTTTATTTTTTACTCACAGGGATTGCTACTGTTTGTTGCTAACATTTCATTGCTTTATTTTTTTCTCTGATTCAAATTGTTGTTGCTGGTATACCTTCTTCTGCATTATTACAAGGTGTGCCTACAGGTGTGTGCTAACAGATTACTGCTGTAATCTTCTGATTCAAATTGTCTTTGCAAGGTATATCTTCTGTTACTGCTTTATTTTCTCTGGAGCAAAGTTTCTTACAGGGTATATCTTCTCTGAAATTATTACAGGTGGTGCTTTACAGGTTTTACAGTTTTATCTAACATTAGGATAAGCTTTCAGGGTTACTGCATTTGTTGTTGACTGATTGTTTCTGCTCTTACCGCCTTGTTCTTTACGTCGTGGTTCTTCTTTTTAGACAGGGAAGGGCCCAGCCACCCACCCCATCCCCAACCACCCCACGCTACACTCCATTTATGGGTACCACAGTTGTGACATTTCCTGTGGCAGAGCAGGAAGAGGCGGATCAGTGGGGCCTCCACAAGGTGATCTCATTTACAGGGCACTAGTAATTTAACTTGTCATAACAAGTTAAACAAAGCACAATTAAACCATTACTTGCATTTTTTCTTTCTAATTACTCTGACTAGGTCACAAACCCAGCAACTTATTTGGAATGGATTTCATTAACTGCAGGTACTGTGGAACAATTTTCAGAAGGACAGTCTTACAAGATTTAGGACACTGTCCTACATGCTGGGCCTTTGGAGATCTTAGGTCTCAGCTCCAGGCAGCATGGGCAGAGATTGCCGCCTCAAATTTCATATTGAAGAGGAAATACATTATAAGCGACCATCCATTTCCCCAGCATCCAACAGAAAACCTCGACGCAGAGGGTAGTTGGTCCAGGAGGTTGAGGAGGTAGTTAGGAGGAGCAAATCAGGTGCCCCATCACTCTCTGCTCTCCAACACATTACCTCCAAAACCATATAAACACTACAAACAGGTATCTGCCTCTATCTCTGAAATCAAATAAAGAGGCAGAAGACACTGCAGAACAGGACACTGCGGCACAGGAGCTAGCACAACAATACTCACCCAAATCAGGAACCAAAACTAAACAAGCACAAAGGAAATCCAAAAAACTTCTGATCATAGGAGACTCCATGATTCGGGGAGTTGATACCCATCTCCAGCCAGGGTGATGGTCAGATGTCTCCCAGGTACATCAGCATGGAGAGACACTGACCGCATTGCTAAAATTGTTCACAAAGCAGGAGAAAACATTGATGTCCTAGTACACATAGGGACAATCGATCTCGCCAGCCGGTCAGTTGTGGAGACCAAGGAACACCTGACTAGGCTGGTGACAAACTATCATCTATTTCGTCCGGCATCTCCTTCTCTGAGATCCTGCCAGTCTGGAGAAGGGAGCAGATGGACGGAAGGTCAGAGAAAGGGAGATAGGGGAGCTAAACACGTGGCTCAAGGACTGGTGCCAGGAAAAGGACACAGATTTGTGGGAACTGGCAACAGTTCTGGGAGGAAAGTTCTTTAAATTTGATGGACTGCATCTGACTAAAGGGAGTCAGTGCATTGGGGCAGAAGTTTGACGTCTTTGCAGAATATTTAAACTAGCAAATGGGGAGAGGGTGCAGCACCCCATCGTCGAATGGGAAGAACACCCTCCCCTCAGCTAGTGGTCAAACAGGAATTCAGCATGTTTGCCGTTCATTTGCATCACCAGGTAAGAAAAAAGGTTTGTCTCCCCATACGATGCACAGGGGTAATGCCAAACTTCACCCAACAACTAACACACCAAAATCTGGCCAATGGAAAATCATGTACACAAATGCTCACAGCCTGGGAAATAAGATCCCAGACCTGCAGGCAATAATGTCAGAGGCTAAACTGGACATAGTAGCAATTAGTGAGACGTGGCTTACCAGTAACCACACTTGGGAGACTTCAGTACCTGGCTATGTATTGTTCAGAAGAGACCGAGGTGCAAAAAGGGGAGGAGGGGTGGCCCTGTATGTTAATGAAAATATCAAAGCTACAGAAATTCAGAATACACGTAAGGAGCCAGAAGAACTGTGGGTCACCCTGGAAACAGGAAATGGGACAGCCATAAGAACTGGGGTTGTCTACAGGCCCCCAGACCAGAGGGAGGACATAGACACATTACTGTTAGAAGATATCCAAAACATGACAGCTAAAGGGGAGGTTCTGATAATGGGAGACTTCAACATGCCAGATACAGATTGGTCAATACCAGCAGGAACATCTGCCAGAACTAGACTCATAGTGGATTCCCTGCAGGGGGAGGGCCTCAAACAACTGGTACAGCAACCCACAAGAGACAGGGCTATCCTAGATCTAGTACTGACTAACAAAGAAGGGATCACAGATCTCCAGGTAGAAGGTCACCTGGGAGCCAGTGACCATCACATGGTATGGTTCAATTTGGCTACTACATCTAAATCATCCCATTCCAAAGCAAAAATATGGGACTTCAGAGGAGCTGACTTTGATAAGATGGCCAACAGAGTTAAGCTAGCCTGGCAAAAGAAACACAGGTGAGGAGGTACAGGCAAAGTGGGCAAGCATTAAGGATACAATACTTGAAGCAACATCCCATTGTGTTAGACAGAAAAGGAAGTGCAAAGAAGAGAAACCACTTTGGTTCTCAAATACAGTAGCAGAAAAGGTCAGAGCCAAAAGGCTGGCCTTCCAGAAAATATAAGGAACACAGCGGGATGAAGATAGGGAGGCATACCAAACTGCCCTAAGGGAAGCAGGTAAGGCAGTAAGGCAGGCAAAGTCCCAAACTGAGGAAACACTAGCACGAACAGTAAAAGAAGGTGACAAGACTTTCTATAGATACATTAGTGAAAGGAGAAAGTCCAGAGGGGGTATTGCTAAGCTTAATGGAGAAAAGGGAGCATGTGAGAGGAGGACCCTGTAAAGGCATCTATCCTAAATAGATACTTTTGCTCAGTATTTACTGAAGAGAAGGTAGGGCAGGGCCCACAGCTCAGCATCATGGACACAGGGGAGGGAGGTGAGCACTACTCCTCTACAAAAGAAAGGGTCTTACAAGAGCTTGCTAAGCTCAGGGTGGATAAGGCAATGGGACCTGATGGCATACATCCCAGGGTACTTAAGGAGCTAAAGGAGGAACTAGCAGAGCCATTAGCAGAATTGTTTAGTGAGTCTCTGAGCACAGGAGAGGTCCCAGAAGACTGGAGAAAGGCTCATGTGATCCACTCCACAAGAGTGGTAGCAGGGAGGAGGCGGGGAACTACAGACCGTCAGTCTTACCTCAGTAGTGGGCAAGATTATGGAGGCACTCCTTAAGAAAGGATAGTGCAACACCTGGAATCCATAGGGCACAGGATCCAAGACAGCATGGGTTTACAAAGGAAGGTCCTGTCAAACTAATCTCATAGATTTCTTTGACTGGGTAACCAGAGTGGTAGACCAAGGGGAGCAGTTGATGTCGCCTACCTTGACTTCAGCAAAGCTTTGACACTGTTCCACATAGAAGATTGATAAATAAGCTAGGTAGGCTCGGGGTGGGTCAGAAGTTGGTCAACTGGGTGGCAAACTGGTTGACTGGCAGAAAAGAGAGTGGTGGTAAATGGTATACAGTCAGAAGAGATGCAAGTCACAAGTGGGGTACCTCAGGGATCAGTCCTGGGGCCAGTCCTATTCAACATCTTCATTAGTGACCTCGCAGATGGACTAGAGGGTAAGGCTTGTCTGTTTGCAGATGACACCAAGATCTGCAACAGAGTAGATGATCCAGATGGGGTGGGCAGAATGAGAAGAGATCTGGATAAACTAGCAGAATGGTCAGAAGAGTGGCAACTGGGATTTAATGCAAAGAAGTGCAAAATCATGCACATAAGGAAGAGAAACCCTGAAGCCACTTATAGGCTGGGAGGAGTTGCTAGCAGTCACAAAGGAAGAAAGAGACTTGGGCATCATCATCACTGATGACCTAAAATCATCAAGCAGACCTCTAAAGCAGTAGGTAAGGCTAGAGGGGTGTTAGGGTGTATTAGTAGGAGTATCACAAGTCGAAGAGGGAGGGGTAATAATCCCTCTGTACAAGACATTGGTTAGGCCCCATCTTGAGTACTGCAGTATTGGAGGCCACACCTTCACAAGGACATTAACCAAATTGAGGCAGTCCAGAGAAGGGCAACCAAAATGGTGCAGGGACTGCATCAGAAGACATATGAGGACAGATTAACGGAGCTCAATATGTATACCCTTGAGCAAAGGAGGGAGAGAGGTGATATGATCGAGACATTTAAACACCTTAAGGGCATAAACAAGGTGAAAGAGTCTAACATGTTTAAATGTAAGAAAAATAGCAGGACAAGAGGACACAGCATGAGATTAGAGGGAGGCCGATTAAGGGGGAATATGAGGAAATTCTTTTTCACAGAAAGGGTGGTGGATGCATGGAATGGCTTACCACAAGAAGTGGTGGCTATGAATACAGTGCAGGGCTTCAAACAGGCATGGGATAGGCATAAGGGAGCAATACAAATGACTATGAATAGATAGGTCACTGACAGAGCAAAGGCCGATGGCACATTTATGAGGTAGAAAAAGAAATGGGCAGACTGGATGGGCCTTGCGGTCCTTATCTGCCGTCAACTTCTATGTTTCTATGTAACTTTTAGAGTACAAAACAGGCAAACAGTAAAGTTTTATTTTCATTTTGACCCCTATATTTGTGGTTGCCCCTCTGCTCTATTAGGTGACTGCAGAGTAGGCTTATTACAGGGCATCCCCTGCCCATCACTACCTCGGCAGTACTATCCCCCCAGGCAGAAGGCAGAGCTCAGTAATATTCACGAGCAGCCACAGCTGCTTCTTAAAGTTACAGGCGCCCATTACAGATACAGCACTTAAGAGTGTTTTTAAAACATTTTATTATTTTCCTCCCCAGTGCCTCCGGACCCCCTTTATTTGTATTTATGCCCACGGGCTGGGGCACACACCAGAGCTGCTAGAGCCGCACAGAGTGGATTTCACATTGGAGCACCACAGTGCTTGCACAAAGAGGGAGAGCCAGGAACCTGAGAGCTGACTGCAGCAGCTCGCAATCTTGAGCTGTGCGGCAATCAGCTGAACCACCAAGCGGATGGTTTTTCTTTTTCTTCACTCTGCTGGACCCTTAAAGGATCCCTGTGCACACGGGTGCCAGCTGGAGCATGCAGGGGCAGAAAAACTGGATCCTGGACTGACAGGCACAGTTAGGCTGGAGGTGTCAGCAAGGTAAGCCCCTACCATGGGGATATTTATATATATGTGTGAATGTGTGTGTATATGTATGTATGTGTGTGTATGTGTGTATATATATATATATATATATATATATATATATATATATATATATATATATATAAACTATATAACAAAAACAAATAGTAAACAGCCTTGTAGCCGTCTATCAGGCTTTTTGCCTGGGGGGGGCAGACCTTAGAACGGTCTTTATTTTCTGTGTACTGGCTCTCCTGAGCAGCATGTATTCCATCCATTTCTCAGAGCTCTGTGAATTGGGTTCACGCCCTGTTTATCTGCTAATCGGCCGTCCCTAGCCTCAGCACTTAAGTTTCATGCCTCTGGGCTTGGGCGTTTATCCCTCAACATGGTGAGGTCACATGCAGCATCGTGACATCATGTACATGCGCATTCGCATGAGCGCATGCGTATCAGTACTTTTTCAAGTGCTATACATGATGACTGTGCTTTTTTTTCAGCTTGAATCTTGCCTTTTTTTTTGTGATCATTCCTACTACAGCCTCTTGGTAAAACATTGGCACCATGGCTTATTGGGGACCTAGAATGTTTAAACAATGTAAGACCTGCAGAAGGGTAATGTGCCCCTCTCCGCTAGGTCCCTACTGCTCCCATTGTGTTACTTAAGCTAATAGATCTCTGGCATGGGGTCATTATGTCACAGACAAAATTGTGTACGTCAAACCCGTGCATGGAAAATAGTGTGCGGCCATGCTAATGCCACCACAACAGAAATAGTGTACACCTGAACAGTCCCTGATTTTGGGGCTTTGGCCCCCTACACCCCCAGGAATTATTATAATCAACTCCGTGGGGGTGTGGACACAGGGGCAAGAAGAATATCCTGATCAGCACTTGTCCTCGGTGCAAAAACAAACACAAAAAAAAATAAAAAGGTTCCCTAGCAGCCGGCCCGGTGGCACAGAGGGTTGAGGGCTGGATGCCACTCCTTGCGCTCTGCCAGCAATCTGGATTCGGATATGGATTCGGGTCATTGGGGGTCAGCTGGGGGGAGGAGGATTGAGCGTCACTGGGCCTACTCTCCTTCTCTGGGAAGGGACTACCACATAGGTGCTGACTCCTGGCAGAGGCTAGGGGGTAGTGCAGTTCATGGAGCATTGAAAGGGTCAGCGCCAGTGGACATCAGATGTGCGGTGCACAGGAGCATGTGTGCCACAGTGTCCTTGGCATTCCTACATGCCTACACCAAGGGGGGGGACCTAAGGGGAAAAAATCAGCTGAATCCTCTGGCACTCATGATGGTCTCCCTGCGGCACTGCACCAGATGCTCCAGGAGCTCCCTCTCTCCCTGACCCCTTGGTCTTGTGCATTGGGGTTTTGCAAAGTGGCCTTAGAGAGGGAGATAGAAGGAGGTTGTAGCTCAGGGACGGCGCCCAGTGCAGGAGCTGCCAGGGGACCAGATGACCACCCCAGCTGAGGAGGTAAGGCGAACTAAATAAAGAAAAAAAAAAAAAAAAAAAAAGTTCCTTAGCAGGGAATCAAACCCTGGCCCTCTCCATCTTTCTTCTGCTGGGTTGGGTGCTCTCGCCACTCCACAGGAGCAGTTCGACTGAGCACCTGACCGGCAGTGGTTACATCTGCTTCCCCTTCCTGTGCAGAGCGACAGGGGTAACGATACTTGCATATTGCTCATATATCCCTGTCGCTCTGAAGCGCTACATGCTATAGACCGCGCGGTTCATCATGCAGGGTTTAGTCTGCAACATAATGACCTGTTACCTATGTGTCTCTCATAGTACCCCCCAGTTGGAATCCTGAGCTCGGGGGGCTGCACCTGGTGTACCGACTGGTGGCGGCAAAGCAGAATTGCATAAATCTTTATTTTTGCTTGTAGGTGAGCTTTTAAGCCCTGATTTCCGCGAGCACCCTTTCAACATACCCGACCCCAAGCTGGGCCCTTCAGGTCAGGGGGGCATGCACAGTCATGTCAGGGTGCTCCAGAGCAGGAAAAATCTGAGGGTCGATCCTGACCTTGACTATCCAGAGGGTCAGGAGGAGGAAGAGGATACTGGGGATCTTGAAGAAAGTCCTTACCCAAAAAGGTTACTTGATGATGAGGACAAGCCCTCTTGATGAGGAAGAGGAAGGAGAGTGGACGGAGCCAAAGAGGAGGATTCCAGTCCCTCCCTTGTTCCATGTCAGATCTCTGTCCTATTTGATAACTTAGGCTTGTAGGACATTGCAGCTAAAGGAGGTGCAATCCATGGAGGACTTAGATGTGACCCCTATTCTGTCTGCATCTTCCCCCGCTCAAAGTGTTTTCCAAACTTTATTCACTATGATCAGATTACTGAACAAGAATGGGCCGGTGCAGACCAGAGGAAATATCTGCCAAAATCCAGGGTACAATGTTTCCCTTTTATGGAAGAAAATACCCACAAAGTGGGAACTCCACCCCTGACTGATAAAGCTGTGCATAACTCGGTAAGGCACATGACTATCCCAACTGAGGGCTGTCTGGCCTTAGTGGATCTGCACGCTAACTGAGTGGATGCTTCATGCAGAAGAGCCCTCCTCTCCAATGGAGCAAACCTCGCACCTCCTGTGCATCCTTTATTGTTGCCAGAACATTAAACTTGTGGGTTACGATGCTGGGTAGTTCCATTTCCCCAGATTCTGAAGAGCGAGCATTTTGCAGCTGGTATCCATGGCCTCCACCTTTCTAGGGGATGCCACAGTTGAGAACTTACGTATGTCATCTTGCTCTGCTTATTACACTGTGTCCACCATGCGAGGTTTATATCTATGGCATTGGATCGTGAACCAGGCATCAATGTTCAAGCTGTTTAATTTAGCCTAAGCGGAAGGGTTGTTATTTGGATCAGGCCTGGATGACATTTTAAAACATATCCAAGATAAAAAGGGACATCTTCCAATTTCAAAACAACTGCAAAAGGCCAACTCATCTTCCAAAGGCCAGGGAGGTGGCCAACAGAGGCAGTATCAAGTTTTTTTTTGTCCCTTTCAGAACTTCAGAAACTAGAGGAGTAAAGAATCCCACTCTCGGTTCAAGGAAAGTAGTGGCATAGGTGCCTTTGCCTGAAAATGGAATGGAGGTTCAGGGTGAAGAGGTGGCACATCACAGTGAGCGAATGCGGGCCCATCTCTGTCTCTCCCCCCCTTCCCTTGGTGGAAGACTGCAGAATTGTTACACAAGATGGGCCCAGATAACGTCAGATGCTGGGGTCCTGGAGATCCTGGCATTAGGCTATGCAATCGATTTCACAACCATCCCCTCAAAGTACATGTTCTGCTTTCCCCAGTACTGAAGGACGCAGTGAAGAGCCAAGTGGTGTCTCAGACGTTAAATCATCTCAAACAGATTGGGATGATTGTTCCAGTGGCTCTTGATGAACAGGGCCAGGGATTCTACTTGATTTATTTTGTGGTTCCCAAGAAGTCAGGGGGTTTCAGACCGATTCTGGACTTGGAACAGTTAAACAAGTATATTTGCCACATGACCTTCAAGATGGAATCCTTATGGTCAGCCCAACCAGCGAATTACTTGACATCCCTAGATCTGAGAGATGCATATCTCCATATTCCCATTGGGCTGTCCTATCAGAGGTTCCTCAGGTTCTCTGTCCTTGGGCAACAGTTCCAGTCCAGGGCACTCCCCTTTGGGCTAGCAACAGCTCCCAGAGTGTTCCTGAATGTGCTCATAGTTCTAATAGCACAACTTCGGCAGGAGGGACATCATGTCTACCCTTACGTGGACAGCTTGCTCATTTGAGTGCCGTCTGCCACTCTGGCAAGGGAGTCATTGACCAGGACCCTGGAAGTTTTGGAGTCCCACAGTTGGGTAGTCAATCAGGAGAAAAGCTCTCTTAATCTGTCTCAGACCCTGGAACACTTGGGAGTAGTGTTCAGGATGGACAAGGGGAAGGTCTTCCTCTCAGCAGCCATGAAAGAGATGTTGATACAAGAGGTTCATTGGCTAAATAGCCAGTCATCGCCTTCAGCTCACAGTCTACTGAGGATTCTGGGTCTCATGATGGCAACAACAGAACTAATCTTGTGGGCTCGCTTATACATGTGACCCCTTCAGACCGAGTTGCTGGGAGCTGACCTCGGAGGATTATTGGGCCAGGATTCCAATTTCCCCACTCCTTCGACAGTCTCTGAGTTGGTGGGTGAGTTTAGAGAACCTAAGCAAGGGATCATCCTTGGAAGTCCCCCCAGAGTTGATCCTGACAACCAATGCCAGTCTGCTGGGCTGGGGTGCAGTTCTGGGCCATCTCCCCATTCAGGGGTCTTGGGCAGTACAAGAATAACACCTGCACATCAGTGTCTTGGAACTGAGGGCTGTACACCTGGTTCTCTTTCATTATCATGAACTGGTATCATCAAAAGTCATGAAAATAAGGTTGAACAACACTGTCATGGGGGCGTACATAAATAATCAAGGAGGCACAAAGAGCAGAGAGATGCTAAGAGAAGCAACCAATCTGCTACTGTGGGCAGAGGAGAACCTTCTCTCTCTTTGTCAGCTGTTCACTTGGAGGGGTAGCTGAACACTCAGGCTGATTGACTAAGCCACAAAAATGTTCATCCAGGCGAGTGGATGCCGAGTCCGGAAGTGTTCAATCTTCTGTGCAGAAGGTTCGATCATCCACCGATTGACCTGTTTGCCTCTAGTCAGAATACTGAGGTGCAGTGGTTCTTCAGCTGATACCAGTGGACGCTCTGTCACAGACATAGAATTTCTGCAGAGCATATGCATTTTCTCCTCTGCTGCTTCTCCCCAAGGTCATGTGCAAAATAAGACACTCAAAAGGAAGTTTTCTTCTAATAGTTCCAGAATGGCCCAGAAGGCCTTGGTTCTCTGACCTAGTGAATCTAGCTCAGCATGCACCATTTCATCTCCCAGTTTGGGGGGACCTTCTCTCCCAAGGTCTCATGCTACATCCAAACCTGGAGGTGATGCAGCTTGTGGCCTGGCTCCTGACAGGAGGAGACTCCTGAAACAGGGGTTTTCCAGAAGGGTAGTGGATACTCTGATGGCTGCCAGAAAGAATTCTACCTCTGCAGCTTATGCTTGTGTGTGGACCACCTTTTTGGCCTGGGCCATAGAAAGAAATAGCCAGCCTTCCATAGCAACAGTGTTGCAGATTTTGGATTTTTTGCAGGCAGGAGTGGTCAAATATTTGGCCTTGAGCACCCTGAGAGGTCGGGTGTCGGCACTTGGAGCCTCCTTGGGATTGTCCTTGGGATCTAACCAGGAGGTTATCCAATTACTGGGAGCTGTCAGCAGAAGCCGACTCCTGTTTTGATCACCCGTCCTTCCATGGGATCTGAATTTGGTATTGAATGCTCTTTGTAAAGAGCCCTTCAAACCACTTTCTTCTGTACCACTAGACTTTCTATCCTACAAGGTGTTGTTTAGTTGCTATGTGTTCAGCCAGGAGGCTAGGCGAGCTCCAGGCCTTGCCCCATTGTCATTTATAAAGACAAGGTGGTTCTGAGAACGGTTCCATCTTTCATTCCGAAGGTTCCTACATCCTTTCACATGAATCAGGAAATCTGTCTTCCGTCCTTCCATCCACAGCCAACTCACCCATCAGAAAAAAAAAGAATTGCACAACTTAGATTTGCAATGGGCAGATAGGACATATCTTAAACGAACTGCGGAGTTCAGGAAATCTGATAGGTTGTTCGTGTCACAACCCCACTCAGCAGGTCAAGCCCTGTTCTCCCACAGTGCCAACCTCCGAACGCAGTATTGTGAACAAGGTAACCTTCCTGTCAGTTTTGTGGGACCAAATCACCTTTGGTCTCAAGTTCTGGAGGGATTCAAACTGTGAACCTCTTGCTAGCGTACCCAACTGTACAGGCTCAGATAATTCTGCTCTTCGGGGAATACCAGATATCTTTCGCCTACGGGCACCTAGCCAGGTATATAAAATGAACCCTTAAAAATTCTATGAAAGACCTTAGATAAATTCTTACCTTGTCCCAGTTTGGTATACCATTAAGCTTATGAACAGTGTTGTCAAAATCTTAACCATCCATACATCACAGACAAAAAGGAAGGACTTGGAAGACACAGGCAGTCTCTTTAAAATAAGAGGTTTAACTTAAAATGAATAAAATATGTAAAATGTAACCACAGAACAATATATCACAAAACATACAATCACTTAAGGTAAAATACAAACATAAACTCTTGTCACAATAGACTTGTCTATCTAATGTAGACATTATTACAGTGCTTTAGGTAGCTGTTGTTTTAGGAGAGTTCAAACAGAAATGTCTTCAAGTGGAAATACAGAATATAGTTAAACTGTCTCTAAACCTGCCCCTTCCATGATGTCACCTAGCTCCTCCCTGTAAAATATAAAAATTAATACACATGTAACCCCTTTGTTACCCGGGGTTACTAGAATCCCAGTAAGACCTAGTGGTAGGCAGGGAAGGCAGCTTGTGAAACTCCGGTTAAATGGGTTTCACACTGTCTCACTCTGTCCTCAGTCACGGCTGAGACTTGAGAGATGACATCATAATAGAACTGTTGCAGCTGCATGAGCCACATTTGGAATCTTCAGCTCAGAGTAAGTTTAGAATCTTGGGAATTCAAAGTCAGTCTTCAGTTTGTCCTTAAGCAAACAAGAAGGACAGCAGTAGTGTCTGTTTACCCCCCTCCCTCTGTGGGGGGGTGAGGAAAAGTTCTTTGTGGATTCCAGGGGCAATCCCCTTCTCCCACCTTGGGAAGAAAACTGCCTGTTTTAATTTAAGTTCAGTCTGTTCATGTATAACAGCAAAGGTTACGTTCTTCACTGTGGGGCACTCAACGAATGGGTGAGTGTTTGGTCCCCATTGGAAGGGCAACAACTTCTTTTCTTCAGTTGGATTTCAAGTATTGGGGACTGCTATTTGGGAGGACTATGTCAACTAGAACAAACAAATAGAGCAGTCATCTGTTTAAAGTGTTAATGGATTTAAAGTTCTCTGTAGAGGGGGTGCTTCAAGTCATCCACCGTCAATCTACATTTTAAAGTCTAAAGTTCTGTGTGTCCAGAGAAATGGCCGGGTATGGGCTGTGGGAGCTGGAGGTGGGAAAACCCCCCCATCTTTAGTAACCAGGTCCACCTCTACGAATTTCTTCTATGTTTTTGCTACTTGCCTCATGCGCTTGGCCAGTGATGGGGTGGGTACCCAGACGTGGGTCGCAACTGGAAAATCTCTCTAGGAGTCGAAGACTCTAAGTGGTGTGGGGAGCCACAGGATGGGAAAATCACTCCTTGTTGGATGGGAGTTTCAAATTGGAAGTACGAAAACAAAATCTCTCTAGGAGTCGCAGACTTCAAGTGGTGTGGGAAGCCACAGCTTGGGAGCCTCCTTGTTTGATGGGATGTCTTTCCAAGTAGAGTTTGGGTTCATTCGCCAAGTGGACCGTCAGTCAAGTGGCTGGCAGGGGAGCCGGGCCAGTCGGGCTGTGTATCCAATGCGCATGCAAAGTCCGGGCTGAGTGCCTGGTGGGTCCAAAGCCAGACAACTGTTGTATTGTGTTCATTCCTCAAATGGACCGCTGTGTTTAACCTCTAATCTGCATTACAGTTACGTAGCCCTTTGGGGGGACCATACAGAGCTTTGTTTATGTTCAGTGAGTTAATAAATAAAGCCACACTGAAAAATCCCAATTCTTGTTCTGGACATTACAGTTATTGCTTCCTGTAGTTGGATTTACTTGAGTGCTCCTGTGCAGAGTAGTCAAACCTAGGTCTCTTGTGCCAGGTAACCTCATCCTTCCCCGAACCCGTAGAGACATATGTATATCCATGTTACAAAAATGGGCATATGCCTTACAAAAATGGAGGCACCGCTTTGGATTTGTTTGGGAAGGAAGGTGCTTGGGCAAGTAGACTAGCGTTTTGGCTATCTGGCAGTCGGTAGCCCAAAAGTTGAAGCAATTTCCCTAGTGTGTGCTGTGTGCTGTGAATCTTGTGCTGCTGTTTAAAAAATGCCAACTGTTTACCAAGGAGCTGTAAAGCCAAAGTGTGTGTCCTTGTCCTGCATCAACATAGTTTACAGCGTTTGTCAGTTTTAAAATAAAGTTCTGTGAAGGAAAGTGTGGAAAACTAGGGGTAGCAACAGAGAAATTATGCCCTGGACGTTGGAAATGCTTTGTGTGCAATACTAGAGACTGCAGAGTTAATGGCAATGTTACATGGTTGAAATGGGCTCCAGCCGTGGAGTCAGTTGAAAAAAAAGAAAAAGTGCATCTTTTCAGTTTAAATTTGCCTGCTCGACGATCGCCGTGAGGAAGAAGAGGCTCATTTGCATGGCATTGTGTGGTTGGTCAGTTTGCCATTAGTCCCGCCCCTCAGCCAGCTCTTCAGAGTCTGCTTCAGCATTCGAGAGGGAGACAGAGAGTAGTGCATGTACTGGCAGTGGAGGAGCGTTAGCGAAGTGTTCAAAGCGCTGTAAACAGTGAAAAGTGACTTTCTAGTTCAAAATCGGGCTCAACCGCTTATCGGTCGTGGGATCAGTGAATTGTGTGATTAATACTACGATCGGAAGACTGCCCGACCGCTTGAAATCCGAGGCCTTCAAAAATCTGGCTGCAGGCGTTTACCCATCGCAGCAATCTGCTACCATAACAGTGAGTAAACGATTTAAAACTGCTCAAATCAGTGATTTTCAGAGAATGCCATATAAAATGTGAGTGCAGCTGTATAGTCGCTTTGCAAGTAGCGATTGTGTGATATCCTGCTGACAAGTGCAAGTCTGTAAAGCCATTAAATGTGTGCATAGCAATGAAAGTAGCCTCAGTTTAAAGTTTGCAGCCAGAGAGAGACTGTGGGTTGTAAAATAAGTCCAACACTAGTAAAAGCAGGCAATCCTGTGCTGAAACCTGAAGTTTTACAAGGGACTGTGATTAAATAAATGTTGCCAGCATGTGAAAAGTCCAAGGAAAATCCTGTAAATGTGAGAACAGCCAGAACAGAGCAAGTTGTGCAGTTTTAATAAAAGTTATTAGTAGCCGATGTAAATCGGGTACACGATGACTTGACCAGAGTCTGAATGTTGATGCACAGGGTGCCTGCCGCCATTACAGGTGGGGTAGTAAAGTAAACACAGCAGCAGAGGAGCCATTTTAAAGCTACAGAGTGTGTTCATTTAAAGTGGACTTTCAGTTACAGTGAACTTTGTTTGTTTTTCTGCAGTTATGGCCTCAGGACCAGCTCGTTACCCGGATCATGCCCAGGTTGCAGTAACAGCAGCGGTAAATAGATTGAGAGACATTGAAAATTGGTGCTATAGAGGGCAACTCCCTCCTGATGTGGCAATTCCTAATTATCCAGTGCGTGTATGCCAGATGTGCTTGAGTGCTGGAAGGGATGTCTTCATGATTCCTCACTGTGCTGGTTGTCTACAAAAATATAGCTTGTATAAAGTGCCTCAAATTCGTTTGGCTCCCACATGGACACAACTTCAAGAATCTGCAGTTGGCAGCACACAGCATCAGGCGGAGCCTGTGGAGGAAGGTCCCTCGGGGGAGTGTGGCACAAAGTTAGAGAGTGCAGAATTAGAGACTGAATCTGAAGTTGAAGTTTTGGATGCTGGATCTCAGAAGACAAGTTCAGATAAAGCATCAATAGACCCCTGGGTGGGGGGGCCTAGCCCAAGTCTCGAAGGTGGAGATGAGATGCGGGAGGCCGTTGAATGGGAGGTGTGGACCTCCGCTCCTAGTGATGAATGGATAGCCTCGGGGGTAAACTACTGCTCACTCCTGGGCTCAGATCCTCAGTGAAGAGGAAGATGAGGGGAACCTATGTGGCCTTGTGAGAAAGGAACGGGTACACAGCCTCAAGATCTTGCCTCAGAGGAATGTGTTCAAGAAGGTGGTGATGCCACTGCCCTGGCTTCACGAAGAAGAAAAAGAAGTCAGGGATCCGTTTTAATTTCATTGAGGATACGGCTGGCAGAACCAGGACTGGCCACCCCAAGCCACGCCAGCGGTCTCAGATTGACCAAAGCAAGTAAAGAGAAGAGAGACTGGTTCGTAGAAAGGCCAATTAAATCTTTGGTATGACCTTTCCTACCTTTCCTCGGAGAGTCTGGGAGGAGATTGAGAACTGCAGGAAATCCTGGATCTGGGATGAAGCAATGAAACATGTGCATCCTGGGCTAACCAGCATGTAAAGAATAGACTGTTCCACGAAAAGTATACACAGTGGAAGAGGCAGGACACTGTTTATGGACAGAGTGAGAATAGTGACGAGAGGGACGCAAAGTCTCCCACTGTGTGAATTATGTGCAGCCAGATGGAGTAATAATTCAAGCCCCTGACCCCCTCTACTATTGGCCTCAATGCAGGGACCTCCCGGAAATTAAGCCCGAGCCTACAAAATGGAGAGCCGAGCAGTGGTAGTCAATACTGCCACATCTGAACTGTGAAGTACCTTTATTGAACTGCCAATATGAATAAACAAGAACTCAGGTGCCCCATATTCTTCAGTCCACAGTGTACTGCCCTATTCAGCAACCATCTACTGGTACCACCAGATGACTTCAGATCCAGAGAGGACACCAGCCCAGCTGTTTTCCTGTTCATCGCCTGGTAATCGGATGACGCCGGACCAGCTGTTTCTCTTTTTGTTCCTGTTCTAAGGTTCCTTCTCCAGTTATGACATCAGCCCAGCTGTTTCCAGATGTGCACTCCTGTGGGTTCCCGGAAGATGTCCGCCCAGCTGTATCAGAAGAAATGCTGCCAGGGAGAGTCTTCGGCAGGGACCAGGTTGGTGATGTACGAATACTTCAAGAGGCTGGTGAGTCATCAAAATTCTTTTTATTCTATCTTTATGACATTGCAATACACACCTTACACTACAGACTTCAAACAGTGTGTGAACTGTCCGCAAAGACTCTCCCCTTCGGGATTATGGCCTTAAAAGACTATGTTCATGGGGCTCCGGCCCAGGAGAGACTCTTTAATGGACTGGCCTTCGGGCCTTGTAGACACTAGTGGGACATTTAGGGCATTCCATCCCCCCAAAGAAGTGTATTGTTATCAATGTCATTTCTGTACTTAATGTATATACTGTCTTTTCTACTTTTCTAAAAAAAAAAAAAAAAATTTTTGGGATTGTTTAGTGTTCTGTTTTTCCTGTATGGTAAGGGTTGTTGTTGTCACTGTTGTTGTTTAGGTAGATCGTAAATGCAGATTAGGGTGTGTTTTTTTGTTTTTGTTTTTGTCTTTTCTTACAGGTGCTCCTGGAGGACAGAAGAGAAGACAAGAAGAGGAGGAGGGGCTCATCGGAGTTCCTCGTTCAGTGCTTGTGTAGAAATTAAGTACTGTTTGTGTTCCTAATGTTGTAGTTGCAGGCTGCCCAAGGTCAGTGAGGTCCCCGGGTTTTGTTTTGTTTGGGATGTTATGTAAGAGGCAGATAGGTTTTCCCTAGAGGGTAAGGGGGGATAGACAGGCTGTGGTCCTCAGTGGCCATAGGGACTGCAGTGCTGATCTATCAGGGCTATGCTCTGGACGGTTCTACCAGAGCCACTAGGTGTCCATAGTACGTGGATAGAGTAGAGGCTGATATGTCAGCTATAGGCCTAGAGGCCCTTAGTGTTGCCTACCTGTGCTTGCACATGGTAGGAGGGAGCCTGATCACCCCCCCTCCGCAGGTAGCACATAGGGTGGGATGGCCTAAGGCCGGGTACATAATAACTGGGGACAGTCATTTTCCTGGTCAAGGGCGAGTGTAACCCCTTTGTTACCCGGGGTTACTAGAATCCCAGTAAGACCTAGTGGTAGGCAGGGAAGGCAGCTTGTGAAACTCCAGTTAAATGGGTTTCACACTGTCTCACTCTGTCCTTAGTCACAGCTGAGACTTGAGAGATGACATCATAATAGAACTGTGGCAGCTGCATGAGCCACATTTGGAATCTTCAGCTCAGAGTAAGTTTAGAATCTTGGGAATTCAAAGCCAGTCTTCAGTTTGTCCTTAAGCAAACAAGAAGGACACCAGTAGTGTCTGTTTACCCCCCTCCCTCTGGGGGGTGAGGAAAAGTTCTTTGTGGGTTCAAGGGGCAATCCCCTTCTCCCACCTTGGGAAGAATGCTGCCTGTTTTAATTTAAGTTCAGTCTGTTCTTGTATAACAGCAAAGGTTACATTTCTTCGCCTGTGGGGCACCTGTAACAAATGGGTGAGTGTTTGGCTCCATTGGAAGGGGCAAACAACTTCTTTTCTTCAGTTGGATTTCAAGTATTAGGGACTGCTATTTGGGAGGACTATGTCAACTAGGACAAACAAATAGAGCAGTCATCTGTATATGACCCTTTGATCTAGTGTGCCCTCCTGCCCTTCAAAGACATCACAGAAGTTTTACAACTCTGCAGTTTTCTCACCTAGTTGCAACATAGTTTTTCAGCACCAGTTGAAACTAACTGCCCTTCCTGAGGATGTCATTAAATGGATATTTTAGCTCCTGGCCTCAAGCGACACAGATCCTAAACAAGGCTATAAAATATGAGTTCTTGGAAGTTAATCACATTACAGAGATCTGCTGTTTAACATATCCTGTCCTTTGAACTGAAACCTGGGGGGGGGGGGTCATCCCAGGAGCACAGGACATCTCATGAGAGACACTCAATGACACATTTTTATATTACAAAATCATAGAGCAATCAGAACCAGCTGTCCAAGTGTCACAGTTCATACTTCTTTGAGCAGCCAAAAAAGGACAGACAACCTCCAAGGCCATTCTGGCAAGGGGGTGGAGGTGTGCATTGCAAAACCTTATGTCACAGTAAAGAATAGGGCTCTGGCTCTCATCAAGGCTCATCCCACCAGAGCCATGGCCATATCCTGGGTGAAAAAAGAATAGGCATCTGCCTTAGAACTGTGCAAGGCAGCAACATGGTCCTCTGTCCACATTCACAGATCTGCCAACATGGGCTTTGGTACTACAGATTGGATCTTCAAAATTCCACAGATGTGGACTTTGGTCACAGGGTTTTGCAGTCAGTGGTCAGCAGGTGAACTCCTTTTTCCCCTTCTCTTTCGCAGTTTGCATATGAGATAATATTCTCCTCCACTCGTTTGGATAATGAGTACTGCTTATTAGAACCCATATGTACTGACTACCCATTGACAATCTGGAGTACTACAGAAAGAAGAAATTTCTTCATATGTACCATAATTTCCTTTTCTGTTAGCTCCAACATTGCTAATGAGGCTCTCCCGGGAGCATGGCTCCTGCCAGAGAATATTGCCCGGTATGCCAGAACTGAGATATTCGCTGTGCTGTGAGGAAGTTTTTTTTCTGTAAGTCTGTTTGGACATCCTTCTTTGATTTACCTGCTGATGATTATACACACACACACACACACACACACAAAGGGAAAGGAGTTCTGCATCTAAATATTGGTTACTGGCACTTAGGTTAACAGGTTGCAAGTTTTCTAAACAGTAGGGTGCTTCCTTGTTGCAGGTTAGTGCTTACACTGTTTGCAGTTCCTTTCCAGTGTTACGTTTTTTACTAATTCCTTTGACAAGTCTCTTTCTAGTTGGTTCCGTAGTTTAAAGTAGCTCCACCACAAGAAAGAAGCAGAAGACGAACTTTTTTCCAGCCTCCAACTCTTCAGATGAAGTAGGGAATCATTTACTGTCTCTTCTTTTTAGGAAAAGGTATGAGTATGCAAACACGTTATACGTATTGGTTAATTGCAAGACAAGCAGTATAATCTATATGAATTTACTGTTATATAATAACTGGTGAGCAATTTTTCCTATAGAGTCAGCCAGTTACTATTTCCCATAACAACCAGTCGGTTGTTATGACATTCTCGCGCTCCATCTATCAAAAAAGAGCGCTCCCTTATTGGCTCCGGTTTTGTGTCTGGGCAGGCTAAACATTTCCAAAAATATGGCAGTTCCGTATCTTAGATAGCAAGGAATGGCTATGGAACCGCCACTGTAAGATCCCATTCCTCCCTTTTTCCTAATCTTTTTATATATCTCGTAGACCCTATCTTAAATGTAATTTTTTTTTAATTATCTGGTTGATCCTGCGATTCACCAGATTCAGGCGATGCACACTGTCAGCAGGAACAGGTCTGTAGCTGATTAGTAGAGGTAAGTGCGATTGTAATCGCGATCACGATTTCAGCTGCAAGTTTAAAAAAAAAAATTGGGAGCAGTGTGTGCTGTGGGACAAGAGGGAAAAGGACTGGGGATGGCTGCACAGCTCAGGATTCTGGAGTGAGAGGCTGGGAACATGGGGAGCTGCGTAAGCTGCTGCTACATTTGGCGACCCTAGATGCCACAGTAGGATTTCTAGTATCGAGAGACAAAGTGTGTGTGTGTGTGTGTGTGTGTGTGTGTGTGTGTGTGTGTATATAAAGAAAGAGAGACTGTGTGTCTGTGGAGAAAGACAGACTGTCTGTGTGACTTTGATGTGGAGGAGGGGTCACAGCACTTCAGCTGGAAAAAATT
The DNA here is from genome assembly GCA_016271365.2 of Neoceratodus forsteri. Taxonomy (NCBI): domain Eukaryota; kingdom Metazoa; phylum Chordata; order Ceratodontiformes; family Ceratodontidae; genus Neoceratodus; species Neoceratodus forsteri. The sequence continues at coordinate 688,548,367 of CM028134.1, forward strand.
GCTTGCCAGTGTATTATATAAAATAAAAGATGAGGACATGTGCATGTGAGAATTTAATGTACACCCTCAGAGTGGGATGCTTTGAGAAGCACCTCGGGCTTCGCCCTCGGGGTTTATGTAGCATCCCACACCTCGGATGTGCATTAAATTCTCACATCACACACTTCCCCATCCGTTATTCTATATGTAATTAGGTGCACTGTGAGGACAAAAGTGACTGGAGAGTGGCTGCTGTCCAGAATGTTTATGTACTCAGGATTATATGCTAGTTGCAGCCTTGGGCTGTGCCATTTCCCCTAGTAGGGGTTCACATTACCCATACGTACTGACTACCCATTGCCAATGTTGGTGCTAAAAGAAATGGAAATTACAGGAAGTTCAAAGAAATTTCTTCTGCTGCTGGCTTCTTGCCGGCCACTTTTCACACCTTTTTCATCTGGAGTGCCTGTTAGGTGCGAGCCTGTGACCAGACCCACTGGGAGCACTCACACTCATGACATCATGCACATCTGTGTGATGTCACTTCTGCTTAGATGCCTGTGTCCATGCGACTCCTTCCTTAGGCACGTCTTTTCCCCTGCAGCAGTGGGTGCTGAGGCTGTTCCTCGGCTGGCAGGATCTCCATCTTTTTCTGTGGGGCAGCTCCTCTTCTTTGGTCCCTCTGGCATTTTCTCATGGTGGTTTGGGCTCTCTTCTGGAGGCTCTGGATTGTTTGACCGCTGTTCTCATTGAGACAGGCTCATCACCCCAGTGAGTGTGGTTACCTTGTTTTGGGTTGTTTGGGGTACTCCACAGCTGGGGGAGGGGGTGTAACAGGGCTAGAGCCTTTCTCTACACAGCAGTCGGAGGAGAGGAACATTTTGTTTTCCACTATCAGCTCCTCAGTGTGCTTTGTTTTTTCTCAGTGTTGGCACAGACTATTTTTAAACAAAAAGGAAAAAAGATGGCACCATGGCTTATCAGAGACCTGTAATTTTTAAATGGTATAAGACCAGGAGGAGGATGATGAGACCCTCTCCACTAGGGTCTCACTGTATGAACTCTGTAACACAATCTAACATGTCTGTTTTGATTCCCCCCTAGCCAGAACCGCAAGCTGGGGGTGGGGTGCACCGAGGGTACTGACTGGCAGTGGCAGGATCAAGTTGTGCAAATCCCTTTTGCTGCTCTTAAATGAGCTGCTAGGATCTGATGTTATGCAGGACATCCCTGTTGTCACACCCGGACCCAAACAAGGCCTCTCGGGTTAGGATTGATCCATACAGGCACATCCAGGTGCACCAGAGCAGAATGATGATGCTTACCAAGATCTGCAAGCAACCCCAACTTTGACACCGTTGATGGTCAAGAGGAAGATTCCGGGGCTAAGGGGAAAATGCTGACCCAGCTTCACCCCTGACAAAGGTACCTCTGCTGCTGCAAGCTGCCCGGCGGGTCCCCTCTGTCCGCTGGCTGCCTCCTCGGTGTACTGCCCGCTGACCACCAGACTGAAGCTTCACCCCTGAGTGCCTCTGCTGCTGCATGCAGCCCAGTGGGTCCCCTCTGTCCGCCAGCTGCCTCCTTGCTGTACTGCCTGCTGACCACCAGACCGAAGGTACATTGCTGAAACTTCTGGCATCTCCTTACCGACTGGCCAGAACCATCGGCTCTGCCTGCCGATTGGCTGCTCCACTTTTCTAAATTCTTTGCTACTTCTATTCCTTTTGGACTTTAAGCTAATTTTATGTACTGATTCTGGTACTGGTTAAGTTTCTTCAAATTGTCCAGTGAATGCTAACTGAAATGTGAATCTAAGCCTGTTTACAGCAATTTTGCACTCAAGGGTTGTTTGCAGTGCACGATCCTTTAGAGTGCAGGTTTTCAGGTTTTTTTTTTTTTTACTTTGTTTTTTCCTCCTATCTCCTCTTGGTGCCCACTCCTTCCGTCCACTCATTTCCACTACCCCACCTTCTTGGGATCTGCCCGTAGAGTGCCTCCTTCTCTTACCTCCTGCACAGCAGGGTCTGTCCCTTCTCTGTGGTCTTGGATGGAACCAGAGCAGCTTTTATCTAGGGCTGCCGAGAGGTGTTTTTCCTTTTTTTCTCCCCTATAGTCCCCTACCCTCTGAGGTGTCCGGTGCTTGGGACGTACATCTCAAGAGGTGACATGCCGATGCATGCCTTACCTCATGCGTCCAATGTCTCCCTTCCCCAACTCCTCGGAACAGAGCAGCCTTCATCCCTTGCTACTGTCAGTGCTTCTACTGGCTTGAAGGGATGCAGAACGCTAGTGCGTTCTTGGTCTCCTACCCCTGAGGGAGGAGAGCATCCGCTGGGATGCTCGATCCTCCCTCTCCCCTGCCGACCCCCGGCCACCCCCCAGGTCACCGGCGTAGCGTGAGGTGTGGCGTCCAGAGCCTCAACCCTCTGTGCCACCGAGCCGGCCAGGTTTTTTGGTTTTAAAGTATTACAGCTCCTTTCTTTTAAGGTCCCATGGTATTTTACCCTGGATCAGAAACTAAGCTTAAAGTGAGACAGCTTTTTGTGAACACTTCTCTGTGTAGACCAGGTTTCATTTGTGTCACAGTTGTAAGCTATGCCCTGCAAATAATCCCATTATTGTTCACTTTCCTTCCTGCTAGAATTTTTGGCCCCCCCCAGCCTTTATTAAATACTCTCCCTCACCCAGCGTCACTGCCCCTAGGCAATCTTCATCCTCCCCTCTCACTAATATTGCATCTCCCCCCTTAAAGATACAGAATGCAGTTATAGGGCCTAACACTTGTTGGTGTTAATCTTAACTCTTTAAGTCTTATTTACTGTGTTGCATCCCCTGCCCCTGAACTAAGTTTCTCATCATAGTATTTGGGTGGTACTTCCGCAGTATGTGTTAGTCTTCTGATCAACACAGTGTAAGGTTATTCGTAATAGGGCATGGCCTCCCTGTCTTGGACCCCAGATAACAAGGCTCTATATCTTTATCCCTCAGGACTCTACCCGCCCCTACTACCCCAGAAATGAAGCAATTTCCTCTATCTAGTTGCTGCTCCCTAGGGCTGATCCTACTCTTAATTAGCCCTAGAATTAATTATATCTTAGCTGACGAATCTGAAACCTTGAATTGTCCTGTACAGCCACCATGGTGTGATGGAACCCTTTCTGTGAAACTCATGGGCACATCTTCATTTACGCCAAGCCATGAACTTTGGAATCCTATGCTTTTTATGGTTAGGGTGCTCATCTATGCAACAGTGGGTTCTCTTGGCAGTCGCCCTTGTGACCCCCCCCCCCCCAACTTTCATGAACATCGCTGCAAATAGGAGCGGATTAGGTACCATAGACTGATTATAGGAGCAATTAAACTCTTACTAATCTTACTTTTATGTTCTGGCAATGTTGAGCTGAACCCTGGCCCACTTGCCGGGCTATCTTCTCCTGCAGACTTAGTCTGTATTAAAGGTGTAAGGTTTTTGCATGTAAATGCCAGTAGCCTCCTTAAGAAGTTTGAATCTATACAGACCTGGATGTGTCATACCAGACCAGATGTTCTAGTGGTCTCTGAATCTTGGCTCAAACCTGGCACCTTAGGCCCCGTCCACTGCGCTCCAGACCCGTGGCGGACAGAAACGGGTACAGCGGAGGCGGTACAGTGTGTCACACTGCAGCAGTGGCTGGAATGAGACGATTACACGCATCACAGCTCGGGAGACTGGGCGACGTTACCAGCGGTGCCCAGTCCTGAATGCAGCTTCGCTGCTGGCCCACGGGCTCTGCAGGGGACCGTTACCACCAGTCCACACTACCGCCGGTAACGTTACTGAGGCGGGACCGGTTTCATAACTGTTGTTGAAACCACCTCATATGTGGTTTCAACAATGGTTACGAAAACACCTTCTGTAATGTTACAGGTGTAAACGCAAACCGTTGTGGTAATGGTTTGGGCACTCTGTAACATTACAGAGGTGTAGTTTGGACAGGGCCTTAGACTCAGAGGTTAACATCCCATCTTAAAACATTTTCAGAACTGATAGGCAGACCAGGGGAGGAGGAGTAGCCATATACATGCATGACAAACTTGTTACCTCTGTCTTGGATTCCACCTCAATTCCCAAGGAATTTGACAGTTTGACGCTCAAGGTTGAGCTCTCTTCCTCTGTTGCATTCTACGTCATAGGCTGCTATAGCCCCCTCGGCGGGACTACAATTACTAAAACATTTAAGCAGCACCTTGGCTGGACTGTCCTCAAAGGTCATTATTATGGGTGACCTTAACCTCAATTGGTTTTCCAGCACCTCAAAGCCTCTCAAAGGCATCTGTGATTCCTTTGGATTATCCCAACTTATCTCTGAAGCAGTGCACCCAAACAAAAAAATAAAACGAGCAGCAGCACCCTATTAGACCTTATTTTAGTAAATAGAGCTCACCTATTTACTCATACTAGTGTCTTCTTCACTGACACCAGTGATCACTGTTACATTGCCTGTGTGTGAGCCATAACAAAACCAGTCGCCACCTCAAAATATACCTTCAAGAGGAATCACTGAAATCCGGACCTCCGTTCATTTCTTTTCAATCTGCAGAACTCATTTAAGTGGCAGCACTTCTACTTAGTCAAAACAGTGTATGCTGCATATATGATCTTTCAGGAAATTGTCCTCAGAGGGGTAATTGATAAGTATGCACCCCTGGTTAAAAGCTGGACAAAGAAAAAGTCCTATACTTGGTTTACAGCACTGTTAAAGGCTGCACTGCTTTATAGAGATCCACTATGGAAAAAAGCTTGGAGAACCAAAACTTCAGCAGACGGGACAGCATTTAGGACAGTTAGGAACCACTGTATGAAGATGGTCCGAGAGGTTAACAAATTATTTCCACACAGAACTGGACTGTTCCCTCAGATGCTCTGCCAAATTCTGGAAAACACTCAAGGATATAGAAGGTCATGCATCTTATAACTGTCTGCCTAGTAAAATTACTTCTGGTTCCACCACAGTGCCCAATAAACATATAATCCTTGACCTCAATAACCACTTCGCCACTGCAGGCCTTATATTCAGTACTTCCCCTGCCAGTAACCTCCGCTCTCAACTTGGTCTACAGGATCCAGCAAAACTGGACACTAACATCTCAGTGAATGCCACAGCCTTCGCCTTTCAGCCTGTATCTCTGAAAGAAGTGGATGATTTAATTTTACAGCTGGACTGTAGGAAGAGTGCAGGCGCAGACTTAATTGATCCATACTTCCTAAAACTTAGTCATCACATCCTGATTGCGCCAATTACACACCTCTTCAACCTATCACTTATGCAAGGTGATATCCCACGTATTTGGAAAACTGCTCATGTGATCCCTCTCTACAAATCTGGTGATCCAGGTGATCTGAAGAACTATAGACCCATTTTCCTACTCCTTATACTTTCTAAAATGTTGGAGAAAATAGTAAGTACGCAGTTTAGGACATTCCTGGACTCCTCTAATCTGCTTAATCCTCTGCAATCAGGATTTAGGCCACATCATAGTACAGTTTCAGCCCTTGCAAAAGTGACTAATGACTGGAGGGGTGCCCTTGATTTAAAAAAAAAAAAAAAAAAAAACTTTGTGTGTGCAGTATTCCTGGACTTATGCAAGGCATTTGACACTGTCGATCACGACCTGCTTTTACATACTCTCGTACGATTGGCCTCGACCCCCCCTTCCATGAGATGGTTCTCAAACTACCTCATAGGTCATCTTCAGCAGGTAAAAGCAGAAGCGGAATTCTCACTGCTGAAACCCTTGCTCAGGGGTGTCCCACAAGGCTCCATATTGGGACCACTGCTCTTCGCACTCTACATTAATAGTATCGATTTGGGATTAAAATCCACAAATATTCATCTTTTCACAGATGATACAGTCCTTTACATTAGCAGACCTACCCACAAAGCAGCCTGCTCTGACTTACAGCAGGAGTTCAAGCAGCTCCAATTAAATCTACTGAACAGGAAGCTTCTTTTGAATGCTAAAAAAACTAAGGCAATGCTTCTCTCTCTCCCCTGATCTATACCCCTAATCCTGCTACCTTAGGATTCGTACTGAAGTTTACTACTCTCCTAGGTGAATCATTAGACTTCGTACCCAATTTCAAGTATCTGGGGGTCTGGATTGACCATAATCTCTCCTTGCTTCCTCACATCGAGGAAATAATAAAAAAAGCTTAAGCAGAGACTTGGCCTATTTTATAGGATCAAACACCTGCTGACTCAGGATGCTAAAAAAAAAAAAAGGCTGATCCAATCCACCTTCCTATTGATTCTGGACTATGTTGACTTCCTTTATGGCCAAGCTCCTGCATCTGCATTAGCCAAACTTGATGTGCTGTACCATAGAGCCATAAGATTCATCTCTGGTGTGCCATATTCTATGCATCACTGCTCTCTCTACACCTCAGTTGGCTGGTCATCTCTCACTTTCGGAAGGCAAAGAAATACTGCCTTCTGGATTTATAAAGTAATCACAAAGAAGTTGCCTATGTACATAGCTGACTGTCTACACTTATGTACAATAAGCAAGTATGCATTAAGAAGCTCTACTTATATCACCTTATCCATACCCAAGGTCAAATCAAGATTTGGTAGATCCTCTAAGTTTCTTTGAATAAATTGCAAAAAACTCTTAAGATGGCCCACCCTATCTCCCTTGCCTCATTCAAGACACTTTATTCACGATCTATCAAGGAAGCATGTAACTGCTTCCCCTGATTGTGGCCTGGTATTACCTGTCTGCAGTTGCCTCCCTCAGTGCACTTGACACCATTCTCGCTAAATAAAGTTGGTGCCTCCTATCACTTTGTATCTCCTCCTTCCTCCTGTCTCCTCTGCATCTTGCTCTTTCCTCCTCCCTCCTAACATTCATAATGTCCCCACTTCCTCTTCCCTCCCCATATGTGAGGTGCTGCATGGGTATCCTAGTATTTAATTGTATGTTGCCTCAAAGATACTCTTATAGTACTGTTTGCAGGCATTTGTATGTATTGTAAACTACAAGTTACTTGTACATATTGTTTTTATGGACTTTTTGCCTTCTCAGACTATTGTTCTCCATATTTCTCTATTGTATAAGTCTCACATCATTATGTATTCATCCTGTGTACCCATATTCTGTATTATGTATAGTGTTTTCATATTGTACCTTATACTTATCTTAACTTCCCAGGTCCACCTTGAAAATTAGTTCACTCAATGGTGTTTCACCTGGTATAATAAAGATTGATTGATTGATTGATTGATTGATTGATTTGAGGAGGAGGAGAAGTATGGGGAGTGGTCAGAAGATTCCAGTTCTGCCCCTGTTTGATACCAAGTCTCTGTCCTGTCTTATAACAGAGTCTTGTTAGATGTTACAGCTAAAAGAGGTACAAGCCATGGAGTCCTTGGACATGTATCCAATTCTGTCCGCCGCCTCCTCTGCACCGAAGTGCTTTCCAAACTTTGTGCACTTCAGCCAGATCATTGAGCAGGAATGGGGCCAGCACAGATAAGCATAAGCATGTCCCTAGACTAAGGGTGCAGTTTTATCCTTTTTTTGGAAGAGAGCTCCCAGAAGTGGAAGGCACCCCCCGGCAGATAAGGCTGTACATAATTCTGTTAAACACACAACTATCCCTATTGAGGGTTCTTTGGCTCTAACCGACACACCCACGATAAGAGGGTGGATGCCTCGTGCAAAAGAGTCTTTGTTTCAAATGGGATAAATCTTTACACCACATATGCATCCTTTAATGTTTTCAGAGCTGTAAACTCATGGGTTATGGCCCTAGGTAGTTTTGTTCTATCAGATTCTGAAGGGGTGAACATCTTGCAGCTGGTGTCTATGGCAATACTTTTCTTGGGGGTGCCATAGTGGATAATCTAAGAATGTCAGCATGCTCCGCTTATCACATTGTGGCAGCTATATGGGGTGTTTGACTCAGGCATCGGGTAGTAGATCAGGTCTCAAAGGTGAGGCTGTTTAATGTGGCCTTTGAAGGTAGATTACTATTTGTTTCAGGTCTGGACGCCATCCTGAAGGACGTCCAGGATAAGAAGGGACAACTCCTGGTGTCAAAACAGCAGCAGAGAGTGAACTCAAGCTCAAGAGGCCGAGGAGGTGCTCAGAAGCATCAGCCCCGAGGTGGTTTTGTCCCTTTTGGAATCTCGGAAGTCAGAGATCCAGAGGAGCATATTCTGGTTTCAAGAGCAATAGTTCACAGAGGAGCAGATGTAACAGTGCTACAGGACAACAAGGAAGTGCCTCCCAAGGAAGATACATGGATCCATCTCGGCCCCCCTTCCCTTGGTGGAAGGCTACAGCAGTTTTACCAGAGATGGGCCCAAATCATGTCAGATGCATGGGTACTGGAAATCGTGGAGCTAGGACACCCTATAGAGTTTGCGTTAGTACCCACAAGAGGCTGTTTCCTGCCATCCCCTGTGCTCTACAACCCAGTTAAGAGACAGGCGGTCACTCAGACCCTGGATCACTTGGTGCAGATTGGGGCAGCTGTCACGGCACCCCACCCCCAGCAAAGAGGTTCTGTGGTTGTACTCGATTTACTTTGTGGTCCCAAAGAAGTCAGGGGACTTTTGGCCAATTGTGGATCTGAATCACCTAAATAAGTTTGTTCGCCACATGACTTTCAAGGTGGAGTCCTTGTGGTCGATGATCTGGGCCGTCCAACTGGGGGATTATCTGGCTTCCATAGATCTGAAAGATGCCTATCTCCACATCCCCATACATTAGTCGCACCAGAGGTTTCTGAAGTTTGTGATTATGGGATGGCATTTTCAGTACTGGGTGCTTCCCTTTGGGCTGGCGACAGCTCCATGGGTATTTTTGAACTTGGTATAAAGGAACAGAAGAAGGCCGAAGCCCATTGAGACTGTCCCCCACTACTTTCAGAATCTGTTAAATTCACTGATAAGATATTCCATAGTTTTGGAGCTCTGATTGTAAAGAAATTTCCCCTTTTGTTAGTCTTAAAGGTTTTGACCTGGGGGGCACTAATGAGCAGCTAGCTGATCGGATGTGAATCTCCGCGCTGCTCCCTCTACACAGCTTTAAAAGTAAAAATCAAAGTTAAAAAGTGCCCGAGAGTACAGAAAACTTATACCCTGTGGTGTATGAACATAGGATGGATGACTATCTGACTTCGGGAACCTCGAAAAGCCAGAGGACTGCGGCAAAAAATGCAAAGAAAGGGGGAGATGGTGGCCTGGTATCACTGTCGGTGGCGGAGGTTGCTGCTTTGGGGAGAGAAGTCACAGGGCAGGTCATCGCAGTGTTGCAGCCCCGTTTAATAAAACTTGAGGGGAAGTTGGACTTAAAACTCCAGAAAATCCAGGAACAACAGGTGGTGCAAGCGGGTAGAATTTCGGAGATGGAGGAGAGAATCTCACATGTGGAGGATGAACTACTGGCGACTCCTGGGTAGGTTGTGGCCCTCCAAAAGGAGCTGAACGACTTAAAAGAAACCTTTGATTACCAAGAAAATTATCATAGGCGATTAAATCTGAGGCTGAGAGGTTTGCCAGAGGGTATGGAGAGGGAGGGTGCGCTGGATGTTTGTGTGCAAGTGTTGCCTGGCTTGCTGGGACTCCAGCCAGCGAAAGGGAAGTTTAAGCTCAAGAGGGCTCATAGGGCTGTGATGCCCAAGCCAACAAAAGAACAGCCACCAAGGCAAATAATATTTAGGTTCCACCACTTTCAAGACAGAGAGCTAGTGCTGAAGACTTTTAGAGAAAAGGGGAAGGTGGAGTATGAGGGCCACCGTCTATATATGTCACAGGATTATTCGGCCCGGTTGCTGAAGAGAAGGAAATTGTTTAATAATTCCATGCAGCAACTACAAGACCTGAAGATCGAGAACTTCCTGGTGTACCCGGCCACTTTAAAAATAAAGCACGAAGGGGCCATGTACTCCTTTTGGGAGGTGGAAAAAGCAGAGGAATTCGTGAAGAATCTGAGGCAAAAGTTGCGCTGAGGAATGGCCCAGGAACTGAGCAAAGGAGTTGGGAACTCTGTCTAGATATTTAAGCAAAGGAGGAGAGACTGTATTTGCAGCTACCGTTCATTTGTGTTTTGATCTGCAGTATCGATGTTCAAGTTTGTGCTGGAGGAGAAAGAGTGATTACTGGCAAAGTTTATTTTGCAACCACTGTCTGTGGAAATTGACTGGGACACTGTAAATTGATAAGACTGGTGGACTGTCCTGATGGTGATGGAGAGAACTGAAGGGGGCATATGTGAAGGCTGTTTGAAGTGCCATTGTGGGACGGGAGCCAACATTACACGACAGAAATACCTGGATGTGAAGAGGAAGGCCCGAGATGCTCAAGAAGAGAGAGACTGGCTGGAAAAGCATATGGGTACAGATAGGAGGGCGGGGAGAGGGGCTTGGCGCTTTGGTTTTTAAACGTGGCCTAATCTCCCTGCTTGTCCTTTCTGATAACCCAACCATTTCCTTTTGGAGTACCCACGTGGTGCAGGCAAAGGGGGGAGACCAATGTAGGCAGCGGGATAAAGGAAGGGGAAGGGCTTCAAACTGGAAAAGAAGGTGGGCTGCATGGAGGACAGTAGTGGGGGGAAATGGTGACGAGAGCGGGGAAAGGAAACACTGGAGGTAACTGCAAGGAAGGGGGATAGTTAAAAGGGTAAAGTTACAGGGCAAGGGAAACAAGTTAAACTGGCTGTGGAGGGAGAGCGGGGGAGCATCTCTTTCAATATCTGGGGATGAGGCAGACACTCGAGTCTGGGAGACTGACAGTGTCTAAGGGAAGGGGAGATAAACAAGGGAAGGGGAGAGGGAAGGAAGGGGTATGTTTGGAGGGGAGTTATCCCAAAGAGAGGAAGGAGTGGCGGGAGTGTGGGAAGGGAAAGTTGGAACATGAGAGACGGGGAGTTGTGTAAGGAAGAGGGAGGAGTGAATCGGATTAGGGATAGAGGGGAAGGAGCAAGTAGTGAAAAGGTTAAGGGGAGGAGGTATGGTAGGGACTGGGGGGAGGTAGTGGACAAGGGAAGAAAGGGAGGGAGGGAGGTAGGGGGAAACATGTACAAAATTATAGATTTAAAATGTTGTTGAGAATGTTTGTTTTGATACTGTTGTTTTTTTGTATGAACAAAGTGCAACCAAGTATACGAGATTATCATGCTATTAGTGGTAAAAGTGAAGGTGAAAGGGAAAGAAATAGCATATATCAATGTCTGTTAGCAAAAGTATTAGTGTGATTACTTGGAATGTTCGAGGTATTATAAATCCAGTAAAGAGGTCTGTGCTGTTGACAGCCCTCAAAAGAGGGGGAGCCCAAATAGCTCTATTACAAGAAACGCACCTAACAGAGGCAGAGCACGCCAAACTGTCCCGAGGATGGGTGGGGAAGTGTTATGCAGCATCTGCCTCGGTACGTAAAAGAGGAGTAGCCATATTGATACATACAGGCCTGAACTTGGATTGTGCAGAGGGTACTTAGGGACACCAAGGAGGGAGAGTTATTTTATTCGGGATCCCTGGATGGGGAGCAGATCACCTTAGGATGGGTGTAGGCCGGTGGTTATGTGTGATTACAATTTTATGCCTCTTTGCTGGATTTACTGGTTCAGAGACAATTCCGGGGTTAATAATGGGGGGACTGAATTGGGCAATGTGCAGAAAATGGACCACTCTGAAGGAAAAGGAGAATGTCAGGGGTGATGTAACAATGGCAAGAGGGAATGGCAGAACTAGATTTGGTAGACGTATGGCGAATGGCAAACCCGGGAGTGAGGGAGTATACTTTCTACTCAAACCCCCACAAAACATGGACACGGATAGATTACATTTACGCCACGAGGGAATGGTATGCTTGGGTATGGGAGACACGACACAGCCCTATACATATTTCCGACCACGTAATGGTGGTAATGAAAGTACAAGGAGGGAGGGAGAAACAGGGATCCCCCCCCTCATGGAGATTGCCCACATATATGGCTCAGAATGAGGAATTTAGGAAGCACCTGGAGGACAGCTGGGATTTGTTTATGGCAACAAATGATAAAGAGGGGGTCTCGAAAAATATACTCTGGGAAACGGGCAAGGTGTTTATGAGGGGAGCAATTATTGAATATGTATCTCTGATAAAGAGGAAACGGAGAGCACAAAGAAGTGAGATGGAAAATAAATTAAAAGAGTTAGAAATGAGGGTGGCTCGTGGAGAAAAGGGGGAGACCGTCTGAACGCTGGACATGGTGAGGGAGGTGTTGAATGCACACTTGAGATCAGAAGCAGGAACAGTTGGCTTATTTAACAAGAGATATATATTTGAATGGGGAAATAAACCAGGGCCAATGGTGGTTAATCTTATGAAGGGAGGTAAGAGGATGAATAGAATTTTGGGGGTGAGAGATGATCAGGGTACCCAGCAGAGCGAGGATAAGGAAATGCAGAAGGCCTTCCGGGCCTTCTTTCAGCGATTATATCAGGCAGGTGATATAGGAACGAAAGAAAATATGTTAGAATTCCTAGGGAAGATAAAAGTTCCGAAAGCCACGCAGACACAGAGGAAAAAGTTAGGGAAACCAATAACAGAGGGGGAGGTGATGCAAGCTATCCAAACATTGCAGAAGGGGAAAGCTAGTGGACTGGATGGGTATCCGGTGGAGTATTATAAACTGATGGGGGCCTGAACTGCGAGGGTGCCTTGTAAAGTGTTCCAACAAAAATGAAGAGACGGAAGAGATTAGCTTGCGAGATACGTGTTATGATGCTGTCATATGCCTCATACCAAAGGAGGGAAGGGATCCGCAATTATGTGCCTCGTATCGGCCGATATCGCTGTTAAATTGTGATTTGAAGATATTAGCTAAAGTTCTGGCCTGTAGACTGGAGGAGGCGCTTCCGGGGATGGTACACCCGGACCAAATGGGGTTTATTAAAGGAAGACAGTCATATTATAATATGAGACGGCTGCTTAATATACTTTGGAGAGCGAACAGGAGAAAGGAAGATATAGGGATCCTTTCAATGGATGCGGAAAAAGCGTTTGACAGGGTGGAATGGAACTACCTGTTTGAAATTGTGGGGAGGTTTGGTCTGGGTGAACCATTCCTGGGATGGGTAAAGGCGATGTATAGATGGCCCTGGGCACAGGTGGTAGTAAATGGAAGTAGGTCAGAGAGGTTTAATTTGGAGAGGCATGAGGCAGGGCTGCCCGCTCTCCTCCTTATTATTTGCGCTTGCGATAGAACCTCTGGCTGTAGCAATCAGAGACTGCGGGAGCATACGGGGGTGGGGGGAAAGGGAGGTCACAACATAAATTGGCACTATACGTGGATGATATGCTGTTGTTTGTGAAGGATCTTATGTGATTGGTTCCTCCACTTCTGTCACTGGTAGAGGAGTTCGGGATATTCTCGGGTTACAAAATTAATTTGGGAAAGTCGGAAGTAATGTAGTTTAAGGGGGCTGGAGAAGAGCTAAGACAATGGGGACTCAAGGTGGTAGGGACGAGTCTGACATATTTAGGGGTCCAGGTAGGCAGATCCTTGGGGTCCCTATATAACTTAAACTACACCCAATTGATAAAAACTATCGAGGCAGATCTAAGAAGGTGGATGCAGCTACCTGTGTCATGGCTGGGCAGAATTAATATAATAAAAATGAACATGCTGACGTGCTCCCACACGTCTTGTTTTTATTTCAGTCTCTGCCGATCAGGCCACCAGCCTGTTTTTGGAAGGCACTGAGATCCCCCCTGTCCCGGTTTATTTGGGCTGGCAAGCCACCCAGAGTGAAATGGAGGGTTCTCCTTAAAGAAAAAAGGAATGGAGGGGCAGGTCTGCCGGATTTAAAAAAATATTACTGGGCCGCTCAGTGTCAACCATTGATTTCCCTTATGAGAAATGCATACCCTCCATTATGGGTTGAGATAGAGAGACCAGAGTCCTCCAGAGGAGATATCAGGGTTCTAATATATATGGACATAGAGGGGATGCATTACTTGTACTGTACTAATCCTTGGACTAGGCTGGTGGTCTCCTCTTGGCAAGAGATTAACAGAAAATTGGGGTGTGAGATATCCTTGAGAATGAACTCCCCGATTAAAGCCTGCTTGGACTTCCAACCCATTAGATGGGATGGGGGATTCCTCCAGTGGGATCTAAAAGGCCTGTCTACATTAGTACAGCTGTATGCAGGGGAGGATCTTAAGTCTTTTTAACAGCTTTCACAAGAATTCTCTCTTCCCACCTCTAACTTTTTCAGATATCTACAACTTAGACACTTCCTGAGGGGGAAAAATCTTGGAAGGGAAGGTGCTGGTGGCTTGGGCAATAATCCTTTGGTGGATTTCCTGAGAGCTGAGGCCGGTAGGATGGCGTCTAGGGGTTTTGTCTCTCGGTTGGTTGACCAGTTCCATGGATTGGAGTCTGATTCCCTGGAGCTGGTTAAAGCCAACTGGTCTATGGAGATGGAGAGGGTTATTGATGATCCTACATGGGTTGTAATATGGGGGGCCATCCACTCGACCACTGCCTCTAATAGCTGGCGGGAATTTCGATGGAAGGTTGCCATTGGATATTTTCTTACTCCAACAATTACTAGGCATTTTGGGCACCACTTTTCAGACAGCTGTTGGAGGGAGTGTGGGAAAAAGGGGACACACTTAATGTATTCTGGTCATGCCCCGGTATCAGTATTTTTTGGGAGCAAATTGCGGACCAAGTGGGTATGGTCTTTGGGATGCGTATGCCAGAGGATCCCATATATTGGGTTCTGGGGTGCTACCCGGACCAAATTAAACAGACGTCACAGAGATATCTATATGATATAATGGTGGTCTCAGCTCTCAAGGCAATTACCCAGGTTTGGATGTCTAAGACCAGTCCCACAGTGAATGCTTGGTACAAAAATTGCTTAAATATATTAGATATGGAATATTTAACGGCCAGAGTAAGGCTACAAAAAGATAAATTTAAGACAAGATGGATGCCGTTTTTCAACTTTCAAGCACAGAAAGAACAAACTAATGTATTAAATGGACATCCTGGTCAAATATACTTGTAACTGAAAGCAAATAATAATGTCTTATTGATTCCCCCAGCAATGTGAATAGAGGCCAATAGGTACACCTGTTACTTCCTATGACAGTATGAACGATGCTAATGTAATTCTCTTGGACTAATGCATTTTTAAGATTTCCAATGTTCACCCCTTCTTTTAGCTAAGTAATTCATTATAAGGGTAATATAAGTTTTCTCCCCTCCCCCCCTTTTTTTTTAAATGTCCAACATTGTCTTACCTGTTGCTCATAGAGTTAAGAGAAATGTGATCTGATATGACGGGTATGTGAATAGAAATAAGTTTGATGACCGACAGATTCATATCCAAGTTCTCAGATAGAATAGCTAACCAACTAATGTGAATCTCTCAGACACATTCCAGTGTTATTGGTGGAAAAGATGTATATATGTGCTGTGCTTTTTATTTTCCTTTCTGTACTGTCATATAAGAAATACAATAAAATTATTATTTCAAAAAAAAATGAACATGCTGTCTAGGATTTTGTACTGTCTACAGATGCTACATCTGGGACTGTCTAGGGAGGATGTACACAGGTTGGAGAAGGCCTTCACTACCTTTATTTGGAAAGGGAAGCGCCCGAGGGTTAGTTTGGGGAGGCTAAAGGCAGATAGACAGAAAGGGGGCTTAAACTTCCCGGATTTGGGAAACTATTTTTTGGCCATACAGCAAAGATATGTGGTGGATTGTATACATAAACCCAAGGTTGCCAGCTGGGTTGAACTGGAACAGGGAATGGCCCAGGGTAAAATAATGATGTATCTTCATAGTAAAGGGCTAAGGGTGTATAGGATGGGAAAAGAAGTCAACCCCCTGGTAGTGCAGGTACTACTAGCCTGGAAGGCATTAAGGAGAAAAGGTGGGACACTATTAATGCCTGTGGTGGGTAATCCCTACTTCTTGCCAGGGTTGGAAGACGTAGGCTTTGGGAAATGGGAGCGAAAAGGAATAAGGAGTCTGGGGCACCTATTAGTGGAGGGCGGTTCTGCTCATTACAGGAACTGCAGGAGGTGGTGAGAGAGATAGGTTCAGGTATTTACAAACAAGGACATATATATGGGAAGTCTGGGAAAGGAGAATAAAGGGATATATGAGGTGGACCTGGTGGAGATAATGATCTATGCAGCTCAAAATCAGGAGAAAGGGTTCATAGGCTGGGCGGTGAAGAGAGGAATGGTCATACTTCCTGATAGAATGCTAAGAACTAAAAAATGGTGGTAACGGGACCTCAGTAGGGGCATAATGGATAAAAATTGGAAATTATTGCTCCCAATGCATTCTGGGATTATGGTATGCAATAAATATAAGGAGGCATATTTTAAATTTATCCACAGGGTGTACCACCCACCGGTGATTGTGCATAAGGCGCAGCCTGAAGTATCACCTTTATGCGGAAGGTGTGGTTCAGGACGGGGGCGGGCATATATGCACTGTTTTTGGGAGTGCCCAATACTGCTGAAATATTGGAAGGATGTGGTGTCCAGAGTGGGAAAGATTGCTGGGAGGGAGTTGCCATTGGATCCTTTGGGATGTTTATTTGGGGTGGAAGATGGAGAAGAGGAGGAATGGACATTATTACCTAGATGGATTAGGATACTATATGTTCTGGCCCATCATGGGATCCAGAATACTTGGGTCTCTCAAGTTGCACCGACAGTCCAAGGGTGGTGGAGGATGGTGCTGCAGACATTGGGGTTAGAGAGGCTAACCTACATGATGGGGGGAAGGGAGGAAGGATTTACAAGGCAATGGGCCCCTTTTTTGGTTTCTCTGTCGGAGGAAGAGAGTTGGGTATTATGGGAAGGTTTCATAAGCTGAGATTGGGAAGGAGGAAGAGAGATGGTTTATAGAAAGCAGAAAGAAGGAGTAAAAAAGGGGGGCAGTGGAAATGCTTCAAGTAGAATAAAAGGGAAGATAAAAAGGAATGAAGTAAAGGATGGAGGAAAAATAGGAATGAGAAAAGGATTGGATGTAAAAAGCATGAGTATACTGGTTGCACTTTTACTTTAATTTAATCTAATTTAATTTAAGTAAGCTTAACTGGAATGGAACATAGTTGGTAATGAAGTGAAAAGGTTGATTACTATAATGTATGACATTGGCAGTAGAATGAATAAGTTGTGTATTTGATTGTCTGTTGAAGTTTGTTGAAAAGCAAATAAAAATATTACACAAAAAAAAAAGGTTTTGACCTCAAGTTGTCTGTTATGTAACCTTGGAACAAACTGTCTGTTAGAAAATGATAGCCCACATTGCTTCATGAGGTCAGGTGACTGGAGTAATTTATAGATTAAGAGCAAGTCACCTCTTATTCTCCTATTTTGTAATGAGTGGAGCCCGGTGTTTTTATTATCTTTAGGAATAATCAAGATGTGCCGACCTAGGTACCATTCTGGTGGCTCTTCTCTGGACCTGCTCCAGCCGAGTTATATCACCTTTAAGACAAGGGCTCCAAAAGGGAGACCCATAGTCCAGGTATGGCCTAATGTAGGTCCTATACAGTATAAGGGTATGAAACACTGCTCGGAGTGACTAATGAAGGTTCGTTTGATTTGCCTCAAAAGTCCATTTGCCATATTGGTGGTTTTGGTACAGTGGTCCTCTGGTGAAAGTTTGTTGTTAAGTATGCCCAGATCCTTCTCACATACAGATGTTTTAAGTGGTGAGTTGTTCAGGTAATAGACTTTGTTTGGGTTGTTTTTACCAAAAGGAAGGACGACACACTTGTCCTGGTTAAAGTACATGTTATTATTTTTGGCCCATTGCTCAATTTTCTCCAAATCGTAAACTAATGATGCTAGGTTGTCTTGATTATTAACCCTGCACCCTAGTTTCGTATCATCAGCAAACTTTGACATGTAGTTATTAGGCCTGGTTGTAGATCACTTATGAAAAGGTTAAACAATGTGGGCCCAAGAACTGATCTCTGGGGAACTCCACTTGCCACAGTGCCCCAGTCAGACAGTACATTGTTTATTCTAACCCACTGTGTCCTATCGGCCAGCCAGTCAGAGGTCCACCTTACTAAACCAGGTCGTATTAGTGATGCAGTTGAGTCAGGAGGGACATCATGTTTACTCTGCGTGGATGCTCTCCTCATCCAAGCATTGTCAGCTCAGAGAGTGAGGA
This sequence comes from Neoceratodus forsteri, assembly GCA_016271365.2. Classification (NCBI taxonomy): domain Eukaryota; kingdom Metazoa; phylum Chordata; order Ceratodontiformes; family Ceratodontidae; genus Neoceratodus; species Neoceratodus forsteri. The sequence continues at coordinate 688,566,542 of CM028134.1, forward strand.
GATCAGTATCAAGGACCCTGGAGGTGCTGCAGGCCCATGGTTGGGTAATCAACTGGGAAAAGAGCTCTCTTGTTCTGTCCCAGACCTTGGAGCACTTGGGAATGGTGTTCAGGACAGATGAAAGGAAAGTCTACCTCTTGTCATCCAGGAGGGAGAAGCTGAGGCAAGAGGTTCAGTGACTGAGCAGCCGTCCATCAGTCTCTGCTCACAGACTCCTTCATATTCTGGGGCTGATAACTGCAGCGATAGAATTAGTCCCATGGGCCCACTTGCATATGGGACCTCTTCAGAATGGAATGCTGAAGGTCTGGAATCCAGCCTCGGAAAACTACCAGGCCCTGATTGTGCTTCCTCGGTCCGTCCAGCGATCACTGGACTGGTGAGTAAGTCCCAAGACCCTCAGCAGGGGTCTCCCCTGGAGGACCCATCAGAGCCAATTCTGATGACAGATGCCAGTCTGGTGGGCTGGGGCACAGTCCTGGACTTTGTCCCAGCCCAGAGCAGCTGGGCCACTCAAGAACAGCGACTACAGATAAATGTGTTGAGATGAGGGCAGTACATCTTGATCTTTTCCATTCCTTACTCGAGTGTGGTCCAAGGCAGTGAAGATAAGATTGGACACCACCATAGCGTACATAAACAACCAAGGAGGCACAAGAAGCAAGGATATGCTGGCGGAAGCTACTGAGGTTCTGTTGTGGGCAGAGGAACACCTCCTGTCCCTCTCGGCGGTTCATCTGGCAGGAGAGCTGAACTTCCAGGCCGATTGGCTTAATTGAGAGGCAGTTCACCTGGGTGAATGGACATTGAAACTGGAGGTGTTCGACCTCCTGTGCATAAGGTTCGGTCATCCCCAGATCAACCTGTTCCCATCAAAGGAAAATGCTCCAGTCCTGAAGTTCTTCAGTTAGTACCAGTGTCCTCAGGTGGAGGCGGTGGAAGCCCTGTCTCAAATGTGGGATTTCATCAGGGTGTACATATTCCTTCTGCTTCTGTGTCTTCCCAAGGTGCTTTGCAAGGTAAGGCACTCAAGAGGAAGCTTCTTTCTGGAAGCACCAGAATGGCCAAAAAGACCTTGTTTTTTGGACCTGGTGAATCTAGCCAAGCAGGTACCGTTTTGGCTCCTGCAGCTGGCGGCTTGACTCCTGAGAGGAGGAGATCACTAAGGCAGGGATTTCCGAATGAGTCATGGGTACTCTAATGGCCTCCAGGAAGGTGTCTGCATCCACTGCGTATGACCATGTGGGGAAGTCCTAATCGGCCTGCATCAGAGAATGGGGTATTTGGCCTTCAAAAGCTGTGTTTCTGCAGATCTTAGAGTTTTTACAAGTAGGAGTGGACAAAGGGCTTGCACTGAGCACTCTTGAGAGGTCAGGTGTCTGCAAAGTTCCACGGGGGCATCCCTGGGGACCAGTTGGGAGATTATACATTTTCTAAGAGTGGTTAGCAGAAGTAGGCAATCATTCCAGTCTCTAGTTTCCCCGTGGGACCTTAACCTGGTATTGAATGCTCTTTGTAAAACTTCTTTTGAGCTCTTTCATCAATTCCATTGGATATTTTGTCATACAAGGTGTGTTTCCTAATTGCAGTCTGCTCCACCTGAAGGATGGGTGAACTTCAGGCATTCTCACACAAGGAACCTTACCATAGTATCCATAAGGAGAAGGTGGTTTTGAGGACTGTCCATCCTTTTTTTCCTAAGATTCCCACAGCTTTTCATGTTGATCAGGAAATGTGCTTACCATCCTCCTGTCTGAAACCAGCAAATCCAAAGGAGCATGAGCTACACATGTTGGATTTATGCAGAGCAGTCAGGACATACCTACAGAGGACAACAGAGTTCAGGAAGTCAGAAACTCTGTTCTGTTCGGAGCAGCCAAAAGGGGTCAGAAAGCTTCCAAGGCCACTATGGGTGAGGGTTTGCGTTGCCAAGGCCTATGCGGCACAGAAGAAGAAAGCTCCAGCCCTTATCAAGGCTCTGTCCACCAGGGCTCTGGCTACTTCCTGGGCAGGGCGGGGGAGGCATCCATGTTAGAAGTGTGCAAAGTGGCAATGTGGTCATTCATTCATTTACCACTACAGATTGGATATTCAAAGTTCCACCAATGTGGCATTCAGTCGCAGAGTTTTACAGGCAGTGGTTAGCAGGTAATTTTTATTTGTCACCCATATGGGTTATATATGGGACAGTATTCTCCTACTCAGTTGGAAATGGGTACTGCTTCTTAGGACCCATGTGTATTAACTTCTCCACTGGCGACGTGGAACGATACAGAAAGGAGAAAATCCTTCATACTTACCATAATTTCCTTTTCTGTTAGCTCAAACGTTATCAATGGGGCCTCTCCTGGGAGCCAGTGGTTCCTACTGGAGAATATTGTCTGATATACAATATGTCAGCATTGTATATTTCAATTTCAGCAAGGATGTTAATTGTTACGATCTGTTTTAGACGCATCTGCTAACCAGAAACCTTCTGCAGTTCATTCAGTTCCAGACATCAGTTTAACAGGTGGAGGTTTCTGAACTTTGACATGGTGTCGTTCTTGTTAGTACCTATCCTGGTTTTTGCAGATATGTTTGCTGTTTTTTTTTCCTGTTATTACTGTTTACACAGATTTATGTTGCAGGTGTTCATCAGAGTCCAAGCGGTTAAGGAACCAGTGGCCGGACACCTTCAGAGAAGTACAGGACTTCGCCAGCTGGTTCCCCTGAGTAAGGCAGGGCATCAGGTTATCATTCTTATAATGTCAGGTTATTTGTATAAGCATGGTTAGGGAAAGATCTCATTGTCCTAGGTGTATTGCAGATAATAGACTACATTGGTGTGTACAGGTACTGCTTCGACAAGCAGTGATTGGAGTATCTCAGCCTTTGGAATGTTCTTGTGCCAGAATTCTATGCTGACTGAAGGCTTGGGCTGTGTCACTAACCCAGTGGGGGTGGTCATTACCCATATGTATTAACTTCCCCATTGACAACACTGGAGCTAACAGAAGATGAAATTACAGCAGGTATGAAGGAATTTCTGCTTTACTACTGATAAGTCCCTTGGCAATACAGCCCAGCATCCAATTTGCCTTGGTGACAGCTTTCCTGTAGTGTGCTGAGAGTTTCAGTTCACTCATGATGATTATAGTCAGGTCCTTCTCTTCCTCAGAGCTGGTTACCTGAACACCACTCAACCAGTATTTGGTCTCTGGGTTTTTCATGCCCAAGTGCATAACTTTACAATTTTTAGCATTGAACTCTAGTAGCCAAATGCCTGACCACTTTTCTAGCCTAGCCATGTCTTCCCTGAGTTCCTGTCTCTGTTCTTCCATTTCCACCCTCCTACAGTGCTTTATGTTGCCCACGAACAGGCAGATCCATGATGTCACTTATGAATATGTTAAACAACACTGGACTGGGCACAGAGTCCTGTGGTGCCCCGCTGGTTACAGGCCTATCTTCTGAGAATTCCACCCTGATCACCACCTTTTGGCTTCTGTCCAGCAGCCAACTTTTGACCCATAGAACAAGCTTATGCCCCATCACCAGGTCTTCCAGTTTCCTCATCAGTCTCCTGTGAAGTACAAAGTCGAAGGCCTTTCTGAAGTCCAGATACAGGACATCAACCGCTCAGCCCTTGTCCACTGTCCTGGTGTCCCAGTCAAAGAAATCTGTTAGGTAAGTCTGGCAGAACCTCCCTGACACAAACCTATGCTCTCTTATGTTCTGGAGCCCTTTATACTTCAGGAAACTCACCAATAGCTTTTCAGGATGGTCTCCATAGCTTGCCCACTACTGAGGTTAGGCTGAGTGGCCTTCGGATACGAAGCTGCCTGACCGTCGAAAGCTTTAAATCAGAGTTAAAAACATATTTATTCCAAAAGGCCTATGGGGAGTAGTTATTGCAATGACATGAAATTGGAACTGTATTTTATTGTTGTTTGTTATGTTACATGTATGTTTTATGTATTTAACTACTGTACAGCGCTTTGATTTTGAAAAGCGCTCAAAAAATACATTTTTACTTACTTACTTACTTACTGTAGTTCCCTGGTTTGTCCCTCAGTCCACTTTTATGGAGAGGCACCACATGTACAGTTCTCCAATCCCTAGGTACAATCCCAGACTCCAGAGAGGTGTTAAACAGGTCTGCCAGGGGACCTGCCATGGCCTCTGCCAGTTCCCTTAGGGCCTTTGGTTGTGCACCATCTGGCCCTGGGGATTTATCAACCTCCAGGGCCCTTAGGCCCCTTAGTATGCTGTCAGCTTGAATGGTGCAGTCCATAACTTCCCCTGATCCCTTGGTGCACTGGTCCATGCGTTTCTCTGGTGAAGATTGAACAGAAATACTTGTTTAGTATCTCTGCTTTCTCTTCACCTCCACCCCCACCCGCCAAACCTCACTCATTTTTACGGCTGCAGGGCAGAGCTCTGCAGATGTTTTGTTAGGACAGTAGAAATAGGGAGCTCACCAAATGTTTAACAGACTTCTTTTTTATTGGAGTTTTATAGCAATCCCTCCGCTCAGCAGTCTTTACTGCATTACTTTTTCCCTCTTAGAATTGTCAGTGTTTCCCAGTTAGGAATGAAATTCAGATTTCTCAGATCAACACAGAATGAAGTGTTGGTTTTACTGCAGGAAATCAAGGCTGCCATCTGTAACTATGCTATTCTGCAGTGGCTGGGATTTTTTGTTTCACTCTGACAGTGTTTTTAAGTTTTAATGGCAAATAATGGTCACAATAACAGTACATGTATTTCAACCTTAATTTGTGCATCCTTTTTAAGAGAGTTTTTAAATAAACCAGAGAAAAAAACATTTAAAACATGAGTGTGACAGATTTGCCATTAGTCAAGAAATACAACTAGAGATTAGCAAACATTCCTGAGACTAGTAAATCAAATGCCACAGAATGGAATGCTATGAACCTACACCTCAGATGTTCTAAATCTCACTGAAGCCAAAGAAAGTGTGTGTGTGTGCACGCTAAAGCATATTAGACATATGTAAAACACACAACTCTGTGTTCATTTGTCAATATTGTATGTGAATATGTAGACTCACACTGTTTAAACATGTGCAGTCTGCAATTAGTGTTCTTTAGTCAAACTGCAACTTGAAACAGGATCACCTTGTAAACAGGGCTCTGTTGCCCTAATGATGTCAGTGTACTCAATATGCCTGTGTGAAACTCACATTTTTTACTACTAAATAGCAGTTCACCATATGTGAAATAAAAGCCCAGGGAATCCCCACCAACCAATTAGAAACAAACCTCTGAACCCACATTTCAGGATTTTTTTTTTTGTCTTCACAAAAATGAGTAAAACCTGCTAGAGAGTGCAAGTTCACTCACTGCCCCTTGATTCTATTCTTTTTTGGTAACTGGGTAAGGCCCACTAGGCACAAGTGCCTGTTTTCAGGGGTGACCCGGGAGCACTGTGGTGCTTAAGTGACTTGCTCAGAGTCACACAGTATGCAAGTGGAGGTTGTGGGAATCAAACCCAGGTCTGCTGGATGTACCAAGCTCATTACTCTGACCTCTAGGCTATACTGCCAGCCCCTTGAAAACATGATATCTGTCAGTCCAGTTCCGGCACCAACAGTAGAGAACCCCAGGATGTTTGGGTCACAGAGACAGGAAAGCAGCATCAGCCCATGCTTGTAGAGTGGCTAATTTAGTTCACAAGTGGCTGAAACACTGGATGCATTTTAGCCAGTGGCTAATTGTTAGACCCTACCATTTACTCAGCTGGCATGAAGCAGCACTGGACTATTTGCTGGATGTGTAAGAGGAATACTTTGTACCCCTCCCCACATCATATTCTTTTACACTTTGGAGCTTGTCAACAGCAAGTTCTACAAGTTCTTACTCTTTATCACAGCCCTTTGTGGGAAGAAGGAACCTAGAGAAAACTACAGACATAGATGCATCGGGGATGACTATTTTACACGGTTATGAGACAACTATAGTATATATGGACATACAATGTCTTCTTTTGTCACAGAATTCCTAGTAATGACTCCCGAGTATTAGAGAAAACCACTTTGGAAACAGGAAAACAATACGCTGTTATCAGTTTTTATACCTACAGTGTTGTGCAGAGGCATGACATCAGACTGTACATGGCTGGCAGGTATCTAGGCATCCCTCTGCACTCTGTCCATAGGAAAATACATGTGACCAGCTGTCACTGAACTTGCAACACCTAGCTGGCTCAACTCCTCTATCCTCTATTACTTATTATTCCAGGGAATAAGGAAGGACAAAATAAAACAAAGGGCAGACAAGTAAAGGAAAGGCTTGGCTAAGGAAAATAATGGGTGTCGTGCAATGCATCAGATGCAGCATGGCAGTGTTCAGGAGGACCTTCTGGGCACTGCGGTGCTGCCCTGTCTGCAGGCACCTCTCTGTGTTGAGGGTGAAGGTTGCAGGACTCCGAGCAGAGTTGGCGAGGATCCTGGTTACTTCCCCCCACACACACAGGGACCACCACATCTGCCACCACTCCCTCAAAGGATGCCAGTAGGGAGGGATGGATGGACTATGGTGGGCTCAGGGATGATGACGGAGGTGGGACGCAGGCACATCCCCCTGTCAGTGCCACTTCAAAACTCATACGCCATTTTGGCAGAGTAGGACGATTGCACTGCATCTCCAGAAGTGGACCCTAAGGGGGATGAGCAGGTCACCCATGATAGAGTCCCGAGATCAAAGTTAAGGAGAACACACAGGAGGAGGAAGCAAATTATGTTCGGAGACTCCATCATTGGAGGGATAGAGATGGGAGTGGGCAGCAACAGGGAGAGGAAGGTGGTGTATCTGCCTGGAGGCACAGTTTGGAGGGAGGGCAGGTGGATCATAGAGATCGCTAGGGCAGTAGCAAGGAGGGGGGAGCTGGACGTCATTGTCCACATTGGGACAAATGACATGGCAGGTAAAGAGACAAATGTAGGAAAAGTGCAGGAGGAATTTAGAGAACTGGGGTGCTGTCTTGGGCAAGTAGCACACTCTGTTACCCTCTCAGAGGTGCTACCTGTCCATGGCAAGGGAGAGGGTTGAGACATCTGCACCATGAAATTCAACATGTGGCTGAAGAGATGGTGTGGAGAGGAAGGGTATGGCTTCATTGGGAACTAGGATCTCACCTGGAGGGATGGAGGACTGTATTCACCAGCTGGCCTACATCTGTCCGGGGTTGGGGGGGGGTTAAAGGTATCCTCACTGAAAAGTTTAAATGCTTCCTCTATGAGCATTTAAACTAGCCAAGAGGGAGGCAAAAGTAATCAGGGAGATAAAGGTAGCCCTCCGCATAACATCTGTAATCCAGTCAGTACAAGGGCACTATCAATCCTGGTAAATAAATTAGATACAATTGTAGGGGAAAACAGAAGATGGAACCCAAAAACTTCACAGGGCCATAAAAAGGGAAAAGGAGGGTGGGCTCATAAGCTGGAAAGTAATGTGCACAAATGCTCACAGTCTGGGGAACAGAATCCCGGACCTAATGGCATTAATGGAAGACGCAAACCTGGACATAGTAGCTATTACAGAAACATGGTACACAGGGAACCATGACTGGAATATAGCCATACCAGGATACACACGTTTTAGGAAGTATAGGGAAGGGAGGGGGTGTAGCTATGTATGTGAAGGAGGGAATTAAAGCAACAGAGGCTGAAGGGTTACAAGAAGAAGCAGAGGCACTGTGGGTCACTCTGGAGGTGGGAAAAAGAACAGCCATTTGCACTGGAGTGATTTACAGGCCTCCGGAACAGGAGGAGGAATCAGATGAAGCTCTTGTGGAAGCCATCCACAAAATGGCAGACAAAGGGGAACTGATACTAATGGGTGACTTCAACCTGCCTGAGGTAGATTGGAGCACTCAGACTGCAAGTACAGCAAGGGGCAGGGACTTCATGATTGCCCTTGATGGGGCAAACCTAAGATAGCTTGTAGCAGAACCAACCCGTGAGGAGGCTATACTGGATTTGGTCCCGACCAATGGGGACAGGATCACAGATGTTACCACAGTGGAGGAGGCAAGCCATACAAGGATAAAGGTCCTAGATATCAGGAAGGCTAACTTTAAGGAGATGGGTGGAAATCTCGAAAGAGTGCTAGCAGCAGAAGGTACAGGGGGAGATGTGGAAAAACAGTGGTCTAGACTCAAGAGAGTCATAACATAAGTAACAGGTCACTGTGTCAAAATGCATGGCAAGAATAAAAGAAAGAAAATGCCATTATGGTTCTCGAAGGCAGTGGCCAAGAAAGTAAGGGAAAAGAAAAGAGCCTTCAGCAGATACAAGGAAACACAAAAGGTTGAGGACAGAGAACAATATTTGGAGAAGCAGAGGGACTCTGGGAGAATAATTAGAAGGGCTAAAGCACAGACAAAGGAAGGTACAGCCCTTACCATTAAGAAAGATGACAAGACCTTGTTCAGATACATTAGCAAAAGGAAAAAGACCAGAAACAGGATCGTTAGGCTGAAAAGGGAAGGAGGAGAAAGGGTGGAGGATGATCTCCAAAAGGCTGAGATATCGAACAAGTACTTTTGCTCAGTATTCACCAGGAAAGGGGAGGGTGAGGGACTGAGACCCATTAAAAGAGGTATTCAGGGGAGGGAGGTAGACACCAGCCCCCTTCATGGTGGAAAGAGTCCTAGAAGAACTCTGGAAAATAAAAGCAGATATGGCAGTGGGGCCAGATGGGATCCACCCCAGAGTACTAAATGAACTCAGGGAAGTGTTGGCAGAACCACTGGCTGCCTTTTTCAGCACATCACTGGAGACGGGGGAGGTACCTGAGGACTGGAGGAGGGCAGATGTAGTCCCTCTCCACAAGAGTGGAAGCAGAAAGGAGGCTGGCAATTACAGGCCTCTAAGCCTGACCTCAGTAGTGGGGAAGCTAATGGAGTCCTTAAGGAGAGGATTGTGAAGTTTCTGGAGGATAGCGGGGTACAGGATCCAAGGCAGCATGGATTCTTAGTGGAACGGTCCTGTCAGACAAATCTTATAGATTTCTTTGACTGGGTAACTAGGGTAGTAGATCAGGGAAGGGCAGTGGATGTGGCCTACCTGGATTTCAGCAAGGCCTTTGATACCGTCCCACACTGGAAATTGCTAAATAAATTGGGGAGCCTGGGAGTGGGTCCTATGTTGGTAAAGTGGGTTGGGACTTGGCTAAGGGACAGGACTCAGAGGGTGGTAGTAAATGGCTTGAAATCTGAGGAGAGGGAGGTGACCAGTGGGGTGCCACAGGGGTGGTTGCTGGGGACAGTCCATTTCAATGTCTTCATTAGCGACATTGCAGAGCATCTGGAGGGAAAGGTGTGCGTCTTTGCAGAAGACACCAAGATCTGCAACAGAGTGGACAAACCAGAGAGGGTGGAAAAAATGAGAAAGCACCTGAGCCTATTAGAGAAGTAGTCAGGTGTCTAGCAGTTGAGTTTCAGTGCTAAAATGTGCCAGATTATACACCTGGGTCACAGGAATCCAAGGGAGGAGTGCAGGATGGGTGGAGAAATTCTGGCCACCATAAGTCATGAGAGAGACCTGGGGGTTATCATATCTGATGACCTGAAGGTGACCAAACAGTGTGAAAAGTGGTGGGGAGAGCAAATAGAATGTTGGGGTGCATAGGGAGGGACATAAGCAGGAGAGAGGTGGTGATGCCACTGTATACTGGTGAGGCCTCAGCTGGAGTACTGTGTCCAGTTCTGGAGACCACATCTCTGGAAGGACATTGACAAAATAGAGGCAGTCCAGAGGAGGGCAACAAAGATGGTACATGGACTGCACCAGAAGCCCTACGAGGAAAGACTTAAGAACCTTACTATCTATTCACTGGAGGAAAGAAGGGAGAGGGGAGATATGATAGAGACTTCCAAGTAATTTAGGAGAATAAACAGGGTCCAGTGGAAAGCATATTTCAGAAAAAACTCTGCACAAGAACAAGGGGCATGATATGAAGCTGAAGGGTGGAAGACTCAGGGGTAATGTTAGGAAGTACTGTTTCACTGAAAGGGTGGTGGAACCATGGAACAGCCTTCCAGCAGAAGTGGTGGGGGTGAAAACAATACGGGGGTTCAAGAGTGCATGGGATAGACATAAGGGTACCCTGGAGATGTGCAGAGCAGGAGAGCTGCAGATCAAGTAGGATCTGGGGCTGCAGTAGTGTGTAGGGAAATGGGCAGACTTGGTGGGCCGTATGTTCCTTATCTGCCAACAGACTCTGTTTCTATTTGATTAGCGTGTCTGTGTATTGTAGTACAGCATGACTTATGTGTGCCACACAGTTTACAGTATTGAAGTTGCCCATATTAATAATTTCACACAGTATCCATTTGAATCACATGACCTGTCATACTTAGAAACTGATGGCAGATAGTGACTGCTGGGCCCATCTAGTCTGCCCGTATTTAATTACTGTGTATTTGCTTTTGCTGCAGACCCAACTTGATCTACAGCACTGTCTCGTCCACCTCCTTCCGTCCTCCAAACCAAAAGTTAATTGGTTGAACAGAATTGCAGTCTCATTGCAAGTGATTTTCCAAAAATCAATTAAGAAACAAACAAACAAAAAAAAAACAAAACAAGGTTGCAAATTGTAAAAAGCATCCTTGGCTATCTCTTGTTACTGTGTAGACAATGTCTGGATTACTAAAAATAAATAAAATACCATATTGTAGCTTAGTCAACACTGGTATATAGCTGAGTACCATCATAATACAGTAAATTCATACAGTTTGTACCTATAATGGTGTCACGACTCTGAGTAGTATATTCCTTCACACATGTTACATAGAAACATAGACTTTGATGGCAGATAAGGACCGCTTGGCTCACCTAGTCTGCCCATTTTCCTACCTAGAGGATAAGCTGCAGATCCTATTTAACCAGCAGCCTATTTCTTCCTACCCCCCCACAAAAATTGCCTTGTGTCTGTCCCATGCATTCTTGAATTCTCCCACATTTTTAGACCACACAACCTCCTCAGGAAGGTTGTTCCACGTGTCCACCACCCTCTCTGTGAAAAAATACTTCCTCACATTGCCCCTGAGCCGTCTCCCCTCTATCTTCAAATTGTGTCCCCTTGTTCTTGCAGATCTCTTTTTCTGAAAGATGCTACCCTCTTGGACTTTGTTGATTCCACTGAGGTACTTAAACATTTCTATCATATCCCCCCACTCCCTCCTTTCCTGAAGGGTATACATATTTAACTCCTTTAACCTCTCCTCATGTGGCTTCTCTTGCAGACCCTGCACCATTTTAGTTGACACAGTTCCACACAAAAGATTAGTAGTCAAATTAACCAGCCTAAGTATGCCTTCTGTCATATCCTTGTCCATTCCCACCCACTGACATGGGGATCTGTATACAATCCCTGTGTGGACTGTGGTGCCATTTCCAGTCTCTGAGGTGACCCACAGTGCCTCCTCTCCTCCCTGTTTATTCTTTTGTTCAGTTGCTTTTATCCCTTCCTTTACATAGAGAGCTACTCCCCCACCTCTGCCCTCCCTGTCTCTCCTGTAGGTTGTGTACCCTGGTATGTAAACATCCCAGTCATGGTTCTCTGTGTACCATGTTTCTGTGACTGCTACAATATCCAGGCATCCCTCTTCCATCAAAGCCACCAGTTCAGGGAGCTTGTTTCCCAGTCTACGGGCATTGGTACTCATTACCCTCCATTTCTTGATGGCCTTACCCCTTTTTGCCCCATCCCTGTCCTTGTTGCGTTTAGTCACTTTCTTCATTTACCTCTGCACTTCTCCCTATTGACATCTCTATGTTGGTGTCTACCTCACTTAGTACCCTGATTTTTTTCCCCTTGATGTTTTCAGCCTTGCTCAATGCATATATTATTACTGATTTGACTATCATATATGTGTAACATAGTACAACATGAAGTGTTTGTACTACACAGCTTATAGTATCGACAATGTGCATATTAACTAATTTTACACTTTATTCATTTGAATCACCTAACCTGTCATACATAAAAAACATAAAGTATAAACTGTTGGCAGATAATGACCGCTGGGCCCATCTAGTCTGCCCATTTTTAATTATTATCCATTTTGCTGGAGACCCAGCTTGATCTACAGCACTTTCTCTTCCATCCCCTTCCTTCCTCCAAGGGTTCCTTTGTGCCTATCTTAAGCATTTTTGAAACCAACCACTGGTTTCACCCCCACTACCTCTCATGTAAGGCTGTTCTATGAATCCACCTCCCTTTCTGTGAAGAAGTACTTCATCACGTCTCTCCTGAATCTACCTTCTTCCAGCTTCATATCATGACCCCTTGTTCTATAGCACATTTTTTTGTGAAACATACCTCCCTTCTGTACCTTATTAACCCTCATGAGGTATTTAAAGGGCTCCATCATATCCCAACTCTTCCTCCTTTCCTCCAGGGTGTACATATTGAACTCTTTCAATTTCCTCTCATAGGGCTTCTGCTGCAGACCTTGAGCCATTTGACACCCCTCAGCTTTGTTCTTGTCACTTTCTCCTTTTTCCAACTGTTCCTTCTTCTTCGCCTGCTTCTCCCCCCCCCCTTCCTCTTTTGCTAACCCCCTGCTTGGGATCTCCCTACTCTCTATCTCAGCCTGTGGTGGCCCACTTTCTTTCTTCCCCCAGTTGTTCCATTACCCCTCAGCTACTTTAAATGTCCATAGAAGTAAAATTTCAAATGTGCACTGAGGACTATGGTTCCCTCCTTAATGTAAGATGACATTCACCTCAGTATAGGCTCTTATCCTTCCAGGTTGGCCCTCAGTCCCCACTGTAACCATACCTCTCCTGTCTGCACCATTTCTTCTACCATAACTTGAAGGCCGTGGTGCGGGGCTCCCTCTTATTCCCCACATTATACAAGATGCACTCGCTGCTCGCACTTTAAACACATGGGAAACACAGGATCAACCGGATAAATTATCTAACTTTACAGAAAATTAAATGTACACACAAAGCTGCTTACAACAATTCATCTTTACATTTAAGCCCATGAAACACCCTTAGCAAGTTAACACATTAGCAGTCATAGTGGCTCTGACCAGAATTTGTTTAATCTAACTACCTCATCTTTTATGTTCCTTTTCTCCCTTGTACTGTATAATGGAAAAAGGCCTTCCCTGTTTTTACCACCTGTGCTAGCTGGACTTCCCTTAGAGCCTTTGCCACTCTAACCATTCCGATTGCCTCCCTTGACTTAGCAGAGTAATTCACCCTATCCTCCTCCTCCTGAGTACTTTTGTACTTCTGGAAGGCTGCCCTCTTGCCACCTCCAGCTTTTGCCACCTCCTTGCCGAACAGCTGGGCTTTTTGGCCTTAGTTTTCTTACTTTTGATTGTGGCGGACTCACTAGTGGCCTCCATCAGCCGCTCCTTTATTATTAAGCCATGATGCCATATCAAGATTGGGGAAGAGGCCACAATCTCTCAACAGTATGGCATTGAGTCAGCTTGAGGATTAACAGGTGCCAGCATCTCTGGAATATGAGGGGTAACAATTATGTGGAAAAAGCAATCCATGCCTCAGGAAAACACCTGGTACTCTTGGGACCTACTCCATCCTTTGCCTGCTCTGGATTTTAGGCCCATGATTGTCTCCCTTGCCATAAAGGCCCAGCCAATGGTGGCTGGGGGGGCTGAAATCATAACAAAGTATTGGGGTTGCTTGAGTCCAGATGGCGGAGGGACTAATGGCGGAAGGACTAAAAGAATGATTTAAAAATGGCTAACCAGACTACTCTGGCCAATTTCCCATGCAGAAGGCAGCATAATAGGGAGTCCACAAAGTGTACAGGAACTGCATAGCAAATTGTCTTGCAAGAAGCAGGGAACAGTGGTGGATAGTCACTCTTCAGAATGGAGGAGTGCTTTGTGTGGAGTACTTCAGGGTCAGTATTATTCTTTTTTGCTGCTAAACATTTATTAATGACGTGGAGGAGGGAGGCAACAGCAGGCCGCTTAATTTTGCTGATGACACTAAATTGGCAGATGCACTACAGGGAGACCTGAACACATTCTTAATGTGTGTGCTGATGTAACCCCCGGACCCTGCCTTTTAGCAAAACGACAGGTGGTATGCTGTTGAAGCTGACAGCAGTACCTCGTGGGGACTGGGTTCGGGGAGGATGAGGTTACTTGGCACAGGGGGCCTAGGTTTGGCTACTCTGCATAGGGGCACCCAAGTAAATCTGAACACAGGAAGCAATAACTGTAATGTCCAGAACCAGGGCAGGATTCTACAGTGTGGCTTTTATTCACATCAAGCTGAACAAACAAAGCATAGAGCGTACCCACTGCGGGGCTACATTCCTGGTAATGCAGATTAGAGACAACAGAACACTTCTTTACTATTTCCAGCCCTCAGGCTCTGAACCCACCAGGCCGCAGCTTTGGGTACACAGCCCGACTTATACACTACTTGGGTTTCCCCACTGGCCAGCTCCCCGCCGGCCACTCGATTCGCGGTCGATTTTGGGAAATGAACCAGTTTTCCTGTTGTGGCTCCCCAAGCCACCTTAGAGCCTTCGACTCCTAGAGGGAATTTTCCTTCCAATCCCACGTCTGGGTACTTCCCTCATCACTGGCCAAGTGCATGAGGCAAAGTAGAAATCCACAGAGCAAATCCGTAGAGGTGGACCTGGTCACTAAAGATGGGGGGTCTCCCACCTCCAGCTCCCACAGTCCATACCGGGCCATTTCTCTGGAAACTAAACAACTGTTTTACTGAAAGTTTGGCAATGTAGATTACTGGGTAGACGTATGTCACATCTCCTCTACATATCTTGACTTCCCGTATGTGCTGGACTTGAACATACTTTTACTTTTGGCTAAGCGTATTACTCTAGGCCTCCCACTACTTCAGTAGTCCAGTCCCCACTATCACACAAGTCCCAGGGTGAAAAACATAGGCCTTTTAGGAAGAGCAGAAACTCACCCTCCGGTTGCAGGTGCCTCACAGGCGATTCACAAATCTTCTTGTTTCCCAAAAACTCTGGAACAAATAAGGCAGCTTCTCCACTAGTAGAAAAACCAAAGGGTTGCCCCTGGAATATGCAGGAAAACCTTTCCTTCCCCCTTCCCCAGAGGAAGGGGGCACTGAGACCTGAATCAGCGGTCTCCACCACTTCAAATTATCTTCTGTGTCTCTCTTTTAGTGGAGAAATACACCTTTTTTCCCAATGTAGCCGTATGTCAGGGCTGAGGCTCCATGAGCCTACACAGCTCCAAACTCCAACTGAACTACAGACTACAGACTACTGTTCAAATCTCCCAACATTCTATTCCAACTCCTTGCTGCAAATTCCATTGTGGCTCATGCAGCTGCAACAGTTCTATGGTGATGTCATCCCTCAGTCTCAGATGAGACTGAGAACAGAGTGAGATAGTATGAAATCCATTTAACTGGAGTTTCACAAGCTGCCTTCCCTGCCTACCACTAGGTTTTACTGGGATTCTAGTAACCCCGGGTAACAAGGGGGTTACACTGAGAAATAGGCACTTAGTTGTAATGTGGGAAAGTGCAAAGTACTACAGTTAGGTATGAGGAATTTGGATTGTACATGCTGTAGACACCACATGGTGCAACAGTGGACAGCACAACTGTGGAGAGGTATCCAGGGGTTATTGTGTAAGTTTAAATCAGGCAGGCAGTGTGCTGCTGTGTTCAAGAGAACAAACACAGTGTAAGCATACATTACTGAGGGGCAAAATGCCTTGGTAAGACCACACCTCAGACTTGATTTTCCAGGGTGTGGGAATGGACCAGGGTCTCTTTGTGTTGCATAGCTCATTGGTGTGGGAAATAAAAGCTCTGCACCAATGATCTGCACAAAACTGCTATTTTTAGCAGTTTCTTCACATGGGTACCGGCTTCCCTACTCTGCGCACATGTTAAGCTTTATCATACCAGTTGCGGATGTGTGCAGAAAATTGTCTATAAGCTGCTATAAAAGAGAACAAACTCTGGTCAGAGCCAACATGGTTGCTACGCAGTAACCTGATATGAGAAAAAACAAAAGCTGGACTGGGACTACAAGCTTGTTTCTCTATGTTCACTGACCCAGAACATTACTGCAGTGTGTTAGCCCCCTTAGGGACAGCAGTATGCACCTTACCATCAGAAAAGTAAGAGCTGGGATGTTTATTTGCACTACTGACCATACCAAGGGCAGAAGTCCTATGTATGGACAGCAAAGTAAGGGGTCAACAGCCTACGTGGATGGATTCTGCAAACCAGTGTTCGTAAACAAAACAAGCTTGTAGGCCTAGTCCAGCTTTTGTTTTTTGTTTTTCTCATATCAGGTACAGTAATAGCAAAGGGCAGCAAGACAAGTTCTGGTCAGAGCTGGTAGGGCTGTAAAATAATGTTGGATGGGGTAAGAAAGATGAGCAAAACACCTGGAAAAAAGTAAGGGACAGAGAAATGCCCAGAGAATTGTGTATCCTGTTGCAACTAAATGAGACATTTTTTAACCAGGAAAGGCACACTAAGCCAGTATGTGTTTCCAGGTGCGACCTGGGAGCACAAAAAACGTTAAGTGACTTGCTCAGGGTCACACGGTATGTAAGTGGGGGCTGATGGGATTCAAACCCAGGTCTCCAGGTTTGCAGCTCAGTGCCCTTAACCACTACGCTATACTGCCTCCATGCCTCCAATAAAATACTACTAAGCCTAGTCCCAGCTCTGGTATGGACAAACTAGTTTGTGTGTGTGATCTCTTGTTATGGTGTCCCAGGGTGTGGTGTTATGGTGCCAGTGATCCCTATTGCCTCTGATCCGTAATGCAAAGGTGACTGATGCAGTAATGGTCATCATGGTGTAAGGCGGCACTCTCCTGGATGAGATACCATCCAATACCCCTTGATGCAGGAGGGTGGACACGCTCGTACATACCTTTTATGTTAAATGTATATTTTATACATTTATTTATACATTTAATGCACAGACAGACTGTAATGATGCGGATTCTAGTAAATGAGATTTGAATGAGCCTGGGACACTCAGCAGACCTGGGCCTGAACCCTGAAACCTCCACCTGCATTTTGTGCAACCCTACACATCACTCAACCACCACAGTGCCCCCAGGTCACCCCCCAAAACAGGCATCTGTGCCTAGTGGGCCTTGCCCAGTTACCACAGAATAAAATAAAACAAAAATAAAATAAATGAGCTAGTCTCCATCCTGCAAGGTCAGAATTATAAACCTCAGCATTGCTCATAACTAAAATTATGTAAGCCGCCCTTAGCCATTTGCCGCGTGGATGCATATGTGGACAGGCTCTACCTTCTGAAATGTAATTATGCTGATACAATAACTTTTATGCTTTAATACCACAAATATGGTTGCCTCAGGACCAAATTTTCTTCAGATCCCATACCAGGTTTCAGCTCAAGGAGTCAAAGTTTGACAGATATGCAAATAGCTGGTAGTACCTAAGGAGTTTAGGCAACAGCTACTCAGCACTGCACACAACATTCCATCTGTGGGATGTATGTGTGTGTGTGAAATGGACCAAGCAAAGGTGATACATAACTTCGGCCTGGTGTCTGTAAAGATGTGGCTGAGTACTGTCACACTTGTAGTATGTCAGAGCATGTGAAAGCAAGGGGACAAAGGCTTTCCCCCCATTAAAAAGTTTGATTTTTTTTTAAAGAAAAGAAAACAAAATAAATATATACATACTATGAACACTAGCTAATGCATATTCAATAAAGCAGCAGTATGATTTTACCACTAGCACTGAACAAAACAATTAGGTAACTAACAATTTTATAGAAGGGTTGAGTAATACTGTAACATAACTTACACCCATCAAAGTGTGTATAAAAATACATTTAAGAAATCGCCTACTAATTCATACTTACTACAAGTAACAGTCCTGTTCTTATATTTGTTTGACCTTCATGAACCAAGCAGTGTTTGGTACAAAGCTTCTATTGGTTTGATGTTTACAAAGATATGGCTGAGTACTGTGACACTTGTGACACCTGTCAGAGAACGGGAAGGCAAGGGAACAAAGTCTTTTTTTTCCATTACAAAGTTTGATTTTTTTAAACGAAAGGAAGGAAAAAAACGGAATAAAATTAAGTACGTAGCATGAACACTAACCAATACGTATTTCAATAAAGCAACAGTACTGATTTTAACATTAGCATTGAACTAAACAATTTAACAATTCTCTGTCTACATTTGTTTACATAAGTAATTAGGTTTGGTTGAATCCCCCAACTCCATGCCTTCTCCCTAGTAAAAATAAATCAAGTAAGCTAATCTGTTTCACTCATGACAAGTATGTTTAAGACCAGATGCTTATTCCCCTCAGTAAGTTGCATACCAGAACACATGTAAGGCAGAAAGCAAAAGGCAGAAGGAATTTTTTAATTAGTGAATGAATTATTACCAGTAACATACTCCAGGGTGGAGGGAAGGGGGAGAGCACCAGTGTGTTAATTGGAGATGATCTCATGTGTTTGTGTTTTGGTTCAAACTGTTGAAGCAGACAGTCTAGGTATCCTGTCACATGTTTTCTAGCTGCTCTGTCTCTCTAACTCAATGGACCCCTCACTTGTGGTTTCACTCTATGCATCATTCTCCATGGAGCTGGATACCCCAGTGACATATAGAATAGTGGATGGATGACTATCCACAACAAGGCTGTGTTTCCATCGAATATTGATGATGTCATAGAGACTCTCCATGGCATCATCAACTCCCGAGATGGAAACACAGACTGAGTTGTGGAAAGTCAACCATCCACTATTTTTTATAGTATATGGTTCCCCCAAATGGACACAAGGTTCATACCTTGAGTTGACACTCCTGCACTGATCCTCACTCGAGTCCCGTCCCCCAAGATACCGGTCCTCCTCACTGCAGTTATGCTCTGTTTCGGTCACGTTCCCGAATATAGCAGTATTAATTGATGTGGTCCCGCTCTGCTTTCGCCGTAACTGTGTCAAAGATTTAAAAAAAAAAAAAAAAACTACAAATTGAGAGTTTGGACACGCAGAGACAATTATGGCATTCCGTGTCCAAACTGTCTGCTCGCCCAACCTCTCGTTAAGTGAATCTGCCATTTTAGAATGTATTTTTTTAATCACGGACTGTTTCCACCAATCAGGTAGGAGCTTAAGGGGCAAAAGTTGTTGTACTATTGATGTGACATCAGAACAATAGTACAACAACTCTTTTGACCTTTGAACTGTCCTACAACAGGATTTGGAAAGCCATCGTTTTCCATCCACAATAAACCCTAACCATATACTGTACTATAAAACAATTCTAAGAATTGAACTTAGAATTAGAATGTGTTTTGAAATACTCTGCCCCCACCTTCTACTCGAACAGTTGCCAGATTTGTTTCTCCGTTCAGCGGCAAAAAGGTCACCCCAAGTATATCTCCGGTCCTTCAGTTGTGTTGTTATTTTAAAATACTACGTAATTAACATTTTATTTTAAGCTTTTTCTTTTAATACTCCACATTAGTTAGGGTATTTTTGTGTTCATTACACTTGATGTATGGTTCCCATTTTAATTCCCAGGAACTGGAGACCTTCTTTAGCATCCTTATCTCTTTCTTATTCTAATTTTGCCATTTTTACCACTTACCTTCCATTTCTGAATAAGTGGTTTGGTTTGATTTTGTTGAACCTTTCTGCTTGGAAATGGAACTGCTTTTACTTTCCATTTCAATCTGTGCCCTTTCTGTACAGGAAGTCATAATTTGATCTTTGGCACAGTTTTTTCAAGATAGATTTTTTTCGAATGGGCTGTTACTTTAAAGCTGTTTTTCGCTTTTTGGAATAATTTGTAATGAATAACTAGGCTCTCTAATAGGCATAGCAGAGAATCCTAGTATATTCACAGCTGAAATTTGTTTCAAAAAGCCATTTTTCAGTTCTTGGCAAAGGCAGACTGCCAAGAGCATAAATCATATTGCCTGTGTTTTGTAGAATACACACAGTGATGGCAGATAACGGCCGCTTGGCCTACACATTCTGTTCATTTTTTTACCTTCATTCTTGCCGTAGACCCTACTTGATCTACAGCTTTCTCTCCCCCCCCCTTCGTTACAGTTATGATTCCCTTGTGCCTATCCCAGGCAGTTTTGAACCCCACCACCTCTGCTGGAAAAACTGTTCCAGGAATCTACTACTCTTTCTGTGATGAAGTACATTCTCACATCTCTCCTGACTCTACCCCTTCCAGCTTTATAGCATGTCCCCTTGTTCTAGAGCACCTTTTTTTCTGAAAATTACTCCCTCCTGTACCTTATTTACCCCTGAGAGGTATTCAAAGGTCTCTATCATATCCCCCATCTTTTACAGCGTGTACATATTTCGCTCCTTTGGCCTCTCCTCATAAGGCTGTTGATGCAGACCCTGCACCATTAAAGTTGCCATCTTCTGGACCACTTTCACTCTGTCTGTGCACTTTCTGAGATATGGTCTTCAGAACTGGACACAGTACTCAAAGTGGGGTCTTACCCATGATCTATATATGGGGCAACACCACCTCCTGCTTTGTGCTGGTGATACTCCTTCTGTGCATCCCAGCATTCCACTAGCCCTCCTGACTGCCTTGTCACTGCCTGGCCACCTTTAGGTCATCTGATATGATTACCTGCAGGTCTCATTCCTGCTTGGTTGTTGTCAATAGCACTTCACCCATTTTGTACTGCGCCTCAGGGTTTATGTGCCCAAGTGCTGTATTTTGCACTTTTTTGCATTAAAACCAAGCTGCCATACCCTTGACCACTCCTCCAGTTTTCTCAGATCTCTGCTCATCCATTCTAACCCCCCAAGAGTGTGCACCTTGTTACAGATCTTGGTGTCATCCACAAAGAGGCAGACCTTCAATTCCAGCTGCTCTGCTATGTCTCTTATAAAGACATTAAAGAGGACTGATCCCAGTACTGAACCCTGGGGTACCCCACTGGTCACCCTCCCTTCCTTGGAGTAAACTTCATTTACCATTACCCTCTGTCTCCTATCCCCTAGCCAATTTCTTACCCAAGTTATCACCTTGTTGCCCAGCCTCGAGCTACCCAGCTTGCTTACCAGTCTCCTGTATGGAACGATGTTGAAAGCCTTACTGAAATCTAGGTAGGCCACACCCACCACTCCTCCCTGATCTAATTCCTTGGTCACCCAGTTGAAGAACTCTATCAAATATGTTTGGCATGACCTCCCCCGTGAATCCATGCTGCCTCATTGCCCATTGGATTGAAGATACTCCACAATCCTTTCCTTTAGCAGCATTTCCATTATTTTTCCCACAACCAATGTAAGGCTGACAGGCCTATAATTGCCAGACTTTTCCCTGCTACCACTTTTGTGAAATGGGACTACATCTGCTTTCCTTCAGTCCTCTGGGACCTCTCCAGTCTCCAGTGATCTGTTAAATAGGACTATCAGAGGTTCAGTCAGTACCTTCCCGAGCTCCCTCCACACCTTTGTATGCACCCTGTCTGGCCCCATAGCTTTGTCCACTTTCAGGTTACCAAGTGCTTTTAGGACTCTCTCTTCAGGAAAAGGACTAGTGTCCACTTCCCACTAACCAAAGCTCCTGTTTCTTTTTTGTGGCCCAACCCCTTCCCCTGTGAACACTGAGCAGAAGTATTTGTTCAAGATGTCTGACTTTTTCTGGTCACTCTCCATACAGTCCCTCCCTCCCCCTTTCTTTAACTTTACAATCTCTCCCTTTGTCTTCCTTTTTTCACTTACATACCTAAATGATGTCTTGTCCCCTTTTGGTACTGCCTAAGCACTTTTTTCCGCAGGTTACACATTAGCACTCCTTACTGCTTTCCCTGATTCCCTCTGTTTCCTCTGATTCACCTCCCTACCCTCATTTGCATCTTCTTGTACCTTCTGAATGCTACCCTTTTAGCCTTCACCTTTTCTACCACCTCTTCTGAGAACCATAGCAGTCTCCTCTTTCTTGTGCTTTTACCCACTTGCTTGATGCAGAGTTTTATTGCCTTCATTATGCCTTCTCTTAAGTTTGTCCCACTGCTCCTCCACCCCCCATCAGTCATCTCCCTGCCGCCAGGTCATTCCTGAGGCATTCACACATCTTTATAAAATCCACCCATCTGAAGTCCAGGATCCTCTCTCTTGTGTGGTTTGATTCCACAGCTGTCCTTATGTTGAACCACATTGTACATGGATCACTGGTCCCCAGGTGGCCTCCAACCGTGATGTCTGCAACACTGTCCCTGTTAGTGAGAACCAGGTCCACTATTGCCCCATAATGAGTGGGTTCACTAACTAGTTGCCTGAGGAATGCCCCCTGCAGGGAGTCTAGGATGTCTCTGCTTCTAGGTGATGCTGCATTTAGGAGAGTCTAATCTACATCTGACAGATTGAAGTCCCCCACCAGCAGCACCTCCACTTTTCAGACATTTTGCCAGTTGCTTCCACCTGTACCTTATCTAACTCCTCCCCCTGTGCTGGAGGTCTGTAGATCATGCCTGTTCAAATAGTGTCTCCATTTGCTGACTCAAGGGTGACACACAGTACTTCTGCCCACCTGAATTCTCTGTATTTCTGTTACTTTTATACTTTCCTTCATTAAACCACACACACCCACCTTTCCTTCCCACCTGTCCTTTCTGAACAGAGTGTAGGCTGGTACAGTCATAGTTGTGCAAACTTGTATAATTTTTATACCAAGCCCTTATTCTGGATTTGTACTTTTCTAGAGTTTCTTTGTAGGTAATGACGTCACAGAGAGACACAGTTACAGCGATCAAAATATTTTATCATCAGATAATGCCAAAATACAGTAAAGGATATACAGTACATACCAATCCTGGGAATAAAGGGCAGCCTCCTACCTAAAGTCTGGGCTGTACTCAATGTGGATCCCAAACTGTCCCTCTATTTATACAATTTTCATGCTGTGAGCAACTGTTATACATTACTATAACCTTACATATTATTATAACCTTGGGCACCCCCCATTGGCAAGAACAATGTTCTTGCATGTGCACCTTCAACCCTAACACTTCATGTGTGGTCAAGCAGTCCTTTTCCCTGTAATCGGCAGTCTTGCAAACAGAACTGTTAGTAGTTTTCCACTAAAAGCAAAATGAACAAGCCTATAACCAATAAAACTTCCATCACTTATGTATAACCAGTAAGTTTCCATCAGCAACTATACAGCCAGTAAATTTCCATCAGTTAATGTATAGCTAATATTTGACAGATCCCAAAACTTTATGCTTATAGTGTATATTTGACAGATCCCAAAACTTTGTTTACAGTTGTCCGTGCACCATGACTTGGTAATGGCCACATTATTTAGGTTTGCCTCTGTCATGATGGCCTCCAAGTCTGGGATTTTATTTGCTATGCTTCTAGCATTAGTACACATGGCCTTCCAGATTTCGTTAGCACTTTGCTTGTTGTGCCCCCGTTTCTCCCCCTCCTTCCCGTACTCTTTTGAATGCTTCTTTCCCCATTCCCCTTTACTGTCACCCTACTTCTTTGCATACTGAAACTTAACGTGTTCTAATCACAACATTAATTTTTTTGTGAATTCTGCATATTTTGAAAAAAAAAACATTCAAAGGGCAAATAAATTAGGAGTCATTATTGCTTCTCTGTCTGCTTCCTCATCACTAAAAAATAATAAAAAAAGGCTCAGAGGGACTTCCTAATGATGGTGAAAAGCAGACATCAGAGGGGTCTGACATTTCAAGTTCAATAGAAGCAACAAAAACAAACAGGTCCTTCCTCTCACACCATATCTGATAAATGGAAAACAGCAATACCGGTCCCTATTCACAAAAGCAGCCCGGCTAACCTCACAGAAAACTATAGACCTATATCTGTACTGTGTCCTCTAGCTAAAATTCAAAAAAGAATACTCAATAATCAGTTGTATGCCTTCTTATAATCAACAAATGCTCTTACATCTCTAAACATGGCTTCCAGAAATTGCATGGGATGGAATCTGCTCCCCTTAGGGTTACTGCAGATATCCGTCAAGCTATGGATCAGAAGTGTGTGACTGGAGCCATCTGTGTCGATCTCACAAAAGCATTTGACCTTGTAAGTCACCGGCTACTTCTATCAAAACTCAACAAACTTGGTCCTGATCCCACTACCCTGTCTTGGTTTTCTAACTACCTATCAAACTGGCTTCAATACATCAAATGGGCTGGTGTTACCTCGTCCCTGACACACATCACAGATGGGGTTCCCCCAGGGGTCAATCCTGGGTTCCCTGATATTCTCCATAGTCATAAATGAGTTACCTAGAAATTGCAGTGGTGCGTAGGTACAACTCTATGTGGACAGTGCCATTCTTTGTAGATCAGACAAATGTAACTCCACCATCAAGTCGGACCTTGAAAAAGATTTCTGGTTACTCGAACCCTGGTTCAGACAAAACATGTTGATTTTCAATACCAAAAAACAAAAACTATGCTGTTCTGATATATTTCTTTTGACTTGTCCACCCAACAACCATTTGTAATTCACACCTCTACAGGCATGACTCTTGAAGGAGTGGACTCTTTTAAATATCTAGGAGTAACCCTAGATGAAAATCTATCCCTTGGAGCGTATGCTCATAGAATGATCAAGTCCACACACCAAAAACTGGGCCTATTCTATTGTATTGCCCCTTACCTGACCCCTCAGTCCCGGAGAACAGTTGCATCCGCAACTTTACTTCTGGGTCTCTTCTATGGAGCACCCCTACTTCACTCAGCAAAGTCATCTATTCTGTCCAAATTGAAGCAAACCTACCATAGAATTATGCGATTCGCAGCAATGGCACCTGCTCGCGCGCACCACTGTGACATCCTCAATGCCCTAGGATGGCCTTCTTTCGAGGTTAAGTTGGACTTCCCCCTACTCTGCACTACGTTCAAATTCCTACACCTTCCCTCCCTTCCAGTCCTTATAAACTTGCTCACCCTGAAACCTACTCCTAGGACCCTTTGCTCCTCCCACCTCCCTTTACTAAGCCTCCCCAAGACTCAGCTAACTGTAGGCAGGAAATCCTTCACTTTTCTTGCACCCCAAAAATGGAACAACCTCCCACACAGACTACTTTCCTGCAGATCCCTTCCCCAATTCAAAAAATACTTTAAAGAACTCTTCTTTCCCCTGCCAAACTGCACCTGTTTCTAATCTGTTGTCCCCCCTCTACCTAATCCTTACCCTCTACTTTGCCTCCCCTTATGTCCCCCTCTTGCAATTTTTCTACTGTCCTATTCTCTTACATCCTTCTGTAACGTTATTCCTGGTGCTGCTCTTTTCGTGTTTCTGCTGCTCCTTACCTCTTTACCATAGGATGGCGCATTCCATATTCTGTTGTCATTTCCATGTTTGATTCGTTACTTTTTACCATGTATTTCTATAGGAAGAACCAAGGGAGGTCAAAAGTGAAACTGCTGACCTCCCCCACAGCGACAGCACAATACTGACGTAGGTATTGTGCCACCCGTGCAGTGAGTGCTTTCTGTGGGGGGGCCCCCCCCCCCAGACTTTAGGATCATCAATTCCAGGTCAGAGTCGGTGCGGGGGGGGGGGTGCGGAACACTGGTGGAAAGTGAAGCACTGAAAAAGGACCATTACAATGAATGTCACTGTAATGGTCTTTTTTCTTGTTTTGCCGTTGGGGTGTCGACATGAAGGGGTGCACCGATTTCCATATCCTTGTCTTGTCTGGTATGAACTGCACTTATGGACTGTTTGTGAGCAAAGATTGCAATGCCTGTAATTTATGGTGATTATGGCACTCATGGACTGATAATTAGCAACCACTTTTCTGTAGCTCACTCTCTGTAACCACCTTTCCGTTTTATTACCGTTTGATAGCAAACTTTACTCTGTAGATTATTCTCTGTAACTGGTTGCCCGATATATGCATGTTCTGAATCTCATTGGAATTAAATTTCCCTGGGTCGCCCCTGAAAAAGGGATTCTCTGTCTCAGTGGGCCTAGTAGGTCATCAAAATTCAAATAAATAAATAAACAAAAAAAGTAAAAGGTGACAGGGGAAAAAAAGATACAAGTGCTAAGCCATTTGAAAGGCATGGTAAAGATGGATCAGATATTGGGGTGTCTGAAAGGGTGAATCCTGAATCCATTGATTGCAAAAATATAAGGTAAGGCCTCTGAGCAGACACTGGAAATGGTGCCTGCCAAACAGAAACTTAAAGAAACAAATGTCACTGCCATTTCTCCTGAAAGGAGAAAGGAGCAAGCAGATGATGAAGAGAAAATGCATTTGTCAGTACTGAATGTTGCTTGCGTGTATGTGCTGTTTAGGTATTTGGAAGTCATTGGAGTGCAAATATTGAAAATTCGCGAACTTACGAGTGTACGTAGGAACTGCTCAACGCACACTCGTAAAACAGTAATTTTTAGGAATTTTTTCACCAAATTTTCGACATAGCCATTTTAAGACCTCTGCTCATGAACAGTGTCACTGTGATTTTCTAAATGTGTCCCATACATTGATTTTGCACACCGACTGTGCCATTAATGCTACATGGGCGGAAACACATTTTAGGCGAGATGTGAAAAATGACAACTATACTGCTCACATAAGGAGGTGTGGTAAAATGGCAATGTTGAAAATCTGGGTGAAAATATTGAAATTCGTGAACTTGCAG
Source organism: Neoceratodus forsteri (assembly GCA_016271365.2). Lineage (NCBI taxonomy): Eukaryota > Metazoa > Chordata > Ceratodontiformes > Ceratodontidae > Neoceratodus > Neoceratodus forsteri. Next base: position 688,593,191 of record CM028134.1, read on the forward strand.
CGTGCATAAGACATAGCACTTACCTTTCGTAAAACAGTCATGTTTAGGAATTTTTCACAAATTTTCAACATAGGTGTTTTGAGCCACCTTATGAACACTGGCAGTATTATTTAGTTAATGGGTCCCGAAGGTGATTTCGCACAGAGAGCAAGAAATCACCCTTCGCCCGATTAACGCCATGACAGTGCAAGAATTCATGCGGAGGGGTCCCAAAAACCCCATGTTGAAAATTTGAGCCCAAAATGCCTGAGATATGCAACAAAGTTGAAAAAACCCTATTTATTCCATTATACAGCTTACCGGCATTTCTTCAGTTTGCGGTCGGCTTTGAAGAGTGCAGAGCGTGTTCCGGTCCACCGATGATCGTCGCGCCGAGCTCGGAGGTAAGTATGAGTTGGGGGTGTGGGAGGCAGGGTGCGCGGTGGGTGGGTGCAGGTTGTGGGGCGGGGAGACAGCGAGGGCATTTTCTTCTTTACAGTTTTTTTTTTATTAAGACGACACAGGGCGTTTGCCACGCTGGGTGGGCTCCAGCGTGGCAGCTGGAAAGGCTGTTTGGGGGCTGAAGCCAACAGGTTAGGCATCCCGTCGGCCATAACAGCTTTGCCACGCTGGGGTGGTCTCCCAGCGTGGCAACTGGACTGCTTTTGGGGGCGTGGAGCCGGCGAAGTTGAGCACCCCCGTCGGCCACAGTGTGTGGTGAGGGCACTAACAGCGCAATATGCATGCTTGCTGTGTGTGTGTGGGAGAGCTCTGCTCACTGAAGCGGAGCTCTCCTTTCAACTGTATGCCACTGCATTTTCAACTGTTGTCATAGACAGCTGCAGCAGTGATTGGGGAACTGGGGCAGCGCCTGCAAACACACTGACTGAATTGGAAGACGGGTGCCACACCTCCGAAAACTCGGATGATGGCACTATGTTTCTTGCACATGCGTGCAAGCAACATAAAAAATGACAATTTTTCCAAGCCACCCAGGCTATGGGGAATTTTAATAATATGAATGCCTGCCCCCCTGACTCAAGTCCCAGCCTACATTCAAGAGGAAGAAGGTGATCCCATGGAATCAGAGGGTCCACCTGAACAAGATTTTGGCTCTTCTCCAGGGCACAATGAGGGCTACACTTTTTTCCCCATTTGTCAGATATACTTGCTACTCTAAACATCCACCCTTAGGAAACTGAGGAGGATGAAGAAGATGCTGAATTTATGGATATGGCTCCCTCAAGAAGGCTGGAAGCCCCAGTACACAAGCCCCTTAAGAAGGCCATATCAAAAGTCATGTTTATTCCTGTTTCAGCTGCAGCCATTGCCAAAAAGATTGATAGAAAATACCTGGTGGACAGACATGAGGTAGAATACCTGTATGCCTACCCTGATCACCAAGGCATAGTTCAGACTGCCGCTTGTGAAAGAGAGAGAGAGAGAGAAAACGTCACTTTCTCTGCACAGCCTCCAGAAAAGGACTCCAAATAATTGGACGCTTTGACTAAGAAGGTTTATTCTGCAGATTCCCTGCTCATAAGGTAGTCGGCTTATTCAGCATAAAGTACCAGAAAGCATTGCAGAACACAATTCTGGCATTTGCTGATAGAGCAGACTGTGATCTGGTGCAGAACTTGGTTGCCACTACAAGTCCAGCCCAGGACGCCACTAAATACCATTTCCACACTGCTGTGGATACCAGGTATATGGCAACTAGATTTCTAGCTCATACAGTGTCCTTAAGAAGATTCTCCTGATTAAGGGCTAGCATCCTTTCCCAGGATACCCAAACCAAAGTCACGGATTTACCCTTTGAAGGAAATTCATTTTTTGTTGACAAAACAGAGGCACAGATGAAAAAAGTGGATGAGTGCAAAACTGCTTTCAAGAGTAACAATGAGAGAGAAAAGCCCTCTCCCTCGTATAGGCCCTATGGAAGGTGAGGCAGAGGCAGCGGTTCCTTCCCAAGAGTTTATACTCCATACGCCCCTTATGAGTATCAGCCACAAAGGGGATACAACAGGGGCAGCGGAAGAGGGGGTACAAAGCATACTGCTGTTGCAGTGCCCAAGCCACAGCCAAAACAAAACCCGACAATTCCATCCAGGTTGCCTGTCCATTGCTAGCGGGGGGGGAAGATTGGCTCATGAACTTCAGGAATGGGTAAATATTGCCTCAGATAAATGGGTTCTGGAGGTAGTGGGCCAAGGACTGTCACTGCAGTTCAAAAATTCATAGGACTGCAGAAACGCAAACATTTTCCAGCACACTCTCCAACAGAGACAATATTGCTGGAACTGGAAGTAAAAACATTTCTGACAGCAAAAGCTGTAGAAAAGGTCCCTGCTTTTCAGTGGGGCAAGGGCCTGTTCTCAAGGTACTTCCTCAACCACAAGAAAATGGGGAATGGTGACCCATTTTAGATCTCGGGTATCTGAACAAGCATATAAAAATTAAAAAAATTCAAGATGGTCACACTGTGAACAGTGATACCATCTCTGCAGTTAGGACAATGGCTGGGATCATTGGATCTGAAAGATGCCTTTTTTTCATATCCCAGGCTATCACACAGAAAATATCTCCATTTCAACCTAGGAAATGGTCAATATCAGTTTGCAGCTCTTCCCTTTGGCCTCACCTCAGCACCAAGGGGATTTACAAAGTGCTTGGTAGTGGTAGCATCACACCCGAGAAGACATAGTGGGATAGTCTTTCCCCACCTGACGACTGGCTAGTCTCAGGAAAGACAGAACAGGAGACAAGGTGCTCTTTACAAACTGTAAAATGCACCCTGGAGTGTCTAGGATTTCTGATAAACCTGCAGAAGTCCCAGCTAGAACCTGTCAGAGCACTGGACTTCATTGAAACAGAGCTAAACACCTTACAAGGGAAAACTTGCTACCTCCCCACCACCACCAAAGGCCAGAGCTTCAGCTCTGATAGCAACAGCAAAGTCCTTCACACAACAGATCAAGCAACACCTGCAAGAGACTTCCTGCGGTTTTTAGAACACATGGCAGCATCTGGTCCCATGGGCCAGGTTCCAAATGAAAAACATACAGTATCACTTAAGAGATACTTGGCCTCAAAGGCGGGATCCACTCTTGATGCTTGTACCAGTGGCAAAAGCACTGGTAAGGTCATTAGAGTGGTGGAAGCAAGAGATTCCCATCCTTCAGCAATCACCAACAAGAATCCTTACCACAGATGCCTCACTCCTTGGGTGGGGTGCCCACCTACAGGATCTCACAGTGAATGGCACATGGAACCTGTAGGAGTCACTGGAACACATCAGCCTCCTGGAGCTCAGTGCAGTGCTGCTAGCAGTGCAGTTTTTCTCCTCCCAGCAACAGGATCAGTGTGTCCAAATTGGAGAGACAATACTACAACAATGTATTACATAAACAAGCAGGTAGGAACAAGATCCTCAGACCTGTGTAAAGAAGTAGCAAGGATCTGGCATACACCCTGGAAGCATGCAATGCATTTGCCAGACAAAGGCAGTGTCTTGGAAATTCTTTAAGCAGAATCAGGAAAATCATGAATGGACCTTGAACAGACAAGTTCTGGCCACAGTGTTTAGAATGTAGGGCACTCCTAAGATAGACCTTTTTGCTTCTTGGGAAAACAATCAGCTTCCACAGTTTTGTTGCAGACCACCAGCCAGAGGGACAATCCCAGAGGACGCCCTAGTCTTGGGTTGGACAAGAAAGTTCCTGTATGCCTTCCCACCATTTCCACTCATACAAATAGTACTCCTGAAACTCAGATGGGGGTCTGCAACCAAGATTCTTATAGTGCCAGACTGGGCCAGACAGGCCTGATATTCAGTTCTGCTGACCCTGTTCCAGCAAACCTCCAATCAGCCTGCCACTGAGTCACAATCTGATGACCATATCTCAGGGTAGAACTGCATTCTTAAACCTCAAAAGACTATATTTGAGGACACATTTCTTGAGGAGCTAGAATACTTTGGGTTAAATCTCTCAGAGGAAGTTCTGCGAGTGCTTAGAGTTCAAGGAAACCGGCAACCAGAAAAACATACTCTTCAGAATGGAAGAGATTTTCTTACTGGTGTACCCCCAAAAGAATAAGCCTAATAGAGACAGGTTTGCCCACAGTTTGGGAATATTTGGTACACCTGCAGTCATTAGTAGGGTCAGTGAATTCTAACCATCACCGAAATTGCAGTTTTGGCCGAAATTACAATCTGGATCTGAAGCTGCCATTTTTGCACACCTGTCTTCCAAAAAGCCTACACCATGCTTCACTGCAGAGTTGCCATGGAGAAAGATCCACGTAGTGGCCATTAGAAAGCATAAATATCTATTGTTCCTAAGTTTGGGGCTGTAGAAAATTGGGAACCTTCAACTTATTTTCTGTGTTCCTAGGGTGTCCTGCACTGAACCAGACAGGTTTAATATCTGCATCTCACATGCAAGTATATTGGAGTTCCCAATCACCTCTTGCATGAAAGCAGACCCCCAATTCCAAAAAGTGTGATAAAACAGAAATGAAGACATATAAATAAAAGAAATGCAGAGGGGCATATGTATGTATTGGTGATAGTTTGGCAATAATTTTCAGTGTATATCTACAGGTGAGGGTGGGTTGGGGATGGTATGAATATGGCGGTCAGGGAGGCCGAGATCTGGAAATAAGGAGGACATCATTCAGCAGAAAGTACCATGTGGTAGACTGGTGTCCTAAAAGATAAATCAATCCAGTCAGGTTTTCTTTTTTGTATGTGGTGGTGGGGGTGACTGAGTTGGGCTCAGTGCAGCAGTAGCCAGCAGGTGAGGTGAGGGTATACACTTATACACTATAGGGTATTACTAAAACAATGCTGTTAGTACTAACTCAGCAAATCTTGGAATTAGGATTTGAAAACCAGCTGGTTGAAAGTCAACCAATCCAGTCAGGTTTTCTTTTCAAAGAGAACCATAGGGGACAGTAAACAAGACATTTTATTCAGACCACAAACAGCAGGGCACAAAATTTCAGCAAGTAGGGATTCCATTCTGGACATGTGAAGGCAGGAAATGAAATGAATAAAATTAATGAAAATTGTCACTGTAAAACTAAACTAATTTTACAGAGAAAATTTCCAGATCTTACTTCTAGAGGAATCTCTTGCAGCAGGTTCCACAATTAGGACTGACGCCACCTGGCAGCGGTTCCGGCAATTTTTTCTATCAGCAATACCGACGTCTGCTCCACCCCTGGCGTTGCCCTGTATATGGGAGGAGTTCCCCACGTGGTCCAGTTCTTTCCCACTGCACGGTCAGGGATAGTTCACTCGGTTACTGTCAGTAGTACCGATCGCTTCATACACCAATTCGAATATCGCGTTGTTCGTTTGCTTCTTTGTCCTCTACTCACATCAATAAGTGTGCTTGTGGGCGACAGATTCCCACCAAAGACGGTCATTTAGCATGTCTCTGCTGTCTGGGGCCCCGACCACGACACCGATGCCTGTCCTCATTGTCAGGCCTTTAATTCCCATACTCGGATCAGGCGCCAGAAGTCCCTCGCGGCTTACCTTGCCAAAACCAAACTTGCCACCATGGAACGGGCCTCTTCCTCGGGGGAATCTGACCACCCACCTGCCCACAAGACACACAAGCACCGGGAGCAGGACAGAGGAAGGTCTCATTCTAGGCCCAGGTCTTTGGGCTCGAAGTCTGGATCTTCGGGGCACGACTCCCATCTTGCGGCCCTTAAGCCCTCTTCTACTGTGTCCAAGTCTTCTGGAGCCACTCTTCAGCCCCTGAAGGTACATCAGCCTGCTGAGAAGGCTTTCTTGACGGGCACAGGTAAGATCCCCTCCCTCTCGGCTTCTTCCTCAAAAGCCGACTCCCGGGAGTCCAGCGAGGCCCCCAGGTCTTCTGGCAGCAGGGCTTCCTTCTTGCTGCCAAAACCACATGACTCTGACCGGCACCCGCCTCCAGCTTCAGACCAGTGCTGGGTCGAGAAGTCCGCCAGTCATAAGGCTGACCGTCACAGGGCTCATGCCTCAGAAGGATGCCCATTGGCACCTAAGGATATGCGAACGCCAGACTGGTGTCCGCCCGCGGCCCCTTTGGCCACTGTCCCAGTGAAGGTTGTTCTGCCACTGGTCACTGTCTGACCACGCCCGGTTACCCGCGCTTCCCGGCGTCCAGCTCTGGCACCTCTCCTCGATTGCTGGCCGCCTGATGCTGGACCCAGACAAGCGAAGGTGCTCGCGCCCGATGTTCCCCTTAGGCCTACACCAGCGGAGTAAGGTGCAGGATCCGACGCTGAACCCCATGGCGGGCCGATGCCGCTCGGTGCTCCTCCTTTCCCTACACCTGTTGTTTCACCTAGGTTGAACCCTATCTCAAGTGAAGGAGCTTTTTTCCCACTGGTTGGACACCATTAAAAAGGACCTACAAGCGGGTGCGCCTCCTCCCACACCGGTTCCGGTTCCAGATCCTATTAATGTTGAACTGTTAGACGGTGGGGCGGATGAGGAACCCCCTCCTAAAAAACATAAAAAGAAGACAAGGAGGACCAGGTCCAGTAGTTCCTCCTGCTCTCCATCTCCTTCACCGGACAGGAGGTGCAAAAGGAAGAGGCACAGATCCCCTTCCTCTTCCACACCAGACTCCTATGTGGATTCGGACTCTTCATGTCCAGACTCCGACATAGAGCCAGACCTAGGGACACGGAGGGACTTCTTAAATCCCTTCCAGATGGCAAAGCTTCATGGAGGTGATGAGGCACATCCAGGCCAACATGGGTTGGGACACTGAGGCCCTGGACCCCGAGTGACTGCAGTTGGCTAAATACCTTCACCAAAAAGACCCTAAGCCAGTGGTAATTCCTCCCATGGTTGACACCTTTCAGGATGTCACCTGCGCGACTTCATTCCTCCTCTGCCGTACCTAAAAAGGCTCATCGGCTTTACCAGCTACCTTCGGACCACCCCTTTTTGACCGAACCACCCGCAGCGGACTCGGTGGTGATTTCAGCAACTCACGACTGTTCGCAGAGGCCCAAACACGTGAGCACCCAGCCACCTGACAGAGAATCAAAGCAGCTGGATTCTATGGGCCACAAGGTGTACTCTGCTGCCACCTGCAGTATCAGGAGCATAAATTTCCTGACACACATGGTCCAATTCCTGAACACCCTTTGGGAACAGGGTTGGACGTAGTGCAAAGCATGCCCGATTGCCCTCAGCGGGCAGAGCTTGCCAAGCTACTTCAGACCGGCTCAGACGTGGGCACCCATGTTCTGCTGTCAGCTTATGACTCTGTGGACACCTCCTCTAGGGCGGCCACTACTGGCATTTTCCTCCGACACCATGCATGGCTTTGGGCTTCTGAGTTCGATCCAGATGTTCAGACCAGCATATTGGATGCTCCCTTCAAGGGCTCCGTGCTCTTTGGCGAAGACATGGAGCGGATCATCACCAGGCTGCAGGACTCTGGCAGGGCTATCTGATCCACGCAGTCCATGTACTGCCCAAAACAGGGTCAAGCTCGCAAACCTCATTGTCATGGCCATGGGGGACATCAGCCTCAGCAGCCCCGCTTCCAACACCATTCACAGCGAGGCGGCTTCAGTCGCAGAAGAGGAGTCAGTAGATCTTCTGCCTCCGCCTCTAGACAGGCCAAAGCAGCCACTGCCACCCTTCCTTCCCCTCCCACCGCCTGACTATCCAGGCTACCCTCCTTCCCTAGACGTTCAGTCAGGGGAGCTGGTCGGAGGCCACTTTTCCCTCTCCGCAGATGCGTGGGGTCAAGTGACCTCTGACCAGTGGATACTCGATCTCGTGGAGTTCAGGCACTCCATACAGTTTGATTCTCTTTCTCTGGACAGACCACTGCCCCCATCCCGTTACCCAAGGGAACACCAAGCACTGGTCAGAAGGGAGATATTATCCCTTTTGGACAAAAAAACCATTGAGCCGGTGCCACTGGCCGAAAGAGAGAGAGAGAGAGGGTTTTTCTCCCACTTCTTCCTAGTTCTGAAAAAGTCAGGAGATCTCAGAACTATTCTGGACCTCAGCAGTCTGAACCAATGGGTCTCATATAAGAGATTCAGGATGGTCTCCCTTCCAACTCTCCTTCTGCTCATCTCAGCGGGAGACTGGTTGGCATCCCTGGACATGCAGGACACCTACCTGCATATCCCGATTGTCAGGAACCATCGAAGATTCCTAAGGTTCAGGTTAGTAGACAAGGACTATCAGTTTCGAGTCCTTCCCTTCGATCTCTCTTCGGCCCTCAGAGTCTTCACCAAGTGCCTGGCAATAGTGGCCGCGGCAGTATGGAGACAGGGCCACTTTGTGTTCCCCTATCTGGATGATTGGCTTCTCCTGGCCTCCTCCAGGTCTCGCCTGTCGGAAACTATCTGAGATTCTATCTTGCTGTTTCAGCCCTTAGGGATCACCATCAACAGGGACAAATCTCATTTGTTCCCAGCCCAGACTCTCCAATTCATCAGAGCTCTTCTGGATACCACTGTCGGGAAGGTTTTTCTTTCCTGCGACAGGGCGGGCTGCATTCAGGTCTTGGTGTCTCAGATCTCTTCAGCCTCAAGAATCTCAGCAAGACTCCTACTCAGACTGTTGGGGCATATGGCCACTGCCATAGTTTTGGTTCCTCTGGCATGTCTGTGCATGAGAACCATCCAATGGTCCCTAAGGGTGTAGTGGAATCAGACATTAGACAGTCTGGACACCTCGATCAGGATCTTGGAGCCAGTCCGCCGGGAATTACGCTGGTGGATGTCATCCAAAAATCTGCTGGCGGGTATTCCCTTTCATGTAGGGGCACCATCCCAGATTCTGACCATGGATGTGTTGTCCGCGGGGTGGGGCACTCATCTGGGGATACATCGCATCCAAGGTTCCTGGTCCCCAATAGACGAAGATCTGCATATCAACATTCTGGAGCTTAGAGCGGTGCTTTATGCCCTCCAAGCCCTAGTCTCAGTCCCAGCACCGGGCCACCTCTTGTTTCAGGTGGATAACACTTCGGTGATGTTCTACATCAACAAGCAGGGTGGCACACACTCTTACCCCCTCTGCCGGGAAGCCATGCAAGTGTGGGACTGGGCTGTGGAGCACCAACTATTTTTGACGGTGGTACACGTTCCCGGGGAACAAAACATACTAGCCGTTACACTCAGCAGGACAAAATTGCAAGCTCATGAATGGGAGCTGCTTCAAGAAGTTGAAGATCACATCTTCTGTCAGTTGGGGACATCAGATGTGGACCCTTTTTGTGTCTCGAGTCAATGCAAAACTGCCCAATTTCTGCTCGCTAGGTCCAGAGCCTGGAGCTTTTTGGCAAGACACGTAGTCCCTCTGCTGGAAAGGGAGGTTTCTCTATGCATTCCCTCCTTTCCCGCTATTACAGAAGGTTCTCCTCAAAGCGCAGTCAGAACCTTCCACTCTCATACTGATCACTCTGCTATGGCCTCGTCAGATTTGGTTTCCCTCACTCCAGCATTTAGCAGCAGAGCCTCCGCTGCCTCTTCTGCTATCACCTCACCTCCTGTCGAAGGACAGTGGGTCCCTGATGCACCCGAATCTGCAGTTTCTTCACCTGCATGCCTGGCTCCTCAGGACCTAGCTAAAGTCAGATTTGGTGTGTCCGATCAGATTGTGTAAGTTCTGATAGAGGTGCGCAAACCTGCCACCAGAGCCCCTTACGATATGAAGTGGAAACATTTCTGTATCTGGGCCACAGCCATGGGGGTGGACCCATTGGTCTGTCCGGTTAATTCAGTTTTGGAATACCTGCTTTCTCTTTCAGAGAAAGGTCTTAGCTATTCCTCCATCAAAGTGCACCTGGCCTCCATCTCTGCTTGTCACTTCCTTGTTGCGGATAAGACGGTGGCTCAGATGGAGGTTTCCAAGGCCTTTTTGTGTGGTATTCTTCATATCAGACCTCCCATCAGGGATCCTGTTCCCCCCTGGGATCTCCTTTTTGTCCTGGAGAAGCTCAGTCTTCCTCCCTTTGAACCAGCCATGGAGTCTGTGCTCTGTCTTCTATCTTGGAAGACTTTGCTTTTGGTAGCTATCACTTCGGCGAGGCGCATTTCAGAACTTCAAGCCCTCATGTATAAAGAACCTTACCTTGTTTTTCACAAGAACAGGTTTGATCTTCGCACTAATCTGAAGTTTCTGCCGAAAGTAGTTTCTGAGCTCACCCTGAATCAATCCGTTCAGCTCCCAGTATATTACCCGGAGCATTCTAAAAGGGGGAAGCCCTTCCTCATTCCTTGGACGTCCACAGGGCTCTCCAATGTTACCTGGCTAGGACCAAGGGGGACAGGAAATCTGATCAGCTTTTTGTGTCATTTGCCCAATGGTCCTTAGGTTGCCAGGTCACCAAACAGACGCTTTTCTGCTGGTTGGTACATTGTATTACCTTTTGTTATGAGAAGCACAACAGGTCACCCCCCCCCCCCGGGGCCGGTTAGAGCTCATTCTACCAGAGCTATCGCTGCTTCTTTTGCGGCACTGAAGTGGGTACCAGCAGCTGATATTTGTGCTGCTGCTACCTGGAGTTCTGTTCATACCTTCGTCAGGCATTACAGCCTTGACATTGTTTCTAGATGCAGAGCAGGGTTTGGCCTCGCAGTTCTGCAAGGCCTGGTTTCCTGAGGGACCTTCCCTTCTTCTGCTGTTTCTCTCCTTACTGCTTCACCGTCCCAGGGGGTTGTTATATGATTATACTGCTTGGGACTCCGTTCTAATTGTGGAACATGCTGCAAGAGCTTCCTCTTGAAGTAAGATAGTACAGTTACGTAAGAACTTACTGTAACAGTAGATCTTCGAGAGAAGCTCTTGCAGCAGGTATATTTCCTGCCCTCCTTCCCCCAGGGATCAGGTCCTTTTCAGACTGGTCTTCCCTCCTTTGAGGGAATAATTTCTAGTAATCATACTTCTGACCGTTGCCTGTTACCAATTTCTGCCTGACGGGGCGTACAAGAACTAGAGCACATGGGGAACTCCTCCCTTACATAGGGCGATGCCAGGGGTGGAGCCGACGTCGGCGGGGGACGTTTCCACGTTGGTACTGCTGGAAGGAAAAAATTGCCGGAACCGCCACCAGGTGGCATCAGTCCTAATTGTGGAACCTGCTACAAGAGCTTCTCTTGAAGATCTACTGTTACGGTAAGTTCTTCTGTAACTGTACTTTCTACAGTATATTTTGAATGGTATCTGGAATTTTCCAAAATTGGCATGTTTTAACCACTGGAACTGGGATAATTCCATATCCAGAAAAAATTTACCCTAGTCATTTGGACAAAGGTCATCAACACTGATGGTGCACTTAGTAACAGTTGTAGCCTTCATATCAGCAGGCAAAGGAAAGTCTCTGGCCTCTCAACCCATTTTCAAAAGGTTTTTTAAAGGCGGGCTCAGTCACTTATACTCACTAGTAAGGGACCCAACCCCACTGTGGGATCTCAGTGTCTGCCCTGCACAGCTCATGGAGGCTCCATTCGAGCCTATGGACACTGTTGACTTGAAGTATGTCACCCGGAAAACCATTTTCCTGATTGCCATTACCTCTGCTAGGAGGGTGAGTGAACTGCAAGCGCTCTGCACATTGTCTTCCATAGGGATAAGATAGCCCTTAAAACCAATAGGAAATTCATACTTTAAGCGGTGTCTGAATTCCACCTGAACCAGTCAGTGACACTTCCTGTGCTTTACCCAGAACATTCCAGTCAAGTTGAGCAAAAATTACACAGTCTTGACTTGAAATGATCTCTGAGCATCTGTACAGATAGGACAAAAGATGTCAGATCCAAAAGCACTCAGCTTTTTGTTACTTATGGTGTAGTTGGGAAAGGTAAACCAGCTTCAAATAGGTCCCTCTCTCTCTGGATAGTCTCTTGCATCCAGTTCTATGAAAAAGCAGGAAAAATGCCACCTAGAGGTTTAAGGGTACACTCCACAAGGGGCATGTCTGTCTCTGTGGCATCCTCAAGGAGCATCCCTTTATTAGAAATTTGCAGAGCAGCTGCCTGGAAACAGTACACACCTTCACAAAGCACTGAAGTCTGGACATAGTCCAGAAGGGATGCCAACCTCACATCAGTGCTAGGAAAGCAAATGGAGGCCCTGATTAAACAGGACCCGGTAGAATACCTGGAAAAGTATGGCCTGCAGGATGACAAACAGCATGGTTTCATGGCAGGCAGGTCATGCCAGACGAACCTAATTACTTTCTTTGATTGGGTGACTAGGGAGGTGGATAGTAGCCGACCAGTGGACCTTCTCTGTTTTGACTTCAGTAAAACCTTCAATTCAGTACCACTCAAACGCTTGCTGAAGAAGCTAGAGGAGCTTGGCATAGCAAGTTACATCGTTGAGTGGGTGGGAAACTGGTCAGATGGAAGGAGGCAAAGGGTTGTAGTCAATGGGTAGAAGTCAGGAGGGGGAAGTGATGAGTAGAGTCCCACATGGCTCAATCTTAGGCCCAGTCCTATTTAATGTGTTCATCAGTGACATAGGAGTAGGTATCCATGGCACGACTGCACTATTCACAGACGACACCAAACTAGGGGGAAAGGTGGACAGTGAAGAAGCAGTGAGAGTCCTACAGAAAGATTTGAAAAGGTTAGAGCAATGGTCTAATATCTGGCAGCTGAAATTTAACGTCGAATAATGTAAAGTAATGCATATTGGCAGGAACAACCCAAGAACAACCTATTGGCTAAACGGGGTCCAACTCAGTGCCTCAAAGGAGGAAAGAGATTTAGAAGTTATCATTAGAGACACCCTTAAACAGACTAGCCAATGCAATGCAGCATGTAGTAGGGCCAAAAAAATGCTAGGATGCGTAGGGAGAGGATTCGAAAATAGGCACAGGGAGGTGATACTTCCACTATACTGATCTATGGTGAGACCCCACTTGGAATACTGCGTACAGTTTTGGAGACCATACTTTGAAAAGGATAGGGGCAGGACAGAGACCATACAGAAAAGGGCAACCAAAATGATACAGGGGCTCCAAGGGCTGTCATACGAGGGGCGTCTACAGGCATTAAACATGTACTCACTTGAAACTAGGAGGGAAAGGAGGGGATATGATAGAAACCTTTACATACATGAGGGGTTTTAACTCAGTGCCCTGTACTGAAATATTCACTGGGGCCCCCAACGCAAACACGAGGGGGCAAGAATGGAAACTGAGGGGTGGGAAATTTATGAGGGATCTAAGGAAGCATTATTTCTCAGAAAGGTTAGTGGAGCCATGGAACAGACTGCCTGCAGAAGTGGTGGGAGCTATGACCATATCTGCATTCAAAAGGGGTTGGGATAAAGAATACGCTAGAACCAGTTCCACAAGGGAAACTACCAGCTAGGACTCAGGATCACTAGGATCTCGGGATCTCAAGGGCAGACTTAATGGACCCTTGGTCTCTTTCTGCTGTCACCTTTCTATGTTTTTATGCCAGCTTTAGAACTGCTGTGTTGCAGAACCTTTTTCCAAAGTAGGTTCTAGATCCAACCTCCCAAGGTACTACTTTATAGTCTGCATAGAGTGAAACCACAAGTGAGGGATTCCTGGGGTTATAAGAAGAAATTACTCACCATAGTAATGTTGTTTCTTCTTAGGGATCCTTCACTATGGTTTCACTCTCCCACCCTGCCTCCCCTTCCAGAACCTGAAAATTGGTTCACACAGTAACCAGTTAGTTGCACTTGGGTTCCCTGAACATTACTACTGCAGTTTTCACTGCCTTTGTAAGTTGTGTATTCATTATGGTTATACTTTACATTTGATCTCTTTTTTATTAATTGGTGTTTTTTCAAATATTTGAAATTTTTATGCATTTTTGGTAACCTCTTAGTTAGAATTAATAGCCGCCTTCTACTCTAGCCATAGAAACAAATCTAACAACTGCTAGAGTAGGAGGTAGGAGCAGAGTTTTTTGAAACACATTTGAATTCTGAGTTCAATTCTTAGAACTGTTTTGTCTCCGGGGCATCCACCTCTATGGAGAATGATGCATAGAATGAAACCATATTAAGGGATCCCTGAGAAGAAACAACATTACTATGGTGAGCAATTTTTTCTTGGGTTGTATACATGGGAACTTTATAAGCAGAACATGAGAGATAATGCCACTTTACAAGCCACTGGTGAAGCCACAACTGGAGTACTGCTATCAGTTTTGCATACCATACTACAACAAGATCACTGAGAGCATCCAAAGGAGGGTAAAATACAAGTATGGAGACAAACAGGAAAACATGTAGAAATGCTGACGGGATACAAATTTAAACTGTACAGATCACATCAGAATATCTGGCTACACGTATTTTTGGGTGAGCTATCACCTTTGTCAGGCACATTGGGGCAAGAGAAAGGCTCAATGTGCACTGCAGGTGGCATCAGGTTCAGACTGAAATTGCAAGATGGCATGAAAACATTTGACTGTCTTTTGGGAAGCAGTTTTACAATCAAGAACTGACTTGCTCATCAGTGTGCAGGGGGAATCAGGCTTGGACTGAAATTGGCAGGAGGGCATCAGTACTTGACTCACTTTTCAGTGGGCAGCAGTTCTACTATCAGTCATTCACTTGCTCATCAGTGTGCAGGGGGAGTCAGGTTCAGGGACTTAAAGTGGCAAGATGGCATCTGAACCGAACTATAATTCGGTCAATTTTCAGTGATTTTACAATCGCTCACACTTACTTGGACATAGTTATGTTGTTACTTGGCTTTCAAGGCTTGGACACGCAGGGTGGGACGTGGTAGGCTACAAGATTAGAGATACAGTAGCTAGCAAACCCATGTTATTCAAATCGTGCACTAGCTAGTCAAGATTATCTTCTGGTACACCAAACTATTTTCTGTATTTGGTAGCAAAGAAAAGCATAACTGAACAAATCGCCAAAACCTCAGAGATCAGCAGACTGTTCTCTGAATATGACACTTACTGGCACAGGACAAAAGAGGAGGATCAGAGCAGGATTTTAAAGACGGACACAAAACAAGTTGCATGCACACACACACATGTTACTGAAGAAAGCATTTATTAAATGTAATAAAAATAATTATATTGCTTGTCACTTACCAAAAACATATTACACAGAATGGTCAGGGAGGATGCTATGGCTGTATGGTTGCACTCTAACAAAGACAAGGGGATTACAGTGGGCCGGGGAGACATCACTCACAGAGGGATTCTGGAAGAATTTAGACAAACTCCAGGCAATAAAAAAAGCCAGCACGGTGACCCCCAGGGTCCATAAAACTGATGGGAGAAAGTGGGGAAAGAAAAGTTTCCACAAATACAAAGAAAGAAAAAAAATGCTAGATGCAATCAGAGTTAAAAAAACATCATGCACTGCACATGGTTTCATTATGTTTGCATTTATTTCTCCTTTAAGCTATTCAGCATGGAACCAAGACAAATCTAAGGTGATCTGTACAAATTAAAATTTAAAAGATAAAGCAGGATGAGAATCTAAGGAAGTGGAGGGGGAGGAAGAGGGAGAGGAAGAAGACAAATTGTATAGCAGTTTTCACACACATTTTATCCCAAGGTGCTTGACAAGCATCGAGAGGCTGGTAGTGAAGTGACTAAATGTGTAATGGCAGCTATTTTACACACTAGTGCCCATTCACAGCCTTGGACATTTGCATGAACCAGTTTAATGGGAAGGGGAATGTTGGCCGGAACACTGGTAAGAACCCCCTCCTCTTATGAAAAGTGTCTTGGGTTCTTTTACATCCACTTGGACACCCACCAGAACAGCACCAGATATAGGCAGAAGGGATCCAGTTTAACAGCTCATCTGAAGTACATCACATCTCGAAAGTACAGCATCCTTCTAGTGCTGAACTCGGGTGCCAACATTTAGGCTATGGGCCCAATCCGTGTGTGCTACCAGAACACATGACATTCTGGGCCAGAGGTGGATATGCTACCAACTGGGTCATGCTGACACCCTAGTTTCCACCCTTGGTGTAAGACAGATACAGAAAAGTGCTACAGGCCACAGGATAGTTGGAGGACAATTTGTGGTGGAGAGAAGGCAATTTTGTATGCAGAGGATGGTAGGCATGTGGAATGGATTATTGAAAACTGTTGCAGAAGCAGAGACACTAAACACCTTTAAGGCAAAGCTAGACCGATAGGAGGGATAGAGCAAGAAACAAAACAACTGAGAAGTGGGAGGTGGCATTGATGGCCTACAGTGCCTGCTTCAATCCTATGTTCCTATGTAATTGTGTTATCAGACGGCACAGGGAATGGACTTTACACAATGAAGTTTGTCAGAAGTGAAACAGTACCAGATAACATCCTTTATTAAGAGCTGCAGTCTCATTAGGCCAGTGGCGTGGGGGCAGCATGTGTGAAAAGAATCACATACTGAGGATGGCTGGAAGATCAAGCATGTTGCAGTAGTGAGGTATGGGCCACCCTGCTATAATAAGATGTCTGCCTCATTCCTCATTTGAGTGCAGGTTTCAGTGCAGCTGTATACATTTCTGCAGCTGGGTTTATTAGAGCACTGGGAGGTTAAATGACTTACTCAGGATCACACAGTGAGCCTTTGACCCTTGGACAGTTTGAACCTGAAATCTTGTAGTTCCCAAAATTGCTGTAAGCACTAAACTTCACTTCATGTGTGGGGAGGGGGGCAAGAAAGGCTGGCTGCTGGCAAGTTTTGGGTCAATTTATTCACTTGGGATAGTACAGCTGAGATAACACGTCTTGTTTACAGAGGTGTCCTAATTGTATCCATTTTTACGGCTGCCTGGGCGGAGCCCTGCAGATGTTTTGCGAGCTCTAGGAGAAAGGGGACTGTGGCAACACATGACCGGATTCCTCAGTCATGTGCCTCGACAGTGCTGTGGCAAGATTCCAGTAATCTGTCATCAGTGCGCCCCTCCCCACTCCCTCTTCAGTTGTTTCCCCCGGAGACTAAGGGAGCAATCTCATGCTGTGCAGGACTAAGGAGAGAGAGGGGTGCCCAGGCCTAAATAAAAGCTGGATACACCAGATAGCCAGTCTGAGCAGAAGACCCCAGATAGGGGGACGGTGGGAGGGAAGGTAGACCTGATGACTGAGATCCCCTCGAAGATCTACCATTATGGTAAGTTCTTATGTAACTGTTCTATCTTCTTCGAGGGGATCTCAGTCATCAGGTCACACCGTAGGAATGAGTTCCAAGCAGTTACAAGTGCAGCAGAACAGTCTGGGAGGTAGACAAAGTAAGGCCTAAGATAGAAGGCCCTGGAAAACCGCCTGACTGAAGCCTGCTCGGGCTCTGAAGGCAATGTCCAAACTGTAGTTCCTGGTGAAAGTATGGACGGTACTCCAGGTGGCAGCAGCGCAGAAGTCAGCTGCAGAGACACCTTTAAAGCAAGCTACAGAAGTATCCATGCCCTTTGAGAAGTGGGCTTTCATCGCCCCTGGCAACTCCTTGCCATATTTGTTGTAGCAGAATACAATACAGTTGGCCAACCACTTGGACAAACACTGTTTGGAAACCTGAGCGCCTTCTCTTCCTTGGGCGAAAAAAATAAAAAGTGACTTTGACTTTCTGCAGTCCTTAGTTCACAGCAGATAATCATCTAAAGTATGGAGCAGTGCTTACCCTGGATAGGCATGCTCTGGGAAACAGGTAGGTAGCTAGACTGGTTCAGGGCAAACTCAGACACCACCTTAGGGAGAAACTTAGGATTTGTGTGCAAAAACACCCTGTCTTTGTGAAAAAGCAAATAAGGCTCCTCACACCAGAGAGAACCTTAAGCTTGGAAATCCTTTGAGCAGAAGTAATAGCAACCAAAAAACAATGCTTTCCAAGAAAGAAAACATAGCTCACAACTCACGGCTGGCTCAAACGGAGATAGGGTAAATTTCTCCAAAGTAAAATTTAAATCGCAAGCCGGGACTGGGGTGCAGATTGGAGGTTTCAGGTGCAGGATGCCCCTAAGAAAAGTCCAGGACACATCCAGTTGAGCCACAGTACGACCATCCACATGGGCTCGTGAAAGGCAGAGATAGGCGAAAGGTGTACCTTGAGGAAGGAATACTAGAGGCCTGAGTCAGACAGTGATATCAGATAGTAGAGAATCTGTCTCACTGGACAGGTGAAAGGGTCCAGATGATGCTTGGAAGCTCAGATGGCAAACCTCTTCCACTTCATGGCATAGGTGGCCCTAGTGGAGGGTTTCCTAGCCACCACAAGGACGTCACCCACCTTCTGGGAGACTGCAAAACAGGCAATAGCTATGCCCTCAGGAGCTAGGCATACAGACAAAGGGACTTGAGGTGTGGATGGACCAGGGTCCCCTGAGTCTGCATCATCAGACCCCTGCAGAGGGGCAGAGATACCGGAGGTTCTGCTGCTAACTGTTGCAGTAATGGAAACCATATCTGCCGTGGACAGTAAGGTACAATCAGGATCATGCTGGCCCCCTCCATCTGCAGCTTGATTAGCACCCTCTGAATCAGAGGAAATGAAGGGAAGGCATAAAGGAACTTCCCATTCCAGGAGAGAAACAACATATCTCACCAGAAAACTCCAATCCCTGGATCTAGCAAGCAGAAATTGGGCAGTTTTGTGCTGAGTGGGGATGTAAAAAGGTCCAACTCTGGACGACCCCATCTGTCAAACAGATCTTCTGCGATGGAGGACAGAAGGTCCCATTTGTGCATACTGGACTGAGTATGGCTGAGGCTGTCTGCCAGGGTGTTCAGTATGCCTGGGACATGGAGTGCCATGAGTTCCAGGCTGTGGTCCAGTGCCCAGTACCAGACCCTCATTGCTTCCCTGCAAAGTGGATATGAATGCTTCCCCCTTTTTGCTGTAGTAGACCACACTGAGATTGTCTGACTGAATCAATAACTGGCCCAGAGAGAGGTGGTTCTGAAAGGCCTGCATGGTATACAGAACTGCCCTCATCTCAAGGACGTTTATATGGAGGGAAGCCTTGATCTGGGACCAGGTACCCTGGGTCTGGAAGGGACCCAGGTGCTCCCCCAGCCCAAGCCAGAGGCATCTGTAGTGAGAATCTGCTGGGGAGAAGAGATCAGGAATGGGGCTCCTCTTAAAAGGTTTTGGGGATCCATCCTTCACTGGAGCACCTTGCGGATTGGAGAGGAGACCAGCACTAGTTGTTCCAGGTCATCTGTGTGCTGGTCCCACTGCACCTGGAGGGCCACTGGAGCAGCCACATGTGTAGTCTGGACAGGGGGACAGTGGCAGTGGCTGCAGCCATGAGGCTTAGGAGCCTCAAGTAAACACTCGTGGAAATACAATGCCTCTGCACAACCATCTGAACCTAAGAGATGAGGTACTCCAATCTGTTTGGAGGCAGGAAGGCCTTGCCTGCTTTGTGTCCAGAACTGCCCCGATATACTGCAGTCACTGGGATGAGATCAAAACAGACTTGGGCAGGTTGACAGTGATGCCCAGGGATTGAAACAACTGGAGGATCCTCTTCAGAGTTCAGAGAACCTGATCCCTGGACGGAGCTTTGAGGAGCCAGTCGTCCAGGTAGGGGAAAACATGCAGACTTTTCCACCGGAGAGCAGTCACCACTGCTGCTAAGCATTTTGTAAAAACCCATTTTGCAGAGGATAAGTTAAAGGGCAAGACTCATAATTGGTAATGTTTGCCCTGAAAAAGAAACAGGAGAAACCGCCTGAGCAGTGGGCACGGGATATGCAGGTAAGTGTTCTGCATGTTGAGGGAACACAGACAGTTGCCTGTTTGAGCAGGGGCAACAGCCTTGAGAGAGAGACCATGCAAAACTTTTTGGATGTAGAGGTTGAGGTCTTTGAGATCTAGAATTGGCTTCAGGTCTCCGGTTCTTTTTGGACCAGGAAAAATGTGGAGTAGAACCCTTTGTTCTTCTGCTGCCTGGGCACTGGCTCGATCGCCCTTTTCCACAGAAGGGAGTGGACCTCCTCCTGAAGGACCGCTGTGTGGTCTGGAGGATATGTGGGGGAGTCTCTGGGGTTGTTCCAAAGCTCTAGAGTATGACCTTTTCTATAATCTGAAGGATCCAGGCATCTGAAGTTATAGTTCTCTAATGACTGAGATGGAGGGAGAACCAACCTCTGACCACCACCTCTTGGTTGGAGACCGGAAGAGGGGGTCTGGCAAGTAGTCGGGCAGAGGTGGATCCAGCCACTGGGGCTGATCTGTCACCTTTGGGTCACTCCACAGCAGGACCTGAGAAAGATAAGAGGGTGAGCAAAACAGAATTGGCCTTCTGTTTACTCTGGAGGCGGGAGCTTGCACCGGACTGGCAGGACACCTTTGAAAGGACAGGCACTGTCTGCTCCTGGGCTGAGTATGGTAGAGCAAATGGATGGATTTAATAGCTCTACTGGAGGTCTGCAGTTCATTAATGATGTCCTGGACATCAGGCCCGAAGAGCTTTGAGCCATTGAAGGGGGCATTAAGCACCTTCTGCTGGACATCAGCCACAAAACCGGATAGCCTGAGCCAGGCATGCCTACAAAGGTGAATACCTGTGGCAGCTGCCCTGGAACCAGTGTCAGACATGTCATACAAGGCCTGGAGAAGATGTTTACTAATATCCTTGGTGACCTGGAAGAACTTAAGGACCTCTTGCTTCTGGCAACATTCTGGGAGGGCCTGAGCAACCGCTCTGTCCTTCTTCCATATGGTATTCTGGTGTTTGACCATATGAGATAAATAATTAACAATCCAAAGCTCCAGAGTAGAGGAGGCATGAATCCTCTTACCCCACAGGTTGAACCTTCTGGATTCCCTGTCAGGGGAAGAGAACTAAGGTGTTTAGGCACCATGGACCTGTTGTGTGCCACTTTGATGACCACAGAATCAGTCTCAGGTTGGGCAGCATAATAGGCAGGCCCTGGGGGCATGCCAGAGCTAATCTGCCCTCTGGGGCATGGCTGTAGCCATGTCAGGGTGGTGCCAGGCCACAGTGGTGGCATTCCTCAGAGCAGGTAACATGGGAGGAATGACCTTAGAAGGAGATTCTAGGATCTCCAAAAAGTCCACCAGGTCTCTTCTGGTGGCATCCTCTTCTTCAGTGTGGAAGCACATAGCTTTAGACAGCTGCTTCATAATATTGAAGAAGGTAAGGTCTGTCGAAGGGGACCTGGGAGTATGCTTAACAGAATTCTCGCTCACTGAAGAAGCTGTAGACATGTCTGAGGAAAGAGGTTCCTCCTCCTCCTCTTCTTCCTCAGGGAGGATAAGGTCAGGATGGTACTCCTCTCTAGCATGGACCCTTTCCAACTCAGGATCCATTGGCCCCCCTGAGGAGTGCAGGCTGATGAGGCTGAACTGGTGTCAAAGACGACAGAGCAACTGACAGCACTGGGGACACTAGTCTGTGTGCCCCTAACTGGTGCACCAGAGCCATGGTCAACTGGGTTAGAAAAATACTTAGGTTTGATGGCAGGTAAGGGCTGCATTGACAGCAGAGGGGTCATCGGGACAGAGTATGATGAACCATCCATCAGATCTTGAGAGCCCGAAGGCCCTGGCAAAGCATCAGGCCTCGATGGAGGGGCTGTGGTCGATGACTTGGGGTCAGTGACCAGGGGACTGAGAAGTGGGAGGAGGCACTGCTGGTAGGAGCCTGGCAGGAGCAGAGGCTTGGGCAGCGGAAGGCACTGGGGCAGTTGTCGGCGATGAAGTACCCCCAGATTCGGAGGAAGAAACTGTTGGAGAATGGGAGCACCACCAGGGAAGTGGTCCTGGTCGCAGTCTTTTTTATGACTTTTCCCTGAGGACTTGTGTTGGGCCTTTGAGCTCGATGAACCCACCGGCGACTGGCAAAGAGGGGCCACAAAGGACCCCTTCCCAGAACTGGCTACCTGTTGTACCATGAGCAATTTCTTTAAAGCCCTTTTGCATTGGGTAAGGATTGTGAGGCTGAATTTTTGGCAGAGCTTACAGTCTGAGACGTAGTGGTCAGACCCAAGACAGCAGACACAGAGGTCGTCTGAAGAAGCAATCTTCTTTTCACAACATCAGTGATGGAAGAGTGATGTGGAAGGAGTGACTCTCAACATAAACGAGGCAAAAGAATCTCTTTCTTAAAAGAAATTTCAGAAATTTAACAGAAGAAAAGCAAAGACAAAAGTGGCACGAACTGCGACGGAGCTTTCGCGGAGACCCATGTGAGAGATGTCGATGGCAGGAAAGAACTGAGGAGGGAGCGGGGCCGCTCACACTTTTATAGGGATGATGATGTCAGCAGGTGACGTTGGTCGGGTGACCACAGTTTTATTGCTGGAAAATCTTCCGTGTGGATCTTGCTTCACCAGTGGTGAAGTTCCAGCGGTGCGACCTGATGACTGAGATACCCCCTGAAGAAGATCAGTAGTTCCACAGTTCATTATAAATCCATTATCACAACCTAATTCATAATAAATACTATTATAGTCTGTCTCCTAAATAATTTGCAGCCCCTATTCACAGAGTCCAGTTAAATCCGTATATATTAGTTTTAACGAATGATGTGTGCACATATTCTTCTTTTATACTTCCTTCACTTGCACTATACAAATTCACCTATACTTTTCTTCTCATTACAAAATTCGCTTTAGACTTTACCCCACCCCCCCCAACACACACACACACACACACACACCAGCCCAAGCAGCTTGTTGGGTCTAAGCCCCTTCCAGTCAACTGTATACCAAGCTGTTTCTGAGAGCATTACCTGGCTCCAGTGCACCATGTTGGTCCCGAGTTCCCCCTCTACACACACACACACACGCTCCCCTCCTGGCACCAGCACAGTATACTGCACCCGAGCCACCCACCTATCTACCCACTCACACACAAGTTACCCTTACATCCCCAGAACAGTACATTTCTCTTGCCCCCCCCAAAAAAAACACACACAAAATGTAACTTCAATTAATAATGGCTACTACATTGTACTGTACATTACATGCCATTTCAGTCTGTTTTATACAGGATGACTGTAGGTCACACCATGCTTATCTGTACCATATTCCATAGAAACAAAGAATTTGATGGCAGATAAGGACCACTTGGCTCACCTAGTCTGTCCTTTTCCCTACCTAATGGATAAGCTGCAGATCCCAGTTAACCAACAGCCTACTTCCTCCTGCCCACCACTAGAATTGCCTTATGTCTGTCCCATGCATTCTTGAATTCTCCCACTGTTTTTGACTCCACGACCTCCTCAGGAAGGGTGTTCCATGCATCCACAACCCTCTCCGTGAAAAAATACTTCCTCACATTACCTCTGAGCCGTCCCCCCTCACTCTTCAAATTGTGCCCCCTTATTCTTGCACATCTCTTTTTCCTGAAAGATGCTACCCTCTTGGACTTTGTTGATTCCCTTGAGGTACTTGAAAGTTTCTATCATGTTCCCCTCCTTTCCTTGAGGGTATACATATTAAGCTCCTTTAGTCTCTCTTTGTATGTCTTCTGGTGCAGACCCTGCATCATTTTGGTGCCCTCCTCTGGACAGCCTCCACCCTATGTCTTTCTTGAGATGGGATCTCCAGGGTTGCATCGGTACTCAGATGGGGTCTCACCAACTATCTGTACAGAGGGATAACTTCTTGTTTTCTACTGGTGATGCCTCTCCCTATGCATCCCAGTATCCCCCAGCCCTCCTACTGCCTTCTCACATTGCTTGCCCACCTTTAGGTTATCTGATATAACTACCCCAGGTCCCTTTCCATTTTTGTTGTTGTCAGTATCTTACCCCCCAATTGTGTACTCTTCCCCTGGGTTTTTGTTTCTCAGGTGCATTACTTTGCACTTCTTTGCATTGAATCTAAGCTGCCATACATTTGACCATTCCTCCAACCATGCCAAGTCCCTTCTCATCCTTTCCACCCCATCTTGTGTCACCTGCAAAGAGACATACTTTTCCTTCCAGTCCTTCTGCAATGTCACTTATACAGACATTAAAAAGGATTGGACTAAGTACTAAACCCTGCGGTACCCCACTAGTAACCCCCATTTTCTTCACTGTGGATTCCAGGGGCCTAGGTTTAATCCCTAGTAGGTCACATTATTTCTTTATCACAATAATTTGTGATCTGAATTGCTTAGCACTGGCTAATACTGCACCAAAAACATCTACTTGTCATGTCAGCTGTTCCTAGTTGCAGGATTCACAATACCAGAGAAGGGAAGTGTGTCCGGAAAGAGTAAGGCCAACCATGTGAGCCTATAGCTCAGTGATGTGAACACCATAAAGGTATTCCAGGGGCCAGGGTTCAATTCCCAGCGGGTCACAGTATTTCTGTCTCACTACAATTTGTGATCTCATCTATACTATCTACTTTTAGTATTTGGCAATATTGGATGGGATACATATTCAGAAACATAAGAAGAAGATTCCTGGCATGTTCAGAAGCACAAATCTGCAACCAAAGAGCTGACTTGTAACAGTATTTTATTTTTTTGACCCTGCAGCACAATATTGTTTCTGAACACTTTTGCTTTTTGCAGTGTGGGGCAGAGGAGAGGTGGAATAAGTAAGCAGAAACCCACAACAGGGTGTGCAGTTACTGGGGATTAATCAACATCCCGAGTGTGTTGTGAGGCATGAGGCCACAGGCAGACTGTCCTCACAGCACCCGGGGTGTTGATTAATCCCCAATAACCACACACCTTGGAGTGGGTTATTGCACTTATAACATGGGGTATGTTTAAACAACAAAAAACATCAAGAAAGGATTTTTTTTTTTGCTGTTTAAACAGCAAGAAAGGTGGTGTATCCTGCTGCCTTGCAAAATGGTCCCTAGCAAATAATGCAGACTACATTGCTCTTATGCACATAGAAATGTCACACATACATTACTTAGATGATCTGTGACATTTCTTGTGCATAAAATTTTATCCTATGTTGCCTACCACCATTACTGTAGCCCCCCACCACCACACACACACACACACACACCAGATGTCACAATCTGGCAAGTTCAGAGTACACTTTACCACTGGGAAACTAACGCTCGCTTGCTCTCTCTCTCTCTCTCTCTCTCTCTCTCTCTCCCCCCTCCACCACAGAAACATATAGGCAGACAGAAATAGAGAGGAGATTGCGAGAGAGAGAGAGAAAGAGAGAGAGAGACACACACACACACACAGTTCAGTCTCCTGCCTTCCCCAGTGGGCACAACAGAACTTTGACTACCACTTGTCGGACTGCACATGTCTCTCTGACATTAGCAGCCCAGTCGGCAGAAGGACAAGGGGGAACAGAAACAGTCACAGCACTCTCTGACAGAGGACAGTGTGTCATGCTGTCACGTCATCTCTCTCCCCCGAGGTGCTGCATAACATTTCTCCATCTCTCTTCCCCCCAGAGCACTGCATAACATTTGTCCCCTGTCCCAACTGCTGTAAGCAGCCAGGAACGCTACTTGGGAGAGTTTCACTGACAGCACTGATTTTCACAGGTTACTGAGTTCGGGGATGCTGACAGCTGTTGCACCTTCGGGGACTGTGTGTGACCAAGTAGTGCTGTAATAACAAACTACCTTCTCCTACTCTCCACCCACTCTGACCCCACTATGTTGCCCTGCTCTTCCACAACAGGGCACACTGTCTAGCTGCAGAGAAGGGTGGTGGGTGCCGAGATTCTGGCTACCACTTGACAGCCTGCAGTCAGGATCGACACTCATCCAGGGGTCACTGCAGCTAGTCAATGCCTCAAGGAAATATAGAAACATAGACTTTGACGGCAGATAAGGACCGCTTGGCCCATCTAGTCTGCCCATTTCCCTACCTACAGTATAGGCCGCAGATCCTAGTTAACCAACAGCCTATTTCTTCCTACCCCCCACAAGAATTGCCTTATGTCTGTCCCAAGCATTCTTGAATTCTCCCACAGTTTTAGACCCCACAACCTCCTCAGGAAGGCTGTTCCCTGCATCCACTACCCTCTCTGTGAAATAATACTTCCTCACATTGCCCCTGAATCGCCCCCCTCTATCTTTAAATTGTGTCCCCTTGTTCTTGCACGTCTCTTTTTCTGAAAGATGCTACCCTCTTGGACTTTGTTGATTCCACTGAGGTACTTAAAAGTTTCTATCATGTCCCCCCTCTCCTTCTTTGCTCAAGGGTATACATATTAAGCCCTTTAGTCTCTCCTCATCGGCTTCTCTTGCAGACCCTGCACCATTTAGTTGCCCTCCTCTGGACTGCCTCTATCCTTTCTATGTCCTTGCGGAGATGGGGTCTCCAGAACTGGACACAGTACTCCAGATGGGTCTCACCAACTGTCTGTACAGAGAGAATAACTTCCTGTTTTCTGCTGCTGATGCCTCTCCCTATGCATCCCAGTATACCCCCAGCCGTCCCTACTGCCTTCTCAATTGCTCTAACCTTAAGGTCATCTGATATGATTACCCCAGGTCCCATTCCTTTTTGTTGTTGTTACTACCTCCCCCATTGTGTATTCTTCCCTGGGTTCTTGTTTCCCAGGTGCATTATTTGCACTTCTTGCATAGAATCCAAGCTGCCATACTTCTGACCATTCCTCCAACCTTGCCAAGTCGCTTCTCATCCTTTCCATGCCTCCTTGTGTATCAACCCTGTTGCAGATCTTTGTGTCATCTGCAAAGAGGCATACTTTTCCTTCCAGTCCCTCTGTAATGTCACTTATGAAGACATTAAAAAGGACTGGACCCAATACTGAATCCTGCGGTACCCCACTAGTAACCCCTCTTTCTTCAGAGTGGACTCCATTTACAATTACCTTCTGTGTCCTGTTGTTCAGCCAATGTTTTACCCAGGCTACTACCCTGGGACCCACTCCCAGGCTGGTTAATTTAATTGTTAATCTTTTGTGTGGGACTGTGTCAAATGCCTTGCTAAAGTCTAGGTAGGCCATGTCCACAGCCCCTCCCTGGTCTACTACTTTGGTCACCCAGTCAAAGAAATCTATTAGATTTGTCTGACATGACCTTCCCGCTGTGAACCCATGCTGCCTTGGGTCCTGTGCCCCACTGGCCTTTAGGTACTCAACTATTCTTTCCTTCAGAAGTGACTCCATCACTTTCCCTACCACAGAGGTCAGACTGACAGGTCTGTAGTTTCTTGCCTCTGTCTTGGTCCCACTTTGTGAAGGGAGATACATCCGCCTTCCTCCAGTCCTCGGGTACCACACCATCCTCCCATGATTTATTAAAAAGAGTAGCCAGTGGTTTCACTAGTTCCTTTAATTCTTTTAGAATTCTGGGGTGAATTCCATCAGGCCCCATTGCTTTGTCCACCTTCAGTTTTAGGAGTTCTTGCAGAACCCTTTCTTCTGTGAAAGGACTGGGATCGACCCCCCTATCAAGAGTGCTTCTGTTAATTGGATTAGGCACTTCCCTCTCCTCTTTTGTGAATACTGAGCAGAAATATTCATTCAGTATCCCTGCTTTTCACTGTCCCCCTCTGCCCACCCACCGTTCATTCTATTCAGCCTCACTATCCCTCCTTTGTCTTTCTCGCTTCGCTGATGTACCTATAAAAGGTTTTATCCCCTTCTTAACGAGTTGGCTATCTTTTCCTCAGTTTGAGCCTTTGCTATTCTGACTTCCCTCCTGCTTCCTTCTGCCTTAACTGGCACAGCTCTCTGTCCTGCTCCTTCTGTGTTTCCTTATACTTCCAGAATGCTATCTTTTCTTCCTGACTTTCACAGCCACCTCTTTTGAGAACCATAGTGGCTTTTCTTTCATTTTGATTTGTTTATTTGCTTCACACAAAGGCTTGTTGCCTCTGTGATGCAGTTTTGATGATTCCCATTGTTGCTTCACCTCCTTCTAGCCTGTTTGCTAGTGTTTTCTGAGCACTCTCCCATCTTGCCAAAGTCAGCCCTCCTGAAGTCCAGTACCCTCACTTCTGTGAAGCTTGACTCTGTAGCTGAGTTTAACATGAACCACACTGTTTGATGGTCACTTGTTCCCAGATGACAACCCACTTCTAGATCTGAGATCCTCTCACTGCCCCCATTTGAGAGTACGAGGGTCTAAGATTGCTCCCTCATGAGTGGGTTCGAAACTAGCTGTCTGAGGCCTGCCACCTGTAGGGCATCAAAGATGGCCCTGCTCTTGGATGTGGCTGCAGCAAATGTGCTCCAGTTAACATCTGGCATATTCAGGTCTCCCATCAACAGTATCTCCCCTTTCTCTGCTATTCTAAGAATGCCTTCTATCATATCCTTGTCCATTCCCTCCCCCTGAAATGGGGGTCTGTACACAACCCCTGTGCGGATTGTGGTGCCCTTTCCAGTCTCCAAGCTGACCCACAGTGCCTCCTCTCCTCCCTGTTTACTCTTTTGTTCAGTTGCTTTTATCCCTTCCTTTACATAGAGAGCTACTCCTCCCCCTCTTCTCCCCTGCTTGTCTCTCCTGTAGGTTATGTACCCTGGTATGTTAACATCACAATCATGGTTCTCTGTGTACCATGTTTCTGTGACTGCTACGATATCCAGGCATCCCTCTTCCATCAAGGCCACCAGCTCAGGGAGCTTGTTGCCCAGACTACGGGCATTGGTACTCATTACCTTCCATTTCCTGATGGCCTTACTCCTTTTGGCCCCATCACTGTCCTTCTTGCCTTTGTCACTTTCTCCATTTACCCCAGCCCTTCTCCCTATCGACACCTCTATGTTGGTGTTTACGCACTTACTACCGTGATTTTTTTTTGGGGGCTAAGTTTCCTACTCCTTTCCAGTGTCTCCCCTTGGCTAGTTTAAATGCTTGCCAATGAAGCATTTAAACCTATCACCTAGGATCCTGGTTCCCCTTCTGGACAGATGCAGCCCATCATGCCAGTATAGGCTTACATCACTCAGGTTGACCCCAGATCCCAATGAAGCCAAATCCTGAGCTCACACCAGTTTTTCAACCACTGATTGAATCCACAGTGCGGAACATCTAGCCCTCCCTATGCCATAGATGGGCAGCACCTCCAAGAAGGTTACCGTGCATGCCTACTTGTCTAAGGCCCTCCCCAATTCCACAAACTCTTCCTGCACTTCTCTAATCCTTTCTTAGCCAGGTCATTTGTCCCTAGGTGGACAATGACATCCAACTCCTGCCCTGTGCAGCTGCTCTGGCAATCCTGAGGATTCGCTCCCTGTCCCTCCAAGCCATGGCGCCAGGCAGGCACCCTACCTCCCTCTCCCCTTCCTCCCCCAGTTCTATCTTCCTAACAATGAACTCCCCCACCAGGAATTGTTTCCTTCCCCTTCGGGGTCCCCTGCCACCCTCCTGTGGGTCTCCTTTGTGGAGGTTCCCAGCATCCTCCTTGACCTCCACTGTGGTCCAATCGCTCCTCTTTCTTGGCAACCTCTGAGGCAATGGCAGTGGCACTGGTGGTCCCTGGATGGAAGAGGAGGTCCCACAAATCCTGGCCAACTCAGCCTGGAGATGAGCAACCTCCTCCCTCAGCCCAGAGAGGTGCCTGCAGATGGGACAACACCGCATCCTCCAGAACGTCTCCCATAAGACTGCTGCTCCACAGCCACTGCACTGCACTGCACCACTCCCATCATGTCTTATTTCTGGCCCCTTAACTGTCTGCAATCCTTACTCTTTCCTCTGTTTTTTTTTTTCTCCCTCTCTCCTTACTTTCTGCCTGTGTGCCGTTTAAGCTCCTGATTGTCCTGTTCTGAGACAAGAATATTCTATATTTCTCAGGACAGTATCACACAGCATGATCAGACCATCTCTTGTGTGCGGTACTGTATTTATACATTATACTATGGCATAACAAGTGTACTCTGTGGCCCGTGACTCAATTAATCTGCGACCCTGCAAATCAGGCTGACATTGATACTTGAATTTGTGTTAGAAACAGAGGCAAAGGACATTTAATCTGTCTGGGGCGGGGACAGGGTGGACTATGAACAACATGGATCACTTCAGGGACATCATTCACACTGACCACAGATTCTATCTGTCCTGTCTGTCAGCCCACTTACCTGCTTTCCTCCCATTGCCCGGAGCGCGGGCAACACCGCCTGCTGTCTCTCTCTCTCTTTCCCCCGATCTCTGACACAGTACACTGCTGAGTGACATGTCCCACTCTCGATGGGACCGGACACAGTTGGGGGGGGGGTCCTCTCTTGCTCTCAAGCACTGTAGGTAAGTGGAGGACGTGGACCTGTGTGTGCTCTGTTTCGCTCTGTCTCACATGTTGATGTGCTACATGTCAGAGAGAAATAACAGGAGGGTGATGACATACACTGGGGGTTCACTCTGCCTCTCGGTGAACAGAGATCCGTGGTTCGGGTAGGTGGGAGCCATGTACTGATGCCAAGAAAGCACCCATATAGTAGTGCAGGGAAACTCTGATAACATAGTTTTCCCAGGCATTGACATGTTTTTTTAACATGGGCTACTGCTGCCAACTTCTGTATGTTTCACACACATCATTTGGGATCGGAAAAACACAGACTACAGCTCTCTCTGGCTTGGGAATACTATTGCTCACTTTGCGATATTCTTACATGGCTGCCGTTTGTAACTCATTTCCTCACACAGAATGAGTGCAGATCTTCCCAGGGATCTCTCTTCACTGCCCGTTCACTACTAGCTGAGCGTATATTGGGGATTAATCAACGGTCAGCTGATGGCTCTGCACCAGTCAGGTACCTGTCTTCCTCTACCCCATGTTATAAATGATGTTCAGGAGTGAATACAATACTTGTGGACACAAACAGCACTAATATTAGCCGATGTGTGTGAGAGACAGTGACTCCTATAATGACTGGAAGAATGAGTTACACATTTAACAGCAGGGCATTAACACTGGGTTTTCCATAAATGTGGGGGCAGATGAAAGACCGGTCACATTGCACACTGTGAGTGAATACTTCTGGACAGAGACAGCACTGACATCCAGTGTACATAGGCAAGAGGCAGGAGTTCCATAATGTGATCAGAAGAATTACACATTTAACAGCAGGGCATGTTATCATACATAAGGTCTATCTGACAAACCTTCCCTACCTGTTAGTAGCCCATCTGTACCCAATTACATTCGCTGTCAGTGCTCTGCTTTTTACTTTCTGTTTCTCCCCTTGACATCCAATCATATCAGCCCTCTCTCTGTTCTTAAGCATTCACTCCCGGTATACATATTCTCCATCTCATGTCTGCCCCACTCTTAGGAATACACATTGTCAGTGCCCTGCTGTTAACTGTACAACTCACCCTTCTGTTTACATGAGGACTGGGATTTCCTGTTGCTCACCCACATGTCTAGCTGTACTGTTTCACTGCTTGCTAGTAACTCTAATATGTGGCTGCTTAACCCCCTTAAATGTCATGTGATGCCTCTAGGCTTTTCTAATATGCGATCTCTAAGACATGCACACACACACACTCACTCATGCACACCCTCTCTGCTTCTCCTTCCCTTTCTCTCATACAGTATAAATGAAGCTGGAGGGCTGAGAAGTCATAGCATTTTCTGTCTGCTACTGAGCTTCTGCAGGACTCAATGTAGTCATTCCTGCCTTGAAATATTAGTTCTCTCTTCAGCAGCGCTTGGACAGACGAAGCAGCAACCGGCTGGTTGAAGGCCTCCAGGGACAGTGCCAACTCTCTACAGGCAATGTAGGTCTCCCATATCTACAGGGATTCCACTGGTACTTTACTGGAAACTCAAGCAGTGTGCTGAATCATATGAGCCCTGTTCACACAGCCAAATCTGTGGCATTGCTGGGGGTGCACAGTAGCAAGATCGTTGCCGTTGTGCACATCTGAATGCCACAGTTTTGTTGTTTGCAGATGCATTTCATTTTGACCGTGATCCCTCTTTTCTTGGGATTGTGGTAGTGGTGTGGGCATTCTGCGCCGTTTTCTCAGCTGTCTGAACAGCCTGGCATCACCCACAGTGTTGTGACAGGCTTTTCCCAGCCTGCACCTGGATTTGTTTTGGCAGCATGTCAATTGTTTTTTACCACTCGAGTTCGACAAAAGCTTGTTTTGGGCAATAGAAACACTGCTGGTCTTGTGGAAGTGATTCTTTTAGCAGACCGAGGGCTATAACTTGGAGAAAACACAGTCTCCGAGTCTAGCTGTGACACTGGGCATGCACGTATGCATATGCGCATGCCCAGTGTCATGGCTAGACTCTGAAACTGTGTTTTCTCCAAGTTATAGCCCTCGGTGTGCTAAAAGAATCACTTCCACAAGATCAGCAGTGTTTCTATTGCCCGAAACAAGCTTTTGCTTAACTTAGGCGGTAAAAACAATTGACTGCAGTGCCATTCACTTGCACCCCTCTACTGGAACCCTCTCTCAAATGGCAGAACTTCTCTTGGAGCATCCACAGCACTCCAGAACTGTACAGCCTGAATGCTGCTCCACAGCTTTTGAGATAGACTGGCCGCATCGTTCAACACGGTGGTGATCAAAACTTCTCGCCGTGTGAACAAGGCTATTGATTATAGAAGAAAATAGAGTGATTCTATTCAAGTCACATGGAAAAATGTTTTTGTAAAGAGCACACTGATTCATGCATACTATATTGTGCTTCAACTCTCCTGGGTAGAGCATGGAACAAACATAATATGATGCATTCAGTATCTGGTCACACCTTTACAGACCCCATATTTTCTCTCCTCCTCCTCCGTTAGCAATATGTCAGTATAGCTCTTGCTATGCAACTGTAAAAAAGGGTCACAGATATCTTTTTAGAAAATCACATGCATGGGGCAGGAATTGATAGCCCAACGGGACCCCTAACCGCAACTTTTCCTGCCACGTGTATGATTTTCTGCCCTGTGAAAATTTGGCCCTTGGAGTACTGTATCTAGTTTCGCTCATCACAGTACAGAAGGGACATTAAAGAGACTGAAAGGGTCCAGCAAACTGATTACTGCCTTAAGGAGCAAGAGCTTGGACAAACATTACTCAAATGGTTGATAATCCAGTCTACAGCGAGGCTGGCATATGCGTGATTTCAACATTGCAATCTGTCTAAGGGGATTCCACACACTGCAGAATCCACAGCCCCTAGCCACCCTGATACATAAATGCAGTGTACCGTGTAGGGGATATTCCATGGGGTGGGAGTGAGATGAGACTGCATGTATCGAATACAATGGATGCCTCAGTCGGAAGCACCAAGTTTGGTCCACAGTAAACCTGTCGACCACCTGCACAGCGATGGCACAATACCGATGCAGGTACTGTGCCGCCCAAGCCTTCAGTGTTTTCTGTGGGGGACTGCCCCCCCACAGCCCCCATGCAGGGGGGCTCTGACCCCTGCAACCCCCTGACTTTAAGATTCTCAACTCCAGGTCGGAGTTAGTCAAGGGAGGGGGCAGGACACTGGGGGACTGCGAAACATGGAAATGGACCATTATTGCGACTGTCCCTGTAGTGGTAGTTTTCTGTGTTTCGCCATCAGGGTGTCGGGCAAAAGGGGGCCACCTGCCTCAGTCGACCATAAAGTGGCTCCTCTGCTCCATGTGGAGCGGGGTGTTGTGGGATATGTCAGTCCTCCAAGGACTACTGTATCCCCTTTAGGCCAGAACATTTTTTAAATAAAAAAAAAAAAAAGCACTTTCCAGTTCTACATGCCCATCCAGGAGGGCCAGTGCAGTATCCCTTGGTGGCCTGCTGGGGCCAGTGGTTCCAATGGGGTCAAGCTAGGAGGGCACATATGAGCTATGGCAGGATCCCCCTCATATACTCTGTGTGCCCTCTCAGTACCCTATGCAGCAGTTCTATGCTGAGGATGCTGCATAGGGACAGCACGCTCCCCAATCAGATAATGCACGAAGCAGCATGAATTGGACAAGGCCACGCTAAGTGGATGACATACAGCCAGCTTGGTATGCGCATAAACTGTAGCATGTGTGGAGATGGGCCTCTGCACTTCCAGGACCTTCCTGCATGGGTCAGTTGGGCTTCAGGGCACTTTTGTGGATTAGATCATAGCCTAGAGAAAGCTGAGAGGGGACATGATCAGAGTGTTCTGAATACTTAAGGGGATGGATTGGGTGTAGCATACACAGATGTCTTGAGTGGATGAGTGTTAGCAAAACCACAGGACATGCGCGCATGCGCGCACACACACACCCACACACCCACCCACCGGGTGTTGCAGGATAAAGGGAAACATTAGAAACACAGAGGGCAATTAACACGTAGAATAGACTACCTGGTGTGGTTGTTCAGGCTTTTAAAGCAGGACTAGACGGATTCCTTAGGGAGAATGACATTGAGGATGACGCAGCATGAGTAGGGATAGCATTCCTACTGATAAGTTTGGATGTGTGTACATAGGCAAACTGGGTGCAGCCAATGCCATATGGTGGGGGGCTGACAAAATGTATCCCAAGTCTCTTCTGTCCCAACAATACTGTGTTAATTTGGAAATGATAACCTAGAGAATGGAACAGGAAGCTAAACACTTAGCAATTTGAGAAACCTTTTGCAAGTGTTTCAATCCTGAGAACACACCTTTGTCCCCAAATAGTATATCATAGTAATCTTATCTGTAACTAATCCATCTCCTCCCATTCATACATTCTGTTGCGCTCCACATTGTCAATGGGTAATCAAAACAACTGGGTATAGTGCATCCCTACCAGGGGAAATGGCACAGCCCAAGCTTTAGAATGTTGGGCACATAAGGATTCCAAGCAGCATCAGCATAAGAATGTGCCGGCAGATGGGGACCACTTGATCCATCTGGTCTGCCCGTATGAATACCCCCCTCCCTAGTAGATACATTGTTTCAGGTTACTGCAATGCCTATCCCAAAAAAGTTTGAATTCCCTGTCTTTGCCTCCACCACCTCTCGTGGTAGCCTGTTCCAAAGCTCCACCACCCTCTCAGTGAAGAACTTCCTGATGTTAGTCCTAAATTTCCCTCCTGTTAGGTGCATGCTGTGACCTCTAGTTCTTTGTTTTCTGTGAGTAGGCTCTGATCTTGCACTGAGTTGGTTCCTTTAAGGTATTTAAACATTTCTATTATATCTCCCCTATTTCTTCTCTGTTCAAGGGAGTACATATTCAGTTCTCTATGTCTCACCTCATAGGGTTCCTGGTGGAGGTCCCGAACCAATTTTGTGGCTCTTCTTTGCACTGTCTTCAACTGGTCTATATCCTTTTTTAGGTGAAGTTTCCAGAACTGGACGCAGTACCCAAGGGGAGGCCTCACCAAGGATTGGTATAGTGGGATTATCAGTTTGTACTTTCTGCTTGTGATGCCCCTGCCAATGCATCTGAAGATGCCATTGGCTTTTTGCGCTGCCTTTTCACACTGTCTTCCCACCTTCGGATCATTGGAAACCATGACCCCAAGGTCCCTTTCTAAGTTTGTAACAGATAATTGTTCGCCCCCTAATGTGTACACCTTACCTGGGTTATTTTTCTCTAGAGGCATAACCTTACATTTCTTGGCACTGTAACTTCAACTACCAAATTGTTGACCATACCTCCAACTTTCTTAGATCCAATTCCATCCCTGAGGCCCTTCTTGTGTATCTACCCTGTTGCAGAGCTTGGTGTCATCTGCAAACAGGCACACCTTCCCCTCCAAACCATCTGCAATGTCGCTGATGAATATGTTGAAGAGGACTGGTCCCAGCACCGATCCTTGTGGAACTCCACTGGTAACTCTTCCCTCTTGTGACAAGGTACCATTTACCATTACATTCTGAGTTCTCCCCCAAAGCTAGTTCCTTACCCAGTTAACAATTTTTTCTCCTACCCCTGTATCCTCTAACTTGTTGATGAGCCTCCTGTGGGGGATGGAATTGAAGGCTTTGCTGAAATTTAGATATACAATATCAACTCCCTCGCCTTGGTCCACTGTTTTTGTTACCCACTTAAAGAAGTCTATCATGTTTGTTTGACATGACCATCCAGTTGCGAAGTCATGCTGCTTAGGGTCTAACTTCTCACTGGTTTCTAGATATGCCACTGTCCTTTCTTTCAGTATCGATTCCATAATTTTCCACACAATTGAGGTGAGGCTGACTGGGCAGTAGTTCCCTGCCTCCTCCTTGCTTCCACTCTTGTGTAAGGGTACCACGGTGGTCTTCTTTCAGTCCTCAGGCACTTTACCACTCTCCAGTGATTATTGTAGAGCTCATCTAGTGCAGCAGCGAGTTCCTTCCTAAGCTTCTTCAAAATTTGTGGATGGATCCATCGGACCCCATGGCTTTGTCAGTTTTTAACTTATTGAGCTCCTTGGGGATTCTCTCCTTGGTGCAGGGGCTTGTGTCTGCCTCCTCGGTGTGGTGTTTCTTTCTACCCAGTGTTGGTCTGCTTCCATTATCTTCTAGTGTAAATACTGAGCAGAAATAGTCGTTCAGAACTTCTGATTTCTTAGTGTCCTCCTCTACATATTGACCCTCTATTGTTTTTAGTCTAACTGTTCCCCCCCTTTGGTCTTTCTCTTTTCACGTATGTATCTATAGAAGGCCTTGTCACCTCTTTTTATTCCCTTGACAATCCTCTCTTCTGTTTGTGCTTTCGCTACTCTGATTGCCTTGCCTGCCACTTTTAGCATAGCTCTGTATACCTCTCTATCGCTGTCGTTCTTTGTTTCTTTACATTTTTTTTAATGCTTTTATCTTTTTCCTAATTCTTGATGCCACATCTTTTGTGAACCAAAGACGTTTTATTTCTTCTTTTGGATTTATTGATTACCCTTGTACATTGTGATGTAACAAAATTTAGTGCTGTCTTTAGAGCCTTTCAGCTCGCCTCAACATCCCCATGTATCACGGTTTCATGTATGCTCTTAAAGGTGGATCGCATCTTGTTGAAGTCAGCATTCCTAAAGTTGAGGCTCTTCAGTCTAGTGTGATTGATATCCTCATGTCTGTTGACTTTGAACTAGACTGACCTGTTGTCGCTGGAACCCAGACTGACTACCACTCTCATGTCTGAAACCCTGGTGCTGTTTGTAAGCTTCTTCTCTTGTGGGATAATCCACCATCTGTGTCAGACATGCCCCCTGCAGGGCAATGAGGAATTCCTTACTTCTTTCTGATGCGCTGTGTAGGAGGACCAATTTACATCTGCTAAATTGAAGTCACCTACTAGCAGCAGCTCTCCTTTGTCAGTCATCATTATGATGGATTCAAAAAAGTTCTTTGTCTTTTTCCACTTCTTGAGATGGTGGTCTGTACACAACTCCCACCCTGATTGGGGCCTTGTCCCCCTGTTCCATTGGCCTCATTGTGATTTATATGTATCTCAGCAGCTTTGATTTCTTTCTTGCTATACTGTATATTGCAGCTCCCCCACCTTTTTTTCCTCTTTGGTCTCGTCTGAACAGAATGTACCCCAGAATGGTGACATCCCAGGTGTGATTCTCACTAAACCACATCTCTGTTACTGCAACTCAATCTAGATGCGCTTCCATCATCATGGCGCTAAGGCCTGGGATTTTATTCACCAGACTGTGAGCATTAATACACATTGTTCGCCATGCCTGGGTTCCTACTTTTACCGTTCTTTGCTTAGTGCCTTTCAGTGGTGGTCCAGTTGGGACCATGTGCGTGGTGATTTTGTTGTTGCATGCTGCGTGGTGACTTAAGGGTGCCTTTGTAGGCTCAGCTGGCTGAAAGAATGATGTACTGGTCAGTGATGGGGAGGGGCATCAACCATCCCTTAAGGCATGTTGGGTGATGACGCCCTCTCCCTTTGTCCTATGGATGCCTTAGTAGACTTAGCTGGATGAAAGAAATATTTAGGGGGAGGGGCATCCACTTTCCCTCGAGGCACATTGGGTGATAATGCCCTCCCCAATTGTCCTACAGATGGATTAGTAAGCCTACCTGGATAAAAGAAAGATTTGGGGGGGGGCACCCACTTCCTTTTGAGGCATTCTGGGTGATGATGCCCCCTCCTATTTTCCTAGTTAAAATGTTCCCAAAAAACAGCAATTTTTTGGCTTAATGCTCAGGTTCCCTGCTTAGTGAGATGTAGTCCATCATATTTGAAGAATTCCCATTCCCAGAAATTCTGCCATTTGCCCACAAAGTGATATCCTTTTTCTTGGCACCAGTCTTTGAGCCAGGAGTTGAACTCTGTAATTTCCATCTCTCTGACTCTCTGCCTGGTACCCCCCCTTCACCTAGACAGGCAGGATTTCAGAGAAGAATAATCCAGACGTGAGAGAAGTTAATTTGTTGCCTAGTGTAGCATCGTGTTTTTTGGTGTGATCCACTGAATGACTGGTGAGGTCATTTGTTTCCAGGTGGATTAAGATATGTGTTTTTTGTTGTCTGAGTCACGTACGATCTTCTCTACACTGTTAGTATCCCTCCATGATGATGCTCTGGGGAGACATCTGATTTCGACTCTAGTTTGTGAATTTTGTTGGATGTGTGGTTCTAGTCTGCGGATCATAGAGTCACCTATGATTAGCTTTTTTGTGTCTCTTTCTGAGACTTTGTAGGAGGCATTTGTTTTTGTGCACGATATCGGATTTAGCTTGGTGCTATTTTCTGTACCTGTGATTTGATTGGACTCCAGTGGCGTGAATCAGTTGGTTGTGTGGATGGGGTGGCTGATGAGGTTTGCATGTGCGGGATGTGATTGGCGACTTTTGACATACTCCTACCTACTGTTTGCCAGCCCCCAGATCTGGTTGTCCTTTGGGGAAGGTGTTGTTGCAGTGATGTTGAGTCTGGTACGCAGATATGAGATTTCGTCCCATACGGCATGAGCAGGGATCTTAGGTCCCTGATAGTCCAGCAGGTAGGACTATTCTGCTCCCCAGTTCTGCTGTGCCATTAGAAGGGGAAGCAGCTACTTTTATCTTCTATCAAGACTCTTCAGAATTTCAAGATTTCTGTTGGGGCTGCAATTCTACACAGCAGGTTTGGGCTGCCTGGTTCCAGGAAGCACCCCTAAATTAAAATTGTGCATTAAGCTGCAGCTTTCAAAATTACTAACCTGCCTTTTTTCCCCATTTCCTTGCAAGGATTGGGAGACACTTATGCCATGCTACAGTGTTTCTAATGGTCACCATTTAAAAAACAAACAAAAAAGGTGCCACAGGGAGTTACATCTTTTATTTGTTTTCTGTTAGTGTAGGGTCTCTGGTGGGGGGGGTTCCTTTGGCTCTGGAATTGCCCCCCCCCCCCCAGATTAAGGCTTTCTGTGATGAACTGTATTAATATAAGCAATATGTGAATTTTGGGTACTTCAGAGGATTTTGAAGGTTTTTTTTTTTCCACAGTCCCATTTTTCCATTTCTGCACGGTCACCATTCAGCCATGGTGATGGTTGGGTGTGCGCTCCTCCTTCTGTAAGTATTCTTTGCGCTTGTTTTTGTGTGTGCCAGTGGTGTGCACGGTTGTGCAGTGCACAGCATGTTAGTGTGCACAATCACTTATTGTTTGGTGTTGCACTAACATGTTTGCATGATTGCCAGTATGTGCACATCCACACTAGCACACTAACCAGTGCTTTTAGGTCATGCTGATTCCAGTTTTCACCTCAGTGGAGAGCCATTAGCCCAGGTTCACATATTGGGGCCAGTTATATTTTCTTAGCAGTTTTTACCTTGGAATTTACAATCATAACTTTCCTTGGAACCATGGCTTATCGGAGACCATTAATCATGAAATGATGCAAGACCTATAAGGGTGATGAGGCCCTCCCCATGGGTTCCTTTTGCCTTTATTATGTTGCTCAACATAATATTTCTTTAACTGTTCCCCCAACCTGTCATCCAGCCTGGGGGGGGGGGACCACCTGGTTTTTCAGTTGGCAGTTGCAAGCAGAATTGCAAAAATCCTTTTTGTGGCTCCTGAGTGAGCTTTTGGGCCCTGATGTCCTGCAGAACATCCTGCAGAACCACCCAATCCCAAATCGGGCCCC
The DNA here is from genome assembly GCA_016271365.2 of Neoceratodus forsteri. Lineage (NCBI taxonomy): Eukaryota > Metazoa > Chordata > Ceratodontiformes > Ceratodontidae > Neoceratodus > Neoceratodus forsteri. The sequence goes on from CM028134.1 coordinate 688,633,000, forward strand.
TTAGGTCATGGGGGTCCACACAAGTACATCCAGGTGCTTTGCAGTGAGATTAGGCTGCAGAAACAGATGTGCAGGCAGACCCTGACCCTTACTTCTTAGAAGGTTAGGATGAGGATTGTGGGGATCTTGGAGAAGCTCCGGTCCTTAAATTTAAAAAAAATATTGTCTCTCAGATCAGGATGACGTTCCCTTCCCTCTGAGGAGGAAGAGGAGTGGACAGAGCTCAAGTCAAGGATCCTGATTCCTCCCGTTTGACAATAAGTCCTCATCTTGTTGGATAGCTGAGGCATATAGATCCTTTCAGGTCAGGAGGTATGGTCCGTGGAGACCGTGGATGTCAGTCCAATTCTGTCTGCATCCTCCTCAGCTCCTAAGTGACCAAATTATTGAGCAACAATGGGCAGGTGTGGATCAGAGAAAGTATCTTCCCAAACCAAAGACACAGATTATTTAATTTTTAAAGGAAAGATCTCGCAGGTGGGAAGCTCCTCCACTGGAAGACAAAGTCGTTTATAATTCTGTCAAATACACCGCCCTGCCTATGGAAGGCTCTCTGGCCCTAGCTGAGTCTCATGACAAGTGGGTGGACATCATGTACAGGAAGGTTTTCACCTTTATCAGCACCAACATTTGTACATCTTATGCTTCATCTATTGTTGCCAGAGCCTTAAATATATGGGTCACTACTCTAGCCAGTTTCATTCCGCCTGATTCAAAAGGTGCAAGCTTTTTGAAATTGATCGCCATGGCCTCCACTTTTCTAGGTGATTCTACAGTGGAGAGTTTGTGCACATCAGCCCATTTGGCCTACTACATTGTTTCAGCCATGAGGGGCATGTAGCTTATTCATTGGGTCACTGACCAAGCTTCAAAAGCCAAGTTGTTTAACCTCCCCTTGAGGGAGGCTTATTATTTGATTCCAGTCTGGATACTAAGGATATTCAGGATAAGAAGGGCTATCTTACAGTGTCAAAACAACAACGTAAGCCTACAGTAACCCTAAAGGGTCAAGATAATGGCCAGCGCAGGCAGTTCCAAGGGGTGGGGTTCAGTCCTTTTCTGAACTTTGATAACCAGAGAATAGAGGAGCCTACATGGGTAACAAAGGTTACAGTAAAGAGGAGCACTGGCCAGGCACAGTGCAGGAAGCCCAGCCCAAAAGTCTGGTGCCTCACAATGAAAGCATGTGAGCCCATTCCTGCCTTCCTTTCCTTGGAGGAAGACTACAGGAGTTTCTCTAAAGATGGGCCCAAAACAACATCAGATGCCAGAGTTCTGGAGATCTTTCTTAGGCTATACCATGGAATTCTTAATGGTCTCCTCAAGGAGAAGTTAGTGTGTTTGTCAGAGGTAGTTGAAGTAAATTGTTATCTGTGTACTTGTCTAGGTGCTTGTCACAGGTGTCAGAAGGGAATTGTTATCTGTGAAATTAACTAAGTGTAGAAAGATTTGCAAAGTAGGGGGAGTGGCTTAGCTAGAAGGAGCCAGGTTAAAACCAGATTTAAGCACTGCCCTAGATAGCTTCTGTGAGAGAACAGACAGAACACCAGAAGGAAGGAGCTACTGGTATAACTAAAACTTCTCTACTGGGACTATATTGCCCTTCACCCCCCCCAACCCTAAAGCAGTTCTACTTTTATAGGCACAGGATTTAACTGACAACAGGAACTTCCTGTTTGGGAGCAGGAAGTGAGTGATCACAGAGCCAACAAAGACTCACCATCCTAGAAGGGCAAGAGTAGCTCTCCATCCCCCCTAGCTGCTGGAGGTCTGACTCTGAGCAAGTAAGGAGACTACTGAGAAATATAGGAACTTCTTGTCTTAGAACAGGAAGATCAGGAGCTAAAAGGGCACAGAGGCAGTAAGTAGGGGAAGAAAAAAAAGAAAAAAAAAAGAAAATAAACAGAGGAAAGAGTAAGTATTCCAAACAAAAGGGGGCCAGAAAAAAAGACATGATGGGAATGGTGCAGTGGCTGTGGGGCAGCAGTCTTCTGGGAGACATTCTGGAGGATGCAGTGTTGTCCCATCTGCAGGCACCTCTCTGGGCTGAGGGAGGAGGTTGCTCATCTCCAGGCTGAGTTGGCCTGGATTTGTGGGACCTCCTCTCCCACCCAGGGACCACCAGGGTCACTGCTGTTGCCTCAGAGGTTGCCAAGAAAGAAGAGCGGTTGGACCACAGTGGGCTCAAGGAGGGTGAGGGTGGTGGAACAGAGGCGCATCCCTCCAGTTGTACCTCTCCACAATTTCTATGCCATTCTGGAAAAGTGTGGTTCCTCTATGGAGGCACCCACAGTGGAGACCAAGGAGGATGCTGGGAACCTCCACAAAGGAGACCCACAGGAGGGTGGCATGGGACCCCACAGGGGAAGGAAACAACTCCTGGTGGGAGACTCCATTGTTAGGAAGGTAGAACTGGGGAGAAAGGGAGAGGGAGGTAAGGTGCCTGCCTGGCGCCATGACTTGGAGGGACAAGGAGCGAATCCTCAGGATCACAGGAGCAGCTGCACAGGGGAGGGAGCTGGATGTCATTGTCCACCTAGGGACAAATGACCTGGCTAAGAAAGGGATCAGTGCAGTGCAAGAAACATTTGAGGAGATGGGGAGGGGCCTTAGACAAATAGCACACACGGTAACCTTCTCGGAGGTGCTGCCTGTCTATGGCACGGATGAGGCTAGGGTACTCCACACCATGGGATTCAATCAGTGGTTGAAAAACTGGTGCAGAACTCAGAGATTTGACTTCACTGGGGACTGGGGTTCCACCTGGATGGATGCAGGCCTATACTGGTGTGATGGTCTGCATCTGTCCAGGAGGGGATCCAGGATCCTAGGTGATAGGTTTAAATACTTCATTGGCAAGCATTTAAACTAGCCAAGGGGGAAGGCACTGGAAAGGAGCAGGGAAATCCTAGCCCCCAAAAAAATCAAGGTACTAAGTGAGGCAGACACCAACATAGAGATGTTAATAGGGAGAAGCACAGGGGTAAATGGAGAAAGTGACAAATGCAATAAGAACAGTAATGGGGCAAAAAGGGATAAGGCTATCAAGAAATGGAGGGTAATGAATACCAACGCCCATAGTCTGAGCAACAAGCTCCCTGAACTGGTGGCCTTGATGGAAGAGGGATGCCTGGATATCATAGCAGTCACAGAAACATGGTACACAGAGAACCATGACTGGGATGTTAATATACCAGGGTACACAACCTACAGGAGAGACAGGGAGGGCAGAAGGGGGGGAGTAGCTCTTTATGTAAGGGAAGGGATAAAAGCAACTGAACAAAAGAGTTAACAGGAAGGAGAGGAGGCACTGTGGGTCACCTTAGAGACTGGAAATGGCACCACAATCCGCACAGGGGTTGTATACAGACCCTCATGTCAGGGGGAGGGAATGGACAAGGATATGATAGAAGGCATACTTAGGATGGCAGAGAAAGGGGAGATACTGTTGATGGACCTTAATATGCCAGATGTTAACTGGAGCACCTTTGCTGCAGCCACATCCAAAAGCAGGGCCATTCTTGATGCCCTTCAGGTGGCATGCCTCAGACAGCTAGTTTTGGAACCTACTCATGAGGGAGCAATCTTAGACCTCATACTCTCAAATGGGGACAGTGAGAGGATCTCAGATCTAGAAGTGGGTAGCCATTTGGGAACAAGTGACCACCAAACAGTGTGGTTCATGATAAACTCAGCTACAGAGTCAAGCCATACAAAAGTGAAGGTTCTGGACTTCAGGAGGGCTGACTTTGGCAAGATGGGAGAGTGCCTTAGAAAAGCACTCGCAAACAGGCTAGAAGGAGGGGTGGAGCAACAATGGGGAAATATCAAAACTGCCATCACAGAGGCAACAAGCCCTTGTGTGAAGCAAATGAACAAACCAAAATGAAAGAAAAAGCCACTGTGGTTCTCAAAAAAAGTGGCGGTGAAGGATAGGGAGAAAAAGATAGCATTTAGGAAGTATAAGGAAACACAGAAGGAGCAGGACAGAGCACTGTACCAGTTAAGGCAGAAGGAAGCAGGGAGGGTAGTCAGAATAGCAAAGGCCCAAACTGAGGAAAAGATAGCCAATTCGGTTAAGAAAGGGGATAAAACCTTTTATAGGTATATCAGGGAGCATAGAAAGACAAAGGGAGGGATAGTGAGACTGAATAGAATGGATGGTGGGTGGGCAGAGAGTGACAGTGAAAAAGCAGGGATAATGAATGAATACTTCTGTTCAGTATTCACAAATGAGGAAGTAGTGAAGGTGCCTAATCCAATTAACAGAAGCACTCTGGGGAGGGGGGTCGATCCCAGTCCTTTCACAGAAGAAAGGGTTCTACAAGAACTCCTAAAACTGAAGGTGGACAAAGCAATGGGGCCAGATGGAATTCACCCCAGAATTCTAAAAGAATTCAGCAGAAAACTAGTGACACCGCTGACTACCCTTTATATCAAATCATGGGAGGATGGTGTGGTACCTGAGGACTGGGGGAAGGCTGATGTGATTCCCCTTCACAAAAGTGGGAGCAAGACAGAGGCAGGAAATTACAGACCTGTCAGTTTGACCTCTGTGGTAGGGAAAGTGATGGAACCACTTCTCAAGAAAAGAACTGTTGAGTACCTAGAAGCCAGTGGGGCACAGGACCCAAGGCAGCATGGGTTCACAGTGGGAAGGTCATGTCAGACAAATCTAATTGATTTCTTTGACTGGGTGACCAAAGTAGTAGACCAGGGAGGGGCTGTGGACATGGCCTACCTAGACTTTAGCAAGGCATTTGACACAGTCCCATACAAAAGATTAGTAGTCAAATTAACCAGCCTTGGAGTGTGTCCCAGGGTGGTAGCCTGGGTAAAACATTGGCTGAACAACAGGACACAGAAGGTAATTGTAAATGGAGTCCACTCTGAAGAAAGGGGTTACTAGTGGGGTACTGCAGGGTTCAGTACTGGGTCCAGTCCTTTTTAATGTCTTTATAAGTGACATTGCAGAGGGACTGGAAGGAAAAGTATGCCTCTTTGCAGATGACAGAAAGATCTGCAACAGGGTTGATACACAAGGAGGCGTGGAAAGGATGAGAAGGGACTTGGCAAGGTTGGAGGAATGGTCAGAAGTATGGTAGCTTGGATTCAATGCAAACAAGTGCAAAGTAAAGCACCTGGGAAACAAAAACCCAGGGGAAGTTTACTCAATGGGGGGAGGTAGTAACAACAACAAAAATGGAAAGGGACCTGGGGTAGTTATATCAGATGACCTTAAGGTTGGCAAGCAACGTAGAAGGCAGTAGGGAGGGCTGGGGGGATACCGGGATGTATAGGGAGAGGCATCACCAGCAGAAAACAGGAAGTTGTTATCCCCCTGTACAGACAGTTGGTGGGACCCCATCTGGAGTACTGCATCCAGTTCTGGAGACCCCATCTCCGCAAGGACATAGGATGGAGGCAGTTCAGAGGAGGGCAACTAAAGTGGTGCAGGGTCTGCAAGAGAAGCCATACGAGGAGAGACTAAAGGAGCTTAATATGTATACCCTTGAGGAAAGGAGGGAGAGGGGACATGATAGAAACATTTAAGTACCTCAGTGGACTCAACAAAGTCCAAGAGGGTAGCATCTTTCAGAAAAAGAGACGTGCAAGAACAAGGGGACACAATTTGAAGATAGAGGGGGGACGGCTCGGGGCAATGTGAGGAAGTATTTTTTCACAGAGAGGGTGGTGGACGCATGGAACAGCCTTCCTGAGGAGGTTGTGGGGTCTAAAACTGGGAGAATTCAAGAATCCATGGGACAGACATAAGGCAGTTTTTGTGGGGGGTAGGAAGAAATAGGCTGTTGGTTAATTAGGATCTGCAGCGTATCCTCTAGGTAGGGAAATGGGCAGACTAGGTGGACCAAGCAGTCCTTATCTGCCGTCAAAAAGTCTATGTTTCTGTGTAAAACTAGGGATGGTTTTTCTCCCTCCTCCCCGGAAGGAGACCTTAGTGACAGAAGTCCAGTGGCTCAGGACACAGTCATTGGCATCTGTCCTCAGTCATTTGCAGATCCTAGGCTTCAAGGCAGCAGCAATAGATCTAGTCCTGTGGGCTTGTGTCCATATGTGGCCTCTTTAAATGTGTTTGCTGGCAGCCTGGGATCCCTCACTGGCAGACTATCAAGTCAGGATTCCCTTCACCCCTCAGCTTTGTCACTCCCTGAGTTGGTGAGTGGATGTGAAGAATCTGAGCAAGGCGTTCTGATGGAACTTCCCCAGAGTTAATTTTCACAACAGATTTTAGTCTGCATCAGTGGGGGGCACTCCTGAAGCAACTACCCACGCAGGGAACTTAGTTTAGGAATAGCATCTCCACATAAATGTTCGGGAGATGCGGGCAGTCCACCTAGCTCTCCTGTGGTTTTAACCCTGCTGCAAAAAGAAGGCAGTAACTGTGAGGTCAGACAATGCCGTCACAGTGGTGTACATAAACTTCAAGGCAGCACAAAAGCAGGGAGATGTTTTGAGAGGCCTCCGACCACCTCAGGTGAGCGGAGAAAACATTTCTCTCTCTCTGTCGGCAGTACACCTGGCATGGGAGTTGAACATTCAGGCAGACTAGCTAAGTCATGAAAATGTTCACCCAGGGGAGTGGTGATAGATATTTGAATTCCTGGGCATCCGGTTCAGTCGATCTCAGATCGATCTGTTCGCATCCAGCCACAATGCTCAGATCCAAAATGTTCTTCACTTGTTTTCGGTGTCCACAGATGGAAGCAGTGGATGCTGTGCCTCAAGAGTGGACCCTCAGCAGAGCATTTGCTTTTCCTCCACTGCCTCTTCTTCCAAAAGTCTTGCCAAAAAAAAGCCACTCAAGAGGAAGCTTCCTCTTAATAGCTGCAGAGTGGCCGAGAAGACCGTGGTTCTCAGACTTAGTGAATCTAGCTCAGCAAAGCACCCTTCAGCCTTCCAGTGAGAAGAGACCTGCTGTCACAGGGTCCATTCTCCACACACATCCAGGAATAATGCAGCTTGTGACCTGGCTCCTGAGAAGAGGAGAGGAGGCCCCAACACAAAAAAAATAGTTTTCTCCCAAGAACCTAGTTGACACCTTGATAGCTGCCAGGAAACGTCTATGTCCACAGCCTATGCTTGGGTATGGGCCACCTTTTTTCATTTTGGGCCAGAGGGAAGGATTTTAAGCCTTCAAAGGCCTCAGTTCCACAGATTTTGGTTTTCTAAAGGAAGGCGTGGAAAAGGGTTCGGCATTGAGTATCCTGAGAGGCCAGGTTTCTGCACTCAGAGTATCCTTGGGTTGTTTCCCTAGGAAAAGAGAGGTTATTCATTTTTGGCACACGTTTAGTAGAAATTTTCGGTGTTCCGATCTCCGGTTCCTCCGTGGGATCTGAATCTGGTTCTGAATGCTCTCTGTAAGGAGTTTTTCGAACTGCTAGCATCCATATTGCTGGATGTGTTGTCTTACAAGCCTTATCCCACGAGGAGCCATTCCTTATCATGCCTAAGGCAAGGTGGTACTCAGTATGGTTCCTTTTTTGTCCTAAAATGCCCACGGCCTTCCATGTATACCAGGAAATATACCTTCCATCCTCCTGTCCGCAACCTTCTCACCCAAGGAGAAGGAATAGCACAAGTTAGATTTACAAAGCGTTATTAGGATCTATCTTAAACGGTGGCTGAATTCTGAAAGTCAGATAGTCTGTTCTTTTGGAACAGCCAAGCAGGGGCAGAAGGCTTCTAAGGCTACCCTAGCTAGGTGAGCGTGGGCCTGCATCACTAAGGCCAATGTCATGAAAAAAAGAGGCTGTTGGTTCTCATCAACACTGACTCCACCTGGGCTGTGGCAATGTCCTAGTTGGAGAGAGGTGAAGCATCAGTTTTTAGAGTTATGCAAGGCAGCTTTGTGGTCTTCCATCCATACGGTCACAAAACATTTCAACCTGGATGTCCAGAGTTCTGCTGTCGGAGCTCTTGGTTGCAGAGTGTTGAAGGCAGCAGTTAACAAGTAATTTCCCTGCTTGCTTCTAACATTTGGGATAATATTCTCCCCCCTCCCAGTTTCTCTGGGTACTGCTTCTTAGAACCTAGTTGTTTTGATTGCCCATTAACAACGTGGAGCACTACAGAAGAAAAAAATTACTTACCATAGTAATATTGTTTCTTCCAAGGGATCCCTTAGCATCCTTGACTACTGCAGTATGCCAACTGGGTTCAGCTGCCTGGAGGTGGAGACTATGCTAATGAAGCCAGGAGAATTAGCCAATCAGAAGAGAGTAAGAGAGAGCTTTGTGCTGCTGTTGCTGAAAGCCAGTCAGATTCATTTCAAAGCCTGAAGGGAAAAGGCCCCAAACTCTGAAAATGATCCTAAAAGTTATAGAAAAGGAAAAAAACAGACAATAAATTGCCTGTTGGCAAACTATATACACCATGCTTCACTGAGGAACATATATCTATGAAAGCTCTACAGCCAGAAATTTGGCCTGAGGCAAGGACTGCAGAACTACATACAGCCAGGTTATGTGAGGGGAGGCTGGGTGGGAGGTCAAGAATGCTGAGGGATCCCTTGAAAGAAACAATATTACTATGGTAAGTGATTTTTTCTTCTCACCCCAGGAATCCCTCAGCATCCTTGACTACTGCAGACTACAAAGCAGTGCAGTTGGGAGGAGGGAACTGAACCTACTTTGGAAACAGGTTCTGTAGGACTGTAGTGCCAAATTTGGCAATAGATCTGGACTGTACATCCAAGCAGTAGTGTTTTGTGAAGGTGTGTACAGTCTTCCAGGTAGCTGCTTTGCAGATGTCGAGCAAAGAGGTATGCTCCTTGCTGCTGCCACTGAGGCTGCAGTGCCCCTGGTAGGGTGGGCCTTGAGGCCCTGGGGATGCTGCTTGCCAGCCTTACTGTAACAGAACTTAATACAAGAGACTATCCAGTGGGAATTAGTCCTCTTAGTAGCTGGCCTGCCCTTACCCACCTTGCCGTAAGTGAGGAAGAGTTGGGTATGAGATGATCTGAGCTTCTTGGTGTGCTCCAGGTAGGTCGGAGCCATTTTCACATCCAGGGTGTGAAGGCTGCGCTCAGCAGGAGTGGATTTGTCTGTGAAAAAGACAGGAAGCATTACAGACTGATTAAGGTGAAATTCTGACACCACCTTGGGGAGGAATTTCCTGCTGGTCCTGAGAACTACTTTGTCCCTGTGGGAAATAATGTAGTTTGGTTCAGTGCATAGAGCTTGCAGCTCAGAAATCCTTCTGGCTAAAGTGATTGCTACTAGGAAAACAGTCTTTCCAGTGACATATTTTAGATCTGCAGAAGCCACGGTCTCAAATGGGGCCTCCATGAGCTTGGCTGTGCATAGGTTCAAGTGCCAGGCAGGGAACAGGTTCCCTGAGTGGGGGTTGAAGGTGCAGAAGGCCTTTAAAGAAATTCTTGAGGATGGAATGACAAATTACGGATGTCTCCCTATCAAGGCAAGGCACATTTTATTTATATAGTGCTCTAGCCATAGGCTTAGAGCGCTTTACAATAAAAACAGAACCCCCAGAATTAAAATCGGCAATTTAATAAAACTAAAAACTTTCTCAAACAGAAACATTTTTAAGGAGGCTTTAAAGGCCTCCACTGAGCTGGCTGCAGGTATATTATGCGGCAATGAGTTCCAGAGCACTGGCGCAGCAGTTCCAAAGGCTCTATCACCTGATCTCTAAAGACGAGAAGGAGGCACTACAAGCAAGTCAGCCTCGGTGGAGCATAGGGGCGGAGAGGTCAGTAGGGAATCCGGAGCTCTTTAAGGTAGTTGGGTCCCAAACCATGTAGGGCCTAGTATGTCAGCAAGCAGATCTTGAAGGTGATGTGCGAGCTCACAGGCAGCCAGTGCAGATCATGCAAAACAGGAATAGCATGATCCTTAAAAGAGGCACCCAACAACATCCTAGCAGCAGCATTCTGCACTAGATGTTGTTGATGCATCAATTCTCCAGACAACCCTAGGTATAAAGTGTTGCAGTGATCAAGTCTGTTGATGACAAAAGCATGAATGACCATAGCCAGGTCATCAGGCATCAAGAACAGCTGGATCCTGGTGATGTTCCAGAGATGAAAGAAACCGGATCGAACAACCAACAACACCTGTTGTTCGAGGGTCAATCAGTCGTCCAGGAAAACATCAAGATCTCTAACCACACTCACCACAGATGGGCTGCCCACCAACAATTGTGGCAAGCAACCTCCCGTCAGTGGAAACACCTCCACAGCTGGGCTCGATCACCATAACCTCTGTCTTGCCAGGGTTGAGACATAGCCAGTTTGCAGACATCCAGTCATTTATCTCAGCCAAACACTGGCTCAGTGTAACTGAGGCAGAGAGGTTACCTGGGGCACAGGACAGGTACAACTGGGTATCGTCTGCATAGCAGTGAAACCCCACCTTGTACCGCCTAATGATGGCCCCCAGTGGCAGCATGTACACGGAGAACAACAGAGGGGCCAAAAGAGAATCCTGTGGAACACCACATGGCAGTGCAAAAAGTCCGAAGGAAAAATTCCCAAGGACTACATGCTGTGATCTCCCAGATAAATATGAGCTAAACCAATGCAAAACTGCATCGGTAGCACCCACATCATTCTGCAGGTGATCCAATAGCACCCCATGATCTACCATTTGAAAAGCTGAAGATAGGTCCAAGAGAACTAAGATGGAACATTGCCCTCAGCCCCTTGCCATGAAGAGATCATGTACCCCCATGACCAAGGCCGTCTCAGTGCTATGCCGGGGCCAGAAACCAGACTGGAGAGGTTCAAAGAGGGACAAACTCTCTAAGCGCTCAACCAGCTGGTCAACCCAACCACCTTCTCAATAACCTTCCCTAAAAAGGGAAGATTAGAGATGGGCCTGTAGTTCGAGAGAACATCAGGGTCTAAAACTTTTCTTCTTCAGGAGGGTTCTCACCACAGCCTCTTTCAAGACTGAAGGAAAAGAACTCTCACTTACAGACCCATTTACGATCTCAATGAACGCTGGGCCCAGGGAATCCAAGCAGCTGATGACAAGCCACATTGGACCTAGGTCCAGAGCACAGCTGGTGGGACGCAAGCTTGTGAGCACATGGTGGACCTCAGCTGCCAAAACCATCTGAAACTCACTCCAGCTTGGCAGAGGATCTTCACCAATAGACTAATCCCCTCCAGCAAAAGCTGGACTAAAGGAGGCAATACACGCCCTGATAGAAGACACCTTGTCGGCAAGGAAACGGCCAAAATTCTCACACTTTTCTGTGGAAAAACCTGTTTCAGACTGCAGACAGAATGGATTCAACCGTCTACAGTGTGGAAGAGGGCATCTGGGTGATTCCCTACTACAGTAATCAAGCGAGACAGATACTCAGACTTCTTTAGATCAATTGGCCACTGATACTTCAAATAATGGAGCTTCAGTGCCGCCTTGTCCTCCTCACAGCGAGAACTCCTCCAGGCAGGCTCCAACCTACGCCCCTTAGTCTTCAACCGACCCAGCTCAACAAAATACCACGGTGAACAACGGGAGGTCAAGAAGCGAACGTGGAATGGTGCTATCAGGTCCAGGGTGTCAGTCAAGGCCATGTTCTAGGCCTCCACACCAGCCTCTGAACCCTGAGCAAAATCTAGCAACAAGTTCGAGACATCCAGTGACTCCTGGAGCTGGCGTGACTCCAATTTATTTTTTTGAACGACACTGGATAGTCTCCGTAGTAGGGGTTAGTGTACAGGGGGCCCCGCACTGGAACTCAACTGCATGATGATCCGACCAACGGACTGGATCAACCTTGACCGCTGCAATGTCAAGTCCAAGTGAGAAGACCAGGTCCAGAATGTGGCCATGTATGTGCATCTTGGAGGTAACCACCTGAGACAATCCCAACAAATACATCAGCTGGAAGAGCTCTTGCCCAAAACAACAGGATTCATTGTCAATCCAGGCATTAAAGTCTCCCAGGATCAAAATCCTAGGGGACTCCCAACACCTGTCCAGTGATGAAGTCTGCCAGTTCCTGCAGGAAAGGCTTCCACCCCGGAGGCCAGTAGATGAAGACTATCCTGCCATTGATTTCCAAGGCACACTAGGCAGCCACACATTCAAAGGCCTGGGAATGCAGTGAGGCCCAGGGCAGATCTAAAACAGATGGCCACCCTGCCCCTCTATGGTCCCTCCTCAGGCAATGCAACACTGAATAAACCAGGGAGAACTGATGCCACCAGCACAGGGCCAGCATTGTTGCCTACCCAAGTCTCAGTGATGCAAACAAGGTTAGCTGAGGAACTGGCAATGAAATACTCCCATCACCACAGTTTTATTCCTCAGTGACCTTGTGTTACAAAGAATGGCCTGAAGGGGACGAGCCATGCAGGCTGGATGGACTACCTGCTGCCCATAAACATTTGGCAGAGCAGGTATGATGGTCCTCTGACCTGGTGCCTTCTCCTCCCTGGGTGTCTCCTGGATGGTATCCATAGGCGTTGACTACAGGGGGGCTATGGGGCTGAAGCCCCCCCTCAGGAAGTTGAAGTGGGGGCTTTGTCCCCCCCGCGGCTGGGGCCCAACCAGAATTGTGTTTTTTCTTTTTGTTTTTTAATTTTTACTTCCATCTCTCTGAGTCTGACTGAACCTTTAGGGAGCGGGGCAGGGCCGGGGGTGGGAGTCTGGTCTGACAACACCTGTCCATGGACCGTGATGACTACACTACATTCTCTAAATTGTCTGCCATTGGTGAACAGTTGGGGTGGGTGGTCCCTCCAGTTCAGTCACATGGCCCAGCGTGAAGTACGCATGCATGGTGCCTCCTAGCATCACACGCCTCAGTTTAGGTGTGTGTTGTTTGGCACCAGATCTGCCATTTTTGAGTCCTTCTCAGCAGCAGTGGGACCAACACATGGTGGTCGGTAAGCTGTAGCTAGCGGCATGAGTGTCCGGTGGGCCGGGAGTCGAGCCGTTGAGAACAGTCATGACCGTCGAGTCAATTTTGTGGCTGGCTGCCTCGAATCATCGAATGATAAGCGCTGGGGCCATGTGGCAAGGAGCAGAGTGAGAGTCTGAGAGTTGGCGTGGTGTGCCCAGGCCTGGCCCGTGGGTGGTGAACAGAAGTGAAGAGAAAGGAAGTTGGAACCTTGAGACTCGGGTCACTAGAAGGCAAGAAGATGACCTCTCCCAAATCCATCTATCCCTGTGGCTGCCTGGAAGGAAGCCATTGTTTGTTTGGACTGGTGAGCTGAGAGAGAACTTACGGTACATTTTATTCATTTTAAATAATTCCTCCCAGTACAGCAAGAGCAGGCAGGCCCATTTTGTTTAAAAAAATGTGCAGCAGGACTGGAACAGCAGCTAGATTATTCACACATCCAGCCCCCGCCTTGGACTTGGCTGGCTGACTGCCGACTTCTTTTAAAAAATAATTTTACATTTCTGACTGTCTCACTGTCTGTGATTTTTTTCCTGTTCTTTAAATTACAATATAAGCATTTAGCAGCAAAGCATAGCAGGTCATTCTCTAATTTCCCACTGTCTGCTTTTTCATACATGGTGGTGGTGGGGTGGGAGGAAACAGTGTGAAAAGTGACTGGCTTCCATGTACTTGATCTTATGTCAGTCCTGGATACCATCATACCACTGCTCTGATTTTTCTGTTTTCATTTGTTGTGGCTCAGGTTCGGGGGGACACTCGCAGTTTTTGGGGATTCATCTTTGCTGCACCTGGCCTATTTGCTGTAATGGACAGAGTATGCAGGTGAGTGGCATACATTGCAGCACCAATAGTGCAACTCCACAGAGTAGTGGGGGGCAGAATGCAGTGCTGTCACACAGGCCACAGACTCTGTAGCCTGTGCGGCAGCATTGCTTTCTGCCATCCATGTACAGACAGCATATCTCAGCTGCTGCTGACCCTTATTACGAGGGACAAAATCCCTGATTTTATTCTGAGGTATTGTTGTGTCCCTCATAGAAAATGTGCTTCACGCACAGAAAGTGCTGTAAACTTCACTGTTTAAAGCAGAAATTCATAATATGCTAACAAAAAAAGAAACTTCATGGCACTGACTGCCACAGACTTAAATACAGTGAAATCTGGCTACTGTAGGAGACAATACGTTGACTAACTGGCCAGTTTGGCTTGACATTTTTTGTAAGTTAATTAGTAGGATCACCAACTCTGCTTCCCAAATAATTTTTCTTTACTGTGCTGAGAAATCCGCCCCCACCCAACACACACACACACTGCATGAGGTGGCTTGACTTGTGAGGGTGCTTTTTACTAAATTTTAATGCATTTTTGGGCTCTACAGTGCAGCGGTAGCTTTAGGGAAGGGGTTGAGAACTTCCGGTCGGCTGATTATAAAAGCTGTGAGCAGAGCGAGTGGGGCTGCGCATGGAGACGTGTGCAGAGACATGCGGGTGTCGGCTGTGTCCGCAAGGAGAAAGGGGATAGATTTGGGTTCTTGTTTGAGTAAAGGGCTGTTTGACTACACAACTAAAAACAAAGAAACGAAGGCATAATATTATAACACAGAACAAATGGAGTTTCGATTTACAAAGTGCATTAATTGTTTAATGTTTGTTCAGGGATTAGGAAACGTAGAGGAATATGAATGTAGTAAATGTGTGTTGATAGGCGAATTAATACAGGAAATAAATAATATTCTTTATTTATAATGCGCTTTTCAAAAAATCAAAGCGCAGTACAAGTTATGGAATCACAGTGTAATAAAACATTAACATAAAATACAATGACTAATTAATACATTACAGCAAACATTCATAAAACAATAATAAAATCGAACCCAAATCAATCAGTCACTTACCCATAAGCCTTAATCCATAAAAAGGATTTTAAGGCTTGTTTGAACCCCCTCACTGTCGTACACTCTCTAATCCAACGTGGTAGAGAATTCCAGAGGGTCGGAGCCACAAACGCAAAGGCCCGGGCACCAGAAGATTTCAAAATGACCTGAATCTCCAGCAACCCCTGCCGTCCGAGCGGAGCGTCGCCCGAGATAGGAACCAGGAGCTCTTTCAGATAGTCAGGGCCCAATCCGTGCAGGGCTTTGTAGGTCAACAGACCCACTTTAAAGGTGATCTGCCACTGAACTGGCAGCCAGTGCAGACTCCGCAGCACCAGGGTAACATGGGAAAACCGAGAAGTCTCTAACTAAGAACTAAGAAATAGGTGGGAAACTAAGCACAACATAGAAATGCTTGAGAAAGTCATTGATACTGTTACTAGTGATTTGGGTACTGAAATAGAAACGGAAGAGGAGAGGGGGAAGCTGGGCTACAATTAAAAACAGTAAGGGGAAACGCAGAGGTAACCAAGCATATAATGTTGCACCTATGGAATTGAAAAATTCCTTTTCAGTCCTGGATATGGACCGGGCCCAGGAAATCAGTGATGGTTGTATAGAAAGTGATAAAGGAGAAACTGAATCTCCAGTTGTAACATCTACCAAACCCCAATAATTAAATTCAAATTCAACGAGGGACAATGATACAGTTAACCACAATAGTGAGCAGTTGGATTTAAAATAAAGGGAAATTATAGTATTAGGGGACTCTACAATAAGGGGTACTGATAAAATTGTAGGTAAAGGAAGGAATAATAACACAATGGTTAGCATATTTCCAGGAATAAAAATTCAAGAGCTTAAACAAGAAATAGAGGGATGTATGAGGCAGGCTAAACAACCGTTGGTGATACTCCAAATAGGAATAAATGACATTAAGTCAAGTAAAAAGGGGAATATTTTAGAAAATTATACTGATCTAATCCAGGAAGTGAATAAATACACCACTGATATTATTGTATCTGGTATCTTACCTACTTATTGAATGCATCAACATATCAGTCATGATATTGTTTCTACTAATTGTAGGTTGCGAAGGTTATGCCTTGAACATAAAATAGGGTTTATTGAAACAGGCTGTATTTTCAGAAATGGATCATTATATAAGAATGATGGACTTCACTTAAATAAAATGGGTGAAAGAGTTCTGGGAAATATATATAATAAAATCATCGAGAAACATTTAAACTGGAAAAAGTGGGGGGTGGGAAATGTATTAAGATAAATCCCGTCACCAGTAAACAAAATTTTCAAAATAAAGATTCTGAATCAGTAAATTGCTTACCATCAAATGTGAGGAGTTTGTATAACAAATTCGATAAATTTAAGCTTCTTATTAAGAATAAAAACATCAAAGTAACAATTCTTACGGAAACTTGGGAGGAAGACGATGCATAGGATAAAAACATAAAAGGAACGATTGGGGGTGTACTTGGAGGAGGTGGGAGGTCTGTATAGTCGGCAACATGGGTTTGTGCCAGGTAGATCATGTCAAACCAACCTTGTGGAGTTCTATGAATGGGTAACATCAGAACTGGACAGGGGTAAGCCTGTGGATGTATTATTCTTGGACTTCAGCAAGGCGTTTGACTCTGTCCCCCACAATGGTCTGGTGGAGAAACTGATGGGGTTAGGAGTAGGCCCTTTGATGGTCAGATGGATTGAAAACTGGCTAGCTGGACGCACTCAGAGAGTAGTGGTCTGTGGGGAGCTCTCGAACCCTAGAGAGGGTTGGTAGTGGGGTACTGCAGCGCTCAGTCCTGGGTCCGATCCTGTTTAATGCATACATATCGGACATCAGGGAGGGTATAGGGTGTGAAATGAGTCTCTTCGGTGATAACTCCAAGATGGGAGCAGTAGTTGAGGGAGAAGAGGGAGGTTGGCCTGCAAGGGGACCCTAGACACCCTGGAAAGCTGGGCTCACACATGGAAATTAAATTTCAATATCACCAAGTGCAAGGTGTTGCATCTTGGTCAGGGAAACCCTAAACACAGGTACACCCTGGGAGGGAAGGCGCTGGAGGCCTCAATAGGGAAAAGACCTAGGGTCATGGTGGATGCATGTAGAATAACTCTGAGCAGTGCAGGAGAGCGGCTAGCAAGGCAAACAGGATGTTGGGATGCATCATAAGGGGATCACCTCTAGGAGCAAGGAAGTTATTCTGCCGCTGTACAATGGACTGGTTAGACCACACCTTGAGTACTGTGTACAGTACTGGAGACCACACTTGAAGAGGGACATACAGCTCCTGGAGAGGGTACAGAGGAGGGCAACAAAGATGATATGAGGGCTAGGAGATTTGACGTATGAGGACAGACTTAAGGAGCTCTGCCTGTTTTCATTGGAGGAGAGGAGAGATGGGGACATGATTGAGGTCTTCAAGTACCTCAAAGGAATAAATAGGGTAAACATGGAGGGGATCTTTAGACTAAAGCAGGGAGGTATCACCAGAGGGCATGGTTTGAAGTTGGAAGGTGGAAGGGTGAGGGGGGAAAGAGGAGGAGGTTTTTCACTGAGAGGGTGGTGAACCCTTGGAATGCACTGCCTGGTGAGCTGGTTCAGAGATCCACAGTGGAGGGCTTCAAGAGAGGGTGGGACAGACACAGAAAGTGGATGTATCAGATGATGGCCTGTCCCAGGGGGGTGGGGATGGATGATACGGGTTTCTGGAGCACAAGGGATGGGAGGGTCTCGGCACCCAACTAAGGATCGAGCAGACTCGATAGACCATAAGGCCTAATCTGCTGGCAAATAGTATGTTAGTATGATTTAATATCTATCACAAATCTAGGATACATAGAAAGGGTGGTGGGGTGGCAATTTATGTTCATGAATCTATTTCTAGTATGGAAGTACATGATGGTAAAGTAAATATTGAATATTTATCTGTTAAAATCATGCCACAAAGTGCACCTAAAATTATGTTGAGAGCTATGTATCATCCCCCTTCAGCAAATAGGGAACTGGATGTGGAAATCCTAAGTTGTCTGGACCATATTGATTCAGCTGAAAATATTATTATAACAGGAGACTTTAATCTTCCGGGCATAGATTGGGCAAACCAGACAACATTTAGTATAAATGAAAGGAACTATCTAGAAAGTTTTAATCAATTGGGCTTGGAACAGCTAGTCTTAGAAAATACAAGATCTAATAATATATTGGATCTTGTATTGTCAAACATGGAACCCAGATTAATTGTCACTGAGATTGGATCTCCAATCTCAAATAGTGATCATAACACTGTTTTCTTTCAATTAAGTGAATTACCTACTCAACAGGGTAGTAATATAAATATTCCTAATTTTAGAAAAGCAGAGTTCCATAAAATCAGACAGGCATTACTTTCATGGGATTGGAAATCAGATTTCACTGGGTTAACGTTGGATGAAATGTGGAACATCTTAGTGGATAAAATTAGATTGCAGAAGTAAATATACCATATACAAGTAAAAATTCTAAATCGGGTGCTTCCCCTAAATGGTTAACCTGCAAAATAAAAAGACAGATAAAAGAAAAACATAAAGGCCCAGATATTCAAACTGCGCCAGGCTGTGGCGCAAGCTTGGGTGCAGCGCAACTTGGCTGCGCAGGGGTGTGGACTGGGCGATATTCAACGGAGCTGCGCCATGGCACAGCATCATTGAATATTGCACCCTGGCCACCTGCAGTGTGCATGGCGCAGTGGCACTGCGCCAGCGCAAGTGGCCAGAGTGGAGCATGGGGATGTGCTAGCGCAAGTTCCATTGCGCTATGCACAGCAACCGCGATATTCAAAACTTGACATGCAAATGGGGCCATAATGTATGCAAGGTGCAAATAGGGCAATTTGCATGTCATTATGGCCCCATTTGCGTGCAAGCTCTGCACCATCCCTGACGATTTCGACCTGGCGCCTGCCAGGTAGCAGCTGCCGGGGACCGACGCCCCTGCAGCCGGCAATGCTCCACAGCCCGATCACGGCTACAGTAAAAACAGGAAAGCATAAATCCCTGGTGGTCCAGTGGACTGTGTGCCCGATCGCGGGCATTAGTAATAAATAAATATGTCCAATATCCCTGGTGGTCCAGTGGACCGCTGTGTGCCGATTGGGGCATTAGTAATAAATAAATATGTCCAATATCCCTGGTGGTCAGTGGACCTGCAAGCCCAATTGCAAGGCTAGTAAAGAAATAAACCATCAATATCCCTGGTGGTCCAGTGGACCCCCACCCCACCAAGCACTGAATCCCACTGCCCGCTCCCCAGTCAGCCGGCAGCACCCCACCCACCTGCTGCCCACCACTGACACCATCGGTAGGGCTATCGCCACTGGTCCACAGCGTGAGCCAATGGCGTGCAGCCATATCAGACATACATTCCAGATAAGTGATTCACATATCTGAATGTGTAGTACGGCACGGGCTGCATGCCCATTGGCTCATGCTGTGGACCAATGGGCAAACAGCCCACGATAGTGTCAGTCACGGACAGCGGGCGGCAGGAGTGGGTGCTGTCACCGCTGGCTGACCGAGGGGAGGGGTGTAGGATTCAGTGGGCGGATGGGGGATCCACTGGACCACCAGGGATATTGATGGGTTTTATTTCTTTACTTAGCCCGCGATTGGGCTTGCAGGTCCACTGGACCACCAGGGATACTGATGCAGTTTATTTCTTTACTTAGCCCGCGATCTGGCTTGCAGGTCCACTGGATCACCAGGGATATTGGAATGACTTCTTCTTTTTTTTTTTTTTTACAAATGCCCGCGATCGGGCATGGGGGGGCACTGCCAGGTGCAGCCAGAGCTCGGTTGGCCACCCACAGGTGGCAGCTGCCATGTTGTGCCCTGCAATGCGGCAGCTCACCTGTGGGTGGCCATCAGTTGTTCCTTTTTTTTTGGATCAGCTTTGTGCTGGCACAGGTAGGGATTGCACATGCATGACTCTGCACATCCCGGGCTGAATATCAGGCTGTGCAGGGTATGCATGGGCACGCCCCTCCACCTGCGCCTGCATATATTACTGATGCGCTTCGGCGCATTGGGATTTATGCCGCACACTTTTCCCTTTTGAATATCGCGTCGGGGTGCATCAGTGGGTTGCGCATGGTGCAACACTATTGTGCCATGCGCAACCCTTTTGAATATCTGGGCCAAAATGTATAGATTAGCCAAACTTGATACAAATTTAATACCAAAGTATAAGGAACAGGTTAAACATGTAAAGAAATTAATAAAAGATGGCAAAACAAATTTTGAAATAAAATTAGCGACTAGAAGTAAAAATAACTACAAAGCATTTTATGCATACATAAATAATAAAAAAGGGAACAAACAAACAGTAGGCCCTTTCAAGGGTGACAGTGGCAACTTACTAAATAAGGAAATGGTTGAGGTACAAAATCAATATTTTGCTACTGTATTTAACCCCAAAAATACAATAACAACTAATACAAACTACAACATAATACATGAAAAATAAATTAAAATTAATATAAAAGATGTTCTGGACAGATTAAGGAGAGTTAGGATTAATAAATCCCCTGGACTTTACAATATCCATCCTAGACTGATTTTTGAAATAGCAGAGGAGATAGCTCATCCATTAACCTTTATTTTTCAAGAGTCATTAGACAGAGGGGAAGTTGTTAGCAAATGGAGGGAAGCACATGTGGTACCCATCTTTAAAAAGGGAAAGAAAGATTCCCCTGATAATTATAGACCAGTTAGCTCAACATCTACATTGGGGAAAATGTTGGAAAGCATAATAAAAGATTATATTCAGGACCACATGACTGAAAACGACCTCTTTGATCGCAGCCAACAAGGGTTCACAAAATCACGATCATGTCAGACCAACCTATTGAGTTTTTATGAAAAAGTTAGCAGTTTTTTGGATCATGGTAGGTCAGTGGATGTAATTCAGTTAGCTTATTCAAAAGCTTTCGACAAATTACCACATGAAGAATTAATTAAATCCCTTCTTTTGCTAAATATAAATAGGATTCTTGTAAACTGGATATCAGAATGGTTGGAGAATAGGAGGCAGAGAGTGGTGATAAATGTGCTGTTATCTGATTGGCTTTCAGTGTCAAGTGGGGTCCCCCAGGGTTCAGCGTTGGGCCCCTGGCTGTTTAATATATATATATATATATATATATATATATATCATCGTTACAGTATAGTATGGGAAATGTATGAATAACCAAATTTGCTGATGACTGTAGAGTGGGAGCAGTAATAGATTCATCTTCAGACTATATTGGACTTCAAGAAGCTCTCAAATACATTGAGAAATGGACAGTAGATCATAAACTAAACGAAGATAAATGTATTGTCCTACACGTGGGCAAGGAAGTATTTGGAACTCAGTTACACTAGCAATAATAAACAATTAAAACAAGTGACACAGGAAAGGGATTTGGGTGTCATTATACAAAATTACCTTTATTTTACTGCCCACTGTGATCAAACTATAAAAAAATGCTAACAGGGCTCTAAACTGTATATTGAGACATACAATAAGCAGAAGTAGAGAGGTCTTGATCCCATTGTATGGATCATTGGTTAGAACCCACTTGGAGTACTGTTCCCAGGTCTGGTCCCCTTACACTAAAGGTGAGATAGCGAGAGTGGAGAGAGTACAGAGAAGGGCAACCCGATCAATAATGGGACTTAAAAATATGTCATATGAGGAGAGGTTGAACAATTTGGATCTATATTCCTTGGCTTATAGAAGATGGAGGGGTGATATGATTTTAGTCTATAGATCATTCCAAGATAATATCCTCAGAGAAGATTTAGGACTTGAATTATATGTCAGAAATTATAATACTAGAGCTCACTGTAAACAAATTAAACAACAGAAGTGGAAATCACAAAAAAGAAAACAGTGGTTCAGTCAGAGGGTGGTATCTGGGTGGAATTCTCTCCCTTATGAGATAGTTAGTAGTCCAACTCTAGATATTTTTGAAATAAGACTAGATGATCTCAGTAGAACCAAGTCTATAGTTTATTAATTGGCCCCCTTGTTTCTAATACACTTTATGGCAAGCAGTCAAGGACGAAAGTCTATATATGCTTTGTGACAACTATGATACTATGATCTCTTTATAACAGCTCCACAACATGGGGAAGCATTCCTTTCCCTCACTTGCCCAAGAGGTGAAGACAGTGTAATAATGTCCTCTTTACTGGCCATTGGCAGGAACTTCTACGCTCTGTATGCTACTCGTCAGCTTAGAAAAATGAAACAGGATGGTTTACTGTAAGGCTTCAGTATTTGTGCAGGATTTGTTACTCAGTTTCTGTGGACCACTGGCGTCGTAACCAGGGGGAGGGCACGGGGGAGGCTAACGCCACTCCAGTTTTTGGGGCCAAACCAGATTGCCCTTTATGTACTTTAGAGCTGCTGATGATGTGATGCATTACAGTTTTGAGTCTCTGCGTGCCTTCACCACATTTGCGCCCCCCACCCCCCACATTAGGCAACAGTTGAAAGAAAAATAAATTAAAGGCAGCTTGTAACCACAAGCTGTCCACTGTCTCAGTGTCAGTGTTGAGTGCCTCCCCAGTCCCAGCAGTGTTGTAAAGTAGCATTGTTATCACACAAATGATTGCAAACCTGCTTGATAATAGCTCGTTTTACAACTCCAGTGGAACTTTCACACTTTGAGGCAGCTCCCATCTCCTGTTAATTAAGGAGCCTTGCCCATCCATCAGCCATTCAGCCCTGCCCTTATTACCTTTTTGTTCTGGAGAGTCTCAGTCTCTCAGGACTTGTGTCCTCCTGCCTGTGTGCTGGTGCCTCGAGGTTTGCAGTGCTGCGCCAACTAAGCAACAACTGGAGGTGGTAAAATAATAAATTATTTTAAGAATGTCCCACGTGAAGTACCGACTCAGATAGTCTAGACTAAGGGATGGGGTGTATAAACATAGCTCCTCATCCCACACCCATCCCCATTTCTTCCAGTGCTCACTGACTCACTGACCTACTTCTGGCTTTGTTGTGGTTGAAGTTGTTCAGGACAGGTTGTGGTTGTGGAGGACCAGTGGTTGCTGCTTGCTGCATGCTGCGAGTTGAGTGTGCTGACTCTGAGCTGTCGCAAAGTCCCTGTCAGACGGTAGGTAATTGATGGTTAACTGGCTGCAATTTTGCAAAACTTTTTTTTTTTTTTTATTTTATTTTGTTGAAGGCAGGCAGTCACGCTGGTCAGGACTCCGTTTAAACAATTTTCCACCCCCGTTTCATCATCAGTGTCTGAGTGCACTGCTGACACTGACAGAGTTAAGTGTGAGGAGTTCCGGTTCTGGCGGGCTGACTGACACTGACAGAACCTGCAGACTAGTCTAGTTAGAACTTGTAGTAGCCCACCTGACAACTGTAGCCCTTAGCTGCCCGCTACCTGCCCTCCAGTCAGGCTCTATCCCCTGCCGTTGCATTGCCGTTTGCTTGCCTACAGGCTGAGAGTTGGTTCAGTCCACTGGGTCCAGTCTGTACTGTAAATCATCCCGGCGTGAAAATTATTGGGTTGTCGGGTCAGACAGTTGGACCCACCCCACTGGACAGCAGGTCAGGAACGGGACAGTCGGGACTCAGGACTCGACATTGTCGGGACGGGACCTCTGCTGCAGAAAAGATCAAGAAGATTAAGAAGAACATGCTTCTGTTTATTTGGGCCAACACTAACGAATCTTTTCTGCTGCTGCCTGTAGTGTAGCTGCTCCTTGGACTGCTCCTCTCTGCTGCTATTATTGCAATGAACTGTGACAATAACCAACAGGTACATTCATTAATTTGATTATATTATTATTTTATTTTTATTATTATGCTTTCTAATACATTGGGGTAAAGGAGGTCCACCGGTGACCACTGCCACACCATGAGGGGCATGAGTGAAAGTGCCTGACTGCTAGTCCATATCTGGGACCCTTAGTTCATATTCATGTTAACCCTCTGAAAAATAAAATACATATGGCTATGTCAATTAGTTAAAATGTCATGGTTTTGAGCATATTAATACAGATGATATTGTATTACTGTTAGTATTTGTTTAAATATTTAGTACAATTTTATTGACAAAATAAAATGTCTATTTGGTCAGCTGGAATGTCAGTTAATAGCCAATTTGGATATCTTTAAAGCAAATGAAATGTACAAAAACGTGATTGTGTTTAAATGTTTTTTTTTTTTATTTTGATGACTAGGCTTTGGTTTGGGCTAGTTAGATTTGTGATTGGTGGTTAAAGTGGAAAGATACAGACTTAAGCTAGAAGAGAATACCTAACAGTCTTGATGGCCTTAATTATCCGAAGAAAGTTTAAAAATCACCAGCAGCACAAGGCATTTTAAGACATGAATTTTGTACAGACTGTGCATTGCATTAAAATGTATGTTGGGTACAGGGAGTTGGCTTCATTGCTTGGTTCTTCACCCACTGCCCAGTGATGCCTAACCAAAAGCAGAGATATTTCTGAGTGTATCTGGCCATGACCACCACCTGGCAGCATTGCCTTGGCCATGGGGCGCAATGTGATGTTATTTCTGTAATTCTGTCCCTAAATCCAGACACTGTTTCAGTACCAACAGCTATTGGATTTTTGTTTTGGAAATTAGTCCTAGAATGAGAATTTGTAGACTACTTGAAATTGTTATGCTGAGAGTATTAGTTGTAATACTGTGTAGTACAATAAAAACATAAGTGACATTTCTGCAAAAAAAGAAAGAAATTGAAGTCTGGAGTTATTTGTATAGATAGAATATGATATGATATTCTATCTATACAAATAACTCCAGACTTCAGTTTTTTTTTTTTTCATATTCCTCTTAATTTTGCGGCCTACTGCAGTGCACTGGCGGGGCATCCAGCCGCCAGTCCCCACCGACCCAGAGGATATCTGGGCTCACTCGATATGCAAGGGGTCTGGTATGGCCGTGCCCAGTCCGGTGGAGAATCTCCCCTACCTCTCCGCTGTGGAACTGGATCAACCCCCCCCAACGCAACTCCTCATCAGGCCTCCAGGTTGGCGGGAGCACTGCCATCAAGCTGCATGGTCACGCCCAGCCATTTTTCCTCCAGTAGCCCCTGGAGCCGACAGTGCAGTGACGCACAGCACATTTATGCAAGCATCTTGCTGAGCTCTGCCCTATTGTGGTGCTGCACCCGTATTGCTCCCTGGTCGTCACTAGGGGCTGCCCAAGCGCAATGCGTCCCTCAAGCCCACCCCAGAGGGAGGAGAGCAGTCCTTAGGATGCTTGATCCACTCTCTCCCCTGCCAAACCTCAGTGGCCCGAGTCCGTTCCCGAACCCAGGTCACTGGTGTGGTGCGAGGTGTGGCGTCCAGCGCCTCAACCCTCAGTGCCACCGGGCCAGCCAAACTTAAATTTCTTTTTGTTTTTTTGCAGAAATGTCACTGAAGTTTTAATTGTACTACACTGTATCATAACTAATACTCTTAGCTGAGCTGAATATGATTAAATGATATCACGTTGCAAGATATTAATTTGCAAAATAGAGGCACTATCAGCAATGCACTCAATATCACAGGTGCAAGGAGTATGGCATGAAATGTTTAGTTTCTTGAAATTAGTTATGGCTACATATTGCAATTCTTTTTCTTTAATTTTTGTTTTATAGTATTTGTACCTATGTATTCTGCTCATTGACAGTATTTTTTGTGTGTTGTTAAGTTGTTTTAAAACAATAAAAATGTCATTGACAAAAAAAAAAGGTTGAATAAACCATACTTCAACAAGGACAGGCTTCAAATTGAGAGTAATGGTGTGAATGCATTTTTTTGCCATCTCTTTTAATAAGAGTGAGCCAGCCATCTTCTTGGTTCATTGATACAAAAGCTCAAATGTGGAACTATTGCCATATCTCACTTACAAAAGGGATGAGATGTTAAAATTGTACCATATGTTGGATGCTGTAGCTGCCTTGAGCAACAAATACTGGGTTTTAAGTTTAATGCAGCACCTGGAAGCTCAGAGTGCTGGGGAATAACATATAGACTATAATGTATGGTCTTTGGTTAACAACCACGCTGTAAACACTTCAGAGGCTACCATGACATCATTGTAAACTTCGAGAGTGCAGCTCGAGAGGTTTTCAGATGTCATGGCAACCTCGAGAAGTGTTCAGTGTGATTGTTAACCAAAGACCGTACACTATATTTTATAGTGTATGGGCTACTTAGATTGTGTAATCGTGGATTGAATTACTTTACTGAATTACTTTACAGAACATTGATTGTTGTGAGCATTTCGTTTTGTTATACCATTGATATGACACACTCAAGAAGGGTTAACAAAAGTGATGTCATAACAAGGTTGTAATCCGCTTGATTTCAGTTAATAATAAGGGCTCCCCATACATTATTACCCACGAGATAATAGTTGTATAATGACATTGATTTTTAGCAGAACAGGCCAGGGTATTATTTTGAAGAACGGGGGCCTCAGATGCTTCTGTAATTTCCGTCTGCTGCTGTTTGAGATGGGGGGAGAGGGAGTGGGAGATCCTTTTTTACTCAAGAAATATTAGTACTTACTTAGTGTAATTACTATGATTTAGTTTTGCTCCTAGGCATTCAGAATCCACTATGTAAATAATCAGTGCTGTGGTGTGTTGTCATGATCTCATTTCTTACAACTAGAAGCTATTTCAACACATCATTAAACTACCGATCACGGACCAGAACTTACACTGATATATATTTTTAGGGGTTAATTAATTATGGAATATATAAAGATTAAGAATAATAGCTGTCAAACCATGTACAGCAAGGCTGTGATTCCTTCCCGTAGTTTTGATGACATCATAAAGTAGCATAGGCTGGTGGCTGCTCAGAGTCAAATACATATTCCCCAGGGCAGTGGCCAGAGCTGGACATTCTCCAACTACAGTCTAGTCTACATTATTTATTTTCTGCCTTTGTGAGACAACTTAAGCTAGGGATAGGTTCAACAGTATACTGTAGTTGATCTCATTGTAAAAGGTTGAATGCTGAACAATGCTTTATTTAGATCAGCAGCAGTTTATCCATTATTAATCACTTACGGACCTTTTTTTCTTTTTATAGTGCTGTAAGTAGCTTTGTATGAAATAAGTGAATATATATTGTAATGTTTCTACAAACGTCAATACTAAACTTTTAATGGGATGTCCAGCTCTGTGACTGTCCCTGAGGGAAATTAATTATGCATCTGAGTCTGAGCAAGCAAATTAGATGTCTCTTACAGTTCAGAACATGAATTTCAGTTTTAAGACTTCATTAATATGCTTACTATTTGGCAAGCCAATAAATGCAACATTATCTCTTTGAGGAAAAACAATTGTTCTTAAAGAGCTAGTGTACTGCCTAAAACTAATATTAGATTTTAAGAGCAGCCAGCCATTACCATTTATTTCTGAGGTACTTTTTCTCTTCCCTGTGTTTAATTAGAAGATTGTTTACCTGATGTTAGCAGGTGTGATGTTTGGAGCAGCTCTTAGCCTGGCAGCTGACATATCTTACTCTACTGTCCCACACTACATCATCAGCATTGTGATCTCACTGACTGTGACATGATGTTAAACTGTATCAATCGTAGTCTGTCCTGTTTGACATAAATATTTTTCCATGCATTTTTCCAGATATCTGCATCCGTTGTAAGGGATAGTTCTAGAGCCCAGTAATAGTAGGTCCCCAGGGGTAAATTGGTATCCAAAGATTGCACCTCCTTGTAGACCCTGGATACTGCATGAGCCTCTTTAGCTGAGAGTAGAAGCTTGTTCAGTATTTTAGTATGCAACTGGCTTATACCTTCCCATCCCACATAAGCCTTAATTGCCTCTTTGAGCTGTTTATATTTAAAGAAAGTTGTATTAGGCACCTCAAAACATACACGGAAAACAGAGAAAGGAATCAGCTTTCCATCCTCAAACAGGTCAGAGACTTTCTTACCAGTCAGAAGAGGCCAAAATATGGGTGAGATAGGTTTATGATTAATTTTAAAGTGGGGATTACCCACTGTAGGTTGCTCAAGGGATGTATGACAATTACATGAGAGGTGAACTTGTAATTGATGGAGGGCTCTAACCAACCATCCAATGGGAGTATTCTTCAACATTTTGGGGAGCCTCTTAGGACTGACATAGATCAAAGAAGTGAGACTACCTTGATATTGGGATATTAAAGCTTGTTCTATTTCCAGCCACTTGGGTACATAAGCCTGATACTCTGTCTCCCACCCCGACTTTGACCAGTAAACTATTTTACTAAGGTGATGAGCGCAATAATAGGTAAAAAAGGAGGGCAGTGCTAATCCGCCCTGTAACTTAGGCCCTGTCAACTTTGTATAGGACCGTCTGACAGTTACTTCTCCACAAAAGGTATTTAAAATGGCTTGCAACTGGGTAAACCATTTTTGGGAAGAAAACACCCACATCCCTAAAGGGTATAAAACCCTGGGTAAAACATTCATTTTTACCATATTTATTCTTCCCCATAGTGTAAGAGGAAGCCCACCTCACCTATCCAGGTCTGTCTTAATGATTTTAAGCAGATCTGTGAGATTGAGTTTAATCATAGTGGGAATATCTCTGGCCACCTGTACCCCAAGATAGGTAAGGGTATGAGGTTCCCACTCCAGATTGGTATTATTTATCACCAGCCGTGAAGTCCTATTATTCAAGGGAAAGACCTTGGTTTTAATTATATTAAGTTTATAGCTGGAAACAGCTGAGAAGGCATCAATTTTCTCCAAAAGAGCGGGGATTCCTGATACAGGGTTCTCTAGGCGTATCAACAAATCGTCTGCATAAGCAGACAGGGTATAGCGTCGTTCTCCAATTTTAATACCTTGTATTTGTGGGGAGGAAACTAACTACTGGATCAGAGGCTCTAAATAAAGGTTAAACAAGAGTGGGGATAAAGGGCAGCCTTGTCTGGTCCCTCTCTGAAGTTGGAAGGGATCAGACAAGATTCCGTTACACCAGACCTGTGCTGATGGGCAAACATATAATAATCTAACCCATTTGACAAATCCTATGGGAAGGCCATAATGTGTTAAAACTACAAACAGAAAATCCCAAGAAACCATATCAAAAGCCTTCTCGGCATCCAACCAACACCTTCGCTTATTAATATAGTGCTACACTTAGAATAATCGCACAAACAGCATGCCCTACCTGTACTGGTCGACTGCTGGAGACTCCTAGGAAGTGGTGACACTATCTCAGGATGGACGTTTTCATGAAAAAAAAACGCTGCCAAGGCACTTGCCTCCATCAACTCCGAAAAAGAGAAGGCCACAAAGCAGCCCAAACACCAGCCGTCGAGTATGAGTAAACCCTCTTCCCCTGCAGCGGCTCTCTCGGAAGAGAGATTTCTAGAAATAATGCGTCTGATGCAGGACAAAATAACAGAGATTGCAGAGGACATGCAGCAAATTAAGTCCTCCATCCAAGCCCTGTCGACAAGAGTGGGAGATTCAGAAGCTAAAATCATATCACTGGAGAGAAAGCAAGATAAAAGCGAACTGATGGCCACGCAGTTCGGGAGGAGGCTTAAAAAGTTGGAGGATAAGCTGGAAGACCTGGAGGGGAGGAGCAGGAGGAATAATCTCCTAATTATTGGTGTGCTGGAAAAAGAGGAAGGCTCGAACCCCATACTCTCTATTCAGAAGCTTTGCAAAAAAATTGCAGGACCCTCCCCGAATGGATCCACCTACATAATCGAACGGGCACACTGGGCTCTCCCACCACCTCCTAGCTCTCCACCTTGCCCCCTGATATGTCGCTTATTGAATTTTTTAGATAAGCAATATATTTTGGCCAAAGTCAAGGATCTGCATGAAATTCTGTGGGAAGGGCATTGATTAAGGATATCACAAGATTTCCCACAATCAGTTAGAGTGAAGCGGCAGGAGATGCACCCAATTGTGTCTAAATTGATTGCAGCGGGAAAGCCTTTTAGGATGCGTTACCCAGCAGTGCTCCACGTCAAATATGAGGATCGCTAGATACCTCTGGAAACCAAGGAACAAGCACTAAAGGAGCTTTTTCCAGACCTGTTTAAGTGAGGTGATTGTTCAAGCGCTACAGGGCTGCAGTCTATGTCTGAGTAAGGTGGGTGCCTCTCCTGAAATACATAGCTGGGTTGCCTCTCAGAACTGGCCTGACAAGACGAGAGAATCGCTTTTTGTATTTACCCCTGCTCGGAAGATTTTGCCGCAGTTGCTGACAAATGTGGATGGGTTCGGCGACAAGGTCTGCAGCCTGGTTAGACTGTCAGGGTCCAGATGGTGACTCGATTACTAGATGTTACCTCTTCATTTTACTGCAAGATACATCGGATTACAACGGAGAACATCAGGAATGTTTCCTTCTATAGTATTACTTGACTGCTGTTAGTGCTTCTGTTTATTTGAGGGCCGAAATTAAACTGACTGAGAGCAGGGATCCCTTTCTTTTTCTGCTCTTCCCCTCTTAATTGGGTTTTTCTTTTTTTTGCAGTCGCATAAAAGGTCAGTAAGTGTCAACTATGAGGAAGGAATCACATCTGTACCAAAATGGAAGAGCTGTATTCCACTTACTGTTGCTTGTTTTCTAGCATGTTTTAAATAGTTCTAAATGTTTGAAGGTTTGACTTGCTGTTTGTTCAAGTAGGGGAGGTGCGGGGGATGGGAAGGGGGATATTGGTGCGCATCGCTCTGCAAAGAAAACATCACTCACCTCAGGTAATTGGTATTACAGTTAATAGGAACTGGGGGTGAGGGGAAAGGGGTCTGTTTTCTCTCTTTTATCTTGGGGTCATTGTGGCTGGGATACAAGGAACAAACATATATACAATTTTTACTTTGTTTTTTTCTTTACATAGTTCTTAACTATAGATCTTACTTCGAGAGGGCTCTTGCAGTAGGTAATTACATATAGGACTGACGTCGGCAGGCGGCAGAACCCCACAGAAAAATTTCTAGCTAGCGGTCCCTGGCGAGGGACCGCCCCCACATCAGGTGACCAGCATCAGGAGACGTCAGTATAAAGGGGCGGTCCTGGACGCCCGCCTTCCAGTTCTTTCCCGCCGTTAGCTCGTGCAGCATCTCGCGGAAAAGTTTGTGCTTCGTCAGCCTTTCCTTCGTCGTTTTTGTACTGAAAAAACTCTTTATTTTTTCGACTAACGTCAGTACTGGCGTCGGTGTATCTCGTCCCCTACACCCTCCGAGCACAAGAATAAGTGCGATTCATGCGGCGCCCAACTACCACACAAGGACGGCCACTCCCTGTGCCTGTTCTGCTTAGGCCCCAGTCACCTGGTAGAGAAGTGCCAGCATTGCCTCAGCTTTAACGCGGCTACCCGAAAAAGGTGGTAGCAATCCCTGGAAGCCCATATTCTAAAGAAGAAAATGAGCTCTATGGAGAAGGAGCTTAAAAAACTGAGGCAGGCGCCCACTTCCCGCGAAGGCCATCGGAAGAAGAAGGACAAGGAGAGGCACTGGGACAAAGGCTCCTCCACCGCGTCTCCCTTGGGAGTCGCTGGGAAGCAGGTATCATCCCCTCTGGGGGATCGCTCCTCGACCGCCACCTCAGAGGTTTCTGAGGTGGTGTCGGCCTGCCCGTCTGGCTCACGCTCTGGCCTTGCGGGCGCCTCTGGGCAGTTGGAGGCCTCTGCCCCTGGTTTTCGCCGCAGGCTCGTGGCCTACCATTGTGGGCGACTCTGGTAAGCCGGGCGTTGGCACCTCTGACGTCCACCCGGAGAGGGCTGGTAAGACGTCCGACCCTCCGGGCGACGCACGGCCTCCTCTCCACCGGACCAGGCCAATCTCTTCTCTCCTCTCGGCCTGTCTCCGGTGACGGCTCTCATAATTCGGACGTCGGCTCCTTCGGCGCCTGCCGAGAGCTCACCTCTCAGCCTCACGTCGGCTTGTCCAACGTCTGGCTGGTGAAGGAACTGACGACAGATCCCCTACGTCCGTCATTCCCAGTTCACCGCAGCTTTCGCTGCCACTTGGGGAACGAGAGTCCCCTCGTCCTGAACCCGGGAATTTTTCCCATCTGTCCCTGGGCGAAGCTGGGGATCTTTTGCCTCCGTCAGTCCTTCCTCCATCTGGGCGCCCGGACCTGGCGGTCAGCTCCCCAGGCCGCTGGCTCCGGCGCCCGCCCCTCCGACACCAGGGACTCTGCCGTTGGCCCCGACATCGGCCTTACTGACTCTGGGCGATATTCTGCTCCTCTCGGGCCCTCCGGGCTCTCCACCACAGACCCGCCCGTGAGGTTCCCGGCCAGGCCGTCTGCTCCGGCAGCCCCCCCCGGCTCCCGGGTATCCTCTGTCTTATTCGATGCCGGTGTACCCAGGAACGCAGTATCTGGTGCCACAGTACCTGACGCCGGGCTTCCTGACGCCGCAGTGCTCGACGCCCCAATGCCTGACGCTGGGCTATTTGCAGCCGGGTTTTAGATACGCTCCATATGGGTATAACCCGTATTCTTATCCCCCACCTCCTCCTCCTCCTCCATCGCCCCCGCGGCCGCCGGTGGACCTGCAGGAGACTCTGGCCTCCTGGTGGGCTGAGGCCAAGGCTTAGCTCACCAAAGAGGTCGAGAGTCGCCTTCCAGCGACGGTGCCATCCCAGGTTCCTGTACGCCTGAGGCGGCACACTCCCTCACCCCCTCCGGACTCCAGGGTTCTTCCATCAGGATCCAGAGAGGGGAAGGACATGCTTCCCCAGGGACTCCCCAAGGAGTCTTTTCCTCCCCCGGGTCGGGAAAGGGAGTCTTTCTCTTCTTCATCCTCCTCGTCACCTCGGACTCCTCGGACTCTTCTGACGGCTGCTCCAAGAGAGATGACAAGCCTCATTCTCCGTCGAAGCCCCAGCCAAGGACTCCCCCGGAGGATCCTTCTTTTATGGAGTTGCTTAGAAAAATCTAGGAAGTTCATCAGTGGCGTTCCCTGGAACCAGATCCTCAGCGTCTGAAACTCGCTGAACATCTGGATCTGCCTGTGACAGCTCCTACATTGGTGCCACCCTAGATAGAGCCTCACGCCGACCTTGTTACCACGATATGGAAACAGCTGTCGGCCTTAGCTCCACTTCCTAGGAAGTCGAACAGGCTACATCAGGCTCCAGAGGGTATTGATTTCCTGGATTCTCACCCTCGTGCCGACTCTGTCGTGATTCGCGCCGCTCACAGCCGGTCAGCGAACCCAAAACATCTTAGCTCATCACCTCCTGATAAGGAATCCCGCCTTCTGGACCAGTATGGGAGAAAGATTTACGTTTCCTCCACACTGGGGATTAGGGCTCTGAACTATGTCGGCCACATGGGGGACTACCAGAAGGCCATCCTTACTCAGGTGGAAGCCAAGCTAGACTCCTTGCCTGACTCCCAAGTCAAGCAGGAGTTGGCTGATCTCGTCCGCTCTGCTCATTCGGCCAGTCGGCACATGCTACGTGCGACATACGATGCAGTGGACACTGCTGGGCGGAGCTCAGCTTTTGCTGTAGGCCTGTGGCGTCATGTTAGCTCGCTTGTCAGGTCTGGTCCCGGAGGTGCAATCTGCTCTCCAGGAAGCACCCCTTCCGGGGTCCCGGTGCTTTCGGGGAGCATGTCAAGGACATTATTACCGATTTGCAAAGAGGGGACGGCTCTGAAGTCAGTTCATTCCATGTACCTGTCCCTATCGGCAGCAGCGCCGTCTCCTTTCGTGAGACGGAATCGGCCAAAGGCAAACCCCAGGAAGGTGGGGTTAAAACGCCGGGCTCCCACGGCTGCTAAGCCCCCCTGCCCAAAAAAGCAGCGGGTGCTTCAGCTGCGGCACTGCCCCACACCACCTGGCTCCTTTCCTCTCCCACTGCCTCCGGACTCCCCGGAGGACCTGGTAGGAGGGAGGTTTTCCCTCCACCTTCCGGGATGGGAGAGGATAACCATGAATTCTTGGGTGCTCCAGCTCATAGCAGAAGGACACTCCATAGAGTTCCTTCAGAAACCACCCCGCCACCCCGCCACCCCCCTCTGAAGTCGTCGTATTCATGGGAACATCTTCCTTTGGTCCAGGAGGAAATCTTGGCTCTTCTGCTGAAGGAAGCGATAGAGCCCGTCCCCCTTCATCTTCAGGGGACGGGTTACTATTCCCATCTCTTCCTGGTCCCAAAGAAGAGGGAAGATCTCAGACCAATTTTAGATCTCAGTTCCCTGAATCTTTATGTAGAGTACAAAAGGTTCAGGATGCTCTCTTTGCAGAGCCTTCTGCCCCTCCTCCGGCCAGGTCAATGGCTTTGTGCTCTGGATATGCAGGATGCTTATCTGCACATTCCCATTTGCCCATCTCATCACAAATACCTTCGTTTTGCATTCCAGGGGGACCACTACCAGTTCAAGGCGCTCCCGTTTGGTCTATCCTCGGCCCCCCGAGTATTTACCAAATGCCTGGCAGTGGTGGCGGCCCACCTGCGTACCAAGGGAGTACAGGTTTTCCCTTACCTGGACGACTGGCTCCTGCTGGCCTCATCCAGGGAGGAACTCCTGCGATTCCTCTCCCTTACCCAGCAGGTTTTTGCCTGCCTGGGTATTACCATCAACCATTCCAAGTCTCATCTGGACCCATCCCAGAGACTACAGTTTATTGGGGTGATCCTCGATATGACCATGGGCAAGGCCTTCCTGCCCCCGGCCAGGGCAGCCTCCCTTCAGACCCAGATAAATCTGTTGGCCGACCGCAGGATGGTCTCGGCGAGGTTGGTCCTTCGCCTTCTCGGGCTCAAGGCGGCTGCTATCCCGATGGTCCCTCACGCTCGACTCCACATGAGGATCTCTCAGTGGACTCTACGTTCTCAGTGGGATTAGCTAGTGGATGACCTAGATCACTCTGTTCTGATCTCCTCGCCGATGATGCAAGATTTGCAATGGTGGATGGTTCGAGAGAACCTGTTTCGGGGGGTTCCTTTCTTTCATCCTTCCCCTCCCTGACTCTAACCACAGATGCCTCAGGTGAAGGTTGGGGAGCCCATCTAGGCCCTCATCAGACCCAGGGCTCCTGGTCCAGGCTAGAGCAAACTCTCCACATCAATGTGCTCACGCTTCGGGCACTGTTGTACGCGCTCCAAGCCCTTCACCAGTACATCCTTCCTGGCCACCTGGCCGTCCAGACGGACAACATGTGCGTGGTGTGGTACATCAACAAGCAGGGAGGGACTCGGTCCTACCCTCTATGCAGGGAGGCAATGAGGGTTTGGGATTGGGCAACACAACACGACTTTCACCTCACGGTGATTCACGTTCCAGGAGTCGACAACACCCTGGCAGACAAGCTAAGTCACTCTTCTGCTCTAACTCATGAGTGGGAACTGGACCAAGGGGTCCTAGACAGTATCTTCCAACTTTGGGGAACACCACAGGTCGACCTGTT
This sequence comes from Neoceratodus forsteri, assembly GCA_016271365.2. Taxonomy (NCBI): domain Eukaryota; kingdom Metazoa; phylum Chordata; order Ceratodontiformes; family Ceratodontidae; genus Neoceratodus; species Neoceratodus forsteri. The sequence goes on from CM028134.1 coordinate 688,668,206, forward strand.
CACATCCCCCCTAAACGCAAAACTTTCCACCTTCTGCTCGCTCATTCCAGAGAGAGGCGCTTTCTGGAGCGATGCTCTGTCTCTAGACTGGAAGGACAGATTCATCTATGCCTTTCCCCCAACTTCTCTTATCCCACGAGTCTTGCAGAAACTAGCTTCAGAAGGAGCGAGAATGATTCTGATCGCTCCTTTCTGGCCCAGGCAAATCTGGTTCTCTCTTCTACAACAATATTCAGAGGATCCTCCTCTTCCTCTATCTCGAGGTTTGTTGACCCAGGACCTGGGGACCCTGGTCCATCCAGGCCTCAGATCCCTTCAACTGCATGCATGGCTCCTGCAGACCTAGCCCAATCCCGTTTTGGAGTGTCTCCCAAAGTGGCGGAGATTTTAGTGGAGGCCAGAAAACCCTCCACCAGATCCACTTATGCCATGAAGTGGAAAAGATTCACTATTTGGGCCGCTTCCAAGAACGTGGAGTCTTTCTCCTGTTCAGCGGGGTTTCTGCTGGAGTATCTACGTCATCTGTTTGACCTGGGTCTCAGCCATTCCTCTTTGAAGGTACACATGGCGGCCATTTCAGCCTATAATGTTCCCTTCACAAACGAGGCTTTTGCTCAACTGGAGGTCTCCAAGACCTTTCTCAGAGGGGTTCTCCATCTGAGGCCCCCCATCCGTACTCCTGCCTCCCGCTTATTTTGTTCTCAAGAAACTTACCCTTCCTCCCTTTGAACCCGCAGCTTCTGCAGATTTGAAGTTTCTTTCGTGGAAGACGCTATTCTTGGTGGCCATCACTTTGGCTCAAAGAATCTCCGAGATCCAGGCCCTGATGTGTAAAATCCCCTACTTGATTTTTCACAAGGAACGAGTTGCTCTTTGCACGAATCCTAAGTTTCTACCTAAAGTAGTAGCAGAGTCTACTTTAAATCAGTCCATAGAGCTACCTGCCTTTTTTACGCAGTACTCTAATCAAGGGGAATATTTACTCCATACTATGGATGTTCACCGGATTCTGAGATACTACACCAACAGGATGAAGGATCTCAGAAAGACTGATCAGTTGTTCTTCTCTTTTGCTCACAAAAGGGAAGGCAATGCTGTTTCCAAGCAATGTCTGTCTAAGTGGTTGGCTCATTGCATCACTTTCTGTTATGACAAATACCACAAGACCCTCCTGGGTCAAGTCAGAGGCCACTCCACAAGAGGAGTAGCTGCCTCTGTGAGCTTTTTTCAAGAATGTATCCTGCGGCAGACATCTGGCTGCTGCGCCACCTGGACTTCCGTCCATACGTTTATGAAACACTACAGTTTGGATATTGCCTCTCGCCGTAGAGCAGGCTTCGGGCTAGCTGTTTTGCAAGGCCTCCTATCTTGAGGCTTGCACGGCTAGAACTGCTTCTTGGAGTAGTTTTCCTCCTCCTCCCGGTGCCTTTCTTTGTTCCAGACTGCTTGGGATTCAGTCCTATATGTAATTACCTACTGCAAGAGCCCTCTCGAAGTAAGATAGTACAGTTATGTAAGAACTTACCGTAACAGTAGATCTTCGAGAGAGGCTCTTGCAGTAGGTAATACCTTCCTGCCCTCCATCCTCCTAGGCTTTTTCAGCTCCTTTTCCATTTAGGGAAATATCCGCTCCTCTCTCATCCAGCCTCTTTTGGCCTGTGGCAGGAAAGAACTGGAAGGCGGGCATCTGGGACCACCCCTTTATACCGACGTCTCCTGACGCCGGTCACCTGACGTGGGGGTGGTCCCTCGCCAGGGACTGCTAGCTAGAAATTTTTCTGTGGGGTCCTTCTGCCTGCCGGCATCAGTCCTATATGTAATTACCTACTGCAAGAGCCTCTCTCGAAGATCTACTGTTATGGTAAGTTCTTACATAACTGTACTTTGTGCTATGAGGAGGGGGGAGATATCAAGTGTGCGCCATTCACTCATTGTTACAGGGTCTTCTTTAGGGCACTGCTTGGGGATGAGTCGGGGTTTTAATAGAGAGGACGGTGTAGACTCATCTATAGTGTCATGTGTAATGAGTGGCCCATGTAAATTGACTTGTTGGAATATTAAAGGTGCTCAGGATAGGTGCAAACGGCAGATGGTTCTTAGACATCTGCAACATTTGCAAACAGGGATAGCATGTCTCCAGGTGACCCATTTGAAGTGGGAAGACATCCATCTATTTGCCAAGGCATGGGTGGGACAAGTATTTGGTGTGGGGAGATCTAATAACAGTGGGGGGGGGGTGGCAATTCTAATAAATAAGAAAGTTCCTTTTAAAATGGGGAAGGAAATATATGATCCCAATGGGAGATACAGCCTCCTACATGGAAGTATTGAAACCCAGCTAATCATACTTGGGGCTATATATGGCCCGAATTGTGAATCCCCTGTGTTTTTCACACAGCTACTGAGTATAGTGGTTACTGACCCACCAGTCTTAACTATATTAGGGGGAGACTGGAATGTGGTTCCATACATTCACATAGATAGATCCAACTCCCGGAGGCAGGGGTTTTCTCCTTCACAAAGGGCACTACATGAGTTGATGAGAGGTGCGGATATTTTGGATGCCTAGAGGGTGTTGCGCCCTATGGAGCATCAATACACGTTTTTCTCACCTCCACATAAATCTCTCTCCCAAATAGATTTTATTTTGCTAAGTTCCCTTTTGCTCCCAAATGTCATAAGCTCAGTCATTCATGAGAGGGTTATCCCAGACCACTCACCTGTCTCACTCTTGTTTTTTTGGGGACCGGGAATTAGAAGACACTTTGTCTGGAGGTTGAATAATCAACTACTCCAGATGCCTGATACCTTGCAACAGATTAAAGACTTCCTCTCTAAATTTATATCTGATGACAGGGGTTCTGTTACAAGAATCGATGTGGTGTGGGCGGCCACGAAGTGCGCCTTAAGAGGAGAATGCCTATGGCCGGCTGCTACTAAATCCCGACGATTTAGAGCCCAACAGGAAACTCTGCTTGTGGCTATCTGTAGGCTAGAGAATACCCTTAATAGTAGGTCCCCAGATATTAGTTGGGCTAATCTGCATAAGCTACAAGCCCAATATTCAGCCCTGATATACCAGAGGGTGGAATTATCCCTGAAGCGCACTGAAATTAAATACTTAGATGTAGGGGAAAAAGCGGAGAAACGATTGGCAGTTAGGCTTAGGCAGGCTGAGGCCTCCTGTTTCATTTCTAGCATCAAATCTGATGGCCAAATTATTACATCACCTAGAGATATATTATCAGAAGTTGTACTCAGTAGACCAAGCTGATCGCCACACAACTCAAGATATTTCTAATTATCTTTCCTCGGTGGTGCTACCCAAAGTATCCCCCCATTGTGCCAGGTCACTTGGTAGTTTGGTCACTACACAAGACGTTAAGCAGGCCATCGAGCAACTAACATCAGATAAATCCCCCGGACCAGATGGTCTTTCTAATAATTTATATAAAGTGTGTATATCAGAAATTGTTCCTCTTTTAATGGAGGTATTTCATTTTTGGTATACAGAGGGTATGTCGGAGGATAGCTTCTTGAAAGCATTGATAACTCTTATACCCAAGCAAGGTAAAGATCCCCTTTATCCTGGAAGCTATCGGCCCATCTTATTGATCAATTCGGTTGTAAAGATTTTAGCCAATAGGCTAAACCCTGTGTTAGCTACCCTTATTGGGTGTGAACAAATTGGCTTTATGGCTGGTAGGTCATCCGTGGATCATTTGCGGAAACTTATGTATATTCTCTCGGTATCCAGGGACTCTGACTCACCTGCGGTGTTGGTGTCCTTGGATGCCAAGAAGGGTTTTGATATGGTTTCTTGGGATTTTCTGTTTGTAGTTTTAACACATTATGGCCTTCCCATAGAATTTGTCAAACGGGCTAGATTATTATTTGTTTGCCCGTCAGCACAGGTCTGGTGTAACGGAATCTTGTCTGATCCCTTCCAACTTCAGAGAGGGACCAGACAAGGCTGCCCTTTATCCCCACTTTTGCTTAACCTTTATTTACAGCCTCTGATCCAGAAGTTAGTTTCCTCCCCATGAATACAAGGTATTGGAGATTGGAAATTGGAGAACGACGCTATACCCTATCTGCTTATGCAGACGATTTGCTGATAAACCTAGAGAACCCTGTATCAAGAATCCCTGCTCTTTTGGAGGAAACTGATGCCTTCTCAGCTGTTTCCAGCTATAAACTTAATATAAATAAAACCAAGGTCTTTCCCCTTGAATAATAGGACTTCACGGCTGGTGATAAATAATACCAATCTGGAGTGAGACCCTCATACCCTTACCTACAGTATCTTGGAGTACAGGTGGCCAGAGATATTCCCACTATGATTAAACTCAATTTCACAGATCTGCTTAAAATCATTAAGACAGACCTGGATAGGTGGGGTGGGCTCCCTCTTACACTATGTGGAAGAATAAATACGGTAAAAATGAATGTTTTACCTAGGGTTTTATACCCTTTAGGGATGCTTGGGTGTTTTCTTCCCAAAAAATGGTTTACCCAGTTGCAAGCCATTTTAAATACCTTTTTGTGGAGAGGTAAATCCGTCAGACGATCCTATACAAAGTTGACAGGGCCTAAGTTACAGGGCGGATTAGCACTGCCCTCCTTTTTTATCTATCATTGCGCTCATCACCTTAGTAAAATAGTTTACTGGTCAAAGTCGGGGTGGGAGACAGAGTATCAGGCTTATGTACCTCAGTGGCTGGAAATAGAACAAGCTTTAATATCCCAGTATCAAGGTACTCTCACTTCTTTTATCTATGTCAGTCCTAAGAGGCTCCCCAAAATGTTGAAGAATACTCCCATTGGATGGTTGGTTAGAGCCCTCCATCAATTACAAGTTCACCTCTCATGTAATTGGCATACATCCCTTGAGCAACCTATAGTGGGTAATCCCCACTTTAAAATTAATCATAAACCTATCTCACCCACATTCTGGCCTCTTCTGACTGGTAAGAAAGTCTCGGACCTGTTTGAGGATGGCAAGCTGATTCCTTTCTCTGTTTTCCGTGTACGTTTTGAGATGCCTATTACAACTTTCTTTAAATATAAACAGGTCAAAGAGGCCATTAAGGCTTATGTGGGATGGGAAGGTATAAGTCAGTCGCATACTGAAATATTGAACAAGCTTCTACTCTCAGCTAAAGAGGCTCATGCAGTATCCAGGGTCTACAAGGAGGTGCACTCTTTGGATGCCAATTTACCCCTGGGGACCTGCTATTACTGGGCCCTAGAACTATCCCTTACAGCAGATGCAGAGATCTGGAAAAATGCATGGAAAAGTATTTATAAGTATGTCAAACAGGACAGACTATGATTGAAACAGTTTTACATCATGTACAACCTTTATTATATGCCAGTGAAGTTATGCAAACTGGGCCATCTCACCTCACCTACTTGCACTCGATGTAACCAAGCTCCTGGTTCCCTGTATCATATGCTATGGGAGTGTTCGGTGGCTCAAGCCCTATGGCAATCTATTAAGCAAATAATGGATCCACTGCTTTGGCTTGATTCCCTGTTCACTCCAGAAATCTGCTTATTATACCATTTCCCGAGTGGTACCCCAGGGGGCAGGAAGGCACACCTAGCTTTGATTTCCGCCATAGTAAAACTTATCATGAGGCACTGGAATGACAAGGTAGGACTGTCAGTTTTGGAATGGTATAGAGAAGTGCTTATCGCTCTCCAATTAGAGAAGCACATTTTATACATGAGTAACCGCTCTCATTTATACCATTCTAGATGGGGCCCCCAGGATGCCTTACTTACTGCATGGAAACCATAAGGGTCTGTGATATTTGGTTGCCTTTTTCTATTTATTTCCCTTTTGTACCCATCGGTCTGTTCAATTCATTTTTTATCTCGAAGTTAGTTATATGCACACTTGATATGTGAGATAAGGGGGGGATTATGTAGGGGAGGGATGGGGGAAGGGGGTCGGGATTGTTTTACTTGGACATGTACTTCACATCTCCTCATCTCAAGGTTATATTTCTAGCAATTATGTGCAATGTTAATGGGGAGACCCCATATGTTTTCAGTTTTCAATTTTCATGTCTGTACCAACTTGTGTCAATGCTAAATAATTAAATAAAGTTGATTGAATTAAAAAAAAGAATGCACAGCACTTTCTTTTTTTAAACAATAATATGTCTACAAATAATGGGCCCTGCCCATATAGTTAGTGATAAGGAATGTTTCTATCAACTTTGTTCAATGATTTAATAGATTGTGTGTCCAGAAATAGATCCAACATTATTAAGAACATCAGTAAACCTATGCAGAGCAAGGGTAAATTTGAGTGTGAAAATCATAGTGCTCCTATGCGAAATTCATAACAGTTGAGAGGTATGACTGACAGAGCCTATCAATGTCTACTACCTCAGGATGGCAGCAGGGTGTTGCCCAAACTCAAATGCTGTAAAGGCAGCAAACAGCATTTCATTATTAACCAAGAAACAATACGTCAAAGCCTGCCTCGGATACAGTATGTTGTTATCAGTTCTCTTCTGACTGAAACGTTAGGGCCCTGACATCCTGTGTTATAGAAAACCAGTTATACATGAAATAATGTATATGATTATGTACCATGCTGCAAAGGTCAGTGTGCCACTCAACTCCTGACAACAGTGACATAGTAGAAAGTTGCTGGGGAGGGGGTGGGGGTGACGGGGCTTAGGCTAGCCTAGAGTAAAAATACAGGACTACCGAGCTTGCTTCCCACAAGACCCTATCCGGTTCAAATATTGGAATCAGGGATGGGGGGGGGTAAGATGCTTCAGGCATACAGGTTGGCAGCAGAATGGTGAAAGAAAGAGGGAATCTAAAAGAGTGTCAGGAGGAAGGGAATTTATTTATTGAAATGTTTCACCAGGAAAGGCACACTGAGCAACAAGATACTCGTCTCACTGTGTGACCGGGGTTGCAGAGGAGAGCAAATGAATACATTGATAGATGGAATTCAGTTACACATTGGAACATGAAGTAAGAGTAATATTGCGACATGGAATTTGAGTTACATATTGGTACATGGAGTGACAGTAACATTGTACAAGGATTTACAACGACGTAGGGTAAAGTGGGTTACATACATGGGGGGAAGCTACATCAAAAAAATGATACAACATGGATTAGGTTTACACAATACTATGTTCAAACAACATGAAGTCTTGCTGTATTCTGACTATATGCCCCAGAACTTGAAATGCTCTGGAGAGTAAAGGGTTAACTCTATGCAAAGGCATAGAACGTTGAGCTCGAGCTCGGTTTTTCAAACCTCTGTTTGTGGTACTCTGAAGTGTAACTGTCAGATTCTTTACCCCGCCTAACTGTGAAGTCGCTCTGGAGATCCCTCCTGCGCCTCGGTTCGGTTACAGTACGAATCGGTCAGTTTTTCAAGCATATCAGTATTCTTTCCTCTGTCTCGGTACCAGTAAGTGGTAGTTGTAGGTAGTGGTGTTTTTCCTCAAGAAATTGTTTTATTTTTGGTTTCTTACCAGTTGGTCCGGTGTGGAACCGAAAACTGTTCGGTTTAATGTATAATTTGTTGATTGTGTGTGTTTTTTCTGGTAGTTATCGGTTCCTAAAAAAATGCGACTTTTAGGATTTTTTTTAACTGACCCTTGACACGGTTGGAACCAATAAGTTTGTAATCGCCTGGCTTAACCACTGTTTTGGGTGACTTTAAATTGAAGGCATGTCTGAGAAACCCAAAAAGAAAACCGGACCCACCGGGTTTCAGCACTGTACCGAGTGTAATGAGGCCTTTGCTAAGGCTGACCCTCACCTCGTATGTGTGTGTACTGTCTGGGGTTTGACCACCTCAAAGAAGACTGCCAAATATGCAAAAACTTTCCCAAAGCCACTCTGGAAAAACATTTGAGTAGGCTAAGGGAGAGGGAGGCCAAGAAGTCCGCTGACCCGGATGGCCAGCCCGGTTTGGTTGTGACCGAACCTGAAGAGATGCCCACTGACCTGGTCGATACCTCTTCGGGCAAATGGAGAGCCGATTCTGTGGAACTGGATCCGAGTAAAAGAAAGAGTCAGCCGGTTCGGATCCGGCTTCCCATGGTCCGACCGCTGAGGAGATAGCGAAAGCGATTTCCATAGTTCAATCACTTTGCCCGGTTCCGACTGAACCAGTTTCGGTTCAAAGCAGACCGGTTCGGTCAGAAATGTCTGCTTCAGACATAGATCCTGAAGCTTACTATGAGGGCGATTGGGAGGAGGAGGAAGAATATGATGAAGAGGATGAGGGCCTAGATGGGCCAGTACATCCTGATATCTCCCCAGACAGGCCCTCTCAGGTTTCTTCTCTCAGGCTTTCTGAGTCCCCTTCCCATTTCTCATTTTACAAGAAAGTGGCTGAGACTCTTCAGCTTCCTCTGGAAGAGGCTGAACAGGATCAGGAAGAACCTGACTATTTAGAAATGATGGATGTACCAGAGTCAAAAAGAGTGTCTGTCCTCTTACACAAATCCTTGGGGAAGCAGACACAGTTTTACAATTTCCTATGTCCATACCCCCCTGTGGAAAAGAGAATGGACAGGAGGTATACTTTGTCAGGTCCTGGGATGGAATTCCTTAACAGTCATAGCAGCCATGTTGGGGTAGTACAAGCTGCAGCCTGTGATAAAGCTAATATTCCCCTGGCATATCACCCCCTCAGACAAGGATTCCAGGAAAGTGGATGCCATGGCAAAAAACAGTACTTGGCATCCTTTTTGGGACTTGGACAATCTAACTGCATGGCATATACTGCTAGGTACCAGAAATCTATGAGGGATACGGTTCTGGAGCTAGCTAAGAATGCCCCCCTCAGCTAACCAAGGAGCTGGAGAAGGTGGCTGCAAATGGTATAGAGGCATCTAAAGTGCAATTCCATGCTGCTGTTGATTCTAATGATGTTCATTCCATGGTCATGGCTACATCTATCTCCATGAGGAGATTTGCTTGGCTTAGGTGTACCAACCTCTCACAGAATACCCAGGCTAAGGCCATGGATTTTCCTGTAACTAGTAATTCTTTCTTTGGGGATCAAACAGAGAATTATATGAAAAAAATGGACAAATACAGGACCACCTATAGGAGTGCTGCAGCCAAAGAAAAGCAGACTACTCCTCAGAGGCAGCAGTTTAGGGGCAGGGGCAGGCCTTTTTACCAAGCTCAGGCCTCCTTCTCCTCTTCTTTCCAGCAGAGGGGGTTCTTTAGGGGAAGAGGTAGATGAGTGGTGACTAGGATCCCATCAGCTACTCAGTCTAAGCCCCCTGCCAAGCAGACACCCTGAGGTGTCAGTCAGGGTTTCCTCTCCAATCCCAGTAGGGGGCAGGCTGGCTCACTACTCCCAGGCCTGGGAGTCTATTACTTCAGACAAATGGGTCCTGGAAGTAGTGAGCCAGGGACTTGCTCTCAGTTTTAAAAGGTTCCCAAGAATGAGAGCATGGTCCTTCAGTCCTTTCTCTCCCTTAGTGACAAAAGCCATAGAGGCGGAAGTCTTCACTCTTCTGCTTTTGCAAGCAGTAGAGAAGGTACCTCTTTGTCACAGGGGAAAAGGACTGTATTCCAGATACTTCCGTACCCCAAAAAAGACAGGGGAGTGGTGACCCATCTTAGATTTAAGGTACCTGAACAAACATTTGAGAAAACCAAAGTTCAAAATGGTGACTCTGGGAGTAATTCTTCCCTCTTTGAGACCAGGAGACCGGCTAGCCTCCCTGGACCTCAAGGATGCCTACTTCCACATACCTGTCAGACATTCCCACAGAAAGTACCTCAGGTTCGAGTTGCCCTCAGGCCATTATCAATTCAGGGCCATGCCGTTTGGCCTAACATCTGCTCCAAGGGTGTTCACCAAGTGTCTTGCAGTAGTGGTGGAATTCTCCAGGAGGCAGGGCATCCTTCTGTTCCCATACCTGGATGACTGGCTCTTAGTGGGCCAGTCCTCAGACCACATCAAGTCAGCCTTAGCGGTCACACAAAATCTTCTAGAATCCTTGGGTTTCATTCTAAATCTGGAGAAGTCTGTTCTGGAGCCAGTCCAACTTCTCAACTTCATAGGGGTGGAAATAGATACTATTCAGGCAAGGACATTTCTCCCTCTCTCAAGGGTTCAGTCATTGGTCACTCTGGCCTCCTCTTTTTGTCCTCTAGTGTCTCGTCCAGCCAGACACTTTCTACAACTGCTGGGCCACATGGCAGCTTCCACAGCAGTAGTTCAGGGAGCAAGACTTCAGATGAGAGCTATTCAGTTTCATCTCAGATCTTACTGGTCTCAGAAAAAGGACCCTCTCTCCAATCTGGTTCCAGTCTCTCAAACCTTAGTCCAGACCCTCCAGTGGTGGCTGGAGGAAGACAATCTTCGACAAGGGGTTCCCTTTATCAGTCAAATCCCTTCTGTAACTCTCACCACAGATACCTCCCTGCTGGGCTGGGGAGCCCACCTAGATCATCTTACAGCTCAGGGAACCTGGTCACCCCAGGAGTCCCTTCTACACATAAATCTTCTCGAACTGAGAGCTGTCTTTCTAGCACTTCAGACATTCTCAACCATGGTTCAGGGGAAAGTGGTGCAGATCAGGACAGACAATACCACAACCATGTGGTACATCAACAAGCAGGGAGGTACTCTGTTTTCGGCCTTGTGCACAGAGGCCATGAAAGTATGGTCTCTAGCTTATTCCCTTCAAACTTCCCCGATGGCTGTGCATCTCCCAGGAAAGGACAACATTCTAGCATATGCTCTCAGCAGGATTTCTTAGGGTCATCACGAATGGACCCTGAACCCTCTAGTTCTTCAAGTCATTTCCAAGAGATGGGGCACTCCAGAGATGGATCTCTTTGCAGCCCCGGACAATCATTAACTTCCTCTTTATTGTTGCAGACCACCCCTTCTGGGTCCTGTCCCTCAGGATGCTCTTCTACTGAATTGGACAAGCAGGTTTCTGTATGGATTTCCTCCTCCTCCTCTGATATTTAGGGCCCTGATAAAAATTAGGTCTCAACCTTGCAAGGTGATGCTGGTGGCTCCAGATTGGGCCAGACAGCCTTGGTATCCTCTACTGTTGTCACTGTCAGTAACACTGCCCTTGTGTCTTCCCTGATAACACAATCTCTTCTCCTTCTCTCAGGGGAGGATTCTGTATCCCAACCCTCAGGCTCAAGGCCTGGCTCTTGAAGAGCTAGAATACACAAGTTTGCACCTCTCCCAATCAGTCCTGGATATTTTAAAAGTTAGCAGGAAACCTGCTACTAGGAAGACTTACAACTTCAAATGGAAAAGGTTTGGGTTTTGGTGTTCCAGAAGGCATGCTAAGCCAGAACTAAGACAAGACTTTCTATAGATACATTAGTGAAATGAGAAAGTCCAGAGGGGGGATTGCTAAGATAAAAGGAGATAAAGGGGTTTGTGAGGAGGAGGAACATGTAAAAGCATGTATCCTAAATAGATACTTCTGCTCAGTATTTACTGAAGAGAAGGTAGGGCAGGGCCCACAGCTCAGCACTATGGACACGGGGAAGGGAAGGGAGGTGAGCACTAGTCCCTTCACAAAAGAAAGGGTACTACAACAGCTCAATAAGCTCAGGGTGGACAAGGCAATGGGACCTGATGGCATACATCCCAGGGTACTAAAGGTGCTAAGGGTGGAACTAGCAGAGCCATTATCAGAACTGTTTAGTGAGTCTCTGAGCAAGGAGCAGCCCCAGAAGACTGGAGAAGGGCTCATGTGATCCCGCTCCACAAGAGTGATAGCAGGGAGGAGGCAGGGAACTACAGACCAGTCAGTCTTACCTCAGTAGTGGGCAAGATCATGGAGGCACTCCTTAAGGAAAGGATAGTGCAACACCTGGAATCCATAGGAGCACAGGATCCAAGACAGCATGGGTTTACAAAAGGAAGGTCCTGTCAAACTAATCTCATAGATTTCTTTGACTGGGTCACCAGAGTGGTGGACCAAGGGGGAGCAGCTGATGTCGCCTACCTTGACTTCAGCAAAGCTTTCAGTACTGTTCCACATAGAAGATTGATTAATAAGCTCGGTAGGCTCGGGGTGGGTGAGAAGTTGGTCAATTGGGTGGCAAACTGGTTGACGAGCAGAAAACAGAGAGTGATGGTAAATGGTATATAGTCACAAGAGATGCAAGTCACAAGTGGGGTACCTCAAGGATCAGTCCTGGGGCCAGTCCTCTTCAATATCTTCATCAGTGACATTGCAGATGGACTGGAGAGTAAGGTTTGTCTGTTTGCAGATGACACCAAGATCTGCAACAGAGTAGACGATCCAGATGGGGTGGGCAGAATAAGAAGAGATTTGGATAAACTATCAAAATGGTTGGAAGAATGGCAACTGGAGTTTAATGCGATGAAGTGCAAGATCATGCACATAGGGAAGAGAAACCCTGAAGCCACCTATAGGCTGGGAGGGGAGTTGCTGGCAGTCACAAGGGAGGAAAGAGACTTGGGCGTCATCACCACCGATGACCTGAAATCATCCAAGCAGACCACTAAAGCAGTAGGTAAGGCTGGGGGATGTTAGGTGTATTAGGGGGTATCACAAGTCAGAAGAGGGAGTTAATAATCCCTCTTTACAAGACACTGGTTAGGCCCCATCTGGAGTACTGCATGCAGAACTGGAGGCCACACCTTCACAAGGACATTAACCAAATTGAGGCAGTCCAGAGAAGGGCAACCAAAATGGTGCAGGGACTGCATCAGAAAACATATGAGGACAGATTAACGGAGCTCAATATGTATATCCTAGAGCAAAGGAGGGATAGAGGTGATATGATCAAAACATTCAAACACCTTAAGGGCATTAACAAGGTGAAAGAGTCTAACATGTTTCAATATAAGAAAAATAGCAGGACAAAAGGACACAACATGAGATTAGAGGGAGGCCGATTAAGGGGTAATGTGAGAAAGTTCTTTTTCACAGAAAGGGTGGTGGATGCATGGGCTGGCCTACCTCAGGAAGTGGGGGATATGAATACAGTGCAGGGCTTCAAACAGGCATGGGATAGGCAGAAGGGAGCAATACAGATGAGTATGAATAGATAAGCCATTGACAGAGCAAAGGCAGATGGCACATTTATAAGGTAGAAAAAGAAATGGGCAGACTGGATGGGCCTTGCGGTCCTTATCTACCGTCAGCTTCCATGTTTCTATGACATTGCCACTGTATTGGACTATTTAGCGCATCTTAACAGTTTAGACCTCCGGCCTACTGCTCTCAAGGTACATTTGACAGCTGTGTCTGCCTTCCTTTCTGCTGGTAAGGGCTGTCCCCTAGCTTCTCATTCAGTTTTCAAGAAATTCTTCAAAGGTTTGGTTCATGTCAACCCTTCCTTTAGGGAGCCTACCCCTTCTTGGGATCTGAACATCTTTATTGCTCAGCTTATGCAGCCCCCTTTTGAACCTTTATCTTCAGCTGAGCTGAAATACTTGACTTGGAAAACTGTTCCTGGTGGCCATTACCTCTGCCAGGAGAATCAGTGAATTAGAGGCCTTATCAGTGGAACTTAATTTTATTTCCTTTCATAGAGATAAGGTGGTCCTCTGCACCAATAGAAAGTTTCTTCCCAAGGTGGTGTCAGACTTTCATCTGAACCAGTCTGTCATTGCCTATGTTTTTCACTGATCACTCCTCCTCTGGGGAGAGGAGGTTACACAGTCTTGATGTAAAAAGGGCTCTTGGTTACTATATTGAGCATACCAAGGCCCATAGGAAGGGCTGTTCTTAGTTGTTTCTCACTTATTGTGAAGTGGGAAAGGGCACACCTGCTACCAAGAGGTCTAGTGCCAGGTGGATTGTCTCTTGTATTCAATTCTGCTATTCTGAACTTGGGAAGGAATCTCCCTCAGGCCTGAGGGCTCATTCTACCAGACGTACAGCTGCTTCACTCACAGCAGCTAGAGATTTAACTTTAGTGGACATATGCAAAGCAGCTACCTGGAACTCTGTTCACACTTTTACACAGCATTACTCTTTGGACATCCAGTCATGAAGTGATGCTAGGTTTGGCACGGCTGTGCTGCAGATCCTGTTCCCAAAATAGGTTCTGTAACTCCCTCCTCCAGGGGGGTACTGCTTAGTAGTCTGCATATAGTCAGAATACAGCTAGACTTCATGTTGTTCAAAGAAAAGATTACTCATAGTAATGTTGTTTCTTCTAATGGAGTCTTGCTGTATTTTGACCTCCTTCCCTGCCCCCCCGGAACCTAGTAGTTTTGGGATGTGGTGGTGCAGGCACAGTGCTGTACCCCAGAGGTGTATTGGACATGCCTCCATCTCTTAGAGGGTTTCTTTTAGTTTGTTTATTAAGCATTTTTGGTAAATCACTACCTGTTGTGTTCTTTTTTGGTGTTCTCGACTTGAGTCTTTGACCCTAAAACATTGTTTTGCCATTTGACACACAATTTTGGAAACAATTTCTTCCTTTGAGTTAGTTTAGTGCTCGTGAGAATCTGACAGTTACACTTAAGAGCACCACAGACAGAGGTTTGAAAACCGAGTTCGAGCTCAACGTTCTATGCCTTTGCATACAGTTAATCCTTTACTCTCCAGAGCAGTTCAGGTGCTGGGGCAAACTGCAGATAGTCAGAATACAGCAAGACTCATTAAAAGAAACAACATTACTATGGTGAGTAATTGTTTCTTGTCAGCCATGGTAGAACATGGAATTAGGCTACGACCTGGATTATGTTTACACAGTACAGTGCTGACAGCCACTAATCTACGGGTAACATTAGACAGAGAGACAAGGCTAGAAGTACAGTAGGGGGTAAGTGCAGAAGTTGGTGGATATATGACAGAATTTATAGCCGTAGCTAAAGCTGCTGGTCAGGCCGCATGGGATCTGGCAGGTGGCGGGGGTAAAGTAAGATGTGGGGGAAGGGGTTGGGCAAGTGGAGGGGAGGAGGAGGTCAGATACATGAACAATTTACAGTGTAGAAGTTTGTCAGGGCAGAGGATAGGAATGCCTAGAGGAGGAGTGACGGATTTGGACCGGCAGGTCATTCCAGAGTTCGGGAGATGGTAGGAGAAGGCTGGCATGTAGTGGTCCGACGGTGAGGGATTACCAACAGCCAGGAGTCAAAAGACTTAAGGGCATGAGAGGGGGTTGAAGGAGATGATAGAGAGGAGGTGAGGTAGGGTGGAAGGGACCCGAGCCAGAGGTTGGAAGCAAATTTAGCACTATGGAGTAAGCACCAGCTGTCAAGGGAGGGGAAGGCCAGCGAATGGTAAAGCTCGCAGTGGTGGGTGCGAGGGGGGCATCGAAGGCAAAATGACAGAAAGCATTGAAGAGGGGGTCCAGTCTGGATAGGGTAGACTTGGGAGCAGCAATGTATACTACATCACAGTAGTCGAAGGTAGGTAATATTTTCTGTACAATTTTGCATCTCACAGGTAGCGGGAGGCTACTGTGGTTCCTGTAGAGAGCGCCGAACTTTGGGAACAGTTTTTTCAGGATAGTGTCCTCATGGGCAGAGAAGGATAGGTGTTTGTCAAACCAGACACCCAAGTACCTAAAAGTTGTCATGTCCTCAAGGACTGTCCCATCAAGGGTGTGGAAGTTTAGGTGTGCGGTAAGCCTGGATAGTCTCTGCCTAGTGTCGAAGGTCATGGAGACTGTCTTCGTGGCATTAAGGGAGAGTTGGTGGGAGCTAAACCAGAGCTGAACTTTATTGAAATCAGCCTGTAGACTGGTAGCAACCCCTCGAGGGTCCAGCCAAAGGTAAAGTGGACTGTGTCATCTGCATACATGTGAACAGAGGTAGATGAACAGGTTTGTGGCAGGTCACTTAGCAGGATGGAAAAGAGAATGGGGCCGAGTACTGAGCCCTGGGGAACACCAGTATCTATTGGGAGTAGAGGTGGGGTGGAATTGGCAACTCTTACAGACTGAGTTCTGCCTTGCAGGTAGGCTCTGAACCAGTTGGTGGCAGTCATGGATAAACTAGCTTCAGAGAGGCAGGATCGCAACAGGGGGTGGGAGACAGTGTCAAAAGCTTTGGCTAAGTTGACAAAGATGGCTGATGTAATAAGACCTTTGTCCATCCCCGAGAGGATGGTGTCAGAGAGTCTTAGGAGGGAAGTGGTGGTAGAGTGGTTCTTCCTAAATCCAGAATGGAAGGGAGTGAAGAAGTTGGAATCCGAGAGAAAGCTGGAGAGTTGTGAGAGCACGAGGTGCTCCTGAGGTTTCGTGAGGCTGGGAAGGAGGGAGATGGGGCAGTAATTAGCCACGGTGGTGGGGTCCCCTCCTTTTGGAAGTGGTAGGACTGTGATGTGCTTCCACTCTGTAGGAACTGATTGAGGCAAACTATAGGTTTAGAAGGGCGGTTAGTGGAGATGCAATGGCAGGGGCAGATAGGTAGAGGAGTTTGGTGGCCATCCCATCAGGGGACTTTCCCTTGGAGGGGTTTAGGATGAGTAGGGCATCTAGAGCTTCTGTAGGAGAGATATTCTCAAAGTAGAAGGTGTTCAGTCCGGGGGGGTTTGGTAGCTTCAGCATGGTGGGTGGGTGGAACTACAGCTGGAAGGGAGGCAAGGAGAGTAGTAGCACATGTGGTGAAGTTATGAGTTGAACTCACAGGCAACTGCAAGTGGGTCTGAGAGAAGAGTACCATTTGAGAACAGTAGGGGGTGGAATTTGTCGACTGGGGGGAAAGGGAGTGGATTACTTTACAAAATTTTGATGGCCTACATAGATTGGCATTGAAGGTGTAGTTAAAGTATTCAGCTTTGGCTAGTCTGGTGGCCTTAGTGCACTTGTTACAGAGCATGCAGTAGGTGATGTTATCACCTGGGAGGAGCGTAGACTTGTAAATTTTCCATGCCTTGTCCCAGGCATTTTGGCACGCTGTTAGTTCGGGGGAAATCCAGGGAAGGTGTGTCCCCCAGACCCTGATGCGTCGCATGGGGGCATGATTATCCCAGATGCTGAGGAAGGTGTTCCGGAAATGTGTAAGGGCTTCATTCATGTTATAATTACTACGGTGATGACCCCAGTTTGCATGAGCTAGTTCTTCCAGAAGGGAGGCAAGGTTTAGTGATTTATATGACCGTCGTACTAGAAATTTGGGAGGGGATTTAAGGCGATAGATTTTTACGGACTATGTAAGTAATGTGATGGTCGCTTATAGAGTCTGGTAGTAGGCCGGCTTTGATGACATGGTGGGGGCGGGAGGTTAGAGCCCAGTCAATTAGGGAGTGATTGCCAGTCTTGTGGTTTGTATGTGTTGGTTCCGAGATGACCTGGGGTAAGACTGAGGGCTGTTATCTCTGAGCGAGCTTTGTTAAATGAGGGAGATGGCCAGTTGTGATTAAAATCCCCCATAATATAAAGTTCACCAGATGGGGCTAGGGAGGCTAGGTGGCTTAGAAGGTCGATGACAGTTGCGGCAGGGGTTCCAGGGTGGCAGTACACACCAACAACATAAATAGGGAGCGAGAAGGGGAGGGACAGTTGGAGCATGAGCAGTTCAAAGGCTTGGGGCTCTGTTTTAGCAAGTGTAACAGAGAAATGTAAGTCTGAGGCGGTGTAGACTGCAACTCCTCCACCTCTGGTGGTACGGTCTTGATGAGTGACATTGAATCCTGGGATGGCGACGGATGGGTCCTTGAAGTTAGGATTTAGCCAGGTTTCTGATAAGATGCTAATGTCAGGAGCATGTTGGACAGCTAGCACCTGGAGCAGATCGAGCTTGGGGGCTAGGCTATGAATGTTTAGGTGGAGTATGCGTAACCCATGGGGGAGGGAGCCAAAATGAGTAGCAGTGGTGGCCATTGCAGGGGAGTTGATCACAGAGCTTGAAGGGTTGAGGGCTGGTGCTGGGCCAGGGTTGAGGTGTATGGCACCCGCTGCAAGAAGTAGTAAGGCAAAAGTTAAATAGTGAGGAAGTATATGATAGCACCATGTTGTGGGCGAGTACTGCCTAGGAGACGCTTTAGGGCAGTCAGCATGAGATGCGGGAGGTAATTAGGTGGAGGGTTGACCAAAGGTAGGCATAGGAGGAGGGGCTAAAAGGACAGTGGGACCAGGTAGTGGCTGGTAGAGCTAGAGTAACAGTGGGGGGGGGGGATGAGCAGCATGAGTTAGTTCGGCCGTAGGGAAGGGGGATTAGAGAGGGTAGGCAGAATGTGATGGTGGAGATTAGGAGTAGATTCCTAGCTGTTAGTGCCATAACTGCCAGAAGACTGGCAGGAGGCCAGCTATACATTTTTGTTCTGTGGGCTGCCCAGTAAAGGTACTGGTAGACTGGAGATGGTGGTTGCCCAGTACAGGCTGTTTAGTCTAGTAGTTAGAGCAGAGCTGTGAACCTAGGGACACAGATTTGAGTCCCACCACTTCTACTTAGTGTGTGACGTTGCCCACCTGCCCTTTGCTTAACCTCCCTGTGATCTGTCTGGACTGGTACAATGAGATGAAGCTGGTTTCCAAGTGTGACCAAGGGAAGAGTATGGCAGTAAAGGAGGACATTATAATATATTTTAGCAGAATAGCAAACTACAAGGCACTGGAAATGGCCATAATTTGAAATGTCCTTTGTTTCAACAAATGGATATATTTCCAAATATGCAGTGAGTATGCTGAGCACAAAGAAAACTCATGGGTCTCTGTAAAAATATTTAATGTAGAAAATTAAACAAAAGGCACTTGTAATTTAGGGTATTGAAAATCCCCCTTTACATATAAAAGTGCTTTACAAGAAATTAATAACTGCATCAGTCATATGATGAGTTCAGGACATTAGGGAGACTGCGGGAGACCAAATAGTTGTCACATTCAAGATCACACAGTTTGTGGCAATGGTGGGCTTCAAACCTGGGTCTCCACATTCACAGCTCTCCATCGGACTACCGGGCTTGGGGTTGGTAAATGCAGCTGGCACTTTGCATATCTTGGGTGAAATTAACCACTGTTAGTGATATAAGGAGTATTGGTAAAAAGCAGTGCCACTACTTCAGAGCCCTCCCTGTGGGCACTGTTTATGAAAAACTGAGGATAGATGTGGTCCTCATATTAAAACAATTCAATGTTGGGTGACTAGTGTAAGGTGCTTGTGTGAATTTGACTTGACTTTGTCCTTTCTATATTCAAACAACATGAAGTCTTGCTATATTATGACTATTGCAGTTTGTCCCAGCCTTAGAACTGCTCCGGAGATGAAAGAGTTAACTTCCATGCAGAGCATAGAGCTTAGAGCGCGAGCTCGGTTCAGAAGCTCTGTTAGGCTGGTTTCAAACCGAAACCGTCAGATTCTTTCCTCCTGTTGCTCGGTTCATTTCTTCAGTTTAAAGTGCTATTTCTCGGTTTAATTTAACCGCGATTTAATTATTTTAACCGCAAAACCGATCGGTTCAGGCTCTGTCTATGGTAATCGTAAGTAATAGATAGGGTTTTTTCTGTGTGGAACTTGTAAAGTGTTATCGGTTCGGTTGAACCGATCAAATTATATTAAAATATAAGTTTAAAGCCTTTTAAGGCTTCTTAGAGTGCGGTTCCCGGTTCTTATCGGTTCTAAAAAAAACGGATTTCATTACGGTTTTTTCCACGACCCGTGACATGGTTTGGAACCGATAAGGGTGTCTTGCCTGGCACTGCCATTAAAAGGGCAAGTTTGTTGGTTAGGCTGG
This sequence comes from Neoceratodus forsteri, assembly GCA_016271365.2. Lineage (NCBI taxonomy): Eukaryota > Metazoa > Chordata > Ceratodontiformes > Ceratodontidae > Neoceratodus > Neoceratodus forsteri. The sequence goes on from CM028134.1 coordinate 688,687,861, forward strand.
CATCATGTCTGAGAAACCCAAAAGAAAAACCGGGCCCACTGGGTTTCAACACTGTAGTGTCTGTGGGGAAGCCTTTGCCAAGGCTGACCCACACACTACATGTGTCTATTGTCTGGGGTTTGACCACCTCAATTCAGACTGCCAGATTTGTAAAAATTTCCCTGCAGCCACCCTGGACAAGAGAGTGGGCAGGCTCAGGGAACGAGAGGCCAAAAAGTCCACTGATTTTCTTTCACAGCAATGCAGTCATGTTGGGGTAGTTCAGGCTGCAGCCTGTGATAAAGCTAATATTCCACTGGCTTCACATCCTCCTGACAAGGATTCCAGGAAGATTGATGCCATGGCCAAAAAACAATACATGGCAGCATCCTTGGGACTCAGACAAGCTAACTATATGGCTTATGTTGCAAGATACCAGAAATCTAGATGGGATACTGTCATCGCCTTAGCCAAACAGGTCCCTGGCCAGCTCACAAAGGAGCTGGAGCAGGTGACTCTTGATGGTATTGAGGCATCTAAGGTGCAGTTCCATGCTGCAGTGGATTCTAACGATGTATCCTCTAGAGTCATGGCTACATCTGTGGCTTTTCTGAGATTGGCCTGGCTCAGGTGTACTACTTTGTCACAGGATACCCAGTCTAAGGCTATGGATTTTCCTGTGGTGGGAAATTCTCTGTTTGGGGAGCAGACAGAGAATTATATGAAGAAAATGGATGAATATAGAACCACTTACAGGAGTGCACAAGCCAAGGAATGGCAAGCCACTCCTCAGAGGCAGCCCCCCAGGGGTAGGGGTAGGCCTTTTCACAGGCCTTTTTACCAGACCCAGGCCTCCGCCTCTTCAGCCTATGTACAGAGGGGGTTCTTCAGAGGGAGAGGCAGACGGGGTTCGAGCAGGCCTGCTCCCACCCCTCAGCCTAAAGCCCCTGCCAAACAGGCACCCTGATGGGATGCCCAGGGTCGGCTCTCCACTACCTGTAGGGGGCAGGTTGGCTCACTTCGTCCAGGACTGGCAGTCTTTAACTTCAGACAGGTGGGTCCTGGAAGTAGTGAGCCAGGGTCTGGTTCTCAGCTTCAAGAAATTTCCAAAGATGAGAGCCAGATCTTTTCTACCTGCAAACCCTTTAGAGACTCTTGCTTTGAAACAGAAGTCTCACCCTCTTGGCTCTCAGAGCTGTAGAAAGGGTTTCTCCCTTCACCAGGGCAAGGGTCTGTACTCCAGGTACTTCCTTACCCCAAAAGACAGGAGAGTGGCGGCCTAGCCTGGATCTAAGATATCTAAACAAGCACCTTTCAAAGCCAAAGTTCAAAATGGTGACACTGGGAATGATTTTACCCTCCCTAAGGCCAGGGGACTGGCTAGCCTCCCTGGACCTCAAAGATGCCTACTTCCATGTTCTTATCAGAAGCTCCCATCGAAAGTACCTCAGATTCGAACTGCCCTCAGGCCATTATCAGTTCAGAGCAATGCCCTTCGGCCTCACTTCTGCCCCAAGGGTGTTCACAAAATGTCTGGCAGTAGCAGTCGCTCACGTAAGAAGGCAAAAGATTGCCATTTTTCCCTACCTGGACAACTGGCTCATTGTGGGTCAGTCTCCAGACCAGGTCAAATCACACCTGCTAGTTACCCAGCAGCTGCTTACCTTTCTTGGATTTCTTCTCAATCTTCCAAAGTCAGTTCTGGAACCTGTCCAGGTACTCACCTTTATAGGCACAGAACTGGACACAAAGCAGGCCAGAGCCTTCCTTCCTTGGAAAGGGTAAGGACCTTAGTGGCCCTGGCTGCCTCCTTCACTCTGCAGGTCTCCTCACCAGCAAGGCATTTCCTGCAGCTCCTAGGGCACATGGCTGCCTCCACAGCTGTGGTGCAAGGAGCAAGATTTCAGATGAGGGACATTCAGTTCCATTTGAGAGCTTTCTGGTCTCAAAGAGAGCCTCTATCCAAGTTAATCCCAGTGACTCGAACTCTGATCCAGGCCCTTCAGTGGTGGCAGGATCAGAGCAATCTGAGACAGGGGTGCCTTTCATCCCTCTGTCCCATTCCTTGACCCTTACTACACATGCATCCCTCTTGGGATGGGGAGCTCACATGGGCGACCTCTCCACCCAGGGATTATGGTCCCTCAGGAATCTCTGCTCCACATCAATCTGTTGGAACTCAGAGCTGTTTTTCTAGCACTTCAGGTTTTCTCTGCATCTGTTCAGAACAAGGTGGTACAGGTCAGAACAGACAACACCACTACAATGTGGTACATCAACAAACAAGGGGGCACTCGGTCTTCGGCCTTGTGCACCGAGGCGATGAAGTTGTGGTCTCTGGCTTACTCCCTGAACACTTCCCTCATAGCTGTTCACCTCCCAGGCAAGGACAATGTCCTGGCAGATGCTCTCAGTAGGATTTCCCAGGGCCATCACAAATGGTCACTGGATCCCCTAGTACTGGGGATAATGTTTGCCAGATGGGGCACTCAGATAGATCTTTTCGCAGCCCCAGACTATCATCAACTTCCACTGTTTTGTTGCAGGCCCCCAGTGTTGGGCTCAGTTCCCCTGGATGCCTTTCTCCTCAATTGGGAAGGGAAGTTTCTTTATGCTTTTTCCCCTTCCCTCTCCTGTTCAAAGTACTAGTCAAAATCAGGTCTCAACCCCTGCAGGATGATCCTGATTGCTCCAGACTGGGCCAGGCAGCCCTGGTACCCACTCCTTCTGTCCTTAGCAGTCCATCTTCCCCTGTGTCTCCCCAGGAACCACAATCTGTTAACCTGTGCTCAGGGGAGAGTTTGGTATCTGAATCTCAAATCCCTCAACCTCAAAGCTTGGCTCTTGAGCAGTTAAGAGTTTGCTGATTTGCAACTTTTTCAAAGTGTTTTTGAAATACTGAAGGCTGCTAGGAAGCCTTCCACCAGGGCTACCTATAACTCCAAGTGGAAAAGGTTTTCCATATGGTGTTCTGGGAAGCATGTTTCCCCGGAATCTGCTGATCTACCCACTGTATTGGACTACATGGTCCATCTTAATTCTCTGGGACTGAGACCAGCCACCCTGAAAGTGCACTTGGCTGCTGTCTCTGCCTTCATTTCAGCAGGGAAGCCCTCATCTCTTTCTGCTTATCGTGTATTTTCCAAGTTTTTTAAAGGATTGCTTCACACCAATCCTCCATTCAGGGATCCTGCCCCTGCTTGGGATCTTATTGTATGCATTGCTCAGCGAATGCAGTCCCCCTTTGAGCCTCTGTCTTCGGCAGAGCTTAAGTATTTGACTTGGAAAACTGTATTTCTGGTAGCCATCACTTCTGCCAGGCGTATAAGTGAGTTACAGGCTTTATCAGTAGAAACTGACCCTATTTCCTTTCACAAGGATAAAGTAGTCCTCAGACTAACAGGAAGTTTTTGCCTAAGGTGGTTTCAGATTTCCACCTTAACCAATCTATTTCACTTCCAGTGTTCTTCACTGACCATTCCTCCTCTGGCAAGAGGAGGCTGCACAGCTTAGATGTTAAGAGGGCCCTAAGTTACTACATAGAGCATACCAAGGGTCACAAGTTTGACTCCCTCCAACTGTTTCTCACTTATGGTGAGGTTGGGAAAGGGAGACCTGCCACTAAGAGATCCATTGCCAGGTGGATCGTTTCTTGTATCCAATTTTGCTATCAAAAGCTGGGTAAGGTTCCCCCTCAGGCCTGAGGCTCACTCTACCAGAGGTACAGCTGCATCTCTAGCTGCTGCTAGAGACATCCCTATCTTGGAGATATGTCAGGCAGCTACTTGGAAGACAGTACACACTTTCACCAAGCATTACTCCTGGATATTCAGGCCAGGAGGGATGCTCGGTTTAACACAGCCAGTGCTTCAGAGCCTATTCCTAAGTAGGTTCTGTCCCTCCTCCATGGAGGTACTGCTGTGTAGTCTGCAGTAGTCATAATATAGCAAGACTTCATGTTGTTTGAAGAAAAATTACTCACCTTAGTAATGTTGTTTCTTCTAATGAGTCTTGCTATATTGATGACCTCCCCAGCTTGCCCCTCTCAGAACTCCTACTTTGGGTATGGGGTGGGTAGTCCTCTGTTGGCATTTATTGATGCCCTCTTTCATGTTTGGGTGTTGTGTTTATTTAGTTATTTTATCTTATTTTTCTGGTCCACTGACTTGAGTCTTTGTGTTGGGACCTGGAAAAATGTGTTAATATATTAGTGGCCAGTTGGCTAGTGTAGGTTACAACTTCCACACAGAACCTTAGTGAGTTTGCTAGAAGATCTCACAGTTTCTGGTTTGAAACCAGCCTAACAGAGTTTCTGAACGAGCTCGCGCTCAAAGCTCCATGCTCTGCATGGAAGTTAACTCTTTCACCTCCGGAGCAGTTCTAAGGCTGGGACAAACTGCAATAGTCATAATATAGCAAGACTCCATTAGAAGAAACAACATTACTAAGGTGAGTAATTTTTTCTTCCCACCCTTGGTAGAGGAGCCAGGCAGTGATAGGGAATAGAAGACCGAGCAGCAAGGCGAGAAAGAGTGCCAGAAGAGGAGGTGTTGGAAAGGGAACATTGTTTAACCAGGAGTAGCACACTAAGTCAAAGCTTGTTTCCAGATGCAACCAGGAAGCACAAGGAAGTTAAGTGACTTGCTCAGGATCACACAGTATGTACCTAGGCGGCTGTGGGATTCAAACCCAGGTCTCCAGATCTGCAGCTCAGTGCCTTAACCCACTGCGCTATACAGTACCACCTCAATTGGTTGTTGAGTTGGGGATGCAGGATGGCATTTGAAAATGCTGTGAGTGACAGCTGGTGGGATAGGCTGGCTTTTATGTGATGCATGGGAGGAGTCATATTTCCCAACACTGAATCACGGGCAAATGCCCTTCCATTGTAACTGCTGGGCAGGGCAGATGAGAAACTAAAGTACTGCTTTGAAAATAAGCAAACATAATGGCATACTAAAATACTAGTTGTGTTGGTCCCAGCCAAATCATGTATTATACATGTTATTGGACCAACATGTCTTGTACAATAGTGGTGCAGTACACAAGCATTTTGTGGCATGGGCCACTAGTCAACAATATAATGCCCAAAGTAGCTCCAGTAATTGAGGATAAATATTAACCATTGACAAAGACCTGTGGGGAAAAGAAACTGCAAGATATAAAACAAAATCATTTTAATTGTGCCATAACACTTCATTGCTAGCTTGCTTCATAATGTTCCTGTTACAGTGCCTTGTTGGAAGATGGTAACTAGAGGTTTCACTAAATTGTATACACAAAATTCATTCTCAGAGCCTGCACTTTCTGTCTCAACATTGCATTCAAATATGCCAAGGTCCGAGAGATGAAAAAGACAGATGGAGAAACAACTGGCTGATATTGCTGCCCAGATGCCAAGAAAACTAAATTACTGGTTTGGGAGTGCCCAGATATCAACATCTTCAGAGCCTCGTGGTAACATCACTCACGGAGAACTATACCACTGAGACTGCCACAAGCACTGCAACTGTCAGTTGTACTGGTACAGTAAGTGACAATGTAACTGTGCATACAGCTTTGCTGCTAATGACTTTTGCAGAATCAGATGCAGCCATGCTTGTTCCAAATGCAGTTTGCCCAGTGTCTGAATCTGCTGTCTCTGTCTCTCCCCTCCTGCTCTGAGAACACCCGGGTCACTGCAGTTGAATCAATGTCTGAATCTGCTGTCTCTTCGTCTCTCCACTCCTGCTATGAGAATACCTGGGTCACTGCAGTTGAACCAGTGTCTCAATCTGCGGTCTCTTTGTCTCTCATCTCCTACTCTTTTGTTTACCACCATATTAAGTGTTTTTTAGCTAAGCAGTGTTACAGACACATCCATCAAACAAGTCATTCTGAGAACCAGTGGGAGAATGGAAACAAGAACTTATCAAATCAGTGGTTTTCATCTTTCAGCTGGCTAACCTATTGTGTTTCCAAAGGATGTGTATTCTGTTATTACTGTCGGGCAGAAACCTCAACACAGGCAGTTGTTGCAGTGAACCGACCTTCATTTCATCAGGATTCAGTGATTGGAGGAAAGCAACTGAAACAAATTTAAGAAACATCAGGCATCATTATTCCATTGTGAAGCTGTTGAGAAGTATACGGCATTGAACAACACAAGGGTGAATGCTGGTGCTCAACTCAGCCAGCATCTTGCAAAGGAACAGGTGAAAACTGAGAAATGTTCCATAAACAACTAAATGCACACTGCTTTTAGTTTGACAAGGACTAGTAATTCATGGCCACGGAGAAGAGGAAAGCAACCTTAGGCCAGGAACTGCTAATTAGGGCAGATGCTGTACCAGAACTACTGAAATGGATCCAGGAAGGAAATATCAGAGTTCAGATATCGTAATCAAGTCATGGAACCTATGGCACATCAGCTGCTAAGGAACCTACTGGACAAGATACGCACTGAATCAAAGCTGTATGCAGTTATAGCTGACGAATCTTGGGATATCAGCCAACATGAATAGATGATGATATGTATACAGTGGGTTTCCCTGCCCCATTTTGTTATACATGAACATTTTATTATGATGTACGAAATGGCAAAGACCGATGCAGAATCCATCACCAGTTCCATTAAGGATGTTTTATTAAGATGTAATTTATCAATCAACGGCATGAGGGGACAGGCATATGATGGAGCAGCAAAATGAGTGGATGCATTTCTGGAACTGCAACAAGAATCAGAAGAGAAATCCACCAGCACTGAATGTCCATTGTGCAAATCATTCTTAGACCTGGTGTTGCAAAACACAGAATTTGATGTCAGATAAGGACCGCTTGGCCCACCTAGTCTGCCCATTTCCCTACCTAATGGATAAGCTGCAGATCCTAGTTAACCAACAGCCTACTTCCTCCTACCTCCCACTAGAATTGCCTTATCTGTTCCATGCATTCTTGAATTCCCCCACTGTTTTTGACTCTAAGACCTCCTCAGGAAGGCTGTTCCATGCATCCACAACCCTCTCTGTGAAGAAATACTTCTTCACATTACCTCTGAGCCGTCCCCCCTTATCTTCAAATTGTGTCCCCTTGTTCTTGCACATCTGTTTTTCTGAAAGATGCTACCCTCTTGGATTTTGTTGATTTCCTTGAGGTATTTGACAGTTTCTGTCATGTCCCTCCTTTCCTCGAGGCTATACATCTTAAGCTCCTTTAGTCTTTCTTCATATGTCTTCTGGTACAGATCCTGCACCATTTTGGTTGCCCACCTCTGGACAGCCTCCACCCTATGTCTTTGCAGAGATGAGGTCTTCAGAACTGTACATAGTACTCCAGATGTGGTCTTACCAACTGTCTGTACAGAGGGCCAACAACTTCTTGTTTTCTACTGGTGATGCCTCTCCCTAAGAATCCCAGTATCCCCCAGCCCTTCTTACTGCCTTCTCACATTGCTGGCCCACCTTTAGGTCGTCTGATATGACTACCCCCCAGGTCCCTTTCCATTTTTGTTGTCAGTATCTCACCTCCCATTATGTACTCTTCCCTTGGGTCTTTGTTTCTCAGGTGCATTACTTTGCACTTCTTTGTGTTGAATCTATGCTGCCATACATTTGACCATTCCTCTAACCTTGCCAAGTCCCTTTTCATCCTTTCCACCCCACCTTGTGTATCAACCCTGTTGCAGATCTTTGTGTCATCTGCAGGGACATACTTTCCTTCCAGTCCCTCTGCAATGTCACTTATAAAGACAATAAAAAGGACTGGTCCCAGAACTGAACCCTGCAGTACCCCACTAGTAACCCTCCTTTCTTCAGTGTGGACGCCATTTACTATTACCCGCTGTGTCCTGTTGTCCAGCCAGTGTTTTACCTAGGCTACCACCCTGGGACCCACTCCCAGGCTGGCTAATTTGTTTATTAATCTTTGTGTGGGACTGTGTCAAATGCCTGGCTAAAGTCTAGGTAGGCCATGTCCACAGCCCCTCCCTGGTCTACTACTTTGATCACCCAGTCAAAGAAATCTATTAGATTTGTCTGATATGACTTTCCCACTGTGAATCCATGCTGCCTTGGGTCCTGTGCCCCACTGGCCTCTAGATACTCAACAACTCTTTCCTTCAGAAGTGATTCCATCATTTTCCCTACCACTGAGGTCAAACTGACAGGTCTGTAGTTTCCTGCCTCTGTCTTGTTCCCACTTTTGTGAAGGGGAAATCACATCCACCATCCTCCCATGATTTATCAAAAAGGGTAGTCAGTGGTTTTACTAGTTTTCCCTTAGTTCTTTTAGAATTCTGGGGTGAATCCCATCAGGCCCCATTGCTTTATCCACCTTCAGTTTTAAGAGTTCTTTCAGAACCCTTTCTTCTGTGAAAGGACTAATATCAACCCCCCTATCCAGAGTGCTTCTATTGACTAGATTAGGTATCTCCCTCTGCTTTTCCATTGTGAATACTGAGAAGTATTTGTTCAGTATCCCTGCTTTTTCACTGTCGTTCTCTGCCCAGCCACCTTTCTCTTTAATTTAGCCTCAGTATCCCTGCCTTTGTCTTTCTTTGCTCCCTAATGTACCTATAAAAAGTTTTATCCCCATTCTTAACTGAGTTGGCTATCTTTTCCTCAGTTTGGGCCTTTGCTATTCTGACTGCCTTCCCTGCTTCCTTCTGCTTTAACTGGTACAGTTCTCTGTCCTGCTCCTTCTGTGTTTCCTTGTACTTCCTGAATGCTACCCTTTTCTCCCTTACCTTCCCCGCCACTTCTTTTGAGAACCATAATGTTTTTTTTTCTTTTGTTTTGATTTATCTGCTTCACACAAAGGCTTGTTGCCTCTGTGATGGCAAAACAAGCATTGCCATTTAAGATGCCCTCAGCTTTGTCCAGAATGTGTGTTTATTCGTGGCTCACCACTGAGGTTAACTCTTTATGAAAATATTGCAGCAAATGACATTGAGGACCCTTACATGATGACAGAAAGCCTGCACTTACTTTGTCCAACAAGATGGACAGCAAGAACCAAGAGCATCAAGTCAGTTCTCACAAACTATGGAACACTTTGTGAAACCTTAAGAGAGTTGGAGGTAGACAGAGCTACAGCTGTACGAAGTAAAGTCAAGGGCCAGTTTTCAGTGATGAAAAATTTTCTGACCTATTTTGTACTTGTTATATCATACAATATAGTCAGTGTATCGGAATGAGTGGCTTCAATCTTGCAAACAAAAACACTGACAGCAGGAAATATGATGACTGTAAACCCCTGAAGCAAAATTTACAAAGCCAGTGCAATGACTTTGACCAGGTCTATGAAGGCATCAAAGAAAAAGCACAACTACTGAAAATTATGAAAGAGTTAAAACTCCCCACACAGTGCAATGTCCCAGAAAGACTGCAACATGGTAGTGCACCGTATCACCATCCTGAATCTGCTAAGGACTGGTATCGACAAATGTATTATGAAGCCATAGATGCTTGTCTTGTCAAACTAGATCAATATTTTGATCAAGAAAACTACACTTTGTTGTCATCCATGGAGAATTTGTTGCTTCAAGCAGCCAATGCAGTCATTTTCAGTTCCTCCTCAGGTCACAGAGTTATATGGAGATAAAGACTTGGACATTTGAATTATTAACTGAACTTACTCCCAGGACTAGTGCAGCATGTTTTGCCAGAGGTGAAGGTAATAATTTCAATCAACACCATTATTGACGCCCTAGTGGAAAAAGACTACCAGCAGCACACACTGTATTCAGTAGTTGTGATGCTCATTCAAATTTACCTCCTCGTCCCAATGAGTACAGCAACTGGGGAGAGATCCTTTTCAACACAACAGAGGATAAAGTCTTACTTACGAAGCACCATGACTGAGAAGAGGTACAATCACCTAATGCTGTTGAACAGTCACAAGGAGAGAACAGAGAAGCTGGATCGGACACAAATTGTACAGGAGTTTGTGCAATGAAATGACAGACAACTTAATTTTTTTGGGAAAAAAATTCATACTAAAAAGCTTTACTCAAAGGAAGAATACAAATGAATAGTTTACCTTGTCGCTGGTGGTTTGTTTAGGGTACACTCGTGGTGGCCCTGACTGATGCGACTCAGGGAGTCTGCCAGCACATTGTCCTTGCCTGGCAGATGGATAGCAGAGAGATGCATGCCCAGAGAATAAGCAAGAGACCAAATATTCATGGCCTCCATGCAGAGGTTTGTGGATCTTGTGCCACCCTGTTTGTTGATGTACAATAAACTGGTTAATTGGGTGAGTGTGGGTATGCAGTGGCAACAGTACAGGAATGAGCAGATGGCTAGTCACAATTGAATTATAATGGAATAGTGGCTCATTTCCAGGTGTATCCTACTCCTTCCTCCAGACTTTGCAGTAACAGCTCGATGTGGCCAGATGAGCATTGGAGTTGGCAGAACTTCTTCATTAAGTAAAGGACTGCTCTTCTAATGAGCCTCTGTACTACAGGCTGGAGTACCAAAGGCTGCAGGTGAAAGAAAGGACTTCTTGATCTTTACTGTTCAACATGGTAATATACTCATTTTATTTTTATAATGAAACAATGTGAGCAGGAGTATGGAAGAAGATTAAAGGCCATGCCAGGGGTGACCCTGGGTTGGGCCTAACCTACAATGAGCATTGGTTTTCCAGAAGGAGTCGAAGTGTTCTGAAGGACTCTTCTGTCCAGTCCTCATACCAGTGAGTGCAGTTTTTGGCAGGCCGACCTCTCTGACTCCAGCAATTATAGTTGTGCATTGTTTTATGTTGTACCCATATTGTTGTAAATATTTACTCTCACTGTACACTATGATTCATGAATAAACTTTACACTGCGATTCATTAATAAATAAGCTCTGTGTAAATTTAATGGCTCTGTGTCACTATTTCCCCAGCCTCAGGAGTTTACCTTGCTGCTGGTGGTTGGACTTAACTGCTAATTTCTACCCAGAAGTTAGAACGAAAAACTCCTAACCCACTTGTGTGAAGACTGCATGCTCAATACTGGTAATACAAATATTACTATGCCATCTTTCATTTTCACCTGGGCAGATGCTGAATCAGCTTTAGCAATGGATGGTTCAGACTTCAGAGCTATTGGAAGAAATGGATTGACAGCTGAGCTCTTCATATCCTGTATTAAATATTCCTATATGGTATAACTACATTGTTAACATTATGATCGTCATCATAAATGTGTATTTATTGTATTTTGGTATGGCAAAAACTGATTTAGAAAAATTGCCCTTTATACACCAATAAAGCCCTTCCTATCCTCAGCCCCCTCAACTTTTACCATCTTCCCACTCCCTTGCTGTTGACTGCTGGCTTCCAGTGCAGTGTTACCCCATTTCTGGTATGTGGATCTGAGATTACAGCAGTATGAAGACAGATGGGTGGAGACTACTATCATCAGTCCGCCCAAGTGGTAGAGTTGCTGTACTTTGACCTTGATGAGTGGTGTAATTGTTTAAGGTTTTCCTAAAGGTTTTCCCTTTAACTGGGATTGTAAAGATAGACTAGTTTATTTATGCAACAAATGCAAGTCCCTTTTTTGAACTATATACTAGTCTCAATGTATTACTTATCTTTCAGCGATGGTGCCATTTTGCATTATATTACATTTCTTTCTCTGATGTTTGAGACATACAGTTGAAACCAGGAGAACAGAAATGTACTATGTGTGATTGCTTTGGGTTTCTATATAATTTGCACATAGTGAATGGGCTAATAGTTGCTATTAGAAGTAAGCTGGACCACCAAAAATATAGGCACATTTGGGTACTGAGCTATAATTTCAAAGGTGTTTGTTTATACTGTGCAATCTCTTCAGTAAGACTCTCAAAATGCACCACAGAACATCAAAAACCCCAGAGCTTTTGGGGGCTGCCACCGGCCACCATTTGTTGAGCCCCCCCCCTGCGAAAACTAAAAGTTGGCTCCTATGACTGTATCACACCAATCCTAGCCCCCCCCCCACATCCCTAAACTGAGGACCTCACTGTGATGAGTGTTTCCTCAGAACTCCCGCAGTGGCTGAGCACCCTGCCAGCAGAGACAAAGGAAGCCCGGGAAAGGACGAAGCAATTGTAGAAGTCCACCGAGTAGGTGAGCCTCAAAACCTCTACACACAGCACAAAAATACTAAACTACCAAGCAAATTAATATAAAACCACAAAATATAGCCACTAATCACACACACACACACACACACACACACACACACACACACACACACACCCAACACAAACAATTTAAAATAAAATTTAAAATACCCCCACCCTAACAAAAACAGTAAAAACTATGAGTTTATGAATTATAACAGGAGAATCTAAACAAAAACATAAACATCCTTAATACAGTCAGAAGAAGCAGCAACATAAAGGTCCATGGAATTTAGAGTTTTAAAGTGTACAAAAGGCTGGCTCACATTCCAGTCTGAAAAAAGTTTATGGAGCCTCAGGGTGCTCTCACCTCCCCAAACTGAGGGGATGTCCAGAAACTCTAGACCTGTACCTCTCTCACCACACACAGGGAAATAGATTATTGTAAACTGTAAGAAAAAAATGAAAGTCGGAATGGCTTCAGTGTTCAGAATCTCAGCTATGGCACTCTCACCGCCAATTGTCCTTAAAAGCTATCATGTAGAGAAAATGGCCAAAAAGCCAGCACAGAAAGTGATCCAGTGTTTGCAACGAGAACTTAGTCTGTCACCAGTTAGAAAATGCAATTTCCACCAAAACAACAGCCTCCCAGCCAGAGAGACAGCAACTAGTGCACAGCAGTCCCAGAAGAGATAAAATAAGCAAAAGGAGAAACCAGCGGGGTGGTGTCAAAGCCCTCGGCCTAAGTCCCAGAACAGCACGGCCCGGCAGGGCAAACCAGCGCAGCCCAAAAAGGTTCCACCATCTTTAGCAGGAGCTCCAGAAAGCTGGAAAATTCCAAGGCATCACTCGGATGAAAACACAACCCTGTCAGTAGAAATGTAAGCCAAAATGGCTGCCAGATGGACTTTCGGAGATGAGGCTTTAGGGCCTGATGCTTGTAAATGAACCAAATAGTCCAGTATAGAAGACAGGCTAGCCTACAGTGGACTGATGTGTTTGTCCTTACACCAGAAATCAAACCTCTTCCATTTGGAAGCGTAAGTCATTTTGGTACTTGGCTTTTTAGTCATACAAAGGATTCTGAGGACCTGTTCTGACTATTGAGAGTCTGGTAATTCTAACTCAAGAACCAAGCTTTGGGTTGAAGAGATTCTATGTTGGGGTATGTTAGTCTCATCTGAGGAAGGGTTAGAAGGCTGTGAGTTGGGGGCAGACAAATGGCCTCTTGACCGAGAGGGTAAGAAGCAGGGAGTACCATGGTTGTCTTGCCCAGTTTGGGGCCACTAGGATCATTGTTGCTGGTTGGCTCCTGCGTTTCAGCAGAACTATTGAAAATTAGGGGAAATGGAGGGAAGGTGTACAGGAACCTTCCTGTCCAGTCCAAAGAGAGAGAGCATCCACTGGCACTGAGCCCCGAGCTGGAGGCCTGCAGCAGTACAGTGAAATTTGATGACTGAGGTTGGAGGCAAAGAGATCTATTTCTGGGGTACCCCACCTCTTGAAAACTGTGGCCAGCACTTGTTTGTTTAGGGTACACTCATGGTGGCCCTGACTGATGCGACTAAGGGAGTCTGCCAGCACATTGTACTTGCCTGGCAGATGGATAGCAGAGAGATGCATGCCCAGAGAATAAGCAAAAGACCAAATATTCATGGCCTCTGTGCAGAGGTTTATGGATCTTGTGCCACCCTGTTTGTTGATGTGCAACATAACAGTGGTGTTGTCTGTCCTGATTCGGACAAACTGACCCTTCAGCTGGGGAGCAAAGGCCTTGATAGACAAATAAATGTCTCTGAGCTCGAGGAGATTTATGTAACAGCTGGACTCCTTGGGGGACTAGACCACACCTAGGGACTGATCCACCAGGTGTGAACCCAACCCAGAGAGATGCATCTGTAGTGATCACTATGGGGGGTCCTTCTGTTGGAAGACAGTTCCTTCCCTGAGGTTTTGTATGTCCTTCCACCAGTCCAGAGCCTGCAACAGGGACTTTGTGACTGGAATGAGTTTTGACAAGGAGTCCCTCTTTGAGATCAACAGGATCTGAGATGGTATTGAATGTCTCATCTGAAACCTGGCACCTGGAATTACTGCTGTAGTAGAGGCCATTTGCCCTAAGAGCCTGGCTGGCCTTGGTCACCCTAGGACAAATGGGTTTGATAGGATTTGCAAGCTGTGCACTCTGTCAAGAGGAAGCAGAGCTTTCTATCTGTGTGTCTAGCTCTGCTGCAATGAACTCCAATAGTTGAGTTAGCTTGAAGTGGGACTTCTCTATTTTGAATAGGAAGCCCAGGATTTCTTGGGTGCTCTAGGTTAGTGTGAGTGAGTCTCTGACCTTTGGGGGAGACTTGTCCACTATGAGCCAGTGATCAAGATGGGGAAAGACAGAAATCTGCTTTCATCTGAGTTAGGCCACCACCACTGCCAGAAATTTTGTAAAAACTCTGGGAGCTGAAGAAAGGCCGAATGGCAGAGCTGCAAAATGGTAGTGGCCAGAGGGCAGTCTGAATCTGAGATATTTTCCGTGAGAGGGCCTGACTGAAATGTGAAAATGGGCATCCATCAGGTCTAGGGAGACTAGCCAGTCTATCTGTTGCAAAGAAGGGATCACCACTGACAGGGCGACCATCTTGATTTTGGGATTGAATACATGCTTGTTTAAGTATCTGAGATCCAGAGTAGGCCGCCAATCCCGCTTTTCTTTAAAGGGAGGAAGTATCTGGAGTAGAGGCCTTTCCCCATTGGGAGGAGGGACTCTTTCCACTGCATTCGCTGTTAGAGACTACTTCTAATTTCAACAGGATTTTCTCAGTAGGAGTTAGATGTTTTAAGGTCCTGTGGCCTGGGTGTGGAAATTGTTTGAACTGCAGGATGAGATCTTGGCCCACTACCTCCAACATGCACTTGTCTGAAGTGATGCTGCCATTCTCTGAGGTAGTGGGTGTCGCCTCCTACTGGGAAGGGGGAAGGCCTGAGCCTTCCAGTCAGGAGTTCTGTTTAGTCTGGGCTTTGCAGAAAGGGTTGGTTCAGCAGGTTTCTGAGCTCTTCTACCTCTTCCCTAAAGAATCCTTTCATCTGAGAGTAATCAAAGGGCATTGGCATGGGATAGAAGACCCTGGGATAGTAACCTCTACCCCTGCCACCTCTACCTTGGGGTTTGTAGAATGTAGAGGGTTTCTCTTTAGCAGCATTGCTCTGATAAGTGGACTTGTACTCTTCCACCTTTTTCATGTAAGCCTCTGTTTTTTTGTCTCCAAAAAGAGTTATTCTCACAGGGGAAATCCGTAGCTTTAGTTTGGGTATCCTGGAGAGATTGGTAGTTCTCAGCCTGGCAAACCTCCTGAGAGACAGCCTGAGCCATATCTCTAGAGGCAATGTCACTGGCATCCACAGCCATGTGAAACTGATATTTTGTGACTTCAAGGAAGATTTGACAGTTTCTGCCAGGTCCTGCACCACTTTCACTAGAGCTTGCTGGCTAATATCCAGGACAGAGTTCCAGAGAGCTTCTTGATACTGAGCTGTGTGCACTATATAAGTAGGGAGGCTGTGGTGTAAGATTTCTACCCATAGCATCCAGTTTTTAGATTCTTTTCTGGAGGCTGGAAGAAAGAGGTACTTCAACTTTATCACAGGCTGCAGCCTGCACCATTCCTTCATGGTCTGGATGCATGTAAAGGTATTCAGCATTCGTTTTATTTAGCTGGTACTTCTATTTTCTTACCCACCCCTGGATTGGAGGTAGGATTTTGAAGAAATCTGAAAGTAGCCCTTTTAAGGACTTGTGAACTGGGAGGAGGAGCTTCTTGGCAGGAGGGAGACCCATCATGTCTAAGAAGTCTGCCTCTTCTACTTCCTTAGTGGACTCTTGAATAAAAAGGCCAAGAGCATTCACCATGTGTTGAATAAAAGTAAAATGAGAGGAAAAATCCTCCTTGTCATTAGAGGAAAAGCCAAACTCCTGCAGGTCAGGTTCAAGGAGTTCAGCCTCCTGCTCATCATCAGCTCCTTCAAAGAAAAGGCCTTGGCTTAAGCCAGGATCAGAGGGAATAGGAGTGGGTGGAGCACCCAAGAGAGTGCCCACAGCCTGAAAGGTCTGATATAATTGCCAAGCCTAGCCATTTCCTCTGCAGAGGGTATATCTTGTTGTAACACTGGCATCTCCCTTGCTTTTCAGTGGAAGGGCAGTGATATGTTTTCTTTAAATCTCTTTTAGCAGGTCCTGAATCAGAAACCTGTTGAGAATGTCTTTTATTTTTGCTTGGTCATCATTATTATTTTTATCAGACTTTTTCCAAAGGGTCATTGGAGGACCTTTCTTTAGATTTTGTTGAGAGGTGGACCCTCTTCTGAAATTTTTATAGAAGGAGAGAGGTAGACTGGGAAGCCATAATTTGAAGCCAAAAGCTCATTTTTGACTGCTGAGCAGTATAAAATGATGCTCACAGAGAAGCAAAGTGATGGTAAACAAAAACAAGGTTGTGGCAGTCTGCCAAGAGAATAACCAGTTAAGTAAATAATTATAGACAGAAAAAAAAAAACAGTCTGAAAAAGGTCTTTGTGGCTGAAAAATGTGCCAGAAGGCCAGAGCAAGTGTTCCTAAAAGAACAAAATGAAAACAGAGTCCTCAGTTTTGTGGACCCACAGTAAAATGGGGTTCCTGACTGAGGAAAACACAAGAAAATGTGGTAAAAATCACGGATTCTTGCCAAAAATAAGAACCATGGAAAGAAAACAGCTTAAACAAAATGTGATTTTTTTTTTTACCTCAGATATGGTATTTTTTTTATTCAGAATAAAAGGTGGAAACCGCAGAAAACCACGGCAAAAAAATGCAGTTCCTGGAAAATAAAGGAACCGCAGAAAAATATTAGAATATAGTAAAACACAAAAAGGCAACACAAAAGAGGCAAAATTGGGAAAGGAACAGAAAAACTTTACTTCAGGAGAAGTATGAAGAGAGAGACTCCAGGGCAGACTTGTCCAGTCAGCAGAGAAATTAATCTGACTGGATTTCAGCAGCAGCACACAGCTCTCTCTTCTGATTGGCTAATTCTCCTGGCTTCATTGACATATTGTAGTCTCAACCTCCAGAGCAGCTGAACCCAGCTGGCATACTGCAATAGTCAAGGATGCTGAGGAATTCCTGGGTGAGAAAGAAGCAGTTTCTTCCTACTTACTGTAATTTCCTTTTCTGTTAGCTCCAACACTGTCAATGGGGCCCACACAGAAGCCTTGCCCCTGCAGGAGAATCTTATCTGGTATGCCAGGAGGGATGTCCTGTTGACAAAAATTCCCTATTTTCACACATCCTATTTTTCTGATGCACTGTACTCCTATTAAAAAAATATATCTTTTCAATCAGTCTGCACCATAGGTTTACAGGTTTATTTATATTTCTTGCGTTTTCCTCGTTGCAGACAGTCTCCTGAAATTATGCATCACTATGTGGTCAGCTTCAGTTTTTTAGATGAGCGATTGGTGTGAAGCGTTCCTTGTTGCCTGATTGTTTTCCTGCAAAGAGGACACAATCGTCGAAGCCTTGTGTTCAATGGGGAGCTTTTCTTCCTCAGATATCTGCTGTGAAGGTAAAACGGCTTTATTTACAGTGTTAAGAAATGTTGTATACAAGTAATAGGTGATAATATAGGCAAATGCGTAGCTACTATGGATCTGCGAGGTCATTAGTGACTGGGGAGTTGCTGCTGCTTGGAATCCTAATGTGTCCAACATTCTTAAGCTTGCACTGTGCCATTTCCTCTGGTACGGGTGCATGATACCCAGTTGTTAATCCATAGCTCCTGGAATCGAGAAAAGATGACCAAGT
The DNA here is from genome assembly GCA_016271365.2 of Neoceratodus forsteri. Taxonomy (NCBI): domain Eukaryota; kingdom Metazoa; phylum Chordata; order Ceratodontiformes; family Ceratodontidae; genus Neoceratodus; species Neoceratodus forsteri. Next base: position 688,705,750 of record CM028134.1, read on the forward strand.
GGCTAGTATGCCTCATATTATGATTCCAGTTTACTGTATGCCCTTGGGTATTGCAAGAAGCACATGTTAGATATGCGTATCCATGAAATAATAAAATTCCTTACCAAAAGTAAAATTAAAATGTTTTCTACTCACATTTGTAATCAATAATATTAAATGAATACAATATGTAACAATATTTAAATTAAATATGCAGTGTGGTCTAGTGGTTAGAGCACCAGCTTGAGAACTGGAAGATCAAGGGTTTAAGCCCTGCTAGTGCCAAATACTTAATGTGTTACCTTGGGTAAGCCAAGAAACCTCTCAGTGCTCTGGTCCATTCAGCTGCATAATTGCGTAGTAGCAGGAACCCAATGGAAAGGAGATACTGCATCTCAGCTAGACTACACCCTGGATAAGTGCAAAAGAAAATGTGCAATGCTTGTATGCAGACACTATGCAGGCAGAACTTTTAGAAACAGGAGCCCAGATATTCAAACTGCACCCAAAAAGTGTGCAACAGCAGGAGCAAGTGCAAGTCCACTGCACCCATGCGCAAGAAGCGCTGATATTCAAAAACTGCGCGAGGCCGAGATCGCTTATTGCCGACTACTGAATACTGCACCACCTGCACCATAGTGCAACTAGGGAGGTGAAGCTGAGCATATCTGATGCGCCTATAGCGTAACAAGGGATGTTCAGCTGAGCAGTCCAGATGTGCATAGCGCAACCAGGGACGCCCCAGCAGCAGGACAGCAATGCAACAGCACAACCAGGGATGCAGGGGCCCAGCACCCATGCCACAGATGGGCAGAGGAACACACAGCAGAACAGACATCATCCCCCACACCCCATGCACTGCACAACCGGGGGAGAGCTGGAATAACCACCAGCCCATAGATACCAGCAACCAACCCACAGCCTGGCCATGGTGTCCCAGCACACCCCCTGGCAAGCTGTGACCGGCACACAAGAATGGCCAACCACCCCACCAATGCAGAGCACACCCTGCTCCATGATCCCCATACACCCTGCCCAGGAGTAGCACCCAACAGTGCAGGACACCCCATACATGCCACCACCCCTACTGTGACATGCAACCCTGTGCACCATGGAGCCATGCAAGGCAGCTCACCATGGGCACTCTGTAGTGCGGCAGCAGACAGTGATGCAACAGATGCATACACAGTGCCACCCTGCATGTCCCCCCTCCTCGAGGTACAGCTGAGAGACCAACCATGCGTCAGCACACGAGGTACCCCACATGCGACAGGGCATGCCCCGGACCCCACCTCCAGTGGTACAGCATCCTGCACACCCTCCGAAGGGCACATCCCATCCCAGCAGTGGCCACAACAGCCAGCACAGACACACACAGTGTAGCATGGAGGCATGCACCATACAGGATGCAACACAGTGCATGGACAAACACCCACCCATACCCAAGGGCACACCAACACAGGGACACAGTAGCGGGTCAACCAAGCTACTGGCGTGGTGGCCACGGCTGATGTGACACTGGCCAACACCCCCACATTGCACAGGTGTGCCAGCCACCCCCGCAGGCACCATGAAGCTGTATGCCACCAGCATGCTGCCGAGCACAAGTGACAGACACTGGAGCACATCCCCTGCAACAGACACAAGCGATAGCATGGATGGGGGACAACAACAGCGGAGGCCACAGTGCCACCGGAGGCAGATGTGCACCATACTGGTGATGGCAGTCAACCTGGCATTGTGCCAGGTACAGTTGTTATCCAGCATGGACAGCCACCACTGACACGCCAGAGCAGACCGTGCATATCACAGACATGCAAGGGTGTCAGCTGCACAGGCCATGGAGCCTGACAGGGTGCCATGCACACAGTGAAGGCCCGTGGACCACTGCACACAGGCTTCCAGTGCACAGAGTACAACACACAAACCACAGACAGTGACTGATCCCCCTGCCCACACCATAGGCGGTTCACCTCTGCGCACACACACACACACACACACACACACACACACACACACATACACCACCCTGATGCAATGCACACCACTGCAGCTGAGCACCTGTAGCCCGCTGCAAATCAGAGACCATCACAGTTGTTATAACAAAATGTATATATTGAAAAAATGTAAAGTAAAACTATTTACAACTATATACAAGACTGGGGGAAGGGCCACATAACAGGTGGGGGCGCGTAAGGGGCAGGGGTGAACATATGGGAGAGGGAAGAAGGGGTGTGAGGGTGGATCAAAGGAGGGAAGGTGGTAGTCGGGGCATGGGGACTTCAATGGCCGCCCCGGTCCTCCTCTTCCTGGCACCGATACGAGCTCCTCCTCCTCCTCTGGACCCCGTGGTGGTGTATTCGGCGCAGGAGTTCTAATGTCTCCCTCCCCACCTGCAGCAGCTCTTGAATGTCCTGCTGGATCTGCAGGAGTCTCCGGCCACCTAGGATGAGGAAGCAGAGTCAATAGGTGCGACTGTCCATCCCCCTGAAGCCCACCCATTGTCCATGGCATACAGCCATGTGACACGCCCCTGTGATGGTGTGCGACCACCCACAGTGACCGTGTCCACAAGACCTGCCCACCCAGGCAGCCACAGCCATGTGGACCACTACACACACCCACCGCCCATGTCCTGCACAGCACCACCATGGCCGTACAGTGACTTGGCTATGCGGTGTGAAGGCAGTGCCACAGCCATGTGCCGTGCATGCATGGACCACCATTGACGCACTCCCAGACATGCAGTGCCACTGGACAGTGCTGACTGTAACAAGTTGCGTGCATGGCAGTGGTGTCAATGCATGGTAGCCATGGCCCACTGCCCACCCAGTTATACAGCATGCATTAGTAATCATGGATGTAAGGCACTCACCATCAGCAGGGTGGTCCACGCGCCGTGGACCACCATCATCCCTCCTGTCCCTCTGCTCCAACATGCAGCACCTCCCCTCCCTGTTATGCCGCCGTTCTTCTGGCCCTAAGGTGCAAACATGGAGAGAGAACATCAGCACAATCCGTAGCAAAGTCCCCCTCCCCATGTGTGTGCAATCCCACACAGCCAGACCCACCCACCCCACACCCCATACCACCACCATGGCTAACACTGGATGGCCCCATGTACCGGACACATGCAACCGTGACACCCGTATGGACGATAAAAGTGTATGGATGTTGCACCTACCTGGCCGTGGCACCATGCCCCTCCTGGCACGTGCCCACAGGCGGGCAAGCAGGTCTGGGTCCCTACGCCTCAGGTCCTCATAACGATGGTGGCACTGCTCTGCCATCCACCCCATACCAGTGGCCTCCTCCAGGGTGTCGGCCACCTCCTGCCATACCACACTCATGGCCCTGTCCAGGGGTGCCTCCCCAAACAAAACCCCAACATGGGGCTCAACTATGGCCACAAGGTTTGCGAGCTCTATCTGGCTCCACACCACAGCATGCCTCCGTGCCATCTCTGCTGCCCAGTTCAAGCAAAATGGCGCTCTGCAGCGCGTCCTGCACGATGCAGATGCGGTACAAGCGCCACATCCCTATCGTGCTGTCTCCGAACAGCGAGATAGTGGTGCACCCATGCCTGACGATGGCGCTTAGGGGCAAAGGTCGGGCACAGGGTCTCTGGCACGGACAGCCACAGCGTGATTGGGTGCCTGTATGCCACGTCCTGTAGCGGACTACAGCGCTGTTGCCCGTGTGTGCCTACGCATGCCCCAGTGCCACATAGGTGAACAGCACCGTGAGTGCCACTGGCACAATGGTGGTCGTGCTCTGAATTGCCTCCCGCACAGCACGCCAGCAGCGGGCAGGCGCCTGGCGCATCAACCCGGCATGCGCAGTTAGGTGTGTACTCGCGCATGTCACAGAACTGCGCCCTGGCTTAGCATCGTCAACACACCGCGCAGCGCACAGCGCCGATATTCAGCCGCATATGCAAATCATCTAATCAGCCATTCAATGGCGCAGTCACTGCATTTGCATCCACTTAAAGATGCACCTCGCCTCATTTGCATGGGTTGCGCTATAAAAGTGCGACATTGGGCTGCACTGGCCATAGTCAGTTACTGCAGTCTATTGCGGTGAGTTGCATGCTGTTTGGGAGTGTGGACTGTGGTGTTTGGGAAATGCATGGGACTGCACAGTCACAGGTAACACCTGTCATACTCTCAGGATGAATCATAACTGAGTGTGGGTGGAGGAAGAGGAACAGAGTCGTGGGAGGAAGAGGAGGCCAAATTTTACAAAGGCCGAGACAGATGCCCTGTTCGAGGCCTACCTCAACCAGGAGCCGCTTCTCAGCGTACGCCAGGGAACACCACAGGCCCGTGCTGCTGCATGGGAGGAGGTGGCACGTGCTGTAAACCTGCAGGGCAGCCACCAGCGCTCTGTGCAGGAGTGCAAAAAGAAGATGGGCACGGACAGGTGGAGGATTAAAGAGAAGGTGGCTGCCATCAGGGCAGCATGGTCTGCAACCGTTGGGGGACAGCCGGAGGTGCTACGCCTGACCCCACAGGAAGAGCAGGTTGCTGGCAGCATGCAGCGTTGCGCCATTGAGGGTGTTCTGGGTGGTGGATTCCAGACAGGTGGTAGCCTGTCACTGCATGGTAGGTCATGGTCTGTCAATTTGGGGGACAGGGTAGGTCACATGCAGTAATGCTACTTTTTTCCCTTACAGCTCCTGGAGCGCCTGCATGGGTCAGCGGTGGTGGGCTTCCACTGAGGCCAGTCACGTGGAGATGGAGATGGAGGAGGGCCCGCCCACCTCCACAGGAATACGGGGTCAGGGTAACAGTGGGCCCGCCTGGACGCCTGGACTGATGTTGGTGGAGCAGGTGCGGAGAAGGCCTTGCCCGTGTCCCAGCGCCCATGGATGCTAGCATGCTGAGACTCGACTGGTGCCAGATCCGTCACCGGATGAGATGGAGCTAACGCCATGGGCAGTGACACGTGTATGCCACAGGATGGCCACACAGCAGGTGACATCACGGCCATGGCTGTGGGTGGTGCTGCCATGGAGGCCTCCTGTCATCACAGTCCCAGCTGTGCCTGTATGCACCAGTGGGCAGCACTGGTGTGTGTCCAGGACAGTGGGACTGTTGCAGCCACTGCAGTGGCACCATTGAGCCCTGGGGAGCGGCGGCGGAGGGGCAGCATCAACAGTCGGCCAATGGCCATGGGGGTACAGTGTCAGGGGCAGCGTCAGTGCACCACCTGTGGACATGCCCAGGCCTGGCCCTGGTGTGCAGTGCCCACCTCAAGGGTGATGAGCATCAGGGCCACGAACACCCTGAGGGACAGCATGCCGATCAGGCAGATGACCTCTTGGATGAGCACACCGCATACTGCAAGCATCAGTCAATCAGCAGATGCGCTGTGATGGCGGTGGATGCACCGATGCGGCTCTGCGCCAGGCAGAGGAGCAGCGCAGCAGAGACACCGCTCTACTGCTGGCAGGGATGGACCGGTTGTGGGAGGATGTGACCGCTGCCACTGACAGGCAGACACAGGCATTCACAGCTGTCATGGCCACAATGGGCACACAGTTATTTGCCCATGCGTCGCAGACACCACGCAGTGCAATGTCCACCCCGCGTTCCCGACACCATCCTTGTCGACACCATCCTTGTCGACACCGGGTTCAGCTGTGGGCATCCCAAGCATGCCTGGCGCAGGCATGTTCGGTGTGCTGCAGACCCCTGCGCGAGCACAGTCGCGTTCATGCAGTGGAACCCCTGGGGGACCATCGGTGCCACCCCATGAGGCCAGTGGTCAGCCTGTCACTGCTGGCGGGTCTCGGCGGGCTGCCCACGCATCCGGTGGCAGCTATGGTGCGTGACTGACCTGTCTCTCAGCACGGCTACTGATGCTGCCCTGTGTGCAGTGTGTCGTTCAGCAGGCAATGCACGGGTGGGTACCCGGCCCTGCATGCACACACATAGTCCATCTGCATACCCTCCCGGCTGCTGTCCGCTGTTGCGTGTGCATGATGACACCTGCACTGCGCTGTACGCCACTGTGCAATGGTGCCCAGCGTCTGACACACGCACGATGACAGGAAGTGGGCGTGGTGATCTGTGGACATGTGTGGCTAGGGGTGGCGGTCTGGGTCGGCGTGCTTCCTACCCTTTGTGCATGTCTGGTGAGGTGTGTGTGTGTGTGTGTGTATGACCGTGCCATGTTAGACCTCGCCCATCCCTGGTGGTGTGTGCGGTTCCATGCCCGCCACTCTCTTTGACGGCATGCACCCTGGTGTGTGTCCATGGTTTGTGGGTTGTGCCTTTGCCACTGGTGGTTGCACATGACCCCATGTCTTACTTGGGTTGGCTGAAGTGCTCCTCTGTGATGGTGTCCCAGTGTAGCTGTGCCAGCCGGAGCAGTCAGGGGTCCCGTCGCCCAAGGGGGGCTGCCCATCTCCATCGTCACCGGTGTCCTCATCGTTGTCCCCCTCTTCGACCTGTACGGGTATCCCACATTCGTTGGCCATGTTGTGCAGGATGCAACAGGCCAGGAATAGCCTGCAGGCCTTTGAGGGGCTGTATTATAGGGCACTGCCGGAGGTGTCCAGGCAATGGAAACATGCCTTCAGCATCCCGAACACCCGCTCGATGACACTGCATGTGGTGGTGTGCCTCATTGTAGTGTTATTGCGATGGGGTCACGGGCCACCAGTATGGTGTGAGCAGCCAGGGACGGAATGGGTATCCACTGTCACCTGTCTGTAGAGGGTGGAGGTTAGTTTGGTGATCAGCATCGCCCTGCCTCGGGCCATGTAGGCCACTACCCATGTCACCTCTGACCATGCCCCTCCCAAGCTCTATGTTTGTCCGTGTGGTTTTCATACTCACCCATTAAGTGGCCAGTGGGGATGTCCCCACTCTCGAATCTGTGGCACAGTGCTGACTGGTGCCAGATGAAGGCATCATATGCTCCCCAAGGGTGCGTGGCACAGACATTGATTATGCGCTCTGGAATCGCACACCACCTGGCAGTTGATGCTAGCATAGCCCTTCCGATTGATATATGCGCCCCTCGGGCCAGGTGGTAGCGGATGGCCACATGGGTGAGGTCTATTGCCCCAGCACACCAGGCACAGCGCTACCCTGTGAACTCCTGTATGTTTGCTGTGCGCTCCGCCGTGTGCTGGGGAAATGGATGTACTCCACAGCATATGGCAGCAGTGCGCTGAGGAATTGGGTGAGGTGGCATGACGCGGCCGACTGGGTTATGCCTGTGGTGTCCCCTGTTGGTCTCTGGCAGGTACCTGTGGCGAGTAAGCACATGCAAGCTGTCACTTTAGTCTCCACTGACGGAGCATGGCTCCGTCGTGTGGGTGCCGGCATCACATCACTGCACAGCTCACAGAGCCGCCTCAGAATTGCCCGATTCAGGCGGTACCGGCCCATGATCTCAGTATTGCTGTACAGCTTGAAGCTGGTGCGGCTCGGTACTGCCTGTTGGGGCATACTGCTGATGGGCCCCTTCCACGCCGCGCCCCTGCTGCCTGCCTTCTCACCCTCATTACTGCCTCCATCTGGATGGTGGCACTGGCTATGTCCCTGGCTTGTGTTCACCCCCGGCAGCTGTTTCTGTGTTCCCCCCGCTGTCCTGGCTGCTACTTCCCCTGCACCGGGAACACCTTCCTGTGGTGGCCTCTGTGCTGTGTGGCACGTCCCCCTTCTGCACTGGCTGTGGCTCCCCACACCTTCCCTGTGCCTGGGTGCCCTTTCCCTGGCCTGCCTGTGTCCCTCCTCCTGCCCTGTTTGTGTGGTTAGAGTTCAGCCTCATGTGCCTTCCCTGTAGCGTTCTTGGCCTCTCCCTTGTTCCTTTTATTTTGGCTCATTTCTGCTATTGCGCAACTTCCGCTTTCTCCCTATTGCACATGGCGTGTGTTGTTGAATATCGCACTCATGCCATTTATGCATGGTTCGCCCCCTTCAGTTCGATACATTCATTATCATTGCGTTATTGCTCAGTGTGATTTGAAGGCATCTGCCTCCGCTGAATATTGCAGAATGGCGATTTTCAGACTTGCGCTGAGCAATCCTATTGCGCATGGCGCAACCCTTTTGAATATCTGGGCCATGGCTTACATCTACTGGAATGTTTCCCATGGCTCAAGAAACCCAACTACTAGGAACAAATTGCTCCTGCAGTGCACAGAGGCTCTAGTTTGCAACAAATCAGTATTTTGTTCTAAAAAGATTTTTCCTTTTTTGTGTCACACCAAGTTTTGTGGATTGGAAATGCCTTGCTTGAAAAGGAACTCTGAACTACAGCCAGTGATGCACCAAACAGACTGCAGGAGAGAGACAATCACAGAGGTTCATAGATTTTGTGAGAGACCTTAACTTCAACTTTGTTACAGCATATGAAACAGGGAAGGATAAAAGCTGCAAATCCAGTTTTATGACTGCCATGGTGAACACCTGCAAAGGCTGCTTCTAAAAAAAATGTATTAAAACCTGTCTGCACTTACTAGGATTTCTACAAGTACAAGATATAGTGTGCTGGATTTTCAAATACCTGTAGAAAGTCTTGCAACCAGGGCAGTTTGTGTTGGACTGGATGCAACTGCATGCAAGGGGTCCAAGACTAAGTTCCCCTAACCATCATTGTACACATGCTACTGGAAACAGTGTCCACTTGTTGCAGTTGGACTTTGTTTACAGGTGTTTATCAAGCATTTGTAAACAGTTCTTTGGATACATTAGGGGGAATAAAAATGAAGAGGTGGAATTATTAGGCTTAAGGAGGGGGGCAGAGTAGGAAGATAAGCAGAAGGCAGTTCTTCTAAATTACTACTTTTGCTCTGTGTTCACACTGGAGGATAGCAAGCCCTTGCTATAGAGTGGCATAAAGACTGCTGCAACAGGTATCTCAGAAATTGGGCAGGTAGGATTCATGGAGAGTTAGAAAAGGGCTAATTGCCCTGAAAATAGATAAGGCTACAGGGCCAGATGGAATGCATCCAAGGGGCTCAGGAACTAGCATTAGAACTGGCTGAACCCCTGGCACAACTATTCAGTAGCCCACTATAGTCAGAAGTGGGTCCAGAAGACTGGAGGGTAGCAGATATAGTCCCTGTCCACAAGGGAGGAGACAGTGCAGCCAGAAAACTACAGACCTGTTATTCTTACCTCTATAACAGGTAAACTAATGGAGACACTAGTCAAAAGAGGACCTAGGGGGACTACCTGGAGATAAATGAGCTCCAAGATAGTAAACAGCACAGATTCATGGTAGCGAGAGCTTATCAGATTAACTTGATATTGTTCTTTGACCGGGGAACTAGGGCAGTGGACGAGGGGCAAGCACTGGATTTGCTCTACTTCGACTTCAGGAAGACATTCATCTCTGTGCCACACAGAAGGTTGCTGAAAGAGTTAAGAGGATCTGGGAATGGTGAATGATCTAATTAGATAGGGGGGATGGCTTGGGTGGGGGGAGACAGCAGAGGGCGGTGGTAAATGGGGTCAAGTCAGGGAACAGGCAGGTCATGAGTGGGATGCCACAGTGTTCCATCCTAGGGCCAGTCCTCTTCAATATGTTCACCAGTGGCATAGAGGGGAATACAAGGCAAGATGTGTCTCTTCACAGATGACACTAAGCGCTGTGTCAAATTAGATGGCGAGGATGGGGCTAGGGAGCTGCAGAAGGACCTGAAAAGATTAGAGTGGTGGTTCAAAGTTTGCAGTTAAAATGCAGCACCAAAAGATGCAAGGTGATGTATGAAGGGAACAAGAACCTCAGAATGAAATACTGGATGGTAGGGGTTAAGTTGGACACTTCCACTGAGGAAAGGGAGCTGGGAGTCATCATAAGAGAATCCCTAAAATAGTATAGTCAACTTAACAAGATCTAGACAAAAGCAACCAGCATGTCTTGGTGTATCAGGAGGGGGTTTGACAGCAGGAGGAAGGAGGTGATACTACCTCTCTACAGATCACTTGGGAGGCTGCACCTGGAATAGTGTTCCCAGTTCTGAAGCGCCCCAAAGAAAAGAAAGATAGGCCAGAGATGGTACAACATAGGGTAACCAAAATGATTCAGGCCAAGCAGGGCGGATCCTAGGAGGATCAGCTCAAGGACCTGAACATGTACTTACTGGAGATCAGAGGGGAGATATGATAGAGACCTTCGAGTTGCTGAAAGGAATGAACAAGGTAGATTGTGAGGAAATATCTGGTAAATCAAGAACAGGGGAATGTGAGCGGAGGCTAGTGGGGGGAGATTCTGGAAGGATGTGAGAAATACAGGTTACTCACCTGTAACGGGAGTTCTAGGAATGGTATATGTTGTTCATCCACACTGTCTGGCAGGTATCCTTGCCGCTTTAAATCTTGCCAGAAGGTCTTCAAGCTGGCTCCTCCCACCCACCCAGGTGGTAAAACTCTCGGCTCCACCCCATGAGGCCAGATCTGGCCCGCTGGAAGCTCAGGTTGTGTGTCGAAACCGGGGAGGTCGGGTGGGTCATGTGGATGAACAACATATACCATTCCTAGAACTCCTGTTACAGGTGAGTAACCTGTATTTCTAGGGAAATGGATATGTTGTTCATCCACACTGTCTGGCAGACTCCTAGCAGTTCTCCGGAAGGAGGGAGGCAAGGCGCACACCCCCTACTTAGGGAATAGAGACTAGAGAACCGAGGCCCCAAAACCAGCATCTCGGCGTGACTCAAGGTCGATGTGGTAGTGGGTGATGAAGGTGTGTGCTGACTTCCAGGTAGCAGCCCTGCAGATTTCCTGGATAGGGATGTCCCTGGAAGCAGCCACCGATGCAGCACTATGGCGGGTAGAATGAGCTCTTATCCCTCTGGGAGGCTCCATGCCCGCCAACTTATAGCAGAGATCTATGCAGGAGGTGACCCACCTGCTTATCGTCCGCTTGGCTGCAGGTCTGCCAGATGCGGCTTCAGCATGGGTGACAAACAGCTGGCGAACCTCTCCCAATTTCAGCCAGTCACGCTCCTTATAGTAAGCGGCGCCTTCTAGGGTCCAGAGTATGGAGCCTATATTCGCCTCCCGAGGTGTGATTGGGGTAGAACACCGCAGAGTCAACACCTGATTAAGGTGAAACTCCGGCATCACCTTTGGAAGGAATTTCGGGTGGGGGCGCAGGACAACCTTGTCCCTGTGGAAGACCAGGTAAGGAGACTCGATGGAAAGCGCCTGGAGCTCTCCCATCCTTCCAGCTGACGTGATAGCCACCAAGAAGGCGGTCTTCCACTACAGGTGAGAGAGATCACACCTGTGCATTGGTTCGAACGGCTTGCCCATGAGCTTTGCCAGTACCAGCAGTAGATCTCACGGAGGTGGAGGTTCTCGCACCGGAGGGGAAATGTGATCAAGGCCTTTGAAAAAGCGCCAGACCACCTTCTCCTGCGCCACCGACTGCTCCCCGGCCCGCACCCGCTAAGCAGAGATGGCTGCCAGGTGCACCTTAAAGGTCGCCGACCTAAGCCCTTGCTGAGAAAGGGACCACAGGTAGTCCAATATGCTCGCCAGCTTAACAGGAGGAAGGGTCAAGGCCTCACTCCTGACACCAAATGGAAAATCTTCCATTTGAAGGCATAGCATTTCCTGGTCGACTCTCACGGGACGCCTCAACTACATTGAGGACCTCGTCGGAAAGACCCAAGGCCTGGAACTCCAGCTCAGGAACCAGGCCGTCAGGTGCAGGGATTGAAGGTCCAGATGGAACACCTTCCCTGATTGACTGAGAGCAGGTCCGGGCGAGCTGGAAGCTGCCTCGGGAGCCTGGAGCTGAGGCTGAGGAGATCTGGGTACCAGAACTGGCGGGGCCAGTCTGTGGCTATCAGAATCACCTGCGCCTTGTCCCTCCTTGCTTTGAGAAGCACCTGTGTATCAAGGGAATGGGGGAAAGGCGAGAAGAGGCCCGGGGTCCACTGCCTCTGAGAAGGCATCCCTGCAGCGAGCCCTGCTGAGGGGGCGAGCATGGAACAGCCTCAGCTTCGCTCTCCTTGGAGGCAAACAGGTCCACCGGAGGTGTGCCCCAATGGGAGAACAGATCTTGTACTACCTCCAGCAGGAGAGACCACTCGTGGGACACAGCCCCTATCCAGCTTAGGGCATCGGCCAGGGTGTTGGAGGCTCCTGCCACGTGAATGGCTAGGAGATCCACCTCCAGGCTGTGCACGAGTGACCAAATGCGGAGAGCTTCCTTGCATAGAAGCATGGAGCGCGTCCCTGCCCTGGCAGTTTAGATAGTACATGGTCGTGGTATTGTCCGTCTGGACTCGGACCACTTGACCCCGGAGAAACGGAGCAAAGGCGGTGAGAGCTAGGCGGACCGCTCGGAGCTCCAGCAGGTTGATGTGACATCGGGACTCCCGCGGAGACCAGAGGCCGTGCGCTCTGTGTTCCCCCAGATGGGCACCCCAACCCATCAGAGAGGCATCGGTCGATAGAGAGACCGTTGGCTCGGGGACAAACGATGCCCTCCTGCAGATGAACTGGAACGGTCCACCACTGGAGAGCGTTCCACACCCCCTGGGTCACCGTCACTAGCTGGTCCAATGGATCGCAGCGTTGAGACCACTGGCTGGCCAGCCCCCATTGAAGGGGGCGCATGTTCCAGCGGGCCCAGAGGACTACGCTGGTACAGGCCGCCATGAGACCCAGGAGGCGCAGGAAGTCCAAGGCAGGGCGCGATTGCCCAACCAGAAATGACTGGGCAAAGGAGGAAAGAACCTCGGCCCTGTCCACCGGGAGCCGTGCTCTGGCTTGAAGAGAGTCGAGCTCTGCCCCGATGAAAAGAATCTCCTGCTTCAGCTCGAGTTCCGACTTGGTCTCGTTGATGAGAAGGCCGACTTGAGACCAAACCTGGAGGGCCAGATCTCTGGACCGCTCCACCTCCTGCCTGGAGGGGGCTGCTATCAGCCAGTCGTCCAGGTAAGGGTACACCTGGACCCCTCGGTGCCGCAGGAATGCTGTCACCACTGCCATGCATTTGGTGAAGACCCTGGCTCGGAACTCAAAAAGGAATCCTCCTCGCCAAAAGTGAAGGAATCTCTGATGTGACGGACGGATAGGGACGTGAAAGAACACGCCCAGGTCCAGAGAGCAGAACCACACGCCAAGGTCCAAGGATGGTACTATCTGAGCCAGAGTGACCATCCTGAAGGTCCGAGACCTTAGGAACTTGTTTAGGTCGTGCAGGTCGAGAATGGGGCACCAGCCCCCCGTCCGTTTCGGAACCAGGAAGTACCTGGACACAAACCCCAGGTCTGAGGGAGGGTCCGCTACCTCTCTGATCACCTCCTTCTCGAGGAGGAGAGCGATGTCGGCTCGGCGAGCCAACAGTGAAGCTGCGGACCCCAAGGCCCCCCGAGGTGCGACGGCTCTGAAGGGCGGGGCCTGCTCGAACTCCAGAGGCAGGCCCTTTCCGACCACTTCCAACACCCACCGGTCTGTGGTAATAACGGACCAGGCGGAAAGAAAGTGGTGGAGCCGCCCACGGGGGGAACCTGGGGTGAGGTGACGGGTTGGGGCGACACCCCCAACCCGGCCACTGGGCAGGCTTGGAGGAGGGACCGCCGAGGGACCTCCGGGCCTTTACCTCCCGCTTCCTGGAGGAGGAAGCTGAGGGCTTGGGTTTGGGATGCCATGCCTCGTGCCTGCTGGCCCTGACGCTGCTGGGCCAGGACGTGCCAAGAGAGGACGAAAGGGCTTAGGCTGTGGTCTGCGGCCTTTGTCCTTCTGTGCGGATGAGACCGAGTCCAAGGTAGCATTGGACTTCTCGATCCTCTGTAGGTGACCTTCCACCCCAGGGCCGAAAAGGTCGGTCCCCAGGAAGGGGACATCCGCCAACTTGTGCTGGGTATCCGAAGTGAAGGTGGATATCCTCAGCCATGCCCGATGGCACATAGCCACTGCGGCCGCTACTGACCTGGCACATGAGTCTCCAATGTCCAGAGCAGTCTGAAGCTGCTGTTTGGCCACTGCCCTGCCCTGGTCCCGCACCTGCCTAACCGTGGTCTGCAGGTCCGCCGGAAGATGAGGAATTACCTCGTCCAGGGAGCCCAACAGGGCATGAGAGAAATGTGCCATGAGTACGGCCGAACTGGCCTGACGAAGGCCGAGGGAGGACGCAGCGTAGGCTTTGCGCCCGGCATAGTCCAATTTCTTGGACTCCTTGTCGGGAGGTTTGTCCACGTCCCTAGCGTTCCCGGCACGCCGGAAAACGCTGTCGGTAACTAGCCCCTCGGCTGAGGGGTGTTCCGAAAAACTGGACAAGGAACCGGTAGGGACCGCATACTTCCTAGCCATCCTGGCTGAGGACGCAGGACAGGAAGCAGGGCGCTGCCAGAGCTCCAAGGCCGGCCCCACTATGGCCTCGGCCACTGGAAAAGGCCTCTGTAGGGGAATCCCCTCGGTCCAGTATCTCCGTGAGGGGATACTTGGCCCACTTAAACACGGGTTCGAGCTTCATCCCGGTGGACTCCGAGATGAGCCGAAGCAATCCCAGATAGGACGAAGGGCTATCGTCCAGCGACTGACCTCCAGAGGACTCCAAGTCTACTCGCTTGGAGAAAAGGGAGGAATTGTCGTCGGACTCGGAGGAGTCCGCAAAGAGCTGCCTCGGGCCTCAGCCACCTTCCACCTGCCGAGGTCGATTGGGAATGACGGTAACAGACAGCCTGTGGAGCAGGCCCTGAGCCGACCGAGAATTCTTGGTTGGAGCCCCAAATAACGGCTGTGGAGGCGGAGGATCCACCGGAATCGGTGGAGCAGCTGGTTTTGGCCGAACAACCGGCCTGGGAACAGGCTCCTCGGGTAAGTCGAGGGGTTGTTTCGGCCGCCCCGGTGACAGCCACTTAATGGCCAGGGAAGGCGACGGTGTCGGCTTGTTCCCAGCCAGAAGGAGCTGTTGCCACATGAGGTCCTCAGATCGTCGACGCATTACGTCAAGCCCCCCGCCTCGAGGATCGGCAGGACGAAGCGCGCGCCACTTATCATGTGGTGTGCCGAGATCGAGACCGCCATCGACGGGGCGGATCGGCTGGACCGCTGAAGAAGTCCGGACCAAGACCTCGGCTTTTCCGAGGACGGAAGCGGAGAGGGGACGGTGGAACCGCCTCCTCGGCTCGGAGGGTTCACCCGAGGGCCTCGAACCGGAGGCACTGGCAAGCCCACGGGATCCTCAACTCCCACTGGGGAACCGGGAGAGAGGATTCTCGGCTTCACCTGTCGGCAACCCGTCCAACGGGTCGAGAAAATCTCGACTCGCATCGATGGGAGTCTCAGTCAGCTGACCTGGACGGGACACCGTGAGACCAGTGGCCGGTTTAACGATCGACCCGAGTCGGCGGCTGACAACTCGGGAGAGGGACTTTCCCGCCTCCCAAGAGCGCCGAATGAGGGACTTACCGTTGTCTTTCTTTTGACCGAGAAGAAGGTCCAGTAGACGGTCCCTCCCTAGTGGAGAGGGACAGACAAAGCTCCTTAAAGGAACTGTATAAGAGGAACCCAGGAGAGCAGGATAAATGCCGTGACCGAGGAAGATGGTGACCGCGCCGCCTCCTCTTGAGGGCGATCATCTGCTCTAGTTGATTCGTCGAAACCCGCCGCCGAAACCGCCGACCGGGCCTCTTTTGACTTCACCGAGGGAACATTTCTTGGGACGCCCCAGTTGTAAACGGCAGCACGGTTCGAGGACGAGGTCGAGAAGGAAGAGCACAGGTCGCAGTTCGCGGGTCGCTGCTGCCCAGACAGTAGACACACGGGAGCGCGGATCCGTTCGAGACATCTTCTGTCAGCAAGGGCATCTCCGAAACCGGAGTCGATTTGTCCATCGCAGCCGGAGGGATAGAAGACCAAGTCTAGAAATGCAAAACTTTTAAATTGCAAAACCAAGAGTTAGGAACCAGTCTTATACGCAGAGCGTTATGAGGGAACTTGAGCTTCAAGCGTAAGGAAGATCTGGCATCATGGGGCGGAGCTGAGAGTTTTACCACCCGGGTGGGTGGGAGGAGCCAGCTTGAAGACCTTCCGACAAAATTTAAAGCGGCAAGGACACCTGCCAGACAGTGTGGATGAACAACATATCCATGTCCCTAGATAGTCTTATTTTACAGAGAGCATGGTTGAGCAGTGGAACAGTCTGCCAGTGGAGGTAGTGGGCACCAAAACCAGGCACAGCTGGGGCAGAGATAAGGGCTTAATAACTACACAGAGGGAAAGCAGTAGGACGGGCAGTGAGGGCATAACATTTAACTAGATATTAGGTCCCAGGGTGGACAGGGTAAAACAGGGCAGACTGGATGGACAAATGATCTTTTTCTGCTAAGATTTTCTATGTTTTGAAGGTAATGTTTACTGTGTCTGCCACCAGTTGCAGGCACATCAGGTAAATTAGCCTATGTATGGCTTTTTGATTTTGACAATCCAACCTCATGTCATTAGTCTTTTTTTGTACACGGGGAGTCACATGTAAGAATTGTGTAACATGGTTCAACTTTTTAAATGTACAGTATGTGAAGTACATGTCTTTTTTCCAATTATCAGTGACAATATATAGTGTTCTTTTATCTTAAACATTGACAGTGGCCATCTGTTGGCTTGATCTCTTGACTGAAACATAGAAGTTGTCGGCAGACAAGGACCTCTTGGCTCACCTAGTCTGCCCTATTTACAGAGAATGGTACAGCATTTCCTGATACTCCTTCCAGTAGCAGCAAAATGACTGCCTGCAGATATTTTCTTTTTTCAAATAATTTTGTAAAGAAATATCCTTACAGTGCTACTGTATGTAAACTGCACAGTGTATCATTACCACATGCGAAAACTTGAATAAACAATTTTATAACAAAAAAAGATCTTTCGGTTACTAAATCCTTATGCTAAATTAATTATAAAATAGGTAAAAGGCTGAGTAAAGTGGTTCATTTACTGTTTGTGCAATCATTGTTGCGCAGTCTCTTAGCTTAAATGTGGCAACTTAAGAATTACCTTCAGAAATGACCTGTGCTAAGTGTAAGATCTTCTTTGAGACAAGGCTAAAGAAGGAAGTAGTGAGACTCTGAGGGGAGGGAAGTACCTTAAGGTGCAGAATAATAAAGGAATCAGGGTGGTAGAAATGAGGGGGAATTGAAACAGAAGTGGTAAAAACAGAGGGGGAAGAGCTAAAAGGAAAAAAAACGAGTGATAATACTCTGATGGCAAAATCTGGAAGGCCATGTGTGTGAATGCTAGATGTCCAGGAAATAGGATTCCGGACATGGATATTGTGGCCATTACCGAGTCATGGTGCACTAAAAACCATGACTGGGACATGACCATAACATACTATACTCTGTTCAGGAAGGAAAAGGTGGGAAGAAAGGATGGGATATGGTGCTTTATGTGAAGGAAGGCATAAAAGTGACAAGAGATACAGGAAATACGGGGGGGGGGGAGGCAGAGGTACTGTGGGTCTCCTGAAGAAGGATAACAGACTAATTATTTGCACTGTGTGATCTACAGACCTCCAACACTGGGGAGAAGTTAGATAAGGTACAGTAACTCATGGAAGTCACTGGCAAGATGGCAGAAAAGGGGAGGTGTTGCTAGTGAGGGACTTCAATGTGCCAGATGCAGACTGAGCCTCCCAGATGCGGCTTCAGCTAGAAGCAGGGACATCCTGGACTTCCCAGGGGCATTCCTCAGGTAACTAGTCAGCGAACCCATTCGTGATGGGGCTATATTTGACCTGGTACTCATTAACAGGGACAGTGTTGCAGACAGCCAGGTGACAGGCCACCTGGGAAGCAGTGATCACAGTACAGTGTGGTTCAACATAAGTGGCTGCAGAATCAAACCATACAAGGCTGAGGGTCCTAGACTTCAGGAGGTCAGATTTTATAAAGATGGGTGAATGCCTCAGGGATGACCTAGCAGAGGAAGATGACCTGGTGGGGTAGAGGAAGCTAACATAGGACATAATGAAGGCAACAAAACATCTGTGCCAAATAAGTGAGTAAAAGAGGAAAAAGCAACCGTTGTGGTTCTCGAAAGAGGTGGCCATAAAGGTAAACACTAAAAGGGGGGCATTCCAAAGATATGAGGAGACACAGAGGGAGAAGGATAGGAAGGTGTATCAGGAGAAATAGAAAGCAGTAAGGAGCACGAAGGCACAAACTGAAGAGAAAATAACTCAAGTAACGAAAGGGGACAAGACATTTTTTTAAGTATGTAAGTGAAAAGAGGAAGACCAGGAACGACTGTAAGGTTAAAAGGAATGGGGGGGATGCGCAGAGGGGTACCAGGAAAAGGCAGCCATTCTGAATAAATACTACTGTTCCATGTTTACAGTGGAAGGAGAAAGAATAGTTGCGTAAAGACCATTGCCATAACAGTAGATCTTGAGGGATCTCGGTCATCAGGTTACACTGTAGGAACTTCACCATCGGTGACGGGAATCCACATGGAAGATTTTCAGCAGTACAACTGGGCCATCCATGCAGTCGACGTCAGCCGCTGTCACCAACCCTATATAGGCACAGGTGACCCTGCTCCCTCCTTAGTTCTTTCCCTCTGGAGATGAAGGGAGCAAGGCTCACACCCTGGGGAACTAAGGAGAGAAAGGTGACCCACCTCTAAATATAAAAGATGGACACAACAGATAGCCAGGTCCTGGACAGAAGCCCCTAGAAGCGGGATGGTGGGAGGGAAAATATACCTGATGACTGAGAGCCACTTGAAGATCTACTGTTACGGTAAGTTCTTACGTAACTGTTCTATCTTCTTCAGGGGTATCTCAAGTTATCAGGATACACTGCAGGAACAAGTACCAAGCAGTGACAAGAGTAATAGTCTGGGAGGTTGGAACTCCATAAACCTAAGACAGGAGTCCTTGCAGAACAGCCCTGCCAAATCTTGCATGGGCTCTAGAAGCAATGTCCAGACTGCAATGCTTGGTGAAAGTGTGGACTGTACTCCAGGTGGCAGCAGCACCACAAATATCAGCAACCGAGACCCATTTGAAACAAGTCACAGAGGTAGCCATGCCCCTGGTGGAATGAGCTTTGACAGAATCAGGCAACTCTTTGATGTACTCATTGTAGCAGAACACAATGCAGTTTGTCAACCATTTGGATAAACGCTGCTTAGAAACTGAAGCACCCTCTCTAACCGGAGCGAATGAAACAAACAACTGCTTAGACTTTCTGGACACTCTAGTCCCGAGCAGGTAATACTTCAAAGTTCTGCACACATCCAGAGTATGGAGCAGTGCTTCCCCTTGACTGGCATGCTCCGGAAAATAAACAGGAAAGTGGATAGACTGGTGGAGTGTAAACTCAGAAACCACCTTAGGGAGAAACTTAGAATTTTTTTTTCATATTCTGTTTTTACCACCTGGGAGCCTGGCAGGTGATTGTGGTCGGTTCCTCACGGAAAACTCAAATTCTGGCATTTCCTGTGTCCCCCATCGCAGAACAAGGAGAATCCCATGACATCCTCCTGAGGGGGCCAGGGAGAGGCCGCCTCCCCCAGACCCAAACCAGATGATGGGCCCGACCCCGCTGACACAAGAGCCATCACGAACATGCCAGGCTCTGATTTCTGCTTTCTCCCGTCCCCTGCCCCTACCAATGTGATGACATTGGTACGTGTCTCCCGACCTGTACTGCTCTCCAGCTGCCGTTAAAGGGCAGTCAATGAGGGGGACAACAGGTCTCCCTCTCCCGAGAGAGGAGAGCATTCCTCCGGATGCTCAGTCCTTTCTCGCTCCTGCCAACCCGTGCTTGTTCCCAAACCCGGGTTGCCGGTGTGGCGCGAGGTGTGGCATCCAGCACCTCAACCCTTAGCGCCACTGGGCCGTCCCTAGAAACTTAGAATTTGTGTCTTTGTGAAAAATTAAATAAGATTCCTTGCACCAGAGGGACTGAAGCTCTGAAATTCTTTGAGCAGAAGTAACTGCAACAAAAAGCTCTTTTCAAGAAAGAAAGCGCAACTCGCATGTCGCTGTTAGCTCAAAAGGAAACAGGGTCAGCTTTTCCAAAATAAAATTAAAATCCCAAGCCGGGACAGGGGAATTGGGGGTTTCAGATGTAAGATGCCCCGAAGAAAGGTATGAGAGACATCCAACTGAGCAATCGTGCAGTCACCCACGGGCTCCTGGAAGGCAGAAATAGCCGAAAGATGAACCTTGAGGGAGGAATACTGGAGGCCTGAGTCCGACAAAGAGATCAGGTAAGTCCAGAGCATACTTCACCGGACAGGTGAAAGGGTCTAGGGAGTGTTTGGCAGCCCAAATGGCAAACCGCTTCCACTTTATGGTGCAAGTAGCATGTGTGGAAGGCTTACCTGCAGCCACCAGGATGTCTGCTACACTGTTAGAGACTGTGAACCTGGCGATGGCTACGTCCTCAGGAGCCATGCATGCAAATAGAGGGACCTTTGGTTGGGATGGACCAGGGTCCCCCTATCCTGGGTCAGCAGATTCCTGCAAAGAGGTAGAGGGACCGGAGGTTCTTCCACCAGCTGCTGAAGTAGAGGGAACCATATCTGGCGAGGCCAGAATGGGGCTACCAGAATCATGCTGGCCCTCTCCATTTGCATCTTGATCAGCACTCTCTATATAAGTGGAAGTGGAGGGAATGGATACAGAAATCTCCCGCTCCAAGAGAGGGACAACGCGTCTCACAGAAAACTCTAGGCCCTGGATCTAGCAAGCAAAAATTGGGCAGTTTTACATTGAGTGGGGAGGCAAAAAAGGTCCAACTCTGGTCAACCCCATCTGTCGAACAGATCTTCTGCTATGCATGAGAAGCTCAGATTCTGCATGCTGGACTGAGTCTTGCTGAGACTGTCTGCAAGCATGTTTAGGACGCCTGGCATGTGGACCACAGAGTGTGTGAAACTGTGCTCCAGTGCACAATACCACACTCGCACTGCCTCCCTGCAAAGGGGATACGAGTGAGTCCAGCCCTGCTTGTTGATGTAGTAGGCTACACTCAGATTGTTCGACTGCACCAACAGCTGACCCAGGGTTAGGTGCTCCTGAAAGGCCTGCAGAGCACAGAGCGCTGCTCTCATTTCCAGGACACTGATATGCAGCCTCCCACTGGGACCAGGAGCTCTGGGTTTGAAAAGGACCCAGATGTGTCCCCCCAGCTGAAACCCGATTCATCTGTGATTACAACCTGATGCAGTCAGGAAATTTGGAAGGGACCCCTCAAGAGGTTTGAGGAGTCCACCACCACTGCAACACTTTCATGGACTGGGAGGAGACCAAGATTTTTTTTGTAAAATGTATTGTTTATTGCAATCTGTTTGTATTGTGTCAATATATTAGATATGAGTAATGAAATGTAATGTTGACATTATCGTAAATATGGTTATGCTAGGAGGTTTTAGGATCTTGTGTGATATTTGTTCACTACGTTTTTGTAATTTATAATGTCTTGTAACTTGAATGAATGTGAAACAGGACTACTTTGAAAATAGGTCCTCAGACCTAAAGTGTTACCCTGTCTAAAAATAAATATTTTTATTACTACTACTAGTTGATCTAACTCGCCCATGTGCTGCTCCCACTGCACCCGGAGGGTCCACTGAAGGCTACGCATATGAAGCTTGTCCAGTGGAATGGTGGGAATGGATGCGGCCATTAGGTCCAGGAGCCTGAGGTATAGCTTGGCAGGAATGTGGCAACTCTGAGTTACTCCCTGAGCCTGAGCTATAAGGCATTCAGCCCTGTTCTCAGGTAAGAAAGCCTTTCCCTGCCCGGAGTCCGGAACCGCCCCGATATACTGCAGTCTTTGGGACAGTACTAGAACAGACTTGGGCAGGTTGACCGTTATGTCCAGAGACTGAAAGAGCTGGAGAATATGCTCCAGAGTCAGTAACAGCTGTTCCCTGGAGGAGGCCTTGAGAAGCCAATCGTCCATGTAAGGGAAGACATACAGTCCCTCCCTCTCGAGGGCTGCTATGACCAGCTGCTAAGCACTTGTAAAGAACGTGGTGCAGAAGATAAGCCAAATGGCATACCTTTGAACTGGTAATGCTCTCCCTGAAAGGCAAGTGAAGAAACCTCCTGTGAGGAGGAAAGACCACAATGTGCAGGTAAGTGTCCCATGTCCAATGAGCAGAGCCAACCTCGGACTTGAGGAGGGGCAAGAGGCCTGATAAAGTAACCACCTGTAACTTTTGTACTGGATGAAGAGGTTGATGTCTTCAAGTCCAAAATGGGCCTCAGATCTCCAGTCTTTGGGGACCAGGAAAACCTGGAATAGAATAGTACAGTTACGTAAGAACTTACCGTACAGTAGATCTTGAGACAGGCTCTTGCAGTAGGTAATTAATATAGGACTGACGCCGCCGCTGCAGGACCCCATGGAAAAATTTCTAGATAGCAGTTCCCTGGCGGACTGCCCCACGCCAGGTGACCGCCAGACCACGCCGGTATAAAGGGCGGTCCCATATGCCAGCCTTCCAGTTCTTTTCCGCACAGGTCTGGAAGGCCCGGACTAGAGAGAAGCAGATATTTCCTCAATAGAAAAGGAGCTGAAAAGCCTAGGGGATGGAGGGCAGGATAGACACTGCAAGAGGCTCTCTTGAAGATCTACTGTTACGTAAGTTCTACGTAACTGTACTATCTTTACTTCGAGGGCTCTGCAGTAGGTAATTACATAGGACAGAATCCCAAGCAGTCTGGAACAAATGAAAGGCACCGGAGGAGGAACTACTCCAAGAAGTAGTAAAGAAACCTTGCAAGCCTCAAGAAAGGAGGCCTTGCAAGACCGCTTAACCCAAAGCCTGCTCTACGGCGAGAGGCAATGTCCAAACTGTAATGTTTAGTAAAGGTATGGACGGAAGTCCAAGTGGCGGCAGCACAGATGTCTGCCACAGACACGTTCTTAAAACAAGCCACAGAGGCTGCTACTCCACGAGTGGAATGACCTTTGACTTTACCCGGAAGGGTCTTGTTGTACTTGTCATAACAGAAAATGATGCAATGGGCCAACCATTTTGATAGGCATTGCTTAGAAACAGCATTGCCTTCTCTTTTGTGAGCAAAAGAGATGAACAACTGATCAGTCTTTCTGAGATCCTTCGTCCTATCGGTGTAGTATCTCAGAATCCTGTGAACATCCATGGTATGGAGCAAGTATTCTCCTTGGTTGGAGTACTGCGTGAAAAAGGCAGGTAATTTAATAGACTGATTTAAGGTAGATTCCGCTACCACCTTCGGGAGGAACTTAGGATTCGTGCGAAGAGCTACTCGTTCTTTGTGAAAAATCAGATAAGGGGTTTTGCACATCAGGGCCTGGAGTCGAAATTCTGCGAAAGCAGAAGCAATGGCCACCAAGAAGAGCGCTTCCACGATAAAAACTGTCAAGTGAAGTCGCGAGGCTCAAAGGGAGGAAGGGTAAGTTTCTAGGACAAAGTTTAAGTCCCAAGGGGAGCTGGAGTCCGGACAGGGGGGTCTGAGATGAAGGACCCCTCTGAGAAAGGTTTTGGATACCTCCAGTTGGGCAAATGCCTTACCAGTGAAAGGGACATGGAAGGCTGAAATAGCCACCATATGGACTTTTAAAGAGGAGTGATTGAGACCCAGGTCGAAAAGATGATGCAGGTAATCAAGCAGAATGGTCACAGGACAGGAAAAGGGCTCCACATTCTTGGACGCAGCCCAGATGGAAAACCTTTTCCATTTCATGGCGTAGGTGGACCTAGTGGAGGGTTTTCTAGCCTCCACCAGAATCTCGGCCACCTTAGGAGAGACGCCAGCGAGATTGGGCTAGGTCTGCAGGAGCCATGCATGAAGTTGAAGGGGCTTGAGTCCCGGATGGACCAGGGTCCCTGATCCTGGGTCAGCAATCCTCGAGATAAAGGAAGAGGAAGAGGAGGAACCTCTGAGTATTGTTGTAGAAGAGAGAACCAGATTTGCCTGGGCCAGAAAGGAGTGATCAGAATCATTCTCGCCCTTCCAAAGCAAGTTTCTGCACACACGAGGACCAGAGGAATTGGGGGAAAAGCACAGACGAATCTGTCCTTCCAGTTTAGAGATACAGTGTCGCTCCAGAAAGCGCCTCACTCTGGAGCGAGTGAGAAAAAGGTTGGAAGCTTTGCGTTTTGGGAGGAAGCGAACAGGTCTATCTGAGGAGTCCCCCAAATCTGGAATAAGCTTTTTAGAACTTTTTCATCCACTTCCCACTCGTGTGGCAGAGCCGACGAACGACTTAGCCTGTCTGCCCGGACATTGTCGACTCCCGGAACATGGATCGCCATGAGGTGAAGGTTGTGAAGCGTTGCCCATTCTCAAACCCTCATCGCTTCCCTGCACAGCGGGTAGGACCAAGTCCCTCCCTGCTTGTTGATGTACCACACCATGCACATGTTGTCTGTTTGGACAGCTAGGTGACCGGGAAGGATGGATTGGTGAAGGGCCTGGAGAGCTACAGCACTGCTCGAAGCTCGAGCACGCTGATGCGAAGAACTAACTCCAATTTTGACCATAAGCCCTGGGTTCAGTGAGGACCCAGATGGGCTCCCCAACCTTCGCCTGAAGAGTCCGTGGTTAGAGTCTGATCGGGGGGAGGATGAAAAAAGGGGACCTCCCGGAATAGGTTCTCTCGAACCATCCACCATTGCAAGTCTCTTATCATTGGCGAGGAGATCAGTACCAGATGATCTAGGTCGTCTACTAGTTGATCCCACTGAGAGCGGAGAGTCCACTGAGAGATTCTCATGTGGAGGCGCGTGTGGAACCGTCGGGATGGCCGCCGCCATAAGCCCCAGGAGACGGAGCACCGACCTCGCCGGAACCCTCCTGTATTCGATAGAAGGAAATCTGGGACTGGAGGAGGCCCCTGTCCAGAGGCAGGAAGGCCCAAGTGATTGTCGATCGAGGATTGCCCCGATGAACTGGAGTCTCTGAGAAGGATCCAGGTGAGACTTGGAATGGTTGATGGTGATACCCAGGCCAGTGAAAACCTGCTGGGTGAGGGAGAGAAATGCAGGAGTTCCTCCTGGATGGGGCCACCAGAGCCAGTCGTCCAGGTAGGGAAAACCTGAACTCCCAAAGCACGAGGTGGGCTGCTACCACCGCCAGGCATTTGGTAAAGACTCAGGAGCGAGGAAAGACCAAAGGAGTACCGAATTGGTAGTGGTCCCCTGAACACAAATCTGAGGTACTTCGTGCAGGAGGCGAATGGGGATGTGCAAGTACGCATCCTGCATATCCAGTGCACAAAGCCATTGGCCCGGCCGAAGCAGGGGCAAGAGGGTCTGAAGGAAGAGCATCCTGAACCTCTTGTATTCCACATATAGGTTCAGGGAGCTGAGATAGAGAATGGGTCTGAGATCTCCCGTCTTCTTTGGCACAAGGAAGAAATGGGAATAGTAACCCATCCTGTGGAGGTGAGGGGGGATGGGCTCTGTGGCCTGCTTCGCAAGGAGAGCAGAGATTTCTTTCTGATCAAAGGAAGATGGTCCCTTGAGTAAGAGGAGTTCAGAGGGGGGTGACGTGGAGGTTTTGCAGAAACTCTATGGAGTGCCCCTCTGCTATGATCTGAAGCACCCATGAATCCGATGTTATCCTCTCCCAGCCTGGAAGGTGGAGGGAGAATCTCCCTCCTACCGGTTCCTCTGGGGTGTCCGGAGGCGGTGGGAGAGGGAAGGAGTCAGGTGGTGTGAGGCAGCGCTGCAGCTGGGGCACCCGCTGCTTTTGGGCGCAGGGCCTGGCAGCTGTGGGGCCCGACGCTTAGTGGCCCCGCCTTCCTGAGGTTTCACTTGAGGCCGGCTGCGTCTGCGAAAGGGACGGCGCTGTGGGGGATGGGGACGGTACATTGAATCAACAGATTTAAGGGCCTTCCCCGTCTCCTGCAAGTCAGTGATGATGTCCTTGACATCACCACCGAAAAGCACAGAACCTCTGAAAGGTGCTTCCTGAATTGCTGACTGCACCTCCATGACCAGACCTGACACACGGAGCCATGCATGACGCTGAAGACTTACGGCGAATGCAGAGCTCCGTCCTGTGGTGTCCACTGCATCGTAGGTCGTCCTCAGAATATGACGATCCACGTGGCCGGACCCAGCAGAAGGGACCAGGTCGGCTAACCCCAAGGCTTGACTTGGGAGTCAGACAAGGAGTCAATCTTGATTCCGCCTGTAAGGACAGCCTTCTGGTAATCCCCATATGTGCTACATAATTTAGGGCCCTAATCCCCAGTGTGGAAGAAGCATAGATCTTCCTTCCATACTGATCCAGAAGGCGAGATTCCTTACCCGGGGGAGACGAGCTCAAATGTTTCGGGTGTGCTGACCGGCCATGAGCGGCGCTAATTACAACCGAGTCTGCACGGGGGTAAGAGTCTAAAAAGTCTACACCCTCTGGAGCCTGGTATAGCCTGTTAGACTTCCTGGGAAGTGGGGCTAAAGCTGCTGTTGTTTCCAAATAGTGGAAACAAGGTGGGCATGAGGCTCGATCCAGGTGGCAAGATTAGGAGCCGTAGGGCAAGTCCAGATGTTCAGCTAGTTTAACCTGCTGAGGATCTGGCTCTAAGGAACACCACTGATGGACTTCCTGGATCTTCCTGAGCAACTCCGTGAAGGAAGGATCCTCTGAGGAGACTGAGGAGTCCTCGGCCGGGCTTGGACGGAGAGCGCTGCTGTTGCCTTTCTCGAACAGCCATGGAGGCATCCGAGGAGTCCGAGAGAAGAAGAAGAGGAATTCGAAGCAGAGTAAGACTCCCTGGCTCGTCTAGGGGGAGGAACGGGTTCCTTAGGGGGGATCCCTGGACGCGTGTCCTGCCCCTCTCTGGATCCCGAGGGCAGAGCCCGGGAATCCGGAGGCGGAGAGGGAGTGTGCCGTCTGGGGCGTATGGGAGCCAGGGGTGGCACCGTCGGTAAGACGGCTCTCAACTTCCTTGGTGAGCTGAGCCTTGGCCTCAGCCCACCAGGAGGCCAGAGTCTCCTGGAGATCCATCGCCGGCCTAGGGGTGGTGGAGGAGGAGGGGGATAGTTGTACGGATGAAATCCATAAGGAGAGTATCCGTAACCCAGCTGCGGGAATACTGGAGCTGGGTATTGCGGCGTCGGGTACTGCGGCGTCGGTGGAGTCGGTGCCGGGTACTGCGGCGCAGGATACTGTGGAGCTGGGAAAACCGGCATCGGATAAGACGGCGGATACCCAGGCACCGGAGGAGCTGCCGGAGCAGACGGCCCAGTCGAGAACTCCACGGGCGGATCGACCGTGATAGGCCCATGGGGTGGAGGGCCCGATGGAAGAGGAATATCCCACCAGCGTCAGAGGGGCCGGCGTCGAAGCCAGTGTCGGGGAAGCCGGAGCCGGCGTCTGGGGAGCCGATGTCAGATCCGGCTCTGTAGGAAGAGGATCAGACGGTGGCCCAGGATCCCGAGCCTCGCCCGGGGACGGAGGGGAAAAATCCCTGGGGTCAGGCAGGGGGGACTCGGCCCCGGACGGCAGTGAGGGCTGCGGGGAACCTGGGATGACAGGCGGAGCAGGGTCTGCCGTGAGCTCCGAGGCCAGCGCACGTCCGGAGAGCCGGCGTGCGACTTGGGGCGAGTCGGCGGAGCGCCAGAGGAGCCGCGTCAGACTTCGGGGGTCCCTCGTCAGAGACGGGCCGAGGATGTGAAGAGGCCCGGTCCGATGGGGACGCTGCCGCGCCGCCCGAAGGGTCGAGCATCTTAGTGGCCTTCTCCCGGCGGACGTCAGAGGAGCCGGCGTCCGGCTTATGGGAGGTGCCCGCACCAGTAGGCGGTACTGGGGGCTGAAGCCTCCTTTTGCCCGGAGGCACCCGGCGGGCTCGAACGCGAACCCGACGGGCAGGCTGTCACCTCCTCCAAAGCCTTGGAGGCTGCCGTTGGCATCCCCGGAGGGGACGTTACTTGGCTGCTCCAGCTGGAGTCGTGAGGAGGAGCTCTCCCGGTGCCTTTCTTTGTCTCGCTTCTTGTGTCCTTCAGAGGAGGTCGACGCTGCCAAAGCTTCTTCAACTCCTTCTCCATCCGGACATCTTCTTCTTGAGGAGATGGGCTTGAGACTGCTGGCGTCATCTGCGGGTGGCTGCGTTGAGAAATGAAGGCAGTGCGGACACTTGTCTGCGTGGTGGGGCCTAAACAGAAAAGGCAGAGGGAGTGACCGTCTTTGTGAGGCAGTTGGGCGCCGCACGAGTCGCACTTATTTTTTGAAGGGGACGACATATACCGACGTTCACCTAACGAAGAAAATACAAAATACTGATACTTTTTCGGAAAAACCAACAAAGCAACAGGACTGAGCGTTATGAGCTTCACCGAGAGGTGCTGCATGAGCTGACGGCGGGAAAGAACTGGTAGGCGGGCATATGGGACCACCCCTTTATACCGACGTCGTCTGACGCCGGTCACCTGACGTGGGGGCGGTGCCCACCAGGGACTGCTAGCTAGAAATTTTTCCGTGGGGTCCTGCCGCCGGCCGGCGTCAGTCCTATATGTAATTACCTACTGCAAGAGCCCTCTCGAAGTAAGATCCCTGGTTTCTCTGTGGCTTTGGCACCAGTTCTATTGCCTGCTTGCGCAGAACAGACTGAACCTCCTCCCGCAGAACAGGCAGGTGAGCCAGAGGGTAATTTGAGGGTGGTTGGGGGTGTCTGGAGGCTGCTGGATGAGCTCCAGGGTATGACTACACTCTATGATCCATGCATCTGAAGTTAGGGTTCTCCACTGATTCAGACGGAGGAGAACCAACCTACCACTACCACCTCCTGGGCTTGCACCTGAGGAGGGGGTCCCATAGGAGTCGCTGAGGTGGGTCTAGCTGTGGAAGCTGGTCCCTCAGTTTTGGGATGCTTGGCTGCTGCTCCAGAATTGGAGGGGGCAGGCAAGGAAGACTGGGCCCTATGTTTACCCTGGGTATGGGGGCCCGAGCCGCGTATATTGGTCTGTCTACGAAAACTAGAACATCCCCTACCCACACGGCTGCGTGTGGCAGAGGGAATGGATGGACCTAAGGGTCGTGTCTGAGGTCTGCAGATCATTTATAAGGTCCTGGACATCCACACCAAAAAGCTTGATGCCACTGAAAGGGACATTGAGCACCTTGTTTTGCACATTAGCTGCAAACCCATAGACTTGGAGCCATGAATGCCTACGAAGGCATATGCCAGTGGCAGCTGCCCTGGCCACAGTATCTGACAAGTCATAAATGGCGCATAGGAGATGCCTGCCAACGTCCTCTGCAGTTTGGATGCATTGCAGTAACGCCTGCTTCTGGACACCATCAGAAAGGGTTTGGATGGCAGCCTTGCCCTTTCTCCAAGTGGTGTTCTGGTATTTCACCATGTGTGACAGGTGGCTGGCAATCCTCAAACCTAGGGTAGAGGAGGCATGCACCCTTTTTCCCCAAAGATCAATCCTACAGGACTCCTTGTCTGGGGTGAGGGAACTAAGGTGTTTGGGCACCTTAGATTTCTCATGTGCTGCCTTAATGACTACTGAGTCAGTTTCGGCCTTGGCAGCAAAGTGAGGAAGGCCCTGAAGGGCATTGTACAGCTTGTCAGCCCTATGGGACATAGCTGGCACCATGTCTGGTCTGTGCCAGGCTGCCGTGGTAGCATTTATGAGTGCCAGAAGCATGGGAAGAATAATCTTAGGGGGAGATTTGGGATCTCCGGGTAGTCCGCCAAATACTTTCTGGTGGCATCCTCCTGCTCTGTATGAAACCCCATAGAGGAAGACAGCTGCTTCATGATGTTGAAGAAGGTAGCATCCTCAGGTGGGGACCTGGGAATACTTAACAGAGTCTTCACTGACTGTAGAGGCAGTGGACTTCTCTGAAGTGAGGTACTGGTCCTCCTTCTCTTCTTCTTCTTCCTCCTCCATCTCCTCTGGAAGGATGAGGTCATGGTGGTGCTCAACGTCGACATCCTCCTCAGGATCTGCCAACATATGTGCCGTTGATACCCCTGGGTAGTGTCCCTGGGCCAAAAAACAGGTGTCAACGACGATGGCATGGTAAAGGCCGCAAACTGCTGGACCAGCACATTAGAAAAATGGACAAGAACCTTGCTCAAGTCTGATGCCAACAATGGACGAGCGGCTGAAGGCACAGTGGCCAATGACCCAGCTGGCTGACCCAATGAGCCCGCAGCCTTTGGAAAAGGAGCATGCCTCTAAGGGGGCCGATGACCTGGAGGTCACCAGCTGAACACCCTGGGTGTAGGGCAGAGAAGCTGTCGGTATGGGCCTGCAGTGAACCGAGACCTGGACAGATGGTCTCTTCATCATGGTGACTGCCAATGATGAGAAGCCCCCCGAAGGTGAAGCCAACTGGGAACGGGATGGCTGCCGGGTGGAGTGGTCAAGATCCCAGTCTTTTTTATGACCCCCCCCCCGAGGACTTGTCTTTGACCTGAGAAGCCTTAGTGCTCTTGGAACTGGAGGGCGACTGGGCGGCCAGTGCCTGCTGAAGGAGAGGATGGTGGAATACCTTGAATCAAATGGGTTACAAGACCCGAGATAGCATGGATTCATGGGTGGGAGGTCATGTCAAACAAATCTGATAGCTTTCTTTGGGTGACCAAGGAGTTAGATCAAGGTGGAGCAGTGGATGTAGCCTACCTAAATTTCAGTGTAGCATTCAACACTGTTCTACATAGGAATATGAGACTATTAAACAAGCTGGGTAGCTTCGGAGTGGGTAAAAAGGTGGTGCACTGGGTAGGAAAATGATTAGGGGATAGGCAACAGAGGGTGCTGGTAAAAAGAGTTCACTCAGACAGGAGGGTGATCAGCAGGGTGCCTCAGGGATCAATGCTAGGACCAGTCCTCTTTAATGTCTTTATTGGTGATGCTGGAGAGGAGCTAAAGGGAAATTTCTGCTTCTTTGCAGTGACACCAAAATCTTCAATAGGGTGGATAGTCCGGAATGGAAAGGATGAGCAGAGACCCATAAAACTCAAGGAGTAGTCAAGGTTATGGCATCTGGGTTTCAATGGGAAAAAGTGCAACAGAATGCATCTGGGGCACAGAAACCCAGAGGCAAAGTACCGGGGAGAGGTTGTTACTGACAACCCCCAAGCAAGAGAGAGAGATCTGGAGGTAATAATCTCTGATGACTTAAAGGTGGCCAACCAGTGCGGCAAGGCAGTGGGGTGGGCTAGTGGGATGCTGGGGTGCATCGAAAGAGGTAACACCAGCAGAATGAGGGAAGTGGTGCTGCCTCTGTACAGTTTGCTGGTAAGACGTCACTGAGAATACTGTGTCCAGTTTTGGAGGCATCATCTCTGGAAAAACACAGAATGGAGGCAGTCCAGAGGAGGGCAACTAAAATGGTGCAGGATCTGCATCAAAAGCCAAACAAGGAGAGACTAAAGGATCCAGAACAACGGTACATGCTGTGAAGTTGGGGGATTCAGGAAAGATGTGAGGAAGTACTTCTTCAGAAAGATGGTAGATAACTGGAACCGCCTATCAGCCAAGATGGTGGGGGCAAAAATTGTGCAGGGTTCAAAATACATGGGATAGATATAAGGGAGCCTTAGTGGAACGGAATGAGGGAGGGAGAAAGAGCTGGAGATCAAGTAGGGTATATGGTAATACAGTAAGGTTGGTAAAAGAAAAGGCAGACTGGATGGGTAAAGCAATCCTCATCTGCTGACAAATTCTTCTAAAACAGACAAGGTGAAAAGATTTTACAGTCTTTTAAAGACACTGTTACACACAGTCAATAAGCATTTCCTTGGTTAAAGTTGTATATATAATTTTATTATATTGCCATTATTTGAAAATAAAATTACATTCCCATTTAAAAAATATTTATTTGTATATAAAAAAATGCTATGGAGCTACAGAAACATTGCAACTATGCCTGGTAAAAGTTAACCATACTTGCAAGTTACAATACAACCTCACTGTAGGTGGCTCTAGTTCATCACTTTTCATAAATTTGACTTGGGTTATTAACGCCGTCCGTTTGCACTGATTTAATTAAGGAACTGTAATGCCAATGTGAGATGTTAACATTGCTATTTCCTTTGGTGCTTGGCTTCACTGCATGCAAAGTCACTAGACAGTTTGATACCTTTTATTTTGCCAGTATGTATATTGTACACATTTTACTGTACACAAACTTCTAGTGCCACACAGGTCCATTTGCCATGAAAAAGGTTTATACCTGATGAAGATACAGCATCTGTGTGGCCCTAAAAGCATGTGAACTATAACACCTGTACTATCTATCTATATGTAACTTTCTTTTCTACTTGCCTGCAAAGCAAATAATTCAATCAAAACAAAAAGCAAGGAAACAAGTGTCCTGTTCATTTTTTTTAAATGCTCCTATCTCCAGTGCTGCTACTATAAGGTGGCTACCGCCCATGCCTCTACTGGCCTTCTCAGCAATTACCTCCTTTCCTACCCCTGAGGTGGGGCTCACCTGGATTGGGGGAGGGCTCAGACAAGGCACTGGCTCTATGTGAAGGACCTCCAGGGTAGGAAGTGGCTGGTCAATTCAGCCACGACCCGAGTGTTCCTCTAGCCATGCTCTGGGGTCTGTGCAGCATTTTTTTTTGTCCCTGCCCCTCTGGAGGATGCCAGTACACAAGAGGGACCAGTGAACCTGCAATGCTTACACAGCACAGATTCCCTGGCCAGTATCCTCCCTTACATTGCTGTGCTGCCACCTGTGGTCACCCATGTCAAGGTATTGCTGCTAAGACAGTGTCCTGCCCACCCTGATGCCCTCAGCTTGTTCCTGAACCCGGTTTGCTGGTGCTGTGAATGGTAGCTCTACCTCTGTGCCAAAAAATTGGCCCAGCCCTGTTAATTTCTAACATCAGCAGAAAATTACATTATTTAACAAAGTGAGCCTGGCCTGCCCAGTCCAGAGGCGCCAGTATGTTGAGCTGCCACCTCAGAGACCAAGGGGCACATGGAGCTTGGGAACCTCAACCTAGGGGCAGGATTCAGCACTGATGTTTCTGTGGAGTGGGTTATGGGCACAATACCGGCACTCGCTCATCCCCTTAATGGGTGCTCTAGGAGTCGCAATTGTGTTAGCTGTGAAGGCAGGTGCTCACACACCTTCCTGGCTGGGTGAAGGGTATAGACACAGCAGCGTCAATCATCAGGGTGGGGGACAGGGAGAACCACGAGAAGGGATAAGGTGCCTCCTGGTTCAATGCACTACTGATGATAGCCAGTGTGCTAAAAGTTTGTACAACTACAAACAAGGTTTGATTCCCAAGACTGACTTGAATGCTTGGAATAGACTAGACAGTCTGATTTTAGTGAGTTTCTGGATTTCACGTGTGCCATGCAAAGTGTTCTCTTCCCTGATGAAGAAGACTAAAAAGGATAAAACGGGTTTTGGTCACTCAGGGTCTGTGCATTACCCCTTGACCACCCTGCCTACTAATTTGAGGATGGGAGTGGGGACTAGGCACACTTGTTCAGTTGCCCATGGACTTTACTTGTTCATGGACCAGAGAAAGAATTGCTTTGTGCTCAGATTGTGCAGGAAGGTGAAGAGCAGGACAGCAGGAGAAAAAGGAAGTAAAAAGAGAAATATTGGTGAAATAATAACATGGCATTAGTTATCCCAATCTAAATTACTTTAATGTTAAAATGCAACCTAATAGAACCTTGCTTGCAGTAATATATGCATACACAATATGCCCATAATTACATAGATAATTGCCAGGTAAATGTATTAACTGCTATAGATATATGACTTGTATACTCCTAGTGAATTATTTTTAAGAAAAAAAAAAGATTCAGCTAGCACAAGCAGTTTTTATTATTTTACTAACATATTTTGTATATTTGGCCCACTCAGCTCATGTACACAATAAAAAGCTGTGATTACTATTATGCCACAAGTTTAGGTTTTTGTTACTATATTATTAGGATAGTCAAATCAAAAAAGAGAAGAAATGTTCCTTAAAAACATAACATGTTTTACAAAATTAAAAGCTTTGAGAAATAAAGTTGTTTAATAATTATGTACACAACAATGTTACCCTTAATGTACTGAAGTGGCTCTGCAAAGCCTATGAGACCATACATGAACAGTTACATTTTATGAAAAATATATATATATATATATATATATTTTCTCCAATGTTCTATTTTATGATGACATGTTTCAGTTACATATTGTTCCCTGAAATTAACTCAGTATCTTATATTCTTTTCAAGTGTTTTGCATTGTAATGGGATCTCATATCTTTTCTCAAATTAAACTTTGCTCCACAAACTCCGCAGATATACAGATGAATATCCATATGCTGTTCCAGCTCCTCGTTGTTTGTGAATATCTCAAAGCAGACTTGGCATATGGTCTGACCAGCTGACAAATGAGATATCATATGGCGTACATGATCATGCTTTCTGAAGTTTCCTTGATCACAGATGGGACAAATGTACCTGACCAGCCTTTGTGCATATCGTTGTGGAGTCGCAACTGACGTTCACGTAAAACTGCTTCCACAAATTTGGCAGACAAACTGTTTCTCCTTTGTATGAACAGTATAGTGCTCTCTTAGATGGCAGCGTTGGTAAAACCCTTTGCCACAAATGTTACAGAAATGTTTTCGTCTATGGTCTTTTCTGGTTCTTCTATACCAGCATTCTTAAATACATCTTGGTCCATGCACTGGGACATGTGTTCTACAACCAGAGTCTCTAGTTTAAAACGCTGTCCACAATGTGGACAAATGAGACAGGATACATGCTTGTATATCTGTCTCTTATCAATCCCTTACTTTTAAAATTACTACTCCCAGTATCTACTGCCATGGCTTTTGCTGTTAACTGTTCATCAGTATTGGTTCTGCACTCAGTTTTCAATTCCTTAGTCTCGTAACCATTCATTGTTAAGTCCTCATGGTTCTCCACATCTCTGCGCATGTTCCTGCAGCTGTCTACCTTTAACCAGAATTTGGACACATTGCCACAAGCACATATGCTTCAATGTGACTGGATATATAATGGGAAGACAGGTCTTCATCTTGTAAAGCTATACCACAGCTCACATGACTGATTAACTAGACTTTTACCAGCCTCATCTACTTTCCCTTCATCTATACAGTCTCTTTCTTTACTGTCTGACTTGGTGGGAAAGTGGATTTTCATACTTTCTTTCATATTCTTTCATAAGCCTCTTCCTCAACATAAAATTCAAATGGTTGTTCTTGTTCATCATCATCATCGTCATCATCAAAATCCTCATTCTCAGCTGAATCATCACTGTCATTATCAGGGACCTTAACGCGTTAATATCACTGAAATCTGTAGCTGGTATATCCTCTGGCTCAATTTTAATGATGACTGCATTCTGCTCTGCAGGTCTGGCACCATCTTTATCTGCTCCTTCAGTTATCAGTGTTATTTAAACTGTTTCCTATCAATGAGGTTTGTTGTTCTTCAATGGGCTGATTTATGCCCCTTGTGTATCTGTCTGTCTGGGGCTGAGAAGTTATGGATGTTAAAGAGTCAGATCTGTTAAAGTCAGTTTTCTCATTGCACTCTGCCTTCAGTTTTTTATAAGAGTGTATGTTAGCGCATGTTAACATATGTTCATCCAACAACTTTTCACAGCTAAACACAAATCCGCAGCCATCACAGGTATAACTTTTTCCAAAACGACGTGGCACTCTTTCCTTGGGATTGGTGGACTTAGTCCCACTGGGTTTTTTACATAGATCAAATGGCTGTTCATGAAATTTGCCAATATGTAACACTTCTTCCTCTGGTTCTCGGCTAGGTATAGCCTTTATCACTACACTTGGCTCCGGACACCATCTGTTTGTACCCTCTACACTTTTTGCTCTTTTGTCCTCATACATTCGTACACCAAATATCATTTTATTATTAGGGTTACTGAAAACTGAGGAAAAATACTTTAAGTTGGCACTCTCTATGTCTTGTATGTCATCTAAAGATTCAGGAATATAATACAGCTGTAAGTAAGTCATTGCAGCTTTGAATTCCTCAAAGTTTGAAGGAGCTGTCATTATTTTGCCCAAATACATAAACTGCAAAATGAGGTCAAAATACTCTGCACTTATTTTCATATTGCTGAGGTTCAGCTGTTTGTTATGTGCTGGTGGTTTATAAACACCATCCTGAAATAAGAGCTACAGGCAGCCAAGACTGCCTTGCAGGGCACGAAGTAAATGTACACATCTGCAATGCAGCAGTCACAAAGAAATCCCCATTCTCTTTGGCTATGTAGCTGAAGGAGAACATAGTCACTGTGGCTTGGTCTTGGCATCTTATACTGTGATTATAGCTCTATAAAGAAAAAAGAAACATATTTAAGGACACTATAGATCAGTATGACAGTAAATGCTTTTAGAAGAATTTAGAACAGCACATTTTATTTACAAGGATTTTATTTTTTACTTTGGATTTTGGTCAGATATACACCACAGTTCAACAGCACTCTAGTCCATGACCCATTTGCTTGCAAAAAGAACTGAAAATTGAATTCTGCAACTAAATATTCAGATATCAGAGGACTGGCTTGTCTTTTCTTTCTGAGACCCAGCACCTCAGGTTATGACAATGCTAATCTACCTTTACATGTTGGCACAACTAAAACAATATAATCATGTACACACTGAAATGCTGCCAAATATCTTGTAGTCAGCTGCAGTCCCGTGCCAGCACCAATGGGTAAAATAATGTTACTGCAACCCCCGAGAAAACAAAGATGAAAGTGTAAGAGAAAAAATAAGAAAAAGATGAAGAAATAAGGGATAAATGATGGAAAGATAAACAGATCCATGAGGACAAAAAAGAGAAACTGAGGAAGACAAGAAGAAAAAGAAATGAGGGAAAAACAAAACAGAAAGACGCTCCTAGAAAAGGAAAGAGAGAGAAATGCCTGACCGGGGAGAAGGAGGAAGGGAAATGACTGACAGGAGGGAAGGAGGAAATAAGACTCTCATGGTTCCACTGGTAATCATATTTGTTAGCAACCAATAATACATGAAGTGGCAATCATATGTTCTTTGGTTCTACAAATATGACAAGACAACCATATTTTATATATAGATGGCCAAATGTGGTCTCTATGCATTCTTATAGTGTGTAAACAACAAAACAAAGGTGAGTACTTGTGACATCAGTGGGCTCAGAAACAGCAGCAGGTGACATGAATTTCTGAAATGCAACTTCCTTTAAAGAGGACAGGAATTAATTTCTAATTAGCAGCTGTTTATAATGTTCCTATTTTCAAAAATTATATCCATACTCCTAAATGTTCCGCATGTAACTGTACCTAACAAAAAGTGATTTGAAAACTGTATTTTGCATGGTTTTGTTTTTATGGGCAGCATTGTTACAGTGCTCTTCATGGAACCAGTAATCAGGAGTTTTAACTATGTCACGTTGGTGTAAGCATGGTTCTGATAGGTTAACCCATTACTGTCATATGACGCCGGAACCATCCATTGCTTAACCTGACCCAAAATGGCGGCATCAAATAGAATGAGTTAACAGCTCATGCTTAGGATTCTTTACACAAATCATGACACAGTGAAAACTGCAAATGAGTGTTTCCACGAGAGAACTGTGCAGAATGTTGTCCATCAAAGAAAACATTGAAAACACAGTGTTTCACATCAGTGTTTTCAGATACTGTTAAATATGGATCATTTGAGGTACAAATTTAATTTCTGTCAATACTGAAAATTACACACTGCTGCCCAGTTAGCACACTTTTCCTGGCCCCTTAAGCACTGGAAACAATACATCATACAAATATGCATCAAGTGTATGACATGGGCTAGAATGTGGCTGATTTCATCAGGGTAAATCAATGTAAATCCAAATATCTATTTCACAGAAAGTCCTACTGCTGGATTTTTGAAAGCTGGAGATTGCGGCAAGGCCTGGGTGCACTAAAGATACGGTGTATCCTGGCTTGCGGCAATCTAAATGGGTTTTCTATCCCTTGTGGCAACTGATGCAAGCCAGACCATCATTTTTGGTCTAGTCTGCATCAACACCGGGACCGTTTTCACAGAGCTTGCACCTGAGATTTGGCACAAGCTGCCGTAAAGTGGGCAAACTGTCATAACTGCGCCCAAGACTGTAAATTTGGGTGCATTTGTGGCAAACGGGTATGGCACACATAAAGAGTCTGACGCAAGGCTTAATGCAAGCCCGCACCACCCTTTGAAAATCTGACCCCTAGTGTTACTGTGTCAAGAAAGTGCCTCTCTGCATTGAGAATGTTACAGGACATTAATAGAAACCTCAGTTTTAAGAAGCAGCATTTTCAGTAACTGTGATACCCTGGATGTGAAATGTCTCAGATTCTTCCAACGCAATAAGATCGATGTTTCTACAAAGTTTTGTGTCTGCAAGCTATGTATGTATTTCTCTCTCCAGTTATGTGTACACACTAAAATGCCAAATGGAAAGCAGTGTCTCATGTGCAGCAGTATCTAAAGCCTGGTAACACTTTACTTTAGGTTCCTGTAATCGTAGTCCAAGTACAGTGTATCTGCAGGATAATTATGATGTACTGTACTTCCGCAGCAAACCATGCAATAACTACTGCATAATTACCTCTGTACCATGTAATTAATGATTACCCACTCTGCAGTTACATAATGACAGAAACTTATAACTAGAAAAAGCCGTGATTCTTCTTGACAAATACCACTAGTAAAATGACACTGATAGTGGATGCGCTTTAAAACCCTCCGAGAGAGACAGTGACTGGTGGCATATATTGGGAGTAGCAGGTTGCAAAAGTATCACCACTGAGCTTGTTCCTGGTCTGCATTTTGGTTGCTGAAAGATTTTAACTGACATTGGTTAAATGAGTTGCTTGTTATTACAGAAGATTTTGCTGGTGAGAGTTACCATTTGTGGATTACTTGCTACAGATCCTAGGGGAGAGTGCTGCTTGGCTATGACATAGGAGGAAGACGTGAGAAGCAACCTTGACTGGAATACCATTGACTAGTATCTTCTGATTCAACCACCTATATCATATCAAGTGTTGTTCACCTCCATCTAACAGTTTGACACCTGATTTGATTTGCATCTATGCATGAAAACTGCATTATAACACAGTTATATTGACATTTACTTCATGCTGTCATTTAAAAAAAGTTCTTTGCCCAGTCAGTTTCTGAGTCCTTTTCAAATAAATTATTTTTTGAGTGAGCTAATTTTGGAATTATTAGGGCTAGGAACTTAATTTTTATGTTTGCTTGCACGCATGCGCAAGAAACAATATGTGACAGCTTAGGAGAGAAATGGGTTGTGGAGGCGCGGCACTGTTACAGCCAAGGGAGGCACTGCATTTGGGGGCTTGGCAGTGGTGGACCAATGGAGGCACAGTGTGCCAATGACACTGGTCTCCAAAAGTGCACCAAGTACAAACGTTTTCACCGCAGCAATCAGGGGCCGCCTCATCATTGCAGTGTCAGGCATTGTGCTGCACTGAGGGAGCGACCTGTCATTGCAGGTCAGAACATTAGCTAGTCTAATACTGTTTGTGAACATGGCGGAGGCTTGCCGCCACGCTATAAACAGTATTATGCAGCCCCCGTACAAGGGGTGCCAATCTTCTCGGCAGCATGTGCTCCTCAAACAATCTTTTGTTTGCCGACGGGGCACCAACCGCAGGCTTCAGTCCCTCCGAAGTGTTTGACAGGCCACAGGAGCCCACTCCCCATCGACATAATCCCCCCATTAAAACCTAAGGTTTGTGCCGAGGGGTGCCCAACTTCATGGCTATTGCGTGTTTTATATGCCGACGGAGTGCCCAACCCCGCGGCCACAGTCGCCCCCCAACAAAACGGTAGGTCAGCACGCTGGAGCCCACCCCAGCGTGCCAAATGTCCATTTAAATGTTTTTTTCCCTGTAAAGAAGGAACGGTCCTCGGCGGTCTCCCCGCCCCCACTCCCACAACTCCTCGATCCACCCACCGCGCACCTTGCCTCCCTCACACCCCCTTGTCCCATACTTACCTCCGGAGTCCGGCACGACGATCTTCAGTGGACCGGGAACACGTCTGCACTCTTCAAAGCCGACCACGAACTGAGAAAATGCCAGTAAGCTGTATAATGGAATGAATAGGGTTTTTTCAACTTTGATGCATATCTCGGGCATTTTTGGGAATTTTGGCACCAAATTTTCAACATGGGATTTTTGGGACCCCTCCTCATGAATTCTTTCACTGTCATGGCGTTAATCGGTCACTGCGCGGAATCACCTTTCGGGACTGATTAACGAAACGACAGTGCCAGTGTTCATGAGGTGGGCTCTCAAAAAGTCTATGTTGCAACTTTAAGTGGCAAATCCAAAATTACTAGTTTACGAAAGAGCGCGAAAGCATACGCAAAGACGCTTAGTAACTTCGCAGAATTTGCAATATTTACTCCAGATTTTCAACACTGTATTTTTATGCATTTCTATGAACAATGCAGCTGTCATTTTTCACAACCTGGCCAAATGTGTTTTCGTGGTTCCGGTGCAGAATAGCACGGTCACTGTGGGAAATCCATGTTCGGGACACATTACGAAAATCACAGTGACACTGTTCATTAGCAGAGATCCTAAAATGCCTATGTTGAAAATTTGGTGAGAAAAGTCCATAAAATGACTGTGTTACGAGCGTGCGTTGTGCAGTTTCCACGCATGCTTGTAACTTCGCACATTTGCAGTATTTTCACTCCAGATTGTCAACACTGCCATTTGTCCGCACCTCCTTATGAACAGTACAGCTGTCATTTTTCAAATCCCGGCCGAAATGTGTTTTTACACTTCCAGCACAGAACAGCACGCTCGCTGTGGGAAATCAGTGTTCAGGATACATTAGGAAAATCACACTGATGCTGCTCATGAGCACAGGTTGTAAAATGCCTATGTTGAAAATCTGATGACAAAACTCCATGGGCTGGATATTCAAAGGGTTGCGCCATGTGCAAGTCAATGCGCATTCTGCGATATTCAGCAGGAGGCAGTTGCGCCCCAAGTCATGCTGAGCAACAGCGAATGCTAATGAAAGCAAGCTCAACCGGAGGGGGGGAACTATGCATAAACTGCACAGCCGATATTCGATCAGCTAGGCAGAGTTGTGCAGACGCAACCTCTACCTGCGCCTGCACAACTCTGAGCTAAAATAAAGGATCAAGTCGAGGACCCACAGGTGAGCTGCCGCATTGCAGGGCGCAACACAGCAGCTGCCACCTGTGGGTGGCCTCCACTTGTTCCCTGTGCCCCCTGCAGCCCGATCATGGGCATAATAGTAAACCCCCGTAGCCCAATCGCAGGCAGAACACCCCTCACACTAGCCCGATCAGGCATAACGTAATGAACCTCCTCGACTGGCCCGATTATGGCATAACAGAAATGCACCTCCGACTGGCTCGATCGCAGGCAGAACGGAGTTCAAACTCCCGATTAGCCCGATCAGAGGCAGAACGGAGTTCAAACCCCGACTAGCCCAATCATGGGCAGAACGGAGTTCAACCCCCAAAGACCAATATCCTGGTGGTCCAGTGGACCGCGGCCCGATCGCGGGCATAACAGTCAAATCCCCCAGGTCCAATTTCCTGGTGATCTAGTGGCTCCCCACCCCACCCACTCCATTTGTCGGAGCCCCACTCACCCCGCCTCTGGCCAATTTCGCGGCAGGGTAGCATTCTCACTTGCCTGCCATTTCGCCGCTCGCGGATTGAGATAGCTCGATAGCCAGAATCCGCATTGTCATCTGAGCAAGAGCCAATGCGCGTAGCCGACATATCAGAGCAGTCCAGATATGAATGGTACACATATCTGGACCGTTCGACGGTGGGAGTGGCTGTACGCCCATTGGCCTTTGCCTGGAACTATCGGGCGGCAGCCCATCGAGCTGTCAGTCGGCGGGCAGCAGGCGGGTGGTGCTGCCACCCACCGCTGACGGGGGAGAGCAGGTGCAGGGGCTCTGTGGGTGGGTGGGTGGGTGGGGCACTAGATCACCAGGGAAACTGGACCTGGGGTTTGACTCTTATGCCCGCGATCGGGCTTCGTCCTCTGATCACCAGGGATATTGGTCTTGGGGGTTGAACTGCTCTGCCCGTGATCAGGCTAGTGTGGGGTTTAAACTGCTCTGCCCGCGATCGGGCCAGTCGGGGTGTATTTCGTTGTGCCCGCGATCGGGCCAGTCTGGGGAGAGATCTACCATGCCCGCGATCGCTGCAGGGGCGCCGGTCTCATGGCTGCTGCTCTGGCAGGCGCCTGCGCAAGTCGTGGTGGATCGCCACCTGCATGCTAATGGCATGCAAATGGGGTTGTAATTAGATGCAAATGGCCCCGTGTGCCTTTGCATAAATTATGGCCCCATTTGCATGTCACCTTTTGAATATCGAAATTTGCGCATGGCGCAATGGAACTTGCGCCACCGCATCTGAATGCTCCACTCTGACCACTTGCGGTGGCGCAAGTTCCACTACGCCATGCACAGTGGCTGTGGCCGGGGGGGGGGGTGATATTCAAAGGAATTGCTCAATAGCGCAACTCCGTTGAATATCGCCCCGGCCACACCCCTGCACAACTTTTTTGAGCAGCTCAAGGGCTTGCGCCACAGAATGGTGCAGTTTGAACATCCAGCCCCATAAAGTGACTGCGTTACACGCATGCGCAAGTAGATTCCAGTCGATGTCGAAGTGCGAGCATTTGTAATATTCCCACTACAGATTTTCAACATTGCCATCTCTTCATACCTCCCTATGGATGGTACAGCTGTCATTCTTCATATCCTGCCCAATCTGTGTTTTCGCATGTGGTGAGAATGGCACTGTCGCTGTTGGAAGTCAGTTTCGGACACATTGACAAAATCACACCGCCACTCTTCATAAGAAGAGGTCCCAAATGCTTTCCTGAGGTGGGGTCACAAAAGGCCATGTTGAAAATTTGTACTGTAAATACCAACAAACGCCCGAGGCATTAGGGTTTCTAACTATAACATCCTACCCTGTACAGACAGGCATCGGGTGCCTTTGGATTGCCGACTGTACTGCTCATGCCATCCCACCCCACCCCCGCCACTGACAGGCATCGAGGTGTACCTTGGATTCTTCGCCCAAGACTTCACCCCACTCTCCTATGCTGCACCCATTTCACTGTATGTCCTTATGGAATGGGTTGACTGTAAAGCCAAACACCCTAAGGCACACCCTCAACATGTGTCGATGTCTGCAGAATAGGGTGAGATGACATGGCTTGACTGTCATGGGCGATGACCCAAACACTTACCCCAAATCCTGTCCGTCTCTACAGGATGGAGGTGGGGTTCAAGTGAAGTTCAATACTTCACTGCCATTCTTATTCTGCATCTATCTAACTCCTGCATTTCCAGTGCTAATACCAGCAAGCAAACATTCGGCATTGACAAATGCTTGTTTTTTAAAGGTGCTAGGAAACATTTTTGTACACCTGTGGATGCCCTCCTGTTCTCCTTCTAGTGTCCATCCAATATTCTGATATGTTTTCGGTCATTTTGTTAAATTTATAATCTAATTTTGTTGCCTTAGTGACTACACTGAATCCTTTTCTTCTCAGCAGTTGCAGCTCTATTTCATACTGCCTGAACAATCTGTGACATGAATAACACCATTCCAGGCAATTCAGATGAATAGCATGGAATGGTGTTATTTAGGTCATGGAATGTCCTAAAAAAAAGAGCAGTAGCTACTGAGGAGAGTGGATTTCTATGTAGAACCCCAAAGTTATATTATTTAGTTATCAAAAATTGGCCAAAGCAATCAGAATACATAAGTGGGAGGGCAGTTAAATATGTAAAAAAATAATTTCCTATCCCCTTTAAAATGAAAAGCTTGGTATCAGATCGACATGACTGTGAGAATGTCAATGCAGCATTTATGTATCAACAAACTAACATTTAAACTAATGTAATGTCTTTATATTGATAATGCAGCTTTTTTTTCAAATTGAGTAAACTTTATTGAAGATAGTATAATAAAATACACATGGCATAGCAAAACCTGAGATACAAATAAAAGGAAAACAAGCAACCAGCTCCAGGATGTGTAATGTTTTATACACTTCCCCATGACCCCACCCATCCTCAGGGGATACAAGATTGTCATATATAAAGGACACATAGCAAAAGAAAAATTACTCACCGTAGTAATGTTGTTTCTTCTAATGGAGTCTTGCTGAATTCTTACTATAAGCAGTTAGCCCCAGCACTTGAACTGCTCCGAGAGTAAAGGGTTAACTCCATGCCAAGGCATAGAACATTGAGCTTGAGCTTGGTTTTCAAACTCTGTCTGTGGTACTCTGAAGTCTAACCGTCAGATTCTTACGAGAACTAAACTAACTCAATAATTAGAAATTGTTTCTAAAATTTTTATGCCAAAAGGCACCAAACAGATTTTTTAGGGTCAAAAGACTCAAGTTGAGAACCCCAAAAAGACTCTAAGCAGGTAGTGAAAACAAGCAAAACATGTATAACAGAAAAACCCCTAATAAGATAGGGCATGCCAAGTACACCTCTGGGGTGCAGCACTGTGCCTG
This sequence comes from Neoceratodus forsteri, assembly GCA_016271365.2. Lineage (NCBI taxonomy): Eukaryota > Metazoa > Chordata > Ceratodontiformes > Ceratodontidae > Neoceratodus > Neoceratodus forsteri. The sequence continues at coordinate 688,750,234 of CM028134.1, forward strand.
CCAGACCACATCCCAAAACTACTAGGTTCCAGGAGGGGAGGCAGGTCAGAATACAGCAAGACTCCATTAGAAAAATCAACATTACTATGGTGAGTAATTTTTTCTTCAAACAACATGAAGTCTTCCTGTATTCTGACTATATGCAGACTACCAAGCAGTACCCCCTTGGAGGAGGGAGTCACAGAACCTATTTTGGGAACAAGCTCTGCAGCACAGCTGTGCCAAACCTAGCGTCATTTTCTTGACTGAATATCCAGAGAGTAATGCTTGGTAAACGTGTGAACAGTTTTCCAGGTGACTGCTTTGCAGATTTCCACTAATGGTATGTCTCTGGCTGCTGCAACCAAAGCAGCTGTACCTGTGGTGGAGTGAGCCCTCAGACCTGAGAGAGGGTCTTTCCCCAACTTTGAATAGCACAACTGGATGCAGGAGACAATCCACCTGGCAATAGTTCTCTTGGTGGCAGATTTGCCCTTTCCCACTTCCCCATAAGTGAGAAACAACTGAGAACAGCCATTTCTATGGGCCTTAGTGTGATCCACATAGTAACTAAGAGCCTTCTTTACATCAAGACTGTGCCAGTCTGGGAGAGAGGAGAAAAGGTTGGACGGAAGGTCAGAGAAAGGGAGATAGGGAACTAAACATGTGGCTCAAGGGTGGTGCCAGGAAAAGGACACAAATTTGTAGTGAACTGGCAACAGTTTTGGGAGTGAAAGTTCTTCAAATTTGATGGACTTCATCTGACTAAGGAGGGAGTCAGTGCATTGGGCCAGAAGTTTGATGTCTTTGCACAATATTTAAACTAGCAAATGGGGAGAGAGGTGCAGCACCCCATACGTCGAATCGGAACAACACCCTTCCCCCCTCAGCTAGTGGTCAAACAGGAGTTCAGCATGTTTGCAGTTCATTTGCATCACCAGGTAAGGAAAAAGGTCCAGCTCCCCATATGACACACAGGGGAAACGCCAGACCTCACCCAACAACTAACACACTGAAATCTGGCCAATGGAAAATCATGTACACAAATGCTCGCAGTCTGGGAAACAAGATCCCAGACCTGCAGGCAATAATGACAGAGGCTAAACTGACATAGTAGCAATTAGCAAGACGTGGTTTACCAGTAACCACACTTGGGAGATTTCAGTACCTCTATGTACTGTTCAGAAGAGACTGAGGTGCAAAAAGGGGGGTTGGAGGGCCCTGTATGTCAATAAAATATCAAAGCTACAGAAATTCAGAATACACATATGAGCCAGAAGAACTGTGGGTCACCCTGAAAACATGAAATGGGACAGCATAAGAAACTACAGTTACGTAAGAACTTACCGTAACAGTAGACCTTCGAGAGAGCTCTTGCAGTAGGTAATTACATATAGGACTGACACGACCAGCGGCAGGACCCCACGGAAAAATTTCTAGCTAGCAGTCCCTGGTGAGGACTGCCCCCATCGGCAGGTGACCGCGCCATACGACGTCGGTATAAAGGGCGTCAATGGACGCCTCGCCTTCCAGTTCTTTTCCCGCCACAGGCCCGGACGAGAGAAGCGGATATTCCCGATGGAAAAGGAGCTGAAAAGCCTAGGGGATGGAGGCGGAGAGTACTCTACTGTAAAGAGCTCTCTCAAGATCTACTGTTACGGTAAGTTCTTATGTAACTGTACTATCTTATTTCGAGAGGGTTCTTGCAGTAGGTAATTACATATAGGACAGAATCCCAAGCAGTCTGGAACAAAAGAAAAAGGCACCGGGAGGAGGTACTACTCCAAGAAGTAGCAAGGAAAACCTTGTAAGCCTCAAGAAAGAAGGCCTTGCAAGACAGCTAACCCGAAGCCTGCTCTACGGTGAGAGGCAATATCCAAACTGTAATGTTTAGTAAAGGTATGGACAGAAGTCCAAGTGGCGGCAGCACAGATGTCTGCAGTAGACACGTTTGAAACAAGCTCAGAGGCTGCTACTCCCAAGTGGAGTGACTTCTAACTTGACCCGGTAGGGTCTTGTTGTACTTGTCATAACAGAAAGTGATGCAATGGGCCAACCATTTTGATAGGCATTGCTTAGAGACAGCATTGCCTTCTCTTTTGTAAGCAAAAGAGACAAACAACTGATCAGTCTTCCTGAGATCCTTCGTCCTATCGGTGTAGTATCTCAGAATCCTGTGAACATCCATAGTATGGAGCAGGTATTCTCCTTGATTGGAGTACTGCGTGAAGAAGGCAGGTAATTCAATAGACTGATTTAAGGTAGATTCCGCTTCCACCTTCGGGAGAAACTTAGGATTCGTGCGAAGAGCTACTCGTTCTTTGTGAAAAATCAGATAAGGGATTTTGCACATCAGGGCCTGGAGCTCGGAAATTCTGTGAGCAGAAGTAATGGCCACCAAGAAGAGTGTCTCCCACGATAAAAACTTCAAGTGTGTGGAAGCCGCAGGCTCAAAGGGAGGAAGAGTAAGTTTCTCAAGGACAAAGTTTAAGTCCCAAGGGGGAGCTGGAGTCTGGACAGGGGGCCTGAGATGAAGGACCCTCTGAGGAAAGTTTTGGATACCTCCAGCTGGGCAAATGCCTTATCAGTGAAAGGGACATGGTAGGCTGAAATAGCCGCCATATGGACTTTCAAAGAGGAGTGACTGAGACCCAGGCCTAAAAGATGACACGACTCAAGTAGAATGGTCACAGGACAGGAAAAGGGCTCCACTGCTCCTGGATGCAGCCCAGATGGAAAATTTTTCCATTTCATGGCGAGGTGGACCTAGTGGAGGGTCTTCTAGCTCCACCAGAATCTCGCCACCTTAGAAGAAACGCCAAAACGAGATTGAGCTAGGTCTGCAGGAGCCATGCATGAAGTTGAAGGGACTCGAGTCCCGGATGGACCAGGGTCCCCTGATCCTGGGTTAGCAATCCTGGAGATAGAGGAAGAGGAAGAGGAAGAGGAAGAACCTCTGAGTATTGTTGTAGAAGAGAGAACCAAATTTGCCTGGGCCAGAAAGGAGCAATCAGAATCATTCTCGCTCCTTCCAAAGCAAGCTTCTGCAGCACACGAGGGACCAGAGGAATTGGAGGAAAAGCATAGACGAATCCGTCCTTCCAGCTTAGAGATAGAGCGTCGCTCCAGAAAGCGCCTCGCTTTGCATTTTGGGAGGAAGCGAACAGGTCTATCAGAGGAGTCCCCCAAATCTGGAAGATGCTTTTTAGAACTTTTTCGTCCAATTCCCACTCGTGTGGTAGAGCCGACGAGCGACTTAGTCTGTCTGCCAGGACATTGTCGACTCCCGGAACATGGATCGCCGTGAGGTGAAGGTTGTGAAGCGTTGCCCATTCCCAAACCCTCATCGCTTCCCTGCACAGCGGGTAGGACCAAGTCCCTCCCTGCTTGTTGATGTACCACACCACGCACATGTTGTCCGTTTGGACAGCTAGATGACCAGGAAGGATGTATTGGTGAAGGGCCTGGAGAGCATACAGCACTGCTCGAAGCTCGAGCACGTTGATGTGGAGAACTAACTCCAACTTTGACCATAGGCCTTGGGTTCGGTGAGGACCCAGATGGGCTCCTCAACTTTCGCCTGAAGCATCCGTGGTCAGAGTCTGATCGGGGGAGGATGAAAAAAGGGGAACCCCCCCCCGGAATAGGTTCTCTCAAACCACCCACCATTGCAAGTCTCTTACCATCGGCGAGGAGATCAGAACCAGATGATCTAGGTCGTCTACCCGTTGATCCCACTGAGATCAGAGAGTCCACTGAGAGATTCTCATGTGGAGGCACGCTCGTGGAACCGTCGGGATGGCCGCCGCCATGAGCCCCAGTAGACGGAGCACCGATCTTGCCGGAACCCTCCTGTGTTCCGACAGGAAGGAAATCTGGGACTGGAGGGAGGCCCCCCCTGTCCGGAGGCAGGAAGGCCTTGCACATTGTCGTGTCGAGGATTGCCCCGATGAACTGGAGCCTCTGCGAAGGATCCAGGTGAGACTTAGAATGGTTGATGGTGATACCCAGGCCAGTGAAAACCAGCTGGGTGAGGGAGAGAAAATGCAGGAGTTCCTCCTTGGATGGGGCCGCCAGGAGCCAGTCGTCCAGGTAGGGAAAAACCTGAACTCCCAAAGTACGCAGGTGGGGCTACCACCGCCAGGCATTTGTAAAGACTCGGGAACCAAGGAAAGACCAAAAGGGAGTGCCCGGAATTGGTAGTGGTCTCCTTGGAACGCAAACCTGAGGTACTTTCGGTGCGAAGGGCGAATGGGGATGTGCAGGTACGCATCCTGCATATCCAGTGCACAAAGCCATTGGCCCGGCCGAAGCAGGGGCAAGAGGGTTTGAAGGGAGAGCATCTTGAACCTCTTGTATTCCACATATAGGTTCAGGGAGCTGATATCGAGACTGGGTCTGAGATCTCCCATCTTCTTTGGTACGAGGAAGAAATGGGAATAGTAACTCATCTCCCGTGGGAGGTGAGGGGGACGAGTTTCATAGCTCTGCTTCGCTTAGAAAGCAGAGATTTCTTCATTGACCAAAGGAAGATGGTCCCTTGAGTAAGAGGAATTCAGAGGGGGGTGACGTGGAGGCTTCTGCAGAAACTCAATGGAGTGCCCCTCTGCTATGATCTGAAGCACCCATGAATCCGATGTTATCCTCTCCCAACCCGGAAGGTGGAGGGAGAACCTCCTCCCACCGTTCCTCCGGGCGTCCGGAGGCGGTGTGGGAGAGGGAAGGAGTCAGGTGGTGGAGGCAGTGCCACAGCTGGGGCACTCTGTTTTTTTGGGCTGCAGGGGCCTGGCAGCTGTGGGGCCCGATGTTTAGTGGCCCGCCTTCCTGAGGTTTCGCTGAGACCGCTGCATCTGCAAAGGACGGCACTGTGGGGGATGGGGATGGTACATTGAATCAACAGATTTAAGGGCCATCCCCTTCTCCTGCAAGCCAGTTATGATGTCCTTGACATCACCGCCGAAAAGCACAGAACCCCTGAAAGGTGCTTCTTGAATAGCTGACTGCACCTCTGGGACCAGACCTGACACACGGAGCCATGCATGACGCCGAAGACTTACGGCGAATGCAGAGCTCTGTCCTGCGGTGTCCACTGCATCGTAGGTCGTCCTCAGAATATGACGACTGGCCGAACGAGCAGAACAGACCAGGTCGGCTAACTCCTGCTTGACTTGGGAGTCAGGCAAGAAGTCAATCTTGGATTCCGCCTGGGTAAGGACAGCCCTCTGGTAATCCCCCATATGTGCTACATAATTTAGGGTCTAATCTCCAGTGTGGAAGAAGCGAGATCTTCCTTCCAAACTGATCCAGAAGGCTAGATTCCTTATCTGGGGAGACGAGCTGCGTTTCGGTGTGCTGACTGGCCGTGAGCAGTGCTAATCACAACCGAGTCTGCACGGGGTGAGAGTCTAAAAAGTCTACACCTCGAGCCTGGTATAGCCTGTTGGACTTCCTAGGAAGTGGGTTAAGTCGACGGTTGCTTCCAAATAGTGGAAACAAGGTGGGCGTGAGGCTCGATCCAGGGTGGCACTAGAGTAGGAGCCGTAAGGGGCAAGTCCAGATGTTCGGCGAATTTAACCCGTTGAGGATCTGGCTCTAAGGAATGCCACTGATGGACTTCCTGGATCTTCCCGAGCAACTCCGTGAAGGAAGGATCCTCCGGAGAAGACTTCGGAGGAGTACTCGGCCGGGCCTTGGACGGAGAGCGCGGCTCGTCGTCTTTCTCGGAACACCCATCGGAGGCTTCCGAGGAGTCCGAGAGAGAAGAAGAAGAAGAATTCGAAGCAGAGTAAAGACTCCCTGACTCATCTAGGGGGAGGAACGGGTTCCTTGGGGGGAATCCCAGGACATGTGTCCTGCCCCTCTTTGGATCCCGAGGGTAAAGCCCGAACTGGAGGTGGAAAGGGAGTGTGCCGCCTGGGGCGACGGGAGCCGGTGGCACCTGTCGCCGAAGACGGTCTCGACTTCCTGGTGAGCTGAGCCTTGGCTCAGCCCACCAGGAGGCAAGAGTCTCCTGGAGATCCACCGCGCCTAGGGGCGGTGGAGGAGGGATAGTTGTATGGATGAAACCGGAGATAGTATCCGTAACCCGCCTGCGGAATACCGGAGCCGGGTACCGCGCGCCGGAGGAGTCGGCACCGGGTACTGCGGCGCAGGATACTGTGGACCTGGGAAAACCGGTGTTGGATAGGATGGCGGATACCCAGGCACTGGAGGAGCTGCCGGAGCAGACTGCCCAGCCGGGTACTCCACGGGCGGATCAACCGGGATAGGCCGTGGGGTGGAGGGCCCGATGGAAGAGGAATATCCCCCGCCGGCGTTGGAGGGGCCGGTGTCGGAACCGGCGTTGGCGAGGCCGGTGTCGGAGCCAGTGTCGGGGAGTCGCACTGGGGCCGGCGCCGGAGCCGGGCGCTAGGGGAGCCGATGTCGATCCGCTCTACAGGAAGAGGATCAGACGGTAGCCCAGGATCCGAGCCTCGCCCGGGACGGAGGGAGAAAAACTCGGGTCGGGCAGGGGGACTCGGTTTCTGATGGCAGCGAAGGCTGCGGGAACCTGGTACGACAGACGAAACAGGGTCGTCCGAGGCTCCGAGGCTCCGGCGATGTCGGAGGAGCCACGTGGTGACTTAGGGCTGGAATTCGGCGGACGCCAGAAGAGCCGGTGTCCGATTGGGGTCCCCGCCGAGACGGGCCGAGGATGGAAGAGGTCCGTCCGATGGGGACACTGCCGCGGCGCTGCCCTCGGCGGTCGGGCATCTTAGCTGCCTTCTCCGGCGGACATCAGAGGAGCCAACGTCTGCTTATGGAGGCGCCCGCACCAGTAGGCCACAAGTCTGCAGCAGTACTGGGGCTGAAGCCTCCTTGCCCGGAGGCACCGCAGGCTCGAACGCAAACCCGACGGGCAGGCCGACGCCCTCCAAAGCCTTGGAGGCTGCCAGCGATCCCGGAGGATACGTTACCTGCCCGTGACTCTGGCCGGAGTCATGAGGAGGAGGCCTTTCCGATGCCTTTCCTTGTCCCGCTTCTTGTGTCCTTCAGGGGAGGTCGACGCCCGCCAAGTTTCTTCAACCCCTTCTCCATCGCGGACATCTTCTTCTTGAGGAGATGGGCTTCGAGAGACTGCTGGCGTCGTCTGCGGGTGGCCGCGCTGAAATGTAGGCAGTGCGGACACTTGTCGACCGCGTGGTCGGGGCCTAAACCGAAAAGGCAGAGGGAGTGACCATCTTTGTGAGGCAGTTAGGCGCTGCACTAGTCGCACTTATTTTTTGAAGGGGACGACATATACCGACGTTCACCTGACGATAGGAAATATAAAATACAAAATACTGAAACTTTTCGGACAAAAATGACGAAGTAACAGGACTGAGTGATAGGAACTTAACCGCGAGGCGCTGCACGAGCTGACGCCGGGAAAGAACTGGAAGGCGGGCATCCGGGACCGCCCCTTTATACCGACGTCGTATGACGCTGGTCACCTGACGTGGGGGCGGTCCCTTGCCAGGGACTGCTAGCTAGAATTTTTTCCGTCGGGTCCTGCCGCTGGCCGGTGTCAGTCCAATATGTAATTACTCTACTGCAAGAGCCCTCTCGGCAAGATCTGGGGTTGTCTACAGGCCCCAGCCAAGGGAGAGGACACAGACACATTACTGTTACAATATATACAAAACATAACAGCTAAAGGGAGGTTCTGATAATAGGAGACTTCAACATGCCAGATACAGATTGGTCAATACCAGCAGGAACATCTGCCAGAACTAGACATATGGTGGATTCCTGCAAGGGAAGGCCTCAAACAACTGGTACAACAACCCACAAGAGACAGAGCTATCCTAGATCTAGTACTGACTAACAGGAAAGGATCATAGATCTTCAGGTAGAAGGTCACCTGGGGCCAGTGACTATCACATGGTATGGTTCAATTTAGCCACTACAACTAAATCATCCCATTCCAAGGCAAAAATATGGGACTTCAGAGGAGCTTACTTTGATAAGATGGCCAACAGAGTTAAGCTAGCCTTGGCAAAAAGAAATACAGGTGAGGGGGTACAGACAAAGTGGGCAAGCATTAAGGATGCAATACTTGAAGCAACATCCCACTGTGTTAGAGAGAGAAGGAAGTGCAAAAGAAGAAGAAAACCATTTTGGTTCTCAAAAACAGTAGCAGAAAAGGTCAGAGCCAAAAGGCTGACCTTCAGGAAATATAAGGGAACACAGCGGGATGAAGACAGGGAGGCATACCAAACTTTCCTAAGGGAAGGCAGTAAGGCAGACAGAGGCCCAAACCGAGGAAGCACTAGCACAGACAGTAAAAGAAGGTGACAAGACTTTCTATAGATACATTAGTGAAAGGAGAAAGTCTCGAGGGGTTATTGCTAAGATCAAAGGAGATAAGGGGGCGTGTGAGGAAGAGGACCATGTAAAAGCATCTATCCTAAATAGATACTTCTGCTCAGTATTTACTGAAGAGAAGGTAGGGCAGGGTCCACAGCTCACCACCATGGACACAAGGGGGAGGGAGGTGAGCACTAGTCCCTTCACAAAAGAAAGGGTCCTACAAGAGCTCGATAAGCTCAGGGTGGACAAGGCAATGGGACCTGATGGCATACATCCCAGGGTACTAAAGGAGCTAAGGGTGGAACTAGCAGAGCCATTAGCAGAACTGTTTAGTGAGTCTCTGAGCACAGGTGAGGTCCCAGAAGACTGGAGAAGGGTTATGTGATCCCGCCCACAAGAGTGGCAGCAGGAGGAGGCAGGGAACTACAGACTAGTCAATCTTACCTCAGTAGTGCTCAAGATTATGGAGGCACTCCTTAGGAAAGGATAGTGCAACACCTGGAATCCATAGGAGCACAGGCTCCAAGACAGCATGGGTTTACAAAAGGAAGGTCCTGTCAAATTAATCTCATAGATTTCTTTGACTGGGTAACCATTGCTGTGCACCAAGGGGGAGCAGTTGATGTCACCTACCTTGACTTAAGCAAAGCTTTCGATACTGTTCCACATAGAAGATTGATTAATAAGCTGGATAGGCTCAGGGTGGGTCAGAAGTTGATCAACTGGGTGGCAAACTGGTTGACGGGCAGAAAACAGAGAGTTTTGGTAAACGGTATACAGTCAGAAGAGATGCAGCTCACAAGGGGTACCTCAGGGATCAGTCCTGGGGCCAGCCCTTTTCAATATCTTCATCAATGACATTGCAGATGGACTGAGGGTAGGTTTGTCTGTTTGCAGATGACACCAAGATCTGCAATAGAGTAGATGATCCAGACGGGGTGGGCAGAATGACAACAGATCTGGATAAACTACCAAAATGGTCAGAACAGTGGCAACTGGGGTTTAATGCAAAGAAGTGCAAGATCATGCACATAGGGAAGAGAAACCCTGACGCCACCTATAGGCTGGGAGTGGAGTTGCTGGCAGTCACAAGGGAAGAAAAAGACTCGGGCATCATCATCACCGATGACCTGAAAACATCCAAGCAGACCACTAAAGCAGTAGGTAAGGCTAGGGGGATGTTAGAGTGCATTAGTAGGGGTATCACAAGTCGGAAGAGGGAGGCCACATCTAGAGTACTGCGTGCAATACTGGAGGCCACACCTTCACAAGGACATTAACCAAACTGAGGCAGTCCAAAGAAGGGCAACCAAAACGGTGCAGGGACTGCATCAGAAAACATATGAGGACAGATTAACAGAGCTCAATATGTATACCCTAGAGCAAAGGAGGGAGAGAGGTGATATGATCGAAACATTCAAACATTTTAAGGGCATTAACAAAGTGAAAGAGTCTAACATGTTTCAATATAAGAAAAATAGCAGGACAAGGGACACAGCTTGAGATTAGAGGGAGGCCGATTAAGGGGTAATGTGAGGAAGTTCTTTTTCACAGAAAGGGTGGTGGATGCATGGAACGGCCTACCTCAGGAAGTGGTGGATATGAATACAGTGCAGGGCTTCAAACAGGCATGGGAAAGGCATAAGGGAGCAATACAGATGAGTATGAATAGATAGACCATTGACAGAGCAAAGTTCGATGGCACATTTATAAGGTAGAAAAAGAAATGGGTAGACTGGATGGGCCTTGCGGTCGTTATCTGCTGTCAACTTCTATGTTTCTATGTAAACTTCTCTCCCCAGAGGAAGAATGGTTAGTGAAAAATACAGGCAATGACTAGACCGATTCAAATGAAAGTCTGATACCACCTTGGGAAGAAACTTTCTGTTGGTTCGAAGGACCACCTTATCCCTGTGAAATGAAATGAAGTCAGGTTCCACTGATAAAGCCTGTAATTCACTGATTCTCCTGGCAGAGGAAATAACTACCAGGAATACAGTTTTCCAAGTCAAGTGCCTTAGCTCAGCTGAGGATAGAGGCTCAAAAGGGGGCTGCATAAGCTGTGTGATACAGATATTCAGGTCCCAAGAAGAGGTAGGCTCCCGAAAGGGAGGATTAATGTACCAGGCCCTTGAAAACCTAGATGAGATGCCAGTTAAGAGACCGTACCAGCAGAAAGGAAGGCAGACACAGCTGCCAAATGTACTTCTCGGCCTCCCTTTCCTTCAGCCTACTCAAAACGTTTTTCAAGAATGACCTTAGGAAAGTTCTTACAAATTTGGTAGTCTACCTTGAGATGGTCAAACCCCAGACAATAAACACATACGAGATGGGGATCAGCCTTGGCAAAGGCCTCCCTACACTTGGTACAGTGCTGAAACCCAGTGGACTGGCTTTCTTTTTGGGTTTCTCAGACATGCCGAATATAGAAAAGTCACCCTTCTCAGCTTTTAAGCCAGGTAACTAAAACCTATCGGTTCCAACCGTGTCACGGGTCAGTTAAAAAAAATCCCACAAAAATCCGGATATTTTTAGGAACCGATAGGTACTGGAAAACCACAAATATCTGTACAAGAAACAGAAAAAAATACAGGTTACTCACCTGTAACAGAAGTTCTAGGAATGGTATATGGTGTTCATCCACACTGTCTGGCAGGTTCCTTGCCGCTTTAAATCTTGCCGGAAGGTCTTCAAGCTGGCTCCTCCCACCCACCGGGTGGTAAAACTGCTCCGGCCCCATGACGCCAGATCTAGCCCGCTGGAAGCCAGGTTGTGCGCCGAAACCGGGAGGTTGGAATGTAGGATGAACAATATACCATTCCTAGAACTCCTGTTACAGGTGCGTAACCTGTATTTCTAGGGACATGGATATGTTGTTCATCCACACTGTCTGGCAGACTCCTAGCAGTTCTATGGGAGGAGGGAGGCAAGGCGCACACCCCCTACTTGGGAAATAAAGACAGGAGAACCGAGGCCCCAAAACCAGTATCCCGGCGTGACTCAAGGTCGATGTGGTAGTGGGTGATGACGGTGTGTGCTGACTTCCAGCTAGCAGCCCTGCAGATTTCCTGGATAGGGACGTCCCTGGAAGCAGCCACCGATGCAGCAGTATGGTGGGTAGAATGAGCTCTTATCCCTCTGGGAGGCTCCATGCCCACCAACCTATAGCAGAGATCTATGCAGGAGGTGACCCACCTGCCTATCGTCCGCTTGGCTGCAGGTCTGCCAGGTGCGGCTTCAGCGAGCTGACAAACAGCTGGCGAACCTCTCCCAACTTCAGCCGCCTGCTCCTTGTAGTAAGCCAGCGCTTCTAGGGTCCAGCATGGAGCCAATATTCGCCTCCGAGGTGATTGGGGTAGAACACCGCAGAGTCAACACCTGGTTAAGGTGAAACTCCGACACCACCATCGGAAGGAATTTCGGTGGGGGCGAGGACAACCTTGTCCCTGTGGAAGACCAGATAAGGAGACTCATGGAAGGCGCCTGGAGCTCTCCCATCCTTCTGACTGACGGATAGCCAAGAAGGCGGCCTCCACGACAGATGAGAGATGTCACACCTGTGCATTGGTTCAAATGGCTTGCCCATGAGCTAGCTACCACCAGCAGTAGATCCCACAGAGGTGGAGGTTCTCGCACTCGGAGGGGATATGTGATCAAAGCCTTGAAAAGCGCCCACCACCTTCCTCCCACGCCACCGACTACTCCTGCCCGTGCCCGGTAAGGCAGAGATGGCTGCCAGGTGCACCTTAAGGGTCGCCGACCGGCCCTTCTGGAGAAAGGGACCACAGGTAGTCCAGAATGCTTGCCAAGGAACAGGAGGAAGGGTCCAGGCCCTTGCCCTGACACCAAATGGAGAATCTCTTCCATTTGAAGGCGCAGCATTTTCTGGTCGACTCCTTACGGGACGCCTAACAACGCTTGAGGACCTCGTCGGCAAGACCCAAGGCCTGGAACTCTAGCCACTCAGGAACCAGGCCGTCAGGTGCAGGGATTGAAGGTCCAGATGGAATACCTTCCCCTGATTGCCTGAGATCAGGTCCGGCCGGGCTGGAAGCCGCCTCGGGAGCCTGGAGCCGAGACTGAGGAAATCTGGATACCAGAACTGGCGGGGCCAGTCTGGGGCTACCAGAATCACCTGCGCCTTGTCCCTCCTCACCTTGAGAAGCACCTCATGGATCAAGAGAAATGGGGGAAAGGCGTAGAAGAGGCCCGGAGTCCATGGCCTCGAGAAGGCATCCCCCTGCTGCGAGCCCTGCTGAGGGGGGCGGGCATGAAACAGTCTCAGCTTCGCATTCTCCCTGGAGGCAAACAGGTCCACCTGAGGCGTGCCCCAGTGGGAGAACAAGTCTTGTACTATGTCCGGCAGGAGAGACCACTCATGGGACGCAGCCCCTATCCGGCTTAGGGCATCGGCCAGGGTGTTGGAGGCTCCTGCCACATGGATGGCAAGGAGATCCGCTCCAGGCTGCTATATGGGACCAAATGCGAAAGCTTTCCTGCACAGAGGCATGGAGCGCGTCCCGCCCTGGCGGTTTAGGTAGTACATGGTCGTGGTATTGTCCATCTGGACCTGAACCACTTGGCCCAATAGAAACGGAGCGAAGGTGGTGAGGGCTAGACGAACCGCTCAAAGCTCCAGCAGGTTGATGTGACATCGACCCTGAGGGGACCAGAGGCCGTGGCGCTATGTGCTCCCCACATGGGCACCCCAACCCATCAAAGAGGCATCGGTTGATAGAGAGACCGCCAGCTCAGGGCGAGACAAATGGGATGCCCTCCTGCAGATGTGCTGGAACGGTCCACCACTGGACAGCTGCCACATTCCCTGGATCACTGTCACTAGCTGATCCAGCGTGACAGGTGCTGTGACCATTGGCTGGCCAGCCCCCATTGAAGGGGACGCATGTACCAACGGGCCCAACGGACCACGCTGGTGCAGGCCGCCATGAGGCCCAGGAGGCGCAGGAAGTCCTGGGCTGGGCGCAATTGCCCAATCTGAAATGACTGGGCAAAGGAGGAGAGAACCCCGGCCCTGTCCACCGGGAGCCCTGCTCTGGCTCATAAAGAGTCGAGCTCTGCCCCGATGAATTAGATCACCTGCTTTGGCACGAGTTCCGACTTGGCCTCATTGATGAGGAGGCCAACCTGAGAGCAAACCTGGAGGGCCAGATCTCTGGACCGCTCCACCTCCGTTCTGGAGGGGGCTGCGATCAGCCAGTCGTCCAGGTAGGGGTACACCTGGACCCTTCGGCGCTGCAGGAATGCTGTCACCACTGCCATGCACTTGGTGAAGACCCTGGGAGCTAGGGAAGGCCAAGGGCATGGCCCGGAACTCGTAGAGGATCCCTCTGCACTGAAGCGGAGGAATCTCTGGTGGGACGGACAGATTGGAACGTGAAAGAACGTGTCCTGGAGGTCCAGAGAACAGAACCACACGCCTGCTCCAAGGATGGTGATATCTGAGCCAGAGTGACCATCCTGAAGGTCTGAGACCTTAGGAACCTGTTCGGGTCGTGCAGGTCGAGAATGGGACGCCAGCCCCCCTGTCCGTTTTGGGACCAGGAAGTACCTGGACACAGACCCCAGGTCTGGAGGAGGATCCGCCACCTTCCTGAGCGGACAGAGAGGCTGCGGACCCCGTAGCCCCCCGAGGGGCGATGGCTTGGAAGGGCGGGGCCTGCTCGAACTCCAGGGGCAGGCCCTTTCCTACCACCTCCAACACCCAACGGTCCGTGGTGATAATGGACCAGGCGGACAGGAAGTGGCGGGATGCATCCTCTCAAGGAGGAACCAAGGGGAGTGACGAGGCTGGGGTGACACCCTCAACCCGCCACTGGGCAGGCTTAGAGGAAGGACTGGCTGAGGGACCTCCTGGGCCTTTTCCTCCCTGCTTCCTATTAGAGGAACCGCAGGCTTGGGTTTGGGGTGTGGCGTGAGCCTGCTGGTGCTGTTGGGCCGGACGTGCCGCAGGCGCAGAAGGTAGAAAGGACTTATGTTGCTGTTGTCGATTGCCCTTGTCCTTCTGGGCGGAGGTGACCAAGTCCAGAGTGGCATTGGACTTTTCGATCCGCTGGAGGTGACCTTCCACTCCAGGGCCGAAGAGGTCGGTCTCCAGGAAGGGGACATCCGCCAGTTTATGCTGGGTATCCGCCGTGAAGGTGGATATCCTCAGCCATGCTCTGCGGCGCATGGCCACCACAGCCGCAACTGATCTGGCACAGGAGTCTCCAATGTCCAGAGCGCTTGGAGCTGCTGTTTTGCCACCGCCCTTCCCTGGTCCCTGCATCGTCTGACCGTGATCTGCAGGTCGGCCGGAAATGGGGATCACCTCATCCAGGGAGCCCATGAGGGCATGGGAGAAGTGTGCCATCAGCACGGCTGCTGGCCTGGCGGAGGCCAAGGAGGACGCAGCGCACACCTTGGCGCCCGCATAGTCCAGCTTTTGACTCCTTGTCGAGGGGCTTATCCACGCCCCTTAGCATTCCTGGAACGCCGAAAACGCTATCGGTGACCAACCCTCGCTGAGGGGTGTTCCGAAAAACCGGACAAAGAGCCAGTAGGGACCGCATACTTCCTGGCCATCCTGGCTGAAGGCACAGGACAGGAAGCAGGCCGCTGCCAGAGCTCCAAGGCTGGGCCAACAACGGCTTCAGCCACCGGAAAGGCCTCCGTGGGTGAATCCCCTCGGTCCAGTATCTCCGTTAGGGGATACTTGGCCCGCTTGGATACGGGCTCGAGCTGCATCCCGGTAGACTCCGAGATAAGCCGAAGCAGACCCATGAAGGACGATGGGTTTTCGCCCATCGACTGGCCCCCGGAGGACTCCAGGTCAATGGGCCTGGAGAACAGGGAGGAGTCATCGTCGGACTCCGAGGAGTCCGCGAAGAGCTGCCTGGGGCCTGAGCCACCCTCCACCTGCCGAGGACGGTCGGGAGTGAGGGTGACCGACAACCTGTGGGGCAGGCCCTGACCTGACCGAGAATCCTTGGTCGGCGCCTCCGATTTCGGTTGTGGAGGTGGAGGTTCCACCACAATTGGGGCAGCTGGTTTCGCCAACAACTGGCCGAGACTTGGGCACCCCGACTACAGCGAGGGGTTGTTTCGGCCGCTCAGGTGACAGCCACTTGATGGCTGGGAAGGCGACGGATTGGCTTGTTCCCGACAGAAGTAACTGCTGCCACATCAGGTCCTCGCAGCGCCGACGCAATTTGGCGCTCGAGCCTCTCCCTCCTGAGGAGGAAGATGAGGACGAGCGGTGGCGCCGCTTACTCGGTGCCGAGACGAGACCGCCTGTCGGGCGGGATTGGCTGGACTGAGACGATGTCCGAGACCGAGATCCTTGGTGTTTCCGAGACGGGTCTGGGAAGCGCGGGGACACCAGCTCTTCTCTCGACTTGAAGCCTTGACTGGGACTCCGCACCGGAGGTGCAGGCAGTAAGTCTCCTCCCCACCGGGAAACCGTGAAGAAGGGTTGTCGGCTCACCAGTTGACAGCCCGCCTGACGGGTCGAGAAAAAATTCGACCGCGCCGACGGTTGTCTCAGCCGGCTGACCTGACGGGGACACCGTGAAGCCAGTGGCTTAGCTGCAACTTCGACCGAAGTAGAGTGTCGACTGTCCGGGGAAGGGGACCTCTCCCGCTCCCAAGAACGCCGATGGTGGGACTTACCTTTCGAGTCCTCCTTTTTGGACCGAGAAGAATGTCCCGATGGCCCCTCTCCCTTCGTGGAAAGGGATTGGCAAAGCTCCTTGAAAGAAGCTGAATACGAGGTACCCAGAGAGAGTGGGATAAATGCCGCGTCCGAGGAAGAGGATGATGCGGCCTGTGTCGCCTCCTCCTCAAGGGCAATCATCTGCTCGAGTTACTCAGCCGAGCCAGCCACCACGGTAACCGCCCAATGGGCCTCCTTCGACTTCACCGGCAGGTAGCGCTTCTCTTGGTGCCCAAGCTGTAACCGGGCAGCGCGGTCTTCCAGGATGTTGGCCGAAAACAAACGGCATAACTCGGAGGCCTGCGGGCCATGGTCTAGGCCGAGGCAGTAGACGCACGTGGAGTGCGGATCCGTCCTGGACATTTTCTGCCCACATGGGCACCGCCGAAAACCGGGAGTTGATTTGTCCATCGCAGCCGCGAGGGAGTAATTTGACCAAAGTCTTGAAAATTTTAGAATAAGTTTCGGGCGAACCGAAGAATTAGGATCCAGTCTACACGCAGAGCGTTAAGGAGGAACCTGAGCTTCCCAAGTGGTAAGGAAGATCTGCGCCATGGGGTGGGAGCCGAGCTTACCACCCGGGTGGGTGGGAGGAGCTAGCTTGAAGACCTTCTGGCAAGATTTAAAGCAAGGAACCTGCCAGACAGTGTGGATGAATAACATATCCATGTCCCTAGAAACAACAGGCTTTGGTTCTGAACCGACCAACCAGAAAAGAACAGAAGACAGAACAATTTCAACAAAATACCACTAACCACTTACTGTTACTGAGACAGAGGTAAGAATACCGAAGAAATTACGAACTGCGTTTGAAAAAACTGACCGATTCAAACTTTTACCGAACCAAAGCACAGGAGGGATCTCCGGAGCGACTTCACAGTTAGGCGGAGTAAGAAATCTGATGGTTAGACTTCAGAGTACTACAGACAGAGGTTTGAAAACTGAGCTCGAGCTCAAAGTTTATGCCTTGGCATAGAGTTAACCCTTTACTCTCCAGAGCAGTTCAAGTGCTGGGGCTAACTGCATATAGTCAGAATACAGCAAGACTTCATGTTGTTTGAAACCTAGCCAATCCTGTATACACCAGTCTGTTGAGGGGATAAACAAGGATTAAGCAAGAACAAACACTCATGCAGTTAATAAAACATACAATGGTTCCCAAATATATTTGTACTTATGGGTCTTGCCAGAAATACTGGCTATAAGGCGCTCAGCTTGTAGTGCAAACAGTATCTCCCTGTAGCATGCAAGGAACTGAGGTGGGCCCTGATCTAGCCAGTGCCGAAGGATGACCTTTTTCGCACATGCTGAAATTAAGGCCATATGAGGCCTCTGATTTACAATCAGGGCACCAGTGTATTCCCCCAAAATACAAATTTCAGGAAGAAACTCATTAGCCAACCCAAGCAAGGGGTCTGAACGTGCCTGATTTGATTTCCAAAAGGGGACCACTGTCTCACAGGACCACAAGATATGAAGCAAAGTGCCAGGTTCTTTACCGCACCTGGAACATGAGTCCATGGATAGTTTGCCCATTTTATGCAATTTAACGGGAGTGTAGTAAAGGTTATGGAGGACCTGAAATTGCATAAAACGGTATCTATCCCATTTTATATAGGTGTTTCCAGATTTCAGGCCAATTCCTTGTAGGCTTACTAGCTGGGAGGGCTTAGTCCCAATAACAGAACCTGGGGCCTTCATTATTAGCCAGAAATTCCCTTTAAAAATCGGGTAATGTGTAAATGGCTTGGGGAAGTGGAAGCATTGCGGACAAGGGAGAAAACCAAATTCCCTAAGGGCTATGCCATGGCCCAGTACCGAAAATTGTAGGAGCATATGTGACAATTGGAAATAATGAAAACAAAAGAGGAAGGCCACTGATATAGTGCACAGGCTTCCAGAAAAGATAAAATTTCTGATTGTGAACAAGACCCTCAATTGTGTCCATTCCCATACAAGGCCAAACCTTTCAGAGAGCATTCGGACTGCTATTTGAAGGTTAAGGTTCTAAACAGAGGTTGGGAAGAGTCTTTATACGGCCAAATTTTGACTAAAGAGCATAGTTGCAAGTGGACTTGGAGGGATGCTTCCCATAGTGGTCGAGGAAGTTTCTTCCTGGAAAGGTAAAGGAGTGATCTGATGTCTAGGCCAATACTGGAACATAAAGGGTGCTCTATATCTGCCCACTGCGGGACATAGAACCCTAAGAGATCCTCCTCAAATGACACAAGCCAATGAGAGAGTCTGGTAAAATGCACGCCCAAATAATACAAAAAGAGATTGGGAGCCTGTAAGCCTCCATCTTGTTAGGCATGCATTAATTTGGACAAGGTCCGATGGGCTGTCTTACCTTGCCATAAAAAGGATGTAAGAATTCTATGAATTTGGTTGAACCACGACTGAGGTAGGGCAAAATTATACATCTGCAGGGGGTACAATAAACGGGGTAGAACATTCAGTTTTATAACATTCAAATGGCCCCACAGAGAAACGGGTAACAAAGACCAGCGTTCTAAATTCATTTTAATGCAGGCCACTACAGGGTCAAGATTAAACTGTTTCATTTTAGTGGGTGATGTACTAAGGCAAATCCACAGATATTTTAACTTATTACTTACCCAAACAAGGCCAAGGTGCTCAACATCAGCCTTTACGGTGGTACCATTAAGCAGCATGATTTCAGTTTTAGCTAAATTCAACTTGTAGGTAGAAATATCCCCGAATTGGGAAATACCCTGCAAGGCAGCAGGCAAGGATGTGATAATGCAGCTTTTGAAGCAAATACCTTTAGAACCTTCTAAGCTAGATTAAAGCTTATGCTGAGCATTGCTGGAATCCCTGACATTCACCTTTCCAATGCAGTGTGAAGCATTACTTTCTAGCATGTACAGGTGCAAAGATACTGGCCTCTAAAGGTGCACTGATATACTAATACAATACATTGATATAAAGATCTAATGGGTGTTTTTATTTTATTTAAAAATCTTGTTTTCAAAATTGTCTGTTTTTGGTTCATATACATGAAAAATACATAAAATGGCATAACACTGGGCATGATAAGTTATTCCACAGGCCCTGGCCCACCAGCTAAATTCTGAAGAGGCTGCACAGGGCTATAAAAAATTACTTCACTAGCCCTGATGACATATAATGGAAGAGGAAACATTTTAATAAATATTTCAATAAATACATCTGCTGGGCTGGTGGTTTTCTCAGCCACCTACTGCCAGTGGTTGCAAACATTCATTTGATCACTGCATGTTTCGTCCTTTTGGGACTCATAAGTGTGATGTAATCACTGTCTCAGTCAAGTACCAGGCCACCAGCCCAAAGGGAAACGGACATTTGGGGCAGTCACATGCTTCTACCCTGATGCTTTGTACTGGGTTTGGGATTGTGTGTGCATATGAAAAAAAAATACTCACCTATATAAATGTTTCTTCCAAGGGATCCCTCACTAAGTTTACCAACAGCATCTTCAGTCCTGTGAAGGTGCTTAGCTTGCCCCAGAGCTTTAGAATTTTATGCAACTGACAGAACGCAAAACGAATTAAAACTCTTCTGTGTGGTCACACTCACCTCTGTCCTTTAACGGCAGACTTATTTCTCAAGCTAAAGAGCAGTGACCACTAAAGCTAGCTAAATGACTAATAAGAAGTACCCATAAGGGTAGAAGTTTTGAAAAGAAACTTACACTATGGCAGTAAAATAAACTGTAAAACCACAGAATATCAGTTGTAAAACAATGTGATAAGTAATGCTCAAGCAATCAAAAGAAACTGATTCTTGTATGATCCTTTTTCCAGGTTCTGGAAGGGGAGGAAGGGATTAGGATTGTTCAACCTAGTGTGGGATCCCTTGGAAGAAACATTACTACAGGTGGGCAGTTTTTTTCTCCAAACCCCAGGAATCCCTCACTAGTTGTTTAACAATGAAGTAGACCAAAATTTGGGCACTCACCCTGCATGAATTAGGCTCCAGCCAGCTTATGAAGCAGAACGTTTTTTATTCGTACATCACATATAAAGTGCAGAACAAGGTATAGGCTCACCCCTGGCAAGACAGCACCCGCCTGATGAGTCCTTTAAACAACAACAGACTCTACAGCAGTACCTTGGGAGGCTGGATGCAGAACCTATTTAGGAAACAGGTTCGGCAAGACAGCAGTTCCAAAACTGGCATCTCTTTTTGACAGAATGTCAAAACAGTAGTGTTTTATAAAAGTGTGTACTGTCCTCCAGGTAGCTGCTTTAATTTTTTTTTTATTTAGCTTTTGTTAACCAGGTAAGTGCACTAGCCATAAAATGACTATTTTCAGGCACGCACCGGAGAGTACAGACATGCAGAAACGTAACAGGATAACAAATTATAAGTGCTTTACAAACAATGAGTTAAAGAGGATACAATACATCAGAAGAAAGCAAAGTGCTTTTACATACAATGAGTTAAAGTGGATACAATGTATCAGAGACATACAGAGTAGACTATTCATAAGTTCATAGGTGTCTACCTATGCAGTGAATAGAGAGGACCTTGAACAATAAATTATCAGGTGACATATCATATGAACAGAACAAGGTACACAAAAACAAAAACAGGTAATACAAAATGAAGAAATTACCATTGAGAGCAGGGGGTGTCATTAAGGAAAAGGTCGGTAAGTGAGGAAGAAGGCTTTACAGATCTCCTGAATGGGGATACATCTGAATGCTACCACAGAGGTGGAGGTGCCTTTTCTAAAATGGGCCCTGAGCTCTTCTGGCGGAAGCTTGCCATAGCATAACTGAATACAGTCTACTATCCAGCGAGAAATGGTTCTATTGGATGCTGGTTCACTTTGTCCTGCTTCACCGTAGGTGACAACTGAGAATCTGTGGATCTGGCATCATTTGTGTGGTACAAGTAGTACTCCCGAGCTCTTCCAATGTCCAGACTGTGGAGTTTCTGCTTCCCTGAAGTGGAGTGCCCTGTAAAAAACACTGGAAGTGTGATTGATTGATTCAGGTGAAATTCAGACACCACCCTGGGAAGGAATTTTCTATTAGTCCTCAGTTCTACCCCTGTGCCTGTGGAATATGATGTACTTGGGATCTGTACAAAGGGCTTGGAGTTTGTTTACCCTCCTAGCCGAGGTAAGTGCCACCAGAAAAACTGTTTTCCAGGTGATATATTTCACAGCAGCAGTTGCCATAGGCTCGAATGGCGCCTCCATCAGCTGCACAGTACAGATTCAGGTCCCGTGGAGGGACTGGATCCCTAAAAGGAGGGTTCAGGTGAATTAGACCTTTAAAGAACATCTTAAAGATACCCTGTGAGACTAGATATTTGTCATTGCCAACTGAAACGTATGCTGACACTGCTGCCAAATGCACCTTCGGGGTTGAAGGGTGGAAGCCATGGACTGCAGGTGGATCAAATAATCCAAAACAGTAGACAAGTTTGCCTGAAGGGAGCTGAACTGTCTGGACAAACACCACAGGGAAATCTTTTCCACTTGGAAGTGTAGTTTTTCCTAGTTGCTGGCTTCCTGGAAACCCCAAGTACATGTAAAACCTCTTCTGAGAGATTTAGTCCAAAGAACTCTAGCTCTTCAAGTACCATGCTTTGAGGCGCAGGGTTCTTGGTTCTGGAAATGTAATCCTGCCCTCAGACACAGAGTCAGCAAGACTGTAAATCCGGGGAAGGAGGACTGGTAGTCTGGAGAAGAAAGACATGAGCAAGGAGTACTATGCCTGCCTGGTCCAGTCTAGTGCGATCAAAATCATTGTTGCTGGCTCCCTCCTGTGTTTCATATGGTAACCCGTGATATTAACGACTCCCATTTCAGTGACTACAAAATCACGAGCACTTAATCGCGAGTCATTTAATAGCTACATATGAAGTATAGTGCTATAGCAACAATAGCGGTGCATGTTACCACAAACAGAAAAGAATAGCGACCGCTATTTTGCGGTCACGATTTTTACATGGAACCTCTGATAGCACTCTCGGCAGATGTGGGAAAGGAGGGAATGCATACAGGAATTTCCCTGTCCATGAGAGGACTACAGCGTCCTCTGGGACTGTTCCCATTGAGGGAGGCCTGCAACAAAAATTGGGGAGCAGATAGTTTTCCCAGGATGCGAACAGGTCCACTTCTGGTGTGCCCCACCTTCTTAACACTATGGACAGCATCTGCCTGTTCAGAGTCCATTTGTGTTTTCCATGACAGATTCTGTTACAGAGTCTGCCAGGATGTTGTCCTTGCCTGGCAGATGGACTGCAGATAACTGTACTTGCAGAGAATGTGTAGACTCCAGATCTTCATTGCTTCTATGAACAGTTTGGAAGCTCTTGTTCCTCCCTGTTTGTTGATATACACAGTAGTGGTATTATTATCTGTCCATATGTGGACTGACTGGCCTCTGGTGTGAGAGAAAAAGGCTTTCATTGCCAAGTACACTGCCCTGAGTTCCAGGAGGTTTGTGTGCTCCTGAGACTCCAGTAGGGCCCATCCCCCGCTTACTGTGACAGCCTCTAGATGGCCTCTCCACTCTAGGAGGAAGGGAGGAGGCATCTGTGGTGAGTAGTCCTGTAGGTGACTGCTGGAGGATGGGAACTCCTTACCAAATGTTTTCTCCTCCTTCCACCGCCCAATGCCCTTAATAGGCACTATGATAAAGTGGTACTGGACATCTCTCATTTGGAATCTGGCACCACTGCTGTGGAGGAGGTCATGTGTCCTACCAACTGCAGGAAGTCCCTGGCCAGTGTTGGCTGCCTTATTTTGAAGGACACTGCCACTTCTATCAGATTGGGCACCCTCTCCCAAGGAGGAATGCCTTTTCCCTGTATAGTATCCACTCTGATCATATAAAGTCCAACACTTGTTGAGACTTTTGGAGGTTGACCAAGAAACCTAACTCCTCCAGGGTGTGGACAGAGAGAGAGAGAGAGACAGTATGGCCTCCTGGTAGGACTGTTCTGAAACCAACCAGTCATCTAGGTAGGGGAAGACCACGACCCCTTGCCTCCTCAAATGTGCCGCTACTAATGCTAGGCACTTTGTGAAAACTGTGGGAGCTGATGAAAGGCCAAAGGAAAGGGCTGTGAACTGGAAGTGGCCATCCCCCACTCTGAACCTGAGGTATTTTCTGTGAGAGGGTCTTACTAGAATGTGGAAATAGACATCTTTCAGATCCAATGACCTCAGCCAGTGACCTTGTTGCAAGGATGGAATTACTGTTCTTAGTGTTACCATCTTGAACTTTTCCTTCTTTAAACGGCATACGGTTGATTCGTCGCGGCACAATTAGTCGCGGTCAAACTGTAGCGCCGATCTCGTTGAAATGTAATATCATCGCCAATACAACAGGTAGCGGGCACAATGCAGCCACCGCAACCAGATACCCACAACATTTTGTCCGCCGATGTACGGCGACAATATTAACACGTGATCCCAGGCTTACCATCTTGATTTCCTAAACCTCCTGTAACAATGTTTTTAAATCTGCCCTTTCCTCTCAGATGTAATTCGGGGCAGCTGGCATTGTAGATAGTGGCTGACCTGATGAGATGCATGACCTCCCGTCTATGTGGAGAGCAAAACCGCTGGTAGCATTGCACAGACAGTAGAAGCTGCCCGAAGTGTTTACGCACCGAAACTCACACTGCTGTCCCTATCAACTGCACACTGAAAATAAGTAAACCCTTAAAAAAGAATTCACTGCAATTGCTAAATGGAAATGCAAGGCAGGCACAATTAATGTTGTATTTGCCTTTAAATAAAAGGGCACAGTTGTGGTCATATCAAAAGAGGGACCATATTCAAATTCAGATACTATGCTTGATGGAGACAGGTAATGCTGCAACTATTTGTCCAGTTATATTTTTTAATGGTGATGACTTCACCGATCTACAAGTTATATCGACAACAAAATGCACAGCTTTTATTTGTCCCCGTGACGAAATGTCCGCATTATTTTGACCGCGATATTTTGCCCGGGGACCAATCAACTGTACACACTTTAAACGCCTGTTCAGATATCGGAGATCTAACATAGGTCGCTACTCCCCATTTTTCTTATGGTTCAGGAAATATCTAGAGTATAGTCCCCTCCTGATTTGGGGGTAGGGGGAGGGCTATTTCCACTGCATTTACTAGTAGCATCTTTTTTACCTCCAGCAGAAGTTTTTCCACTGGGGTATGAGGAGTAAAGGCTCTGCGAGTCTGCAGCTTTGGAAACCTTTTGAACTGCAGAGAGAGACCCTGACCCACTATTTCTAGAACCTACCCTTCTGTGGTAATATCTTCCCAGGCCTATAAATAGTGGGTTAGCTTTCCTCCCACTGGTAATGGTTATTCGACGTTGGCACATGTGTCAGGGATTTTGTTTCATCTGGGTCTTGACAGCTGGGGTGGCACCTCCACGCTTGGGGCCCTTCTGCCTCACCTCTGAAGAAGCCCTCTGGGAGGCATAGCCATAGGTCACATAAGCACAGGGGTAGTAATCCCTGCCCTTACCCCTTTCCATAATACCTCTGGGAGTGGCGACCTTTTCCTTCTCCGTGTTACTTCTTTAAATGATTTTGTATTCATCAACTTTTTCATTTAAGTCTCTATCTTGTCACCAAACAAGGAATTTCCCTCAAATGGAAAATCCATAGCTTCTGCCCGAGTGTCATGGGAAAGGTTTGTAGTTCTGAGCATGCAAACCTTCTGAGAGACACTGCATGCATCATGACCCCGGAAGCTGGGTCACTGGTGTCCACGGCCATATGAAATCGGTACTTGGTGGCATCCATGGCAGTTTTTGCTGTGTCTGCCAGGTCCCAAGCCAAATCCCCAGGTGCATTTTCATCATGGCCACTACAGAACTGCTGTACTGGTACTGAGTAGCCCATATAAGTTGCCTGTCTTAGCAGCTGATGTAGCAAAGAAGCTGACGTGTAAACGCTTTGCCCTGGCTGTCCAGTTTTCTAGAATCCTCTCTCTCTGGAGGCTGAAAAGAGTGGGGTACCTTAGCCTCGTCACAGGCAGCAGTTTGAACTACTACTTCATGGTCAGGATGGTTGTATAAATATTCAACACCCTGTTTGTCCACCTGGTATTGTTTCTCAATTTTTGTCAATGCCAGCAGCTGAATTGGGGCTGACAAGACCTTGAAGGTGACTTTTTAACAGACTTGTGGACAGGCAAATACAATCTTTTTGTTAGAGGGCTAGGCCGTATGTCTAAAATTCAACCTCATCTTCATCCTCTGCTTTCTCCTGCGTGAGAGATTTAAGATAGTTGCCATCTGCCTCACGAATGTAAAATGAGAGGTACAGTCCCTGAAGACTTAGGAGGGGATCCAAACTCCTGCTCAAGGGAGCCACCTGGTTATCTAGGATCCCTTTCCTCTTCCTCATCATAATATATTTCTGCCTCCCCCACAAGCATCGGAGCCTGAGGGGCTGGCATGGTCATACAGGTGCCCATAACTTGAAAGCCTGGAAAATTGCCATGCTTTAGTCACATCTTCAAATGAAGGAAAGCGACTTTTTGCTCACTGACATCTCCTTTGCCTTTTCAGCAGGAGAGGCAGTGACATGCTTTTCCTTATGAGTTTTCTTAGCAAGCACCGTGTCAGATTCCTGCCTACTGTCCACTGGTGTCTCCTCTGCCTTTTCAGCAAGAGGGGCGGTGGTATGCTTTTGTTTATGTGTTTTCTTAGCAGGCACCATTTCAAATGCCTGCCTACTGTCCACAGGCATCTTCTTTGCCCTTTTAGCAGGACGGGCAGTGACAAGCTTTTCTTATGTTTTTATCTTAGCAGGCACCATCTCCGATGCCTGCTCTCTGGCTCTTTTAACTTTTGTGGTAACGCGGCTCCCCCTTTTTAGATGCCCTGTTTCTACTTACTCGGATGAAAACAAAATTGTGGCACTCTGACCGTTAAATCCCACTTCAAACAATGGCACAAAAATGCAGAATGCACCAGTGACAGCATTCAAAAGACTTTTAATCCAAATACAGGTAATACAGGTAACACGCTGTCAAGCCACCCAGCTACTCGTGAGTCTTCCTCCGGGTGAGAAAACACCGCTTGACTGGGTAAA
Organism: Neoceratodus forsteri; assembly: GCA_016271365.2. Taxonomy (NCBI): domain Eukaryota; kingdom Metazoa; phylum Chordata; order Ceratodontiformes; family Ceratodontidae; genus Neoceratodus; species Neoceratodus forsteri. The sequence goes on from CM028134.1 coordinate 688,776,335, forward strand.
GCTAAACTAGAGGATAAGCTCTTCCAGAGGTGGAGTCCCCTAAATTTGACTGCTTTCCTTTAAGGTAACAAGAATATCCCCCAGTTTATATACATTCTATGTTCTAATTTGACTACTGTGTGGTCAGTATACACGTACGTAATGTAGTGCAAGTAAGCAACTAATATGAACAATCTAATTCCAAATATTGCTGTTAATTCAAGCCAGCAGAATAACTGAAAGTAAAATGTTACTGGCATTGATATAAAATCTGTCAACATCTGTTCAAGCAACCCTGTGCCAATTTCTGTTCCAGATGTATAAATGATCCAAAATGTCGAAAACAACACTAATTACAGTGAAACTGCTGATATAGTTACTTTTCTTTTTTAATTCTACCTTTTCACCCTCGTTAGTCAGTACCCACTGTTTTCCTATACTTCTGCACTAGCACACAGCATATGCCACTTTTGAAGCTCACATCCCTGCCCTGGCCTCCCACAGGCGCTTGACCACCTCCTCCTGGGCACTTCCGAGCTTCACCCTCCAGAAGGTATAAAAACACACACACACACACACACACACACACAGAGGAACCCACTGAAAATCAGCTGCGCATGCCCTGCAGCAAAACTTGCACTGTGAGCTTCCGCTCAACTAATCACACTGATAGAACTGATCAGTAATTATAAATGATTATAATTACTGGCTCATGTTTTTCCTATGGAAACCCTGTTAAAGTTTGCTGTTATAATACGCACCAGGTTTCCTCGCTTCACGCCACCAGCTGGCCATCTCCCTTGATGTCGCGATGAACACTGTACTGCCACTGCTCTTAGCGGTGAGTAACATTGTTTTAAATAAACAAAATGGACTGTCGCTTTGATCCCCACAACTATTTAGACTTTAAACCTAAGAAATTAAACAAAACAAAGATCCCACCTCAGGTATGTGAAAAATTTCATTATTACCACCTACCCAGCCTTTATTCTATATACAAATCATGACATAATTTTAGCCAATCAGGACTGTTTATTTCAAACATTCCACGTGTTCTTATAATTACAAGAGTGCAGATCATGCAAACAGTTCTGAAATTCTGAAGTTCCAAGTCCAATTGGCATAGTCTATTTTCCTTCAAGAGGAATCTCTAAATTTCTGCACATTAAAACATCATAATTTAGTTCAAGCTCCAGTTTTTTAATCTTTAAAATGATTTAAAACATACAACTACATTAATTTATAACTGCAGACCTGTCAGTCTTACCTTTATTGTAGGTAAGCTGATAAAGACACTAGTCAAAGAGGACCTCGTAAACTACCTGCAGAGCAATGGACTCCAATACAGTAAACTGCACGGGTTCATGGCAGGAAGGTCTTGTCGGACCAGTCTGATAGTATTCTTTGACTGGGCAATGAGGTTAGTGGATAAGGGCCATGCTGTGGGTTTACTCTATTTTGATTTCAGCAAGGCTACCAACTTGCTGCCTCACAGAAGGTTGCTGAAGAAGCTAGAGGATCTAGGTACAGCGAAAGACACAGATGGATGAGAAATTGGTTGGAATGGAGACAGCACAGGGTTGTGGTTAAATCAGAAGTGAGTGCTGGCCCGGTGGCAGTGAAGGTTGAGGTACCACGCTGGTGACCTGGGTTTAGGAACGGACTCTGGTTGTCAGAAGTCAGCCGGGGAGGGAGAGGACAGGGAGTCCAGAGGATGGCTCTCCTCTCCCGGGGAGGGTTGCGGGCTTTGCTTGGCTCTCTGGCAACCCCTGATGGAGAATGGAGAATGGAGGTTCCACGGCAGCCAGCACCACAGAGGGGCTGGAGCACGGCAAATGCTATCAGCATGCCTGCGTGGGTGTCACTGCACGTCCGTGCTCCACACGGGTACAAAAGAAAAATATCCTGCCTCCCGGTAGGCGAAGGAGGGTCCAGGGTCCTGCCAACCACGCCCAGTGCCGGGTCCGTCCGTTCGTTCCTCCGGCTCTCCTCTCTTCCTTCCTGGCCACTCTACTAGATTACAGATAGAGTGCCAGGAGAAGTAGGCGGTCCCACCTTGGGGGACTCAGAGCCGGGGGCTGGGTGGCCGGACACTGGCTGCAGAGGCGGCCGACAGAGGAGGAATGGAGGACTTCAGGCGGTGGGAACATGGCAGTGCCGAGTGACCTCTGGAGAGAGTCTGTAAGGCACAGAGAGAAACAGAGTTCAAAACAAAAAGGAAGTGAGGGAGGTCACCAGTGGGTGCCACAAGGATCGTCCCGTTCCAGTCCTCTTCAACATGTTCTTTAGTGACATGGGAGGAGGAATCCAGAGCAAGATGTGTCTCTGCAGATGACACACGGCTCTGTGGCAAGGTAGAGAGGAGGAGGAGGTAGTTAGGAGCTGAAGAGAGACTTGCAAAAGCTAAAGAGATGGTCAAAGGTATGGCAGTTGAAATTCAGTGGCAAGAAGTGCAAAGTGATGCATATAGGAAGCAAGAGCCCAAGGACAGAGTACTGGATTGTGGGGAGGGGTTGCTGTGCATGACCTCTGAGGAAAGAGACCTATGGGTCATCATAAGTGACTCCCTAAAACAATCAAACCAGTGTAACAAGGCCTACAGTAATGGACACAGGATGCTGGGGTGTATAGGAAGGAGTACTGAGAGCAGAAAGGAGGTATTACTAACTCTCTACAGATCACTGGTGAGGCCCCACCTGGAGTGCTTTGACCATTTCTGAAGTCCTCACCTAAGGAAGAATAAGGACAGACTGGAGACAGTGCAATGTAGAGTGACCAGAATGATTCAATGAGGATCGGCTCAAGGCACTGAACATGTACCAACTGGAGACCAGACGAGGCAGGGGAGACATGATAGAGACCTTCAAGTTTCTGAAAGGAATTACAAAGGTAAACTGTGAGGAAGTATTTAGTGTAAGTAGCAGATCAAGAACATGTGAGCACGAGTGGGAACTGATCGGTGGGTGGGGGGGGGGGTTCAAGAGTGAAGTGAGAAAGTTTTATTTTATGGGAGGGTGGCGGAGCCATGGAACAATCTGCCAGCTGATGCGGTGGGTGCCAAATCTATCAGTGGTTTCAAACACTGCTGGGACACAGTGAAGGGCTTAGTGGTTGTTCAAGGTGACAGAAGTAGGGTGGGGAGCATAGGGGGGTGGATAAATAGTGTGGGTTAGAACCCTGAAAGGATAATACATCCCAGGTTTGTTAGGGTTTATGGACAGACTGGATGGACCAGTGGTCTTTTTCTGCCGTCACTGTTTATGTTTCTATATGTTTATATGTACAGTTATTGAATCTTGTATGGTTATAAAAGTGTTTCTTCTCAAGTCCTTTGTGTGCCAGTACTGTTTAACCACAAGAATACAGTATATGCACATATGAACATATCATTCTGGGCCCAAAAGGCAGCATCAACAAGGGACCCTAAAAAGAAAAAGAAAACAAAATGATTTCTATGAACAAATGAAAACGCACAGTATGGCCAATAAGAAAGCTACACACTTGCTTGAATTTCCAATTACTATATATATTTACTTTATTATTTTACAATATATTTACCCAGGATAGTCCTGCTGAGATGAAACATCTTGGTTCCAGTGGCATTCTACTGCTATGCAATTCCACAGCTGGTGGACTGAAGCACTGGGAAGTTAATTGACTTGCCCAATATGTACTTGTCAATATCGGTTCTGTACTGTCCCGGGTCGTGCCTGAAAATAGTCATCATGTTGGCTAGTGCACTTACTCGGTAAACAAAAACTAAATAAAATAAATAAATGTGGCATAGCTGAAGTTTGACAACCACTACATCACACTGCCTACGTATATTCACGTGCAAGTCTAATTTTTAGTGCTATACATAGGCACCTGGAGGCTTTGACTTGTATGTAAGGTCAACCTATCTATGGAGTTTCTGAGGGTTACAGTTTTTGCAACTACAATATCTTACTGCGTCCAGTGTTGGCTACATAAACAATTTGGCATCCAGTTTGGGCCAAACGATTCTGATTCACATTTTCTAAAATTAGCAAAAAGAGGGTCAATATATGTGACAGATCATATATATATATATATATATATATATATATATATATATATATATGTTTATACATAAAAGATATACAATGGTGAGCTGTCAGATAAATGTTGTTTGACCTCGGTAACCTCACGAGTGGCATAAGCCATGAGTGAGGTGTTCAAGATCAAACAGCATGAGTGCAGATAAATCAGGTATTACACAAGGTCCTTATGCAATAGGAGAGGACCTGTGTTAGTTTATTTTTCTTTTACTGTGAGCTTTTTGTTTCGTTAGTTTAGCGGTTTATTTTTTTAAGAAGAAGCTGCTCCACTTTGCACAAGATTGCTGTCATGGCCATGCCATGCAAGTGGTGTCATGACATTACACTTCAGCTGGAGCATAACAGCTCACTGGTGGTTGCAGTGGCTGAACGAAAATAATTGTGGACAATATGGCATCCACGTTTAGTGAGGGATCCTGAGGACAGATTGTGCCAGAGAGGCGAACTGTAGTGCTTTTTTTTAAGGTATTATTTGTGAATGCCGATTGGGACTGAAGGAGTGGAGCAGAACAGGGAGCTAGAAGGCAGCATCTGGAGGAGCAGGAAGAAGATAGCGACCGGAGGAAATATAAGGTGAGAAGAGGAGCGGGCATTAGAATACAGAGGCACGTTTTAAAAAAAAAAAGAAAAAAAAAAAACAAAAAAAGAGGAGCAGAGCAGTGGCGGTTGTTTCAGGCTAGGTGCTGCAAGAGGTAACCACTGGAGAGAGGCTTTTTTTGCTACACAGAATCAAGCACTGTATTTTTATTTATTTAAAAGTTTTACCAGGAAGGCATACTGGCAGTCAAGCTGCGCGATTCCAGATGCATCCGGGGTGGAGACAGCACAAATAATGTACAGCACACAGTGAATTGCATTATATGTTCTTTTTCTGTTATGCAAAGTGCAGCGTGAAAAGTGAAAGTGGTGCCAACTCGCCGGGGTTGATGACATGTTCACATGAGTATAAATCTGTGATGATATGTTTACTATATGTATAAATGTGAGATTTCACAGTTATACACATAGTAGCTCAGATACACAGATTTATCACATCATTTATGGCCACGCCTATTGCATAAGAAGGGATTAACCCACGACAGGGTATGGGTTTACTGAGCATTAATCCATGCTCGGGGGGGAGGGTTGGGTGTCACAAGGCAAAGCCGAGTGACTTCAACCACCCCGGCGTGGATTAATGCTCATTAAACCCATACCCTGGAGTGGGTTAATTCTCTTATAATATGGGCAACGTTATGTCAGAGTGTTTACCTAAAGAAAAAGTAAAATAAAGCCCTGTGAACATGCAACTATGGGTATATCAGGGATTAATCAATGGTCAGGTGACCTGTTTGGATGAATCAAGTGACAGTATTTTCAGAACCCATGTTATAAATATATTTATGCTATACCCGTGAGTATATTTCAGGGCAGATATCAGTGATATTTTTGCTTTCTGGGGACCTACAGTGAAAATATAAAAAATATTACCACTCTAGGTCCAAATATGAGCCCTAATTACCTTATTGATTGTTACACCACCCTTCTATAATCACCCCCCATTAACTTCCACTTCTCATCTCTCCTCCCTCCTCCACATGTTAGTAGGTAGCTTCATAATCAAGCCACCCTTCTAACTTCCACCCTCATCTCTCCCTCCTCCTCCTCCACATGCTCTCATCACACCCCTACTCCCTTTCACCCCCAATTTCCCACCTCACAATGCCCTTCCCCTCCCCTCATAGGCACTCTTAGCACACTCCTACTCCCATCTAAATCCTCCCACCTCCTGCCTCTCTTTCTGTCCTTGACAAGACCCCCCAGGCTGATTTGCTTTGATTGTATAGTAACCCATGTCTTGTTTAGTGCTCGCAGGATTATCTCCCTGGCATACACTGTACAATGCCTTTCATTTCTTTTTGTACTTGTCTGTACTGCCATATGAACTTTACGTCAATTATCCACCTTTTGTATCAAGTACGTATATGTTTCTTTTACTGACGTGGAACCTATGTAAATGAGCTCCTTGCTCAAAGGCATTAATCCGAGATTTAAATAAATAAATAAAAATATTACTACAGTGGGTCCTGATTGGCTCATTCAGAACTCATTTGAATATTTGGCCGCAGTAGTAGTACTGACTGTATTCAAATGCGAATAACTTTAAAACGAAAAATGATAGCTTGGTACTGTGAGCACGAAAGTTGTTCAGCACACAAATATCTATAGAATGAGTGGTGTTTCATTTAGCTACCTTTTATTATTTTTTATAATTAGTACAACCCCCCAGCAGAAAATGCTATTTTTTTTTCACTTTTTCGACAAATGTGAATAACTTTAAATTGAAAAATGATAGCATGGTACTGTGAGCACGAAATTTGTTCAGCACAAAAATATCTACAAAATCAGTGGTCTTTCATTTACAGATACCTTTTAGTTTTTTTATAATTAGCAAAAAAACAGCAGCAAATTCAAATTGTTTTCCTTTTGCAACAAACAAATGCCAAATAACTTTAAAACAAAATTATTCCATAGCACTTTGAGCACAAAAGTTGATCATGACAAAACTATCTACAAAATGAGTGGTGTTTCATTTATAGATACCTTTACATTTTTTACAAATCAGCAAAATGGCAAGAAATTCAATTTGTTTCACTTTTTTGGAGATATGGCATAATGAATACGCAACCCCCCACTGGAAATATTGTCGATATTTTTTGTTCTTGTGCCGACTGACCTGATGATATCACTCGTGGCTTCGTCTCTCATGATGTTATTGGGTCAACTGGCACTCGAACAAAAAATATCGATAATATTTCCTGTATGGGGGTTGCGTATCCCTTATACTGTATATATTTACTTACCCGAGTGAATCATAAAAGCAATAGTGTTAACTATTACAAACTGCATCATGGACTCCTTTGCAACCCCCAGATGCACATTTTAGTTTCCAAATTAGTTTATGGATATACATATTTCAGTTTGTTTACCACACCAGAACGTATGTTTTATGGCCAGGGGTAAGCCCTGATGTCCACAGTGTTCCATAAGATCAAGGAATAGTGTCTTTTATATGCCAGTTCATCTTAAGACACAAGAAAAATTATGTTAAACTTGCAATTTCAGTGGCTTCCTGATGGCTCTCAAGGGAAGTGCATTGACTTCCATGATGGTGACCCAGGTTTGGGAGCAAACTTGTGTGGGCACTCAGGCTGCCAGATTCACTGCCATGGTTAGCATATCCCATCTCGGGGGAAGGAGAAGGAACACTCAAGATCCATAGTGGATCTTACTGGCAGGTTGGGGAGCTTGCCTTCCTGAAAGGAGCACACTGCCTGTGTCTGAGGAACATCCCCAGCACCCTGTGCATGCTGCCTGGACCGGGGAAGAAATGGATGAAACGTCTGACCAAGATGAAGGCCAGCCCCTGCAGGTCCACCACCAATCAGGCAGCCTCCTCCACTGGATTCAGATCTCTGGAAGGGTAAGGGCTGCATCAAAGGCCCTCAACGGGAGGTAAGCCAATGGAGGAAGATGGGGTAAGTACCTGGGGAAGGTGGGAAATAGGGCTGGAACAGCTGGCTTGAAAGAGGAAGATCAGTGTGAGGCAAAATCAGCAAGATAAAGGAGAATGCTATCAAAGGAGTCTTAAACGAGCACTGAGGGTTAAATCAACATACAATCCACCATGGGGGCACCTCACAATATTGAATGTTTTGTGTATATGATACACACTGATGCGGACAAGATGATTAAGAATGCAAAAAATGGTGCTAACCACCACAACCTACCAAACAGAGAAAGACAATCCTTAAACAGCCTGAAACAAAAGTCAATTATGGTGAAGCCAACAAAGGGGGGTGGGATCTGTGGTTATGGATTACACAAAATACAAATAAATATGTAAGAAACTTATTACAATAAACCAAAACTGTGACAGACTAATGATAGGCACACTAGTAGATACACAGAATGTGACGGCAGATAAGAGCCATTGGGCCCACCCTGTCTACTCAACTTTTTTTTCCGCAGACCCTCTTAATTCTCATTGCAATCTCTTTCTCCCTGTACCCTACCCCCACACACCTCCACGATTCCTTCTAGCTATCCCAGGCATTTTATAAACCCAATCACTGTTTTCACCCCACTACCTCATCTGGTAGGCCATTCCAGGTATCCACCGCCTTTCTGTGAAAAGTACTTCCTCACATTCCTCCACAATTTACCCCTCTAACTTCATTTATTTATTTATTTAGTTTTGTTGACCAGGTAAGTGCACTAGACAAATCCTGCCTATTTTCAGGCATGACCCAGGGAGGGGATACAGATGAATGCCAACTAACCTTGAACCAGATTAAGCTGTTGGTGGTATTTTTAGTGAATGAGGGAAATTTGGCCAGTACACAGGGGAAGTTCCCCTACTCTTTTCGATAAGTGCCATGGGATCTTTAACATCCACCTGGACTACCATCAATCCAGGCAGATGGGACCTCGGTTTAATGTCTCATCCGAAAGATGGATCATGCCCTCCTGTTATAGAGCACCTTTTTCTTTGAAAGATGCTTGCCTCCTGTCCCTTATTAACCCCAGTAAGGTATTTAAAGGTTTTATCATATCCCCACTCTCCTCCTCCTCCAGGGTGCATATTTAGCTCCTTTAGCCTTTCCTCATAGAGCTTATGCAGCACACCCGCACCATTTTGAAGCTCTCCTCTGACCACCTCCACTCTCTGTGTTCCTTCTGAGATGTAGTCTCCAGAACTGTACACAGCACTCAAGGTGCGATCTTACCAACAGTTCATATGGGGGCAGAACCACTCTCTTTTCCTGCTGGAGATACCTTCCTGTGCACCCCAGCATCCCCTAGCTTTTCCAACTGCCTTGTCACACTGCTCTAGCCACCTTAGATCGCTCAACATGATTACCTCTAGATCTCTTTCCTGTTTGGTCTTTGTCATTATCACTTTGCCCATCTTATACTCCGCTTCCAGCTTCCTATGTGTATTATCTTACACTTTTTTGCATTAAAACCCAGCTGTCTTACCCTTGAACGGTCTTTTCAGATCCCTGCACATTCTAAATCAGGCAGTATAGTGCAGTGGTTTAAGGCTCTGAGCTGTAAATCTGGACCTGGGCTTGAATCCCACAGCCCCCACTTGCATATACTGTGTGACCCTGAGCAAGTCACTTAACTTCTCTGTGCTCCCAGGTTCCACCTGTAAAAAAGCTTTCAGCTTAGTGTGTCTCACCTGGTTAAACAATTGAACCCCCAGAGTTTCCACTCTGTTACAGATCTTGGTGTCATCCACAAAGTGGCAGATCTTCCCTTCCAGTTCTTCTGCTATGTCACTTATCAAGATAAGGGAGAGGACCGTCCCAATACTGTTCCCAGTGGTATCCCACTGATCAACCTCCTCCCTCCTTGGAGTGTACTCCATTTACCACTACCCTCTGTGTCCTTTCCGCTAACTCGCTTCTTATCCAAGCTACCATTTCATTATCTACCCCCGTTAACCAACTTACTTACCAGTCTCCTATGTGGAACGTGTAGAAGGCCTTGCTGAAATCCAGGTGTCACATCCACCGCTCCTCCCTGATCTAGCTCCTTGGTCACCCAGTCGAAGAAGTTTATCAGATTTGTTTGGCATGATCTTCCTTCTGTGAAACCATGCTGCCTTGGGTCCTGTAATCCACTGGATACAAAATATTCCACAATCCTTGCCTTTAGTAGCCTTTCCATTAACTTACCTACCACTGATGTCTGGCTAACAGGCCTATAACTGCTGGCCTCTCTTTTGCCATCACTTTTATGAAGGGGGACATCTGCCATTTTGTTCATCGGATACAATGCCAGCCTTGCTCTTGAGTATGGTGATGTGAATGCACTGTGACGCCAGCACCCATGACTGCCACCTTCCACAAGTGCACTTAGCTACCCACTTGGCTCCAAATTAAGAAGAAAACAACCATCAGAGTGAAGATATGCCAGCAGTGCAAAAGATGGAGATTAGTGCCCAAGAGGTGGATAGGCAGAAAAGGGGCAAAATTCGCAGAAGGGCAGACAGCAAGGAGAACCAGGATAAAAGACAACCAAGGAAGGGGCTGGAGTAGAACAGCAAACAGTCTAGGAGGTCAAATCATGGAAGCCATGTGTGCAAATGCCAGGAGCCTTAGCAACAAGATGGAAGATCTGAGGCTGTCATGGTGCAGTCAGACCTGGACACTGTAGCCATCACTGAAACCTGGTGTAATGATAACCACGACTGGGAGATGGCCATACCTGGCTATAACATATTCAGAAGAGACAGAGCAGGCAGGAAGGGAGGAGGAGTGGCACTGTATGTGAAAAATTACATAAGGGCCACAGAGATCCAGGAGGAACAAAATGGGGGAGAGATAATGTGGATTAAGCTGGAAAGGAAAATGGGGATAGCCATCCGCACAGGTGTGGACTACAGACACCAGCCCAGGAGGAAGAAACAGATAGGGAGCTGATGCTAGCCATCCAAAGGATGGCAGACAAGGGTGAGGTAGTACTGGTTGGAGACTTCAATATTCCAGACGTGGACTGGAGCATCCCAGCAGCAGCATCAACTAGGAGCAGATTTATCCTGGACTCCTTCAGGGTGCCTTCCTCAAGCAACTGGTCATGGAACCAACTCGCAGAAGGCAATACTGACCTTGTGCTCACAAACAGGGACAGTGTGATGGGGTAACAGTGGGGAGCACCTGGGGAACAGTGACCACCAGTCATTGTGGTTTGAAATCACAGAAAGAGCAGAACCAAACCACACAAAAACACGTATCCTGGATTTTAGGGGGCAGACTTTGGGAAAATGGGGAGATACTTGAAAGAGGCATTAAGGGGAATGGGACAGGAATCAGGGGTTGAGGAACAGTGGGCAGTATTTAAAATGGGGATTACAAGAACAACAGAATTATGCATTAAGCAGGTTAGCAAGAGGAAAAGGAAGAGGAGGCCATTATGGTTTTCCAAAGAGGTAGCAGAGAAAGTGAAAGCCAAAAAGATTGCATTCAGGCAATACAAAAAGACACAGGCAGAAGGGGATAGGGAGAAGTACCAGGAGAAGCAAAGGGAGGCAGGGAGGTCAGTAAGGGAAGCCAAAGCTCAGACAGAAGAACACATTGCAAAATCAGTGGGTAGAGGGGACAAAACCTTTTACAGGTACATAAGTGAAAAAAGAAAGACAAAGGGAGGGATAGTGAGACTGAAGGGGAGGATGGGGCCTGAGGATGACAACAGTAAAGCTGACATATTGAAATAGGTATTCTGCTCAGTCTTTACTGAGGAAGAGGAGGGTAATGGGTCTGAAGGGAGTACAAGGGGTGAGAATGGTGCAGAAATGGACACAAGTCCCTTTACACGAGAAAGGGTCCTAAAGGAACTGGAAGCAATGAGTTGATAAAGCAATGGGGCCAGATGGGGTGCACCCCAGGGTCCTTAAAGAACTAAGAGAGGTGGTGGCTGAACCTCTGGCTATCCTGTTTAGCCGATCACTGGAAACAGGGGAGATACCCAAAGACTGGAGGACAGCAGATGTAGTCCCCTTATACAAAAGTGGGAACAAAGAGGAAGCAGGGAACTACAGACCAGTCAGCCTCACCTCGGTAGTGGGGAAGATCATGGAAGCACTACTGAAGGAGAGATTGGTGGAACATCTGGTTGTCAATGGACTACAGGACCCAAGGCAGCATGAGCTCACCAGGGAGGTCATGTCAGACCAACCCCGCTGAATTTTTGACTGGGTGACTAGGAGGTGGATCAGGGAGAGCACTGGACATGGCCTATCTGGACTTCAGCAAGGCCTTTGACACTGTGCCACATAGAAGACTATTACACAAACTGGGGAATATGGGTGTGGGCAGGACAGTAGGGTGGTGGGTAGGTAACTGGCTGGGTGGCAGGACACAGAGGGTGGTGGTAAATGGCTGTCACTCCACAGAGGGAAGAGTGACCAGTGGGGTACCACAGGGATCAGTGCTGGGACCGGTCCTATTCAACATCTTCATCAGTGACATTGCGCAGGACCTAGAAGGCAGAATTTCACTGTTCGCTGATGACACAAAGCTCTGTAACAGAGTAGACACATCAGAGGTGTAGACAGAATGAGAAGGGACCTGCAGAAACTTGAAGAATGGTCCGGGTTTGGCAGTTGAAATTCAATGCAAGGAAGTGCAAGATAATGCATATGGGGCACAAAACCCTGGCACAATATATCAGTTGGGGTGAGGATATAGCATGCACCAAGCAGGAAAGGGATCTTGGGGTTATCATCTCTGATGACCTCAAGGTAGGAAACAGTGTGACAAGGCAGCAGGTAAAGCAAATAGGATGCTGGGATGTAGGCAGGGGCATCACCAGCAGGAAAAGGAGGTCATAATTCCGCTATATAAGACACTAGTGAGGCCCCACCTGGAGTACAGTGTACAGTTCTGGAGACCATACCTATGTAAGGACATAGACAGGGTAGACAAGGTTCAGAGGAGGGCAACAAAGATGGTGCATGGATTGCATCACAAGTCCTATGAAGACAGGTTGAAGGAACTGAACATGTACTCCTGGAGGAGAGGAGGAGAGAGGGATATGATAGAGACATACAAGTATCTTACAGGGAGGAACAGGTGCAGGAATACACTATTTTAAGCAGAAAAGATGTTCCAGGACTAGAGGGCATGGGATGAAGTTGAGGAGGATGATTCAGAGGAAACATGAGGAAGAATTTCTTCACAGAACGGGTGGTGGACAAGTGGAACACCCTGCCAGAGGAAGTGGTGGGGGCTGAAACAATCACAGGATTTAAGAATGCATGGGATAGACATAAAGGAATTCTGGAGGTCAGGGGTAAGGGGCAACAGACTTCTAGGAAAACAAACTGAACTTACAAGCTCAAATGGGCAGACTGGGTGGGCCATAGGCCCTTATCTGCTGACACTGTCTATGTATCTATGTATCTAGTAGGAACACAAAGGGTAAGCAGAAAGAATCTTAAAGATTTTCAGACACAAGGCCTCTCACAGCTGATTGGATTTATTGTTACCTGTCTCTGACCCCTAGCTTAAGAATGGAAGCACCAGGAGTGTGAGAAAAACAAGGAACTCAGTAGGAGGCATGCAAGTAAGTACACAGAGACAAACAGGCTAACTAAGCAACTGTTATGGGAAGACAGAAACATAACTGCAGTCAGTCTGCATTTAGAAAGTACTTTTCTCAGATGTTCTTATGAACTTTTTTCATGAAGCAAGTATGAACTGTATACACAAAAACATGGAATACGTAAACATGTTAATCAAAGGCAAGTCTGGAGTAAAATACATGTCACTGATCAAAATGCTAGGAGGCTCAAAAATAATATAATACAACTAACTGTGTCTAAAAGCCCCCACGACCACTTTCCAACCCTAATTCTAATTTAAGTCTTATAACATTAAGTTATTGTGTAGTCACTCTGGTTTTGCCTAACAATAGGCATTTGATGTGTAACATGCTTTCCTGGTTAAAAAAACTAAATAAATAAAATATGTGTGTCCTGAGGGGAGCACTGCCCTCCCCCCCCACCAGAGCTTGGACTGATGTAGCAGCCCAAAACATCTTCTCCGGTTGGCAGAATTATCAGGGAGAAAAAGGGTTATCTTGTTATTCCATTTGTGTCCATGGAAGGGAGCATTTTGTTCCTTGGATACAGTGCCAGCATTGCTCCTGAGTGTGGCGATGTTAATACACTGTGACGTCAGCACCCAGACTGCTGCCTCCCCACAAGTGCACTTAGCTCCAAGAAAACAACCATTTGAGTGAGGGAACGCAAAGGGTAAGCAGCAACAAGAATCATAAAAAAGATTTTTAGACATAAAGCCTCACATCTAATTGAATTTATGTTTATCTGTCTCTGACTAGTAGCTTAAGAATGAAAGCACCAGAAGTGCTAGAAGAAAACATTACTTACCATAGCAATCTTGTTTCTTCCACGGGAATCTTACTGTATTCTGACAAATGCAGTATGGTTTCACGATAGGACTGCTCCAGAACCGAAATAGTTAATAGAACCTATGCTAACAGTGGAATGTTAGGCTCCAGCTCAGTTTTCAAACCACTGTCCCTGGTTGCATGTCCTGCAACCGTCAGATTCTTACAAAGGATGCAGAAGATAAAACAAGCTAATCTTTTCCACTATAGCAAATTAAACCCCTTTTGGGACAAAAAAAACAACCTTTCAAACAACAAGGCATCTTCCAACACTTAAGTCACAGATGCCCAAGAACTAGACAGGTATACCAACAGTTTTCCACAGGGTATGTACAGCTGGCATGCTTGCCCTGTAGGTTCTAGTAGGGGAGGAAGGAGCTCAGAATACAGTAAGATTCCCTTGGAAAAAACAAGATTACTATGGTAAGTAATGTTTTCTTCAAACCCCAGGAAGTCTTACTGTATTCTGACAAATTCAGGCTACCCAAGCAGTACCTTTGGAGGTGGGCAGAGAACTTATTTAGGAAACAGGTTCTGCAGGACTGCTGTGCCAAACCTGGCATGACTTCTAGCCTGGTTATCCAAGCAATAATGCTTGGTGAATATGTGAACTGTTTTCCAGGTAGCTGCTTTACATGTTTCCAGCAGAGGAATGTCTCTTGAAGCTTCTATGGAAGCAGATGTTCCTCTAGTAGAGTGGGCCCTGAGACTCTGTGGAGGCTGCTTACCCACATTGCCATAACAGAACTGGATACAGGCCACAATCCACCTTGTAATGGATCTTTTTGTGGCTGATTTACCTTTTCCCACTTCCCCATAGGCCAGGAAGAGTTGGGTCCTGTCTCCTCTGTGGCCTTTTGTATGGTCCAAGTAGTAACTGATCGCTCCTTTTACGTCTAGGCTATGCAGTCTACGTTCCCCTGAAGTGGAATGGTCAGTGAAAAAGACTAGCAGTGTAATAGACTGATTAATATGGAAGTCAGATTGTTAGTCCAAGGATGAGTTTGTCCCCGTGGAATGCAATGTAGTCAGTCTCAATGGATAGGGCCTGGAGCTCACTAATCCTTTGAGCTGTGCAATACATATGTTCAGATCCCTCACTGGGGTGGGATTTCTGTGGGGGGGGGGTGTAGATGCACAGCCCCTTAAAGAACTTCCTAAACACTGGGTTCAAAGCCAGGGATGATATCTTGCCCGCTGACAGATAAGCAGAAACAGCTGCCAGGTGAACTCTCAAAGTGGATGGTCTTAGACCAAGGGAATGAAGTTGGGCCAAGTAATCAAGGACAACTGGCAAGCCCACCTGGGAGTGATCCTCCAGCCACCACAAGTGCCTGCAGGAGTGTTCCTGTTCCTACCCTGTAACCAAATGGAGAATCGTTTCCACTTGGAAGTGTAAGTCTTCCTAGTGGAGGGCTTTCTAGAAACCCTAAGGACCTCCATAACCCCTTCAGAGAGATGCAAGTCAGCATACTCTAGCTCCTCAAGAGCCAGGCCTTGAGCCTAAGAGACTGAAGGTTGGGGTATAGGATCCTGCCCTAGGAGGAAGTTAACGTTGTGGTTCCTGAGGAGGCTGATTGGTTTGGCAGCTGATAGTGCCAGCACCAAGGAGTACCAGGGCTGCCTGGCCCAGTCTGGGTCAATCAGAATCATTGTTGTCGGCTGGGACCTGAGCTTGTTCAGAACTCTCAGCAACAGTGGGAATGGAGGGAAGGCATACAGGAACTTCCTTGTCCAATCCAACAGCTGTGCATCCAGTGGGACTGAGCCCCTCATTGGGGGTCTGCAGAAAAACTGGGGAAGCTGACAGTTGTCTGGGGCTGTGAAGAGGTCTACCTCTGGAGTGCCCCACCTCTTGAACTCAATCTGCAACACCTGCTTTTTCAGGGACCATTCGTGGTGGTTCTGACTAATTCTGCTGACAGCATATCTGCCAGCACATTGTCCTTCCTTGGCAGGTGGACTGCTGACAGGGAAATTCCCAGAGAGTATGCCAGACTCCAAATTTTCATGGCCTCTGTGCACAGGAGGCTTGCCCTTGTGCCTCCTTGTTTATGTAGTACATGGTGTTTGTGTTGTCTGTCCTGACCTGTACCACCTTTCCTTGTAGCATGCTGGCGAAGGCTTGAAGTCCTAGGAAGACTGCTCTCAACTCTAGCAGGTTGAAGTGCAACAGTGACTCCTGCTCGAGCCATGTGCCGTGGGCAGTGTGCTCTCCAGATGTGCTCCCTACCCCAGGAGGGAAGCATCCATGGTTAGCACCAAGGAAGGGTTTTCCTGCATGAATAGTATACCTTGTCTGAGGTTGCCCATCTCCATCCACCACTCGAAGTGCCTGCAGGAGATTCCTGTGACTGGCACCAGCTTTGACAATGAGTCTCTTCTCTGATGCCAGTGCAACTTGAGATGATATTGTACATCTCTCACTTGGAACCTTGCCCTGATACTGTTGCTGTGTAAGCTGCCATGTGGCCCAGAAACTGTAGGACGTGCCTTGCAGACCTTAGGCTGTGCAGTTTGAAGGTACTTGCCAATTGTATCAAGCTGTCCACTCTTGCCTGTGGAAGAAAAGACTTTCCTCTCACAGTGTCCAGCCCGGCTCCTATGAATTCCAGGAGCTGTACTGGCTCCAAAACACATTTTCTCAGGTTGGCCAGAAACCCTAGTGACTGTAGGACATCTTGTGTAAGTGTCAGGAACTGCCTTACTTATTAAGGGGATTGCCCTATGACTAGCCAGTTGTCCAGGTAAAGGAATATTGCCACTCCTTGCCTACCTCAGGTGTGCGACAACCACAGCCATGCATTTTGTGAACACCCCTGGAGCAGAAGTAAGTCCAAAAGGCATTGCCCTGAACTGGTAAAGGTCTGATGGCAGTCTGAATCTGAGAAACTTTCTGTGGGACTGCCTGATGGGGTTGTGGAAGTACACATTCCTTAGGTCTAGAGATGCTAGCCAATCCCCCTGTCTTAGGGTTGGAAGGATTGTTGCTAGAATCACCATTTTGAACTCTGGTTTTAACAAATGTCTATTTAGGTGCCTGAGATCCAGTATGGGTCACCACCCTGCTTTTATTGTGTGGAATACCTTTGAATAGAGACCCTTTCCTCTTGTGCTTGAGGAATTGGCTCTATTGCCTTTTGAGACAGAAGGTTCGATACTTCTCTTCTAACAGTAATGTTTCTGATGGGGAAAAGGGTCTGAAGACCCTTGCCCTCAGCTTTGGCATGCACTTGAAGCTGAGAGCTAAACCCTGGCCCACTCACCCAAGACCCACTTGTCTATGGTGATGGATTGCCATTCTTGGCTGTAATGAGCCAGCTTGCCCCCTACTGGGGTTGGGGAGGTGACCCAAGCAGACACCTCAGGGTGTCAGCTTGGCTTGGGCTAGTTCAGTTGCTACCTCTCCTGCCCCCTGCCCCTGAAATAACCTCTCTGTGGTTGGTTCTGGTGAAAAGCTTGAGGCTGAAAGAATGACCTATAGTGTTCCCTGCCTCTGTCTCCCCTGGCTTGGTGCTTCTGGGGTGTAGATGCCTTTTCCTTAGCAGCAGTGCTTTTGTATGCTGTTTTATAATCATCCATTTTCTTCATGTAAGCCTCAGTCTGTTCCCTGAACAAAGATGTAGGCTCACATGGAAAATCCAAAGCCTTGATTGTGTGTCTTGGGTCAAATTGATTGTTCTGAGCCAATCAAATTTCCTAAAAGACAGAAGCAGCCATCTGCCTGGCAGCAGTGTCATTGTTGTTCACAGCCATTCTAAACTGGGCTTTAGATATTTTAGCCTCCTCTTTGCAGCCTCTTCCAGATCAGCTGCCATGGGGCTGGAACAGATTTTGTTATTTCGATTACTGTATTCCACAGTGTCCTCTGATATCTGGCAACATTTGTGACATAAGAGGCCTACCAGATAAAGATGATCCCAAATAGACTTTCTTTGCTTTGGAATCCATCTTCCTGGAATCCTTGTCCAGTAGGTGTGATGTCAAGGGTATGCCAGTTTTATCACAAGCTGCAGCCTGCACCACCCCTTCGTGGCTTGGGTGCCCAAAGAGAAATTCAGCTCCACCTTTTGCCACCCAATATTTCTTATCCACCTTCCTATCCACAGGTGGCACAGAAGTGGGAGTCTGCAACACTTTATTCACCTGTTTCTTTAAGGACTTATGTATGGGCAGAAGCAGTGTTTTGGAGCCTGGGACGTCCATCATCTCCATATAGTCCTATTCTTCTGCCTCATCAGTGAACTCCTGAGTAGGAAGATCCAGTGTTTGAGCCACTTGCTTTATAAAAGCAAAGTGGGTTGTATAGTTCTCAGATCCCTTGTCAGGGGAATCAGGGAGGTGGGGATCAGGGGAGATATCAGGTTCCGTAGACTCCCCATAGTCTTCATCCTCATCCTCATCTTCATCTTCATCTTCTCCAAAAGGTTCAGCCTCTTGTTCAAATGAGCCGGGAACCAAAGGAGAACTGAGGTTTGTGACTGTAACAAGCCAACCGGACCAGTGTGCTTGGTTGAAGCGACTGAATTATTCTGACAGCATTTGCTACCTCTTCAGCGATCATAACCAGTGTCTTTTTGGGTTGTGGTTCGTGCTCTGTATGTTTTCTTCTCTTTTTTCCAACTTTCTTTTATTGATTTAAACAACCGATCAAGCCAATAGATCATCCACTTAATGACATTAAAAAATGTAACAGCATTGCACTACATCAGTTAATCACGTACGCTAGCTTCAGGATTGTAAAAGTCATTAAAATGTGATACCCATATAGGGTACTTCCAGAACAGAACAGTAAAGTCTCTTGTTATTTCAAAGAAACTGTCCACAAATGTTGAGTATCTTAGCCAAGCCATGACAGTGGGACGTCCTGAAAGAAAAGCAAGAAATCTACATATCTAAATATGACTTAAAACTAGACATCATTCCCACTTATTACCTTAAACTGTAACAAGAAAATTTATGGTGTAAAGAACAGTCCAGCCCCAAACCTCATTTAAATGGTGAAATAAAGTAAAACACAGCACTTCAACTTTCTATTCCCCTCAAACATAACTGCCCTGGACAGTGCATTTTCATTATAAAGTATCAGGAATTATATATCTTAACCACTCTCTGGGACAGAATCTGCAAATACTCAATAGTTTCTTGTTATAGAACTCCGAGATGCAGGCCCCCGGGAAATTTAGTTTAAGCATGCGTGCTCAGAAGAACTATCCTCACGCGGTTGGCACCATTTTAAGTCCACACTGCCCAAAATTATCAGGGAAAGTAATCATTACTAAAGTTAAACCATTTGAGGGAGACAAAAATAAAGTCAATACTGCAAGCCAGTAATGTCTCTCTTTTCAGTCTTCTTCATCGGATCCATCTTGCCTCTCTTCACTGACTGCTGCTTCTCGACGAAACTCCTGGACAATTCTATCCACCCATTTCTTTGCTTCCACTGGGTCATTAAATTGAAAAGTCTTGTTGCCATAAGTAAGCCGCAGGCGAGCTGGCGCATGGAGGACATGTACTACCCCATGACTTCTCAGTTGTTGATGGAGCGGGTCGAAAAGCTTGCATCAGGTCCAGGTGGCATAGGACCAGTCGGGAAATAATTTAATGGGGTGGTTGTCTAAGGAGATCGGGAAACGTGCCCTGGCCCAGGCCAGGATAACGCCCCTACCTCCGAGCCAGTTGTTATTATTAGGATGGTTCGAGGTACCTCCTGGAGTCCTATGCTTGTCAAAATTTATTCTGTAGGTATTCCTGATATATTCGGGATCAAAGCAACCCTCCGGAAGGACTGAGGGTAACCAGGTGTGATGTAAGAGCACAGGTCCTCCCTTCTGAGCCTTCAGGTAAACCTACCAGACGAATGTTCATTGCCCTCTGGGCATTCTCCAAATTCTTCAGACAAGCTCTGAGGTGCGATGTTTCCATAGTCATTTTGTTAAATGCTGCCTGGGTGTGGAGGGAGCGATCCTCTGCTTCTTTTGCCGTGACTACTGCTTTGCCGATCTTGGCGTCTTGTGTTACCACGCGGTCAAGGATTTTTTTCAATGTTTTGATCCACTGATCTGACTGCCTGCAGGACTGACTCCCACGGTGGAGAGTCTCCCGTACCACTCGAGGGAGATGAGCCCTCACCACTCGATCAAGCTTTCTGGGCCTTCTGTGAAGGCGGCATCTGCTTATTTAATTGTTCACATGCTCTCGTTCTGTCCTATTATCAAGTTTGATATCAAACTATTCTGTAGAGTGAGATCTTCTGATGTACATCGATGAGAAAATGATCTTATTCTATGCTGCCATTAAATTGAAAGTTTTTTCAGTATTTCTGCTAGAGCTGTTCTAACACACGTCCTGTCTCTGGTTTGGCTCTCTAGTGCCCCCCTTTCTTTTTCCTGCTGTTGCCAGTTCAGTGGCAGTATCCACGGGGCTCTTTTTTAACCGAGGAACTGTCGCCCTTGTCAGAGGGCTGTTCCTCCAGGTCTTTATGGCTGGGAGCCGGTTCAGCAGCTTTTTCAGACATCATCTCCTGCAGTCGTTTAGGCTGCCTCTCAAGCGTCGACTGAGAGAAGTTTTTACAAATACCAGTCCTCTCTGAGGTGGTCAAACCCCAAACAAAAAACACAAATAAGATGAAGATCTGCTTTTTCGAACAGTTTCCCACACTCTGTACAATGCTGGAAACCTGTAGGGCCCATTTGTTTCTTAGCTTGTGATATTTAAACACTTAAATATTTTCCTCTCTCTCTCTCTTTTTTTTTCGTCAGTTAAGACCGAAAACCAGGATTTACCCTGGTAAAAAATTTAGGAGAAAGAACCAACTTACTTTAAAAAGTCAGAGAGGAGAAACACACTGAGAATTACCTCAGAAAAATGAAAGAGAAATCACCAGTTCCTTCTTGGTTGAGAAAAACCGAAAAGGAACCGAAAAACTTACCCGGCTGACACTAATCTAGACTAAGTCTACCTGTGAACCAAAGACAGTGCTCTAAAAATCGAAATAACTAAATGGACTTCGATAAAACCGAGAAAATAAACTTCTTGAAGAAAGTGAAAGAGAGCTCTCCGGAAACGCCTTACTGAGGCAAGTGGAGTAAAGAATCTGACGTTGCAGGAAGTGTAACCAGGGACAGTGGTTTAAAAACCGAGCTTGAGCTAATATTCTACTATTAGCATAGGTTCTATCAAGCATAGGTTCTATTAACCATTTCGGCTCCAGGGCAGTCCTGTGGTGAGACCACACTGCATTTGTCAGAATACAGTAAGATTTCCTCGGGTTTGAAAAACAAGGAACTCAGTTTAAGGCATACAAGTAAGTGCACAGCGACAAACAGGCTAACTAAGCAGCTGTTATGGGGCGAGAGAAACGGAACTGCAATTAATCTGCATCTAGAAAGTGCTTTTCTCGGATGGTCTTATGAACTTTATAATGAAGCAAGTATGAACTGTGCACACAGAAAACATGGAATACAGAAATGTGTCTTTGTGTCCAGACTGACTTTTGATTAACATCTCACCGATCAAAATGCTAGAAGGCTCAAAACAATATGATGAAACTAACTGTGAGTTGCTTGGTTTTAAAAATACAAATAAAAATAAAGATGTGCATTTCAACTGGACAATGGAACAAAATGAAGTTTATATAATTTATAAGACCATGGTTTGATAAAATAAAACAAGGCACCATGGGGACTACAGCTCCACTACACTATAAGAAAAGACTTCACCAGGGTCAATGATAGCTGATGGACTGTAGCGGGACAGGGGGCGGGTCACTCCTACAGTAGAGACCAGCAACCAGTTTGCGTCACTGGCAAAAAAAAAAATCAGGGTGTTGAACCCAAAAGGTAAGCAGCACAGGAACCTTCCGGGGAAAGACGCTGTACCAGAAAAGTGTGGGCAGAAGGGGGTGGGACATGGCAGGAGCAACAGGACTCTAGTATTGGGAGACTATAGTCAGAGGTACAGGGAGGTTGGTGTGCACCAACAGCTGTGAAGAAAGAACTGTTTGCTGTTTGCCACAGACAACGGTGAGCAAGGTGCTCCTTAAATGGAGAAGATCATCAAGGTAAGCGATGGGAAGCTGGATGTGGTGATTCATTTCAGCACCAATGACCTGGTGGGTAGCAGCATACACAGGGCAAAGGACAGCTTCGAGAACTAGGCTGGAGAGTGAGCTCAGGGTGGATAAAGAGCCAGGCCCGATGGCCTGCACCTAGAGTACCTGAACTGGCTTCAGAATTAGTTGACCCAACTGTTTAATGAGTTACTAGGGTCTCGGGTGGGAATAGGGAACTGGAGGTCTGCAGACATAGAAATGGAGGATGTAGGGAACCGGGGGAGGATATGGAGGGGGTGTGATAAGCTGTAACACCTGTGATGCAGCCATCTCCATGGAAGTCCTCTTGAGGAGACGATGTTACCCGGTGTGCAGCAGGTTTGCAGCACTCACGGAAGAGCTGGCTGCAGTGAAAGATGAACTGAGCTTTTTCCAAGTAAAGTCCCAGTGGTCGCATCTGCAGGCGGCCACTACTCCTATTACCCAAAGGACACCTAGGGTCTGGGATGAGAAGTGGACTGTGTGACACTCTGCCCCTGCTTCTGGTTACCTGTATAATATTATTATTATAAATAAAATGGTCTGTGTATGAAATGTTAGTATGTGAGAGAGTTTGCCTTTCAACTTACAAGGTCAGCAGCTGAAACCACAGGATGTTGCAAACAGACCAGGAGAACCATTAATTAAGGCATCCTTCTAGAGAGACAGTTTATGGCCCTCATAACCTGTGCTGCCATTGAAGTTCTCACATGACGTAGCAGGAAGAAGTCGTCACTGGACTGACTCTTCATGGTTGTCCCATGTATCTGAGAATAAGGGACATGAGTGTAGGATTGTTAAGTTCAAAGAGAAATGCTTAATTAAAGATTGTCATATTTGGGAAATAACTAGTTACAGATTTTTTTAAAAGCATATGACTCACATCTTCAGAGACAGTGATGTAAGAATATTAAAATCTAAGGGAGGATCTAGCTGACCTCATCAAAAGGGGGTGGGGACAGAGTTAAAAATTGAACATTATGGAATGGTGACTTATGAAACAGACTCTGACTGGGAGAGCACTTAGAAAGCTAATAGTTAGAAAGCAATTAAGTCTTTGTGGTAGGAGTGTTTTTATGAAACTTCCTTTTTGTTTTCCAAGATTGTAAGCTGTATGATATATTGTTCTGTGTTTAATTTTACATGTTTTTTATCTTTTAGTAAACAACTATTTTCTTTTAAATACTGCCTGGGTGTCTTTCAGTTCTTTTTGCATGTCATGTATAGGTGGTTAAGTCTGACAGTTGTTTGAAAGGCTTGATGGTGTTACTAAGCTTGAAAAGATAAGAATATACCTATGTATCTACAGAGTTTTAAGGGTTCACAATGGAGACCTGGCTTGGTGCCCCGCGAAAGATTGTACTGCAGTCCCGAAGAGGATACATATCTGAGCCTGTAATTGGGTATGCTAGCATAAGGTTCACAGTTTGAATCCTCCAGAACTTGAGGCTAACAGGTGATTTGGACCCAAAGCAGACAGGAGGGTTACCCCGCCTGTTACCTGTTACACTATTGCACGCTGAGGTTGGCACTGTGGGAGCAGAGGGCCTGACCTGAGGAGTGCTTCAGACAGACTCAGTTGCTAAGTGGGGTTTGGGTGGCCTGGAGGGGTGGAAACCTGAGGTGGCAACAGCTAACAGATTTGCACATATGTGAGTCAGTCGCTCAGATCTCATCGGTGCAGAAGCTGGAGCCTGTAGCCTCCAGGGCACCAGGTCTGTTATGAAGATACCTGAAGTACTACTGGAGTCCAAGGGCAAAGGCAGAACCAGGAAGCTAGTTGTGATATGGGAGTCCATTCATACTGCTACAAAGAGGGACAGGGACTGAGGGATAGAATAGTAAAAGTACTTTCCGGAGCTCCAGTTGGGAGGTACGCAGGCAGGGTATAGAAGATAATAAGGGGAGTAGGGAACAGCAGAGACCTTGATGTCACTGTCTATCTGGGGAGCAGTGATCTGGTCTGCAGATCCCTGGGGGAGTTTCTGATAGCTTTAGAAAGCTATGACCGAGGCTCAAGCAGACAACGCAAACGTTGTAGGACAAAAGAATTCCAAAGAATCGGTGCGGCTACCCCAAATGCCCTGTCCCTGGACAATCTAAAGCCTAGTTCGAGGGGACTGCTAATATGGCTGCATCAGAGGAGCAGAAAGGGCAGACAGGGGTATAAAGAGATGGATCTTTTCAGTAATCAGGACCCAAACCATCTAGGGTCTTATGTTATCAAGCATATCTTAAAGTGGTGCACCATGAAAATTGGCAACCAGTGCAAAATGCATAGCACTGACATAATGTGGTCTGTATGAGATGTTCATGTTACATCATTTTAGACCAACTGCAGGTGACATCACACCCCAAATAACCCTAAGTACAGAGCACTGCAGTACTTCAGTCGGTGACAAAGGCATGGACTACCATCACCAGGTTCTCAGGTACAAGCACCAGTTTTATATGGGCAGTGTTACACGATGAAAAAGCCAATTTGGACTACAGCAGCCACCTACTGTTCTACTGACAACTTGCAGTCCAGAATGACCCCAGATCTTTCACTGCATCCACAGCTCAAAGCGTATCACCATTTAAAGTTGAAGTATGGCATCTACACTTTCACTGATGACCCACAAGAACCTGGTCTGACAATCATCACGTCCGTCCTTACCAGAGTTAAGGCTCAGGCAGTTGGAGGTCATCCAGTCACTGATCTCCTAAAAGCAACACTCCCAATACTAAGGCTGCATTTCACCGTTCAGGTGCACAAAATAAAACTGTATAACTGAGTACTATCTGCATAAAAGGTAAACTCCATGTCATAACATCTTATGATCTCACCCAGCGGCATCATGCACACAGCAAACAACATGGGTGCAAGGTGGCCAGCCTGGGGGCGCAGCAGTAGCACTACCACTTACGAGGTCAACGAACCTGAGCCTAGTTTCCTGGCCGGCCAGGGGAGTAGGATTGAGCCTCTGAGGGACAAAGAGAAAAGACGCAGCAACCAGCGCTATACTGACCCCCAGCAGTGACTAGGGCTGAGGGGGACTGGGAGTCCAGAATTGGGAGAGGAGCAGATGACATTGGCACGGTGTGTGTGGAAGCATGCATGGTAAAGTCATGTGCATCACCGCACAGTGGTTCCTCAGAGGACCAGAGGGAAAAAGCAAGCACCACTAGGCAGATGATGTTCTGCCCTGCCTCCCACAGCTATACCAGTCCATTTCCTGACCAGCCCTTGGATGCTCAGGGATCACCTCAGCCTGGGTGATCAGACAGTAGTGGGAATTCTGTCCCGAGCAGTAGACAGACCTCACCCGGGGGGAAGATAGCCCAAGGAGAAACATTCCAGTGTTAGGGGTAAGTGGTTAAGAAATGCAGCAGGGGTGGGGAAGAGTTGAAGGAAAAAAAACATGGGCGCAAGGATTAAGCCTTAAGGCACACTACAGTTGAGTACAGTGGTTCCAGAGTTGGAATTTCCTAGAACTATCTGCTGTGCACGCCCAGTGAGGTATGACTCAAACCAGCACAAAACTGTGCTGAGAGCCCCACATAGTGCCTCCAGGAGATCCAGTAGCACATCATAGTTCACAGTGTCAAACACCAAGATGGACCGGTTCCCTTGGTCTCTCGCAGTGAGGAGATCATGAAACACTTTGACAAGTGTAGTCTCAGTGCTGTGGCAAGGCCTAAATCCGCTACAGAGGCCTCATAGATGACAACATTTCCGAGGTAAACCTTGCTGCACCACCGCCACAGTACAGTTGCATAAGAACTTACCGTAACAGTAAATCTTTCGAGAGAATCTCTTGCAGCAGGTCATTACACATAGGAATACCTCAGCTGTGGGCTTCATTCCATCCAGTTGATTTATCAGCAGTCTACCCGGGACCACCCCTGATGACATCACGTGTTGTGTCCTGACAGGTATAAAAGGGGGTGGTCCCAGATGCTCCTCGGTTCTTAACCACATCATCATTTATGGTTGCTGAGGAGGAAATCAGGCCAACCGAGGAGAAGCATGGAGCCCTTACTAATTAAGTTTGGAGAGAGCAGGAGCATGTCACTCTTCTGAAACCAGAAGTAAAGAGGATGGAGGGAGGGGCGATGATCTGCTGCAAGAGATTCTCTTGAAGATCTACTGTTACGGTAGTTCTTATGCAACTGTACTATCTTCATCAAGGAAATCTCTTGCAGGAGGTCATTACACATAGGAATGAGTCCCCAGCAGTTTGGAGGTAAGTGGGAAGAGGCAATAAATTAAATGCGTTTAGGACAACAGCCCTGAAAACAGCCCGGCCAAAGTTGGTTTGCTTTTTGACACTATGTCCAGGCAATAATTTTAGTGAAGGTATGAACAGTGGACCAAGCAGCAGCTTCACAAATATCAATGGCTGAACGCCTCTAAAGCATGCCGCTGAGGCAGTCATACCCCTTGTGGAGTAAGATCTTATCACCCCCGTGAGTAGTTTCTTGTACGTATTATAACAAAAAGTAATGCTGTTGGCCAACCAAGTGGACAAGCACTGCTTGGAGACAGGAATGCCTTCTTTTCCAGGGGCGAAAAAGAAATAAAATGCTGCTCTGATTTGCGCACAGGTTTAGTGCGAAGGAGATAATATAGTAATATCCTATGTACATCCAAAGTATAGAGAAGGGATTCTTCTGGATTAGTCGGTTCCGGAAAATATACTGGTAAGTGTATGGCTTGATTCAATGTACATTCAGAAACCACTTTTGGCAAAAATTTAGGATTAGTACGTAAAGAGACCCTATCCATGTGAAAATTCTGGTAGGGTTCCTTGTACATCAGTGCATGTAACTTCAAAATACGTCTACTGATGTAATAGCAACTAAAAATTGTTTTCCAGGAGAGATAACGCAGCTCAAAAGAGGCTGCAGATTCAAAAAGGCTTTAACGTAAGTCTTTCAAGCACAAAATTCAAGTCCCAAGGAGGGACTGGGTTCCTAACAAGGAGACGAAGATGAAGAATAACTTCTAGAAAGGTCTTCATGATCTGAAGTTGAGTCAGAAGTTTGTTATCCACAAAAATATGGAAGGCAGAGAGTCCTGATAAATGGACTTTGACGGAGGAGTATTTGAGGCCACCCTCTGTAAGGGACAGCAAATAGTCCAGCACTCGTTGAGGTGGATATGAGTACGGGTCCAAATCGTGATTCTCTGACCACAGGGAAAACCTCTTCCATTTCACTGAATAGGAGGAACGTGTAGAAGGCTTACAGGCCACCTGCAGAACCTCCACCACTTGAGAGGAGACCTGGAACTGGGAGGGGACTACATCCTTAGGCGCCAGGTATGAAGATGTAAGGAATGGAGGTTGGGATGAAGCAGAGTTCCCCCGGCCCGAGTCAGACAAGCACGACAAATTGGGAGTGGATGAGGATCCTGGACAGCCAATTGCTACAATAGCAGGAACCAGACTTGTCTTGGCCACAGAGGCTCTATGAGGCTCACAGATGCCTTTTCCTGGAGTAGTTTGAGTAGAACCCTCTAAATGAGAGGGAAGGAAGGGAAGGCGTAAAGAAATCCTCCTGTCCAGGAATGAGATAACATGTCCAGCCATAAAGTTCCAGGACTTGGCTCTAGTGCGCAATAGCAAGGCAGTTTGGCGTTTCGTGGAAAGGCGAACAAGTCCATGTCTGGTTGACCCCAGAGGAGGAAGACGTCCTCTAGAACATCCTGCAGGATCTCCCATTCGTTTTCGACTTTTGGATCTGCTTAGCGTATCCGCTAGAGTATTGCCGACACCTGGGACATGTACTGCATACGTGTATCCCCTTTTGGATTTCCCAATACCATATCCACATGGCATCCTGCATAGAGGGTGAGAATGGGTGCCCCCTTGTTTGCTCAAGTAGTGAACTACCGTGGAACTGTCGGTTTGAACCTGGAGACAACCCTGGGGAAGGAGGGTCTTGAAAGCTTGTAGAGCATATAGGAATGCTCATTTCTAAAATATTGATATGTAAGTGAGCTTCCTAAGTTGTCCAAGATCCATGTGTCTGAACCATGTCCAGATTAATAAGGACTGGGAATCTGGAATGGGACTCCAAAGAGAAGGTGATCCAGAATCATTCACTATGCAGTTCGCGAAAGACTGGGGAGAAAATCAGGACAAGAGCTTCTAAATTTTTGTTGTTTGATTCCATTAAACTCTTAGTGTCCACTGAAGGACCCTTGTGTAGTCTTGCATGGGGAACAGTATAAATGGCTGCCACCATATGCTTCAGAAGTTGAAGGTAGTCCTGGGCTGAGACATACTGATTGGAGGCCATCTGGGACACCAACAGGATCAGCTTGTATGCCCGGTCCCTGATAAGGAAGGCAAAACCCTGAGAGGTATTGAGGACAGCTTATATATACATATATATATATATATATATACATATATATTAGAGACTTTGTGTGGAATCCATTTTGGACTTCGGTACATTGATCGTGATTCCCAGAGAGAAGAATAGTTGAAGTGTTTAGGATAATGTGGCTGCTAGAGTACTGGATCGAGCTTTCAGAAGCCAATCATCCATGTAAGGAAAGATGTAT